>OY725344.1:23499995-26351823 GCA_963243735.1 Neocrepidodera transversa | reverse complement strand
TCTTTCTCCTCCTCCTCCTCCTCCTCCTACTATTACAAAACATTATTTTTGTCAATCCAACTATTGTGTGAGTTGTCGAAACCAAGCCATTTTACAAATACTTTGTTATTTTTTCGTTTTAAAACTTTTTCCACTAAATATACGTTGTGGTGTTTTGCTTTTATTAATTGTTCATTATAGAACCCACCAAGAATATTTTCATTTTTTTCATCTTTTAGTAAATAAGTAATGGGATTGGTGTAATTAATTTGGCGAATGACAAAAATTTCAGTAGACCAGTTGGGTCTATATTTTTTATCGAAAACTCCTCTATTTTTGGAAATGCGAACGTGATCGCCGATTTGAAATTTTTTATTTTTAAATGTAGTGTTTGGTACTCGTCGATTATAGATTGTGTTCAATAAGGTTTTTTCGTTGGTTTGATTAACTTCATTGGGTTTCATTCCTATGGTTCGATGTTTCGTATTATTGTATTTGGTTGTGATATTCTGTAAAATATCAATCCACTTATACTTACCATTAAAACTAAATTCTTTCCATAAATTCATTTTTAGTGTACGAATTACACGTTCTACGATAGAAGCTTTTTTCTCGCTATATACATTATAATGATTAATGTGATATTTTTTGGTTAGAATCTTCATTTGTGGATTGAAAAATTCTTTACCCATATCAGTTTGCAAATTCTTAGATTGTTGTTTTTTAAATACTTTTTCCATTGCTATTGCTACTTCAGAACCAGACTTAGTTTTTAATGGTAATGTCCATACAAATTTCGAGAAACAATTTATTACCACTAATATGTACTTGTATTCTTTATTTACATCTGAATATGTTTGCATGTCAATTAAGTCAGCCTGGAGTAAATCATTTATTGATTTAAGGATAACTTTTCGTCGTTTAAAATTAATTCTAGCTGGTTTATGAATTTCATCAATTATGTCTCGTTTAATATTCGATGACGACATTTCTTATGCTATGATAGATGCCTCCTTAAGTTCCTCGATAATGGAATTTATTTCATTCTGGTGTCCAGTATGTCCTGCTGCTTGTGACGCCACCAATAAACGTAATCTGTCAACTAATTCATTGGGATCATCCCAGTGGATGTAATCTACTTTTTTGTTGCTTACTTCCATAAACATTCCCCTACCTTCAGTAGTAGTAGTAAGTGGTGCAATTATTTTTTTATATTTTTCCAATTTACTACCATCAATTTGTCTATTAGGTTTATAGTGTCTTCTGTTGGCATTTGTTTTTTGTACAATTTTTTTATAATTGATTTCATCTTGTTTAGTATAATTGATTGGATGTTTTTTAAATAGCAATTCATATAAACCTGCAGTTCCTTTATATCTCTTATTTTTTATTATTAAATCAGCTCCTTCAATCGAAAGTTGAGAATCACCAATCATTAATTTTTCTGTATCGGTGTCATGTCGTATTCCATACTTATGGTCAAATTCACCCTTTTCATTTTGATACATTTTATGTATATATTTTCGGGGCAATGGATCATATTGATCTAAATAATCAACATACGCATTTTTAGCAATATCACGAAATCGTGTATTACTACTCACACTTCCAACTTGTTCTTCTTCAATTGTTTTATTATCAACACCATCATCATCATCGTCGCCATCATCATCGGCATCATCATTATCAGACTCTATAGCCTGTAAAATAGATTTTTTTCTATCACTTGGTTTATCGTCATCATTATCATCGTCATTATCAATGTTATGATTTTCTACGGTTTTTTCCTCATTATCAATATCGCCAATAATTTGATTTTTATTTAATTTATCTTCGATCTTTTTTAAATGTTTTGTTATTGGATTAAATAGATCTTCTTGTTGAACTTCTCCTTGTTTGAGTAATCTTAATTTATTTTTTATATTTAGCCGTTTGAGAATAAGTCTCTTTTTTAATTGTTTGTTAATTTTCTCCATGTCAGTTTTTGATCTAATGTGTCTCGATCTGCTTTGATCAACTTTGAACAGCTTTCAATTAGGTATCGATCTGCTTTTGATCAGCTTTCAATCAGGTCTTGATACGTTTCGATCCGTTTTCGATCAGGTCTTGATCTGCTTTCGATCAGGTCTTGATCCGTTTTGATCAGCTTTCGATCAGGTCTTGATCCGTTTGATCCGCTTTCGATCAGGTATTGATCCGCTTTGATCAGCTTTCAATCAGCTTTGAACTGGTTTTAAAAATAATCTAATCTTGATTGCTTATTAATATAATAAAACATCTGTTCTAATAATACAATTTCTTTAATTTTTAGAATACATATTATAACTTAAAACATTTTAACAACATTGGTAAGTGGATTATAATTCACAAGACGATCATGCAGAATTAAACAAAAAGCCGTTGTGTTAGCTGACACACTTTTGAGTGTTTCAAACTCTAATCTGATATCAACACTACCAGACTTTAAACTTTCATTTTGTCTACTACAATCAATTACAGTTATTGGTACAGAATCACGAAATTTTGTCACATTTAGTAATTGTTCAGCAACAACCTTTCCATAATAAGATTGTTGGAATTGAGCATACATTTCATATAATACAGCAAAAATATTTTTATCGAAATTTAAATTTAAGTTATCATATGGGTACATATCGGAATTTAGGAATAATTTAATATTTGTTAATTTACAGTGATCAAAATGAGACATATCTTTACTTGTAACATTTTTTCTATCGGTCTGAAAACCTACTATAACATAACGAGGTTTTTCTAATTGATTCGTCGTCTTAATGTTCCAGGTGTGACTCATTGTTTGTTGTAATAAAGGGTATTCGTGTAGTTCCCAACTGCGAAATGCGATTTCTAAGTTCCTTCCATTTTCAATGTATTTTAACAAACGCAATTTTTCCGCATCTGCAACTTGAACGTGTGGAATTTTCCATAAGATTTTTGATAGGTGGACTTTAGCTTTAAGATTGTCGAGCTGTGTAAATACTGCATTAGCATCCGTTGAACTTCTGATTAAAACAAGTTCTTGTCGTATATTCACGAGAATTTTTTTAAAGTCTTCACATAGGCCTAGTAGAAGTTTTAACGGTAGACAAACATTAAAGTAACATGCAGAGTCTACTATATCAGGTTTTTCTGTCCAACCTATGCCATTATATCTAATACTGTCATTGGTCGTCAACGAAACGTAACCTTTCAAAGTTGATGTTATACCAGGATTGCGGACCCTATCAATGACACACCCACCGATTTCATAACGAATTTCATCAAATAAATATGCAATACCATTAGTAGCAAAATTTAACGCTGGAACAAATTTGTCATCAGAATCAGTTAGACGTCCTTCGATGTACAAATAACTCTCTGACGGCAACGTATAAATGTCTTGCGTTTGAATCGGTATACGTATCTCATCGGAGTTGTTGAGTGTAGTATTTGCGTACGGTGGGTGTGTATCCATTTCACAATTAATCACTGAATTATCCATAATTACATGGTCTCCAATATTTAGTATGTTATTATAAATCATTTTCTTTTACTATTAATATAAACTTGAAAATTACACCAAAATTTTCGTAATCCTCGTAGTTCTATGGTTCTATAAAACTCTAAATCCTTGTGCAATCAAATATAATCTATTTTCAGGTGTTAGTTCTCGTAGTCTTCGTGACGTACTGCTTGTTTTGTTAGAATAGTTACTAATTATATAGTTTGGAAGAGATTGATGGTTGTTGTTATTGTAAATTAAAACCATTTTTCAATTCTCTTCAAATGAAGTCTTGCCGTCACGACTTCTTTCTTGAAATTAACCAAATTACCATCTTGATCGACTATTTTAAGAAAAATTTCATCAATATATCTGGTGTTTATTGGTAAATAGATAACGTTTGAAGGAAGTTCAACTATTTTATAACCTGGAGGTACATTGGGATAGAAGATATGTAATGTGTGCATGCGTGTATTATTATTGTACGAATTTGAAACCAAATTACATTCAATGGATACTGCATTTACTTTATTGATATTTATAGGATAATCAGCTATGTGTGTTTTTAATGGTGCTAATTTTTTCTTCTCAAATCCTAATAATTTACCTATGGAATTTTCTTTTTCAAAATGTATCACCTTATTACTTTTTATGGCACATTTTAGTGTGTTATTATTAAATTTCATTTCTATTGCTATTGGTTCATCTATTTGCTGATTACTAGTAGTAGCAGCAGTTCCTAATGTTGTTGTTTTTGTTGTGGTTGCTGTTGATAATTTTTCGTTTTCTTCAGGTGGCGGTAGTTGTTTTGATTTGTTTAAGTAAATAGATTCCTTTCTGTTGTTTTCCAATTCTCGTAGTTCAGATATAATATAATCAGCAATATCCTTAACCTCATATGAACCTTCTGGTATTTTAATTTTTTGATTTTGTATATGAAAAATGTTATTTGTTTCGTCTACATTGGGAATCGTATTATATGAAACGAAATCTATCAATCCAATTACGTACTCTGCGTTTTCTTCTAAAATTATGGGAGGATAAATTTTCGTCGTTAGTATAGAACTTCTATCGGATAAAACAAAAGTGTAAGACATGCCGTCAGTATGGTTTTTACTGAAATGAGTAAAAGCAGTTTTTGAAAAACATTTATTTATTTATTTTGTAAAAAGTTTAAACATAAATGACCACAATTAAAGGTATTATAGTTTTGGTAGATTGTATGATTATATAAAATTTTACAATTACCACTTGAGTTAAAATAGTTTATAACTTCCAATGGGGGTCTCAGATTACCAAAACTATCAAAGTAAATTATTCCAGATTTATTTTTTTTATATGCTGTCCAATGAGTTCCAGGGCCATTTTGGCTGTCCAAATTTATAATGCCACTTTCGTTTATCCTAATTTTTTTAGGTAGATTATTTCTCATAAATACGTCTCGGAAATAGGGTATTTTTAGAATGTTTGCATACTTTACCAAATCTATATTTGTTAATGGTCGGTTTGGTAATTCAAAGTTTTTCTTTGTCATAAAAAAAGACCCAATCCAGTTTTGTATGGTTTTAAATAAAATCCTTTTTTGCCCAATGCTATTGACTCCATTGTTTTATTATGTCGTTGAGATTATGAAAGTTGTTCTTTTGCTGCTTTTGCATCATTCACCGCCTTTGCTATTCCTGCTGCTCCACCGCTCAATGCACCTAGGGCACTTAATCCCGCAAAAATTGGAATTAAAGGAAGTATACCACCAGTTTTTGGAACTTTAATAATACGAGGTTTCGTTATCTTTTTAAAAGATTTAGCAGTCTTTAATGCTAATTGAATTGCTTCTCCTAATGTTTTAGGTTTACTTTTTAAAAGTTGCTTTTTTGTTTTTACTATTACTTTTGATAAACTTAACGACTTTGATTTTTTCTTCTTTATAATTTTTCTTTTAGATTTAATTTTTTGCGTTCGAACCATTCTGCTATGCTATACTTTTGATCGCTCAATGAAGACTAAATATAAATTTTTACATTTTCAACTTTTTATTAATTTGTACATCATCATTATCATTATCATCATCATTATCATCATCGTCATCATCAACGTGCTTTCGTTTTTTATGATACTCGGGGTGAACTATGGCCTCATTCATATCTATTTTAGCTTTTTTATTTGTTGTTAGTACAGCATCATCAGTATCATCTAGTGATGGGAATACCGAATCCTTTAATGTAACGCTTCATTCGTTCCCGTTCCAGAAAAATACCGATTCAAAATACCGTTACGGTATAACGCATCACTTGCCCTTCTTCGAATATTTACGACACATAAGATGTTCCCGTTCTCGTGCCGGTGTCGGGACAGATGCTCCCCCGTATATTTCCTCCCTCAATACATTTGCTCCCCTGTCTTAATTTGTCGAATTATGATAAAATTTAAGTGAGATAATTGCTCCAGACCTAAATTAATGGGTTACCTACCTGCTATTGCCTACTTATAATGCATAACCATAGACCTCGAATAATAAAAAAATTTAAGATTTTTTGGTTTACTGAAATATGTATCTAGTAGATATCGTCATATATTTTTACTGTTTAGAGGGAAAATTATTTTTTGTTTTATTTTACATTTTAATTGTTTATACAATTTAACACAAAATATCAAAAATTTGTATGTTTGTTTAAAACGCGCTACGCGAATTACTGTGTACTTTGAGTTTAATTTAAATAAAAAAGTAAATATGATCTTTGTCTAAATATTAAAATTTTAAGGATGAAAATTACTCCTTAAACATTTTATTTTTATTTGGGGAAGGATCTTATTCACTTTTTTATTTTCTTTTGCATTTTAATTGTTTATACATTTCTACAACAAAAATCAAAAATTTGGGTGGAAATTAACCCTCTTATCATTTTTTTTTTAAATTCAAAGCACGCAGTATTTTGTGTAGAATTGTATAAACAATTAAGATATAAAATAATATAAAAAAAAATTATCTTCCCTCTAAATATTAAAAATGCATGACGATATCTACTAGATATATCTGTAAAAAGTGTGAAGAAAAGTTATAGGTATTTATGTCAGTAAACCAAAAAATTCAGGTATAGGGGATTAGTAGGCTAATGAGTTTATGGGGCAATTCTGGTGCACCGATAATTTGAAATTAAACTAACCATATACTACTGTGATAACTAATACAATTTTTTCTTTATTATTTATTTTGAATAATTAAATAATAAACTATCTAATTCTATTTATTTTTAATTAAGTTATTGGCATGGTAAGAAAATCCTACTTTATATTTTTATTTTCAAAATGATTGGAACTAAAATAAAATAAATCCCTTTTTAGACCCAATTCAAAGTAGGTACTTGACCTACTTTTCTATATTTACACCAGTCCACAGATGTCAAATGTGTATGACATATGTTTCCCATAAGGTTCTCTTTCTTTCGAAAATACTGATAACGATTTAACTTTAAAACTAGTAACGTATCGTTCCGTTCCCATCAAATACCGTTACAAAATACCGTTACGCAGATAACGAAACATCACTAGTATCATCGTAATTTAACTTTCTTTTTACATGATGTCGTTTGATACCTTTTATTGTAGGTGTTGGTGTTGGCTGCTGCTGTCGCTGTTTCAAGGGATAATCATCAGCAATATCAACATCCATCATATTTTCTTCTAGATGACGGCGACGACCACCGCGATGCTGATAAACCTGTTTTTGTTGTTTTTTACGTTTTTGAATTGGCGGTGGTCGTTTTGAACCAGCAATGGCAGCATTAAACATTGACGAACACTGTTGTATACTATCTGTTGCCTTTTCCAACATACCTTTTATTTTTACCAATTCTGAGTTACATTTTCTTATGGTTCGTTTGTAATCATTGACATTTAAACCAAGACCTAATTTAACTTTGAGTTTCATTGCCCCCGCTACACCAAGAGCAGTCGCTTTCTCTCCAAATGCTGCATTTTTAGACCGAAATTGAGCTAGTGCTTTATCAGCTAAAATTCTATCGGCTTCATGTCGTTTTTTAATGTCTTTTTCTTGTGAGTAGGCTATATCATGTTCACGACAGGCTTCATCAAGGTCATTTATACCTTTATCCCCTCTTGCTAACCGTTTGTGTAGTTTCGTACCAGGTCCACAATATCTGTAACCTGGTATGTGCATTTCAAAAGGTAAATTATTAATAGCTGAATTTAACATGTTTATTTCACAACGGCTAAAATACTAATGAACAATAAGAATATTTACGAATTGGTATAAATAGAAGTACTCCCAATTTAAAAATTATTTTTTTGTTTGTATTCTCTTAAACACAATCGAAAACTGCAGTATGAAGATAGTAAAACAAAATACATCTTTAGATATTGAAAATAATATGTTCGAAAACTTGGGAAAAAACAATTATAAAAAACATGGTATCTTGTTCCCCTCAACTATTAGATGTATAATTGTAGGACCCTCAAATTGTGGTAAAACAAATGTCATGGTAAATTTACTAGAACACCAGAATGGTTTAAAATTTGAAAATGTGTATGTGTACTCTAAAAGTCTCTATCAACCTAAATACAAATACTTGGAAACATTACTGAGGTCCATCAAAGGTATCGGCTTTTATTCGTTTAGTGATAGTGAAAATATAATGGAACCCTCTGAAGCTAAACCGAATTCGATATTTATTTTTGATGATGTGGCCTGTAATAATCAAGGTGTTATTCGAGAATATTTTAGTATGTCTAGACATGCAAAAGTGGACCCATTTTATCTGAACCAAAGTTATGCAAACATTCCCAAACATTTAATAAGGGATAATGCTAATGTTTTAATTGTTTTCAAACAAGACGAACAACATTTAAAGCATATTTACAGTGATCATGTTAGTACAGACATGACTTTTGAACAATTCAAAACCATGTGTTCATCTTGTTGGAAATTTAATTATGGATTTTTATCCATTTTTAAAGATTGTAACATCGATAAAGGAAGATACAGACAGCAGATTGATCAGTTTATTTTATTATAATGAGTAAAATAAAATAAAATAAAACACAAATTAAATTTCTATTTTATTTTTATTAAAAATCAATATCTAAACAGAAGCACCCTCTCAAGCAGGCAACCGATATATTTATTTTTAGATTTATATTATTTCGACAGTTGCAGCTGTCCTGCTCCCAGTCCAGATCTGTGTGCATATCCTCTAAGATTTGAACCAGTATTCTTTTGAATTTTCTAAACGAATTAATAGTTCTGGTCGATAATTCAAACAACTCATATTTGTATAGTTTGTGACAGTTCTTGCAGCATATTATTACCCTTAACATCTTTTTGATCTTAATTTGAGTTTACGTAATGGTCTTAATTTGAGTTTACGTAACGTTTGAAAAAGTGCATTAAAAAATTAAAGAAATAAAAATAAAATAAAAACAAAAAAAAAAATAAAAAAAAAATAAAAAAAAATAAAAAAAAATATATATATATATACAGGTGTCAAATCTAAAAAGAAAAAGAAAAAAAAACATGACAAAATGTCTAGTTAATTAAAATTATGAATTTTATTACCTCGTTATTCAATGACATCGTTCATGTCTTCAAATATCCATCTTTGGGCAGCTTCTTCTTCTTGTTCCTCCTCAACGTTAGTAGCAGAAGTTGAGGCTGCCATGGAGTCAGCTACTTTTAAAAGTTTTATTTTTTTTAATTTTGGAACTTCTTTTTCCTCTTCATCCTCCAAATTAAATTTGTAACGTTTTACAGCCGTCTCAAATAGTTTCAGTTGTTCATCATTCTCCAAGCTAGTTCTGATATATCTAACTGGGAGATTTCCAAATTTTCTTTTCATAGTTTCGCTTTTGGGCGAGTAAGTTAAGGAAATTATAACGCTATCTTTCTTTATTACTATTTCTTTAACACCATACCTAAAAACAATAAAATATTAAACAATTATAAATATGTTGTCTTTTGTTATATTATTTTAAATAATAAAAATTATATATTTACCTGAAAATCTCCTTAACTACTACATAGAGCATTTTTACAGGAAAATTACTCTTGTCGAGTGTGCTAATAAAAAATGTTGAAGGTGCTGTAGCCATCTTTCGTACTCAAAAAAACGTTTGAAAATTATAATATTCTTATTTAAGGAGCGTTGGAAACTTGAATGATTTTACCATCATAAATAGCTATATTTATATACAATATTTAACTTACATTATCAGCATGTTTATTACATTTATCAACCTTGTGATCGGTCAAACTTTCACATTTGCATGATGCAATACTTTTTAGTATTATTTAAATAACATCTATTTCACAATAATTATTAAGTATCTATTTTTGGTTTTAGTAAACAAGAAGCCGCACATCAACCTCGTGATCAATCAAATTTCCATTCGCATGATGCAATTTATTATCTTGTTTTCGCTTTAATAATAATTTTCTTATCACTTGAATAACATGTTTATCAAAATAATTCTTAATTAGAAATATTTTTTTTTTGGCTATAAATATGTTAGCATTCATTTAAAAAATATCAAAACATGTCTCTTACTTCCACTGTTAGTGAATTGGTTAAGAAGGTTGATAAATTAGGTAAGCTAATTAAAACTGAAAATGATTATATTAAGTGGATAACATATTTAAAAAATATAATTTGTTTGCTTAAAAAATATCTTAAAAATAATAATAAAACAAAACAAGACAATTTGTTAAAATTAGAAAGTGATTTGGCTTTGTTAAAATATTATCTAGAAGTATTTAAACGTCAATTTAAAATTAAGTTTAAAAATTGTAAAAAATCATCTAATAAATCGTTAGTTTGGCAAGATGCCGAATCATGTTTTCAAAACAGACTTAGAACGGGGGTAATTACTAATTTCAAATATAAAGATCCTATAATTTTTTTCAAACGTGCTTTTAAAAGTTTTTCACTCAAAATTCGTGAAGCTTTAAAATCTTCTGTTTTAAAAGTAAATGTAATTTTTTATGCAAATTTCGTTAAACCACAAAATGGTGAAACGGATATTAAACATTTTACTACCAGCAATCAACATATAGATAGGGGAACAAATTTAAAAAATTGGTATAAAGAAAATGTTGAATCTAAACTCTTAACTAAATTGGAAAATTTTCAAGAAAAGGATAGTGGCTTTGCTCTTTATGAAATTATTCAATTAAAAATAAATATAAATTCATATAGCCCTATTACAAACGGTATTTCAACATATGTTAGAGTTCCAAAATTTATACAAAATACAAAATCAGTTTTAAATATTAAAAATAACGATGAATACTGTTTTCTTTGGTCAATTGTAGCAGCATTGCACCCAGCTTCTATAGAAAAAAACCCTCAAAGAACCAGTTCATATCCTCATTTCAATCAGATTCTAAAATATGATAAAATTACATTTCCAATTCAAATATCTATTTTTTCTTAATCTGTCTATAACAAACCTGTGTATAATATTTTGAACTTAATTATAGTTCAAAAACATTATAATAATAATAATAATAATATAATTTATTTTCATTAATTGGATTACAAGGAAGGTTTATACAATATATAAAATATATAAATTATGGTTCTTCCACTAAAGGCCAAGCCTTGAAAGTGGGTTCTATTTGTTTATTAAATTATTTGTTTTTTTATTAATTTAATTTAATATAATATAAGGGTGTAATATGAAAAATGTAATTTACCTAAAGAACGTCAATAACATGTATAGGATTTTATTTTAGGAACATAATATAGACGTGATTTAATGTAGGAACATAAATAACCTAACATAAGATTGTACTTCAAGAGCATAACATAAGATTTGAAGATAACATAACATTCGAATATAGAGAGCTCAACACAAATATAATCAACTTATTTATATAAATTACTTATATAATAATATCAAAAAATGCATGCGCTACTAGCCGAGGGATTTGTGAAAACCATTTGTAAAATTTCTTTTTAAATAGTTTTAAATCAAAATGTTTAATTTCAATCGGTATTGAGCTGTAAAGTTTTGGACCTAAATATTGATACGATCTTTGATAAATCGTTTTTTCGGGTTTTGGTACCTTCGATGAAACTTCTTTATGTCTTGTTTCGTAATTATGATTTATTGGCACTAGATTATTTTTATATTTGTGCTGTCTGACTATAATGCTACAATAG
Source organism: Neocrepidodera transversa (assembly GCA_963243735.1). Taxonomy (NCBI): domain Eukaryota; kingdom Metazoa; phylum Arthropoda; class Insecta; order Coleoptera; family Chrysomelidae; genus Neocrepidodera; species Neocrepidodera transversa. The sequence continues at coordinate 26,340,171 of OY725344.1, read as the reverse complement.
AAAAGTTGTTTTATATCTAATACTTTTGCTTCTTCAAACAATTTGTCTGTAGGGTAAGTATATTTTTTTTTTAATATTATTTTAAGAAAGTATTTTTGAGTTATTTCCAGGTGATGTAGATGAATGTCAGGTGTTCCCCCCCAAACAACAATGCCATATCGTAGGTGACTTACTACAAGAGCCTGATAAAGCATAATTAACTGAGAAGGAACAAGCAACTCACTAAGAGCTTTAAATCTGGGTAAAAGAGATCGTATTTTTTTTGTTATCATTTTAGTGTGTAGGTCCCATTTTAGATGTGAGTCAAGATGTAGTCCTAGATATTTTATATTAGACTCTTTTCGAATATGAACATTATTATCCTCAGAGATATTAAGATAGGTAAAGTCAGGTAAGTTAGTCATATAAGGTGTGAGAGGAGTGAAGTAGGTCTTGTCAAAGTTTACAGTCAACAGTTTGGATTTAAATAATTGTAATATATGTCGAAAATCCTTTTCTACTTTTAGCTTTAGTTCCATCCAACTGTTATCTTGGTAAAATATTGCCGTGTCATCAGCAAAACTCACCACACTCCCTTCAGTATTTAAATTTAGGATATCATTGACATAAACACTAAAAAGCATAGGACCTAGTATAGTTCCCTGAGGGACTCCATATTCAACTGTTAAGAAACTGCTTTTTGTTTCTCCTACTTGTACGCACTGTTGTCGTCCGGTTAGGTAGCTTTCAAAGAGTTGAAGTACTTTTCCTCTTATACCTGTATTTTGTAAGGTTTGCAGTAGCTGGTGGTGACTAACGGTATCGAAAGCTTTAGCAAGATCTATAAAGATGCATAGTGCTGGTTTACTTTGATTCATAGCTTCATACATTTTTGTTGTTAAATAAACTAAAGCATCTTCAGTTGATTTATTTTTGCGGAACCCGAACTGTTTATCAGATAGTAATTGATATTTTTCGAAGAATGAAGTTAATCTATTCTTTAGAATTTTTTCGAATATTTTCGCAATATTGGAAATTAGTGATATCGGTCGATAATTAGTCACCTCTAAGTTATTTCCCTTTTTAAAAATTGGTTTGACAACAGCAGTTTTTAGGTTTTTTGGAAAAATGCCTTGATCGATGGTTAGATTAATTAAATAGCTTAAAACTACAGAAATTTCATTTGCAACAGCTTTTAGAGTTTCCGACCTAATGTTGTCTATGCCTGGACTTTTCTTGTTTTTTAAATCTAAAATCATATCTCTAACTTCTAAATTCGTAGTTGGGGCAAGGAATATTGTATTAGAAGATGGGTGAGTTATTTGTTGATTAAAATTTGTAGGTTTTGATATTTTGGAGGCAAGTTTTTCCCCAATGCTCGTAAAAAAAATATTAAACCTTTCTGCAACTGACAACTCACAAGTCAACAATTCACCGGTTTCTGAATTAATTTTCGAAACTGTCTCTTGTTTTTTTGTTTCATTGCAGATTTCTTTTACACATTCCCATAGTTTTTTGCTATCATTTTTATTTTCTCCTATTCTTTCTTGATAATAATTCTTTTTTGATAATTTAATTATTTCATATAGTTTATTTCTGAATTTTTTATAGGTTTGCTTGTTTATATCTGTTGGGTGTTTTTGCATTTGATGAAAAAGTTTATTTTTTTCTTGAATTGACGTTAATAAACCATTAGTGATCCAATCTTTCTTTCCTGAAGTTTTTCTGTTTAGTTTTATTTTATTTGTACAGTTATTCACATGATTTCCAAATGTTTGTAAAAATTGACTTAATGATTCATCTATGTTATCGCTGGAGTAAACATTTTCCCAGTTCTCTACATTCAATGCTTGTTTCAGTTTATGATTGTCAGTGAAATATTTATATTGTGTTTTAATTAGTTCCTTTTGTCTGATTTTAGGAAGGAACATTTGTAGGATCGTTGGATTATGATCTGTGACTCGCACCCCCAAAACTATTGGTAAATTTATTAAGTTATTGATTTTAGTTCTAATAAAAATATGATCCAGACAGTTTTTGTATCGAGTTGGTTTATTAATTGCTGATATGAATCTATGAGATGACAAAGTATTTAAATAATTGACACTATCTGTTGTATTTTCTAAGATATTTATATTTAAATCACCGAGTATAACATCTATATTTGCATTATTTTCATATTCCGTTAGATATAAGTTAAGATCATTTATAAAAGTAGTTATAGAGTCTGAAGGACTTCTGTAAATGGCTGTTAGTTTAATTAGTTTATTGTTTTTTTTAATTGTTAGTTGAATACTATTTATTTTTCCAATTAAACAGAATTTGTGATTGAAAGATAGCTTTTCATTTACAAAAATCAGTATACCATCATTTTGATTATTTTGCCCTTTATTGTATATTTGTTTGAATCCATTTATTTTTAACATATTCGGTTCGGATATTTGCCAAGTCTCAGTAAAGACTATGCAATCAAAGTCATGTTTTAAAGATCGTATCAAAATTTTAAATTCATCTAAATTTTTCCTCAAACTACTAGCGTTAGAATGAAATAACCTTATATTTTCACTATTATGTACTTCTCTTGTTTTTATTTCAGTAAATTCGTTATATTTAGTTAAAGTCTCTATCTCGAATGATTCTATTTCTTTTAGTTCAAAATTTCTTACATAGTTATCCATTTAATGAAAAATATTATTTTTAAATTTACTAACTAAAATAAAGAATTAAATGATTAATTGTATCGTAAAGATAAGCAAAATTAAAGTAACAGAAAAAAGTAATGTTTCTTTCAAGAGTGTACCAACTGCACACACTGTTAATTAAACAATATAGTATTTTAAATATGGAAAATAATTATCTAAATAAATGAAAATAAACACATAAAAAAGTAAAAGTTTCTTGTTTGTAAAGGTTTAAAAGGATACTTTGTAGAACTTTTATTTTTTGAGTTTGGTATCAAGATCTTCAGGAGAAAATATTTTATGGATTACATTTTCTTCATTCAACTTCATAAAGATTGTCCCATAATTCGTCCATACTTTTCCTTGCTTTCCAAGTCTTGACCCAACTAATTTTAACAATCTGGTTTTTTCTGGAATCATATCCTCACTTATCACTAGTCTGCTGGACTTAAGCGATTTCTTGTTAGAGTAAACTAAATTTTTGTGGTAACCGTTGAAAAACTTTACCTTCAATGGCCGGCTTTTATTCGAGGCATGTTTTCCCAGTCGGTAGCAATTAGCTATATCTGATTGACTGATATTAAGTTTCATGTTTTTAGTGAACACTTCTAAAGCTACTTCAATGCACTTTTCACCAGTACTTTCTTCTGCGCCAAATATAAGAATGTTGTTTCTACGCATATATTCGTCAAATTTTTCGTGTGTTTTCTCCATTTTCTGAATTAGTTTCTCCTTATTTTCTATTGTTTTTTCTAGTTTATTAACTTTATGTTTTAGGGATTTTATTTCCTCTTCAAATTTTTTAGTAACTACTTTGAAAATGGATTCGCTTAGTTGTGAAATAAAGTTGTCCGAAGTGCACATTTTATTTACAGATTCTTTAATGGTTTGGTGCAGTTCTTCCTCACCCCTAGTCCTATACTTTGAGTCTCCAGGCGGCATGATTTTCAAAAAAAAAGTGGTTGCAGTTTTGTCTGTCGGTTTTAATGTTTATTTCAAATGTTTTATAGGTGTAAACTTTATTTCACAAATAGAATTTTAACTAATTTACACTATTTGTATTTTCCCTTTCTTTGGTTATTAAAACAGTGGCACAGCTTGGTAAGCACGTCTACACACAAGCGAACATACTACTTAATTAAATTAAAAGATATTTCTAAATTTGAAATAATGAACAAACTGTCAATTAACATATTTACAATAGAAAAGAAGAAAGTTTTACCGCTGTGTTTAAGCAAAAATCTTTGTTTTGATCGTAAGATTAATTTGTTAATGCTATCGTCCGAAAATTATAATGAAGACGACGATGATGATGATGATGATATTAGTGATATTAATTTAGAGAACTATTATCATTTTGCATTAATAAAAAATTTATCAGGATTATTAAAACAACAAATTGGAAATGTAAAAAATAAATCTTGGATATGTGAACGTTGTTTAAATAGATTTAGTTCTTCTCAATCGTTAAACAAACATTTAATAGAATGTCGAGATATTAATTTCACTAAAATAGAATTACCTAAGGAAGATAAAAAAATATTAAAATTTTCAAATTTTAAAAATATGGAACATGTCCCCTTTGCAATTTATGGTGATTTAGAATGTATTTTAAAAGATTTTAAAGATGAGCAACCTACAATGTTAAGTCGGAAATATCAAGAACATATACCGTGTAGTGTAGCTTTTTATTTAAAATGCAATTATGATGATTCATTATCTAAATTTCAATTGTATACTGGTAAAGATTGTATGCAGTGGTTTGTTAAACAACTAGAATTAATTGCTTTTGAGTTAAATGATATTTTTAATGATATAAAACCAATGAAACCCCTAACTAATGATCAACAACGAGAATATATTCAGTCAAACCAATGTTACATTTGTCAAACTTCTTTTAGTAAAGAGAATTATAAAGTCAGAGACCATTGTCACCAAACAGGTAATTATAGAGGACCGGCTCACTCTAAATGCAATTTAAATTACAAAAATTCTCATGCAGTTCCAGTAATTTTTCATAATTTATCAGGTTATGACAGTCATTTTCTTATAGAAACTTTAACACAAATAAACGGAAAAATATCTTTATTACCTGTTAATAAGGAAAAATATATTTCCTTTACAAAATACATTGAAAATTCCAATATTAATTTTAGATTTTTAGATTCGTTTAGGTTTATGCCTAGTAGTTTAAATGCTCTTGCATCATATTTAAAACAAGACCAAAAAATTATTACGAAAAAGTTTTGTAAAACTAAAGAGGAATTTAATCTATTAGCGAAAAAAGGCATTTTCCCATACGAATATTTAAACTCTTGGGAAAAATTAGTGGATACTGAACTACCTACCATAGATAAATTTTATAGTAAACTAACTGATTCTCCTATAACATATGAGGAGTATGAACATGCTCAGAACGTGTGGAAAGAATTAAAAATAGAAAATTTACGTCAATATACTGAAATTTATCTACGGACGGATGTTTTGCTGTTGGCTGACATTTTCGAAAATTTTAGAAACGTATGTTTTAAAACTTATAAATTAGATCCATTACATTATTATACTGCTCCAGGGTTAGCGTTTGATGCGATGTTAAAACATACACAAGTTCAATTAGAATTATTAACAGACATTGACATGATAATGTTTATAGAAAAAGGCATTCGTGGAGGTGTATCTCAATGTTCTAATAGATATGGTAAAGCCAATAATAAATATATGGGTCAACAATTTAATGTTATTTAATGCATTTCGATATAAACAACCTTTATGGTCTTGCAATGTCGGTATTTCTCCCTACATCAAATTTTAAATGGATTGACCCATATTCTATAGACATTTTAAATGTACCAGATAATTCTAGCTCGGGTTATATTTTGGAAATAGACGTTGACTATCCGAACAAATTATTTAACTCACATGCAGATTTACCATTACTACCTGAACATCGAGTTCCACCAACCTCAAATCTAAAAGGTAAAAAACTATTAACTACTTTATATAATAAAGAAAAGTACGTCATTCATTATAAAAATTTAAAACAGGCTGTGCAATTGGGACTTAAAATTAAAAAAATCCATAGAATACTAAAATTTAATCAGTCTAATTGGATGGCAAAATATATCAATTTAAATACTGAAATGAGAAAACAAAGCACAAATGAGTTTGAAAAAAACTTTTATAAATTAATGAACAATGCAGTGTTTGGGAAAACTATGGAAAATGTGCGAAAATATAGGGATATAAAAATTGTAAATCGTTATGCAGGTCGATTCGGTGCCAATTATTATATAGCCAAACCAAATTTCCATAGTTTATGCATTTTTAATGAAAATTTAGTTATTATTGAAATGAAAAGATTAACAGTAAAATTTAATAAACCTATATATGTAGGATTTAGCATTTTAGATATTTCAAAAACATACCTGTATGACTTTCACTATAATTACATTAAAGAAAAATTTGGTGATAGTGCAAAATTATTATATACAGATACTGACTCTTTAATTTACCACTTTTTTGTAGATGACATTTATCAGCATATTAAAACAGACATTTCAAAATTTGACACTTCAGATTATCCGCAGGATAATCAATTTGGCATTCCATTAAAAAACAAAAAGATTTTAGGTTTGATGAAAGACGAAAATAATTCTATTATTATGACTGAATTTATTGGTTTAAGGTCTAAAATGTACGCTGTAAAACTTTTAGATTGCCAGAAAACAAAACGTAGAGCTAAAGGAGTAAAAAATTATTTAATAAAAAATAATACCATTACATTTGAAAATTATTATGAATGTCTTTTTAATAATTCCAATTTAAATTGTACTCAAAATGTTATTAGATCACAAAAACATAAAGTGTACACAATTGCTCAAAGAAAAATTGCTCTAAGTCCTTTTGACGATAAAAGAATTGTAACTTATGTACATACTGATACTAAACCTTGGGGGTATATATAAAAATAAAAAGGTATAAAAGAAAGTGTTATCCCACTTATTATATTCATTTTTTATGTTTTTTAGCTTAAACAGATATGAGTGAAATTCAGCAGAACACAATATCCTCGTCTGTTACTGAAGAAGGGCGAAATCAAAACTACGTCAATGGGCCTAATATATGCAAGTGTGTACAATGTTTTAAAGAATTCCCCGCTTATGTGGGGATGAACAAATGTTACGATTGTCGAAGAAATAGAGTTGAGGCTAAACGATGGTTATATCAGCAAAATCAAATTCACCAAAACCTGATGACGTATCACAACAGAGCATATCAACCTTTATACCAACCTCCTCCACAGTCACCTCCGAGATAAATCTTCATTCATTAACAAAATGTCGCTCAATCAAGTTGTATTCTTTCTTTTAAGTCTAATTCTTACAATTAAAGGTAAACCTGATTTATTTACCACAACATACACTCCTGGAAATCAAAGTTTAAATATACACCACCAAATCAACAATCATTCCTTTGTACAAGTAGCTTTCGATAAACTTCTTAATGAATACCCCGAAATTACTCTATAAAAATTATACTACATCTAATAATGGTAATGAGGGGAAAATCATAAAAATTGCCAATGAACAAGAAGAGAAAATTGAACATAGAAAAAACAATAATAGCACATGTTCGCATCGTTTAGAAAAGTGCAAATATTCACTATCGAAGGCATACAGCGATTCCATTAATTGCACACAACATCAAATAAACGCAATGTTTTCCTGTCAAAAACAAATAACTGACGATCTACAATATCAAGAACGCTGTAACGCAACCGAAAAATTATTAAATTACACTCAAAGTGAATTAAATAAAACAAAAAGTTCACTTTCCACCTGTCTCGCTATTAATGGAGGTCTCAAATTTGAAGCTGATACTTGGGCCTCAAAGTATGCAGAAGTCATTTTACCAAAAGCTGAAAGTCTAATTTTGGAAAAAACGACCACCACCGAGAGACCACAAGTCACCCAGCTACCAGTTCCAACTTTTTCTTTAAACAATAATAAGACGATAAAAGACTTGGAATGGTTATATTCAAGTTGTTTTCAAGAAGTAACAAGACTTAAAAAACAATGTTCAAATAAAATAATTTGAAATATATACATACATGTGTTTGTTAAATAAAAAAATATTTTAAGATTTTTCTTTTTATTGTCCTCAATAACCTTAGTCCAATTATTAATAGAAAAACAAGTTAAAAATAAAATAACCATTAATTAAATTTATAAAATATTCAATGATTAAAATATTCAATGATAACCTCTGACCTTGTTAATAAAATACAAGGCGAAGTTAACTTCTTCTTGGGAAAAGTAGATGAAATCAAACGATTTTATACAGGGTGAAATTCCTACTACCGCCTCTGGTTTTATTGTTGGCGGTCTTGTTCTACAAGAAGTAAAAACTGCACAGAAAGAAGAAGAGATCAAGCGATAAGCGATGAGTTTTACATTATACAGGGGGGCTACAATAAGTCTATTTCTACTACCGCTTCCGGTTATTGTTGTCGGTCGCAGTCTACAAGAAGTAAAAAGTACAGGAAAAGAAGAGGAGATCAAGCGATAAGCGATGAGTTTTGCATTATACGGGGGGCTACAAGAAGCCAACTTCTACTACCGCTTCTGGTTATTGTTGTCGGTCATCGTTTACAAGAAGCCTAAAAGGCATTCAAATGGGTAGATTTTACTCATTCAGGTATACTAAAATACCTTCTGGACATTGAATACACCTCTTTTACCACGTAAGGGGTACTCTTTTCTTGCCCCAGGTGTTTTATTCAGCTCTTGGTACATGAACTTGATGGACATGCCATCGAGTGTCACAGGACCCCGCTACCTCCACTACTGCGCTAAATAATTAATTTGCAGTGTACAAAAGTTTATCCCTTGAACTTGATTTTTATGAATCGTTGTGGACAACTTTTAACATACATGTAGTGAAATATTATACATGATGTGAAGTTGAAAAAATTCTACTAAAAATTTGATTTGAAAAAGTTTCCATGCAAGCCACTTTAATTTGTACGGTGGGTATCGGAAGGGCCGGTCCGATCATGCCCAAATTCAATAGAGTGCTTCCTTGGACCAAACTAACTAGGTAAAGTGAAAACCGGAACTCGATTGGAGCTTTCGTTCAAAAGTTACGGTGTTGACATCCAGTCAGACAGACAGACATATAGACGTCCGGACAAGATATTTTTTGCATTTTCGGACTTAGGAAACTCGAAAACGTCGAGTCAAGTGATAAAAAGTGAGGGTAAGAATTTTTTTTGCTATCACGAAACTAATACTGAGGCTTTTGGGGTTCAGTAATTCTGTAGTTGTAACTAAACTATTGATGTAGATATTAATTAAAATCCTATTAATATACTATTTTTTTAAATTGTGATACACCCTGTATATACAAAAGAGGTTTCGGTGAACGAAATGTCAATTTTTTTTGCAAACTAAATTGATTTTATTAGTTATTTAACAATATTTTGCTCTTATCAGATTATCTTTGATAACTTCAAATAATAATTTTGCCCTTGTGAATAAAATTATTAATATAACTACAATTTAGGTTATGTTTTTGTAATTTTATAAGTAAACTTACCGGATAAAATCAGCTTTCCTTCTTAAGAGGAGGCTTTCCAATGTCTTTCCAGGGCTTTGGCTTAGTCTAGGAAATTAGAACTAGTTTTATACATGTATGTTTTATGGGTAATTTTTTACCTTTTTAAATAATTAAGCACTAACATAAACACACAATCACAAACAAAACTTGTTAATGGTATTCGACGCTCGTTACAGTTTCGATAACCCAAAATAAACTGTATTTATCTTTGTCGCTGAATGAATTTTTTATCGTCGAATGAAGTTATTGTTTCCTTGCACTTTTGAATTGTGAATAAATTTTTATCTATCAAGCTGTGCAATTTTTATTTTAAGGTACATCGAAAATTGTGAATGAATTTTTATCTTACCCCCAATATGCGTTCAAATCCGAACGGAGATATAAGTTAAGGCCTTTTTGGCCTTTCTTCTGCGAAGTAACTATATGTATTTATTATATGACACATTTCAAGTACATTACCGGTTTCCCCGTTCAAATCCAACCAATAGTAACGGAGATATACGTTAAGGTCCTTTTGGCATTTCTGCTCCACAATACAATTATTCTACTCTTCACTGGACTTACGCACCAATTTTACAAACCTTGTTTATGGTCCAACTAAAATAATGACTGGCGTTATTGTTAAACCTGTAAAATTCTAAGTATTCAAAATCGTTAGTGTTCATAAAATTCGATAAAATTCTAAATTCGCTATTTTCTATGAAAAAGTATAACGGGGCAACACTGTATTGATTTATAAAATACGGGATAGCAGTAATTCTATTATTCATACGTTGGTAATGTTTGTAAAGCTAGTTAAAATGAGGGTTATTCTACGTTAATTATATTAAAATGTCAGTTACTTGAAGTTAATAGCTGTGTTTATAGCGAGAAAGTACCCCTTAGGGCCGTCTATGTAAAATCTTTGAAATTTATTCCAATTAAAAATGACGTCTAAATGTGTGAAATGGAGGGACAGTATCATGTTGGTAACACTGTGAACAGCTGCTAAAATGTTAGGTTATGTTGATAATATTTCGGTCCCCCTCTGCACATGTAAAAAATATTTGAGCCCATTACCCCATGTAAAATCTAAGAAATTAATTGAAGTTAAAATCGCAACCGTTATCTTAACTGCGAACCGGCGTTATCTCTAAGCGATGACGAGTGGAGCAATTTTTATTATAAGGTACACCGACAATTGAGAATGAATTTTTATCTTACCCCAATAATTTATTTTTATTGATTTATACGATACATCTTTGTCATCGAATGAATTTTTATCAACGCGAATTGTACTTTACCGATATCAATATTAATGCATTTTTTTGGTGTTATCTCCCAAGCGACTACCGCTGAAAGCAGCAACACGGAAATGCAAAACTGATAACAAGTACGTAATCCTTATACTATAAATAATAATACAGAGAATATGACTGAAAATTAAAAATAAATGATTTTTTATTTTTATCTGGCTAACACATATTATAGAAAATCCTTATATATTATTGAAGGTTAATAATAACGCCGAAAATTGTGATTGAATTTTTATATTAACCCAATAATTTATTATATGTATTTATACGATACATCTTTGGTTGGCCCTAGGGAATTACGCCATAACGTCCCAAGATTGCGTCATCGGATCGGCGCGGGAATTAAATAGCGACCATTTAACCTAATAATATTTACTAATATAAAATTATTAATTTATTTTTTATACTTCTCGACGACGACGACCTTCGCTAAATAACATTGAAATTTTTTATGAATCACACATCCGCGCCCGCGAAAATGAGCATCGCTGAGGAGGGGGAGGAGCTTATGACGCCGGGAGAGCTGGTCGGGAAAAGTGGAGGGGGGTGTCTCAATCAGCGTTATGCCTACTAATGTACCCAAGAAGTGAAGCACATCAAGGATAAAAACCAAAGAAAATTAGCAGCAAAAACACTAGCTGTGCATAAACTAGAAACACTGGTCTTCAACCAGCTAGGAAATGCAGCCTTTAAGCTTAAGAACATCGGCTGTCTTATCTAACCAATGGTATGTGGGTGAATGTGCCAGAAGAAGACGAGGCACGAAGCTTAATTAGTAACCTAGGGACGAACAGAATCGTACTGACCAGACGATTTCAATTTGACGCTATACAAACGGAGGATTTAATCATCGTAACATTTTCATCCTCACCAGATATACGCGCGAAAGCAAAGCTTAATCTTAGCTCGCGATTAGCACAAGATATATATCACGAAGTGGTGACCCAAACCGCTGGAACATTAGAAATAGAGAGTTTTCGCAAGTTCCGATAACGTGAGGCGCTAATACCGTCAACGTTAACTTGACATCTGCTCATGCGCAATTGCTATTTCAAATAAGGGGAACGCTAATTGCGATAGCGCCCGACGCAAATAAGGGACGGTTAAGGTAAACCCTATTTACGTAAAATTTAGTAACTTTTTGTCTCATCTGGTAACTTTTTAGGTTTGCCGAGAGTATAATGTTGGCGCATCTGTAGCGTATTTAATAGTTGTGTTTTAAGTTTTATTTTTAAGTTTATTTTTTTTATAGACATTTTTATAGTGTAGTTAGATTAGTTAGTTGATTGAACAGAACTCCCGTTCGTAAAAAAAATGGTAAGTTCACGTAGTTTTTAAATTTTCCAGAAGTTATTCAATTACTTCTTTTTATAGAACAAGGAAAACGTACCAAAAAGAGTACGATTCACATCAGATGACGATCTGGCACTTCTGCGAGAAGTTGTAAATGTAAACCCACTAAAGGATGTGGAAAAGTGGAAGGATATTCAAGATGCTGTCCAGGTTCTGACTGGTAAATTATTTACTGTGAGAAGCCTAAAAGACCACCTACATCTAATGCTGGAAGTTTGGAGGAAGAAAGATGCAGCAGATGTTGGAAAGTATGTACAAATTGTTATAAGTAATCAAGTGTAGTATGTATATAGTAGTATATTAATTAAATATAATAATTTTTAGATCAGGTATAGAAGAAATTTATTCCGAAAAAGATTCTTTATTACAAGAAATTACGGACATTTGTAGAGAATTAAATACCCCAATTAAAGGAAAGAAGACGAAAGTTGTTTCACGTAACAACAGAATTATAATTCTGGGTAAAGAGCATAGAGCTTCAACTTCAGCAGCTTTTTACCAGGAAAAAGTTAGTGATGATACTGTTGTCATCGAAGGTGAGATATTGAGCTATTGTTTATTATGTGATCTATATGTTTCTTCTTGTGGCATTACTGAAATTGAAAAGTGTTATTGGTGTAAAAATATAGTGGTTTTTTACCCCAATAACACTTTTCAATGTGATCTATATGTTCCGTCTTGTTGGCATTACCACAGAAGATAATTAGTTTATCTTCTTTGGCATTATTAATATTGAAATGCATTGATTGGAAAATAAAATACAATTTTTATAAAAAACAGTGGTTTATTATGAAAATTTAAATTTACTTGGAATAGAAGCATGGCATCTTATAAGCAATTTTTTTAACTCATGAATGTTTTACTAAAAATTTAAATTTATATTGTAGAGAATGAAACGAGCATAGGTGAAGTAAATATGCATGATTATTGCATTTCTCAGATAGAAAATGAAGAAATCTCTTCCGTTCCAGAAATTGTTATTCAGCAGGAATCTGCAGCTGCAATAACAAATGAGAATCCTCCACCTACAAGTGATACTGCAAGTAAGTATATGTTTATTTTGAATGGAATATCCTGCATGTTGATCTGTTAGTGTTATCACATAAGTAATTATATCAATTTAATTTAGAACCCAATAAACTGAAAATGCCTAAATTAAGAGCTGTGAGAAAGTCTGCATTAAATTTCGTCGAAGAGAGAAATGCCACAGAACGTGACTTTAAAAAAAGGCAATTAGATTTGGAAGAGAGGCGTATGCAGCTGGATGAAGAAAGATTTCAATTGGAAAAAGAAGAGAGAAAATTTAAAATGAAATTAGAAGAGGAAAAATTTTTTTTAGAAAAAACTAATAATAACAATCAACAAATGTTGATAGAACAACAAAAAAAAATGATTGATTTGTTAATAAAAAAGTTAGATTCTTAAAGCTATTTTTTTCAAACTTTCCAAATTCCTACTTTACAAAATATAATCAGTCACACGATTTGTTCACTTAATATAAAGCACTTTAAATAAAAGTAATTAAACTGTGTTCAATTTTTATTGTAAGTATTCTTCTAACGTAGGTGGATCTAAATTAAAATAAGTGGAAGTCTGACTTCCATACAAAGTTGTATGACAATTTATCAAAATTGTAGCAGTTGAATACATTGCACCAACATCCTGTAACAATAATTTTTGATTTTTTTTGAAGTCCAAAAAAGCAAATTCTGCTACAATTTTTCCAAAACCCCACTCTACTGCTTGTCTTTGTTGTGACATAGAATTGTTAAAAAGCTGCTGTTCAGGCGTTAGCTGTCTGTTGGCATATGGGCGTAGTAACAATTCTCTTATCCCATAGGCTTGGTCCCCATATATAACAAACTGAGCACCGTCTGGAAAAGTAGCACATTCTTGCAATTGTTCATATACATTACTTTGCCGAAAAATGCCAGAATCATGACGTCTACCTTGAAACGGTCCCATTAAACTACTTATTATTCCATCTGGACAAATTATTGATTGATATTTTACACAATGTACTCGTTTATGTCCAGAATAATAGTGTTCTTGATTTTCAGATGGTCTACATATTGGCCGTATAGTGCCGTCAATAAAACCCCAGCAATTATTTATAGCACCACCTTTGTTTATTATAGCCTAAAAGTAAATATTATTGTTTTAAATATATTAAATACATTTTATGAGAAAAATAACAAACCTGGGCGTATCTATCTAGTCTTTGAAAATTCAACCATCTTAAATTATTAAGATTGGTTAGTAGATGACCCCAATTAACAAAAATAATGTTAATCATGCTTTGCATTATATCAGATAAGAAAGGTCCAGATAATCCAAAAAAATGCTCCAAATCAACTAATCTGTTGGGATATGCGAGCCTTCTTAAATAAATACATAAACCTGTGGATCCTAAAAATACAAAAACATGTATGTATGCGTGTATAATGTATAGCTATTTCAAAAAAATTTTATGATTTAAAAGATATAATGTGTTCTGGTTATCTAAGTCAAGTTGTTTTCCCAAAAGACATTCATCTGTCCGTATGTACATGTTTCTACAACCGATAAGACACTTGAACCATTTGAAAAAATATTAAATTACTAAAGTTAGAATGTTAAAATATTAGAAAATGGCCATCGGTTTGTTACATTGTATCGCCTTTTTCATGAGATAAACAGGCATGAGGTGGACGGTTACACTATTAAAGTAAACTTACCGCTTACTGCATGTCTATTTTCGGTTCTTATTTCATTTGGAATTCTTAATGCCTCAACTAAGCGATGTAAATCTTGTCTTTCAAATCAAAAATTTAATTTGACCTCTTCATCACTTAATAAGTCCAGATTAAATAGGCCATACTGCATTTGTCGTAATCGAGGAGGACGTCGTTCCATAATTAAATCATAAAGAATTGCATCTTCTAAATCATCATTATTTATGCCACCTAAAGCCGCTATTTCAAGTAGATCTTCCATAACTCTTCAAAACAATACGTAATAAACGAAAATTCAACGTAGTCGTAATGTGACGTTAAATTTCTTCTTCTTTTTTAATACTTCTAATTCTACCGTTCGCCTGTGCGAAAACTAAAAAAAATCATATGACGCTAACGACCAAAACACTACGTAAATAACGTTAACGCTAATAGCGCCTTACGTTAAGTTATTTGCGAAAACTCTCTAATAGTATGCGCTGAAGCGTTATTAACGCAAGAAGAAAAGCTTTTCACTTTATTTCCGGCAAAATGGCATAAACTGCAAAATAAGTGTTTAGCTTGTGGTACCGCTGTTAGCTTTGGGAGAGTAACGTATCATAAGAGGTGTAAAACCGTTTAATGGCTAGAACACCATGGTCATTTCAAATATGACCAAACGGATCAATGCCTGACGAGCGATAGAAGTATATACCTACCACTAGAGCGACGTAGACTGATTGTCGAAATTTTAAAATTAAACACTCAGCTGAAAAGACATAGTAGTGAAAACTACTACTGAAACAGCTATATGGAAGAGGTCGGATGACGGAAGATTAGTAAAATTAAACGTCATAACGCAGAGGGAGTCTGAAGTTATAGGCTCTTACGCGTGGCGAAAGGCGCACGGAATGTCTAAATGATATAGGCATGTTGCGTTTAGAGTTGACGCCCACTTAGTTGTGGTTAAAACTGCAGACTCAAGCCAAAATAAATAAGCAAAAATTGGTCGAAAGAAAGACGCCCACTTAATTGTCGTTAAAACTGCAGACTTTGAGCTTAAATATAAAGTTAAAATCGCAATATGAAAGAATATTAGTTTGCGATCTACTTTATAGATTAATCATTATTTTAACAAACTTCAAACACGAAACGTACGAAAAGTGAAAGAAATAGAAGAGCTTATTTTTTGAAATAACGATCTCTGATCTTACCGTGCCTCAGAAAGATGTCGACGCGAGGACGAAATAATACTCAGGTCTACGGACTTGGAATGATTGATTTTCTCTTCGAAATTCTTTCGAGACGAGTGCTTCGTGAATATCCGTGGCTCTGAAGGACCAAAAATGGTTGTACGTGGTCGAGAAGTGGACTGTATTTATATTATTATATTGCTATTAACATTGTTGTTATAGTTATATATAATATATGAAAAAATAGCAAGCTCTAACAATTATCGTGTATATATAATAAAAGAAAAAAAAATTTATACTTTTTAAAAACCCCCTCTTTCTTACCCAGCGACTACAACGTGTAGTATATATTATTATAAAGTGATGTCATATCCAGGGTGTCGTTCATGCTGCTGGGTAAGAAAGAGGGGGTTTTTAAAAAGTATAAATTTTTTTTTTCTTTTATTATATATACAGGGTGCTGCTGTTGTGGCTGCTGAAACAAAAACATAAAATGTTTTTGCGACAAGCTGCCAGTCTGTGCAGATTCAAACCCGACGCCGCTGCATCAATTTTCATTAAACAATTACCATACTCGTTAAGATTACATTGTATTTTATTACACACACGCGCCAATTATCGAGTCCATCCCAGGAAAAATAAAAGTAAAATTATTTTCCAGGAACATGCTGTTTATAATTATTTAAGAAATTCATATATAAAGGGAAAAATCGCATTTTCTTATTCAGTTTGGTTATAGTGTTACTAGTTATGAATTCGACTATATGGTATTGTAAGAAAACTAACTACGTGAGAATTTTTATTCGAACTTACCGAAATAACTTTGGAGATTATCTAATTGTCGACGAAGGTCTTGGCCCGGAAGACATTTGCGAGGAAGCAAGTGTAGAAGTTTGCCGCAGCTGTAGCAGCCGAATTAATCCTGTCGATTGGCAAGAACTGATCGAGCATCACACAATTATTTGTTATCATCCAGCCATTATTAAACCGGAAGAAGTTTTAAACGAACAGTACGTCGAACAAGTATACTGTACCCATTGCGAGCAACGGTGTATTCATTACGTTAAAATCGAAGATTGTATATCCTGTAACTTAAAATACACGAACCAGGTATTAGCTGCCGAATTTATAACTAATGGCGGACAAAATTATTGACGAACCCGATTGTTGTAACGTAAACGAGATTTTAAATTTGATACAAGAGATATGGCAGACTCCGATGGAATTGTGGACCCTGTTGAAGAATTGTTCGAAGAATTGGCTACTACAATTTGGACACCCGATATTACCATTAATGAGGATTTTGAGGAGGATCCTGGAGAATTTGGAATCTGGGAACCCCGACGAAGTAAATTCGTGGAAGAACTTACTAGAGCTCGTCTCAGAAGAAGATTTTGCCACGACGTCATTCCCATCGAAAATTACCAACAAGGCTTTGACCTGGTTAGCCAATTGGCAAAACAGCGATACTACGGACAACTCCTCATCATCAGTTATCATGAAAGCCCCAACTGGAACCACCTCCACTTCGTCCATGATTGCGGGTGGACAGCAGGGACCTGTCGATGTAGTATATTCCAAGGAGTCAGATTTCTTAGAAGAAAACGACGAGCTCAGTGGAGCGGAGAGTTGCGAGGAGGTAAATACATTTATTTAAATTTGGTATTTTTCGCATTCTGGCATTTGTTTATTTACAGAATATTTCCGAAATCTCGGAATTTATATGTTTCTACAACCCCGACTCTGTCTCTACTATTTCTTCGCCGGCACCCGACAGGAAATACCTGGTCCAACTGAAATTGATACCATTGAAGGAAGCCAAGAAGGTAGTCAATTAGCAGATTTGGACGAAGATGACGAAATCTGTGCAATTCGTGGTGACACCGTTGATGGTGGAGAGAAATCGGAATCTGCAGAATCTACTAAAAGATGTAAGACAAAAAATAACGTCCCATCAAAACGTCAAAAAGGTTCGAAAATTACGCAAATTTTACAATTTTTCGAAAAATTCCCGGTTTGTCCCTTACTAAGTTCTTGTAAAACCGCACAGTGGATAGATAATACGGAATTAAAAAGAATTGGCAGAACGGACACCGATTATTTAACGGCTATCGACATTTTTCAGAGATCGATTTGTAATAAAACTATAAATGAACTCATCGAATTTTACCTGAATTCGCAGCCACTTTTTGATTGCACATCGGGTCACGTGTATGATTATTATTATTCCGTCGAAGAATCGGCTTCCAAATTATCGGAATTAATTACCTATCAATGTAATTACGACGAGGAATATATCAAAGAATTTTTGAGCGTTGTTTTGGATCGCAAAGAAGAAAAGAAAAATTGTATTCAAATAAAGGGACCGAGCAACGCGGGAAAAACCCTTTTCGCCAAAATTTGCGCTTCCCTGTGCTTAGTTAAAGGACAAATCGCTAATTTTAATAAATATTCACAATTTCCGCTGCAGGATTGCGTGGATAAACGAATTTTGATATGGGACGAACCGAATTGCGAACCGTCCGCCTATGATACCTGTAAAATGTTATTCGCGGGAGACCCCTGTATGGCTAATATCAAGTATCAATCCCATGTTCAAATAGATAGAACTCCGGTGATTGTAACGACTAATACAGAGGTCTTTCCGAATAACGATATTTTTAATAATCGCATGTATCGGTATACATGGGACACGTGTACTTTATTATCTAATTTTAATAAACATTTGCACCCATTAGCATTGTATCAATTATGGAAATTGTATGGAATAATTCAAACAATTATTGTTAACGAATAAATTTATTAAAATACTTGTAACATTTTATTTCAATCACCTATGTTATATTGACCTTGCCAGTTTTCACAATAATGTCCACCGACATGATTCTGAGAAATGAAATAATTATGATTATTTTGTTTAGTCGCCGATGGAAATGCCAATTTATTGGCATACATTCCGTCCGCATACATTAAGTCGGTACGAATACCGATCACACACGATGCAACAATTTCATATTCTGCCGATGCGTTTACCCAATTTTGATTCGCGTCAGCAGGTGCGTTGGACTGGACCGGCTCGATTCCAATGTGTACTTGTGGCTGAGATAACGTGTGCGACTTATTGTTCGGGTGTCCAGTCATAAGATTTTTTTCGATTATATTCTCGTAACCGAATTTTTGGCTGTCTTTTTCTCGGCATGGCGCGAAACTCAGATGAGTATTTTGAAAATTATGATCTTGCAGAAACTGAGTTTCTTTAACTCCAATGTCAAGCCTTCCGGAAAGTAATTTCACTTTATTCGGTACCACCGACAAATTGTAAAGATGCTTCAAAATTCCGTTTCTAGGCCTGTACGTATACTTTACGCACGGTGTATTGATATGTTCATTGAGATTGTACCTCTCGATAATTCTATCTAATCGAGGCCATCCAGTTTTAATGTAACTATTCGACTTCTCATTACCTGTACACATAAGCACAGCATATGCGGGTAAAGCCCTGTTTGCACCCCAGGATGAGGGGAAAACTGGATCCTTGTTAGAATGATAATTTACGGTTTCTCCGTAAAATCTGTTTGTAAATTCCGTCGACGAGATATTTGACGCCGAAGTTATAGTCATCGGTTTTTTCTCGTCATTTTTCAAGATCAAGTTGACGTGTTCGATTTTGTGATTTAAGCCCACACAATGTTTTCCAAAAATTACGTGCATGGAATTGGCACTACCGGTTAATGTTGTACCCGTGTCGAATGAGCATCTTACTCCCTTTGGTATTATTTCTACGTAAACTTCTTTAACGAAAGAGCCCAGCGGCAACATGGAATATTCTGCGGGAGATAAATAAAATGGTATCCAATCAACGGGTACGTACGCTAAGCTTGTGCTTAAACCCATATAGTTGTTTTCTTTACCTCTTGGTCCAAAACCAAATCGGTTCGAAGCGAAACCCCAGGTATGCATAATACGTGATTTTTTGTAAAATGTAAGGGTGGGACTGGCCAACGATTTCATTATGTACAATACTCCCATTCCGTTCGTAGGATTTGTGACCCCTTCCATATTAGCTGAATTTCCCATTTCTTCTCCGGCATCTACTACGTCGGTATTCATGGGAGCGTTCCCTTGACCTGTTTGGGTACTGTATCCCTCATCCTGTCCAATATCCGATACGTCACGAGAAGATGTAGGTTGAGTAGGATCCTGTGTAGGATCTCGCCTTACTGATAGTTCTTTGTCACGGGCTTCAATTTGTCGTTGCTCATTATCTCCCCTTCTTTTGGATAAACCAACACGTAATGGTAATTTTTTGTATTTTTCCTCGTGCTTACTCATATCGGGATATAATACACCGGTGTTTTTTTCTACAATATTCTTAAGTTTTAAACCGGCTGCACCTAGAAATCAAAAGATGTTTTATACCGCAAATGATAAAATAGCCGAACTTACCAATCAGCGAATGCCAATTTCCGGTTATGGAAAAATCACTCCAAAATTCTTCTACAGCCCTTTCGTCGGCTCGTAATACGTCTTCGGCTGAAAAGGCGGTGGTATACACGTAGTCGTGTTTTTGAGCTATGTAGTCGTCTCGATCAACGGGCTCCCCACTGTGCAATTCGTTTCCAGGACCCAAATATCGATGAAATGGTAACACGAAACGCGGAGGCATACTGTGATAAGATTATCGCTGAAAGTGTCTTATATATAGAGATGAATGAAAAAATCGAAACCAGCAACGTCGTGTTTAAATTTGCACAGACAGGCAGCAGCGTCGGGTTTGAATCTGCACAGACTGGCAGCTTGTCGCAAAAACATTTTATGTTTTTGTTCCAGCAGCCACAACAGCAGCACCCTGGATATATAATAAAAGAAAAAAAAATTTATACTTTTTAAAAATCCCCTCTTTCTTACCCAGCAGCATGAACGACACCCTGAATATGACATCACTTTATAATAATATATACTACACGTTGTAGTGGCTATCCAGGGAATTAATGTTCCTGAATCAGGTTTAGAAGTAGAGGAGGTTATTGAAAAAGCATCAACAGATTTTGATATGGTTGATGAAGTTACTGATACCATGGAAATAGAAAACTGTTCAACAATTCAAATAGATCTACCCAGCAAAGATGATGTGCAAAGTACCGTTAATGATCCTGTAAGGCTAAAAGAAACAGAATTAAAGGTATGAAATAATGAAAAAAAATTAAAGGATGATATCAAAAATTACTACATTTTTTTATTTTAGATAAACCAAGTGGCCTTCAAAAAGCTGCCGAAGCTTATGCAATTGGGCAGAAACATACAGCTGACCTAATTAAAACATTAATCGAAGGAGGAAATAGGGGCAATATACATGGAGAAAAGGAGCTTGATCTCAACGAAATGGAAACTGAATATTCGCTTTCTAGAAAAATAAAAGTAGAGAATTAGATTTGCTAGAAAGGCAAATAATAATCCAAGAAAAATCCTTTGAAAATAAACTTTAGTATTTTATGTTCCTTTGTTAAGTTTTGTTTTGGTTTTTGTGATTAATATAAATACATTTTTTAAGGATTAAATTTGCATTATTAAAGGTGAAAAAGAAAATGGAAATTTAATTTATAAACGTATGATTACGTTTATGTATAATTGTTTGTTTTATGACAAACGCATATTAAATAAGGAAGAAATGTTTTAAATAATTCATATTCTTAGGCCCACTGTCCATGTATCGTCACGTCTGCGTATCGTACGAGACAAAAATACGACGGGAGTACGTTTGCATGCTGCAGAAAACGCATACATATTGGGACCTGTCGACAAAGCGGAATCGGCACGTATTCGTAGAGAAGCGTTCTCGCCTCGTCTCATCGCGTACTGCCTTGTCAGTCGCTAAGCGTATGTTGCGTGGTGTACAACATGTCTGAGTTGTTCAAGAAGTAGAAAAATACCCTTGCTTGTATAATTACAAATTAACAGATTATGCGAGAAAAGATGTAACTGACAGAGCTTGGAATGAAATAGGAAATAAAATGAAAATATCAGGTAAGGTAGTAAAATTTAATTATCGTACACACAAAACTGCCATTTCCAAGGTAAATCATTAGGCTTTAAAAAGTAGTTGGCTTAGTGATTTCGTAAACCTACAGGCGAGTCGATGTGGGTCATATTAGGAGGTAAATAGAGGATCCGTCCAGTCATTGGAACATCTTCGAGACGTGTTGGCGTGTAGGGGACTCCATCGCTTTTACGTATAAAATTATGAAGTATACAAGCATATTTCACAATTGATGTTATAGTCTCATATTTACGACATGATATTGGTGTCAAGAATACCTGAAATTTCTGAGTTAACATTCCAAATACACATTCAATATTTTTGCGTCCACGGCTCAATCTGTAATTAAACATTCGTTTCACATTATCCAGATTTCGTACGGAGTACGGTCGCATTAAATATTTTCTTAGTGGAAATGCGTTATCAGCAACAAAATAAGAGGGAAATTCTTTTCCGCTGGTATCATTAGGCAGCAGAGAAGGAGCAGGAATGTTTAATCCATCTCTTTCTAACCATCGTCCTAAAGCTGAGGCACTGAATACTCCACCATCACTGTTTCTTCCAGCAAATCCACATTCAATAGCAAGGAAGTAACCATCAGCATCACAACATCCCAATAAAATAATCGAATGATATCCCTTAAAATTAAAATTAGCAGACCCGGTGTTAGGAAATTTTTGGATTCTTATATGCTTCCCATCGATTGCGCCTATACAGTTGGAAGATTCCAGAGATCCAAAAAATATCTTCAAATACTTTTCCATTGATCTGTTGTTGGTATGGGCATCTAAATATTTTTTAGGGAGTTCCAAATAATCTCGGTCGTTTCTGAAATTACTCTTGACACTGTACATTCCCCTCGCGCAAAATACAATGCTAATGCTCTATATGAACAGCCTGTAGCTAAGTATCTGGTAGTGCATACGAGTGACCCTGGAAACATTTCCGAACCTGGTGAAAACGAGACACCCGAAAGTATCGCAGAACCGCCAGAAAACATACAGAACGAAGCAGAAGAGAATTTGTTAGCTACAAATACAGTTCCCGAAAGAGAAAGTGGTAAAACACGCAGAAAAAACTGAAACCGGCCAGCAATGAAGTCGATAGAGCATTTGTGGATTACGTAAATGACAACAAAAAACCGAAAATGTACTGATGAAGATGTTCGTAGAATGTTTTTGCTCAGTCTGTTACCGGAAGTGCAAAAATTGTCAGATGAGCACATGCGACAGTTCAAGATTAAAACATTACTCCTATTAGATGAGATGATATCCACACACACTTCCAATTCCAGATCACAGTCATCCCTAACATCACATACTACGTCACGTGACACTCAGTCTGACAATATGATGGAGGAGCTTTTCGCATCTTCACAATATGTACCACCGTCTTCACCATATGTACCACCATCTTCATCACTTAATATGGTAGTTAATCGTTCATATACAGAGTTGTCGTAGTTTATAAATTAATTATAATAATAATAAAATTCGTTAAATTTACCTTTCTTCAGGACTAAGACACAATCGTATCATAGTGTTTTGTCGTTGAATTTGTGGTCCAATAATTTCTACCAAATTTTGATATGAATTTTTACTCATTCTGTACATTGTATGAAATATATGATCATCTTCAGCCAATTCTCTGGTAGCAACGAACAATCTACAGTTCAAATTTCTCTGAATATAATGGTGTAACCAATATTGTTTTCTCCTTCGTCGATGTCTAATGTAGTTGTACAAAGCAAACACGTCCTCTTCGTCGCTAGACATATTGAAAAGTAACTGCTTTCAGTGCTTTCGTACGACACATGGGCAGATTTTAAGCGTAAGCGTATCGTCACTTTTAATACGATACGCTTACGCTTCTCCGAAGCGACGATACATGGGCCTTAGTTGTGAACTCTTTTGCTGAGAGTTTTGACGATTTGTAAACATGTACTTTATACATCGCCTATGGTAAAGCGATTTCGTACTAACCGAGCTCTTATTCTTCTTGCAGTTGTTAATAAATTTACATTTTAATTAACTAAAAAAAAAATATATTTTTATCAGAATTAGAATGGTAAATAAGGTTACCTTCATTTTGTGGTAAGTTAATTACCTCCGCGTTATCTCTGACTTCACCAATATCTTTATTTTCGTACTCACTGATTCGATGACTAGTAAGTAAGACCATGCTTGTATTATTTGTGCTGCTTCAACAGGGCTATAGCCAAAACTCGATGTTTAAATAGACAACGAACCATCATTTTTAAGACACCATGACATCTTTCGATTGTAATTTCTAGTCCGAACATGAGCTGATGTGTATTTTCTTTCAGGAGTATGTTCTGGGGCTTCTTCTACAGGTGTTAATAACCATGGTCGTAAGGGATACCCTGAATCACCTAAAAATTTATACTGTAGTAATAGTCATTTTGCTCATATTTTATACCATTTAATTACCCAGTAACCAAAATCCACGTTCATTATTAGTATATGTTTCTTCCAGGTGATCAAAAACATTCGACATGTTTCCATATAGCAGAACCATGAATTGATCCAGGATATCGGGTATTGCAATTTAAAATCAATAAATTTGAATCGAATATCTACAAAATCAATAAATTTGAATCGAATATCTACAAAATCAAATATGTTTGATAAATATATAAGTAAAAACAACTTTGTATTATATACATGCCAATTGACAATTTATGCTATGATAACCTTTTCTGTTCAAATATGCATGTCCTGGATGAACGGGACGATTATTCGGTGGTAAAATGATTTCCACATGAGTACAATCTATGTAGCGATCACACCAGGGAAATTATATTTCTCCCTAAACCTTAAAAATAACACTAGTTTTTGTTTTTTATTAATAGGTAGCAAAAATAACTTTCAGTAAAACTTTAAACAGGTTCTCTTGCCGTGTTCTGGGAAATTTAACATATCGCGTACTCAAATGGTTGTAAATTCCGCGTGTAATTTCATTTATGAAATCACTGGCAAGTCTTCTAGGCAAACGATACAGCTCTCTAAAC
Source organism: Neocrepidodera transversa (assembly GCA_963243735.1). Taxonomy (NCBI): domain Eukaryota; kingdom Metazoa; phylum Arthropoda; class Insecta; order Coleoptera; family Chrysomelidae; genus Neocrepidodera; species Neocrepidodera transversa. The sequence goes on along the minus strand of OY725344.1, from coordinate 26,315,291 downwards.
AATTCTTCAGGAATTTCAAATGGATTGCTGTTATCACGGAGTTGACGGCGTTCAATATTAAAATTTTGTCCTAAAAATATAATATAATAAAAACTATAAATTAAATCAAGCATACATATGCAATTTATTAAATACATGTAAGCCGACTTACCTATTTATCTCATTTTCTAATTCTATACCAATAAGAAGGCCTAATTCAATGTTCAAATTCACATTTGAATCATTCACTTTTACCTATAATTGATAATTCTTATAATTGAATAGAAAGCACAAACCTCACTCATCAAATAGACAATATTTAGAGGTTATTTTATCTCTTTCTAGCAGTTCATCGTCTGTGAGCGCATGTGCAAATAAAAATTCCGATATAGGAATCTAATTCCATCACTATGAATGCAGTCGGAAACAATTTCTATTGAATATTGTAGGAGCTTCCAAAACTTACAGAATACCGATTTGTAACAATAGTAGTGTAAGTTTGCCTTTACTGGATCAGAGAGTTAGAGGAGGTAATGAGCAATTGCAATGAGCAATTACAATTAGCATTCGCAATGAGCAATTACAATTATCATTTGTAATGAGCAATTACAATTAGAATTTGCAATGAGCAATTACAATTAGAATTTGCAATGAGCAATTACAATTAGCATTTGCAATGAGCAATTACAATTAGCATTTGCAATGAGCAATTACAATTAGCATTTGCAATGAGCAATTACAATTAGCATTTGCAATGAGCAATTACAATTAGCAATTACAATTAGCATTTGCAATGAGCAATTACAATTAGCATTTGCAATGAGCAATTACAATTAGCATTTGCAATGAGCAATTACAATTAGAATTTGCAATGAGCAATTACAATTAGCATTTGCAATGAGCAATCGCAATGAGTAAAATAAAAAAAAAGATCTAATTATCTACGACTCTATTACTTATTTTCATGACCGAAACTACATAGAGCAATTGAATATCCCTTACTGAAGAGCGACTACTCCAGTTGATGAAGTACTTTTTTAAGTACTTACAAAGGACGGGGGAAATTCACCACGCCTACAAGCCCTCATCGAAAATGTATAAGAGTGAACGGGCGGAGTTTGTGGATTATTAATATTTCAAACGTAACAGTAGTCATATATTGAAAATAAAATTTAAAAAAAATGAATCCGGTAAGACGTTTAGAACTTCTAGTTCCATTTGATGAAAACCATGAGCATCTATTTGTAGAAATTTGGGGCCCTTCTGATGAAATGGTAAGTTTTCCAACTAATTACTTATTAATTTTTATTGCATTGTGTTGTTAATGATTAATATTTTTTTCTTTGTTATAGCAAGCAGACGAAGGCAACTACTTCGACCAAGTTGAAGGACCTGTCCATAATGATGCAAATGCGGTTGGTAAAGTGGTGCCAGAAGTTGACGAGCTAGTGGTGCCGGTCTTTGAGGGAGCGGCTGCGCATGAAGATGCTCAGTCTGATGGGGACAGTGTGCCCACCGTTAGAGAATTTACTAATCATCTCCAATAGCATGCCTACTGTTGTATAATCACGTCATATGTAATTGTTCATTTAAAAAGGCCTGGAGTCGATGGGGAAGTGCATTTGTGCCCCATGTGTTTCGATCGGTATTCACACGATCACGTTCTGAACGCCTGGGGTTCTTACAGCCATGTCCGTAAACATCTCAGTACAATAGGCGAAGAGGAAACTCATTATGATGATTGTTATGCGTGTGAGCTTCCTCTTTACCAATCACATATGCAAGCTCGTCATCTTCGTACGCAGGTTGTATTCTCGATTTAGTTTTGGTTCTTTGCTTTTTTTTGTAATTTATTTTTAATATATAATAAATGATATATTTATAAAAAGTACTTTAATTTATTACCCTTTTTGAAAAAATTGCTAAATAAGTTAAGTTTAAATGTGTATGCCCAGTTGATTACTCTTAATATTTTCTAAATAAATTAAATAATCGAGAAATTTACGCATATCTGTTACTGAGTATTTAGTTTAGTGAAATTATATGGAAAAATTACTTTAATTTATTACCCTTTTCGAAATAATTGCTAAATAATAATAATAATAATAATAATAATTGCTAAATAAGTTAGTTTATTATTGATTACTCTTAATATTTTCTAAATAAATTAAATAATCCAGAAATTTTGGCATATCTGTTACTGAGTATTCAGTTTAGTGAAAAAAAATTGTGTAATAATCTTTATTAATTAGCCCCATAAAAAGTAATCATCATTATCTGTAGCTGATTATGAGATGTTTCTTTTTTTTTACTTTTTTCCAATGTCATACTCTCTTTGAAGAGTAACTGTCAGTATATAGAACGTCCATTAACTTTAAGTAAAGGCAATGACGTTTAGAATAAAACTTTACAAGTTGATTTCTTGTTCAATTGTCACAATCTAAACGTCATTGTCATTAGTTACAGAACCGTTAAAGTTAATGAACGTTCTATCTACAGTTGTGCTCGGTCGCTTATATCGAACGGTCGAAAAACGAGTGAAGGAGCAAAAAGTGGTTTGGACAAAATAAACAGATAAGTGCATTTAGATTAATTTAATATTTGTATCGAAGCGAATATAGTTTTAAGTTTTAAGATTTAATTTAACAACATCATGGATGAAAACTCGGGCGGAGGTACTCCGCCCGATATAAATAATAGTAATAATTCACAAAACAATGTTTACGACTTCACGAATATGTATCAGGCAACGGACTCCGGTCCTTATTTTGTAGTACTGGAGCATAAGGAGAAAAATATCGGACGGTTGTTTCCAGTCCGAGTTGGTCATTATTTATTAGAAAACGATTATTTTAAAAATAATATCTTGGACATTAAATCTATAGGTTTAAATCGAGTTAAAATAATTTTTAACAGTTACAAAGCTGCCAATACCTTAATAAATCACGAATTAATATTAAAAAATGATCTCATAGCATATATTCCAAAATACTACAACCATAAAAAAGGAATAATAAGATCCGTAGACACATTCTTTTCTGAGGAATATATTCTAAAAGTCATTGAATCCAACATTAAAGTTACAGAGGTTAAAAGGATGAAAAGAAAAGTATACGACGAAGCTACTAAAACTAATAATCTAGTAAATAGACAAATGGTTATTGTGACATTTTTGGGAGACAAAATCCCGGAGAACGTTAGAATGAACATGGTAAACTTTCCAGTGGATCCGTATATACACCCAGTAATACAATGTTTCAAGTGCCTTCGTTATGGACATACAAGTCAACAATGCAAAGGGAAAAAAAGGTGCCAAAAATGTTGCGGAGAAAAATGCAGCGATACAAGTTGCGTTGAAAATAAAATTAAATGCACTCACTGCGGAAGCAAAGAACATCAGTCCACTTCAAGGGAATGTCCGATTTTTAAGAAGCAACAGACCTAACATTTAAGGAAGCAGAATACATAGTAGAAAATCTCTCTTATGCAAAAGTAACCACACATAATAAATTTTCTTTATTAAACAATAAAAACAATTTTCCGGAACTCCCTACCACTAATAATAACGCTACTTTTATGCTTTTATACCCAATAAGACAGGTAAACACTGAAAAAACATCTAGTCCTCAAACGAAAAAAAGAAAAGCTAGATCACCCCCTGTTACACCTCCCCCTACTAACTCGACTACTACGATAAATAATGAAATCCGAAAACAATCTATATTACCTAACCCACACCGTACAGCCTTTAAACAATACAATGTAATATGTCAAGTGGTAGAATTATTCAATAGTATAGTTATGAACAAAACAAAGTTTTATAAAATAAACATTAGGGATCAATTAACTTCAATTTTAGAAGAACAAAACTCGGACAGTGGAGGCGACAACAATTTTGAAAATAAAATAGAATCTAATTTAATGGATTTAACTCAATCTGACGACGATGACTCAGGGTATTAAAGAAAATATAAATATTTTGCAGTGGAATATCAAATCTTTAAAAGGTAGAAAATCCTCTCTAATTAATTTAATACGCGACTATAAAATTAACATAATTATTTTATCAGAAATATGGCTCACTGAATCAGACAAATGTAATATCAAAGGCTTTAACGTGGTGAAAAAATTAAGACAAGATGGTTACGGCGGAGTTGCTATTATGATTGCCAAAAATATAAATTATAAAGAAGTAACAATTAATCATAATTATCACCAAGACATCGAAGCTTGCGCCATTGAGATAAATAATGGATCGTTAAATATTGTATCATTGTATAAATAACCTACAGCAACAGTTAGTCAACAAGATTGGAACAATCTATTTTGTCAGTTTTCAAAAATATAAATTATAAAGAAGTAACAATTAATCATAATTATCACCAAGACATCGAAGCTTGCGCCATTGAGATAAATAATGGATCGTTAAATATTGTATCATTGTATAAATAACCTACAGCAACAGTTAGTCAACAAGATTGGAACAATCTATTTTGTCAGTTTTCAAATAAAACCATCTTTGGTGGCGATTTCAACTGTCATCACGGACTATGGGGAAGCCAAGACAACAACGCTCAAGCTAAAAGATTAATCGAAGCAATGGACGATTACGATCTAATCGTTATTACTGATGGAAGCCCGACTCGTATTACCCTACCTGGACAAAATCCTACAGCAGTAGATCTCACAATACTATCACCAATTCTCGCGAACCAAGTTAATTGGGAAGTATTATCGGATTCCATGGGATCCGATCATCTAAAAATACTTATAACATCAGAGATCGACAAAATAACAAATCAAATAAATCCGGCAACGAAATGTAGCGATACACGGGTAGATTGGGACATGTTTGGAAATAATTTGGAAATTGCTCTGACAAATATTAATACAAATCAAAAAACAACAGAAAAATTTCAGATTTTTATTGAAAAATTAACTAAAGTAGCGAACGAAGCAATGTATATACAAAAACCCTTTACTCCACGCACCAGAAAATCTTGTTGGTGGGATGACCAATGTACTGAAATGGCGTGTCATCGAAAAAGAGCATTGCAAGCTTACAGGGCAAATTCAAATTTAAATAACTACAGTGAATATAAAAATTCTGCAGCCGCAGCTAACCGCCTATTCAGACAGAAACAAAACGACAGTTGGAAATCATACATTAACAAATTAAACAAAAGCTCCTCGGTAACAGAAATTTGGAAAATTATTAGATCAATTAGTAATAAAAACACCTCGTTTAAAAAGCCTCAAATTTCAGACGAAACATTAACATCAATACTAGAAACATAAGCACCTCCGACGGTTGCCCGTGAACTAAACAGTAACTTCCAGATGCATGATGATAGCAACAATTCGATTAATAACTCTTTCAACAATAATGAACTACTGTTAGCCTTAAAGAAATCAAAAAGTACTTTCCCGGGTATAGACTGTTTCACATACAAAATGCTATATTATCTTCCGCAAACGGCTTTAGAACTACTTTTAAAAATCTTTAATGCTTGGTGGATTAATCAAGAAATTACCAAAGAACTCAAAAAAATCATCATGATATTAATTCACAAACATGGTAAAAACCCAGCTCTACCCTCATCATATCGTCCTATATTGTCATGTATTCTAAAAACATTTGAACGAATGATAAAGGTGAGACTGGAATTTTACCTAGAATCTAAGAATTTGTTACCTATCTCACAGTTTGGTTATAGGCGAGGGTTGGGAACTAACGATGCATTGGCTCAAATAGTAACAGATATTCAAATAGGTTTATCTAAAAACGAATATGTATTATGTTTATTTTTAGACTTGAAAGGGGCATATGACTCTGTGGATTTGGGTATACTCTTCAATCAAATGACTACAATTGGAATATCTCCAAAGTCAACTTACAACATAATACAAATATTTTACGGAAGAGAAATTTATGTACGAAATCATAATAACGAGTTATATGGTCCTAGATTAGTATTTAACGGTTTACCACAAGGGTCTATACTTAGCCCCATTCTTTTCAATATGTACACGTCAGGATTACATCAACTAATATATAACAACGTAAAAGTAGTTCAGTATGCAGATGATATTTGTATATATGTAAGCCACGATAGTTACAGGCAGTGTTTGGACGATTTACAGATATTTTGAAAGTGTTAAAAATTGGTTATTTAAAATGGGCCTTACTATGTCGCCAGACAAATCTGCTATTATGTGTTTCACTAGACATAGAATTAAATTAGATGCACAGGTTATAGCAGAAGTGACAATACCCAATGTTAAAAAATATAATTATTTGGGCATGGTGCTCGATCCTAAATTGCTGTGGACGCTGCACATCGAATACATAAAAAGTAGGTGTGAAAAAGGTCTAAATATTTTAAGATGTGTATGCAGAAAAGCATGGGGGTCAGCACCAAATATCGCACTGCTATTCTATAGATCGTTCATAAGGTCTGTGCTTCACTACGGATGCATATTATATGGAACAGCTGCAAACACTCATTTAAAAAAAATAGACAAAATTCAATACAGATCGATACGATTATGTATTGGAGCAATAAAATCATCTCCTTGCAATGTAATCCTCGCTGAAGCTAATGAACCACCATTAAAATATAGACGACAATATTTAGCGAACAAATACGTTACTAAACTAAGAATATACAACTCGTCGTTATTACAAAAATTAAGCTTTTTAAACATTGAGGATCTTACAAATCGTTATTGGCAAAAAAAAACTCACCTCCATTAACAGTTGGCTTCCGACATACAGAAAAATACAGTGTTATTCCTGTTTTTCAATATAACTATGAAATAATTAATACCAAGCCCTCAGTCATATTTCCATCTTTCGCCGAACAACCTGCTTATAACAAAAATGTGATACACATTATAGATTACTTAAACATTTCAACAGTAATCTATATTAATGGTAGTAAAAACAAAGAAGGCGTAGGTAGTGCTTACTATATACCAGAAAAACATGTAACAGCAAAATTCCAATTGCCCAAGATTTATAGCATTTTTACGGCAGAGGCAGTAGCCATAGAACGAAGTCTTTGTTGGTGTACGGACAACGACATAAAGGAGGTAATTATAATATCAGACTCCAAATCTGTTATAGAGACCATTCAAAACCAAAATTTCAAATATTTTCAAAGTTGGATTATTTGTAACATTAAACACATGATTCATGTACTTGAAAACAACGGCTGTCGAATTGTTTTTGTTTGGGTCAAAGGCCACTCAGGCGTCAATGGAAACGAAATGGTAGATCTACTTGCTAAAGAAGCAAGAACGACAGGCATTTTCAAAGAGATCCCGATATACCATGATTTATTCGCGATTTTCAAAAAAAAGATGTATACGGAATGGGCAACCTGGTGGAAAGAAGAAGTTCTCGATGAAAGAACCAATACTATACAATACACAAAGAACTCCCAAAAAAGGTGCCATATATTTTTCAGTATCACACATCAAAAAAATACGTACAAACAATAACAAGATTAAAAATAAATCACGGAAGCTTTCCAGCCCACTTATTTAAGATCGGATTAACTGACTCAGAAATTTGCACAGAAGGCGGAGAAATTGATGATATGAACCGCATGTTCTTTAACTGCAGAAAATACACACTTAAAATAAATATCTTATTGGAAAAATTACAGGTACATAATATCAGCCCTCCTCTAAATATTGCGTGTCTTCTTGCAATCTGGTGTTTCCTATAAGAAACACTGGCCTCTCGAAGAAGTCTAGCGTGTGTCCTATAGGATACACCGGCAGTCAACCTGTTAATAAGCTCTATTTGGCAAGAAGCTCTTGTATTTCGTAACCTTATAAATGATACGCAGTTATAAATACTTTACAGTGAATGGCGGTTACTGAGAAATACCGACGAAATTCGGTCATTTCCAGATAATGCTGTATTATTTTGGAAAGAAGTAAAAAAAAAACTTAAACTGGGTGACGGATCTGCAATGTATGATATTTTAAGGTCTTCTGCTTTCAACATTTTTTCCCTTCCACATTCCTCGACTAATGTAGAAAGAATTTTTTCTGCTATAAACTTAATGAAAACAAAACAACGAAACAAATTAAATACTGAAAGTATTTCAGGATTGTTACGTACCAAACAATATATAGGTAACAACTGCAAAAATTATTTTCTTTAATGAACAAAAACAACTTATATAGTTCCAAAAATTAGTTTGGGTATAGGTATGTATACAGGGTGGCTACTTTTTAATAGGGACAATATTGCTTATCTCGTAAACGGTAGACGCTAGAAAGACGGTTAAATGGGGAAAAAGTGCGAAATATAAAAATAAACAAAACGATTTGTTGAAATCTAAAATATTCCTATTGGTTCTGGAGTTAAACGACAAAATCCGAATTTGTCGAAAATCGTTTTTTTGCCAAAGCTCTGTTATTATACAAAATATACATTATAAGCACTAATTTTATTATTACGACAAAAAGGTGTTCAGCAACAGAAGATTTCTCTGTGCGACCGTATTTCAAATGTGCCATGTGCTCTTTGAACTTAGTTTGTACCGATCTTCTAGTTTGTCCAACATACTTTTTGTCACAATCAGAACAATTTATTTCATGGATTCCACTTTTTTCCAAATGACTTGTTTTATCTTTTGGCTTGTTTAATACTTTTCAAAATGTTGTTTGATTTAAAACCTACTCTCAACCTGATATGTGAAAAATCATTTGTAACCCTTTAGTGAGGTATGGGTTATATGGCAGAGAAACAAACTTTTCAGCCTGTCTTATTTTGGAAAAAAGTGGTATCCTTTAAGTTTTTCTTAAATGTATGGCGATTAATTAACTTGTCTAATAAATGTCTATCATAACCGTTAATAGCAGCTACATCTTTGATCAGATTCTTTTCTTATTTATATCTTTCTTTAGTGAGGGAAATTTATTAAACGATGTACAAGAAAATGTAAAGGGATATATCTGTCTTTCCTAAATATGTCAAATTCTAAAGTATTATTATTTCTAATCACTAACGAATCTAAAAATGGTAGTTGTCCATTATTTTCCTTTTCGTATGTAAATTTTATTGATGGAAATTTAGAATTTAATTTTATCATGAAATTTTCTAAATTTTCTTTTTTAGTATCAAAAATAGCGAAAAAGTCATCCACGTGCCTGTACCATATTCTCGGAAAATACTCCTGACTAATTTGGGTTTCGAAACTACTCATGAAGAGGTTAGCAAAGAACGGCGATAGACAATTACCCATGGGAGTTTCTTCGTGTTGTTTATAATATTGATTTTTATATTGAGTCATCCAAATTGTCGGATCTGAGCACATTCTCAACATATTGTCACGGGGAATAATTTCCCAAAAATATTCCCATAAAGAAATATTAAAATTAAATATTTAAATCTCGCCTTGTGCAGTTCAGTAGTTCATTAGTTCACTGAACGCGTTTGTTTAGTTAATGTAGAAATGTATTAGAACTGCACAAGGCTAATACCTGAATGGAGGAATAACAATATGATATATAAATACGAACAGGTATTGTTAGACTGGACTTTTTGACTGCCGACAGTTTGAATAACCGACCCTAGTGACATGCCTCCTTAAAGTCTCCGTTAGTGTAGTGTTAAGTAATATGGTAAGAATATTTATTTGTATATATTAGTTAGGTATTTATTTGAGTGTTTGGTGGTTTATCTTATTGTTGTTATATATTTTATTGTTAATTATATATTTATTGCTCTACCATCTATTTAATATAACCTCCCCATGTTTATCGTGACAATATTGCATGGTCTGTGAAAACGGTACACTAGGAAATAATAAAGAACTAACGTCGAATGAGATTAAAATTTCCCCATCTACAATTGAAGTGTTTTTAATTTTGTTTATGAACTCCAAAGAGTTTAACTGAACAGTGTTGCTGCTGGACCTTTAAATTTCCAAGCTGCAACCATTGGTCGCATAGCCTTCCCAGGTTTGTGTATTTTGGGAAGGCAATACAACCGTTAATCTATATTTATTTGAACTGGATAAAAGTTTTTTACACATTTTTAAAGTATTATTAACTTCTCGTATCATTTTTGGTACAGGATTTTTTGGAATTAACGTATATGATCCACTTTAGATCAATTCATTGACTCTTTCAAAATAATCAGTTTTCGTTAGTATAACTACCTTGTTTCCTTTTAAGTTAAAACAGTCTTTCTGTCTCAAGTTTTTGGCAATATTAATGTCTTTTCGGGACGGTGGTTTGTTACTAGAAACAATATTTTTTGAAATCTGATTTCTGCAAGCCTCCCGGGTAAAACCTTTTATGCTTTCTTGGAGACCCTGAATAGAAGATTCAATGTATCCAATTAAGTCATTCGGGTTATTTCCAGAAGGCAGTATATAAATTGGTTTTTAACAAAATAAATCTTTATTTAAATTTTCCGCCTCAAAAAGACGAAGATAACGCCAGCACTTATAATCAAAGAGAAGGATACACCATATGAGGAGCTCCTCAGAAAAATTAAGACTAGAGTCAAGGGGGATAAGGTGCCGCAGGGCATACGAAACATCAAAAAAACAAGGGCCGGGGATCTCATAGTGGAAATGGACGACGAGAAGGAGCTCCAAGCGTTAAAACAGGAGATAGACAAGCAAATCGGTGGTGCCGTGACCACGATTAAAAAGGGGCCCAACACGGCAGTCCACATATACGATGTGGACGCAGTGACAACGGCGGAAGAGCTGGTCAAAGCAGTAGAGCTACATACCGGCCCTGGTACTGTAGCGATACGTTCAATGAGACCAATATAGGGTCCAGGCAGGCGGCAACCTTAGAGTTGGACGAGGAAAGTGCCAAAAAAATTTGCGAAGAGAAAAGAATAAAAGTAGGTTGGATAATGTGCCGGGTGAAGAAAAGAATAGAAGTAACCAGGTGTTTCAGCTGTGGAAGTATTAACCACTTGGGGAAAGATTGCAAGGAGGAGCCTATGGGGGAGAGATGCAGGAAGTGCCGGGGAGAGGGTCACAAGGCGGCCGAATGCAAGTCAGTTGAAGAATTCTGTTGGACCTGCAAGGAAAATGGGCATCGAAATGCTAGTTTCAAGTGTCCGATCTTCAGGAAAGCCGTGAGGTCGGAAGAAAGGCGCTGACACAATACTCCAAATCAATATCGACAGAAAGAAAAATGCCAAAGATCTGGCAATTAATATGCCGCCAAATATAAACCAAAACTCGCTAAGAGTACTGCAGGTCAATGTAGGGAGACAAAGAGCGGCACATGACCTTGCGTTTGCGACGGCGACAGAAAGAGAAGTGGATGTGCTGGTGGTAGGAGAACCAAACAAGAGCCTAGTCAAACCAAGACGATGGATTAAAGATATTAGGTCGGACGTTGCCATTTACTTCAGGAACAGAAAGGTGGAAATACGCAATACACAAATAGCCTCAGGGTATGTGGTCTTAGAGCTAAAGTACTTCACGCTAATAAGTGCGTATATTTCTCCAAACATCAGAGTGGAGGAATATACAAGAAAAATAGACGAGATAATGAAGAAAAGCCAAAGATGTCAAGGAGAAGTCCTGTTAATGGGCGACCTGAATGCCAAGTCGCCACAATGGGGCTCTCCCGTGACCGATACCAGAGGCGAGTACTTGGTAGATTGGATGGCAGCCCTGAACCTGGTAGCCCACAACACCGGGGAACGTCCGACCTTCGTCAGAGGACGGGAAAAATCCTTCATTGACATCACGTGTTCGAAACTGGGAGGTCCTGGAGCTGGAAGGACTGACAGAACATCAGTACATCCTCTTCGAAGTAAAAGGGCAAACAAGTAGTAAACAAGCTGAGACAGAAAAGAAAAAGATACCAATAAACTGGAAAAAGTTCAGGGAATGTGTTGAGGAAAGTGTAGGGGAGACACTAAATATGCCAAATGAGGAGCCTAAAAGAGGAACAAAAATAATAGAGGAGGCCTTCAGGAAGAGCAAACTAAAAAGAGAAGAACGTCCAAATAAAATGCCTTACTGGTGGAACGAACAGATCCAGGAAGCCAGAAAGAAGTGCACGGCAGCGAGAAGGAAAATGACCAGAAACAGGGGAAGGGAAAATGACCAAGATCTCCAGAAAGAATATAAAGAAGAAAAGAGACTCTTGAAGAGACAGATAGCAGATGCAAAAAATGCAAAATGGAAGGAAGTGCTGGAAGACCTGGAGAGGGATATCTGGGGAAAAGGTTACATGGCGGCGATCGGAAAGCTCTGCAACCCCACCCCAGTAGACCTCACTACAGAGCAGAAGAAGGAGATCGCGGAAGCCCTGTTTCCAATGGGGATCGGCAACCAGCTAAGAGAAGACCATGAGCTCGAACAAAACGTGGCCCTCTTCACAAAGGAGGAGCTTGCGACAGTACTGGACGGCATGAAAACTAACAAAGCCCCCGGGCCAGACGGGATCCCTGCGGAAGCCATAAGGGAGACGGGCAAGGTGGCTCCAAACCTCCTACTGAGCATGGTGAATGCCCTATTGGAGAGACGAGAGTTCCCTCGAGAATGGAAAGCAGCCAGACTGGTTCTCATCCCAAAGCCTAAAAATCGGGATGGCAAAACGACGTACAGACCCATTTGTCTACTAAACACGATCAACAAACTGTACGAGGGTCTAATTAAGAACAGGCTCGTAAAAGAGCTAGAACAGGCAGATGGCCTGTCAGATAACCAGTTTGGCTTCAGGAGAGGAAGAAATGCGCTACAGGCGGTGGCAAAGATAAAGGAGACGCAGGATAGCGTATGGCTCGCTATAATAGCCGTGGATGTCAAAAACGCCTTCAATACGGCGTCGTGGTGGGTCATACGCAGAGAGCTACTATCTAGAGGGGTTTCTCCGTACCTGAGAGAGATCATTGGCAGATATCTTTCGGAAAGGACAATTATCATCAACAAAGGGGAGGAAATGGAAATCACGGCGGGCGTCCCACAAGGATCGGTACTCGGACCTACATTGTGGAACGTTCTCTATGACGGGGTCTTGAGGCTGGATCTGGGCGAGGGAGTGACGACGATAGCTTTCGCCGATGACTTAACAACCACCGTGAATGCGAGTTCAAAAGAACAGCTTGAAGAGAGGGGAAGCGAGGCCCTCAGGAGGATCAGCCAATGGATGAGGGAAAACGACCTAACACTTGCGCCCGAGAAAACAGAGGAAAAGACAAACAGTGCGTTTTGACCTGGACGGGAGACTGGTAAAACCTGAAAAGCAGATAAAAATACTGGGGATAATTATTGACGACCTTGGGACGTATGGCCCCCATATAATAGAAACAGCCAGAAAAGCTGAGGAGAGATCGGGCAAATTGGCGAGGCTGATGCCCAACATTGGCGGAGGAAAGGATACGTGTGGCGGAAAGAGGAGCAAACCCCAGCTGGGAAATAGTACATAGAGAGGAAAGGGAGAGGAGCCATGAGGTATGGCAGACAGAGTGGGACCTAAACACAGAGATTGGACAATGGACTAAACGTCTTATCCCTGACGTGCGTAGCTGGGCAAGATGCAAGCACAGGGTGCTGGACTATTTCATCACCCAGCTCCTGACGGGGCATGGGTCCTTTAGAGCCTACCTTTCGGATATAGGCAAGAGCGATGACGGGGAATGCCACTATTGTGGGGAGTGGGATGATGCACGCCACACGATCTTCTTTTGTCCAAGATGGAGAGTAGAGAGACAGGAGTGCAGTTTGGAGGTGGGGGAAGAGATCATCGTTGAAAATCTGTCCGAAATCATGCTGAGAGGAAAAAAGACATGGGAGGCTGTAAGGAGTTTGGCGAGAAATATAATGAAAACAAAAGAAGACGAAGAGAGAGAGAGTATCAACAGCAACAAAGGCAATGGGGTGGCTACTAGGAAAGTAGGAAAGAGGACGTAGCTTGGCATTATGAGGTTCAAGAGGCAAAGTGACAGTAAGAAATGAAAAAAATCTGCCTATGGATGAAATGTTACAATTTTTAGAGTCTCCAGACGAAGAAATATATTTTGAGCCGAATTCTAATGACCTTTATTCAGGAAGCGACGTGGAAATTGATAATGGTAATTTTTATTTGTTTCTATTGTTTTGTTTGCTGTAAGTGTCTGGGAATGTATGTGAGAGTTTGTGGGTATGCATGTATTATTTCTGCAATATTTTTCGACATAAATGTTCAAGCAAATAATATGTTAAAATATAATATAGTATTTCTAGTTGTTTGCTATCATCTCTATTTTTTCTTTATATAGATGTTACAACCTAACGATGGCAAAGAATCTTGGAAAGATATTTTACCGGTATAAAAAATTTTCCTTTTACTAAAACCAATCAAATGCTTGTCGACCTTCCAATAGATTCCGAAAGCCCTACGAATGTTTTAAACATTTTGTTGATAATCGGTTTCTTGAAAATATAACCGAAACAAATAGGAATGCAGAAAACTTGTTGACAAGAGGAGATAATGAAAGGATACGAATATCTAATTGGAAAGATCTGACAAAAGATGAGCTCCTGAATTTTTTTTAATAGTGTATCAAGTGGGCAATATAAAACTGAACTGCAGACTATTGGAGAACCGGTCGACTTTTTAATTTAAAATGTTTCTCAGCTCAAATTAGCCGGGATAGATTTTTGGTCATATTAAGGTGTTTACGTTTTTCCACGAATCCGAACCAGTTCAACCCAAACCAGGCGATAAAATTAGGCCACTTATTGATTATTTTAATAAGAAAATGAAAGATTTATATTATACAGACAAGAACCTTTCTTTTGTTGAGTCTATGGTTCTGTGGAGAGGTAGACTAGTATTCCGGCAATATATCGCAAATAAACGACATAAATATGGCCTAAAACTTTACATGCTGACAGAGCCACAAAAATTTGTTGAGCATTTAGCGAAAAAATTACCTCAAGAAGGACAATTATTATAATAGTTGCCAATTATCTAAAACATTGACAATGAATAAAAGATACTGCACTTGAACCCTACTAAAGGCCAGTTTTACAATTGCGGAATAATACTGAGAATAACTATTATTATACCGACTTTTATACTTGGTATAAGCGGAAACTGTTTTACAACATACATATTTGCCTTGGATAACTATTCCAAAATTTTACTGTAAATGAGAAGGAAGTATTGTTAATGTTAGTGGAAACATAAAGAAGTAGTAGGTAAGTCGGAATAAAATATTTGCATTATTGTATACATGTTTGTACTATACAGAAATAAATATATTTGGTACAGATTGTAAGAAGACGGATACTGTTACAAATGAGCAGAAAGAAAAAGGTTCTGAGAAAATTGCAACTCAATTTTTTAATGCTGCAACAGAAACTGGACGCACAAGTAAATACCTTAGAAACAAATGGGATTATTGAAAGAAATGTACGAAAAAAGAATATGCTGCTAAAAGGTCGAATTTATATAAGACTGGGAAGTCAGGGAAACAGAATTCGAATGGCTTAGGTGGTGTTCTTGAAACTAATAGTGGTGAAGGTGAGTAGTGTGATTTAGTCAAAATGTAGTTTGTCAATTCTCTCTGTTATACAATATAAAATATTGTAAATGTGACTGTATAGAAGCTCAAATTAATTTTAATACAATGTTTTATGTTTTGTGAATGATACTATACATATGCTGTTTTTACAGGTGATATGAAGGATGGTCAATTCAACTCCTTTATGGATTTGTCGAGTGTGGAAATAGTCTTTGACACCGAAGAAAATGGCACCACGGTAGTGTATGAGTTTAAATTTACACATAAAACTAATATTATTGACTTAATTCTAGATAAATACGGATAATCAAAATGAAGAGTTTGATTATGCGGAGCCAGAAGGTGATTCTTCAAAAACAGAGGTAATAATTGCTGTTAAATGTATTTAGATTAGTAATGATATTTATACGAGATTGTTTATTCAGGAATTTGACTGGAAACATTGGAGCCCTGCTGCTTTAAGATCAAAATTACATCCTGCTCTGTCACAAAAATGTAAATTAATATTTTATACCTAGTATCAAACAATTAAACTTTGACATATGTATATTAATTCATAATTTTGTGAATGTACTGCTTGAGAAAAAAATGTCACATTCTAATTGCAGATGGAGACAAGATTCACTTGCAGCCCTCAACATTAACTAGGCCATCCACAGCATTACCATTAGGTAAAAATAAATGTCATAATATTATACTTGGATTCATAATTCTATTACTATACCTCGCTGAGGAAAAAAACTGATGTTGTTTTATTTACAATTGAAAAGATTGACTTGCAGCAATCATCGTCAACCAGGCCATCCACAACATTATCATTAGGTAAAAATAAATGTCTTAATATTATACTTGAATTCATAATTCTATTACTATACCCCACTGCGGAAAAAAACTGATGTTACGCTTTATGTACAGTTGAAAAGAATGTCTTGCAGCCTTTAACATCTATTGGGTCATCTGCAGCATTACCATTAAATAAAAGTATGTTTTTTTTAATAATTTATAAAATCCACATGCTTAAATTGTCATCCTTAAAAGTGGAAATTAAACTTTAATTAGTTTTTGGCCATATATATTATTTTTTCTTTGATTATAACATATTATAAAGATCACCCAAAAAATTTATATTTACACATTTCAGAAAAGAAACAACAGCCGAAGAAAAAAATATATGATGTACTATTGGAACGTAAATTCGATCTAGTAGAGTTACAAATAAAATTATTAAAAAAAAATCATGAGGAGAGGAAGAGAATAAATAATGAAAAACATGAAATAGAGATTAAGGATTTACAAGCAAAACTTAATTGTAAGTGTTCAATTAAAAATTAATTGGTCAACTGATATTTTATTATTAAATCTACCCAATAATATGTACACATCCAACATCTACTTCTAATGTTATAATAAATTAGAAAAATGAGTTTGTATTAACGAATTTCTCCTTATATTATTTATATTATTAATGAAAATTTCCTGAATTCTTAGTGGTTCTTCATCTTCATCAATTATTTGTATCTCATTTGGTGGGACATCATTATTGTCTTGGAATTTGGAGTTTTGGAATTTTCTAATGAGATACGCATTCCATATGATAATATGGGAAATCTTCTTTTCCACACACCAGAACAGCGTTCAACCACATTTCTGCTTCGTATCTGACTTTCGTTTTATAAATGTTCTTGTGGTTGATCTGGGTTGATCTCTTCCAGAGGAACTAACAAATAATTTGTGTTAGCATAACACGTCTCCCAATAAAATTCCATCACCCATATCACCATTTTCAAATCTTGCTTTTAGATAGCTAGTGTTAAATATATGTTGTTCATGTGTACTTCCTGGTCACCTTGCTACAATATCACGTATACGTAAATCACCCACTGCAAGAAGCATTGAACCTGAGACGAAAAATTTCAATGTCAACAATAATTTTATTACAGGCTGAATTGCTGCATTTCTCTCTGATTGTGAAGCAATGCGATTATGTATGTTTCTCTCACAAATGCGTTTTTTTATTCTAAATCGAGTAAAAAATTCTACATCAACGTATTATTCAAAGTAGTTAACTCTGCAATCAAAATTAATTTATTATTGACTGTGTAACGTTAATTAAAAATATTTTTTTACCTCGCTTTTATTTTCTTTGGATTTCCGAGTCTTATTAATTCATCATCAGATGAGGATTCAAAAACCGCAACATCAATTAACTCCATTTAAAAAATATTAAAACCATGACCTTAACGACATTCGTAAATTAAGTAGATAATATTTCGAGGTTATTCTTGGAATAAGTAAGTTATCTGGTGCTCAAACGCCAGATAAACTATTTCACTATTTATACCATAGTTTATCTTATACCATAATTATACCGTACTTATAAAACGCTCTCATCCTAGTTATCTGTAGTATATACGATTGTAAAACCGGCCTTAAGTGACAAAAAGGGTGGTGTCTTTTTGAATTATTGAAATCAAACTAAAAGTTGGCGAAACGAAAGCCCACTATGCAGATGGAATAATGGTAGACAAGTGGAATGATAAAAGAGACGTGCCCTATATATCTACAGAATTTGAGAACCAAATAGTAGAGGTAACCAACAGAAGAGGAGATGCTAAACAGATGCCTTTTCCAATTGTTGAACATAATAAATATATGGGTGGGATAGATCGACAGGACCAGATGATGTCCTACTACCCTTGCCTAAGAAAAACATTATTCTGGTATAACTTGCTGGTCATATCCTGCAGCTTCTTTTATTTAATCCCTACATGATTGATTTTTTGTAAGTATTCCGGCAGAAAAATGCCATTTTATAAATACCGTAAGCTATTGCCAAATTTACCAGATTACGCAGAAAATAAGGTTTCTAAGCACGTGCCTAGCAAAATTGAAGCGGGAACAACGAGAACACTAAGAAAAAGATGTCGTTTTTGTTTCCAAAAGAAGATCAGGAAAGTCACTGTGTGGGAATGTAAAGACTGTCCAGATAAACCCGGTTTATGTGCCCAGCCTTATTTTGGTATTTTTACAAGAAAATTGAATACTCTTTTGGAACTTTTCCGTTTTACTTGGAAAAAAAAGTAGCAAATGTATTTTTTCTACGCCCTATATTTAAAGTACCTTGTATTTCACCGGTTTGTAGCGTTTAAAATGACTGTTTATGGTTAAAGTGAAAAAAAGTAAAAAAGGGTTAAAAAAGTGCCATAACGTTAACTTGATTTCACGCTTTCCATAAGTTAACACAGTTGATCAGTGCAATTCATCCACACCTTTACCTGAAAAAAAATAACAAGTCACCTTTGACTTTGGCAGCATACATGAACATGAACTGTGATTTGACATTAACAGATTTATTTGTAGTATCAATAATTCATTCGAATTGATTTAATTAAGTAATTGTTTCTATATTATTATTACGGATAGTGAATATTCCGAGTTTGAAATATGTGCTCCGAAAGAAATCGTAGAAAGGCGAATGTGGCCACATTAAATTAGTTCTAATTTACTGAAGGAGTTTAATTAAAATATCCCAAATATCTATTTGTATAGGGCAGAGAAAAATATTGTATGCAACATATGCATAAATAACTATTTTTTAGTACCTAATATACGTTTTTTGCATTTTGTTGTCGATTTTCTACTTTACCCTTTTTTATATTTGAATTGTGCCATACATTGTAACTGATCCGCAAATGTCCTTGAAACTTTGGTAATGTGCCTATGACGCCATTAGGCGTTTGAACCTGATTTTTTTCCATTAGTTATCATTTTCAATTTTTTGCAGAAAAAACACATTCTTAAACAATCTACAGCACCAAAAACCTTAGTTAAAAAAAAACAATTCCGCATTTGCGTAGGGTCAGAGTGGCAACAGTGGCGCATGTGTATACAGTGGTGCAGTGTGTATATTGGCGTTCTTGTTAATCCCCTGCGCAATGTTGGGAAGATCGTTCGAAAGCCGGAATAGATTGCTTAAGGGTTCCGGAAAAGACATGCAGAACTGTCGTTACGTAAACCGGAGCCTTGTAGCTTAGCCAGGGCAACTGGATTTAATAAAGCAAATGTTAAAACTTTTTTTGATAATCTTGAGAAGCTCATTAAAAGACATCCAAATGAAATTGCTGATGATACCAGAATCTATAATTTGGATGAAACCGCAACTTGCACCGTCCAAAAGTCCAAAAAAGTAATAACACTTATAGGGCATAAAAAATTAGGTATGGTCACAAGTGGAGAAAGGGGGACCCTTGTTACAAGTTGCTGTATTATTAGCGCCAGCGGACAATTTTTGCCTCACGTTATGGTTTTTCCAAGGAAACACTTCAAAGATCACATGATTAAGGGTGCCCCAACAGGAACATTGGGATTAGCAGCTCCAAGTGGTTGGATGAACAGTGAACTTTTTCTGCCAGTCATTAAGCACTTCATTAAACATGCATATGGATAACCATGAATCCCATTTATCAATAGAAGCACTGGATAGAGCAAAGGCGTCAAGAGTTTATATACTGACACTTCATCGTCATACCTCTGCTAAACTACAATCCTTAGATGTCGGTGTGTTCGTACCATTTAAGTGTTTTTATAATTACGCTTTAGATTCGTGGCTCCTTACACATCCAGGAAAACCACTCATCATTCATGAAGTCGCAGAAATTGTAGGAATAGCTTTTATCAGAGCAATGACACCTTCAAATATCACAAGTGCCCTTAAAAAAATGGTATTTTCCCATTTGATCGGGATGTGTTTACGGACATAGACTTTTTACCGAGTACAGTAACCGATCGTTCCATTTCTGATGTATCTACCAATAAAAGTGAACCAACTGAGTCTGGTTCCCAATCTTGTTCAACAAAACTCTCAACTTCCTCTGATATAACTCATATCTGATGCAGTTATTCATTCATCTCAATCTAGCCCTACTCAACTATCTGTTTCTGGTTTATCTGATCTTCCTGTGGAATCGCCTCATTTATTTACAACTGTGAATTCTGTTATTCCATCACTGCAGTTTGAACCCAATTCAAAGTTCGCTAAAGTTCATCCTAATTCACAAAGTTCATCTGTTCAAACTTACGTATCACCGCAACAATTTTAAGAACCTCTGAAGGCTGGTCCAAGACAAAATAAACGAAAGCCACGAAAATTAGGAAGGAGTATGATTGCTACGGACACTCCGGAAAAAAAGAGAAAAGAAGGGCACTAAGAAAAATAAAAACTCAAAAGTGGTTCGACAAGTTGTAAAAAGTGACTCTGAAGACGAAATTGAAGAAACTTTTGTCACTATGTGATTCTGATGATGACAATTGGTGCCATGACGAAAACATAGAAAACTGTGATCCTGATCCTGTCTTCACAGAGAAGAATCTTGAATTACCATTATCACGGATACCAAAAAAGGGGGATTAGGTGCTGACTAAATTTGCCACTAAAAAACAAATAATTTTTTACGTCTGACAGATACTTGAATCTAGAAATGACTCTAGAATTTTTCATCAGTTTTTTGAGGGTAAAGGACAAACATCGTCAACAATTTCATATGCCTACTGAACCAGATTTATCCTACATCTACGAAGATAACATGCTATATTTTACCACAGCCTACTATGTCTGGAAGGATTTCAAAACAGTGTTACTATTATTTTGCTGTAAATTTTGACAGGATAAAAAATCTACGTTAATGTTTTGTTTTAAATTTTGAATTTTTTCAAGAATGGCTGTTTATTTTAACTACAGCACATCGGTTGTTTTACTAGTACCTACGTACCATTTTTTTAACTGACCCACTCTGTACATACACCGAGCCACAATGTACTTTGAAACGAGCCAATGTGTACACCTCCCGGTACACAGTGGCTCATTTCATATTTTTTTCTTTAAATCACATTCTTTTGTAAATCATTTATTGTAACATATTTATATCATGCAGGGTAAGTAGTAGTATTCCCAAGTTATCGTTTGCATTAATTTGAAATGAGGTAAATGATTTTGTAAGTGGTTTATTTTACTTTAAATTTTACATGCGCCACTTGTTGCCACACTTACCCTAGTCTAAATCTATTATGCAGCGAACGTGTAATAATATATTGATATCTTTTTCCTTGAATAAAAAACGACATAAAATTAGGATTTACCACATTTTAATATAAGTTATATCGCACACGCTAAACGCTGTGCTAAATGAAAAAAAAAATTAAAAAACACTTTTCGATTCGCTTCGGCACAAAAGTTAATAGATTTCGACAACTTATGTCTTAAATATATCGACATAAGGCTTAAAGCAGTCGTTTTCTAAGTAACAAGGAATTAAAGAATTATTTCTGTCGGAATACATTAGTAAAGATTACAATTGGACAAGAAATTTAAAAATACATACTGAACCATTAGTTACGAGTTGTAGATGTAACTGAGTGAAAAAAACTGTAAAATATATTTTATAACAGTTACCATTTTTATGGGTAAGGATATTATCCGACTACTCCAAACAAAGAACAAAACCGGTTTAGTTAGACGAAATATATATTTATTAAGTATATCGGGACTCAAAGCTGGTTCTCAGCGGGATTTATCAGTTTTTGCCAGTTTTCTGATATAAACAATGATGTCCCGTCGAAAATCAAATGATTTACTGCCAGTCTTGCTTTGAGTCATAGGAGGGTTTGAACATATCGCCTGTCACAGATAAATTCCAAGACATTTTTATTTTTGTTAGAGAAATTATAATTTGGGACATCTTAATTATGGTAAGTCTTAGTTGCGATTAGAGAAACCAGTATAATATAAGTCAGTTACTTCTTCTGTGTCGTTCGGTACAGACATGTTTTCAGGCTCTTTGAATTAATCAGTCTTTTATTAATATCATGTTCATTTTGGTAATACTTATTTGTTTCATTTGTGTTTATTTTTATATTCATTTTGATTGTATCTTCATAAATGTTTAACCGTCGCCTATAAAAAAGTTAGTAAAAGTAGTTTTATTCAACAATAATAAAAATAAGTAACTTCAATAATTAATAATCAGTGAAAAGGTGATATTTCTCCTATCAACGGCAAAGGTACGTAAAAAACTTTATAGACACCACTCATGATAGGATAGAACTTCATTCGCTGTTGATAATGTAGGCTTGTATATAATTAATTACGTCAATAATTATCATTTTATCGAAATCCATACGTTTAGATGTACTTGGCCTAATAAAGAAACATTTTGTCACAATAATATTGTTATTGCTATATAGAAACAACCCCATTTGTTACATAGATGATAAATGTTGAAAAAGTGAAAATTACAATCTAAGGACCATAATCACAACAGTAGGTACATCCTTAACGAACTAAACAAGTAAATTTCTGTTATTAAAAAATTGTTAACTATTGAGTACCATAATATACAAATTTAAATAGATTTTTAGAATATATTCAATGATAATGTTAATAAATTTTGGTTATGTAAACAAGGACGTATTGCGTTTGCTACATTTTTAGTTTTAGTTGCATGTTGCAAAGGCAAAAGCGATTAATTTTGTAAAAAAATATTTGTGTGATAGAGGGATTATATAATATTAAATTATAGTGCAAATAAACAAAAGTTTTGTAATAAATTACATTACATGTTACATTTTATTATGGGCCTTATAATAGTATATTATTCAACAAGCATATAATGATGGCTATTATTCACAAGGGTGAAGTTTACGACACGAGCCGCAGGCGAGTTTCGTAAATCACCCGTGTGAATAATAGCCATTATATGCGAGTAGAATACTGTACTTTGTCCACGACTGTGGTCAGTTTACATGAATTCTGTTAAGCAGCAAGAGTAATAGAGAAATTTCACGTTAGACTAAGATAACAATTATTAAAATCATATAAAACCAATACAAAAATGTACATAACAACCCCGACTTTGATAAAGAAAATTGAAGCAAATTGAATGTAACAGTGGTGTCTTATTTTTCGGTATATATTATTATTTATACAATTTAAGGTCTAATAATAATTAGAAAATACGATTTAATTATTACCTTTAACATACTATTAGAAAAAATATTAAAAATTGTGAGTTGTATCCGTTATAAAAAAGTTTTCATTTTAATTTGATTTTTTTAATCACACTGTACAAACATGCGACAATAAATTCAAGCTACATATGAAATGCTAGTTACTAGATGGCTTGACGTACGCCACAAGGTATTTACCGGTAACTCTAGTGGAGAAGGCTGGGTTCGGATTTATCACCGTATACGATCCGATTCTCAAAGATGAATAAGGGCGCCAGATAGATCCATCCTCAAATACCTAAAATCCTTACCACCGCATGATCTATCAACGTCGGTGAAAAATTAATACACAATTTCAAGTAACTCACAAGTTACATTAACTTTATCGCCAGTATGAAATTAATCTAACAAAAATAATGATAATAAATCGGTAAGCAATCTACAGTTCAGCTACTATTCGAGTAAGCAAATAGAACGCATAATCAAAGTGTAACAAAAAAAATCCATTAAAAGTAATAGTAAACTTATCACAATCCTCGTAAACAGCAATATTTTACCCGATCGCATTTAATGACAAGCGTCGCTTGAGCTCAGGCGCATGCGCGTTTTGGTAGTAAAGTTGGCGTAAAACAAAATAATAATAATGATAGTGAAAGAAAAAAATATATGTGTATATAAATAATACCAATCACCAACTGACTGTTAAAAGCGTAATCAAAGTGCAAGCAAAAAAAATTAAATAAATTTAAATACATTAACGTGACTAACTAGTTTCAAATTATAACGAGAAAATAACAAACGCTAACTGACAAAGCGCAAATTTAAACTAGTAAAAGGAATAATCTCTGCGCGATTTTTCAAGACTACGGCCCGTTTCTGTCAGCGGAAGAAAGTCCGATTCGAAAAAATTCAAATCCAATTTTTTTTTTGTCAACGCGTCTTGACTTACACAACACCTTAATAGAAATCAGTATCGACAAATTTGCTTTCCTTATCGAGATATCTCGAATAAGTTTCACTTAGTAGGCGGGACTGGGATCCTCGGACCCGAAATTGCTCATCTTCTGATAGAGCCTTTCTTTTTTGAATAAAAACCGATAGCCGAAAGAATTTTCCGGATCGGCTGTATCGTTCTCGAGTTATCGTGCGCACAGACATCCACATAGACAGACTTTTTTTTTCGCGGAAAATCATTATAAGTCATTTGGAGCAAAAAAATTTTTGAGATTTTTGCACGATTTCAATAATACAGTTTGCCATACTTCACCAAAGGTGAAGTATTGGCGGGCCGTAGTAATAAGTCAAAGCGAACAACTAAATTAAGTTATAACAAAATAAGATAGTAACAGTTACTAATACATTGCTACAAGCGTAATTATAGTGCAAGCAAAAGCATAAATTTAAGCACATTGGCGTGACTAACTACTTTTAAATTATAACAAAAAACATAATAATCATCGATAAATAATTGCTAAAAGCACACTTAAAGTGCGAACACAAAAAAATAATTCAAAGCACAATGATCGCTACAAAAATTCAAATAGCAAATTGGTTTGCAACTAATTAAAAATAAACTTGCGTGACTCCACAAAAGTTCAATATGTAGTGGCCTGGTCATCGTGGAACCCTCGGCTTCAACCTCTACGTCGCAACTCATCAGCACCAAGTACTTCCAACGACATATAGGCCACCGGTCAAACCAAGCGAAAAGCGATGGAACTCAAAACCCAGACAGAACACCAAACACGAAAAAAAAAACCCTAAATGAAAAAGAATTCCCATTACCAATTTATCCAATAAAATTGCACAAACAAAAAAAAACAAATACTAATAGTAAGCTGAATTGTTCTTATTGTTAAATGAAATAATCTTTCAATTAAATATTTAATGTTGGTAATAAAAGATTTCTAACAGCTGACACTTGTCGTCGTTGTTGGTCAATTGTCAATTAGTAAAGTAAGGTGAAGGTTTTATTGCCTGTTGTTAAAATAAAATCTAACTTGTTCAAAGCCATCGTTAGAGTTTTTTATTTCGCCAATACAAATCCCAATAGGTTATGGGCCCAGATAACGTTCTGAAATAAAATATTTAAGTTTCAAGTGGCAAAATAAAAGTTAACCCAAAAGTATTGGCGGGTTGCATGTGGCAACGTAAAGAAAAGGTGCATTGCCAAAAATAAGTAAATATTAGTCGTAAAGTCCAAACATGGAATCTGAAAACCTGAAATTCAGTTTTGCTAGGTTAAACAATGATAATTATCAAAACTGAAAATTTCGTATTAAAATGTTGCTAATAAGGGAAGGAAACTGGTCTGTGGTGGAAGAACCGATGCCAGCTGAACCCAGTAATGATTGGAAACGAAAAGACGAGAAAGCACAAGCGACTACATCTCTAAGTATCGAAGATAACTAAATAATACATATATGTAAAAGTAAAAGCGCAAGCGAAATGTGGGAGGAATTGCAGAAGGTACATGAAAGAAATAATTTATGTAACAAACTGTATCTTTTGCGTAAATTATATCAGTCAAAATTAGAGAAGAAGTCGATGCATGAGTACATAAAGGATGTCCTGGAATTAGTTGAAAAATTGCGAGGTGTTGTTGAATCAATTAAAGACTTTCATGTTGCTGCTTTATTACTAGGAGGTTTACCTGAGAATTATTCAACTCTAGTAACAGCTTTAGATGCCAGACCTGATGACGAATTGACACTCGAATACGTTAAGGGAAAACTGATGGATGAGTTCAAAAGGAAAGAAGATGTGTCCTCGATAGAAACAGCACTAAATACACATGGAAATGGAGGATATTCAAAGAAAGTAAATAAAGAAAAGGAATGTTATTATTGCCACCGGAAAGGTCATTATAAAAGGGACTGTTATTTCTTAAAAAAAGATAAAGAGAAGGGAAAATATCAGGCTAAAGTAGCTGTGGAGAAAGGTGAGTCAAGTAATTCAGATTTTTGTTTTAATGTTGTAGGCTCTACTAAATTCGAATCAGATTGGTTTGTAGATTCAGGTGCTACAAGCCACATGACAAATAATTTAAAGTTTTTCGATAAAATTGATCATGTAAAGTACGATAACATAATAGTAACAAACGGTCAACATATGAAAGTAAAAGGAAAGGGTGATATTATAATAAAAACGGAAATTGAAGGTAAAGTAATTAGTTTAAAATTGATAGATGTTTTATTTGTGCCCGATTTACATTATAATCTGTTATCTGTGTCTAAAGTTACGAAGGGACGTTACAAGATTAAAGATAAAGATAACTGTTACATTGAAAAAGATAGTACTTTAGTGGCAACAGCAAAGTATATAAATGGTTTATTTAAACTGAATATTTTTGTAGAAAAAGTAAATTTGGTCAAAACTAACTGTCAGAAAATAGATAATTGCATCCATATTTGGCATAGGCGGTTAGGTCATAGAAATCCATCAGATATAAAAACGATGTTGAGGAAAGATTTAGTTGTGGGTTTAAAGATTAATGATTGTAATAATATAAAACAATGTATTAGTTGCATAGAAGGTAAATTATAAAAAAAACCTTTTCCAAAGAAATCTGAAAGCAAATCCACACACGTTTTGGATTTAATTCATAGTGATTTATGTGACCTATGAAAACATCATCGGTTGGAGGAAAGAAATATTTTATAACATTAACTGATGATTTTTCAAGGTTCACTACACTCTATTTAATAGAATCTAAAAATTAAGTATGTAGTAAACTAAAGGAATTCATTTTAGAAGTAAAAAATGTTTTTGGCAAGTATCCAAAAGTCCTTAGAAGTGACAATGGGGTTGAGTATACTGGGGTAGCTGTACAGAGCTTACTCAAAAATTTTGGCATAAAATTTCAATCAACTGTACCTTACTGTCCCGAACAGAATGGGGTATCTTAACGGAAAAATCGAACCCTGATGGAATCTGCTCGGTGTATGTTACTTGATGCAAATTTACCGCATAATTACTGGGGAGAAGCAATAATGACAGCCAATTATATTTCAAACAGGTTACTCACAAAAATAAAAGAAAAAACGCCATATGAATTGTGGACTGGAGTACAACCCAGTTTAACACATTTGATTACTTTTGGATCTCAAGCATTCGTATATGTACCTAAAGAGAAAAGATCCAAATTAGAAAAGAAAGCAAAAAGGGGGATAATGATGGGATACAGCGAAACTAGTAAAGCCTATAGGATTTTAGATATAGAAACAGATAAAATTATGCTAAGTCATACGGTAAAATTTAATGAATTTTCAACTCAACCTTTTCAAAATATTAATAACTGTAAAGCCGAAATGAGTGACTCAAAACCAGAATCCCAAGTTACTGTTGGTCTGAAATCTGACACAGAAGAAGAAAAATTTGGAGAAAATGAGTATATAGAAGAATCAGATAGTGAAGAAGCTTCGGTAGAAACAAATAGTGAAGATGATAAAGATTTTACTCCGAATCAAAATGAAGAAATTGTTACAAAGTCTGGAAGGGTGTCAAAGAAAAAACAATTTAAAGATTTTGTCTCATATAATACAAGTGAAATGTCCGAAAAAACTGATGATATAAATAACAATTACTGTCTACTTTCATTGCATGAACAAATTACATATGAAGAGGCTATTTCTGGACCTGATGCATTAAAATGGAAAGAAGCAATGGAAAAAGAGTTATGTGTTCTGCGCGAGTGTAATACATGGTGTGAAGTGCCGTGGCCAGAAAATAAAAAAGTAATCGAAAGTAAGTGGGTCTTTAAAGTAAAAAGTGACGATGAATATAAAGCTCGTTTGGTAGCTCGAGGTTTCAAACAGGAAAATGACATTAATTTATATGATATTTACTCTCCTGTTGCTAAACTTACTACTTTTAGAATATTATTGGTTATTGCTATTCAATTATGTAAACCAATTTATCAAATGGATGTAAAGAGTGCTTTTCTAAATGGTGATATTACTGAAGAGGTATTTATGTCCTTACCTGATTGTAATGTTAAAAATCGTAAAAATGTATGTAAACTTAATAAATCTATTTATGGGTTAAAAAGATCTCCAAAATGTTGGAATTCTAAGTTTGACAATTTAATGAAAAATGAAGGTTTCATTAGATCTGAAAATGATTACTGTCTGTATTTAAGAAATAGTAAAAACAGTAAACTCTATGTTTTAATTTATGTTGATGATCTGTTGATTCTTGGTACTGATCAAAAGGAAGTTGATAGTTTAAAAGTAACATTTAATAAACATTTCTGTATGAAAGATTTAGGCATAATTTCGCAATATTTGGGTATTGATATACAACAAAATTTAAAGAAAGGTGTTACTGTATGAAGCCAGAAAAATTATTTAATTAAAGTCTTACAAAAATTTGGAATGAGTGATTGTCAACCAATGAATACACCTGTAGATGTAAATTGTAATTTTGAATGTTTTAAAAACTCTGAAAACAATTTGGAAATGCAAAAGCTTTGCAGACAAATTATCGGCAGTCTGATGTACGCAGTTCAAGGAACTAGGCCTGGCCTTTGCGAAAGTGTAAGTCTGCTCAGTAGATTTCAAGATGAAGCTACCGAAAATGTGTTGAAAGCTTTAAAGCGTATTTTGAGGTATGTTAAGGGTTCAATTGATTGTAAATTAGTTTTTAGGCTAAATGATAAGATAATGTTGTGTGGTTATGTAGATTCTGACTGGGGAGGGGATATTGAAGATAGAAAATCTACATCAGGATATGTTTTCAAATTATAAAATTGTAGCATAAGCTGGTCAAGTAAGAAACAACAATGTGTGGCAATATCCTCTACTGAATCAGAAATTCTCGCTTTAAGTATTGCTGTTAGTGAAGCATGTTGGTTAAAAAAGATTTTAAAATATTTTTAGTCTACTAGACGAAACTATTGTTATTTTTGAAGACAACCAATCTGCTATCAAAATAGTAAACAACCCAGATAATAATAAGCGTATAAAGCATGTAGATATTAAGCTACATTTTATTAAAGAAAAATTGGAAAACAGTGTGGTGGACATACTTTATGTTAAAAGCGAAGATCAAATAGCCGATATGTTTACCAAACCGTTAGTCAAAATTAAATTCTAAAAATTTAGAGAAAGTTTAGGCATGTTAAGTTAACTGTGTTAATTCTGCTTGTATTTTATTTTAGATTATAGTATATGAAATATTTAATTGAGGGGGTGTGTTAAATGAAATAATCTTTCAATTAAATATTTAAAGTTCGTAATAAAAGTTTTCTGACAGCTGACACTTGTCGTCGTTGTTGGTCAATTGTCAATTAGTAAAGTAAGGTGAAGGTTCAATTGCCTGTTGTTAAAATAAAATCTAACTTGTTCAAAGCCATCGTTAGAGTTTTTTATTTCGCCAATACAAATCCCAATACTTATAAACTCCCATTTGTTAACAGCTATTATACATAACTAGAATTAAGAAATTTCAAAGCTATATTTCATTAGTAAAACTTGATTCAAAATACTAGTTCATATTTAAATTTACAAACCCCCCTAACTATCGTATATACATGTAAAAGTAAAATTAAGAAATTTACATACCCTTAAAAGGGGTTTTCTGGCCAAATCTAAGTCCTAACGCAATGTGGTATTTTTGACTTCAAATTTCAGAATATCTACGAGAAATATACAATTAAACGAAAACCAAACCAATAACAACAGAAAATGTTACATACCTCTTGGAATATCCTTGTAACGAGTCCAAACGACACTAATGGCGAGAGTGGCAGGAAGATTTAATCCCTCGTTCGAGGTTAAAGTTTCACGATAACTAAATACAACTTAACAACCAGTATTATCTGGAACTTTACGAATCTATGCAGAAAAACTTAATCCGACAACGGATGATTTATAAAATCATGGATTTCTCCTACACAACCTGGCTTCCCTTCACACTGTCACCACAACATGTCTTCTCCATCCACCAGTTCCCTAGAGCCCTCTTAGTACTCTCTGTACAAGGAATTACCAACAGTACTTACAGTTACCTATCGATCAACACCAACAGGACAGGATACTTTTACTAATTAGGAACTCTTTTAGATTATAATTTCATCCTTCACACCTAGATGGTATAGTGGATCAATTGACTGATTATAGAAAACTAGTATCGAAGCGAATCACAAATTTTTGTACCAGAATTACCGAAATCGCGACTTTACAGTTGAATACGCGGTAGGAGTGACAAAAGATGGCCCGACGTTCGATCGACATACGGCCGTAGCCCACCTCTGGGACACTTAGTATCGAAGCGAATCACAAATTTTTGTACCAGAATTACCGAAATCGCGACTTTACAGTTGAATACGCGGTAGGAGTGACAAAAGATGGCCCGACGTTCGATCGACATACGGCCGTAGCCCACCTCTGGGACACTATCTTCCCAGCGAGCAAAAATCAACTACGACAAACACCACTGCCTTCCAGGTATAACGAAAATTGTTCGATTAACTAAACGACTACTTTATCTATTTACATTTAAAACTTATATTTGAATGAATTTTAATCAACAGTAAAAACACAAGAGCTTTTTTTTATCGGATAAATTTCTCTTTATAACGAAAAATTTTGCCAATCAGCAATTTTACGAGAAAAACTGACATGGAAAAATCGCGAGACCAGAGGTCGAGCGATTTTGCCAAATGTTAGTTTTTCGAGGAAAATTACTGATGGAAAAATTTTGAGTTTAAAAGAAATTTATCCTTAAAAAAAAGCTTGAGTGTTTTTTGGCAATATTGATACAATTAAATTATTTCATTATTACTATTTTTTATTATTTTATTATTCATCTTCCACATTTCAATATCAACCAAACAAGTAATTTTAACTGACAGAACTAAGGTTAAAGTGACGTGCCGACGCGATTTATAGCTACTAGATATAGTCTGATTATGAGGAACATGCATTTTTATCGCGAGGAACAGGCATTTTTATCGCGATAAAAATGGATGCACCTTTTTTATCGCTGACAAACTGACAAAACTGTCATCATTAAATGACACATTGTATATAGGAGTTAATTTATCATTAAGAATTATTCTCCAGGATTGACTAACAATATGGGTAATATTACATCGGATGAAGTAAATTCCATATTATATGGGGAATTTAATTTTAAATTTATTAACGAGCACTGAGGAAAATAAAACGTTACATACAATCGGAGAAAAAATTATATGTTTCACAGGGAGAATCAGATTTTCTGCCTTCGCTAGTTTCATTGCCTCGGCAATGAAATGCTAGCCGCGGCAGTAAATCTGTTACTTCTCTGCCTAGTTAATAATTAGTCCATTATGGACAATATATGAATTTAACCCCCCCCCCCCTAGCAGAAAATCTGTTCATATTTGGGGGTTGGCGCAATGTTAATATAAAGCTAAAAAAGAAAGTCATTGAAGAAGAGAATAAACTAAAAATTAAGCTTATGCAAGAAAAACACGACATTAAAATTAAAATTTTAAAAGACGAATCGGAAGTAAAACTAGCTGCATTAAAGGAAGAAAATAAAATTAGAAATATTGCAGGTACAAAAAATGCAATTATGTAAAAATTTAAGCATTGCCGCAATTAAAAAAAAATTAAATGTGCCTCGAAGAATTCTTCTTCATTGTTTATAATTAGATCTAGTTAAAGCAATTTTGCACAGTACTTCAATTACCAAACTCATTCTTAAGATGACATTACTATACTACAAGCAATACTCAATATATTACAAAAATTTCGTTAACCATTATAATAAATATATCTCAATAGGTGGCGTATAATGTACTTCGTTTATTATAATAGTAGTAATATATTAGCTACAACTATAAAATAGCTCATAGTGAAATGCCTCTTAAGTGCTTGGTAACTGAAGCCCTCTGCAAAGTTCTTTACCCAGCTGTAACAAATATTTTAGTTTTTTTTTTAATTTAGTGTTTCATGAATATATTTGTTGTTTAAACCAAGCCACTACTCATTGAATGAGTCAAATAAATCTTATTTATTGTTTGTGATAAATATTATTTAAAATTTTGCAATATTGTTTTTTTTTACTTTAGTTAGTTTATGAATATATTATATGAACCAAAGAATATTCTTTGTATGAACCAAAGTAATACTCAATAAATGGATCTGAATGAATTATTATTTATTGTTTGTGATAAACGAAAGTATTAATCATTAAATGGGTTTCAAAGAGTTCTTATTTTTTGTCATAAATATGATTTCAAATGTTACAATATTGTTTTTTTTTTATTTTAGTTAGTTGCTTTGTTTAGCAATTTTATGTTTATTTAGACTTCATCAGAATATAAGAAGTCAAATCAGTTTATCAAAAAAGTAAATAAAATTTTAAAATAATTAACAAGTTCAAGCCTTGTTCTATTATTCCTGTACCTGTCCCTATTTCTGAAGTTCATTGGACCATTCAGCATTATTTACGAAATGTATAGCAGCTTCTTCATTATTATTAATGGGAGAATCTGGCTCATTTACTTATATGTAATATGTAATATAGCTGTAGCTATAACAACTCCTTCAACTTTTCTTTGTTGTAATCGTATTCCAAATGATAATATTGGAAATCTTCTTTTCCAAATCCCAAATGTCCGCTCTATGGGATTTCTAGTTCTTATTTGGGATTCGTTAAATACGTTTTCTGCAGGAGTTGCTACATTTTCTAATGACGGAATCAAATAAGTCTTAACAGCATAGAAACCATCCCCTACTAATAAATTGTTATTAAAATCCCCACGTTCAAATTTAGCCCTCATTGAACAGTTTGAAAAAATTGTTGAATCATGAGTTGATCCTGGCCAACGACATACTACGTCTTGAAATTGACAATTTGAATCACACACTGCCTGAACATTTAATGAAAAAAACGTCTTGCGGTTACGAAATACTTCCGCATCATTTCCTCATGGAGACATTATTTGGATATGTGTGCAATCTACAGCACCTATGCATTTTGGGAACCTTGCAATGTTATAAAACTTTGAGATACAGTCTGCATTTCTTCAGGTGTAATAGGCATTTGAATGTAATTGTCGTATAATCCTGCTATCACTTGAGTTACTTCCCATATATGTCTGCAGGCAGTGGCTTTGTCAACTCCAATAAAGCCGCCAGCTACTTGTAAAAAACTTCCGGTTGCATAAAACCGTAATGTCAATAGTACTTTTTCCTCAGCAGTCAAGGCATGATTTCTAAAATATTTATTTATCTAAATATATACAGGGTTTGTTTTTTTTTAAGTTTCCACCCCCGATTTAGGCTTACCCAATAATTTTTGGCAAAAATGGCGAGATACGTCGATTTTTGATTTGAGGGAGACAAAATTTTTGATAACAAACATCACTCTAACATCAACCCCTTTCACCCCTCGCCCCTCAACTTTAAAATTTAAATAGGGAACATACCATGTGTGGTACATTAGGGAAAATGCAGAATTCAAATCACTAAGTTTAATTTTTTTACTACCGCCCTGAACAGAAATACAGGGTGTTTTTTCCTACCCTCACTTTACTCTCGCACAAAAATTTTTGAGAAAAATAGTGAGACACGTCGACTTTTAATTTAAAGGAAACGAAATTTTTGACAAAATTTGTCGCTCTAAATTAAACCCCCTTCACCCCCACCCCGTAACATGAAAATTTGAATGAGCGATACACCATGTGTGGCACATCAGAGGAAAGGTAATTCAATGCAGAATTCAAATCATACCCTTTGTCCACTGCTAGGACAAAAAAACATTACATAATTTGTATCAATAATGTTATCAGTTTATTGTTAGGTATTTAAAAAAAGGTAAAAATAAAAAAAAATTACAGCAATTGCTCAAAATGTTGTCCATCGTGTGCTAAACAAAAGTCAAGTCTGTCTTGGGATTCTTGTCTTAATATTTTGAAAAATTTCCCTAGTAATGGATTGACATTCTCTTACAATTCGTACCCGAAGGTCATCAATAGATGTAGGTTTAGTTTTGTAAATTACTGACTTTAGGTGACCCCAAAGCCAGAAATCGCAAGGAGTCAAATCTGGAGATCTCGCAGGCCATTCTATTGCTCCTCTTCTACCGATCCAATGTTGTGGAAATGGTCATCTAGCCATTGTCTGACTGGTAAATGATAATGAGGACCAGCCCCATCTTGTTGAAAATGTAATAGATTTTCATCTAGAGCAGGATTTCTTATTTCATCTACCTGATTTTCAAGCTCCTGAGTAATTAGCGGGTCAATAGTCATTTCTAGCATTTCTAGGTATTTTTGACCAGTTAAATTCCCATCTACGAATAATGGCCCAATAATTGTATCGCCCAGTATGCCAGCCCAAACATTAAGTTTTTGAACATGTTGAGTATGCCCTTCAACAAAAACATGAGGGTTGTCACTCCAGTAACGACAATTATGTTTATTCACAAACCCGTCAAGAAAAAATGTGCACACATCCGAAAGACAAATATTTTGAACTATACGGGGGGTGTGTTATCAATCAATGCGAGCATTTCCTCACAAAATTGAACTCTTCTATCCGGATCATCTTCATGAAGTTGCTGATGGATTTGCATCTTGTAAGGTCGATATTTATTATTTTTTAATAATTGTCGAACTAATGAAACTAATTATAAATCGAACCCCATCTTTGGTAAACCTAAATCTCTCTATAAATTGACTATTGTTCCATTTCACAAAATGATCATCCCTTATTCTATATACTTGTGGTTGCCTTTCTGGTCTTGTAAAATATTTACTAATTCCATGAAATCTTCGTCTTCAGACATTTCCTCCATTTTAAAAAATAAAAATAACACGGATAAATTAACTCCTATATAAAAGGTGTCATTTGATGATGACAGTTTTGTCAGTTTGTCAGCGATAAAAACGGTGCATCCGCGATAAAAATGCATGTTCCTCATAATCAGACTATATCTAGTAGCTGTGAATCGCGTCGGCACGTCACTTTAACCTTAGTTCTGTCAGTTAAAATTATTTGTTGATATTGAAATATGGAAGATGAATAATAAAATAATAAAAATTGTTAAAAAATAGTAATAATGAAATAATTTAATTGTATCAATATAGATAATTATTGTTGTTGTTCATTCTATATTTTGTCGTTAATTTATCTTGCCAAAAAACACTCAAGCTTTTTTTTAAGGATAAATTTCTTTTAAACTCAAAATTTTTCCATCAGTAATTTTCCTCGAAAAACTAACATTTGGCAAAATCGCTCGACCTACGGTCTCGCGATTTTTCCATGTCAGTTTTTCTCGTAAAATTGCTGATTGGCAAAATTTTTCGTTATAAAGAGAAATTTATCCGATAAAAAAATTGCTCTTGTGTTTTTACTGTTGATAAAACGTATTCGAGGAAGGACCAATAACCAATGACAGCATAGTGGTACCAACCTACTATCAAAAAATGCATCTGAACTTGGTTTAAGCCAGGAAACTTGTCCGCTTTGTTAAACTCGCAGATAAACCCGGTTTAGGAACTGAACTAGTATTGTACGTTATGAACCAGGTTTACGTTGAACCGATGTTCAACTCACATTGTACAATCGGGCGTAATTATCTGATTCTTTTTATATTAATTACGTAATTATTCATCGATTTTTGAATCAGTGTTCTGCTCACTTTATATTAAGCTAGCAGAACGTTTT
This sequence comes from Neocrepidodera transversa, assembly GCA_963243735.1. Taxonomy (NCBI): domain Eukaryota; kingdom Metazoa; phylum Arthropoda; class Insecta; order Coleoptera; family Chrysomelidae; genus Neocrepidodera; species Neocrepidodera transversa. The sequence continues at coordinate 26,279,129 of OY725344.1, read as the reverse complement.
TTTTTCTTTTCTAAAGGAACGTTAAATTTATAATTACTACATTTAATTTGTGTTTAATTATTCCATTCTTTTGATATTAATTACTTAATTATTCATCGATTTTTGAATCAGTGTTCTGCTAGCTTTATATTAGGGGAAGGTGTTGTACCTTGGACCAGTTGTAATATTTAATAATAATACATAATTCTACACCTCCATATTGAAGGCAGTTATTCATGCTTGAACTAGATGTCGTTACGTTCAATTTTAGTAGAAGTAACAGGTAAGATAGTAGTTATTAATCTTCTAAACTATTTATTTATGATAAAGAAAAACGTAACCTAAAAAAGCTAGAGTACTAGAATTTTAAAAGTGTCCCATCGGGTACCTCGGACCAACGAAATGTTTGTACCTTGGACCGGCCCAAGGTACATGCATTCACGTGTGTATGACAAAGTGCTATAATGATAAATTCTTTTTAGGTATGCCACGAAGTAAAATAGGCAAGAAGCGTCAGGCTGTTGATGATAATAATTAAACAGCTGTTGAGGATGTTCTGCTACGAAATTTGTCAATTTGTAAGGCAGCACAAAATAATAAAATTTCAAAGACAACACTATTACGGCACTTATCAAGTCATAAATCTTCAGGAGATAACACATTTAAATATAAATCTAATATTAGAGTTCAACAAATTTTTTGTGAAGCAGAAGAAAAGCTTTTAGTTGACTATTTATTAACTGCAGCTAAATTGCATTACGGACTACCAAAAAAGGAACTTAGAAAGTTAGCCTACGAATTTGCTGTAGTTAATAAGAAAGCAATGCCAACTTCGTGGACTGAAAGAAAAATTGCTGGGAAGGAGTAGATACGTGGTTTTCTTCATAGACATCCAGTTGTGACTTTACGAAAACCAGAAGCTACTAGTCTATTGAGAGCAACGTCCTTTAACAGAAAAAATGTGTCAGATTTCTTTGCAAATTTAAAAAGTTGTTATGACCGGCATACATTGGAGCCAAGTAAAATTTACAATATTGATGAAACGTCTAATTCAACCGTACATATCCCACCTAAAGTTTTGGCTAAAAAGGGTGAAAAACAAATAGGAAGTGTTACATGAGGGGAACGAGGTATAAATGTTACAATGGTAGCATGTATTAATGCAGTTGGAAATCACATTCCACCAATGCTGATTTTTCGCAGGGTGCACTTCAAAGAACATATGCTGAAAGGTGCACCTCCTGAAGCAATAGGTGCCGCAAATTCTTCAGGGTGGATAAACGAAAATTTGTTTTTAGATTATTTGAAACATTTCATAAAATATGTTAAACCGACTAAAGATCATCCGATTCTTTTAACATATGATAACCATGAGTCACATATTTCGGTTCCTATGTTAAACGTAGCAAAGGATAATGGTGTAGTACTTTTGACTATACCACCTCATACTTCCCATAAATTACAGCCACTCGACCGAACTATCTTTGGGCCCTACAAAACATTTTACAACCAGGCTTCGAATCAGTGGATGACAAATAATCCGGGAAAACCAATCAGCATATACGATATCTCAGAAATAATTTTAGTTCCTTATCCCAAGGCGTTTACAATGTCCAATATTCAAAAGGGTTTTGAGAAAACAGGAATTCGACCTTTCAATGATGGCATATTTGGTGACGATGAGTTTTTACCTTCTTTTGTAACCGATCGCCTTCTAGAAGAAGAGAAAGAACCAAATAACACCTTCATTAATGAGCAAACCCTCGCGGAAAGAAATGCTACTATCATGACTGGACCATCTACAAGCCAACAAGAAGAACATCATGCATTTATTTCACCTGAAATAGTAAGACCCTTTCCAAAAGCACCTCCCAGAAAAACTTCTATTCAAAGAAGAAAAGGAAAAACTAGGGTCTTAATACACCCGAAAAAACAGAAATTGAGAATTATTACAAAGCAATTGAAGAAAAGAAAAAATTAAAAGAAGCCAGAAAAAAAGCAAAAACAATTAAGAAAAACGTCTTTAACGATAATGAAACAAAGATGCCCAAGAAAGTAAACAAAAAAGATATAGAAGAAAGCAGTGAAAGCCAAAGTGAAGTAGAACTTTGTGATAGTTCATCAGACGAGGATCAAGAGAGTTAATTTGAAATGATAAGAGAAGAACAAAATGAAGAAGTTCCTGAAGGTCCGATTAAAGACGGGGTTTATGTTTTAGTACAACTGGCGACAAAAAAATTAAAAAAAACATTATGAGGCTAAAGCAACTAATGTTCTTGACAACGGTTACACGATGTCGTTCTACAAAAAATTATCTGGTTATCTGGGGCAATTACATCTAGCGTTTTTATTCCTAGTAATGAAGGTATCTCTTTCGTTGATGCCCGTGATGTTATTTTGCAAATTCTTCCACCAAAGACAGTTGGTTCGTCAAAACGCCAAGAGGAACAATTAGTATTTTCTGTAGATTTTACACAGTTCAATATTATTTAACACCATCATTTTTTTAGTTTTCAATGTTCAGTATTTTTTAGTTACAGTTCAGTTGTTATATTTAATAAAGAACAAATAGAAAAAACTTAAGTATTCAATTATTTTCCTTATTGGTCCAAGGTACATTCAAGCATGGTCCAAGGTACAATTCGTTATTGTACCTTGGACCAAATGACACTTTTTCTCTTAATGTTATTTACAATCAAAAACGAATTACTTTGGGTAACAAAGTCGTAAATACTAAAAGTAGATAAGTTAAACAATAATGTAAAATTCTAACATAGTTCAAAAAAAAATCGTCACTAGCCAAATAAGGGTGTTCAAAATATTTTGGTCCAAGGTACAACACCTTCCCCTAAGCTAGCAGAACATAGTTTTTTTTCTATTCTTAAGGAGCGTTAAATTTTTAATTACTACATTAAATTTGCGTTTTATTTACACTTAATTATGAAATAACAATCATCGTGTTCTGCTGACTTTGCTCTGCCAGCTTAAGGGACATTAAAATGGCGGCCAAAGTTAAAAATATTGAAAAATCAAATCTTTTAAACGGTAATAGATATTGAAATGGGACCACATCTACCTATCTACCTATTGATTATTAAATTAATTTAAAAAACTGACAGACATACAGATTCCCCACCAGAAGTTTGTGCGGTACAAGCTAAAATAGCATTACGAGATGTTTTAATTTAAAAATTTTTTAATTATTTAATTTTTGGAACAAATGCAGTGTATAGTGAGTCCTCGTACTAACAATAGTTTTGGTGCATGCGTGTCTCTAAAATCTTTAAAAAAAAATTTAAAAATCTAAGCGGTCACTTATTTGGAATGGATTCAATTCTAAAATTTTCACCTTTAATTTATTGTACGCGCTTTTAGTCTTGGTAAAAGTTTCTAAATCCAATAATTTTTATAAAATTGGAAACCAGATATCAAAAATATATAGGATGATGTCATAAATGTATAAATTCTAATTATAAAACAATATAATATCTTTATAGAGAAAATATCAAAATAATAACAAAAATAAATTACCTAACCTAAACTGCGCTTTAATGATGTTTATACATTTCATAAAATATAAAATTTAGTTACTTTGTGGAAATTGAATGTTTAAAAAAATGTATTTAATAATTTATTTACTAGAAATATTCAGAAAGTTGGAGGGTAATATCTTATTCTTCGCTGTATTTTGGGAGAAAAAATTTAAAAATAACCTTTATTTAACTATGCAAACCGGCTCACTATTTTTTTAATTTTTTAAGAGAAAAAAGCTTTATTTAAATGTGAAAACTCCTAACTATATTTTGCAGCTTATTATCTTTTATGTAAGAATACTACATGGTGTGCAAATTTAAGTGTTCTTTTTTATTCGTACCAACCGTATTTTTTGCATCATCCTGTATATTTAGAAACTTTTATCAGGAGTGAAATTTTCTGTAAAATTTATACTACATGATGAGTAAATTAAAGATTTTCAGAATATACTGTTACGATTTTTGATCTCAATTTCTAGGAAAATAAAAAAATAATAAGTTACAAATTAAAATTATAAAAAAAACTATAATGTTCTGTACTTACAATTTCTTATTGCGCTTATACAATATTGACTTCCTTATCTTGATCTTTTACTCCTTCCGAAAATCTCCTAGTGTATTCTACTTATTACTGCTACACCACGTCCATAACTTCATAATTGCCCATTTCTTCTAATTGGTCATCTGATTTCTTTTTTATTTAATATACTTTTATATATTGAAAATTCCTAGATTCATATATTTTTTTATTGGTATATAATTTAATTTAATCCTTCATATCTATACATTTCTTTATATAAACCATTTCTATATAATCTTATATAATTCACATTCTCATAATAAATTTTATATGTTCAAAATTGACACAAATCTGTTCATTATTTTTTTACCTTTCATCTTTTTTTTCCCAAATTAAGAATTTTCTTAGTAGATTTATAAAAAAATTTTAATGCCCTTTACATTATTGTTGAAGAATATATCGTCACCACTAACCAAAACTACTTTTTATAATACTCTACGTACGTTTCACTAACTATGTTAGCATCATCAGGAGTCGATGATAAAGATTAGCATCGATTCCTGATGATGCTAACATAGTTAGCGAAACGTACGTAGAGTGAAAAAAAGTAGTTTTGGTTAACCAAAACTACTCTTACGTACGTTTCGCTCACTATATTAGCATCATCAGGAGTCGACGATAAAGTTTATCATGATAAAATTTATCATACTCCTGATGATGCTAACATAGTTAGCGAAACGTACGTAGAGTGTATTAAAAAGTGTAGTTTTGGTTAGTGGCGACGATATTCTTCATTATTGTTGAAAACCAAAGGTTCCAAATTCCCAATTAAATTATTACTTAAATTTCTTTTAATATCATTTCCATTTTTTTTTTCATAATAATAATAAAAATAATAATTTGCAAAAAAGAATAAAAATAAGACTTCATATTCCATTGTTGTTGATTCAGAATAAATTATATACCAATTACTATCAATAAATTCTTTAAAATCAAACTTTTTTAACGTTTATAAAATTCAAATATAAAATATGCGCTATTCCCTATAAGATAATTTTTTTACTGATAGAAAATTAATATTAAGCGTGGCTGGTTTTGCATATAGGCTTAAGGCCTCAAATAGTTTATTTCAGAATAGAAAAAGGCATGTTTCTGCAATTAAGTCTCAAATTGTATGAGTTCACACTACTAAATGGCTAGATTATTTTTTTACATAGTAATCATGTGTTGAAAATAATTTTTAAAAATTAACCAAATAGGTATCAGGATAATGTATAAAACTAAGAATCAAAAATTATTAGATTTCTTAGTATTCATGATATAAATATGAACCAACTTATTTTGGCATATTCACTCCACTGAAAAAATAATATAAAATATAAAATAAATTGTAGATATACATATAAATCCATATAAACATCGGTGGAAACGTCCAAGCATGAACAAAAAGATCACTCCCTGCTACCTCACCAGGTAATCTAAAAAAGAAAAAAAAATAGTCAACATGTACCTTGTATGATATAGTTATTTTCATTAGGGTTGATATAAATCAAGATTTTTTAAAAAAAATTGGCAATTCGTCAAAGTTAAATTTTTAAACTTAGGGCCGATATTATAAACATTAAAATAATTTTCCATTAGCTAATAGAGAATTAATTTTAATGCCCAATTATCTGAATCTCCGTGTTATAAACGCAAGAGTACCATCAATTAAGTAATGGAAAATTAACTTCTACTACACAATACTTTCTTTCCCTCAGTAGGCGTCACAGCCACTTTGTAGCTCCAATGTACCGATTAATGTCATACGAGTTATGAGGTCCTCCCCTGCCTATCCAATTATTTGGGAAGTTGTCGTTTAAAAAGTCTCTCACTATTACTCTGAAATGAGGTGAAGCACCATCATGTTGGAAGTACATACCCCCAACATTAACATCTGCATTGTCTAGCAATATGGGTAAAATATTTTGCAGAAATTCTAAATATACTTCACCAGTTAGTAAATGTGGGAGAAAATACGGACCAATTAGCCGGTTGTTAATAACACCACACCATACATTAAACGAGAATCTTATTTGTGAATGTGTTTGTTTTATAGCAAACGGATTTTGTTGGGCCCAAACATGAGCATTTCTTGAATTATTAATACCGTCCCTGGTAAACTGAGCTTCATCGGTAAATAAGCACCTGTGCAATATTCTGTTATTTTGTAAAATCCACCTACTAAAAGCCAATCTAGGGACTTCATCTCCAACTTGAAGCCGCTGAACTTCCTGTACGTGGTACGGATAGAGATTATTTTTTTTTAATCTTCGCCACACAGTGGAATGAGGAACATTAGTGGCATGACTGATTCTTCTTGTGCTGATTTTTGGGTCGTTTTGCACAATGTCTAGAATATCTTGTTCCAAACCGATATGTCGTCTTTCATGATGTTCATTTTCTGCCACTGTTGGAAATTTACCGTGTTCTCCGAGGTAACTAAATACATTAGAAAAAGTCTTGTCATTTGGTAACCGCCGGCCAGGAAATCGCCGCTCATATTCTCTTTTGGCAGCTTTTCCATTACCATTACAAAATCCGTAGACAAACAACATGTCTGCATATTCATTTTTATCAAATTTATGGGGCATTTTCAACAAGTAATAACTGGTTATCTATCAACAAATAATACCTTAACGAACGCAAGAACACAACTACAAACTCTCAAATCATTAACTAATGTCAAAATTACACCCTGACATTAGCCAACTTGACAATTACAGCAAATTGGGATATCAAACGTAAAGTGTATTATTCGCTGACACAAACAATACATATGTACAGAATACTGTAGATTATTGTTATTCAAAATACATCAGAATAATTAAGAAATTACCAAGCTCTAAGTGAAAAATTAATTAGAAACGGATAAATGATAAAGTATTCTATTCTTTTATTCTTAGTTCTTTTTTTTAATAAATACAATTTTACAGAGTTAGTGTTTCTTAAAACAAAGTTATACTTTTCTGGGATGTAATTTTTTCTCATTTCATTATTTGTTTAAAGTGCAGCATAATGAACAAATACAATTATCATAACTCTATTACACATACGGGGTATTTGTAAGTTAGTTATTGAAATTAGCATTTTGTCTTAAATATGTATAGGCCTGTCGACTTATTTTACATTGGTTGTGATCCAAAATTTAGGAGATTATGAATTAGTTAGGGATTTTATTGATTGAAAGTGAAAGATTATTATTTAGAGAAGAAAAAGCATTTTTTTTAAATTTTGTACCACCCTTACATCGAAAAAATAATTTTGACTCAAATTAACAAGTACGAAAATTGTATGCTGAAGCACAAAACACATTTGCTTTGACATAATTTTTTCTGCTCTTTTCAAATCTGCAAACGAATTTTCAAAATTTTAATATACAGGGTGTTGTTTTAAACTGATTCAATTTCATTCATTTTTTTCTAGTCCGTACCTGGATTATTAATTATATTTATTTGGTATTCGGTACAATACAGGATGAAGAGTTTATGCTGTGAATATGAAAAATATATACAATGTGGATCGTAAGTTATAAACCATCAAAGAAATAGTCAAAATACATAAAACACCCTGTATCTCGGTTATAAAGAGCGCTAGACCCATCATATGGGGGTTTTTTAGAACCACCTAGGCGACCTCTACCTACTCTTACCGTATGCCCATTTCCCAATGAAACACCCTGTATTATAATATCAAACATGTTTGTATATAGCTCAAGTGGAACCTATACCACACCAATTACAAATTCTCAATGACGAGACAGTGAGGGCTGATGAGAACACATTGGTGACAACGATAGACGAAGAGGAAACTATAATTGAGGAAACGGTTGGGAATAAAATCAAAAATTAACAAATAATAATTATATTGCACAATAACAGCCGTAATAAAACACTGACCCATTTTACAATAAAATAATTTACTTAAATAATTGGTGTACTATTTTATAGGCTTCCAAGGATACTCTGCCCCAGAGAAAACGTTTCAAAGTAACGAAGAGGGGTAAAAAGCTGCCAAGCTCATCTGAAACAAAACAAAAAGAACAAATAAAATTGGACATTTTGGAAATCCGGAAAGAAAAAGAAGCCCTTGAGAGAGACATCTTCAAGTTAAATAAAATTGAAAAAGCACTTGACGTCAAAAGAAAAAGAATTGAACTAAAATTGTTTTGCGAAAAAAACAATGTAAAAATTGATGATATTGAATAAATAAAAACCTACCAATTGAATATTTCATTTATGACTGCATTTCTGACTGCATAATTTTCATTTCTTCGATTTTCAGCAATATTCATATCAATATCTTGACCGAAGTTTTCTATTTCGACCTCAGGATTGTTGTCGTTTTCATTATCAACATCTATACAAATGTTGTGTAATACGATAACAGCAACAATGATAGCCAGAGATTTCTCTACTTGAACATTAAGGCCCTTTGAAAGGCAGGCAAATTTGCGTTTCATCACACGAAATGATCTTTCAACTGTGTTGCGTGTTCTGATATGTGCTTCATTGTATCTTTGCTGAGCAGGACCATTTGGCTGCAAAAGTGGGGTCAATATATACCTTCTGCATGCATATCCACTATCGCCAAGCAGGTATGAATTTGCAAATTCATTATTCTCAAATCTAGCACGAAGCACAGAATTGTCAAATATCCTGCTATCATGGGTGCTTCCTGGCCAGCGAGCCACCACATCCATTATTTTGAGATTAGCATCACACACCATTTGGACGTTTAATGAATAATACCCCTTTCTATTCCTATAGAGTTCACCATTATCACCACCTGGTGACTGAATCCTAATATGGGTGCAATCTATGGCCCCACATACATTCGGAAATCCAGCAATCGCATAGAACTTGGCACAGACATTTTGTGCTTCTTGTCCAATATTTGGCATCTTCACGTATGTATTTCTCAACAGGGCCAAGTGATGTGTTACCTTATGTATGATTCTTCCAGCAGTAGCAGTGGTAACATTAAAATTATCCCCAATTACTTGTTGAAATGAACCAGTAGCGTAGAAACGCAATGTTATAAGTAACTGGTTCATGGCAGTGATGGAGCAGTTTCTTAATGTTACGGGTGCGAATTCGTCTCCAATAATTCCCAAAACGTGTTGTGTGCACGCCTTAGATAACCTGAATCTGCATCTAAATTCCTCCTCGGACAGAATTTCGAATGGATTGGTCCTTGTCTGGTTCTGAAACTGAAGATACTGACGACACTGAAGATACTGACGACATTGAAGAAACCGATGACATGATAGGTAAATGCAATTGGTATGCAATTATTATAAAAATAACCTGATAAGAATCTGTTTGCGCCCAACACTCAACGGATGCTATTAATCTAACGAAACTTTCGCAGAATGCAAAATGTCAGTTGTTTAAACTGTCATTTTAATGCCGGATTTAAAAGGTTAATGGGGATGATCCCTGGCATTAACGTTATGGACGATTTAATGTCGGATTTAATTTAATTGACGTTTATAATATCGCAATGCTCTATTAATTAAGTATAATGGAGCATTAACTTTTAATGGAGGATTAAACTGTTTTATAATATCGGAGCTTAGTGTTTCAATTCTTTAAAAAAAAATCACACGTCTGGGAAGCCCTATATATTTACCATGTTAAGGCAAAGTACAATTTATGATTTTGAAAGCTTTAACGAACCATCAAGTAATTTTTTGAATTTGTTAGCAATGATACCAAAATTAAATGGATTAAGATAAGACGTTTAAAAATTAATTCTAAAGATCTCGAAGTCATTTCAGTTATGTATAACTAACATATCTAAAAACCCTGGTGTCTCTAATGATTCGATTTTGATTAGAACTTTTTGGGAATACCACCTGTTGCGTTCAATAGAACTTACCAGAATTCTGTAAGATGGCGCTGTTTAGAATTGTTCGAGTCCTCGCTGAGTTTATCACAGATCACTTAAAACAGATAAGATCTCACATAAAATATTTTCTGTCAGTGTGAATGCGGATTTTCTATAATCGGTGTGTTTTGAAATTGCAAATTTTACCTTTACCTTTTATTATAGTTTCGTTTATCAGTTTTTAGTTATTTTAGTGTAGTTACATTCAGTCCAGTAATTAGTTCATAAGAAATATTTGTAAATAGTGTATAAGGATAGTTTTCGTCAAATGGGGCCGTTCTGTATTTCGTGTAAAGTTTCAGAATCGAGCATTCGTCTGTATTCAGTACCAGAATATAAATACACCCTGTAACATCTGTGATTACAGTTTACTATACGCCATCTGAAATTTCTAATCTGAAACTCGAGTAATCTTTCAAAATTAGTCAAAATCAAGTTGGTAGAAATCTCCCAGTTTGATCCAAAGTTTTACAGGTATAAGTAGAAACACCATGGTTTTTAGACATCTTATGTATAACTTGCTATCAGAAAGCAGCTACTTTACCGAAAATGCTTTTTCAGAAAAATTTCACCACCAAACAAGGACTTAAAACAGTGTGTGTAATTTTAAGGTCATACCAGAAGTATATCATAATTACCATAGAGGGTTAAAATATAGTGACTAACGCCCGATTGTACCAATGCATGCTAGGACGGATTCTTATCCTAAGTCAGACTTAAGTCTAAAATCGATTTTATACTGTTGCTCCAACGAAAAATCTCTTGCCTGTGATGTAACCTGAGGCTTCTTTTTTGGCGAGGTACCGTTGAAGCTTCGGTGGGCTGTTTTACCCGTAGTATGTCAGTTGGGCCAAAAATTCAGGTAGTTCCTAATCCTACCTGGGCCTGGAATATGAATTTAAGAGATTAACTACCTGCAACCCTTAATAAACTTTTAATGCAATTTATGTAGGGTAGGTACCTGTTTTAAGAAATTGACAGTAATTATTTCTAGTGTAGAAATCAGTTTTCATTCATTCATTCTTTGATTATGATGGAATCATTCCCAGTGTATTCAATGTTTAGTGAGAAAGGTTTTAAGTTATTGGTTATAGATAAATTTAAGTTTTCTAAAGCAAATACATTAAAGTGCGGTAAGATACGTTGGAGATGTGTTAACCGCAAATGTAGTGCAAAAATTTATACATTAGAAGATGAAATTACCGTCATTGAAAGTAAGAATAATCATAATCATCAACTTGACAAAACAATATGTAGACAGGCTGTCAGTAACAGCCTAAAAAGGAAAGCTATAGATGATCCAACAGAGAGGCCGTCAAAACTTATTAATAAGGAATTAAAGGTATGTTTTTAAAAATAATAATAGTTACTGTATCTACTCTTTGTTTGTATATGGAATCTATTATTCATCAAATAAATATAAAATTCCAAAATGTATCCAAAACTTAACTTATACAAATCGGCAATAATTGTTTCAGAAATTAAAGTTTCTATCATCATTTTATTTTATTAAAAGTTGATAAATAACTTTAAATACTTTTTAGTTTAATAATTTGTACTTCTATTAATTTTTTTTATTTTTTTCAGGATAGTGAACACTTTGATGAAATAAACATTGAAGACGTAAATTGCATGCGAAGAAATATGTATATAGCTCGTCGTAGCATTCTACCGAAGCTTCCTCAAACGCAAGTCGAAGTGCTCGATGTATTAATTAATTTACAGCCGAAAACTTCAAGAGACGAGGATTTTTTGACTATTGTAGATCGAGAAGACAACATTATAGTGCTATCGTGTTTTACAAACCTAAACTTTTTGTGCTCTGTTGATACGATTTATATGGATGGTACTTTTGAATATTGTACTAAATTTTATCAACAAATGTATACGATACATGCTTTTAAAAACGGCTATTATGTACCTGTATTGTTTGCCTTATTACCTAGAAAAACAACTGATATCTATGTTCGACTGCTGTCAAAAGTGATTCAAAAGTGTCTAGATTTAGGTTTAACATTTAGTCCAAAAATTATAGTTGTAGACTTTGAGCATGCTATTCACAATGCAATTTTATCAGTTTGGCCATTTTCTAAAATAATTGGATGCAGATTTCATTTATGCCAAGCATGGTTTCGTAAAATTCAAAACTTGGGTTTAGTTGCTGAATTTAAAAACAAGGAATCGAATGTCGGCCAGTTTTTAAGATTATTTTTTGGCATACATTTTTTGGAACCTGATGAAGTGGGTGATTTTTTTGCCAACGAAATTTTTGAAATAATGCCTAATGATGAACGCGTAATTAAGTTTTGTGATTATATTGTGGATAATTACATTGATGATCAATCAAAATTTCCTCCAAGTATATGGGCTTGTATGACAAACAGCATGTATAGAACCACGAATGCATGCGAGTCATTCCACTCCCAATTTAATTCAAATTTTTATTCGGCACATCCCGATATTTTTAAATTCATCGACATTTTAAAAAATATGCAAATTCAGTCATACATAAAAATTAAGACAGCCGGTACCTTTAAAAATAACAAGCTTAAAGGGTATACCAAAAAAAGGCAAGATTTTATTAATGAAACAATTATAAAATTTAAGAGTAACTGCTTGTCTCCTTTTAATTTTATTAAATGTTTGTCGAATAAATATTTACCTACTTGTTTGTACGGCTTGTGTTAAAAATTCCATGTTTTTATTCAAGAAAAATTGAAATGTAAACAAATAAATCAGTCAACAATACCGTTTTCTGGAACCGCTGCGTTTTCACGAATTCTTGCAAAAAGCGAAATAAAATGAGAATTGAAAAAGATAGCATATATACCGCGGAGTATTCAACGGTATGAGATCGGTACCTCGCAAAAAAAAGCCTTCACAGATCCTAGGCGATCGATTTTGACGACTTAGGACGAGGATACTAACCTCTAAAATATACGACATTTGACATTTACTAGAAAAAGCTGCTAGAAAGTTAATAGACCAATCCAAGATGCTGTCAGATGAAATTGAAAATGGCCGCTGGTAGACACACAAATCCATGTCTTTCATGTAGTTAACATGAATAGAGCAGTTTAATTGCAGTTTATTTTAAAAAATGAAACGATTGGAGCTTAAAAAGGACATTTTAATTTAGAATAGTTGTGTGACTGACTACTCGGAATGCATTATCGATATTTAATAAAGTGACAGTGTACATAAAAAATAGTGTTTATAGAAACTATAAAACATGCATACTACTTGTTCTGAAGTCAATTGTAGGAGTTGAAGAGGTCGGAAATTGTTAGATTTTATAGAATACCTAGTGAACTACATTTTTCACACAAACCAGAACGGAATTATCTCTCAAAACCCAGTGTAACAGTACCTTATTCAAGGGGGTCTTAGTAATTTATATTTGACATGAAGGAAGTAATAAATTCTTAGCCACTTCAGAAAAATAAGTCTATTTCGTTTAAAATTCAATACATTCTAATAATTCACTTAAGAAATATTTACCAGGATATATAAATCAATAGGACAAAAGATGTCCTTCTTAGAAAGGCCTTTGCAAAAGGCAACGGTTCTTAACACATGTTATACATAAAACTTTCTGACACGAAATTAAATTTACTCGTTCAAAAATATAAAAAGATAAAACAACGTATTTAGTTTAGTTAAATTATGTTATTTGATAAGAAATTGGAAACTGGACATGGCTTTGGATGATGGTTTTTTGGCGGGGTTTTTCCATCCCTGAAGAGTCCAAAGTTCATGATTGTAACCCGACCTTTACCTGTCTCGAGAGATCAGACTTAATATTGTATGGCGCGGATTCTAATTACATAGCTAGTCGCTGATATATCGCATAATTAAATTCAAGTAAACTCTTTCAAATTTACCCAGAGGGCAGCACTTACTGGAAGTCAAATTTGTAATAAAAAGGGATACGCCCTTCTTAGTTCGCTTAGTAAAATGTTCTCATTTCCGATTTGCTAGGTTCCAGTAAGATTAAGGGTGGTACGGTCAACCTCACTGGGTCCGAACCAATCCGGAAGCCTTTCGCTATGCGACACTAATTTCGTTTGTAACTTTGAAAATTATATCCAAATTTGAGTTAGTTAATTTCCAACTTCGCTCGGGATCGGTTCTTCTTCCAATAAGCAGTTGTTTTAAATATTAATATTAAGAGTAAGTTTCTCAACTAAAATTCGGGTTTCATTTCATGGTTACGGGTTTGTTTAAGTAAATAATAGTTTTTGCGCGCCTAGCTATTGATGAGAGTCCGCTTGATAGGGAACTGAGTAGCTGTTACTCTTTACTAATTAATTAACTTCATTTTGTTTAATAACTTGTAAACTAATTCTCATAATTGTCTCTTTAGTAACTTTGGACCAACTTATGGTCATGCATTTAAACATCTCTCGCCAATAAAATTAATTAGTATTTATCTCGTGTTTTAATCAATGAAAATAATTATTCTCCCGTAACCTAAAAATGTGTGAAAAATAGTGGCTACGACCTCCTTCATGATGACTGCGAGTTGAAGATGGTTCGTCAGAAAAAGGTAGGTGAAATGTATTTTTATTAGATATAGAAATTCTCTGTGCTCGCGACGCGAATTATTTCTGTCTCGCGATGTCATCTTACAGAATCCACGTATGCCTCGCTCGGCCTACAGTCAATTAACGGTGTTTTACAAAGTCACTTTAAAATCAATAATATACTCTACATAATAAATAATAGCTATTAAATAAAATAGAAAACAAAATAGAGAACACAGGTGAAATGTAACACCAGGAAATATATTTATATGCTGACAAACACTTGCAGACCTTGGCTTAGGTGCCTATTCTGTAACGATTATTATGATAACGATAATTTTTCAGATTAGATTCTGTAATAATGTCGTTACGTTAAAATCTAGTGACAAAACATAACGATAATATTTTTACAAATTTATGAAGGTTGGTACAGTTTTTGACATCTGTTGCTGTTTTGTTAGGTTATGAAAGAATCTAGTATTTACGAATTTGTTCATAGTGGTTTTTATTAAGTAATATTTTTAATTCACATATATTATATTCACGTAACTTTTATTATGGAAAAGGACAAAGTTAAAAGTCGGTCCACCAAGACAACAAGGGCACAATATATAATGTATTTGGATGAATTGAGTACAAATGAAGCGTTCAGGGACAACAAATTTGATGCTACAAACCCTGATATAATTGAAAGAACATGGAAACAGCTTTCAGAAAAATTAAATGGTTTAGGCGGTATTAAGGATTCAGCAGGATGGAAAAGGGTACGTATAATATTTGATTTTATTTCTTTTATTAGTATTATCCATAAAAGCAGCAATTAAATATGTTTTTTCGTATTATTTTTACTGATTTCAGACATTCACCGACTGGAAGAGTCAAGTTAAAGCAAAGGCAAGCACAAAACAAACAGGAACATAGGGGACCCTATTAAACCTTTATCAGATATCGAAGAACGATTACTAGATGTTACAGGTTGGGTGGTAGTCAATGGCATATCCCATATCCCTGAAATAGGAATAGGTATGAATTACATGGTTCTTTGAATTTTGTTATATCCACTTACATTTTAAAATTACAGACATACCAAATAACGAAGAAAATAGAGAAGAGCCTGAGAATGAGTCCCCAAATCAAAATAAGATTCTCAAGAATCAACCAGTTTTAAATGAACACTCAGTTGAACAGTCACTCGAAAGACCATCAAAAAAAAGAAAAACATTAAGCACTTGTGTGCAGAATATTTTTAAAGAACAAAAAAGTAATTATCATGATGAAAGTGAAAAAATTACAATCCTGAATGAATTCGCTAAAAATGTGAAAGAAATGAGGGTAATAGAGGACATGGATTCAGATTCTTAAATTACCTACAGTGTCCCCTTATCGTTAAGTTTGTATCATGTGGAAAACCACCCGAGTCTAGTATTATTTTACTTTGTGTTTCTAATTTTATTTCAAACTATTTTATTATTAATTTTATGAAAAAAGTTATTCACTATAAAATTTGATGTTAGGTAATTGCATTTTATGCTTTAGACTTTTAGACCATGCAGTTTTTATAAAGAATAACATTTTCCCTAAAACCAATGGTTTTTTATAAGGTACCAACTTAAGGTGATACACTTTATAATCAGTTTATTAGAAAAGTTCCATATTTTTATATATTTCTTAAATTGTGATGTTACGTTTAGTTTAATACCTATTAGGTAGGAATTTTGCTTGGAGCTGCTGGGTCCAGATTCCTGAGTTACCTATACTTTAATCACTGTTTTTGGAAAAAGTCCTATACAGTGCAAGTTTTTTAAAACCTGACATACCAACTTTTTTATTTGAAGTGTTAGTACTTCTCAAGTAGTCAAATTATTTTCTACAACTTTGCCTTGGAAAGTACTACTCTATCACTTCAAATAAAAAGTTGGGAATATTTCATGTTTTAAAAAACTGCATTGTATTTTATTTGCATTTGTTGAATTCTCACTTATGTTTAGTAAAATAATCTATGAGGTGTAACATAAAAAAAAATAATTTGTGTTTCCTTCCGATAAAAGAGTTTATTTGAGTTTATAATACATTATTGGAAATTAGACATTTTTTGGAATTGTTAATTTAATGATAGTTTTTTTATTTAAGAAAATTGTTCTTTAATTATTGTTTCAAAATATAAAATAAATCTAGCTCAATTAACGAGATTATTTATAATTCGATTCCGTACTATATTACCCCTATTTAATAATTGAGCATCGTCCATACCAATATCATCGACAAAATTGTTGCGATCTTCCAATAAAATTAGATTTTCATCAATTGGTATATTCCTTCTTATAATAATGTAGTAAAGCATGGCGCAAGCATATACAATTCTTGATACACATGCAGGATCGTATTGCAAAACTCGGTCAGAATTTAAACAACGCCATACACTTTTGAGCATTCTATTGGTTCTTTCAATGCAGTTCCGAATTTGTTGATGTCGCTGGGTGTATCTTCCCTGTGGTGTATTTGGTGCAGCTCCAACTACAGGTGTCAGTAAATATGGCAATAGAGGGTAACCTCTGCATCTCCTATCAAATATGTACCTTGATCTCCATTAGCAAGTCTTTGATGTAAAAGTTTTTTAACATTACTCATTCGCCATATAGCGGCATCGTGCATACTGCCAGGAAACTGGGCATTTATAGATAATATGTAACAATTTCCATCACAAATGATTTGACAATTGATACTGTGGAAATTTTTTCTATTTATAAAAACATTAGGGGATAACCAAGAATTCCAAACGATGGTGGTACTATTTTTATATGGGTACAGTCTATACACCCAACTATTCCAGGAATATGGAACTTTCTATAAAAATCATCTTTCACGACTGTCATGTCTTCGTCGTTTTGCGGGAATCTTATATGTCTGTTAACCAGATGAACAACCATAACATTAACAACTTCATGAACTGATCGGCTAACGTTAGATTGTGATGACCCATTTAAATAATCTACACCCACAGATTTTTGATAACTCCCATGAGCTAAGAAATGAATGGTTGTAAAAAACCTAACTATGGCAGGTGTTCTAGTATTTCGACTACCATGATTCAAAAAAGGCAACGAGTCCTGGAATAATTCATTAGCAGGTTCCCTGTTTATTCGATACATCTGCCGGAACATTTCCACTGGTAACTCAAAGGGGTTACTACGGTCTCTCAAGACACGAAAAGTAGTCCTTCGTGTCTGTCTAAAAATATTACATGTGTATATAGCTTAGAATATGTTTCAACCCTTATATGAATTTACCTTCTATTCAATTCATCCAAAACAATACGTAACCATTGATCCATATTAGGTAAATAAAATGTGATCTTTGTAAAAGGAGCAATCTTTTTAAGATTAATATAAAAAATCTGATGTGGCCAGCACATGACCTCTCGCCATTTTTGAATCAAAAATTTACAGGTTGACACAAAAAAGTATGAAAAAAAATTGTTTTTTTGTAAATCTGGCAACAATGGCAAAAGTTTCGAAAATTTTAATGAGATGAAAATAAACTATAGGATATACAAAATATATGTGTAAAACTTTATTGCCGTTTTGTATAATAATGGCGTCATCACCCATAGCAACTGCCACTTCCGGTTGTGCGATTGGCACCAAAATCTAATCAGATCTAATCTAGGGCATCAGAATTCTGTATGCAAAATTTCAAATTTTTTTATTCAGTAGTTTTTGAGTTATCGTTACTACAACATCCATCCAAACACACACACACACACACTAACACACACACACACACACACACACACACACACTAACACACACACACACACACTAACACACACACACACACAGACATCATCGCGAAAATATTAAAATCGTATTCTAGGGACCTTAAAACGTGTTTATCCATTGAAAACTCACTACCCAATTTTTAGCATGATTCCTATACCTCTCTTATCTGAAGGGCGAGAGGTAAAAAAACACAACAAACCTCTTAATCAACGACTTGTTAACCCGATAACGACTGCTGGAGAGCTGACGTTAGTCAACGACATAATATCAGCCATTTTGTCGTTATCTAATGGCGGTCGTTACGATATTGAATATATAAAGTCGTTCACTAACGATAATCGTCTATGAACGACATCGTTACTGATTACAGAATAGGCCTCTTATTCTTTAGTGTAAAAACTTTGTGTGTAAACCAAATTTTATAAAATGTTGAAAGCAGTCACTGATGGAAAGTCATCTTCTCGAGTATTGTATTTGTGTTTTTTAATTTGCTTACCATCCCTGTTATGTAATTATTTATACTGTCATTTAAGCTGTTATTTTTTTATTTTCTGTATGTATTTTATTCTGTTATACCTGTTAACGTTAATTTAATTTGCTTATTACATCTGTTCTATAGTTGTACTGTTTGAACAGTAAGAAATAAAGAAATTATTCATGAGTGAAAGGATCAATACCCTCTTATAACTTTGATTTTTTCTTATACCAAATGTCTTTACTTTTACTGTCTAAGATCAATAAATAATCACTCTTATCGGAAAAAGCAATTATTTTTATTTCAAATACCTTCTAAAAGCTCAAAATACTTAAAATAAACTTCTAACACATGCAAAAAGCAGTAAAAATAAAATTTGAGTGTCTACCAGCGGCCATTTTTTATGACGTTTGGTCACGTGTTCTGGATTGCCTTATTAAAGTGAATGTAAACGAGACAAATAAACATTTTTTCTGTAGAATATTATATTTCACATTAACAAAAATAAAAAGACTTTTACGTATTAATGGAGTGGTATTAGTTTACAAAGTTCGGTTGTAATTTGTAAGTTAAATAAAGTGATGGATCTAGACGCGGATATAAATATTGTGGATGTAATGGATGATATAGACGAAGAAATAAATTCTCTCCCAAGACAAATTCGCCCTAGAATGAATTATTTCGAAACTTTATCAGAGGAAGAATTTTTTAAAAGGTTTCGATTACAAAAAGGGACCTCGTTACAATTACTTGCCCAAAGAGCTTTAATTGAATTAATATATGTATTACAAATAGTACCAATAAATACAACTTTCAGAAACAATTCATTAAGTCAAATGAATCAATTACTTTTAACAATAAGAACTTTTGGTACTGGCGGTCATCTACTAGCTACTGCAGGGTTATTCTACTAAATTTATAGCCCGACTACAAGTTGGATTTTGGACTAGAACGTGATGTGTTGCTAACTTCAAAGCGGAGTTGTAGCTTTTTCGAATTCTATTAAGCTTCTAGCACACCTTTCAGTCTACATATGAGGGCTATACTGTAGTCTATTCTTATAACCACCAAATGAGGTGCCTATTAAAAATTCTAGTATGCTAGAAGCACACTTGACCAATTATTTTTATTTTATCTGTAAGTATTTGGTGTTGTGGTTGTGAATAAAATTAATGATTTTCTCATGATTCCCAAATCTTTTTATTATGTATTTTCTATTTTCTCCCTAATATTACCACGATCTCCATGTGGGGGCGGATATATTAAATAGATGGTAGATCAATAAATATATATGAAATAATAAAATAGGTAACAATAAAATAACACCAAATGATCAAATAAATACCCAATTTATATAACTAAATATTCTTATCATACTAACTTACACAACATAACGAAGATTTTAAGGAGACCTGTCACTAGGGTCGGTTATTCAAAGTAAAGTCTAAAGGCTTTTCTTGACTGACTTTTTTTCAGAAAAATACCTCGTTCATATTCATATCTAATATTGTTATTCCGCGATTCATGTCTTAGAATTGTGCAGTTCTATTACATTTCTACATTAATAAAAACAACCGCTTTCAGTGAACCAATAAACTAATATACTGCACAAGGCGATATTTAAATATTAAATTTTAATAATTCTTTATGGGAATATTTTGGGAAAATATTCCCTGCGACAATATAAAAATATTATGCACCAAATCTGGATAATCTTGTAGTTTGTTTAGCCAAATAATAGCGACAGAACACAGAAGTTAGAATTCTCCCACCCTTGCTAAACTTTTTTTTTAATATTAACAGAAAATAAATATGTTTTATAATATTAGATTAAGCTAGGGTGAGAGAGTTCTAACTTCTGTGCTGTTGTCACATTATTCATTATTTGCGCTACACAAACTACACCATTGCCCAAATCTGTTGTGTGACATTTATTTTCTGATAATTAATATTACATTATAAAAAATACACCAAATAAAGTAAATTAAATAAACTAATAAACTTTAGTAAAGAAATCAGAAACAAACCACAAAAACCTAGTAAAGAAGTCAGCCTAAAAATAATAAGTAAACACTTCTTCTTATTTTTGTTCATAGAAAACAACGTTGCCAAATCCCACAGACTAGTTTTCTAGTACTCTACTTTCTTAGAATAGTGGAATCTGGCTGGACTATAATTTACGGTCTATATCTTTAGTATACTAAACTTATAGCCTGTTTTATAGTTCCTTAGTAGAATAACCCTGCTGGAGATTTTATAGGAGCTGATAAATCCAATATATCAAGAATTGTATCAAATGTGTCACGAGTAATTGCCAATTTAAAAGAAAAATACATATATGCAAAGAAATGAAGTTGAAATTGCTGCTGAGCAAAATAAATTCTTCGATGTTGCTGCATTTCCTCGTGTTGTGGGGACAATTGATGGCACTCACAGAAGAATTTTATCACAAGGTTTGATTTCACCACCTATTTATTTTTCAGTTCCTTATAATCTATGTACATATTTTTTACAGGGGGTCTCGATGGCGAAATTTTTAGAAATAGAAAAGGCTACTTTTCACTAAATGTCCAAGTGGGATCGAGTGCAGATCTACTTTTCAAGGATATTGTAACCAGGCGGCCTGGCTCGACCCATGATGTGACAATGTTCAACAATTCCAGATTAAAAGCATGGTTTGAGATAGCAGATTTTGCCAATGGAATTTTATTAGGTAAACGGTTTTTGGATATTTATGTATTCTGATTATTTTATGACATTTTTATTTTGTAATATATAGGCTAGCGGATATATGAATTTATCATATTTATTTACTCCTTTTTGGAACTTCTCAACGAAAGTTAGAGAAATTTCAACAGAAGCCATATAACAAGCAGAGTTAAGATAGAAAATTTGCTCGGAGTATGCAAGAGATGGTTCAGTATTATGGCATATGGATGTAGAATGAAGTTGTATAATATCTTCCCAATTATCACCCGATGAAGTGGAAGTAATGTGACATCACCTCCAAGAAACACTAAGAGATGAAAATATTCCAATTGCAGTCAATAAAAATGAACATTTTGATAACCTACGATATCTTGTAAAGAATTATTTTGCCAGAATGTAGGAATATTCATTTTTTATTTATTTTTAATTTTATAATGTTATTTTATAATTTTCAAGAAATAATATTCTATATCCTCTCTGTAGATTGGTACTTATAAATAATATTATATTATATTACTAGGAGTAGAAGGCGCTTATTATTTGTTGAGCTCAGAAGTTTACTAACGAGGCGTTATACCAGAGGCAGTGTAAATTGATTGAAACATAAATAATGAAGGCTTCTTCTCCGAGTAGTATACATATTCTAGTATACTAGTTTTTCTTCAAGTCTAGAAATAAAATTTCAATTTTTTTCCTCAAATTTTTCATCTTTCAAAATTGTATAATTTTTATTAATTTTTTTATATTCTTTCAATTTTGGAACCGAATTATTTGAGGAAAAAATTGAAATTTGGTAAAAACTAAAATATCGGAAATTTTTCAAGTCCATAAATACGACAAAGTGAAATTCAAGGAAAGACATTTTTATTTTAAATTTTTTAATTAATTAATAGCATGAATCTAATCACCAGTTTTAATTTTTATTAACATTTTCAAATTGTCATTTTTTTGTAAAATTAATAATAAAAAATTTTCAGACATACTGTATATACAGTGTGTCCACTTAAGTTCGCGACATATGGGAACTGAGACATATAAAATTATTTTCTACAAATTATGTTATTTACAAATACAAATATTTTACGATATTTTCTTAAAATATTAATTGAATATACTTGCAGAATATTTTTTTTTTATTTTTGTTCAAGTGTTATTCTTTGTTATATGTAAATAAAAATAGTTTCCTGTAAAAATTACTTTTTCTTCAAGCGTATAATAATAAATATATTACTTTCGACACCATAGACCGTAGAAATATCCTATTGTTTTACTAGTACAACAATAATGAGAAAAGATAGCAATGGGCTTTGTAATCAAGTAGGTAGGAACTGTCATTTTAATATTTATTTAATTGGACGTTTATCAGTTTTGAAAATGTCAATTTTTTGCCACATACAACTTGAATTATTTCTAGACTTGAAGAAAAAACTAGTATACTAGTATATGTATATTACTTGGAGAAGAAGCCTTCATTATTTATGTTTCAATCAGATTACACTGCCTCTGCTATAACGCCTTGGTAGTAAACTTCTGAGCTCAACAAACAATAAGCGCCTTTAGAATCCGTTTCAATAGTAAAGAACCCATTTGCGTCACGGTTAGATGCGCGAACGTGACGTCATAACAACAGCCATAATGAAAATTGCAAGTTGCAGTGACGTGGCGATTTTAATATTATTACCACGAATTAAGATAAATACCTACCTACTAAAAAGAATAAGATTGTCTAAATTATTGTTTAATTATCAAAAATGGTAATATAGATAAAATGATTTTACTTCTTTACCTATGATTATTTATTGTGTGAATGTGTGATGTAAAATATTTTTCGAATTGTTTCTTTATTTCTGATTTTCTAGTAAGGTAATCACAAAAAATACTAGGTACTTTTATTATTTGAAATAGGTACTACATATGATTTTTGAGTATATATAAGTAATTTTAATTCATGTATTAAAAAAGCCTTGAATATTAAATATTTTATAAATAGCAACTTAATATTTTTCATTTTACGTAATATATGAAACTAGTTAAATCATTCATAAATATTTACCTATCTATCAACATCAGTCACTGAGCAATTCGATTCCACTTGCAGTTCCACTGCTGCAGTCATCCTCTATAATAGATTCATCGGAAGAGCCTGAGTGAAAACTAGAGAGTCTATAGCAAAATCAAAAATATGCTCTTTTTGGATCCACTCAGACTCGTGTTTTTTTACATGGGCACAAATAGAACACCATTCTTCGACAGAAACTTCACCAAATTTTTGTCTGGCTAATGCTTCCACATCAGCTAATTTGAATGTGGTATTATGGGCCGCCACCCAGTTTTTCACCAAAGCCCATACTTTTTCGATTGGGTTAAATTCTGGATGGTATGGTGGTAATCGTAGGACTTCATGACCATGTAACTTCAATAAACTGTCCAATTTATATGAAACAGGTATGCCTAACCGAAATTTTTTTATCAGTTCATATAATTCTGGTTTTGTTTGATTGGCATCATGAGCAACATTATGGGCTAAAAGCCATTCTACCATTTCAGCCTTCCGAGATGCTGAAGTAATATTTTTTTCTATTTTTACGTTGTGATAAGAAGCGTTATCCACTACCAGAACTGTTTTCGGGGACATATTGGGCAGTAATTGTTCTTGAACCCATTTCATAAAATTTGTATGGTTCATATCGTCAGTGTAGTCACCACTTTTAGAACCTAAAATAAAAAAATACTTGAAATAAAATATGGTTATTTTGTATTTTTTAAGCATAGGTACTACAAGGGAATCATTGTCAATTTTTTTAAGAAAGATTTTCCCAATATAATTTTTTGTTTTAAGTATAGAAATATAGATAGGTACCTGAAGTCAAAATTAATAAACCATTGGGAATAAATCCTTTTTCTCCACCATCATGTACAATTATAAGTCTCCTTCCTTTTGATATTGGTTTTTTCAAGCCTTTCCCTGTTTCATCATACCATGACTTGGATTGTACATGTGAGCTGTGGATGTAAGTCCTGTCAGTATATATAATATTCCAGCCTTCAGACCTATATTTTACAATTTGTTTTAAAAAGTTAATTCTTTTTAGACGAATATCATGCAACTCTATAAGTACTTTTCTGCTGTCTTGAGTACGTTGCTATCTACAATTAATTATAATAAGTTTTCATTTTGTCAATTCCTATTTCGTTGTAATGTTTTATTTAATCAAACCTAGTGACATACCTAAAACACATGTGCTTTAACAGCCGCCATAAGGAACTTTTACTTGCATTAAAGTCAGGCAGGACAATTTTCACTTTTTGAAAAACACCTGCAAATATTAAACTATTTTTGTTAATATATTCACAACATACACATTTTCTTCTTTCTATTAAAACTTACATTTTAAGGTAGGTGCCCTTTTTTCCAGAACATAAAAATCATAAATGATCCCTCGGATCCTTTCTAGTTCTCCAAATTTTAAAGTATCCAAAACTCGTTTTTTACGGGGTCGAGTTTTGCGAGGGGACTCAAACGATGTTGATGCTCCTGGGTTTCAAAATGTGAGGCTTTTTTTAATTTTTGAATATGTACTTTTTGACACACCAGTTGCTTTCAAAGTTCGTTGTCTACAATATAAAAATACTTATTTGTATAAAAATACTCAACTACATAAATTATACTCATACCGGTGATTTTTTAAAGGAATTCCAATCCCACTTTCTGCTTCATCTTCCATAAATTTTGACACATTATAAACAATTTGTCTGCCTTGACTATGAATAACTTTTCCTTTAATACCGATTAGGTTTTTAGGAGGCATTGTTATTGGAAAATATATATAAAACACTATACTAAAAATGTATACTTACAAACTCAAACAAATGATATCAAATCATATACTTTAATACTAAAATATAGTTCATATAATATATAAATAACGTAAAACGAACAAATCTGACTCGAACGAGAATTCATCTTAAACTATCTTTTCTATCAGAATAATATCCAACCCATCCTGCCGAGATATTATTCTAACCACTTATGATCGAAACATGTCTCCAAATATCAGGATGTTGTATCGTCTAGCATTCGTCTTACAAAAACTAATCCACAATAAAATTAAACAAAAACAATCGTACAATGAAAAAAAGAAAAGTTAACGTACTTAAATCACAAATCCGATCTATAAAAAAAATCAACCCGTCCAATATTAGTCCTAAACTAAAAATCGTAAGGAATTTGCCGATCTATTGTTTTTATTATCAGAAACTGCAAGGTGGTCATACAATTTAGAATAACAATTCATTTAGAAGGTGCCGGAGAGATATAGGTAGACGAAATATTAATTTATTAATATCTAAATTAGGACATAAAAAAATATTAAATTAAAAAATTAAAATATATATTAATTGCAGCTAATTATCCACGCGCCACTGACATCAACGTTGCAGCGACGGAAGTAAACAAGTTAAAATTGTGTTTCTACTCATCGAGTTATCTATGACGCAAATGGGTTCCTTACTATTGAAAGGAATTCTACAATATAATATTATTTATAAGTACCAATCTACAGAGGATATAGAATATTATTTCTTGAAAATTCTAATATTAAAAAATTTATAAATAAATAAAAAATGAATATTCCTACATTCTGGCAAAATAATTATTTACAAGATATCATAGGTAATCAAAATGTTCATTATTATTGACTGAAATTGGAATATTTCTTAGTGTTTCTTGGAGGTGATGTTGCATCACTTCCAATTCATCGGGTGATAATTCGGAAGATATTATTCAACTTCATTCTACATCCATATGCCATATCTCAAACTGTGCTTTTAATCTGGAAATGTTGAACATTGTCACATCATGAGTCAAGCCATGCCACCTGGCTACAATATGCTTGAAAAGTAGATCTGCACTCGATACAGCTTGGACATTTAGTGAAAAGTAGCCTTTTCTATTTCTAAAAATTTCGCCATTGAGACCCACTGTGAAAAATATGTACATAGATTATAAGGAACTGAAAAATAAATAGGTGGTGAAACCAAACCTTGTGATAAAATTCTTATGTGAGTGCCATCAATTGTCCCACAACACGAGGAAATGCAGCAACATCGAAGAATTTATTTTGCTCAGCAGCAATTTCAACTTCATTTCTTGGCATATATGTATTTTTCTTTTAAATTGACAATTATTCGTGACACTTTTGATACAATTCTTGATAAATTGGATTTATCAGCTCCTATAAAATCTCTAGTAGCTAGTAGATGACCGCCAGTAGCAAAAGTTCTTATTGTTAAAAGTAATTGATTCATTTGACTTAATGAATTGTTTCTGAAAGTTGTATTTATTGGTACTATTTGTAATACATATATTAATTCAATTAAAGCTCTTTGATCAAATAATTGTAACGAGGTCCCTTTTTGTAATCGAAACCTTTTTAAAAATTCTTCCTCTGATACGGTTTTGAAATAATTCATTCTAGGGTGAATTTATCTTGGGAGAGCATTTATTTCTTCGTCTATATCCATCCATTACATGCACATTATCCACAATATTTATATCTGCATCTAGATCCATCACTTTATTCAACTTACAAATTACAACCGAACTTTTCAAACTAATACCACTATTAATACGTAAAAGTCTTTTTATTTTTGTTAATGTGAAATATAATATTCTACAGAAAAAAATGTTTATTTGTCTTGTTTACATTCACTTTAATTAACTTTCTAGCAGTTTTTTCTAGTAAATGTCTATTGACGTATATTTTAGAGGTTATAATCCTCATCCTAAGTCATCGAAATCGACCGCCTAGGATCTGTGATCAGGTTATATCACAGGCCAGAGATTTTTCGTTGGCGCAACAGTATAAAATCGATTTCAGACTAAAGTCTGACTTAGGATAAGAATCCGTCCTAGGATGCATTGGTACAACCGGGCGTAAAAGTTGGAAGAATAGGATGCACATGTTTTGTGCAAAATGTAAAGTTCATCTTTGCATTTTGAAGGACAGAAATTATTTTTCGGCGTTTCATTCTAAGTAAATACCAATACTTATTATCTTCTGATACTAGAAATATGATTTTTCAGTTTTTATACTTTGTAATATAAAAAAATTGTTTTTTTTCTGTTCCATAAATTGTTCTTCCATGGTGATGGACAAATCCTGGGGGAATATTGGTGGGGGGTGAAATTTTTTATATGATTTTTTTTCTGTATAGGGTCTCTACACGCTGTACTCCAAAAATTAGAATTTTTGAACAACTATGCATCATGGTTGAATGAGCGAGTCACTCAACTTGAAACAGAAATAATTCAGAAAAGCATTAAGAAAATATAACATGTTACCTAAATATGTTTCTTTACCCAAGTAGCAAATTTTGTTGGGTGTTAAATCCATCCTGGTAGTATATTAAATTGGGATGTCTCTAAAACAGGGATTAGATGCAAAATCCATATTTGCTAATCACAATCAAAACCAGCTTATTACAAATGAAAATTGGAGGCATAGTACCGGGTGCTCATAAAATGGATTCCATATGAAGATAGAAAAATGTAACCCTAAAATGAACAATATATGTGTATAAACTAGTAAATGAATGAGTTACGAAAACAATAAAGTTTCAATAACTTACCATAACTAATTATTCCAGAAGCATTCCAACAAACAGAACTGCAGAAAAGAAACGACAAAACCTAGCACACACAAGCATTGATTCGGGTGGGTTCTTATTAATATTGTGTTTATCCATATCATAAATGAAGGCTTCTGTTAGATTTTTAGAAGAATTTTCTGAACATTTTTCAATTATTTTCACGTAGTTTCAATTTTTCAGTCACTCATATGTCACTTATGTCATGTCGTAGAGAAAGAAAAGAGATGAGTTGGGATTTCACTGTCTGCAACTTGTCACTGTCTGCGCTTGTCACTTTAGCGGTGTGGTCCGAATTCATAAAATAGCAGTTATTTTTCGGATCAATTTTCGTAGTTATTACGCCACGTCCCAGGCGGCGTTCCACACACACACCTAATGACCCCGAGCCAAGAGGATATTGTACCTAATCGGCACTTGATCCCCAAGTCCCCTGCCTCCTCCCCCAGGTTCTCCCCCCGACATGCCCGCTATTGTGAGCATATCGCAGGGTTGCATTTAAGGACCTAAGTCCCCTGGGACCCAATTCTTGAAATCGTAGGAATTAATTCTCCAGAGAATTGATTCCCCAAAAAAAATTCTCTTGAGAATCGCCAGTCCTATTCTTGAATAAGTCTGAACTGAAATTCTAGTGAATTAAAAAAAGTGACGTATGTCTTTACTAAATCCAAGTATTTCATGAACTCAACCAATCAAATACTCAGAACTATTAGTTCTGTGCTCAAATATTATTTTAATACGTTCGCAGCTCAGAGTAAATATATATAGAGAGGGCATTCTATCCTTTTTTATTAAGCCAACATCTAGTTAACTTTTGTTGACATCGTCCTCTAGAGATTCCATAAGCGTACTTTCAAGCAGGATAATTTAAAATCATACATTAAATAGTTTACAGTTTGTGAATTGATTTGTATTATTTTTTAGTGTTATAGGTTGTACCGTTGTCTGTATATTCAGACAACGGTTGTACTAAATATTTTTGTAAACATTTTGAACTATTTTAAGTGATTTTCTTGAGAGGTTGTTAACCATGAGAAAGAAATGTGAAAAATGTGGTGCTTTTCTCAAGCCATTAGATAATCAATCTTACACTTCACAAGTAAGTTAGGAAAGTAGTTATATATACCATTCACATTTTTTTATGTTATTCGCATTTACTCCTTACTGTAAACAAGGTTTTAGAAACAATAAAAAATATTATTTATTTGATTCCATTATTAAATACGTACATTTAATATAAATTTACAAGCATTTGCTATGGTTTTAATGTTAATATATTTATCAGTATTAAAGAAAATACAACTTTATCGAAATTATATAACTTCTCACGACATATTTAATTCAAATGTGATATATATTATAATAACATGTAAAATACCCAATTTTAATTTTCTATTTTTTGCTATAATAAATAAAAAGTTATAATTCTTCGCGTCGCCACTGTCTAATACTTCACGTCAATTTTTATTGTTGATTTCGTCCTCTGCACGAGATTTTTCTGCGCGTCTCACGTCCCTCGCCTACAAACTTTGCCGAGAGAGAGGGCTAGATGTTGGCTTAAATTTTGTAAATGACATTAGATATACAGGGCATATCTAGTAGTTCCTTTATCTGAGGTTCGCAGAAATGAATATCAGTTGCCATTGATACCATATGTTTGACATTTTACATTTTTGAGGAAACAAATTGAAACAATTTACATAGTTATTATCCTATTATTGTGCATTATCGTTTATTATTGACTATGGGTTATTTGTTCATTTTTTATTTGCGATGGCCAAACGAAATTTCGTGAGTGAAGCGCAAAAAAAATCCTTGTAGAATTCTTAGAAAATGATAAGGAACTTCTTAGAGGAAAGAATTCTCTTCCTTATAATATATTTTATAATTTTACTTATTGAAATTATACTTATTATACTTGTTACTAGCTTACTTGTGGCTAGCTATTGTGGCTAGCCAAAAACCTTTTAATAAAAATTAAGATAGCGAAAAAATAAAGAGTTGAAGTTTTGTTATATGTCGAGATGATAGATACGAAATTTTTATATGTCGTTTTTTTTATATTGTATTTTAAAAAGAAAAATATATGTATTCAAGCATTAATTAAATCTCAGAACCAAATAAAATTTGTGTTAATTAAACGACACAACGACGCAGACTAGGAACTAGGGCTTCCTACTCTTCGTTCACCTACTAAAACTTTTTCTCTTGGTTAATCTCCAACTCTGATTGTTGGTAGCAGAAAAAGCTCAATATACTCCATTAGATCGTCAAAGGCTTGTTTGGATAGACGAAAATGCTGTCTAAACAACTTTCTAAATTATCTAAAACGATAGCTTGAAGTAAAAAATTATTAATTTTAACAATATTTATGGCGGTAACAACAAAAAAACAATAATGTTCAATTTCAATTCCCACAAAATACGTCAAATACGTACAATTCACACTCTAATTTCTTAAATTCTCATGAGAATTTGAAGTTTCTCCAGACAATGACATTAGGAATTAATTCTCATAATTTTTGGAGAATTTTTTCCTACGAAATATTTCAAGAATAGACATATTACAAAATCTAGAGAAAATGACGTAAATTTCTCACGAGAATCGATTCCTACGATTTCAAGAATTGGGTCCCTGGTCGTCATTATCGTCTCTAATCCTTGGCTGCGCCGTATTCCACCCCATTGGGCATTGGTGGATGCCTGGCTTGTCCTCTGAATTTTTTGTCTTGGGACGACCGAAGCCTCGATCCCTTTTACATCGTCTGTTTGTCCTGTCGCTTTGTGTGTGCTTTGTCAGTTTGTCATGTATTGTCTTCTCTGTAAAGTCCGCCTAAAACTTAAAACACATTATTAGAAATAATTTGTATAAATTTAAACAACGAACTGTACTTTTTTGTCACGGTTTCTGAAAAAGATATTTTTTTTTGTGGAGCGAGCTCCTTTTTATTTTTTTTTATTTTTTTTGATGGAGTACACAACTCCGTTTTTGATTTTTTTTTTATTTTTTTTTTGGTTGGATATTTTAATTATCGTCAAATTTAGTAGAACCAAACTTATATTCTCGTTAATTGCCTTCTCGGCCTCGCGTGTTTACCGTGGTTGTTTGCATCGTATTCGAGGAGCTCCCTGAGCTCTAGGTTGGGGTGTGTCCGCAGGTCGCCGAACATCCGTTCTGCTCGGGCATTCAGAGTGTCTAAAACCCTGTCGGATTTTAGATCCCTGAATATCCAACGGTTGGCCACATACCAAGGTAGGTTTGTGGCCACCCGTAAACAGATATTTTGCTGACTTTGGAGTTTTTTCCTATTTGTCCTGCACGTTTGTCCCCACACGAGTGAGGCGTAGGTAATTAACGGTATTATTATTGAATTGATTAGTCTTAATTTTGTTTTGATGTTTAGTTTGCTTCTCCTCCCTATAAGGGGTGATAGGCGGGCTCGCGCTTGTTTGGTTTTACTAATTATTGTTTTTACGTGCTCGGTGAAAGTTAGACCCACGTCTAAGGTAACCCCTAAATATTTAACTGACCGCTGCCAGTTAATATTTTCGCCGAATAGATTTACTGCACCGTTTGGGGCGTGTCTCCGCTTTTTGAGGAATATTGCCTTTGATTTTTCCGCGTTGATCGCAATTTTCCACTTTACAAACCAATCCTCAAGTTCGTCAAGGTGGGTTTGTAAATGATGTAACACAAGGTGAGGCCAAGCGTTGCGCGATGCTATCGTAGTGTCGTCTGCATACAGGCTGAGCGTAGTATGTGGAGATCGAGGTATATCCGCTGTGTAAATATTGTATAGTTGGGGGGATAATACTGCACCTTGGGGCACACCCGCTACCAATAATCCATAATCAGATAGGATATGTCCCATCTTGACTCTGAAGTATCGTTTCTTTAGGAAGGAATCGATCAATTGAACTAGGGGTTTCGTGTACCCGAACTCCATCATTTTATATATTAGACCCTCGTGCCAAACTCTGTCAAATGCCTTACTGACATCCAGAAATACAGCTCCCGTCGACTGTCTGTGATTGAACCCTTGGGTTGCAAACTCAACCAGTCTAAGGACCTGCGTTTCTGTCGAGTGTTCGGCACGAAAACCGAACTGTTCAGCCGGTATGACATTTAATAACTCTGTTTCATCTTTTAAGCGCTTTAAAATTACTCTTTCCGCGATTTTACTCATAGCCGGTAATAGGCTGATCGGTCTGTAATTTTGTGGAAAAGTGCGATCTTTATTTGGTTTTGCAATCATTATGACGTCCGCTTTTTTCCAACGTTTTGGAAAATATTTGAAACGTAATATCGCGTTTATTATAGTCGTTAAATAAACTATCGCTTTTTCCGGTAAGTTTTTTAGCGCGCGATTCGTGATTTGATCACTACCGGGTGCCTTTTTCGCGGACACGAACTTGATTATATCCCTCACTTCTTCTGGTGAAGTGTGAGATATAAACAAGTCTGGGTTTGCCGTTCTCCGAATGTAATTTCGAACGTCCCTCTCGACTTCGTCGCTGAAGTCCATATCTTCGTCCTCATGTTCGTTTAGACGGAATTCCCTCTCGAGCGTTGTTTTAAACGCCTCGGCTTTTTCTTCGGCAGTAAATGCCATACCATTCTCGCCGTGTAAAGGTGGGACCGGTTTCCTGTCCTGCGCTTGTCACTTTAGCGGTGTGGTCCGAATTCATAAAATAGCAGTTATTTTTCGGATCAATTTTCGTAGTTATTACGCCACCCAGGCGACGTTAATCATAGAGAAGACGTTATGGTCTATTTAAAATCCAGGAGGAGCGATTTGAATTTAAGTTGGCAATTCTGTAGGCTGCTCATTGGTCAGTTTGCAGTCAGTTTCACACAGCAAATTTTAGCATTAAATCAGCTGATAATTGACATTGACAGTTTTGACATTTTATAATTTATTATTTTTAGTTCTATTATTGCTTTTGTCCTCTTGTTATTTCATCAGTTTTAGTTAGTTTCCACTCTATTTCGTTAAAAAAAATAGTTCTTTTCAGAACTGAGTAAGCAATTTCTGCGATTATGGATCCTTATCCCTCTACTCCTACTGGTAGCAGTCACTCGCGTTGTCCACCAAAACAACGAAAACAGCTAAGTTTAGGCGATTTAAGTTAGTCAGAAAAACAGTGCATACTAAATATGTACAAACAAGTATTGGATGATAAACCAAAAACCAAAATTGTTGATGTTAAATCCCAAATTTTTAAAGTCGCCGGTAGGTTATATTTATTACTTTCTAATTAAAAATTGCATTAGCGCTTAACATTTTTCTTACAGGGGCTGCAAAGTCAACAACTTACAGAGTAATAAAAGAAAACCGCAGTAGTGGAACAATTTCTAGTCCAAAAAATATTGGGGGATTACCAGGACTTCTAAAAACATTTGATGAGGGGTTTAAAAATGCTGTTCGGAGAATAGTACATGATTTCTTTTTTAAAAATGAGTTACCTGCATTGAACAAAATTTTGCAAGCTTTGAAGAAACGTTTAGATTTGCTATAAATATCTCGGTCATCTTTATATACTTTCTTGAAACACATTAACTTCAAGTAAGTTTGTAACTTTGAAGAGTTAATGTACCTGGTGTTTATTTATTATATATTTTTTTAGATATTTGATAAGAAATCGTCAAAGTATATAAATAGAATGTGATGATATATGTAGATGGAGGTTGACATATTTAAGATCCATAAAAAATATAGAAATGAAAACAGGCCAATCATTTACTTAGATAAAACTTGGACTAATGAAGGACATACCAAGGGAAAAACATGGGTCTACCAAAGTGTAAGCAGTAGACGTCAAGCATTTACTGAAGGTTTATCCACGGGCCTGAAAAACCCTACTGGAAAGGGAAGACGTCTTATTATTTTACATGCTGGTTTCAAAGCAGGCTTTGTAGAAAATGCATTATTGGTTTTTGAAAGCAAAAAGACAGGAGATTACCATTAAGAGATGAATTCCGAAGTATTCGAGAATTGGTTTTCTCCTTTTTTGACAGTTACTTAATGATTCTATGATTGTGATGGATAATGCATCATATCATAGCTGAAAAGTTGAAAAAATCCCTACCTCGTCATCAAGAAAAGCTGAAATGCAGAAGTGGTTACAAACTAAAAATATTGCCTTCGATATAAATATGAAGTGGTGTGAACTTTTGCACCTAATTCGGCAACATGAAGGTAAACATAATTTGTATGTTGTCGATGAAATGGCGAAAGAAGCCAATAAAGTTGTGTTACGGTTTCCACCATACCACTGTGAATTAAATGTCTACACTTGATGGATTAATGGATGACATGATAGAGCCATTAATAATATCTGCGAACACTGGAAGCTTGGATGAATTTGAATCTTCTGATGTGGATTAATATAAATATAAATATTTTGTTGTATTTGCATATGTTGTAATTTTAATTTTGTTTCTTATATACATAAAGGAAGATTTATTAAAATTGTAATTAAAGTTAATTCGTGTTTATTTATCCAGTTAAAAATAAGATTAATTACCATATTTTACATAATAACTTCTTTCATTTAAATTAAAAAACAAATCCCATTTATTCCTATATTAATTTGAACTATTTATTAAGAAATAAGATAAATCACTTCTTTTGCAAAATATAACCCTTGTAATGTATCTAAAAGATTATTAATTTTTTTTCCAATTAAAATAAAATATTTCCAAAATTTAACAAGTTAATATCCTTTAAAAGCCATGATCACAGTAATTGTTATTTATTTCCTAGATTTGTGAATACGACTATTTCTGATTTCGGAACACGTCCTTTATAATATAAAATCTAGTAACTTTTACAGTGGTTTGCACCAATTAGAAATTAACTTATAATTAACTAATCTCTAGTTAATTTTAACCAATAATTAAATCTGAAATGCTTTGCACCGAAGAGCATAATTTGTTGGTTACGTAATTAAAGATTAGCATTTAAATATATATGTTGGTAGTCATGAAATTTAGTGTCTTTGTGAAATTTCATTGCATGCAGTGTTTTTGCTGCCTTTTTTCTGTCTGTCAGATAATTTATGAATTTGTTTGGGTCATTTTCTGTTGATATTGTGGATAGCTTTTGATAGGGTCTTTTATAATTTGCGTGCTGTTGCTAAGTTTTATTCCTTCAAAATGAGTATTCATTAACCATCCCCATCAGTAAAGCGTCAAAGATCCCTAAATTTTACTAACAAGGAAAAGATTAATTTACTTCATTCTATAAAAAAATACAAGCATGTTATTGAAAATAAGGAAAGTGGTGGAGTAAACTGGAAAATAAAAGACGAGGCATGGAAAAATGTAGAACGAGAATTTAATTTTTCATCGTCCACATTAAGATCAGTGGATGTTCTCAAAAGGTTCTATAATAATCAAAAAAAAGAAACAAGAAAAAAGGCTACCTTACAGAGCAGACATAAATTAAACTGGTGGCGGAAAACCGATGGTTGTAATGTAATTATCCATTTGATTTCATAGATTT
The DNA here is from genome assembly GCA_963243735.1 of Neocrepidodera transversa. Taxonomy (NCBI): domain Eukaryota; kingdom Metazoa; phylum Arthropoda; class Insecta; order Coleoptera; family Chrysomelidae; genus Neocrepidodera; species Neocrepidodera transversa. Next base: position 26,243,522 of record OY725344.1, on the reverse strand, counting down.
GCCTAGGAACGCCATGTTCTATTAATTCCAATATATCTAGTTCTAATTCATCGACATCTATTTCCATATCGTTAATATAATTTATCATTTCTATTGCCGGCGCATTCATTTTATTAATTAACTTTTGAAGTTGACAACTTTAATAAATAGGTTAGGAAATCACTAATCCTGACTTCTTCATAGGATTAACTTTAATTATTAGTTATGACTTTAATTAATACTTAATATTTCCGTGCAAAGTTAATTCGTGAATAACTGGTAATTAACTTTAACTACCACTTTAATCACACCGGTGCAAACCACTGTTAGTGGTGTAAGTAAGGTTTATTGAATTACTCCTCCTGGTTATTAAAGGACAGGAAACCGGTCCCACCTTTACACGGCGAGAATGGTATGGCATTTACTGCCGAAGAAAAGGCCGAGGCGTTTAAAACAACGCTCGAGAGGGAATTTCGACTAAACGAACACGAGGACGAAGATATGGACTTTAGCGACGAAGTCGAGAGAGATGTTCGCAACTATATCCGGAGACCGACAAACCCTGACTTGTTTATATCTCACACTTCACCAGAAGAAGTGAAGGATATAATCAAGTTCGCGTCCGCGAAAAAGGCACCGGGTTGCGACCAAATTACGAACAGAACGCTTAAAAATTTACCGGAAAAAGCGGTAGGTTATTTAACAACGATAATAAACGCGATATTACGATTTAAATATTTCCCAAAGCGTTGGAAAAAAGCGGACGTAATAATGATACCTAAACCAAATAAAGATCGCACTTTTCCACAAAATTACAGGCCAATCAGCCTATTACCGGCTATGAGTAAAATCGCGGAAAGAGTAATTTTAAAAAGACTTAAAGATGAAACAGATTTATTAAATGTCATACCGGCTGAACAATTCGGCTTTCGTGCCGAACACTCGACAGAAACGCAGGTCCTTAGACTGGTTGAGTTTGCAACCCAAGGGTTCAATCACAGACAGTCGACGGGAGCTGTATTTCTGGATGTCAGCAAAGCATTTGACAGAGTTTGGCACGAGGGTCTAATATATAAAATGATGGAGATCGGATATACGAAGCCTTTAATTACGTTAATTCACTCATTTTTAAAGAAACGATATTTCAGAGTCAAGGTAGGGCACGTCCTATCTGACTATGGAATATTGGAAGCAGGAGTGCCGCAAGGCGCAGTATTGTCCCCCCAACTTTACAATATTTACACCGCAGATATACCCCGATCTCCACATACTACACTCTCAGCCTGTATGCAGAGGCGACGTTAATTGTCGCAGTTCTCCCCAGTGCTACCAATTTAGAAAATTGACAGTTTTGACATACGTCAAATGTCATACACCTGTATGAGATACACCTTTAGTTTTTTTATTTACAAGTCCAAAGAAAACGAATGTATTATCTTATATCTATAAAATCCAAGAAAGCAAATGTGTTAACTTAAAAATTATATACTATTATAATGGTATTCATTATTTTGTTCAAATCGTATTTTTTTGTCAAATACAAGAAGAGGTGGAAACATATGGAAAATTAAATTTCCATCATTTGCCGTTCGCACAAAGATAAAATACTTTTAACTTTGCAGTTGAGGTTGACGTTGAGGTTGCAGTTGCTGTTCAAGAGTTTATAAATCCAGCTATACACCAGGAAGTAGTATTAAAAACAATTTTTAGCTTTTTTAGCAAAGGTTTCGAAATTTGGAAATGTTTGCAAAATTATAGAAGGAAGAATATAACGAAGTTCTTTTATTATAATTGTAACAGAAGCAGTTCAAAATAAGGTATATATTACAAATAACATATTTTATTTATATATTTAAAAATTATTGTAAGAAACTATTAAATTTTAGCTTGTTTGACAAGAACACCCAAAGCAGGTGGTCTAATTAAAATAAATGGAAATTATCCTTATAGAATTATTTTCTAAATTTCGAATTGAAATAATCGTCGCTGCTAAATATGTCATGATACATGTTGGACATAAAGAAAAGTTGAGATTTACCCATTTATCAAAGAATGAAAAAAATACAGTTGTAGAAAAGTTGAAAATGGGCATTCCAAAGCATGCAAAAGAAAAATGGAAAGTTGCGTAAGATAAAGCACTATAATTTATTATAAGCAATCAAGATTTATCAAATGTATCCTTGACTTTATTAGAGAAGAGACATGAAAATGACATGATAGCGAGAGCATTAAAAGTTCAGGAATGGAATTCCCATGGAAAAAATGAAACGAGGATTTTAACAGAAACTAAAGAAGAAATATTTGTAGAAGTGGCAAATAATGACCTGGAATTTTTGAAAGACAAAAAATTAAATAGATTTTTTAAATTACATAAACAAACAATTTCAAAATTTTACCACAAAAAAGTTATAAAAAAATAAAAGAAATGTAAATTATTATTTGTCGATATTATTTCCAGAATGAAGATAGGTTACAAATTTGGGCTCACTGTTATGAAGTTAAATATTAAATATGGGGTGTTAGAAAACTTAAATCATTTATTGAAACTGCAGTTAAACAGAAAATCTAATGTTACAATTAAAAAGAGGGAAGAATGTGGCAAAGGATTTTATCAATGAAAAGACCACATTCAAATAGCTATAAAGACAAAATTGTGATAAATGCCCATAAGCTGAAACTGTTGAAAAGGATAAATTTGGAGAGTTTTATGACTATGGAAAATTCATCAACAGATAATAATTATTATAAAGTTTCATATAATGGATTCTGATTGTCGTATGTTATTTTTTCAAATATGTAACATGTGTCCACCGTTATGTGTGAATTTTAACAGTAATGCAGTTAAAACGTACAGGAGAGAGGGAGTTTCTTTTTAGCAGAAGTTTCAGACAAAAGTTCACTAGGTGGGCCGAATGAAATTGTGAAGAAAAAATTGTATAATTCCTGAAAGAAACAATTAGAAAAAATGCGAACATGAAAATTTTGAGACAGGAAAATATTCATAGAAAACAAATAGTTATTCGATGTCATTAGCATTAGATGAAGGGTGCATTCAAAAAGCAAACGAATAAATTGGGTATGAAAATTGAAAACAAAGCAAGCAGCAAACGAAAAATTTGAGAAACAATCTTATTATTTTACAAAGAAATCAAAAAAATTTGTATGTCGAATAAATAGAATACTTCATATTTTAAATTTTGTTAACAATATGTTCTTGTAATGTTTTACTTTTTATTATTTATTTTTTCTCGTAAGTGTCTTTTAGGTTAATAGTAGTAATTGAACATAAAATACTAATGAAAACTTATAAATTTTTTTTATTTAAACAGAAAGTTGTTTTTCAAACAGTAAAAATAAATTTCTTGGGAATGTATTTCTGGTTTTATTTCTAGCAATTTATTTTCAGTCGCAAAATATGAGTTTATCTTATAACTTAAAAACTGATGTATCTAGCTCTAATAAAATGTATATAAATTGTTGCTTTAACAAAGTTTTTATAACGTTCTAACTATCAAAAATTTATTAGAACCATTTCATTTCTCTACTATTTGTGTATTAAATAGCAAATAAAGGTTTCTCATAGTACTTTCCTTAGAAAATGCAATATATCTTAGGTACCTACATGTCAGAATTAAATTACACATTAGCATGACTTGTACAGTTTCCAAACCTCAGTTCGGTGCTCTATCGAATGTATTGTTTAGTAGAGTCCTCGAAAATAAACGCTAGAGAAAAGAGTATAATCAAATTCTGTTCCCCTACATAATGTTTTTCAAATGTAACTTATAAAAGTTATATTTTTATATACTTCCCACATGGACATTAGTTTACCATCCTTGATCAATTTTAGCAAACCGATTAAACAAAATAAATTCAATTGATTTATAATTTGCTGAAAATTGTACTGCAGTAGTTTCGTATATATTTACTAAATTTCTCATTTTTATTATATTGAAAAGAGAAACTAATTCCGCACCGAGCATGCGCAACAATGTAAAAGTTTTTGTTTTAAAAACTTAGGTTGGCTACACTGAAAGAGAACTGCGACAATTAACGTCGCCTCTGTATGCAGATGACACTACTATAGCTTCACGTAATGCCTGGCCTCACCTAGTTTTAAATCATTTGCAAAGTCACCTTGATGAACTTGAGAATTGGTTTGTAAAGTGGAAAATTGCAATCAACGCGGAAAAATCAAAGGCAATATTCCTCAAAAAGCGGAGACACGCCCCGGATGGCGAGGTAAATTTATTCGGACAAAATATTAACTGGCAGCGGTCAGTTAAATATTTGGGGGTCAGTCACCTTGGACGTGGGTCTAACGTTTACCGAGCATGTGAAGACAATAATTAGTAAAACCAAACAAGCGCGAGCACGCCTATCCCCCCTTATAGGGAGGAGAAGCAAATTAGATATTAAAACAAAACTTAGACTGATAAACTCAATTATAATTCCGTTAATTACCTACGCCTCACTCGCGTGGGGACAAACGTGCAGAACGAACAGAGAAAAACTCCAAAGTCAGCAAAATATCTGTTTACGGGTGGCCACAAACCTACCTTGGTATGTGGCAAACCGTTGGATATTCGAGAGTTTAAAATCCACTAGGGTTTTAGACACTCTGAATAACCGGGCAGAACGGATATTCGGCGACCTGCGGACACACCCAAATTTAGAGCTCAGGGAGCTCCTCGACTACGACGACGATAACCACGGAAAACACGCGAGGCCGAAAAGGCAATTAACGAGACGATAAGTTTGGTTTTACTAAAATTGACGATAAATAAAATTCTTGCCGCAATGCGGTCAAAGGGTCTTGAAATAAACAAAATGTCTGTAGGCAACAGTCTAGAGACAACAAAAGGAGAAATCCAACAAAAAAAAAATAAAAAAAAAAAAACAAAAGGAGCGTGCTCCACAAAAAAAAAACAAAAACAAAAAAAAAACGGAGTCCGCTCCACCAAAAAAATTATTTATTTCAGCATCCAACACAAAAGCAAGTAAAGTTCGTTGTTTGAATTTATGCAAATTATTTTTCTAATAATGTGTTTTAAGTTTTAGGCGTACTTTACAGAGAAGACACTACATGACAGACTGACGAGCACACACAAAGAGACAGGACAAACGGACAGACATACTGGGATTAAGGCTTCGGTCGTCCCTAAATAGAAGCAGATGACTAGCTAGGCATCCACCAATGCCCAATGGGGTGGAATACGGCGCAAATATGAGGCCACGCGATGATAATGACGACCAGGGGACTTCGGCCCTTAAAAGCGACCTCACAATATGCTCACAATAGCGGGCATGTCGGGAGGAGAACCTGGGGGTGGCATGGCAGGGGACTTGGGGATCAAGTGCTGATTAGGTACAATATCCCCTTGACTCGGGGTCATTTAGCGTGTGTGTGTGTGTCCCAGGTAGCAGAGTGACGTGTTAAAGACGTTGAATATTGGTCATTATTTACGTATATGAATGACGTGAAAAACACGTGATAAACAGGGTCATAAGTCACAGACCAATGACGTCTTTTTTTACGTAAAAATTACGTGTTTTTTTTACGTATAATCGTTGTCTGAATAAAGAATAGTCACTCAACCTCATGAGTAAAACAGAGAAATAAAAGATGAGACGGATATATATCGGTACGTGGCGACACACCAGATTTATGGCGGCAATATTTGCAACTTCTCAGGTAGATTATTTTTTCGTTCTAGTAAACACTAGATGGCTCTCTAGCAAGTAATTCGTAAAACAAAAAAATACCGCAAGATGTCTTACTCTGAAAAGGTGTATTTGGTAGAGGCATTTTGTATAAAGAAGTCTATATACAATGGTTGAGGTATTTTTGATGTTGGTACATTGTTTGAAAAAACTTTCACTTTTTAGACAATTTTTTTTTGCAAGAGGAAAAAATCTGTATATAGTTGGAATTGAATATGTACACAAAAACGAAATAACAAAAAAATCTAGTGAACTGAATGCGTTTCAGATATTATCCTTCCAAAAATAAGTTTATAATTAAATATAAACTTTGCGAATAATTTTTCAATTCTTAAAATATTTTTAAAATATACAGTTTGCAAAATAACAGAAAACGCTTTATTGGTGGTGGTAAATTTTAGACTTCCTAAACCCTAAAGTTTATAGAGAGAAGCCTTATAATACGACTCTGTCTGGTCTGTCTGTCCGCGTTTATAACTCAAAACCGAAAAGAGAAAAAGACAAACGGTCAAGATAATAAACTCAGCATACCTTGTATAGCTCCTAAATAGATTTTCAGATTTTTGTTTTCCCATTTTCCAATGTTTTTTTCCTCTTTTCCATTATTTATTTCCCTATTTTACATTATTTATTTCCCTATTTTACATTATTTGTTTCCCTATTTTTCCCCCATTTATTTATTATTTGTTTCCCTATTTTTCATTATTTTTTTTCCTATTTTCCAATATTTTTTCCCAATTTTTTAATATTTTTTTATTGTTTTTTTCCCAATTTTTTCATTATTTTTTTTTACCATTTTTCATTATTTTGTTCCATATTTTTCAGAATTTGTTTCCCTATTTTTTTACCTATTTTTCATTATTGTTTTGACTATTTTTCATAATTTTTTCCCCATTTTCCAATATTTTTTTCCTATTTTCCAATATTTTTTTTCTATTTTTCATAATTTTTTTATATTTTTTTTTAACAATTTTTTAGTTTTTCTCCATTTTTTTATTATTCTTTTTTTTTCCTATTTTCCAATATTTTTTTCCCTACTTTTATAATTTTTTCCCTATTTTCCAATATTTTCATTTTTTCCTATTCTTCATTATTTTTTCTCTATTTTTTCATTATTTTTTTCACTATTTTTCATTATTTTATTCTCTATTTTTCGTTATTCCTTTTCCTATTTTGAATTTTTTTTTCCCATTTTCCAATGTTTTTTTCCTCTTTTCCATTATTTATTTCCCTATTTTACATTATTTATTTCCCTATTTTTCATTATTTTTTTTTCCTATTTTCCAATATTTTTTCCCTATTTTTTAATATTTTTTTTATTGTTTTTTTCCCAATTTTTTCATTATTTTTTTTACCATTTTTCATTATTTTTTTCCATATTTTTCCGTATTTGTTTCCCTATTTTTTTACCTATTTTTCATTATTGTTTTGACTATTTTTCATAATTTTTTTCCCCATTTTCCAATATTTTTTTCCTATTTTCCAATATTTTTTTTCTATTTTTCATTATTTTTTTCCTTATTTTTTCATATTTTTTTTAACAATTTTTTATTTTTTCTCCATTTTTTTATTATTCTTTTTTTCCCATTTTCCAATATTTTTTTCCCTATTTTTCATAATTTTTTTCATTAAATAGGATTTTTTCAAGTACAGCAAAAAAGTACTCCTGACATTTTTCGGTATTCCCGTCGTTTTCGAGATTTTCGGAATTCAATTTCGAAAAATTTCTTTTTTTTTTATTTTATTTTTTTTCCAACTTTCCAACAAATTTCGGAAAAATACTTCAAATAATACTTGTTGAGCCATTTCAGTTCTACATTTACGTATTTTTATTTTTTGAATATCTTTTACGGTTTTTTAAAATGATGACATTTTCGGGAAAACAACCCGGGAAAACCTACGAGAAATTTTCCGATTATTTCGATTTTCAATAGGCGTAACAGTACTTCAAGGATTTTTTTTTTCCAAATTTTGTTTAAAAATTACCCTCGAAATTACCTACCTACCACATTTTGTTTGTTTGGGTGAATATAATTTCAGTAAATTGAGGCCGATAATTTATTAAATAATCTAAAATATATATGCAGACTCTAAAAAACTAAAAATCATGTTTGTTTACAAAATCTGTAGATACCAAGTTTTTTGTTTATTTATTTATTCTAAAAATAGATCTTTTAAAAACAAAAACCAGATAGCAAGGTTGTCAACTCTCATTTGTCAAATTCAATGTTTTTTTAAAAAAATCTTTAAAATCCTCACAAAACAGTTTTAAATTTCATTTTATTAGATCCTGAATAGATGTAAATGTAAAATGAAAATTTCTCATATATATTACCTACAAAGTCTCATTTATTTAACGTCTTCTCCTTTGTAAAAAATTGCCCAATTTCACAGATAATCCATATAAAATGGGATTTTTTTTATATTTTGGCAACCTTGTTAGTCATCAGAAAACAGCCAGCCAACCAACAAAATGCTAAAAATTGTCTCGAAAACAGTTTTCTTCTTTTTAAATTTGAGCGAAAACAGTTTTCTTCTTAAATTTCATCAAAAACACCAGCGGGCAGCGCCATCTGAACGTTTGGTCCAAAACTTGTATTTGCCATCTATACGTTTGGTCCAACACTACAAAAAAGTGTTAAATTTTTAGTCCATAAGGTTACATGACTATTCTTTAATCAGACAACGGTATAATTAAACATCCATTTTGAGGTTATTTTAGATTTAAAAATTGTATTTTTTTACTGTAAAAAACATAATATCCTCAGAATTCATAAAAGAAATAATTACACAAATTATATTCAAATACAGGATGTCCAACAGTAGTTTGACGATTTTTAAACTAAAATAACTTCGAATAAGATACGATAAAAGAGCGGTTTTGTCTGAATGCATTTTTTCCCATTCCCACTATATTTTTCATTAAACACATGCACACGGAGTATCCCATTTAAAAATAAAAATTCGCAGTGATTTCCGCTGTTTAACTGGATGGACAACTTACTTAAATTCATTTTTACTTTCCGAACAACAGAGTTGTATAGAAGGAAAGTATTGCGATCATGATATTTTGACCATACCCAGATTTTAACGAATCTTTACGTTTTGAGGTCACCTGAATCCATTTATACTATTTTTAACATGATGTCTGTCTGTGTGTATGTGTGTCTGTGTGTGTGTGTGTCTGTGTGTGTGTGTCTGTGTGTGTGTGTCTGTGTGTGTGTAGGTCTGTGTGTGTGTGTGTGAACACGATAGCGTCTAAACGGCTGAACCGATTTAGATGAAATTTTATATACATATTTAGGGTAGCAAGGAGACGACCTGTATAGATTTTGGAGTTAATCGGACAACCGGAAGTGACAGTTGCTATAAGTGATGACGTCATTACCAAACAAAATAGCAATAAAGTTTTACACATATATTTTCTATACGTTATAGTTTAATTTCGAATGATTAAATTTTTTAAAAACTTATGCCATTGTTGCCAGATTTATCAAAAAGTATTTTTTTTTCATATTTTCCTTAAATAACCAAAATAATGCATTTTTATGAAAAATTACAAGATACGAAAGTTGTAGAACATAAAATTTTCTACACATTTTGTCATTACCGGTTTTTTGAATTCCTCATAGTTTCGCCGCTAGAGGGAGTGAAAAAAATTTATATAGACATTTTTGTGACTTTTTTAGATTTTAAGACAAAATTATGGATTTTTATGAAAAATTACATGATATCAAAATTGTAGAACATAAAATTTTCTATAAATTTTGTCTTGACTATTTTTTCAAGTTGCGCATAGTTTGGCCGCTAGTTTTTATTTTAATTTTTATCTTTATTAAATTATTATTTTTTAGTTAAATTTTTATATTAAAAATTTAAAAAAAATATCTTTAAATTTGTAATAATTAATTTTATTATTATAATTTTTTTCAAAATTTTATTACAAAAATTTTGGAATTTTTAAAAAGTTGGCTAAGAAATTTAAGATTATATTACGATTTTAAACTAAATTGAATAATTTCTAAAATATTAAAGTTATTGAAATGTGATTTTCACCATTCGAAAGATAATATAAAACTCTAAATTTTAAATGTATTTTAGTTTCTTAAAATTTAGACTTGTAATTATTGTAGCCAAAATTAAGAATTTTTTTAATTTTTTTTGTAATTTCGTTTTATCAATAAGTATAAAATAAATGAAAAAAGTAAATAGCATATCCAAAAAGGATCCAAAAGTACTATGTGTGTAAATTATTTCATAATTTTAACATAGTATTTGTAAAAGTTATAGCAAAAAATGAAAAAAGTTAAACAATTCAATGGATATCCATGAATTTTTGAAAAAAAATTTGATTTTTTTTTAGTTTTTTAAACTAACTTTATTAATGCATTTTGATTCAAAAACTTAAAAAAAGGTCTGTTTCCCATTTTGAATAAAATTGAATGAGATATTAATTATTTATTGATTTTAAAATTATTCAAAAATAGGTTTTATTTATTTTAAGGTTCAAATTAACATTAAAAATTTGAAAAAAATTACCCTTAAATTTGTAGTAAAAAACTCTATAATTGTGATTTTTTTCAGAATTTTATTCAAAAAACTGTAGAATTCATAATTTTTTTTTTGAAATTTAATAAAAGTTTCAAAAAAATTGAATAAGGTAATAATAGGTAATATAATTAATGTATTTTAATGCAGTAAAACTAAAATAATCGATTAAACAATTACTTTACTAGGAGTGTTCGGAAAGTTGGGTGGGATTACCCCCTCATTTTTAGATTATTAAAGACGATTAGGTAGTCAAAACGGAAGGTATTTCAGTTCAAAAATCTTCACAATATTGCAAGACACCTGTATAATTTATTAGCAAAATGAAAACGCATTATATAAATCTTAATTGATAGAAACATAAAAAATAAACTGAAAATATAATAACATGTTGAGCATTACTGAGAAGCTATAGGGGGGTAGCCACTAAGAATGAACCACCACTAGTCCTCCTCCATCTTCTTCGACAAAGTCTATCACTTTTTACATTATTATTAGTCCTGTTAAGAGATCGTGTTACGGGCTAAAATTTTTTAGGCATTAAAATCTTAGGCCAAATTTTAAGTCTCCTAATAGAGTAATGTATTCCCAATTTATTTATAAAAAGGATACTACAAACCTTGTTTTAATAATAATCTCACTATTGTTTACTTTATATTTTATTGACATTTCCTTTCACAGTTAAATCATTAATTCTTCTTTTAATTAATTTTTCTTGAATGTGACATTTGATGGATTGAATTCCTTCCTTTCTTTTCTCTTCCTTTTTTGGTGCTAACCTGATTGTAGCATGTGCTAATAAAATCAACTGGTAACGGATTTAAATGCCTAAAAAAGAAATAAATGGTTAAAGTGTTTCTTAAATTGTATGGTAGAATACTGCATATCTTTTAAGGTGGATATATGAAACACTAACCTGTAGGAAATCACTTGTAAGGTCATCCAACATCCTGGGTAAGTTTTTATGTCTAACTTATGCTCGCTTTCTCTTCTCTCCAACGTTGTATATATCTTTTGTTACCCTTACATCAAGAAGGGGGCACAACAAGAATTTAATGCTTTGAGCGTTCCCAAGCGCTACCATCTTGCTGTCTCATCAGTTTTATGTTTGCTCGTTCTATGCTTTTCTGCTTTACCACTGCTTTTTGGCTAAATTAAGACAGGATATAATCCATTCAAAGCCGCCTTCCTTCCATTTTTGATCCGGTAAACTAATGATCAGTGATAGGGGCGTAGAGGACATCATACTAGTTCTAGAGTCTACTAACTAACAAGTAAGATCTTTCCATTTACTGAACTGTCTTCAAGTACTGAAAATAAAAGAAGCTAAATTGTCGATAGCGTTTAGTATATTTGATAAACAGCTCATATTCATTATAGATCGTAACTTGGTATCCCAGCAAACAGACCGACGTGTTAATGACGTGAATTTTTGGTTCATTTTGACCAATTTACGTAAATTGTATACGCGAATTTCACGTGATTATTTGGTTGGAATGTCACATTGAAAAGATGTCTTTTAATTACGTGAAAAAGGCGTCCTCAGTTCACGTAAATAATTCGTCTGTAATTTACTTATGAATCACGTAAATTATATATTCATACAGTGCGAGCATAAAGTGTTACCCCCCCCCTACTCCTTCTGAGTGGTAAAATATTCAAAAAAATGCTCGGTCAATTTGAATTTCAGATGAAGCACATTTGTGAAAAAAAAAACCCTAATTTTAACCCCTTTCAGGGTAGCTACCCTCTTGAAAATTTTAAATCACATATCTCTATTTAATGGTTTAAATAATTTTAAAATAGCCGACCATTTTTCCATTTAAAATGTTTAAGGGGTGTGCTATTCTGGGGTTGAAATTAGGGTAATTTTTTTAATTTGGAAATGTGTTCCATCAGAAATAAAAATCGACCTGTCCAAGCATTTTTTCGAATATTTTACCGTTTAGAAGTTAGTATAGGTACGGGGTAACACTTCATGCTCGCACTGTATATTATTATGGTATTAAATAAAACAAGCATATGAGGTTTTTTTCAACATTTACTGAACTGACTTGTGGGGTATCACTAAATGTGCCTGTATTACACAATGTAACTGAACTGACACAGGAACTTGTGGAACTTCTAGGAACTGAACTGACACAGGAACTTGTGGAACTTCTAGGGGTATGCAAAGAGGAATGAGAAGTGGTATGCGAAGCAGTATCCTGAACAGCTGAACTTCTAGAGGTATGTGAACAGGTATCCTCAACAGCTGAAAACAGAAAGTCTTTATAACCACAAATAAAAATTAACTAACTATTACCTTTACAAATTTTGGGTGGCCGTGGTAATGAATCCTCTTCAGATTCAGGTTCAGTGTCACTGTTAATAAACCGGCGTGGTTTAATTCTCTGTCTTTTCATGTCTGTTTTTACCTCATCCACTTCTGACTGTAGATCTGATGTAACTTCAGCTAATTTTGCCTTAGCCTGAGCTTCTTCAAAGCTTTCTGCAATAACAAAAAATTTTATAAAAATTTGTAGATCACAACAGATAAATTCAGCTGATGCAAGATGTTTTTTTTAATAGTAGTATTTAATAATAGAATACTTATAATACATACCATAGTATCTGAAAATACGTTTCACCTTAAATAACTCCCAGTCTTCTGTGCAACTATCCCCTTTCTTTACTGCTTTATCATAGAGTGCTTGAGCTTTATGAGGGGGCCAATAAACTTCCTTTTTTCTTGGAGTGAGCCAGTCCTGGTGTACTACAGCAACAGAACCCGAACTCGATTAATACGAAAGACATACTTAAAATAAAATAAACGAGGGAAATTGTCATAACTTTGGAGGGAATAAACTCAGAGATCAACGAGGTTGGGTTTACCATTTCGAGGTTATAATCTTCTTTTTCTTCTTCATTTTCTTCTTCTCCCAATTGTGATTTATTTGTTACACAAAAGGTCTTTCATCCAGCGAAGAATTTTTCACAAAATAAATAAACTTTGGGTTATATAAGGTGCATTCTATATGTTCTTAATAAAACGATATTATTCTACAATAACTTAATTATTACAAAACGCGAAATCATGACCTTCTTTATTTGGTATTAAGTATACGTTACTTTTACGTGAAATACACCTAATTTTTCGACGTCAATAAAAAACAGCGAGGAAAATTTAGGAAAATCTATATTTAACCAAGACCGTGCAAAATATGTTTTTCAGAAAATTCCTCAAAATTTAACTGAAGGCAGTCAAAGTTATCTAATACTTTATGTCTCGTAATTTTCGCGTGAAATAAACGTAATTTTGATGCAATGTAACCAACAGTCACATATATGTTATAAAAACGTACTATAATCGACCTTAAGGTTTAAGATACGTTCTAATTGTCAAAAATGTATCGAAGCACTGATATATATGTGAATGATTTGGCACTAAAAAACGTTTTTTTCCCGTCTTAAATCACCGAGTTACGTATTAGTTGAAATTCTACGTAAATTTAACGTAATCATTACGTAACTGGGCTCAAGTCTGTTTGCTGGGATCAAATAAATTATTGTAAAACAAGAGCACGAGACTCCTGTTTAACCTAAAAGTAGGGTTAGGATTCTGAGAACGATTTATAACTTAATTAATTTGTATATTATATTAAATAGTAATAATAAATTTACCTGTAAACGATTAGTACGAATTGGCAAAGCATATTTGTAATAAATATTTCACTCGCACACGTGCATCCCATTTTAAAATATTTCATCATATAAATTTGAAAGAACAATATTTTCTAACCTGGAGAACTCCAGCAGCCGTGGATAAAAAGTAGTTTGATTTTTTTATTTAAATGAAAATCGTAATTGAATTAAATAATAACTGTAACCACAAAAAACAACAAAACAAAATGGCTTGTATTGCGCCGAAGCTTCGAAGGCGGACGCAGGGTTGCCAGACGTCAAACGTCTAGTCTAAAATTATTGGAATATGACCACAAAATTATTAGATTCCAGGATAAACTATCAGAAAAAAATTGATATATTGATTTATTTGAAATTTTTATCTCTATCTAATTAGCTACATTATAGGTTATCATTATCGATTTATCAGTTCGTAAGCAAGATTAAGAAAAATTATGTTGGATATCGATAATTATCAGGCCACTGGCAACACTGGGCCACCGCAAAAACGGTGATTTCTAATAAATTTGATTAGGAATTTATAAAGTTCTGTTTTCGTTATTGTCTATATGTAATAATAATTGTTGGTTATATTTTAGTTTATTTTCTAATATAGTATTCAATACATGGTTAAGGCTATGATTTCGCGCGAAATCTTGCCGAGTAAAAATAACTTTCTGTTTTAATTTTATTGGTAATGTCGGTGTGCACTGACTAGGTAAAAACAAATTTCTAAAAAATACGATTTTATATATTTATTCGAAAACTAATACCAAAATTCGACGAATATATTACGTTTTTTTATGACGTCTTAAAAACGTCCACATAACAACGTTTTTTTCACGTCATGTTTTGGCCCAAATTACGTCAGTTGACGAGAATACACCAATTTTCAACGTCTTTAACACGTCACTCTGCTACCTTGGGGGGGTGGGGGGGGGGGGGGGGGGGTGTGTGTGTGTGTGTGTGTGTGTGTGTGTGTGTGTGTGTGTGTGTGTGTGTGTGTGTGTGTGTGTGTGTGTGTGTGTGTGTGTGTGTGTGTGTGTGTGTGTGTGTGTGTGTGTGTGTGTGTGTGTGTGTGTGTGTGTGTGTGTGTGTGTGTGTGTGTGTGTGTGTGTGTGTGTGTGTGTGTGTGTGTGTGTGTGTGTGTGTGTGTGTGTGTGTGTGTGTGTGTGTGTGTGTGTGTGTGTGTGTGTGTGTGTGTGTGTGTGTGTGTGTGTGTGTGTGTGTGTGTGTGTGTGTGTGTGTGTGTGTGTGTGTGTGTGTGTGTGTGTGTGTGTGTGTGTGTGTGTGTGTGTGTGTGTGTGTGTGTGTGTGTGTGTGTGTGTGTGTGTGTGTGTGTGTGTGTGTGTGTGTGTGTGTGTGTGTGTGTGTGTGTGTGTGTGTGTGTGTGTGTGTGTGTGTGTGTGTGTGTGTGTGTGTGTGTGTGTGTGTGTGTGTGTGTGTGTGTGTGTGTGTGTGTGTGTGTGTGTGTGTGTGTGTGTGTGTGTGTGTGTGTGTGTGTGTGTGTGTGTGTGTGTGTGTGTGTGTGTGTGTGTGTGTGTGTGTGTGTGTGTGTGTGTGTGTGTGTGTGTGTGTGTGTGTGTGTGTGTGTGTGTGTGTGTGTGTGTGTGTGTGTGTGTGTGTGTGTGTGTGTGTGTGTGTGTGTGTGTGTGTGTGTGTGTGTGTGTGTGTGTGTGTGTGTGTGTGTGTGTGTGTGTGTGTGTGTGTGTGTGTGTGTGTGTGTGTGTGTGTGTGTGTGTGTGTGTGTGTGTGTGTGTGTGTGTGTGTGTGTGTGTGTGTGTGTGTGTGTGTGTGTGTGTGTGTGTGTGTGTGTGTGTGTGTGTGTGTGTGTGTGTGTGTGTGTGTGTGTGTGTGTGTGTGTGTGTGTGTGTGTGTGTGTGTGTGTGTGTGTGTGTGTGTGTGTGTGTGTGTGTGTGTGTGTGTGTGTGTGTGTGTGTGTGTGTGTGTGTGTGTGTGTGTGTGTGTGTGTGTGTGTGTGTGTGTGTGTGTGTGTGTGTGTGTGTGTGTGTGTGTGTGTGTGTGTGTGTGTGTGTGTGTGTGTGTGTGTGTGTGTGTGTGTGTGTGTGTGTGTGTGTGTGTGTGTGTGTGTGTGTGTGTGTGTGTGTGTGTGTGTGTGTGTGTGTGTGTGTGTGTGTGTGTGTGTGTGTGTGTGTGTGTGTGTGTGTGTGTGTGTGTGTGTGTGTGTGTGTGTGTGTGTGTGTGTGTGTGTGTGTGTGTGTGTGTGTGTGTGTGTGTGTGTGTGTGTGTGTGTGTGTGTGTGTGTGTGTGTGTGTGTGTGTGTGTGTGTGTGTGTGTGTGTGTGTGTGTGTGTGTGTGTGTGTGTGTGTGTGTGTGTGTGTGTGTGTGTGTGTGTGTGTGTGTGTGTGTGTGTGTGTGTGTGTGTGTGTGTGTGTGTGTGTGTGTGTGTGTGTGTGTGTGTGTGTGTGTGTGTGTGTGTGTGTGTGTGTGTGTGTGTGTGTGTGTGTGTGTGTGTGTGTGTGTGTGTGTGTGTGTGTGTGTGTGTGTGTGTGTGTGTGTGTGTGTGTGTGTGTGTGTGTGTGTGTGTGTGTGTGTGTGTGTGTGTGTGTGTGTGTGTGGTTATTAAATAACATATAATTGTCGCAGTTCTCTTTCAGTGTAGCCAACCTAAGTTTTTAAAACAAAAACTTTTACATTGTTGCGCATGCTCGGTGCGAAATTAGTTTCTCTTTTCAATATAGTCCAGTCGATAGGGAGAAAAATGGGTCTTTTACTACGTAAATTTGCTACAGGATGAAAAGTATACTAAGTTGTAGGCAGAGATAAAACTAGCATGCCTATATACTTTTACCCACGAAAAAAACTTACATAAACAAATTAGGAAGGTCCAAAGTTAGTGAAAACATGTTTTTCGCTTCTACAAGAAACAATACTGATTTTAGCGAAATAAGTATTCAATACTTTTTTTCCGGCATTAACAATACCTTCAATTTGATCCATTCCGCGATTTATTTCGTCAATTAGTTTATTAAAAAATAGCGAAAAACCGTCAAAAATGTCGTTTTTTGCAATGATAATAATTTTTACAAAAAAAAGTTTTTTTCATATTATTATTGCTTTAAAAGCAAGGTTTTTTGATTATGAATCAAACAAGCCATTGCAAGACTGAATTGGTTAATTTATTGCTGAGATATTTGATATTGTTTATCCCAACACCGTAAATGTTTATTGCTCTAACTTTTTTTTCTATGAACATTTTAACTTCTATAAGGGCTCATTCTCTTCATTGAGACTTATATTTTTAAGATTTTTTTGAACCAAATAAAAAAAGTAACATTTAACCCTTTTTTTATTGCTTTAAAAAGAGGGTACTTTTTTTATTATAAACAATTAGAGCTGGTGCGCGCCCTGTACATCGTATCATTTTTTAACTTACAAATACCAAAAGGTGATTTCAAAACGAAAAATTTGAAAACAAAAAGAATACCCCACGACCAATAGGGACCGA
Organism: Neocrepidodera transversa; assembly: GCA_963243735.1. Lineage (NCBI taxonomy): Eukaryota > Metazoa > Arthropoda > Insecta > Coleoptera > Chrysomelidae > Neocrepidodera > Neocrepidodera transversa. The sequence continues at coordinate 26,226,139 of OY725344.1, read as the reverse complement.
GTTAACAATTTTTTTAAAAAAAATCACAGTTACATTGTTTATAACTATTAGGAAATAAATTTTACGACATTCGATAGTCAAGTACTTATATTTTTGGAAGTATATATTTAAAATTTAAAAAAATTGTTTTTAATTACTAAAAACATTGTGTAAATTCGTCGATTTTCTCGGGCGGTAGTCAAAAACTGATCTCGAGAATTTAAATCGGCGAAGTGCGGATAAAATAATTATATCTCGGAACCTTTATATCGGATTTTGGTCTTTTTTTAATCTGGGGTAACACGGAACAATGGTATTATGTTTGTAAATGATAATAAAAAGTCATAAAAATTAAAAAAAAATTATTATTTACAATTTTTTATCTCAGTAAATAAGCATTTTAAGGGAAATTCGCAGGAGTACAAAAAGTTCAATTTTTTATCGAAAAATAACTGATTTTTTCAAATCGATCGAAAGAAATTTTTTTCATTTTTTTTTATAAAATACTATTTTATAATTTTATATGCATTTTGAAATTGCAGGTCATCCAATATTCTCCGTTGCGATTTTTTTCCTGTTGAATTAGTGCGCTTGCAACTTGACCAAAAATAACTCAATTTTTTCAAATCGATCGGAGAAAATTTTTTTCATTTTTTGGCCAGTTTTTGCCTCTCTGCAGTTTTACTTAATGAACAATAACAAAATAAATCTTCGACGTTCGTTTGAAGAGCGGTAAAAGGGCACAAAAAGATTTTAGGCAATCGCACTAATCGGATAATATTGGAGAATATTGGATAACTTGCAATTTCAAAATGCATATAAAATTAAAAGATATTATTTTATCAAAAAAAAAATCGGTTGTGTCGCCCCAAAACTTTTCCGACGAGTATCCAGAGACGAATACTTTTTCATATATTTAATGTTAAAGCTTAAAATTTTGCTATTTTTTTATTTTTGACAGGTGACAGTTGAAGAAAAAATTTTGACTGTTCTGAATAGAGTTTTTCAAAGGCTTTCGAATGACATATTGCAAGTTAAATTCCGTGACATATTGCTTCTGTCATTTTTTGTCAGTGACACTTCCGTTTGACAGATGTCGTACAAAAACTAATTGGTTCTTCCGATGGATAAAGGAAACCCATATTTTAGATGAATTAAATTAAGCGTGTGGCTTCTATCGTGGAAGAATACACACAGACAGACAGACATTCAGATAGACAGGCAGACTTCTGGAAATGGTCTTAACCGTCTCAGGGGACCTGAAAATGGATATTTCCATTTTCATCTTGAAATTTTTTTTTGCAAGTTCACTTTTCCCTACTCGGAGGTGGGTCGGGAAAATAAAATGAAAAAAAATTCTTCCGATCGATTTGAAAAAATTCACAGTTATTTTTCGACCAAAAATAGGACTTTTTGTGCTCTTGTCAATTTCCATTAAAATGCTTATTTACTGAGATAAAAAATAGTAAATATCAAACTTAATAATTTTTTATATTTTTTATTATCATTAAAAAAAATAATGCCATTGTCGATAACTTTCCGTGTTACCCCAGATTAAAAAAAAGACCAAAATCCGATATAATGGTTCCGAGATATAACTATTTTTTCCTACGATCACTACCCAAAGTAGGCTTTTGCACACTCAAATCTAACCGCAAAGTTGACGTTTTCCGTGATCTGTAATAATTTGACATTATTGTCGCTCTAGCGCGTACTTTTCCGCTCGCCTGTTTTCATTTACAATAAACTAAAGAAAGGTAGTAAATAACAGGTATGTTAAAACAAAATGTAGGGCAGTCTGAATATTTTAGTTGAAATATTAATATTTGAAGATATTTCGAACGAAATTAAACTTTATTTTATAAAATTTATCTAGTAAAAATATAACAGTCAGAAGGTACATCTAGATACACCTAGGTACACCTATATGAAATAGTGATTGCATATTTAAGTATCTACTTACTGTTTTGTGTGAAATTAATGAAACGTCATTATTTCATTTTTAGGTTATGAAGTGTATTTTCATGTTTTTTTTAAATTATTTGTCTAAAACTAATGTGATCGTAGAAAAAATCTTGTGTGCAATTCGAGCAGAAAGTGCTTTGCCGCTTTCGGCAGATTGCCCGCGCTCCGCTACGCGTCGCGCGGGCAACTCTCTGCCTCAAGCAGCAAAGTATCACTTTCCGCTCTTAATACACAAATAGCTATTTCCTACGATCACTACCCAAAGTAGGCTTTTGCACACTCAAATCTAACCGCAAAGTTGATGTTTTCCGTGATCTGTAATAATTTGACATTATTGTCGCTCTAGCGCGTACTTTTCCGCTCGCCTGTTTTCATTTACAATAAACTAAAGAAAGGTAGTAAATAATAGGTATATTAAAACAAAATGTAGGGCAGTCTGAATATTTTAGTTGAAATATTAATATTTGAAGATATTTCGAACGAAATTAAACATTATTTTATAAAATTTATCTAGTAAAAATATACCAGTCGGAAGGTACACCTAGATACACCTAGGTACACCTATATGCAATAGTGATTGCATATTTAAGTACCTACTTACTATTTTGTGCAAATAGTAGATTATGAAATTAATGAAACGCCATTATTTCATTTTTAGTTTATGAAGTGTATTTTCATGTTTTTTTTAAATTATTTGTCTAAAAATAATGTGATCGTAGAAAAAATCTTGTGTGCAATTCGAGCAGAAAGTGCTTTGCCGCTTTCGGCAGATTGCCCGCGCTCCGCTACGAGTCGCGCGGGCAACTCTCTGCCTCAAGCAGCAAAGTATCACTTTCCGCTCTTAATACACAAATAGCTATATCCGCACTTCGCCGATTTAAATTCTCGAGATCAGTTTTTGACTACCGCCCGAGAAAATCGACGAATTTACACAATGTTTTTTGTAATTAAAAACAATTTTTTTAAATTTTAAATATATACTTCCAAAAATATAAGTACTTGACTATCGAATGTCGTAAAATTTATTTCCTAATAGTTATAAACAATGTAACTGTGATTTTTTTTAAAAAAATTGTTAACTCGGTCCCTATTGGTCGTGGGGTATTCTTTTTGTTTTCAAATTTTTCGTTTTGAAATCACCTTTTGATATTTGTAAGTTAAAAAATGATACGATGTACAGGGCGCGCACCAGCTCTAATTGTTTATAATAAAAAAAGTACCCTCTTTTTAAAGCAATAAAAAAAGGGTTAAATGTTACTTTTTTTATTTGGTTCAAAAAAATCTTAAAAATATAAGTCTCAATGAAGAGAATGAGCCCTTATAGAAGTTAAAATGTTCATAGAAAAAAAAGTTAGAGCAATAAACATTTACGGCGTTGGGATAAACAATATCAAATATCTCAGCAACAAATTAACCAATTCAGTCTTACAATGGCTTGTTTGATTCAGAATCAAAAAACCTTGCTTTTAAAGCAATAATAATATAAAAAAACTTTTTTTGTATTAATTATTATTGTTGCAAAAAAACGACATTTTTGACGGTTTTTCGCTATTTTTTAATAAACTAATTGACGAAATAAATCGCGGAATGGATCAAATTAAAGGTATTGTTAATGCCGAAAAAAAAGTATTGAATACTTATTTCGCTAAAATCAGTGTTGTTGCTTGTAGAAGCGAAAAACATGTTTTCACTAACTTTGGACCTTCCTAATTTGTTTATGCAAGTTTTTTTCGTGTGTAAAATTATATAGGCATGATAGTTTTATCTCTGCCTACAACTTAGTATACTTTTCATCCTGTAGCAAATTTATGTCATGAAATTTCCCTACATCCTGGACTATAAATATATACCAAACCATTACAGTTTTCAGCAAATTATAATTCACTTGAATTTATTTTGTTTAATCGGTTGCTGAAATTGAATTGATCAAGGATGGTAAGCTTTTGTTCATGTCGGAAATAATCTTTTCTAAGTTACATTTGAAAAACATTACATGGGGGAACAGCGAATTTGATAAGATTATACTCTTTTCTCTGGCGTTTATTTTTGAGGACTTGACTAAAAAATACCATTCGATAGATCACCGAACTGAGGTTTGCATACTGTATAAGTCATGCTAAAGCAGATTTAATTAAAGTTTAATTCTGACATAGGTACCTAAAATATATTGCATTTTGTAAGTATAAAGTACCATATTTTGACCATACCCAGATTTTAACAACAAATCATTACGTTTTGAGGTCACCTGAATCCATTTATACCATTTTTAGCATGATGTCTGTCTGTGTGTGCGTGTGTGTGTCTGTGAACACGATAGCGTCTAAACGGCTGAACCGATTTAGATGAAATTTTATACACATATTTAGGGTAGCAAGGAGACGACCTGTATAGATTTTGGAGTTTATCGGACAACCGGAAGTGACAGTTGCTATAAGTGATGACGTCATTACTAAAGAAGATGGCAATAAAGATTTACAAATCCATTTTTTATTCATTATAGTTTAATTTCGAATGATTAAAATTTTCAAAAACTTTTGCCATTGTTGCCAGATTTATCAAAAAGTAATTTATTTTCATATTTTTCTTAAATAACCAAAATAATGCATTTTTATGAAAAATTACAAGAAATAAAAGTTGTAGAACATAAAAATTTCTACACATTCTGTCATTACCGTTTTTTCGTCGCTAGAGGGCGTGAAAAATAATGTATATAGACATTTGCGACTTTTTTTAGATTTTGAGACAAAATTATGGATTTTTATGAAAATTTACAAAGAATCAAAATTGTAGAACATAAAATTTTCTACAAATTTTGTCTTTAATTTTTTTTCGAGTTCCGCATAGTTTCGCCGCTAGTTTTTATTTTAATTTTTAAGCAATTTTTATCCTTATTAAATTATTATTTTTTACTTAAATTTTATTATTAAAAAATTTAAAAAAATATATTTAAATTTGTAATAATTAATTTTATTATTATAATTTTTTTCAAAATTTTATTACAAAAATTGTGATTTTTTTTAAAAATTGGCCAAGAAACGTTTAAAATTATATTATGATTTTAAACTAAATTGAATAACTTCTACAATATTAAAGTTATTAAACTGCGATTTGCGCCATTCTAAAGATAAAATAAAACTCTAAATTTAAAATCTATTTTAGTTTCTTAGAATTTAGAATTGTAATTATTATAACCAAAATAAAGAATTTTTTTTTTAATTTTTTGTAATTTCGTTTTATCAATAGGTATAAAATAAATGAAAAAAGTAAATGGCATATCCAAAAAGGATCCAAAAGTACTATGTGTGTAAATTATTTCATAATTTTAACATAGTATTTGTAAAAGTTATAGCAAAAAATGAAAATAGTTAAGACAATTCAATTTACCCATGAATTTTTGACAAAAAAAATTTTTTTTTTTAGTTTTTTAAACTAACTTTATTAATGTATTTTGATCCAAAAAACCTAAAAAAAAGTCTGTTTCCCATTTTAAATTAAATTGAATGAGATGTTAATTATTTATTGGTTTTAAAATTATTCAATAAAGGTTTTATTTGTTTTTAAGGTTAATAGTATTACAAATTTAAAAAAATACCATTAAATTTGTGGTAAAAACTCTATAGTTGTGATTTTTTTCAAAATTTTTTTCAAAAAATTGTAAAATTCATAATTTTTATTTTGAAATTTAATATAAAGTTTAAAAAAAATTGAATAGCTTTAAAAACATAACATATTGAAATGGGATTTATACCATTCGATAGGTAATATAAAAGTCTAAATTTAGAAAATAATTTAGTCTCTTCAAATTTAACATTGTAATTATTATAACCAAAATAAAACAAAAATTAAATTTTTTTGTCCTTTGTTTTATCGAAAATGATAAAACAAATGAAAAAAGTAAATCTGGAAGGGATCAAAAAGTGCAATATGTGTGAAATATTTCATAATTTTAAAATAATACTTGTAGAAATTATACAAAATTATAAAAAGTAAAAAAAAAATTTACAAAAAATTAAGTTTTTTTTAATTTTTGTAAACTTATTTTATTAATGTATTTTGATAAAGAAAAACTAAAATAATCGATTAAACAATTACTTTACTAGGAGTGTTCGGAAAGTTGAGTTATAAGATAAACTCATATTTTGCGACTGAAAATAAATTGCTGGAAATAAAACCAGATCTACATTCCCAAGAAATTTATTTTTACTATTTGAAAAACATAATTTTCTGTTTGAATACAAAATGTTTATAAGTTTTCATTAATATTTTATGTTCAATTACTACTATTAACCTAAAAGACACGAGAAAAAATAAATAATAAAAAGTAAAACATTACAAGAACATATTGTTAATAAAATTTAAGATATTACATATTCTATTTATTAAACATACAAAATTTTTTGATTTCTTTGTAGGATAATAAGATTATTTTTTCATTATTTTCATGTTCTCATTTTTTCTAATTGTTTCTTTCAGGAATTATACAATTTTTTCTTCAATTTCATTTGGTCCACCTAGTGAACCTTTGTCTGAAACTTCTGCTAAAAAAGAAACTCTCTCTCCCCTGCAGTTTTTAACTGCATTACTGTTAAAATTCACACATAACGGTGGACACATGTTACATATTTGAAAAAATGACATATGACAATCAGAATCCATTATATGAAACTTTATAACTATTATCTGTTAATGAATTATCCATAGCCATAAACTCTCCAAATTTATTCTTTTCAATTTTATTTTCCACAGTTTCAGCTTATGGGCATTTATCACAATTTTGTCTTGATGGCTATTTGAATTTGGTCTTTCCATTGATAAAATCCTTTACCACATTCTTCCCTCTTTTTAATTGTTACATTAGATTTTCTGTTAACTGCAGTTTCAATAAATGATTTAAGTTTTCTAACACCATATTTAATATTTAACTTGATAACAGTGAGCCCACATTTATAACCTATCTTCATTCTGGAAATAATAATTTACATTTATTTTATTATAACTTTTTTGTTGTAAAATTTTGAAATTGTACATACTTGATTACGTAATTTAAAAAAAATCTATTTAATTTTTGTCTTTCAAAAATTCCAAGTCATTATTTGCCACTTCTACAAATATTTCTTCTTTAGTTTCTGTTAAAATCCTTTTTATTTTTTACATGGGAATTCCATTCCTAAACTTTTAATGCTCTTGCGATCATGTCACTTTCATGTCTCTTCTAATAAAGCCAAGGATACATTTGATAAATCTTGATTGCTTAATAAATTATAGTGCTTTATCTTACAAATTTCCATTTTTCTTTTGCATCCTTTGGAATGTCCATTATAAACTTTTCTAAAACTGTATTTTTTTCATTCTTTGATAAATGGGTAGATCTAAACTTTTCTTTATGTCCAACATGTATCATGACATATTTAGCAGCGACGATTACTTCAATTCGAAATTTAGAAAATAATTCTATAAGGATAATTTCCATTTATTTTAATTAGACCACCTGCTTTGGGTGTTCTCGTCAAACTAGCAAAAATTTAATAGTTTCTTACAATAATTTTTAAATATATATAAATAAAATATGTTATTTGTAATATATACCTTTTGAGCTGCTTCTGTTACATTTATAATAAAAAACTTCATTATATTCTTCCTTCTATAATTTTGCAAACATTTCCAAATTTCAAAACCTTTGCTAAAAGCTAAAATTGGTGTAAATGATGGAGATTTAATTTTCCATGTTTCCACTTCTTGTATTTGACAAAAAATACGATTTGAACAAAATAATGGATACTATTATTATATATAATTTATGAGTTTACACATTCGCTTTTTTGGATTTTATAAATATAAGTTAATAAATTCGTTTTCTTTGGACTTGTAAATAGATAGAAAAACTAAAGATGGTGTATGACATTTGACGTATGTCAAAACTGTCAAATTTCTAAATCGTTAGCACTGGAGTGCGTTCATAAATTAAATATCCGGGCGAAATTCGCCCGGAGCAATATTTACCCAGAGTGCGCCCGGGTGTATAAAAATTTATGAACGAGCGGGGCCTAAAAATTCTGTCAATCGTTTTAACCTAACTTTTTAACACATTTGTATTTATTTGTGCTTTTGTGTTGTCTCGTCATTTCTGATACTCTAATGTGAATTTGAAAAGATATTGGCAAAAATAAGTTTAATATTCCTAATCTTTGCATTGGTATTGGTTCGTTGCATGGTTACTAAAGACACGTTATTCCCTAGAAAATGAAATGGACCAAGAGAAAGAAATTATTGTACTCATACTTGTGTGAAGCACAAGTTGATGAGGACTTTAATAATTTAATCGTAGTATCACATAAACGAAGTTTCTATAAACCTAATCGAATAGAAAATTATGTTGAAAATGTTGTTTAAAATATACGGGATTAATTTCAACTTTTTGATCCATTAATTGCAAAATAAAACACAATTACACAATAATGAAAATTGCTATATTTCGTGTGATTCACAGACCGTGTACCGCGAATTGTATACCGTGTGATCTGGAGAACAAAGTCACCTACGCGCTATCTAGAAATCATGTTTCGTAAAGACAAAAAAATCTGATGTGGCCAGCACATGACCTCTCGCCATTTTTGAATCAAAAATTTACAGGTTGACACAAAAAAGTATGAAAAAAAATTATATTTTTGTAAATCTGGCAACAATGGCAAAAATTTCTAAAATTTTAATGAGATGCAAATAAACTATAGGGCATACAAAATATATGTGTAAAACTTTATTGCCGTTTTGTATAATAATGGCGTCATCGCCCATAGCAACTGCCACTTCCGGTTGTGCGATTGGCACCAAAATCTAATCAGATCTAATCTAGGGTATCAGAATCCTGTATGCAAAATTTCAAATGTTTTTATTTAGTAGTTTTTGAGTTATCGTTACTACAACATCCATCCAAACACACACACACACACACACACACACAAACACACACACACACACACACACACACACACACACACACACACACACACACACACACACACAGACATCATCGGGAAAATATCAAAATCGTATTCTAGGGACCCCAAAACGTGTTTATCCATTGAAAACTCACTACACAATTTTTAGCATGATTCCTATACCTCTCTTATCTGAAGGGCGAGAGGTAAAAACGTATTGCGCAGGTCGGGAAACTTTTACCCATGTCAGATAGTAGGTCGTCTTGGGCGCGCCCCGGGTGTGCACCAACGAGCATTTATGAACGCACGGAAAAATAACCCTGGTTAAGCCGAAATCATTTATGAACGCATTTGGGCGCTTGGGGAGCGCCGGGCGTTTATTTATGAACGCACTCCTGGGGAGTAATCCTTATTTTTTACGCTGTGGTTACCTGTATGTTTAAAAATATATATTTATTTTTTTATTATAGGATACAGCGTATTTTTCACGCTGAGGCTACCCGTAAGCGTTGAACGCCGTAAGGTAACGAGACGAATATTATTCGAAAGGCAATGACGTCAATCTTGTTATATTTTATTAAAAGAAGTCTAAATCCATCCTGTGTATTTAAAAAAATATATGAAAATATATTTATTTTAGTAAAAGAATCTAACAATCTAAATCTACCCTGTGAATTAAAGAAAAATATTAAAATATTTATTTTATTATAAGAATCTAACAATCTAAATCTACTCTGTGTATTAAAAAAATACTTTTTTGGGAATCGAACCAGGAACTTTCAAATTAACGTACAAAACTATAACACGAGTGACGTCATTGCCTTTCGAATAATATTCGTCTGGTTACCGTACGGGTAGCCACAGCGTTTTTTTTATACTGTGATGCATTGTTGCCGAAGGTACTCCATCTGGAGTAGATCTACTACCTTTAATGATTTTTTACTCCGATTGAATATACGGATGAATATATAGTTTCAAAAGAAACACTTGCCGATTCTTAAATTATTTTACGAACGTTGTTCGGCTAATGAATGCCTTAAGCGAAAATAAGACGAAAATCAACTATTTTCTAGTTTTTTTTCTTTTCTCAGAAATCTATTTTGACATTTATTATCACATACCTATAAATTATTTATAGGTATGTGTTTGTTATGATGGGCTCGCGTTGGTGTTAAATGAAATGACCTTGTACAAGGACATGTGATAGCTCATGTGTAAAAGAAATTGAACATACTTTCTGAGCCTAAGCCCTAAACATTAAATATACAACTCCACTTTGATACCACTTTCAATCTCCTATCTACTACAATTTTTTGAACTAGTGTGGCAACACTGCTGTGATGTGATGTTTTGTGTTTTTGTTCTGTTAACTGTTTTGACGTTTGGTGTAGATTTTAGGTTAGATAAAAGAATGAGATATCAATAAATTTATATAAATAAACAGATATAAAGATCATAACGTTCCAATCAACACATGAAAGCAATCTGCATTAATAAAAATAATTTTGTTTTAAGACAAAGGTAATCTATCCAACCAATTTTTTATAAAATATAATTAAGATCATTTTCTTTTGTATATAGTGACTGTTTGCTGATTTCTCACTTAATGTGATTACAAACTAACAATGGTGCTAGTTTTAAATGGTGTGCTACAAGCCAAATGCCCTCAGAATCCACAATCTTTATACAATTCTCATCCGATTTATACAGAAACAGCAGGACAGTTATTGGCAATACCAAACAAAGTAATAGGACCAGTAGGGTTGCTTTATGTTCTACAACGAGAATTTGCAGCGACTGTGCCTCATGATAAGAATGTTAGCATTATAGGTTCTGACGATGCTACTACTTGTGTCATTGTAGTAGTGAGGCATTCCGGATCAGGTGCTGTAGCTTTGGGACATTTTGATGGTTCTGGTATGTAGTTTTAGAATTAATTAATTTTGTGTTTACTTAAAATGGACATTTCATAGATAAAAAAATATGTTGTTTTGGAGTAACAGCCAAATTTTCTCCAATCGATTCTGTGCTGATCAGTTTATTGTGGAAATATGAGGTCTTTAGAGATTTAAAAAATTTATAAAAATTAAAACAATTGAGCAAATCCGAATAAAATTTTTTATATATCAAGGGTTTCAAGCGAAAACACGATAACTAACAAAACACTTGTTTCGAGATAATTGAGTTCAAAGACTTTGGTAACTTTGAAGAAGATTTAAAACCATATTGATATGCTCTACTACGCGTTAAAAAAAAGTCAAATTGTAGAGAATTTAATAGTTGGTTGAGACGATTTATTCACGTTTAATTCATAAAAACCGTTTTACAATAAAAATAAAAAATGTAATATTTATCGGGTTTTCTGTTGGTGAATGAGTACAAGAATTTAGTTTTATCGGTTTTTATTTTTAACCTTTTAACTTACCAAAAAAAAGTAACTCTATACAAACAAAAAAAGTACTTCTGACTTTTTTATACCTTGAAAATTAAGAAGTAATAATAATAATAATAATAATAAAATGTCTTTATTTGTACAAGCAAAAAATAGTACAATACGTTAGGCGAGATTTAGTCTGTGACTACTCTTACATCTAACCCTTACAGAAAATAAATAAATAAATAAATGAGATAGAGAAATGAAAAGGACAGTTATCCAATCAATAACATTTGATTATTAAAATAAAATATTTGACTTAAATTAACCTATATAACATAATTAAATGTTCCATGAAAGGAAAAGAAAAAATAATTATAATTGAAAAGGAAAGAAAAAATAATTATAATTATTCCGATTTTATGCTTAGAAATGAAAATATAACAGTAAAAACATAGTAAATACTGTTTAACTGTGTCGGCTTTTACTTGATGAAAATCCATTATTAAATTTAAATAAATAAAACAACGTTTTACGATTTCCACAAAAATAATAACAAAAGTTATTAATTTAATAGTGACTAGTTTCGTTACATTGTAACTTCATCAGACTAATATTATTTACAAGAATATCAAGAAATTTTTACTAAAACAACTAAGAATAAAATTACCTCTAATATTATGAGTGTTTAACCAATAGCTATTAACAAACGTTCAAGCAATTAAAAACTAAAGAAAATTTAAAATGATTTAAAAGAACAGTTGTCAAAAAGGCTTAAGGTATTAAAAGAGATTTAAAAGTGGTGAATTGTTAAGATCAAGTTGGTCATTTAATAATAAATCCGTATGTTTCAGTTTATAGATTTCTAATATTTCTAAGTAATTTAACCGAATGCCTTAACTTTGCGTATGTAAAACTTCAAAATTATCATTAAAAATATGATTTTCATTAATTAAATGATTTTAATAATTTGAATCTAATTTATTATGTTGAAAAGATATTTTATGTTCATTAACCCTTTTGACAAATGTTCTCCCCATTTGACCTATATACCTTTTTGGACAAGACCCACAAGTTAGTGAATAAACTCCCGATTGAACTTTTTTATTTATTTTATCTTTATTAGTTTTAATTGACATGATGCCTAAAGTATTGATCGTTTTATATGCAACATTCATGTCTAAATTTCATAAGAAAGAGGATAGATTTTGAATAGTCACTATTAAACTAATAACTTTTGTTATTGTTTTTGTGGAAATCGTAAAACATTGTTTTATTTATTTAAACATAGTAAATAGTATAACAGTAAAGACAAATGAGATAAAGGTTGTTAAATATAAGTTAAACATAATTATTGTGATGTTAGTAGCTTTTCTTTTAAGATTTTTTTAAAAGTTTTCACAGACGACGCTTCTTTCAATGTTGCGTCCAGATTATTATAGAGATAAACAGCATTATATGAAAAACTGCGTTTAAAGGTAGTAGTGTAGAAGCGAGGCATGATGAGATTCAAATGATTCCGAATATTGACATTATGTGTATCATTCCTAAAGATTAGTTTCTTATATAGATAGGGTGGCATTGATGTACAGAGAATTAAAAAAATTAGAGTCAAAAATAGATATTTGAATAAATTATTTACATGTAACCATCGAGTCAAGGACAATTCAAAAGAAATATGATCAAATTTTTTAAGATTATTGATGAACCTGCAGCATGCATTTTGTACCATTTGAAGTCTATTATGATTTAAAAGCGTCAGGCAAGGATAATAGATAGTTATACCGTATAGTAATTTAGAGATAACTAAACTGGAGCACAGTTTTGTTTTAATGTTTTTATCACGAAGAACAAATTTGTTAGCATAAAGCAGACGTAGGCTTGTTGCAAAATATAATTTGTATGTTTATCAAAACGATTAGATTCATCAAAAAATAAACCCAAATTTTTTGCCTCATAGACATGAGGAATGCTGTCACCAGAAATTTTTAAGTTTATGCTAGCATGATCTTGGATATATAGTTTGGCAATTTTCTTACAGAAAACTAGTTTGGACTTGGAAGCATTTATTTTTAAATTGTGGTTTGAGGAGTACGTATTAATTTTATTTAAATCTTCATTGATTCTTTCATCAGCAGGAGCATATTCATTAATTTTAAAATCGCAAAATAATCGTGTCTCATCAGCAAAGAATTGAGCGGTACTACTTGTGATTTGTTTATATAGATCTGACGTATACAGCAAAAATAGTATGTAAGTAAATGTAGACCACTATCCATTTACCATAACTGTCTGCGATCGATTTTTTTAAATAAGTTTTAATAAAAGAAAGTGCATTTTCATCAAACCCAAAATAAGAACATTTGGCTACAAGCAGATTATGATTGATTATGTTAAATGCCTTACTGAAATCGAGCAGTACGAGTATACCAGCTCTTTGTTTATCGATTGTATTCGGTATATTGTCAGATAAATATGCTAACGCTGTACAAGTACTGTAACCTTTTTGAAAATCCGTCTGATGAAGAGGAATAATGTTATGATGCACCAAATATTCATAAATTTAGAAATAGGCGGCTCGTTTTAGAATTTTTGAAACTAAGGGCAGGAGACTAATTGGTCACAGATCCTTATACTCAGATAGACCGTGAGTTTTAGGCAGAGGTATCACTGTAGCTTATTTCCAGGAACGAGTAAAGATTAACTATGTGTAAGATATACCTATCTATCGCTGGTAGGCATAGTTTTAACATTTGTAAATTAATATTGTCATTTCCAAATGCATTAGATTTAATTTTTTGTATAACATCGTAAAGTTTTGTAATGCCAATTGGCTGAAATTTAAATACAGTATTATTATTACTAAACTTTTGCTTGTTCTATAAGTTACAATAGATTCACAACATTCATTGTTGCTTGCGTGAAAAGCAGATGAAAAGTAGTCATTAATTTTGTAAGGGTTTAATAGAGCAGAGGGATGAGGATGAATTATTATACAGGGTGTTTCAACTGGTAAACGGACATACATCAAGGGTGGATAGAGGTCATCGAGGTGGTTCTAAATAACATATATGTAATGTGTCTTGCAATCTTTATAACGGAGATACAGGGTGTTTTATCAATTTTGTCTAATTATTCAATGGGCCATAAGTTACAAACCACCCGGTATATTTTTTTATATTCGGCGCACATTTTAAGAGTCATTTGACAAATCATCAACACATTAATCCTTGAATAAATCCAGGTCCGGCTTTACGATAAATTAACAATTTCTTGTACCCACAAAACAACACCCTTATATTAACATTTTTAAAATTTGTATAGTTTTGTATAGTTTTTCTAATTGCGCATTTAATTCTACTTAGAAAAATTTTAATTAAAAGTTTTAAGGTTTTAGGAATTTCATGGAATACATTTAAAAACAAAGCGTTGTTCTAAAAAATTTAAAGATTCATTTGATTTAAATTGTTGAAACCTTAAAAATAATCATATTTTGTTATTAAAAGAATAAAAAGTATAATTACAGAGTCGTACTTAGAACAAAAGAGTGACTTTATAAATCTTTCGTACTGTATATCAAAATTTAAAACTGTTAATTAATTATTCGCCTGATGAATAATTAAGACTACATTGGAAAAAAGTATATCCGTCGCTACAGTTTAAAGGAGAAGTCCATTTTATTTCGTTACAAACAAAAGCTACAATTTTGTTTATTATACAAGGTAATTTTTATCTAAACAAAACATTGAAAATAATAAAATAAATTAGTTACAAACAAAACAAAATTATAAAAATTGCTCAAAATGGCCTCCATTTTTTTCGATGCATTTTCATGCTCGTTTTATAATGTCACTTATTGATCTTATCATCTCTGGATTATTTCTAACTTCTTCACAGGCAGCTTCAATCTTTTGAAGAAGTTCTTCTCTAGAATTTATTTCACTCGAATATACTACGGATTTTAACTATCCCCAAATGTGGTAATCACAAGGATTAAAATCTGGTGACCTTGAAGGCCACCTATGAGGTCCACCCCTGCCTATCCACAAATTTGGGAAATTGTAATTTAAAAAATTTGTAACTATTGCTCTAAAATGAGGTGGGCGCCATCATGTTAGAAATACATGAAAAAACAAAACCTTTATTGAAAAAAACGTATTTTTATTAAAGGAAATCCTCAAATTATTAAAAACTTACACTTTTCCTTAAAATTTTTTTAAGTAGAATTAATAGCGCAACTAGAAAAACTATACAGATTGACTCCATTTTTATTGCCTTTTTAAAACTATAAATAAATTTTAAAAATTTTGATACACAGGGTGTTGTTTTGGGGGTACAAGAAATTGTTAATTTTTCGTGAAGCCGGACCTGGATTTATTCAACGGTTAATATGTTGATCGATTTGTCAAATGATCCTTAAAATGTGCTCCGAATATAAAAAAAATATAGCGGGTGGTTTGTAACTTATGGCCCATTGAATAATTAGGCAAAATTCATAAAACGTCCTGTATCTCCGTTATAAAGATTGCAAGACCCATTACATATATGTTATTTAGAACCACCTCTATGAACTTTATCCACCCTTGACGTATGTCCATTTACCAATGAAACACCCTGTATATAATTATTCCAGTTAACGGCAGTTTTATTTGACCTGAATTTAGTTAAAGCACGATCACGTTCTTTGAACAAAAGTCTAATAGTTGAGGTAAGCCATGGAGCCTTAGGTTTGCTTATGCGAGCAACACTATATGGACAATGTTTGTCAAACAAAGAGTGAAGGTTAGAAGTTAAATATTCCACTTTGTTATCTATATCATTAAAATATAATATATGATTCCACCTGACGTTATGGAGATCATTAGTGAAAGATAACAAATCCAAATTCTGAAAATCTCTATACGTTACAATTTTTTGTTTTTGAGCATTATAGTTTATTTCTATGTCACAATATACTAACCGGTGGTTTGTAAAATGGTCAACATTTAACGTACCATGTTTCGAACACAAAGTATTATTATTCAGGAAAATGGGATCAATTAAAGTAGATGTGTACTCTGTTATATGCGTAGGTTCATCAATAATCTGTACAAAACCGAAGTCATCAAAACATTGGCTAAGAGCATTATTAGATTTTAGCAGATTGACATTTAAATCGCCTAAAATAAAAATATTTTTAGAGATTGTCGTGATGTTGGGTAGCATATTGTCAAGATATTGTATGCCATCATTTAGCCTTTGACTAGGTGGCCTATACAGAACTCGTATGCAGAATTTCATAAAATTAATTTTATTTTGAAACTTATCCAGAGATATTCTATAGAAGAATTAGGTATAATTTGATCAAAGCAAATAACTTCAATTTTAAAACGTGATTTAATATAGATACCTACTCCCCCGCCATGTTGATTTCTATCATTACGATAAAAAGTATAACCTGGAATATTTATATCAGAATTTGAAATATTATCAGAGAGCCAGGTTTCGGTTACAGCTAAGATGTCAAAATTTTGTTCATTAATAATCATATCATTTATGCTAGGCAACAATGATCGATTATTAACTGGTGCAATGCTTAATTTAGTATATTGCGACTTTCTACCCATAATTTATTTTTGATTTAAGGCGATTAATATAACTTACGTAGACAGGACAGTTTTTATCGTTGTCAGAGTGGTAGATTTCAAATTTAGTTCCATGTTCTAAATTATTTTTTTGACAGTTAATACATTTTTTATCAGGCATGATTTCGAAACATGACCTTCACTACACGAGGCATATTTTACAGAGGTTGATGTGCATTTTTTTTCGGTATAACCATAAGAAAGACACTTAATGCATTTTAAAATTCTCAGGTGATCGTTAAAAAAGCATTTTTACCATCCAATATAAAGGTGACCTCTCGAAAAGAGATGGCTTCTTAGTTCAGGGAAAATTTCTAATACAAAGTTAATTGTGTTATTGAATTTTAGGGTAGTAACTATTTTCATATCGTTTTGGTTGAAATTGTCAACTAAATTATTCAGTAGATTTCACCTATTAAATCATTTCTAATTTGTGATTCTGACAGACCTGTATCCTTTAAAATAATTCTCGGATTTAATCGTTTGACATCTTCCACCTTGTATTTAGTACCTAGTTTGTTTTTCACGCAAGTTTTTAACGTATTAAGTTATTTATCGTTTTTACATTTCACGATTATACCACTTTTTATTTTATTAATACTGTCGATTCTTATACTATCATTTCTAGGATTAATATGCTTTTGAAAATAATTCATAATTTCCGTATTAGTAATTGAAAAATCCACAGATTTTAAAACCAAACCAAGTTTGTCTATAGGTGGTTTTTTCAACATGCTACTATAGGAAACTGCTGCCGGTTTTTGTTGAAGAGATAAGAAACTTGTACTCACTTGGTTCGCACTTGGATTATTAGGAATAGTTGCACTCATTTTATCTTTTAACAAATTATTATTGTACTTTAATTCACTGTTTAAAGATTTCAATAGGACATTTTCACGTTTTAAATGCTCGTTCTGCTGTATTACCGCTGAATTATTGCTGATTTTTTTTGTGGCAAATCGACTGCAACTATCGCAATACCAAAAAATATTCTCGTTTTTGTTAATGAATTTCGAATAATCATCTTTTATACGTACACAAACACCATGAAATGAATTTTACAACTAAAACATATGATACGATTGGAATTCACTATAAAATTATCGGAGCAATGTTTACAGATAACTACATCGCCCGCCATACTTGACTTCATGATTGGAGAAATAATTTTGACTCTTCTGAATAGAGTTTTTCAAGGGCTTTCAAATGACATATTGCAAGTCAAATTTCGTGATATATTGCACCTGTCATTTTTTGATAGTGACACTTCCGTTTGACAGATGTCGTACAAAAACTAATGGGTTCTTCCGACAGATAACCCAAACCCATATACCAAATTTCAGCTCAATCTAATTAAACGTGTGGCCTCTATCGTTGAAGAATACAGACGTACACATACACACAGACAGATAGACAGACTTCCATCTGGAAATGATCTCAATCATCTCAGGGGATCTCAAAATAAATATTTCCATCTTTATATCGAAATTTAATTTTAGCTCGTTCATAATACTTTCCCTTTTCGGAGGTGGGTCGGGAAAGTAAAAAATGTCAAAGTTTGAAATTTTAACTTTAAATATCTGAAAAATTATTCGTCTCTGGATACTCGTCGTGAAAGTTTTGGGGCGACACAACCGATTTTACTTTCCCGACCCACCATCCGAGAAGAGAAAGTATTGTGAACGAGCTAAAAAAAATTTTTAGAAATAAAGACGGAAATATCCATTTTGAGGCTCCCTATGACGATAAAGACCATTTCCTGATGGAAGTCTGTCTGCCTGTCTAACTGTCTGTCTGTCTGTCTTATCTGTATTCTTCTTCGATAAAGGCCACACGTTTAATCCCATTGAGCTGAAATTTGGTATATGGGTTTGGGTTTTCCGTTGGAATAACCCATTAGTTTTTGTACGATATCTGTTAAACGGAAGTGTCACTGTCAAAAAATGACAGAGGCAATATGTCACAGAATTTGACTTGCAGCCCTTAAAAAACTAGTATACTAAAGCAATTAATGTAGCCACAAACATATAGTAAACGAAAAAGGCTTTATTAATAAACATAACTAGAACAATAATTGTATAAAGACACACATGTGTCATAACGCATATCTAGGGTTAAGTGTACTTGTTAGAGGCGGGACGTAACAATGTGACATGTCATATGTTATCGAGTAGCTCAATATATTACAAAAACCCCATTCAGAACAGTCAAAATAATGTCTCCAACTATCACCTGTCAAAAATAAAAATGTCAAGGTTGGAAACTTTAATATTAAATAAAAGTACTTCATGGATTGGAAACAATTTCATTAACATGGGTGTCCGTTAATCGTTGGAAAAACCAGATAGTTTTTGTCCGACATCTGTCAAACGGAAATGTGCCTGTCAAAAAATGACACGGAATTTGACTTGTAATATGTCATTTGAAATCCCTTGAAAATCCCTATTCAGAACAGTCAATAATTTTTTTATACCGCGGGGAGTGAAACTAGTACTTTAGTCCCGCATATGCTCGGGAAACAATCTTCACCCTCGGGAAAGTATATGGGCGACATAACCGATATTTTGAAAAATTAAATGATTGAGCAAATTCAAATAAATTTTTCCACATTTATTTAGAATGACCTTATTTTTTTCAGCAAAAATTTGAAATTCAGGAGTGTGCGTTTAAGGGTTTTTGTTATTATATATTGTGGTGTATTCACCTTCGATAATTCTACTCAGAATAAAACTACGATCAACGGGTTGATACTTATTTACTTTTATGTTTAATCATGGGAATACAATGAATCTTATCTTTCCTACGCAGATGTTTACAGATTGGAAAATATCGTTTCCCTATCATCTGCCTAGTTCACAATAGTTGAAATCCCCCATGTCACTTGTCATCCGTCGGAGTACTTGTTCCAACGTTGCCAAGTTTACATATGTCACACCCCCTTTTGTTAGTTTGGTTCTTAGGACCCTTATTTTTTTTTACTAATATACTAACACCTTACAAACTACATAGCTACGTTTAACAATTATTTATTCGTGTTACAATTTTATACAAAATCTTTGAATTTCTTTGGTGTTACAATCGCTCTAGTACTACGCCTCAATGGTATTTCGCCCTCCCTATTTTTATTTACAAAGTCCTTACCTCCTTGCTTATGTGTAGCAATCAGCTTGTTACTTTGTCCCAAAGATTCTGTAGATCGGAGTGGTAGATCTGCTAATGTGGATGGTATTTGCATTTGATTTTGTCCATTTTGTTCCGTCGATTCCCTGCGTTCAGTTCGGTTGGTTGAATCGATTTGTTTGTTAGTTTCTTGATCTTTATTTACCGGCATATTGTCATTGTTTCTACTTTCATTATTTATCAACTGTAAGTTTCCTTGGATATTTCTCTGTACTGTTCTTCTGCTTTCCCAACTATAACGCTTACCTTTGACAGGTCTCCTTTGTTCTTCTATGTTACTCTGATCCGTCTGTTCCTCTTCTTCTTGATGTCTCCTATGAATCTGATTTGCGTGTCTCTTCCACAGTCTCTCGTCCTCTAGTCTGCAGAGGTATGTTGTTCTCCCGATCTTCTTTTCGATTATCGCTTTTGTCCACTGTCTCTTGTTAGGGTTACTATAGTTAGCTACTGCTACCTTTTCCCTCTCCTTAAATTCTCTCCTCTTGCCCCTGAAATTCTTGACTTGTCTTAATTGTGCTTCCTGATGATTTTTTATATTTCTTTGGTTGTTTTCCTCCAATTCTACTTGCTTTTCTAATTCTTCTTTTAGTATGATTGCCCTATTTCTGATTTCTCTATTCATCATTAGCTTAGCTGGAGTCTCTTTCATTGATATATGTGGTGTTGTTCTGTATGAGAATAGAAATTCTGATATTACAATATTAAGACTTTTACCACTATTTATTGGGTCTGCTAATCTCGCCTTTACGTTCATTTTAAATGTTTTGACAAAGTTTTCCGCTGCACCATTTGATTGTGGGTGACCTGGCGGTGACGTTATATGGTTTACATTATTTCTCTTAAAGAATTCTTGCATATTCTCCGCCGTAAACTGTGTCCCGTTATCCGTTACTATCGTTTTAGGGATACCTAGTCTTGCAAACGCTTCTTTCATTTTCTCTTCTGTTTCTTTTGATGTCATAGAATTCATAGTATATGCTTCTGGCCATTTGCTATATGCGTCTATCATTATGAGTACCATTTTACCCTTGATTGGCCCTAGTAAATCCATATTTACTCGGCACCACGGTTCTGCTTCAATTCTCCATGGTGTAAGTTGGGCTTTTGGTGGCGCTGGTTTATTTTCAATACAATATATACATTTTCTACAAATTTCTTCGATCTGTTGGTCTATTTTCGGCCAATATACATATGATCTTGCAATGCTTTTAGTCTTGACTATACCAAAGTGGTGTTGATGGAGTTCTTCTAACATTCTTCCTTGTAATGATTCTGGAATCACAATCTTCAATCCCCACACTAAAATTCCCTTATCCATTATTAACTCGTCTCTCCTATTGTAATATGCTTGGATTTTTTCTGAGGTGTTTGCCCATTTACCTGTTTCGATGTATCTCTTCAATTTTAATCGGTAGTTCTTTTACAGTACTTATAAAATTTACAAAATTTCCTAAACCATCATATTCTTCCGAAATCCATTTAATTTTAAGTGGCACTCTACTTAAATAATCAGCTATGACATTACTTTTGCCCTTTATGTACTCTATCTCATAAATAAAACTTGTTAAAAATGCTGCCCACCTTTGCATTCTACTTGCATGCATTTGCGGTATTCCTTTCTCGGGGTGGAATAAAGATATTAATGGTTTATGATCTGTCCTGATCTTGAATTTCTTTTTTCCATATAAATACTGATAAAATTTTGTTAAACCCCAATATATGCTCAGACTTTCTAAATGAATTATTGGGTAATTTTTTTCACTTGGTTGTAATGTCCTCGATACACAAGCCACGATTTTTTCATTGTTATCTGGCAGTATCTGTGACAATACTGCCGAAATCCCTTGTATGCTTGCATCACAAGTCATTATAATAGGTAGTTCTGGGTTAAAATGGGTTAGTACAAGCTCCACTGATAACAGTTCTTTGATTTTTGTGAATGCTTCTTCACATGGTGGTCCCCAATTAAATTCTGTACCTTTATTTAATAAGTTATAAATTGGTCTCAATATCATTGCAGCGTTTGGTATAAATTTTGAATAGTAATTTACCATGCCTAGAAACGATCTTACCTCTGTTAAATTTTCTGGTCTTGGTGCTTCTTTTATTGCTCTTATTTTCTTTTCACTTGTCTTCAGACCCTCTTTTGATATTGTATGTCCTAGGTATTCTACCTCCGCTTTGAAAAATTCACACTTGTCTATGTTTACCGTTAACCCTGCTTTCTTGAGTTGATCTAATACTTGCGAAAGTGTTTTCAAATGTTCCTCTTCGTTTTCACCTGTTAAGATTATATCATCTAAGTAACATACACATGATGGAATATCCTTTAATAATTGTTCCAGATGTCTTTGAAAAATAAAACTAGCTACTTTAACCCCAAAAGGTAATCTATTTACAGCATATAGACCTTTGTGTGTACTCCACGTTAATATTTTGCTGGAGACTTGGTCAACTTCAAACTGGTTGTACGCTCTGCATAAATCCAACTTAGTATAATGAATGCCTCCATGTAATTTAGCAAAAATTTCCTCTGCTCTTGGTAGTGGGTACTCCATGTTCTCCAAAAACTTGTTAACCGTTACACTATAATCTCCACATAATCGGATATCTCCATTCTCTTTTAATACTGGTACTAGGGGTGTTGCCCATTCTGACGTTTCAATTTTTGTTATGATTCCTTCGCTTTCTAGCTTATCCAATTCCTCCGTTATTGCTTGTTTAAATTCTAATGGGACTGTGATTTACTTTTCCTTTTACCTTCTCCACATGATTCACCATTCCGAACTGAACATTAAAAGCCTCCAACCAATCCATCCCCAGAATATTTGGTCCACCGTTAGCTATAACATAAATCTTTATCAGTTTTTGTTTATTTTTATACCCTATATTTACAGTAAAATAACCTAAAGGAACAAATGTGCTATTATTATAGCTTTTTAATATTATTTCTGGTTTTTCTAACTTACAATGTGTGAAATCTTTATTAAAATGATCTGAATTTATGGCTGAAATTGCGCTTCCACTGTCAATTTGAAAAATATGTTCTCTATTTTCGATTAAAATTTTAACTTTGTATTTATTTTCTTCCTCTTTAATGTTAAATATATTTGTGCTTGTACAATTTTCTCTGTTATAATCCCTACATGAAACTTTATCTGTTAATTTAATATTTTGGTTCATTAGACATTGTTCATTATACCAACAAACTTTAGAATCATCCTCTCTACCATTTATACTATTACTATCAGATTCATAACCTAGCTCATCTGTATTGTCTACATAATTAACATACTTATAATTACATACCCTTGCTAAATGTCCTTTTTTCTTACATCTTGAACATACATAATTTACATACCGACATTCCCCGTCATGATTATTTCCACAACATTTACATCTATCATTTCTTATGATCTTATTTTCTTTTTGTAATTGCGTTGAGCGTCCTGTTGGTACTGTTTCCACGTATCGCCTTGTTCCTCTTGTTGTTTGGCTTGTGCTTTGTCTCTCTTGCCATTGGTGAGCTGGCTGATTTTGGTTTCCATTTGACGTTCGGGTGAATCCACTATTTGTGTTCGATCTTGAACTGCGAACAAAATTTATATTTTCCTCCTTGCCCTTATTATCCTGTTCTTTTTTTATAGCGGTCTCAACCATTTTTTCTAATTGTATTTCCTCGTCTTCTTCGCACAAACGATCGAGGATAGGACCACTTTTCATGCCTGTTATAAATTTCTCCTTTAAAAATAATGTTACATTTGCACCGAATTTACAGTCTACCGCCAAACTACGTACTCTTGCATACCACTCAGACATATTTTCTTCCGTAACTTGTTGTGCTTGGTGGAATTTTCTTCTTTCCCTCCATACTACTGTTCTAGGACAATATTGTTGTTTCAGTAAATCGGATAACTCTGTAAATGTTTTTGTCCTTGGTAGATCCGGATGACATAAATCCCTTAATAGTTTATACGTCTCGCTCGAAATGTTGCTTAACAACGTTGCAACTCGGTTTTCTTGTTTTGTATTGTTTGCCTTGAAGTATTCTTCCAACTGTTCACTATATATTATCCAATCGTCTGTGTTTTTATTGAATTGTTGGAAACCCGTGCCTCCTCTTAAGGAATCCATTTTGTCGTTAACTTTTATCCTCGTCGCCAATTTGTGGTGTATTCACCTTCGATAATTCTACTCAGAATAAAACTACGATCAACGGGTTGATACTTATTTACTTTTATGTTTAATCATGGTAATACAATGAATCTTATCTTTCCTACGCAGATGTTTACAGATTGGAAAATATCGTTTCCCTATCATCTGCCTAGTTCACAATAGTTGAAATCCCCCATGTCACTTGTCATCCGTCGGAGTACTTGTTCCAACGTTGCCAAGTTTACATATGTCACATATATGATTTAGTTTTATTTTATTTTTTAATATTGTAGGAACAGAAGAAGCAGTTTCCGCTATGATACAAAAGGTACAGGAACTTGCTATTGGATATCCCGATGGTAGATTAGAATTGCAGATAGTAGGTGGTTACACAGATCCACAGAGATACTCAGAAGATCTCTGTTATAATATTATGAGTGCCTTTCACAAACATCCTGTTGAAATAGATCTGACTTTAGCTTGTGTAGGTCAATTGAACACAACTTTACGTAATGGATTTACTAGTCCTATTGTTTATGGAATTGGAGTTAATGTTAAAACGGGTGAGTAAATTTGTGTTTATTTATTTTTAATGTAAATTTAAAATATTCAGTAATAAATATAAAATATCTTCCAAGGGAAAATGTTTTATTATTTAAATATAATCAGGGAGCGAGCGAAGCGAGCCCCTTATTCTATTGGGTTGTGTGTCCGTCCGTCTTTCTGTTCCTTTCACAGTTTTAGCCAAACGGATTGACCAAAAAAATCAGAAAAACCCGAACATTGATATTTTGAATGCTGTAACATATATTTCGATATATTCGTGACGGTTTCTTCTTGAATTAAAATGCCGACGTTACTGTTGATTCAATAAGAATATCTATTTATAATAACCGTAATCATATTTGTTTTGAAAACACAATATCAAACCATAAAATATCTTATTGATTTTTGTCTGAGTGCTGCCTTGCCGATCGTACGATTTTTTTGGCTGACCGACAGGGATTGTCCCACAATATGGTTGACTGACAATTTTATTTATGGTTAATATATCATTTAGTACACAAAATTTCAAGTTAGTAAATTCATTGCAGGTTATTTATTTACTGCACATGTATTATGGCTGACTGACCAGCTCTGTCTCCACATTGAAATGACTGACTAATAAAACTGTTATTTATATGTAATATATAATCTGTATAACAATTGTTAGCCTTAGTAAATTCATGTCATTACTGCCATAATCATGACATGTTTGTTAGTTTATCAGCGACACATGTTCTACAGTTTGCTTGACTGACCGAAGTATGTTTGTGTACCACAACTACAATAATCAATTAATTGACAAAAAATGAGCTTTAGTAAATTCAGAGAATTTTTTAGGCGCTGGCTCTTAGACTAAATGCCCCGATTCTGAAACAAAAGCGTTTATTAAGACCACAAATTCTCATATATAAAATAACACAAGATATTTTAAAGTTACCAGAAAAAAAATAAAATTACCCCTTGGATACCCTAGGATTGCTTAACTCAATAAATATAACAAACAACCTACATAAACTACTTAAAAATAATCCTAATGACGAAAATTTAAAGAATAGATACAAATATTATAGAAATCCGTTAAACGAGCTTATAAGACACTGTAAATACAATTACTACCAAAAATTAATTAATAAAAACAATTCTAATTCTAAAGAACTATGGCATGAATCTTACCTTTGTCGAGATTAGTAAAAAAATTAGCTAACAACATAACCCCAGATCCAGACTTTAACCCACACCGACGCACGTTACCTAATAGTTTTGTTTTACTACACACAAATACTATGGAAGTGACAAAGATTGTTAGAAATTTAAAAAATAAAAAGTCGCCTGGATGGGATGGAATAAAATCAGAAATTCTTAAAAATATTGTCCAGTATATAGCGGAACCCTTAACATATCTAATTAATAAATGTATGGATACACACATGTGACCTAGAGTACTAAAAGAAAATATGGTGACTCCAATCTTCAAACAGGGAGATGAAAACACCGCGACTAATTATAGGCCAATTACCCTAATAACCAGTCTATCCAAAGTTTTTGAAAAAGTCTTGGAAATGCTTATTTAACTAAATCCAATATTTTATCAGAATGTCAGTTTGGCTTTAAAAAAGACTCATCAATTGAAGACGCCATATTAAAATTAACAGAAAAAATTTATAGACATTGGAAAGCCATGTTTAGGTGTTTTTCTAGATCTCTCGAAGACTTTTGATACTGTGAATCTTATGCTCTTATTACAGAGTTGAAAATATAGGAGTCCGTGGTGAAACCAAGAATATCCTTAAAAGTTATTTAGAAGACAGATCACAACATGTCAAAATAGGAGATACTCAAAGCGTCAAACTACCAATAACATGTGGTGTTCCTCACGGCTGTGTATTAGGTCCCGTACTATTAAAAAACATTTATATAAATGACCTATTTCCTTAGATTCCGTAGGTGACATCATTGGGTTTTGCCGATGATACGGTTTTGTTTTATACGGCAAATACTTTGGAAGAGTTAAAAAACAAAGTTGAACTTGATTTATCTCAAATTCAAAAATGGTTCAAGTGCAAATTACTTACTTTAAATATGGAAAAAACAAGTTACTTACCCTTTTACTGCAGTATTAAGTCAGCTCCAACCTTTGATGAATTAAAATTAAATGTCAGCGGAAAGCTTTATAAAACTAAAAGGGAGAAGAATGTTAAATATTTATATTGATCAAAACATGAAATGTGATGTACATATCAACTATATTTGTAAAAAGCTACGATCAAATTTATTAAGCTTGGATCAATTAAAAATTCTTTATTATGCCTTGATAGAAAGCCATCTTAGATATGGCTTAGGTGCATGGGGAGCAGCATTAAACACCCATCAATACACACAAGAAATTACTCAAAAACGACTACTTCATATAAGAAGAGATTTTTTTTTGCTACCAGAACATCAGTATGGTACACGCCACAGACACTTGCACAAACTACCACATATGTATAAATCAACTGGTCAACGTTCTTACTCAAACAATGGTCCAAAATTCTACAACTATACTCCCGAATTAATCCGAAATACTGTAAATAATTAGAAATTTAAGAAGTTATTAAAATTATTCCTACTCGATATCCCAAACTCTCGCATACTTAACTTTTTTTAATAAAAACTATTAAAATCTAGAATATAAGTCATTGCTTTAATGCACAAGATAACTTAACGACCTCAACATAGTTTTTTTCAATTGGAAGTTTTTTTAATTCAAAAGCGGAAAACGTATTGGCCAAATATATTGGGCTTTTTGGCGCGTCCGACACCTGGAACATGGTAAATTTATGACATCATTAAATTTTGTACCTCGCAGCTGATATTTGCAGAATCATTTAATGAATATATTGAAAATTAACTGGTAAAACTCTGACAAATTTTTGGAGGGATATTTGTTGTCGGAGGCGCTAAAATCAAGTGTTTTATGCAACCTCTATAATTACTACCTTATGTCGGACAAAGAAAAGGAGTGTAAAATATGCTATTTTTTGATCAGTGATGTAATTGTCCGACAAAAATATTAGGTAGAATTAATAGTCGGACAATCTCTATATTAATACGTAAAGACAAAACATCCGACCCCTTTCTATGTGTATGGAGCGGACGGACACGTCTGATACTTCGCATATTTAAAGTTTATATACAGAAGGAGTGCAGAGAAACCTTAATTTCATATATAATATATTACAAATAAATTAAATTAAGATAATATAACAATGGACTCATCCAGTGATTTTTTTTAATATTTTTATTTTATAATTTTGGCCTACCATAACACATTGCACCGGGTCCAGCCCTTCTGAGACCGATCCTGCGGCTGTAATTAATTCTTAAAATTTGAAAATTGGGGCTATAGTGGCTTGTGACGTGGCCCAATTGAAACAAATTATATTTGGCCATGTTGTCACATATATAAAACTGGCAACTCTCGTTCTCATTTGTTATGATTAAAAGAAGGAAAGAAGTATGTCAAATTTTTCTACAAACGAACAAAGCTAGAATCTTGGCAATGCTATAGAAAGTAATTAATGAATATTATAAGAATGAATATTATAAATCAACATAAGCAGTTAGGTTCTATAAGCTATTCATTCATTAATATTAAACCAATAAATTCGTTCCTACTGGATAAGTCCATTCTTGTTTATGTCAAACATTAGACTAATTCTGACAAACAGTAGCGTCGCTGAGTGGTCTAATGAGCTGTTTTAAGCACGAAACTCTTTGGAGACGTGGGTTCGAATTCCACCTCTATACCAATTTTTTTTTAGAAACATGTGTCTTCATTTTTTATTGTAATTTTATTTTACATAAAAGTATAAAATATATTTTTTTACTTCTTCCCTTCTTTTCTCGATATTTAGGGTTGTTATCACTCAAAAAACTATACAAAAAACAATCTATTTTCATTATTTTTATCAGTGACTCACCAGTGACACAAACCACGATGCTTAAAAAGCTGATGTTTTATGACATACTAATAATTAATGTACATAAATTGTTCTAAATGTAGCATGTTTTTTTACATTTTTTTCCAAAATACCTAATATTATTGTCGGACAGATGATCTAATGTGTTGTAAACATTATTACAAAAGGACAAAATAAAAATTATATGTGAGGTAGTAAATATAAGAGTTGCATTAAACCCTTGACTTTATCGCGTCCGACAACAAGTATCCGTCCAAAAATTTGTCGGACAAGCTTACCAGTTCATTTTCAATATTTTCATTAAACGATTCTGCAAAAATCAGCTGTGAAGTACTAAATTTTATAACGTCATAACTTTGCTATGTTCGGGTTATCGGACGCGTAAAAAAGCCCAATATATTTGTCCGACAATATGTTTTTCGCTCTTAAATTAAAAAAACTTGCAATGGACTCATCCAGTGATTTTTTTTATATTTTTATTTTATAATTTTGGCCTACCATAACACATTGCACCGGGTCCAGCCCTCTGAGACCGATCCTGCGGCTGTAATTAATTCTTAAAATTTGAATACAGTAGCTTATGACGTGGCCGAATTGAAACAGATTATATTTGGCTATGTTTTCATATCGATAAAACTGGCAGCTCTCGTTCTCATTTGTTATGATTTAAAGAAGGAAAGAAGTATGTTAGTAACTGTACAGCAGGGCTTCTAGCGCAAAATCCCTCATTTTTACATGTAAATTTCCATAAGAAAAGTGAAGGGTCGATCGGGCAAAAATTTGCCCATTCAAGGTCATTCGTCATAGCATCGCTAGCTGGCTATAACGCGGAGTGGAATAAATTTTACACGGCTTCAGGGGTGGCGGACTCAAATATTTTTACATGGACAGGCTTCAGGGGTGGCGGGCTCAATTAATACTATTGATCAGAATTGAACGGGACAAACGACATTGTATTAAGAACGGAACGTACCTCGTATACGTAAGCAAAAATCATATGCAGCATCAAAGCCAAAAAGGCACTAGCACTTATCATCGTTAGTATTGGTCAGAATTGAACGAGACAAACGACATTGTATTAAGGATAGGACGCATATTCAACGAAAAAACACAAATATCATCAAAGCCCAAAAAGGCACTAGCACATATCTCCGTTATTAACAGACGGATTATAGTGGAACAAACGGCATTGTATTAAGAACGGAACGTACATCGTAGAATAATTTTCAACGCTACGTTACCAACATAGTACTTTCTCTCCATGAAGACCCGTATTTTTTGCTTTCCCGCTATAATGCCATGTAAAACCTTAGAATAATTTTCAACGCTACGTTCAAACATAGTACTTTCTCGCTACCAACTTCATAATCTCTCGGCGTTTCACCCAGTTAAACGTTTGTTCAAATATTTACAATTATACGCGCGCGAATATTATCGCGGCCAACATAATACTTTCCTGCTACTTTACCAATCACTTATTGACAATGTTAGTTTATAGTCCCATGATTAATTTAGTATATGTTGACTGAGGGAGGAAGAATAATAAATCCGATAAGTATAAAAAATATTTATTCATAGACACCAACATAATATTTATAAAATATCCATTGGCTCGTAGTAGACCGTTTTGCTAGACTGCCTAAGGAGTAAAGGGCCACAATTTTTACTTTCTTGTGAAGCACATACTACTTTCTCTAAACTGCCAATGATTTATGCTTAGTTGGTAATATTTTTACGTAGTTAAAATCTTAATATTTTATTATGATGGTTACAAACGCGCGACAAAAGGGCACTACATACATATAACATGGTTAGGCTTAAGGAGTAATGGGCCCAAATATTTTTACATTCAAGTATTTATCGAAATAGAATGACCCGGTTTCAGGGAACAAAGGACCAAAATATTTACAGTTATAAACGTGAATATTATCGCGAACAAAACATTAATGTTTTTTTGTTATCAGACTATCAGATTAAAACCCGGCACTGCTGTAACAATTTACATTATACAATGTATTGTTTAATTACAATACTTATTTACATTATGCAAACTGTTGTTTTACATACACGTGCTAATTATCGAGCCTAACCCAGGAAAAAAAAATAGTAATGTTATTTTCCAGGTAGATTCTGTTAACTATTTAACAAATTTGCATATAAAGAAAAAATCGAATTTTCTTATTCAGTTTAAGTTAAAACGTGTTACAAGTTATGGGTTCGAATATATGGTATTGTAAGAAAACTAACTACGTTAGAATTTTTAATCGAACTTATCGAAATAATTTCGGCGAGTATCAAATTATTGACGAGGGTCTTAGTCAGGAAGATATTTTTGATGAAGCAAGTGTTGAAGTTTGTCGCAGCTGTAGCAACCAAATTAATCCTTTCGATTGGCAGGAACTGGTCGAACATCATACAATTATTTGTTATCACCCATCTGTGATTAAACCGGAAGAAGTTTTAAATGAACAATACGTCGAACAAGTATACTGCGCCCATTGTGAAGAACGGTGTATTCAGTACGTTAAAATCGAAGATTGTGAATCCTGTATCGCGAAGTACACGAACAAGGTATTAGTTGCAGAATTGTTAACTAATGGTGGGCAAAATTAAAAACGAATCCGATTTTTGTCACGTAAATGAGACTTTAAATATGGAGATGGTAGACCACCGGTGGAATTGTGGATTTTGAGGAGAATTTTGGTATCTCATCGAAGAAAATCTTAATAAAAAATTGTTTTTTATTCATTGTTACTGTATTAAAGCAATTGATCAAAAATCACCCAATAGTTTGTAAATGCATATTTTTTCCAACATAATATGTTTTTAAGAGATAAACTAATTTTTTAACGACATATACTTATTTATGTTTTATTTAAATTTAATTATAACATAATATGTATGTATGTAAGAGTTAAACTAATATTTCATTGATATGTAATTTTTTAAAGAATTTAACAGCAATAAAATCTAAAACTAATATTTAAACTCACATTGATATGTAATTTTTTAAAGAATTTAACAACAATGTAACTTAGAATGGCATGGTTTAAATCTTAAAACTAATATTTTATCATATTTAAGTTGTAACATTTTATTTTAAGAGGTATTTCAAAATAATCCTTTTAATAACCGAATAAATAACACGTTTGCAACTAATTTAAACAAAAATGCATATAATCAAAATAAATTATTACAGTTTTTATTAAGTTTATACTAGTTGCAAAATTGTCATTATCTTAATTAAAAATGTATTTAATCTTATTGCTGTGTTTTTTTGTAATACAAAATTTAGCACAAGATAGACAATGCGAATTTGAAAAAAGTATCCTTGGTGTGTTTTTTTATTAAACAAAATTTTGCACAAATATTATATGTTCCATGTGAATACGAGAAAAATTTAATAAACTCGGCAATTAGAAGTTGTTTAGAGAACCAAATACAATTTGAAAACGACTCAAAATTTTGGAGAAATGCATGTTCATTTTAAAGAGCCCCTATTAACGGAGAAATTTTAAAGTAAGTTTAATATTAATTTATTGTTGAACATATTAGAAGGCAGTTAGAAAATTTGAAAATGAAACACTTTAAAGATTGTTTAAAGATATTGTTATTATTTATGATTTTTAGCAGAGACCTCGAAATTAAGGCGCTAAAGCAAAATTTTGCAACCATGGAACAAGCATTTGTTGAAGAAATGAAAACAAAAATAAATAAAATTCATGTTTTGGAACAGCAAGAAGAATTAAAAAAAAATCTCACAGAATGTACAACTGCAAGAACTAATAATACAATTAATTTAAATGAGGTCAAATCAAAGTTTTCTATTATGGACAATTTAAATATCAAACTTTTAAAACAATTGAAGAAAAAAGATGCCCAATTTAATTATTTGCAAAATAAATTTCAAAGAACCAAACAGAAAAAATATGAACTAAAATTTAACATTGAAGTTTTAAAATTATTCACTTGGTAAATATGTATTTTCTCATTTTTTAAAATTCCTAGAAATGATGGAAATATTTTTATTTTTTATGTTACAGGTTTGGATATCAACTAAATAAAATAAAAACAAAAATTTCAATTTTAGAAAATTTTAAAAGTGATTTTAAATATTTATTTTTTTATAAAAAATGTATTATTTTTACCCACTTGATAAATATGCATTTTTCATTTTTAAAATCTCTAATATTTTATAAAAACAGATAAATAGAAAAGTTGGTTTTTAAGTCTTTCAGTATGAAAAAAATTCAAGTTTGTATTGCAGAAAATTTTATCGAAATAAAAAATTAAAAAACCTTAAAATTTATTTTTTTATTATTTTTTAAAACAATACAATTTTGCTAAAAGATATTAACTGGCCAAAAAACGTATTTTTTTATTTAAGGAATTATTTTAACACCTTATACTTTATTTTTTTTTTTCAAATACTTTACCATATCTTTCATTCAAAACACTGGTAATTATCTATTATTTTATAATATTGAAAAAATAAACTACTAAAACTTTTTTTAATGATTTATTTTAAAAAATGGACCCCCAGGGCTGAAACAAATAATTTATATTAATTTACATAACGCTGCTAACATTCTGGTATATCTTAATTTAGAGTTTGTACGATGTTTTAGCTTAATCAGTTTATCATTAATACCACGTGAAGTCTTATTTTGTTCAATAATATATTGTTTATTGTTAACAAACTTAAATGCAAAAAACTTAATTTGTAAACTGTGTCAATTGGCTTTTGAAATACGCTGTATTAGGTACAAACCTTTATTGGTGAATGGCCCGAACACAAACCACCGGATCACGCTCCACGAGGTAGATCCGGTGACCACTCACACCACACCCAAAAACTCTCCAGGGGCAGTTACCCCGGGAGCCAAACGGTCTAAAAATAAATATGTGGGCCTATGCTAAAAAAAAATTTTTAAATATTTTTTGAAATTTTGAAAAACATTTCTCACCCTCAATTCGGCCCTCAACCTGTTTTGCAAAAATGCCTTGATTTGTCGTTCTAAAACAAAAAGGTATATTATTGATTAAAATATTTAATAAGAAGTTATTTGGAATTGTTCATATTGATGTATGATACATAAATAATGCAGGCTTGAACAAGTTTATTTAAAAACCTTGAGCCTGCATTCCAATTAGCGTAATAATAAATGCATAGGATTTCCCGCGTTTAATCGTCTATAAAAGCGGAAGTGAAGTTGTGTAAAAATGTTAGTCTGTGGCTTATTGTTTTTGTTCTTAAGTGAAGAAAAAGGTAAATTTTTATTTTTATTTAAAATGTTTTCTAAAATGTTAATTTCTTTTTACCAAAAAGTGCCATTTATTTTTTATTTTCATTAAAAAAAAAACAATCGAAAAAAAGTTTTTAAAGCAAACAAATTTTATTTTAATTTTATACGTTCAAAATTCATAAAAAATTATAAAACGAATTAAAAAATGTTTGTTAAGAAAAACTAATTTAATATTTCCACAAGCCTGTTTTTCCCACCTTTTTTTTTAAATATTTTAATTTTATACTTTCAAAATTCATCAAAAATTATAAAATGATTGCAGAAACTTGCATAAAATTGCAAAAATTTGCTAAAAATTGCAATTTTATGCAAAAAATGCACAAAATTTAAAAAATGCCGAAAATTGTCAAAAAAATTTAAAAACATTGCCAAAAATTGAAAAAATGCAAAAAAAGTTACAAAAAAGCTAAACATTGCAAAAAAATTGCAGAAACTTGCATAAAAGACCGGTGTTCATGTATCGATCGTGGCTGAAACTCAGAAACTCGTTGGCAAGCAAACGGTTAGTTACTCACTTACGACGCGATTGGTAGCGGAGCGAGCACAACTTCCCCGACACTCTGTATCAGATTCGAACCAAAAACGACTAACCGGCTGAAAGCAGAGCAATAAGCACCAACTGAAAAATGGTAAAAGTAAACGTTGTATTAAAAACTGGAAATTACTAAAAACTTTAATCCAAAGATGTAAAAAATTAGTGAAAGTAATCGGTTTTTCGCAGTATACCCTTTGTATTAAAAAACTACTGCATCAAATTAGAATTACTAAATATTTTACTTTAACAACACTATATAACATTGGGCTGGCTCTACTGAATTATATAAAATTTCATTAAGATTTATCAATTTTAAATAGTAAATTGTAATTTAAATAATTTTTTCTTCAATTATAATATTTGTGGGGTTTCAAAATGAGTACTATTTAATAAGATAAAGTATTTAGTGCCTAAGTGGTAGTAAGAATCAAAACGTGAATAATAATAATAATACTTAATATAAATAGAAATTACTAAAAATAATTGCCAACTCGTTACAATTATTAATCTGAGAAAAAAATAAATCACCATGTATATATTTCCCACTATAAAAAGACAAGACACAAGAAAAAATTTACAAAAGACTAACATACAGTTCTTTTCATTTTACTAATTTTAATGGTGTTTGTACAAAAATGTAACTAGTTGAAAACACTTACCACTATCGACTATTACAAAATTAAAAGCCGAAACAATATTTATAACATAATTTTATAGGTGTGGCATATTACGTAAACTGTATTAAATGTTGAAAATAGACAGTAAAGTAAAGATTCATTAAAAGCATGATTGAAACACTTACCTTCTGTGAGAAGTAATAGTAAAAGTTGTTTTCCATCCGGCAACACGTCACTGGGAAGAAAAGAATGAAGACGCCAAAATTCAGTTGATTCTTATTGGTTCTTAGTAATGGTGAATGTATTTTAGATTAAGTTGAAAAAATTAAAAAACCTTAAAATTTTTTTTAAATATTTTTCAAAGCAATACTTTTTGCTTAAAGACATTAACGTTCGGAAAATTAATCATTTTAAAACTGTAATATTTTTTTATTTCATTATTATTATTGTAAAGACTCTATTTAGTACTGCAAAAAATGCAGAAATGTTAATTATGTTTGCAAAAACATTGTAGGTGGCATTAATCTATTGCAACTTTGTAGATTTAATTAGCATGTTTTAAATCTAAATCTAATATTATATCATATTTAATTTGTAATATTATATTTTAAGAGGTATTTCAAAATAATCCTTTTAATACCCGAATAAAAACACGTTTGCAAATAATTTAAAAAATTAGATATTATTAATTAACAAAAATGTATATATAATCAAAATAAATTATTACAGTTTTTATTAAGTTTATACTAGTTGCAAAATTGTCATTATCTTAATTAAAAATGTATTTAATCTTATTGCTGTGTTTTTTTGTAATACAAAATTTAGCACAAGATAGACAATGCGAATTTGATAAAAGTATCCTTCATATCACACTTAGGTCCTGTTTTACTATGCAAACTGAATATAAAAACGACATTAAATTATGGAAAAATGCGTGTTCAATTCAGGCAATTAATATTAACGAGGACCTTTTAAAGTAAGTTTTCTTTTATTTTGTGTTTATATTTATATTATTTTAAATTTTTAGTCGTAACTTGGTAATTAAAAATATGGGAAAAAACTTAACTACTAAAAAAATGTACGAGGGTGTAATGAATTCTCTTGAAAATCACTGGAAGGAATTAGAAGATGGTGTGAATTTTTTATATAAAAATTTAATAGACTGCATTAATGGATTAAACGAAAAAACTCACGATAAAAAAGTAAAAGCGATTAATATGGAAATCATTGCAGAAGAAAATTTAAAGTAAGAGAAAAAATTTAAAAAAAGAGAAAATGAGAATATTGTCTAATTCGTAAGGAGAAATTAAAGAAAAAAAAAGTTTCAATACAGTAACAATGAATAAAAAACAATTTTTTATTAAGTTTTTCTTCGATGAGATACCAAAATTCTCCTCAAAATCCACAATTCCACCGGTGGTCTACCATCTCCATATTTAAAGTCTCATTTACGTGACAAAAATCGGATTCGTTTTTAATTTTGCCCACCATTAGTTAACAATTCTGCAACTAATACCATGTTCGTGTACTTCGCGATACAGGATTCACAATCTTCGGTTTTAACGTACTGAATACACCGTTCTTCACAATGGGCGCAGTATACTTGTTCGACGTATTGTTCATTTAAAACTTTTTCCGGTTTAATCACAGATGGGTGATAACAAATAATTGTATGATGTTCGACCAGTTCCTGCCAATCGAAAGGATTAATTTGGTTGCTACAGCTGCGACAAACTTCAACACTTGCTTCATCAAAAATATCTTCCTGACTAAGACCCTCGTAAATAATTTGATACTCGCCGAAATTATTTCGATAAGTTCGATTAAAAATTCTAACGTAGTTAGTTTTATTACAATACCATATATTCGAACCCATAACTTGTAACACGTTTTAACTTAAACTGAATAAGAAAATTCGATTTTTTCTTTACATGCAAATTTGTTAAATAGTTAACAGAATCTACCTGGAAAATAACATTACTATTTTTTTTCCTGGGTTGGGCTCGATAATTAGCACGTGTATGTAACGGCCTATACTAACTGCCCCACGGAACTACCTGGACACCTTAATCCCAACTGCTTACTGCCCCATCGGCAAGAAGGTTGGGGATTAAGTTTTAATGACCGGAAATTTAAAAACAAAAATTTTTAATTCATCTAATAGATTCTAAATATTTTTGTCAGATTTTCACTATACATGGCTACAAAAATGGATTTTATGTTCCTCTAGTATTTTGTTTGTTAACAAATAAATCACAGCAATCGTACAAAAGTACTTTTGATAATAACAATATGTACAAATTTTAATTTGAATTTCAAACCGAAGCGAATCATTTCTGATTTTGGAATAGCCATTCAAAATGCAGCAAAGTTAGTGTGGCCCGACATTATTATTTTTTGTTGCAAATTTCATCTAACGCAAAATTGGTTTAGGAAAATTCAAAATTTAGGTTTGTACTCGGAATATAAAAATCAAACTGATATTGGAAAATATTTAAAATTGTTTTTCGGCATTCCTTATTTAGATCCAAATGAAGTTGGTGACTTTTTTTCTGATGAACTTTTTGATATTATGCCAGAAGATGGCAGAGTTTTGCAATTTTGTGATTATCTAGTCGATAAATATTTAACGGAAGAATCTACATTTCCACCTTACATGTGGGCTTCAAATTCATCATCTCTTGTATATACCACAAACACATGTGAATCATTTCACTCGAAATTTAATGAATGTTTTTATAAATCACATGCAGACATATTTAAATTTACAGACATTTTGTTAAATTTTCATGCAGAAATATATGTGAAAATTAACACTGCACATAGATTCGAAAAAAAACTTGATAAAACGGCAAAAAGAAAAGTCGATTTTATTGAAAATAGGCTAATTGAATATTACGTTAATCAAAACATTAGTAAATTAGACTTTATTTAGTCAGTTTGCAATTATTATGCAGCTAAGTTTTAATGAACAAAAATATAATGTATACTGTATTCATACTATTTTAATCACTATAATCAGATATTAGAATTAAGCGTTGTTATTCTTTAGGTAGTTATTGTATTGTAATTATTGTTATGGTATTGTAATTATTGTTATTGTATATAAGTTAATGTATATTTATAAATAAACTATATTGTTGTAATAAATTGTGATAGTTTCATTATTTAATAATTTCAAACTTTCCCTCTCAGGTAGCGTGGGGCAGTTCGTAGTCGCTCTTAATCCTACTTTAAAACTGATCCCAATAAAATTTAGGTAGCGTGGGGCAGTTCGTAGTTGCCCGTATGTAAAACAACAGTTTGCATAATGTAAATAAGTATTGTAATTAAACAATACATTGTATAATGTAAATTGTTACAGCAGTGCCGGGTCTGATAACAAAAAAACATTAATGTTTTGTTCGCGATAATATTCACGTTTATAACTGTAAATATTTGGGGTCCTTTGTTCCCTGAAAGCGGGTCATTCTATTTCGATAAATACTTAAATGTAAAAATATTTGGGCCCATTACTCCTTAAGCCTGACCATGTTATATGTATGTAGTGCTCTTTTGTCGCGCGTTTGTAACCATCATAATAAAATATTAAGATTTTAACTACGTAAAAATATTACCAACTAAGCATAAATCATTGGCAGTTTAGAGAAAGTAGTATGCGCTTCACAAGAAAGTAAAAACTATGGCCCTTTACTCCTTAGGCAGTCTAGCAAAACGGTCTACTACGAGCCCATGGATATTTTATAAATATTATGTTGGTGTCTATGAATAAATATTTTTTATACTTATCGGATTTATTATTCTTCCTCCCTCAGTCAACATATACTAAATTAATCGTGGGACTATAAATTAACATTGTCAATAAGTGATTGGTAAAGTAGCAGGAAAGTATTATGTTGGCCGCGATAATATTCGCGCTTATAATTGTAAATATTTGAACAAACGTTTAACTGGGTAAAACGCCGAGAGATTATGAAGTTGGTAGCGAGAAAGTACTATGATAAGTGCTAGTGCCTTTTTGGCTTTGATGCTGCATATGATTTTTGCTTACATATACGAGGTACGTTCCGTTCTTAATACAATGTCATTTGTCCCGTTCAATTCTGACCAATAGTAACGATGATAAGTGCTAGTGCCTTTTTGGCTTTGATGCTGCATATGATTTTTGCTTACGTATACGAGGTACGTTTCGTTCTTAATACAATGTCGTTTGTCCCGTTCAATTCTGACCAATAGTAACGATGATAGGTGCTAGTGCTTTTTTGGCTTTAATGCTGCATATGATTTTTGCTTACGTATACGAGGTACGTTCCGTTCTTAATATAATGTCGTTTGTCCCGTTCAATTCTGACTAATAGTAACGATGATAAGTGCTAGTGCCTTTTTGGCTTTGATGCTGCATATGATTTTTGCTTACGTATACGAGGTACGTACCGTTCTTAATACAATGTCGTTTGTCCCGTTCAATTCTGACCAATAGTATTAATTGAGCCCGCCACCTCTGAAGCCTGTCCATGTAAAAATATTTGAGCCCGCCACCCCTGAAGCCGTGTAAAATTTATTCCACTCCGCGTTATAGCCAGCTGGCGATGCCATGACGAATGACCTTGAATGAGCAAATTTTTGCCCGATCGACCCTTCACTTTTCTTATGGAGATTTACATGTAAAAATGAAGGACTTTGCGCTAGAAGCCCTGCTGTACAGTTACTTTTGTCAATTTTTTCTATAAACGAACAAAGCTAGAATCTTGGCAATGATGTAAAAAGTAAAAGAGTTAATTATTGGCCTAGAAGCAGCGCCACTTTCAAAATATATTAATTACTTTTTATTGATTTTTATTAATTAATGAATATTATAAGAACAATGAAAATCAACATAAGCGACTAGGTTCTTTAAGCTATTCATTCATTAATATAAAACCAATAAATTCGTTCCTACTGGATAAGTCCATGAAAACTATGTTTAGGTCATTAATTTTTCTTGTGCATTAAATCAATGAGTTTGGATGGGTAACAAACAAAAACGCCTCCCACCCAGAATTTTCCAACTAAAACATTTGTCCGAGTCGACTTAAAGGACATATACAGGGTGTTATTGAAATACACGTACATATTAAAACTGGGTATTGCGCAGATCCCCACTGAATGTAGAAAAATATTATTTTTTAAAAATACCCCTTATTAAGGGAGTTATTAATTTTTGAAAATTAATTCTAAAACAAACGTACTTCACTGATATGTTGAGGATGACCTATATAAATTAGGTTTATTTACCTATTTTAAACATCAACAGTAATTAATATACAAGTTTTTGTCAGATGATAAGAAAACTAGTCTTGTAAGAAATAACCATGTTGCCAAGATTTTCGAATTCATTTCTATTTCCGAAGACTGGTTTTTACTACCCTCGTTATCAAAAAACTAGAATATTTGATAAATGATTGTTTTTAAACTATACATTTTTGAAACTATAGATTATTAAAATTTTAGTTGATTTACGAATCTGGCTAACACGAGCGCGTCATTTCCAAGTTGGTAAAAAGTGTTGTTACGATTACTTTTAAATATTTTTTTACGATGCCACTATTTACGAATATTGAACTAACCGATATAGTCAAGTGCTGGTTTATGGGGCAGCTGGAGAAAATTCTCGGCAAGCACAAATCCTGTATCGCGAACGGTTTCCAAATCGGAGAATTCCGGACTGTCGTACGTTTATTTCAACTGTTCAGCATCTAAGAGACCATGGAAAATTTGAGAGTGTCAATGCAGATCGAGGGAGAACAAGAACACAAAGAACATTGGCGGCCGAAGAAGAAATATTGGAAGCTGTTGAAAACCGGCCTCAATTAAGTTGTAGAAGACTAGGTCTTGAAATTGGAGTGTCCTCATTTGTTGTGTGGCGGACACTTAAAGAACAAGTTTTACATCCTTATCAC
Source organism: Neocrepidodera transversa (assembly GCA_963243735.1). Classification (NCBI taxonomy): domain Eukaryota; kingdom Metazoa; phylum Arthropoda; class Insecta; order Coleoptera; family Chrysomelidae; genus Neocrepidodera; species Neocrepidodera transversa. The sequence goes on along the minus strand of OY725344.1, from coordinate 26,185,022 downwards.
ATCCAAAAAGTCCAGGCCTTATATCCAGGTGATGAAGAAAAGTGAGTGGATTTTTGTGAATGGATGATTCAAAAATGTGTTGATATTCCTGATTTTCTAAAAATATTATTGTATACTGACGAGGCTTCATTCACTCGTGATGGCGTGTTCAATATGCACAATACGCATATTTGGAGTGATGAAAATCCTCACGCCATTAGGGAAACTGGGCATCAAAGAAAATTTTCAATAAATGTTTGGGCTGGCATAATAGATCAGTATTTAATCGGGCCTTATGTTCTCCCGAACAGATTAAATGGGCCAGGATATCTCCACTTTTTAGAAGATATTTTGCCAGTACTCCTAGAAGAGATACCGTTACAATTAAGGCAACGGATGTGGTACCTACTAGATGGCGCTCCTCCTCACTTTGATTTAAACGTACGGCAGTTTTTGAACATTAGATTTCCTCAAAAGTGGATAGGCAGAAATGGACCTACTAAGTGGCCTCCGAGATCTCCGGACTTAAATCCATGCGATTTCTTTTTGTGGGGTCACATGAAACAACTGGTTTATAATGAACCTATTAATAGTGTTGAACAATTAACCAATAAAGTTAATGCGGTAGCCGAGGAACTACGACAAAATCCAAGACTAATTTCTAATGTTGAAAGTTCTTTGGAAAGACGATTGCAAGTGTGTGTAAATAATAATGGACGGCATTTTGAACAATTACTGTAATAAACTTTATTTTGAATTAATTGGTTTTGCTACGGCAACAGTGCAATTTCTATGGGTAAGTTCAATTTCGATTTATTTTACTTCTTTAAATATTGAAACTAGTAGGTCGGAAAAGGGGACTCTTCCCCAATATTTAAATTTTAGAATTTGAAGTTAAAATTGGTGACAATCGTTTTTGGTCATTACATACTATTCCCCATTTTAATATGTACGTGTATTTCAATAACACCCTGTATACGAAGTCTTAACGGTTAGGTATGGGATTTTTAATACAAATCCCGATGCACGTTATAGATCATTTATGATGCCAGGACCCTGCAGTGTTGCCTGCTCATCAGAATAGTCGATGAACGTAGGAATTTTCGAAAATTTAAGGTTATGTTGTTTGGCTTTGTTATTATTTTAAATGTATATATTATATTCAATTATTTTGAAATAAATAAAAAAGAAACATATAAAAAAGGTAGCTAACTGTTTATTTTTATTAAAATAAAACAATGTTTTGTTTAAAGAACACATATTTTTACCTAAAAGAAACAATTCAACTACTAATATTCGTATGTAATTCCTACAAAAAATAAAAATCTTTTCTCCTAATTCAAATCGAAATCACTTGAATCACTGTCATCGCTGTTAGGATTAATTATAATGGGATTAATTTCCATTCTATCAAAAACTCTTTCTCTTTCGTACCATTTTTGTATTTCTTTTTCTGTATGTTTAATAGAATTTTTCCATACTTCGGGAGTAATTGTTCTAAGAGCTTCAGGCCACATATTTAAACAATCTTGTTCTTTGTTACCATCTCTGCCAATATGTTTATTATAATATTGTTTGGAAAGTCCCCAAATAAGTTCTATAGGTTTAAAAGCGCAATGGTATGGAAGAAGACGTAACACTTTATGTCCATATTGTTCTGCTAAATTATCTACTATAAATATTTTGGGGGTTTGTGTCTGAAAATTTGTGTTAGTGACTGTTTTTTTGCATGAATGTTTTATTGGGTGGCGATTTTAATAATTCACTATTCTTGACTGCTTGCGAAATACTACTGACAGTAGAAATATTTAAGCCTAGGGCTGCTGCGACCCGCTAAAACAGATAAGAAAACAATTTCATATTTCTAGACATTTATGTAATCTTTCTAACTTACCTCTCTGACCGCAGTTAAGGGTAAAAGTGGTCCATTATTATATCGCTCCCGATCAAAGTACTGTATTAACGAAGATACAAGCTCCTTACAGCGACTTTTTAGTTTTTTTGGCATTTTGTTTGTATGTAGAAATATACGACATTAATCAACTTATTCGCACTATGTTTGTTTTGAAAAAAAAAACAGTTTTTTTATGAGTATAACTGGCAAAGCACAAAAATAAAGACAATATTATAAAATTACGAAAACGTGGAGAAAACTCAATCAACTTGTTGGCATAACCTAAATCAGTTCTCACTAATAGGTGAAAATTTTCAATTTACAATTGACAACAGCGCATCAAGGTTTACCAATTATTAAAATGTCATTTCTTCTCTCTAAATACGAGTTTCATTGGCGTACAAAATGTCAAAATTATTTAATAAAAAAATATGGTTTTCTGAGTACTACACATATAATAATATTTTATGATCAAGAATAAGATGTGAATAAGCTAATATAATTGAGATCATTCTAAAATTGTCAAACTAATAACAATTAAATTTTTCGGTTTTCAGTAGTGTAACTACGTTCATGGATACTCGTAAATATTCGTTGGTTTCGGATTATTTTACATATTTAGGGAAATTTTAATAAGTTGGTAGCATGGTTGAAGTATATCAGGTTAGACATTGCGCAGGAAATGTGACGTCACCTGGCGCCCATCAAAAAAATTTAATGTGTCATTATATGAGGTTATTGTGTTTTTTGATATATTTTTATTTATTTTCACTTATAAACTGATTAAAAATGTATTGTGCAGTGTTTGTGTTTTAAAAGTAATACTCGCTCTAAAAACAGTACAATGTTTTTTCGATTTCCGAAGTTTCCGAAGTACAAAAAAAGTAGGTTATTATATGAATAAATATGTTAGTTAATATTAATAGACTTTACTTTAAATAATATAAAAGAAGTACTGTAAGAATTGTGTAACAGCTTTAGGTAGTTATGTACTCATTTATTAATTTTAGCATTTTATTCAATAATAATAAATAATAACAATAAAGCACTTCACAACATTTTTATAACATTTATTTCATATATAAACTTGTATGATTGTAAATATTAGTTATGCTCATATGTACATATGGCATACTCGTTCAGTAAAATGTTAGTTAGGTATATAAAAACCGTAACATAAATCTACAATAACAATATGCACCAAAAAGTTCTACTGATAATACAAGCTTTTGTAAATGAGTTTGTTAAAAAAAATATTTTTTCGAGTAAAAATTTATAAAATCACTCTAAACTAATCTAAAGTTTGGTATTTGTTACATATTTGACAATTATTTTAACGATAAAATTAGCCATAATATATAATCGCGCTTTTTCTGGTTTTAACATCTAGCACTAACAGTTTTTATAATATAAAGCATATCGGAATCGTAAAAAAAGTGTATCCCTTTTTTAAAGTAATTATCACTTTTTGGTGTACAATACTTTATAATACATATTTAGTAAATATATAGCCGTAGAAAAATGAAAACCACCCGAAATACACAATAACCCTATGCAATCCAATGTTAAATTATTTTGTTTGGACTCCAGCTGACGTCATGCGCAAACTTGGACGAATTTGGGTCGCGTGAGTGTCTAACCTGTGTAATTTTTAAATCATGAGTTGGTAGTACTATAATGAAAGAATGACATCACTTGTGACGTGCATCGGGATTTGAATTAAAAATTCTATAATCACAAACTTTTTTAGGCGTGGGCCCGAGGTCTATAACGATAACTTAAAAACTACTGAATTAAAAACGTTGAAATTTTGCATACAAGATTCTGATACCCTAGATTAGATCTGATTAGATTTTGGTGTCAATCGGACAACCGGAAGTGGCAGTTGCTATGAGCGATGATGTCATTACTAAACAAAATGGCAATAAAGTTTTACGTATATTTTATATCCACTATAGTTTATTTTTCAAACTTTTTTGAAAACATGAACATATTTTGATAGGGATGTATTTGTCGATATATGTAAGTAAGTAATGTAATGTAACTTTATTTATCAAAAGATAATAATATACAAATATAAATATCATAGCATATAAATAATTAAACAATAATACCAATAATAAATATAAATATAAAAATAAATTCAAAATGAGACTAGTAAAATTAAATTAATTCTCAAAATTATAATATATAACAACATAACAATATACATAACAAGAGCCCAAGTTCTTAAGCTTAATAAAAGAGTAATTATTAATTTTTTTTTTTAATTTTATCTAGTTAGTGAATAATTATTTTTAACATATAAATGAGTTCATTCTTAAAATGACTGGTACTGTTACTACTTTTAATATTCTCAGGCAGAAGATTGAATTGAGCAATTCCCTTATAAAATAGACTTCTCATGGAAATACTTTTATTAGTTGTCCGTATATAAAATGTTATTGAGTTTGCTGCTCTTGTATTCCTCTGGTGTACATCTGTGATCGGGATAAGTTGACAGTTAAGATATTCAGGCAACAAATTATTTACTATTTTAGATATAAAAATCATTGTTCGTACATACAGCAGTTTTTCAACATTTAACCAATTGAGAATTTCCAACATGAACTGAATACTTGTATATCTACTACAACCTAAAATTACTCTCATTCCTTTATTTTGTAGGACTTGAAGTCTATCGAAATTGGTACATCCTGTATATATTAAAGAACAGCAATAGTTAAAATGGGGTAGAATAAGTGTATTATATACAGTCAATTTAGTTGGTATTGATAGATACAGTGACACCCTCCTTAAAAATCCAATTTTTTTCCTATTTTTTTACAGATATATTCAATATTTTTATTAAATTTTAGTTCTCTATCCAACATAATTCCTAAATATTTTATTTCTTGAACCATTTCTACTACTTCTTCATTTATTTTGATATTTAAATTGAAATTTAAAAATCTTTTATATAAAAATCTGATGTGGCCAGCACATGACCTCTCGCCATTTTTGAATCAAAAATTTACAGGTTGACACAAAAAAGTATGAAAAAAAATTATATTTTTGTAAATCTGGCAACAATGGCAAAAGTTTCGAAAATTTTAATGAGATGAAAATACACTATAGGGTATGTGTAAAACTTTATCGCCGTTTTGTATAATAATGGCGTCATCACCCATAGCAACTGCTACTTCCGGTTGTGCGATTGGCACCAAAATCTAATCAGATCTAATCTAGGGTATCAGAATCCTGTATGCAAAATTTCAAATTTTTTTATTCAGTAGTTTTTGAGTTATCGTTACTACAACATCCATCCAAACACACACACACACTAACACACACACACACACACACACTAACACACACACACACACACACACACACACACTAACACACACACACACACTAACACACACACACAGACATCATCGCGAAAATATTAAAATCGTATTCTAGGGACCCCAAAACGTGTTTATCAATTGAAAACTCACTACCCAATTTTTAGCATGATTCCTATACCTCTCTTATCTGAAGGGCGAGAGGTAAAAAGTTGTTACCAATAAACATAAATTTAGATTTCATCTCATTAACTTTTAATTTATTTTGTTTAAATTTGGATGTTAACAACCCCAATTCATGGTTAACAGTATTAACAACCTCAACAAAATTGTCCCCAAAATAATAAATGAACGTGTCATCTGCAAAATGTTTTATTTTACATTTCCTAAGAACCTTTCCCAAGTCATTTATATAAATTATGAATAGTAAGGGTCCGAGCACGCTCCCTTGTGGCACCCCAAAAGTATTTAATTCTGGGTTTGACATTTTATTATTAATTTTAGTCACTTGATATCTATTAAATAAATAATTACTCAACCAATCATAGACAGCTCCCCTAAATCCATATTTTTTTAACTTTTGAAGTAGGATGTTACGGTCGATTGTTTCAAAGGCACGTTTAAGGTCAATGAAAACTGCACAGATACCAACTCCTGGCTCGTCAAGAATATTTTTCATGTCTGAAACAACTAATTGTAGAGCTGTAGAGCAAGAATGAGCTTTTCTAAAGCCAGATTGATAACTACATAGTATTTCATTGGAAGTTATAAAATCCATGATTTGATTGTAAACAACTACTTCTAAAAGTTTTTCACAAAATGGTAGCATATTTATAGGTCGCAACTGATCCGCCTTATTTGTGTCAGCTACTTTTGGGATTGGAATTATTGTTGATGTTTTAAATCGCTGTGGAACAATACCCTTTTCTAAACTTGTATTTATTAAATTAAGTAATGGATAACCAATTATTAAATCAAGACCTATCTCATCTGTACTGGACTTCTTTATTTGAGTTTTAATGATTTCATAAATTACTTATTGTTACTGTTCTAAACGTCGACATTGTAGATTCGTTTAGGGGCACTGTTTCCAAACAAGATTCAATGTCAACCTCACCCATTTCAATAGATACCATAATGTTCTGTATGCTACCCACATAATATTGATTTAAAACATCCGCAAAATTCTCATTATATTCTGTCCCTTCACATACCAAATTATGGATATTATTTGTCGAATTTTTTGTACCAACTATTAGTTTAAGATGTTTCCACATCAACTTGGGATTTCCCTTATTTTTATCAATATTTATTTCATAAAAATATCGTTTAGATTCCCTTAAAGTCCTAACACATTCGTTTCGTTTTAGTTTATAGTTCATCCAATCACCTGCCTCATTTGTAAATTTAAATTTTTTGTAAGCTATATTTTTATCTTTAACCACTTGTCTGCATTTACTATCAAACCGTTTATTATTTGTATTAAATAACTTTATACATTTAGTAGGAGCTACATAATTAATTGCTGATAATACATTACTTATAAAAATATCTGCTAAAACATCAACTTCGACTATAGAGTAACCCCAATCCTTTTCAACCAATATATTGACCATTTTTTCATAATTTATATTCACACGAATTTGTTTAGTTTCCGCTAAATCAGTATTAGGGTTTTGTATTTTAACTTGTAATATGGAATGGTCTGATATTATGTAATTTTTTTCTACACAAGCAGCTAAAGTGAAATCGTTAGTTAACACAAGGTCAATTGTTGATTTTGAATCCTTATGCACTCTAGTAAATTCAGCGATTAGTTGTTTCATTCCATTATTTTCAATATATTCCAGAAGTTTTCTTTTTTCTGGACAATTTTTATCAAAATGAATGTTAAAATCACCTGTTATAATCACACTACAACTGCTATGTGCTTCGACATATTCATCTATCCATTTTGAAAAAGATTCAAAGAATGGAATAATGTTAGCATTGGGAGACCTATATACACCTGCTATACAATATCTAGTACCGTTTACTTTAACTTCCATAAATAACAACCAAAAATTCATATTAATGATTAATGTTCCTACATTTGACACATTTAAAAACTTTTTGTTATGTCGACTACTTGAATCACACCGTGCTAAATCATACCCATCGATCCATAATTCAGAATCATTAAACTCACTAGTTATACAAGTTTCAGTTAAACATTAAATTAAAGGTTGATATTTTTCGGTATAATATATTATTTCATCTCTGTGCTTAAAATAGCTTCCTGTATTCATACAAGAGAGAAATAAATCATTTTTATTACCGTTTGGACTTTTTTTTGATTGTTATTGATAATTAACTCTTTCTTTAACTTTAGAAATTTGTTTTATATAGCTTACACATTTAGTATCAATATTAATGTTTCTTATTTTCAAGACATCTGTAGCAAATTTACAGTTTGTGCATTCGTACTTACTGGCACTGCAGGCTTCTTTTTTATGATTTTTGTTGCACATCGGACAAACTGCCGGAGATTCACATTTTTCCGCACGATGACCGAACTTCCAACAATTAAAGCATCTTAACACACTAACAAACTCAAAAAATCGGTAACTACTCCATCCCATACGAAGATATTTTTTTCTTTTTAGCAAATAAATAAACTGTTTTGAATTAAGCTCAAGAATTAAATTACAGGTACCTCTCAAACTTATACCGGTTTTATATTTCCTTACAAATTTAATTCCACCTTTTAAATCATCTGGCAAATTTTGGTTTTCAATTTTTGATGTAAATTCGTCAACATTTTGTAACTGCACTTCGTTGATATTAATTACTTTTATTTTAGAGTTTAGCATGTTTCCTGTAGTAATTTCATAATCTTGACCCAACTCGTTTTGCGTTTTTATTTTTAAATTTTGCAGCGATTGTTCATCTTCGCAATGAACTATTACGCATCCGTGTGACACCTGCTTTACTCTTGATATCGTTGCTGCTATATCCGCTGGACTCACTCTTTCTTCTAAATCATTTTTTGTTTTGGTACTATCTTGATTAGCATTTTTAGGTTTGATAATTAAAGGTTCAATTTTACTTTGTTTTTTTTACAATATCAGAGAATTTCGGCTGTTGTTGTTTTTGAATCAAATCGATTAATTGTTCGGTTTTTTCCAGCTTTTCTTTGGTTTTTATATCCATCGTTTTTTCCAATTTCAAGTTTGCTTCTTCCAAACAATCATTACAAAACCACTTTACGTTTGAACTTTCTTGTTTAAATTTTATAAGTTGATCTTTTACTCTAGCACATAATGAATGAAACAATTTATTACAATAATCACATGATATACATTTTGAATTAACTATGAAATTGTCAGAGCACACCGCACACACTTGTGCACGGTTCGCCATCTCAACTACTAATGCGACTTAAAAAAAATATTTGGCTAACAAATGGGCTAATGACGGTCTCTCTTTGTAGCTTAGACTAGGTTAATTAAAATTATAGATAATGTCACGTAAAAAAATTAAACGAAAAAAAAAACATGAATAACACTAGTTTGTATGATGGGTATCGGAAATGCCGGTCCGATCCTGCATAAATTTAATAGGGTTCTTTCCCGGAGAAACTAACTAGTAAAGTGAAAACAGGAACTCGATCGGAGCTCTCGTTCGAGAGTTATACCTCTAGATGTGCGGACATGATTTTTTTTGCATTTTTGTATTCTGGGAGCTCAGAAAAAACATCGATAATTGTTCTCTTACTAAATTAATACTCTAAAGATTCAACAATATTAGTTTTATAAATATGATTTCTAATTACAGGTGAAATTTTCCCAGCCACATTCCCAGAAAAAGGTCCCGAACAATATCTCCGTAGCGCCAGACACCTTTCCAGTTCTGGCAACAACGAAATTATAGACGTATACGACTCCAACTTGGGATTACTAAAAATAGGACCATTTAATTACAAACCTTTAAGAGGTGCTGATCTATGGTTAGAACAAAACGACGAATTCATTTTACATCACCTTTCAACATCTCCTGAAGTAGAACCTTCTCACTTCGTCTCATGTATTCGAGGAACTTTGAAATATATACAGGAGAATCCTTTTCCGGCTGTGACTGTTTTTAGGGATAATAGACCGCATTATTTTAGACGCGATGAACAGACTGGTCTTTGGATATCTGTTTATTAGTTTTTTGTTTTTCAGAGAATTAAAATATATTCTGGAATTTTAATAATTTTGACTGCTGATAAATATAGGTAAAATTCTTGTTACTATTTTAAATACATTTATTTTATATATACATTTAAATATATTTCTATTTCTATATATTAGTAATAATGTAAATAACTATATATTTTTTTGCTTTATGACATTATTTTAGCCCAGTGAAACGTTGAAAAATAATTCTTATCTTGTGTAGCTTTTTCGCTTATTTTATCATTGCCATTTTATATCCAAAACCTTAGAACAAATATAATTTAAAATTTTATTTTTATTTAATATAACTGCGATCACATCGAATATAGTTTATTTTTTTGATAATTGTTTACTGTTAGATATATTATTATGCTTAAAGAATTCGAGATTAGGTTTATTTATATACAATTAATTTTATTTGTTGTTCTGGACCCTTGAAGTACAAATTTAGTTTATTTACAGGTACCAAATTATTTCAATTTTACAACTATAAAATACACAATTTTAACAAGTGATCAACAATTTTTTTTAAATATCAGAGAGATCTGCAATCTGTCTAAAGGGGCAATAATCGTTTGGTTTGATAGTTAAGGTGACATGTAATCTCACTCCAGTGAGAGATGGTCTCACTCCAGTGAGTGATCTCTTTCAATACTTAAATCTAATTTTAAAATAGAGTTTGCCTGCTGGCGGAAGCTAGAGTAATTATAGGACGACTTAAGATTAAGCTTATCTGATACGCGTAATTAGGTCCACTTCAGTCTACGCACATCGTTGATTTCACTGCCCCTTAACTGGTTAACGAACACATTTAGATGCACTGTCACGCTGAATCGATGTATGGATTCCATGATGATGTCGTGTTGAATTATGTCATTGGAAACGTAGTAAGGCGCATCAACAATGGTTTGCAAGACTATTTTGGAACTTAAGATGGTTTTGTAGAAAAACACATTTCACCTGATAAGCCAGTACATTTACATTAGTTTAAGTCCAAGTTGTTTATGCTTGGTGAATATATGTTTCTTCCACGTAAGACGCCGGTCTAAAGGCATGCCAAGGTACCGGGTGCCCCATTATATTTTCTGGTATTTCAAGAGATTATAACTAGAGGTGGAGAAATATCGATAGCACTATCGATAGTCTGGACTATCGAAAATTATCGATAGTTTTTAACGCTATCGATTAATATCGATAGATCTAGATTTTAATTTTCAAAACGAGAAATAAACAAATATCGATTTCATTTCTTCGGTATTAATACTCCAATATAATATGTAAAAACAAAAAAATATATCCTAGTTCAATCGAATACTCTTAAGTGACATCTAGCGCAAGCCAACATAGTTTACAAGATTCCATTACAGGATTCTGTTCACCACGTTAAGTTCAGGGATATTATAAACAAATTGCACTAGCGACTAGGGAGGGAATCACCTACACTTCTCAAGTATGAAAACGGGGAACTACAGAAAATGAAATATAAATTTATAAATACTGTGTGTTAGAGATGTTTGATATTCTAAAAAGTATCGATACTCAATACCGATACGTATCGAAATGTTCAATATCGATACGATATAATATCGGTATCCAAAGTATCGATCCAATATATCGATTGATTGAAAATGTTAGGTTTTTAGTTTTTCTTAAAATTCCAAATTAATGTTCCATTCGATAATTTCGATACAAAATTTGAAACCAGTTATGGGAAAAAATAATTGATTATTTTTTTCGCCAATAAAATAAGTAATAATTTATAGGACAACTAGAGGCACACAATGAATTTTAAAAGTATCCGAAAATTTTTTTTCAACTACCAACATTACATTTTTCATGAAAATAATGTTACGTAAGAACAAAGCTGTTTTAATTTTCGATAAGATATTGATATTAAGTATTTACGTATCGATACCCTGTATCGTGCTAAAAGTATCGATACAAAATATCGAGTAGCGACACTCAAAGCAAAGACTAGTAATTTTTGCGCAAAGTATCGATACTCTAGAATATCGACACTCAAAGTATCGATATGTATCGAACATCTCTACTGTGTACGAATTTTAGTAGAAAGAGTAATTTTTTGTGAACTCGATAACTTTTTAACAACAAAGTCTAAAAAAAGGGAAAAATAGGCAAAAAAACAGAGAGAGTAAGTGGCTGTGTCCGGCTGGTACCTATCAAACTACGATAGATACCGTGGCTATCTATAATTTTAATGAGAGCTAAGAACTAAGGCAAAAACGTCAATATGATGATATTTTTAAATAAGAATCAGTGGATTTGTACTTGATATTGTTTGTTTTAAATTTTGTATAAAGTTAATAGTAAATTTTATTATTTTATGAAGACATCGATAGTTGTCAATAGTCGTGATTTTGAATATCGATAACTATGGATAGTGGCGACTATCGATATTTCTTCACCTCTACTTATAACATTTAAACAAGTGAAGTCAGATTCGTGCTGTTTTCATTGAAATACTTTACAATGATACAAGTTTTGATTAGACTCAAAAGTTTTTTCTCACTTCCGGATAAACAGAATGGCTTTTTTTAAATCTGGTTTGAACAACAGATTTACTTTCAGCGAAATAAAGGTAGCATTTTCCTGTTCTTTACCGGAAAATACCATTTTTATGCAAAAAATTTAGCGAAAACAGTGAGATACAAGAATTGTGACATTCACGTTAAAAATATTCCAATGTCTACTAAAAAATTACGAATATTTAATTGTTGACTGCTGATTTGACAGGCGGTATGCTTTAACATTAATTGAGCAGTTAAATTCTGCGTCGATTTAAAAAAAACCTTATATATCTTAGAGTTATGTAGATTACTATATCTTTAGTCCGCAGCCATTTTTTTTCTTAATATTTAAAGTATACCACGTGCCGCCATTTTTGTCTGCGTCTCTTTCTGCTGCTGAATTTCCTATATCTTCCCTAACACATTGAATTCCCTATAGTGGCAGTAGAAACGGCCTAGGGTATCTACTGAAATGTGTGGAAATGTGTGAAAATGTATGGAAATGTGTGGATCTGGGTGGAAATGTGTGGATATGACTGGAAATGTGTGATAGCTGAAAGAAGTAGCTATCATCTTATCAGAAAATTTACAGATTAGTACATTTAAAAAGGCAAAAACAAAATTAAAAAAAAAACGCCATTTTGTTTTGACCGAAAAGTGAGAAGAAAACTTTTATGAATATAAACAAAACTTGTATCATTGTGAAGTATTTCAATGTATCTATCTTTATTCGTTTAAAAGTTCTTGAAATACCGGAAAATATAATGGGACACCCGTTATTATACATCCTCAGCTTAAGGGAGTTGACAGTTATTAATAAGTACTGAAAGTCAGTGTGAATATTAGATGGATGGACTTTATTTCGTTGATTTTAATTCGCCAAGTTTTCAGTGAGTATTGAATTTTAGTTAAATTGTTTTGTAGGTTCTATGGTGGCGATGTTGGGTTTATGAGCAGTAATGTCAAATCTAGCACAATGTGCTAAAAGTGGCACTTTTAGATCTGGAATCAGGGACGCGCCAAGTACTCTTCAGCGCTGTCGTGCCAAATAATGATAGGCGTCTTTATATGTATTGAGCCAAAATTACCACCCAATCTCACACAGTTCAATTTGTGCGGATTTTACCTGAAAAAATTAAAACAGCTTCAAATGGCAGTGGCTTAACAAATAGGAGGAGAAAGGTGACATATTCTTCCAAATGCATACCGCTGGACAATTGTAGGCCATTTATTTTGAACAATTCTCTAATCAGTTTACATAACTTTAGACCGTTTTACTAATATTTTAGACCGTGTTTGGACAATTTGAGACTATTTGGACAATTTTAGATTATATTGAACAATTTATGTAACTTTAGTCCATTTTATTATTATTTTAATCCATTTTAAGACACTTCTAGACCATTTTGGATAATTTTAGATTTTTAAAAAAAAATTCTCTGATCAATTTAGGTAACTTTGGTTCAGTTCGGGAATTTTATACCATTTTGGACAATTTTAAATTATTTTGGACAGTTTTAAGTGATTTTAGACTATTTTGAACAATTCTTTAATCAATTTAGGTTACTTTAGACCATTTTATTACCATTTTAAACCATTGTTGGACAATTTTAGACCATTTATGACAATTTAAGACTATTTTCCACAATTTAGTTAATTTTCAATAATTCTTTGATCAATTTAAGTAATTTTAGACCGTTTTATTTTTATTTTAGTCTGTTTTTGGACAACTTTAGACCATTTTAGATTATTTTGAACTATTCTTTGTTCAATTTAGGCAACTTTAAACCGTTTTATTACTATTTTTAAACCATTTTGGACAATTTTAGACCATTATAAATAGTTTTGAACAATTATCTAATTAATTTAAGTAACTTCAGACCGTTTTAGAAGATTTTGGACAATTTTAGATTATTTTAAACAATTCTCTGATCCATTTTAGGTAACTATATACCGTTTTATTATTAATTTCGACAATTTTTAGATTTTGGACCATTTTAGATTATTTTAAACAATTCTCCGATCAATTTACGTTACTTTGGACCGTTTTTTATTATTTTAGACACTTTATAAGATGTTGGACAATTTTACGAGTATTTTAGATTATTTTGAAAAATTCTTTAATCAAGTTAAGTAACTTTAGAAAATTTTAGAGCATTTCAGATTATTTTGAACAATACAATTGATAAATTTGAGTTTGAGTAACTTCACACTGTTTTAGACAATTTGTAGAAGATTTTGGACAATTTTAGATTAGTTTGAACAGTCTTCAGATCCATTTTAGGTAACTTTAGACCGTTTTACTGATATTTTGAACAATTTTAGACCATTTTAGATTGTTTTGAACAATTTAAGTAACTTTAAACCGTATTATTATTAATTTAGACAATTTTTAGAAGATTTTGGACAATTTAAGATTATTTTGAACACTGATAATTCACACGAAAATGCACACGCATATATTCACAGTGGAACCGACATTTTTTGACCTTGTTCTTGTCTATTTTTCAAGATGATTTAAAATACGTGTTTCATGATATCGTTCCTAATTTTTATATAAAAAAAATTTCACCGCCGGTCTTGGTAGATAATTTTTTGGTTATGTAAACGCGGCTTTAAGGCATACGGCGCGTCCCTGCCTGGAGTAGCATTAGAGCATGCACTATTTAAAAATAGGCAATAACTGGCACTATTTCGTTTATTATTGAATATAATTATTGATCCAAATATGGCCAGAAATGAATTTATTCTTATCAAAATCTCAGAATTGTTTGAAATTAAGCGCAATTGAAGTTGCGCTATGTGTAGATCGAACAAAAAATGCACGTTACTACTACAGCCAAATGAAATCTGTTATTTTATGGCGTCATAAACCACGCACCGATAAAGATGAAACCAAACAAGTGGAGAAGCACCATCACTATTTTGCCACCAACTTCAGCACAGATAAAAGCCCCTCCATAACACTGTTAGTGTGAGATACCAGTAGAGAAATGTCATCAGCATATGTTACCGTCGTTGCGGTTCTTGTTGTTGGTAGGTCTGCGGTAAACAAAAGATATAATATTGGTCCTAGTACACTTCCCTGGGGAACGCCAAAGTGGACGGAATATAAGTCGCTAGATTCAATGACTTGCTTTACTAGAGAATGCAATGCAATATGATTTAAGTAGCTGATTGTGATGGTGAGGAAGGGACTTCTTTAATTTGACTTGTACGCCGCTATATACAATACCATATACCACCTTGATTAATGTTGTAGAATATTTGATGAATTTGCTCTTTTGTTTAGTGTTTACTGCGAAAGCCAAATTGGATCGGGATTATTTTCCTTTCTGCTATTATTATGTTTAGTTTTTTAACGTACAGCTGGCGAGAATTGGTAGCAAGCTTATGGGCCTGCAGGACGAGACATCTTCAGGATTTTTCACAGGTTTTAAGATCGTGAATATTTGAGCAACCTAACGTTCAAGGTGCTGCCAAAATAGTTCGATCTCAGTATTTAATTGAATATAAACGTTATTAGCTTAATGCATTTTGAGACACTTTTTGTAGTATTTTGCCAGAAGTGAGATCAAATGCTGCTGCTTTTTTGGTATGTGTTTTTTTATGGCCTCCATATTTGAATTTGCGGTGAGGCATTTCTATTTGAAATGTAATATCGAAGTAGCTCATTGTCTCATTTTCTTCCTCGGTGGATATCGTAGAGGGAAAGGGTTGGAATACATTTTCTAGATGTTTCGAGAAAGCTTTGGCTTTTTATTTATAATCTCTAGACCTGTCTTCATTTTTTATTGGAGGATTGTGTTGCTGAGGTCTTTTTACTACCGTTTTACATCAAACAAAAAAGTTAGATACGAGATGTTCACATTAAGTAAATTAAGGTTATTGTTGTTGACAGATCACCAAACAATTCAAATAATATTGCCAAAGTAAGATGTCTAAAAACCCTGGTGTTTTCACTTATACCTGTAAAAGTTTGGATCAAACTGGGAGATCTCTACCTACTTGATTTTTACTAATTTTTGAGAGATTACTAAAGTTTCAGATTAGAAATTTTAGGATGGCGCATACATCGCTCATAGTAAACTGTAAACAGAGATCACACAGGGTGTATTTATAATCTGGTACTGTCCAGACGAAATCGAATTGGTAGATACACCAGGATTTTTAGACATCTTATGCCAAAGCCAAACACAGAACAAAATCACAAAACCGAAAAGACATTGCATAGTAGAACAAATAGAGGGTAGCTGGATTTGTGGTTCTAAAAAACATCCCAAATATCCCCACCGATGCATGCATCGTTGAAAATGTTACGCGGGGTCATAGGTCAAGATAAACGGTTTTTCGCAAAAATATCGCTAAAGGTAACGTTTATCGAAAAAATAGTGGTTATTAAATTTTGTAGCTTAAGAAATTGCCTACAAAATACATATTAATACTTATTTTTTCGTAAGACTAACGGTTTTTGAGAAAATATTATTCAAATAAACTCATAAACTTGCACTTCTTTTCACACCACCTTTGAGATAGAGTACAAGATGCGTTTTTTTATTGGTGTTCCCACAGGCATAATTCAGGTCTAGTTGTAATTGAAAAATATTTATTTAAAGAAAATAAATAAATTATAAACTATTTTTTATTAGCAAAATGATTATTTTTAAAAAATGTAATAAATAATTTTTGTTTCTATTTAAAAAAAGAATAATTTTTTTTAATTTTTTTTTCTTTTAAATGTATACTTAAATAAAAAATATTATATTGCAGTTAAATGATTAATTTTTTATTGATCAGACGAATTATTATGGTTCTTCTTCTGACACCATTTCAATTATCCTGTCCATATCTTCATCATCTCCTGTATTTCCTAGTGTCAGTCAAGAAACACGATGGATCTACATCTTCAGTAGGCTCGTCATTATTAACGTCATCAAACCTATCGGGCGATACATTTAAACAATCCTGACCATGACAATTACCGCATACTGGCGAACAGTTTTATCTTTTCTGCAACCACAGTTTAAGGTACAGCCCTTGGTGCAATTACAAAAAATAGAGTTGAGTATACTATCAGGAGCGGGAGGAAGAAGAGTTAACTGGCTCCAAAATTTAATTTTGCATGTACATCCCCAGTCTAGAGGGTATCGTGTAGTACATTGTATGCATTAATTTGTGTTATAGACTTTGATACTTTCACGAAAATACATTTTCCGATATTTTAAATAACATTCAACGTTTAATTACAAATATTTGACACATATACCGTTAAGGAGTGCATACTGTACATTACAACTTTTAGAATAGAATCTTCTCAAAACCCGTTAAAAAGTAATAATTATTTTTTATAGACAATTTTCTATGCTACAATTTATAGATGGGGATACTTGGGATGTTGTAAGCTAACAAATTAGGTTCGTACGACAATCTAGCTTTCCGGGAATTTTTCTGAAGTTTAACCTTTGTCTTTATTCCCGAACTATTAGAAACTCCTGAGATATTTTTTTCATTTTTTTGATAAGAAAACCAAGATTTTTAAATAAAAATATCAACTGTAAATCTTCTATTAATATTTTGATGAAGTTCGATGATTATTATGTGAATGGATATCAGAACTACCAGGGACATAAAACGGACAAGCTATGGGTAAACCACATGGGATGTCCTCTGGGCAACCTCTGCGGAATATCCCCTGGAGGTCCCAATCACGCCCTTCTATATAAAAGGGCATATCTAGCATCTCCCTGTATTGTTAGGGTTCTTAGGTACTATATCATTAATTTTTATATTTATTACTTCATCTGGAATTCTTTATGCAATTATTTTTTTGTAATTTCTATATTTTCTATGTTAATTGCATTGTTAAATTTTATAAATTGTCTGCCATAGATGTATAATTAATAAAAAAAATAAATATTTTATTACACATTTATATCCTTTTCTTGATCATATTTCACAATCCTTTTTTTATGGATACAGGCACAGGTCAGTTATACTAGATGATTCACGGCAATGTTAATTATACAGAACAAATTGGCGCCATCTGGGTCTTTGTACCGAAAGTACTAACTTGTCATTAAATAGCAGTAAATTTAAATTATATTTTAGAGTAATTTATAGTACTATCGCGAAAGAACATCACAACTTAAAAAATTTCAAATTTTAGGTTAAAATAAGTTCCATATTTTTGTGACATTTTATTACAAAAAAATCTAATGTGTCCAGCACATGACCTCTTGCCATTTTTGAATAAAAAATTTACACCTCAACACAAAAAAGTATAAAAAAATTGACTTTTGTAAATCTGGCAACAATGGCAAAAGTTTTGAAAATTTTAATGATACGAAAATAAACTGTAGTGTATACAAAATATATGTGTAAAACTTTATTGCCATTTTGTTTAGTAATGACTTCATCACCCATAGCAACTGCCACTTCCGGTTGTCCGATTGACACCAAAATCTAGTCAGATCTAATCTAGGGTATCATAATCTAAGTTTTTGAGTTATCGTTACTACACAGACACAACACACACACACAAATAATAAAAAGTACAATTCTGCATTGAAAGGAAATAGTTAAGTTAACTCTTCAAAGACGAAACGTTGCCTATAAAAAATTTCAATTTTTTTTAATCAATTTTGTAATCTGAATTTTGACGCTGCACCGACCTTGACCAAAGGTGTCTGTGTACCAAATTTTATGTCAATCGGCCCACTAGTGTTTTCTCCACCCCTCCCACAATTCAAAGTGAATAAACATAAACGAAAATGTTATATTTCAATATTTTTTATCCTGTTTTAAATAAATTAAAAAAAAACAAACATAGCATATGTTATATTGTATTTAATTAAAACTAACTTCTAAATATAAGAAAATAATACTTTACTAATTGTATATATAGATAATTGCTATACTAGACGTTTCCAGAGGAAGCCATATTGAAGTTGCAACATGTGTTGTGCTATATATCGGTTTACATAGCAGGTAATAGAAGCAAACTATATTTCAAAAGGAAACTGTAAATTCCAGTTTTGCGAGTTATTTTTATTTTGTCTAAGCTTACGACATCGACATATACGTCGTCTTTTTTCAAGATCACTCAATAGACTCGTCGAACAGACGAGGAAACATTTCTTCTTTTTTTTCTTGTCATTAAAAGCGCTGTAAAAACTAATTACATTTTTCATTTTTGTAAGACAGAAGACGTGTATGCCGATGCCGTAAACTTGGACATTGTATATACAATGACTTGGACCAACCAATTTTCTTATGAAATACAGTTTGCTTCTGTTACCTGCTATGTAAACCGATAGATGACACTACAGGCGATGCAAATTCAGTCTGAAACGGTTTATTAAAAAATTATTTTTGAATTTTTTTCAAGCCAAACCAAAAACCTCCCTCAGCAGTAAAATTAAAACCTTTTTTTGCAATTTTTACAGGTATCGTTGATTTGGCAGTTGGAACTAATTCAAAGTTATGTAATAAATACAAAAATACAGTTTTTATTTCAAGTAGAGCAAACCTAGAGCCTATACAATTTCTAGGTCCTGATCCAAAAGGAATATAAGAATAAGGATTAATATTTCCTTTATTTTCATCATTAAATCTTTCAGGATCGAAACGATGAGGTTCTGGATAAATATTTGGATCGTGATGAATACCATAAATGTTTATAAAAATTGCCTCTTTTTCATTTATATGAACAGGCTTTTCACCAGGTAATTTAGGTTGAATTGTATAAGGTTTAACACATTGTCGATCTACCCCTAATGCAGTTGGCCATTTTCTTAACGCCTCTGAAAAAAAGTTTAATTTTTATATAAATAGGTATTATTTAAATTTACATCTTTTACCTGATACAACCATATCCATATACTTCATTTTCAATAAAGCTTCATACGTCAAAGTTCCTTTACAAGTCTCTAAAGTTTCTTCAATTTCATCTCTAAGTCTTTTTTGTATATCTGGATTTGCTGCTAATTCATATCCCATAAAACACATCAAAGCTGATACGGTTTCAAAACCGGCAAAAAAGAAAATAAGAGCTTGAGCTGCTATATCCATATTAGTTAATTCCATTTGAACCCCTTTTCCTAAAAAAATAGGTGGTATATTAAACGAATAAGTCTTACAAGAATATCTCTCGGAACAAAGGCGAAACTACGGGAATTCTGGAAAAAGTTTGATACAAAAGTTGCGGGGAATTTGATGCTCTATAACGTTGCAATAAAATATTTTGCACTAAGAAAGTTGCACGTACATTTTTTTCGCGCCCCTCTAGCGGCGTTATGGAAAAAGATTGACGTTGTAGAGAATTTAATGCCCTACAACTATGAACTAGAACATTTAGCAATAAATTGCATTGCTTGTCCTCAAAATCTGGAAATTTTGGATTTCAAACAGTTTGATACAAAAGTTGTAGGGAATTATATGCTTTACAACTTTGCACCAGAACATTTGGCACCAAGTGCATTGTTTGTTCTCAGAATCTGTAAAAAGTGGGAAAAATCTGTTAGTTAATTTTTTCTCGCAATATAGCGGAAAAACTATTGGGAATTCTGGAAAGAGTTTGATACAAGTTGTTGGGAATTTTATGATCTATAACAAAACTATTAGTAATTCTGGAAACCGTTTCACACAAAAGCTTTAGGGATTTTTATGCTCTGAATCTTTGCAATAAAACATTTTACACCAAGTGCATTTGTTTGTCCTCAAAATCTGGAAAAGTCAGAAAATCCTATTTGTAAATTTTTACTTTCCAGACCCACCTCCGAGAAGGGATGGTATTGTGAACGAGTAAAAAAAAATGTTCGAGATAAAGATGGAAATATCCATTTTGAGGTCACCTGAGATGAGTAAGAACATTTCCAGATGGAAGTCTGTCTGTCTGTCTGTGTGTATTCTTTCACGATAGAAAGTTTCCCGACGAGTATGCACGAATACTTTTTCAGATATTTAATGTAAAAGTTTAAAATTTTAACATTTTTTTATTTTGACAGGTGACAGTTTGAGAAATAATTTTGATTGTTCTCAATAGAATTTTTCAAAGGCATTCAAATGACATATTGCAAGTCGAATTCCGTGATATTGCATCATACAAAACTTCAGCTCAATCGAATTAAACGTCTCTATCGTGGAAGAATACACAAGACAGACAGACAGACTTCCATCTGGAAATGGTCTTAATAATCTCAGGTGAGCTCAAAATAGATATTTCCATCTTTATCTCGAAAATTTTTTTTATCTCGTTCACCTTACTTTCTCTTCTCGGAGGTGAGTCGGGAAAGTGAAGAGCAAAAAAATCTGCATGTGTATTTTTTTTTCGGCGAAACTGGGGGAATTCTCAAAAAATTTTGACACAATTGTATGGAATTTTATGCTTCAGAACTTTGCAATAAAACTTTGTTTGCATTGTTTATCCTCACAAATTCGAAAAGTCAAAAAAACCTACTTGCCCTCTAGCGGCAAAACTATTGGGAATTCTGGAAAAAGTTTGACACGAATATTGTGAATTGTATGCTCTACAACATTGAGATATTTTTCACTAAAGTGCATTGTTTGTCCTTAAAATCTAAAAAAATTGGGAAAAACTACAGAGTATTTTTTGTAGCGGTCTCTAGCGGCGAAACTATTGGGAATTTTGGAAAAAGTTTAATACAAATACTGAGGCATGTCCCAGATGTGTCCGTCTCCGATACGAAAAATCGGGTTTACGTCTGGTGAGGTGTGAGGTTTAGGATTAGGAATACCTCCATTACAGCCGTCTTTCGTGGCCTTTGTCGTTACTCCCCTTTCGTGCTTATTCCAGATCAGTTTGTTGTCTGGTATCCCAGATATTTTGCTTCCGATTTCCACTCAACAAAGTACCCATCTAATTTGATGGTTTTGAGATTGAGGATTCTTTTTCTTGTGAAGTCTTCAAGAGTGGTTTTGGTGGGGATGATGTTTAGACCCAACGCTAAAGATTATTTTATCAGATTAAATCCCATTATGTTGCAAATAGTGTTTGCAAACTTGCCTCTAGCCATTATGAACATATCATCAACATATTATTGGCAGGATATACTGGGGTCAGTCAGAATGTGAAGGAGTTTATCACTGCCACTTCCCCTTGTGGACATCCTTTGGTAGTGTAGACGGAGATCGTGTCTTGCCCTATTTTTGTCTCTACTATTCTACTGGAAAGCAATCCATTTGGACGTCGTGCTGTCTACCCCTCTGTCATCAAGTGTTATTCTGATAGCTCATATATATCTAGAAAGACTCCTACCATAATTTCCTTGTTAGTCAGTGCTACCTGGATATTGTTAGCCTGTACTTTCTGGATATCATAAATGCTTTGTCCGTTGATCTATCTGCTTGATATACATGTTGGTTGGGGTGTACCGCAGTACCCCCTCCAGGATCTCTGTTCTAATTTTTCCATCGTTTTATAAGGACAAACAATGTGAGGCCGATTGGTCGTAGGAATTTAAGCTGCAAGGTACCCCTTTCCTCTGCTTTTGAAATGAAGATGACTTTATACCTTCTCCATATTTCTGGTATGTATCTCAGTTCTAGACTGATCTGAATGAAGCGGTTGATATGGGTCAGGAGATCTTCTTGTTCCCGCTGAAGCAGAGCTAGGAAGATTCCATCGACACCTGGGAATTTTAATGGTTGGAAATTATTCATAACCCATCTTATCTAGAAATTTTTGTGGCTTCCCTAGTAGGCCTGTTGTATTGCTCTAGTGTGTTTCCTGTGAGGATGGGTTTGCTTCCAGAAAAGTGAGTTTCGAGTAGAAGCATGCCTCCTTCCTCTTCACTTTCTGTGAAGCTCCCGTTTGGCTTTTTTAAGGCCATAACTGTATCGACTTTGCATTTCGCCATTACTTTGTTCAGTCTTGCTGCGACGGCTATTGAGTCGATATTTTCAAAGAACTTTCTGAAGCTATTCCAGATATTGCTAGCTCTATTTTTTTCAGAGAGAGAGAGAGAGAGACGATTTAAATGAATACGTTTTTTATTATATAAGTGCAGATGGCAAACTTTTACTCGACATTCCAATTTTAACAATAAATATATAATACTATTTTCAATTTTATTTCTCTACATTAGTTTCATGTGTTAACTAACTATGATTTATTCAATCAAATTAGTTTATCATGATTTCTCGGTAACAGACCCAGAGAAGAATATTCTACACGTTAAACTAAAATACCGCAAAAATTTCCGGTATATCTCGAGTTAATGCACCAAACATTGTAAATTTTCTAAGGTTTGAAAAAGATGTACAAGTATTCCTTTAACAATGTTGTGTTATTCAGTGATTAAAAAAATCTAGTGCCACGTTTAGTGCAATTAAACCAACGTGAAATCGGTATATATTTGGTAGATAAATTTGATCAAACATGTAATTTTTTAAATGTCACAATAAAAGTTTTGATATGAATAAATCAATCAAAATTAAATTTGTTCGTTTATTCATGCGGTTTCAGTTCTGCAAAAACAACTGAGTGGTTCTTTCGACAAAATCATCCTAAAAGCCAACTCTGATAATAACAAGCCATAATTCTTGGCTTTAGCCCACTAAGAATCACAACTATTGACTGCTAAAAAAAATTTCCAGTACCATAACAACCGAAAGAATATTATTTTTACTGACAAGTCTTTTTTCTTTCGCAAAAACAAATTTCGATAATTTTGTTCATAAAATTTGATAAAAATCGCCATTCTTCTCTATTTTCCATTTATGAGTAATAAAAGCCCCCAGACTATATAAGTATTTATATTACTGAAAAATCTTATTAACGAGATTTATCAATCTGCTTATGTATTTCCTAATTTTTATCAGCTTCCTGTATTAATTTTACCATAATAAGTTTCCTATTTATACACTTTTTATCACTTTCTGCGTGTTTTCCTGAAATAGTTATTTATGTTGCAATAATAACAAATGGTCCCTTCAGAAAAACGCGGATAATTAAATTCTCTATAATTTTTTGGTATTAAACTTTTTTAGACTTACGCGTAGTTTAGTCGCTGGAGGGCGCGAGAAGAATACACAGGTAGGCTATTCGGTCTTCTTTGTAGATTTTCAGTACAAATAACGCATTTTCGAAAAAAATATTGTAAAATGAAGTTGTAGAGCATGGAATTCCCTACAACTTTTGTATTTAACTTTTTTTTAGTTCCACATAATTTCGTCGCTAGAGGGCGAAAAAAGTACACATGTAGGACTTTTTGGTTTTTTTTTTATTTTTAGAACAAACAATGCACCTTAGTGCAAAATGTTATACAGCAAAGTTATGAAACGTAAAATTTCTTACAATTAACAAGTAGGTTTTTTTTGACTTTTCCAATTTGTGAGGACAAGGCAATGCAAACAATGTTTTGTTGTAGGTTTTTCAAGATTTTGAGGAAAAATATTTTCGTGCTAAATATTTTATTGCAAAGTTGCATAGAAGTAAATTCCCTACAACTTTTGTATTTAACGTTTTTTCGAATCCCCCGTAGTTTTGCCGCTGGACGGCGAAAAAAATACACAGGATATTTCTTTAATTTTGTGCGGAAATAATGTCTTTACTGCAAAATGTTTCTATGTAGTTGTAGATTATAAAATTGTCTACAACTTTTGTATTAAACTTTTTCCAAAATTCCCAATAGTTTCGCCGCTAGAGACCGCTACAAAAAATACTCTGTAGTTTTTCCCAATTTTTTTAGATTTTAAGGACAAACAATGCACTTTAGTGAAAAATATCTCAATGTTGTAGAGCATACAATTCACAATATTCGTGTCAAACTTTTTCCAGAATTCCCAATAGTTTTGCCGCTAGAGGGCAAGTAGGTTTTTTTGACTTTTCGAATTTGTGAGGATAAACAATGCAAACAAAGTTTTATTGCAAAGTTCTGAAGCATAAAATTCCATACAATATTTGTGTCAAAATTTTTTGAGAATTCCCCCAGTTTCGCCGAAAAAAATCTGCATGTGTATTTTTTTTTCGGCGAAACTGGGGGAATTCTCAAAAAATTTTGACACAAATATTGTATGGAATTTTATGCTTCAGAACTTTGCAATAAAACTTTGTTTGCATTGTTTATCCTCACAAATTCGAAAAGTCAAAAAAACCTACTTGCCCTCTAGCGGCAAAACTATTGGGAATTCTGGAAAAAGTTTGACACGAATATTGTGAATTGTATGCTCTACAACATTGAGATATTTTTCACTAAAGTGCATTGTTTGTCCTTAAAATCTAAAAAAATTGGGAAAAACTACAGAGTATTTTTTGTAGCGGTCTCTAGCGGCGAAACTATTGGGAATTTTGGAAAAAGTTTAATACAAAAGTTGTAGACAATTTTATAATCTACAACTACATAGAAACATTTTGCAGTAAAGACATTATTTCCGCACAAAATTAAAGAAATATCCTGTGTATTTTTTTCGCCGTCCAGCGGCAAAACTACGGGGGATTCGAAAAAACGTTAAATACAAAAGTTGTAGGGAATTTACTTCTATGCAACTTTGCAATAAAATATTTAGCACGAAAATATTTTTCCTCAAAATCTTGAAAAACCTACAACAAAACATTGTTTGCATTGCTTGTCCTCACAAATTGGAAAAGTCAAAAAAAACCTACTTGTTAATTGTAAGAAATTTTACGTTTCATAACTTTGCTGTATAACATTTTGCACTAAGGTGCATTGTTTGTTCTAAAAATAAAAAAAAAACCAAAAAGTCCTACATGTGTACTTTTTTCGCCCTCTAGCGACGAAATTATGTGGAACTAAAAAAAAGTTAAATACAAAAGTTGTAGGGAATTCCATGCTCTACAACTTCATTTTACAATATTTTTTTCGAAAATGCGTTATTTGTACTGAAAATCTACAAAGAAGACCGAATAGCCTACCTGTGTATTCTTCTCGCGCCCTCCAGCGACTAAACTACGCGTAAGTCTAAAAAAGTTTAATACCAAAAAATTATAGAGAATTTAATTATCCGCGTTTTTCTGAAGGGACCATTTGTTATTATTGCAACATAAATAACTATTTCAGGAAAACACGCAGAAAGTGATAAAAAGTGTATAAATAGGAAACTTATTATGGTAAAATTAATACAGGAAGCTGATAAAAATTAGGAAATACATAAGCAGATTGATAAATCTCGTTAATAAGATTTTTCAGTAATATAAATACTTATATAGTCTGGGGGCTTTTATTACTCATAAATGGAAAATAGAGAAGAATGGCGATTTTTATCAAATTTTATGAACAAAATTATCGAAATTTGTTTTTGCGAAAGAAAAAAGACTTGTCAGTAAAAATAATATTCTTTCGGTTGTTATGGTACTGGAAATTTTTTTTAGCAGTCAATAGTTGTGATTCTTAGTGGGCTAAAGCCAAGAATTATGGCTTGTTATTATCAGAGTTGGCTTTTAGGATGATTTTGTCGAAAGAACCACTCAGTTGTTTTTGCAGAACTGAAACCGCATGAATAAACGAACAAATTTAATTTTGATTGATTTATTCATATCAAAACTTTTATTGTGACACTTAAAAAATTACATGTTTGATCAAATTTATCTACCAAATATATACCGATTTCACGTTGGTTTAATTGCACTAAACGTGGCACTAGATTTTTTTAATCACTGAATAACACAACATTGTTAAAGGAATACTTGTACATCTTTTTCAAACCTTAGAAAATTTACAATGTTTGGTGCATTAACTCGAGATATACCGGAAATTTTTGCGGTATTTTAGTTTAACGTGTAGAATATTCTTCTCTGGGTCTGTTACCGAGAAATCATGATAAACTAATTTGATTGAATAAATCATAGTTAGTTAACACATGAAACTAATGTAGAGAAATAAAATTGAAAATAGTATTATATATTTATTGTTAAAATTGGAATGTCGAGTAAAAGTTTGCCATCTGCACTTATATAATAAAAAACGTATTCATTTAAATCGTCTCTCTCTCTCTCTGAAAAAAATAGAGCTAGCAATATCTGGAATAGCTTCAGAAAGTTCTTTGAAAATATCGACTCAATAGCCGTCGCAGCAAGACTGAACAAAGTAATGGCGAAATGCAAAGTCGATACAGTTATGGCCTTAAAAAAGCCAAACGGGAGCTTCACAGAAAGTGAAGAGGAAGGAGGCATGCTTCTACTCGAAACTCACTTTTCTGGAAGCAAACCCATCCTCACAGGAAACACACTAGAGCAATACAACAGGCCTACTAGGGAAGCCACAAAAATTTCTAGATAAGATGGGTTATGAATAATTTCCAACCATTAAAATTCCCAGGGGTCGATGGAATCTTCCTAGCTCTGCTTCAGCGGGAACAAGAAGATCTCCTGACCCATATCAACCGCTTCATTCAGATCAGTCTAGAACTGAGATACATACCAGAAATATGGAGAAGGTATAAAGTCATCTTCATTTCAAAAGCAGAGGAAAGGGGTACCTTGCAGCTTAAATTCCTACGACCAATCGGCCTCACATTGTTTGTCCTTATAAAACGATGGAAAAATTAGAACAGAGATCCTGGAGGGGGTACTGCGGTACACCCCAACCAACATGTATATCAAGCAGATAGATCAACGGACAAAGCATTTATGATATCCAGAAAGTACAGGCTAACAATATCCAGGTAGCACTGACTAACAAGGAAATTATGGTAGGAGTCTTTCTAGATATATATGAGCTATCAGAATAACACTTGATGACAGAGGGGTAGACAGCACGACGTCCAAATGGATTGCTTTCCAGTAGAATAGTAGAGACAAAAATAGGGCAAGACACGATCTCCGTCTACACTACCAAAGGATGTCCACAAGGGGAAGTGGCAGTGATAAACTCCTTCACATTCTGACTGACCCCAGTATATCCTGCCAATAATATGTTGATGATATGTTCATAATGGCTAGAGGCAAGTTTGCAAACACTATTTGCAACATAATGGGATTTAATCTGATAAAATAATCTTTAGCGTTGGGTCTAAACATCATCCCCACCAAAACCACTCTTGAAGACTTCACAAGAAAAAGAATCCTCAATCTCAAAACCATCAAATTAGATGGGTACTTTGTTGAGTGGAAATCGGAAGCAAAATATCTGGGATACCAGACAACAAACTGATCTGGAATAAGCACGAAAGGGGAGTAACGACAAAGGCCACGAAAGACGGCTGTAATGGAGGTATTCCTAATCCTAAACCTCACACCTCACCAGACGTAAACCCGATTTTTCGTATCGGAGACGGACACATCTGGGACATGCCTCAGGACGAGATACCAAAATAGTATGACTTTGTGAAAGATTTCAGCACAAAGCTGGGTCTAAAAAGTGAATGGAATGAGGATACCATTTATAGCCTCAACCAAAATGCCATTAAATCGTACACTGATGGGTCCAGAACTGCAGAGGGCACTGTAATAGGAGTATGTGGATCTGGTGCCAGATGTTCAGAAACTTGGGCAAATTATGAAGTATTTTTCAATTGGAAAAATGCGCTATTAAAAAACGTGTCCAGTTCAAAGAGAAAATGAAATCAGCATGCAAGAAATTCTTATGTCGGAAAGTCAAGAAATCATTAAAGCGCTGAGCTCTCACGTAATCAGCTCGAAGAAAAACTAAATGAGCTAAGCAAGAATAATATAGTTACCCTCCTGTAGTTTCCGGGACAACCGAAGTGAAGGGAAACGAATAGCAAGTAAACTCGAAAAAAAAGGGACTGAGACACCATTTCTGGGACCCGAACTCTTTTATGGGACCAGTAACAGTAAAACTCGGAGAATTGAAAAGAGACGTGTAAATAAGGAATGAGACAAGTGAAAGTTCTTCTGGGAAACTATAACTGGAAGAGGACCACACAATGTATCAACCTGAGTAAAATCAAGCTTCGCATAATGACAGGAGTCCTAACAGGGTACTGCCGGCTGAAAATTCATCTTAAGGAGCTTGGACTAGCACAATAATAGGATGCAGATTTTGTGACTAGAGGTTGAAAACTCAATCCACGTACTCTCAGTATGCATTGCTGTGCAAAACTTAAGGATACATATTAGATAGAAGAGAGATATCTACCGAATCTGAATACGTCAGACAACCTAAATCTCTTGAGGAGAATAGGACCAGTAGAGGGGGTGATCTAAACACTGAGATATCCTCAACGATAAAGAGTAGAGGATACAGTAGATCTTATAGGTCGCGGTGTAATTACCCACATACCTACATACCATTCATGCAATATCTGAAGGTTTTAATTTAACTGGTTAAAAATAAATCAGTAAAACTGGGAAAATACTAATATGACCTTGGTATGTATATCAATAAAGAAGAAAATAAATTTGACATACCTAAATCTGATTCAGTTTGTACAGCAAAGCCAGAATCTTCTACAGGTTCTTCTTTAGCTTCTAACCCATTTTGTGCCTCCATTAATAAATGTATCATATCTGGACGGACAATTCCTTTCTCTCTTCGAACTTTTAGAGTATTATCTATTAAATCTATAAAGAAGCGACTTACTTCCTCTTTGAATAATCTTAATTTCAGTATCTGAAAATTAATTATCAGTTAAATAAATTTAAATCAGACATTCAAAATTTAAACATTTATGTTACGGTTATCTATAAAGTTATTTCAATTTGTTAGTCCCCACCTCTTAACATAACTGATAACCGAATATTTTAAAATGCGCACCGTAACTGTATCCCGAGTCTTTTAGCGCCGTTACACATACGACTGGGACTGGATGGTCGGTACTGACGGTCAGCGGCCAGCGCTCAGGGATCAACATTGACAACTGTATTAGTAGCTGTTACAGTACGGGCACTTAAATTATTATAGTACATTGGAGAAAAATAAAGTACAATAAAAAAGAAACAAGAAATATGTAACGACATCAAAAATAATAAATAAGTACTAATTATTTCAATTAGGTATATGAATTTAATCAACTTTTTCTGGATTATAAATTATACTTCCTCTGCTTTTGGTAGATAAAAAATCCTTAAAAACCCTTAAAAATCTTTAAAAATGCCTTAAAATTCTTAAAAAAAATTAAAATCCTTAAAAATCTTAAGGTTATCTTAAAAATACTTTTAAATCCTTAAAAAATCCTTAAAAATCCCTAAAACCTCTTAAAAAGACTTAAAACTTAGAGATCCCAAAATAATCCTTAAAAAACAATAAAATCCCTAAAAACAGTTTAAAATTCTTAAAAAATTCATAAAAACCCTTAAAAATATTAATAAAAAATCTTAAGCAATTCTTAAAGATCCTAAAAAAATATTAAAATTCCTAAAAATAGTTTAAAATTGTTAAAAAAGTTTTTGGTAAAATGCTTAAAAATCCCAAAAATCGTTAAAAATCCATCAAAATTCTTAAAATCCTTAAAAAGCTGTAAAAATCCCTTAAAATTCTGAAAACAATTTAAAAATCTTAAGAAAATCTTAGAAATCCGTAAAAATCCCTAAAAACCCTTAAAAAAAACTTAAAAAGTCTTAAAACTACTTAAAAATCTTAAGCAATTCATAAAAATCCCAAAATAATATTAAAAAAACATTAAAATCCCTAAAAATAGTTTAAAATTCTTAAAAAGGTTGTTGTAAATCCTTAAAAATCCTTCAAGATCCTTAAAACCCGTAAAAATCATTAAAAATCCCTTAAAATTGTGAAAAAAAAATTAAAAAATCCGATCTTTAGAAAATTTTTTGATGTTTTTTAAGGATCTTTATGAATTGCTTAAGAGTTTTAAGTAGTTTTAAGACTTTTTAAGTATTTTTAAGGGTTTTTAGGGGTTTTAAGGATTTTTTAAGGATATTTTAAGGATTTTTTAGGATATTTTAATGATTTTATTCCTTAAAATATCCTAAGAAATCCTGAAAAAATACTTAAAAATCCCTAAAAACCCTTAAAAATACTTAAAAATAATCCTTAAAACACATTAAAATCCCTAAAAATAGTTTAGAATTCTTAAAAACCCTTAAAAGTTCTTGAAAATCCATAAAAATCAAAAAATCCTTAAAAATCATTAAAAATCCTTTAAAATCCTAAAAATCCCTAAAATCCTGAAAATTCATAAAATGCTTAAAAATTCTTAAAAATCCTTAAAAATCGTAAATCCTTCCAGTTGGGTGGATGACTGAAGATTGTCCTAACAGATGCAACTTATTTTTGCGTTTTCCTGCGATCAAAAATTACAATTTCAGCTAGTCCCAGTGAAATTCACTAAAACATTATCTTTTTTACTGCTTTTTTTTTGTTATATTTTTACTTTCGGACCCATCAAAGGGAAAGTAAGGTGAACGAGCAAAAAAAACAATTTGAGATATCGATGGAAATATCCATTTTGAGGTCCCCCGAGAAGATTGAAACCATTTCCAGCGCATGGTCTGTCTGTGTGTCTGTGTGTAATCTTCCACGATAACTGCCGAACCGTTTGACCAATCAAGCTGAAATTTGGTATGGAGGGTCGGTGTGTGCCTAGAATGCGACCATTAGTTTTTGGTTTAAATTGGTACAGTGGAGGGTCCTCAAGACCGACATTGGTTAAATATACATGTAACAATTTTTTGATTTATTTAAATTTTAAGGACAGACAATACATTTTAGTGCAAAATGTTGTAGTACAAAGTTTTAGAACATAAAATTACCTACAATTTTTGTCTTAAGCCTTTTCCAAAATTTCCAATAGTTTCGCCACTAGAGGGCGCGTAAAAATGTGCATGTAGGTTTTCTCTAGTTTTTCTTGATTTTGAGGACAAACAATATACTTAAGTGCAAAATTTTGTAGTACAAAGTTTTAGAGCATAAAATTCTCTATAACATTTGTCTCAAACTTTTTCTAATATCTCCAATAGTTGCGCCACTAGAGGGCGCGTAAAAAATGTGCATGTATGTTTTCTCTAGTTTTTCTTGATTTTGAGGACAAACAATGTATTTAGTGCAAAATTTTCTTCTGCAAAGTTGTAAAGCATCAAATTTTCTTTAACTTTTATCGAATTCCTCATAGTTTCGCCTCTAGATGGCGAGAAAAATACACATTTAAAATTCCCTACAACTATTGTATGAAATTTTTTCCCGAATTCCCAATAGTTTTCACACATGATTTTAGGAGATCCTAATTGCAACAGTATGATATATAACGTGCGCATGCGCAGCTTATGTCATTACCAACATTGAAATATTAATTCACCATAAGTTCGCTATTTTTAATGTGTTCCATAAATCAATGTAATGCTTAGTATTTTCTAATTAAAATAATAATAATAAATAACATATTCTCTACGGTCGAGCCGGGAAAGTTCTGGGGTGACACAGCCGATTTTTTTAATTCTAAATTAAGTTTGCAATAAGTTAGTTTTAATTCGACGTTTCATATTCGAAGAATCACATTTAATTTACTAAACTAAATTTTATAAATTATGCAGTGTTTTTCAATTGTAGATTGATTACGTTAATGAATGAATAATATATGATATATTCCACATTATTCCACATTATTCAAATCTGTTTTTGAAATTTATCAGTGATTGATCATATTATGATTCGTGAAAATATAAAATTATAGTACAAAGTGCGTACTATATTTACTTTTAAATTTTATAGTACATGAACTTGTAATTATCGTACAAATACTATAATTATAGTACAGTTGGCAACGCTGTCACGGATTGTCACATGCAGCGTATGATCAGTACGCACAGAGGGTGAAAGAACACATTGTTGCCGCTTTGTGCGTAAAAAGATTAATAGTTCAAAGCCATACAACAAAAAGAGCTAAATGGATCTCGTATACACATCTCTTGTTATATTAAACTAATTAATACCTGGGTGTCAATTCTAAAATTGCTGGATGACATATTTCAAATGCATGTAATTATACAGAAACTTAAAACATTAAGTAAAATGCGCAACACTGTCTATCATTTGTGAAAATCCCAATAGAAATAATGAGACCGACTTATCATCAGTACTGACCGTTAGTCACATGTGGGTAAGAATGTAGTAGGGGAAATAAGGGGGTTCAAATGAAAAAAACAATAAATTAGTATAAAAATAGGAGAAAAAAGGGGTGGAATGGGGAAAAAGTTTTAAACATAAAATTAGTAACAAATTGGGGGATAAAGGGAGGCGAAGTAAAAAAAAATTGAAATAAAAAAATTAGTAACAAGGTAGTAGTGCATTTGTTTACTTTTATAATAAATTCTTAATGTACTTTGATTTATATTTTCCTAAACGAAAGTCATATTTTAAAAATAATAATAAAAAATGGGTAGATGCTGAGGTTTTGGCATCTAGCGCAAAATTAAAAGATCTCTTCACTTTACAGAATATAAATCCACGTTTCAAGGAATTCTATAAAGACTATAAGAAAATGCATTCAAATTTATTATCCTCTAAAAAAAAGCAATATTATCAAGATCGTATTATCAACTCAGACAACACTGCCAAGGCGTCCTGGAACGTTGTATCAGAAATGACGAATAAGCGGAGGTCAGTAAAAAATATTGTTATTGAAAAAGATGGCAAACTGGTAGATAATCCATATAAAATAGTGGAAGATTTTAATAATTTTTTTATAAACGCACCATTAAAATTAGTTAATAAAATAGATCCATCAACTAAAATAAACCAACCATTTAGAAAATATTCTAATAAAAATTCAATGTATTTAATACCATTTACAGAAACTGAATTATTAGTATTATTAGATAAAAAAATTAAAAATAAAAAGTCTTCGGGTGTAGATGATGTACCTAGTTTTATTATAAAAAAATCACTAGAGGACATCTTAACACCACTGACATATTTAGTAAACTTGTCATTCGAATTCGGTACGTTTCCCTCCGAATTACTAACAGGTAAAGTAATACCATTATATAAAAAAAATGATTCGACGTCAGTGGAAAATTACCGGCCTGTGACGGTTCCCTGTGGATTGTCTAAGGTATTCGAATATGCGTTTCTGGATCGCCTTTTGTCATTTTTGCAGCGATATCAAATTGTCACGAAGAATCAACATGGATTTTGCGCAGAAAGGTCGACAGCAACGGCAATGATTTCATTTTATAATCAAATCATTGAATATATGGAGGCAGCCGAGTGCCCTGCGGCGATTTTCTGTGATTTAAGTAGAGCATTCGACTGCGTCAATCATGAATTGTTACTGTCTATACTGGAGACATATGGAATGAGAGGCAATTCTTTGAAATGGATTTCAACCTTTCTGAAACACCGAAAACAATATGTATCTTTAAATTTTAAAATAGACAACACAACAGAAAACATTAACTCTACTCTGTTAGATACATATATGGGAGTCCCACAAGGGTCAATCTTGGGGCCAATATTGTTTATTTTATATGTTAACAGTATAGACTCTATAATAATAGGAGATAACAGTCAATATGTTGCATACGCTGACGATTTTTCTGTGATAATTTCATCAAACAACACGTCTGCGTTAAAAGATGAATGCTCTTCTATTATGGAAAAGATTGTGACATATTTTAATAGTATACAATTGTTTTTTAACACCAATAAGACAGATCTCATAAGATTCCATAATAGGCAGAATATTTTGGATGATTTTAGTGTTGATATGGGTAATTCCAGTCTTGATAATACACACGAAAGTGTTCCTTTTCTTGGAATGCACATTGATGAATTCCTTAATTGGAAGTATCACTGTCAAAAACTTGTTGGAAAGGTGAATTCGCTGAAATATCTTTTTATTAACTTGCGAGAGGTGCTGCAGTCTCATCAACTTGTTAGCGTGTATTTTGCTCAAGTTGACTCTCGACTTAGATACGGAGTAGGTCTATGGGGTAACTCTGTAGATGCTTCAAATGTTTTTATTGCGCAAAAGCGAGTGCTACGATGTATAGCAAATATTTCACAACGCCAATCTTGTAAGCCATATTTTAAAAAATATGGAATACTTCCACTTCCATCTTTGTACATATTCGAAATTTGCATGTACATATTTAAAAACAAAAGATATTTTATGACCAACAAAGATGTTCATAGTTATCAAACGAGGCAAGTTGATGAGCTTCACGTACAAAGCTACATATAACGTACAATGCACCAAATTTTATGGGACCAAAATTATACAATAAACTTCCGAATGCGCTAAAAAAATTTGCAAATATTTGTAATTTTAAAAAAAAATTAAAAGAGTTTCTTCTCGAAAATTGTTTTTACTCCATTGGTGAATTTTTAGATTTTTAAATTTTTTAACTTGTAATATGTTTAGACTTAGTGCTTTATTTATTTTATTTTTTATATTAAGTTACTTTATATTTATTTTTATTTATTGACGAATCCTATATAAATGAAATTTGTCTTATGGAAAATAAAGAAATTATTATTATTATTATTATTATTATTAGTGGAAAAACGGGGTGGGAAGTGGAAAAAAGTTTTAAACATATATAAATCAGTAAAAAGCTGAGGGAAAAAGGAGATGAAGTAAAAGAGATTGAAGCTTAATAATTTGTAAAAAATGAGGGAAAAAAGGGTGCAAAGTGGAAAAAAGTATTAAACATAAACAAATTATTAAAAAAGTGAGGGAAAATGGAGGGGAATTAAAAAAAATCGGTTGTGTCGCCTCAAAACTTTCCCGACGAGTATCCGCGAATAATTTTTCAGACATTTAAAGATAAAGTTTCAAATTTTGACATTTTTTTATTTTTGACAAGTGACAGTGGGAGAAATAATTTTGACTGTTCTGAAAAGAGTTTTTCAAAGGCTTTAAAATGACATATTGCAGAAAAAAAAACAGAACAATGGAAAAAAAATGAGGAAAAATGAAACAAAAATCGAAAAAACCAGAAAAAAAAAATTGAAAAACAGAAAAAAACAAAAAAGTCAGAAAAATGAGAAAACAACGAGAAAAAAATAGGACAATCAAAAAAATCGGAAAAGATTAGAAAAAATAGAAAACATTTAAAAAAATTGAGTGAAAAATCATAAAATATTGGAAAAAAAAGAAGTAATCAAAAAAATTGAAAAAATGAACGAAAAGAAAACGCAACAAATGACAAAAAATTGCAAAAATCGCTAAAAAACAAAAAACTGGACACAATTGTAATCATAAAAAATTTAAAAGAATGAAAAAATAAAAATGAGAAAAAATTAGAAAACAAAAGAAAGAAATTGAAAAAAAACAGAACTATGGGATAAAAGGGAGAAAAATTTTAAAAAAATCGAAAAAACCAGGAAAACAAAAAAGTGAGAAAAATGAAAAACAACGAGAAAAAAATAGAGCAATCGAAAATCGGAGAAATAAAAATTAATTGAAAATATTGGAAAAAAGAAAATTTTCAAAAAAATTGTACAAAAAACGAAAAAAGAAAAAACGCAACAAATGGCAAAAAATCGCTAAAAAACAAAATGCCGGACACAATTATAACCATAAAAAATTTAAAAGAAGGAAAAAATTTCTAAAAAATGGCAAAAAATCAGAGAAATAAAAAATTTGAAAACAAAAGAAAGAAATTGAAAAAAAAACAGAACTATGGGAAAAATTAAGAAAAATTAAAAAAAAAAAGTCAGAAAAATGAAAAACAACGAGAAAGAAAATAGAACAATCGAAAAAATCAGAAAAAATAAGAAAAAATTGAAAATATTGGAAAAAAGAAATAATCAAAAAAATTGTACAAAAAACGAAAAAATAAAAATGCAACAATGGTAAAAAATTGCAAAAAATCGCTGAAAAACAAAATACTGGACACAATTGTAACCATAAAAAATTTAAAAGAATGAAAAATTTCCAAAAATGGCTATAAAATCAGAGAAATAAAAAAATTAGAAAACAAAAGAAAGAAATTCGGTTGTATCGCCCCATAAAGTTTCAAATTTTGACAGGTGACAGTGGGAGAAATAGTTTTCGACTGTTCTCAATAGATTTTTTTCAAGGGCTCTCAAATGACATATTGCAAGTAAAATTCCGTGACATACTGCATCTGTCATTTTTTGATAGTGACACTTCCGTTTTACAGATGTCGTACAAAAACTAATGGATTCGTCCGACGGGTATCCCAAACGCATATACCAAATTTCAGCTCAATCGGATTAAACGTGTGGCCTCTATCGTGGAAGAATACACATAGACAGACAGACTTCCATCTGGAAAGGGTCTTAATTATTTCAGGTGAACTCAAAATGGATATTTCCATCTTTATCTCGAAATTTTTTTTTAGCTCGTTTCTAATACTTTCCCTTCTCGGAGATGGGTCGGGAAAGTAAAAAGCATAATGTTGTCTCGTGTATCTTGGAAAAGTAAAATACAATAGTCGACATATCTAAAGTAAAAACTGATTTTATCTTTGAAATTAGGGTGAGAAAGAAAAGATTTTTCAAAATTATTCATGAAAATATCGGCTAGAAGGATTGATAAATTAGAGCCCATAGCTAGTCCGGACTGTTGTCTATAAAATTTGTTTAAATTAAAAAAAAAATTTGATCTAAGGCAATGCCCAATAAAGAACAAAAATCTAAAACAATGTGTGATTGTATATTATTAGAAAAAAGTAAATTTCCGAGTAAAGTAAAGCATTCTGCAGAAGGTATACTGGGGAAAAGGTTAGTGACATCTAGAGAAAGTAATTGAAAATTTGGATATTATATCCCCAACGACTCATTCATAACTATTTGTTTACACGCGAACATTATACTTGGCCAGGGTAGGTGAGACGAAAGGAGAAGGTAGGAGTGGGGATGTGCCGGAGTGAGTATGACATCGCATTTAAAAGTATATACATAGGCGTAACAAACAGTAAAGGGTAAATTTCTTCGATATGGCGAAAATTAATACTTAAAATTGCAGACAATGAAAAATGAATCTCTAATAAAAAGTAATAATAAAATACGTTGTGTTTTTTTGAGTAAGGCATGCATCATGCTACAAAAGTATTCATCTGAGTAAGTGACAACTTACTCTAGATCGTGGGGATGGACAGCCACTACGCAGTGCTCGCGGTCCTCCTATGCGCAGTTGGCACTACTGTCCCTAATAACACAAAGTAGTCCTACAGATATCCATAGGACGTCCTCTTCGGACATTCCGGACATCCTTAGGACATCCTTTTCTGGTACACTGGACGTTCTATGGACGTCCGAGGGACGCACTAATGTCACAACTTTGAACTGAATTCGAACGTCCGCCGCGGACATCCATTGGATATCCCCCTGGGACATTCACAGAACGTCCTATTTTGGTACAGTGGACGTCAGAGAAAGTGATTTTTTTTGTTATATTATTCACACCAGTTCAATTGTAATTGTGAAATTTTTATTTCAACACCTGCTCGTGACTGAAACTTCATCTACGTGAATAATAGCCACCGTTTATACTCCTTGAGCGAGCTCGGAGCAGACTTAATAGGATGTTTTAAATCTCGATATACCATACTATTCGTGGTGTCTAAGAAGCATCAGCGCAAGTGTCTCCATCTTTCAGGCGGAGCTTTACTTTTGGTCCATATTATGTCGAGTGAGGACCACTCTTAGGTGTCTGTCCCGGACATGTTTTGGACATTGCCTGTATTAAGTCGGCGAGGGACTGTTTTAAGACTATGGTATGGATATGTTATATTATATCCATCACGGACAACTACTGGATATCCGGTATGGACATTGTACATAAATTGTACAAATAATGGATATATATCGTGGACGTCTTAATACTGTCCAAAAACAAACATCCACAGGACATACATATTAAGTCCATGGACGTTCCGACATTAAATGGACATAAATTGTACGTCCCAAGGATGTTGTGTGCTATTAGGGGTTTTAATCACTGTCAAAACGCCATTCTGCAAAATCGCAAGGTTATGTTTGATGCTGGTGGTGTTTACCTTATATGCGCTAGATACGGCACCATGTAGTATTTTATTTCTTTATTTATTTACTGTTCAAACAGGTTTGTACCCAACTATAGAACAGATCTATCAACATTATAAAATACATACAGAAATACATACATCATCAGGAGTACACATTAGCAAATTAAAAAAAAATACAAAAAAGAAATAACAATTAACAATTAGCTTCTCAAGAAGTACGTCTTTATGGCCGTAATACTAGTATTAAAGATGTCAAGCTGGTAATTCACCATGTTGCACATTGAGCACATTTTATGTAAGGGAGAAAATTTTAAAATATTAGTTCGGGGAGTGGGAAGGTAAAAGGTTTGAAATGTTCTGGATGTTATTCTTGGAAAAATAGAAGAGTGGTGTATTGTTGACAGCATACTCTGAGTCGGGTACTGATTTGTCATTGGTCAAACTACGTCGATACTGATTTCTCATTGGTCAAACTATGTCGAAATTTGAAAACGACCAATTACTGACTGAGTACGCTAGACCACCCCCCCCCCCCCCGGACTTACCAAACAAGTAACCTACATCACAAAACAGATAGCATACAGAAAGGACAGTCGCCACAGAACGACAAGTACGCGCATTTTTCGTCGCGCATTGACACAGAACACACTTAGTGGTAAATAGCGACATTGAGACTACACTAAAATGCACTCGTGACATTGATGTGATTGGTCGTTGTGGGCAAACAATGAGCAGGCACGTTACATCGTTTTGTTTGCTTTTTATTTTTGTGAGTTAAATTTTGGAGGTTGTGTTTTGTGTTGATGTTCATTAGTTTTTACTAACGAAAAGAAAAGCTAATCTCCTGAGCTCTTGAGTTTTAAAAAAAGACTAAAGAAAATTTGAAGCATCACAAATTTGACGAAAAAATATAACAACCACAATAAACGAGATCAGAATGATATGGTAGCAGCTGAAATGAAAGTTGAAAAATAGAATGCTAATGGCAAGAATTATGCTTTTCTATTCAAGAAGGAAGGTATGTAAAAAAATTAATATCTAAACAAAACAGTTATTTGTTATAAACAATGAACTTTAATAGTTTAGGTACACTTTAAAATGAATGGTGTTTTTAATAAGGTATAGGTGTACGTATAGGTAGAAACTAAATTAATTTTCAAACATATTTTTCATATATATCACAAAAATGCACCAGTGCCAAAAATGGAGCTTGTTTGCACTTTTTTATTGTTTACTCGAATATTAAATTTTGAAGTTGTATTGGTAGTGGTATTTTAAATTTGGTTGTGAGTAAATTTAAACAACATACACTGTAAATTTAAAGCAAGTATGTAAAAATAAATGAAAGATACTATACTGTAGAGTATGCAAAATTTCCTTTCATCGCTACCAGTGTGAGTATGTAGTGAAGAATAACTTGTGCAAGCATGTGCACTTGGTAAGAATGTATGTGGAGCGAATGGGTACTAACTTTGTTTTAGATGAAGCTGCAAAGGTTTAGGAGAAAATTCATGTATCAAACCACAGCGCAAAGAAGAAATCGGTGAATTTATTAAAGAGACATTAGAAGAGGCAAATCAGGTAACGGATAGAATCAAAGCACAATGCAAACGAATTTTTCAGTGGGAGAATGTGCAAAATTTCATAGAATAATTAGATGACAATTTTACGGGGCTTATGAAGGAAATCCAAGGAACTGTATGTGCGCAAATATGAAGAAAAAATAAATAAAACTGCACATAAACGAAAAATGGAGAAAGTGAAATATTTTCTTTGCAACAAACACCCAAAAGTGAGTATATTTAAAATAATATAATAAACTTTTTCATTTGTACAATCCTACTTCTATACAATATTTTATTACCTACCCATGTGTATTTTGTTTTCGTGTTTTAAGTGAATTTTCATTTTAGCTACAGGATTATAAATAAGAAGAAGAATATATAGGTACCTTATATATTATAATAAGTGGAATAAATGTTTTAATATACCTATAAGTTAATCGTTATTATTATTTATTATTCTATTACAATAGCTATTATTATTATATAGTTTATATTAGTCCTTATATTGTTGGATGCTTTTATTAGTAACACAGTAAAAGTGATTTTATTTTGTATTAATTAGTCCAATATTGTGGTTGGGAGGATAAAACATTGTAAAATTAATTTATTGCTAATAAATCTAGTGAAATGTATCCCTGTTTTTTCATATTGTGTATAGGTATAACTTTTATTAGTATTACTAAAAGTATTTAAATATTTACCCACATTAAATTTTAACCTTAAAAGTTCGAATTACATTCATGTCATTTTTAAAAGAAGAAAATGGTAAAATTAATATTAACACTTTCTTTATTTTTATTTAGATAAATCAGATATATTCATCTTAATATTGTTGTATAATCCTCGCAGGCAAAATTATTATATAGTTTATTAATGACAGTTGTTCATTTTTACATGAACAAGAAACCCGCCGAAATTTGAATTATGTACACGCCCACAACGACCAATCAGATCAATGTCACGAGTGCATTTTAGTGTCGTCTGCGACATTGCCAAGTTTTATTTAATTGCAGTGTTGTCTCTGTGCTGAATATACGTTCTTTTCAGAATTATATTGTTCGTTGTGTGTGCAAGTATTTTTGATTTTTTTTTCTTCATTTATTTATGGAAAGTAAAAGTAGAATTGTGTGTGCAGCAAGAAATTGCCCAAATACATATAAAAATTGTAGATTTAGTTTTCATCGGTTTCCAGCTAATGTGAATAGGTAAGTAAATTTATTTATCCATTTTTTTATGATTTTGCTTAAAAATTATTTATATATTTTTTTAATTTTTGGAATTCTTAAACAATGTATTAAGAAATTTATTTATTATTAAATTAGTTATTTGGAGTTAAAGTCAAAAACTTTTTTTGGTGAAAATTTGATTTTTTTTTAAATAGAAGCTATACTTAATGAAAAGAGAGTAAATTAGTTACTTTTTATTTAATTTTCTTCTTATTTGAATTAAGCAGTACCTATATTTATTTTTTTAAATTCAATTTGGGTAAAAGGCAATTTTTGTTGTCTCAATATTAGAATTTTGAAACTCTTTAGTGCGTTTAAATTACTATTTTATTATTTATGTTTTTTTTAATCTTTGGGCTGCTTAAATAATATATTAAGCAATTTATTCTTTATTACATTAATTATTTTTAAATTAATTATTTTGAATTATATTTATTTTACAGATCGAAGTTATGGGCTATCGCAGCTGGACGTGAAGATCTTACAGGGTTACCGCTGGAAATTTGGAAAAATTACCGCCTATGCAGTATGCATTTTGATTCAAAATTCATTTTGATGAACAAGAATAGAAATCGTCTTGTAGATTAAGCGGTTCCAACCATATTTCCATTATTAGAAGGCTCATCTTCCGGTAATCCCCTTAATGATTAAAACTAATCGATTTCTTAATTTAATGTTAAAAATATCGTTATGTGTTTTATTAAATTGTATTGGTGAAGAATATATGGTGACCATTAAGAAAAACTACACTTTTTTAACAGTCTACGTACGTTTCGTTAACTATGTTACCATCATCAGTTGTTGATGACGAACAGATTATCATCAACTCCTGATGATGCTAACATATAGTTAGCGAAAAAGTGTAGTTTTTCTTAGTGGTCACGATATTCATCAACATTGTTCCAAATTTCCAATTTAAGTTCTTAATTTAAGGATTAATGTAGGATTTTTTATATAAATCTAATACGTTATTGTCAATGAAAACGAATTGTTATATCAATATTTTTTTTGTGATTATTATTATGTTACATTAATAAAAAAATTCTTTAGAACCTTAATAAAATCTATGTTGTTAATGGCCCATATTAAATTTTTTGAATTTATATAGGTATTTACAAAAATATATAACCAGTAATATTTAACGCACTCCAGTATTTTTCATATAAAAGTATTTCACTTTTAATATAAAAATAATTTTTGCCATGTAAATTTTTAATAAAGGTTTATTTTAAACGTTTGTACTCGAGCCAATGCTGTCCAGACCAATTGGCTAAAACTAAAAAGCGACCCTGACATAGGTAGGTACATTGGTAGGCTCGAGGTCGTTCAAAACGGCTGGAAAAGATCAAAGTGCCGCTTCGAGAGTGTCCTTTCTGTATGCTATCTGTTTTGTGCCTACATGCAGCATCTAGCGTAGCGTATATAATCTAAGGTGTTTACTGTTTTTGTTGTAAAGTAGATGAAGTGACGATTTAAGTTGTTGGTCTGTTTGATGAACGAATAACCTTGTTGTCAATAAAGAAAAAAAAATGGGAAGGGGAATAGCTGATGGTAACTCGGGAATGTGCCAGTTATGTCGAAAGAGAATCAGATTCGCCTCCAAATGATTTCCGACAAAGAGATGACCTAATTGACGCTTTCCCGTGCATTTTCGTGGTGTATTTGGATTAGGCAGTGGTGCTATCCCGGTTTACCGGGCGCTGAGGCTTATCATGTGCATACTGTTGGGGGGGGGGCAATGTACAGTCAGTCCCTGAGCGACAAATATCTAAATCCGCCACTGTCTAAAAGGGAATAATCACACATTTCTAACATCAATATTTACGGGAAATATAAAAGAACATTATATATGTATGTATACCTACTATTCATCTATTTTTTATCAAGTTATCTTTAAGTTTAACTTAACATTATCTTTGCTCTTTCCCTCTTTCTTTAAAATATTAATTGATGGGATATTTTTAGTGAGAATTAAATAATAAAATAATTTTTTTCTCAAAGACATGTACGAACGTCCATGGTTCAGAAATGTAACCTTAAATAAATTTACTTGTGAAACGATAAAAATTGATTTAAATAGTGCAATTTTTTGCTCACTTGACCTGTTTAACCATATTCATCTAACGTAAAGTCTATAAATCACTAATGAACTCCAAAAACACTAAATATTCGAATATTCTAAATGACATATAATGACATATAATGCAAGATGGGCTTAATATTTTACTATTAAATCCATATACATATGTAATACTCCCATGATTTAAAAATTACTCAGGTTAGACACTCAGACGTCCCAAATTCGTCCAAGTTTGCGCATGACGTCAGCTGGAGTCCAAACAAAATAATTTAACATTGGATTGCATAGGGTTATTGTGTCTTTCGGGTGCTTTTTATTTTTTTACGGCTATATATTTAATAAAAATGTACTGTAAAGTATTGTACGCTCAAAAGTGATAACTACTTTAATAAAGGTATAAACTTTTTTTACGATTTCTAATGTTTTGTATTATAAAAACTATTTAATTGCTAGATGTAAAAACCAGAAAATGCCCAATTATGTTATGGCTAATTTTATCGTGAAACTAATTGTAAAATATGTAACAAATAAAATACTTTAGATTAACTTTAGTGATTTTATAAATGTTTAATCAAAAAATTATTTAAAAATAGTGATTTCAGATAGCTTATATTATCAGTGAAACTTTTTGATGCACATTTATTGCAGGTTTATGTTACTTAGGTTTTCATATACCTAGTGCTTAATTTACACTCTAGAACGAATATGGCAAATGTAAATACGAGTATAACTTAGATTTACAGTCATACAAGTTGGTATGTAAAATAAATGTTATAAACTTTATTGAATAAAATGCTAACTAATAAACGAATACGTAACTACTTAAAACTTTTACACAATACATCTTACAGAACTTTTTTTGTATTATTTAAAATAAAGTCTAAAAATGTTAACATGTTTATTCATATAAAACTTACTGTTTTTGTAATAAAGGGCACTTCGGAAATCGAAAAAACTTAGTACTGTTTTTAGGGCGAGTATTACTTTTACACCAAACACAGCGCAATATATTTTTAATTAGTTTATAGGTAAAATTAAATAAAAATATGTCAAAAAAGACAATA
This sequence comes from Neocrepidodera transversa, assembly GCA_963243735.1. Taxonomy (NCBI): domain Eukaryota; kingdom Metazoa; phylum Arthropoda; class Insecta; order Coleoptera; family Chrysomelidae; genus Neocrepidodera; species Neocrepidodera transversa. Next base: position 26,140,304 of record OY725344.1, on the reverse strand, counting down.
ACCTCATATAATGACACATTAAAATTTTTTGATGGGCACCAGGTGACGTCACATATCCTGCGCAATGTCTAACCTGATATACTTCAACCATGTAATACTCCTATATCGCCAACGTCCTATCTTTGCCTGTAGAAACAAAATGTTCCGACAGAAGGAGATGCAAGATCGGAATTGGGTACCAACGCGCATGCTCATATACATAAATTGCATTGGCGTCGTGTCCCGTGGTGAAAAAGGAACGTAGAGAAAAGGAAAGTTAAGCAAACGTAGGCGATTTTACAGCTGTGACGCCTATGCCTATCCGAGACTGCGTGAGAGAGAAACGATCGTCTACACACTACTATCGGCGACGCACTTCTCTCTCAAGCTGGCGATATAGGAGTATTACATATATGATTTATAGCGATATAGGAGTATTACGTATATGATTAAATCATATATGTAATACTCCTATATCGCCAGCTTGAGAGAGAAGTGCGTCACCGCTGAACGGTAATTTTTTTTATTGTTATTTTTATATATTCAGCAGAAGATATATTGTAATAAAAACGTATAATAAAAGAAAGTTATGATATATGCATTTATCATTTAAAGAATAATTTTCAAAAATAAAAATCGCCTACGCTTGCTTAACTTTCCTTTTTCTCTACGTTCCTTTTTCCCCACGAGACACGACGCCAATGCAATTCATGATGCAGCTATATACTCATAATGCATATGACACATGCGCGTTGGCACCCGATTCCGATCTTGCATCTCCTTCTGTCGGAACGCTTTGTTTCTACAGGCTAAGATAGGACGTTGGCGATATAGGAGTATTACATATATGTATTAAATTTATTTACAATCCTAGTGCACACAGTTGCCAAATGGCAAATTAAATTATATATGAATTGACAAACTAAACTAAATGTATTACTGTTATGGGTTAAAAAAAAATTAAACTTTTATTAATCTAAAATAATCATTTAAGCAACTTAAAGTGTCTTTCTGATCCTTTATTGAACTATACTTTAGTAAATACTGAAAATTAAAAATAAGTTTTACAACAATGAATGATCATTGTGACTTTATACCTCTCGGTGGTTTAGACTGTGAGGTGTTGTTGGCGTCCAGAATTTTGTGAACAATGATATCTCTATTTTTATTTATCTATGGTCTGAATTAATATTGATAAAAGATGGGTCATTGGTCAAAAAGGACGTGACTTTGTTGACATAATATAAATTATTTAGAATGACAACGCAATTACCTTTATCTGCCTTAGTGACAATCAAATCATCATTCAGAATCTTTCTTTTTAGGCTACATAAATGAGTAGTAGAAATTCTATCAGAAGAATGAAGATGAAAATTAGAAATGAATTTATTCAACACGAAACTAAATTCTGCTCTGATAGGTTCCTTATTTTGAATATTAGATCTAGACAAAATATTCTCTAGTTCTACTTAAATGAGCAATAAATTTTTTGACATATATTAAACGTATTGTATTTAAGGTCTTTTTGTAAAATGGTAATTTGTGAATTGTTGAAAACGGCGTTACTTAAGTTTAATGATGATGGTCGTATAGACCGAAACATGTCGCATTTCATACTGTATGTCTTCATTCTTTATTGAATACTTGACCACATTTGGGTATGGATAATATTTTGTTTTTTAATTATTTTATGTTTCAAATTTTTTTCCACTTTTTCCCATTTTTTCTTCTGCTTTTTTAATCATTTCTTTACGTTTCAGACTTTTTTTAACCGTTTTTTTTCACTTCCCCCTCTTTATTTTCTCTACTTTTACCACGTTTTTATGCTTCAATTTTTTTTCAAATCCTCGTTTCTACTTTTCTCTCCTCACTTTTTTCTTAACTTGTTTATGTTTAAAACTTTTTCTTTTCACTTCCCATCCCCTTTTCGCCCTACTATTTTACTAATTTCTCTTCTCCATGTCAAATTTTTGTTTCCAATTGTTTCCACTTTCTTCTTCCTCTTTATTTTTCTCAAACTGTTTTATTTGTTCGAAACTGTTTTCTACTTAATACGGACTTTTTTACTAATTATTTTATGTTTTAAATTTTTTCCCACTTTCCTCCTCATTTTTTCCGTTATACTTTTTATGCTTAAATTTTTTTTTCCAACTTTTGTTTCTACTTTATTTTCCTCTCTGTTTTTCCCCACTTCTTTACTAATTCGTTTGTTTAAAACTTTTTTTTCACTTTCCACTCCCCTTCCACTGTATGTCTTGTATTAAAATTTTTTGTGGTATGACTTGAGTTTTTTCATTCTTTAATATAAAATAATTTAGTAAAAAGTATCTGAAAAAGGGGTGAGAAGTGGAAAATAGTTTTAATCAAATAAAACACTAGGAGAAAAAATAAAGAGGAAGTGAAAAGTTGAAAAACAAAGTTAGAAACGTAAAGAAATTATTAAAAAATTAGTGGATAAAAATGGGCAAATAAATGGCAAAATAAGATGGAAAATAAAGTTTGAAATATAAAGAAATTAGTCAAAAAGTGGGGGGAAGTAAAAGAAAATTGACATAGATAATTTTTTTTAAAGTAGTAGAAAAAGGGGTAGGGATAAAGAAGAAACAATATTTAGAAAAAAAATTGAAGCATACAAAAAATACTAAAAAAAAATAGAGAAAAAATGAGGGGAATGTGGAAAACAGGTTTAAGGGAAGATTGAAACATGAAAAAATTTGTGAAAAATTGGGGGAAAAATAAGATAATTAGAAAAAAACCTCAGCATCTACTTATCTCTGCACGGGAAAAAAGTGGGAGAAAGTGAAAAAAACATTAAAACAAGAAATTGTTAAAAAAATTGTAGAAAAAAAGGCGAAAGAAAATTGCAGAAGAAGATGATAAATAAAAGTTTAAAATATAAAAAAATAAGTTAGAATTATACAATTATTTTTCCTATCCTTCCTATACGTTCGGCAATTAAATCAATCAAACCTAATTAAGCATCTAACTACTATATGACTTCCTTCCAACTTTTCCCCCACACATTTCCCCTTTAAAAAAAGTGAAAAAAAAGAAGTTGGAAAAAAACAAAACAGTAAAAAAGTAGAGGTGAAGGGGAGACAATGGAAAAAAATTGAAACAAAGAATCCAGTAAAAAAAAAATAGAAGAAAAAAAAGAAAGTGGGGAAAAGAAGAATAAAAAATAGTAAAAAAGTAGAGAAAAAAAGAGGCGGAAAGTGAAAAAAGTTTGAAATATAAAATATTTAGTAAGAAAGTAGGGAAAAAAAGAAGTGGAAAGTGGAAAATAGTTTGAAATAAAGAAAACAGTAGGAGAAAAAATAAAGAGAAAAAGGAGAGCGGAAAAATAGTTTGAAACATAAAGAAATTAGTAAAAATGAAGGAGAAAGTAAAAATGAAGGAGAAAAAAAAGCAGGGAAGTTTTAAACGTAAGCAAATTCGTAAAAAAGTGAGGGAAAAAAAGAGGGAAGTAGATATAAAAATTGCTAAAAAAAGTAGAGGTATAAAAGGGGATGAGAAGTAAAAACATAAACAAAGTGCATTGTTTGTCCTCAAAACTCGGAGAAATTCGGAAAAACCTACATGTACATTTATTTCTCGTCTTCTGCTGGCGAAACAATTGGCGATTCTAAAAAAAGTTTGACACAAAAGTTGAAGCGAATTTTATGCTCTACAATTTTGGAATAGAACTTTTTGCACTAAGGTGCATTGTTTGTCCCCAAAATCTGGAAAATTTCGTAAAAACCTACATGTTTTTTTTCGCACCCTTAAGCGGCGAAACTATTGGAAATTCTGGAAAAGATTGATACAAAAGTTGTAGGGAATTTTATGCTCTACAACTATGTAACAAAACATTTTATACTAAAATGCATTGTTGACCTCTAAATCTGGAAAAAAATCGGTTGTGTCGCCCCAAAACTTTCCCGACGAGTATCCACGAATATTTAATGTTAAAGTTTCAACTTTTGACATTTTTTAATTTTTGACAGGTGACAGTTGGAGAAATAATTTTAACTGTTCTGAATAGAGTTTTTCTAGGGCTTTCAAATGACATATAGCATGTCCAACTCCGTGACACATTGCATCTGTCATTTTTTGATAGTGGTACTTCCGTTTGACAGATCTCGTATAAAAACTAATGGGTCCTTCCGACGGGTAACCCAAACCCCTATACCTAAATTCAGCTCAATCGGATTAAACGTGTGGCCTCTATCGTGGAAGAATACACACACACAGACCGACAGACAGACTTCCATCTGGAAATGGTCTTAATCGTCTCAGGGGACCCGAAAATGGATATTTCTGTTTTTATCTCGAATTTTTTGTTTAGCTCGTTCACAATACTTTCCCTTCTAGGAAGTGGGTCGGGAAAGTAAAAGACAAAAAATCCTTCACTTGTATTTTTTTGCCCTCTAGGGGCGAAACTATGGGTAACTTGAAAGAAAGTTAAGTACAAAAGTTGTAGGGAATTTTATGCTTTGTTCCATAATTAATGTATACTATCAGAATTGAAGGGGACTTAATACAAAACTTGTGGTCTTTTATAGGAGATCTTTAGATGATGAATTTGATATTATACTAGCAGTTGAAACGTGGTTGCAAGAGGGAATACATGATGGTGAGATTGTCGATACAACGCACCGAGAGCCGACAGAGATTTGCATATAACTGGTAAGAGTACAGGAGGTGGGGTATTTATAGCAATAAAGAACAAATATAAAATATTAAACTCTAAAAGACAATGCACGATTTTTGAAGGTATATCTGTTTAGTTTAAAGTAGGTAATCAAAGATATACTTTAGTTGTAGTATATATTTCTCCAAAAACCTCAAATAATAACTATTAATTCATGTATGAATTTTTACAAAGTCAAATAACTACTACTGATAATACTTATATAATAGGTGATTTCAATATAAATGATGTTACGAGCGCAAATATTAAATAATTTAGGATATAATGAAAAAAGTGCCTTGTTGTGTGATTTTATTGATTTTAACTCATTTAAACTATTCAATACCATCCAAAATAGCCAAGGAAAAATGTTGGATTTGGCCATAGGTTCAGAATATTTTATATGCCCTGTTAGTAGAGACCTTTTTCCATTTGTAACAGAAGACTCGAATTATCATCCATCCCTTAATATTTCCATTAATATTAAAAATAATAACAAAAATCAAAATGAAACCTGTCATTAACCTAGATATAACTTCAAAAATTGCGACTTTTTCCAGTTAAGTACAAATGTTAGGGATACCGGTTGAAACCCAATTATAAAAGAATCAAATGTAAACAGTGCCTTAGATGATTTCCATACTATTTGGAATAACATCGTCGCCTCGTATGTAACATAAAACGACCGGACGGCTCTTTTACGGACTCCAAAAGGCAGACGTTAGAGATCCTCATGCGGAATCACTTCCCGGGTATTCTGGGGATTATCCTTGATAGAAAACTTACCTGGAACTCCCATCTGGAAATAACAATAAATAAAGCCAGGGCATCGCTCTGGAATATCAGAAGGGTATGCGGCAAGTCGTGGGGAATGAACCCTAAACAGATTTACTTGATTTATCAAACGGTGATAAAACCAATGGTCACATATGGCGCAATGGCCTGGTGGACGAAGGGGCTCCAGTCTATTGCGGCGGCTAAATTATCTGGACTACAGAGATTAGCATGTGTGGCTATTACAGGCGCTATGTCATCTACCCCGACAGCGGCAATGGAAAGATTTCTGGGTCTTACTCCTCTCCATATATTACTGGAGCAGGAGGCCAGAATGACCTCCTATAGAGCCATGTCGGTGGCAGGTCAAATCGAGGGGGAGAGGCTATGGGACCACTCTGGACTGCTGCGAGAGATGAGTACTTACCACACTCTCGGAATGGTTTCGGATGTGCTCTCTTCCAGAACTCACTTACAGAAGTCCTTCAACGTCCTTCTTCCGAGAAGAGACGAATGGGAAAGGGGGGAGATCCTCTTTCCAGGGACGGCTTATGTACTGTACACAGATGGTTCAAAGACCCCAAGTGGTGTTGGAGCCGGAGTGTACAGCAGAAAACCGAGAGTTGACATCACAGTAAGCCTTGGCAAGTATGCTACCATCTTTCAGGCGGAGGTTTTCGCTATAGAATTGTGTGCAAGAGAGTTGGTAAACCATCATCTTGTCAACAAAAGTATTTATATTTTATCAGACAGCCAGGCAGCTTTAAAAGCACTGAGCTCCAGCCGGCTGGCCTCGAAGCTGGTATGGAACTGCATCGAATCACTGGATCGCATTGCTACCAGTAACAGAGTAACCCTACTCTGGGTACCTGGGCATGAAGGGGTGGAGGGCAATGAGAAAGCCGACACCCTTGCGAAAAGAGGTGCAGAATCCGAGTTCATTGGACCGGAACCATTCTTTGGCATAGCCAAAAGCAGTGCCAAAGACACTATCTGGAAATGGGCCGAGAGGAAAACTCTCCAGCACTGGAAAGATATTCCTGGGTTAGCTCACTCTAAGGCGTTTATAGTCAAACCCTCAGGTAGCACCCTATCGCAGATCCTAGAATGGAGTAGAAGTGATCTACGCATCCTAATTGGACTGCTGACAGGGCACTGTCGTCTGCAGTACCATCTGAAGAAGCTAGGTCTGAGTCAAACATCGGACTGTCGCTTCTGCAGTCTGGAAGACGAAACGGCGGAGCATATCTTATGCTCCTGCCCTGCCCTGGAAATGAATAGGCTTCGTACGTTTGGTTTTGTACAGCTGGAGCCTACCGACTTCAAGGAAGCTTCACCTAAATCAACCATAGACTTCGTAAGAAGGTGTGGATTGTATGGTGAATTATAGCCCATAGGGGTGAGCCACAATAGGCCTCTGTTGGCCGCAGTGGAGGGGCGAGCAAACGCTCCACTCACATTGAACCTAACCTAACCTAACCTAACATAAAACATAGAAACACAAAAAAATATAGAGTTTGGTTCACAAACAAAATAAAAGAAATCATTAAAAGATAAAAAAATTTATAGATAGATTAAAAATCACTCGGAATTTAATAATGAAAAATATAGGGAACTACGACGGAAAGTGCAAAATCTAATTAAAAAGAAAGAACGCCATTACCCAAGGAATTTAGAAAAAAATGTCACTAATGATATTAACCAATTTTGGAATTATGTAAATAGCAAGAGAGAAGCTAAAACAAGTATAGATAACCTTATATACATATAATGGAGATTCCGTACCAGACGAAAATACTGCAGCGATATTTGCAAATTTTTTTTTATCTGACAGCTGTCAAGAAAAAGCTTCGTACAATCTAAATTTTAATTTCACTATTACGGACGATATATTCCAAATACATGTAATTATCGAAAGCGATTATATCGAAGCTGTTAAAAATCTCAAACCCAAAAAATCAGCTGGTGTTGACGGTATTACTCCATATACAGTGCGACTCAAAAAGTCTGCACTACATGGGAAAAAAATTTATTCTTTTTAAAAGTTGGTGCATTGCGTAAAACTGCTATTACAATCGTCAAACTTTTAAATTTCTAAATGGTATACAGGGCGAGCAAAAATAGGAATTTTGACCAAGAGTAAAGTACCTTTAATTTTAGCAATTTCAAAAAAAAGTATTTAGGAAAGTTGTTTATTATTAAAAATTACACTCAGATTTAAAATCACAGCCTCTTACGCAAAAAATCCATTTTTTATGTTTTTAGCCTAGCTCAAAATAATATCATGTCGGATGCACTTTAGGGGCCTTCCTTGAATCACAAAAATACATTTTGGTTGAAAAAATTTGGTTTTCTTCGGTATTTTTACACCATTTTTTACCATTATGATTTATTTAAATTAAATAAGTTAACAAATAAAATGAAGCAACTAAATAATACATATCAGTAGGTTTACAATGACCGTAGTAATTAAAAACTAAATTACAAAAGAAAAATAATTACTACCTAATAAAAAAAATAATTTAATATCTAATAATCCTTAAATTTTCACATATCTACCTTCAACCTCCACACATTTTATTTATACTGGCACAATACTCCCTAATAACATTTTTCAATTCATTAATATTTTGAAATGGTCTTCGAGCATAAAGTTTTTCCTTAACTTACCCCCATAAAAAAATCTAAAGGAATGAGATCGGGAGACCTTGCCATGAATTTACGGAGTATCTACCAATCTATTTACCCCTAAATTGGTCTTCGAGATATTCTCTAACTAAAGTCGTACCATGACACGTTGCCCCATCAAAAGCTGAAACCAAAGCTGTTCTTTTTCTCGTTGTGAGAGTTGATCAATTGGCTCAAACATAAAAAAAAATATAAGAAAATTTCACTGTTCATATTTTCCCGGAAAATAATGGACCAATTATTTTGTTATTGAAGATGCCACACCAGATGTTTGTTTTGAAGTAATATTGATCCTTACATTGTATTTTAAAATGCTAGTTTTCATGAACTACGCTAAAATCACAAAAAATGGATTTTTTGCATATATAGGAGGCTCTGATTTTAAATCTGAGTATAATTTTTAATTTTAAACAACTTTCCTAAATACATTTTTTTGATATTGTCAAAAATAAGGGTACTCTTGGTCAAAATTCCTATTTTTTGCCCGCCCCTGTATACCATTTAGAAATTTAAAAGTTTGAAGCTTGCTATATCAGTTTTACGCAATGCACCAACTTTTATCAAGAATAAAATTTTCTGTCAAATGAATAATAAAAATGTTTCCTCTATTTGTGCAGACTTTTTGAGTCGCACTGTATATTAAAAGGATGCCATGAATGGTTATGTTTCCCATTATTGCACATTTTTAATTTAATAATCAAGTCCAATGATTTTCCAGAATTTTGGAAAACCGCTATCACCCCACCAATCTTTAAATCCAGGAGTAAAATAGAAGTAGAACAATTATGTGCGTCCCATCCAAACTATTGGAGCAAATTATATGTTCAAGTTATGCCAATTTACTAGCAAATACATAGTCCCTCAACAACATGGGTTTATGGCCCAAAAATCTATCAATACTTATTTACAGTAAAAATGCATTTGATACCTTACAACATAAATCGCAGCTAGACACTGTATTTACTGACTTTCGCAAAGCCTTCGACCAGGTAAACCATGAGATTCTCTTAAGTACATTTAGTAAATTCGGTTTGAAGTAAACTTTTCTAGAATTGATCAAAAATTATCTACAAAATAGATATTTTATTGTTAAACATAACGGAAATACTTCTGCATGCCAATTCTGGAGTACCTCAAGGATCTAATTTAGGACCTCTTTTATTTTTATTGTTTATTAATGACTTGTCTTCGGTGTTAAATCATTCAGAATGTCTACTTTTTGCAGAGGATCTAAAAATTTTCAAGCATGTACAGACAGTAAGAGATTGTGTTTTTCTGAAAAGAGACATTATTAATATTGTTAAATGGAGTCATATTAACAAGTTGTTTTTTAATACAAAAAATGTTACATTTTAACAATAATCCGTTTAAAAGAATTTATTAATTTCGAGTATCATATTAAGAGGTCTTAGAGAGGAGGAACTTAAGTAAAAGATCTAGGTGTTATATACAACAACGTTTTTTCATTTTCAACGCACATATCAAATACAGTAAGATCTGTAAACCGTATGCTAGGATATATAATAAGATTAAAGCGTGCATTTAATGATATCAATACCATTAAACTACTCTACTTTAGCTTGGTAAGACCTAAACTTGAATTTGCTTCAATAATTTGGCTTGGAGAATACGCTACAATCTTATTAGAAATTGGAAAAATTCAGTTTCTCCGTTATTTATTTTATTAAAAATTCCACAGGTGGCCTGACTATAATTTAATCCGAACAACTCGACTAAGAGAGGAATTTAAAATTTTAGCATTAGAACATAGGCGCTCTTTGACAGCTATTATGTTCCTGCTTAAAATAATTAATAATAAAATAAATAGTTCCGACATCTTGCAATTATTACCATCACGTTGTACTAGACATACATTATTGTTCAATGTTCACAAATCAACCTCAACAGCTAGATCCCCACTTGCAACTATATTGCAACTTGCTAATAATTATAATGAACTGTTAAAATTAGGATGGACTTTATCACAATCTATGTTCTACCAAAATACTTTTCGATCATCATATACTTAACGTCTCCTTGTAAAAGTAAAAAAATAAATTGTTTAATAAGGTAGAACTGATAACCCTATAATTCTGATAGTACCTAGATTTAAGAATTTTTCATTATTTATGTAGAATATTGATGTACTGTGTTATCTATGTAATTAAGCTAAATTAGCTTATATGGATTAATAAATAAAATAATAATACAAGAGTTATAGAAAATTTAATTATCTATTTCTGTGTGACGTTTTTTCGGAAATGTATAGCTTTCCCATAAAATAAGAAAAACTGCGAAAACTCCCATAATTTCAAATATATATGTATTTTTCTCAAAACGCACCCTTTTCTTTGATTGCGCGTCATGAAATTATTGTTTAGGAGACCGAGATCTTTAATTTTACCCACATCTTGTTGTTGTTGAACAAATTTCGGTAAATTTTAATAATTTGTAGCAACTATATGGGTAAATAAGTAAAAATTAGTATAGATATAATTTATAAATTCGTTATACTCACATGAGCAATTTTTGGAGCCAATATAATGAAGAAAAATTTTATGGTATCTAAAATTCCACCACCAAAATTGGTCGCTTTTTTCCCCATTTCATAAAATTGATTATCCTGGTCTTTCAGTGAATCTATTTTGATTCCAAAAGCTGCTGTAGCTATAACATCATTGGTAAATCGCGTAAAACTGTCCTTTAGTTCAACTTCAACAATATCCTTATCAATTTTTAAAAAATGTTCGGAAAAGTTTTGAGCACATTCGGATATAAGCACAAATATTATTCTCATCTTGCTGCTGGTGAATGATGGGCTGAGAATGGGTCTCATATTACGCCACTTTTGTCCTAAATAAAATAAAATATTAATCACCAAACTATAAATCTTATGCAGAGATTGAAAGAAAAAAATAATAGAGGTGGGAAATAATAAGTCACATTGTTCTACTAACATTAATTCTGATCGTTGGCATTGCCTTAAATGGTTATAAATCTCTGCAAGTACAAGTAAATAATATAAGCCGAGAGGGAAAGGATTAGGAGGGACGAATTTATTCCAAAATATTTAATTTAAGATATATGTAAGTACTTATCTAAATTCGTAATAATAGTATATTATACACCAACGTCGAGAAGTAATTTTTCTCAGCCGAGCATTATTATTATCCCGAGATGGGGGAACATTTAATCATTTTTTCAATGAGATTTTTTTAAGTATATATTTGAAAAGAATTTAATGGAAAAAGAAGACGTTTTATTTAGATTTGGAATTTTTAGGAATTTGGCAATTTCATAAGGAAATTTCGAGATTGTATGTTTTCCAACCACTTGATTAACACATCTGCCTTTCTCATAACGATAAGCGTTCTTCTTGAGCTTTTTTCGGCCGGAGTTGCATATAACGATGTACAAATATTACCCAATCTTCTATTACTGCAAATGTTCTTGGCACATTGTTTTTTGTATTGGGAATCTTCACCGATATGATACCATTTTTATGTTCCACATCTTTAAATTTAAGATTATACAGCTCGTCAGTTAGACACGATCCAGCTACACCAAAAATCGCTACGACTTTTTTTAGTAAATATATATCGTTAGGAACTTCTATCAAAAACTTGGAAATTTCATCATTTGAAAATACTTGCGACTTTTGAGGCTGATAACCTTCATTTTTCGTCTTCAAAAATGCCTTTAAGCGACTAAATTGCGATATATCTTGATCTTAGTAGTTGGGGACTGCAGCGTTGCCGGAGCAACACAGCAGAATGTATTGAATTGAAAAGGAAAAACGTACCTACTAAATTGATACTAGATGTACTTTTTTGACATATAACGTCATTAAAACAAAAACATTAGAAAGTGTGGGAAATGTAAGAAATATATTCAATGATAAAAAAACAGTCAAAAATAAATAAATTATCAAATGCGCCTACAAATAAGTATAACATAATCGGGGGTAAATACATAAAAGATAATTTTTTTATCGATAAATACATGTTTAATGGTATGAAAGTTTTATTGTCATGGCAAACAATCGAGAATCAAGATAGTGAAAAAATCGCTAGAGCTACTTCCATTGATTCGAGATTTTTTGCCAAATGACAATAAAATTTGAATACGATTTGAAATGTATTTATCTAATAAAAAAATGTATCGAATGTATTTTAGGGAGATTAATACACAACTACATTATAAAGACAATTTGGTTTGAAATAGAAAATTCAATTGAGAAGTAACAATTTAAAATTAACAACAATCATTTCAAATTAATAGAAAAACAAATTACAAATTATTTAGAGTTTGACGGATTTTCAGTAACATACATATTATGAACATTGAAAGTGCAATAGTTATATGTTAAATTATGACCAGATTTTTTTTGGATATTATTAATGTTTTCCGTATTAGAATTTTCTTGTATGATGTTTATATCTCTTGTAGTTTCTATCCCAGAAGGTTCAGGTCTCAAGTTGTTGATTAAATTAGCATGATGTTCCTCGTCTAACTGTAAATAAGGGCCTAATGACTTAGCATTTGCATGCCCAGTCATTTTGATGAGCCGTTTTTCCGGGACACCTGACTTAGCAAGATTTGATACAGCACTTGATCGATTTGAGTGATTCGTGATCTTGTTTGTAACAGTATCAAGCCATATTCTTTCCGCAGATTGTTTGGTCCATTTTCCAATCTCATTTACCCCAATAGGCATATTTTTGTACCATCCAGAATTGCTTTTATTCCAGTAAGGATTTACAGTCAGAAATAAACGGTCTGACGCAATCCTAGTAGTGCGTTTAGACATAAGCTTTTTAAATATCCTCACCGGGCACACATGAAGATTATTGTGATTAGGCACTAACCACTTACTGTTTGATAATTTTTGAGCTCCACCCTGGCATGTTTTGGAAAAAATCGGGTTGTACTTAATTCTTCCAGTTGGGTTACCATTCGATTTCGTTTCCTCTTTGAAAAAGTGCACTTTGCATCTTGCTGCTTCTCCTCCTCTCCAGACTAGTTCGAGTGCCATTATATGATAAAGCTTTTTTTAAAGTCCTTCTGGACAATCTTCGTTCCACAAATTCATTATTTCATACATTTCTTCCTTACTTAGAGCAGTTGAACTTTGCTTTCTCTTGTCGGGAATATACTGAAGCTGCTTTCGTTTCGCATTTTTTACATCACTTGCTTCTTTGAATTCAATGTCTGCAAATGGATTAAATTTTCGGGCGTACTGTTTATAATATTTTTCTTGAAGAAGTTTTGCAGTAACATTCCACATAGACTTTATTACGCATTCTTTATAATCTTTACCATCAGCTCTCTTCATATTAAAAGCCCAATCTTTCATGACGAATCCAAGCTCTTGATTTGAAGTAGTTTCTATAAGTTCATAATGTTTCCCTTTTAAAAATATTTCAAATTGTTTCCATATTGACTTTTGGTTATTTACTGTACTTTTCGGAATAACACTCTGTACAGTTTTTTCGATATTTTCTAAAGATTCTTGACCAAATCTTGCCATTTTGAAAGGACGTTGTGTTAAGAATGTTAAGGTTCCTGTAGGTGGTAGGTTAGTCACGACCAAATAATATGTCAATCAAAAAAAAAAAAGAGAAGAAGAAGAGTAGTGGTAGTCGTAAGTGTGGTCGTTGTTAGAGATTGTCCAACTACTAAACCGACACCTCCAGAGTCCCCACCTAAAATTTCTCTCTTCCGGTTTCCTACAGTCGTTTATCGCCGAACAGTGAACAGTGGCGTCGTCAACTTTGAACTGCTTCCTGTATTGTTTGCTTTGGCGGCAAATTTAAAATATCTGATCTTTTAAAGGTGTATATAAGCGTTAAAATGAATATATCCAACATTAAACAAATAAGTTGATTTAAATTGATGAATACGTTTAAATATAGGAGTTATTTTAAATAGAGGATAATTATAATTTAAGTTTTTTTGCTCATTTTAGCCAATGTTTTTAAATTGTTCATCCTCCAGTTATCCTAGGAGGAGAAAATGAGAGACGATTACCTATTTTAATTTCTTCTCTCTTAAATTTTTTTTTCAAAAAGTGTTCTTTTTAAATCTTGTTGCTGATAATGCTCTTATCCTGTGACGTTGTAAAGAAATTCGGATGTCATTTTTTGCCTGATTTTTCATAAACTTTGGATATTATTTGTTGTGTTTGGTCAGAATACTTACCATTTTGATAATAAGAAATAACCTACTTAGTCTATATCAATAACAACTTTAAGCACGACACTGGTATCGGCCAGTTTGCCATGTACTTTGCGTTTGCCCATGCGCAACCGATTTCGGAGATCCTCGGGCCACGTTCCCCACTTCTCTAATTTTTAACGTAGCGGTCGTTTTAGTAGTTGGACAATCTATAGCACACACTAAAATCCTTTTTTGTTTCTTGGTAATCATGATTGTAAATCATTTCTGTTAAATATAAATATGGTAAACAATAAAACACAATTATAGAAAGAGTAATATTTAATTGCCCCGAAGTAAAATAAGAGGTTATGGGACCAGACAGTTTCATCAGAAAATTAAGTAAGAAATAAAAAGAAAAGAAAATGGCTGTCGCAAAGAACAATTATAATATTGAATTGCTACATGGTAATAATTATGGAACATGGAAATTTAGAGTGCAGGTACTGCTAGAAGAAAAAGGAGTTGCAAAATGGATAAATCAAGAATTTGATAATAGTAGTAGCTATGCAGATGCTAGAGAGAAAGAAAAAGACCAGAAACAAGACAAACAATGCCAATCTATAGTGGTCCAATGTTTGGATGATGCCCAACTGGACATAATTCGAGATAAAACTAATGCATGCCAGATGTGGACGGCTTTGAAAGATAGATATGAAAAAAAAGGGCTTCCTGGCCAAATATTTTTAAAAAGAAAGCTATTATCACTAAAATTGAAAGAAGGAGAGTCGCTTGAGAAACATATTATAGAATTTGAGGACATTGTAAGACAATTGATTGCATCAGGTTGCGAAGTAAAAGATGAGGACAAAGTATGTAACTTGTTATTAACATTACCAAAATCTTATGATACTGTATGTGCAATTATTGAAAATATAACTGACGTTAAATATGAAGATGCAAAGAATAGGCTTCTGGCAGAATGTGAAAAGCGGATGCTATTCCATGTGAATGTAAATAAAAATGGATTGACAACAGCTTTTACGACACAGAAATATAGTGATAAAAAATGTTATGGATGTGGCTCAACTAATCATATAAAGCGTTTTTGTCCACAAAATAATGGGGGGCAAAATAATACTCACCGTACTTACGATACACCAAACAATAGTTACAGTCGAGGTTATGCTCGAGGAAGTTTCCAGAATAGAGGAAATTATAGAGGATTTAATACAAGAAGTTTTAATACAAGAGGTTTCAGTTCAAGAGGAGGCTACAGCCACAAGACAAGAGAAGGTGGATTTCAAAATAATGGAGCGAAGAGTAACTTAGCAGAAGATGAGACTTCACATCAAGAAGATGAGACTTTACATCAAGGTTCGCAAAAGGATGAAGCTCATGGAAATATTTGTTTTCTTGGCGAAAAACAAATAGAAGAGAAATCAAAAGATTTAGAAGTGTTACAATTTTTTATTGATTCTGGATGTACTGATCACATGGTCAATCAAAAAGAAGTTTTTTCAAGTTTAGTTATGTTGAAAGATCCCATAAAAATTGCTATTGCTAAGGATAATGATTTTTTATTGGCCATGGGGGTCGGAAACATTAAAGCGGTAAGTAAAGTTGAATATAAGAAAGTTGATTGTATAATTAAGAACGTTTTATATGTACCTAAATTAAGAAGAAATTTATTAAGCGTTAAAAAACTTGAGATATCAGATATGAAAATATTGTTTGAAAATTCTACAGTAAAAATATTAAGTAGGGATGGACAAGTAGTAGGAATGGGTAAACGGGAGAATTTATACGAAATTGAGTTTTCTTTGGCAAAAGTTGAATGCATGAATGTTGAAAATAGTGAAAATGATTATGTAAGATGGCATAAGAGATACGGGCATATAGGATTCTCAGGATTAAAAGAAATAATCAAAAAGCAAATGGTTGAAGGGTTAGAGAATGTAAAAGTACAGGATGTAGAATTTTGTGAACCATGTGTGAGTGGAAAAATGACTAGATTTCCATTTAAACAAAGAACTAAAAGTAAACGAATACTAGAGATAATTCATTCCGATGTTTGTGGACCTATGACACCATCAAATTATGATACAAGTAGATACTTTGTTACATTCATTGATGATTATTCAAATTTTTGTGTAGTATATTTAGTAAAAGAAAAAAATGAGGTATTTGAGAAGTTTAAAGAGTTTTCGAGTATGGCTGAGGCAAGGTTTAATACGAAAATAGCAGCTTTGAGATGTGACAATGGCGGAGAGTATGTTTCGACTGAATTTAAGAATTATTGTGCTGAAAAAGGTTGTGTTTTAGATTACACTATAGCTTATACTCCTGAACAAAATGGTAAGGCAGAAAGAAAAAACCGAAGCTTAGTAGAAAGGGCCAGAGCAATAATGAAGGAATCTGAATTACCAAAAGAATACTGGGGAGAAGCAATTTTGACAATAAACTATATTATGAATAGAGGGACATCTTCTGGATTAGACAAAACACCATCAGAGATGTGGTATGGTAAAAAACCGAATGTAAGCAATTTTAAAGTTTTTGGCTGTGTGTGCTATTGTCATATACCAAAAGAATGTCGAAGTAATTTTGACTCAAAAGTTAAGAAATGCATAATGATGGGGTATGCTCAGACAGGTTATAGAGTATGGGACATAGAAAAAGGAAAAATAGTTATTGCAAGAGATATTAAGTTTAATGAGAGTGAGTTTTGGTATAAGAGAGAGTGTATAAAAGATATTGAAAGTGTTGAGGAGATAGAGACAGTAGAGTATAAAAGTGAAACAGATGATGATAATGAGATTATGAATAGAGTAGAGAATAAAAGATTATCGAAAATACCACAGAAATATAGAGATTATGAGTTGTACATGGCATTTGATGCAAACAGTTTTGTTGAAAATGTACCAGTGAATTTTACTGAATTAAAGAATAGAGTAGATAAAGATAAATGGTTAGGAGCTGTAGATAGAGAGTTGAAATCAATTGAAATTAATGAGACATGGGAAAAAGTGAGAAAACCAGAAAATTGTCAGATTTTGGACACGAAATGGGTATTTTCTTATAAATCTATGGAAGAGAATGATAATGATAAGTACAAGGCACGATTAGTTGTAAGGGGCTTTGCACAAAAGGATTTTGACGAGATATATTCGCCTGTTGCGAGAATGACAACTATTAGAGCTTTGTTAATACTAGGAAATCAGTTTGGATATGTATTCCAACAATTGGATGTAAAGACTGCATTTTTAAATGGAGTTTTACATGAAGATATATATATTTATGCACCAGAAGGAATAGATTTGGATCAAAATTTTGTTTTTAAACTAAAAAAATCTTTGTATGGCTTAAAGCAAGCATCAAAATGTTGGAATGATGAAATAAATGAATTTTTGTTAAGCATAGGATTTTGTCGTTCAGAAAGTGATTTTTGTCTTTATATGTTAGATTCTGGGTGTGAGAAAGTCTTCCTATTAATTTATGTTGATGACATAATTTTGTGTGGATCAAATGAACATCATATAAATGATATAAAAATAAAATTATTAAACAAATTTCAAATGAAGAATAAAAAGACATTGAAATATTTTCTGGGATTAAAGATTAGTTATGATAAAATAGCAGGGACATTAAAAATAAACCAGACAAAATATATTGAAAATCTTTTGAGACGATTTAATATGGAAAATTGTAACGGTTGTTCAACACCAATAGAAAAAGACCTTAAAATTGATCTATGTAATGATTCGGATAAAACAAAAAAACCTTTTAGAGAACTAGTAGGATGTCTCATGTATCTAATGTTAGGAACAAGACCAGATATCTGTTTTGCTGTAAATTATTTTAGTAGGTTTCAGGATAAAGCTTCTGATGAGGCATTTAATCATTTGAAAAGAGTTCTAAGATATTTAAAATCAACCATGGGTATAGGGTTAGAATATAAAAGAAATAGTAATAAGGATATTTGTTGTTATGTTGATGCTGATTGGGGAGGTGATACATTAGTCAGAAAATCCGTTACTGGATTTGTATTCAAAATTAAAATTTTTGGCAACACTTTATGTTGGACAACGAAAAAGCAAACTTGTGTATCACTTTCCACAACTGAAGCAGAATTAGTTGCTCTGTGTTCATCTGTTTGTGATGGATTATGGTTGCGAAAATTGTTTTTAGATTTAGGTATTAGATTAAGTTGTATTACCTTTTATGAGGACAATCAGGGATGCTTAGCCTTGATTAAAAACCCAACAAATAATAGAAGGGTGAAACATATAGACTTAAAATTTAATTTTGTATGTGAAAACGTTAAGAATGAAATAGTTAAGTTATGTTATATTAGGACATCGGAACAGCAGGCTGATATCCTCACAAAGGGTTTAAGTGTAAATTTGTTCGTGAAATTTAGAGATATGTTAAGTTTAAAGGATTTTAGCGAGGGGGAGTGTTAAGGTTCCTGTAGGTGGTAGGTTAGTCACGACCAAATAATATGTCAATCAAAAAAAAAGAGAAGAAGAAGAGTAGTGGTAGTCGTAAGTGTGGTCGTTGTTAGCACACACTAAAATCCTTTTTTGTTTCTTGGTAATCATGATTGTAAATCATTTCTGTTAAATATAAATATGGTAAACAATAAAACACAATTATAGAAAGAGTAATATTTAATTGCCCCGAAGTAAAATAAGAAAGAAAACTCGAAAATAATCTGACAGTGACAGTTGTCAAAGTATAGAATTGTGAATGGCACCATTCACGGCATAGTTGACTACAAGCAAGGTGCATATTTATCAGTTATTGGGAAAGCTAGGTAGCTTTTTATCCTTAAAAATGAGTGTTAATTGGTCGATTTCAAGAAATTGAAGAAATCTCATTGGTTCTTAGAATAGGCGTGTATTATTCATTAAAAAAAAATATTACAGGAAAATGTACCAAATTCAGTACATACATATATATCGAAACATCAACGCTGTGGGGAGAATGAAAAGTTTAATACATTACATGATCCGAAAGCATTTTCAGGAGCTCGGTGTTTTTGATTGGCCTCGGCTACGATACGCTTCGCCTCGCTCCTAAAAGTTAGTTTTCGGATCTTGTAATGTAAATAACTATTCCTACAAGTAGATATTTTTTGATAAATTAACTCCTATATAAAATGTGTCATTTAATGATGACAGTTTTGTCAGTTGTCAGTGACTTTGAGAATTGACATTGACATTTAGCAGCGCCACCTATCAAATTCTATTTTTTCCAAAATGTTATTAAAAAAAAAAATTTTTCCTACGGCTGCTTAGAATATACACAAAAACGCATCACTGTCAACTTGCCTTGTGATATGCATAGTATCACCCTGTAATTAATTATTTAATAAATTAAGTTTTAGTTATTATTAATTATTAGGTGTTGAAATTATTATTAGCAATTTCAGCAAAATTAGTTATATTTATATTTATTATGTATAAATAAAATAAATGGGAACAGGTAAACTATGATATTATAAAATAAGATAAAATAAGATTACATCTAAAGCAAACCGGTTATCTTTGATTTTAATAACGTCGCTTAACTAAAAGATTTAAAACCAGAACTTCACAGCCTCGAAAAACGTCAATTTCAAACAGCGTCATTACTGACAGTTCACATTTCTCTCATTAAAATAAATTCAAATTTATTGCAACTTTATAAAATAAAGTGGCAGCCGTAGGAAAAGTATAGTGTGTAACTCGTGTGAAAAAGCACTTTTCGCACTTTTTGCAATTTGTGACTTGTCACATGCGTGTGAAAAGTGCTATTTTCAGCACTTGTTAAACAATATACTATTTCTTCATTATACACATCTTTTTTCTAATCCAACTAACTTTGCTATTATTAGTTTTACGAAATTCCAATAGTGGTTAATTAAATTTTCGCCGTGTATTATTTAATTTTTTTTAATACCTTTTAGAGAAAAGAGATTTCTAGCCCACAATGGTTCCGCTGTCTCTGAGATCATATTGGTATGGTCTGGAAAATAGTCAAAACTTTTGACAGTAATTTCTTTCAGTAAATCTGGATCCTTTATCATTAGTCCAGGTACAGAAAATGTATATTGACCTACATATCTAAAAAAAAAGTAAGTTGTAATAAATAAAATATAAAATGTTGTATTATTTTTACCTGCTATCTGGAAACATATTATAAAGTTGCTCCAAACTATCAGCAAAACTTTTTCTTTGAAAAAGAAAATTTATTGTTTCAGTAAATTGATATTTTAATGAACCTTGTTTTACTCCACGCCTCGTCCAGTAAGTTCTTGCTCTTATAAAATAATATAGAGCAGCTGCTATTGCAGCTGATATCAGTAGTAAAAGCATCTAAAATAAACAAAAATAATTATATATAAATATAAATAACGTTATTGGTGAAAATCTAATTTTCCCAATTATTTTTCAAAATTAAATATTTTTTTAAACCTCAGTAGACTCCTTTTGAATTATATAGGGTGAATCACGACCGACGCTAAGGAGTTTTATTACGGAATGGAATATATTCATAAACTTTTATTGCAGTGGTAATATGTAAGTCAATAAGGGCTACATTTTAAAAATATTTCTAAATATACAGAGTGTTCTGTATTTTTTACATTTTCAGACTCGTCCTGAGAAGCTTTATATAATAAAATTAATAGTTTTGAAGTTATAGGCAATTGGAAATCCCATTTTTTCAACTTTAAATTCTACGGCCAAACGACATAAAATCGGATAAAACAGCTAACATGCCCATTTCTTAACTTTTTGAGTTTTACCTGGTAGCATAAAAACTGGGTGATCAAAAGTACTCAAATTTTGATCACCTTGTATACAGTTTATTCTTCACTTTATGAAAATCAAATTCTTATTGTTGCTATTATAAAATAATAGCCTCTATATCTACAACTACGAATGTACTACTAATGTGTGCGCAAAGAATCTGTAGTATTAATTATACAGGGCAATTCATTATAATCCGAAGCAATCCTGAATTTTTCACAAATATCTATTTGGGTACAAACTATACTAGTTTCTCTAGCTCATACAGCTCCATTGCAAAATAATTTTGAAAGATATGAAATTCTCAAACACTAAAACGTTCCTACCCTAGGTCACTTAATCTCTTATTAATTTCCATTTTTAATTATTATTTTTTCTATATTTTTCTATTTCTGTAGAATTATTTTACGTATACATTCTAGTTTTATTTTCCCTGTATAAAATTTACATTACTTATATTTCTCATAAAATTGGTAAAAGACTCAAAATAGCTAAAAAGTTGTCCTCAAGAATGCAGTTAAAGTTCATTGCATAGCCTCTCAGTTGCACGTCATACGGCATCTATTTCACTTTATCGTATTAAGTTGAAAGAAATGCAAAAAAAAGGTACGTCCTTTATAAATTTTCGTAAGACAACAACATCATGAGAGATCTACACGTAGATATTAAATAACTACAATTGACATAATACATGCATTTCATTGGCTGCCGTTTGCTATACGTCATGGCCTCATAGTCAAATTGAAATATTGAACACGCTCTTTAGCTATTTTTGATAAACGTCAAAGTGTACGCCTGACAGTTTGAATCAGAACAGTACTTCCATCAGTTCCATTTGTAATTATTGTCGTTAATCACATTTTTTAGAAGATGGAGTATTATTTTTAATTTATTTATTTTGATAATTATAAACATGCCGAGGTATAGCGAAAAAGAGCAAGCGTTAGTATTGAAACTGCTTGCTTATTTCCAATTAGAAAAACAAGCCGGTAAAACTCTATTGTCCGTAAATGCTGTGCATGAAGTAATACTCGATTGCACCAATGCATTTAAGGAATCCTTACCACTATAAGCAACCCATAAAATCTTAATTTTCGTTGCACCAACGTTATGGAATGCTTATACTCTTCTTAAAGCTTGATTTGCTAAGCATTTGTCAGCGATCACTTAAAACTGTCCTTTAGCAAGGAAGCGAAGTTTTTAGGTTTTATTTTAATTTATAGTATTTGTTTAATTCTTGCAATTCATAAATTACGTCCCAGGGAAAGTTAGTATAAATATATATTTATAATGGAGTAAATAGAATATTTAGACGATAACCCAGATTACATTGAAGACGACATATAACTGGTAGAATTGGTTGAAGTAGGTGTACCCAGACAAATTTATATACGATCAAATTACTTTGAGGAAATGGATCCTATTGGATTTTTTAGAAGGTTTAGGCTAACAAAAGAAACTGTTTTAAATGTTTTGACTCTGATAGAAGACCAGCTAGAATATCCCCATAATAGGTAAATAAATTCTGACAGCTGATAAAGGACATTAGTAGTATTGTTTCATTAGGAGTGAAATTAGAAATTCGTTTTTTCTTTTATTTTGGCTACAAATCGTCTCAGTTTCACTGATCTTGAACTTGAAAAGTTTTAAGTTGAAACTTGGATAATTAAAAAGTGAGGTTAGTCAATGGTAGATGCTCTTCTTTTCACTTTTCCACAGCATGTCCAACATTTAAAAAGGAAAATGTACCATATTCTTACAACGTTGTCAAGTGTAACACATACTTAGCTAAGTGATGGTGCAAGCAAATAATAAATTAAGAACTTCTTAACTTTGTGGATCCCTTAGCTATTCCTTGCTTAAATATATGTTGGTGCAATCGACCCTAAGTTTCACATCTTAAAGTTTAGTAAAAATTCATTGATTATCAATTAATTTTAGCGTGTTTTGGCCGCCTTAGGAATATCACTATCGACTGTAGGACGATTGGCAAATGAAGGTTGTATGATATGCGTCCGTTGTTTGTTCTTGTTAGCCACCTCTTTAGTTCTCATGGGTTGGCACCAACGACAGATGTGATACATAACCTTACTTCGCAGGCGTGTGCCTCATGATTGAAAGTTATCATTTAGTTGTTACAATAAACACATTACTTGGAAGTGTATTGATTCATTACCCATTTGACCGATATATTACAAACAGATCCCGAATACTCAGCTAAAATGTCCGATTCTGTGAGCGTTAGCCGTGATCCTTTTCCTATTTAGCTGAATACGATCCTGACAATTGTCAAAATTTTGTAGAGTCGTCATCAAATGTCATGTAGTAATCAAAGACATGGCGAAAACATGATATGACGTCATATTTGGTGATGTGCAACTGAAAGGCTATGCAATGAACTTTATCTACGATAACATAAGCAAATCGGCGTTAAGGATTCTCGGAAAAGGCTAATTCAACCGCGCACTTGCATTCCTTACGTCACAAAATAAGATAATTTCTGGATATAAAAAGGGCATGCAATGAGAAATAAGGACAGTCTGAAAATTTTTACCATCGCCTAAACTATCTAACAGTACCTATGCTTTGCTTCGAGAAAGAATAAATAAAAAAACAGCCAGAGAGAGAAAAATCAGTTCCTGTATAATTACCCATCGACGAAAATATCAATTATTTTGTAGACCTGTGTCTACCGCTAACTTCGACCCCGTAATAATTATTTGTAGGCCTTTGCCGATCGTATAGAAAACAATTAGTCCATAAAAGCAAAGGGAAAATAAGTAGAGAAAAATAATCCAAAATTCGTTACAAAATAAAAATATCTATCTAAATAAAGTGTCTCAAAAACACCCCCAATTCAAAATCCAGGGAAGAAAATTCATATTTATTTTGCGCCCGGACAAGTAAACCATTTGTTTAATTGACCGTTCAAAGCAGCGGCGTGCCGTTGTGTGGGCGGAAGGGTTAAGTCAGGAGTCTCATTACCCAATTACACCAATACACAATACATTATAGAAAGGAAATCTTGTGTCCCTAATAGCACAAAGACGTTTAAAAAACATCTTAAAAACGTACACGACCGACCATCGGGTCGTTTTAAAAACGTTCGTTAAAGTACCCGAGAACGTTTATAAGGCGTTTTTCTATAGTGCAAATGTCACAACTTCCAACGACATACAGACGTCGAAAAAGGACGTTTTAAAGACGTTTCACTAAATAAATGGTTCGACAAAGGACGTTTTTTGGACGTCTTTTAAAACGTCCACTGGACGTCCTTTAAAGTACCTAAGAACGTTTATAAAACGTTTTTTTATAGTGCAAATGTCACAACTTCTAACGTCATATAGACGTCGAAAAAGGATGTTTTAAAAACGTTTCAAAATGGACTAAATATATTGTTCGACAAAAGACGTTCATACGAGCAAAAAAAAAATACATATTTATTAATAAAATATTGATACTTATATACAATCTGTACAATAAAATAATTTTCATTTACACAATAAGTCAAGTTAAAAAAAATTATTTTTTAAGTATGAAAATATATACCAAAAATAAAATAATATTCATTTCTGTAACTAAAATACAGTTGGTCACACATAAACAAGTTAGCCATCATTTCGGTTGGTGCTGAGCAGGTGTCTTCAACGAAATATGTAGGAGTATTTCTTGTATGCTTATGAGACTGGAATCATCAGAATTGGAGGAACTAGAATATTTATGTTGAACACATGATTTTCGACATTTTCAACTAAATCCTTTGATAAATTCAAAGTCTTGTTGATATACCTGTACTTTTGATGCTTCGAAACTTTCTTTTCTTTATACATTTCACAACAAACAAGTAGATTTACAGAGTCAAAAATCTTGAAAAATCACTAATTACATGACAAAAATGAATCACAAAATATACCTATATCAGGGTTTAAAGTACCTACCTAATATACATGTTAAATGTTCAACCACAGCTATAAGACATAAACACAAACACAATTCACTTAATATATCACTCCTCGGAAACCGAAAAACAAAAGAAACAAAATAAGTATAAAAAAATAGATGATAATTTTAGAGATATAAGATTTGCTAGGTTTATCTTCAGTTGCAGAGAAAATAAACATGAAATTACCGAGAGTCAGGCCATGTTTTTATCGTCCACTATGCAACAACTGTAGACAACATCCACGCAGTGCGAAGTGCGAGTGCGCGGTCTCTCTCCCAAACCGACCGTTAGCGAGCTAAATTCGTGATTGGTTGGAATCAGACACAGACAGAGAGAGTAAACAAAACGTCTTTTGAACGTTTTTTTACACTAGTTATGAAAACGACTAACAAAGACGTTTAAAAAACGTCCTTTTTATGACTTTTTATGGAAACATACTTTTGGGAACCCAACGAAAACGTTTTTACTTGTGGTTGTAAAAACGACTAAAATAAAACGTTTAGAAAACGTCCCTTTTATGATCATTTCCCAAAATAACATACTTTTGCAGACCCAAAATCAACGTCTTTTGGATGTTTATGAAGTGGTAATAAAAACAACTTACAAAAACGTTTAAAAAACGTAACTTTTTGACTTTTCTCAAAAAATTCTTTTGAGGACCCAAACAAAAAGTTTTATGAACGTTTATACTGGTGGTTTTAAAAACGACAAATAAATCGTTTAAAAAATGTCCCATTTATGATTTTTTCTCAAAACATACTTTTGCAGACCTAAAAACAACGTTTTTTGGACGTTTTTTTACAATGGTTATAAAAACAACTTACAAAAACGTTTAAAAAACGTAAATTACTGACTTTTTTCAAAACATTCTTTTGAGGACCGAAACAAAACGTTTTCTGGACATTTTTACTGATCGTTTTAAAAACTACTGAAACGAAACGTTTAAAAAACGTCCATTTTATGATTTTTTCTCAAAACATACTTTTGCAGACCTAAAAACAACGTTTTTTGGACGTTTTTTATAGTGGTTATAAAAACAACTTACAAAAACGTCTAAAAAACGTAACTTTTTACCTTTTTCTCAAAACATGCTTTTGAGGACCTAAACAAAACGTTTTTTGAACGTTTTTACGGGTGGTTTTAAAAACGTCTCATATAAAACGTTTTAAAAGCGTCCCTATTGTGACTTTATAAAAAACCTTTTGATATGAACGTTAAGAAACCATTTAAGTACTA
Source organism: Neocrepidodera transversa (assembly GCA_963243735.1). NCBI lineage: Eukaryota > Metazoa > Arthropoda > Insecta > Coleoptera > Chrysomelidae > Neocrepidodera > Neocrepidodera transversa. The sequence goes on along the minus strand of OY725344.1, from coordinate 26,114,059 downwards.
GGTGTTTTTTTATCGTAGGTTTTAAAAACGTCTGAGTAGTGGAGCTTAGACAACGTTTTTTTTTATTTATCACTTCGGACGTTTTGACGACATATTTTGGACGTTTCTTTAGGTTCATTTTAAAAACGTTCTTGCACAAACGTTTATAAAACGTTTTATTTTGGTCCTCGGACGTTCTGACGTTAAATGGACCATAAAAAAACGTCAATCGGACCTTTTGTGCTATTAGGGGTTTTTATGAGTTGGTCAAGATTGTTACTACGTCTATTAAGGTACGGTCCCTTTTAAATAAAAAACAATTAATTATTTTGGGATGGTAGGAGGCAATGTGATCTCTCCCTGTAAAATTTTCCCAATGAGGGATGTCGCAGACAGCGATTGACCCGCGGGCATCCCATCTTCCTACCAGAATGATTAGGACATTATTGACCATAGTAAATACACGTGATTTCAAATCACCAAAATAAAAAGGTTGTAAAATAAAAGCAAATAGAAATAAAAAAATAATTACACAAGCACAAAATGTAAAATGTGACAAATGTCTTATCTTTCGTGCACCCAGTCTCTGTGAGGGGTCCTCACATACAAATAGAGTACAAGAGTAAATAATGTTTCAAGGTTTTGATTTTTGTAATTGTCATAAAAGGTTGAAATTACGTAATATACGATTTGAAGGTTTTTCAGTGTTTTATTTTTTTTTACTTGCAGCAAACTATACTATAACGAATAAAAATACATCAAAACTGTCTTCAACAATACTAGAAGATCAGGTATATTTTATGATAAATTTGAGTATTGAAGTTTCTTACCGAAATGGCAATCGGTTTGTTACTTTGTACTCGCCTTTTTTATGAGATAAATGGCCAGGGGGTGGGAGGTTACAACACGTTCTCTATATCAAGATTGTGTCGGGCTCGATTTTGTATTTTCACGACTTGAAAAAAATCAGTTTGTACTATTACTATCAATATAAATTGGCCATTGGGGTTTTTTTACTTTCACTATTTTGTAATGAGTATTTTCTTAAAATCCCATGGTTATTGATTCATATTTTCAATTTAAGTCAATAATAAAATTTAGTTAAGAAGCTAATCGTGGAAATAAAATCGACCAACGGGACAATAAAATAAATAAATAAATAAATAAATAAAAATGTCTTTATTAACAAATTACATAAAACATAAAAATTTATTGTTGTGACAAAAGAAAGTTTTTCAAATTGTTCTGAAATCTATTTTGAGACCAATTTCAGTTAGTCGGTTAACGAGGGATCTCTACGATGCATTTTAAGGACCCTCTATAACACTCGCGAACAACCATCTAAAAAAATTGATTATGTAATTCGACCTGGCGGATCCGATTTTGGAGTTCGCCAGACAAATTTCAACTGCGAAATTGGCCAAAATCTCATATTGTATGGAAAATTTTTAATTTTTAATTACCACCATATATCTGTCTTGGTTTAAGTCCGATTAGATTGAAATTTTTAGGAGAAGCAATTTACGCCTTTGTTATCACGACTTACATGATAGAAATTTAAAAAAATACGTGTCACTAGTAATGTGTTTTTAAAAAGTTGGTGACAAACTTTTTTATTTCCTGGAAAGTACTCCGAAAGCACTCCGAAAATATCGAGATATAAGCCGTGGCATAGGCGTCGTCAGTACAGTATTTCTTCCGGTGTTGATACAGTAATATCGAAACATATTAGTGACTTATTGTATAATTTTTTTGATTTTGGTGTGTTTAAAATAAATTATAAGTTTACATATTTTTACAATTTTGTTTTATTCCAGTGTTAATTTAGTCAATCAAAATCATAATGTGCCCTTCTAACCGCTCGATCGTACGCCGGTGGTAAGAGCTTATAATTGAACGTGCAGGCAACATGTAGCAGTGCAAATAAGTATTTACTGATTTTGCTAGGTTATCATTGCTAATATTTACGACGTTCCGACAGATTCTCTGATTTAGGGGTTGAACGGTTTCTAAGTGGGCTGGTCAATATTTTTAACACCGCCTGTACAGATAGCATTACTAGATCTTGCTACTTGTTTACAGTGTAATGTTAAGAAAATAAGTGTTATTTTAAACTCACCCCGTAGAAATGTTTAAAATATTTCACTTGAAGGTCACCAGACTAAGTTGAAACATCAGAGGGTGTGTGGAGTATTCACACATTTCACTCGAACAGAGTGCTGATTCAATTTTAAAATTATTACGAAAATCACTAACACCTTTTATTGGTGAGAAAAAGAATTAAATCACACAATCACGAACAGATCTTTATTCTAAGACTTATGAAACAATAGTGCCATTGTTGGCGGTAATGAGTGAGAAGCATCCCCACTCATGCCGAGCTTTACAGGTTGCATAACAGTAGGGTTAAATTTTTAAACGATATTAAAATGTTCTCTATATCTTAACAGGGGCGCACTAACTCTTTTCACTCGCGCACTTGGTTTTCCAAACATCCTCCCCACCTTGAAGTTTGAGCTTCAACAAAATTAAATGGTAAACAGAAGTACACTTCAGGGTGTAGGCGTGGGAAAAGGACAAGACCTTTACAATTGGTCTAACAAAAATACCGTCCTGTGTTTTTAACTTTAAAGCACGTACCTTTTATTAGGACTTTGAATTGTCTCAAGTATCCTACCACGTGGCCATTGGAGTGGAGGAGTATTGTTTTCAATTAACAATACAATATCTCCAATCTTAAGATTCTCAGAAGGAGTATGCCATTTTGGACGGTGTTGTAAAAGATTTAGATATTCAATACTCCATCTCTTCCAAAACATTTGTTGCATTTGAGTGATTTTTTGCCAATGAGTTAATCTATTTTCTGATGTTTCTGAAACATCATGTTCTGGATGGGACATTAAGTGTGTACCTACTAAAAAGTGTCCTGGGGTTAAGAAATTAGTATCTGATGGGTCGTTCGAAAGAGGACATAAAGGTCTTGAGTTTAAAATGCACTCTATTTGAGCTAAGGCTGTAGTAAGTAATTCAAAAGTAAGGTGAGTGTCGCCTAAAACGCGCTTAATATGAAATTTAGGACTTTTCACCGCAGCTTCCCATAACCCTCCCCAATGAGGACTACTAGGCGGTATACAAATCCATTTAATTTCATTTAAACTAAGGAACTCTTTAATACTGTCGAGGTTAGGTTGGGATTTGAAAAATTTATAAAGATCATGTAACTGGTTTCTGGCTCCGACGAAATTCGTAGCATTGTCGCTATAAATTTCGGCTGGATTGCCTCTACGAGCAATAAATCTTTTAAGGGTAAGCAAAAAAGCGTCCTTTGTTAAATCCGAAACGAGTTCGAGGTGAATGGCTTTTGTGACCATGCAAACGAAAACCGCAAAATAAGCCTTTAATATGGGAGCTTTTCGAAGAGTCGAAGATTTTATTAAGATAGGGCCTCCAAAGTCAATGCCTACTTTGGAGAATGGGCGCGAGGCTGCAATACGAGATTTTGGCAAATCGGCCATAATTTGGCGGGTTGTTTGGGCTTTAAATCTATGACAAGTTAAACAATTTTTAATTACTTGTTTTGCTTCTAGAATGCCATTCATTGGCCAATATCGTAGTCTTAGGTTTGATAAAACTGACTGGGGTCCTGCGTGATATAACCGTATATGTTCTCTTCTTATTAAGAGACGAGTTATGTGATGTTTTGCAGGGAGTAATATTGGATGTTTTTGATCAAATCTCCTTTAGAGAATTTTCCCTCCTACTCTTAATATACCAAAATTGTCTACAAATGGATTGAAGGGAAGTAAAGCTTTATTTGAAACTGATTTTCCTTTATTGATATCCTGAAATTCCTTATAAAAGCACTGGGACTGCAAACATTTAATGATTGCAGTGAGAGAATTCTGTAACTCTTGCACAGAAAGTGATCCAAAATGGGTTTCATTTTTGCATTTTGAATTATGGCTAAACCGAAGACAAAAGGCTATAACTCTTTGTAAACGAGTAAAGTCGCTAAATTGATTAAAAATCTCATTAACGGATATTTGAGGAATTAAATGGGATACAAGAACCTTTCTTTGTTCTGGTATGTTGTCTAATTGATTATTAGAGGTGAAATAGTTAGTATCCGAGATTGGGTGCCTCAGAAATTCAGGGCCATGCCACCATAAAGGACAATTTATAATATTTTCAGGAGTCAATCCACGAGAAATAAAATCAGCAGGGTTTTGGCAAGACCTTACATGCCGCCACTGATAATGTGAAGTAAGTTCTTGAATTTGTGTAGTTCTATTTGCGACAAATGTTGTCCAACGAGAGGAATGACAGTTAATCCAACATAGTACTATTTGGGAATCAGTGTACAAATTTACACTACTTATGTTTATTTTGGACTTGAAGATATTTACAACTTTTTCAGTGAGATTTGCCAAAAGAAGTGCACCGCATAACTCCAAACGTGCTGACGTTATGGTTTTTATGGGAGCAACTCGAGATTTTTAGCAGATTAGATGTGAAGAAATTTGATCGTTGTGATACATAGTTCGAAGATAAATGCAAGATCCATACGCTTTGATGCTTGCATCAGAAAAACCAAAGATATAATGTCGTTTGATGAAAATACATGTCTGGGGATTTTAACTGCAGATAATCTTGGTATGTTAGAAATGAAATTGATCCACTCGATTTGTAACTCTTTAGGTAAGGGATCATCCCATTTCACTTTACTAATCCAATTTTTTTGCATGAGAAGCTTTGTTATTAAAATAACTGGGCCTACAAATCCTAAAGGATCAAACAGTTGTGAAATTTTAGACAAAACATTTCTTTTTGTGTGTATTTTTGGAAAGTTTGTAGAGGGTAGTTGAATTGAAAATTCATCAATTTGTGCATTCCGTGCAATACCTAGAACTTTGCTGGGAGAATTATCTAAATTTAAGTCATATGACAGTGGATGAAAAACTTCATTAATATTTTTTAGAAAAGTTGTTGAGTTAGAATTCCACTTGTGTAAACTAATACAAGCTAACTTTAATACATTTGTGAGTTGATGGTGTAAATCTATTAGTTGTTCGAGATTATTAACACAGGCTAAAATGTCATCTACAAAACACTGTTGAGCGATTGCATCTGAAGCTAGGGGATATTCAACTTCACGGCGTTTAGCTAAATCAATGAGTGATCTTGTAGCAAGAAAAGGAGCACAATTTGTGCCATATGTGACAGTTTTCAGTTCAATACATTTAAGGGGTTGTTGAGGATTATCTCGCCATAAAATGTTAAGTAAAAATCTTTGACAAGGATTAATTTCAATTTGTCGATACATTTTCTGTATATCTGAGACTAGAACATATTTAAATATTCGAAAGCGACATAAAATGTCAAAAAGTTCAGGTTGTACAGTATAACCTTTCAATAAAATATCATTTAATGAGATATTAGATGTTGTTTTCATCGAAGCATCAAATACAACTCTGAGCTTTGTGGAAGAACTTTCTTCCCTAAGAACACAATGATGTGGCAAGAAATATTTGCTTTCATTTCGTGAATTAGTCAATGAGAGAGGTACACATTTTGCATGGTTTAATGCAATATATTCATGTATGAAATTTTGATACTTTAAAAATAAATTGGGGTTGTTTTCAAAACGTTTTTATAATAAATAGAATCTTTTTGAGGCTTGTGAAAAGGAATCTCCAAGCTTTATGTGTTCATTGGGGGTTTTTAATGGTAAATCAACTTGAAAACGACCATTTTGTAAAATAGTGAGAATATCTGTGAATGTTGTTTCTGCAAGTTGATCATCAGGGTTCAACTGAGGTTTGTTAGGAACTTCTTCTAATTTCCAAAATTTCTCAAGCATATCATTAGAGTTAGAAGTTTGAATAAAAAGGGATATTTGGGTATTTGCAGAGAAGCAATTTTTTAATTCTACGGGGCCACCTAAAATCCATCCTAGGTGTGTGTTTTGTAAACAAGGCATGTTTTCACCTAATGCAATGAACCCGGGGACTATTAAATCATAATAGATATCTGATCCAAGTAATATATCAATTTGTGATGGGGTATGAAATGTAGGATCAGCTAGTTTTACGTTGCTTGGGATAGGTAGTGAAATATTTTCTATACAAACTTGAGGTAACTTACAAGTTATTTTTGGTAAAATGGCACAAGAGACTTTAAAACTTTTAGTACGTGAGTCGGAGAGTATAAGTACATCAGTTAACTGATTTACATGTGTTGGAGATTGAGTAATACCTGAAACTTCAATATTTTTTGTGTATAAGGGATTATTTATTTTTTCAGATAAACTTCGAGTAATGAATGAACATTGTGAATCATTATCGAGTAGTGCCTTTGCGTAATATGTGTTACCATTAAATGATTTTAATTTAATAGTAGCAGTGGCTAATAGCATGTGTGTGGTATTAGTAGTTAAAAGTGAAACATTGTCTACTGAGTGAGTTACTTGAGAGTGTGAGCTTTTTAGCGGAGTATATTGCGAGAGATTTGAGCCATTTTTAATATTTTGAGACATTTGTGAGTCTTGTAAATCTGAATGAGTGCTACGAGCATTATTTGATTGAATATGACTAGTGTTGTTTAATTGTGAGTTTGTACGAGAGCCATAATTATTATTAGGCTGAAAGCTAGAGTTACTAGAGTGATAAATATTATCTACATGAAGTGTTGTGTGGTGTTTCTTCCCACAAATTGAACAATTTCTAGACTGACAATTTATTACCAAGTGTCTACTGCCAAGGCAATTAATACACAATTTATTTGAATAAATAAATTGACGTTTTTGTGTGTGAGTTAGTGAATTAAATTTAACACATTTATAAATACTATGATTGTTAAGTGAGCAATATACACATTTTATTTGTGTAGAGTTTTTATTTTCATAAGGAGTTATTTAAACGTGAGATACCTTTTTTCTTAATATTTTTTCTTTACTTGAGGTTGACGAACCTTCAAAATAAAGACATTTACCTTCCAAATACATGTAAAAATCTAAAAGTTTGGGAAGTGACTTTTTAAATTGAATATCTTTTATTCTTTCTTGTTCAAAACCGTTTTTTGTTCTTTGATCTAATTTTTGAGAAAATATATGAATGAAAAATAATTCTAAGAGACAGTCAGAAATGATATTTGAATTGCGAAGGCTATGTAAATTTTGTTTCATGTGTGCAATTAAATCATGTAAATTGTTAATAGTACAATGGTTAATTGCAGGGTACTCGATTAACTGTTTTATGTGATTGGTTACTTGAGAAAATTTATTTCCATACCTTTCATCTAAAATGTTTAGTGCAGCGTCAAAATTGTCATTTTCGACTTTAAGATTATTAATTCATTTCAGAGCTTCATCATTTACTGATGTTTTCAAGTGACACAATTTTTCTACGTTTGTAATATTTTTATTATCAATAACCAATGCTGTGAATAGATCAATAAAACATATTCCAATCTTCCATTTTTCCTGAGAAAACTGGCAAAGAAAAACTCAGCTGTACTATTTACATTTTGGAGAGAAGAATTTTGAGAACTAATAGAAATAGAATTCGTAAGATTATTAGGACATAGTTCATCTATTTTTGATTGAATAAGGGCTTTACTATTACAATATTTATCTTCAATGTCAAATCTGTCTGATATTTGAGATTCATCCTCTAATTCTATTTCATCTTGAATTTCAGAATATTTATTAAAACTATCATTTAATAATTTTTGTCTAACCATTAACTCAGGAGCAGTTAAAGTATCTTTATTTTTGTTGAAAAAATTAACATTACGAGTAATGGAACTTTTTTGTATTCCTCTCTTTTTAATTAACTGATCCATTATTAAATAATGTGAAAACTAAAAGAAAGTATTTAATAACAGTCACTAATTATTTCAAAAAAGGAGAATAGTTTTTCAAAACACCAAACAGCTGATATTTGTAAACGTAAACAAAAACAAAACAATGACAAACGTTACCTTGAACTGAAGAAATCTTACACGTGTTTCTGGAAGCGATGTTGCCACTAATTTTCTTTCCTTCTTACTTCTACGATTATCGATGGTTTCAACATGAGCTGACAGCGAACTTCTTACGGCGATTGTTGCTACGACCTTTCCTCTTGGCTGCTACGTGAGGTGACTTTATAACTAACTGCGATTGGTTGACTCGACAAACTTGTCGGCGCCTGTGCTTAACTACGAAATGTACGTTCACTATACGAAAATTCAGATTTTCTATGTACTTTATAATTTTCTTGGGTAACTGGGAACTGCTTTCTGCCGTGAATTTAGATGTGATAAGTTTCTTTTCCTGGGAACGTTGGTCTTGGGATAGACGGTCAACGTTGACTATATATGGCGGTTAATTTTCTTGAAGAAAACTTTTGTAAAACTTAAATCCGGGAACGAAGGACCATATGATGTGTGGAGTATTCACACATTTCACTCGAACAGAGTGCTGATTCAATTTTAAAATTATTACGAAAATCACTAACACCTTTTATTGGTGAGAAAAAGAATTAAATCACACAATCACGAACAGATCTTTATTCTAAGACTGATGAAACAATTGTGCCATTATTGGCGGTAATGAGTGAGAAGCATCCCCACTCATGCCGAGCTTTACAGGTTGCATAACAGTAGGGTTAAATTTTTAAACGATATTAAAATGTTCTCTATATCTTAACAGGGGCACACAAAATAAGTAAAAATAATACATGGTTTTCCAAACACCGGGTGTCCTATCTTACTATACCTAATCTTTGCCGACCGGTCACTTACTGCACAAGGTAAACGCCGTACGTACCTTGAGAGCGCGATGATTTGTATAGTATTAATTAAAACCTATTTACTATTCGTGAGTTTATTTCGAAGTCTATTCATTAAACTTTAATTTTCCAAAACGAGAAAAATAGATTTAAATTTTGATATAGGCAATTTATTAACTTCTACTCGTACAGAAGCAACAATATCTAAAAGACAGTTAACACATTTGTAAAAAGGGATGATGATGATACTTTATAGTTATAAGGTGCTTATCTACTACTATTGAGCTCCACATTTCCCTTTTCACGAACAACAAATTTTGCTGCACATCCACTTTAAGACATTTACATTTATTTGTACAAGTAAAAGCTTGCCTTGTAGTTGGCTGTAATTTCTAAAAAGCTGGGCTTTGCTTGTTTTGGTGTCATCTTTGGTACAAGAACATTGCTTTCGATGTAATAGCCGAAATCTGTAGGTTTTGAAACTTGTTGACTAATTTTTCCAGCTCTTATAGATCGCACATTGTAAAAACGCCCCTTTCACATGCAATGAAAATGCATCTTCTGAGGGAGACAAATCTCTAAAATGAAATTCCAACGATTATAATGAATAATACACTTCAGTGATCAAGAAGTTTCAAATTTAATATATCTAGGTATACTTTTAAAAAATAGAACATAGACAAACATCGAAATTAATGTTACCCACCTAATTGTCATTGCTCTAAAACTTGTCCATAGAGTTTCCGATACCCAAAATGAGTCAGGTCTAAACGTGCTTGATTAAAAATAGCAATTTTTAGAACTTTTCTTTCGCCCTATCGGAATGGGAAACTCATCGAATCGCACCCACTTAAGCAATATACTGCTAATAAAATTCCAGCACAGTTTTTAGCCGTCTTCTGATAAATATTGACCAGTGATTGAATTATCATATGACATGGTATAAACTTCTTATTATTTTGCATCCACATTTCTATGTCAATATAATAAAAGGAGTGGTACATTGATAATACAAAAATGTCTGTATCTGCAGCATAGAATAAAAATCGTTTATACTTGATAAACTTATGTGTTGAAAGATTGTAAAAATAGAGCCAGTAAATAGAAAAATACTTTTATTACTTTTTAACCTTAACTTGACTTCTTGAATTGACCGTTAATTTACAAGTGACACTTACTAGACGTGTCAAGTCACAAGTCACATGTCAGTTGTTGCCAACTTAAAGTGAGCAATTTCATCGTGCCTTAACATCCCCCCTCAATGGAATTGCTCTTACAAGTATAATAACTAAAAAAAATAATTCTTTAATACAAACCAAAAGATAAAGACAAAACATTTAGTTTCTTAAACCTAGTTCTTTAACAAATTTTGTAAATTTTATTTTTGATAGAGGCTTAGTAAATATATCGGTCAATTGTTCCTCAGTTTTTATGTGTATTACATTTTACTAACCCTTCATCAATTTTTTCTATAATAAAACAACATTTAATATCAATGTGTTTCAATCTCCGATTATTTTCAGGATTGTATGCTATCTTTATAGCTGACTGGTTGTCCTCAAATATACTTATTGGTTTATCGATACTAAACAAACTAAAATCTAATAATAATTTTTTCAACAAACAAGCTTTACTTACAGCAATAGTAAGTGCGTTATATTCAGATTCGGTAGAGGATATAGATACTGTTTGCTGTTTTTTACTTGCCCAAGAAACAGTGCAGTTAAATAATTTAAATATGTACCCTGTTGTAGACTTCCTATCAAATAAATCCCCTCCCCAATCTGTATCTACATACCCTCAAAGGGTCTCTACTGAATTACTAGTGTTAAAAACTAATTTCACATCCAAAGTGCCTTTCACATACCGCAGAACCCTTTTCAGTGATTTGTGTAGATTTACTGTAGCTTTGTCTTGGAATATACTAAGCACTTTCACATAAATCAGGTCTAGTCCCTGATACTGCATACCACCGACAATTTGTCTACAAGTTTTATTTAAGTTTATATCAATAATTTCGGTTTTTAATGAATTAAAATCAACATTAGGTTCAAGAGGAGTATTTATAGGATTACAGTTACTCATTTTATGTTTAACTAACAAATTTTTCAAATAATCAGATTGATCTAATTCAGTATAACTTTGATTCAAATTATGTTTTATATTTATACCTAAATAATTAGAAACAGCTCCCAAATCTGTCATGGAAAAATGTTTATTTAAAATGATTTTTGTTTTTTCAACATACCCTAAGTTTGTTCCTAAGATTAGCAAATCATCAACATATAGTAAAATATAAAGCATATTTTCTTTGTTAATCTTAGTGTACAGACAAAAATCATTTTGTGATCTGAGAAAGCCCTCATTTTTCATTAGATTATCAAATTTCATATTCCAACACCTAGGAAACTTTTTAAGTCCATAAATTGATTTATTCAGTTTGCATACATTTTTAGTATTATTTTTATTTTTACCTGGTAATGACATATACACCTCTTCTGAGATCTCTCCGTATAGAAAGGCACTTTGAACGTCCATTTGATAAACTGGTAAGTTTAGCTTTGTAGCTATAACTAATAAAATTCTAAACGTACATAATTTTGCCACTGGTGCATATACATCATAAAAGTCATTTTTATTTTCTTGCTGAAAACCACGTGCTACTAACCTAGCTCTAAAATGGCCATGATTTTTAATCTTAAAAACCCATTTACTTTCAATAACTTTTTTATTTAGTGGCCACGGCACTTCACTCCACGTATTATTTTTCACTAACACAGAGAGCTCCTTCTGCATTGCTTCTTTCCATTTTGTAGCATTCTGCCCTGATACTGCCTCTTCGGTTGATATCGGTTCTTCTACACTAGAGTAAAAGCACATGTCTCCTTCACTCATGTCATAGTCTTTTGTCCATATTGGCGCTTTAATTTCCCGTTTTCTTGGTCTTTCAATAACATTTTGGTAGTCCTCTTCTCCTTCGGATTTCGCTAGTGGTTCGTCTGAACTATCTATATTACCATTGTACTTACTTTCAACATTAGATATGTCATCATTATTTTCGGAATCTGTATTATCATACTCAGATGTTTCGGTTAGAGTTTCTACTGTTTCTACTTTATCATCTATTTCACTTTCGTAGTCTAATATAACTGTATTTTTATCTTTCTTTTGTTCTGATAGCTCGCTATCAAGAATAAATATTACATCTCTGTGTATTTCTATTACTGAATTTTTGTCTGGGAAATATACTCTATAGCCTTTTACTTCTTCTGCGTAGCCCACAAAAATTCCCATTCTATTTTTGCGTCCAATTTAAGGCGTTTTTGTTTTGGCACATGTACACTGTGCCAAATTCTCTAAATACTTTCATATTGAAATTCTTTTGATGCCATGCTTGATATGGGGTTTTATTATTCTGTGGACTATTTCCTGCACGGTTTAAGAATAGACAGCAGTATTTGCTGCTTCTGCCCAAAGACGTTTTTCTAGATCTGAGCTGTTTACCAATGTTCTTACTGTCTCTACTATTATTCTATTTCCCCTTTCTGCTCTCCCGTTCTATTCAGGAGTGTACGTATAGCTTTTCTAATGAATTATTCCTTTACTATTACAGATTTCTGAAATTTTTTTGTTTACAAATTCAAGTCCATTGTCTGTTCTTAGTGTTTTTATTTTATTGCCCGTCACATTTTCTGCCATAGATATAAAACTTTCAATTTTTCTCTCCACTTCTGATTTATTTTTTAAAAAATAAATATATCTATATCCAGAATAATCATCTTTTAAGTTCAAAAAATATTTTGCCCCTCCAAGTGATTCACATTCAAAAGGTCCACATAAATCACTGTGTATTAGTTCACAAGTTTTGTCAGCTCTAGATTCACTCATGGGAAAAGGGAGCCTATGTTGGTTTCCGGCGAGGCATTTGACACAGAACGGTTTTATTTCATTAACGAATGGTATATTATTCAATATAAGTATCTTTTTGGCTTGCTCGAAATTGATGTGTACTAATTTTTTATGTCAATCTTGTAAGCTTATAACATTGTGATGGTTGCACATCAGGTTTTTGAATACATTTTTCAGTTATACATTTTGTATAAATTTCCTTGTCTTTCTGCAATTGCCCTTACTATTTTATTTTTATCTAACAATTCACATTTATTCCTATCTGAATGCATTTCAAAATTTTTGTCTAAAGCTGTGCTTAACGAAAACAAATTTACTGCCAGATCTGGTATATACAGAACATTGTTCAAATCTCACCCATTCATTTCCGTTCCATGCTTTTACTTATACCGTTCCTCTACCATCTACTTCTACTAATGTACCATTTCCCATTTTAACATGTCTTCTTTCTTGTACTTTTTCAATTAACCTAAACTGCTATTTATCAAAGCACACATGTTCTGTAGCTGCACTATCCAGCCACCAGTTGCTGGCCTTTAAGTTTTCTTTGCCGAAGGTAGTCATGACATCAGTGCAATTTAATAACGTCGACTCACTTATAAAAGCCTGATCACCTGGTTTTGTAGGTTTTCTTTCTTGTGATTCTTTATTTTTCTTAAACCAACAACTTTGCATCTCATGTCCCCTTTTTTTACAATAATGACAAAATTTCTTTCCCGTTGATGAACAATGTTTACTTATATGTCCCATTTTATTACACTTGTAACATTTGATATCTTTTTTATCTTTACCATAGCTTTCTTTTGCTGCTAAGGCTGTTATATGTTGTGCACTTTTACTTCTTTCTTCTTCTATCATCAATCTTGACATACGATCTGTTAATGTTTGTTTGTCTGCTGGGCTAGAGTCCCAAGCCGAAATAAAATATTTCATAGATTCTGGCAAGACATCAATACCTTTGTAATCAACATTTTGTCACTTATTTCTTCTCCTAAAGACTTTAACGTGCCCTTTATTTCTTCTAATTGCGACATAAATTCTGTTGTTTTTCCTTCTGTATATTCTAACGAGAAGAATCTGTGTGTCAGTAAATGTACACTCACCTCTGACTTGTGTTCATAAATGGTTTTCAGTTTTGTCCACATTTCTGTAGACGTTTTGCATGACAGAATATGTGTGATAACTTTTTCATCTAGTCTGGAAACTATAATTTCTTGTGCTTTTGCATCTTTGCTGTTCCAGTCCTCCGGATTAGCGGCTGGTCTTTGAGTTACATTTACAATATCAAAATATCGCTTAGACTTGAATGCAATCTCTACCTGAAACTTCCATTTGGTCCAGTTGTCTCCGTTAAGTTTTACAATATTAATTACACTTGCCTGGTCTCCCATTTTTACAATCTTTTTGGGCGAATCTGGGCCCATAACCTGATAAAACTTATGTGTTGAAAGATTGTAAAAATAGAGCCAGTAAATATAAAAATACTTTTATTACTTTTTGATCTTAACTTGACTTCTTGAATTGACCGTTAATTTACAAGTGACACTTACTAAACGTGTCAAGTCACAAGTCACATGTCAGTTGCCAACTTAAAGTGAGTAATTTCATTGTGCCTTAACAATACTTATGTTTAAAATGATCAATAAAAGCACACATTCTAGTATCAGATTCCTCATGTTCTGTAAAAACTAATTCTGTGGCCACATAAGTATCAAATTTGAAGCACATAATTGTTTTGCTGTTTTCTTCTGCCATGCCAGCTAATAATACATTTATACCTTCTGATAAGGTGTAATGGTCATTTAGGAATTTCTTGACAAAATATGACAACAGATTTTTCAATCCGGAATTTTAAACTCATCTTGAACTTCATAATTCATAGATGGATTGTTCTTTTTTTTCTAAAACCTTTAAGCTGTTTTCAAAATCATAACGATCCGACGCACGCACAATAAAATTTAAATTTTTAGGATTTAAATTTAATATTGAATTAAAATATTTTAAAAACAAATCATTAAAGGTGCTGCAATTATAATTTTGAAATCGTTGAACCAGTACCATCAACCGTAATTTTCGTGTCTTCATCAAGCTCTGTCGGAAAATGCAAATTTCTCAACATTTTTGCTTCTCTTTTATATAGTTCATTACCTAACTTACTACCTTTTAATTTTTCTTTTTCGGCGAAAAACTCAAGGTTTACGGCGCCAATTTTCTCATAGTTTCTACAATATTTCTACCTCTTTATACACATTATTTGACTCGCTGGTATAACCAGAAAATCACAAATTCTGTGCTATCCTGTTGGAAGAGATTAACTTTTTGTTTTATAATTCTCTTAATTTCTAATTTGTCAACATGCATTTTTAAAGCACAGGTTTTGCTGCTTGAATCATGGTGTTTTTCTTTAGAATCAGGTTATAAGCAATGCATATTCCAAACTTGTGGATACTTTTAGAAAAATTTCATTTGATGTTAAAGTTCATTTGTTTCCTTGACTTTCGCCCAAATTTCATTTTGCATATTAAATGTTGTTACTTGCTTTAATTTTTAAGACCATTTAGTATCTCTAATTTTATTGCAAGGAATCAAATTCTCAAAACTTAGAAGTATTTTTTAATACGTTTTGTTGTATATCATTTTTTTATAATTATATCTCTATTCACAAAAATCAATCAATAAAAACAGCTGACAACTAAGATTAAGATTTAAGATCGATATAGCGCATGAGCAGTTGAACCGAACTTTCAGTACTAACAAAAATTCAAGGATCGCTAGAACCAATTCTGAATCAATAATGAACCAATTCGATGTGATACCCGAATAGAGAACTGTTATTAAAAATTCTGAAGTTTTTAACCGCGAACGCTGCTTGTTAGCGACGACCCAATTGGGAAACGGGCTATAGTATATTCCGAAGAAATGATCCCCATCGAATTCTGAACAACTTAATTTCTTTCTGTTGTCTGTATGTCTGTTTGTATGTCTGGTTGTCGTCCGCAAAGCTTAAAAATGACATAACTTTTGAATGCTTTTACGTATCGACTTGAAATTTTCACCATTTTTTAAGACCCACGACTACTACATTTTAATAGAAAATGAGTGAAATCGGAAAATAAATAAACAGGATTTTTCGGGGTTTTCTCACTTTTTTTTTTAAGTTTCACAGGAAACTCGCTGCAGGCCGTAATTTTTGATCAAACCGCTTCAAATTTGGAAAAAAGATACCTTAAAGTACTGTTACAAAGCCTATTGAAAATCAGAATAATGGGAAAATTTATTGTGGGTTTCCCGGATTGTTTTTCTGAAAATGTCATCATTTTAAAAATAAATCCGATATCTCTGAAACCGTGAAATATATTCGAAAAACAAAGATGAGAAAATGTAGGACTGAAATAGCCTAACAAGTATTTTTTGAACTATTTTTCCGAAATTTGTTAAGTTGAGAAAAAAATAAAAAAAAAAAATTTTTAGAAATTAAATTACGAAAATCTCGGAAACGGGGGAGAATATCGAAAAATGTCAAGAGTACTTCTTTGCTGTACCTGATAAGATCCTTTGAAATGAAAAAAAGTATGAAAAATTGGGAAAAAATAAGGAAAAATAGGGAAAAAATATTGGATAATAGAAAAAGAAAATAATGAAAAATACGAAAACAAATAATGTAAAATAGGGAAAAAATGAAAAACAGTAACAAAATGGTGAAAAAAAGGAAAAAATAATGAAAAATGGGAAAAAAATTGGAAAATTGGGAAAAAAATATTGGGAAATGGGAAAAAAATAATAAAAAAAGGGAAAAAATAATGAAAAATTGGGAAAAAAATCATGAAAAATATGGAAAAAAATAATGAAAAATATGGAAAAAAATATTTAAAAATATGGATAAAAATAATGAAAATAAGGAAAAAATATGGAAAAAATAATAAAAAATATGAAAATAAAATGAAAAATATTGAAAAAAATAATGAAAAATATAGATAAAACTAATGAAAAAGATGTAAAAAAATAATGAAAAATGGAAAAAAAATTATAAAAAATAGGAAAAAAAATGAAAAAAAAGTATGGAAAAAAAATAATGAAAAATATGAAAAAAAATAATGAAAATATTATGAGTTATACCGGGTTGTTTTTCCGAAAATGTCATTATTTTAAATTTATGTCTAAACCTTTTTCTCTGTTTTCTTTATTTTTCCATTTTTTTTATTTTTAAATATTTTTTTATTTTTCCCCATTTTCCTATTTTTGACTATATTTTCCTATTTTCCCCACTTTTCCTGACTTTTTTCTTCCTTCCTATTTTTTACTATTTTTTCTTGTTTTTCCTTTTTCTTTTTCTATATTTTTTCATTTCTTCCCTATTTTTTTTTGTTGTTTCCTGTTTTTTATTATTTTTTTATATTTTTTTTTATATTTTTTCCTATACATCCCTATTTTTGCCCATTTTTCTGTTTTTTCGATTTTTATGTATTCTTTCCTGCTTTTTTTCTATTGTTTCCTGTTTTTTCTATTTTTTCCTGTTTTTTCCTATTTTTTCCTGTTTTTTCCTATTTCTTCCAGTTTTTTCCAATTTTTTTCTATTCTTTCAGTTCTTTTCTATTTATCTCCATTTTTACTATTTGCCTATATTTTACTGGTTTTCCCTATTTTTCCCTATATTTTCCTTTTTTCCTATTTTACTTCTTTTTTTTCCATTTTAGTTCTCAAAAAAAAACTCTTATACAGTCAAGCATATATACAGAATTTTGTTTTCGTGACTTTAATTTTTTGAAAACCTGAAAAATTACGGCAAATTATGAAAAATAGGAAAAAAATAAGGAAAAATAGAAAAAAAATATTGGAAAATAGAAAAAAAAAGGAAAAATAGAAAAAAATAATGAAAAATAGGGAAACAAAGAATGAAAAACAGTGAAAAAAATAATGAAAAATAGTAACAAAATTATGAAAAAAAAGGGAAAAAAATAATGAAAAATATTGAAAAAAACATTGGAAAATAGGGAAAAAAATATTGGAAAGTAGGGAAAAAATAATGAAAAATGGAGAAAAAATGATGAAAAATATGGATAAAAAAAATAAAAAATATAGAGAAAATAACGAAAAATATGGAAAATTAATGAAAAATATGGAAAAAAATAATGAAAAATATTGAAAAAAATAATGAAAAATATGGATAAAAATAATGAAAAATGTGGATAAAAATAATGAAAAAGATATAAAAAAATAATGAAAAATATGGAAAAAAATAATGAAAAATATGGAAAAAAATTATGAATAATATGAAAAATAATAATGAACGTATTGTGAATTATACTGGGTTGTTTTTTTCGAAAACGTCATTATTTAAAAAAACCGTTATCTACGAAGCTGTGAAAGGTATTCAAAATTTTAAAATAATAAAATGTATTAATTAAATAGGTCAACAAGTCTTATATGAAGCATTTTCCAGTATAATGTCTACTAAGTTGAGAAAAAAATCAGCTGTGTCACCCCAGAACTTTCCCGGCTCGACCGTAGAGAATAGGATTATTTTAATTACAAAATACTAAGCATTACATTAATTTATGGAACACATTAAAAATAGCGAGCCGATGGTGAATGTGTCTACCGAATTGATATTTCAATATTTATAATGATATAAGCTGCGCACGCGCACGTTGTATATCACACTGCTACAATTATGATCTCCTAAAATCATGTGTGAAAACTATTGGGAATTCGGGAAAAATTTTCATACAATAGTTGTAGGGAATTTTATGCTTTACAACTATGCACTGAAAGATTTTTCACTTAAGTGCATAATTTACCTCCAATTTTAAAAAAATGGAAAATCCTAAATGTGTATTTTTCTCGCCGTCTAGCGGCGAAACTATGAGGAATTCGATACGAAGTTAAACACAAAAGTTAAAGAAAATTTGATTCTTTAAAAATTTGCACAAGAAAATTTTGCACTAAAATGCATTGTTTGTCCTCAAAATCAAGAGAAACGATAGAAAACTTACATGTACATTTTTTACGAGCCCTCTAGTGGCGCAACTATTGGAAATTCTGGAAAAAGTTTTAGGCAAAAGTTGTAGGCAATTTTATGCTCTAAAACTTTGTACTACAACATTTTGCACTAAAGTGTATTGTTTGTCCTCAAAATTAAGAAAAACTAAAGAAAACCTACATGCACATTTTTTCGTGCCCCCTAGTGGCGCAACTATTAAAAATTCTAAAAAAAGTTTGAGACAAAAGTTGTCGGGAATTTTATGGTCTAAAACTTTGTACTACAATATTTTACACTAAAGTGTATTGTTTGTCCTCAAAATCAAGAAAAACTAGAGAAAACCTACATGAACATTTTTTTCGCGCCCCTTAGTGGCGCAACTGTTAAAAATTCTGGAAAAAGTTTGAGACAAAAGTTGTAGGGAATTTTATGGTCTAAAACTTTGTACTACAATACTATAAAAAAACTTACATGCACATTTTTAAGAGCCCTCTAGTGGCGCAACTATTGGAAATTCTGGAAAAAGTTTGAGGCAAAAGTTGTAGGCAATTTTATGCTCTAAAGCTTTGTACAAAAATATTTTGCACTAAAGTGTATTTTTTGTCCTCAAAATCAAGAAAAACTAAAGAAAACCTACATGCACATTTTTTCGTGCCCCCTAGTGGCGCAACTATTAAAAATTCTAAAAAAAGTTTGAGACAAAAGTTGTCGGGAATTTTATGGTCTAAAACTTTGTACTACAATATTTTACACTAAAGTGTATTGTTTGTCCTCAAAATCAAGAAAAACTAGAGAAAACCTACATGAACATTTTTTTCGCGCCCCTTAGTGGCGCAACTGTTAAAAATTCTGGAAAAAGTTTGAGACAAAAGTTGTAGGCAATTTTATGCTTTAAAACTTTGTACTACAACATTTTGCACTAAAGTGTATTGTTTGTCCTCAAAATCAAGAAAAACTAGAGAAAACCTACATGAACATTTTTTTCGCGCCCCTTAGTGGCGCAACTGTTAAAAATTCTGGAAAAAGTTTGAGACAAAAGTTGTAGGGAATTTTATGGTCTAAAACTTTGTACTACAATACTATAAAAAAACTTACATGCACATTTTTAAGAGCCCTCTAGTGGCGCAACTATTGGAAATTCTGGAAAAAGTTTGAGGCAAAAGTTGTAGGCAATTTTATGCTCTAAAACTTTGTACAAAAATATTTTGCACTAAAGTGTATTTTTTGTCCTCAAAATCAAGAAAAACTAAAGAAAACCTACATGCACATTTTTTCGTGCCCCCTAGTGGCGCAACTATTAAAAATTCTAAAAAAAGTTTGAGACAAAAGTTGTCGGGAATTTTATGGTCTAAAACTTTGTACTACAATATTTTACACTAAAGTGTATTGTTTGTCCTCAAAATCAAGAAAAACTAGAGAAAACCTACATGAACATTTTTTTCGCGCCCCTTAGTGGCGCAACTGTTAAAAATTCTGGAAAAAGTTTGAGACAAAAGTTGTAGGCAATTTTATGCTTTAAAACTTTGTACTACAACATTTTGCACTAAAGTGTATTGTTTGTCCTCAAAATCAAGAAAAACTAGAGAAAACCTACATGAACATTTTTTTCGCGCCCCTTAGTGGCGCAACTATTAAAAATTCTGGAAAAAGTTTGAGACAAAAGTTGTAGGGAATTTTATGGTCTAAAACTTTGTACTACAATATTTTACACTAAAGTGTATTGTTTGTCCTCAAAATCAAGAAAAACTAGAGAAAACCTACATGAACATTTTTTTCACGCCCCTTAGTGGCGCAACTGTTAAAAATTCTGGAAAAAGTTTGAGACAAAAGTTGTAGGCAATTTTATGCTTTAAAACTTTGTACTACAACATTTTGCACTAAAGTGTATTGTTTGTCCTCAAAATCAAGAAAAACTGGAGAAAACCTACATGAACATTTTTTTCGCGCCCCTTAGTGGCGCAACTATTAAAAATTCTGGAAAAAGTTTGAGACAAAAGTTGTAGGGAATTTTATGGTCTAAAACTTTATACTACAATATTTTACACTAAAGTGTATTGTTTGTCCTTAAAATCAAGAGAAACTATAAAAAAACTTACATGCACATTTTTAAGAGCCCCCTAGTGGCGCAACTATTAAAAATTCTAAAATAAGTTTGAGACAAAAGTTGTCGGGAATTTTATGGTCTAAAACTTTGTACTACAATATTTTGCACTAAAGTGTATTTTTTGTCCTCAAAATCAAGAAAAACTAAAGAAAACCTACATGCACATTTTTTTCGCGCCCCTTAGTGGCGCAACTGTTAAAAATTCTGGAAAAAGTTTGAGACAAAAGTTGTAGGGAATTTTATGGTCTAAAACTTTGTACTACAATACTATAAAAAAACTTACATGCACATTTTTAAGAGCCCTCTAGTGGCGCAACTATTGGAAATTCTGGAAAAAGTTTGAGGCAAAAGTTGTAGGCAATTTTATGCTCTAAAACTTTGTACAAAAATATTTTGCACTAAAGTGTATTTTTTGTCCTCAAAATCAAGAAAAACTAAAGAAAACCTACATGCACATTTTTTCGTGCCCCCTAGTGGCGCAACTATTAAAAATTCTAAAAAAAGTTTGAGACAAAAGTTGTCGGGAATTTTATGGTCTAAAACTTTGTACTACAATATTTTACACTAAAGTGTATTGTTTGTCCTCAAAATCAAGAAAAACTAGAGAAAACCTACATGAACATTTTTTTCGCGCCCCTTAGTGGCGCAACTGTTAAAAATTCTGGAAAAAGTTTGAGACAAAAGTTGTAGGGAATTTTATGGTCTAAAACTTTGTACTACAATATTTTACACTAAAGTGTATTGTTTGTCCTCAAAATCAAGAAAAACTAGAGAAAACCTACATGAACATTTTTTTCACGCCCCTTAGTGGCGCAACTGTTAAAAATTCTGGAAAAAGTTTGAGACAAAAGTTGTAGGCAATTTTATGCTTTAAAACTTTGTACTACAACATTTTGCACTAAAGTGTATTGTTTGTCCTCAAAATCAAGAAAAACTGGAGAAAACCTACATGAACATTTTTTTCGCGCCCCTTAGTGGCGCAACTATTAAAAATTCTGGAAAAAGTTTGAGACAAAAGTTGTAGGGAATTTTATGGTCTAAAACTTTGTACTACAATATTTTACACTAAAGTGTATTGTTTGTCCTCAAAATCAAGAAAAACTAGAGAAAACCTACATGAACATTTTTTTCGCGCCCCTTAGTGGCGCAACTGTTAAAAATTCTGGAAAAAGTTTGAGACAAAAGTTGTAGGCAATTTTATGCTTTAAAACTTTGTACTACAACATTTTGCACTAAAGTGTATTGTTTGTCCTCAAAATCAAGAAAAACTAGAGAAAACCTACATGAACATTTTTTTCGCGCCCCTTAGTGGCGCAACTATTAAAAATTCTGGAAAAAGTTTGAGACAAAAGTTGTAGGGAATTTTATGGTCTAAAACTTTGTACTACAATATTTTACACTAAAGTGTATTGTTTGTCCTCAAAATCAAGAAAAACTAGAGAAAACCTACATGAACATTTTTTTCACGCCCCTTAGTGGCGCAACTGTTAAAAATTCTGGAAAAAGTTTGAGACAAAAGTTGTAGGCAATTTTATGCTTTAAAACTTTGTACTACAACATTTTGCACTAAAGTGTATTGTTTGTCCTCAAAATCAAGAAAAACTGGAGAAAACCTACATGAACATTTTTTTCGCGCCCCTTAGTGGCGCAACTATTAAAAATTCTGGAAAAAGTTTGAGACAAAAGTTGTAGGGAATTTTATGGTCTAAAACTTTATACTACAATATTTTACACTAAAGTGTATTGTTTGTCCTTAAAATCAAGAGAAACTATAAAAAAACTTACATGCACATTTTTAAGAGCCCCCTAGTGGCGCAACTATTAAAAATTCTAAAATAAGTTTGAGACAAAAGTTGTCGGGAATTTTATGGTCTAAAACTTTGTACTACAATATTTTGCACTAAAGTGTATTTTTTGTCCTCAAAATCAAGAAAAACTAAAGAAAACCTACATGCACATTTTTTTCGCGCCCCTTAGTGGCGCAACTGTTAAAAATTCTGGAAAAAGTTTGAGACAAAAGTTGTAGGGAATTTTATGGTCTAAAACTTTGTACTACAATACTATAAAAAAACTTACATGCACATTTTTAAGAGCCCTCTAGTGGCGCAACTATTGGAAATTCTGGAAAAAGTTTGAGGCAAAAGTTGTAGGCAATTTTATGCTCTAAAACTTTGTACAAAAATATTTTGCACTAAAGTGTATTTTTTGTCCTCAAAATCAAGAAAAACTAAAGAAAACCTACATGCACATTTTTTCGTGCCCCCTAGTGGCGCAACTATTAAAAATTCTAAAAAAAGTTTGAGACAAAAGTTGTCGGGAATTTTATGGTCTAAAACTTTGTACTACAATATTTTACACTAAAGTGTATTGTTTGTCCTCAAAATCAAGAAAAACTAGAGAAAACCTACATGAACATTTTTTTCGCGCCCCTTAGTGGCGCAACTGTTAAAAATTCTGGAAAAAGTTTGAGACAAAAGTTGTAGGGAATTTTATGGTCTAAAACTTTGTACTACAATATTTTACACTAAAGTGTATTGTTTGTCCTCAAAATCAAGAAAAACTAGAGAAAACCTACATGAACATTTTTTTCACGCCCCTTAGTGGCGCAACTGTTAAAAATTCTGGAAAAAGTTTGAGACAAAAGTTGTAGGCAATTTTATGCTTTAAAACTTTGTACTACAACATTTTGCACTAAAGTGTATTGTTTGTCCTCAAAATCAAGAAAAACTGGAGAAAACCTACATGAACATTTTTTTCGCGCCCCTTAGTGGCGCAACTATTAAAAATTCTGGAAAAAGTTTGAGACAAAAGTTGTAGGGAATTTTATGGTCTAAAACTTTATACTACAATATTTTACACTAAAGTGTATTGTTTGTCCTTAAAATCAAGAGAAACTATAAAAAAACTTACATGCACATTTTTAAGAGCCCCCTAGTGGCGCAACTATTAAAAATTCTAAAATAAGTTTGAGACAAAAGTTGTCGGGAATTTTATGGTCTAAAACTTTGTACTACAATATTTTGCACTAAAGTGTATTTTTTGTCCTCAAAATCAAGAAAAACTAAAGAAAACCTACATGCACATTTTTTTCGCGCCCCTTAGTGGCGCAACTGTTAAAAATTCTGGAAAAAGTTTGAGACAAAAGTTGTAGGCAATTTTATGCTTTAAAACTTTGTACTACAACATTTTGCACTAAAGTGTATTGTTTGTCCTCAAAATCAAGAAAAACTAGAGAAAACCTACATGAACATTTTTTTCGCGCCCCTTAGTGGCGCAACTATTAAAAATTCTGGAAAAAGTTTGAGACAAAAGTTGTAGGGAATTTTATGGTCTAAAACTTTGTACTACAATACTATAAAAAAACTTACATGCACATTTTTAAGAGCCCTCTAGTGGCGCAACTATTGGAAATTCTGGAAAAAGTTTGAGGCAAAAGTTGTAGGCAATTTTATGCTCTAAAACTTTGTACAACAATATTTTGCACTAAAGTGTATTTTTTGTCCTCAAAATCAAGAAAAACTAAAGAAAACCTACATGCACATTTTTTCGTGCCCCCTAGTGGCGCAACTATTAAAAATTCTAAAAAAAGTTTGAGACAAAAGTTGTCGGGAATTTTATGGTCTAAAACTTTGTACTACAATATTTTACACTAAAGTGTATTGTTTGTCCTCAAAATCAAGAAAAACTAGAGAAAACCTACATGAACATTTTTTTCGCGCCCCTTAGTGGCGCAACTGTTAAAAATTCTGGAAAAAGTTTGAGACAAAAGTTGTAGGCAATTTTATGCTTTAAAACTTTGTACTACAACATTTTGCACTAAAGTGTATTGTTTGTCCTCAAAATCAAGAAAAACTAGAGAAAACCTACATGAACATTTTTTTCGCGCCCCTTAGTGGCGCAACTATTAAAAATTCTGGAAAAAGTTTGAGACAAAAGTTGTAGGGAATTTTATGGTCTAAAACTTTGTACTACAATATTTTACACTAAAGTGTATTGTTTGTCCTTAAAATTAAGAGAAACTATAAAAAAACTTACATGCACATTTTTAAGAGCCCTCTAGTGGCGCAACTATTGGAAATTCTGAAAAAAGTTTGAGGCAAAAGTTGTAGGCAATTTTATGCTCTAAAACTTTGTACAACAATATTTTGCACTAAAATGTATTTTTTGTCCTCAAAATCAAGAAAAACTAAAGAAAACCTACATGCACATTTTTTCGTGCCCCCTAGTGGCGCAACTATTAAAAATTCTAAAATAAGTTTGAGACAAAAGTTGTCGGGAATTTTATGGTCTAAAACTTTGTACTACAATATTTTACAAAAAAGTGTATTGTTTGTCCTCAAAATCAAGAAAAACTAGAGAAAACCTACATGAACATTTTTTTCGCGCCCCTTAGTGGCGCAACTGTTAAAAATTCTGGAAAAAGTTTGAGACAAAAGTTGTAGTCAATTTTATGCTTTAAAACTTTGTACTACAACATTTTGCACTAAAGTGTATTGTTTGTCCTCAAAATCAAGAAAAACTAGAGAAAACCTACATGAACATTTTTTTCGCGCCCCTTAGTGGCGCAACTATTAAAAATTCTGGAAAAAGTTTGAGACAAAAGTTGTAGGGAATTTTATGGTCTAAAACTTTGTACTACAATATTTTACACTAAAGTGTATTGTTTGTCCTTAAAATCAAGAGAAACTATAAAAAAACTTACATGCACATTTTTAAGAGCCCTCTAGTGGCGCAACTATTGGAAATTATGGAAAAAGTTTTAGACAAAAGTTGTAGGCAATTTTCTACTTTAAAACTTTGTACTACAATATTTTACACTAAAGTGTATTGTTTGTCCTCAAAATCAAGAAAAACTAGAGAAAACCTACATGTACATTTTTTACGCGCCCTCTAGTGGCGCAACTTTTGGGAATTATGGAAATAGTTTGAAACAGAAGTAATAGGGAATTTTATGCTCTAAAACTTTGTACTGCAACATTTTTGTTTGACATTAAAATTTAAAAAATGTAAAAAATTCTTACATGTGTAGTTAATCAATGTCGGTCTTTAGGACCTTCTACTGCACCAATTTAAACCAAAAAGATTTCAGCATAATTGATTAAACGGTTCGGCAGTTATCGTGGAAGATTACACACAGACACACAGACAGACCATACGCTGTAAATGCTTTGAATCTTCTTGGGGTACCTCAAAATGGATATTTCCATCGATATCTCGATTTTTTTTGCTCATTCACCTTACTTTCCCTTTGATGGGAAAGTAAAATAAAATATGAAAAAAAGATATTTTCGAAATTAAATTCCGAAAATCTCGGAAACGAGGGGTAATATCCAAAAATGTCAAGAGTACTTTTTTACTGTACATGCAAAGATACATACATACTTCGAAAATTGTCCAAAATTACCAGTTTAATTTTCGAATCATTTCAGGAAATATCAGAAAAATATAAGCATAGTCGACGACGTTTCAATATGTGTGCAAAAAATGTCTATGCGGAAAAAACGGGACAGAGGGGATCGTAGTCGTCGCATTTACTACACCCTTGTGGTTAGTTGCTTGTTAGACTGCGCATGCGAATAGTCCCTGAACTGGTTCTGAACTGCACCAGCGAACAAAGCTATTGTCTTGCTGCAATTTGGCGAAATATGCTGCCTTTTCCTTTCTGATTGAGGCCAATCGACCGACAAAGATAATGGACCGACAATTTTAACATCTTCTATTTTGATATCTAGCCACAAATATTGATAATAATAATAAAAACATAATTCTTATTAATCCGTGAAATACAAAATCGAGCCAGACACAATTTTGATATACAGGACAGGACGAGTGTATAAAATCCCTATCTTCAAAACTATTAGGCATTTTGTATCTTTTATACTGTAAAAATCACCTTTTATGAGGTAGATAAAGTAGTAAAACTGGTATTCAAATAGATATCAATAACGTAAATCGTTTCGTTTATACAGGGCCTTCCGAAATATTTATGAAAAAAATTCGGTATTGGTGCGACCATAATAATGAATCGCCCTGTATAATTAATACTAAATATACTTTGTGCACATATAAGCATTATATTCGTAGTTATAGATATAGAAGAAGGGCTGTTATTTTAAGATAGCAGATAACAAGAATTTGATTTTATTAAAATGATGATTTTTAATTTCGTACTCACAATGTAATTTTTTCCCGACTTTTCATTTACTCTGTATAAGTTTGTATATTATAAAATAGTACAAGAATTATGATGACTATAAAAAAAAAATGAAATTCTTCAAATTCCAGAACATTGATATTTGGCAAATTCAACACCCTGTATATCGATAACTAACCATATTGGATTGTGCCATGGACAATTTTTGTCAGAAGATCATGTATAATAAATTCTCAGTTTCAAAAAATCGACCGGGGTCTATTTATGAATGAATATTAGTAATTAATCATGCTTTAATTCATTATATTATAAATTAAATATTGTTTATATGAAATTTGTCTTTGAAAGTTTACCAACATTAAAAAATTTAAAATTCATACCGTCTGCGATAACAAGTTTAAAGTAAATAAATTATAAGTTTATCTTTTCAATTTATTATCATTCTAAATAAAACAAATACTTATGTACAAATAAAATAAAATTAAGTGACAAATTAAATACTAGGTACTTACCCCTTAAAGTACTAAAAATTAATTTACGTATGATGTTTATAAACACAATTAAGTATCATCTAACACGAGTTTGATATAAATGAGAAATAAATGCGACGTGCTGACCTCTCTCTAAAAAAATGTATAGGGTGATTCCAAAATACCCCCACAGGAGATACGTCCCAATAATATTAATTTTTGAAATACAGTTTTTACTTTTAAATTCCCATTTACGATCTTCAGTACTTTTTTAATCACAATCAATATGATATTTTACTAATATTACTCTAAATTGTTATATTAAAAATTGTATAAAAACCCACACGTACGATACTGATGTTTAAATTGAAGGAAAACATGATTTATGACCTAGTTACTTAATTATAAGAGAATATATATAAACTGTTGCTTTGTTGAACCCCATAGACTTTACTATATAGGTATAACGTTATTATTATTATTAGCCGAATATTTAAAAGGAGCATAACTTGTAAGGTATTTTTTTTATTCATTCCAATTGCCTTACGCCTACCATTTTAACACGTAGATGAGATGAATAATAATGTATTATTGACCAAGGTCAATAATGAACATTATAAAACAGTGACGTAGTAACAAATTGTTTATGGTGTTCTGAAAATATGAGTTTATATTATTATGAAGTATTTTTTTCATATTTTTGGGTAAATTATGTACAATTTTTGTTCGCTATTTGCGATTTTGTGTATTTATACAAAAGAAAAGGGAAATTTGTTAGTGGAAAGTGACAAATTTAAGGGAAAAAAGAGGGTAAATTTTCGATGGAAAATAGGGAAAATTTTATAGTGAAAAGACAACAAATTTAAAGAAAAGTGAGGGAAAATTTAAATGAAAAGAGTGGCAAATTTAAGAGAGAAAAGGGAGTATGTTTTTGAGAGAAAGGAGAAAATTTGAGATAAAAAGATGAAAAATTGAAAAGAGGGGAAAATTTTTAATGAAAGTGACAAATTTAAGAGAGGAAAGAGGGGAAATTTTAGAAAGAAAAGTAAGAAAGATAAGAAGGGAAATTTTCGATGGAAAATAGGGAAAATTTTAAATTGAAAAAATGGCAAATTTAAAGAAAAAGTGAGGGGAAATTTAATAGTGAAAAGTGACAAATTTGAAAAGACGAAAGAGGGAAAATTTAACTCTTGAAAAGTGTCAAAAAAAGAGAAAAAAAGGAAAGGGAAAAGCTAAAAGAGGAGAAATTTTCAACCAAATTTGACAAGTTTAAGAAAGTGAAAAGAGAGGAAATTTATAAAAATCAGAACTTTTTGAGAAAAAAGAGGGAAAATTTGGAACAAAATGTGAAAAATTTAACAAAGGAGATAAAATTTCAAGAGAAAATGAGGGAAATTTGATAGTGAAAATTGACAAATTTAAGAAAGATAACGGGGGAAATTTTCAAGAGAAAAGAGGGAGAAACGTGACACAAAAAATGACAATGCAAGAAAAGAGGGGAAATTTAATAGTGAAAAGTGACAAATTTAAAAGACGAAAGAATGAACATTTAAATGAAAACAGTGATAAATTTAAGAGAAAAAGGGGGTATATTTTTGAGAGAAAGGAGGGTTAAATTGAGATAAAAAGTTGAAAAATTAAAAAAGGGAAAAACTGATATTGGAAAGTGACAAA
This sequence comes from Neocrepidodera transversa, assembly GCA_963243735.1. Classification (NCBI taxonomy): domain Eukaryota; kingdom Metazoa; phylum Arthropoda; class Insecta; order Coleoptera; family Chrysomelidae; genus Neocrepidodera; species Neocrepidodera transversa. The sequence continues at coordinate 26,085,018 of OY725344.1, read as the reverse complement.
TTTAAAAGAGAAAAGAGGGGAAATTGTTGAAAGAAAAGAGGGGAAAATTGCTACGGAAAAGTGACAAAAAAAAAGAGAAGGGAAAAGAGGAGAAATTTTAAACAAAATTTGACAAATTTAAGAGAGGAAAAGAGAAAATTTAAAAAAAAACGAACTTTTTGAGAGAAAAGAGGGGAAATTTGGACCAAAATATGAAAAATTTAACAAAAGAGAGAAAAGTTTCTAGAGAAAATGAGGGAAATTGGATAGTGAAAATTGACAAATTTAAGAAAGATAACAGGGGAAATTTTCAAGAGAAAAAAGGGAGAAGCGTGACACAAAAAATGACAAATTTAACCAAGAAAAGAGGGGAAATTTTAGATTGAAAATAGGGAAAATTTAAATGAAAACAGTGACAAATTTAAGAGAGAAAAGAGGATATATTTATGAGACAAATGAGGGTAAATTTGAGATAAAAAGTTGAAAAATTGAAAAGAGGGGAAAATTGATAGTGGAAAGTGACAATTTTAGAGAAAAAAAGCGATGAAATTTTTTAAAGAAATGAGGAGATTTTTAAAAGAAAAGAGGACATTTAAGACCAAAATGTGGAAAATTGAAAAAAGGAAAGCGACAAAATTAAGAGAGAAAAGAGGTGAAATTTTCGAAAGAAAAAAGGGGGAAGTTGCTATTGAAAAGTGACAAATTTAAAAGAGAAAAAAGGGTAGGGAAAAGAGGAGAAATTGTAAACAAAACTTGACAAATTTAACAGAGTGAAAAGAGAGGAAATTTTTTAAAAAGCGAACTTTTTGAGTGAAAAGAGGCGTAATTTGGAACAAAAGATGAAAAATTTAACAAAGGAGAGAAAATATTCAAGAGAAAATAAGGAAAATTTGATAGTGAAAAAATGAAAAATTTAAGGAGAAAGTGAGGGGAAATTTAATAGTGAAAAGTGACAAATTTAGAAGACGAAAGAGGGAAAACTTAAATGAAAACAGTGACAAATTTAATAGAGAAAAGAGGGTATATTTTTGAGAGAAAGGAGGGTAAATTTGAGATAAAAAGTTGAAAAATTAAAAAGATGGGAAAACTGATTGTGAAAAGTGACAAATTTTAAACAGAAAAGATGGGAATTTTTCTGGAGAAATGAGGAAAAACAATGAAAAATTTAGAGATTTTTAAAAGAAGGAAATTTAAGACAATAATGTGAAAAATAAAAAAAAGGAAAGTAACAAAATTAAGAGATAAAAGAGGGGAAATTTTTGAAAGAAAAGAGGGGAAAATTGCTTCTGAAAAGTGACAAGAAAAGAGAAAAAAAGGGAAGGGAAAAGAGGAGAAATTTTTAAACAAAATTTGACAAATTTAAGAGAGTGAAAAGAGAAGAATTTTAAAAAAGCTAACTTTTTGAGAGAAAAGAGGGGGAATTTGGAACAAAATATGAAAAATTTAACAAACAAAGGAGGGAAAATTTTCTAGAGAAAATGAGGGAAATTTGATGGTGAAAAGTGACAAATTTAAGAAAGATAACGGGGGAAATTTTCAAGAGAAAAGTGGGAGAAACGTGACAAAAAAAATGACAAATTTAACCAAGAAAAGAGGGGAAATTTTAGATGGAAAATAATGAAAATTTAAATGAAAACAGTGACAAATTTAAGAGAGAAAAGGGGGTATATTTGATAGTGGAAAGCGACAAATTTAAAAGAGAAAAGATGGGAATTTTTCTGGAGAAATGAGGAAAAATTTAATAGTGAACAATGAAAAATTTAGCGGAAATATGCGATGAAATTTTTAGCAGAAAAGAGGAGATTTTTAAAAGAAAAAAGGAAATTTAAGACAAAAATGTGAAAAATTGAAAAAGGAAAGTGACAAAATTAAGAGAGAAAAGAGGGGAAATTGTTGAAAGAAAAGAGGGTAAAATTGCTACTGAAAAGTGACAAAAAAAGAGAAAAAAATAAAAGGGAAAAGGGAAAAGAGGAAAAATTTTAAACTAAATTTGACAAATTTAAGAGAGTGAAAAGACAGGAAAATTTTTAAAAATCAAACTTTTTGAGAGAAAAGAGAGGAAATTTGGAACAAAATATGAAAAATTTAACAAACAAAGGAGAGATAATTTTCAAGAGAAAATGAGGCAAATTTGATAGTGAAAAGTGACAAATTTAAGAAAGATAACGGGGGAAATTTTCAAGAGGGAGAAACGTGACACAAAAAAAATTAGACATTTAAGCAAGAAAAGAGGGGAAATTTTCGATGGAAAATAGGGAAAATTTGATAGTGAAAAAATGACAAATTTAAGGAAAAGTGAGGGGAAATTTAATAGTGAAAAGTGACAAATTTAAATGACAAAAGATGGAAAATTTAAATGAAAACAGTGACAAATTTAACGGAGAAAAGGGGGTATATTTTTGAGAGAAAGCAGGGTAAATTTCAGATAATAAGTTGAAAAATTGAAAAGAGGTTAAAATTGATAGTGGAAAGTGACAAATTTAAGAAAGGGGAAATTTTTAAGAGAAAACGTGACACAAAAAATGACAAATTTAATCAAGAAAAGAGGGGAAATTTTATTTTTCTTTTTCTGTACTACCTAGTTTCGGCTAACCTAACCTAACTAACTTTCGGAATTACGTCTTATCTGTATAGCACCAACATATTTTTTTAATTAAAACTAATTTAATGGTTAGTTACGTGTAAAGCTCGGAAAGTGCTATTTTACAGTAGGTGATGTAATAAAAGTGACATTTGGATGTTTTTTTATTTTTTATTTTTTTAATTTTTCTGTTTGTTATTTTCAATCATTTTTGACATTGTTAGACCGTTTTTCATTGACAATTTTTAGGATACATCAGCATTTTTATAATCCTATAGACAGATTTTGGTCATTTTTTAACAATTTTTGGATATTTTTCGACAGTTTTAGTTAATTTAAATATTAATAAGTAACAAATTTAAGAGATAAAAGTGATGAATTTAAAAGAGAAAAGGGTAATTTTTCAAGAGAAAAGACGCGAAATGTGATAGTGAAATGTGACAAATTTAAGGGACAAAAAAAGGAAAATTTAACACATAAAATTGACAAATTTAAAAGCGAAAAGAGGGAAAATTTTTAAAACAAAAGGGGGAAAGAGTGACAGAGAAGAAATTTATTAGAGTAAAAAGAGGAAACTTGATAGTGAAAGGTAACAAATTTAATAGAAAAAGGGAAAAAAGATTACCAAGTACAAAACAACATTATTAAATTTAATTAAGACCAAAAAAAGTTGTTTCATGCATATATTTGGGGAATATTTGTCATACGCAATTAAAACAAAAGATACATTATTATGAAAATCGCTGACTAAACGCAATTTTTAAAATAATTAAAAAGAAAATGTCTGACTAAATGTAATTGAAGTAAACAAGGTAAAAGATAATATTAAAATTACACTGAAAATCCTCGACTAAATTAAACAAGGTGACCTTTAAACTACAACTATAAACTTATTATTTTATTAAATTTATTTATTTTACTCCTTTATTAAAATATTTTAATAACAAATGGAATAAAAATATCTAAAAAAAAATCAAGAGAAAAAAAGCATAAATTTTATGGTAAACAGTGGCAAATTTAAGAGAGAAAGGGATGGAGGTAATATTCGAGAGGAAAAATAAATTCGACAAAAAAAGTGACAAATTTAGGAGAGAAAAGAGGGGTAATTTGATGGTAAAAAGTGACAAATTTAAACGACAAAAAGTAAAAGGGGGTAAATTTCAGACAAAAAGTGACAAATTTAAGAGAGAAGAGGGAAAATTTTTGAGAGAGAATATGAAAATTTTTTAAGGCGAAATTTCAAACAAAAAGTGAGAAATTGAAAAGAGAAAATTTTCAAAAGAAAAGGGGAAATTTAAGAGATAAAAGGGATAATTTTTGAAAGAAAAAAGAAGAAATTTTTGATAGAAAAGGGGAGAAATTTCAAAAAAAAAAATTGACAAAGAGAGAAAAGAGGGGAAATTTTCGAGAGAAGAGAGGGGAAATTTGAAACGAAAAGTGAGAAATTCAAAAGAGAGTAATTTTTTAACAGAAAAGAGGGGACAATAACAAATTTGAGAGTGAAAAGAGGGGTAATTTTTGAGAGAAAAGAGAAGAAATTTTTGAGAAAGGAGGAAATTTCATACAAAAAAAGTGATAAGGAGAGACACGATGGGATATAGAATAAATTTAATAGTTTGTGAAAATTAAATTAAATTAAAATTTTCAATCGTTTATGATTTTACTTCGTTATCAGTAAATTATTGAATTATCCTGTATAAAAACTATAAGTTTAAGTATTAACGTGTTTATTTTTTTTTAATCTGATTATGATATATAGCATTAATAATAATTTATTTCAAATTTATCTTTATGATTAAAATATTTTATCTGGCTGTAATATTTATTTTGATGTTTTTTGTTGTCATAAAAAAAGAAAGAGTTTGAAGATGATTTTTTTTATTTACTTTTTATTTTATATTATCTTCGGAATCCCTCGTCATAGCGGCTAATGATTGATTCTGACTTCTATATTCTTTTTTCATAAAAATCAGAAAAATGGAAATCATGGAATTATATTGAGTAAAATTACTTTTGTATTTTATGATTGTTAAAATCACTTTAACTTTTGAAACTCTGCTACGCCACTGTTTAGTTCCCTTTTTTCTCAACCACGGCTCCCGCCAAGGTCAGCACCGTGACAACCCTCTCTTCCACTTCAACCGTGCTTCGTTATCTACCTGTGTATGGTTTTAATCCTAAAATATAATGTCTAATGTGTGGAATTTAAGGTAACAGATCTTTTCCATTTTATTACAAATATGCAAAGACCACGGGTCTATTTAATAATTAATCAATCATATGGATCATCGTGCATGAGAGCGGTGTTGCCAAACTTAATAGAACAATTTAGAATTCCTTAGGACACGGTCCAGGATATACCAAGGGAGAGCTCCTCTTATGGACACCCTTTTTTCTGTAATTATATCTTTTTTATATGCGCTGTTGTAAAATGTATTGTGCTATATTTGGAAATATTTGTCTTGTTCTTACTTTCATTTAAATGTACTGTATCAAACATTACCTATTTAATTGTTGTCGTTTACTAGTAGAATTTAGTTGTTGTTTACTAGTAGATGAATTTCTGTTTAATTGTTGTTGTTTACTATTAGCTAAACTTCTATTGTTGTTGTTTACTATTAGATAAACATTGTTTAATTATTGTAAATTTATGTGTTAACCTTTTACGTTTAAAGCTTGCTGATTAAATCTTATCAGAAAGCAGGACGATATGTTTTATTGTCCCACGTCCCCTAAACGTGTAATAATTATAGGGTGGTCCTTCGATATCTTTATTCGACCACGCGATAGCTTATGTGTGATTTTTTGAACCAAACTTCTATTACTACAAGTCCACAAATCTACTAAATACATTCACTCTGATTCACACAATGATTATTGGCAACTAGTGCATGAATCAGATTCAAATGTAAGGAATTGCTGTTGGACCCGACTACTTTAATGGTATCATAAATCAATAGATAAGTTGAATGTTTATAAATATGGGACACCATTGAAGAGGCAAGAGGGAAGCAGCTAGAGACTAGAGACATTCAGAATCAGCCCGACTAGGCACACTTGTCGAATATTATTGAAATAAATTCTATTTCATGAATCGAGTATTTTTAGTAAGCGATCTTTACAGATTCTAACTTCTATAGTTTTTCTATTCTTTTTTCATTAAAATCAGAAAAATGGAAATCATGAAATTATATGGAGTGAAATTACTTGTTTTGTGTTTTATGATTATTGGGCAACTAGTGCAGGAATCAGATTCAAATCGAATTTTTATTATTATCTTCCACCATTTCTCTTCAAATTAGACCAAAAACATATTGAAATGTAAAATCCACGGGTTACACTGTAGATCACATTTCTCACCTGGGAACTCTTTCTCACTGGACTGTGTTCAACAGCGCCTAAATAAATGAAAATAAAAATATTAAAAATAATAATAAATGTAATAATCTTCTTTTCTCCTCTTTCTTTAATCTACCTCTTCATATCTTGATAATTATTTTCTGTCTCACTTATTTTCTGTCTCCGCATTTCGACTGCTACTCTCCCAGCCAGTCGGTTAAATAGTTTTGAGTGATAGCCAGTTTAAAAATTGTGAAGTGTGCAAGTAAAATATTTTATGGTAAGAATTCTTGTTTATCTCCTGCATCTCATTACTTTTTGAAATTTTTATATTCATGTCACGTACAGGATATCTCTGTGCACATTTTGATATAGAACGTAAGCAAAACAAATGACGGTTTTTCTACTTATGAGTTAAAAAACATTTAAGACGTACACGGGTACAGTGGCCACCATAAAAAAAGGGTACAGTGGTCACTGCTACCACAAAACATGGGGTACAGTGGCCACTGCTTTATTTACATGCAGATTAAAAGTATACACTCCATTACTGATGCAGATGTTTTTCTTTTAGAAAATGGTCCGTAACCGAAAACGAAAAAGTAATATTGGTCTTGTTAAAACAGAAACAATGTTTGTTGGCGTAGTTGCAGTAATCAATGGGGGTTACAGATTAAAAAGAGCAAGTCTTACTTTTGCTATCCCAAGTAGCACATTAAAGCGATACGTAGCTAAATGCAAAAATTTAAATATAGACTGGGATCATTCAACTTTAGAAGATCTTCCAAAACTTTCTCCAAATAACAGGGTTCGTCAAATTTTCACAGAAAGTGAAGAAGAACATTTATGTGAATATATAAAAATAAGCGCAAAACTTCATTATGGTTTACCCCCAATCGCTGTAAATAAAACTGGCATATCAACAAGCAGTTGCAAACAATAAAAAAATTCCAAAGTCTTGGGAAAAAGAAAAATGTGCTGGACGGGATTGGTTTACAGCATTCTTAAAAAGAAATCTTTCAATACGAACTGGTCAGTCAACATCATTAGCTAGGTCCATGGGATTTAATAAACCAGTGGTAGATGGATTTTACAAAAAACTTGAAGAGCTGTATTCAAAATTTAAGTTTAGTGCAGATAGAATATATAATGTGGACGAAACGGCTTTAACTACTGTTCAAGATTCTCCTAAAGTTGTAGCAGCAAAGGGCCAAAAGCAAGTTGCACAGGTAACATCGTCAGAAAGAGGGCAACTAGTAACTATGTGTGAAGGAGTAAGTGCAATAGGAAACGTTATACCTCCTCTATTAATATTTCCAAGAGTTCACTATAAGGATTTTATGCTGAAGGGTGCCCCTCCCTGTTCTATAGGCTCAGCTAGTCCATCAGGTTGGATGTTAACCGAAATTTTTAACCGATATTTGGAACATTTTAATAAGATATTCAGGAGCAACCAAGGAAAATCCTGTGCTCTTAATACTGGACAACCACGAGACCCACATCTCTGTCAAAGGTATTGATTTAGCAAAAGCAAAGGGCGTAGTGTTGTTCACAATTCTCCCTCACACTAGTCATAAACTCCAGCCATTGGATCGTGGAGTGTATGGCCCATTAAAGAAATTTTGTAACGATGCCTGCAATTCTTGGTTATTACAAAATCCAGGAAAACGGATAACCATTTATGATATTTCAGTAATATTCGGAAAGGCTTATCCATTGGCGTTTTCTTTAAAAAATATTACATCCGGGTTTAGTTCAACTGGTATATATCCTTTTAATAAGCATAAATTTGGCGAAGCTGTTTTTTGGCAGCATCAGTCACTGATCTAAATCCCAGATTGCAATCAGATAATTTAGAACCTAGTTGCTCTTATGCAAATAATATTGCCTAAATTTCTCAGGAACCTCAGACTGCTTCTTGTGAAGTAATAGAAAAATCAAATGATCAGCCAAGTGGCTCAGGGATGACGGCAAATGAAAGATGTGTAACTCCTTCAGTACCTTTTGTAACTCCTGAAACTGTAAAACCGTTCCCAAAAGTAACAGCGTTTCAGACTAAAAGAAAAGGAAGGAAAAAGGCAGTATCTGAGGTTCTTACTACCACCCCTATAGAGACAGAATTTCGGAGGAAAAAGAAACTAAAAAAAATAAAACAAGAAATGCGTGTAAAAAGAGAAGCAAAACAAAGAGTAAAGAGAAATTTAACAGACAACAAAGAGAGCATAAAACCAAAAAAGAAAAAAACAGAATGTTATCGATCTGACAGCGACTGTTCTGATTCCCTCCCAACTTTAATGGACGATACCGATGAAGAAGAAGATAATGAAGAAAATTTACTAAAACTGAGTTATATGAGTTGCAAAAAAATGATTTAAATTTGGCAACCCTTCAAAAATTTTTAAGGTACATGTAGTTTAATTTCAAAAATGGTTCTATAGCGCGTATTTAAACAACATTATAGGACTTTAATATTATATAATGTTCTAAATAAAATAAAAGAATTATACAACGTTGAGATTTTAACAAAATTATCATATTGTATATGTTAAGTTTTATAGTTTAATAAAGATGCATTATGTAACTTAGGTGATGTTTAGTCATTAAGATTACAAGTTATCGTCTGATCAGTTTGTTATGACACATGCCCTATCTTCTATGACATGACATTTGACATATAAGGGAGTGTTCAGATATGTAACATGTTCCCCCTTTTAAACAATAATAAATGAATGAAGTTTAACCCGATAATTTATAAACTAAAGTCTTTAAAATGTGTTGGTAATTTTCTCTCACGGGTTGGTCTTTCGATTATTTCTTTTCTAGGCACAGGTATCTTCACTGGTATTATGCATGTTCTTATCTGTTGGTCGTTGCTATTGTTAGGAACCCCCGTAAGTGCCGACATTGAGTTATCATCTCGATTCGGTGATTCATCGGGTATAGCTAAACGTTCAAGGCACATATATTAAATTAGTCATTATATTACGAGGTGTTATAAGGTTCAGTAGTATTTAATAAAAGCTGTTTAAGTGTAACATAGTGGTGTTACGCTGTCCAACCCGTTCCCCTAACATCAGAAGTGGTCCGTCTCACGTCGAAATGGGTAAAAAAAGAAGATATTCTTCATCGAGTGACTCCAGTTCTACGAGTTCTACAAGTTCTTCATCTAGTTCATCAAGTGCATCCAGCTCAAACAAGAGGCGTAAGAGAAGTAACTTAAAAAAAAAAGAAATCCAGTAAAGAAAGATAAGGCGGGGGTAAGTCAAGTCCCATTATTTTCGGCAAAAATTATTAGTACATCTAATGCAGTACCAAAATTTAACCCGTTATCAGATAATGTCGGTTGTTGGGTCGAAATTATAGAACATCATGTAAAATTATTTAATTGGATCGAACATCAGACTATCCACCAAGTTATAAATAAGCTACAGGGTACAGCAAAAATTTGGTATGAAAATTTAATCGGAAACGACAAACTGTGGCCTAGTTATAGTTGGTCCGGTTGGAAAGCCAAATTGATGGAGACATTTCATTCTAGAAGAGACATGTATACACTTTTAATTGAATTAGCAAAGCATAAGCCTTCAGATGGATGTTCTTTATATGAATTTTTCTTTAAACACTTAGCAAAAATTGATAGTTTAAAATTAAATTTTTCAATTGAAGATATAATCTCATTAGTTTTGGGTGATATAGGAGATACAAATATTATATCAGCAGCAGAAGCTGCAAATATCAATGATTTAAAAATCTTAGGGTCTTATTTGCGAAATGAAATTTATTGTAAGATTCCGGTTAAACCATTAAAAAAATACTGAAGTTGCAAATCACAATTACGGTGAATCTGTTGCTAGTACTAGTAGGGATTTTGGACGTAGGGTTATTTTTGACAAATTTAAAAAAGTAAATCATGAAAGACAAAAATATTTTTCAGCGGTGAGTCAAACCAATATTATCTGTCATAGGTGTGGTATATCAGGACAACATAATAGTGATAATTGTCCTCACCGATATAAAATTTGTAATAGTTGTAAAATAAAAGGTCATATTGGCAGAGCCTGTAAATCTGTAAAAAAAAAGAAAAAAATAATGACAAACAAAGTAACAAAACAAAATCTGAAAATATAAACATGATAACGAACAAAGGGGCAAAAAAATTTTTCAAATCGGTTTTATTAATAATCAAGTTATACAAGCTTTTATAGATTTAGGAAGTGATTGTTCGCAACTTAAATTGCAGGTTAAAGAGATGCAGAAAAAAGTGCGTCTTACGGGGTTCAATGGTAACGTAACGGAGGTAAACGAATATGTCGAATCTGAAGTAACTATGGAGGAGTGTACATTAAATATTTTATTATATGTTACAGTTAATATCTTAAAAAAAACAATGAAATTTTAATAGGGCGTAATTTTACGGAAAATCCAAAAATTTCTTATTATCGCATAGGTAATGAATTAACCTTTAAATATTCAGATAATTTACAACTTTTTCAACTTGAAATTAATCACGGGGACTTAAATGAATTAGATAAAATGAAACTACATAATATTCTAAATAAATTTCATTGTTGTTTATATTCTTCTATGGAGAAATTAGGCAAAGCACCCTCAGTAATAATGAAAATAGAGACTACTACATCTAAACCTGTCACATTTCGACCGTATAGATTATCATTATCTGATAAGAATATCATAAAAAAAACAAGTTGATGAGTTACTTTTCGCTAATACAAAAAGTAGCTCAGAATATGCCAGTCCTGCGTTATTAGTAAATAAAAAAGGGGGCGATAAAAGGCTAGTAGTTGACTATAGGGCCCTAAATAAAATTACAGAAAAAAATTAAATTCCCACTACCCAACATAGAAGATCCTTATTGATTCACTTGGGGGATATACGTATTTTTCGACAATGGATTTACCATCCGGTTACCACCAAATACCGTTGCACCCCGATTACACACACCCTACATATGACCACCTTTGGACCCTTTGTAGAAAGCAGTAAGGGAAATAGTCATCTCATGGTAGTTGTTGCTGCATTTACAAAACTTGTATTCCCCAGAGCAGTTCCCGATACTAAATCTGTTAGTGTAATAAAAGAATTATCAGAAATATTCTCTATCTTTGGCAATTAAAAAAGAATAGTAGCCGACGTTGGAACAGCTTTTACATCAAATGAATTTCATAAATTTTGTAAAACTAGAGGTATTCGTCTTCACATAACAGCAGTAGGCATGCCCAGAGGTAATGGACAAGTAGAACGGGTTAACAGATCACTATTAGATTCATTAGCTACAATGGGAGCTGATACTTCCAGCGATAATTGGGACTCAAATTTAGAAGCAATCCAACAAGGAATTAATAGTACAAAGCATAAGACAACAGAGACTACTCCCGCCGAAATAATGTTTGGTATAAATCTTAGAAGTCAGGCTGGCCGATACGCAGACGAAGAAAGCGACAACCCAGATGTGACAAAGTTAAGAAAAAAAAAGCAAAGAAGAAATTAGAAGACAACGAGGAAAGATAGAAAAAAGTATTCGATAAGAAGAGAAAGCCAGCAGAACAGTTCGTGCTAGGAGACTTGGTCCTAGTAAGAATATCAAGCATGTCCTCTAACAATAGCCAAAGCAAGAAATTGTTAGAAAAATATAAAGGACCATTTAGAGTTATAGAGGTCCTCTCTAACGACCATTATAAAGTCAAAGAGGATATACACGCGAAGGAGTATATTGTGCAGAAGACATTAAGCTGTTTAAACTCCGAAAATAAGAACAAGGTAAATTTGAAATTGTAAGCTGCAGGTATAAAGGCCTACAGCCAGTAAAAATTGTAAGCTGAAGGTATAAAGGCCTACAGCCAGTTAAAATTATAAGCTGCAGGTATAAAGGCCTACAGTCAGTTAAAATTGTAAGCTGCAGGTATAAAGGCCTACAGTCAGTTACAATTCTAAACTGCAGGTACAAAGGCCTACAGTCATTGAAGTTAGAAACTACAGGTATAAAGGCCTACAGTCATTGAAGTTAGAAACTGCAGGTATAAAGACCTACAGTCATTTTAAGTTAGAAATCTCAAGGCATAAAGGCCTCAGTGAATAACAGATCTTAAGTGCCAATACTTGCACTACTATATTTGTTTATTAGGTACTCCCTAAGCATTAATTTATTTGTTTTAGACGTGATGCCTGTTCGAGGACGAACAATTCTTAGGATGGCCGTGTTAGGAACCCCCGTAAGTGCCGACATTGAGTTATCATCTCGATTCGGTGATTCATCGGGTATAGCTAAACGTTCAAGGCACATATATTAAATTAGTCATTATATTACGAGGTGTTATAAGGTTCAGTAGTATTTAATAAAAGCTGTTTAAGGCCGCAGTTTCACTGTATTTTGACGTATAAAAACACGGGTTTACCAGTTCCAATTACGTTTAAATTTTACTGAACGAAGGAAAATTAAACTTTTGCAGCTTAAAGTATAATGTTTAAAGAATGGAGTCTCCTATTTTGTATTTGTCCTGTTATTAAACTGAGTTCAAAAAAAAATAAAAAAAGTGATTTTTAAAATCAGAGATAAAAAGTAGGAGACTTCATTCTATGTATTTTTGTTAGTAAGCTCCTTGAATATTTCTTTATTTTATTCAGTATTTATTAAATCTAATTGGAAATACGATTGAGAAATATATGTCAAATTTATTTGTCATAATGGAGATTTTCGATAATTTCCTGTAATGTCTTAGTTCATACCCTCTCGAAAAGATGTCGCGACAATCAAATTAGATGACAATCATATAAAAGCTATGTTGCCAAACTTTTATAAAAATCTGAATATTAGGTATTTTCGCGGAGCTAATCCTGAACTAGTTCAGAACACATTTAAGGATACAAAGGGACAAGTTATATGCGCATGTCCTATTCGGAATATATTCAGGATTTTTATGTACGGCGAACGCATAAAATGAAACTTATCTATGACATAATCTTTTGTTACTTAACAAAACAAATTAATTAATATTAAATTTTCACGCAATTAATTTAATGATACAGAAGAAATTATTTTTATGGAATATTTGTCGCCAGATTTGGAATATTTGTCTCTCAATAGGGAATATTTGTCTCCCAATAGGCGCAACTGTTTTGCCAAACTTTCTAGTTTCGCACTGCGTTCGGTATTGCTGCTGGTAATAAGATGTCGATATTGATCATGGGACTCGCGAGTAAACCGAATTTTTATTATTTTTCCGAGCGCATCAATCTGTTATCTGCTAGGTTACACCGAAATATTTATAGAGAGTGTCTAGAGGTCCGTCTAGTCGGACCCGGTGAAAACCCAATAGGTCCGTCAATCAGCTGTTAAGATTAGGATTAAAACATAGTTTCGTAATTTTGATATTTATTTTAGCGTTCCTAGTGAATGTGTATACTTTAGTTCTGTAATATTAATAATTAAAATACAAGGCGAAACACTAATTTATATTTATTTTATTATGAAACGTGATTCGCTTAAATAATAAGTTTGAACATATTTAAACAAAGCTGAAGTAGCTGCGTGGCATAGTGCCCGCTAGTGGTGCAATGGATCCGGGGATCGAATCCCACATCTCCCTAATTTTTTTTTAAACTCAAGTTGGATTTTTAAGACTTCTTTTAATAAAATAAATATTTTTTTAATTCTACAGGTTAGCTTTGGTCAGTCAAAACTTCTAATAAAATAAATATCAAAATTACGAAACTATGTTTTAATCCTAATCTTAACAGCTGATTGACGGACCTATTGGGTTTTCACCGGGTCCGACTAGACGGACCTCTAGACACTCTCATATTTATATTTGAAAAAATGAACAATCATGGTTTACTGTATGTGTTGCAGGAGAAATATTTTTTGATTTTGATAATGTAAATAAAAAATTCAGTGCAGTTTAAAAAAAGTCATAATCTCCAACACCAAAAAACCCCATGTACCAAATTTGAATGGAATCGGTTAATAATCATAAATTTCGTCCACCATTTTGGAGTCGCCATCTTGAATTTATTTATTTTGAAAAAAAAATCATGATCTCCTATCCCAAAAAGCCCCCAATACCAATTTTGAAAAGAACCTAATCATATAATTCCATATCTTATCCGCCATCTTGAATTTATTAATTTTGAAAAAAAAATCAAAATCTTCAACACTAACAAAACCCCATGCACCAAATTTGATTGGAATCGGTTAATAATCATAAATTACGTCCACCATTTTGTAGTCGCCATCTTGAATTTTTTTATTTTGAAAAAAAAATCATGATATCTCCTATCCCAAAAAAAACCCAATACCAATTTTGAAAAGAATCTAATCATAATTCCATATCTTGTCCGCCATCTTAAATTTATTAATTTTGAAAAAAAAATCAAAATTTCCAACACCAAAAAACCCCATGCACCAAATTTGAATGGAATCGGTTAATAATCATAAATTTCGTCCACCATTTTGGAGTCGCCATCATTAATATATTTATTTTGAAAAACAAATTCATTATCTCCGTCCCCAAAAACACCCAAATACCAATTTTGAAAAGAATCTGATCATAATCACATATCTCGTTTGCCGTCTTGAGTTTATTAATTTTGAGAAAAAATTTGAAATCTCCAACCCCAAAAACCCCCAAATGGCAATTTTGAAGTAAATCTGTCCGTCCGAAATGAAATATCTATAAAATATATTTGGGATTTATATTTATGATGATTTTACGAATTTATCGAAGATAAACAAACAAACAAAGTTAGTTTTACAGCATTGCCATATCACAGCAGTGCTCAGACATTTTCTTGCTCTTGGCATAAAATGAAATAAGATTAAAATTATATTGTATAGTAGACCAGATAAATAATATGAAATAAAATGTCACTACTAAAACGAGTAAATAATTTGGTCAAATGTATGCTGAAATAAATCGTAAATAAGACATATTGCTACATCTGTTGAATAATAGATTTATGAAATTTGACATTAATATGACATATGTCACATTTAGTTATTGTTATGAATATTGGAGTGTGCCACTGCGGCCTTAAGTGTAAAATAGTGGTGTTACGCTGTCCAACCCGTTCCCCTAACACTATTCTGTGTTGTGGTTCCTTTTTAACTTCTTACCTCTTCTTTAAAGGGGTGTGGTGCTGGTCTCAAATGTATCCTATTTCTTCTGTAAGTTGCTCCCGAGTTGGATTCAACAATATATGACTCCGGTTGTTCTGCTGTTGAAACGACTTTACCTGGGGTCCACTGTCGGGTTTTTTCTTGGATGATAATATCCTGTCCTGGGTGCAGTGATGTCAGGGTTTTGGAAGGTGCGTTTTTTTTCATCGGATCTTGCTTTTTAAAGAGTTTTTCTAGGTTATTTTCAGTATCAAATTTTGGTATCAGGGCTTCCTCTGGCACTTGTAACGTTGTATTAATTTGTCTACCCATTAAATTTTCGGCAGGTGAACTTTTTCCTTGCTTAGGGGTTGAATTGTGTTCCAAAACGATTTCAAAGAGCTCTATCTCGGTATTCTTACATTTCTGCAGCATGCCTTTAATGGTTTGTACTGTTCGTTCAACAAGTCCGTTTGAACGTGGGTAATGTGGACTGCTGGTGATGTGTTTGATTTTCAATTTTTCCATAAACATTTTAAACTCTTCTGATGAGAATGGATGCGCATTGTCGCTCATAAATGTCTGTATGATTCTATGATGTGCAAATATGCTTTTTAATATGTTTATTATATGTGTAGCTATTTTTGATTTTAGCTCATTTATAGTAACAAATTCCGAGTGATAGTCCACAGTTATAAAATAATCCTTGTTGTTTATTTGGGCAAAATCTCCGGCTACTTTGGACCATGGGAGTTTTTCTACTTTATGTGGTATCATTTTTGAAGGGCTATTTGACTTAGAGTATTTTATACAGGTAGGGCATTTTTCAATTTTTCTACTTATGTCTGAATACATATTTGGCCAATAATAAGCCCTACGTGCTTTGGCGATGAAGGAATTGATACCTTGATGTACTTTGTGTACCGCATCAATAAAGAAATTTCTTAAATTTAGAGGAACTATAAATCTATTACCTTTGTATAGTAGTCCATCTTGCATTGCTATTTCATTTTTAAAGTCCCAATATGGTTTAGCTACAGAAATACATGAATTTTTATGGTCGGGCCAACCATTTTCTATATATTGTTTCACCGCGGTTAATGCTTCATCTTGAGTTGTTTCTAGTGCTAAACTTCTTACTTTTTCTGGTGTGGCTGTCATGACTTAATATATTTTCAAATTTTCCATGTAGTCAGTATTTACTTTGGCTTCTTGAGGACTTCGACTTAGCATGTCAGCTATGTACAAATATTTGCCTGGAACAAATATAATTTTTGGGCTGTATTTTAACAGCTTCAATGCCAGGGATTGCAGTCTGGGAGTTAATGTGTTTATAGGTTTTTTAAGAAGTCCCAAAATCGGTTTGTGGTCAGTTTCTACAGTGAAGTCTTGCGAATATACATAGTATTTAAAATGTTCGCAAGCTGTAACTATGGTCAACAGTTCTTTCTCGATTTGGCTATACCTTGATTGTGTGGCCGTTAAAGAAGCTGAAGCATATGCTACTGGTCGTCCCTCTTGGATCAATACGCTCCCTAGTCCATTTTGTGATGCATCTACTGATAAGGTTATATGTTTATTTGGGTTAAACAATGCCAATGTTGGAGCAGAGGTAACACAGCTTTTTAAGTTATTAAAACTTTTTTGATGATTGGCGTCCCATATAAATACGGAGTCCTTCTTTAGTAGTCGTCTCAAAACTGTGGTTTTCTCAGAAACATTTTCGATAAATTTGCCAAGGTATTTAATAGTTCCCAGGAAGCGTTGCAGTTCACTGACATTGTTTGGTGGTTTCATACTATTCACTCCTGTCGTTTTTGCTCTAGTAATTGACAAACCCCTAGGACTAATTTCATTGCCGAGAAATGGAATTTAATTCAAGCTGTGTTTTTTCATTGTTCAGTTTTAGGTTATGTTTTCTTGCTCTTTCTAGCACTAGTCTCAGTCTTCTATTATGTACTTCATTATCTGGGGCAGTTATAAGAATGTCATCCAAGTATATGTGTACACCCTCAATTCCTTCTAATATTTGGTTAATTGTCTTTTGCCAAACCTCTGGACTGCTAGTTATGCCATATGGAAGTTGTTGATATGAGTAGCGGCCATAAGGTGTCGGGATGGTACACAATTTTATACTCTCCGGGTCTAATGGTATTTGAAGAAATGCACTTGACGCATCTAACACTGAGAAGACTTTGGACTCACACAGCTCTGACAAAATATCTTCAGGTACTGGGAGCTGGTAATGTTCTCGTCTAATGTACTTGTTAAGACTTCTGGGATCCATATATATGCGGATTGCTCCATTGGGTTTTTCTGCAATTACTATGGGATGGACCCAATCAGTAGGCTCATCGACCTCTTTCAAAATACCGACTTGGACCATTCTGTTTATTTCTTTTTTTACCTTTTCTTTTAATGCTATGGGGATCTTCCTTGCGCTGTATTTATTTCCGGTACAGCATTTTTTTGGAGCCTGATTTTGTAAGTGTAATCTAATCTACCGAGGCCTTGAAAAACATCTTTATATTCATCCAGAATGTTTTCAGCTTTTTCTTCCTTAACTTCATCAATTTTCCTAGTGATCAAGCCGAAGACTTGCATGCTTTTTAAGGATAACAGAGGTGTGCTTTTCCCAACAGTTATGAAGTA
Source organism: Neocrepidodera transversa (assembly GCA_963243735.1). Taxonomy (NCBI): domain Eukaryota; kingdom Metazoa; phylum Arthropoda; class Insecta; order Coleoptera; family Chrysomelidae; genus Neocrepidodera; species Neocrepidodera transversa. Next base: position 26,067,355 of record OY725344.1, on the reverse strand, counting down.
TTCTAGTAGTATCTCTTTTTCATATAGTTTTGTGGGTAACATGACAATGCCTTTGATTGGTATTTGATGGTTGCTGTAACTGGTTAAGGTTCTATTTGTTCTTACTATTCTTGGTTTCTGGCTCAGTCTATTAAATACTTCAAATCGTATAATGTTAACTTGGGAGCCACTGTCCATTTTAAGTTTCACTTTATTATTCTTTATAGTTACTGTTTCAAACCAGTTATTTTGTTTTTGTATCCGCACGCTTTTAATTTTACATTCTGTTATTTGGCTTACTAGGAAATCTTCTTCTACGTATATACTGTCTTCTTGAACTTCATTTATTTCACGAGACTTGCATGCTGTAGCAAAGTGGATCATCTTTTTACATTTGGTACAGGTCTTTCCCCAAGCAGGACATTCTCTTATTTTGTGTTTTTTTAGACATCGGTAACATTTTCTTAAAGGATACTCTCTTGAGGTCTTTTTTGCAGGTGTTTTCTTTGTAATTTGGTGTATTTCTGTTGTGGTGCTTTCCCCTTGCATACATCTTAATTGTTTATTTCTTGTTTCATCAGCTCTGCACAAGTCTATGGCTTTACTTAACAATATATTTGGCACTTCTAATAATTTGCTCCTAAGCTTTTCATCATGTACACCAACTATTATGCAATGTGTGATTAGATCGTCCATCAGTGCTCCAAACTCACAATCTTTGGCCAGAGTTTTTAGTTTTGTCACAAATTCATCAATAGATTGGTTTGGTTGCTGTTTCTCAGAAAAAAGCTTGTATCTGGTATACGTTATATTTTTGAATGGCTGATAATGTTGTGAGAATGCCTCCAATATAATCGGTACAGTCAGGTCGTTCCCGTCTAGTTTAGCTCCTTCGTTATTTACAAACTGGAACGTGTTATACAAATCCAGTCCTATTGGTCCTATTACATAGAGGAGTGTTGAACGTTGTCGCCCGATTGGTTTGGAATTTAGGGCCTCGGCTTCCATAAATAACTCAAAGGATTGTTTCCACTTTTCCCAAGATTGGGCGGGATTTTCTCCTGGTATAAATTCGTTGGGTTGCTTAAACGACATCTCTAACCTCAATCCCAAACTTGTTCTGTTTTCTTCGGTAACGTGAGCCTTTTGCCAAAATACTAATCTTCACTTGATTCCACTTCTGTCACCATGTTAAGTTTTATAGTTTAATAAAGATGCAGTATGTAACTTAGGTGATGTTTATTCATTAAGATTACAAGTTATCGTCTGGTCAGTTTGTTATGACACATGCCCTATCTTCTATGACATGACATTTGACATATAAGGGAGTGTTCAGATATGTAACGGTATAGTGCCATCTTTATTTACATGTATAGCAGTTCAACAAACGCCGCCATTATACAGAATTTCCTTAAACTTAAAAATCTGACTTTATAAGTACGTTTTTGATAAATGTAGAAACAACTATTTGATACAGTTTTATAAATAAGACAATAATTTTTTGTTAACTTTGATTTTTTAACTATGTTATTAAAAAACGATATTTTTTTAATTTTGAATAACCCATATATGTATGTTAAACTGAGGCGCATCAATATTTTAGATAGAAATGCGTATATATTTCATCAGAAAACTTCACTGCGCAAGGAAATTTTGATGTTACTTTCGCTTATCGGACATTTACTATAATTTGTTTGTACACTGCCATCTTTAACGAATCTTAAACATCATTATTGGGTCTGTTATTTGACATATTATTCCAACATATAATCCGCAGTATGTAATAAGTTTGTTCCGAATGTCATCTTTATACAAGATTATGATTGCATTTTTGCCGTATTACAATACCTGCACAATATCATACTTATAAAATACATGTTTTTTAAAACTTCTATAAATGTGCGAGACTGCCGTATACAATCACTATACAATGATTGTATAGCAATCCCAAAGTGCCCGTGTAAATTTGTTGTATAAATAATATGAAAGATGTACTTTTAGGAGAGTTTTATAAGAACCAGTTAGTATTGTTTTATGAGGGTTGTATACGAAAGTTTAATAAGTATTACTTAATATATTTTATAATGGTTTTATAGCCAACTAATAGAACTTCTTTAATATCAATTTGTTTTGTAAAAGTGGGCCTTTTTTAGTTGTATAAACATTGTATAATAGTCTATAACAACGTTATGAGATTTTCAAGTTTCTATAATATCAGTTCTATAGCAGTTCTCACAACCTTTATAAAAGTTATTTTGTTAGTTGGGCATGAGCCAGGTAGAGTAATCAATAGATAAACGCGTTTTAAGATCCCTAGAATACGATTTGTGATTGCGTGGGTGTGTGTGAGTGTGTGTGGATGTGCGAGTGTGTGTGTGTGTCTGTTGTAGTACTGAAATAAAAAATTTGAAATTTTGCATTTAGATTTTGGTGTTAATCGGACAACCGGAAATCGCAGTTGCTATGACTGATGACGTCATTACAAAACAAGACGGCAATGGCATATATTTTATATACACTTAAGTCAATTTTTGTATCATTAAAATTTTCAAAAACGAGTGTCATTGTTGCTAGATTCACAAAAAACTAAATTTGTTCCATACTTTTTACCTCTCGCCCTTCAGATAAGAGAGGTATAGGAATCATGCTAAAAATTGGGTAGTGAGTTTTCAATTGATAAACACGTTTTGGGGTCCCTAGAATACGATTTTAATATTTTCGCGATGATGTCTGTGTGTGTGTGTGTTAGTGTGTGTGTGTGTGTGTGTGTGTGTGTGTGTGTGTGTGTGTGTGTGTGTGTGTGTGTGTGTGTGTGTGTGTGTGTGTTAGTGTGTGTGTTTGGATGGATGTTGTAGTAACGATAACTCAAAAACTACTGAATAAAAAAATTTGAAATTTTGCACACAGGATTCTGATACCCTAGATTAGATCTGATCAGATTTTGGTGCCAATCGCACAACCGGAAGTGGCAGTTGCTATGGGTGATGACGCCATTATTATACAAAACGGCAATAAAGTTTTATACATATATTTTGTATACCCTATAGTTTATTTTCATCTCATTAAAATTTTCGAAACTTTTGCCATTGTTGCCAGATTTACAAAAAAATAATTTTTTTTTATACTTTTTTGTGTCAACCTGTAAATTTTTGAATCAAAAATGGCGAGAGGTCATGTGCTGGCCACATCAGATTTTTTGTGTTGACGTGCTAATTTTTTATTAAAAAATCTGATAAGACCTCTCGCCATCTTTGACAAATAAACTATAATTGTGTATACAAAATACATGTGTAAAACTTTATTGCCATCTTGTTTAGTAATGACGTCATCATACTTATAGCAACTGCCACTCCCGGTTGTCCGATTAACACCAAAATTTAATTAGATCTAACATGCGGTATCAGAATCTTGTATGTAAAATTTCAATTTTTTTAATTCAGTAGTTTTTGAGTTATCGTTACTGCAACATCCAACACACGCACACACACACACACACACACACACACACACACACACACACACACACACAAAACACACACAACACACACAAAACACACACAACACACACAACACACACAACACACACAACACACACAACACACACAACACACACAACACACACACACAACACACACACCCACCCACGCACGCACGAACACATGTTCGCACGCATCAACTCACCCATGTACGCACACACGCACGCACCCACTCACCTACAAACACACACACAAACACAACACACAAACACAACGCACAAACACAACACAACACACAAATACAACACAACACACAAACACCATACAAATACAACACACAAACACAACACACAAACACACAAACAAACAAACACACAAACACACGCGCACATACACACAAACCTATACACCTATACGTGTTTCTGTATATTTACTGTTGAGAAAAAAAAATCCAGAAAAACCGAAAAATCTGAAAAAACAAAAAATTCCAAAGAAATCGAAAGAAATTGAAAAAACAGAAGAAAAAGACTAAGAAAACAAAAAATTTGAAAAGCAACCAGAACAATGAGGAAAAATTCGAAAAAAATCAGAAAAAACAAAAAATCTGAAAAATGAGAAAAAAACGAAAAGTAATTAGAGGAATCGAAAACATAAGAAAAAAAAACGAGAAGAAATTTGAAGAATCGAAAAAATAAAAAAAATCGGAAAAAATTAAAAAAAAAAAGAACAAAAAACGTGTTTCTGTGTATTTGTGGGAGTGGGGACGCATGATATTTAAATCAAAAATCAAATAATTTATTGATCCTTTTACAGAAGAGCTTGTAAGCCATAGGACATGTCAATTTACATTTTTTGTACCTTGCATTAATAACAAAATAACAACACACAGATAAAACAATAACAAACAAAATAGGAATAAAAATAAAATTTAACATTTAATTAAAATATAAGTAAAGGGCATCATATCTAAAAGAAGGGTTTCCATTTTTGATTTAAATATTGTGCATTTTTTAATAGATTTATATTTACTAGGTAAGATATTGTAAAATCTCAGCCCAAGAATGTCATATGAATGTGCACGTAATGGAATTCTAAAATGTTCTATAGAGTTTGGTGTTAATTTGAATGAAAAATTATAAGATACCAAAGTTGTAGAACATTTCAAAATTAGAAATTCTGGATTCTATTTTTAATATATTTTTTACAAATAAGAAACAAAATAGAAAAAAAAATAAAAAATCGTAAAGATGAGAAAAAAACGAGAAAAAATAGAAGAATCGAAAAAAATTGAAAAAAACAAAATAAAACCAAAAAAATTTTGAAAAAATTGAGACAATTTAGAAAATATTGGGAAAAAAATGAAAAATACAATTGTAAATTACAGAAAAATTGAAGAAATCAAAAAACCGAAAAAAAAATGCTAAAAATTGCAAAAAAAAGGATAAAAAAAACGTAAGAAATCGAAAAATATCACAAAAAATCAATGAAATAAAAAATATGAGAAAAAATTAGTAAACAAAAAAAATAGAATGGAAAAACAGAATAATGAGAAAAATTGAGGAAAACTTAGAAAAAATCCAAAAAAATCAAAAAAAAATTAGAAACATGAGAAAAAGCAAGAAAAATCGAAAATCATCGCAAAAACCATAGAAGAACCAAATAATCCGAAAAAACTTTAACCATAAAAAAATGAAAAAATTGAGAAATAAATTGCAAAAAATCGTGAAGAAATTTAAAAAAGTCGCAAATAATTGCGTAAAATCAGAAGAAGAAATTTAAAAACAAATGAAAACAATAGAAAATGAAAATCGGAACAATGATGAAAAATTAGAAAAAACTCGAAAAAATTATAAGAAAAACAAAAAAAGTAGAACAAATCGAAAAAGCCACAAAAAACAGAAAAAATCAAAAAAATCAGAAAAATTAGAAAAAACAAAAAAAACATCTCTATAAAATAATTACAAATGATATATAAAAAAAAATCTAAATAAAAAATTCATACTCTAAAAAGGACAGAGCAAGAGAAAGAGAGGGATGAAAAAATACAGAGTGTTCAATTTAAAATAATATAACTATGGTGCAGATCTTTTTATTGAGGTAACCTGTATAAATCAAAATAATTTAAAATTGTATCTGCAGACACACAATCTTACCGTTTCCCATATACGCGTTTATGGTGCTCCGCCCTGTATATTTCATTATAGGGTTTTAAATAGGGATTAACAAAATATAATTATTTTTTAAACATATTTCTAATTTTTGGTTGATGTATTTATATTGATATTAAAGCTCAAAAGTAATTTGTTCTTTAGACATAAATGAGACATCCTGTATAATAGAACTAAACTATTTTTATTATTGGAATTTATTTTCTATATTAGGTTTATTCATTTTTTTGGTTCGTTTTTCTTGTTTTAGCTCAGAAATACAAATAAATTAAACTTAGTATCATTGGAGTTATTAAAACACGATATTAATTTTAACACTCTGTGGAGGCCAAGTCATAGCATAACTTAAAACTTGACCTTTATTTTAAACTTTTAGTAACACATCAACACATAAAAATTTCATTATCTTCCACCGTGGGCCAATTTCTTAACATTTTTTTTTTGTCATTTACCAAAGTTGGGTATAAATGAGCCATTTACACTCGGTATACGATCGTAATTACAATAACAATAAAATAATTTTTTTGCAAAAAAAAATATTAAAAATGAGGGGGAATCCCACCCAACTTTCCAAACACTCCTTGTAAAGTAATTGTTTAATCGAATATTTTATATTTTCTGCATCAAAATACATTAATAAAATTAGTTTACAAAAATTAAAAAAAAAAACTTAATTTTTTGTAAAAATTTTTTTACTTTCTATTATTTTGTATAATTTCTACAAGTATTATTTTAAAATTATGAAATATTTCACACATAATGTACTTTCTGATCTCTTCCAGATGTACTATTTACTTTTTTCATTTGTTTTACCATTTTCAATAAAATAAAGGAGCAAAAAATTTAATTTTTGTTTTATTTTAGTTATAATAATTACAATGTTAAATTCGAAAAGACTAAATTATTTTCTAAATTTAAAGATTTATATTACCTATCGAATGGTATAAATCCCATAATAATATTTTTAAAGTTATTCAATTTTTTTTAAACTTATATTAAATTTCAACAAAAAAATTTTTGAATAAAATTTTGAAAAAAATTATAATTATAGGGTTTTTTACTACAAATTTAAAGGTATTTTTTGTAAATTTTTAATATTAATATTAACTTTAAAAAGAAATAAAACCTTTTTTGAATAATTTTAAAATCAATAAATAATTAATATCTCATTCAATTTTATTCAAAATGGGAAACAGACCTTGTTTTGGGGTTTCTGGATCAAAATTCATTAATAAAGTTAGTTTAAAAAACTAAAAAAAAATCAAATTTTTTGTCAAAAATTCATGGCCATTGAATTGTTTTAACTTTTTTCATTTTTTGCTATAACTTTTACAAATACTATGTTAAAATTATGAAATAATTTACACACATATTACTTTTGGATCTTTTTCGGATATGCTATTTACTTTTTTCATTCATTTTATACTTATTGATAAAACGAAATTACAAAAAATTTTTAAAAAATTCTTAATTTTGGCTATAATAATTACAATTCTAAATTTTAAGAAACTAAAATACATTAAAATTTAGAGTTTTATATTAACTTTAATATTTTTGAAGTTATCATAATATAATTTTAAATGTTTCTTAGCCAATTTTTTAAAAATTCCAAAATTTTTGTAATAAAATTTTGAAAAAAATTATAATTATAAAATTAATTATTACAAATTTAAAGATATTTTTTTTTAAATTTTTAATATAAAAATTGAACTAAAAAATAATAATTTAATAAAGATAAAAATTAAAATAAAAACTAGCGGCGAAACTATGCGCAACTTGTAAAAATAGTCAAGACGAAATTTATAGAAAATTTTATATTCTACAATTTTGATACCATGTAATTTTTCATAAAAATCCATAATTTCGTCTTAAAATCTAAAAAAGTTACAAAAATGTCTATATAAATTTTTTTCACGTCCTCTAGCGGCGAAACTATAAGAAATTCAAAAACCGGTAATAACAAAATGTGTAGAAAATTTTATGTTCTACAACTTTAATATCCTGTAATTTTTCATATAAATGCATTATTTTGGTTATTTAAGAAAAATATGAAAAAAAATACTTTTTGATAAATCTGGCAACAATGGCAAAAGTTTTTAAAAATTTTAATCATTCGAAATTAAACTATAAAGTATAGAAAATATATGTGTAAAACTTTATTGCCATCTTGTTTAGTAATGACGTCATCACTTATAGCAACTGTCACTTCCGGTTGTCCGATTAACTCTAAAATCTATACAGGTCGTCTCCTTGCTACCCTAAATATGTAAATAAAATTTCATCTAAATCGGTTCAGCCGTTTAGACGCTATCGTGTTCACACACACACAGACACACACACACACACGACAGACAAAAATGAGGGGGTAATCCCACCCAACTTTCCGAACACTCCTAGTAAAGTAATTGTTTAATCGATTATTTTAGTTTTTCTGCATTAAAATACATTAATTATATTACCTATCGAATGGTATAAATCCTATTTTAATATCTTTAATATTTTTAAAGTTATTCAATTTTTTTTTAAACTTATATTAAATTTCAAAAAAAAAATTATGAATTCTACAATTTTTTGAATAAAATTTAAAAAAAAAACACAATTATAGAGTTTTTTACTACAAATTTAAGGGTAATTTTTTTTAAATTTTTAATATTAATTTTAACCTTAAAACAAATAAAACCTATTTGTAAATAATTTTAAAATCAATAAATAATTAATATCTCATTCAATTTTATTTAAAATGGGAAACAGACCTTTTTTTTAGGTTTTTGGATCAAAATGCATTAATAAATTTAGTTTAAAAAACTAAAAAAAAATCAAATTTTTTTTCAAAAATTCAAATCCATTGAATTGTTTTAATTTTTTTCATTTTTTGCTATAACTTTTACAAATACTATGTTAAAATTATGAAATAATTTACACACATAGTACTTTTGGATCCTTTTCGGATATGCTATTTAATTTTTTCATTTATTTTATACTTATTGATAAAACGAAATTACAAAAAAATTTAAAAAAATTCTTAATTTTGGCTATAATAATTACAATTCCAAATTTTAAGAAACTAAAATACATTTAAAATTTAGAGTTTTATATTATCTTTCGAATGGTGAAAATCACATTTCAATAACTTTAATATTTTTGAAGTTATTCAATTTAGTTTAAAATCGTAACATAATCTTAAATTTCCAAGCCAATTTTTTAAAAATTCCTCAATTTTTGTAATAAAATTTTGAAAAAAATTACAATTATAAAATTAATTATTACAAATTTAAAGATATTTTTTTTAAGTTTTTAATATAAAAATTTAACTGAAAAATAATAATTTAATAAAGATAAAAATTAAAATAAAACTAGCGGCGAAACTATGCGCAACTAGAAAAAATAGTTAAGACAAAATTTATAGAAAATTTTATGTTCTACAATTTTGATTCCATGTAATTTTTCATAAAAATCCATAATTTTGTCTTAAAATCTAAAAAAGTCACAAAAATGTCTATATAAATTTTTTTCACACCCTCTAGCGGCGAAACTATGAGGAATTCAAAAAACCGGTAATGACAAAATATGTAGAAAATTTTATGTTCTACAACTTTCATATCCCGTAATTTTTCATAAAAATGCATTATTTTGGTTATTTAAGAAAAATATGAAAAAAAAAATACTTTTTGATAAATCTGGCAACAATGGCAAAAGTTTTTAAAAATTTTAATCATTCGAAATTAAACTATAAAGTATAGAAAATAAATATGTAAAACTTTATTGCCATCTTGTTTAGTAATGACGTCACCACTTATAGCAACTGTCACTTCCGGTTGTCCAATTAACTCCAAAATCTATACAGGTCGTCTCCTTGCTACCCTAAATATGTATATAAAATTTCATCTAAATCGGTTCAGCCGTTTAGACGCTATCGTGTTCACACACACACACACACACACACACACACACACACACACACACACACACACACACACACACACACACACACACACACACACACACACACACACACACACACACACACACACACACACACACACACACACACACACACACACACACACACACACACACACACACACACACACACACACACACACACACACACACACACACACACACACACACACACACACACACACACACACACACACACACACACACACACACACACACACACACACACACACACACACACACACACACACACACACACACACACACACACACACACACACACACACACACACACACACACACACACACACACACACACACACACACACACACACACACACACACACACACACACACACACACACACACAGACAGACAGACAGACAGACAGACAGACAGACAGACAGACAGACAGACAGACAGACAGACAGACAGACAGACAGACAGACAGACAGACAGACAGACAGACAGACAGACAGACAGACAGACAGACAGACAGACAGACAGACAGACAGACAGACAGACAGACAGACAGACAGACAGACAGACAGACAGACAGACAGACAGACAGACAGACAGACAGACAGACAGACAGACAGACAGACAGACAGACAGACAGACAGACAGACAGACAGACAGACAGACAGACAGACAGACAGACAGACAGACAGACAGACAGACAGACAGACAGACAGACAGACAGACAGACAGACAGACAGACAGACAGACAGACAGACAGACAGACAGACAGACAGACAGACAGACAGACAGACAGACAGACAGACAGACAGACAGACAGACAGACAGACAGACAGACAGACAGACAGACAGACAGACAGACAGACAGACAGACAGACAGACAGACAGACAGACAGACAGACAGACAGACAGACAGACAGACAGACAGACAGACAGACAGACAGACAGACAGACAGACAGACAGACAGACAGACAGACAGACAGACAGACAGACAGACAGACAGACAGACAGACAGACAGACAGACAGACAGACAGACAGACAGACAGACAGACAGACAGACAGACAGACAGACAGACAGACAGACAGACAGACAGACAGACAGACAGACAGACAGACAGACAGACAGACAGACAGACAGACAGACAGACAGACAGACAGACAGACAGACAGACAGACAGACAGACAGACAGACAGACAGACAGACAGACAGACAGACAGACAGACAGACAGACAGACAGACAGACAGACAGACAGACAGACAGACAGACAGACAGACAGACAGACAGACAGACAGACAGACAGACAGACAGACAGACAGACAGACAGACAGACAGACAGACAGACAGACAGACAGACAGACAGACAGACAGACAGACAGACAGACAGACAGACAGACAGACAGACAGACAGACAGACAGACAGACAGACAGACAGACAGACAGACAGACAGACAGACAGACAGACAGACAGACAGACAGACAGACAGACAGACAGACAGACAGACAGACAGACAGACAGACAGACAGACAGACAGACAGACAGACAGACAGACAGACAGACAGACAGACAGACAGACAGACAGACAGACAGACAGACAGACAGACAGACAGACAGACAGACAGACAGACAGACAGACAGACAGACAGACAGACAGACAGACAGACAGACAGACAGACAGACAGACAGACAGACAGACAGACAGACAGACAGACAGACAGACAGACAGACAGACAGACAGACAGACAGACAGACAGACAGACAGACAGACAGACAGACAGACAGACAGACAGACAGACAGACAGACAGACAGACAGACAGACAGACAGACAGACAGACAGACAGACAGACAGACAGACAGACAGACAGACAGACAGACAGACAGACAGACAGACAGACAGACAGACAGACAGACAGACAGACAGACAGACAGACAGACAGACAGACAGACAGACAGACAGACAGACAGACAGACAGACAGACAGACAGACAGACAGACAGACAGACAGACAGACAGACAGACAGACAGACAGACAGACAGACAGACAGACAGACAGACAGACAGACAGACAGACAGACAGACAGACAGACAGACAGACAGACAGACAGACAGACAGACAGACAGACAGACAGACAGACAGACAGACAGACAGACAGACAGACAGACAGACAGACAGACAGACAGACAGACAGACAGACAGACAGACAGACAGACAGACAGACAGACAGACAGACAGACAGACAGACAGACAGACAGACAGACAGACAGACAGACAGACAGACAGACAGACAGACAGACAGACAGACAGACAGACAGACAGACAGACAGACAGACAGACAGACAGACAGACAGACAGACAGACAGACAGACAGACAGACAGACAGACAGACAGACAGACAGACAGACAGACAGACAGACAGACAGACAGACAGACAGACAGACAGACAGACAGACAGACAGACAGACAGACAGACAGACAGACAGACAGACAGACAGACAGACAGACAGACAGACAGACAGACAGACAGACAGACAGACAGACAGACAGACAGACAGACAGACAGACAGACAGACAGACAGACAGACAGACAGACAGACAGACAGACAGACAGACAGACAGACAGACAGACAGACAGACAGACAGACAGACAGACAGACAGACAGACAGACAGACAGACAGACAGACAGACAGACAGACAGACAGACAGACAGACAGACAGACAGACAGACAGACAGACAGACAGACAGACAGACAGACAGACAGACAGACAGACAGACAGACAGACAGACAGACAGACAGACAGACAGACAGACAGACAGACAGACAGACAGACAGACAGACAGACAGACAGACAGACAGACAGACAGACAGACAGACAGACAGACAGACAGACAGACAGACAGACAGACAGACAGACAGACAGACAGACAGACAGACAGACAGACAGACAGACAGACAGACAGACAGACAGACAGACAGACAGACAGACAGACAGACAGACAGACAGACAGACAGACAGACAGACAGACAGACAGACAGACAGACAGACAGACAGACAGACAGACAGACAGACAGACAGACAGACAGACAGACAGACAGACAGACAGACAGACAGACAGACAGACAGACAGACAGACAGACAGACAGACAGACAGACAGACAGACAGACAGACAGACAGACAGACAGACAGACAGACAGACAGACAGACAGACAGACAGACAGACAGACAGACAGACAGACAGACAGACAGACAGACAGACAGACAGACAGACAGACAGACAGACAGACAGACAGACAGACAGACAGACAGACAGACAGACAGACAGACAGACAGACAGACAGACAGACAGACAGACAGACAGACAGACAGACAGACAGACAGACAGACAGACAGACAGACAGACAGACAGACAGACAGACAGACAGACAGACAGACAGACAGACAGACAGACAGACAGACAGACAGACAGACAGACAGACAGACAGACAGACAGACAGACAGACAGACAGACAGACAGACAGACAGACAGACAGACAGACAGACAGACAGACAGACAGACAGACAGACAGACAGACAGACAGACAGACAGACAGACAGACAGACAGACAGACAGACAGACAGACAGACAGACAGACAGACAGACAGACAGACAGACAGACAGACAGACAGACAGACAGACAGACAGACAGACAGACAGACAGACAGACAGACAGACAGACAGACAGACAGACAGACAGACAGACAGACAGACAGACAGACAGACAGACAGACAGACAGACAGACAGACAGACAGACAGACAGACAGACAGACAGACAGACAGACAGACAGACAGACAGACAGACAGACAGACAGACAGACAGACAGACAGACAGACAGACAGACAGACAGACAGACAGACAGACAGACAGACAGACAGACAGACAGACAGACAGACAGACAGACAGACAGACAGACAGACAGACAGACAGACAGACAGACAGACAGACAGACAGACAGACAGACAGACAGACAGACAGACAGACAGACAGACAGACAGACAGACAGACAGACAGACAGACACACAGACAGACATCATGCTAAAAATGGTATAAATGGATTCAGGTGACCTCAAAACGTAAAGATCTGTTAAAATCTGGGTATGGTCAAAATATCATGATCGCAATACTTTCCTTCTATACAACTCTGTTCGGAAAGTGAAACAGCGTCCCGAATTTCGAATTTTAAAAACGTGACAAAATATTTCCATTAGTTACCTTTTACGCATGTAATTTAAATATGTAATTAAAATCAGAAACAATTAAGTAATTAATTTTAATACAAAATTTTAATTTTACTTTTTTGACCTTTTTTGGTGATTAGTTCTTAAATAATCATTTCCTGATAAAATTTTTGTGACTAACAAATAATTTCTGAAGACTTCTGGTAATGAAAAAAATCAGTATAATATAAATCAAACCAAGGTTATTTATTTGGAGAAAAAAATTTAAAAAAAATTGTTTACTATACAAATCAGGTATAGATTTAGATAAAAATATTTAAAAAAAAATATTAAAAGATACCATTCACAGGCGAGTTTATATATCGGATTATACGTCAGTAGTTTTTGGCCAGGGGAGTTTAATGGTGTCATAAAAATCTTCTATTTACGCACCTGATGGTCATTAAAATCCCATGTTCACTCAAAATTAAAACCCTTCAGCGGTCGTTACATTTGGCAACTAAGCAAGTACATCTTATCGCCATTTATCGAACATTTAGTTAAGTAATAGTTTTTGTTATGAAAACCGTGGGGTGCTAATTTCGTCTTAATTTTAGGTATTTTTTCAAGATATTATTTATATGTATTTCAATGACACCCTGTATAAATGTAATACCGTGGAATGCAAAAATAATTGTACTTATACGTCAAAAATATAAAAAAAACTACTACTAATTTTACATTTTTTTCTATATTTTCCCTTTTTTTTTCAATTTTGGCTATTTTTCCCATTTTTCCCATTTTCTCTATTCGATTTTTTTACGTTTTGCTATTTTTCTCCATTTTCCCTATTTTGTTTACATATTTTTTCCCATTCTTCCTGTTTTTCTTTATCCAATTATTTTCTATTTTTTGTTTTTTTTCCCTATTTTTCCATTTTCCTATTGTTTCCCATTTTTTAACAATATTCCTGTTTTTCCCTATTTTTCCAATTTTTTTCTATTTTTTCTATTTTTTTGTATTTTTTCCGATTTTTTTACTTTTCCAAAAATCGTTCAACGGGCCTAGATAATATTTTTATATCTAATTCAGGTCAATTTCAACATGACTTGTATCAATTTCAGTGGTGTAGCCTAATTTAATATACATTTGCAAAATATGATTATTTATTTAATTTTAGGTATTTTTTCAAGACAGTATTTTAATGTATTTCAATGACACCCTGTATAAATGTAATTCTCTGGAATGCAAAAATAATTGTACGTATACGTCAAAAATATAAAAAAATACTTTACTAATTTTACATTTTTTTCTATATTTTCCTGTTTCTTTTCTTCCCGTTTTTTTTTCAATTTTGGCAATTTTTCCCAACTTTCCCATTTTCTCTATTCGATTTTTTTAGGATTTGCTATTTTTCTCTATTTTCCCTATTTTGTTTACATATTTTTTTCCCATTTTTCCTATTTTTCCCTTATTTCATTTTTTTCCTATTTTTTCCTACTTTTGCCTCTTTTTACTTTCCGAACAACAGAGTTGTATAGAAGGAAAGTATTGCGATCATGATATTTTGACCATACCCAGATTTTAACGAATCTTTACGTTTTGAGGTCACCTGAATCCATTTATACCATTTTTAGCATGATGTCTGTCTGTGTGTGTGTCTGTGTGTGTGTCTGTGTGTGTGTGAACACGATAGCGTCTAAACGGCTGAACCGATTTAGATGAAATTTTATATACATATTTATGGTAACAAGGAGACGACCTGTATAGATTTTGGAGTTAATCGAACAACCGGAAGTGACAGTTGCTATAAGTGATGACGTCATTACTTAACAAGATGACAATAAAGTTTTACACATATATTTTTTATACGTTATAGTTTAATTTCGAATGTTTAAAATTTTCAAAAACTTTTGCCATTGTTGCCAGATTTATTAAAAAGTATTTTTTTTTCATATTTTTCTTAAATAACCAAAATAATGCATTTTTATGAAAAATTACAGGATATGAAAGTTGTAGAACATAAAATTTTCTACACATTTTATCATTACCGGTTTTTTGAATTCCTGATAGTTTCGCCGCTAGAGGGCGTGAAAAAAATTTATATTGACATTTTTGTGACTTTTTTAGAATTTTGAGACAAAATTATGGAGTTTTATGAAAAATTACATGGTATCAAAATTGTAGAACATAAAATTTTCTATAAATTTTGTCATGACTATTTTTTCAAGTTGCACATAGTTTCGCCGCTAGTTTTTATTTTAATTTTTATCTTTATTAAATTATAATTTTTTAGTTAAATTTTTATATTAAAAATTTAAAAAAAATATCTTTAAATTTGTAATAATTAATTTTATAATTATAATTTTTTTCAAAATTTTTTTACAAAAATTTTGGAATTTTTAAAAAATTGGCTAAGAAATGTAAGATTATATTACGATTTTAAACTAAATTGAATAACTTTTAAAATATTAAAGTTATTGAAATGTGATTTTCACCAATCGAAAGATAATATAAAACTCTAAATTTTAAATGTATTTTGGTTTCTTAAAATTTAGAATCGTAATTATAATAGAAAAAATTAAGAATTTTTTTTAAATTTTTTGTAATTTTGTTTTATCAATAAGTATAAAATAAATGAAAAAAGTAAATAGCATATCCGAAAAGGATCCAAAAGTACTATGTGTGTAAATTATTTCATAATTTTAACATAGTATTTGTAAAAGTTATAGCAAAAAATGAAAAAAGTTAAAACAATTCAATGGATTTACCCATGAATTTTTGAAAAAAAAATTGATTTTTTTTAGTTTTTTAAACTAAATTTATTAATGCATTTTGATCCAAAAAACCTAAAAAAAAGGTCTGTTTCCCATTTTGAATAAAATTGAATGAGATATTAATTATTTATTGATTTTAAAATTATTCACAAATAGGTTTTAATTGTTTTAAGGTTAAAATTAATATTAAAAATTTTAAAAAAATTACCCTTAAATTTGTAGTAAAAAACTCTATAATTGTGATTTTTTTCAAAATTTTATTCAAAAAGAATTCCTAATTTTTTTTTAATTTAATATAAGTTTAAAAGAAATTGAATAACTTTAAAAATATTAATGATATTAAAATGGGATTTATACCATTCGATAGGTAATATAATTAAGGTATTTTAATGCAGAAAAACTAAAATAATCGATTAAACAATTACTTTACTAGGAGTGTTCGGAAAGTTGGGTGGGATTACCCCCTCATTTTTTCAAATTCTTCCTGTTTTCCTTTATATTATCTACTTTATCCAATTATTTTCTATTTTTCCTTATTTCCCTATGTTTTCCCATTTTTGTATTGTTTCCTGTTTTTTAACCATTTTCCCGTTTTTCCCTATTTTTCCAATTTTTTTCTATTTTTCCCATTTTTCTGTTTTTACTTTCCGAACAACAGAGTTGTATAGAAGGAAAGTATTGCGATCATGATATTTTGGCCATACCCAGATTTTAAGGGATCTTTACGTTTTGAGGTCACCTGAATCCATTTATACCATTTTTAGCATGATGTCTGTCTGTGTGTGTGTGTGTGTGTGTGTGTGTGTGTGTGTGTGTGTGTGTGTGTGTGTGTGTGTGTGTGTGTGTGTGTGTGTGTGTGTGTGTGTGTGTGTGTGTGTGTGTGTGTGTGTGTGTGTGTGTGTGTGTGTGTGTGTGTGTGTGTGTGTGTGTGTGTGTGTGTGTGTGTGTGTGTGTGTGTGTGTGTGTGTGTGTGTGTGTGTGTGTGTGTGTGTGTGTGTGTGTGTGTGTGTGTGTGTGTGTGTGTGTGTGTGTGTGTGTGTGTGTGTGTGTGTGTGTGTGTGTGTGTGTGTGTGTGTGTGTGTGTGTGTGTGTGTGTGTGTGTGTGTGTGTGTGTGTGTGTGTGTGTGTGTGTGTGTGTGTGTGTGTGTGTGTCTGTGTGTGTGTCTGTGTGTGTGTCTGTGTGTGTGTGTGTGTGTGAACACGATAGCGTCTAAACGGCTGAACCGATTTAGATGAAATTTTATATACATATTTAGGGTAGCAAGGAGACGACCTGTATAGATTTTGGAGTTAATCGGACAACCGGAAGTGACAGTTGCTATAAGTGATGACGTCATTACTTAACAAGATGACAATAAAGTTTTACACATATATTTTTTTTACGTTATAGTTTAATTTCGAATGTTTAAAATTTTCAAAAACTTTTGCCATTGTTGCCAGATTTATCAAAAAGTATTTTTTTTTCATATTTTTCTTAAATTATCAAAATAATGCATTTTTATGAAAAATTACAGGATATGAAAGTTGTAGAACATAAAATTTTCTACACATTTTGTCATTACCGGTTTTTTGAATTCCTGATAGTTTCGCCGCTAGAGGGCGTGAAAAAAATTTATATTGACATTTTTGTGACTTTTTTAGATTTTGAGACAAAATTATGGAGTTTTATGAAAAATTTCATGGTATCAAAATTGTAAAACATAAAATTTTCTATAAATTTTGTCATGACTATTTTTTCAAGTTGCACATAGTTTCGCCGCTAGTTTTTATTTTAATTTTTATCTTTATTAAATTATAATTTTTTAGTTAAATTTTTATATTAAAAATTTAAAAAAAATATCTTTAAATTTGTAATAATTAATTTTATAATTATAATTTTTTTCAAAATTTTATTACAAAAATTTTGGAATTTTTAAAAAATTGGCCAAGAAATTTAAGATTATGTTACGATTTTAAACTAAATTGAATAACTTCTAAAATATTAAATTTATTGAAATGGGATTTTCACCATTCGAAAGATAATATAAAACTCTAAATTTTAAATGTATTTTAGTATCTTAAAATTTAGACTTGTAATTATTGTTGCCAAAATTAAGAATTTTTTTAATTTTTTTTGTAATTTCGTTTTATCAATAAGTATAAAATAAATGAAAAAATTAAATAGCATATCCGAAAAGAATCCAAAAGTACTATGTATGTAAATTATTTCATAATTTTAATATAGTATTTGTAAAAGTTATAGCAAAAAATGAAAAAAATTAAAACAATTCAATGGATTTACCCATGAATTTTTGAAAAAAAATTTGATTTTTTTTTAGTTTTTTAAACTAACTTTATTAATGCATTTTGATCCAAAAAACCTAAAAAAAGGTATGTTTCCTATTTTGAATAAAATTGAATGAGATATTAATTATTTATTAATTTTAAAATTATTTAAAAATAGGTTTGATTTGTTTTAAGGTTAAAATTAATTTTAAAAATTTAAAAAAAATTACCCTTAAATTTGTAGTAAAAAACTCTATAATTGTGATTTTTTTCAAAATTTTATTCAAAAAATTGTAGAATTCATAATTTTTTTTTTGAAATTTAATATAAGTTTAAAAAAAAATTGAATAACTTTAAAAATATTAAAGATATTAAAATAGGATTTATACCATTCGATAGGTAATATAATTAATGTATTTTAATGCAGAAAAACTAAAATAATCGATTAAACAATTACTTTACTAGGAGTGTTCGGAAAGTTGGGTGGGATAACCCCCTCATTTTTTCTAATTTTTTTACCTATCTAAAAATCGTTCGACGTGCCTAGATAATATTTTTATATCTAATTCTGGTAAGTTACAACATGACCTATATCAATTTTAGTGGTGTAGATATGCCTAATTTAATATACATTTGCAAAATAATTTTAGGTATTTTTTCACTGTTTTGTTTATCAAAGTTCAGTTTTTTATTTATTTTTGTTGTTATCTACAAAATTTATCGATTTTGTTACAATTCTGTTTTATACACGCAGAAAAAATGTATACATTTAACAACGTACACATTATAAGATTTTTAGTGTATATTTGGTATATCTACAATATAAGCGGCAAAATCCTGACTGATGGACTGACTGACTGACATAGATAAGAATAGGAAAAAATAGGGTAAAATAAGGAAAACAGGAAAAAATAGGAAAAGTTGGGAAAAATAGGAAAAACAGGGAAAATAGGGACAAAATGGGAAAAACATGAAGAAATATTGAAAAAAAATAGAGTAAATCGAGGAAATTGTGAAAAACAGTAAAATATGGGAAATCGTGAAAAATAGGGGAAGGTAGGAAAAAAATAGAGAAGAAAAGGGTAAATAGAGAAAATTTAGGAAAATTAGAAAATTATGAAAAAATACGGCAAAACAGGGAAAACAGGGAAATTTGGTAAAAATAGTGATAAATAGGGAAAATTGGGAAAAATAAAAAGAAATGAGGAAAAAATATTGAAGAATAGGGGAAAATATGGAGAAACTAGAGAATAAGGACAAAAATAGAGGCAAATGGGAAACTTTGGGAAAAATAGGGGAAATAGGGAAAAAATTAAGAAAAGAGTGAAAAGTGTAAACCTATTTCTTTTACTTTCCTCGTTTTTACTATTTTTTATTTTTCCCATTTTATCCTATTCTATTTTTCCCCATTTTTCCTATATTTGCATATATTTTCCAATTTTTCTCTATTTTACCTATATTTCTCTATTTGTTCCTTTGCATATATTTTCCGTTTTTTCTCTATTTTTCCCGATTTTTCTTATTTTTCCTGTTGTTTGAAACAGAAGTTATAGAGAATTTTATTCTCTAAAACTTTGTACTACAACATTTTGCACCAAAATGTATTGTTTGTCCTCAAAATCAAGAAAAACTTTAGAAAACATACATGCACATTTTTTACGCGCCCTCTAGTGGCGCAACTATTGGAGATTTTAGAAAAAGTTTGAGACAAAAGTTATAGAGAATTTTATGCTCTAAAACTTTGTACTACAAAATTTTGCACTAAAGTCTATTGTTTATCCTCAAAATCAAGAAAAACTAGAGAAAACCTACATGCATATTTTTTACGCGCCCTCTAGTGGCGAAACTATTGGAAATTCTGGAAAAAGTTTGAAACAAAAGTTATAGAGAATTTTATTCTCTAAAACGTTGTACTACAACATTTTGCACTAAAATGTATTGTTTGTCCTTAAAATTTAAATAAAGCAAAAAATTGTTACATGTATATTTAACCAATGTCGGTCTTGAGGACCCTCCACTGTACCAATTTTAACCAAAATCTAATGGTCGCATTCTAGGCACACACCGACCCTCCATACCAAATTTCAGCTTGATTGGTCAAACGGTTCGGCAGTTATCGTGGAAGATTACACACAGACACACAGACAGACCATGCGCTGGAAATGGTTTCAATCTTCTTGGGGTACCTCAAAATGGATATTTCCATCGATATCTCGATTTTTTGTTTGCTCGTTCACCTTACTTTCCCTTTGATGGGTCCGGGAAAGTAAAATGAAAAACTTTAAATACTCTATCAAATATATTTGACTAACGCAATTTTATTCATCAAACATTTTAAATAGTTAAAGTTTTTAAAAGAAACAATTTAATAGTACTGAAATAAATAGACAAACATAAAATTGAGTTGAATAAAATGGTTCCATGTTTAAAAATGAATGAATAAAAATTTAAGAATCAAAAGTAAAACGGCGTTATATAAAAAAGTGAATAAGTATAAGAATTTTTTTCGCCATCACGAAATTAAGACGAAATTTGCACCCCATAATTTTCATAACACAAACTATTAATTAACTAAATGTTCGATAGATGGCGATTAGATGTACTTTCTGCGTAAAAATTTAAATGTTTATTATCCTCCAATAATCTTGCTTAGTTGCCAGATGTAACGACCGCCGAAGGGTTTAAATTTAGAGTGAATTTGGGATATTAGTAACCATCAGGAACCTAAATAGAAGATTTTTATGACACCATTAAACTTGCCTGGCCCAAAACTACTGACCTATAATCCGATATATAAACTTGCCTGTGAATGTTAGATAATATCTTTTAATATTTTTTTTCAATATTTTTATCTAAATCTATACCTGATTTGTATAGTAAACTATTTTTTTTTTAATTTTTTTCTCCAAATAAATAACCGCGGTTTGATTTATATTATAATGATTTTTTTCTTTACTTTTGTGAAAATTATTTGTTAGTTACAAAAATTTTATTTGTTCTAGTTTTTTCTCATTTTTTTGATTTTTTGTTTTTTCTGTCTTAATCTTTTTTCATTTCTTCCGATTATTGCAGTTATTTTCGACGTTTTTGCCATTTATATCAGTTTTTTTGAATTCTTTCATTTTTATGATTACAGTTGTTTTTTGGTTGTTCTTTGGTTTTTGCGATGTTTTTCGATTTTTCTCGCTTTTCACTCATTTTTCTGATTTTATTTTCAGTTTTTTTTCGATTTTTTCTAATTTTTCCTCATTGTTCCGTTTTTCTTTTCTATTTTTTTCGGTTTCTAATTTTTTCTCGTTTTATCTTATTTCTCTTATTTTTTATGATAATATTTATATTATATTTTACAATTTTATTTTTCATTTTTTCCCAATATTTTCTAATTTCTCTCAATTTTTTTTTAAGTTTTTCTATTGTTTTAATTATTTCTCTTTTTTTTTCATTTTTATGATTTTTTATTTTTTTACTTTTTTTTCAATTTTTTCTAATCTCTCATTTTTTCTCATTGTTCTGTCTTCTATTCTTTTTTTTGTTTTTTTGTTCTCATTTTTTTTATTTCATTGATTTTTTGCGATATTTTTGTCATTTTTTTGTGATTTTGTTTGCTGTTTTTTGCTATTGTTTTACAATTTTATTTTTCATTTTTTTCCCAAAAATTTTCTAATTTCTCTTTCAAGTTTTTGTTTTTTTTAATGGTTTTTCTGTTTTTTTCCGTTTTTGCAACTTATATCAATTTTTTTATATTTTACAATTTTATTTTTCATTTTTTCCCAATATTTTCTAATTTCTCTCAATTTTTTTCTTTTTTTCAGTTTTTTTTTAAAGTTTTTCGATTGTTTTAATTATTTCTCTTTTTTTTTTCATTTTTATAATTTTTTATTTTTTTACTTTTTTTTATTTTTTTTTTCAATTTTTTCTAATCTCTTATTTTTTCTCATTGTTCTGTTTTTCTATTTTTTTTTTTTTTGTTTTTTTATTCTCATTTTTTTATTTCATTGATTTTTTGCGATATTTTTGTCATTTTTTTGTGATTTTGTTGCGGTTTTTTGCTATTGTTTTACGATTTTTTGTGAAATGCTTCGATTTCTTGCGTTTTTTAAGATTTTTTTCTTCGTTTTTTTGCGATTTTTAGCGTATTTTTAGGTTTTTTTTTCGGTTTTGTAATTTCTTCATTTGTTCCGTATTTTATAATTTTATTTTTCATTTTTTTCCCAAAAATTTTCTTATTTCTCTTTCAATTTTTTCCAAAGTTTTTTTTTTTTTTAATTTTTTTTCCGTTTTTTGCAACTTATATTAGTTTTTTTGAATTTTTTTATTTTTTATGGTTACAGTTGTTTCCGGTTTCTTGGTTGATCTTTGGTTTTTGCATGTTTTTCGATTTTTCTCGCTTTTTTGTCATTTTTCTGTTTTTTGTTTTTAATTTTTTTCGATTTTTTCTCGGTTTTTTTCGCATTGTTCTGTTTTTTTTCTACTTTTTTCGATTACTATTTTTTTCTGATTTTTCTTATTTCTTTGATTTTTTATGATAATTTGCGATTTCTTTGTGGTTTTTTGCGACTGTTTTGCGATATTTAGTGATATTTTTTAATTTTTTGCGTTTATTCCGTATTGTACAATGTTATTTTTCATTTTTTCCCAATGTTTTCTAATTTCTGCCTCAATTTTTTTCAAACTGTTGTTTTTTTTCAATTCTTTATAATCTCTCCTCATTTTTTCTCACTGGTCTATTTTTCTATTCTTTTTCTGTTTTTTTTTCTCATTATTTTTATTTCATTGATTTTTTGCGATATTTTTGTCATTATTTTGTGATTTTCTTGCGCTTTTGCGATTGTTTTACGATATTTTTTGAAATGTTTCGATTTCTTGAGTTCTTTTAGGCTTTTTTTTTCGTTTTTTTTTGCGATTTTTAGCATCTTTTTTCGGATTTGTGATTTCTTCATTTTTCCGTATTTTACAATTTTATTTTTCATTTTTTCCCAATATTTAATAATTTCTCTCTCAGTTTTTTTTCAAAGTTTTTGTTTTTTTTTTCGATTTTTTCAAATTTTTTATATTCTAATTTTTGTAAAAAAATATTAAAAATAGCGTCTCGAATTTCGAACTTTGAAATCTAGTCATCAAAATTTTAATTCTAAAAGAAACCTTGTTTTCTTTAGGTATTATACTAAAATAGTAATTTTAGCAGCATTTTAAAAATATTGGAACAAAGACATAAATTTTCTATTAAAATATAAAATTTCCTTTTTTCTGCTACTTAAAAATATGACGGCAACATTGCGTAACGAAGACATGAATTAAATACCCCAAAATAATTATTTTGCACGTGGTGCCATCTATAAAAAAGTAAGTGAACTGTAAAATTGACACATTAACAGGTCTCTGATGTGTTATTGGTGATGTTCAATGGTTCAAATTATAAATTTTTGAACATATAGACTTGTAAATGAAAGCAAAAAATGAGGGGGTAATCCCACCCAACTTTCCGAACACTCCTAGTAAAGTAATTGTTTAATCGATTATTTTAGTTTTTCTGCATCAAAATAGATTAATAAAATAAGTTTACAAAAATTAAAAAAAAAATTAATTTTTTCTAAAAATTTTTTTTAACTTTTTATAATTTTGTATAATTTCTACAAGTATTATTTTAAAATTATGAAATATTTCACACATATTGCACTTTTTGATCCCTTTCGGGTGTACTAGTTACTTTTTTCATTTGTTTTACCATTTTCGATAAAACAAAAGGACAACAAAATTTAATTTTTGTTTTATTTTGGTTATAATAATTACAATGTTAAATTCGAAGAGACTAAATTATTTTTTAAATTTAGAGTTTTATATTACCTATCGAATGGTATAAATCCCATTTTAATATCTTTAATATTTTTAAAGTTATTCAATTTTTTTTTAAACTTATATTAAATTTCAAAAAAAAATGAGGAATTCTACAATTTTTTGAATAAAATTTTGAAAAAAATCACAATTATAGAGTTTTTTACTACAAATTTAAGGGTAATTTCTTAAAATTTTTAATATTAATTTTAACCTTAAAACAAATCACATCTATTTTTGAATAATTTTAAAATCATTAAATAATTATTATCTCATTCTATTTTATTCAAAATGGGTAACAGACCTTGTTTTGGGGTTTCTGGATCAAAATTTATTAATAAAGTTAGTTTAAAAAACTAAAAAAAAATCAAATTTTTTGTCAAAAATTCATGGCCATTGAATTGTTTTAACTTTTTTCATTTTTTGCTATAACTTTTACAAATACTATGTTAAAATTATGAAATAATTTACACACATAGTACTTTTGGATCCTTTTCGGATATGCTATTTAATTTTTTCATTTATTTTATACTTATTGATAAAACGAAATTACAAAAAATTTTAAAAAAATTCTTAATTTTGTCTATAATAATTACAATTCTAAATTTTAAGAAACTAAAATACATTTTAAATTTAGAGTTTTATTTTATCTTTAGATTAGTGCAAATCCCAGTTCAATAACTTTAATATTGTAGAAGTTATTCAATTTAGTTTAAAATCATAATATAATTTTAAATGTTTCTTAGCCAATTTTTAAAAAAAATCACAATTTTTGTAATAAAATTTTGAAAAAAATTATAATAATAAAATTAATTATTACAAATTTAAAGATATTTTTTTAAAATTTTTAATATTAAAATTTAAGTAAAAAATAATAATTTAATAAGGATAAAAATTGCTTAAAAATTAAAATAAAAACTAGCGGCGAAACTATGCGGAACTCGAAAAAAAATTAAAGACAAAATTTGTAGAAAATTTTATATTCTACAATTTTGATTTTTTGTAAATTTTCATAAAAATCCATAATTTTGTCTCAAAATCTAAAAAAAGTCGCAAATGTCTATATACATTATTTTTCACGCCCTCTAGCGACGAAACTATGAGGAAATCAAAAAAACGGTAAAAACAAAATGTGTAGAAAATTTTATGTTCTACAACTTTCATATCCTGTAATTTTTCGTAAAAATGCATTATTTTGGTTTTTTAAGAAAAATATGAAAAAAAATTACTTTTTGATAAATCTGGCAACAATGGCAAAATTTTTTGAAAATTTTAATCAGTCGAAATTAAACTATAACGTATAAAAAATATATGTGTAAAACTTTATTGTCATCTTGTTTAGTAATGACGTCATCACTTATAGCAACTGTCACTTCCGGTTGTCCGATTAACTAAAAAAAATCTATACAGGTCGTCTCCTTGTTACCCTAAATATGTATATAAAATTTCATCTAAATCGGTTCAGCCGTTTAGACGCTATCGTGTTCACACACACACACACACAGACACACAGACACACAGACACACACACACACACACACACACACACACACACACACACACACACACACACACACACACACAGACACACACACACAGACAGACATCATGCTAAAAATGGTATAAATGGATTCAGGTGACCTCAAAACGTAAAGATCCGTTAAAATCTGGGTATGGTCAAAATATCATGATCGCAATACTTTCCTTCTATACAACTCTGTTGTTCGGAAAGTAAAAATGAAATCTCTCTTATGTACCGTCTCTAATGGAAACATAATCTAGTTCCTGAATTAGTTTTTATAGCGATTTTTGATGCCTTTATTTGAGATTAAATTTTCACAATTCCATTGTTTATTCCATTTTCCTAATTTTTTTTCACTTTTCAATATATTCAGGAACTAATTTAATACCATTAGAACATTATAAAAGCAAATTCGCATATATTTCTTGCCCGGATAGTCCATCTTATATGTTCAAAAATTTCCTATGCTAACGCCGCCTGAGGCTTTTGATTCTCAGTAATATAATTCAGTGAATTATATCAGCTAAATATATAGAATAAGCACAAACCTTTACAATGGCTTTTTTCGCTAAAAGACCCTAGTTCAAAACTTTTACGCTGGAGAATTAAATTAGAAGAGTACGACTATCAGATTATATATCGGAAGGGCAAAACAAACACAAATGCAGATGCCTTATCACGAGTTGAAATTCACACTAAAGAAACTGATTCATTTTGGAATAGTTTAGATGAAATTTTAAATGAAGAAGAAAATTATCAGCAACCCGTTACCTTTAATTATCCTTCTCCTCACTCCAATTCCTTCTACTTCTTACATTCCTGAATTAAATCCTGAAAACCCAAGACAATCTGAATTAGATGACTTATCAATGATAGTTAATTTAGATAATCCCATAAATGTGGATGAACAAGCAAAGGAAAATAATTCTGTAGATAATAATCAAAAAACACCCAGTAGTAATAATACTATACATTCCTCTGACGAAAATCCAATAATAGGTATTCCTATAGTTGAAAGTGCTGTAAATCATGGTAAAAATCAAATAATTATTAGCTCCGTGTTACATTCCCCAGCCAAACCAAAAATTAAAATTTTATTTGGCAACAAACAAAGATTTTATGTTCAAATTTCAAAAAATGAAACCGAAACTGATATTGTAAATTTTATAAAAGAATATATCGCCCCAGACGTAGAATATTATTTATTTTTTGAAGATCCACAATTGTATGAAACATTCTCAATTTATTTACAAAAACATTTTAAATCTTCTTTAATTAAATTCAAAAGATGTACTAATAAACTCATAGACGTAATTGACAAAACGGACATACTAGAAACAATTAAAAATTATCACGAAAGCAAAACAAATCATAGAGGTATAGATGAAACCTTAAATAGAATTAAAGATAAATACTATTGGCCAAACATGAAAAAATCCATACAATCATACATAAACGATTGTGAAATTTGTCAACAATGTAAATATGATAGACACCCTGTAAAAATTCAAATGAATATAACCCCTACGGCAATGAAACCCTTTGAACTAATACATATTGACACTTTTACTTTTGAAAAAGCAAAATTTTTAACAATAGTAGATAGTTTTTCAAAATACGCCCAAGCATATTATTTAAATGCTGTAACCTGTACAGAAGTAGCCGATAAATTAGTAAAATTCTTTTCACATCACGGTATACCTAGAAAAATAATATTAGATAATGGAACTGAATTTAAAAGTTCAGTAGTAACAGAACTTTTGGCACTTCATAAAATAAAAATTCATTTTTGTTCACCAGATCAACCTCAATCTAACGGAATTGTAGAAAGATTTCCTTCAACCATTGGCGAACATTTACGCTTATTAAATAATCAAGGATTTTCGGAAAATCCAATAAAAAGTAAAATGATCTATGCCATATTAGCATATAATAATTCAATTCACTCAGCGACAAAATTAAAACCAGTTGACATTGTAAATGGTCATATTACAGACAATGATCCTTTTAACATAGACATGGACAAATTAGTATTAAACGATTACGTACATCAACATAGACAAAAATCAAAATTACTTTATTCTCAAATAAACGAAAAATTACAAAACCAAAAACAAGACTATATTGAAAAAATTAATGACAATCGTGAAGACCCCAAAATATTTGAACCTTATCCAACAGCCTATATTAAAAAGAAAAAACGACAAAAAGCTGCTAATAAATTTCAAAAACCTATTGCAATTAAAACTGTTAACAGAAAACGTAAAACGATAACTACAGCAAAACACGGTAAAATACATATGAGTAATATAAAACGTCCTCTCAAAAGACTTTACTCCTTTGATAATTAAATTTATTATTTCAGATTACCCGGTATTATGGGACTCTCGGATATTATAACTACGAAAAATCTTAAAGACAACCCTGGACTTTTACCATTAAAACTTGGCAATGTCAAAGTAACAGACTACTATCATTCAATAATTTATTATTACGACTTAACTAATGTAATAGACGAATTTAATAGACTAAAAACAAAATCTGACAATTTAACTAAGAGTATACAACAAAATAAAGACTATGTCAAAAATACAGCAAATTATTTAAAAATTTTAAAATCTTTAGAAAACAAAATAGAAATAAAATTAACTGAGATATTATCTCATCCACAAAGGATTAAAAGAGAATTAATTAATGGAATAGGATCAATTTTTAAAGCAATATCTGGCAATTTAGACGCTAATGACGGAGAACGTTACGAAAACCTCATTAGACAACTTCAAACTAATCAAAATAAATTACAGAATACAGTAAAAACACAAAATTCATTGGCATTATCTTTAATTAATAATTTTAATAAAACAATAAAAATAATAAATCATAATCAAGAATTATTAGCCGAAAAACTTATATCAATCGAAAAATTTGTACAAAAAGAAATTAATTTAGAATATCCCTAATAACACAAAGTAGTCCTACAGATATCCATAGGACGTCCTCTTCGGACATTCCGGACATCCTTAGGACATCCTTTTCTGGTACACTGGACGTTCTATGGACGTCCGAGGGACGCACTAATGTCACAACTTTGAACTGAATTCGAACGTCCGCCGCGGACATCCATTGGATATCCCCCTGGGACCATATTATGGACATTCACAGAACGTCCTATTTTGGTACAGTGGACGTCAGAGAAAGTGATTTTTTTTGTTATATTATTCACACCAGTTCAATTGTAATTGTGAAATTGTTATTTCAACACCTGCTCGTGTCGGAAACTTCATCTACGTGAATAATAGCCACCGTTTATGCTCGTTGAGCGAGCTCGGAGCAGACTTAATAGGATGTTTTAAATCGCGATATACCATACTATTCGTGGTGTCTAAGAAGCATCAGCGCAAGTGTCTCCATCTTTCAGGCGGAGCTTTACTTTTGGTCCATATTATGTCGAGTGAGGACCACTCTTAGGTGTCTGTCCCGGACATGTTTTGGACATTGCCTGTATTAAGTCGGCGAGGGACTGTTTTAAGACTATGGTATGGATATGTTATATATAGTCCGTATTATATCCATCACGGACAACTACTGGATATCCGGTATGGACATTGTACATAAATTGTACAAATAATGGATATATATCGTGGACGTCTTAATACTGTCCAAAAACAAACATCCACAGGACATACATATTAAGTCCATGGACGTTCCGACATTAAATGGACATAAATTGTACGTCCCAAGGACGTTGTGTGCTATTAGGGATAGTAATTTTCTAAAAGATACATTAATAGAAATAATTAACATGTACGAAGTACTAAACTCAATAATACAAGATATTGAAAATTCAATAACATTTGCTCAGATCGGTATACTACATCCTAGTATAATTACTCTAAAACAATTACATACAATTTTACGAGATGTATTTAAAACAATGAAGAAAAATCAGATACCTATTGATTTAACTATAAATAATCTAATAACATTTCAAAAAATTATTAAAATATAATGTTTTATTCTAAATAACAAAATAACATATGTACTACACGTACCAATAACACTTCCATACGAATTAAATTTATATCATCTTTATCCTGTACCAGTTTTAAGAGAAAGTCAGTTTAAGACGATTAAACCAGAAAATAGATATATCGTACATAATGAAATGTACTATGCATTTTTAAGTAACGCTTGTATCAAATTGTCTATTCAAAACTATATATGTGAACCAATCAATCTTCGAGAAATTAACAAAAATAGCTCCTGCGAAGTCCAGTTGTTGAACTTAAAAATCACTTTCACTTGTGTTCAATTTCCAATTATCGTATCCTACCAAATTATCAAAAGATTAGAAGACACTAATCAATGGATTGTAATTTTCCCAGAAGAAACAACCGTTAAATTAAAATGTCAATTGCAAGAAGAAATTCGCAATTTAATTGGATCATTTTTAATAACCATTCCTACAACTTGTCAAGTAATAACAAAAGAAGAGACGATCAAGAATGAAGAACCAACTAGTATCCAGAGATGAATTAACAAACGAAAATTTAAATTTTAAAATTAATTTACAACAAATAGATTTAGATGATCTTCAAAGTATTAAAGAAAATATAATTAAAAATCAATCAGTTTTTGAAAATAATATAAGTCATAAACCTAGTTCATGGACAATTTTAATTTATTTAATATTAATAATTAGTCTTATTTTAATATATAATATATAGAAGATTGAAGAATAGAAAAAGATGCACCAAGAAGATATCCAGCCTCGACTTGCAAGAAGTTCATCTTCCTCTCTAACTATCGGAAGAAGAATCTTCGGGGGGAGGAATTATATCAGCTAAATATATAGAATAAGCACTTTTGTTATCAATTTATTGCATTATATAAAAGTAGTTTCTAGCGTTAGGAATTCATTCTTGTTTTAATTCTTGAATCATTCTTTAGTCTTATTTAGTCGGTCTTAGTTATTCTTCGTTCAATTTTTATACTTGTAAAAATAATCCAAATTGTAACTTTAATTTTAAATAAACATTTTTTCTTTTTAAAAACGATTTCTTCGACCAGGAAGATATATTATTTAGTGCAAAATTTAGTGAATTTGGAAAATCAAAAATATTATTTTTTTTTCAAGAAATATACTTATCAATTAAAAAATACATATAACTCGAATTCGTTCAATTAAAAATCACAAAAAAAAACAAATTTGAATTTTTTTT
Source organism: Neocrepidodera transversa (assembly GCA_963243735.1). Classification (NCBI taxonomy): domain Eukaryota; kingdom Metazoa; phylum Arthropoda; class Insecta; order Coleoptera; family Chrysomelidae; genus Neocrepidodera; species Neocrepidodera transversa. The sequence goes on along the minus strand of OY725344.1, from coordinate 26,035,973 downwards.
AGGACATTTAATTTAATAAAAGAAAAAAGCTTCGCTACCTATGGTTACTATGATATAAAATTATATTATATTTCTAATACGATAAAATTATAGTACAATACATATTCAAAATTCAAAAAAAATTATAAAAAACTAACAAATACAGAATATAACTGCAGTCTTGACCATTTTAATAACTATAAGACAGTCCTTTTTTTTGAATTGCAACAGAAACTGCAGCACTCAAAAAATCCATAGTATCTTCAATAACTAAATCATTATTCGAATTACTATACTCAGCGCCATCTGTAGAACAAACTCCGCCCTCTCGCTCCTTCTCAAAATTTTCCAAATTATCATGAGTAAATTCCTCTATTTCGGAACTTTTCTCCAACGCCCTCTCATTAGTAACAGTAGAACTAGAGGATTGTTCCAAATGCGAACTAGACTGCAAACCATGAGACTGTATCGCCATCAATATTGCGTCATCCTCAACTTGCCCGTCGTTGTCGTAGTTATCTACCATATCGGCGGCATCTAGCGGACGATTCGACCAAGTTTCTAATACACTGTTTATTGTATTGTCAACAAAACCTCTAGCTATTTGTCTTGCTTGCCACTTACGTAAATAATACTCTTCGTTTTTTGGATTCGGAGTTACCAATGTTAATGGAATTTCATTCGATATATCGTCAAGATCTGCATTCATAATTCCATCTGCTTCTTCTAGTAATTTCTGTATGCAACAACTGTTACAACATTTATTATGAGAATTGTCCTTATTTTCAATATTGTCTTGATCTGTTTTTGCATTATTATTCTTATTCTCTATATTATTGTTTTTTAATACTTCAGGTTTACTTTTATCGATTTCCAAAGAAAAATCTGGTTCATTATTGTTATTATTATTTTTATTAGTATCTTTTAAATGGTGTTTACCTTTGACTTCCCATACATATCTGGCTTTTTTGAACGGTTTTTCACCATCGCTAGGCCCATCTTCATTCGAATTTTCATCTCGGAACTGTTTAGGCATCGATTATGGTTATACTTCAACAAAATAATATAAAATTTAGTCCTTTTTCTATTGATTTTCAACTTGATGTCATTTCACAGTTTCTTGTAGCACTTATAAATATAAACACAAAAATCTGTTTTTAACACTCGTTCAGTTTTCAATCAGATGTTTTTATAAATTAAATCTAGATTCGACGCATTACAATTTGTGTTGTCGTTTTATTCAATAAAATAAAAAGGGATAGAACGCAAGTCAAAATAAATCGCTAATGACACTGGTGAAAGCGACATCTGTTAGAAGAAATTAAAACTCGACATATTGAATATTGGTTTACAGAGTATGCGTTCGACAGACATTTTCAATCCAGTTTAATTTCACAGCAAGTAACATTTAACATCGAGTATGGGTTATAATGTGCGATCAGTCGGGACCCGTGTATAATTAACAGTTAGAACGTTAAATATATCTATATTGATTTGTTTACATTTGTGTTGTGCATGCTACGGTAAAACGGCATCCGCCATTTGCAAGATCCATTGCATTCCAACGGTCGAAAGTGATTCACTCCTTCATACTTACTAGTTCCAAGTTTCAAATAGAATGTTAAAAATTATTTCAAAGTTTAAAATCAAATATTTTAATTAAGAAAATATTTTAGTAAATAAAAAATATAACAATGTTTATTTTCTAGCATTTAGCGCCATCTATCTGACAGTATTACTTCACATTTGGGGAGGAATACTAAAAAGTCAAAACTGTATTGTGCATGATTGTAATGGGAGATGGAAGGATTGGTTGCAATAATAATAATAAAAACTAGGCAGTCATGGAGACTGCTGACAGAAGTGAAAATTTAAGAAGGCGTGTAACTCAGAATGTTACAAATTTCTCCACTTTATTATGAAGTGTTGCTAGTCAATAATAAAAGTATATTTTTAGCACTGAATCCTACCATTAATACAGTTTACTATCATAGTTTACTACATTTTTCCACTGAACGACAGATGGCACTGGCGTCATTCTTGAATTGTTAGCGACGACCCATATCAAATCTTCGTATAGATTGTCCAACAACTAAAACGACACCTTCCGAGTCCCCACTTCTTTACTTTTCCCTTTATTCTTTCGTTCCCCACTTCTCTAATTTTTAACCAAGCGGTCGGTTTAGTAGTTGGACAAAGTTTAACTAAGCGAAAACGGGCTATAATATGTACGGGAGGAATAATCCCCGTCAAATTCTGAACACCGTAATTTTTTCTGTGGTCTGTATGTCTGTCTGTCTGTATGTCTGGTTGTCGTCCGCAAAGCTTAAAAATGCCATCACTTTGAATATCCACATGAAATTTTCATCATTTTTTTTGACCATTTTAATAGAACATGAGCGGAATCGGAAAATGAATAAATGGGGTTTTCCGGGTTTTTCTACTTTTTTTAAGTTTCACAGGAAACAAGCTACAGGTCGTAATTTGGGAAAAAGGTACTGTTACGAAGCCTATTGAAAATCGAAATTAGCGGAAAATTTCTTGTGGGTTTTCCTAGGTTGTTTTTCCGAAAATGTCATTATTTTATAAAATCGAAATCTCTGAAACCTTGAAAGATATTCGAAAAAGAAAAATACGTAAATGTAGGACTGAAACAGCTCAACAAGTATTATTTGAAATATTTTTCCGAAATTTCTTGAGTTGGGAAAAAAAATAATTTTTTTTTTTTTTTCGAAATTAAATTCCGAAAATCTCGGAAACGAGGGGAATATCGAAAAATGTCTAGAGTACTTTTTTGCTGTACTTGAAAAGATCCTGTGAAGTGAAAAAAGTTATGAAAAATAGGGAAATATATAGGAAAAATAGGGAAAGAAATAGCGAAAAATAGGGAAAAAATATTGGAAAATAGAAAAAAATAATGAAAAATAGGGAAACAAATAATGAAAACTAGAGAATAAAATAATGAAAAATAGTAAAAAAATAATGAAAAAATAGAAAAAAAAATAATGAAAAAAAGGAAAAAATATATTGGAAAATATTGAAAAAATATTGGAAAATTGGGAAAAATTATGAAAAGTAGGGGAAAAAAATGATAAAAAATGGGGAAAAAAATAATGAAAAATATGGAAAAATTTAGTGAAAAATTTGGAAAAAATTAATTAAAAATATGGAAAAAAAGAGTGAAAAATTTGGAACAAAATAATGAAAAATTTTTAAAAAATGCAAAATATGGAAAAAATAATGGAAAATATGGAAAAAAATTATCAAAAATATGGAAAAAAATAATGAAAAATACGTAAAAAAATACTGAAAAATATGGAAAAAAATAGTGAAAAATATGGAAAAAATAATGAAAAATATGGATAAAAATAATGAAAAATATGGAAAAAAAAATAAAATATGGAAAAAAATTAACTATATAGAAAAAAATAATAAAATATATGGAAAAAAGTAATGAAAAATACATAATAATAATGAAAAATATGGAGAAAAATAGTGAAAAAAATAGAAAAAAATTATGAAAAATGTGAAAAAAATAATTATAATATAGAAAAAAAAATAATAATCAAAAATATGGAAAAAAATAATGAAAAATATGGAAAAAAAAGAAAAATATGGCATAAAAAAATATAAAAAACATGGAAAAAATAAGGAAAAATATGGGGAAAAAATAGTGAAAAATATGGATAAAATTTGAAAAATATGATAAACAAATAATGAAAAATATAAAAAAAAATTATGAAAAATATGGAAAACAAAAATGAAAGTTTAGGAAAAAATAATAAAAAATTGGGAAAAAATTATGAAAAACCGGAAAAAAATTGAGAAAAAAAAATGAAAAATAGTAAAAAAATAATCAAAAATATGGAAAAAAATTGAAAAAAATAATAAAAAGTATGGAAAAAAATAGTGAAAAATATGGAAAAAATAATGAAAAGTGTTTAACAAAACTGAAAAATATGGATAAAAATAATGAAAAATACGAAAAAAAAAGAAAACTATAAAAAAATAATACAATATATGGAAAAAAGTAATGAAAAAAAATGGATAATAATAATAAAAAAATAATGAAAAATACGGAAAAAGTAAGAAAAAAATTGGGGAAAAAATAGTGAAAAATATGAATAAAAATATAAAAATATGAAAAAAAAATAATGAAAAATATGAAAAATATGGAAAACAAAAATGAAAGTTATGGAAAAAAATAATAAAAATTAGGGAAAAAATAATGAAAAACAGGAAAAAAATAGAGAAAAATAAATAATAAAAAATAGGGAAAAAATGATGAAAAATTGTGTAAAAATTAATGAAAAATAGGAAAAAAATAATGAAAAATGGGAAAAAATTATAAAAAATGTTGATAAAAATATTGAAAAATATGGAAAAAAATAATGAAAAATGTGAAAAAAATTAAGGAAAAAAATAATGAAAAATAGGGAAAAAAATATTGAGAAATAAGGAAAAAATAATGAAAAACAGGGAAAAAAATAACAAAAAATGGGGAAAAAATAATGAGAAATAGGGAAACAATAAAAAAAAAGGGAAAAAATCAAGAAAAATGGAGAGAAAAATAATAAAAAAGAGGGAAAAAATTTGATGAAAAATATGGAAAAAATAATGAAAAATAGGGAAAAAATAATGAAAAACAATGAAAAATAGTGAAAAATAGGTAAAAAAATAATGAAAAATAGTGGAAAAATAATGAAAAGTGAGGCAAAAAATATTGAAAAATAGATGAAAAAAATAACGAAGCTACGAAACCGTAAAATGTATTTAAAAAACAAAAATACCTAAATGCAGAAATGAAATAGATCCAGAAGTCTTATTTCAATCATTTTCCATAAATTTGGAATTGTCAGTCTTTAATAGTTCGACAAGATAAATATAAGCATAGTCGACGGCGTTTCATTATGTGTGCAAAAATGTATATACGGAAAAAAACGGGGCAGAGGGGTTCGTAGTTGTTGCATTTATTATACCCTTGTGGGCAATTGATTTGTTGATTAGGAACGCCCTACTTGTATATAAAAAATTTAAGATATAGTAATTTTGTAAAGGCGGGGTTTTTAAACCTGAGTACGCCATCTATTATACAGTAGTTTGACAATATTGCAATGTTGCTATTGTAAATTCAGTTAAAATGCATCCTACGTAAAATGACGTTCTATAACGTTGGTGCAACACAACTGTATCATAAGTCCATCACACATTTAGGTCGAGCCTAGATAAAATGCATCCTAGGATACGTTGGTGCAACTAGGCATAAGGGTCTCTTATAAAGGGCGACCGTAATAAACTAACTACCTTTAACCACCTTTAACAATGGTTTATGAGTAGGGCCATAAATTCAACCTCTGTGTCAAGCTTATACAGCTCTCTGGTCGGCATTAAAAATTTTGTTTTTAAAATAATAGATAATAATCTATACTTAAATCATATTCTTTTAACTATTAAGGTATCTATTATTTTCAAACAAAAAACTGTAATTTTAATTTTCTAGAAAATTAGATACGTAATAGATTATAAAGTTATTAAAAAGAATTACTTTTTAGTAAATTCAGTTTTTTAGCTAAAACTCAATTTTTTTACTATTATAATGATGTACATAACAATTATTTTGATTTTATCAAATAAAGGAGGCATGTTATTTATTTACAATATAATATTTTAATATAAATAATTAAGAAAAAAAAAGGAATAATTGACAAAATTGAGACTTTTTAGGTAATTTTAGTTTTTAAAATAATAGGTGTAAATATTATTTTCCAAAAAAAAACTGTAATATTAATTTTACTTAAGAGGAAGTTCTATTATACTATAAAGCAGTGGATGCAAAGGTTTCGTAGTCCCTAACTTTTAAAGTTTAATTTTTATTATCAGTGGATTAAAAAATTTGTACGTATCAGTAAAGATCTGATCTATGTTCCTTACTCCTCACTTTTTCGAAATTTGATTTGGTTTTTTTCAAAAAAAAAACGCAAAATTCCATGTTTTTTACTATTTTCACATTTTTTTTAGATAAGATCCACATCAAATTTCGAAAAATTGAGGGGTAAGGAACATAGATCAGATCTTTACCAACACGTACAAATTTTTTCATCCCTTAATAATAAAAAGTAAACTTTAAAAGTTAGGGACTACGAAACCCTTACATTACAACATTTTATATCTGGAGAGTGGCGCCGCTATCAGAATTCAAAGGAATTAATCATTTATGAATAGAGATGAAATTCATTTGCTTTTTACAATGTTTACGAGGGTAAAGAATTATAATTATCGTGAAAATTAAATTATTATTATTTCATATCGTACGTAGGAAAGAAAAAAAATCAGGAAGACTCAAATTCATAAAAATAAAAGTACCTGACTTGAAATACATGACCACACATTTATTTTTGAATTTAGCTGCAAACCGATGAAAACAATTTTTATATTTGTTTGGTCAATTTTTTGCTGCACAAACAATTCTAATTTTACTTGTCATAAATAGATGAAAAATAAAATTATTGCAATGAAGAATATAATTATGAAAAGACCGTATATTCAGCACAGAGGCGACACTACAATTTAATAAAAATTGTCAATGCCCCTATTAAGAGGTGCCAATACAAAATGTTATCTTGCCTGAAATAGTTTTTGGACGGGCGCTCCCTTAATATTAAAGCTAGGAAGCTGCGGCTTTCACCAATCGATTCTGTATTTAATTATTGAGAGCGCATTTATGGTATATTTTTAGAATTATTTTTAGTAACAGTGATACGACTATCAACTTGTTCTCTAAATTTGAAAAAGTAGAACAGATGCGCTCTTCTGATTAATATTTTCGTTAGGTCATTCTCTAAGTGGCAACAAAGCAAGTCACGTGGCCTCTTCCACTTTCCGTCTGTCGAAAAATAAAACAGTTTTTGTACTAAATACTAGCTGAATACCTGTACGACCATGCTTTACTTGGTTTTTTCAAATTTTTCCAGTTTTTCCTGTTCTTTTCTATTTTTTTTTATTTTGCATTATTTTTTTTCAAAGTTCTTATCTTGACTGTTTTTTCCAATTTGTCCCCATTTTCCCCTATTTTTCCCATTTTACTCTATCGGTTCCATATTTTTCACTATTTTTTATTTTGACACATTTGTTACCATTTGTTCCCACATTTTTCCATATTTTTCCGTATTTTTCCTATTACTTCTTACTTTATTTGTTTTTCATTATTTTTTCTTGTTTTTCCCTATTTTGCGCTATTTTTTCCTTTTTTTTCCTAATTTTTCCCAATTTGCCTCTATTTCGCCCTACTCTTCCCTATTTTTCTTCAGTTTGCCCTATTTTTCCATATTTTAACCTTTCACAGTTTTTCCCTATTTCTCTCCATGTTTATCTGTTTTTACATATTTTTCTGATTTTTTCCTATTTTTTTCTTTTTTCCTTTTTTCAATTTTGTCCAATTTTGTCCAATTTTGTCCAATTTTGTCCAATTTTTTTCTCATTTTTTAATTTTTTCTATTTTTACCTTTCTCCTCTTTTTTTATTTTTCTTATTTTTTTTCACATTTTTTTCGTATTTTTTCCCATTTCGCCCTTATTTACTCTATTTTTCCCTATTTTTTTGTTTTCCCCGTTTTGTCCTATTTTTCCTATTTTTCACCAAATTAATTTACTTTTTACTATTTTTCCGTTTTGGCTTAATTTTAACTATTTTCCTCATTTTGTCTCATTTTCCCTAGTTTTCTCCATTTTCTCATATTTTCCCTATTTTGCCCAATTTTTTCCTACATTTGTCTGTCAATTTTCCCTATTTTGCCGTATTTCTTCATATTTTTCGCTATTTTTTTTGGGTTTTTCCTTTTTTTTCACTTTTTTGCCTGTTTTTCCGTAATTTTCCTGCTTTTCACTAATTTTCAATATTTTATCCTACTTTTGAATAAAAGACAGCATGAAAGATAAAAAGTGACAAGTGAGTTTAATTTAAAAATATCTATTTGCCAAAAATCTAGTTAAAGTTAAAACTAGTTAACTTAAAAAATTTGCAAAAATGTGTCCTTTCGACAGCGATAAAAACGCCTGTTCCTTATAATCAGACTACTACTCAGTAGATAGAACGTTCTTTAACTTTAACGGTTCTGTAACTAATGACAATGACGTTTAGATTGTGACAATTGTACAAGAAATCAACTTGTAAAGTTTTATTCTAAACGTCATTACCTTTACTTACTGAGTCTTTAAAGTTAAAGGACGTTCTATCTACTGACAGTACATGTAGTAGCCGCGCGTCGGTACGTCACTTTTATGTTTATTCCTGTAAGTTATAATTATAGTTTTGTAGGGTAAATAATTAAATAATAAAAATAATTTAAAAAATGATAATAATTCTAAAAAAAAAATAATTATAATCAAATAATTTATTTGTATCAATAAAGATACTTTTTTAACCAATAGAATATAATTATTTTTAGGGAAGTTGGCATATATTTTGACAACTGTCAAAATATTTTCAATTGTTTAAAAGTTAATAACAAAAAAGATTAATTTAATTAATATGTTGTAAAAAAAGTTCCTTTTCATTTAAGATAATTAATATATAATGGGAGTAGAAAAAATAGAATAGAGTATGGCCATTATTACAGTCGCATATTATATACGAAACTCGCCAACGGTTCCGCTTCCTATCCTACAACATGCTCTTATTTTTTGTTATTTTACAGTTCCACCAACGGTACCGCCATACCGAATTTAGACTCCCCCTCGTAAGTGTTCGACATAGATCAACATCTGGACACAGGTAATAAACTTCGGTCTAGGAACGGATTGGCGACTAATAGTAGTTTGTACAACAAGTGCGCAAAGCGTCACTTTTCCCACGAGTGCATAAGTTTGTGGCACGAGCCGTAGGCGAGTGCCGCAAATCTAGCGAGTGGGAAAAGTGCTTTGCGTACGAGTTGTATACAATATTTTTTCTACAACCATATTTATTAATAAAAGAAAAAATGAGGGGGTAATCCCACCCAACTTTCCGAACACTCCTAGTAAAGTAATTGTTTAATCGTTTATTTTAGTTTTTCTGCATCAAAATACATTAATAAAATAAGTTTACAAAAATTAAAAAAAAAATTAATTTTTTCTAAAAATTTTTTTTAACTTTTTATAATTTTGTATAATTTCTACAAGTATTATTTTAAAATTATGAAATATTTCACACATATTGCACTTTTTGATCCCTTTCGGGTGTACTAGTTACTTTTTGCATTTGTTTTACCATTTTCGATAAAACAAAAGGACAACAAAATTTAATTTTTGTTTTATTTTGGTTATAATAATTACAATGTTAAATTCGAAGAGACTAAATTATTTTTTAAATTTAGAGTTTTATATTACCTATCGAATGGTATAAATCCCATTTTAATATCTTTAATATTTTTAAAGTTATTCAATTTTTTTTTAAACTTACATTAAATTTCAAAAAAAAATGAGGAATTCTACAATTTTTTGAATAAAATTTTGAAAAAAATCACAATTATAGAGTTTTTTACTACAAATTTAAGGGTAATTTTTTAAAATTTTTAATATTAATTTTAACCTTAAAACAAATCAAACCTATTTTTGAATAATTTTAAAATCATTAAATAATTAATATCTCATTCAATTTTATTCAAAATGGGAAACAAACCTTTTTTTTAGGTTTTTTGGATCAAAATGTATTAATAAAGAAAGTTTAAAAAACTAAAAAAAAAAATTTTTTTTGTTAAAAATTCATGGGTAAGCCCATTGAATTGTTTTAACTTTTTTCATTTTTTTCTATAACTTTTACAAATACTATGTTAAAATTATGAAATAATTTACACACATAGTACTTTTGGATCCTTTTCGGATATGCTATTTAATTTTTTCATTTATTTTATACTTATTGATAAAACGAAATTACAAAAAATTTTAAAAAATTTCTTAATTTTGTGTATAATAATTACAATTCTAAATTTTAAGAAACTAAAATACATTTTAAATTTAGAGTTTTATTTTATCTTTAGATTAGTGCAAATCCCAGTTCAATAACTTTAATATTGTAGAAGTTATTCAATTTAGTTTAAAATCATAATATAATTTTAAATGTTTCTTAGCCAATTTTTAAAAAAAATCACAATTTTTGTAATAAAATTTTGAAAAAAATTATAATAATAAAATTAATTATTACAAATTTAAAGATATTTTTTTAAAATTTTTAATATTAAAATTTAAGTAAAAAATAATAATTTAATAAGGATAAAAATTGCTTAAAAATTAAAATAAAAACTAGCGGCGAAACTATGCGGAACTCGAAAAAAAATTAAAGACAAAATTTGTAGAAAATTTTATATTCTACAATTTTGATTTTTTGTAAATTTTCATAAAAATCCATAATTTTGTCTCAAAATCTAAAAAAAGTCGCAAATGTCTATATACATTATTTTTCACGCCCTCTAGCGACGAAACTATGAGGAAATCAAAAAAAACGGTAAAAACAAAATGTGTAGAAAATTTTATGTTCTACAACTTTCATATCCTGTAATTTTTCATAAAAATGCATTATTTTGGTTTTTTAAGAAAAATATGAAAAAAAAAATACTTTTTGATAAATCTGGCAACAATGGTAAAAGTTTTTAAAAATTTTAATCATTCGAAATTAAACTATAACGTATAAAAAATATATGTGTAAAACTTTATTGTCATCTTGTTAGGTAATGACGTCATCACTTATAGCAACTGTCACTTCCGGTTGTCCGATTAACTCCAAAATCTATACAGGTCGTCTCCTTGTTACCCTAAATATGTATATAAAATTTCATCTAAATCGGTTTAGCCGTTTAGACGCTATCGTGTTCACACACACACACACACAGACACACACACAGACACACAGACACACACACAGACACACACACACACAGACAGACATCATGCTAAAAATGGTATAAATGGATTCAGGTGACCTCAAAACGTAAAGATCAGTTAAAATCTGGGTATGGTCAAAATATCATGATCGCAATACTTTCCTTCTATACAACTCTGTTGTTCGGAAAGTAAAAAAGCAACTTATATAGGGATTTTACTAAAATTTGAAAAGAAATAATTAAAAAATGACTATTGAACACAGAAAAATTAATTTGTTTATAATTTATAAATTAAAATAAATAATCAAATAAATAGTTTACTTACTTTTAGTTTCAATTTCAAATTTGAACTTCCAGAAATTCACTATAATGTTAAACTGTCAAAAAAAGTTGACAGGTCATAGCTGTCTGTGTTTGACATTTCCGTGGGGAAAAGTGCCATAGCGCGTACTTTTCGCACACTAAATTATTACTTTTCCCACGGATATCAAAGAAATTAAGAAAAGGCCTGCTTTGCGTATAAAAATTTGTGTAGAAAAGCGTGCTTTACATAGTGGTTGTAGAAAAATAATAATGTATTCGTAGTATTTAGGCCACGCCTATCAGTAGCGAATATTATACCTCCGCCTCACCCGACACCCCGCAGGTCTTTCTGTTTATCATGTATCACTTCCTCTTAAGTATTTCATTTTTCTTAGATGATGTTAGTCGTCGAAAGTTTCTCTGAAATGGACTTTTATATTTGTACTAATAGTCCAGTCATCGACTCAGATTTTTTCAAAACTAAGCACTTTAAACCAGTCAAACTTCCAGAGCATATTATAAATACATAAATAAACTGAATTATGAACTTGTACCGGTTATTTTGAAGTGGTAATTAGGGGGCGTTTTTCACATTTTTTGTAGCCGAGAAAAATAGGGTCCAACTTTATTTTCGTCATAAATCGCTTAGTTTGGATGCTACAGGTTTTTATACAATACGAAATTAACGGTGTTTTCAGGCACTTTAAAAAAGGTTCTATAAGTTTTCCTCGAAAATGCATTGTTTTTTGGTTATTCGTTGAAACTTTCAATTTTGGTTTTAGACGAATAAGAAGCAACCTTCAACAAGCTATTACTCCGTTTTTATTGAATCTACAGACACCAGAAACCCACCATTTTTTTATTTGTTTATTAGCTACATTTTTAATATCAATAATTTTTTCGATCAAATGCTTATTTTTCGAGTTATTCGCGTCATTGACTGAACTATAAATACATTTTCAGTGATTAGTTACAGGTCATTTAACACTAAATTACTGTATAAAATTACAAATTATTCATTTGTATTTAGTTTGCAAATTGTTGTTTTTTTTTTATACTAAATTGTAATACATCTGTTCGTATATATCATTGTTTTATTTTAATAAAAATGAACACCAATTAATGAAACAACTTCAAATTATACTGAAGTACGGTTCATATTTAAATTTTAAAAGAGGTACCATTTCTTTAAAAGATTTATAACAGTTGCCCATAAAACAATAAAACCCCCAATAAATCCTAATGAACCCTCATAAAATATGAATAAGTCAATCTCAAATATCTCTACTTCTTACTATACTAATAATACTCGATTCATTAAATAAACATTATTTCAATAATATTCAATACGTGTGCCAAGTCAGGCAGATTCTATCTGAATGTCTCTAGTCTCTACCTGCTTCCCTCCTACCTCTTCAAGAGTGTCTTATATATAAACATTCAATATCTATAACGATTTATGATACTATTAAGTGGCCCGGTCCAACGGCCCTTGACTTTGTTAAAATGTTTATACAAAATGGCAAACGTGAAACAAAGTAAAACAATTATTGGTTCAGTTGAGTGTCAGCCAATGCTTCTTTATTAATAGTTCAAGGTTACAACGGTTATATTTTGTTGGTGTTGTTAGATAACTGTCATTTTTAAATGTTTATTGAACTTTTACCAACACTCCCACAAGATCAAAAAATATTTAAATACAATAAGAGTCAATACAATATTTAATTTACTGTAACTATTCCTAATTCTTGAATAAATTTATTATGCTTATTACAACTTAAACTTTTAGTCAAAACATCTGCTGGCATATTGGCAGTTTCCAAATATTTTAGTTGAACATGTTTTTGAGCAACAGCGTCTCTTATAATGATGTCGTATGTCGATGTGCTTAGTACGTTTGTTCAAAATATGATTAATTGACAATTTCTGAGCACCCATATTATCATTGTATAAGGTTACACAATTTTCAATACTTGTCAACTCAAATAACAAATTCTTTAAATAGATTGCCTCTTTGGCAGCCTCCGATATTGCCATATACTCAGTATCAACAAAACCTGTCAGAATATTATCATTTTTACCAAATTTTAGGCCATAATTTTTTGTTCATTTGAAATATTTTAGAATGCGTTTTGCATGCTTCCAATTTCCAATGTGTCTCGGTATGACAATTATTAAAACTGACTTAAGTAGCATAAAACCTTATTAAAACTGACTTAAGTAGCATAAAACCTTTTTTTTTTTTTTTTTTTTTTTTTTTTTTTTTTTTTTTTTTTTTTTTTTTTTTGGATTGTGCGTGAGAGGTCCCACCTGCACTGATGCTCTAGGCCCATTGTGCCCTGCCAGTTTTCACATCAGTCCAGTACTCTTGACTAAGTCAAGAATAGTCCTGATGTTAGCTTTCGCTATCTCTTCGGGTTCAGGGTACTGTACCCCAAAGTGCCATTCCTTTCCCTGTTCAGGTCCCGACAATAGCATAATACATGAAGAGGAGTTTCGTCCTCTTCCTCACATTTCCTGCATAGGGAATATTCTGATACACCTATAAGGTTCAGGTGCCTTCTAAGCCCGCAGTGTCCTGTCCGGACACCTATTGCGGTTTTGAGTTCCCGTCTTTTTAGGCATAGTAGCAGATTGTCTCTGCTCTTAGGTGGACCTTCGATAAGTGCTTTGGACTGTCTTAGTCCCGGAAGTTCCAACCAGTATTTCCTGTGTTCGTCCCTTAATTGTTTTTCCAGCATACCCTTTATATGTTGGTAGGAAATACCACATGTGGGTTGCGGTCCAATTAAAGGTTTTTCGGCTCCTTTACCAGCTAGGCGGTCTGCCTCTTCATTTCCTTCAATGCCCTCATGCCCAGGCACCCATTCAAGAGTTATCTTGTGGTGTTCTGCCAGGGCAATTTCTAGGTTTTTATGGCAGTCCAATACTAGTTTGGACTGTATTTCCACCCTTTGTAATGCTTTAAGGGATGCTTGACTATCCGTGATTCTCTTATTTCTAAGATTCTCGCGCAACATCACGTTTAAGCAAGCATTTATCGCAGTCATTTCCGCTTGAAAGACCGTTGCCATAGATCCCAGGTTTAGAATGCAAGTTCTCCCTGAGTTCATATGATAGAATCCAGCACCTGTACTGTCTTCTGTTTTAGACCCGTCCGTATACCAGACAGATTCATTTTTCTGAGTCCTGACCTCACTCTTTCTGTACCTCTCATGTATGGTTACTATGAAAGGTTTCACAAAGTTGTGACTGACAGGCATTCTGGATTTTCTATTAGTTTTTCTGCGATCATGGAATAATAACCTTTCCTTGAAAGTTCCCATCCCATGCCGTTTATACCCAGCCTGTACGTTGCTGCCAGTGCCTCTTTTTCCACTACTAGATGTAGCGGAGGAAGCCCCAGCAGAACTTCCATAGCCGCTGTTGGCGTTGTTCTATGTTTACTCGCATACCTAAACATTTCTTTACTTCTCCTAAATCTTTAATCTCAAAAACTTGACCTAATTTCAATTTTAAATCATCTGATTCAACTTTACTATTTGAAAAGATAAAGAAGTCATCAATATAGATTTGAAACAATGGTTTTCGAGTCATTTTCCATCTTTGTGTATAAACAGGGTTCTAAATGAGATTTTTTATAACCTAAATTATTCAGAAAATTATCAACTTTCTCATACTATGATCTAGATAACTGCTTAAGGCCATAAATAGCCTTTTTAAGCCTTAAAACTTTATTTTCTGAACCATGTAGTTCTAAACTTTCAGGTATCGTCATGAAAACCTTTTTTTTTAGATCATAATTTAGAAAAGCTGTTGCCACATCAAGATGAAAAATATCTAAATCTAATTTAGGTGAAAGAGCAAACAAAAGTCAGAGTAGAATGTTTAACAACAGGTGAAAAAGTTTCTTCAAAGTCTATACCTTGTTTTTGGGTAAAACCTTTGGCTACGAGCCTAGCACGATATTTTATATTACCCGCACTATCACTTTTTCCTTTAAACACCCATTTACATTGCACCACTGTGTCACTTTCTGCAGCATCTGCTAGCTCCCATGCATCATTGTCTTCGAATGACTGCAATTCCTCCTTCATAGCCTCCAACCACTGGTCTCGATCAGGCCTGGACATGACATCATCTACGGAAACTGGATCACTGTCAGTATCTAAACATAAGTAACTAATATAATCATCATATACTTTAGGTTTAGGTACCCTTTGAGATTTTCTGATCGTTTCAGGTACCTCCATAGAAATCTCAGGAACAAAGTCAATATCTGCATCATGTATCTTATCAGTGACATTAGAAATGTCTGAATGATCAAATAATTCTTCATAAATACTTTCCTCAGAATCTCCCACTTAATCTAATGATTCTCGATTTTTGTCATTTATGACTATTTCAATTTCACTCTATTTTTCATTTACTATTATGTCTCTACTTATCACAATGTCTTTTATTTCTGGATCGTACAGTCTATAGCCTTTAATATTTTCACTATATCCTACTAAAAACGTTTTCTTGGATTTTTTATCCCATTTACGACGTTTTTCTTTAGGTATATGCATGATAACCTCACTTCCAAAAATACGTAGTTTGCTTACATCGGGTTTTGTGTCTGTCCACATTTCAATAATAGTTTTATTAAGTTCTGTCACCAATGAACGGTTTCTAAGATAAACTGCAGTGTTGACTGCTTCAGCCCAAAAAAGTTTGTCAAACTTTGGGTCGACTATCAGACATCTTGCTTTTTCTACTACCGATCGGTTCAGACGTTCAGCAGTACCATTTTGTTGAGGGGAATATGCATTTGACTTTTGATGTAAAATCCCATTTTTTGTTAAAAAATTTTCAAACTCTTTATTACAAAATTCTCCGCCACCATCAGTGCGAAAAAATTTAATTTTTGTTTCCTTTTGTTTTTCTACAAAATTTTTAAATTTCTGAAAAGATTCAAAAGTTTCATCTTTTGTCTTTTGGAAATATACAAAACTCATTTTGCTAAAATCATCTTGTAGAATAAAAAAATATTTTGATCCTCCTAAGGACGTCACTTCCATGGGACCACCGAGATCGGCATGTATAAGTTCTAGGAAATTAGTGGCTCTATTACCTCTGTGATTGAAAGGAAGTCTTGCCTGTTTTCCTTCACAACAGACTTCACACATCATGTTTTTGGTAAAGTTTCCTCTGCATTTAATTCCATTAACTAAACCATTTTTCATTAAATTTAAGTCTTTATAGTTTAAATGACCAAATCTACGATGCCATATTTCACTTGTGACTGGATTTGCTGCAAATAATGAATGTTGAATGGACAACGGTGGTTCAAAATTCAATCGATAGACGTTATCTAGCAAATCTGCTGTGGCAATGAGTATGTCTTTACTATTGTAAATATTACAACCTCGTTCATTAAAATTTACATTATTACCATTTTTAATAAGTTGTGACACAGATAAAAGATTTTTTGTTAAACCTGGTACATACAAAATATTGTTTATAGTAACGTCAAATTTTGTATCTTTAACTAAAGTTGTAATTTCAATATCGCCTGCACAATCAACTGACATTATATTTTCATTTGCCACTGTTATTTCTTTTACTTCATGCTCTTTGAGAATATTTTTAATCCAATCTTTTCTAGCAGTCAGATGTGTACTACAGCCAGAATCGATAAAAAAATCTGTAGTTTTAAATTTTTTACTTAAAAATACTGCACTAAATGCGTTGCTATCACCTGTTTGTTTCGTCTTTTCATTATATGGACATTTATTCATAAAATGTCCCTTCTTTTCACATTTATAGCATATAACATTAATTCGATTTTTGTTTATAGAATTAGTTCTGCCATCTGTCGGTTTCGTTTTCTTCCAATGTGCTTTAGTGACAAGAGCGCCTTCTTGCTTGTTATTGCCATCTATGTGCATATCGAGCACCTTTGATTTTATTTCATCAGTTTTAATGTCGATTCCTGAATGTTCGATAGCCAAAATCATAGGTATAAATATTTCAGGAAGACCTGATAAGAGAAGAGAACCGACCCAAGTTTCATCAATCTTGAAACATGTACGATTTAACTTTTGTGCGGTTTCAATTACCTGGTTGACATATACTTCCATCGAATCACAATTTTCTAACCTCAAGGATATCAGCGTCCGAAGTAATCCGATTTTTCTTGTAAATCCGGTATCTTCATATAACTTCCTAAGAATATCCCAAACTTCTTTAGCTGTATTTGCTTCTTTTACATGCAAATACAAGGAGGGATCCAACGTCAGAATTAATTTTGCCTTGGCTTTTCTAGCTAGTGTGGTGTCTTCTTTAGTCCCCTCGAGGCATTTTGTCAAACCTTCTAGAACAAAAACATTTTCTACCACGAAAGACCAGTCCTGATAATTCTCTCGGCCTAACAATCGTGGAACACTAGTTAAATAGTTTACAGCCATGATTAACAATTCGTCAACACCAAACTATCTATTATTGTTATCACTACTTTTATCACGTCGCGTATACTGGGTCCAGAACCTGTTAAAATGTTTATACAAAATGGCAAACGTGAAACAAAGTAAAACAATTATTGGTTCAGTTGAGTGTCAGCCAATGCTTCTTTATTAATAGTTCAAGGTTACAACGGTTATATTTTGTTGGTGTTGCTAACTTGACAATGGGTAAGATAACTGTCATTTTTAAATATTTATTGAACTTTTATCAACAGACTTGTCATAATAATTTCTTACACCTGTGTAAAATTGTTTATAAAATCATATTGTAACTGACCGCTATCGACATCAACTATTGTCACCTTCAAAACCGGGAATTTCATATATACCAGCATCCCCAGAAGGCACACGACGTCCATATTTTGTCCAAACAATGTCCTGGATGTCCATGGACTTTAAATGGACGATCATTGGACGTCCTCTTTCCGTTATCCATTGGATACACAACAGATTCAGGTAGTCCAGTGAAAATCCAAAAACTGTCCCAAATGAGGGAATGTTCTAGCATTGATAAGTACCAATATTATTAAGGTAGAACCATGGTTGAAGTATATCAGGTTAGACATTGCGCAGGATTTGTGACGTCACCTGGTGCCCATCAAAATTTTTTAATGTGTCATTATATGAGGTTATTGTCTTTTTTGACATATTTTTATTTAATTTCACTTATAAACTGATTAAAAATATATTGCGCTGTGTTTAGCGTAAAGTAATACTCGCTCTAAAAACAGTACAAAGTTTTTTCGATTTCCAAAGTGCCCTTTATTACAAAAACAGCAGGTTATTATATGAATAAACTTGTTTCATTTTTAGATTTTATTTTAAATAATGAAAAAAAAGTTCTGTAAGATATATTATGCAATAGCTTTGTAGTTACGTATTCATTTATTAGTTAGCATTTTATTCACTAATAACAATAAAGCACTGCACAATTTATGAAAAATTTATTTTAAATACCAACTTGTATTACTGTAAATCTAAGTTATACTCGTATTTACATTTGCCATATTCGTTCTTTGAGTATAAATTAAGCATTAGGTATATAAAAGCCTAAGTAACATATAAACCTACAATAACAATATGCATCAAAAAGTTCCACTGATAATATAAGCTATTTCAAATCACTTTTTTATAGAAATTATTTTTTTGATTAAACATTTATAAAATCACTCTAAAGTAAACCTAAAGTATTTTATTTGTTACATATTTGACAATTAGTTTAACGATAAAATTAGGCATAACATAATTGAACATTTTCTGGTTTTTACATCTAGCAATTAAATAGTTTTTATAATATAAAGCACATCGGAATCGTAAAAAAAGTTTATACCGTTATTAAAGTAGTTATCACTTTTTAGTGTACAGTACTTTACAATACATTTTTATTAAATATATAGCCGTAAAAAAATAAAAACCACCCGAAAGACACAATAACCCTATGCAATCCAATGTTAAATTATTTCGTTTGGACTCCAGCTGACGTCATGCGCAAACTTGGACGAATTTGGGACGTCTGAGTGTCTAACCTGTGTAATTTTTAAATCATGAGGTAGAACTATGTTCCTCTTATAATAAATAATTATAATTATATTATCAAACTCCAATTTTATTAAAATACCTTGTCTTCATTACCGTGTTGACCAGATATAAAGTAAAAGGCCACGAAAGATTTGTTTTTGGGAAAGAAGAAGTTCTAGTTCTAGTTACAACTTCGCAGTTATTAGTTATTTTAGGTTTTTAATTTTTTTACCACACTGTTAACATTATTTTGAGTTTGTTTCTGGTATATGTTATCTGCTGGTAATAAAGCTAAGTATCATTTTTAATACTAACAATAATTATATGATTCCAAAAATTAACAAAAAAACATTATTGACAGGCAAATCGTTTGTTTTCTAATAACCGCGTGGAAAATAACAATTAGCCCATTTGCCAATTCGGCGTTTGTTAAAAGATTTATTACTGTTTGTTGTTCAATTTGATTTAAGGAAAATCCTTTTCTAAAATTCTTTTCCAGCTGCTGCTGAAAGCCACAACGGCTCTGATAAGAAAACTACGGAAAATGCAATTAAAAAATGGCTGAGAAGATCAGCGGAGAGAAACACATATAAAAAAAATCGTAAAGATGTACCATAATATGTTATTATAATTATTAATAACAGTAAATTTATTTCTACTTTAGTGGCAATTTTATTTTAATACTTAGTAGTGTCGGTGTGGATGTCCATAAATTGTCCAACAGAAATACAAAAAGTATCCATGTATGGACCTTTCCTGGAGTCAAAACAGACGTCCATTGATACATTTGTATAGTCCACTGGACGTCCACTAGATGTCCATCTGTAAAATTCTGGATGTCCATTGGACAGTCGGTATATCCATGAATGAACTTCCAATGGACATCCAATGGATTAATATGTGCTATCTGGGTCTACACTACAAACCAAACCATGGCCAAACTTACCGCTACGGTTTCAATAGAATGAAAAATAACCTTGTCAGGGTCAATTTGAATGGACTTTTTGGATCGGAAATGGAGCGACAACTAATATACTTCTACCTCTAGCGATCAATGTGTGAAGTTATCAATAGATATGACCTGAGTAACAGCAATTGAATTTATCTCGATCTATTCGCGCCAATATTTCTGGACTTTACTGCAATGAGAATTCAAATTTAAGGCAAGTATCGGATGCAATCAATCGATGACCAAGATTAAAAATTATATTTTAGTAGTTACTAAAAGAGAAATAAAATAGGGAGTGAATAAAGATCCGCGAGTTGATGACCTTTTACATATTTTGTGATTCGCTTAAATAATAAGTTTGAACATAGATAACCATGAGCTCTGGTAGCCGAGTGAAATAGTGGGTCCGGGGATCGAATCCCCCACATGGCTTTTTAATTGTTTTTAAATACAGACAGATTTAGATAGTTAAGACTTATTTTAATAAAATAAATATAATACACATGCTAGATTTAGATAGTCAAGACTTCTTTTATTAAAATAAATATTTTTTTTATATAAAGGTCCGCAACACGCGGATTTTTATAAAATATGTTAAAGGTCCACGACTCGCGGACCTTTATCCACTCCCAATGAAATAAAGTTGTCTTTTGATATTGTTAGAGAGCCGGTGTCGAATAATTTTAAATTTTAAGGGTGAAAACTACTCCTAAACAATTTTTAATATTGGGCGAAAGATCATATTTACTTTTTCATCCTCTTTTCTATTTATTCCTATTTTTCCTTATTTCTTTATTTTTTCATATTTTTCCCCGATTTTCCATATTTTATCCTGTTTTTCCTTAGTTTTTTATATTTTTTTCTAATTTTCTTATTTTTATCATTTCCCCCAATTTCTCTGTTTTTCATTATTTTTTTCTGTTTTTCCCTACTTCTCCGTATTTGTCCCTATTATTATCTATTTTTTTCTAATTTTACTGTTTTCTTCTGTTTTTGACTATTTTTCTGTATTTATCTCTAATTTCCCTATTTTATCTCCCTCTTTCTGATTTTTTCCTATTTTTCCTCGTTTGTCCCTATTTTTCCATGTTTTTTCCCATATTGCCTCTATTTTTCGCTATTTTCCCATTTTTTCAATTTCTTTCTATTTGTTTCCGTTTTTACTTTCCGAACAACAGAGTTGTATAGAAGGAAAGTATTGCGATCATGATATTTTGGCCATACCCAGATTTTAACGAATCTTTACGTTTTGAGGTCACCTGAATCCATTTATACCATTTTTAGCATGATGTCTGTCTGTGTGTGTGTGTGTGTGTGTGTGTGTGTGTGTGTGTGTGTGTGTGTGTGTGTGTGTGTGTGTGTGTGTGTGTGTGTGTGTGTGTGTGTGTGTGTGTGTGTGTGTGTGTGTGTGTGTGTGTGTGTGTGTGTGTGTGTGTGTGTGTGTGTGTGTGTGTGTGTGTGTGTGTGTGTGTGTGTGTGTGTGTGTGTGTGTGTGTGTGTGTGTGTGTGTGTGTGTGTGTGTGTGTGTGTGTGTGTGTGTGTGTGTGTGTGTGTGTGTGTGTGTGTGTGTGTGTGTGTGTGTGTGTGTGTGTGTGTGTGTGTGTGTGTGTGTGTGTGTGTGTGTGTGTGTGTGTGTGTGTGTGTGTGTGTGTGTGTGTGTGTGTGTGTGTGTGTGTGTGTGTGTGTGTGTGTGTGTGTGTGTGTGTGTGTGTGTGTGTGTGTGTGTGTGTGTGTGTGTGTGTGTGTGTGTGTGTGTGTGTGTGTGTGTGTGTGTGTGTGTGTGTGTGTGTGTGTGTGTGTGTGTGTGTGTGTGTGTGTGTGTGTGTGTGTGTGTGTGTGTGTGTGTGTGTGTGTGTGTGTGTGTGTGTGTGTGTGTGTGTGTGTGTGTGTGTGTGTGTGTGTGTGTGTGTGTGTGTGTGTGTGTGTGTGTGTGTGTGTGTGTGTGTGTGTGTGTGTGTGTGTGTGTGTGTGTGTGTGTGTGTGTGTGTGTGTGTGTGTGTGTGTGTGTGTGTGTGTGTGTGTGTGTGTGTGTGTGTGTGTGTGTGTGTGTGTGTGTGTGTGTGTGTGTGTGTGTGTGTGTGTGTGTGTGTGTGTGTGTGTGTGTGTGTGTGTGTGTGTGTGTGTGTGTGTGTGTGTGTGTGTGTGTGTGTGTGTGTGTGTGTGTGTGTGTGTGTGTGTGTGTGTGTGTGTGTGTGTGTGTGTGTGTGTGTGTGTGTGTGTGTGTGTGTGTGTGTGTGTGTGTGTGTGTGTGTGTGTGTGTGTGTGTGTGTGTGTGTGTGTGTGTGTGTGTGTGTGTGTGTGTGTGTGTGTGTGTGTGTGTGTGTGTGTGTGTGTGTGTGTGTGTGTGTGTGTGTGTGTGTGTGTGTGTGTGTGTGTGTGTGTGTGTGTGTGTGTGTGTGTGTGTGTGTGTGTGTGTGTGTGTGTGTGTGTGTGTGTGTGTGTGTGTGTGTGTGTGTGTGTGTGTGTGTGTGTGTGTGTGTGTGTGTGTGTGTGTGTGTGTGTGTGTGTGTGTGTGTGTGTGTGTGTGTGTGTGTGTGTGTGTGTGTGTGTGTGTGTGTGTGTGTGTGTGTGTGTGTGTGTGTGTGTGTGTGTGTGTGTGTGTGTGTGTGTGTGTGTGTGTGTGTGTGTGTGTGTGTGTGTGTGTGTGTGTGTGTGTGTGTGTGTGTGTGTGTGTGTGTGTGTGTGTGTGTGTGTGTGTGTGTGTGTGTGTGTGTGTGTGTGTGTGTGTGTGTGTGTGTGTGTGTGTGTGTGTGTGTGTGTGTGTGTGTGTGTGTGTGTGTGTGTGTGTGTGTGTGTGTGAACACGATAGCGTCTAAACGGCTGAACCGATTTAGATGAAATTTTATATACATATTTACGGTAGCAAGGAGACGACCTGTATAGATTTTGGTGTTAATCGGACAACCGGAAGTGACAGTTGATATAAGTGATGACGTCATTACTAAACAAGATGGCAATAAAGTTTTACACATATATTGTTTATACGTTATAGTTTAATTTCGAATGATTAAAATTTTCCAAAACTTTTGCCATTGTTGCCAGATTTATCAAAAAGAATTTTTTTTCATATTTTTCTTAAATAACCAAAAATAATGCATTTTTATGAAAAATGACAAGATATAAAAGTTGTAGAACATAAAATTTTCTACAGATTTTGTTATTACCGTTTTTTTGAATTCCTCATAGTTTCGGCGCTAGGGGGCGTGAAAAATAATGTATATAGACATTTGCGACTTTTTTTAGATTTTGAGACAAAATTATGGATTTTTATGAAAATTTACAAAAAATGAAAATTGTAGAACATAAAATTTTCTACAAATTTTGCCTTTAATTTTTTTTCGAGTTCCGCATAGTTTCGCCGCTAGTTTTTATTTTAATTTTTAAGTAATTTTTATCTTTATTAAATTATTATTTTTTACTTAAATTTTAATATTAAAAATTTAAAAAAAATATCTTTAAATTTGTAATAATTAATTTTATTATTATAATTTTTTTCAAAATTTTATTACAAAAATTGTGGATTTTTTAAAAATTGGCTAATAAAAAATGTATTTTAGTTTCTTAAAATTTAGAATTGTAATTATTATAGCCAAAATAAATAATTTTTTTTTAATTTTTTGTAATTTCGTTTTATCAATAAGTAGAAAATAAATGAATAAAGTAAATAGCATATTCGAAAAGGATCCAAAAGAACTATGTGTGTAAATTATTTCATAATTTTAACAGAGTATTTGTAAAAAATGAAAAAAGTTAAAACAATTCAATGGATTTACCCATGAATTTTTGACAAAAAATTTGATTTTTTTTTTTTAGTTTTTTAAGCCAACTTTATTAATGCATTTGATCCAGAAAACCTAAAAAAGGTCTGTTTCCCATTTTGAATATAATTAAATGAGATATTAATTCTTTATTGATTTTAAAATTATTCAAAATTGGGTTTTATTTTTTTTAAGGTAAAGATTAATATTAAAAATTTACAAAAAATACCATGAAACTCTATAATTAAGATTTTTTTCAAAATTTTATTCGAAAAATTGTAGAATTCATAAACTTTTTTGTTGAAATTTAATATAAGTTAAAAAATAAATTGAATAACTTTAAAAATATTAAAGATATTAAAATGGGATTTATACCATTCGATAGGTAATATAAAACTAAATTTAAAAAATAATTTAGTCTTTTCGAATTTAACATTGTAATTATTATAGCTAAAATAAAACAAAAATTAAATTTTTTTGTCCTTTTGTTTTATCGAAAATGGTTAAACAAATGAAAAAAGTAAATGGTACATCCCAAAGGGATCAAAAAGTACTTTATGTGTGAAATATTTCATAATTTAAAAAAAATTTTTTACACAAAATTAAGTTTTTTTTTTAATTTTTGTATACTAATTTTATTAATGTATTTTGATGCAGAAAAACTAAAATAATCGATTAATCAATTACTTGACTATGAGTGTTCGGAAAGTTGGGTGGGATTACCCCCTCATTTTTCTATTATGTTATCCCATTTCCTTTATTTTTTCTTATTTTTGGACCTTTTTCCCCATTTATTCCTATTATTTTCTATTATTTAATATTTTTATCTATTTTTACTACGGCCCGCCAATACTTCACCTTTTTTTTGCTCCAAATGACTTAAAATGTCATGAAACGTGGAAAAAATTGATTTTCCGCGATGTCTGTCTGTGTGGATGGGTGGATGTCTGTGCGCACGATAACTCGATAACGGTTCGGCCGATCCGGAAAATTCTTTCGGCCATCGGTTTTTATTCAAAAAAGAAAGGCTTTATCAGAAGATGAGCAATTTCGGGTCCGAGGATCCCGGTCCCGCCTACCAAGTGAAACTTCTATTCGAGATATTTCGATAAGGAAAGCAAATTTGTCGATACTGATTTCTATTAAGGTGTTGTGTAAGTCAAGACCGGCAAACAAAAAAAAAAACCGCTTTTTTCGAATCGGACTTTCTTCCGCTGACGGAAACGGGCCGTAGTCTTGAAAAATCGCGCAGAGATTATTCCTTTTACTAGTTTCTATTTATTTATTTCCATATTTTTCACTATTTTTTCTTATTTTTTTATTTTTGCCAATTTGTTTCCCTTATTTTCCATATTTTATCCTGTTTTTCACACTTTTTTATGGGTGCGTATATATCAATTTTTTTTTAAATATAAATAACATTTTTTAAAACTTGCCATTGTTGTCAGATTTACAAAAAAATCAATTTTTTTCATACTTTTTTGTGTTAACGTCTAAATTTTTGATTCAAAAATGGTCATGTGCTGGCCACATCAAATTTTGTTAGATTTTGAGCCAAAATTACGGATTCGTATGAAAAATTACAGAAAATCAAAATTTTAGAACATGAAATTTTCTACAAATTTTGTCTTTAAATGTTTCTTAGCCAATTTTAAAAAAATTCCACAATTTTTGTAATAAAATTTTGAAAAAAATTATAATTATAAAATTAATTATTACAAATTTGATATTTTTTTTAAATTTTTAATATTAAAATTTAACTTAAAAAAAAATAATTTAATAAAGATAAAAAATAAAATAAAAACTAACGGCGAAATTATACGAAAAATCTGACATACAGGGTGTTGTTTTTGTGTCGGAATATTTTATAATATTATCTTTAATCCGGACCTGGATTTATTTTATTATAAATTTATTGATCGATTGGGCACTTTAAACAAAATATGTCCCCAAATTACATGAAAATATACAGTGTGGTTAGAAAGTTATGAACCATGCAAGAAATTGGCAAAATAGATAAAACACCCTATATCTTGGTTAATAAAGTAATTAGATCAACTGAGTATGGAGTTTTTGAGATCGCCTAGTTGTCCCCTATCTGCAGTTAACGTATGCCACTTTGCCAATGAAACATCCTGTATAAAACTCTAAATTTAAAACGTATTTTAGTTTCTTAGAATTTAGAATTGTAATTATTATAGCCAAAATAAAGAATTTTTTTATAAAATAAATGAAAAAAGTAAATAGCATATCCGAAAAAGATCCAAAAGTAATATGTGTGTAAATTATTTCATAATTTTAACACAGTATTTGTAAAAGTTATAGCAAAAAATGTTAAAAGTTAAAACAATTCAATGGGTTTGATTTTTTAAATTAACTTTATTAATACATTTTGATCCAGAAAACCTAAAAAAAGGTCTGTTTCCCATTTTGAATAAAGTTAAATGAGATATTAATTATTTATTGATTTTAAAATCATTCAAAAAAGGTTTTATTATTTTAAGTTTAATATTACTATTAAAAATTTAAAAAATACCCCTTTTGTAGTAAAAAACTGTATAATTATGATTTATTTCAAAATTTTAATCAACAAAATTGAATAACTTACTTTTTTTTTTTTTTTTTTTTTTTTTTTTTTTTTTTTTTTTTTTTTTTTTTTTTTTTTTTTTTTTTTTTTTTTTTTGAGCATCGACATCTATCTCATTGTTCTCATCGACAGATCTATACTTCGGTAGTTCTTTGTTATAAATCAAATCTTATAAAATAAATTTATGGTCTTTAAATAAGTTATTACTTTCTTTAGTTCTTCATTTTCTTTTTTAAGTGAATTTTCGATTTGTGGAATTCCGAGAAATTGTCTATATTGGCTGTATAATGTGCAGGTGAATATGTGTTGGGTTGTCAGTCGGGATCTACACCTTTCACATGTAGGTCTTGCTTTTCCAAGAAGGAGATAGAGATGCGTTAAATTCGTATGGCCTATCCTTAACCTGCTTAACACTACTTGTTCCCGTCTCGTAAGGGATTTAGGATAGAACCATTTCTGTACAGATGGTTTGATCCACCGTAATTGTCCATTGTATGTATTCCATTGGTTCTGCCATGCATCGTAAACTTTTCGTTTTATATCCATTTTTCTATCCAGGTAAGTAACTGGTATGCCCTCGTCGATTAATCCGCATGTAGCTTCTTTAGCCCTTTCATCCGCTAGATTATTACCAGGGATGTTGGTGTGACCAGGGATCCACATTATTGTGACAGATCGTTTATTGGCATAAAGATGTGTTGTTAATTGTAGGATACGTACAACCCACTCATTTTCAGATGATAGATTTTTTAAAGAAAGTGTGGCACTCAAAGAGTCTGTGCATATGACACAATTTTTTTGGTTACCCTCACTAAAGTATAATACAGCTTGCCATATTGCGTACAATTCCGCATTAAATATGCTAAATTTAGGGTTTAATGTCCAGTAAAAAGACTGTTTATTTATTACAATTGCAGCTCCTGTCCCGCTCTTTGTTTTTGAACCGTCCGTATAGATACACAAATGTTGGTTGTAGTATTCAATTTGTTCCAAGAACAGTGTTCGGAATGTCGATGATGCTGTATCTTCCTTTTTGTTTTCGCTTAAAGTTATATTTATTTGTGGAGGGATTCTTAGCCAAGGTGGGGTGTTGTAATTATTTACCATTTTATCTGTTAACAGGTCCACCCCGTACTCATTACATAAATCGGGAAAACGAATATTCGATGGTTTGGTTGAACTAGGTCTTTGTGTATATGGGTAAGAAATATTTGAGAAGATGCTATTGTTTAAATGATTCGGGAAAGTTTGTATTTTTGTACCGTATGTCATTAGCTGCATGTCTCTCCGTAATTTTAAAGGCAAGGATGAAGCTTCAGAGAGCATTGCTTCTATGGGACTTGTCCTAAATGCACCGATAGCTTGTCTTATTGCTAGATTTTGAATTTTATCTAGCTGTTTTAAGTGTGAGCGTCTTGCCGATCCATAAACGATACAGCCGTAATCAATCTTTGATTGAATTAAAGTTTGGTAAACTCTTAATAAGATTTACCTATCGGAACCCCATCGGATACTTGACATACACTTGATGACATTAATAATCTTTCTGCATTTGCTTACTAAGTATTCAATGTGGGCTTTCCAGTATAGCTTTCGGTCGAATATGATGCCTAGTAATTTTATTTGGCTCTTTACTTCGATACTTCGATTTTGTAAGTTTAATTGCGGTTCTGGATGGTCTGATCTTAGTCTGCAGAAGTGGATAGCTTGCGACTTTGTAGGTGAGAATTTAAAACCATTAGATTTTGCAGTTCTTTCTAGAATATTAATTTGGCCTTGTAGTCTATTTTCAATTTCAGTTATTGATTGACCATAACTATATATAGTTAGGTCGTCGACGTACAGGACTGCTTTAATATTTTCAGCAATATTACAAATAAGACTGTTTATTGCTATGGCAAAAAGTGTAACGCTGAGAACTGAATCTTGAGGTATTCCATTCTCTAGGGTTCGTATTGACGATATTATGTTGCCAATTCTAACACAAAAGGATCTTTCCAGTAAGAAATTATTAAGGATTTTGGGTAATGTTCCACGGAAGCCCCATGTATTTAGTTGTCTAATTATTGTATATCTCCAGGTCATATCATAGGCTTTCTGCAAGTCGAACATGATAGCGACTAGATGTTGTCGGTTAGCAAAGGCATTCTGAATGTCTGATTCAAGTGCAACTAAAGCGTCAACAGTAGAATGGTTTCGTCGACAACCTACTTGGAGGTTTGCTAGCAGGCCTTGTGATTCTAACACCCACGTGAGTCTCGAGTTTATCATTTTTTCAAATATTTTACCAAGGCATGAAGTCAGTGAGATTGGCCTGTAGTTAGTTGGGTTTGTTATTTCATTTTTATTTTTTAAAATTGGGATGATAATTGCTGTTTTCCAATCGCTGGGATAAATGTTCGATAGCCATATTGTGTTGTAAAATTTTAATAATTTCTCTTTCTCCTTTTTATCTAAATGGGTTAACATTCCATACATCACAGAATCCAATCCTGCGGCACTTTCGTTGCAGTTATTGAGGGTGTGGTTCATTTCGTCTAAGGTGAAGGGGGCATTGTACAGTAGACCAGTGTCGTCAGTATTGAAATCTAGTTGGAAACCTTCTTCTCTGGTTTTAATCTTTTGGAATTCTTGGTCATAATTTTCTGAGCTGCTAATTGACTCAAAATGGTCAGCAAAAGCTTCACTTATATCATGGGGATCAGTTAATAATACATTGTTAACTTTTATAGATTGAGGGGTGATAGACTGATTTTTACCAGATATTGTTTTTATTTTTCTCCATACTTCTGACACGTTCGTGTCAGTTGTTAAAGAAGATACATATTCTTCCCATGTTCTCTTTTTGGATTCTCTAATTAATCGTCGAGCGTAGGCTCTTAGCTTTTTAAACTGGATTAAGTTATAATCGGTAGGTGATTTTCGATTTCATACATGTGTAAAGTTTAGGTCATGTGCTAGGTCATGAGTCATGGGTCTCATAGATCGTGGGTCATAGATCTTAATAGTTCATGGGTTAATTTGTGCTAAGTTAGCCTAGGTTAGGACGAATTTAAGAACGTTAAAAATACAGGGCGTTTCAATGAAAAATGCATGAATTGGATAAATCACAGATTTATCAGTGATGCAGGTATTTTTTTATCATTGCTCTTTTCAACATTTATTTAAGACATTTTGCCTATCTCAAATAGGGAAGCATCTATCGTCTTTCCACCCATCGATCCCGCCGCACCGTTGTACCTTTGAGGCAACGTGTATGTTTACTTTCCACATAATTCAATTTAAACGCATCGTTGACTATATTTCATTTTTTAAAATGAGTATTGATAATAAAAAAATTCCTGTCGGTAGGGTCGACAGGGGAGGTAGATTTCTATTGTCTAAATTTGAGACTTTCATCCTTCCCCACTCCACGATATGGATATTTCAAACAAATAAATTTTGTGGTCGGATGAAAAAAAGTATCAGACAAATTAGTTTTATAATAATTAGAAGATGAAAAAAGTCTTATTCTCTGTTTCAATATTTTTGAAAATAGCGAAGATGTAAATTTTTGGAAAAAAAAATGGCGGAGATCTGAATTTTTTGATATTTCAACCTCCTCCAATTATTGCCCCAAAGAATTTATGTACCAGATTTGGTATCGATTGGACAAAAATGGCGACCTCTATCGTGCCGGAACGGAATGTCTACACATACATACATACATATACAGGGTGGGCCAATTACCTTCCCGCGGTTTGTGGCGTCGAAACTAGTAAAGATATCAAAATGAAAAAAAAACTTTTTTATTTGGTTCGAAAATCCCTACAACTAGAAAATATTTTCATTTATACAGAGTGATCCATATACGAGCGGCTAAAAAAATTGTAATTTTTTTAAATGACACACCCTATATATTTTTACATTTTTAGATTACTACTTTAGTGGCCTTTATGACAATATTTTATTTTTTTAAATCGGATGCTGCGTTGCCAAGATATTCAAATATTTATTAAATTTTCTGAAAAATCGCTACATTTCAAAATCATTCAAAAATTAATGTAATTTTCCGAATTTGAAAATGAAACTTTGGTTAAAGCTAGTTTAGATACGGATGTACCTCGTCCATATTTCATAATTATTTAAATATGTACAGGGTGTTTATAATATAAGATTAAAATTTCAAAATTGTAATTATAAAAATCTTTGTTTTTTTAAATAAAACACCTTGTATATTATTTAATACTTAGAAAGCCTATTCTACAGGCTTTCTATACATACCACATACTAAGGGATTAAATTATACGGCTTTAAAGTTATTAAACGAAAAGTCAAATTATCGAGAAAGAAAATTATTTATTATTTACTTCATTTTATACTGGTAACATTGTCACGTTTTTTGTGGCTTAGCAAAAGAATTATTTTAATGTAAAATCAAATGCTATAATACCAAATTACTATACTTTAAGATTTTTCTGTTGAAATATTATAACGATTATAAATATGAAGTATGAGAATGAATATATTTAATTCGTCAAGTTACCTTTGGAATTAAGCTGTCAAATGATTATTTGACAACTGAACATTGTTTGGAGTTATAATTAAGAATATAATTATTTAAAATGAATTATAGTAGACAAGAATTGACTGATATGATATGGATATTGGGTGAGTGTCAAAAAAAATTTATTTCTTGCAAGCAGAATATACCGACAGCGTTACCCTGAACGACGTCACCCGGAAAAAGACTGTTTTTTAAATCTTAAGGAAAGATTTGAAACAAGTGGAAGTGTGAATTACAAAAAACATTATCGAACTTCTACAGTACTTACTGAAGAAAATGAATTTTTGGTAATGACCAATATTATTGAAAATCCAAATACAAGTACAAGGGAATTAAGTAACCAATTGGATATTTCCAGGACTTCCATACGGCGCATTATTAAAAAAAATAAATTTCATCCGTATCATATTCAACTATACCAAGAATTATTACCTCAAGATTTCGAACGAAGAGTGGCACATTGTAGATGGCTAATCAATAAAATAAATACCGAACAAAATTTCCTTAACAAAATTTTGTATTCTGACGAAGCGACTTTCCAAAAAAACGCTTCTGTAAATAGACACAATTTTCATTATTATTCTGACAACAACAAGCATTTTTTTAGAACAACATCTCAATTCCGGTGGTCACTGAATGTTTGGGCGGGCATAATAGATAATTATTTAATAGGTCCCTATTTTTTTGATGGAACTCTAAACGGCACTAAGTTTCTACATTTCTTAGAAAATCATTTCAGAGGTCTTCTAC
This sequence comes from Neocrepidodera transversa, assembly GCA_963243735.1. Lineage (NCBI taxonomy): Eukaryota > Metazoa > Arthropoda > Insecta > Coleoptera > Chrysomelidae > Neocrepidodera > Neocrepidodera transversa. The sequence goes on along the minus strand of OY725344.1, from coordinate 26,004,225 downwards.
ACCATGTGCCTCGAAATATTGCCAATGTAATGTGGTTTCAATTAGATGGTGCTACACCACATTACCAGATAAACGTCCGCAATTGGCTTAATTTGGAATTTGAAGATCACTAGATAGGGCGGGCAGATCCCATATTTTGGCCAGCTAGGTCTCCTGATCTCACCCCATTAGATTTTTTCTTGTGGGGCTACATTAAGGATAAGGTGTACTGTGAAGAGGTAACCACAAAAGAAAATATGAAAGAGCGTATCCGAGAGGCCTTCACAACAGTCAGTAATGAAATGCTTACAAACGTCCGCAAATCATTAAAAAGAAGACTCAGAAAATGCATTAAACAAAATGGCCGACATTTTGAGCATTTAATGTAGTAAATAAATGTAAATAAATAATTTTCTTTCTCGATAATTTGACTTTTCGTTTAATAACTTTAAAGCCGTATAATTTAATCCCCTAGTATGTGGTATGTATAGAAAGCCTGTAGAATAGGCTTTCTAAGTATTAAATAATATACAAGGTGTTTTATTTAAAAAAACAAAGATTTTTATAATTACAATTTTGAAATTTTAATCTTATATTGTAAACACCCTGTACATATTTAAATAATTATGAAATATGGACGAGGTACATCCATATCTAAACTAACTTTAACCAAAGTTTCATTTTCAAATTCGGAAAATACATTAATTTTTGAATGATTTTGAAACGTAGCGATTTTTCAGAAAATTTAATAAATATTTGAATATCTTGGCAACGCAGCATCCGATTTAAAAAATAAAATATTCTCATAAAGGCCACTAAAGTAGTAATCTAAAAATGTAAAAATATATAGGGTGTATCATTTAAAAAAAATACAATTTTTTTAGCTGCTCGTATATGGATCACTCTGTATAAATGAAAATATTTTCTAGTTGTAGGGATTTTCGAACCAAATAAAACAGTTTTTTTTTCATTTTGATATCTTTACTAGTTTCGACGCCACAAACCGCGGGAAGGTAATTGGCCCACCCTGTATATATAGGTATATACCGATAAATTTTTTTTTACTGATTCTTATTCTCCAGGTCATAAACGGCGTAGCGCCCCCATTCCCGGTACCCAGCACCCAGCAAAAGGGGGGAAATGAGGCAAAAAGAGGTGTGAGAAAAAATGGAAAATGGGGCAAAAAATAAAGAAATGGGAGAAAAAAATGGGATAAAAATAATAGTAAAGAAATGGGGAAAAAGGGCAAAATATGGGGACAAGTGTAAAAAAAAATGTGGGAAAAATGGGATAAAAATCTAACGTCAGAAGAAAATTGACTAATAGGGCAGAAAACAAGTTAGAGTAAAAAAGAGGGAAATGGGGCTAAAAGTAAAAGCTGTAGACATTTGGGGAAAAGTGGGGCAAAAATAGTTGTAAAACATGGGCTCATAATAAAATAGTGCAAAAAATAATTTTAAAAACTGGGGGCAAATAAAATGAGGAAAAAAGTTGAGGAAAAAGGGGGAAAATGGGCAAAAAAAGTGAGAAAAAAAGGGAAGAAAAATAGAAAAAAAGGGAAGAAAAATGGTGCAAAAACAGGATTGGAAAATAGAGGTGGGAAAAAAATAATTATTAAAAGAAGAACCTCGCTTGGCTCTGTTTCACCCGTCATAATACCTCCTAAAAAAATCCTTATTAAGAACTATATAAAAAATACCTAGTAAGAAAGAGATGTCCTATAAACATTTTGCTGTGCAACCTGTAAATTAAAAGATATCTGATAGTCTAAGATCCGGTTTAAAAATATATCCCCTCATTCTTTTCCATGATGAAATAATTTTTTTTTAAATAAAATATATAAATTAATACGGATCGGGGTGAATGACGGCCCATGTTTTGGCAAGGCTATTATTAATAAAAACTATGTGATTAATTTATTTTATCGATTACGATTACTCTTTTCCTTGATAAAATTTGTCTTAATCGAAAAAAAAAATGTATTTAGAAAATGCCACAGCATGGTTAACTACTTTTTTAAATGCAACAATATCTGTCTAGCAGGTGTAAGCAGGTAAACCGAAATAGTAATTTACCCTCTGTAAAAACACAACTCTTATATTTATATTAAACACAACTAACAACTAACAATAATAATTTATATTAGCGCGCGATCAACTTCTATTCTTTTTGTCCGCCTCTTCCAAGTATATATACTTCTTACGGACGAATGCGAGACAACGCGTTATTTCTAGAAAAGTGACGTCATACTGTATCCATGAAAAGGAGAATCTCTCTCCTACAGCAGGGTACAAGGAAACACCACACAAAAAGGACAGATTACCGAGGAGGGTTTAGTTGGTATGTCCCTGACTCTGCTCAGGGTATCTTTAAAAGATTCCCGCCTCCACAGCTCAGGACAATAGTTGCCAAAAAAGTAGGGAAGGATTCACGATAGCAGCTGCACGTAAGGCGCTTGCCGAAAAAAAGAAAAGCGTGCGTTCAGTTCTCTGTGAAATAGAGAAAGATAAATATATTCTCCCATAAAAGCACCATTTTTATTGACGAATAAATTGAGGTAATTCAAGAATGGTATGTACGGCATAAAAAAACCGCACAAGCGTCAATGATTTGTCCTTTTGTTTGGTGTTTCCTTGTACCCTGCTGTAGAAGATTGAATCTCCTTTTCAGGGATACAGTGGGTTCTGTTGCTCTGCAACTGAAAATGTAATTAACTTAAGATATAGAAAAAGGTATGCGAGTTGATACTTACGAGCCTTCCGGGGTGGGAGGCTCAGAGCGGTGTGGCGAGTAGTGTCAGTGGCAGTCGACTCATCGGATACTTAGAGGGACTTCCTCCAATAGACCTTGGAGCTCGTCCGGGAGGTGTAACAAAGTTACTTTTTTCCGTATTATTTAAAATATATAAATTAAATCGCGCACGGCACTGGAGTAAAATTAACTTAAAATTGTGAATAAAAGACCAGTCGTACCAGTTGAACCGTCGCCAGGCAGATGGAGACACTCTCGTCTCTGCTTCTTAGACGCCGAAGTTCGTATCGAGTAGGGTAATTCAAACCGTTGTCGGCAGCTGCAGAGGCAGCGAGAAGCCAGACTTGCTGTGGCTGTCCCAATTGAAACAGCAGTGTAGTCCGTCGACCTTTAGAGACAGGTCAAGTTGAAGCTAACTTCAGTTATATCCGGAGTCCAGAACCGTCAGTCCGACTACACCACGCCGCCAAGCCAATCGTCCGTTACACACCTTTTCTGCGCCGGATTTTATTGGTAATAATAAAAGTTTTATTTATTGAATTTTATTTGTTTTGAGTTAACATCCAAGCAGCTAATACCCAGGTACTTAAACCTAGTAGGGCAAGTAAAGGCCGCCCTTCTGGCCGCCAGTGATTTTGGTCGATACCATAAGGACCCCTGGAGTATTTTCTATCTCCACTGACGCTGCCCGTGCAGTGGCCTTCACACTCTAAACGGAAGGTGGCGCTCGAGGCAATCCGAAACCTGGACCAAGGCGTCAAAGTGACCCGTAACGACCGAAGTGTCGTTGCAGAGGTTCATGTCTTCTGTTGCTTCACTAAGGATTCTGAGGTTGGGTTGTGTGAATTTTCTCTTCTGTTTTCTGGGGATTATTCTTCTAGTCCTGTCAACTATCCATTTGATCCTTAGACTATCTTTGGCGTGGGTGTTGGAATCGTCCAGTCTTCTCCTGACATATCCGCTTCGTATTTTCTTGAGCATGGAAATAATTGTTGGGCTATTAGTGTGTTGATATATTTGGTTTAATGGGAAGTGAAAGGGAAGGTAGGACGTTTTCCTAAGGATCCTCCTCTCATTTACCGTAATGGTGTGCAGGAGACGTGGTGGGAGTGTGGTGAAGTTTAGAGCTCTGTAATCCAATATGGGGCGGATGTAGATTTTAGCAGTGTCCTAGGGTTACACCTGCCCAGTCGTCCGTCCAGTGCGCCGAGGAGAGCGGTCCGTCTCCTGACTCTGTCAAGAGTATTTTTGAACTTCGATCTCCCAGTTGAGGGTACGCGTGAAGCATACTCCCAAGTAGGTAACGTCATCCGTAGGGACGAGCCTCTCTCCCAAGAGCCTAAGGTTGATGTTATTGGGGTCTTGGTTGGATTTTCGAGTGAAGTAAGGATGTTTGAATAGGAGTAGTTGGGTTTTTTGTAGATTCAGGGTGACCCTCCAATTGCTACACCAGTGGGCTAGTCGATTTAGGAGTTGTTGGATTTTTGTATTAAGAGCTCTGGTTGAGGGAGCGGAGGCTGAGACTTGAGTGTCGTCAGCGTAAAGTTGGATATCTTGGCTGGGAGAAGGAGGAGCAGGTATGTCGTGGGTGAAGATGACGTAGAGGACAGGGGCGAGGACGGAGCCCTGAGGGACTCCGGCAGAAGGAGTGAAAGGATCAGATAGGGAGCTACCCAATTTGACGCGGATGGTTCTGTTTTGGAGGTAGGAGTGAATGAGTTTTATGAGCGGGATAGGGAGATTGATGTTGGAAAGCTTGCGAATAAGTCCGGCATGCCAGACTTGATCGAAAGCCTTCTGAACATCAAACAGAACTATCGATGCACAATGACCAATGTTTAGGGATTTGGTTACAAAGGTGTGGAGTCTCACTAGTGCATCTTGGGTGGAGTGGTCAGTCCTAAATCCGTGTTGGAATTGGGGGATCAGTCCCCTTTCATCCAGAAAGTCCCAGATACGCTCCTTGAGAATCGTTTCAAAGACATTCGTCAAGGATATAGGTCTGTAGGAATTTGGGGATGTTGGGTCTTTGTGAGGCTTGGGGATTAGGATGGTGTGTGCTGATTTCCAGCAGGAAGGGAAATGGGATCGCTGAATGCAGGAATTCATTAGGGTGGTGAGAACTGGGAAGATGGTTGCAGGGAGGTTTTTTAGGACCTGTCTTTTAATTTGATCGGGACCAGGAGCGGAGTTTTTCCCCTGAAGGCATGCCGAGGCGATATCCTCAAGAGTGAAGGGATTTAGGATTGGCTGTAGGTTGGGGGGATTTGGAGTTTGCAGGATTATGTCTTGGAGTTGTTATGTGTCTCCAAGGAAAAGGGGGTGGAAGGTACGTTTTTGGGGATTTGTTAAGGTGTTTTGGAGGTGGTTTTTGAAGGTTGTGACTTTTTCGTCTGGGGTATGTAGGATTTGTCCGTCTACTACGTCTATGTAGCTGGAATACCCCCTACGGCAGAATTTAATGGGACATGCGCAGGATTTATGTGCTATTTATGTGCTAATTTCGGACGCCAATAAAAAATTTTGTGCTCTTCTTTTTTAAAAAATACAAGTGGTTCTGCTGGCTTCAGACCAAGCTGGAATACCCCGGGGTCAAATATATTGGAAAACAAAAATTGAAAAACATTTTTGTTACCTCCTATTTATGTGCTAATTTCGGACGACAATAAAAAATTTTGTGCTCTTCTTTTTTAAAAAATTCAAGTGGTTCTGCTGGCTTCAGACCAAGCTGGAATACCCCAGGTCCAATATATTGGAAAAAAAAAATTTAAAAACATTTTTGTTACCTCCTATTTATGTGCTAATTTCGGACGCCAATAAAAAAATTTGTGCTCTAGCTAATATGTTCAGGAATTTCCTCTAAAGGAATTGAATATTCGTGGTCATTGTGACCACGTCAAATATAATGAAAGTACCTGTAAAAAGTAAACTGAAAATTTATAACTGAAAATGAATTTTAAATTACAAATAACTTAATATTGTTAAATTAGGGACAGAAATGTAAATTAGCACATAAATAGGAGATACCAAAAATGTTTTTCAATTTTCGTTTTCAAATATATTTGACCTGGGGTATTCCAGCTTGGTCTGTAGCCAGCAGAACCACTTGTATTTTTTAAAAAAGAAGAGCACAAAATTTTTTATTGGCGTCCGAAATTAGCACATAAATAAGAGGTAACAAAAATGTTTTTAAATTTTTTTTATCCAATATATTGGACCTGGGGTATTCCAGCTTGGTCTGTAGCCAGCAGAACCACTTGTATTTTTTAAAAAAGAAGAGCACAAAATTTTTTATTGGCGTCCGAAATTAGCACATAAATAGGAGATACCAAAAATGTTTTTAAATTTTTTTTTCCAATATATTTGACCTGGGGTATTCCAGCTTGGTCTGAAGCCAGCAGAACCACTTGTCTTTTTTAAAAAACAAGAGCACAAAATTTTTTATTGGCGTCCGAAATTAGCACATAAATAGCACATAAATCCTGCGCATGTCCCATTAAATTCTGCCGTAGGGGGTATTCCAGCTACATAGACGTCCGTCTACTAGAAGGTGGGAATGAGATTTGGTTTTTTTGGCCAGTCAAAACCGCCAACTTGTTCCAGAACCTAGATTCGTCCCTATGATCAAGGCCAGAAGTGACCTCAATCCACTTATCTTGACGATAAGTGTTAATCTGAAGCCTTATGAGGGCATTCAGCCGGTTCCACTCGGTCTTAAGGACTCGATCTTGGGTTCTGACAAACTCGCGGTATAGCTGGCGTTTGTGCTGGATGTTTGAAAGGATATGGGGAGGAAGAGGTTTTAGGAGGTGCTGAAAAATGACTTGGTTTAAGAATATATTTATCTTTTTAAATTACACAGAAAACTGAACGCGCGCCTTTCTTTTTTCCGGAAAGCGTCTCACGCGCATCTGCTTTCGTGCATCCTTCCCTACCGTACACAATAATTTATATGTCACGCCCTACTTTAAAATAAAATTATTGAAACTTTAAATCGTGTCAATCACTAGTCCTGGCACGAAGAATGAGGGTAAATTACTATTTCAATTTACCTATTTACACCTGGTAGACAGGTATTGTTGCATGGAAAAATGTAGTTAACGATGCTGTGGCATTTTCTATATATATTTTTTTTCGATTCAGACAAATTTTATCAAATAAAAGAATGATAGTAATCGGTACAAAAATTATTCAAATAGTTTTTAATTAAAAATAGACTTGTCAAAACATAGGCTGTCCATCACCCCGATTTGTATTTATTTATATATTTTATTATAAAAAAAATTTATTTCATCATGGAAAAGAACGATAGGGTATTTTTTAAGCCAGATCTCCTACTATGACTAAAATCCCAAATTAACACCTTATCTCAAAGGTGAAGAATTTCTTCTCTAGAAAACGTCTAAAAGTATTCCAGCATACATTTTTAATTACGTTAGAAATATAAACAGCTACCTGAAGGTAATTAGCAACTTGCTTTCAAATTACGTGTACAAACGAAGCGGATAGTATATATTTCTTTGAGATAGAGCTAAATTTAATGTTAAAATTAGCTAGCAAAAGATTTTATAGTGCTAAATTGTGTTTCTCATTCTCTCATTCGATTAGAAATTTACAAAACAAACTAAGAAGGATTAAATTGAATTATATTAAAGGGGGAAGAGGGAAAGTGAAAGGATACTTTAATTTGTTGATAATAAATAATTAATGTGATTTAAGTTTAAATCTTTTATTTATTGGTTCGTTTCACGAATAGAATTTGAAATACATCAGAAGTAATAAAATATTAAAAAAAAAAAATTTTGGACGCCACTCTAAATGATTTTTTGATGTAATTAGAAACAATTGACAAAAAAACTATGATATATTTCAAAATCCGTCCTTTCTTTTTTTGTGGGTTAAGGAAATTAAACTAAGATTAAACGCTATATTTGTTTATTTTATGATAAACGAAAGTTTCAGAGATTTTTTCCTCTTTGCTTATTTAAAAAAAAAACTTGGCTTATTCTTGAGTTTTTTCTTATCTTCCTTCTCCAAAGGAAACTTAGATAGCTTGGTCCAAAAAAACGTAGTCCAAGAAAAACGTAGTCCAAGAAAAACGTAGTCCAGGCAAAACGTAGTCAAAGAATGCATTGTTTATTTTAAACAATACATTTCATAATTCAAACAATCAATTGTTTAATTCAAACAATTCATTGTTTAATTCAAATAATACAGTGTTTTAATTTAAAAAATAAATTGTTTCATTCAAGCAATGCATGTTTAATTTAAACAAATGCATGGTTTTAACCAGACAATGCATTATTTATATCAAAAGAAGCAATATTTAATTGAAATAATGCATTGTTTACATAAAAAATGTATTAGTTAAATGAAACAAATGGACACACCACATAATGTTAACATTTTAACAATTGGTAGCATTGAACCAACGAAATGGCTTGTTTGAATTTTTAAACAAACCGAATGTTTAAATTAACAATCACGTTTTGTTGGCTATATCGAAAGATGGGATTTGTTTAACTTGAACAAATTTTGTTGAACCAAGAAAACCATTTTCAGAGTGTATAATTTATAATAGTCTGTTACTTAATTGTTGCTTATATGATAGGTATAGAGAAATCTATCCGGATCACGGGCGGGAAGTGACAGATATCACTTCCCACCCGTGGGCAGAAGTAAAGTTTGTAATAGCTTATTTCCCGACCTTTAAAAAGTGTGTAATTGAGCTATTATATATATGATTATGAATAAAAGAATATACATGTAGGATATTCGGCATTTTTTGTTGAGTAATGTTATAGAATTCCCTTATAATTTTTGTATTTACCTTTTTTTCGTATTTCTCATAGTTTTGCCGCTAGAGGGTCACAAAAATTCACATTTAGGACTTTTTGCCTTTGTTAAAATTTTGAGGACCTAGTGCAAAATATTCTATTCAAAGATGCAGAGCACCAAATATTCCTTACAACTTTTATGAACATTTTAGAAATATACTACTAAAATTTGTTAAATCATGATATCACGTAATCTAAGTAGGTATACATCACAAAAAGATAGCAAGTAGATATAATTTGATAATTTATTTTAGGAAGAAATTGGATTTTTCTGCTGTTGCCTCTGAATCTCAACCTGGTCCATCTGGACTGCATCAACAGTTTGTGCCTGAAGCAGGGCCATCCAGATTACCAGAACTGGAGCCCGTAGCAGGGCCATCAGTTCAACATTTTGAACAATCTGAACAGGTCCCATTAGAAGAACCTATTGAAACCAGTGGAGATATTTTACCTTGCAGTGCAATGCTATCTGCAGAAAATTATTTTATGAAGGAAGAAATTAACGTTTTGAGGAAAGAAGTAACAAGTTTGCGCACTTCTTTTTCCTTCAATAGCATCAATGATAATGACCATTTGGTGTCAGTTTACAATGGTCTCCCAACCAAGGAAATATATTTAACTTTATTTTCTATTTCTGAAAATAAAGATTTAAATTATTTTCGAGGTTGGCAAGTGGAAAGGGTTCCAAAAATAGACCAATTATTTCTCACTTTAATTAAACTAAAACTAAACTTGCTAAATGACGATATTGGACAAAGATTTAATATCAGCCGTGAAACGGTAACCAATATTTTCAAAACATGGCTCTTTGCACTACATGAAGTTTTATTTCAGCAGCTCATGGCTGATATACCTAGCCGTGAAAAAAATAAATTATGTATGCCTACTTCATTTAGCTCCTTCACAAATTGTAGGCTTATAATTGATTGCACTGAAGTGACAACATGTAGGCCAAAAAGTATGGAAAAGCAGCGTGTTACTTTTAGTTCTTATAAACATAGAAACACGCTAAAAGGTTTGGTTGGAGTTGCTCCAAATGGACTCGTAACATATGCCAGTAAGTTATACCCTGGGTCAGTATCTAACAAAAAAATTACTGAACATTGTGGTGTACTTCAAAAGTTGGTTCCTGGCGATTTAATATTAGCCGATAAAGGATTCTTAATATCGGATATACTGCCACAGGGGGTTGCACTTAATGTGCCTCCATTTTTAAGTACACCTCAGTTTTCAACAGAGCAGGTTTAAAGAACAAGAACTGTAGCCAAAGCCAGGATTCATATCGAAAGGGCAATTAATAGAATAAAATTATATTCAATTTTAAGTATGATTCCTGCAACCCCCATTCATCAATAGTGTTTCAAGTTTGTGCAGCATTGACAAACTTACATTTACCCCTCATAAAAGAGGTTGAAAACCTATATGAGTATTAGTTTTTAAGAGATGTCTGTATATATATATTTTTTTAGGTTTAAGTTATATATTAGAATAGAAAAGTAATTGGTAATTTTTTTAGGTTTAAGTTTTATATTAGGATAGAAAAGTAATTAGTAGATTTGTAAACATAGATGATAAAGTAGCTTAATAAAGAAAACTATAAAAATATGACATTTTTTATTCACAACATATTTAAATAACAAAATAAATATACAAACTATACTACATAATTGATATAATACATATTTACATAAAAAAATATAAATAACAACACAAAATATAAATACAAACTATACGATACAATTAACATAATACATATTTATATAAAAAATATAAGTAAAAACATAAAATAAAAATACAAACTATACTATACAAGGTAAATATTTTTCAATATAAAATTGTTTTAAGATATTTATATTTACATACCAGTTTTTGTCTTTGACAATTTCAAATAAAATACTGTCAATAGGTGTCCAAATATATAAATAACAAATATCACGACCTGTAAGATTTAAATTCCCCTGAATTTGTTGATAATACTCATGCTCTTTATTTACATGTAGTGTTTCATTATCAAAATAAATTACATATGATTTATCTTTAGATAATTCTACCGATAAACGTTTTTCCCTGAATTTATAAGGACATTTTATTTCAATAATGGCATTGTCACCAACTAATCCATCTGGCGATGCACCTAAAAATCCACACTTATCTAGCCACAGCCCAGTGTCATTCACTTGCATATTTGTTACTGCAGAAAATTCTTTCTTCGCTAAATTTTCATTTTCTTTTCCCCATTGCACAGCCTTTACATTTTGCAAATTATAACTACCTAAAAAGTAAATAAAGCACTTAACTTGGTACCATATGGTAAATATGTTTAAACCTACCCAATAATCTTTTAAATAATGATGGAGGATATTTATTTCTCTTTATGGCAGCTAACACAACACCAAAATTACTGGCTGTCAGCCGGTTTTTACGGTATGTTAGCCAGTTTTCATTTTCTGATTGTCCAATGCTGGACTGACACACAAGATGTATTATTTCATCCGATATTTCCATCGTATTTAAAAAACATTTTGTTTTGTCTTCGGAGTTGAAATAATCTTCTGAAAATAAGAAGTCCTCTACATCGCGAACAAGATTAGTTCCCGATGATGGTTCAGGACGCAAAAGCCATGAAAATCCAATAGGAGTGCCAAAATTTTGTAGTTTCCCACGGAAATCTTCAACTTCAGCACTGGTTAACTTTTCCTTCATTGATTTATGACTTTTTCCCAAAAATATTTCGTCAATAGTTTGAACTTCTTCATTTTTTGTTTTTCGTGCAGCCCAGCGACACTCAACATCTGTCACTGAAATATTATGATGCCCATATATGCAGGTTGCAGCTACATGGTGACATAAAAATTGTCCCCGTGGACAAGTGCACGAACAAGAAAGTATCTCCCCTTCTTGATCAAGGTTAACCTACAAACATACCTACAATATATCTATTTACTTCTTCAAAATTATTTTATATATACCTCAACTTTATAAATGCGATCCCTCATGCTAGCATGAACTTCTGCTTTTATTACCAGTACATCTGCTAGGAACTGGAAACTTTTTATATGGTTAGATTCAACCGCATTTTCTCCCCTGGATATCAGTTTTCTTTCACCAGCTTCACAAAAAAAATTTGCTATGGCACTAAATTTTAATACATGCTTCGTTTGAGCTATTATAAGTTCTAAAACAGGCGAAACATACAGTTAACATAACCTCTTTCTTATATTATTTCATTTTTACCTCTCGCCCTTCAGATAAGAGAGGTATAGGAATCATGCTAAAAATTGGGTAGTGAGTTTTCAATGGATAAACACGTTTTGGGGTCCCTAGAATACGATTTTAATATTTTCGCGATGATGTCTGTGTGTGTGTGTGTGTTAGTGTGTGTGTGTGTTAGTGTGTGTGTGTGTGTGTGTGTTAGGGTGTGTGTGTGTGTTAGTGTGTGTGTGTGTTAGTGTGTGTGTTTGGATGGATGTTGTAGTAACGATAACTCAAAAACTACTGAATAAAAAAATTTGAAATTTTGCATACTGGATTCTAATACCCTAGATTAGATCTGATTAGATTTTGGTGCCAATCGCTCAACCGGAAGTGGCAGTTGCTATGGGTGATGACGCCATTTTTATACAAAACGGCAATAAAGTTTAACACATATATTTTGTATACCCTATAGTTTATTTTCATCTAATTAAAATTTTCGAAACTATTGCCGTTGTTGCCAGATTTACAAAAAAATAATTTTTTTTCCTACTTTTTTGTGTCAACCTGTAAATTTTTGATTCAAAAATGGCGAGAGGTCATGTGCTGGCCACATCAGATTTTTTATAATGCAAATATGTATTATGACACTGAAATATTGTGCTAGATATATAGTATATATACTACTTAATATTGAAATGTACTTAATTTTAATATAAATTACTAAAATACTTAATAAAAGCGCTAAATAGATAAAATACCACGTAAATTTGTCTTTGTTTGGAACACAACCACAACCCACCTCAAAAAAAAGGCCGTCTGACGTCACACTTGCGGAGTCTATTCCAGAAATTGCTGATAGGCAAAGAACTGGGCACTTGACAAGACAGTCACTTATAAATGAACATTTTGCAAGGTTGTGATTTTACTATTTATTAAATTGAAAATAATGTATGTAGTTTTTTATATAATTTTTTTTGTCAGTCTTAAAATGTATTAATGTATGTTTGGAATCACCTAATTTGTTATTATGAAAACGAACTGTTGTATTTGTAAAAAAACAATGTATATATAAATAAACAATTTCCTGTTACAGCTAAGTACAAACTTTATTAATAATAATCAAAAAAACTATATTATACTTTACTACTACTATACGTATAAAATTTCTTATTAATTAAACAAAACTAATACTAAGGTATTTTAATAAAGTATGTAGTTATTGATTATTGCGTCTCTTTTTTTCATCAATTTCTAGACTGATTAACTCCATTTTTTTAAATGATATTCTTCCTCCATTTTATTTTTTTTTTCTTGGCGAATTCCTCTTTTTCTGGAAATTGCATCTTCATTTTTAAATACTTCTCCCTTAATTACATAACTGTGTAAGTTTCAGTTCTGCTGGCTGTACCCAATTTAGGTTTTTTAGGTTTTTTTAACATCTTCGGAGTGTAGTTTGCCCAATGTGTAGGTCTACTGCTGTAACGGTTCAATTTCCGCACCAAGACTCCTGCGCTTACCTTGAGTTTAGTGTAGACATTTTCGATATTTTCACTAGGGTTTTATTCAAAATGTTTGTGTCAGGTAGTCCTGCCTTTAAGTTCCATATTGTATTCTTTCTTGTCAGCCCAAGGACCGGCCTTGCCATTATCTGCCGGTGAAATAATGCAGGCTGTAACCTTCTGTCGAACATCTAGACATCGTTTTGTCAGCCCAGGATTTTTTTTTGGTGACAATCCTGCCATTGCCCTCTGGCGAAGCATTGCTGGCTGTAACCACCTTTTCGGTCGAATATCGAGACGTTATAGTTTTTTTTTTGTTGTTGCCACCGATTCTAAAATCATATAAGGTTATTTTTAGAGTCAAGGGGGGAGGGGGTTTTCTGTGTTTTTTTGCTTAGGTTTAGCTTACACTAGGATCACTAGCTATGGCAGCAGTTGTTCATCAATTTTCAGTCCCTTGAAGCTAGTGTAACGCGCTTTCTTTCTGCAAAGGGATTTCTTACTGAAAGACGTTGCAATTAACACCCGAAACAGTTTCGGAGTTGCCTCGAGCGCCAACCCTCTCTTAACGTGGAGGATACACGTACGTTACTTAAATAGATAACGTGCCTAGGTAGCCACAGTGAAGAAAAAGAATAACCAGGAGTCGATATTGAAAGTACCTTAAAAGATGGTAGTAATGGTGTATAGTGGGCTTTAAGCACTACACGCCATTTATTCTGGTATTCGGTGGCGACTTTATTTATTAAAATATTTATGATTTTAATAAATGTTCTGTATTTTCTATAGCTTATTGTATTTTTGTATAACGGTATTTTACTGAAATAATTTTCTGTCTAAAAATATTTTTTCTTAAATCCTAAATGAATCACTCTGTATTTGAGTCAATTTAATTTATTAGGAAGTTTACAAGGAAATAAAAAAAGAGTTAATTCAATTTAAACAAAATATAGACGTATATTGTAAGAATATAAATATAATAAGATTTTTAATTTAATAATAAAATATCTCAATGCCCACCCTCGTGAAAACAAACACAAAAATATAATGTATCGAAAAATAAAAGTTTCGGTGTTCAGTAAACGGTATGCCTTGTTTTGATCGCTTTTTGTCTTTAATAATTTGTTATTAATAAAATGTCGATTCTTTGAATAATAATTAAATATTTATGGGGGTAAAACCAGTGCAACATTCGTATTAAAAATATATTTAATAAATTTAGAGAAAAGTCAACGACAATATAATTATTTATATAAAAAATTAAATAACAACGGAATTTCGGTTATACCTTGAAAAGTAAAAGTCTGTCACAAAGCGTACTCAGTACTACTGGGGACAACCTTTTAATTTTCCTATTAAGAAAGACCAAAGAAACAACGTAATTCACTTACACTGATCCTTTTAATCTTTCTGTTAAAAAACCCAAAGAAACAACGTAATTCACTTACATTGATCCTTCTAAGTTTCTTTGTTAGATATAAGATTTTATCTATGCGGCTTAATTTAGAATAACAACTAATATTAATTACTTGAATTTAATGCAAATTGTCGTTTTGGTTTCTTTATATTTACCAAGTGCTCACTTTTAAAACTCTCGGAATCAAAATTAAACGGTGATAAAAACGGTGATAATTAATTCATATTTAGATTCGGAGGTACTAGTGGTGTTTCAATTATCAGCTATCAGTCGGAGTCTCTGTAGAGAAGTGATTTTAACTTTACAAATTCTGTCTAAGGTAAAGATATTCTCATCCTCCAATCTATTAAAACAAGAGTGGGATATATGCGCGGCCCCTTTGAGCACAAGCAAAGCAACAGCAATGCATGACCTGTTTACTGAAATAAATCGCGAAAATTTGAATTATTATAATAAAATATTAAATTGAATAATAAAATTCATTTTGATCAACCCAGACAACTCCAATTATAATTTATGTTGAATAAATTATGAAAAGATTACTAAAAAATGAAATGCAATAATAAATCAAATTACATCTGGAGCTGTATATAAAAAACTTCATTACACTAGATCTATGTTTTTTTTTGTATATTGGTCCGTTTTAGCTTGGCTGGTGCTAGAATCAGCTAGGGTACATTTGGTAAACGTGTAGTTTAGACATCCCATTTTCAGACAAGCGCAAACACAACTTGAGAAACGTCAAATACCTTGCGACGTTGTCAGCTTGATACTATAACGTTAGTTTTTGGGGAAATTTAAATTTCCCATTAAACATATATTTAAATTAATTTATATATAAAAATAAACATAAGAATGTGCTAAAAATAAAATTAAAAAAATATTTTCTTTAAATGTATAAAAATATTTAAAACAAAAGTAAAAAATAAGACTGGTAAAAATAAAATTATTTAGCCTAGTATAGAAATAAAGATAAAATAAGACAGTAAAAATAATATGAAAAATGTTTTCGTTCCGGTTTGAATTGAATTATTTAAATATTTAATTTTTTAAATGCGTAGTAGCAAAATAACAGCTGAAGCCCAACCAGTTCTTCCATTTCTAGTATGCATATAATGATAGTGGTGATGTTTTCAGTTTTTTCCTATTCCCATATCCAAATGGCGCCATCAATCATCAGTAAGCCGCTTCGAGCGCCACAGCAAATAATAATAGTCGTCCCTTTCCCGCACAACCATTGGCTTCTGGTGTTCATTTGTACGAGGGTGAAATGTATGGAGAGCTTAGTATTATTATTTTATTAAACTACAAAATTCTTCTCTATATTTGGGTTCAAAGAAAGTTAACTTAAAAATTTTTTAACAATAATTAATCTAAACAATTTAATGTAGATTTATACCTAACTATTTATCTTGTATCTATAAAAGAAAATAAACATTTTTCAATATTTGGATATTAGAAATACTATTCCGAAAAAATATTCCAATAAGTGGCAACGCTGTAGAGATTTCTGACGGTAATTCGCGGTAGTGGGATTGATATTCTCGCTTGGAGAAAATGGGATGTTTAATCTGCACGTTTACCGTACATTTTTCGTATGTCTCCTTGGAGCAGAATCCTAAAACATTTTAGTGCGGTGAGTACTATAACTCACTGGGGCATATTTGTGGAGAATAAATAACCTCTTAAGGTTGTGAATTATGAAGTTATTTTGGGTTTAATGTAGGGTTTTTATGCTTTTCAGGGCCAGTAAATGTCTCATGGGGTTTCTTACTTGTTTTCATTGGTTTTCCTTTTCATCTTGGGCATAATTATTCTCTTATTTCCATTCATAACCATATTTTTGATTAATTAACGATTTGCATACATATTTGTCAGTAACGGGATTTTATTCTTCTTCTTTTATTTTTGTCTCTGACACTATCGGTCGTGCCAGGCAAATCGACGCGGAGAGTGTTCGTTTAGCTCGTTCATGGGTCTGTTACCATGTTCGGAGTCGGCTGTGAGAACTTTGCGATCGGAGCGCGCTATGCCGTAGGTTGTGTTTTCGCGACATCAACTTTGGTGGTTCCTGATGACGTCAGCTCTAGACCCGTATTTGGGTCCGAAGACAAGGGTTTGTCGCTTCTAAAATTTTAGAAATGTTGAGCGGTAAGAACGTCTAAATTGACTTGCAGGTCCTGCTATAACCGTCTGAGGTTGAGTTGTGGATTCTGACATCCTGTGTTGTAGAGGGCGCCGTAAGTGCGTTTGTTGCGTGCTGCTCTATTAGGGTACAAATCTCATGTGTCTTTTTGTCTGTGTTTGACATTTCTCTGGGTAGGATATCCGGTTTCGGCTGTCGTCTGCCATCTGGCCGAGAAGTACTTTGCTTGCCTGATGGAAGAAGGTGAATTTTTAAGTTTTGGAACGAATCTGTAAGATTTAATGGCCTGTTGAGTCATCCATTTGTGGGATTATCTAAATTCGTGTCCATGTATGTCGAAGTGACAGGTTTTGGTGATATTTACTGCCAATTGTGATTTGGTGCGGTATTTGTGGAGTTACCTGTATTCGACGCCGTCTGTATCGGGATTATAACTTAATTAGCTTCTTTCCGTCGTTGTACGATGAAGTCCTACTAGGAGTCCAAGAGGAAAATAAACCAAAGTTGAAGGGAGATTCTCTGTGTTGCATTTTACACCCTCGAAGGAGGTATGTCTTTTTTTATGTATAAAGTGTACAAACCTTATTCATCTATTGGGTGGCCTCTTATAATATTTTAAATGGGGGGATACAGTGATTTTTTTTTTTATAAGTAATATCACATTTTTTTTTGTCATACGGTTGTTTAACATCTGATTTAATTAATAGGATTTGATCGGGGGGTTAATTTGCATATTGTTTATGGTAAATGCCTTGTTTGATAAATATTTTTCTAGTTATTTGGTTCAGGGTTGTATAAAATTTAACGAAGGGATTTAAATTAATTGGAGTTACATTAAATTGGGGTTTCTTTTACTTATTTTAAGGGTTCTCTGGTGGGAGGCCCAGGAGTTTTCTTCTCTTGTAGGAGGCCTAGGAGTTTCTTCTCTTGTGGGAGGAACAGAAGGTTTTTATCTTGTGAGGAAACTGAAGACCTATGTTCATACGAGGGTTTCGAAGGACTATACTGGAGTGATTGGCCTACGGAGGACGATGAAACACCTACATTTCAGAGAAGTTCTTCTGGTTTTGGTGAAGTTAAATCTATTATTTCTTTTTGCATAAGACCATTTTAAGTTTTAAGAAAAGCTGTGATAACAGTAATTTTACGGAGTTATATATCTCTACTCTCTTACTTAGTTTAAGATATTTTCAAAATTTAGTACTACTTTTTTATTTAATATTTACAAATGTTTTGGGGGTTAATGTGTACGGGTTTGAAAACATGATTTTATTCGGGGTATTATGAATTTACTTACTATCTGAAAGTTGTCGTGTAGGTTGGTACCAAACTATAAGCGGCTTGAACGTATAACATTTAGTTCAAATAACAGTTTGATTTTTTTTTACTGTTTTCTTACCCAATTATTTTCTTAATCTATATAGGTAACTGTAATTACCTGGGAGGGGAGAATTTAAATATTATTTTTTTATGGATTTGAAATAAATTTAGTATAATGTGAGACTTTGGTAACGTCTAGTTAAGATCTAGCTTAGAAATACCTAATTGAGTTCTGGTTAAGGACATTGTGATCCTGTATAAATAATTGTTTTGGGTTACAGTCAGATTATTTTTAGAACTGAGGAATAAATGTGAATGTTTTTGAGGTCTGTCTTTTATTCTATACTTTCTATCTATGCTAGGTTGGGGTAGAAACTACGGAGAAGGCCTGAGGGGTATATTAACTTAGCTGGCGCCCATAATTTTAATATCAGTATCCTGGATTTTTTTTTGTTTGATCCACACCCGTCTCCACTCGAGTCGTAGCCGAGGGCCGGAAAGGTTGAGACCAGGACAACCGAAGACACTTTTCCTCTTTCGCTGGAAGAGCGGTTATACTGCTTCTCTGTGGCAAAACAGTGGAGGTAAAACCTGCCCCGGGCAATGTTATTGTTACTGGAGAGTCTAGCATGCAGACATTTGAGTGACCTGTAAATTGCTCAGACATCGGTTTATTAAAATTTACTATTTCTGTCATGTCAGATTCAATTATAATGGGTGATACTTCTATAGCATCATCAATGGACTCATCCAGTGATTTTTGTTTAATATTTTTATTTTATAATTTTGGCCTACCATAACACATTGCACCGGGTCCAGCCCTTCTAAGACCGATCCTGCGGCTGTAATTAATTCTTAAAATTTGAATATCGGGGCTATAGTGGCTTGTGACGTGGCCCAATTGAAACAGATTATATTTGGCTATGTTGTCATATCGATAAAACTGGCAACTCTCGTTTTCATTTGTTATGATTAAAAGAAGGAAAGAAGTATGTCAAATTTGTCTACAAACGAACAAAGCCAGAATCTTATCAATGCTGTAGAAAGTAAAACGTTAATTATTGGTCAAGAAGCAGCGCCACTTTCAAAATTTATTAAATAATTTTTATTGTTTTTTATTAATTAATGAATATTATAAGAACAATGAAAATCAACATAAGCAACTAGGTTCTTTAAGCCATCCATTCATTAATATAAAACCAATAAATTCGTTCCAACTGGATAAGTCCATTGTTGGTTGTACTGCTAATCGAATATCACTATCGATTGCAATTATTGTATTGCACAGAAATTTTTTCCCAGGCCGTTTCCTAAAAAAAAAGAAGATATCTAAGTGCCCTATGGTTTATAATTTATAAAAGTCTTCCTGTTACTTTTTCATGTGGTGAAACAGCATTGGTTGTTTTGTTTTCGATTATGTTCTTATAATCGAAACTTATTTGTGCTAACGAAAATTAGAACCACGTGGCCGCACATTTTCTTTATTTTTTTTTACCTTATTTATACCACTTTCTGCTTCCATTCTTAATCACACAATTATAAATATAAAAGTAAGTAGGTATAATTAATATGTTCCCGCGCGTTGTCAAAATTAACCTAACCTATAATGTCTACTTTAGTATTTAAAGTTGCATTATGAAATGAGATTTCAATTTAAAGTTTACTTTATATTTTAAAGCTACTTTAAAATTATTATGAAACTGGCCCTTACTCTGGCCCTTCTCGAGTTATACAGGAAAAACTAAAAATGCGATATTTGGTTTTCTGCGCATAACATTTTTATTTAAAAAAAATCAAAAAATAGAAAGAGCAAGTTTTATTGTATCCGAAATTTTCTAAAAAAATGCACTAATAAATCTTTGATACGACGTTTCGTGTCTTAACAGCCACCATCAGGTTTTTTTTAATAATGACCTGTCTTTTTACCTCTCGCCCTTCAGATAAGAGAGGTATAGGAATCATGCTAAAAATTGGGTAGTGAGTTTTCAATGGATAAACACGTTTTAGGGTCCCTAGAATACGATTTTAATATTTTCGCGATGATGTCTTTGTGTGTGTGTGTGTGTGTGTGTGTGTGTGTGTGTGTGTGTGTGTGTGTGTGTGTGTGTGTGTGTGTGTGTGTGTGTGTGTGTGTGTGTGTGTGTGTGTGTGTGTGTGTGTGTGTGTGTGTGTGTGTGTGTGTGTGTGTGTGTGTGTGTGTGTGTGTGTGTGTGTGTGTGTGTGTGTGTGTGTGTGTGTGTGTGTGTGTGTGTGTGTGTGTGTGTGTGTGTGTGTGTGTGTGTGTGTGTGTGTGTGTGTGTGTGTGTGTGTGTGTGTGTGTGTGTGTGTGTGTGTGTGTGTGTGTGTGTGTGTGTGTGTGTGTGTGTGTGTGTGTGTGTGTGTGTGTGTGTGTGTGTGTGTGTGTGTGTGTGTGTGTGTGTGTGTGTGTGTGTGTGTGTGTGTGTGTGTGTGTGTGTGTGTGTGTGTGTGTGTGTGTGTGTGTGTGTGTGTGTGTGTGTGTGTGTGTGTGTGTGTGTGTGTGTGTGTGTGTGTGTGTGTGTGTGTGTGTGTGTGTGTGTGTGTGTGTGTGTGTGTGTGTGTGTGTGTGTGTGTGTGTGTGTGTGTGTGTGTGTGTGTGTGTGTGTGTGTGTGTGTGTGTGTGTGTGTGTGTGTGTGTGTGTGTGTGTGTGTGTGTGTGTGTGTGTGTGTGTGTGTGTGTGTGTGTGTGTGTGTGTGTGTGTGTGTGTGTGTGTGTGTGTGTGTGTGTGTGTGTGTGTGTGTGTGTGTGTGTGTGTGTGTGTGTGTGTGTGTGTGTGTGTGTGTGTGTGTGTGTGTGTGTGTGTGTGTGTGTGTGTGTGTGTGTGTGTGTGTGTGTGTGTGTGTGTGTGTGTGTGTGTGTGTGTGTGTGTGTGTGTGTGTGTGTGTGTGTGTGTGTGTGTGTGTGTGTGTGTGTGTGTGTGTGTGTGTGTGTGTGTGTGTGTGTGTGTGTGTGTGTGTGTGTGTGTGTGTGTGTGTGTGTGTGTGTGTGTGTGTGTGTGTGTGTGTGTGTGTGTGTGTGTGTGTGTGTGTGTGTGTGTGTGTGTGTGTGTGTGTGTGTGTGTGTGTGTGTGTGTGTGTGTGTGTGTGTGTGTGTGTGTGTGTGTGTGTGTGTGTGTGTGTGTGTGTGTGTGTGTGTGTGTGTGTGTGTGTGTGTGTGTGTGTGTGTGTGTGTGTGTGTGTGTGTGTGTGTGTGTGTGTGTGTGTGTGTGTGTGTGTGTGTGTGTGTGTGTGTGTGTGTGTGTGTGTGTGTGTGTGTGTGTGTTTGGATGGATGTTGTAGTAACGATAACTCAAAAACTACTGAATAAAAAAATTTGAAATTTTTCATACAGGATTCTGATACCCTAGATTAGATCTGATTAGATTTTGGTGCTAATCGGACAACCGGAAGTGGCAGTTGCTATGGGTGATGACGCCATTATTATACAAAACAGCAATAAAGTTTTACACATATTTTTGTATACCCTATAGTTTATTTTCATCTCATTAAAAATTTCGAAACTTTTGCCATTGTTGCCAGATTTACAAAAAAATAATATTTTTTCATACTTTTTTGTGTCAACCTGTAAATTTTTGATTCAAAAATGGCGAGAGGTCATGTGTTGGCCACATCAGATTTTTATTACAAATATTTATAAACCGTTAAATTCCAAATTCAATGATATATCACACTTCTCATTTCAACGACCTTTTATCTAAAATAACTAATATCATCAGTAATAATAATTTTTAATTACTCTCCAGTCGCAGTTATTTTGTAAATTAGTTTTAATTTTATCAAAATGAATGTACAATTTCAAAACGAATACAACAATGGACATATAATAAAGATAATAGAACAACGAAGATTTAAGATGTGAAATCTGATGTTACCTGAATCCAATGTTTAATGTTAATTTTTAATAAATACCTCTTCTGTTCAAAAAAAAAACGGTAAAAGAACTGAAATACTATTTAATTGCTCCAAATGAAATAGAAATCGTTTTTTGGACAAAATTGGTATTTACTACAATAAGGATTTGAGAATTATGAAAAGAATTTTTAATAAAAATTGACATTAAATATTTTATTCAGGTAATATCAGATTTCAAATCTTAAATCTTCGTTGTTTTATTATCTTTTAATGCCAGGTTTATATAACGGTTTATAAATATTTGTAATAAAAAAGACACGTCCGCATTTAAAAAAAAAACTTGACGGCGGCTGTTAAGACACGAAACGTCGTATCAAAGACTTATTAGTGCACTTTTGTAGAAAATTTCAAATACAATAAAACTTTCCCTCTCTATTTTTTGATATTTTTTGAAATAAAAATTTTATGCGCAGAAAACCAAATATCGCATTTTTCAGTTTTACCTGTATAACTCGAGAAGGGCAAGAGTAACTGCAGATTTTTTTCTAGCAGTGTAATATTCTTTAAAATAGTTAACTTTTTGCTTATTTATTAACTTTTTGCTTATTTAATCATCTTCGTATCTCTTATGGTTTAGAAGATGGCAATGTTAGCAGCACATGATAAAAGAAACGGCCTGTAAATATATATTTTGAGATGGTTTTTTATTTATATGTGTAGTTTTAGTTCTGTTTTTGTATGTATTGTGGTTGACTGTGAAGGTTATTGTCAAATGTAAGTTTGACAATGAAAATAAGGTTATGATAAGAAGTTTAAGGTGCGTGTGGATGTATTTGAATGTGTTGAAAATTTATTTAAGAATGTTTTGTGTTTAGATGATTATTTTTATTTGATTTAATAATGAGTTCACAACAATTGTGGTACAAGTAAAAAAAAAAATCTTAGTGTCGTTAGTCATTAAATTTACAGATAAAAAAAATATCTAGTTGGGGAAGAAAACAAATGAAAAGAAATAATAAACTGTTTTGGGTTTTTTTTTTGATAGAAAAAAAAAGAAATGTCATAAATATAATGAGATTATTATAAATATAATAGCAGTTGTGTTATAGAAGAATAAAAAAAAAGTTACAGATTAAAAAAGAGGTTTATTAATATAAAGAAAAATATTACAAGAATTTAAAAATATATCAAAGAAGACAAAGAACAAATTGGTCTGTAGGAAAACGGGGTGGTGCAGATTAGTTTAGACGGAAAGACAGAAATAGGTGGATATTAAAAAATACAGAAGACAGAAGAGGGAATTAACTAGGAGGTGATACAGAAAAAGAAAAGAAAGAAACTGATTAAAAGAAGACACAAGAGAGAGAAGAACCAGAAGAATAATACTAGAGGCGCCCAAAATTTATAATTTTTTTTTAAATTGTCTCTTTGTAATGTTTATTTTTTTTTAAGGAACCCAACCCAAGGGCATAAGAGTTTCATAATAAAAAAAACACAGCTATTCTAATATAATATATACTGTAAATGTCCAAAAAATGGGCGATACTCAAAAGTCATGTTATACAGACCTAAACCATATGAAACTATATAAAATAACCTTTAATTTAAGTCCGAGCATAGTACTCTACGACTCGTTGGTTATAATGGGGGTCCACTTCAAAATTAGGGGGTGAATCGTCCAAATTTAGATTTTAACCAAAAATATTGAATATTGTGATTTTATCTTCGAACTAACAACTATTGCGGTCATCATGATTCACTTTTTCACCACATTTCATCCGATTCGGAAGAGATTTGACCAAAATAGCCATATTTCAATTTTTAGCCCAAAAAACGTATAAATGTATCTATTCAAGGGGGAGAAATGATCGAACCCACTCCAAATTTGGACTGAAGGTTCCTCAATCATTGACAATAAAAGGGTGTAACTCCCAAATCTTAGCTAGAAGTCTAAAGGGTTCAAAAAAAATGAAACTAGTAAATCGACCCAAAAAATGCATCAAAAACCTGTTTTTCGGTTTTTAGGGGTGGTTCCCCCAAACCAATCCTGGCAAAAATCACGACATCTTATTTTAGGTATAATTACGAAATTTTTTGTGCTTATGGCTTAGCTATATCAAATTTTTACGAACCTCGCCTTATTTTTCCGTAAAATGACGCCACTAATATAAAATAGATTTTCCGTTGTATTTGTGTCTGAAATGCAACTATGCCGGTATTAAACTAATATATAAATCAACTCAAAAACAAACAGAAAAATTTCTGATTTTCTAAATTTGGTTCAGTGTTCTCTGAATAAGAGGCCCCCTTATGGTCCTGCTCCATGCAGCAACCACTAGGGCGATATTCCCGAACCTCTGAACCCAATTCCCAAAAACCAGCTTTCCACTTTTAATTCAAAGCGTTTCGGATAAACAGCCGTGGATGTCCCTTGCTCCATGCAGCGAACACAAGGGATGTCACTCCAAAACCTTCGGGCCAAAAGACTTTTAGATTTTATTTGTTTTAAGCTTTAGCAGTTTAAAACAAGTATGAAATATTTTATTTTACACAAATACGCAGGAAATGTATTTCCAATTAAAACATCAGTGCAGTCAAATTGATCTATATTGTCAAAATGTGAGCTATTCGTAACTCGAATGTAAAATCCATAGGCAAACATTGGATGTAGAGGTAAACATAAACGGACAGTTTTTCGTAACACCTATATTTCTTTTCTGCCGAAGGACCAGTGCAGTTGGACAGCTGCACGCTGTTATACAACTTACAAACTGATGAAATTCAAATTTTAACAGGATTTTTAAATTTGTAAGACTTTTTAGTTTTCTCAATAACGTCAAACTCAACATCAAAACATAATCAACAACATCTCATTTTTTGCGTTGATATACATGAGCGCGCTTTTTCTTTCTCAAATAATTAAAATTACGAAAATGTAAAACTTTAAATTAATAAATATGGCGTTTAAATGAAATCTAAACATACTCCCCCCCATTGAAGATCTCAGCTTCAATAAACCCAAAAAAAAGCAACAAACAAACTACATTAAAGCGAAATTTTACAAACATAAAAACGAACTCGATATTTTATCTAATTAATCTTCATTAAGCAATAATTTTGTTATATTTCGAATAAATATTCCACAACAAGTTTTCATTTTAACTAATCGAATTTTATTATCTTTACTAGGGATTATTTCAATTACTCTAGCAAGTGGCCATTCAAAAGGACGAGAATTTTCTTCTTTGAGCAAAACAATATCATTTTCTTTTAAATTTGGATAAGGAATGAGCCATTTTGGCCTGTTTTGTAACTGATTTAAATATTCCTTTGTCCAGCGTTTCCAGAAGTTTTGCTGAACACGTGTACATCTTTCAAACCGAGTCAAACGGTTTTCAGCAATGTTAGATACATCATGTTCTGGAAAGGATGTGAGGCTATCACCAATCAAAAAATGTCCAGGTGTTAAACAGGACAGGTCATTTGAATCATTAGAAAGTGGTTGAAGAGATCTACTATTAAGAATTGCTTCTATCTGAGATAGAATAGTGCTAAACTCTTCGAACGTAAAATGAGCATTGCCAGCAATTTTGTATAGATGATGTTTCGTACTTTTTACTGCTGCTTCCCAAATACCACCCCAGTGTGGGCTCAGCGGTGGAATAAATTTCCAGACCGTCTCTTTACTAGCTAGAAAATCTACTATAGTATTACTATTTCTTTGAACCTTGAAGAAATCATACAATTCTTTTAATTGATTTTTTGCACCTAGGAAATTAGTACCGTGATCACTGAATATAATTGTAGGATTACCTCGTCTAGAAATGAATCTCTTTAATGTTAGTATAAAAGAGTCAGTCGATAAGCTAGAAACTAGTTCTAAATGTACTGCCTTTGAAATCATACAAACAAAAACTGCAATGTAACATTTTACCAAAGGAGCCTTGCGCAAGTGAGACGATTTTATAAGAAATGGACCACCGAAATCTACTCCGACCTTAGAAAAAGGTCTAGATGGCTTTAATCTATCTGAAGGCAAATTTGACATCATTTGTTCACAGGATTTTGCTCGAAATCTAGTACAAACTATACATTTTCTAATTATTGCTTTTATTGTTACCATACCATTTAAAGGCCAATATTTTAAACGAAAGTTTGACAATGTGGTTTGCGCACCAGTATGTCCTAACCTCAAATGTTCATAATTCATCAGAAGATTTGTGACCAAATTGTTCGAAGGCAGTAAAATTGGAAATTTTTGATCATATGGTAGATCAGAATTTGCTAGCCGGCCTCCTACTCTAAGGATGCCTGAATTGTCAATAAAAGGAGTTAAATGCAAAATAGATTTATTTGAAATTATTTTATTTGCCTTTAGTTCAGAAATTTCTCTCATAAAATGTAATTTTTGCAAAATTTTTATTATGAAAATCTGTGAACCTATTATTTCATCTACACTCAAAGGACCAAACGTTTTTGCGAACTAGACTTTAAATTATTCATGAATCTCAAACAATAAGCAACAACTCTTTTTAATTTTACAATTGAAGAATATTTTGAAAATGCAGAATTCCAAAAGCCAAGGATCTTGTTTTGTATTGAATAACGAAATTTTACACCTTTCTTTCTTCATGAATACTATCTAAGTTTAGTTCATTGGACGATAAATTATTTAAATCTAATTCAGGATTTTCTAGTAATTTTGGCCCATGCCACCACACTATACTATTAATTATTTCCTTTGGGGTCATACCTCTAGTAATTAAATCAGCAGGATTATTTTTCGAATCTATGTGCCGCCACTGATAATTCGAAGTTAAGGTTTGGATTTCAGCAACTCTATTTGAAACAAAAATTGTCCACCTTGAAGGATGTGAATTAATCCAACATAATACTATCTGAGAGTCTGTCCACAAATGTGTAGTGAAGGAAGGAACTTTATTTTCAAAAATTGAAATTATTTTTGTGATCAAATTTGCCAATAGTACAGCTGCGCATAGCTCAAGACGTGCCAAGGTAACAGTCTTTGTGGGAGCCACTCTGCTTTTTGAAGCAATCAAATTAGAAGATACAAGCTGATTGTCATGATAAAATGCACGAATATAAACAACCACGCCATATGCCATTAAACTACTATCAGAAAAACCATGGAATTCTATTTTAGAAATTTTACTTTTAAAGAAAATGTGTCTAGGAATTGTTAATTGCGAAAGTTCATGAGCTTGAGAAATAAATTTGGTCCACTGAAATAGGAGCTCAGAATTTAGCTCTTCATCCCAATCTATTTTTGATAACCAAATATTTTGCATTAGAATTTTTGCTACTACAAGGATTGGGGATATAAAACCTAAAGGATCAAACATCTGAGCGATTTGAGACAATACTACACGTTTAGTAATTGAAGTTTTGATAGGAATTTTAGGAATTTTCACCGAAAATTGATCCAAATTTGGATCACAAGAAATACCTAATACTTTGTTCGAAGAATTTTCTAATTTTAAATTAACACTTTCTTGCGAATTATTTTTCATAACATCTTTAAGGAATTGTGGATCATTTGAAGCCCATTTATGAAGTGAAAAGTTTGCTGAACTCAGCATCTCTACTAACTGAATATAAGTGTCCTTCAAGTTTTCTATGGAATCACTACCTGTTAGCACATCATCGACATAGCATTGTGTAAGGAGAGATTCGGATGCCAGTGGAAATTTTTCTTTGTTTTTATATGATAATTCATTTAATGTCCTAGTAGCAAGGTAAGGTGCCGAGTTAGTACCATAGGTAACTGTCAACAATTCTACACATTTTAGAGGATCTGCAGAACTATCTCGCCATAAGATATTTTGTAAGAATGTCTGATTTGGGTTTATTCTGATCATTCTATACATTTTTTGGATATCACAAGTAAGCACAAAATTAAACAGACGAAAACGACAAAGAATATCAAACAATTCTGGCTGAACAGTAAAACCCTTTAACATAATATCATTTAAAGAAATGCTGGAGGAAGTTTTCATACTAGCATCAAAAACAATTCTCAACCTCGTCGAGGTACTGTCTTCACGAATTACACAATGATGAGGAAGGAAATATTTATTTTCTTGATGTTCATTTACTAAAGTTAACGGAATATATCTTGCATGATTTAACGAAACATATTCATCTAAAAAGGATTTATATTCTTTGAACAAATTAGGATTTTTCTCGAAACGCTTTTCTAAATTAAGAAATCTTGTCTTTGCTAACGAATAGGAGAAACCTAACTTTAAATGTTCTTGAGGATTTTTTAAAGGCAAGTCTACTTGAAAAGAACCATTTTCTACAACTTTAATACTAGCTTTAAATATGTTTTCTGCTAATTCTTCTTCTGGAGTTAAAATTTTATTTTTTATAGAGCAATCTTCAATCTTCCAAAAGCTTTCCAACAATTTGTCTGTTTCTGTACCTTGAAGGAAAAAACAACTATTATTAGAACTACCATTTTGTGGAAAGTAAGAAATAGCTTCTTTTGGAATCGGCCCACCGACTATATATCCTAATTTCATGTCAACTAATGTCAAGAAATTCTTTTGAATTTTGATTATATTACCTTTTATCAGATTATAATATATATCTGCCCCAAGTAGTAGAATATCAATTTGACAAGGAATGTGGAAATTCGGATCGGCTAATTTAACATTTGAAGGAATAGAAATTTTTTCCTTACGCAATGAAAACTGAGGTAATTGTTTGGTGATTTTTTTTAGTACCAAACAATTTATGTTGAAACTAACACTTTTTGCTACATTGGAGTAAATGTCAAAATTTACCATTTTATTAGAATTTGTTACTATTCCATCTACCCCATTTATTTGAACATTTCTAGATTGTGGAATGAGTTGAAGTTTTTCTACTAAATTCTCTGTAATTAATGAAATTGTACTACAAGGATCTAAAACAGCCTTGACTTGAATAGGTTCATTATTTTGGTTATGTACTGTAATAAGCGCAGTAGCTAAAAGCGCTTCTCCACTCATAGATAAAGTCGACATTGTAATACCATTGTTTTGATTTGAATTATTTTCTACTTGTTGACTAGAAGGATTTCTATTTGGATTTGAGCAATGTGAGTTTTCACTGCCACCTTGTGGTGTTCTAGAAACGTTTGGACTAATTTGAAAATTTCTACAAAAATCTACTGAACTGTTAGTTGCTTGGTTCGAAGTATCATAAGTTGAACCTTGTTGTCTAGAATTATTTGAATTTTGCAAATTAGGATTTCTATATCTATTTTGAACATTGTTGGAATTGTTTTGCAAATTTCTATTAAATCGCCTTTCAGAATTAGTTGAATACCTGGAATTGAAATTTCTATTATTCGAAGCCATCTGTTTACATAGCAATGTGTGATGTCGATTATTGCATTTTGAGCACCCATTTGAAGAACAATCACTTACATAATGATTGTAAGCTAAACAATTTAAACACAATTTGTTACTTTTTACAAATTCCATTTTTTCATCATATGAAATGCCATTAAATTTCAAACAATTATAAATTCTGTGATTATTTAAATTACAAAATAGACATTTACCCCTTTGAAATTGTGAATTTGATCTATTATCATTTTGAACTTGATATTCTTGTCTAGCTGAAAAATGAACAAACTGAGAACTTCTCTGCACTTGAACTCTTTTTTGTGTAGGATTTAAATCTAGAATTACTTGTCTTTCGAGAATTGAACACCTATGTTCAAGGAATTGTAGGAACTGAGACAACTTTGGCCTTGTATTTATCGGAAGTTCAAAATCAAAAGCCCTTTTTGTTTGACTATCTAATTTTTGTGAAAAAATATATACTAATAATAGGTCCCAATCATCTACATTCACTTGCAGGTTTCTAAGACCGTCTAAATTCTGTTTTATTGAAGTAACAAATGCTCTTAACGAGACTGAATTTACTTTGCTCAATGAAGAAATATCTAGAAGATTTTTTATGTAAGCATAAATTATATTCAACTGATTATCATATCTATCTTTTAAGGAATCTAATGCCACCTTTAAATTCTTAGAAGTTAATTGCAAGTTCGAAATTAAATGCAACGGTTCACCTTTCACATATGATTTGAGATATATTAATTTTTCTATATCTGTTAACGAATCATCATTTACTATGAGATTTTCAAATAACTCAATGAATGCATTCCAACTTGTAATATCTTCCGAAAATTCTGGAATATTTAACTTAGGTTTATTTATGTTTGACAACCGTTGTGGTGCTGAACCTTGAGAAGTTGAATTGTGAACCGAGCTACTTGAAACTTGAGAAAGCGAATTAATCTTTTTTTGTAATAAGGACAAAATTCTTAAGTATTTTTCTTCAATATTCTCTCTGTCTAAAATTTGAGATTCATCTTCACATTCAATATTATCTTGAATGGAACAATATTCGTTGAATGCCTTATTTAAGAATTCTACTCTCGAACTAAAAAAACATTATTTCATTTTCAGAATTTACATTTGTGTTAAACCAGGTTTCGATTCTGGTAATCTTTCCTTTCTGAATTGATCTTTGTTTAATTAAGGCATCCATCGTTTTTTTTTTTATAAATATTAAATCTAAATTTATTTTTATTTAATAATCAGTCAAAGTAGAATTTAAAACTATTTGACTTAAAAGTTCATTTATGAATTAGAAATTATGGCAAAAGTTTTTTTTTCTTTACTACAATTATTTTTTGTGAGGAAATAAGAAATATATATCTGACCTTATTTGTTCAAAAACAATTTTTCATCACGTAAATAAACAACACAAACTTTTAACCAACTTCTTGGTACGACCATGCAACAACCACAGAGATTTGACAGGAGTCAATCTGCAAGTTCGCACGAAATAATTAACTTCTTGCTGCAGTGGAGTAGACTGGAGTTTGTTTAGAGCTGATGTCCCTATAGACTTCTATTGAAAGCTGGAACTTGGAAAATGGCGGTGACATCAATAGTTGATACCCCTCTTCCAATTATGGTTCTTTCTTGAGATCCGGCTCGAAGTTAGACCAATTTGATCTATATTGTCAAAATGTGAGCTATTCGTAACTCGAATGTAAAATCCATAGGCAAACATTGGATGTAGAGGTAAACATAAACCTACAGTTTTTCGTAACACATATATTTCTTTTCTGTCGAAGGACCAGTGCAGTTGGACAGCTGCACGCTATTATACAACTTACAAACTGATGAAATTCAAATTTTAACAGGATTTTTAAATTTGTAAGACTTTTTATTTTTCTCAATAACGTCAAACTCAACATCAAAACATAATCAACAACATCTCATTTTTTGCGTTGATATACATGAGCGCGCTTTTTCTTTCTCAAATAATTAAAATTGCGAAAATGTAAAACTTTAAATTAATAAATATGGCGTTTAAATGAAATCTAAACACAAATGATATTTATTTTTAATCAGTAAAATAAAATTGTACAAAAGAATAAAATATTCTTACCTTTGACAAAAACGTACACAAATCAGTTCGGTCGGTCTGTATATAATTTTAATTTTTAATCGGCACAAGCAGAAGTAAAAGAGCCAGTGATTTTAGCGGCTCCTGTCCTTTTTATCAGTTTTCCCAGTCCCACTTGGCAAAGGCCCCACTAAATTAGAAAATATGCGCGATAGTCTACGGAACTGATTTGTGCGGTTTGTCTCAACAATTTACAAAATTAAAAATACAAAGAAGTAGGAAATCCAAAGAAATAGGAATTTCAAAAGAATAACTTATTTGTATACATATTAATAAATTAAGAGGGGTTTCAATAAATCAAAAGTAAAGCAGTTAATACCCTAAAAATAAAATTAGTTATATAAAGAATGTTAAATAATAATAAAAACAAAATAACTTCGTTACAGTAGTCTAGTCGAGGAGTGTTCTGCGAAAAATATTTAGAAGGGTGGGAAAAATATGAGCGATGGCTCATTCGACTCCGATTGCAATTATGAGAAATGTGTCATGTCGATTTTTTTATGCAAATAGAAATTGTAATTCTTATTAACAAAAAACGAAAAAAAAAGCCATTTGAGTTGGACATATTAACAATATATTTGATGTTTATAATTAGCGAACGTCAACAACATAATTCGTTATATTTCATTATATAATCGTACCGAATAACACGCGAGCACACGAAAATAATATTTATATTATCGTTCTCACTTGATGTATTTTTTTAAAACACTACTAGAGCTATGCTCTCATGCTGTTTCGTAAAATACGTCTCGTGAGTCGGACGTATAATCGATTATTTTCGATGCTCTTGTGATATTACTACTAATAATACAAGTTGTGTTTGGTTTATGATTAGTTAGATTAATTGAGAATTTTAAGGTGAGTAGAAAATTCCAGAATATTTGTGAGAGATGTATTTACATAAAAAGTTCTCGGGTGTCTGGAAGAAATTCTGAGAATGCAAATACTTAACTTTTCCAAAAATAATTAAGTCAATAATACTGTAATATTTTTTTCCACTACTAGTGTTAGAAGATGTCATTATTTATGCTGTGTTCGAGTCGAGAAGTTAAATTTTTCTCCTACAAGTAGATACTTTTTGATTATTTACTAGTAGTAGATAATAAAAATAATTAAAGACTAAACGTGATATCACAGGTAGGCCATCTTAGGAAATCTTTCAAAATAATTATACGCATCTGTCATTGCGTTTGTCAAGAGATTTTTTTTAAATTATTACAAAAATTTTTCAGCAAATAAGCACTTTATATTGAATTCCTATCATTTCAAGTTAATTTTTGACCTAATCATGTAAAACAGAGGTAAGTAATTATATATCAGATATATTTTCGTTTGAAATAGTTTACGGTTACATAATAAATATTTTAATATTGATAAGTGTTATTTATGCAATAATATCTATTCTAAAAGTAACCTAAAAATTAATTTAATAGTTTTTCAAATCTAAGTGTCAAATGAAATGAATTCTTCATGTATTCATCGTTACTTGAAAGTTTTAAAATTCACAGTGCAATAAGAAAATGAAATGTCAATTTAATTTATTGAATATTATCATTCAATTGTTTTCACAAACTGCTTCTTTTCCAATAAATTCTTTTCAAATGTATACCCAAAAAAATCTAAAAAATATCATTGCAAAAATGATTAAATGTTCTAGTAGTGGAAAAAATAGTACATAAACCGCGGTAGATAAGATTTTTCTCAGCCTCGCAACTTATTAACCCGAAGTAGTGTAACAAAGTTACTTATTTCCGAAATAATTAAAATATATAAATTAAATCGCACACGGTACTGCAGTAGAATTAACTTAAAATTATGAGAGAAGCTTCAAATAAAAGGCTAGTCGTACCACTTGAACCTCCGCCCAACAGATGGAGACACTCTCGTCTGTGCTTCTTAGACCCCGAAGTTCATCTCTAGTAGGACAATTCAAATCGTTGTCGGGAGCTGCAGTGGCAGCCTGAATACAGACTGAGTTCTAGTGACAGTCCCTCGACCTATAGAGACAGGTCAAGCTGAAGGAAGCGAAGCCAATTAAAATTGTACCCAAGAGAAGAGTCCAGAACTGTCATCCGATAACCACGACAGCCCAGAGAA
This sequence comes from Neocrepidodera transversa, assembly GCA_963243735.1. Classification (NCBI taxonomy): domain Eukaryota; kingdom Metazoa; phylum Arthropoda; class Insecta; order Coleoptera; family Chrysomelidae; genus Neocrepidodera; species Neocrepidodera transversa. Next base: position 25,970,610 of record OY725344.1, on the reverse strand, counting down.
TACGTGCCTGTACCGACAGATTTCTTTTTGACCGTCGCCGGATTTTGGTAAAATAATAAATGGTTTTTATTTACTTTTTGAGTTTTATTTATCAGCCGATAGCCCAGGTACTCAAACCCAGTACGGCAATTAACGACCGCCTTATGGCCGCCAGTGATTTTGGTCGATACCATAACGACCCCTGGAGTATTTTCTTTCTCCACTGAAGCTGCCCGTGCAGTGGCCTAAAGACTATAAACGGAAGGTGGCGCCCGAGGCAATCCGAAACCTGGACCAAGGGCAACTGCAAATTTCCAGACTGTGTATTTGCTGTTTGGACAGCTCACGGTTTCAAAACTGACACCATATTTCGCGATCCTGACTTCTGGGTAAAAAGTATGAAACCAGTTCTTTGTCAATTTTATTTTGACTATATTTTGCCCGAAATTATAGATTCTAGAAAATCTAGAAATATGCCTATTAAAGAACCGAAATATATACCAGAGTCTGTAAAAAATATGTAAAGAAGCAGAAAGAAAAACCTTAATAACTGCTTACCTAGTTTTAAAATGATATTATTTTAGTTTTAGTATTCTTAGTCATAACTTTGTATTATTTTTTTTTATTCATATATAATATTATATAAGAACCTATATATTTAATATTTTTGGTATCATAGAAACATTTTTGCAATAAAATAGTTCAACTGTTTTTAAAATATCGTTTTCTATTTGTTTTTCTACTTTATTGAATATTTAAAATAGATTGATAATAATGTATTATTATTAGAACTACAAACGGCTCTATCCTCTGATTTAATCAGTTTGTATATTTTATATTTAAAAAAGAAATAAATTTTATCCATTTGTACAAAAATTAGCAAATACACAAATACTTTAATTAATAAAGGGCTTACAAATTTTTGTTGTTATTAATAGATTCCAGTGCGGATTACTAACTTATTTTTGGACTTTTTGAAGAAAAAACATTTTAGGGCAAAGTTAATTGTTTGAAGCAGGGATATATGGAATTAGATCTTTCAAATTATTTCTGGTAACGACATGATTAACGCCTTAAAATACGCAATATTGTCACTTTTTCTATCCCGAATAATAGCAATGTGTTGGGGATTGATGTAGTGGACTGTAGTTTATATACATTTTTTATTACAACGTTAAACAGAGTTAATATTATAGAACAAGAATGACATTAATTAAAATTTTATTATTCACTGTCAATGTTTTTTTTTAATGACGTCACCGCCAACCATTCTCCGTCAATGATTTATGAAAGTATTATTCTTATCCTAAACATGCCCCGGCAATTAAAAGACCAAAGTCTTTTAAATAGGAGCTGGTAATGGACACAATTTGGATAAAATTCGCTTTATATCTCCGTCTTGGGTTTTTATAATAGCAACACGTCTAATTCCATCGGCGCCAGGTTGGAAAGCAGTCACTCGTCCTAAGGACCATTGGAGAGGAGGTAATTTATCGTCCTTAACAACCACTAGAGAACCGACGGTGAGATCACCACAAGTTTTGTGCCATTTTACTCGTTGCTGGAGTTCACTTACATATTCCTTGTGCCATCTTTTCCAGAAATTTTGACGCATCTGCTCTATCTTTTGAAAGTGAGAAAGCCGTGATTCAGGAACTTCTTCTAGTGGTGGCTCCAAAGTAGATGTAATAGTGCGGCCAATTAAAAAATGAGCTGGAGTTAATAGTAAAGGATCCAGTGGATTTGTAGACAGTGGTGAAATTGGTCTTGGATTGAGGATAGCCTCTATTTATGACAATAAGGTACTTAACTCTTCAAACGTAAGATGGGAATTACCCATTACTCGCTTTAAATGGAATTTGGTAGATTTTACCCCAGCAGGGTTATTCTACTAAGGAACTATAAAACAGGCTATAAGTTTAGTATACTAAACATATAGACCGTAAATTATAGTCCAGCCAGATTCCACTATTCTAAGAAAGAGTCTGACTATAAATTTAATCGGCTACAAGTAGAGTACTAGAAAAGTAGTCTGTGGGATTTGGCAACGTTGTTTTCTATGAACAAAAATAAGAAGAAGTGTTTACTTATTATTTTTTTATTTTTAGGATAACTTTTTTTACTAAATTTTTTTGGTTTGTTTCTGATTTCTTTACCAAAGTTTAGTAGTTTGTTTATTAAATTTACTTTATTTGGTGTATTTTTTATAATTTAATATTAATTAACAGAAAATAAATATCACACAACAGATTTGGGCAATGGTGTAGTTTGTGTAGCGCAAATAATAATAAATAATGTGACAGCAGTACAGAACTATCTCACCCTTGCTTAATCCTTAAACATATTTATTTTCTGTTAATATTAAAAAAAAAGTTTAGCAAGGGTGGGAGAATTCTAACTTCTGTGCTACTGTCGCTATTATTTGGCTAAACGAACTACAAGATTATCCAGATTTGGTGCAAAATATTTTTATATTGTCAATATTTTTTAATATCGCCTTGTGCAGTACATTAGTTTATTGGTTCACTGCAAGCGGTTGTTTTTATTAATCTAGAAATGTGATTAATACATGAACCGCGGAATAACAATATTAGATATAAATATGAACGAGGTATTTTCTGAAAAAAAGTCAGCCAAGAAAGCCTTTAGACTTTACTCTGAATAACTTGAATAACCGACCCTATAGTGACAGGTCTCCTCAAAGTCTTCGTTATGTTGTGTAAGTTAGTATGATAAGAATATTTATTTATATAAATTAGGCATTTATTTGAGCATTTGGTATGTTATTTTATTGTTACGTATTTTATTATTAATTATACATATTTATTGCTTTACCATCTAATATATCCACCCCCACATGCAGATCGTGACAATATTAGGGAGAAAATAGAAAATACATAATAAAAAAGACTTGGGAATCATGAGAAAATCATAACAATCACTTACAGATAAAACAAAAATAATAGGTTATGTGTGCTTCTAGCATACTATAATTTTTAATAGGCACCTCATTAGGTGGTTATAAGAATAGACTACAGTATAGCCCTCATATGTAGACTGCAATGAGTGCTAGAAGCTTAACAGAATTCGAAAAAGCTCCAACTCCGCTTTGAAGTTAGCAACACATCAAGTTCTAGTCCAAAATCCAACTTGTAGTCGGGCTATAAATTTAGTAGAATAACCCTGCTGCTTCCCATAGATCACCGAAATTTGGGGCATAAGCCGGAATAAAATGCCATTGAATTCCTTGATTATGAATACTTTCCTGCAATTGAGATTGATTTACTAAAAAAAAATTTTTTAGTTCTATTAACTCTTTGTTGGCTTTTACAAAATTTGTACCATTATCGGAATACATATGGGACGGTTTTCCACGTCGAGAGATAAAACGTTTTAAAGATAAAAGAAATGTTTCTGAAGACAAGTCGCTTACTGTTTCCAAGTGAACTGCTTTTGTACTAAAGCAAATAAACAGACATATATATGTTTTTATTAATCTAGAACCACGACCCTTTTTTTCTTTAGTAAAAATCGGCCCAGCGTAATCAACGCCAGTAGCTTGAAATGGAAATCCTGCTAATAACCGATTAGCTGGCAATGAACCCATTATAGGTTGAACAGATTTAGGTTTTAATCGATAGAATCTAATGCACTCGTGAACAACTGCCCTTGCTAAGTTACGTCCACCGATGGGCCAAAATTTTTCTCTAATACTAGCTAGTAATTGTTGAGGACCGGCGTGCATTAAATTATTATGTTCTGCTTTAAACAATAGCTTGGTTAGATGATGTTTGGAGGACAGTAAGAATGGATGTTTTTTATTATAATTATAGTTTGAATTTCCTAAGCGCCCACCTACTCTTATAAGGCCTTGATCATCTATAAATGGGTTTAATGAAATCATTTTGGAATTAGTACCTAAATCACCTTTCAATAGAGTTTGAGTTTCCTCCGGAAAACTTTCAAATTGGGAAATTTTAACAAGAATTAAACTTGCTCTTTCTAGTTCAATGGAAGTCAGAATATGTGTTCCCGATTTGTATTTTATTCTTAATAGATATGCACATACACGTACCATTTTATTAAAGTTAAGAAACCTTTCAAACGGAAAGGAAAGTTTTGGATTTGTTGAGATTAAACTTACTTGTGTTCGCATTTCTGGCAAATCATTTAGAGGCTTTGTATTGAACCCTGGCATCAACGAACATGTGAAGTTCCACCACGCTAGGATTTTCACATAATATATAACGATTAATTCTTAGCTCATTCAGCGTGATTAACTCCTCCATAAAACTTGCCCATTCTTGTCTTATATTTTGAGGTACCACTTGGTCCCAAGACAAGCGTTCTTGCCACAATTTCTGTAGCATAATTTTTGCTCGATTAATACAAGGGCTTACTAAGCCTAAAGGATCGAATAATTTTGAGATTTGTGACAGCATTAGTCATTTTGTTATGTTCTTCGGAATGAGTTGACAGTTAATGTCATATGACAACTTGTCATTTCGATTTGACCACATAAGGCCAAGTGTTTTAACAGAGTCCTTTTCACAAAAATAAAATGGATGAGACTCAGTAATTTCGGTTTTCATAGGCTCTAAAACTTCCACGCATATATTTTTGGCTTCCTCTAGAGTTGACGCACCACTTAGAAGGTCGTCCACATAGAAATCGTGAGCTATTATTTCCGAATTATTAGGTAAGGATTCCTTACATTCGTCGGCAAGTTGTTTTATACATCGAATGGCTAAAAATGGCGCTGACGCGGTGCCATACGTCACAGTGTTTAATTCAAATATTTTTATGTCATCTTTTGGATTGTCACGCCAAAGAATTTTTTGTAATTTTCTTTGCTCAGTGTTTATTAATATTTGGCGGTACATTTTTTCGATGTCCGCAGGTATGACATATTTGTGCTGACGGAACCTAATTAAGATAGAAATTAATTCGTCCTGAATCACAGGGCCTACCATTTGTAGGTCATTAAAAGAAAGGTTGGATGATGTCAAAAAGGATCATCAACATATTGATTTTGAAAATTTGGATTTTTAGCAAATTTTGATTCTAACGACCAAAATCTATTTTTAACTGGCTGAAAAGAAAGACCAAGTTCGTCAACAGACAATTTTAAAGGAATTGAAACTTCAAATCGTCTATCAGGCAGTCTAATAGCATTATCAACAAAATGAGATTCACATTTTGATTCTTCTTCTGACCATGTCGATTTTTTAGAAACTTCCTCTAACGTAAAAAATTGCCCTAACTGATTTTGAACCTCAATATCTGACTTACTAAAGGCACACACTGACTGTTTATGAGATATTCCGCTTAACTTACCAGAAATGACCCAACCGAACATAGTACTTTGGAGAATAGGTTTATCAACACCCAAATTTATTTGACCGCTACATAAGATGCGCCAAAATTTGTCAGCACCGATCAACATATCTATCGGTCCAGGTTTGTTAAAAGAAGGATCAGCAAGTGACAAACTTTTAGGGATATTAAGTTTAGATATAATTACTTCATTTTCTGGTATATAGCCTGTTATTTGTAGTATAACCAAACATTACATATTTGTACTAAAATTATTTTTTCTAGAGTTAACAGTAACTTCGCATTTATATTTTATTTTCATAAAATTATTACCTAGACCTGAAACGGCAAATTCGATTTTCTCTAAATCTAAATTTAGCTTTTTACATAGTGATTCTGTAATAAAACTTGATTGTGAATCCGAATCTAGCAATTCCCGGACAGAATTCAATTTATTATTTTTTTCTACGATATTTATAACTACTGTAGATAGTAAAACTTGTTCTTTGATGGGAAATTTAGTCATGAGTGTCACGATACCAGAATTATTTGGTGTATACGAGGTACATTCAGCATCCGCAGGCACATTGTTGTTTTGGTGAAGCAGTGCATTATGTCTGCCACCGCACGATTTACAAGACCCATACAATTTACAATATTTACTTATGTGACCTGACCTCAGACAGGTAGTACAAAGTTTAAGTTGATTTAACTTAACAGCCCTATCATTTAAGGACATGTTTTTAAAAATTTCACACAAAAAGTTCTTGTGATTTCCGTCACAAAATGAACATTTAAACATTTGCTTATTTGAACCTTTGTCAGAAACAGTTAAACTTCTAGATTTGTACTCAATTCCTTTAGAATGTTTCGTATCATATTTTTGCAAATTATGCTGTTTATTATCTTTATTATTTTCAAGCCTTTCAAGTAAATAAACTCGTTTTTTTAAAAACTTTAAAAGATCTTCTAACTTAATGCTGGTAATTTCCCTATTTAACCTGGATTCTTCCCAACGAGCATTTGTTTGATCATCTAAACGTTTTGTAATAAATATAACAAGAAATAGATCCCATGTACTGGTATCTTGCTCCAAAACATTTTATGCCTTTAAATGTTTGTTAACTGAATCTATTACATAACCTATATTATGAGAAGTAGCTTTATTTATTTTTTCTATATCATATAAATAAATGTGTTTCTATTAATTTATCTTTATTGTTAAATTTATTGCACAACAAGTCCCAAGCAGCTGAATAATTATGTGCCGAAAATGGCAATGAATCTATAACTTGGAGAGCATTGTTGTCCAATGAGGATCTTAAATAATGAAATGTTTGGATATCTGTTATAACTGAATTTTCATGAATTAATGACAAAAATGTATCCCTGAATTCCAGCCAATGGCTTACAATACCTGAAAATACCGGAAGCTTAATATCGGGTAATTTTATATTAACTTTATTATTAGAAGTGGAGTAATTACTTCGCGTTTCCTCCTCGTCCGTTGAAGAGTATTCTGATATGGTACATTTTGCATTAGCCACAACCTTATGATAATCATTTTCAAAATTACTACGCTCATCAATCTGGATTGCCAAATCATCTGATATCATTTCAATTTCAGTCTGAATAATATCAAATTCATTAAAAGCAACATTAAGTTTTTCTAATCTATTCTGAATTTCAGTTATGTCATGGGTAGATAACTCATCTTTATGTATTGTTTTTTCATAATAGTTGCAAAATATTGTTAGTTTTGCTTTATACGTCGCCCTTTTTTTGATTAAAGTTTGAAATTGTTCATTACTAGCTATAATTAATTTTTTTTTTAATAATAACTTTCTTATTCGTAGTCTGTGCAAAGCAGGGGTAATTTTTTACAAATACATAGGTTAAAATAATAACAAAACTACGTAAAAAATTTTAGAAAGCCCTTATCAAAAATATTGGAAAGAACTCACAGTAGTCACTGCAGAAACGGCAATTTTTAGGCTTCAAACTTAAATGTGGCGGCCTATCCTTGCTTGCTCTGGTTTCTTTGTTGAAGTCATGAATCGCTGAATTTCATTCTCATGCGGTTTGATAGGACCATGTTGGGGACTGATGTAGTGGACTGTAGTTTTATATATTTTTTATTACAACGTTAAACAGAGTTAATATTATAGAACAAGAATGACGTTAATTAAAATTTTATTATTCACTGTCAATGTTTTTTTTTTTAATGACATCACCGTCAACCATTCTCCGTCAATGATTTATGAAAGTCTTATTCTTATCCTAAACACAATGCCTAAAAAAAAATCATCATTTTGTACTTCTACATCCCTAGAAATACCTTTTCTTTCGTCACCTGCACAAGCAGTTTTAAGTAATTTTGAAAAATAAAGTTATAATTCAGCACGTGCTTAACCTTGCTGTTTTTGCTTAAAAATTCAAGCGGAGGATGGCCCTTAAAACCATTGAGCTGTACATATTGCTTTTGATCACATAAATAGGATGAAAGAGTGCAATTAAAGACGGAGATAATTCAAATACAACAAGTTTGTGAAGCAGAATGTCGTTTTGCTGTTAGAGGGCGCAACTGTTAACTTCAAAATAAAAAAAAATCATACAATGGAATTTCTTTTCGCCCTCTAGCGACAAAACTATTAGAAACACAAAAAAAGTTAAATATAAAAGTTGTATTCTCTATAATTTACCATTTTGTCCCCAACATTTCCTAGGATTAATAGGAATAGCTCAACATATTTTCTTACAAAATGCATTATTTTTACTTAAAATCTATAAAAAAAGGCCGAATAGCATAAATGTATATCCTTATCGCACCCTCAAGCGGCTAACTACGCTTAATTCGAAAAAAATATTAATACAAAAGTTGTAAAGAATTTAATTATCTAATATCCCCTTGTACTACGTTTTTATTGGAAATTCATACTTTTCCTGGAAAATACAAAAAAAAACACAAAAATTTTATATAAATGTATTTTTGTCAATACACACTCTTAAATTCGTTTTCAAAAGACACATCTTTTTTCCCATTTAACTTGGTATCTATAACAGTTTACGAAAACCCAAATTTTTGCGCCACCTTGTATATAATCTAGTAACTGTTGCGTATGTGACTCGCAACTCAAGCGAATATTAAAGACCCTGACTATATTTGTTACAGCAATTCACTTTCACTTAAACACTTTCTTAGTAACTACCATTTGTTCAAGATGCAAAAGTATCAGGTAAGTTTTATTTTAGTTTTTAATTTATTACGTCCTCGAAACTAATTTGTAGAATAAACAAATCGGTATATGAATACATAATAGTCAATTTATTTAATTTAAGTACTACCAGTGTTTTTTATAATTTTTAATGTGTTTAATATCAAAAACAATTGAAAGATAGATTCTTTGTTCTTCGGGTTAGAAAAATTATAATTTTAATTTTGACAAGTTTAAAATTTTAGATTTATTTTATCATCTTAATGGTAGATTACTTTTAATATATTTAATAGTATAAAAGTTAAACAAATTAAATAAAAATTTTATTTAAAATATGAATTTTTGAAACTATTTTTTTCTTAATTTCACAATTTTTTGATTAAAAATTTAAAAAACCAATGTAATTATATTTATTTTAGTTTCCTACCATTAATATTTTATATCAAAAAATAAGTTGATTTAATTGTTTTTATTCATAAATTACAATAATTGTTTTTATTTTAGCACTGCATCGTTCTCTTTGCAATCTTGATCAGTATAATTTCTGCTTTAGAGGAAAAACCAAAATCTTCGACCGAAAAATCTTCGTTATCAGATGAAGCACTAGAAGCCACATTAAAGGACAAAAGGTATCTTATGAGGCAGTTAAAATGTGCCTTAGGAGAAGCCCCGTGTGATTCTGTTGGTCGTAGATTAAAAAGTATGTAGAAACATTTATGTTGCAATCAAATAATTCTAAAAATTTAATTTTGATCAATTAATTAAAAAAATTTCTATAAAAAGTTTAACGTTTTTTCGTTATCGGGATAAGAAGAATATTTTAATTTAAGTATATTTTCTTCATATCTTTTAGCCCTCGTAACAAGAAAACTATAATATATATAAAAACCAATTTAACGCAATAACAATACATTTTTTTATAAGTGTGATTTTATTAAAAATTTTGGAAAAATATTATGGAAGTGGGGGAAAGATAAGACTACAATAATATTTTTTTTTTGTTTTCACTATTTTAGACTCTCCTTTTTCTCAAGTATGCAATTATTTTTTAAAAATGTTTGAAAAATCGACACTTGATATAATCATATTTTAAATAACGTTGAAATCGTTTTAAAATATTATATAGTATTCTTGTTCTGCGGGTGAGAAGAATATTTTAATTTAAATATATACTTTTCATATCTTCCAGCCCTCGTAACAAGAAAACTGTAATGCATATCAAAATCAGTTTACCGTAGTTCGAAAGGAAATAAACAATTTTTATGAGTGTGAATTTTTTTAAAATTCTAGAAAAATAATTTGTGGGCGTGGAGGAAGGAAGACACAAAACTCTTTTTTATATCTTCCAGCCCTCGTAACAAGAAAACTATAATATAAGATGTATAAAAACCAGTTTAACGTAGTTTGAAAGGAAATTAAAAATTTATAAGTGTGAATTTTTTCAAAATTTTAGAAAAATAATTTTTGAGCATGGAGGAAGGAAGAGACACAACTATTTTTTATATTTTCCAGCCCTCGTAACAAGAAAACTATAATATAAAATGTATAAAAACCAGTTTAACGTTGTTTAAAAGGAAATAAGAAATTTTATGAGTGTGAACTTTTTCAAAATTCTAGAACAATAATTTGTGGGCGTGGAGGAAGGGAGAGACACAACTATTTTTTATATATTCAAGCCCTCGTAACACGAAAACTATAATATAAAATGTATAAAACCAGTTTAACGTAGTTTGAAAGGAAATAAAAATTTTCATGAGTGTGAATGTGGTGTATTCACCTTCGATAATTCTACTCAGAATAAAACTACGATCAACGGGATGATACTTATTTACTTTTATGTTTAATCATGGGAATACAATGAATCTTATCTTTCCTACGCAGATGTTTACAGATTGGAAAATATCGTTCCCATATCATCTGCCTAGTTAACAATAGTTGAAATCCCTCCCTGTCACTTGTCATCCATCGGAGTACTTGTTCCGACGTTGCTAAGTTTGCAAAGTAAATCACAATATTTTAAAATATCCTGAAGTATTTAACAGAAAGTTGGGTAAGTTTTCTTTATCTAAAGTTAAACTATATTTAAAGGACAATGTTAGTCCCATTTTTTGCAAAGCACGTCCAATCCCATTAGCATTTAAACAAGCAATAACGGAGTTATTGGATAAGCTAGAAAGCGAAGGAATCATAACAAAAATTGAAACGTCAGAATGGGCAACACCCCTAGTACCAGTATTAAAAGAGAATGGAGATATCCGATTATGTGGAGATTATAGTGTAACGGTTAACAAGTTTTTGGAGAACATGGAGTACCCACTACCAAGAGCAGAGGAAATTTTTGCTAAATTACATGGAGTCATTCATTATACTAAGTTGGATTTATGCAGAGCGTACAACCAGTTTGAAGTTGACCAAGTCTCCAGTAAAATATTAACGTGGAGTACACACAAAGGTTTATATGATGCAAATAGATTACCTTTTGGCGTTAAAGTAGATAGTTCTATTTTTCAAAGACATCTGGAACAATTATTAAAGAATATTCCATCATGTGTATGTTATTTAAGATGATATAATCTTGACAGGTGAAAACGAGGAGGAACATTTGAAAACACTTTCGCAAGTATTAGATCCACTCAAGAAAGCAGGTTTAACGGTAAACATAGACAAGTGTGAATATTTCAAAGCGGAGGTAGAATACCTAGGACATACAATAACAAAAGGGGGTGTGATATATGTAAACTTGTCATCCGTCGGAGTACTTGTTCCGACGTTGCCAAGTTTACATATGTCACAGTGAACTCTTTCAAAATTTTAGAAAAATAATTTTTGAGCATGGAGGAAGGGAGAGACACAACTATTTTTTATATCTTGCAGCCCTCGTAACAAGAAAACTAGAATATAAAATGTATAAAAACCAGTTTAACGTTGTTTAAAAGGAAATAAAACTTTTTATGTGTGGATTTTTTCAAAATTCTAGAAAAATAATTTGTGGGCGTGGAGAAAGGGAGTGACACAACTATTTTTTATATCTTGCAGCCCTCGTAACAAGAAAACTACAATATGAAATGTATAAAAACTAGTTTAACGTAGTTTGAAAGGAAATAAAACTTTTTATAAGTGTGGATTTTTTCAAAATTCTAGAAAAATAATTTGTGGACGTGGAGGAAGAGGGAAACACAACTATTTTTTATATCTTCCAGCCCTCGTAACAAGAAAACTATAATATAAAATGTATAAAAACCAGTTTAACGTAGTTTGAAAGGAAATAAAACTTTTTATAAGTGTGGATCTTTTCAAAATTCTAGAAAAATAATTTGTGGGCGTCGAGGAAGGGAGAAACACAACTATTTTTTATATCTTCCAGCCCTCGTAACAAGAAAACTATAATATAAAATGTATAAAAAACAGTTTAAAGTAGTTTGAAAGGAAATAAAAATTTTTATAAGTGTGAATTTTTTAAAAATTGTAAAAAAAAATGTAGGGGAGAAGGAAGAGAGTGACTACAATAATATTTACAACATTTTGGTCTCTCCCTATTCTAAAGAATGTATCTTCTTTGCAAATTTTTAAAATATTCACATTCATAGAATTTTGTATAGCCTTTTAAATGACGTTAAAATCAATTTGAAATTTTATACAGATTTCTTGTTAAATGGACGAGAAAAACATTTTAATATAAACATATACTTTTCATGCCTTCCAGCCATTGTAATAAGAAAACTGTAATATATATTAAACCAGTTTAATGTAGTTTGAAAAAGAATAAAATTTATTATAAGATTTTTTTTTTAATTTTAGAAAAATAATTGTAGGAGTGGGGAAAGGGAATAAAAATTGTTTTTTGGTTTTTACAATTTTAGTGTCTCTTTCTCTTTTTCTCAAGTACGCAATAATTCTGATAAAAATTTAAAAAAAAATTCTTGAAATTATATGTTAAAATTTTCATTATTGTATTAATTGGTACAAAATTAACCAAAAATAACTAAATTATATTGAATCATATTCATTTTCAGGTTTAGCTCCATTAGTACTTCAAGGATCGTGCTCCCAGTGTAGTCAACAAGAACAAAGGCAAGTAAGGAAAGTTCTTTCGTATATGCAAGTTAATTTTCCAAAAGAATGGAACAAGATTTTAAAATCATATACTGGATAAATATGAATACCAAAATTATTATTATTAATTAGAATTAAAATAAATAAAATTTTATTATATTTAATTTTATATTTCTTAGAAAATAGGTTTAATTTTATCGTTGTTTAAAAGCTCATTTTCGGTTTATAAATTTCACACCAATAATAGAAATTAACGCAATAAATTTCTTTTTTTTTCACTTCAAGCAATTAATCAAACTCGGTTAACTGTACAATTCCATCCATTTGGCGAAAAAGTGATTTATTTGAAATTGTGTTTGTCACACACACAATACTTTTTCAATGGATTTATTTTTCGACAAATGCAGTGTCACCCAAAAGACTAATTATGTTAGTCCACAGACCATTGAAACTTTTCTATTTTGATATAAGTGATAACAATTTCTTTATTTCTTTAAGTTTGGACAGTGAATTATGTTGTTATTTTCATAATAATAGTGGTATGTTTTAACAAATATACAATGTGTCATCATACGATTTATTTTGCGATGAACGGTTGTAACGAAGTTATTTTCCGTGATAATTAAAATATTTAAATTGAATCGCGCACGGCACTGGATATAGAATTACTTTAATGTGAGAGATTAGCCGTAAAAGTTGTAATCCCCCGCCGAAAGATGGAGTATTTGTTTTGCATATCTAGCCGACCTTATGGTATACGGCAGTCGATCAGTTAGCTGCAGTGGCAGCCCGAAGACAGACTGAGTTCCAGTGGCAGTGTCTGGACCTAGAGATTCAACTCAAGCTGAACCATGAGGAAATACTATCGTTAGAAAGTATATTAGCTGATATCACTCGGGAATCTTTTTCTTTAATTTTCTTATTGCTATTTTTTTCATAATGAGGAAAAAATTAGATATGGCATCGTTTTATAACTTGGGTACAAAAGAGCATCAACTATGACGTATCACATTTGTCATTAAATACTTGATAGGCTTCACAGAGCAGAATATTAAGAGATCGTTTCTCTCTCTTCAGCTCTTATTCTAGCAAATATCTCATACGTGATTGGTAGTTAGGTCTGCCGCAAACAAACAAACCATTTGTGTAAATATTTAGTTCGGAAATTACTATTCAGTGTGATTCGAAAATACCGGATATAGATGCAACTTAAAATATAAGAAAAACCCAATAGTTAAGACGTTAAGGGTGGGTTGTAGCAACTGGGTTTAAACTTGGTTCAAAGCTAAACTTGGTTCTCTGTAAAAAACGTGTTGTATCAATTGGGATCAGATATCAAACCAGGTTTAACCTTCAAGTCAGTTTACTCATGATTGTTGAAGGTTTAAACCATGGTCAAATGTTAAAGAGTGTTTCTTAGGTTATGTTAATTAATAACTAGTATAAAAAATATCAGTAGGTATATAATATTATGGACAACTTTGCAGAACTTACAGATGATGAGGATTTGTTGGAATTGATAAATGTTTTAATGGCCCCTTGAGCACCAAGAACCTTCCGTGAAAGACCCAATCATTTTGTAAAGTGGAATGACAATGAATTTAGGGCTAGATTTCGATTATCAATGGCAACTGTGCGTATTGTAGTTGATGAAATCAGAGTATATATTTCTTGTATTCGACATTTGTAAGTATTTTAGAATTGTTTTCTAATTTTTGCGAATTATTATTAGTATTTATTTTCAGCAATAGTGCAGTAACACCTGAAGAAATAGTGTTAATAACTCTTCGTTACCTTGCAACTGGGTCAATTTTACAAATCATGGGAGATTTTTGTGGAATTGATAAATCAACTGCAAGCCGAATAATTTCTAAAGTTATTAGAAGTATTGCTCGATTGGCCAATGAAATAATAAAAATGCCATCAAATGAAATAAAAGTCGATAAAGTTAAAAATGGATTTTTTGAAATGGCAAGATTTCCGAAGTGTATTGGTGCTCTAGACTGCACCCATGTTCGAATTATTTCTCCTGGTGGTGAAGATCCTGAAATATTCAGGAATAGAAAAGAATTCTTTTCTTTTAATGTGCAAGCAGTATGTGACCATAAACTACAAGTACAAGATATAGTATGCAGGTGGCCTGGGTCGAGTCATGATAGCACCATATTTAATAATTTCAGATTAAGGGGTAGAACACCTTTACTAAATCCTCGAACCCGTAAAGAACATTTGTTTAACGAGTCACAAATAAGAACACGTAATCCAGTGGAAAGATGTTTTGGAGTTATTAAAAAACGTTTTCCTGTGCTAGCTCTTGGTATACGTTTACACGTGTCTAAAGTTGAAGTTATTGTCGTTAGTTGTGCAGTATTACACAATATTGCATATCAAACAGGAGAACCAGAACCAGAAGTCAACTTGGAAATCGCAGAAGCAATTAGGGAAACAATGAATATTAATTTAAATACATACCCTGATAATATTCCAGATCATTTCAATTTTAATAGTCTGAAAAGGTATAATTTGATAAACACTTATTTCAGAAACCTCAGATGGTTAGTGTTAGGTTCAATGTAAGTGGGGCACTCAACCACCCCTCCACTAATAAATATTCATTTTTTAAGTGTTATTTGTTTAATCAGTGTTTTATATTTTTCTCAATGCTGTAACGTTTGTAATCGTATAGTATGTTATCTTGAGACACCATGTATATAGTATGTATCATGTATGCTTTCTTTACTTATATATAATAAAAATCGTTGTTCTAATCAAAAAAAAAATTGTATTATTAACTACAAACAAATTATTCTAAGTCTTTTAAAAGTTTTCGTTTTTCTAATTGTAACAGTTCCATACGAATACTGTGTTTTCTTCATTCATTTGCATTTTTTGCCTGTGAAGTTCCTCTGTATGTTTCATTTGTAACTTGTGGCGTTCCTCCATTATTTTTAATTTTAACCGGTTCTCATCAGCTTGGCACAGGTGATTAGCCTTTTGGCCCTCTTCTTTCGATTTTACCCACTGTCCTATTTTAGTTTTTAGGTCAGTTACATTTGGGACTGTTCTTTTTAAATTTGTGGAAGTAGGTGTTTTTAACTGACCTGGTGTATATTTTGACCAATCAGATGATTTTTGTTTTTTGTTTGATGGTTCACCTTCCTCCAGTGTTGATTTTGGCACTTCATAGTTTTGACAGTCTTTTCTGTCATTGGCTTCATTTACAACTTCTTGATCACTGTCATATAGAAAAACCATATTTTGTAAATTATGGTTGTCGTTCTCCATGTTTTCGATGTTTTCCCTATCCCTGTCATCGTCTTTGTCCCCGTCAAACTGGGAGTTAAACCCAGTAGCTCTGCTTCCCAGAATTTCCCTTATGTCCTTGTCGATTTCATTTTCATCATCTGGTTTATAAGGACCACCCCCTGTTCCATACAAATAATGTTTGGTATCAGAAAACTTTTTTTTTGATCTTTTTTTAATGTTCGCATATTTACTTTTACAAGCTTCAGTACTTCTATACTCTTCTCCTGAAAGCGCGTTAAATTCTAGGATAATCTTTCCCTAAGCAGAGAGTTTATCTTTGTTTATAACAGTGTCCATTTTTTTATTTTCAATGATATCTAAATATTTATTTTTTATTATCGACACCAAAATATTTTCTTCCTTTAATGAAAAATTTCTTTCCCGTTTGTTTTTTTCACTTGCTGAAATAGAACCAGAAATAAGTACTTTTCATTTAAATTTTAAGTTTTTAACATACCCATTGTTTTGTAGCCCGTAGGTTCTTAATATTAAATTCTATATAGTCAATACGATTATAGCTAATATCCCTATCTTATACTTTATAAACTAATAATAAAATAACACTTTAATTTTTTCTTTGTCTGATTTTAACCTCAATCAATTGTCAAAAACACAAAACATTCCAGAAATGTATCGAATGAAGTTAGATATCAGTGTTGCCAACCATATAGATTCAAGGTTCAGTTAACTACCGTTAGACCCGTATTGATACAATGGAAATACATTTGAACCGGGTTCCGTTCTGATCCATGGTTCCTGTGATCCAGTAGTTAACTGTTTGTGATACAACCCACCCTAATTGTTTTTGAAAACAAATATTTTATACTAGGTCATAGGCCAATAAAAGAGCAAGAAGGAGAAGATGAAGAAAACAAACATTAACCTCAAATTCATAACTGTCATGTTACATCTGTCACTGTCTTTGAGATTTGCGGTATTGCCAATGATTGCTCAAAAAGAAGGTGCGGCAGATTTTCTTCTTCACCGCCGCCGGATTTTGGTAAATTAATATGGGTTGCGTGCCCATCTAAAAGTAGAAGAAATGGATCTTCTGTTGGCTTGGCAAAAGTAATAAAGCGCTCAAACCACTTTCAAAAATATCCTTTTGTATCCAACCACTTTTGTGATATTCGGCTGAAGTCCCTGGTGGTGTACCTTCTAATAACTCTTGATTTTTTACATACAAACATGATGGGCATATAACGTCCTGCAGCACTCATACAAGTTTCTGCTGTAACCAAAGTTCCTCGCTCCCTTAAAACAACATTCCAACCTGACGTTTACCTCGCAGTGCGAGAACGTTCGATTACTTCTTTGGAACAGTCGTCACACCAGTTTCATCCACATTGTAGATTTTATCTGGTAAAAACTGGTATTTGGCGAATAATCTTTCCAATGCATCAAAGAAATTGTTTACTACTGGTCTATTAAAACCCATTGCTTCTGGCGATCTAAGCCTCAGTTCAGGATTACGCTTAAGAAATGAGTATATCCAACACTTTCCAGTTATCTGTTTGCCTCTGTTGAAAATGTGCGGAAAGTTGTTCCGCTCTGGAAGTTCGTAATTCCCTTAATGTTAGTCTGAAAACTCTACTTTCCATTAGAAGAGCATACTCTACAAGTTAGTTTTCCTGCCTTAAGGTAAACACTGGTTTACGACTTCCTAATGAACGTACAATACGTTGTACAAATAATAGACACAACAGTATTAAAACATTATTCTTGCTTGCATCGGAAATAGTTGCACCTGATTTTTATTTCTTAAGATGGTTCTCCAATGTGGTCTGGGGTATTGAATATGCCTTTGAAACTTTAAAATAGCCCATGTTTCCATTTATCACCTCTTGAATTCCATGCTCTCTTCCGACCAAGACTGACGGTTTGTTTTCCGTTTATAATTACTAGCCATATTGTATAAATAACCTGTAAGGAAAAACTACGTGAAAAATGTATAAGGTTATAAGGTACCCACTAGTACCCCATTTTATCGCACTGGTACAAAATTTACAAAATATGTTGTAACTCGGCTAAAATGTGTAGTTTTATTCTACAAGATAAATCATTACATCGCTTAAAAAGTAATTAAACCCATAGATATTTACCTGAGCATATAATGTTAACGATTTTTAAAGTCCTCGCAAAAAACTATTTACCATCAAATTTTAATAATCCTTATAAAAACTTAACTTTTGTCTGCAAAATCTGAAAAAAAAGATACAATCGGTTCACTACTCTTTAAGCAACTGAATAGAATCATGCCCAACGCGGTTGAGCACCTCCACTTGCTAATGGTCGAGACAAAGGCACGAAAATGGAGTACTTCATCTTATCCGAATACCCCATTTTATTCCACTCTCCCCTATTCAGTTTTATTTACTTTAATTTATTTTACCTATTGTATTAACAATAATTTAGTTTATTGAATCTAAAATAATTTAATTACGATCTTAGCAATAGATCTTGCAGTAATGACCGGGGACCCTACTATGTATCCATTGAACATCAGGAAAAAAATATAGGTCACCTATTTCGAATTAGAATGGGACATTTTTTACGGAATATTGATACTTTTAAAAATAATATTAAAGATATTAAACCGATTTGATTAAACATAGTAAAAATAATCTTCCGAAATTAATAAATGACGAACTACGTAATTGAACAAGATATTGTCACGCCCTCATCAGTATAACAGCTGATCTTCCTTGGGGAATGTTAATAAAACGCAGGTATCAACAAATATAGTTTGGTTTACTGCCAACAATAACAATGGGGATAATAATAAGATATTAAATATACAATCAGTCAATATAAACCGTACAATATAATTTAAACAACGGTTTCTTATCACAATGCTTTAAGTGCGTAGGAGAACGTGTTTGATGTGTTCCTACGCCCTTAAAGCATTGTGGTAAGAAACTATTGTTTAAATTATATTGTACTATACTATATTGACTAATTGTATTGTATCCCTATTGTTATTGTTGGCAATACCCAACTATATTTGTTGATAAGTGAGTTTTATTAACTTTCCCCAAGGAAGATCAGCCTGAACGATTTATGAATATTAGTATTCATAAATGTTGAAAGAACACTAGACTGCGAGCATTATTTTTAATATATAAAATTTAAAGTGATGAGATTTTTCCAAGACATCGAAGGACCAAACTTTTTAGGTAGGAGTTAAACCAATATGAATGTTAAATAAAAACAGTATTTAAAATAGGAATGTGATTTTTATTCTTTTTTGTCCAAGTATGAAACATGAACAGTAAATAACATAAAGCGGCACATTAATTTAAAATATGAAACCTAAATCAAATATTACTCATCACTTCACTCACTGTAAAAACTATTTACATTTTTTCTTGTTATAAAAACTCAGAAACTTTTTGGGCGCGGTTTATTACGCACCATTTTAATTATTTGAAGAAACTTTTGTGCTCTTTTGAATGCGACTGCGTCTGTTTACAGTCGGTGTGCGAGAGGGAATTATTGTGCTCTGAATTTTAGCGGAGAGGAGGGTGGCTATTTTTTTATTGGTAGGAGACATGAGACGTGGTATCCAACTAGCCTTGAATTCAGAATCTTAGCGGGAAGAAATATATCTATATTTTTTGTCTTTTATAATGATGGGATAATATGAGAGAAAGATAAGCTTGCTTGTATAGCAACGGTCACTAATGTATTTTGGTTTTGTTAACGGTATATTGCAAGTAGACAGAAAAAAGTCTGAGAGAAAGACGGAATAATTTTGTATTGATTTTAAATCTATTTTTAGATTTTAAAATATTAAAATATACAATAATAGACATTAGTATGAACTGAAAGATTAATATTATTAATTTTAAAAGAAATATGAATTATTTTGTATTTTATGGATAATATTCCAGTGAAATTTATCCACAGCCCTTATACTGACGAGGGCGTGGCAATATAATCCGAGTATTGGAACTTCTCCTTACAGGGCGACAGTTATTTTCGTATGCCGAGATACCAGCTTCCTGTAATTGGTCTGCTGTTATCTCCAGGTCTGTTGATTTTCTTGTCTCTATTTTAACCCACCTTAAACTATTTTCTAGGTCTGCTTCATAGGCTTCCCAGTCTGTTTTCCGTGGGTTACGATAAGTTTTTTGTTAGGTAATTGGTCTCCTATATAAAAGTAAATGTGTCTGTGGTCTGAAAAGCTGAGCTGCTCAGACATATGCGTGTTTCTTACAAAATTACTGATAAAAGTAGTACCTATTGTAATGTCTATAACCTCCTTTCTAGTCGAAGTAACAAAGGTAGGTTTATTGCCTATATTTAATATGTCCAAATTATTTACCGTAATAAATTCTAGTAAAGACTCACCTCTTTCATTGGTGTCGCTGCTACCCCAGGTCAGATGGTGTGCGTTGGCATCGCATCCGATGACACATTGTACACCCTTCTCCCGGCAGTGCCTTACCAGTTCATCTAGTTTCCTGCGTGGTGGTGGAGTAGGGTCATTTGATATTTGCATGCAACAATCACAACTAATTTAGAAACAACTTAATTTAAAAATTATGAGATCTAGGTGTCGCTTTTCCTACTAATATTACATTACTATTGAATACAAATAATAAGAAAATATTTGATATTTTTATAAAATTTATTAAGGATTCCAAAATTAATATATAAACTGAAATAAAATATTCTGTGGCAAATAGATTTAATCCAATGCCAATTTCACTCCCACAGACACAAACGGCATAATTTATTTTAACATTGTTTATTGTTTTCCTTTTTGAATAAGTTTCTCAACTCAGAA
The DNA here is from genome assembly GCA_963243735.1 of Neocrepidodera transversa. Lineage (NCBI taxonomy): Eukaryota > Metazoa > Arthropoda > Insecta > Coleoptera > Chrysomelidae > Neocrepidodera > Neocrepidodera transversa. The sequence continues at coordinate 25,949,949 of OY725344.1, read as the reverse complement.
GTAAAATGGAAGAAGATTATAATAAAAGCAAAACACATCAACTAACAAATTTGATACTTAACCCAATTTAAATCTCGTAATATTAGTTGAGTATGAAATTATAAGTAATTAATTGGTGGTAAATTAAATTCTTGATTCAAATATTCTTGTTGCATTTTCCTCGACGATCATAACATCAAAATTTGTTTAGTGCAATATCCCCCTCTATTCATTTATTAAAACGTGACAAGTGAACGGAAACAACAGCGTTTAAATAGAGCTTAACACAAGAGATCGTAATACGTTTTCTCGTGAACCGACAAGCTTGTTATGATTTATGGAAAATTTTAATTGCGGACATAAATTCCCCTAAACCCTTTTAAACGCTAACGAGGTCAAATTATATTAAGTAAGGTTACAAAAAGTTTTCTAAATATTATAGTAATTATAAGATGATTATAGTTTTTATAGAACCTTATATTAGAGTCCATCTCCTTAACAATAATGTCATAACGCGCAGTAAAAAAAAATGCGTTTTGTTTTGATACGAAAATAAAATATCCCTTGAATTCTAAAGAGCCCCACGTTGGCCAGCGACATTTGTAATGATATTTTAACCCTCAATCTTGGGGTGGGTTCTACGAAAAATATTACAATAAATATTATAACCTTAAAACTGTTCATTTGGCCTGTTCATCCTGTTCATTAACATTTCTTTTGTTACAGTTCCAATATATATCTTTTTATATTCTTGTATTCAATGATTGTTTACAACTTTGAAAAATTTTTCTTATCAGTTCTTCTTTGTTTACGGTTTCTGATTTTTCAGAAAATTTATAATTTAATGTTAATCTTCCTCTAAGTATACATCTTCTGATTGATAGAAATTGATATCTTCCAACGAAAATCCTTTTAATTTAACTATTTGCTTTAATAAATTAAGATTTTATTTTATAAATTTTTTATTTAAATCTTTTTTAACTAAATACATTTTTTTATTGGTTTATAAATTTTCCATTTTTTACCATTTCTACATTATTTTCAATCAATTAAAACTTTTTTATTAATTCTTTTGACAAAGTTATTTATTAGTTATCAATAAAAATAAATGACAAAAAATGACAATATCTTATTTAAAATTTTTCTTTTCATTTTTTTTTACTTGATTACTTTCCGAAAAAAAAATCTTTTAACCATTAAATTATAAAATTCAATATTCAAGCAAATTATTTTATTACAATATATACTATTGGGATTTAGTTCAATTTAAATATAAAATTTTGAGGTTTTTTTTTTTTTTTTTTTTTTTTTTTTTTTTTTTTTTTTTTTTTTTTTTTTTTTTTTTTTTTTTTTTTTTTTCGGGACCTTTCTTTGCAACCGGATTCACTGCAGCCCCATGGGCTTATTGCGTTATCTCCCGTCTTTTGTCTACTGCACCCAGTCCATCAACCTTGTTCCCTGTACTAGTTTGTACAGGTTCTTTAATGGCTGTTTGTAGTAGTCTTCTGGATCCATTTTTGGTTTCCCATAAATTCTTTGCCTTCTGTGATCCAGCGCCTCACAGTTGCATAGTATGTGGAGTGCATTCTCGGTCCCTTTATTGCATTTGCGTCATTTACGGTCGCCGTTATATAGCCCCATTTTGTTTAGATGCTCTCTGGTGGGAAGGTGTCCCGTGAGGAGCCCTGTGGTAATTCGTAGTTGATTCCTACTCATTGAAAGCACTTCTTCAGTTACGTTCTTTGTCGGTTCTTTTATAAACTTTTTCCCGTGTATAAGTCCGGGTACATTGTCCCAGTATAATTTGTGTTTTCGCTTGATCCAGTCTTTTATATGGTTCCTAAACGTACGTTTTGGTACGCCCGTCGCTGGTTCTGGACCAATTAATGGGGTGGACGACCCGCTTCTTGCGAGCTCGTCAGCCTTTTCGTTTCCAGCGATACCCTTGTGACCTGGTACACACGATAAAGTTACTTTATTGTGGGTCGCCAGTTCCCTAAGTTCTTTGCCTCATTCCCATACCAGTCTAGATGTCACCTTTGGACTTCTTATGGCCTTAAGGGCTGCTTGACTGTCTGAGTAGATTATGATTCTTTTACCCTCGTGGGCTCTCATAATACTGTGTCTCGCACATTCGAGTATTGCATAGGCCTCTGCCTGGAATACAGAGGTATATTTTCCAAGAGAGAAACTCTCTTGGTACTTGTTCTGTTCGCAGTATATACCAGCTCCAGTTCCCCCTTCGGTTTTTGACCCGTCTGTGTACCAGGTAATTCCGTTAGGGTTTGTCCTGAAATCTGTGCTTGTATTCAACTCATTCCGATTCTTAATTATTATTCTCATATCTTTGTTGAAGCTATATTTAGCAGTCATGTAGTCTGACCTCATGCCAAGCATGTTGCCTCCCACATGATCTAGCTTGGTATGTCCCAGTCTATGATTTCTTTCATAGAATGGTAAGTCCTCTAGCCATCTTAGAGCCATTCTAGCCTCCCCCATTATAACGTATTGTAATGGTGGGAGGTCAAGAAGAGTTTCCAAAGCAGCTGTGTGTGTTGTTTTTATGTTCCCCGCTATTCCAAAGCAGGCAAGTCTTTGTATCTTGCCCAATTTGGAGACAGCGGTCCGTTGTTTTATCTTTGGCCACCAGACCAGAGATGCATATGTTACCATGGGCAGCACTACCATATTGTACAACCAATGTACCATTTTTGGATTGAGCCCCCATGTTTTTCCATACGTGCGTCTAGCTATCATTAGAGTGGCAACCGCTTTCGTATGTATTTTTGAATCTGAGGGTTTTAGAAGTTATTCCAATTTTTCGAAAAAAATATGCATGCAGAAAAACACAGAGGAATTTTAGAAAATTAAATTTTATACTTTTTTAGAATTACACAAAGTAACCTATTCGGCTTTTTTGTAGATTTTCAGTCTAAATAATGCATTTTCGAAGAAAATATATTTAAAGTAAAGTTGTAAAGCATGTAATTCCCTACAACTTTTGTAAATAACTTTTCTCGAATTCCCCAACGTTTTACCGCAAGAATACAAAATAATACACATGTTTTCTTTTAAATTTTAAAAACAAACAATATACTTAAGTGCAAAATGTTTAAATGTTTAATTACTTACAACTTTTGAATCAAACCTTTTCCAGAATTACTTATAGTTTACCGCTAGAGGGCGCAAAAAAAGTGCACTAAGGTTTTCCCGACTGTAGTCCAAATGTTCAATAGTAAAGTTATAGACATCATATTCCCAGATTGTATATAAACCTTTTTGCAAAATTCCTAACAGTAACACCGAATATGTTAAATAATTGAAAATTCGTAATTAAGCTATTGTTAAAGAAATAGAAATACCATTTTCCTAAAATCCAGTTAGAGGGGAGAAAACGGCGAAGTGCTTTTTATGAAAAATTAGAATTTAAGCCTTGGTGCAACGAAGAGCCGCGCTAAGAGTAGCCAACGCCTATAGAACGGTGTCGATCAGAGCCATCCAAGTAGTAACAGGAACATTGCCGATACATATTATGGCGGAGGAGAGGGGAAGATTGATGAAAAGGGGAGGAAACCCTACATGGGAGAAGGCAAGAAAGGAAGAGAGGGAAATAAGCCTAGGGAAGTGGCAAAGGGAGTGGGAGGCTCAGACTGACTTCGGACAGTGGAGTCCGGATGTCCACCGTTAGGTTAGATATCAGCATAGGGTAGTATCTTGTAGACAGGGTCAAAAGCGATGACGACGAGTGCCACTATTGCGAGGAATATGACGATGTTAGGCACACCATTTTGCAGTACTCTAGATGGGTTCTAAGCAGGCAGACATGTGGTTTGGAGGGGAAAGAAAACAGGGGAGGCAATAAGAAGGATGGTGGGTGGGATCATGAAGAGCAAGGAGGAGGATGAGACGAAATACAAGGGTGATCAACGCGGTAGATGGTAAGAGCAACGCGGTAGATGGTAACGTAAGACATAGCCTTGCTCCACGACGAAAGTCGAGAGTTGATACCATGGGGTAAGAGCTTACGCTTACCGCACAACATCGCGAAAATTCATTTATAGGGGGAGGACGGGGAGCTTTTTTATGTGGCTATTTTATTTGCAGAAGGAGGTGCTTAGTAAGAGAAAGAATAATATTATTTTTCCCTTTCTGTTCAATTTATTATTATTTTCCCAACTTTCCTTTATTTTTTTTTTCTTTTCTGAGGGGAAATGTAAACCTACCTCTATATAATTCCCAGGTAACATAGACACCACGTTATCTCCGATATTATATAAGTAGGATCTTATGCGAACTCCTATTGCGAGGTGTTCCATCTATTTGCGAGTTCCTAAATTGAACAGAACCATGCAGAATATTTTTTTTTTGATATTTTGTTTTTGTTATTTTGTTTTTTAATGTTTTGATTTTTGATATCTTAATTTTTGATATATTGTAATTCAATTTTTTGTTTTTCGATATCTTGTAATTCGATTTTTTGGTATTTCGATATACTGCAATAATTTCTATAGATATTTTGTAATAAGATATTTTAGTTCTGTAAGAAGGAAGATGTGAGTTGCATACCTACTGACGCGGTAGTGGTTGCATACCAAGTAGGACATCGCCTCTCACCCATAAAGCCAATAGAATACAACAAATGGGTTGAGTATGTGAGACGACACTTAATAAATATCTACAAATAAAAATGTTATAATTATTGAAATACAATCATAGCAGAAGCACTGAGTACGATGATCACACAGTTAGCTATCATGTGAACTCACAGAAACCTCGGCATGAACAAAAAATGAGAATTTCCCAAAGAATTCGCCACAATGTTTCGCAGAGAACTCATCAGAGTGTATTGTTCGAGAATCTTAAAATAAGTTACAAAAGTTCTCACAATTCCTTAAAAATAGCTCGCCGAGCTATAGTCTAAAATATCATTCGATTCAGAATAGCATGTAGATGATTATTGAAAAAATTCAAGAGCCGCTTGCAAAAATTCCAAGTGTTATAAACAATTAACTGAAAAAAATGGGGTTTAGTTTTTTGCAAATATCTCAAAATTGACATTTTTCAAATTTGATTCAAAAAGAGGAGGAAAAAATTGAACGTCCCGGAACTGTAAGACCAATATTTATAATTTTCCCAGAGGGTTAAAAATACGACCGAAAACGGGGACTCTTGCTAGCGTAAGCGTCGCCAACATTGATTGAACCTTTAATGAATAAATATTATTTAAACTAAGAAAATATGAAAATTAAGAGCTGAAAAAATTCAGGCATCTACTGGATAGATTTATGAACCAGAATCCGCCCCCAAAACATTTTTATCGCGATTTTTCTATTAATTATGCATTAGTTAATTAACAATCTTTTCCTACTTGAACATGAACATTATAAATGCGATAATTGTTGTAACAAATATGAATTTTTTTTGCTTTTTTGGACATATTTTTGAAAGGTCTCAGAAGAGATTCCCATTGGAAAAATTAATAAATTGTTATTTTTCACCTTGTTATTAACAATTTACTTAGGTAAAAAATTAAAAAGCTTGAATAATCATTGGAATTTTTTGTTTTCATATTTTTCTTGATTCGTTTTTTATGATCAGAATTCACATGAAAATGATGTCCAAAATTTTTTAATTCTTATTGTTTACAAAAATTGTTATAAACAAATGCGTCGTTTATAAGATAATTTAAAATTTCTTTTTTGGAAACATAATCATTAATGCAAATTATAATTTTTTCAAAAAAAAAATCGGTCGTCAAAAGTTTTTTATATTGCTTAAAAACGAATTTGTTAATTAACAATTTTTTTCTATCACCTGTAATTATTATTAAGCAACCACTTTTTATAATCATAATTTAACTTGTTCTTTGATAACTAAAAAAAATTGATGTTAATTAAATTTTCATTGTTTATTTAATAAACAATTTGTTATAGATAATTAAATTTTTTCTATATATTTTACTTTCCGACCCACCTCCTAGAAGGGAAAGTATTATGAACGAGCTAAAAAAAAAATCGAGATAAAAACAGAAATATCCATTTTCGGGTCCCCTGAGACGATTAAGACCATTTCCAGATGGAAGTCTGTCTGTCGGTCTGTGTGTGTGTATGTGTGTGTGTATTCTTCTACGATAGAGGCCACACGTTTAATCAGATTGAGCTGAAATTTGGTACAGGGGTTTGGGTTACCCGTCGCAAGAACCCATTAGTTTTGTACGACATCTGTCAAACGGAAGTACCACTATCAAAAAATGACAGATGCAATATGTCACGGAATTGGACATGCTATATGTCGTTTGAAAGCCCTCGAAAAACTCTATTCAGAACAGTCAAAATTATTTCTTCAACTGTCACCTGAAACTTTAACATTAAATATCTGATAAAGTATTCGTGGATACTCGTCGGGAAAGTTTTGGGGAGACACAACCGATTTTTTTCTTTTTCTACATAATGAAATAAAAACAGCCATGTGTTATTTTTTGAGAGAAATTATGTATATAGTAAAAAAAATTATTAAATAACAAATAAGTTTTCAAGCCATAATAAATGTTTTTAAGGAACGATTTTTTAAAAATAATTGTTAATTAACTAATGCATAATTAATAGAAAAATCTCGATAAAAATGTTTTGACCACGAATTATTGTTCATAAATCTATCCAGTAGATGTCTGAATTTTTTCAATTTTTAATTTTATTATTCAATAAGTTTAAATAATATTTATTTATTAAAGGTGCAAAGTGGGCGGCGCTTACACAAGCCATAGTCCCCGTTTTCGGCCGTATTTTCAAATCCCTGGGAAAATTATAAATATTGGTCCTACAATTCCGGGTGGTACAATTTTTTTTGGAAATTTCCACCTCTTTTTGAATATTTTTGTCACATTTGAAAAATGTCAAATAGTTTTTGAGATATTTGCAAAAAACCAAACCCCATTTTTTTTCAATTAATTGAGAAAACAGTTTGACCCAAAAAGCACTTGTTGACTAGACTACTACCTTTAGGCCCTCTTTGTGTTCCCTGGGTTCACCATGGCCAATCTAAAACCAGAGCTCTAGGAATGTTTTTGGCGCTCTTGGTAAATACCTAAAAGCCTTTCACACTTGTTACGTTGCTAATAATTTTTTAACGCTTCACCATTACAGCCAAACGGTTTTACATTTTCTTTCATCCTTTCTTTCTTTCTTTCTTTCTTTCTTTCTTTCTTTCTTTCTTTCTTTCTTTCTTTCTTTTATGTGCCCATATACTATCATTCTGAAGCAGTTATTGAAATATCCAGAAATTAAATTTTAGTCACGTGAATAGACAACATAAATAACCTAAATTTATTTTAGTACAAATAAGCAATTTAGTGTTATAATCTTAAAATCCGAAGCATGGTTTTTCAGTTAATACCTAATAGATGGGAATTCAATTGCAGTTATTCCACTAACATGAATCCCTCTTAAACATTCAATTATCGTTAGTAGATCTTAAATCAATAAAACCCTATATTTACTGAATCCTTTCCTTGAAAACCGTAACAAAACATTTATCAATTTGAAGTAAGTAGTGCATTAAACTTCGCGGCTGTCTCGAACATACATAAAGTGTACGAAGCTTATATTCAGCTTATTTTACCAGCATAGCGAGTTCTCTTTTAAGTTTCCTTAAGTACAAAGTACATACATTAACAATTTGTAATAGTTAGCACATTTATGAATATATCTAGAATTATGTGATTACAAAGATCATAAAATAACTAGTAAAATGTTATTTCAAATTGTTTATCGATTCACTGTAATGCGAGTTGACTAGTTTTTTTACCTACGCAAAAATTATTGTCGCGAAACCAAGTATCAATTACCACGTGGGAGTAATTCAAAAACACTGATGGTGAAAGCACAAAAAAAATATGAATTTTGCACTCAAAAACTGGGGAAAGTCCAGATAACTATTGGAAATTCTGGAAAAAGTAAGTTGTAGAGAATTTAATGATCTACAACAATGCAATTGATTATTTTGCACTCAAGTGTATTTTTTATCCTCAAAGTAAAAAAAAGGAAAAAATAATCGTTTCTGTGCATACTTTTTGCCCTCTAAGGGCGAAACCATTGGTAATTCTGGAAAAAAATTGAAACTAAAGTTGTAGGGAATTTTATGACGTTCAACTTTAGAATTTAAAAAAAATGCAAAAATAATCCTGCAAGCGTATTTTTTGCGCCCTGTATAGCCAAAACTATGAACAATTTTAAAAAGTTAAAGACAAAAGCTGTAGAGACTTTTTGCTGTACTACAACTGTGTAATAAAACATTTTACACCAAAATGCATTGTTTGTCCTCAAATATGGAAAGAAAGCAAAAAATCCTACAAGTTTCATATTTTTTGCCCTATTGCGACGAAACTATGTTTAATTTGAAAAAAAAAGTTAAAGATAAAAGTTGTAGAGAATTTGACGCCTTTCAACTTTGCACTATAACATTTTGCACTCAAGTGTAAAAACCTACATGTTAATTTTATTCGCGCCCTCTGGCTGAAAAACTATTGGAAATTCTGGGAAAAGTTTCAGATAAAAGTTATACTAAATTTGATACTTTATAACATTGCACCAGAACATTTTGCACTAAAGCGTATTTTTTGGTCTCAAGATTCAAAAAGCATAAACGTCAGTCAGCAATTAATTAAAGTAGAAAGATGAAAATAGTATTTATCTCACCTACTGCGAAGTAGGTCGACAAATATTTTTCAGTTGTCAAAATTTAAAAAAAGTCAAAAAATCCTACATGTATATTTTTTCGTATTTTAGTGGCGAAACTGTGTGTAACTCGAAAAATTTTAATACAAAAGTTGTAGAGAATCAAATTCCCTACAATTTCTGTGAAAATTTCACACCTAACATTTTCAATCAATTAAAAGCCTGTATTTTGTATCGTTACCATAGCAACTTAAAAAATTTCCGGAATTTTTTCTCCTCCTTGGAGTAAAGGAGCATGAAATTACACTGGAAATTTTTTGACGTTTATAGTAGAATGACATTTACATTTACCATCAAAAACGGTCAGTATCCTAGTATTTTTCTAATAATTAATTGAGGAAAATTGTCTCGTACATGAATTTTTAAAGAAAATTCATGTACTCAAAAAGATTGGAGATTATAAGTGAAATTTATTCAGAATTTCTCGTAGTTTCCCTTCCTGGGACCGCCCCACAGGCCTTAAGCGATAAGGAGAAACAACGTCAATCGCGAAGGTTACCGAAGGGGAAGGGACCTGGGAAACTAACAAAACCAAGGGGTGTGGAAAAGAAACCTCCCCCTAAACCGCCGTAATAAATCGATGACTACCCACGTCTCCTTTCTCCAGGCAAATATACACCATGCCAAAGCTGCGCCATACGTCCTAGGGCAGGGTATTCCGGCTGGAGAACATTGATGTGGCACTGATCCAGGAACAATAGATTTCCAGCTCCGGCAAAATAAGCGGCCTGGGAAACAACTCTGGTAAGCTTATCTCGTATGCCGGTGGAAAGCCACGGATATGCATAAATAACATTAAGTATTTTATGTTAACAGGTTTCTGTACCCCAGACGTGGTTGCAGTCCCGGTGGAGGGCAGCAGGCTTGAAGTAGTAGTCTGCTCGCCATACTTCCCAAGTGATGGCAATGCGGAACAACCTCCTCCTGCAGCCGTACGAGAGTTAGTCGCCTACTGCAAGAGGAGCAACAAGCAATTAATTATTGGATATAATGCTAATACCCTTCACTTGGACTGGGGAAGCAGGGACATAAATAAAAGAGGTGAGTCTCTATATAATTACATAATAGGGGAATGCCTTTCGATTAATAATGAAGGGGCCGAACTTTCGTGAGTAGGAATCGCCTAGAAGTTCTTAATATAACGATGAGTACTCAGTTTCTGAGTACCAAGATCGTTAATTGGCGGGTTTCTACGAAATCCTCATGCTCAGATCATCGGCATATCCGATTTGAGATGACGACAGGACACAAGCCTATAGTGCGATTTCGTGATCCAAACTGTATAGACTATAGCGGATATAGGAATTCCCTTCAAATGTACCTGAAGAACGGCATTGCATCTATCAGGCCGAAAGGAAGCCGTTCTCACAGCCTACCAAGACAACTGCCCTTTTAAGGAGAAGAGACCATGGAGGTGCACCGTGGTGGAGCAGAATCTTGGACAAAAAGAGAAATGGAGTTCGACGTCTCTTCAATCGAGCTAAAGAAACAGGGTGCTGGGACACTTATAGATCGGCTCTAACAGGATACACAAAAGATATCCGGAAAGTAAGAGAAAGTCTTGGAGGAGCTTCTGGCAGATTCTAACAGATTTAAATGCTGGAACAATACTCCACAATATCCTCTCTAGAGATCCGAACCAAGAGGTAGAGTCTATAAAATGACCGGACAGATCTTCTAATTAGTCCAAAAGGCAGACGTTAGAGATCCTCATGCGGAAACCTTTCCCGGGTAGCCTGCTTCTAGAGGATCGCCCGCAACCCTTTCCACTTTCACCTAGCCCGTCTATATGACCAATTAAGGAAGACTAGAGGTTTGCATCTAAGGTGATCACTCCATACTCAATATTATGAGCGGTAAAGTCTTTCTCCCCATACAAATCACCAGGACAAGACGGTATTTTTTCTACCCTGTTGCAAAACGGGGCAGAGGAGCTGTTGCCTCTTCTCGTGAAACTATTTCGTGCGAGCCTGGTGTGGAGCTACATACCACAGGGCTGGTCGATTGACAGGGTCGTACATATACGGAAAGCGGGGAAGGTAAACAATTCCCTGCCTAAATCCTTTAGACCGATCAGCTTTACCTTGTTCGTACTAAAAACACTGGAGACAATTCTAGATAGGCATATTAGGGACGGGAACACTCGTTACAACACAAAGAGATTGCGCTGACAGCTTTCCTCGACATTGAAGGGGCGTTCAACAACGTCCTGCCTCAATCCCTTTACGCTGCACTGCTGAGGAGGGGAATAAGCAGACCAATCTGCAACTGGATGAAATGCATGGTTAAAAATCATTTTGTAACATCATCACTGCAGGAGGAGACTATTAGATTTAGGGTGGCTAAGGGGTGTCCTCAAGGTGGGGTGCTGTCTCCACTTCTTTGGTCGCTCCTGGCATGGCACCGTTGTACTACAATGTCGGATCGTCAATCAATTTGACTTAAATTTATTGATTTTATTGTTATTATGGATCACATGAATCTTTATATTTCTCAATTGATCTAAAGTGTTCTTTGATTCTAGTTGAAAGTCTACCTGACTGTACGATGTAGACAGAATTACAGTCTAGACAACAGAGTATATACACCCCTGAGCGGCCAAGATGCGGGATTTTGTCTTTGGAATTTACTAGAAATGATTGAAGGTTATTATTAGTTTTAAAAGCAATGTTAATATATTTACGAAAGACTATAGAAATTTTATAAGAGATAAAATCATTTAATCACTACCGAGTAAAAGATTTATTTTGACCACTCATTTTAGTGGATATAAAAAGGGACTAAAGTGCATCTTTTAATCCCGAAGAAAACAATCACCTGAGAGATTAAAAGACACTTTATTCCTGTGGTATATGTATACGCTATTTTTTACACCGCGAGGCCCAAGCCTCCTTAAAATTCAAATAACCTTAAAAACCGTCAAGTCACCATTGCGTGAATTAAGTGAGCTAATTCTAGCAGTAACAACTATTTGCAAAACCTTGTCTTATACGGATTTATTATGAAAATAATGACCGAAGATTGCGACTTTTTAAATTCTGCGTAGTTTTTAATTAATAATATAATTGCAACAAAATCGTAAAAAATATATGAAAAAGCTTACGACGGTCTCGCAAATGCGGGACTAAAGTACAAGTTTCCGCGGTATAAAAAAAATATTTTAAAACTGGTTGGGAAAAAATATAATAAATAACTCAATATTTTATACTAATAGGAAAAATTGAAACAACTTGTCAATTAATCAATTTTTAGTCAAATGAACCCTAGATTATCATACCACACAATTTAGAGGTATTTTAATCGCCATACGCGGTTATGTAAGTATAGAGATGTGAGACAATATAATAAAACTAGCTTTTGTCCGCGACTTCGTCCGCGTTGATGTCGGAATAATAAGTTTATTTTCTGTGCCCGTTTCCTTCCCCGATTTTCAAACTTTTATCCCCATTTTTACCCCTTCAAGTGAAGTTACTATATCAAGTTTTATATCAAATGAAAGGTCATTGTTTACAAATTTTAAAACATTTTTTTTATAATTTAATTTAATTTTTATAATTTTATATGACCTACTTTTAGGAATTCGCGGGAAAAAGCTAATTTCTATTTATAGGCACCCACAGACCAACGCGAAATATTCGCTATCGTTGCGATTATTTCGTGGCGAAAAATTCGCTCCACTGTAATTCTATGGCGGCTTATGGATACGCTCAGACATGCGCGTCAGTTTTCCGCTGTAACCGCGATTGTGCAGCGTTTTTTTTCGTCGCGATTTAGTTTCGCTGTCAACAGCGTTTTTATCGCGCGATTAGTGTTTCGCAAGCAAAACAAAATGTCGAAGACGGAAGCTCTCATTAAAAAATAACCAATTTTATACGACTTAAAACATGACGATTATAAAAATATTAGGCAGAAAAACAAAATATGGCATGAGATTGGTAAAGAATTGAATGAAAATGGTAAAGTACTAAAATTATTTATTATTTACATACATATTTACATTTATCTATGATATCTACATACAGTACAATAGGTAGAGATGCTGATTTATTAGGTTATGTTGATAACCTTACTATTTATAAGTAATATTTAATAATTTTAATAACAGACAAATTTTTCTCGATATAAAAATGCTAACCCTGTTGCACGTATTGATTTATTCTCAAAATTAGTAAACGCTCCATATTCAGGTTCCGGTGGCTCTAGAAACTGAAAGTACAGATTATCGCCCTTTGTAGTAAATTGTAGTTTTCACCTTTGTTTCTATTGATCTACAAAATATTCGAAATTTTTGAGCCAATATGCCAAAGGCATTTTCTACCACCCTTCTTGCTGTACAAAGTCTTGTATTATATTTCACTTTCAAAATGTCTGTCCTAGATTGTCTATATTAAAAGGGCCTCATTAGATATGGATTTCAGCGCAAAAGCTTTATCTCCAATTAAAACATGGGCGCAGGGTTCATTTTGTCCAGGCAGATTTTTAGGCCCATTAACATTCATTGTATTTTCTTCGAACCGATTTCCCATGTTAGATTGCTCAAAAATTCCACTGTCGCTTTTTTTCCCAAATCCGCCAATATCTACACATAAATACTTATAATCTTGCCGTCCAAACTGCCGATGAAATTTGGGAATCCCCATAAATTCTTAAACCCATTCGCAGACTGTTTCCAAATTTACAATGTTGGTTCGGGTAAATACGAATTTTCTAATCTTGTGCAAATAACTTCACAAACTTCTGTCACGATTGCACTTACTGTTGAAAATCCAACTCTAAAACTGTGGCCTATTATGTAGAAAGTATCACCGGTGGCAAGAAATCTGTAAAAGAAATTATTTTGTTTTAGGTGATGATATTAAAAAAAATGGAAAAAATGGTTGCGGGCCGAGCAAATGAAAGCTTTTCGGCCTTACTTGACAGTGACATTAATTCTACAAATAGCGTTCTTGAGGAAACTGAATTAGATCTAATGCAGAATCTGAAAATTTTGAAATAAGTGACTGAGAATGGTGTACACACTAAATATCGGGTGAAGAGTGAAAACGAGTTTATCAGTGTGTAAAATATAAATTTATTATAAAAATTCGGCTAAGCGCTTTCGGCATCAGAGCCTTGGTCAAAGCGATACCCCACCAGAAATATTTAAAACCATGACAATAGATTAAAATTTTTTAAAAATTATTAAATTAATTTGCAAAATAGCAAATAGCTCATCTAAATTTGATCCATAATAACAATAAAATCAATAATTAAAATCAAATTTATTGACGATCCAACATTGTTGTACAAACGGAGTAGATCAGTTGCTCAAGTCATCATGGAGCAGGAACTTTTGCATCAATAGGAACTCAACACAAGTAGGATACCTAAACCTGAAAGTGGGAATAGTTACAGCATTTCATCTGTATTTTCACATGATGATAACTCTAATGTTGCACCAGCGCCTGTACCTGAGAGTGAAAATTTTAGTATTTTAGTATCTTTATTTTCACAATATGGTAATACCCATACTACATTGATAAATGTGTTTCAGCAGTCTCAAGGAATTTCCGACTTTATTGCATAATTCCATCCATTCAATGACAATAATACGTATTAATAATTCTTACTTGTCTCCTTCAAAAATACATAACCTAGTTTTCCCTTAGTTGTTTTTTTCTTACCTCAATGTATTGGCAATTCGTTCTTCAGGTGAAACAGGTTCACGATAATTTGTGTCAGATTTCCGAATGTCATTTGTGATAAAGCTCAAAATTTCATCAAAAGACTCACTAGTCATTCTGAAATATACATAAAAGCGTTTTTCATCTTTTCGTAGCTCTGGCATCAATGTATGAAATTCTTCATACTTTTTTCGTTCAAAGTTAATATCAAGAACCCACTTTTTTTACCCCAAAAACATAAAAATCAGCGCCAATTGTATAACCAATAATTAAATACTGTGTAAAAAAAATACTTACTTGACATTTTACTTTCCCGACCCAAGTCCTAGAGGGGAAAGTATTGTGAACGAGCTAAAAAAAAATTTCGAGATAAAAACGGAAATATCCATTTTAGGGTGCCCTGAGACGATTAAGACCATTTTTAGATGGAAGTCTGTCTGTCGGTCTGTGTGTGTGTGTATTCTTCCACGATAGAAGCCACACGTTCAATCCGATTGAGCTGAAATTTGGTATAGGGGTTTGGGTTACCCGTCGGAAGAACCCATTAGTTTTTGTACGACATCAGTCAAACGGAAGTACCACTATCAAAAAATGACAGATACAATATGTCACGGAATTGGACATGCAATATGTAATTTGAAAGCCGTAGAAAAAGTCTATTCAGAACAGTCAAAAATATTTCTCCAACTGTCACCTGTCAAAAATAAAAAAATGTCAAAAGTTGAAACTTAACATTAAATATCTGAAAAAGTATTCGTGGAACTCGTCGGGAAAGTTTTGGGGCGACACAACCGATTTTTTTTCAGTTTCTAAGGTAAGTAACAAAAGTGCCTCTTCTTCATCAGAAGATGAGTACATCGTCTTCTACGGTAGTCACTGGTTGAAAATCAATTGATAAAAATAATAAAAAAAACCAAATTTCGTACGATTTATTCGCTACGGTGTGAAGTACCAGGTGAAATTCTCTGTCGCTGTCGTCGCGGAATTTTCGCCACCGCTGCCGCTGCGAATATTTCGCGTTGGTTGTGGGTGCCTTATATCTTTAAATTCGTTTTCGTAAAAGTCTTACCCCATCAACTTTGCGGTAATAGTTTGAAAGAACTATTCAATCGAATAATTTTCAGAAAACATGTCGTTCTGACTTGACCGAGTTTTTTAAATAATGTTTGGTTCATTTTTTACAGTTTAGAAAAGTTACAAAAACAGGCAAATATAGTTAAAATTCCTTCTTAATATGTACTGTAGAGACTGCTTTTACTATACGCTTTTTGGGACGACGATAATGAAAATCGGGGTTCGGCGGCTCTAAAATGGTTGCGTCACCCCCAAAATCTCCAAAAACCACCAATTTTGGGGGGTTTTCGCAACAATTTTTATGAGACCCCAAAATAATGCTCTGTAATGTGCTAATAGTGATGGAAATTAGAAAATTTACAACGCCCTAAAAATTAAGCACAAAGTGTATGTTAAGGGGCGACACTCACTTATAAATGGAGTCTTAAAATTAACAAAAATTGATTTCATCCCTTCGGGGGTGAAAACTAACACTTGATCGCTTAAAAATCCGATTAACCCATAGACATGGATTTTGAGATAAATAATTTATACTTTCTCTCCTATTTCTAATTAAATTACTTGAAGACAATGTAACATGTAGAACATGTTTGTATAATAATACTAAATTATTTTCTTAAATTTATCAAATTTATTCCAATCTAAAAGGTATTTTCTAAATTCAATAAGTCCATTCCCCTATTTAATTCTTCATTTTATTAAGACCTGCGCGATTTCAAATATTCAAATTTTCGTTCCCAGTCACATGACTTTCTGACGTATTTCCGCTCGCCATAACGGCCAAGAAATTAAACACGAACATTAATTCTGTTCGTTGATAGCGTCAGATTCAGAGGTCTCCGTCGAGATAGTTAATTTATTTTGAGAAACCGTTCTGTGCTAATTAGTGAACTTTGCAGACTTATTCAGGTAATAACAATTTATTTATCACATTTGTAATTATTAGGAGTTTATTTTATTAATATTTACGTATTTTATACCATTAAATCTTTGGATGTTTTTTACTCATATTTAAACAAAATGGCGAACAGTCCATGCCGGTATTAATTTTTCTTGTTCAACATTATTTCTAAATTTTCTTTTTAAATTAACTCATAATCAATGCCAGTATGTAAAATCTAAATTTATATTTATTCATCTTTTTATTTTTCTGTCGTTTTCATATATTTCCACCACGTGGAAATTTTCTGTTTAAAATTGTTTAAATTAAATTAATTTTTTGTCCTAATTGTCTTTCTATGCCTCCTTCAGGAATATAAGCAAAGTTTCACCTACTGGTACAGTTTCACCTACTGGTACAGTTTCACCTACTGGTACAGTTTCACCTAACGTCCAGTTTTACCTATTGGTCAAGTTTCACCTATTGGTCAAGTTTCACCTATTGGTCAAGTTTCACTTACTCGTCCAGTTTCACCTATTGGTCAAATTTCACCTACCGGTTGATCAGTTTCACCTACTGGTACAGTTTCACCTACTCGTCCAGTTTCACCTATTGATTGGTTGATCAAGTTTCACCTGCTGGGTCCAGTATTACCCATTGGTTGATTCAACTGTTCAGTTCAACGGTTTAATGCACGTCTGAGTCAACCATTTAGTTCAAGTTCACCCGTTTGGTGCATGTTTGGTTCTACTACCTGGTTAACCTTTACCTCAACTGTTTGTTCAAGTGTTGGTTAACGTCTGAGTTAATTGCAAGTTACACTCCGACGCCTGCAGCCACTTAAAACTTGAAACAACTGGTAACACATCAATTTTTTTTTTTAAATAAATAATCAACTAACTATAATTTTTTTTTATTTTGGCGACAGATTATTTTAGACATAATTAACTAAGTTTATAATAAATTCATTAGTATTTAACTTAAAATAAATTTCCTTTTACTCTTATTAAACTATAAGTCTCTTTTTGTTTGTTTTTAGGGACTTTCAAAAATTATTCAAAAATAAACTGGCGCCCATTCAAATAACCCTTATTGGAACATATTCTACACAAATCCTAAATAAACATAAACTATACGGCCTGGATGCATAGGAATCAAATTCTCATAATTTACAAGTATTTTTTAAAACTTGTTAATGGTTTCGTTACCATTTAGAGATATGGGCCCCTCTGTCGGTTCCAGTTTGTACTGGCGTTATTACACAGGTGGAATCTGTTCCCCAAGTAATAAGTGATACCGTGGCCCATTGGTAGATGGCGTTAGCTGTCTACCTGAGAATAACATCCTTCAAACATAAACTATATTAAGGTATGAACGCCACCACAAGAGAGTCTTAATATAAGAATAGATATTTATTATTATTAGTATTATCTAATTTCACAACAAAAAGGGTAGTTTACCCGTTGCAAGAAGTGAAACATATTTGCGCTCCCTCAGGGGAGAAAACCACTCCCCTCTAAAATAATCACCCTGTATGTTTTTGGTTAAAGCACTTACTCGTGCGGATTTTTGGTTGACGCACTTACCCGAGCGGGTCAATATTTGTTTAACCCCCATTTTGAACCCCTTAAAGTGCGAATTTTCAAAATTCCTTTCTTAGTGCTCACCTACACTACCAAAGGAAACTACAATGAAAATTTCACGTCTCTATCACCTATGGTTCTCTGGTTTAGGCTGTGCGTTGATTGTCAGTCAGTCAGCGACACGACAATTTTATAGATAAGGTTGGAACTGACTCTGAAAAATATTCCATTTCAACATTATAATTTTTTTTTGGCTAAAAATGTTTGATTTTATAAATTTTGTAAGATATTTATTTACATTTTTCTTACATAATACAATATTACCAATAAAACAGAACAAGATTTTATTCTATATATTTTTATTATTTGGACGTGTCTTAATCAAAAATCTGCAAAATCCATCTCAAACAAATAGTAAGAACTGTTTGGAATACATTTCGAAAATACAATATAAAACGTAAGCCTAAAAGAAAACAAAATTCCTACGGGAGTGATCTTCGAAGTGATATTTTCCACATTGTCGTGTTAATGCCGTTCCGTTCCCGAAACGTGATTACATAGACGCCCCGGATAATTTTTTAAAGCAAACGATCCATTCCCAAAAAGAGTAAACAAAGATTGATAAATACTTTGAAAATTTTATTACCGCGGTTACTTCCATTTTCCAGATATTATGGAAATGTAAAAGTGTTTTTATTATACTTGTTTTTTCTGCGTTTTTTTTTATTAAACGGACGGCTATGTTTTTGTGTAGTCTCTTGTGAGAGCTTTCAGCTCCGTTAGATAGGAAGTGTTTAACATTAAGAGACTATTTTCACGTCGAGAACGCCCAGAAATTGGGTTTTCCAAGAAAAATAATTCAAGCCGAGGACCAAAGAGTAAATTTATTATTTTATTTTAAAATCAACAAGAATATTGCCAGGAACCTTTCAAATATATAATTACACATTTTCAATTAGGTTAGTTATTTTATGAAATATAAAAGGGGAGTTCGTTTTTTGGGTTTTTTGCGACCCCGTACGAAATTTTTCTCAATAAAAGATATTTAAAAAAAAATATATTTCATTTTTCATAACTTTTAAATTGGGCGCTAAGAATATTCTGAATTTATGCAAACTTTGTCGTAAAATGTGTTGCCTATGTTTTACACGAATTAAGACGAGCCAGAAAATATGAAAGTCCTAGTTCTGTCCTGTGCTTAGATTAGGCCTTTTGATATAAATTTAAAAGTATGCGCAAAGCAAAAATCCAGTTTTTTTGACTATATGAAACGCTATTTTATTTTGTTGATATAAGTGATTTAGTAATAGATGTGATTTATGCTCAATTCTTTTTATTATGGGTTCGTTATAGGAATAGAATGTGAAATATATCAAAAAGTTAAATTTTAAATAAAAACAAATTTTGGACACCAGTCCAACTGATTTTTTGATGTATTACCCTCCTTTAATATATAAATAAAATATGGATTGTGACTTATACAACAATCCTCGTATTTTACTTTAACAAAAATTTTTAAATCTGCGATCTATGTGAGATTTTTTTGAAATGAGAACATTTTTTAATGAGAAATTTTAGTAATGAGAACTTTTTATTACAAACTCTTTTTGTAATGAGAACTTTTGCAATGAAAACTTTTAGTTATGAGAAGTTTTTGTAAAGAAAAGATTTTCTAATGAGAACTTTTATAATAATTTTTTTTGTAATGAGAAATTTTGTAATGTCAACTTTTTGTAATGAGATCTTTTAGTAATAAGAACTTTTTGTTATAAAAACTTGAATGTATAGGATGTGTTAGTGACGCGAAATATTGGAAGGTCTGTAATCAGATTTGAGAAAAGGAGTTCGTTCCTATTGGTGGCATGATCCCCAACTTTGTGCCTGGAGTTGAGGTCACCAAATATTACGGCCCTTGGGATATTTAAGTACTCAAAAAGTGGCCTCGAGAGCGTTTGAGGCGGGTGGTTGTAGTAGGAAATGAACGTTATAATGTTGTTGTTTATTATAACGTCAATAGCCTTACAAACAAGTTGGCATATTTGAGGGAGCAGGAGGTGGGGTGTGAAAGGATGCCGTTTCTAATGAGAATACCGTTTACCTAGGCATGTAGGGAACTTGTGTGTAGTAGTCTGTCAAGCTAGGGGAATGCCTAGCTTTGGTATTTGTGACGGATATTTTTTGATGACAGTTTTTGCAGAAGGAGCTAAAGCCTAAAGCCCTTGTGAAGAGATCAGTCAGTTGTGTCTGAAGAGTATAAGGATTTGGGTGGCGAGAATTTTTAAGATTATCTATCTACTTGATGGAGGTTTTGACCTCAGCAGTGATGTTTATTGGGTTTGGGAGCATTGGTATGAATACCTTTGCCTTGGGTGGATACGCTTTTATAAATATTTGTTATAAGAACTTTTAATTATGAGACCTTTTTATAATGAGAACTTTATGTAATACTTAAGAACTTTTTGTAATAAAACTATTTGTATTGAGAACTTTATACAGGGTGCGCCAATTATTTCCACTCGATCTCCAGCACCGAAACTAAAAGAGATATCAACAAGATTTTTTTGTATGGGTAGACAGTGTCACTCGGACTACAATTTTAAAATATTTTGATGTATACAGGGTGGCTAATTTTTGTGAAATGAAAATTATTTTGGTTTTTTTTAATTGAACACCCTGTATACGATTACGTCTTCTGATTCTACTTAATATTAGCTTTACGGTAGTTTTTTGTATTTGTAAATCCGACGCGGCGTTGACAAGTTATTCCTATTTTAAGCAGATTTAATGAAATAACAGCACTTCAGAAATATTAGCACAAAAACCACATTTTTTAAAAAATTCCTCAAAAAAGCTACTATGATGTACATGAAACATGCACCTATCACAATAATGACACAACATCTTCACCTGTTGCACAGGGTGTTTGCCGATGGCGTGCCAATAGTCAAGTTTTCAAATGGCAATAACTTAAATTTTTCAAATGGGACACCCTGTATATTTTTCTTCAGTTAGAAGCTCTCCCTAATACGCATTAAAAAAATATAGGGTTTTGCACATCTAACTTTACTATTTACTTTAATAATTGACGTTAAGTGACAAACAACATATTTTAAACAATTTTTAATAAGTACAAAATTTTACAAAGTTTAATCGTAAGAAAACTACAATAGCGAAAGTTAAACTTTATAGTAAGTAGGTGTTCAAAATGTCTTCCATTTTCATGTATATATTTTCTTGCCCTTTCTTTCATTGATTTACGCACATCTCTTAGCATTGCAGGGGTCACCTGTCTAAATGCTGCAGTAATTCTTTCTTTCATATTTTCTTTTGTGGTAACCTCTTCTTTGAAAACAATATTTTTAATAAAACCCCACAAGAAAAAATCGCAAGCTGTAAGGCAAGGCCATCTAGTAGGCCAATTTATAGGTCCTCCCCTGCCTATCCAACGATCCTGAAATTCTCTATTTAACCAATTGCGAACATCTAATTGGTAATGTGGTGCGGCACCATCTAATTGAAATCACATTCCGTTGCGATAATTTTGAGGCATATTTTGCAAAAGATTTCTAAAATCAAGTTCTAAAAAATTTAAAAAAATAGCTCCATTTACAGTCCCATCAAAGAAATAGGGACCAATTACATAATCGCCTATTATTCCCGCCCACGCATTCAAAGACTGTGTTGTGGTTCTAAATAAATGTTCATTGTGGTCCGAATAATAATGAAACCGTTCTTATGAAACGTGGCTTCGTCGGAGAATAAAACTTTGTTTAAAAAGTTACGCTCTGTATTTATCTTGTTTATTAACCATATATAGTATTCCACTCTACGCGCGAAATCACGCGGTAACAATTCTTGGTGAAGCTGGATATGATAAGGGTGATATTTATTCTTTTTTATTATGCGTCTAATTGTGGTATTGGAAATATCTAACTGATTGCTTAATTGCCTTGTGCTTATATTGGGATCTTCAACTATACTGATCATTACCTTATATTCGTTGTCAATAGTAACAGCTGTAGCCTCACGTGAATGTTTTTCATACTTGACGGTTCCTGTTCTATCAAATCTAATCTTTAAATTGTCAAAAGTACCCTTTTGTGGATGACGTCTTTCTGGGTATCTTTGACGATAGACCCTACTAGCAAGAAACGCATTTTTTTGACATTCACCCAGTCTCCATAGTATATCAATATTTTCTTGAACACTATAAGTCTTATTAAAATCCATTTATTATACACAATACCGATTAAATATAGTAGACGTGATACAATAGAAAATTTTATGTTGACAATTAATGCCATAACAAAATATACCTACTGTAATTTTCATAGGTAACTTGATTTCTTAATAATTGTGTAACATATGTTGTTTGTCACTTAACGTCAATTAGTAAATAGTAAAGTTAGATGTGCAAAACCCTATATTTTTTTAATGCGTATTAGAGAGAGCTTCTAAATGAAGAAAAATATAAAGGGTGTCCCATTTGAAAAATTTAAGTTATTGCCATTTGAAAACTAGACTATTGGCACGCCATCGGCAAACACCCTGTGCAACAGTTGAAGATGTTGTGTCATTATTGTGATAGGTGCATGTTTCATTTACATCATAGTAGCTTGTTTGAGGATTTTTTTATAAAATGTGATTTTTCTGCTAATATTTCTGAAGTGCTGTTATTTCATTAAATCTGCTTAAAACAGGAATAACTTGTCAGCGCCGCGTCGGATTTACAAATACAAAAAACTACCGAAAAGCTAATATTAAGTAGAATCAGAAGACATACTCATATACAGGGTGTCCAATTAAAAAAAACCAAATTAATTTTCATTCCACAAAAATTAGCCACCCTGTATACATCAAAATATTTTAAAATTGTAGTCCGAGTGACACTGTCTACCCCTACAAAAAATCTTGTTCATATCTCTTTAAGTTTCGGTGCTAGAGATCGAGTGGAAATAATTGGCGCACCCTGTATAATGAAATCTTTATGTAATGAGATTTGTTTGTAATGAGACCTTTTTGTAATGAGAGCTATTTGTAGTAAGAACTTTTAGTTATGAAAATTTTTATTATGAAACTTTTTTACGTACAGAGAATTTTTTATGATAAAAAATTTTTGTAATGAGAACTTTTTGTAATGCGAGCGTTTGTAATGATAACTTTTTATAATAAGATATTTTTATAATGAGAACTATTTAATGTTAATCACTCTTGTAATGTATTAGTAGGTAATTAGAGAGAAAACACGGCATAGTTTTAACTAATATTTAATTCAACCAAAACATCTATATACGATACCAATACCAAACAAAAACTTGTTCTCGATAAGAACTATACAGTGTAGTCCATTTTACTCATAGATACATAAACATATATAATATGAGTTTACCACATTTCCTTCCCCCTTATATAACAGAAAATAAAAGATAACTTCTTAATCCCCATAATACAACAAATACTATAATATAACTAATATTTCACAGACTATTTCTTACGAGCGCGCAAAAAATATCTATCTTGTCTAGAATCCGATAGTAATTCACTTTTACATTCAAGGTTAGTATCATTATCTAAAACACTAGTTTTGATTTCGTTTTCATTATCACTTTTATCTGACAACGTCGATACTTCCGGAAGATTTATAATTTCAGGTTCACTTTTGTTAGTAATATTACTATTCTCAATTTCCGTAGACAAAGGATAACCTAAGGATGATCTTTTTTGAATTTGATTGGAATGTCTCCGTACCACTTTCTCTTCTCCTACTTTAACATCATAAGTGACATTACCAAATTTATTAAATATTTCTCCCGGTACCCATCGCGTAGTACCTGGTATTGATAAATCTTTAGTAAGAACAGGATCACCCACGGATAACTGCTTTTCTTTTCCATTAAAATTTGTAATTTGTTTATCAATGTTATTTTGGGTAATATCGAATTGAGAAGGTCTAAGTAAATTCAATCTAGTTTTTATATTTCTTTTATACATTAAACTGGCAGGGCTTGTACCTGTTGTAGAATGTTGTGCAACTCTATAATCAAATAAAAAGCGATCTAAATATTCATCTATATCTTTTTTTTCTGAGGTAGCCTTTTTAATTGCGCTTTTGATAGTTTTCACGCAATTTTCTGCAAAACCGTTGCTTTGTGGATGCCCTGGGGGTGAGAACAATTGACGAATGCCATTAATCTTTAAATAATTTGAAAACTCATTGGATGAAAACGGTGGCCCGTTATCTGAAACTATAGCGTCCGGTAGTCCAAAACGAGAGAATAATGAACGTAGTTTGATAATGACTGATTTTGCGTTTGTTTGCGACATTTTAAATACTTCAACCCACTTGGAGTGTGAGTCAATGATTATTAAATACTTTAAATTAAAAATGGGACCCAAAAAGTCTATGTGAATTCTCGACCATACTTTGTTTGTTTGAGGCCAAGGATGTAACGTCACTTTAGAAGGATTCGGTAAAAATTGAGAACATACTTTGCAATTTTTACATAATAATTCAATATCTTCATCTATTTTAGGCCAGTAACAATATGAACGTGCTATTGACTTGCATTTATTTATGCCTAAATGACTTTTATGAATTTCCGCTAAAATGCTATGCCTAAAAATTGATGGAATTATTACCCTAATTCCCCATAAGACACATCCGTGCTCCAAATGTAACTCATTTTTTCTATAAAAAAAAGGTTTAAGTTTTTCCGAAATTACATTTATATTTTCCGGCCATCCTACGAAACAAAAATTATAAACTTGAGAGAGAATACTATCTTTTTTTGTTTCAAGAGCAATTTGTTTATAAGTGATAGGCAAATATTCCTCGATATAAAAAATATGACTGAAGTCTATTTTTTTTCTTTCGGTATCAGATAATGGCAAACGCGACAATGCATCTGCATTACAATTTTTTTTTGATTCGATATACCTAATTTCATATTGATAGCTGGCTAATATTATGGACCAACGTTGTAATCTACTAGCGGCCAACTGTGGAATTCCCTTTTTTTCACCAAAAAGAGCTAAAAGTGGTTTGTGATCAGTAAACAAAATAAATTTATTAAAAAACAAGTACTCATGAAACCGTTTTACTCCAAATATTAAAGACAGTGCTTCCTTGTCAATTTGAGAATATCCGCGTTCTGCGGATGATAAGGTTCTTGACGCATGTGCGATAGGCTTCTTAATCCCATTAGGTAAAATGTGCGATAACACAGCCCCTATTCCCACACCACTGGCATCACAGTGTAAGGTTAGAGGAAGGGTTGGATCATAATGAGCAAGAACCTTGGAGGAAGCTAATTCTTTTTTTATAATTTCAAAAGTCATTTGACAATTTCTTTCCCAGTTCCATGGAACATTACTGCGTAATAAATTATATAAGCTATTTAATTTTGTACTTAAATTTGGTACAAATTTTCCATAATAATTAACTAATCCTAGGAATGATTTTAATTCGGTTTTATTAGTGGGAGTTTTCATATCAATTATTGCTCGAACTTTTTCATTTGTAGGATGTATCCCTTCCGCGTCAATTTGATGCCCTAAATAACTAACTGATTTCTGAAAAAAATTGCATTTTTTTAAATTAATTTTAAAACCTGACTGTTTAATTTTAGTGAAAATATTATGAAGTCTTTCAAGATGTTCTATATCATTTTTTCCGGTAACGAGTATATCGTCCATAAAAACTGTAACTCCTTCCAAGTTTCCGAAAGTTATGTCCATAATTTTTTGGAAAATACTTGGACTGGAGGCAATCCCGTAAGGTAGGCGGTTATACATAAATAATCCTTTATGAGTGTTTATGGTGCAAATTTTTTTTGATTTTTCATCTAATTCAATCTGTAAATACGCCTCGGATAAATCTATTTTACTAAATAACTTGCCTCCATATAATTGTGAAAAAATGTGCTCAATTTTAGGTAAAGGGTATTGGTGAACTTCTAAGTTAGGATTAACGGAAATTTTAAAATCCCCGCAAATACGAATATCCCCATTTTTTTTTATCACAGGTACAATTGGACTCGCCCAGTCGCTATAATCTACTGAAGATAATACTCCACTATTTACCAGTTTATCCAAGGCTATATCTACTTTATGTTTTAAGTTTATAGCTAAAGGTCGAGCTTTGCAGAAAACTGGAACTGTATTAGCTTTTAGATATAGAGTTGCTTGAAAATCATTGAATTTACCCATAATATTCAAGTTAAAAATGTCCGAAAATTCTTTTGTTAACTTATTAATTTCTGAATTTTCTACAGTTTGAGTAATATTTTTAACAGCCACATTATCTTGTATATTAATTTTTAATTTTGCTAACCACTTCCTACCTAAAAGACTAGGCCCTTTTGAGGGTACTACAAAAAGTTCTAAAATTTCTGATATTTGATTGAATATAACCTTAACTTGCATAATACCCAAAGTTTCAATTATATTACCGGTGTAGGATGTTAACTTCGTTGTGGTTTTTAGCAATTTTACATTATTAAAATATTTTTTATAAATATCTGTGCATATGATCGATACGGCTGATCCTGTGTCTACTTCCATTGGTAATACAACATTTTCTATAGATACATAAACTACAATTGGGGCGCAATTATTATGAATTGAAGAACCATTAATGTTAAATAAGTTTACTGAGCAATCAGAGTCTGAATCATTTAAAGTTATGTTTTGCAAATCCGGATCTACATTTTTATTATCAACGATAAAATAATTTTTATTATCATTAGAATTATCTTGATTCAAGGATTTGCAGACAAACTTTAAATGTCCCTTTTTTTTACATAAGAAACACGAAACATTTCTATAAAAACAATTATTAGATCTATGATTTACCTTCCCGCAGACTTTGCACTCACTTTCACTTGCTTTTTTATGAAAACTGCGTGATGTTGAAGCATGTTGATCTTCCTTCCTGGTCCCGGATGAATATTTTTTTCTTCTGTTTTTATCAGAAGAAAAAAATACTTGATTGACCGTTTGCTGATTGACAGGATCAACAGTAGATACATCTATTTGAGCTGCTTCCAAATCCCGAGCCAATTCAAAAGCTTTGATATGTGTTAAATTTTTTTCGGTAAATAACCTTTGCTTTATCACTTCACTTTTTAAACCAGATACAAACTGATCTCTTATATTTTCATTTAATGAATCGCCAAATCCACAAGTTTTCGCTAATTTTTTTAAAGAAGCCATGTAGTGGGTAATAGATTCACTTTCGTCTTGTCGTCTTTGCCTGAATTTATGACGCTCCGATATAACTGACGGTTCGGGATGGAGATGGTCCTCCATAATTTTTACTAGAGCGATGTAAGTTTTATTTTCTGGTTTAATTGGACTGCACAAATCTAGCATTAACTCGTAAGTTTCATCGCCAACCGCCGTAATTAACGTAGGCACTTTTAAACTGTCTTCAATTTTATTTGCAACAAAATATTGTTCCAAACGCGAGACGTAGGTTTTCCAGTTTTTAAGACCTGGTTGAAATTCACTTATTTTGCCTATGGACATTTTTATACCGTTATATACCTACTAATTTATTATACTTTTATTTTTACTAACTGCGTGGTTCAAACCGAATCGTCGCCAAATGTAATGTATTAGTAGGTAATTAGAGAGAAAACACGGCATAGTTTTAACTAATATTTAATTCAACCAAAACATCTATATACGATACCAATACCAAACAAAAACTTGTTCTCGATAAGAACTATACAGTGTAGTCCATTTTACTCATAGATACATAAACATATATAATATGAGTTTACCACAACTCTCATTTTCAGTAATAATAAATAAATTTTTTTATGGTTTTAGTGTTTCCTTTTTTTTAATAATTAATACGAAATCTTGATATAACATAATAATAATAAATGTTTACCAAATATAAATAATATTTCTATCAATCTTTTCGCCGAATCTTCACTTTACTTATATTAACACAACAAATAAAATTCAGAATTATGCAAAGAAATACTCGAATTGAAACCGATTACATACGGACAAGCCGGAAAATGGGTCACCTTATCCTTCTCTAAAATTGTGTGGAGGGATTCTTCAAGCGATAAGCTGCTGCTGTAGATTATATACGATGTCAGGTTTGGGAGAGGATGCACATATCCCGTTTTAGTAAGAGAGGAACCGTGCAAAACTACCTAAATTTTTTTTATAAATTCATCATATATATTAAATAATATCGTCACCACTAACGACAACTTCTTTTTTTTTTGGTTTTTTCCACTCTAGTTGATGATAAACTATACACTTTTTGTGGTAAATTCGACAATGACATAATCTCCTACAGATTATGGTCACAACCTTCACGCGTTTCGCCGCTAACCGCAAAGGCCTTATCCAATCAGTTGGAATAATCCCGACAATCTTGTTTATTTAAACTGTAAAGTAGTTGATGATAAACTAAATATTAAACCTAATATCTAGCTATTTATGCCTACCACCTTCAGGCATTAATGCGTTTTGGCGCTAAGCAAGGAGGCTTTATCCAATCAATTGGTTTTTCCAACCCGCCAACCTAATTAAGCTGTAAAGAGTTTATGGAATAGGTCATCTGTCTTTATTTAAACTATTTTTACATTTAATTATTTCCATACTTTCAAATGCATTCAACAACATTCTGTTGGGTACATTTTTAAGTAATTTTATATTATCTACACTAAACTTATGATTATGCTGAAAAGCGTCTTCAACAACAGAAGATTTCTCTGTACGACCGTATTTCAAATTTGCCATGTGGTATTTAAACTTAGTTTGTACAGAATTTCTAATTTGTCAAACATACTTTTTGTCACAATCAGAACAATTTATTTCATAGGTTCCACTTTTTTCCAAATCTCTTGTTTTATCACTGGGGTTGTTTAATACACTTTTCAAAGTATTGAAAACTACTCTCAAGACTGATTTGTAAAAAATCGTTTGTAACCCTTTAGTGAGATATGGGTTAAATGGCAGAGAAACAAACTTTTCAACTGGTCTCTCATGTTTAAAATAAGTCGGTCAAGTTCGTGTCGGACTTCGCACATTTAGGGTTCCGTACTAAATGTAGACTATAAACCAGCTATGCAGAGGCAGGATTCTTAAACGACTTTTTAAAATTTTAATCGAACTAATAAGTCAAAAATACTTGGTAAAAAGATTTCAAGAAGTAAAAAGAAAAATAACCTAGCGCATGTGTGTTCGACGAAGAAAAACAATTATGAATATCACAATCCGCATATATACTTAGATATACTAACAAATTTTAAAATGCAATGTTAATATCAGCGTAACCGACAAAGATAGAAAAAAAATTATAAAGTGAATTCGTTTTTTAATAAAACTTATACGATTGCACAGATAAAAAAAATACAGTATCGAATATCACAATTCGCATAAATACAAAGGTACGGAACCCTAAAAATGAGGGAATGATAATGAAAAAATTATATTTATTAATATATTGATATTTTTTGGTAAAATATACGTAACAATAAACATTATCACCAAATTTAACGTTCATAGGTCAATGGAAAGTTAAAAATACTTCGGAACAAAATTTTGTAAAAAATACTGACTTTGGCGCCTTTTCATGCCTACATTTTGCAATATTTTTTAAAACAAAAATATGGCTTTTATCTACTCAATGAGCTCTATTCAACGATGCCTCACTCGGCGCCCCCTTTTAGCTGTATGGGAGCCCGCCTTGAAAACCTTTAAAATATTTTTTATACTTTTTATGGCTTTGGGTTAACAAGACGCATATACTGTGAAAGACTCTAGCTTGAACGGTTTAGCTGCTAGACCGATGTGACAGACGGACAGACGGATGGACAGACACGCGAGTGAGAGCAATAGGATTCAGTTTCGACCCTTTGAGGTACGGGACCCTAAAAATGGGTATCCTTTAAATTTTTCTTAAATATTTATCATAACCTTCGAGATAAACTACGTAGACGCGCCTTGCATATATTTGAGTTGTGCCCAACATTATTTATCGGAAACAAGTTTTCAATGTTGCCAGGTTCCTAGCATTTTCAGAGTGATTATAAATATTCCTCTTACGTCGCCTGGAATTTAGACCATTTGGTAGCAATGTGATCTATCTTGTCAGGTTGTAAAAGAAATTATTTTTTGTTATAAGACGCTTTATTTGCTTTTGAAGACTTAAAAAATGTTTCGGATTTGTGTAGTTTGTAAAATATCTTGGAAAAATAGCGTAGATCGATCATTTCTCAGGTAAGATAGTTAGAGGATATGTCGACATAGGTGTAGCACTTTCTAATAAAGTCGGTATTTCCATTTGTAGCTTTTACATTATTTGTTTACAAAAAGATTTTCAAATGTATCTAGCAGTTCGGCTATTAGAATCGAGGTGAACAGACGCTTGTGATTTGTGCCAAAGTGAACAGTAAATTATTAATATTTTATTGTGTCATTTTTATATATTACTATTATTGAAAACAAAATAATCCTAGTGTAGGCAGATAAACAGGTATGAGTGAAAAAACGGGTGGCGATAAGCCACCCGATTCAAGCAAAAACGTTGATGATAAGACCGATAACGGGTATGTAAATAATTTAATAGATCTTCAAAATAAGTACAGACTTGGAGACAAAGGTCCTTATTTTGTTTATGAATTGGACATATTTTGTTAACTAATGATAATATAAAAAGCGATGTATTAGACATAAAATCAATAGGAATTAATCGAGTAAAAGTAATTTTCAAAACTTTTAGTGTAGCCAATTCCTTAGTAAACAATAGCATTATTATTCAGAATAATTTAATCGCATATATCCCTAAATTTTACACGCATAAAAAAGGTGTTATAAAATTTATAGATACATATTTTTCAGAAGATTATTTAAAAGATGCAATTATTTCCAATAAAGAAGTTGTTCATGTACAAAGAATAAAAAGGAAAGTTATTGACAAAGTTGGTAATGTTTCTTATGTAGACAGGCAAATGATTATTGTTCAATTCTTGGGATCCATATATATTTCCAGTTGTGCAATGTTTTAAATGCCTAAGGTACGGCCACTCTTCTAGACAGTGCAAATCACAAAATTCTCACTGTAAAAAATGCTCAGATCCTGGTCATGACAATGATAAATTGTGCGTTGAAAATGAATATTGCCTGTATTGTAAAAATAGTGATCACCCTTCCATATCCTTCCATATCCAAACAAATTATGGCTGCTGAAAATATAACTTTCAAGGAGGCAGAAAAATTACATAGTAATCCCTCTTATGCTAAAGTTGCAACGAATAATCGATTCGCAGTTCTAAATAATCTAACTAATTTTCCTCCTCTAGGTAATTCTACAAATTCTAGAACCATGTTACCAAAAAAACCTCTTAGACCAACAACACCAATTAACAGAGCCTCAAAAAAACGTAAACAATCGCAACCAACATCCTCTCCTATTTTACCTTCAAAATCCAGCCCTCCTTTTAGCCCAAAAAATAAGTCTACAAGCAAACCCATTATCCCACACCCTCACAGGGACGATTTCATAGTTATACATTTTATTCTAATGTTTGTGGTAAATAGACAACCTAATGCCATCCCCTTCTACCACCACCACCACCAAATGTATCTAGAAAAGTAGCTATTTAACAAAAACGTATAAATTGTGCGGCAGATGTTTTATTACAGCATTTAAAATATCTTTGTAATCCCGTAAGAACTGTGGAAAATCTTCAATATAAAAAACTAAGAAATCGTATTTTTGACAAAAAATTCCTTGAATGAACGTTATAGTAGATTACTGTCGAGGTAAAATATAGATTACCGAGGCGCACCGTATTTTGAGGGTCCCGTTTGAATCATAAAAAGTTACTCTCAGCCGCGGCCGGATTCAAAAGGGGGGAGGGGCGATTATACGTCGTTGACTCTTAGAGTTGGACGGTGCACCTATGGCTCGAGTTTGATCGCCGAAATCGAAAAACTCATTCACCCTCGGGACCCCTCTTCGAGGCCGAGTGGGGGGGGTTATATTTTTCTCGGACGGATCTCGACATCTCGACATAAATTAGACCTGGTAGGAGTATCGACCCAACACTTCGTCGAACCAGCGAGATATCGCCGAAAAACAACAAAAATACTTTGACGTGGCGCTAGACTATCGAAATAACAAAATAAAAAAAAGTTTACTCCCGGCCGCGGCCGGATTCAAAAGGGGGGGAGGGGGCGAATACATCACGTCGAGTCTTAGAATTGGACCTATGACTCGAGTTTATTCGTCGAAATCGGAAAACTCATCCACTCCTGGCGACCCTTTTCGAAGTCGAGGGAGGGGGGGGGATATTTTCAAAAACTATGCGGGTCGTACTCTGAACGTCGATCCCGTAGCTCGGCAAATAGTCGAGATATTTGGGAAAAACATCGTCCGAAAACGGTTATCGTACTCTAGCCAATAGGAGCGAAGCGACAAAGAATCGGCTCGTAAACCTCTTTCAGCTATAGACGTTTACGGTTCGAATGCAAAAAATTCCGACTCGCAAAGTCTAGCCGTTCTCGAGATAGAAAAAGGGGTGGGGGAAAAATCCCGTGAGGGGGGGAAATGTCCGATCGAACCCCTATCGATTTTCGATAAAGAATACGACCGTGTGGTAATTGTCGGCCCTGTCGGCCGACTAAAGGAATTGGCCTCCGCCGCCCCCGAAGGCTGTATTCTCTGGGACCTAACTAATCGTCTACGATCATTTGCCGGCGGTGGGTCGGTACCGACCCCGAGGGGGGGGGTCAGTACTACCCCTTTGTTCTTGACCCCGACTTCCTTCATTTTTTCTTGATTCAAAATCGGGTTCGGATTCAACTGTTTCATATATATTTATTTAGTTATTTACGTTAAAGTGATAACATGATTTTTATTTGTAATTTTATCATTTATTTTTTAAAATTATTTTTTTACTGAAATTTTGGAGGTAATTTAGAATTTTTTGAACTTCTTGAATTTTTTTAAATTTTTTAAATTTCAAAAATGGTTGAAATTTAAGGTTTTTGAAATTTTTTAATTTCATTCTTGAGGTTTTTTAAATTTTTTAAGTTCTTTTTATTTCAAAATTTTGGTTTTTTTATATTTGAAAATTTTGAAATTTTTACATTTTTTTGAAATTTTCGAAATTATTAAAATACTTGAAATGTTTAAATGTAGAGGTAGGAAATAACAAATTAAAATAAACGGAAATATAAACCATTACAGTTATTAAAAAAAAATGTCAAAAGAGCTTATTAATTGAAGAAAGGGAGATAAAAATTGTTAGAAATAAGATATATTTGTGGATATAATATGCATTTTATTATGCCGCTACTACTAATGGTATAACTTTATTTATGTAAGCGTCGGTCGCGATAAAATCAGCGCAAAAACATTCTGGGAAAGCCTGAAGTGAATTTCAATTACTTGCTACAATTTGTTTGGAGAAATGTACCTATTGTATAATTATACCACCCCAACTCTCTTCATTATAATCTATGGATAACGACACATAGTGTAAGTTTATCAGGGCGATTGTTTTCTTCATTGTGATTACTAAAAATGTTTTTGAATACTTGATTAATACTAGAAAAAATAAAAAATAAATAATTCTATTTAAACCAAACACTAAATTATTGTAATCATAATATATTATTATTTTTTTTAAATTAAACTGTGGATTTACTAGTAAAACTTAAATTTCAGATAATTAAATTCTCTACAACTTTTGTATAAGACTTGAACGAATTATGAATATTAGTGTTCATAACTGTTAAAAGAACACTAGACTGCGAGTGTGATAAAATAAATTCTTGGATTTTCTCGAAGGACCAAACTTCTTAGGTAGAAGTTAAACCAATATGAATGTTAAAATAAAAACAGTATTTGAAATAGGGATGTAATTTTTATTCCATTTTTTCCAAGTACGAACATGAACAGCGGCACATTAATTTAAATTATGAAACCGAAACATTAATATTTAAATTGTACTCAATCACTTCACTTACTGTAAAAACTATTTACATTGTTTTGTTATGAAAACTCAAAAATCTTTTTGGGTGCGGTTAATTACGCACCATTTTACTTATTTGAAGGAACTTTTTTGATCTATTGAATGCATGACTGAATTTGTTCACTGTGCTCTGAATTTTAGCGGAGAGGAGGGTTGCTGGTTTTTTATTGGTAGGAGACATGTGACGTAGTATGTAAATAGCCTTGAATTAAGCATCGTAGCGGGAAGAAATATATCTATATTTTTTGTCTCTTATAATGAAGGAATAATATAAGAGAAAGATAAGCTTGCATAGCAACAGTCGCTTATGTATTTTGTTTTTGTTACACTGTATTTTCCAAGTAGACAGAGAAAAGTCTGAGAGACAGACGAAGTAATATTGTGTTGATTTAAAACTATTTTTAGATTGTAAAATATTAAAATATACAATAATAGATATTGGCATGAACTGAAAAATTAATATTATTAATTTTAAAAGGAATATGAATTATTTTGTATTTTTTGGATAATATTCCAGTGAAATTTATCCAAGAATTATTTTTGAATTACGCATAGTTAAGCCGCTAGAGGAAGCGAAATGAATATACCTGTTGTATAAGGGCGAGAAAAAAATATTCATGTAAGTTTTCCTGACTTTTTCCAGATTTTAAGGACAAACAATGTACCTGAGTGCAAAATGTTCGTTTGCGAAGTTGTAAATCTTAAAATTTCCTACAACTCTTGCATCAAATTTTTTCAGAATTTTCAATATTTTCGCAGGTAGAGGACGCCAAAAAATTTGCATGAAGGTTTTTTAGAATTTTTCCAGATTTAGAGGATAAAAATTACACTCTGGTGCATAACGATTTTTTACAAAGTTGTAGAGCACCAACTTTCCTACAACATTTGTATTTATTTTTTTTTTAGACTTTGAGATAGTTTCACCGTTAGAGGGATTTTTTGTATTTTTTTTTTGTATTACAACTATTGTGGAGTTGTGGATGCGGGAATCTTTTAAAGACACCCCACGCTAGGTTTTATGCGTGATGTAATGCAGGATTCTCTCCTGATCGCTCTGCAAGCAGTATTGTTCTATTCTTTGTACGCTGCTGTAGGAATAATTTACTCATTTTTAGAGATACGTTGGAGGATGTTGTTCTGAAATGTAAAAAACCTAAAATATTTGATTGTACATTATCGGATGATACTTACGAGCCTTCTGGAGGAGAGCATCAGCTAGAGTGGGTGAAACAGCTCATCTGATGTCTAGAGGGGTATCCTCGGGAGGATCTAGGAACTCGTCCGGAAGATCTTTCACTTCTTGAGATTCGATTGCGGGAATTTTTTTTTGGGTTCTCTTGGTATTGATGTTCTGTTCCTTCCTCAAATCTGTCCATTTGGTCCGGAGAGTTTCTTGTGCGTAAATGTTGGAGCTGTCCAGTATTCTCATGACGAATCTTGCCTGAAGATTTTTGAACCTGGAAATTATTGAAGGAATATTAGTGTGGTTATCAATTTCATTTGATGGGAAGTGCCAGGGGGAGGTAGGAACATTTCCTGAGGATCCGCCTCTATCCTGTCGTAACGGTGTGTCAGAGAAGAGGAGAATTGGGGGAAAAGTTTAAAGCTCTGTAGTCCATTATTGGACGAATGTAGGTTTTATGTCTATGTAGCAATGTTTGATGGTTACATCTACCAAGTTGACGACCCAGAGGTCCGATGATGAGACCAGCTCTCTTTCTTACTCGATCTAGAGTATTTTGAACTTCGATGGAACAATAAAGAGTGCGCATGAAGCACACTCCCAACCTTTTTCAAGAGAACAAGTCTTTCTCCCCATCGCTTAAGGCTGATTTCATTGAGGGATTGGTTAGCTTTTAGGGTGTGATTTGGATGTTTAAATACCCTAGATGGCAAAACAATATACATATAGGAGTTTTTGCATTTTTTTTAATTTAAGGTAAAAAAATGTACTAACGTTTTAGATCATAAAATTCCTCATAATTCTTGTATAAAATTTTTTCTCAATCCTCAATATTGTTCTATTACAAAGTTGTAAAACTTGAAATTCCCTACAACTTTTATATCAAATTTTTCCAGAATTCCCAATATTTTCGCCCCTAGACAAAATGTGCATGTAGGTTTTTCCGACTTTTCCAGATTTTGAGGACAAACATTGCAATTTAGTACCAAACGTTTTATTATACACTTCGCTGCAAGTTCTATATTTAAATGTTTTTAGAATTCCACATAGTTTCACCGCTAGAGGGCGAAAAAATATAGATGAATCGCTTGGAAAATAAAAATTACATATATAGAGCTTTTTGCATTTATTTCTATATATTAAGGACAAACAATTCCCGTTATTACAAAGTTGTAGAGCATCAACGTCCCTATAACTTTTGTATTAAAGTTTTTGCCGAAACCCAATATTTTCGCCTCAAGAGTGCGCAAAAAAAATGTTTATGTAGTTTTTCATAAACTTTTTCCATATTTTTTTCACAATGCACTTGAGTGCAAAATGTTCTATTGCAAAGTTGTAAAGCTTAAAATTCCCTACAAGTTTTGTGTACATTTATTCCAGAATTCGCAATATTTTCGCCGCTAGAGTTCGTAGCAAAATGTGCATGTAGGTTTTTCCGAATTTTCCAGAGTTTAATAACAAACATTGCACTTTAGTGCAAAAAGTTTTATAACAAAGTTGTAGAGAATCAACTTTCCTACAACTTCTATATTAAATTATTTTTAAAATTCCACATAGTTTCACCGCTAGAGAGCGAAAAACTACACATACATGACTTTACGCATTTTTTAAATTTTAATTAAAAACAATGCATTTTAGTGCAAAATATTGTAGTAGAAATATTATATATTATATGTATTTATTTTTTGAATTATACATAGTTTCACCAGTAGAGGTCGAAAAATATACACATATAGGATTTTTACATATTTTACCAATTTTACAAATTTTACAAATTCTTACAAACTTTATAGTATTTGAAATATTTACAAATTTTTGAAATTTTTTTTTCTTGATATTCTTAAAATTTTCGGATTTTTAGAAATTTCTAATAATTATTAAATGCTTTTTGAAATTATTGATATATTTTTAAAATTTTCGATATATTTTCGACAATTTTTCTTTTGAAATTTCTATTGTGAAATTTTTTATAAATTTTTCAAATTTCCTTAATATTCAAAGTTTTCGAACTTTTTTATTTTGAAATTTTATATTTGTAAAATTATCCAAATTTCATTTTTTTTTTCGAAAATCCTATGTGTTTTGTCTCGCCCTCTAGCGGCGAAACTATATGAAATTCGGGACTAGTATAAACGGAAGTCCAACCTTCGATTTTGAATTTAATTTTATAGAAACTTCAACATTTATCATGAACTGTTTCGCGAAGATCAATTTTCTGATAATTTCATTAGATTCGTTTTGATTTATTGCCGCAGGTTTGGATGAAATTTATGGGCAGCAGAATAAATCGAAGTAGTTGTTTTCTTCATTATACAAATTTACATGACAATAATTTTTTATATTTGAATTAAAAAGTATTATTATATTTTTCTTATAAAAATACATAATTATTAAGAACTTAATTGACCCAAAAAGAAATAAAAAGAATCAATTCATATTTCACTCTAATTTGATCCTTATTACTATTAAATAACATGTTTTCGTTAAATCTATAATGAATAGAGATTTTCTAACCTTAATGTTCTTCTAGAACAAACATAAACTTGTTCAATAAATTGTATTCTGTAAGCAGATGAATTAGTCCGTAAAACGTAAACACAAAGTTTGTATTTGATAAGTAATTTATTTCCTCAAATTAATGATAGGAGTTTGCATGTGCTTTCAAAGTTTTCATCTCTATATCGAGACGCAGCAGACGTGAAATTACGGGAAATTGTATACAGTTAATTTAAATAATTAAAATAAAATTGCATTTAATTGGTTTGCATTTGCCTTAGTCTAGTCTTTTTTAAATATATAAAAATAGCGACTTTTATTTTATTTAACGAACTCAAAGGGAGGAAAGGGGGAAAAGGTCGATACATGAAAGCCAAAGTCAGCTCAGGGTACAGTAACTTTGCTCAGAGTGAAAAAACTTTGCTAAGAGTTGAGTAACTTTGCTCTGGGTTGAGTAATTTTGCTTAGGGTAGAGTAACTTTGCTCAGGGTATAGTAAGTTTTCCCAGGGTATAGTAACTTGGCTCAGGTTGTTGTAACTTTACTCTACGTTGAGTATTTTTTCTCAGAGGAGAGGAACTTTGCTCCTGGTAGAGTAATTTTACTCAGGCTAGAGCAACGTTGCTCAGATTAGAATAACTTTGTTCAAGGTAGAGTAATTTTGCTCAAGATCGAGTAATTTCGCTAAGTGTAAAGTAACTGCCAGGGTATTGTAACTTTGCTCAGTATAGAGTAAATTTGCTTAGAGTAGTGTAAGTTCCCTCTGAATTGAGAAATTTTGCTCACAGTAGATTAGCTTTGCTATGGGTAGAGTTACATTGCTGAGGGTAGAATAATTCTGCTCAGATTAGAGTAACTTTGCTCAAGGTTTGTTTAAGGTAGAGTAACTTTTGTTCAGGGTAAAGTAAGAAATGAGGTAAAGAAGAAAGTGGGAAAAAATCTAGACAAAAATGGCGAACATCGTGAAAAAAAGGTGAAAATGGAGGAAAATATAAAGGGGGAGTAAAATGAAAAACAAAGACAGCTTAGGTTAGAATAAATTAAATTAGGGTAGAATCTGTTAAAACCAAAAAACAAAAAGAGAAAAAAGCGAGAATAGAAGAGTGGGAATTAAAAATAAATATGGAAAAATAAAAAATGGGTAATAGGAAGGGAAAAGGGGGGGAAGTGGGAAAAATGGAAAAAATGGCGAAAAAGGGGCAAAAAGATGAAAATAAATAAAAAGGAGGGCAAAAAACGGAAAACAAAGAAAAAATAAAAATAAAACCACAAATAAAAAAAGCCGAAAAAAGTAGAGGGAATTGAAAAATTTGGGAAAAATAGTAGTTTTAAAGAAAAAGTTGGTACAAAAATATAGTGCTAAAAATAACAACTGTAAAAAATAGTGAAAAAAATGGGCTAAAACAAACAAACTTAAAAGAAAAACAGTTAAAAATAGTGAAAAAAATAATGTAAAAAACTGGTGAGAAAAAAATTGGGACATAAAATAACAATTGTAAAAGATGCGTGGTGGGGAAAAAGTAGAAAAAAGAAAAAAAAATGGAGAAATATAAATGGGAATAACAAGGGGAAAAAAAGAAAAAATATTAAGAAAAATGAAAAACAAGGAAAAAAAGTGAGGAAAAAAAAAAGGAAAACATTGGGCAAAAAATTTTGAAAAAAAAGGCGAAGAGGGTAAAAAAGGAAGGCAAAAAACAAGTTCTAAAGAAAAACGGGGGTGAAAATATGATGCTTAAAATAAGAGTTGTAAAAAATGGATTGGACGAAACAAAGAAAATTTTAAAAATAGGAGGAATAAATAAAAAAAATGATGCAGAGAAAAAAAATTGGAACATAAAATAATTCAAAAAAACTGGGGGAGGGGCAGTAAATAAAAAATAAATAAATAAACAGTAATAAAGGACGCAAAAAGAAAAAAAATGAAAAATGACAAAAAATGAAAAATTAAGGAAAAAAGAGAGAAAAAAAGCAAAATATTGTGTTAAAAATTACGGCGAACAAGGAGGAAAGAGCAAGGCAAAAATCAAATTTAAAAAAAAAGGTAGACAAAATATGGTGTTAAAAATAAGAATTGTGAAAAAATGGAGAGAAAACAATCGGGACATAAAACAAAAAGTAAAAAAATGGTGAAAAAAGTAGAAACAAGGAATAAATTAGGTAAAAAAACGGGCATAAGATACGAAACGAGAAAAAAAAATAAAAAAAGGCTACAAATGAAAAACAAAGGAAAAAGTGGGAAAAAATAAAAACAACGGAAAAAAACTAAATGAAAAAATGGAGAAAAATGGGTTAAAGAAAATATATTTTTCGTCTCGAGCTGAAAATTTCATGCATCCTGCAACAAATATACAGTTTGCACTAGTTACACAAATAAGTTTTAAAAAAGATGGAAAAGAAAATGGTGCAAAAATAATATAAAAAAACGGTGAGAAAAAAAATGGGGTATAAAACAATAGCAGTAAAAAATTGGGCGGGAAAATAAGTGTGAGAAAAAAATACATGGGAAAACAAAAATGAAGACAAAAACATATGTGGGATAAAAAAATGTAAGAAAAAAATAATAACTAAAATAAGAACCACTCTACTTCTAGAAACAATCATAATTAGTATCTAGTAGGATTTACTTATTTTTTGTTCCAATTTTCCCTACTTTTACATTCAAATTGTGCTCCAATTTCCCCTACCTTTTTCCCTGTAGACCGTTGGTGTGTTCAGTGATTATTATATAGTGTATTCATATCGATTATATGAATAATTGATAAACAGTCGATTTGGTTTGTGTATTCGAAAAAGTATCATCATAATAGCCATTTGAAATTATGGAAAAGTCAACTTCAGCACCCTGTATAATCTAAGCCGTAGTAGTGTTTTCATCATATCATCGATTTTTTTAATGCCTACATAACTGCCTATACTTAAAAAACAAAAAATTCTTATTTTTCTTAACTTCAACAAGTTATACGTTTGGTTAAAAAAATCGTCAATATTCACATTTGGAATGATCATTTTTTTAAACCAGTCCCTTTATAAGATTTTACTAAATAAACAATTATACTTAAAAAAGCTTTATAAAAAATGAAATTGTTCAACGAAAACCACACATCCCTATCGTTTCTGAGTTTCTACGTATTTTCAGTTAAAATGGATTATAAACCTCTGGGACACTCAGTATATGTTGTCATTCCTATCTAGCAACCTGTTCATAGTTTATTACATTAATGTCTATCAGTGAGATATTCAAAGGTAATTTAGTTCATTCATGCTATTTCTTTGATGTTCCTGAATTCAATGTACGAACGATTTTTTTATATTCAACTCGACAATTTTCTATATAAGACTATATAAATTTTAATTGAATTAAAAATTAAGACCTTTATTGCCAGTATCAGCGGTATAGGAACGAGTTGCAGATGTATTAAAAATTGGTGTTAGTTGTTTTAAGTGAATAAAGCAGGCAAGTAATTATAACGTCTATCCAGTCGCATAATGTACGAAAAAGAAAGACAGATGATATAAGTGATGTTATATTCGGGTACAACTCGTAACAGTACTGAGCAACCCCGCCACTGATGTTA
The DNA here is from genome assembly GCA_963243735.1 of Neocrepidodera transversa. Classification (NCBI taxonomy): domain Eukaryota; kingdom Metazoa; phylum Arthropoda; class Insecta; order Coleoptera; family Chrysomelidae; genus Neocrepidodera; species Neocrepidodera transversa. Next base: position 25,908,775 of record OY725344.1, on the reverse strand, counting down.
CATTTCTGCATACTTTTTTTCTATGAATGTGTGATGCTGAAAAGGACTATAACTTCTCTTACTTTTTTAAAGTCCATCAAGATCAAGAGTATTGCAATAATATTTTATGTTTTTTGTCGCAATATTTTAAAACAAACACCCATCTTTCATTCTTTCAGATATCATCACTTGGAAATATTTAATAGGGTTTACGGCCACTCAATCAGCTAAGGATAATAATGTAACAGTAGCCACAACTTCCAGTTATGCTGGAGACCAGTGTATAAATTATCCCTTTCAGTAATGAATTGGTAGAAACCTAAAATTATTTTGAATTGGCATCACAAAATTTCACCACTCATAATAATGTCCAATTCGAATTATTGGAAGTTTCATCAACTAAAAGTGCTGAAAATCATACTGCAGGAACGGATATTGATGACTTGTCTAGGGGTAGGTTATCACCCGAATAATAAATAAGGTGGCGCTGACCAATCCCCCAACGTAAGGGTGTCAAGCGACTCGTGCCTACAGCTGCATGGCCGTAGAGAAGTACCGTCATAAATAGAGCCTTTGGGATACAGGGGGGCGCAGGTGTGGACCACCTCTTCCCCCCTATGCGTGGGACTAAATATGGACCAAAAGAAAAAAATATAAAGTAATTCGGACTCTGAGCGTGAGCTCTCAGAGGAGAATAGGCTAGAGACGTCGGACTCACAAATATCTCCCCGGCCCGCCAAGAAGCCAAGATATATTCCAGCTAAAACTGTAAAGACCTACAGCGAATCAAGATGGCTATTATAGATAACTGCCATACCGAAATAACTGTGAACTAGGAACAGGTTGACCTCGTTGAGAACAAACTAGTGGATGTAATCGATACAGCACTTTTTGGAAGCAGTGTGCCATTGCAGTTCATCAGAAGTATTCTTAGCGGAGGTGTCCTTTGGATGACTGGGTCAGGAGTGAGATCGGAGGTCTGAGTGGTCATTGGGAGAACGCCTCTTTAACAGCAATTAAAGCTAAGGAGCTCCAAAAGAAACCCAGGGTCTTAGTCTTTATTCCTGGACCTGTAGAGCAGGAGGACCTATTCAGGACACGCCTAGGAAGACAAAATGTGGGCCTAAGAGTGGATGGCTGACTCCTCCTGAGCCAGAAAACAGACAAGGATGGCCAGTTGCTGGCTTACTCCATTGACGATGTGTCTTTCAGGACCTTGGAAGCTTTCCACAAGCATGGAAGCATAACGTTCAGGGTCCTGAGAGGAGGACTCATTGATGGTGGTGATGTTGATGGTGGTGATGTAAATCAGGGTCCTTCCCCCAACATAGTAAGTTGGCTTCGGCGGAGCGTACTGTGAAAAGAGGAAACTTTGATGTGGCCTTCATACAGGAATCCTGGGTCAACAGGGATAAGATCGTGGGACTCGGAGGATTAGGGGAGTTAATTTATAACAGAACCTCTGATAATCCAAGATCATCCATAACAATCCGAAATGGCTTAAAAATACTGCCGCTAATCAATTTTTGTTACAGAAACTTAACGGCCGTTAAAGAAAAGGTGGGGCAGGAAAGTCAGACTAAAAATATTATTCTCGGATCTTTTCTATGACGACCCTACTCGGTGAGTCTTTACTAGAATTTAGTACGGTAAATAATCTGGACGTATTAATTGAGGTATCAAGTTTAACAGTTTTTTGTGTAATTTTGGTATTGCAAGATACACTTACAGCTTTCACGGGCACTTCAGTTTACTGATAATTATCATTGATATCAGGCAAACATTGTGTTCCCACACTAAACTTGGTATCTAATACCTCTTTACTTGTTTTACTGGTGGATGGTTCACTTTCAGGACAGGTATCAAATCTCCTCTTCTTTGTATTCGATGCTTCTGGCCAATAGAAAATATGGGGTTCAACATTTTTTTTTGATAATAATTTTGCCATCCATCATTTTGAATTTCAAATAATTCTCGATATCATTCTGAAACTAATACAATGTTTCTGAATCAACACAATAAAGGTAAAAGTAAACACAATTAAAAACACATTGACCAAACGACACTTTATAAGCAAACGTCATCTATATTTGAAAGCGTCAATTTTATTTAGAGAAACTGGCCCACGTTAATATTATGCTGCAGCTATTGCACATAAGTGACGTAGGCACACTACAAGTTGCATAGATGCAGTAATTTTTAAATATCAGTTTTTTTATGTTAAATTAAAGAAAAAAACAGAAAAAACGATTTTTTTTTAAAAAGACATTCATTTTTTTCTCAAATAATGCAAAAAAGGTGGACTAATATTTCAAGTTGAACTCCCCCATTGACGAGGAGGAAGACATTTTTTAAGGCAGTGCAAGACTTTTTCCAGGTGGACCAATATCGTCGGTTATTCCTAAACCACATGGCAGGCATCCTTCGTAGAAAGTCGGGCATGACCTACAGGAGTCGGTCAGTGGTGATCCCATGAGACTCTAGAATTTCCTCTAGTCTTTCTAGAAATGGGGCGGGATCGTCAATGCCATCGAAAGTGACAAGCCAGTCCTCTACCATCAATGGCTGCATTACGGTGCATTGGACGTCTTACTCGGTTGAGTTTCCAATGCTGACTCTGAAACTTTCGCTGAGCGCACGGTCATCGGGTAAAAATTTGTGCTTCTGCGCACTCGAAAGTCTCTCTTGCTCGATATTAGTCCACGTTGTATCTCGTTTTAAATCAAAATTACTGCTTAGACCCTTGTATCTTGAGAACAGCTTCTCGGATTGGAAAACTCATATGGCCAATCGATTCTACGACCTCGTAAATCTATTAAACGATGGGTCACTCGGTATCCTTTTACAGTTCGTCAAAATGACGGAGATTTTTAACGGATTTTGCTGTATTTTGGCATCTGGGCGTGTTTGGAAGCAATTCAGGCTCTATTTGATCAAAAATGGACAATCTGTCAAAATGACAGACGGATTTCTGTATATTTCGGTCCTCTGAAGCATTCCACGGTGTTTTTTTCTCTTTAGGATTTTAGCCTCGAAACCGGCTTACTTCACAAATTCGGTAATCAGCATTCTTGGTACACCATAAAAACGGTCCCAGCTCAGGGCCCAAAATTGTAATTCGCACGTCTTGCTCGGTCGAGTATCTGATTTCAACTTCCTTAATCTTTCTCTTTATACACAAAGATGTAACTGGCGGCGATTATCAGGTGGGAATTAGTGCTTCTGCGCACTCGGTATTCTGTCTGACCCGGTATTATTCGGAATTTTCCGTTGTTACCCGGTAGAGGTGAAAATTACGGCTTCGACCCTCGTGTCTCGATAACTGCTTGTCGGATCGATAAACGGATATCACCTCGCAAACCTATTAAATGAGGGTTCACTCGAGGTTTCTCTGATTCTGTCAAAATGACAGGTAGTCGTTTTTAAAGGGATTTCGCTATATTTCGGTCTTTGGACATATTTGGAAGCGATTGGTACTCGTTTTGAGCAAAAATTAACAATCTGTCAAAATGACAGGTCCGCGGATTTTGACGGATTTTGGTCTATTTCTGTGCTCTGAAGCGTTCTGTACTGGTGTCGAATCTCTAAATCACTCGGATATGATCTTGTCCTTAGAATCGGCTTATTCCAAAATTTTGGTAATCAGCGGACTTGGGACAACATAAAAACGGGCGCCAAATTTGTAACGCACTTCGGTCGTTAAGGGTCACTTTGGTGCCATAGTCTAGGTTTCGGACAGCTTCAGTGGAGAAAGAAATACTACAGGGGTCGTATGGTATCGAGACCCTTAGCGGCCAGAAGGGCGGTCTTTACCTGCCCTACTTGGTTGAGTTACCTGGGTATTGGGTATTTATGCTGCTAGGATGTTAAACTCACAACCAAAAAAAAAAAAATAAAGTAAATAAAAATCGTTTATTAAAGTACTAAAACTCAGAATGAAAGGTGTGTAACGGACAGAACAGGCACGACTGGCTTTACTGGCGTGGTATAGTCGGACTGACGGCTCCAGGTTCCGGTCAGATTGGACTTGTCTTCGGTCAGATTGGACTTGTATTCCGCTTGACCTATCTCTAACGGTCGCTGAAGTGAACGGACTGTGGCTGCCACTGCAGCTGACTTGATCGTCTCCGACTGCCTTATACCATAAAGTCGGCTGGGTATGCGAAACAAATACACGAGTGACTTCATCTTTCGGCGGGAGTTTACAACAGGTACGACTTGCCTTATGCTCGAAGTATCTCACATTTCTACAATTTTAAGTTAATTCTACTCCAATGCCGCGCGCAATTTTATTTATATACTTTAATTATTACGGAACAAAGTAACTTTGTTACATCTCTTTTGTCCACCGTTTTAGAAAGTTTAAATATTCAAGATTTACCTGTTTTCCGCTGGACTGATTCTTCCACCGTTCTCTCATAGATTAAACGATTTGATAAGTAAAAGACCTTTATTTGGAATAGAGTTCAAGAAATTCGAAAACTTACCGATAAAGATTCTTAGCATCACATTCCAACAAAAATGAATCCAGCCGATTTACCACCTCGAGGTTGTTCTGTAAGAAAATTATTAGAGTCAAGATGGTGAGATGGTCCCGCTTGGCAACAAGAAGATTTTAATTATTGGATCGAGCAGCATTACGAAGTAAATGAAGATTCCGTATTTGTAGAAAGAACAGCCAAGGTAACTGCGTTGTTTGTAAAGAAGGAAGACAAAACGTGGTATTATAAATATTTTTCTAAATACCAGACGATTGTAAATTTGTTAGGATGGATTTATCGTTTTATCAACAATTGCAAGGCTAGAAGTAATAAGAAATATGGTCTTTTAGAAACAGTAGAGAGGGAAAAAGCTATAATAACAATTATTAGGCTAGTTCAAGAAGAAACATTTGATTCTATCGCCGATGAAAGTCTAGCTTCTTTAGTACCTTTCTTAGATGATGCTGGTATCATAAAGTTAAAAACCAGAATTATAGAACGTACCGATAAACGTTATTTTAGATTTCCTGCAGTCTTACCATCCAAGCACCCAGTTGTCTTAAGATTGATCTTTGACGTTCATGTTAAACATTATCACGTGGGAGTTCAAGGTCTGCTGAGCATTTTGAGAGAGATATTTTGGATACTCGGAGGATGAAAATCAAATAGAAGAGTCGTACATTCATGTATTACTTGTCGTCGACAACACAGTAAAGTGTAGATTATTTTCCAGTACCACTTCCAAAATATCGTGTCAAAGATGCTGCCGTATTTCAAGTAACTGGTGTAGATATGGCAGGTCCACTATTTCTAAGAAATGAAGTAAAAGTATGAATATGCATATTCACCTATGTGGTGTATAGAGCAATTCACTTAGAGCTAGTATCGATCATTATCAACAGAAACTTTTTTGCAGGCTTTAAGATGATTTATTGCAAGACGAGGAATACCATCTGCCATATACAGTGACAATGGTAAAAACTTTATTGGGACTGAAAACGCTTTCGCAAAATTGGATTTGAATAAAATGAATACGTGTGGCACACCTGGTGGGGAGGATGATGGGAGAGATTAATTGGTTTAGTTAAACAGCTCCTCATAAAGTTCTTGGAAAAGCTTGTTTAAACTACAAAGATCTTCTTACAGTCGTCTGTGATTGTGAAGCCATATTAAACTCCCGACCTTTAACTTCTGTGTCAGAAGATGCCAGTGACCTTGTTCTACTTACATCAGCAATTTTTTTCTCTGTCTAAAAACCGACTTGCGAAAAAAGTTTAGAAGACAATATCTGGAAAAACTTTTGTTAAGGAATAATAAGTTTAAAGAGACAAGCCTAAAATTGGAAGATATCGTTTTGGTTGGCAATGACAACACAAAGGGACTTGATTGGCCACTCGCACGTATAGGTAATAGAAATTATCCCTGGAAAAAATGGAAAGATTAGATTAGTCTGAGTCAAGACGGCAGAGGGTTGAGGTCGGTTCAAAGGATTTTTCCGTTGGAGGTTGACAACATAGAACAAAATGTCCAATTGAACTCAAATAAGCAAAAATCAACAAATCCCCAAATTGCATGTGACGCTAATAAGATCGTACAAATAAGATACAGGTTCGACAACCTCAAAAATTGTCATATAATTAAGTTTTCTCTAAATAGAAAACTTAAGGTAGGAGTATGTTAGGTCTAGTTCCTACTGCTTTTACGATCCAGTTTATTCACATTAGACGTAGTTCTTCCTTGAGTACGCTATACCCTTAAAAAATTCAGAATAGTCGAAATTATTCCTCCAACTATCAGCTGTCGAAAACAAAAAAATGTCAACATTTGAAAATTTAACATTAAATATACCATTCGTCTCTGGATACCCGTCAGGAAGGTTTTGGGGTGATATAACCGGTTTTTACTTTTTTATTTAAGTCTAAATTTTTTTTTCAGTTTTTCCCACTCTTTTTTTTGTCTACTTTTTTACACTTTTTTTGTTTTAAACTTTTTTTAATAAATAACATTTATTTGATAAATAAGTTACAATTTTCCATTAACACGAAACCATACAAATAAAATCTGTAACTTTTGTTCCGGAAATTTAATTAGAGATTAAATAGATTAAACTTTAATTGGACACAACGTATGCGAAATTCTGAATTTCACGAAAGTTGGGAAAATAATAAATTTTTGCATAAAACTCCTCAGGCGAATTGGGAGTTTTTGAAAGTTCGTGATTTCGGTGTAATTAATAAAAGCAGCAAATACAGAAAAGAATTTATAGATATGTATAGAAGCTAAATGTAAAATTTTAGTAAAGTTGTAGTTTGGAGTTTACTAAATATATTAAAGACAAACTTATTTAATTAAACACAACATTTAAATTTTATATAACATACATCCAGATCACTTAGTCTAGTACACATTTTTTAAAAATTGAATTCAAATTACGTCTAAAGAAATTTGCGAAAATTTCATAGTCAAATATAAATAATGGCAAATGTTTATAAACACATAAAGATCCCAAAAAGAACGGGTATTGTGATTTGTTTAAATAATCTTCCTGACTATATTTCCTAATTATAAAAATATTGAAACAAGAATTAGTATTAATTTGTTTACGCAAGCTCCCTGGTTAATTTTTTTAGAACAAAAATTCCAATTATTTCGATTTAATTGAAAATTAACCATGGAGCTAGTGTAAAAAAATTAATGCTAATTTTTGGTTGCAAAAAATTTCAATATTTTTAATACAAAAATTGAATAGAAAATTAGTTAGGGAGCGTGCGTCAAAAAATTAACTAATCTTTGTTTGAATTTTTTTTAAATATTTCTAAAGTTCTAAAATTTATAATGAAAATTCTTTGAAACAAAAATTCTCGTATTATTTCGAATTCAGAAAAATATTAGCTAAAAAGGTAAAAAGTAAACATTTTTATAATTAAAATGTAAAATGAAAGTTTTTTAAAAGTAAAATTCAAACACTACTTCGATTTTTTGATTTTGATAGTTAAACGGGACAATGTTTTTAAAACAAAATATTTCACCTGTTGGATATTACGCCGCGGTTTTTTAGCAATACCATATTATGGAATAACGAACTTTTTGTCGTTATCTGGCGACCTTTTTTATTTCTCTTGAGACCGCATTACAAAACATGCAAAAAAAGGGAATCAACATAATAAAAAAAGATCAGATAAAGTTTATATACGTGGACTATAAAACTTTTTCGATGGCGAGAAACCTATTTCTTTTTATTCTCTCATCAAAAACATATTCTTTTCTAGATAGATCATTCGATAGTCGCAATTTTTTTATGAAAATATGATTCCAGAAATTTGTTATAATTAAACGAGTATATTTTTTTTACTTTTTACTCCAGAAGTTCATATCATACATATACATAAAGTATTTATCAAATGGTTATCTGCATATTGTAGTGATTTGTATTATTAATTACCTCAATTGTGGGTTCTACAACTTTAAAAAAATAATAAACATTACAAACTATAAAAAATTTATAAATGTATATGTCCTTTTAGTCCACTTCCTCTCCAATCTCCTGTACCAATTTCTTCTCTCTATATCGACCAGACACTTCTTTTCAATACCTCCTCTTAACCACATTCCCTGGTCTCCGCTTCTCAACTTACTTGTTTTTTATTAGTTTTTTTCTTTTAGTTGTCTTCCTACAGCTCTATTCTGTATCATACAGTTGCTAGCAAGCAAGTTGTTTAAGTCAAGGTCAGTTGTTATAATTCCACTTTGAGAAAAGTGGGATTATCTATGTAAAATCTGTAGCAACTAGTGAAAACATCTGTCAGCAAATAAATGCTATTTCAAATTATTTAAAAGTTAGTCAATCAAATCAATTGTTAAAACTTAAAATGTGTGGTGTTACACAATATTTGCGTCGTGAGTAACATAGAGCTAGATGATGAAGAGTTTCAAAATGAGGACAATGGACATCATAGGAATCTAGCCCAAAATATAGAAATTGAACCCAATTATAAAAAATGTCAAATTATATAATAAATATTCAAATTTTGATAACCATTTATTTTCTAAAAAATACAAATTTAATGACAAAACCAAAATCTACTTTCTTAAGTTATACAAAAAGAGAACAAACATAAAACTTAAAATTAATAAAAAAAACTCTGGTTTATATTGCATTCATGGTGGCTTAGTGGGCAGGGCCAAGTTCATATCTACAGAATGAATAAAGAGATTGTTTTAAAATTTATGGTGATTTATAATAGACCTAAATTCAAAATAACCTGTTCATTCATTCTGTAGATATAATTTATCTATTTATCTGAGCTACCAGTATATCCTCATTAACAAAAATATAAGAAATTAAAAAAAAATTACAATTTTTTTGAAGCTTTCTGCAATGGCAAGATTTAAATCAGCCAATCTCTTAATGGTAGAAGCAATATTGTTTATACTGCTGGTAAAATGTTTAGTGCAGTAAGTATATTCCTTCAAAACACTCTTTAGTCCTTCACTTTTTGCATTATACTTTCTTATTCTTTTTTTGGTTTTTTTGTTTAATAAGGTGATTGTCTCTTCAGTCTGCAATTCTGCTTGAGATTCTACAATAGTTTCTTCCACTGTTTCATAATCTTTAACATATTCTTCTATTGTAGGAACCTCTGCTACAATTTGTACTTGAGATAAATTTTCATTGATTATTCCACCTTCTAAAACGTCATTATCTCCTAAAACGGAGACTTTACCACAAAATGTTATAAGTTTATTCTCTATTTCGGTCTATACATGTCCTATTCCTGGTACTCCCCCCATTTGATTTGGGATGTCGCAATATCCCGAGCTTTTTTTGTTTTGGATTTCCACTCAATGAAACCCTAAAACAATTATTTTTTTAAATTTTGGATGTATTATTGAGATTACTGTTTATTAAGACTAGCACTATTATGTAATACTCATTTAAAATGTATTTACTTACTCGTCTCCATTGCTCGGCGGGTTTTCTAGCTCCTCCGGGAATTTCATTTAGCAAATCTACTAGATTTTGTCAATCGGCTAAATTATCGCCCTTTATTTTCATTTTTTAATTTCTTGAAAAATAATTGCACATTAAATTTTGTTGTCTTTGGGGTGTTTTTGTGCTACGGCGCTTTTTTTCATTCAATGCCTTCAATGGTAAATATACACAAAAAATTATAACCTAAACAACTATTAACATTTGACATTACAAAAGTTTAATGGCTGGGAGTTCGATTTACACCATGCAAAGTGGTTAAATTGTGGCACGCAGTTTAAGCCCTTACCTTGTCAAAGAACACCTACAAGATCACTTAGACGATTTAGAGGATTGGTTCGTAAAGTAGAAAATTGCGATTAATACGGACAAGTCCCAAGCCATCTATTTCAGGAAGAGGAGGAACTACCCAGATGGATACCTGGAAATCCTAAACACCAATATAGTATGCAGGATAAAATAAAATATCTATGGGGATCGCTAGATCGAGGTCTAACGTTCACCGAGCATGTGAAAACAATTATCAGCAAAACCAAACAAGCGAGAGCTCGCCTTCAGCCTCTCATAGGCCGAAGTAGTAAATTAATAATAAAAACTAAGATAAGACTTATGCATCCCTTGCGTGGGGACAAACATGTAAAACGAATGGAAATAAAATCCAAAGTCAGCAAAATATCTATTTACGGGAAGCAAGAAACCTACCTTGGTATGTTGAAAACCGTTGGATATTCATCAAATGATTCTACGGTAGATTTTAGATTTTAGATTCCTTGAATAACCACGCAGAATGGATATTCGGCGGGCTAAGGACACACCCCAAGGGCCCTACCTCACTGGGACGCCACGACGAAAGAGCAGCCAACACAGATTCCACAATATGTCAGTTCATATGATACAGTCGTCGAGTGAAATGGACGTAGACAAAATTGCATTTATCTATTATGTACGCTGCAGAATGATTAATAAAAAAAAGAAGTTATGGGTGCATCCTTTTATAACAGATCGAAGCCAAAGTGGTGTTTTTTCCAAACTATATGTAGATTTAAGAAAATGCCCTGCAAATTTTTTTAACTATTTGAGAATGTCCGTAGAATCATTTGATGAATTGTTGATGGTGTGTAGAAGTGATTTGACTAAACAAGATACGATATTAAGGAAATCTATAAGTCCGGAAGAAAAACTATTTGTGACATTAAGGTAATAAGTATTTTATTAATAAAAGAAATTAAAATTTTACATTCAATTATTGGTATAGGTCAAACATAGTAATCGATTCTTCAGAGTTTGGAGATAGAGGTTAGGAAGTTGGAGATAGCGTTTGTGTCGGCCCGGACGTTTCAGGTTGGTATGGCCAAGAATTTGTTTGTCTCGGAACGGGCGTTTGTGTTTGGTGTGACCAAGAGCTTGGAGATCCATACGGTTGACTGCTAGGTCCCGGGTCGAAAAACTATTTGGTACCGCCTTTGTTGCTTCAAATAATAACATGATATTAATTTTAACAGCAATTTTTCTATCTGGAGGTACTTTCTTTAAGGTATTTACAAGCGACAGAAGAAATAACTTATCTTCGTCTTTTTTGATCGCCTCATATTTTCCTCGATTCTCTATCGAACTATTAAACGTTTCAATGAATTTGGCATCTTCAGAGATTTTACTATTTTTTCTTTTTAGGCTATTTGGACCTTTTGTCACCACCCTATCTTGTTGCGACACCTCCTCAAGTCCTTCAGTGACAGCGACGGGGTCAGGTTCTCTTATTGCAACAACTTTTTTTAAAAATTGTAACTGCTGAAAAAATAAGTATTCACTTTTACGGGACCCACCGGACCCGGACTTTAATGTTTTTTGTGGTTGCAACTCAAGAGTAAAACAACCTCGGATACTTTTCCACTTCTTCTGTAAAGTGTCTCCTGAAAATAAAATATGCCTACTGTAAGAAAAATAATTAATGACATTAACTCTGCGTTCGCCCCTTCTAAATAGGTCAAAAAATTAACAGAATTTTTTTTATATTTTTTTAGGTATCTTGGGTCAGGATGTATTTTCATGGAACGTTATTACAACTACAGACTTGGTTACACAACAATTAGTACAATAGTAAGAGAGGTGTGTGATATTATATGTCGAACTTAAAACAAAATTTAACACGGAACACAATGTAAACAGCCCACGTTATAGTGTTTACCTTAGCCATATAAATAATTTAAAAAATAGAATTCAATATGCAAAATAAATTACTGAAAGTAGCCCACTTCAATACTTGCTCTCTTTTTCCAAAGTTTAATCAGTTTGTTGACTTGATAAATAAACAAAAAATGGACATTGTTTGTATGTCTGAAACCTGGTTAGATCCTCGCATTCCTGACGAAAACATATTTATTCCAGGATACAATTTAATAAGAAATGATCGTATTGGACGTATTGGCGGAGGTGTGTGATTTTATATTCGAGACTCTTTAAAATTTAAAACAGTTTTGAATGAATTCGCTACCATTCAGGGTATCGAACACTTGTGGCTTTCCTTACAAATTGGACACCAAAATATGGTAATAGGTGTTATTTACCGTACTGTAGCGTGTAATATTAGTACTTTTGTAAATTACTTCGATAATATTTTGTCTTATATTGTACCTCAATTTGAGAATATTGTGATCTAAATGTTGACTAACTTGTCGTAAATCCCATAAGTGATTATTTGGAATCATATGATTTTAGGCAATTAATTACAGAACCCACTCATATAACGAGCACATCTCAAACATTACTTGAGATTATATTTACAAATAAAAGCGACCTTATAATTGAATCCGGTACCTTTAAACATGAATGCATACCGGATCATTGTACTATAACTACAAGCATTATTTTTCAATAGTTCTACTTGCTGTATGTAATGCAAATTATAATTTTACCTACATAGATGTAGGAGCGTATGGGAAAATCAGCGATTCAGCAATTTTTAAAAAAAGTGCTTTATATACTAATCTTATAAGCAATTCATTAAGTATACCTGTACCCAAACAACTGATAGACAATGGCGACAATATTCCATATATGATAGTAGGAGATGAAGCTTTTGGCCTACATATAAACCTTATGAAGCCTTATGGAGGACACAGCCTCAGTTACAAGCAAAACATATTCAATTATCGGTTATCTAGAGCACGCCGTTAAATAGAATGCACATTTGACATATTATCCAACAAGTGGAGAATATTTCACAAGCCATTAAATGTACATATAGACTTAACAAAGAAGATTGTTAGGACTTGCTGTATTTTGCATAATTTTGTACGTAACAGAGATGGCTATTCTTATGATGACACTTTGACGGTAACGGGATTTGAATCTGTTATACAACGGAATAGTGAAAGAGGAAGAACGGCACTTACAGTTCGAGTCCAATTAGCAGAATATTTTGTGACTCACAACTCGTTACTGTGGCAAGATAAACGTATCTAAATATAAAATGAAAACTTACCGAGTTGGTTTTTTTCTTGAACCGTCATTTCATCCTTATCTTTAAAAATATCCACTAATTCCTCCCAACATTTAATTTTTATATTTCGGTCAGAGTACTCCGTAGAAGCAGAATTCCATAAAGATGGCCTATTTTCAATTTCAACAATAAACCTTTCTGTGTCGAAACTCATTTTTTTTTGAAATATTTATAAACAGTGATACAATAATGATCACGATTGCGGCTGGCGTCTGAGTGAAGTGAACACGGTTTAAAAGTGTGTATTTTATTGGAATCCCCGCAAGCGAACGAGAGAAGCCAGTTCCAACATAGCAGGGACCAACCAGTAGCCAGGCTTTCAAATTAGCGACGTTGGCAGAAAGTAGCCAGGTGAGGTTCCCGCCATAATTTAAATAGTAATTCCTTGGCGACGTAGCCGGCTACGTTACCGTGGCGTCCTAGTGTGATAGGGCCCTAACCTGCAGTTAAGGGAATTGATCGACTACGACGCCAATGATCACGGCAAACACGCACGCCCACAGTGGCAACTCCCGCGAGAGCAGTAAGTCTGGTTTCACTAATAAAACGAATAGGTGATTTAACATATACTAATCGATTTCTTTTTCAGGCAAAAACTTCACACAAGGACACTGTCCGCCAAAAATAATAATCAATTAAAACACAAAAAGGACCGTTGTCCGCAAAAAAAAACAATAAAAACACAAAAGGAGTGTGCCCCACCAAATTTTTTTTTCAGAAATCGTATAGTACAGGGGTCATATTTTTGACTTATACTAATTATTTCCATTTACTTTTGTTTTAGGTACAAGAAAATATTACTCAGCGACGGCAGGACTATCAAACCGACAAACCCATCCACAAAGCGACAGGACAAAACAGACAGTATTATACGTGACTAATTTAAATGTCATAATTGGGAAATTCGGTACTCTGGCGTTCCGGCGAGCCTTAGGCCCTTGTCCAGGAAGTTTTCAGACCACCGTTAGTGTCAAGTTCGGGTTTTATTGTCTTTGTGTCTGTCTGTTATAGACGTTCTGTTGAAATTTTGATACCCTATTCGCCAGTGTGTTCAGCTTCTCAGAAAGGTCTGGTATCTCCAACATGTTATGTCTCTTCCCCGCAGTTCTTGCCTGATGTTGTCTTCGCCTGGAAAATTGGGGCATTCAAACACTACATGTTCTGGTGTCCCCAATTGTCCGCACTCGGATCCATCTGTCAGGTTGAAACGGTGAAGGTATGCCCAGTTAGGAACTGCACGAGTCCTGGCGTGGGATTGAAATACTCTTTTCTCATTCTTGCCTGTGTGTATGGCAAGAACTGGTAGAGCCTTCGTGCCGTCGTTCCTTCCTGCCATTCCAGCTGCCATGTCATTTCTATTGCGTTGTTTATTTCTTTCTTGTTCGTGTGTCTGCCTTGCAATATCTCCTCTATTTTTCCTATCTTGTTTTTCCTAAGTCAGTACAATGCCGCTCTACGTTTTATTTCCAGGTGCAGTGGTACCACTACTACCAGGATTGTTAGTGCCTATGTCGGTGTGGTACTGAATGCGCCTGTCATTTTTTTCAGGAACCCTCTTTGGGTTCTATCTATTTTTCCCTGTTTTTTATGTTTGCTAGCCTGTGTGCCGACACGCTAGCGCCATACCCTGTTATAGCGGCAAGTACTGTGCTTAGGTATAGCCTGACTACATGGAATGGCAATTTATATTTATTTTGTGCAAGTCCAGATAACTTGTGCATTGCTTTCTTTGCTCTTTCGCTGACTTCTGTGATGTGCGTGGTGTAAAGCATCGGTTCATCCAGTGTGATTTCTAAGTAGAATCGAGCTGTCTTCGATCTTCTTATTCTTTTTTGGTCCAGCCTTAGTATCGGGTCCCTCTCCTGTTTCCCTTTTACTAGGCTGTAGGTTGTCTTTCCAACCGATATTGTAAGCTTCCCCTTCGCACACCAGTCGTATATTGTATCCATAATTTCATTAGATTTAGTCTCTAAGTCTCGTCTGTTATTTAAGTGTGTTATTATTAGTATGTCATCAGCATACGCCACAGTGCCCGTTACATTTTCGTTTTGTTCCAGATCGTTAAGCAGCTGGTCCAATATCAGGTCCCAGAAGATGGGGCCACAAACGGACCCTTGCGGACATCCTTTGGTGAGGTGCCGTGTTTTTCATCCATTTGGACAGCTTAACGCTGCATAGCGATCCTGACAATAGTTTCTTATTCTCTTGTATAAATTTTTTGGGCAGTTTATGTCCCTTAGCCTTTGAAATAGTGACAGTCACCAGAGATTGTCAAACGCACCTGATATGTCCACGAATATTGCTATTACATATTTTTGACGACAGTTGTTGACTAGCTCTATAGATTTGTTTATTGCGTCCTCAGTGGACTTGCCTTCTCTATACCCATATTGGCTATTATTCATTCCACTGATCTCACGTACATGTTTAAGTCTATTGCAAATCAATCGTTCGTATATCTTTCCCAATACGTTTAATAAACATATTGGTCGATATGATTTCGCTTTTGTCGGGTATTGTCGTCACCTTTCTTAATGATGACGACATCGGCTTGTTTGTAGATGTTTGGGAATTTACCCTGCCGTAGACACTCGTTGTATAGCGCACACAATGTCGGTGCTAGCTGTCCTTGCAATGCCTCTACAATTTCTGCATGCATGTTATCAGGCCCTGGGGCCTTTTTTCTCTTGCATAGAGCAATACTTTCCAGCACTTCTGCTTCTTGGAAGTATTGTATTTCTATATGTTGTTCTGGTACATATCTGTTGATCATTTTGTTTCTTAGATTCTTTTGAAACTCTGTTTCATTTTGTTTTATGTCTTCTGGGAGGAGGGCCTTCAGCAGGTAATCTGCCGATTCCTCCCAGTTCTGTGTGTATGTACCATCGGTTTTTTCTAGTGTACTTAGCATTGTTGGACATTTTAGCTTGTTTGTTACTACTTTGTATGGCATACCCCAAAACAGACAGACTATTGGGATACAGGCTCCAGTCGTCCCATAAAAACAAACCGAAGATCAGCCAGAAATCCGCCAATGCACATTGGGGCGGAATACGGCCATACCATAGCAAAGCGAGGATCGTGAGTCACAGGGGACTTCGGTCAGAAAGACAAACCCTTGATATATCGACAGTGGCGGATATTTCGGGGGAAAACCCTGGAGAAGGTGGCAGGGGACTTGGGGATCAAGTGTTGATTAGATACAATATCCCCTAAGCATGGGGTCACGAAGTGGATGGATGGATGGAAGGAGTATATTGTGGTGGGCAAAAGCGCGTGGTGTGACTCCATTATATTGTCGGTGTTAACCAACTGAAATTTCTTACTAACGGTTAATGGTCATTCTCTCCCCTAGCCGCATTAAGTGTCTATGTTTTAAATCACGCGTTTTGGTACGTATATTTATGAAAATATTCAGATTCCTAAGAAAGAGATGCCAAGAAAATCATACAGAGAGACATGTTCGATATCTATATGATAAGTGACGGCTTACTCAATATGGCACAAGTAAAGAAAACAGTATGTTGGAAGTGCTAAAGGATAAAATACTCTTTTTAAGGAGTCCGGAAGCGAATTGATAATAAAATAAAATCCCTGTATGGTTGTTATTATTACCTAAATCATGCGCCGTGCCTTTGTTCAAAATCTAGTAGCTGAAACGGTTTTTGTGGATTCTAGCGGCTCATGTGACCAGAGCAACACTTGCATTACCTTTATTTTCGCGTCTAATAAAACTTTGACTATGCCCTTCACACGGCCCAAATAGAAACTAATTACACATTAGCATTTTCATTGCCAAAGAGGCTCTCGAAGAAAAGAAATTTGATTTATTAATCAAAAACATCCCCAATTATAACCGTATCAGATAAAATCCAATTCTCATATACAAATGATATTGCAGTATTATGTGATGACATTCCAATAAATGTAGTTATTCTTAACCATGAAAACCAAGAAAAATTTAACGGAGAAGTTTCTAAAATGCGTGTTCACTTTGATCGTTTATTATCCACACTGGATGAAAATTATATTGCCCGAACAACTCTTACAATGATAAAACACGCTGTTACAAACCTTAAAAACACCGTCTCAAATAATTAGTTTTACGGCAACAAAGTCCCTATCAGCGAAAACTTAAAGATCAACCAACAGCAATATCCCGCAGTAAATATTAAAGTTTGCCGCCAAGTGGTAGAATACAAGCTGGATGGCATTCCAATAAGTAGCGCATTAAATGCAAACAAAGTATTAGCTTAAATGAATTAAAAAATCAACCGAACGCAAATGTGCATTAGATTTTATTCTTACGTTTTAACAATTTTTTTTTCTAAATGCACATCCCTAATCATTTTGTTAGTTCACAATATTTTTATTTAATGCCTCCATAAGTTTGTTAATAAAATGATTTCTTTTACATTGTTATTTATTATGTATGGTAACTGAAGACCCAACAACGGAATGGAGTCTTAGCACACGCTCGCAACCATCGTGTCTCAGAGCAGTTAAATTATAATAGTGATCTGTTCATTCATATTTTAGGTTATATTAAAATCGCCCTCTTGCAGTAGGTAGCTGAACTAAGTAGGCTAAAAATCGCAAACCTATTCACAGTTTTACTTTGTCATGATTAGCTTGAAACTTAGATAATTTTTTTCCAACTTTTTGGTTTTATGCCTTGTATATAATGTCAGTGATGTCATTAGGTAATTCATAATCCTGGAATAAATTCCAGAATATAAAATTTGATAAACTCAAACTTGATCAGTTTTGAGAATTTTTTTCAGGATACTCATCTAGTTTTGGGAGATGTCATGGGTCAAATAACATTAATTGATCATTCATCCATCTCTGTACCAAATTTCAATTTATTTACTTCAACCGTTTCTTCACTGCTTTTGACAAGGCCAGTCGCTGATTACGGTTGAAAATTGTTCATTGCGACTTCCATCTTAATGTCATGCTTTGCAAGCAAATCAAAACATAACCATAACGTTCATATCTCTATACGTCCAACTCAGCACTCAAATAAGTGCTATTGAAATACTTTTGGTCACGCAGTTATTGAAGAAGCTGACCAGGGGTAGAAGTTCCAGAGTTTTGGTGTTCAAATTTTTTATTCAAACTTTGGTTAAATGATTCATGGTGGCTAGGTTCATTTAAAGGGGCTTCGCTATATGGTACTACTTGTTTCAGGGGCACTGTCACCTCCCGTTTGCCATCCAGTTGAACTCTGGCATACTGTAGATTAGCATCTGCGAGATGTACTTTCTCCATTATTGGTTCATACTTGTTATAGTGTAGTTGCTTTGCATGATGGGATCAGCCAAGAGGATAGAGTGTTGCCACTTGTAGATCTGCAATTGTGTTTAAACATCATCTTAATGGGTGTTTCGTTTGTTACTGCGCACAGGAGAGATCTTATAGAATAAAGGGGATCAGGGAGTACAGATTCCCAATCAGATACATCTCATTTTTTCTGTTTAAGTGTAAGAGACACAGACCTTTAAATTATTGTGTTCTCCAGTTCAATTATTCATTACTTATAGGATTGTATAGTGAAGACATCGAAGTAGCTTTTCGACCACTATGACGAAAATTAGCGAGATGTAAACGAAGACTGGATTTCAAAAAATCGAGAATAAACCTACTAGGCAGTCTATTACAGTAAAGGAAGTCCTGTTAGGGCAAGGATAGGCAAATGGGAAACTGGAAAACTTTTCAATGATCATCAGTAGATACTTGCTTCTGGATCGAAATGGGAGTGTGCCTTTAAAAATATGCTGATTCTTTCAAAAGGTTGAGTTGGTTTGATTAGACTTCCTTGATTTAATCAGACAAACTTTGGTTCAATGGCGTTACATGATGGACAAGAGGCGAATTTCTTATACTGAATAGGGTAAGTTATATTCATATCTAGTACACCATCCGAGTGAATCACTTTAGAAAATGTAATGTGTTAACGACTTAATTTTGAAATCCCGACCTGTATATTATGTTGAAATGATAAGAAAATATTTTTGTATCTTATCATTTTTATTTCTCTTCTCTAGCTTTTCTTCAGAAATAACACCGTCTATAACACGATGGAAACAGGGGACCCCATCTGTCAGGCCGAATGCTAAACGTCGAAATTGATAGAAGTGATCACATGCCTCAAATGCAGTATGAGGCCGGTCCTTCTGTCATAGGGATACCTGGCAGTAAATCAATCGTGCCGAACCATGAGTTATCGGATACCCTAGCGACTGTTTGCTCAATATATGACAGGGGATATGCATCCAAAATTGTGTGAAGATTGACCGTTTGCGAGTTATCGATCACCAAGTATTTTTTGCGGTTGTCGTTATTAACTACAAATGCTTGTATCCAAGGTGAATTCGTAGTTCTTAACTAAGTGCTTTCAAGATTTCACTGTAATTGGTTTCACATCCCCAGTGAGGAATTCAAAGATAGGCGGAAGTTCGATTTTTGCAGGTGCTAGATAATAAATTGTCAGCGATGATTTTGACCCACTAATAGAGAACTTACATTCAGAATTCCATTCGAGTAAGTCATGTCCAATAATGATATTGGTGCATGTATCAAGGAGTACATTAAGCTTGGCATTTGTGTAACTATATCAAAATTGAAATTGATCCAGTTGAAGAAAATGTTTTGAATTTCAACGAATCTGGTGGATAAAAGTTTGTGAGCTTCCTATATCAATTAAGGCATGAGTGCGTGCATTGTTTACCTGTATTGTGACGATTTGCAGACGGAAACTCAATGGCCGATTTTTGAGCATTTGTCGCACTTAGCATCGTTTTCCAGTCACTATTGTCAATTACGATGCTGGAAGCGTCCATAAAAGATACATTTTTGATTCAAGCCTATGACTGCTAAGCTCAGTAAGCTTGAGAATGAACTTTCTGTTCCTCTGGGACAGAAGAAATTTTATCCAATGCTACAAAACTTTCATTACATTATTTGATGCTCTTTTGTAGACTGCAGCAGATAGTCTTGGTGATGCTAGAGCATTTTTCTTACACTGCTCGATTTTATTATCTCATAGGGAGATGATAATCACTCTGGGTTCAGAGAGTGATGAGATTCTCCCCTCAACTTCAGGTTGTATCTCAATGACTGGTACTTGTGGGTCGTTTTAAAATCAAAGGAGGAGGATAAGGATGTCTGATAGTATCGGTGTGCGTATGTGACTCATTCAGATCTTCAATCATTTCAGCGCTTTCTCCGACTAGAGCTAAATACCTATTTGATACATTGGTTTTCCTTCCATCTGTCAGTCTTACAAATGAATGATCTGGACTCGCTTGTAGCAATTCCACTACAGGGTGATACTTGTTTGATCGGTCGTGGCGACGCATTAGGACTTGATCCGAATTGACGAACCATGTGGATGTGGTATGTCCATTCAATGATCTTCGTGAATGCGAAAACAGTTTAGGGGAGATCTGATGGCATGAAGAGCTAATGGTAAGATGTGTTCCCAATTCGCAATGAGCATATTGGGTTAGATCCTTTTCCATAGTGTGGAGTTTAATTTTTTGACCTGGCTATTTTTTTAAGGGTTGTATGCCGCGTAAATGTAGAAATTCTCTAACTTCGGATGATATTATAAAATTTTTGTTCACCGTCTTGGCACTAATATCAGACTAAGGAAAAGTAAATGAAATGAGTACTCGTCAATTACCGTAAGTATGTAGCGATTGTTTGTTCAGATTTGTATTTCTATAAGATTTTGAATGGAACTTTCTTTTACTTGATGAACATCCATGTTAATGATTAAATAACACGAGTACTTTTCGATATTCACAATGAAGTAAATATTGAAAAGTACTCGTGTTATTTTATTTATAGGTTAGGTTAGGTTCAATGTGAGTGGAACGTTTGCTCGCCCCTCCACTGCGGCCAGCAGAGACTTATTGTGGCTCACCCCTATGGGTTATAATTCACCATACAATCTACATCCTCTTACGAAGTCTATGGTTGATTTAGGTGAAGCTTCCTTGAAGTCAATAGGCTCCAGCTGTACAAAACCAAACGTACGAAGCCTATTCATTTCCAGGGCAGGGCAGAAGCATAAAATATGCTCCGTCGTTTTGTCTTCCACATTGCAGAAGCGACAGTCCGATGTTCGACTCAGACCTAGCTTCTTCAGATGGTACTGCAGACGACAGTGCCCTCTACGCAGTCTAATTAGGATGCGTAGATCACTTCTACTCCATTCTAGGAGCTGCGATAGGGTGCTACCTGAGGGTTTGACCATAAACGCCTTAGAGTGAGCTAACCCAGGAATATCTTTTCTTGACAAGATGATGGTTTACCAACTCTCTTGCACACAATTCTATAGCGAAAACCTCTTCCCGAAAGATGGTAGCATACTTGCCGAGGCTTACTGTGATGTCAACTCTAGGTTTTTTGCTGTACACTCCGACTTCAACACCACTTGGGGTCTTTGAACCATCTGTGTATAGTACATAAGCCGTCCCTGGAAAGAGAATCTCCCCCTTTTCCCATTCGTCTTTTCTCGGAAGGACGTTGAATTTCTGGGGGAGAGCACATCCGAAAACCATTCCGGGGATGTGGTGAGTACTCATCTCTCGCAGCAGTTCAGAGTGGTCCCATAGCCTCTCCCCTCAATTTGACTAGCCACCGACATGGCTCTATGGTAGGTCATTCTGGCCTCCTACTCCAGTAATATATGGAGAGGAGTAAGACCCAGAGATCTTTCCATTGCCGTTGTCGGGGTAGATGACACGGCGCCTGTAATAGCCACACAAGCTAATCTCTAAAACAAGAAACTGTCTATACATTTTTGCTATATCAGCTCAAACAAGGTTAGAATGCGACCTAAATATTAAGAGAATATATAAAAGATCATTTTGAACTACGGGTGCGGCCATCTGAAGATTGTATAATGATACATCCGATGTCGTAGGACAAGATCCATCGAATAGAACACGAAGACGAGTCGTGATGGAATCATCTTTAAGCACTCCTTAACCTTCAACATATGTTTACTGGATATATACTCGTCCATGAAAGACATATTTATCTTTCATATTATAATTATTTTGAAGTTTGCACTCAATAATATAAAATCTTTTCTCTGTCTGAGATTTAAAATCGCGTATTTTCCCAAATGAATCCGTGAGACGAATGGTAAACACAAAAAGACCACCAGAGTTTCTTTGATCAGTTTACTTAAAATAATTTTCACATTCCAGCTCCGCTTTTGAAAGAGGCTCAGTATTTAAGCATTCTTCCAATTCTCAAAAACGGTAAAGATCAAGAATTTCCAAGTTTTGCAAAAAATGCAAACGATTTTTGGAGAACTCAACTTGGGCAAAAGACCTGAAATGATCCAGCCAAGCTTTGTTTTTTGAAGAATTGACTTCTGAGAACCCAGTTTAACTTTTCCCAAGCATAGCAGGGCCCATAATAGATCTGCTCTTATCAAGAGATCTATGTTGGAAGGAATGTAAAAGTTTGAGTCTGATAAACAAATATTAAAGAAATGTCAATAGAAGTTCTAGGAACTTGATCGCTTAAAGATGAAGCAACCAAGCAGTCTAGTGTTGTTAAAAAGATTGTAACGATTATTTCCTTCACCTGCTAAACCATGCATTTCCGAGAATCTGATGGGACAATCACGTCCAATCAGATTGAACAAAATCGACTATTTCCCTGCTGGAAATATTCACCTAAAATAGTCACTGTGCGTAGCTTGGGGGCCGTTTCTCCGGGAATCTACCAGATTATTAATTGCAAATTTGGTCTCCTCAAATTGATAAACAGCATACTAGAAAAATTGAGAACAATAAATAGCCGGTTATTTATTCAGGTATTACCTTTGAATGTATTGATAATGAACATTTAGAAGAAATTTGAGCAATACCAACCACATAAAAATATTTAACTTTGAAGCTAAGTCGTATTTAATGAAACTGAACAGTGAGCCACTGTCCAAAAGGAAAGAACGTGTTAGAATTTGTACCTATAACTTGAAAGGACGTTAGAAATTTGATTGAAATAAATTTTTAATCTTATTGTCGTTTTTATCGAAGTTAGGTTAGATTTTACATTATGTCTTGCGTTTTTATATAAGTATATATTTTTTTTAATTCCCCAAAATACTGAAAAGTCCGTCGGGTTTGTGCCGCATTTTACACAAAAAAAATCTCTAAACCAGTAGATGTTGATTCGCTCAAAAACAAAAATAATTTCAAAATGATAAGCGGCTTTGTGACAAGAAAGACAATATATCGATCGTTGGCAAGCAAGTTTTGGTATCCGGTGCAGTGAGTGCGGTTGAATTTGAGGATCTTCCATGGCTTTTCATGAATTCGATTGTCACAGTCGATATACTATCCGGATTACAACTGTCACTGTTATATGGAGATTACAATTGGAACAATTGAGTTTTTGTGTGTTGTAAATGAGGATTCTGCAATTATTTTATTCAATTTCGTTTTGACGTGGATATGTCGGATTAATTTTTGTACAAAAAAATGATATCAAGTGAATTATGTTTGTTTTGAGCTTTTGATACGTTTCACATTTAACCGATTTTGATATTGTTTGAATAAATCCAGAGAAAAATTGTATTAAAATATTATAACGTATAAACTCTGTCCAATATTTATTTTTTCTTAAAATGACAGACTTCCGACTGATTAGTAATTTTGTGTTAAAATATATAGTGTGGCTAACCTGTTTGGATGTGTCTACTGGGCCAGTACCACAGTACCAGGTTAAACCAGTAGTGGATTATCAGATAAATTATCAGTGGGTATAATAGTTGATACTCATTAAAGCCTTGCCAGTAAAATTTGTATTGGGAAATCATTTATAAATTTCTGACTTGATTAGAGTTTTTATCTGTACGATATCAGTTAATTCAATGTTAGAAAATATTTTACCAGACAATAAAATCGCACTTCAAAAACAATTTAGAATTAACAATCTCACATCACCGTTTGAATGTCAACTGATTGTTCAACGTAAATTTATAACCGATTGTTCAAAAAATACTTGAACGTAAAAATTAGGAGTATTCGGATTGAATCTAATACAGTGGCGTACTTGATTTCTTCAAGGAACTTTCAAAACATTATTGTTTGTTTCATAAGACTAATTAAAAATAATTCATAAGCTTGTTGCACCTCCAAGTTAACAAAGTTTAAATATTTGTACACATTTCAAGACTTCTAAACAACGTACAATCAAAACAGATTTAAATATTATGGAACCGTTATAGTTCGAAAAATTAAAATTTGACAATTACCGTTAATTTTATTAGTTTTTGACTTAATAAGGATCAGTCATTTGTGTCGTGCAGTCTTTATATGTGTAGGTGTTCGGCCCATAGCGACATTCGACACCAAAAAGTTTTTGTTTACAAAAACCTATGAACACTGAAGGACCATCGATCCTTTTATAGTATAAAAAAATATCTTTCTTGGTGATTCGTGTGGTGCCTAACGGCAATAAATTATATCGTTATTTATCGGTTATTAAATGGTCCATAATATTTAAAATCGTGTTAGAAAGACCAACAAAATATATTAAAAGCGAAAAATTTTTGGAAAATATTATAATACAATAATAACTTTATTCACTCATAATAAGAACATATAATAATACAAAGAGAATAAATAATTACAGTGAATAAATTTCTACTCAATAAGCGAATAAACGCTTGTTTTGAGAATTATTCTTGTAGTTTTACATGAACATAATAATAATAATAAAAAGATGAATATATTACATAAAGGAACTATATATTAAAACTTAATACTACGAAACTAAAGTCTAAATTTAAAATATTAAAGTTTAAATGATAAAAGTAACAAATAAAATTATAACAAATAAAATTTTGACTTGTAATAAAAAACCTGTAGTCAATAAAATATAATATTAATTTATTAATTCACTTGCAAACTTCCTAGGTTACTTTTTCGATTTATTTTTAAAAACGTTTTTTTTATATATATTTTCGATATTAGTCGGGATACTATTGTAAATTTTGGGTGCCACGTAAAGAAAGGAGCGTTGTGTAATTGTTTTTATCATTAAAGGTAAGTGATGACGATTTCTATGACTAGTTTGATATTGGTGTGAAGCGAAAACAGCATTTTGTGCATTATTCATATGGTAAGTGATACATATACTTAGTATATATAGCTGCCACAAATCAAATATTTTTGTTTCAGCATACAAAAATTCACCTGAATATCGAGATGGTTTGGAATAAATGAGCTTGAATAATCTCTAATGGTGCTTCGTGAGTTTTCGAAGCTCCTCTGAAATACGTCTATCGACTTAGCAAGACAACTTCGGAAAATTACAACTGTATCTTATTAGTAATTTGCCGCTTTTTTGCCGTTAATTAGTTGTGGAGAAAAAATTGCCGCTCTATTTTTTTACCAAAAATTCAATGTCTTGCTAACTTTATATCAAGTTAGCAAGACAACTGCGTAAACAATGACGATATGGAAAAACTAAAATCTGGAGAATTTGCCGCTTTTTAGCGCATTTTCCTCTTTATTTATAAAGAAAAGGCACCATTGTCCTTACTTTGTCCGTCCGTCTGTCAGGTTGAGAACTCGGCAACGGCTTAACGGATCGAGTTCGTTGATGGATCTTTAGATTATGACTCACATATGAGACGATTCAGGACTTCACCCCCGGAACTCCGGCCCCCTCTTTTTGACACCTACCGGTACTTGTTATTAATTGAAACAATTTTTTATATTTATTCCCAAAAAAAAAAAAAATGAAAAATCTAAAAAGTCGGAAATAAATCATACAAAGTTGATCGCTTTTTAATATTTTCAATTTTAATTTTTTACTAAAAAAACAGATGGAAACTTAAAAATCTAGCACCATCAACCTTTAGTATTCATTCAGAATTTTTTTCTGAAAATAGATTTTTAAAAAAATTAAATTTAAAGGCTAATTGTCAGTAGATAGAACGTCCTTTAACTTTAACGGTTCTGTAACTAACGGCAATGACGTTTAGATTGTGACAATTGTATAAGAAATCAACTTGTTAAATTTTATTCTAAACGTCATCGCCTTTAGTTATTGAATCTTTAAAGTTAAAGGACGTTCTATCTACTGACAGTTAGTTTTGTAAAGCCCCATTAAGTAAATTTTTTTATTTTCTTAAATTTGAAGTTGGTATATAAAAATCCTGGAAATTGTTTATAAAAAACAGGTGGCAATTTTTTTGTTTCCACAACTCTTTAGCGGCAAAAAAGCTATTAAGCTATTATTAAAAAGCTCCAGCTATTAGTTTTTTGATATCGTCATTATTTACGCAGTTGTCTTGCTAACTTGATATCAAGTTAGCAAGACATTGAATTTTTGGTAAAAAAAGAGCGGCAAAATTTATTTCTCCACAACTAATTTACGGCAAAAAACGGCAAATTATCCAGCTGTTAGTTTTTTGATATCGTCATTATTTACGCGGTTGTCTTGCTAACTTGATATCAAGTCAGCAAGACAATGAATTTTTGTTAAAAAAAGAGTGGCAAAATTTATTTCTCCACAACTAATTTACGGCAGAAAAGCGGCAAATTATCCAGCTGTTAGTTTTTTGATATCGTCATTATTTACGCAGTTGTCTTGCTAACTTGATATCAAGTTAGCAAGACATTGAATTTTTGTTAAAAAAAGAGTGGCAAAATTTATTTCTCCACAACTAATTTACGGCAGAAAAGCGGCAAATTCTACAGCTGTTCATTATTTACGTAGTTGTCTTGCTAACTTGATATCAAGTTAGCAAGACATTGAATTTTTGGTAAAAAAAAAGAGCGGCAAAATTTATTTCTCCACAACTAATTTACGGCAAAAAAGCGGCAAATTCTCCAGCTGTTAGTTTTTTGATATCGTCATTATTTACGCAGTTGTCTTGCTAACTTGATATTAAGTTAGCAAGACATTGAATTTTTGGTAAAAAAAAAGAGCGGCAAAATTTATTTCTCCACAACTAATTTACGGCAAAAAAGCGGCAAATTCTCCAGCTGTTAGTTTTTTGATATCGTCATTATTTACGCAGTTGTCTTGCTAACTTGATATCAAGTTAGCAAGACAGTAAATTTTTGGTAAAGAAAAGAGCGGCAAAATTTATTTTTCCACAACTAATTAACGTCAAAAAAGTATACGGTTCGTCATTGTCTTATTGACAAAATATCTTTCAATTTTTTAAATTTGTATAAGATATTTCTAACTTTTTACCTCTCGCCCTTCAAATAAGAGAGGTATAGGAATCATGCTAAAAATTGGGTAGTGAGTTTTCAATGAATAAACACGTTTTAGGGTCCCTAGAATACGATTTTAATATTTTCGCGATGATGTCTGTGTGTGTGTTAGTGTGTGTGTGTGTGTGTGTGTGTGTGTGTGTTTGGATGGATGTTGTAGTAACGATAACTCAAAAACTACTAAATAAAAAAATTTGAAATTTTGCATACAGGATTCTGATACCCTAGATTAGATCTGATTAGATTTTGGTGCAAATGGCACAACCGGAAGTGGCAGTTGCTATGGGTGATGAAGCCATTAT
Organism: Neocrepidodera transversa; assembly: GCA_963243735.1. NCBI lineage: Eukaryota > Metazoa > Arthropoda > Insecta > Coleoptera > Chrysomelidae > Neocrepidodera > Neocrepidodera transversa. The sequence continues at coordinate 25,881,257 of OY725344.1, read as the reverse complement.
TATACAAAACGGCAATAAAGTTTTACACATATATTTTGTATACCCTATACTTTTGCCATTGTTGCCAGATTTACAAAAATATAATTTTTTTTCATACTTTTTTGTGTCAACCTGTAAATTTTTGATTCAAAAATGGCGAGAGGTCATGTGCTGGCCACATCAGATTTTTTAATAATGTATAGAATATGTAAATCCCACTTTAGGTTGGAGTCAATAATTACACCTAAATATTTTAATTTTGTTTCAGGTAGGCTATCAAATGAGTTTTTATACGCCTTTATTGATATTTTATTAAATTGAGGTGCTCCTGCATGATTACAAGAAAAAGGTACGTACTTAGTTTTTTCCATGTTAATTGTAAGTAACCACTCATATATTTTTGGAAAATCATTTTCCACCTTTAGTTTTAAATTAGTCCAGTTTTTGGATTCGTAGATAATTGCCGTCTGATCAGCGAATCCGACAATGTTACCTGTGATGAAAATAGTTCATTAATGTAAATATTAAATAAAACAGGTTCTAGAATAGTATCTTGGGGTACTCCGTATTTAATTTGTCTTAGAGTACTGTGGAGATATTATAAATATTTAGATATTAAATTAATAAAACTAACATTATTTCTCTTTTACCTTCACAGAATTATCTTTCGAAAAACCAAAACTAAAAAAATTGTAAACATTTTTAAAACACAATTGAGCAATTCCATTCGATTTTCCTAAAAATGTAATGAATAAAAATTTTGTGTTAATTGTTATTTATATATTATTTCCTTTTTAAGAGTAGTACTTGATATTCTAACTTAAAATCTCATTAATCAATCTGAGCTTAAAATAGTATCAATAGACACCACCAGTTTTGACGGATTATTGACAGAATTTGTGCTGATTTAGCGGTTTTATTTTCGCTAACTCAGCTGAGGATTATCAAAAAGTTAAAATAAATGTTGAATAGACTATATGACACATAATTACCATAACTTATTGCTATTTAAAAAAAATGTTATACAACTATAAGAAATAAAGACGGTTTGTCTAATAATTTCTTTTGCAGTTTTCTCTTTTAGATTTAGTCAACTGTCTGTCTGTATATGCAATTGATGAACCTTTCCTGACTAGTTAATCAGCATTTTCGTTACCCTCGTCAATATTATTTTATTGTGTTCGGAAAGGACACTGAGTTCTTCTCGTCTTTTCCATATCAGTTTTGATGTCACTTTTGGTTTTATATAAGAGCCGTTGTACAATTATACTTTGAATACGGAATTATTTATTTCCAGTGGGATGCTCAGTTGAGACATTCTTCCCTTGCTGTTCCTTCCCTGATCCTGGATCCGTTTGTACACCAGATCTTCTCTCTAGGTTTGCCTTTGATGTTGTCATCTGTCCATTTTCTTCGGTCTTGCATATCCACCTCGAAATTAGTGTTGAAAAAGTACATAGGAGTTGTGTGGTCCGTTGGATTTATTTCAAGAATGTTACGTTTATCTTGTTGTGATCCTATCTATTGCTCGTGTTTTGTTGAAAGTTCGATTCTTGCCTCCCCCATGATTACAATGTTCATCGGGTGAAGGTTCAGCAGAGCTTCTATAGCTGCTGTTCGTATTATTTTCACAGCCTCTGTTATTCTGAGGCAGGTAACTCTTTGTACCTTGCTCAACTTAGCTACGACTGTTTTTTAAATTATCTTTGACCACAATACCAAAATACGTAGGTGATCATAAGTTTCACCATAGTGTTGTATGTTCCATACACCTTTCTGGGGTTTCGCTCCAATATTTTTCTGTGTATTCGTTTTTCTGTCAATAGTGTCGCCTCCTCTTCCTGCTTTACTTCTTCCAGTTGCTGGTTCCAGGTAAGTTTCAAATTTAAAATTATCCTGAGATATTTTACCTTCCCCTATAGCTAGATGTGAGGCACTTGTAGAGTTAGAGGGCCTAGTCTCTCAAGTTTCTTGCTTCGAGTAAAATGTACTATAGTTGATTTGAAAACACTAATATTTAAATATTTAGGCCCTCTTCACCTATCCATTCATTGCAGCTATATCCCTCCTAGGATTGGGTTTTGTTGCATTTTTGCTAACATCTATTACAGTACCATAAGTGTGGGGGAAAAGGTGTCTGACCCTACAATGTAGGGTTAGGACTGTTCATTCTGTAATTTCTCCCGGTGTCTCAGAGGCTCTGTTCTTGGTAGCCGATAGAGCCAGGTACATACCACACACACACACGCACATACACACACACACGGGTTTTGCCCGAGCCACGGGGATATTGTACCTAATCGGAACTTGATTCTCAAGTCCCTTTTCCATCCTCCCCCAGCTTCTCCCCCCTGACATGCCCGCTATTGTGTGCATATCGTGGGTTGTCATTTCAGGACCCGGGGGTCCCCTGGTCCTCAACGTTTTCACTACTCTTACTTACCGCCGTATTCCACCCCAATGGACAGTGGTGGATTCTAGCGTTTCTTCGGTTTGTTTAGGAGACGACCTAAGCCTCTATCTCCTTTTGTCATCTAGTTGTCTTGTCGCTTGTGTATGCTTTGTCGGTACGTATGGTCGTGTCATTTTAATATCGTTGTCTCTCTCGGTGAAGTTTTTTTTTGTAGATTTCTCCTTTTTATTGCCTCTAGACTGTTGCCTAAGGGCTTTTTGTTTGTTTCCAGGAAGTTTGTTTTTATTTTTTTTATCGGCGCTGATTGGTGAAATCAAGCTTTATGGTCGCGTTAATTGCCTTCTCGGCCTCGCATGTTTTCCGTGGTTGTCGTTTTCGTATTCGAGGAGCTCCCTGAGCTTTAGATTGGGTGGTTCCGCAGGTCTTCGAATATCCGTTCTGCTCGGGTATTTAAAGTGTCTAACATCCTTACGGATCCTAGATTCTCAAATATCCCTCGATTGGCCACATCCAAGGTAGGTTTGTAGCTTCTCGTAAACAGATATTCTGTTGACTTTGGAGTTTCTTCCTGTTCGTTCTGCACGTCTGTCCCCATGTTAGTGAGGCGTAGGTAATTAACGGCATTGGCCGCATTCAGCGGGCGAAACCGTTGTGCAACTGTTGCAAAACCCTAGCGGAAACGTCCGCTAGCACATACGCTACCAACTCAACACGTTTTGGAGCGGACGCCATTTTTCGGAGCGCTTTTAATTTGTGCTAGGTAGCGGCAGCGAAGTGAGCAGAGCCAGAGCGAGTTAAAATAATAAATATGAGATATTTGAATTTGTTTTTGAGGATGGTGAATACTAGCCAGCAAGAGTTGGAAAATAGTGGTGAGAAATCCCCAAGGATTATAAACTATAGAAAATACCATGTATTATCAAATAAACAAGAAGTGTATTTTATTTTGTAAAAAATATAGGTTATATTGTATTCTTAATTGTATTGGATACACCTCGTAATTGTAAAAATATTTACCACTAACACTTATTAAATTTAATAAAAAACATATTGAATAAACAAAAAACATAACTTCTGTCTCTGTAATAAATACAACTACTAAAAACTGACATAAAAAGAAAACAGCTTGACAGCGAACGTCCAACACGTTCCGCACCGCAACCGCTACCGATATGTAGCAGTAGCGCTTTACGCTACGTCCACTGAATGCGACCATTGTGTTTATTAAATTTGGTTTTGATATTTAAGTTGCTTCTAGCGCTTGCTTGGTTTTACCGATAATCGTCTTTACGTGATCGGTAAACGTCAGACCTACGTCCAAGGTAACCCCTAAATGCTTGACTGACTGCTGCCAGGCAATATTTTAGCCGAAAAGATTTAATTCCGTGTCTGGGGCGTGTCTCCGTTTTTTGAGAAATATTGCTTGCGTTTTGTCTGCGTTAATCGCAATTTTCCACTTTACGAACCAATCTTCAAGTTCGTCAAGGTAGGTTTGCAAGTGATTCGTAACTTGTTGAGGCTAAGCGTTGCGCGAAGCTATTGTTGTGTCGTCTGCATACAGGCTGAGCATTGTATCTCCATCATTTTGTAGATAAGGTCCTCTTACCAAACAGTGTCGAATGCCTTACTGACATCCAGAAAAACAGCTCCCGTCGACTGTTTGAGGTACATACCATTCATTCTTCTGCACAGGTCAAGTTCGAAGAGTGAGGGCTATTCGGCTTTCTAACAACGACGAGGTCTCACAGGAAGTAAGTTGATAACGTATGTACTATAAATTATGTACCGCGACTGGATTGATCCTCTTTTGCTAAAATAACTACAGAACCAATAACTATTTGTTGTTTTATATCATTTATTCCATCATAAAGTTTATAAAATTAAAAAAATGTATATGGCACAAAAATCAAAATAAAATGATACTGTTATTTTTCTGTAATTTTTTCCAGTATCTTAGAAGTTATTTTCTACACCGCAGGGAGTGAAACTAGTACTTTAGTCCCGCATATGCTGGACTAAAATTTTTTAGTCCCCCAAATAAATAACAATTGAAACCTGCCACCTTGTTTATTCTAATTTAATTCAGAACTATTTGACAGTTTGCAAAAGATTTTGAAACTAAGTTCACCGTTATGCAGATAAAAGATGAGGTTTTTCAAAAATGTATTAATATACAGGATGTCCCATTTAAAGGAAATTAGTTTACGAACTTTGAGATGGTGCCATTTTGGTTCTTTCTTAGCGGAAGTTAGAATTTAATTTCCGGTATAGCCTTATAGAACTTAGGTAAGCCTTTGGTGATAATCCTATCGAGTCCGGAAAATACAAGTCCTCAAAATGAGGGAAAATATATTGAGACACCCGGTATTTACCTTTTTTGTATTGGACATCCTACAGAGTGTATCAAAATTAAAATTAATCATATCTGATAAGAAAAATCAATCATATGTGCGTTTCAAACCTATTAATAATTAACTAAACATGACACTTTTAAGGTGTCACGAATTTTTCCCAAGTGTATTTTCTCCAAACGTTTTCACCCTTCTAAATTATTAATGCGTTAGTAACAGATACGACAACTTTTTGCCTTCATTTCCAAACACGCTGTCGACTTAAAAATCATAATACAATCAAAGGGGAATTCGCCCTTTTCAACCTTTGCCAAGCACGTATCTCATATAAAAAAACACTTTATCGACCCAATCAAACAGAACCAATCGAGAGAAAATCATAGGCGTTCGGTGACTGTTTATACGAATACCCAAACATTTCACGAAAGATTTTTAGAAAAAGAAATGTATAATATTGTAATGGTATATTTTTCCAAGTCAGTTCCAACCGTTATTTTAATATTGTCACCAATCTCTATACTTCAAATAACCTCGTATCGCGATTTGAATATCTATAAATTTCCTGGTACGATAATCTTGCAGTAAAAATTTTTTGAAATAATTAATTATAAGTATAAAATATGAATTTATTAATTTCGATAAATTTTTTATTTTATTATTTTATTTCATTTTAAAAACAAAATTCTTCCTAACCAATTTTAAAATATTTTTTATTTTATACATTAAAGTGATAGTATGTTTTTTTATTTTAATTTTAATATCCCTTGTATTCTGACACTTGTTTATTGCCCATTTCCCTCATATTATTTCTGACATTTGTTTTTTGTTCCAATTCTACACTTGTTTATGGCTCTATTTTTTCTCATTTGATTCTTGCCCCACTTTTTCCATCCTTTGTTCAGTCACACTTGTTTTTTGCAACATTTAGACCTCCCCAATTTATTTCTCGAGCTTGTTTTTTTGCTCCATTTTCCCCCCTTTTGCAGCCTTTGATTTGTGAGACTTGTTTTTTGCCCCATTTCCCCCAATTTTGTTTATCAGCCTTGTTTTTTACTCCATTTTAACTTTTTCTCCGCATTTGATTTTTGCACAATTTTTCTACCTATTTTTTCTCACACCTGTTTTTTGTCCGTTTTATTTTTCACACTTTTCTTTGCCCCATTTTCCTCTTTTTTTCTCACATTTCTTTTTTGTCCCATTTCTCCTTCTTTTTTTCTTATACTTCTCCATTTATTTTCCCATTTTTCAAACACTTATTCTTTGCCCCATTTTTCTTCTTTTACTTTCTCGGTCCAATCAAAGAAAAAGTATAGTGAACGAATAAACAAAATTTTCGAGATACCGATGGAAGATTAAAACCATTTCCAGAGTGAGGTCTGTCTGTGTGCAATCTTCCACAATATCTGTCGAACCCTTTGACCAATCAAGCTGAAATTTGGTATAAAGGCTCGGTGTATGCCTCTAATGTGACCATTAGTTTGGGTTTAAATTATTGTGGTAGAAGGTCATCCAACTTTGATTTTTCTATACCTTCTTAAATATTAAAGATGTGCTACTGAAAGTTCAAGGCTGAAACCGATTATATTTAATTATACTTATTTTTTGCGGTATTTGTTTTCCCCACTTTTTTTAACACTTGTCTTTCTTCCCATTTGCCCTATTTTTCAGTATCATGCTTTTTGCCCTATTATTTTCCCCACTGTTTTCCACCACTTGTCTTTTCGCCATTTTCCCCCATTTTTCCCAATCATGCTTTTTACCTAACTTTTTCACCCTTTTTACTTTCCCGACCCACCTAGGAGAAGGGAAAGCATTGTGAACGAGCTGAAAAAAATTTCGAGAAGATGGAAATATCCATTTTAAGGTCATCTGAGATGATTAAGACCGTTTCAAGATGGAAGTCTGTCTGTCTGTCTATGTGTATTCTTCCACGATAGAGGCCACACGTTTAATCCGACTGAGCTGAAATTTGGTATATGGGTTTGGGTTAGAGATGCAATATGTGACGGAATTTGACTTACAATTTGTCATGTGAAAGCCCTTGAAAAACTCTATTCAGAACAGTCAAAATCATTTCTCCAACTGTCACCTGTCAATAATAAAAAAATGTCAAAATTTGAAACTTTAACATTAAATATCTGAAAAAGTATTCGTGGATACTCGTCGGGAAAGTTTTGTGGTGACACAACCGATTGTTTTGTTTTTGTTTTGACACTTTTTTTTAACTTTTTTGCCCTTTTTTTAAAACTTTTTTTGATTAACTTAACTCTTTTTGCCTTTTTCTGTTGTTTTTACACCTTTTTTGGCCTTTTTTTACTTTTTTAAAACTTTTCTTGCCTTTTTTACAATTTTGTCTTTTTTTGCTTCTCTTTATTTTGGCTTTATTTTAGCTTTATTTTGTAGTTTTTTTGTTTTTTTGTTTTTTAACTTTTTTCCTTTTTTTTGGCCTTTTTACGCCTTTTCGCCCTGTTTTAAATTTGTTTTTTACTTTTTTGGAGTTTTTGCCTTTTTTGTTGCTTTTTTCACCTTTTTTGTTGCTTTTTTACCTCTTTCTTGCCTCTTCAATTTTTTTTACCATTTTTGTTGTTATTTTCAGTTTATTTTGCTTTTTTTTTACTTGTTTTGGATTGTTTTACCCTTTTACCCCAATTTTGACTTTTTGGGCATTTTTGATTTTATTTTTACCCTTTTTTCCTTTTTTTGACCTTTGTGCCCTTTTTAAAACTATTTTGATTAACTTTTTGAACTTTTTGCCTTTTTGTTGTCTTTTTATCTTTTTTTGTGGCTTTTTTATCCCTTTTTTGCCTTTTTTTTCTTTGTTTGCCTTTTTGTCTTTATTTTCATATAATTTTGCTTTTTTTTTACTTTTTTGGCGTATTTTGCCTTTTTATTTTTTTTGGCGTATTTTGAGCTTTTTTGGCTTTATTTGCTTCCATTTTGCCTTTTTTTGTGTTGCTTTTTTACCGTTTTTGTTGCTTTTTTATCACCTTTGCCACTTTTTTTGCTTTTTTAAAACTTGTCTGAGTTTTTTTGCTTTTTTTTACTTTTTTTAACTTTTTTGGCGTATTTTGTATTTTGTTTCTTTACTTTCGACTGTTTGTTCATTTTTTCCTTTTTCTTTTGTCCAGTTTTTTTGCAGTTTTTGCTTTTTTTCCTTTTTTTTATTATAGTTTTAATTTATACTGAAATTTAGCAGTTCTTTAACATATTTAACAATTTTTTACCATTTTTTGAAATAATTCATTACCTTGTTGGTATTTATAATAACAAATTGCCATTTTAAGTAATTTTTATCGTTTTTTATTTTAATTAATTTTTATGTATTTTTGCAATATTTACCCATTTTTTCTAGCAATTTATTTCATTTTTATAACATTTTACTATTCCATTCAGAAATTTTGTATTTTGTAATTAAAATAATCTCATTCTCCACACCTGAGCCGGAAAAGTTCTGGGAAGACACAGCCGATTTTTCTCTCATTAGTTTTGTTTTCCACACTTGTTTATCACAGTATCCAAAAATTTACTAATAGATCGATAAATATGCGTGAAATTATCCCAGTAAGGATAAAATGTATTCAAGTATAAAAAAAATTATCCCCGTTTGGAAAAATTTGAATATATCACTGTACGAAGAGACGAAAATAGAGAATTAGGAAAAAAAATTTACTTCTTGATATATTAAAAAAAAAGTTAAATAAAAAATTTGAATATCATTTTCGTAAAATTTAATCAACAAAAAAATGGCGCGCAATGTATTAATATTAATTGGTAAAAATTTTGTGTATCATGTAAACATATCTATCACATTTTTTAATTCTTTAGTGATTAATTGATTTTTAAATACAATAAGTAGGACCAAGCTTTAGGGCAAGGAAGTTATTAAAATGGTTATAATACCCTTGAGAAAAAATAAGATTAGATTATTAATGTGTATAGATTAAATTAAAAAATAGAAATAAATATTTTAGTAATTTATTATAATTGAAAAATTATTTAAATATCAATATACAGACCAAAAAATAATTGTATCTATATTTAAATTTGAAAATAAAATTGACATTAATTTTTTTTAGACATCAGCATTTATTTAATTAAAGATATACAGGGAGTGGAAAAATTTCTATCCTAATGTTGTATAAAAAAAGTTTCGAAAAATATCTAATTTGTTATAGAGGTATTCATTTGAAAAAAATTTAGGAATGAAATTTTTTATAATCTTAAATTTTACAAATTATATAGAATCTTAAAAAGGACTAAAAATCAAAGAATAAATTTAACTTTTTTATTAATTTTTTATCGTCTATTTATGGATATAATAAATATAATGAATACTTAAAATTTATTGTATTTTAAATTTTTTTTTGCGGAACTATTTATGCAAAATATTTACAATGTAAAATCTGATTTTAACTTGCAAAATACCGATGTTAACACACTATATGCATTATAATAAACATTTCTTCATTTGCGTCGTAACAGAAATTGTTGAGTTGAATTACACCATTTTTTTTGTAAAACGTTTTAAGTGTATCAAGGTTTTAGATCTTCGAGTAAATTTAGGCAGAACTGGGTTAAAATTTTTTTGTCAAAGAAGTAAATTCTACTTGAAATAATATATATTATACAATTGAAATCATTAATGAGGTAGAAAATTAGTATTATTTTTTTAACGAAGGTCCTGATTAATTTAATATTAAATTTAAATAATACTGAAATTTTTGCTTCAGAAAATTCTGATTTTAATTCTTTTCCAAAAGGTTTTTAACTATATTTTTTTGTTATAAAAATTTTTATTTAAAAAAAGTCTTGTTTTGATATTTTTGCCTAAGCTAATATGTTTTTGAACTCGAAATAATATTGGAATTTTCGTTCTGAAAAATTTTTATTGTGGTTCTTTTACATAATCTTTCATATTTCATTTTATAAATATAAAAATATTGAAATTTTTTTCAAACCAATATTATTATTAATTTTTATACGCAAACTTCCTGACTATTTTTTATTAAATGGAAATAATATTTAAAAATTTCTTTTCCCGAATATATTTTTTAGTTATAAAAATACCATTATTTGTAGTAGCTTATATAAAAAAAATCAATATTTTTATAATAAAAAAAAATATAGTCAGGACCCTTTTGTAGAAAAATCAAAATGAAAATTTTCTGAAACCAAAGGAGGGTATGCTTTTGATAGAAGAATTTGGGCCTTATCTGAAAAAAATTTTAAATGCTTATAAATGAGTAATGTAGTAATACATTTCATTTTTTTCAATTTATAATAATTTATCTTATGTATAAAAAAAATAACACCTTCTGATCAATTATTTTCAAAAAATGCAAAGTGGCAACATTGCTTTTCAAGAATTATTTAAATTTTTAATTGTCAAAACTGACATTTTCTTATTAGTATTGTTGATAAAAAAATAGTGCATTGTTTTCTTTTCAATTCGTTTATTTAATTTTATCACTTTTTACCTCTCGCCCTTCAGATAAGAGAGGTATAGGAATCATGCTAAAAATTGGGTAGTGAGTTTTCAATGGATAAACACGTTTTAGGGTCCCTAGAATACGATTTTAATATTTTCGCGACGATGTCTGTGTGTGTGTGTGTTAGTGTGTGTGTGTGTGTGTGTTAGTGTGTGTGTGTGTGTTAGTGTGTGTGTGTGTGTGTGTTAGTGTGTGTGTGTTAGTGTGTGTGTGTGTTTTCATGGATGTTGTAGTAACGATAACTCAAAAACTACTGAATAAAAAAAATTGAAATTTTGCATACAGGATTCTGATACACTAGATTAGATCTGACTAGATTTTGGTGCCAATCGCACAACCGGAAGTGGCAGTTACTATGGGTGATGACGCCATTATTATACAAAACGGCAATAAAGTTTTACACATATATTTGGTATACCCTATAGTTTATATTCATCTTATTAAAATTTTCGAAACTTTTGCCATTGTTGCCAGATTTACAAAAAAATAATTTTTTTTATACTTTTTTGTGTCAACCTGTAAATTTTTGATTCAAAAATGGCGAGAGGTTATGTGCTGGCCACATCAGATTTTTTTTATATAACACGTGGGGTTGACATTTACGTAGTTATTACAATGACGTGCTTAAATTAATCGGCCTCTACCTATGTATTAGCTGTATTTTTTTTGCACTTGGATCAGTTCACTTGGATCACTTCTGAACGGGTCAAAACTGACTTAACAAAAATACAATTAAAACGCGCCTAACCAAACCAACTGACTCAATTAATAGATTTTGTTTGTGTCAATTACCATCTGCGACTGGAATCAAAGTGTATTTATTTTATCTGTGACCAGCATTTTTAAGGATTTTGGCAAAGAATAACGTTATTTTTTCATTTTGTGGTTCAAAATGGTGAATATTTATGAAAAAATGGCCACCGATAACGTTACTTTAAAGATAATAGATCCGAAAACAAATAATATTGATCTTGATCAGTCCACTTTTTTAGGTTATTGTAATGCCGTTAATTACTGTCAAATAATTTTGTGCCTTCTGCTTCGGATCACTTTTGAACCATTTCAGCGGGTGGTTTAGCATCGGTAAGGGTGATCCAGATCATTTTTGATTCAGATCGGTTCCAAATAAAACAGTGAAGCAAGTGATCTAGAACTGAACTGAAATGATCCAAGTTCAAAAGAAATACAGCTATTAGATCGAAACCACATAATACGCATATGAGCGGCGTTGCCAAATGTCTATTTTTTTATTATATTGCCTTAAAAAATTGTGCTGAAGAAGAACTTATTTGAAGATGTTCCGGAATGGTTTGAAAGCTAATGTTTTGGGAAAATGTTGCTTTTTTTATAGATCTAAAAGTGTGCATAATCTTATGGCCAGGAGCAGATAGCCCAGAAAAGCATACCCTCCTTTCCAATATTATATCGGCTTGAACGAGTTATGTTTATATTTAGTGCTTACGTTTGAATTATTTAAGTTTACTTAAAAATACTGTTCCGTTTTTGTTAAAATTTGAACTATTGTGGAAATCAGTGTTCTAAACTATTCTCTATGACTATTTTGTTTAAACCAGATCAAATTCAGTAAATAACTGCTTTTTAGGTCATTAATAGTAATTTACTGATCAGAATTATCTAGAACTAGTTCCAAAATCCATACTGGATCCTGTCTACCACAGGCAACCGGTTTTATCAGATTTTTAATGACTGGTAGAAGAAAACACTAAATTCGAACCATTAGCGGAACACAGGAAGTTACCTTTGACTACAAGGGTAAAAACAACAATACCAATAGAGGTTATATATGCCTGAAAGAAAATTGGTCAGTTAATAATTAATAATCCTATTACCAAAATAGGCGAACATAAATTACATAAAACGATTAATCACACACCTGCTAAATGTGTGGTCATATCAAACATCTGCCCTTCGATCCCTAACGAATTAATGGAAGCAGCATTAAAAGACCAAGGACTCCAACTGGCATTACCAATATTTTTTCAGAAAGCAGGCATCCCAGGAGATGAGTATGCACACATTCTTTCATTTCGCAGGAAGGTATATATTATTCAACTGTAACGAAGTTACTAACTTACCAATGTTTTAAATTGCCTAATTTTCGTTCTTCTTATTTTTATTTATTAATAATAATTCTAATTCCGTCCTTTCATCTAAAAATTATTATTATAATAAGTTTCTCCCTAATACTTGTTGTTTGGGATTAACCCAGTATTAGGCTGCCAATAAACCCAAAAAAGTAACGCCAATAATTTATTTGTATACTTTAAAAATGCTGTTTTTACAATTTTACGATATAACGAACAATCGAATCCTTACAAACTAAAACAATAGAAAACAGTCTACCCTCTCGTCGCATCTTATAATTCATTAAAATTTCCTCCACCTTGGAAGACTCTTGTAAAACACAATAAAGTTTACATAAAAAAAAAACAAGAATACAAAATTTAAGAGTCAAAAGGCAAAGGACAAAGTTTAGACACTGCTCGTATATATTTAACATTCTGCAAGTGTACCCCCACAACACGCCCTGTGCCATCTAGGCCACTAAACGTTTCACTAACTCTGTCTAGCTTCAACTGCAAGTGAAATATTGTCTTCCTTAACAATGACCAATTGTCAAATTTTCACGTTCTTCGTTTGTCGTGTCCATTTACTCCTCTTTTGTAATTGAGTCAAATACTTGGAGAACCAACGAGCCCAAAAATGTTGGTATAGTATCTGTAAATGCTGCCAGCGGGACAGTCTAATAACTGGTATTTCTCTAAGATTTGGATCTGGTAAAGATATTAACTTAGGTCCAATAAGGAAGTGGGACGGGGTTAGGACATCATAATCATTGCGACTACTTGACAAAGGAACTAGAGGTCTGGAATTTAAGGCTGATTCAATCTGAACTAGCAGAGTACTAAATTCTTCATATGTAAGAGACTTATTGCTCAAAATACGCTTTAAGTGATGCTTGCAGCAACGTACCCCTGCTTCCTAAAGTTCACCAAAATTTGGATCATTGGGCGGTTCCCGTAGTATTCCCTCATTACCTAGAAAATTTCCCAATGTTTTGTTTTCAAAGTCCAAAAACTTAACCAAATCTTTTAATTCTGCAGTTCCCCCAACATAATTAGTACCATTATCAGATAGCATTTTTAAGTTGTTGCCCACGGAATGAAACAAAATGGCATAAACAGGCTATAAAAGCTTCATTTCTAAATGCAAGGCTTTTATCGAGACACATACGAAAAGACATACATAGCAATTTGAAGTTTGAGCTTTCCGTCCAGATTTATTTTTTGTTAAGGTTCCTGCATAATCAGTCCCAGTAACGTGGAACGGAGGAGTCGGATGAATTCTATCTTTGGGTAAGACACCTAAAATTTGTTCCAAAGGAACTGGCTTGGCCTTGAAGCACCTTACACATCGGCATGTTATTTGTCTTGCCAAATTGCGTCCTCCTAAAATCCAAAACGTTTCCCTAACTGCACTCAAAAGCATTTGAGTTCCACAATGCAACAATCGATTATGTTCCATTGCAAACAGTGGTTCACTAAATCGATCCCTTCCACTCAATAAAATAGAATGCTTAACAGAATAAGGTATATTTTCCAGCTGCAATCTACCCCCCCCCCCTAAGAAATTCTGCTTTATCCAAAAAGGACTTAGACCCTGGAGCTTCTTATATGACAGCTGTTTACCAATTTCCAATTCTAAAATCTCCACCCTAAAAGATTCTTTCTATACCAATAATACCAATACATCCATTGCACGATTTACTTCCTTAGGAGTTAAAAAATCAGACACTCCTTGCTTAGACCTAACTTTATCCAGAAACCTAAAATAATAAGCTACCGCTCTCTTAAGCCTATTAAGACAACTAAACTTTTCAAATGAAAACTTCTACACAACAACCTCGATGTGATCGCAATTCTATTACTTCCAGGTCTTCCTTTTCCAAAGCTGGCGGCCATTGTGTCTCTTTTAACTGTAACCACTCCGGTCCGTACCACCATTTTTCGAACCCAATTAATTTCGATGGAAACATACCTCTCGAAAGAATATCAGCTGGATTGTGCTCCGAACGAACATGCATCCAATCACCTAAATTTGATATCGATTGAATTTTTGTCACCATATTAGCCACAAACAATTGTAACTTCCCTGGATCGCTATTTAACCATTCTAATACCACTGTTGAATCTGGCCACAAAAAGGTACTTTCAATTTTCAATGAGAGAGCTGACCTTACCCCACTTATCAAATTTGCTAAGAGCAGTGCTCCACATAATTCTAACCTTGGAATATTCTATGTTTTCAAAGGTGCCACTTTTACCTTGGAACACAATATACCGAACTGTTCCTTGTCTATTGATACTTCGTACATAATCACATGCACCATATGCAGTCATCGATGCATATGCAAATCTATGAAGTTGGACCACCAAAGGATTAGGGAAAACCACATGCCTATAAACTTTCAAGTTATTTAAATATGAAAACTCATATCGTAACTTTCTCTAATCGGTTTCTAGATGAATTGGTAAGGATTCATCCCACTGCAAATTTGAAGTTTTTGAAGCAATACTTTTGCCAGGACTACTGAAGGACCTACCAACCCCAAAGGATCGAAAATCCTGGAAACCTCTGACAAAATTGACCTTTTCGTATTTCTCTTAAGTTCCATAGGAAAATGTATATGAAATCTTAACTGATCTTCCCTAAATCTCCAATAAATACCCAAAGTTTTATTTTGATCCTTTTCCCCAAAATGAAAAGACTCAACATCTACATTTGATCCCTCTAACGACTGTTTAACTTCCGGAACATTTGAGACCCATTTCCTTAATTGCATAAAAATCCTTAAGAATAATTGTCGACATCTTCGGATTTTCATCTGCACACCTAACACCTAACTCTTTCAAACATCTAATCGCCAAATACGGTGCTGATCTAGTTTCGTACGTCACAGTATTTAATGTATACTCCAATAGTTCCTCCTGCGGGGATGAACGCCAAAAAATCTTTTGTTTACCATAAGATCTTCTTGTAGCTTTGGCCCATTGTACTGGATATCGTTGAATGATAATCCGTTTTTTTTTTGAACCGGGCGTGGGAGGTCCCACCTGCACTGAGGCTCTGGGCCTATTGTGCCCCGCCAGTTTTCACATCAGTCAAGAATGGTACTGATGTTAGCTTTCTCTTCGGGTTCAGGATACTGTACCCAAAGTGCCATTCCCTTTTCCTGTTCCTCACATTTCCTATATAGGGAATCTTCTGCTACATCTCCCTTAATTGTTGGTAGGAAATACCACATGTGGGTTGCGGTCCAATTAAAGGTTTTTCATCTCCTTTACCAGCCAAGCGGTCTGCCACTTCATTTCCTTCTATGGCCTCATGCCCAGGCACCCATTCAAGAACTTCAACTATCACTCAAATTTTGACCATCGCTACATCAGGAACCGTCGCTTCTGTATTAATTTATCTTCTGTGCCGGAACCAAGGAGAGAGCGAGTTTTGTCGATTTACTACTATCGTTAAACCCAGACCGGAGCTGAGGGAGTATTTCAGGCGAATTTTCTCGATTTACTTCCTTGGGCACATTTATTAATAGGGAAAAATTACTCATTATACCGGGGGACAGCGATAGATAGTATTTCAGGCGAGTTTTCTCGATTTACTACACCCGTTAAGCCCAGACCCTAGCGGAGAAAGTAATTCAGGCGAGTTTTCTCGATTTACTTGCTGGATACTTTTGATTATAAGGATACATGTACTTGAGTTGAAATTCACAGTCATTTCGTATTCCAGCGTTGGACAAATAATACCTTTAAAATAAATCTACTCTCCGATCTGTAAAATTGCATACGCTTCACTGGGCACCGGCACGCATTGTTTCACCCGTATTATTTTACCGTCTCTCACCCCCGCACGCTTTCTTTAATTTAACATTTTTGGCTTAAGTCTTGGGATTCATATTGCACCGGAAAACTGATCACCGCCAGTTACACATCTTTTTCTCCTTCCTGCAATAAATTTTGGTTTGATTATTTTTGTTCTCTCTTTCTGGCTAATTAAGGTGAAATAAAATTGGGATTTTGAATTAATTGATTTGTATTTTTCTGTCCATACGTTAACCTTATAGCAGCAGATACTTTGGAACGCAGTCCAGGAGGGCAAGTAAAGTCTGCCGCCGACACGGGATTGGTCGACGCCATAACGACATCTGGAGTATTTCTTTCTTCACTGAAGCTGCCTGAGCAAGTGGCCTTCACACTTTAAATGGAAGGTGGCGCCCGAGGCAATCCGAGACCTGAAACAAAGCGCCAAAGTGACACGTAATGAACGAAGCACGTTACACTACCTTCGGACCATTACTAGCTCCAACCTTCATTAATTATTCGATTCAACAATAAAGGATATCGTGTATTTCTTTCAACAGACAAAATGGAATATTTTGTCTGTAAACAGGCCATTCATATAGACACAAAGTGTCCAAATAATCAGATAACATATTTAGATCTTAAAATTTGCCTCTGTCTCAAAGCTTATAATACACTACACAATCGACATCTTCTAGACCTGTCTCCTTATCTTCAAAACCTAGTACTGTTCCCTTACCGTTGCTAAAAGTATACAGAGCACTTATTATTATTCGCGACTCACCGACGGCTACTTGATGGCTTCGGAATATCTTTGTGATGCTTCACCAATAACTATTGAACATATTCTGCTAGATTGCCGACCTTATGTTCAATAACCCAGCAACCATGGTTAACAAGAAATCTAAAGGAACGTCTCAGCACCTTTCAATCAGTCCGTTAAGTTGATTATATTCTGTCTAGACACTAGACTGTATTTCCGTTATAAAAGTTTATAATTTTGCTTGACAATATTCTTATTTTACCTTTGTATTTTTAGTAACATTTTGTATCTAATTTGTAACGATTGGTTCGTGTATCAATGTTCTTTGATATCGAGGCACATTAAACTTAAATTAAAAAATTAGTCTGGGCAAAAAATAATACTAATTTTTATTTGAAAAATATTTCAATATTTTTATAATTTGAACTTGTAGTCTGGAAGCTTAGGTAGAAAAATCCCAATTGTGAGCTCGTAAAGGACAATGTACCGGTAACATGGGAAAAGTGATTTTCTGATATATTACAGTTTTTAGGTAATATGAATAAACTCTGAAGGTTTTAGGGAGATTGTATTTCTACGACCGGAGATACGGTGTCCCAAAAAATATACACTACATATTTTAGGTAGCACAAAAATAATTGATATAAATTTTCTTTCAATTTTTGGTATGAAAGTTATGCCAAGTATTATAATACACGGTCATTCAAATTTTAAACAATATGCTACTGATTATTTTATTACCCAGAAGGCACACGACGTCCGTATTTTGTCCAAACAATGTCCTGGATGTCCATGGACTTTAAATGGACGATCATTGGACGTCCTCTTTCCGTTATCCATTGGATACACAACAGATTCAGGTAGTCCAGTGAAAATCCAAAAACTGTCCCAAATGAGGGAATGTTCTAGCATTGATAAGTACCAATATTATTAAGGTAGAACTATGTTCGTCTTATAATAAATAATTATAATTATATTATCAAACTCCAATTTTATTAAAATACCTTGTCTTCATTACCGTGTTGACCAGATATAAAGTAAAAGGCCACGAAAGATTTGTTTTTGGGAAAGAAGAAGTTCTAGTTCTAGTTACAACTTCGCAGTTATTAGTTATTTTAGGTTTTTAATTTTTTTACCACACTGTTAACATTATTTTGAGTTTGTTTCTGGTATATGTTATCTGCTGGTAATAAAGCTAAGTATCATTTTTAATACTAACAATAATTATAAGATTCCAAAAATTAACAAAAAAACATTATTGACAGGCAAATCGTTTGTTTTCTAATAACCGCGTGGAAAATCCCAATTAGCCCATTTGCCAATTCGGCGTTTGTTAAAAGATTTATTACTGTTTGTTGTTCAATTTGATTTAAGGAAAATCCTTTTCTAAAATTCTTTTCCAGCTGCTGCTGAAAGCCACAACGGCTCTGATAAGAAAACTACGGAAAATGCAATTAAAAAATGGCTGAGAAGATCAGCGGAGAGAAACACATATAAAAAAAGCGTAAAGATGTACCATAATATGTTATTATAATTATTAATAACAGTAAATTTATTTCTACTTTAGTGGCAATTTTATTTTAATACTTAGTAGTATCGGTGTGGATGTCCATCAGATGTCCATAAATTGTCCAACAGAAATACAAAAAGTATCCATGTATGGACCTTTCCTGGAGTCAAAACAGACGTCCATTGATACATTTGTATAGTCCACTGGACGTCCACTAGATGTCCATCTGTAAAATTCTGGATGTCCATTGGACAGTCGGTATATCCATGAATGAACTTCCAATGGACATCCAATGGATTAATATGTGCTATCTGGGTATACAAGGCGTCCCAAAAATAATATTAAACTAGAAATCTTAAGAGTCCATCAACGTGTTTTGGTGCTTGCAAGTTTACCTAACCTAGAAATTTTTAGATAGGCGTGGTTTCAGCAGTGGACGTATTCAGCCAGTGAGCTGACGATATTAATTCATTTTTTACTGTAAGTACTTTTTTATTCCACTTAAAAAAAATCGGCTATGTCACCCTCAGAACTTTCCCGGCTCGACCGTAGAGAATATGTTATTTATTATTATTTTTTTAATTACAAAATACTAAGCATTACATTAATTTATGGAACACATTAAAAATAGCGAGCCGATGGTGAATACGTCTACCGAATTGATATGTTGATAATGACATAATCTGCGCATGCGCACGTTGTATATCATACTGCTACAATTATGATCTCCTAATATCATGTGTGAAAACTATTGGGAATTCGGGAAAAATATTTATACAATAGTTGTAGGGAATTTTATGCTTTACAACTTTGCACTGAAATATTTTTAACTAAAGAGTATAATTTACCTCCAATTTTAAAAAAATGGAAAATTATAAATATGTATTTTTCTCGCCATCTATCGGCGAAACTATGAGGAATTCGATAAAAAATAAACATAATAAAAGTTAAAGAAAATTTGATGCTTTACAACTTTGCACCAGAAAATTTTGCACTAAAATGCATTGTATGTCCTCAAAATAAAGAAAAACTAGAGAAAACCTACATGGGGATTTTTTCCGCACCCTCTAGTGGCGCAACTATTGGAAATTCTAGAAAAAGATTGAGACAAGAGTTGTAGGGAATTTTATTCTCTAAAACTTTGTACTACAACATTTTGCACTAAACTGTATTGTTTGTCCTCAAAATCAAGAAAAACTAGATAAAACCTACATACACATTTTTTACACGCCCTTTCGTGGCGCAACTATTATAAATTCTGAAAAAAGTTTAAAACAAAAGTTATAGGGAATTTTATGCTCTAAAACTTTGTACTATATGATTTTGCACTGAAGTATATTGTTTGTCCTTAAAATTTAAAAATAGTGAAAAATTGTTACATGTGTATTTAATCAATGTCGGTCTTGAGGACCTTTTACTGTACCAATTTATACCAAAATGGTCGCATTCTGGGCACACACCGACCCTCCGTACCAAATTTCAGCTTGATTGGTCAAACGGTTCGGCAGTTATCGTGGAAGATTACACACAGACAGACAGACAGACCATGCGCTGAAAATGGCCTCCATCGATATCTCAATTTTTTTTTGCTCGTTCACCTTACTTTCCCTTTGATGGGTCCGGGAAAGTAAAAATTGTAAATAATAGCAATGAAATTAAGGCTTTTAGAATATACATTCAACCAATTGTTTTTATTTCTTTTATTTCTAATAAGTCATGAAACTGAATTAGATGATTAAGTTAGGGATAAATATAGTTTAGTTATGATTCAAAACTTAGTTTTTGTTTTAGTTTAAAAGTAATATTGGAATATATCTTTTCATTTCAATCTAAAACATAAAAAAAATGTAATAAAGTTGAGTAAAAATATTAATTAAAATAAAATATACATTTTGTACAGAAAATTAGTTGTTATTTAAATACAAACCTAAGGTTTATAATAAAATATTATAATAATAGAATAACAAATTAATTGCTTATATAAATACTAACACACGGCCAGTTCTGTCTAAATTTTTCCTTTGGCGCAAATAATTGGATGCCCGTTTCATCTGGCTCAGTTATGGTATAGAAAAATTCAAGAATACGGCCTAATAACCGAATATAAAAACGAAAACTCGGAAGTTGGTAGATAGCTGCGAATGACTTTTTTAAGTCCTGATGATGTTGGCGACTGTTTTGTTTTTGATTTGCTCGCAATAGTACCAAAAGATGAAAATGTACAAAAATATTCAGATTATTTAACAGATAATTATGTATCAGAAGACTCTTTTTCCACCTTCTCTTTGGGCCGAAAATTCAGCTGAACTTACACGCACTACTAATGCTGGTAATACTGGTAATACCGTTGTTAATCCGTTTTAAGTACTTAAATAGCTGGGAACCGATTTACACATAAAGATCAGGTAAACGAAAAATGACGGGAACCGATTTACATATTATTTTTAACCCTCTTTAATTTGGGAACCATTTTACATGTACCAGAATACTTTATGGATTATCCCAAGCATATTAAGAGGATTAAAATTCACATTTCGGCAAAGTAACATAACTGTAATCGTTACAATAAGATCATAAAATCTTCAGTTAGATAATGCAACTGTCTTATAGGGATTTCTGTTTTTGCTTATAAACAATCAAAATATAAAAGACATTTGGAAATAAAAAATGAGCTTCGTTTAAAACGCGCTACGCGAATTACGGAGTACTTTGAATTGAATTAAAAAACAAAATGAGAAGGGGTAGCCACGCAAATTATTGATATTTTGTGTAGAATTATATGAACAATCAAACCGTAAAACTAAAAAATGATCTTCTCCTAAATATTAGGGGAAGTTTTCACTCTAAAGATTTAATAATGTTAATTACGCCTTTTTATTTTTTCCGAACGAATAGGAGGCTTTATTTTTTATTTAAAAAAAATTATAACTATTTTTAAATTTGTAAACCAACTTTTTTGATTGAAAATTGGGCTTTTTTATTTAAAATTATATAAAATAGAGAAATATTTCACTTTGAAAAAATTATAGCTTATTTAAAATACAGAAATGAACATTTTCACCAACTTTCCTAATAATGAAAATAAATTTTTGCTGAAGATAAAAATGAAAAAAAAACAGTTTTTAACGTTTTTCCCGATAATTTTGTAGTTTTTGTGAAAAATGAGCTATACAAATGTTTTAGATTTTTTAATTACCTATATCTTTTGCACTAAACTTTTTTTGATAGGATGCGTATTTCAATCACAAATCGATAAAAAACTAATATCCAACCATAAAAACGTATATTTACCTACTCCAACCACTTCCTAAACTTTTACTGTGTCGTCTTAATTTTCCTTCATTTACCTCTAACCTACACTAAATTTTCCGAGCATGCTCATACTGTTAAAATTTTTTTATGTTTTAAAAATAATTGCTCCTCATCTAAAATCAACAAAACAGATCAAAACTCCCCAAGCGTGTCTATGTTGAAATCATAACCACACCCTAATTATAATAATATGCCTGAGTTACTCTCGGTTAAGGTGCATCCACACTGATGCGCCGCTCCGCGCCAATCATTGAATATTTAGTCGGTCTGGACACCAAATTGCGCACGAACATGTAAGAACGCGCACGAACAAGCATGATCCATCAGGAGTCGTTACATCAGAGTAATGTGCTCGACGAACGTTGTTCAGTCTGGACATCTATTTATTTAATGCACGCACACTTTTTCAGTCATTTGTTATTGTTTGTGAACTAGCCTGTATCTTGAATAGCTAGATCATTTAGCAAATAACTTTCACTGTATCTGCTCATACTCTTAAATAACTGTGTCATCCAGTAACGGCGTTTTCTTGCTAATTTCTTTTTTGGCTATAGCAATAGATACGAAAGTGTATTAAGAGGCGCAGTACAAAACTGGAACCTTCAGAAACACAAACGAACCGCTAAATGTTGCAGCAGTTTGGACATTTCACAAGCAAATGGTTTAGTAACGTTCGCGTACGTTTCGCGCGGCGCAGGGCATCAGTGTGGACGCACCTTTATGATGAATTCTTGTCATTTGCAAAATTTGTTAAATATCTGTAAAAGAAGAAGAAGTAGCCAACCCATTCTACAAAGTTGCACTTCAGGCAAAATTTACGAAAGGTACGAAAAATACTTAAAATTTTGGGTAAAAATTAACTAATTATTGTAAACTTAATATCAAATGAATGATTAAGGACCGGACTGAAGCCGTATTGAAATAAATTTTTTGTCAATTTTGTAGTTTGCACTGTACAATTTTTTTAAAATCGCGCAAAAAAATGATAAATATGTAGCAAAGTTCTAATGGATTTTTTAAAAAGTAGGAACCAAAGTTTAAAATTTCATTACGATAGAGCCATAGGCTTAGCATTTTCCTTTATGTCTGTTTTATTTTATACTAGTAGCTTATACCGTTTTCGAAAAAAAAAAGTTATTTCAAAACCCTTGCAAACTGACCAGGGGTGACGGAGTCTTAATAAAAATCTATAATATGTCAAGATAATGATCTACATGATCTGTATAATGCTAATAAGCCTTTAGATAATAATATACAGGGTGTTATTGAAATACACGTACATATTAAAATGGGGAATAGTATGTAATGACCAAAAACGATTGGCACCAATTTTAACTTCAAATTCTAAAATTTAAATATTGGGGAAGAGTCCCCTTTTCCGACCTACTAGTTTCCATATTTAAAGAAGTAAAATAAATCGAAATTGAACTTATCCATAGAAATTGCACTGTTGCCGTAGAAAAACCAATTAATTCAAAATAAAGTTTATTACAGTAATTGTTCAAAATGCCGTCCATTATTATTTACACACACTTGCAATCGTCTTTCCAAAGAACTTTGAACATTAGAAATTAGTCTTGGATTTTGTCGTAGTTCCTCCTCTACCGCGTTAACTTTATTGGTTAATTGTTCAACACTATTAATAGGTTCATTATAAACCAGTTGTTTCATGTGACCCCACAAAAAGAAATCGCATGGATTTAAGTCCGGAAATCTCGGAGGCCACTTAGTAGGTCTATTTCTGCCTATCCACTTTTGAGGAAATCTAATGTTCAAAAACTGCCGTACGTTTAAATCAAAGTGAGGAGGAGCGCTATCTAGTAGGTACCACATCCGTTGCCTTAATTGTAACGGTATCTCTTCTAGGAGTACTGGCAAAATATCTTCTAAAAAGTGGAGATATCCTGGCCCATTTAATCTGTTCGGGCGGGAGAACATAAGGCCCGATTAAATACTGATCTATTATGCCAGCCCAAACATTTATTGAAAATTTTCTTTGATGCCCAGTTTCCCTAATGGCGTGATGATTTTCATCACTCCAAATATGCGTATTGTGCATATTGAACATGCCATCACGAGTGAATAAAGCCTCGTCAGTATACAATAATATTTTTAGAAAATCAGGAATTTCAACACATTTTTGAATCGTCCTTTCTCTAAACTCCACTCTCTTTTCTTCATCACCTGGATATAAGGCCTGGACTTTTTGGATGTGATAAGGATGTAAACCTTTTTCTTTAAGTGTCCGCCACACAACAAATGAGGATACTCCAATTTCAAGACCTAGTCTTCTACAACTTAATTGAGGCCGGTTTTCAACAGCTTCCAATATTTCTTCTTCGGCCGCCAATGTTCTTTGTGTTCTTGTTCTCCCTCGATCTGCATTGACACTCTCAAATTTTCCATGGTCTCTTAGATGCTGAACAGTCGAAATAAACGTACGACAGTCCGGAATTCTCCGATTTTCAAACCGTTCGCGATACAGGATTTGTGCTTGCCGAGAATTTTCTCCAGCTGCCCTATAAACCAGCACTATATCGGTTAGTTCAATATTCGTAAATAGTGGCATCGTAAAAAAATATTTAAAAGTAATCGTAACAACACTTTTTACCAACTTGGAAATGACGCGCTCGTGTTAGCCAGATTCGTAAATCAACTAAAATTTTAATAATCTATAATTTCAAAAATGTATAGTTTAAAAACAATCATTTATCAAATATTCTAGTTTTTTGATAACGAGGGTAGTAAAAACCAGTCTTCGGAAATAGAAATTAATTCGAAAATCTTGGCAACATGGTTATTTCTTACAAGACTAGTTTTCTTATCATCTGACAAAAACTTGCATATTAATTACTGTTGATGTTTAAAATAGGTAAATAAACCTAATTTATATAGGTCATCCTCAACATATCAGTGAAGTACGTTTGTTTTAGAATTAATTTTCAAAAATTAATAACTCCCTTAATAAGGGGTATTTTTAAAAAATAATATTTTTCTACATTCAGTGGGGATCTGCGCAATACCCAGTTTTAATATGTACGTGTATTTCAATAACACCCTGTATAATGGTAATTGATTAGATGGGTGTCCTAAAAGTATTCAAATGTTAACTAACGCTTTTAAAAGTTCTAATATTTATTCTGAATATATCGGATTATTATTTATGAAACATAAAAAATGATGGTAATTGGTAAGAAGTGCAAAACGTTTTGCCAAACAATTACGCCTTGAGTATACATTGGCCGTTTGGTCTTCCTCGGTTGTTAATCACATCAGTTCATCAAGGGCCAGAAGAGAGGTATGGAGACTTTTAAATCCCGAATTTGACTAAAAATTTTCTAGATTTGATATCGATTATTTAAAAGAACTTACTGTTGGAACCGTGGGGCCAACTACTGAGCTTAGTATGTACATGTATTATAGAAATTTGTACTTGAATAAGGTACTGCATTGTACTGCATACAAATAGCATAGTACTGCAGTGAACTGCACACGTATTGCATGGTACTGCACACGTTGTGCACACGTACTGCAGAGTACTGCACACGTTCTGAAGAGTACTGCACACGTACTGCAGGGTACTGCACACGTACTCTAGAGTACTGCACACGTACTGCAGAGTTCTGCATGCAAAGCAAAAAAAAGTTTGTAACTTTCTCTTATATTTCATTTATTCAGTTCAAAAATAAAATATTATTTACTAATCTTTTTTATTGAATACTTGGGATTATGAACAACGGTCTTATTTGTTTCATGTTCTTCTGAGCTGGAATATTTATAGCTGATGTGGTCATCCAGATACATCAGTCTCATCCATCTCATCTTAAATTATCTTTTGTATGATTACCATTTTTATCTTTCCAATTAATTATTTTACGTATTTTATTTTGCTTCTCTTTCCTACTTGTAGATGCCACTCCTCTAACTCTATAAATTCGATCAGATGAAAGTTTATTTATATTATCAGAGTAGTACGTACCAGCAAAGAAAAGACTTTCTGATCATTTGCACTGAACTTTTTATAGAAACATTTAGATGTACTCTCTGGTTAAAACATTTTGATTGTATTTTTCCGAAATAATTTTTAAATTTAAATTTTCTTCTTCTGATTTTATGAGCGGTACATTCATTTTACTATATCCTTCTTTATTAGAGAATCTTCCTCTGTATCAGATATTTCTTGTGTTCCGATATCATCTCGATAGTTTATTTCATCGTAGGTACTGTCGTTTACGAGAATGTTTAATTAAAATGGTTAAACAGGCCTCTTCTTTCCATTCGGCCTTATACTCAGCTATAGATTTGTGAGTGCCCTTATTGGAATTAAGCGTCCTACCAATTTTTGTTGCTGATTCTATGGCATCTTCTTTGACCTTTTTTAAAATCTCCAAAATTCCGATAACAGTTAGTAAAGGCAACTGATTTCCGATCTTCTTGTTTTCTTCTCGAAGAAAATAAATAATTATAAGGGTAAATAAGAATACTGTACAACAATTTACTCATAAAGTAGCATATTATTATGCTCTAAATACTAACTTACCTGGATCTGTGCTTATCTCATTTATTGCCAGTATTTTATTCAATATCTTCAAAATATCCAGTAAGGAATCATTTACCATTGTAAAATTGAACGATTTTGGCGACAAATTTTTTCACACGGTTGGTTACTTCGCATAATGGGCTAGTATAATTTAAAATTTTTGTCCGATATATTTTCATAAATCTGTAATTTAACTTAATTTTTTACGTAGGCCCTATGGTAAAAAAATGCTTCTAAGCAATATTGAAAATATGCTTTAGACTTAGCATGTTATGCCAAGTTTCGTAATTTGAGTAAAGCCAGAGTATAGCAGCATCTCTTTTAATTCCGAATCTCTTAGCTCTCTCACACTAGAATAATGCAAATGAAATATAAAATAGAATTCTTTCAATTTTAAGTTATTTAAAGGCATTTTTCTTTTTACCATAGCCTTCGCGCAAAATTAGGTTAATATCTCTACGGATTTATGAAACTATGGGACACAAATTTCAAATTATACTAAACAGTTACCGCCTTTATAAACTAAAACAAAGACAAAAGTGCTGGAAACAATATTTTTTCTACCTAAAGTTTAGTTAAATCCAAAAGTCTAACGGAGTAAACGATATCATGCAGTTAGAACGTGATCGCTAAATGCAAATTTGGACACTTATTATAGCTATAATTAGTAGAGAAATGATATCCGCGGCCGCAGATCTGTTACTTCTCTGCTTAGTTAAACAAATAAATATTTACATTATTTATGTACTAACCCAGAAAGGGATGTTTTATTAAGCATAGTCACTTAAACTCACTTGAACCGAATACCGAATAAAACAAAGAGGTTAGAAATAATGTAGAGTTGGATTATTGGACCTATTAACTGTACCTAAATAAGATCGGATATAACGTGTACTGCAAAGCACTACATAATTACTGCAGAGTACTGCATACGTACTGCATGACACTGCAGAAAAAACGTACAATACTGCAGAGAGTGGTCGACCCCTCGATTGGAACATACCAGATTAAACTCGCAAATGAGTAAATTCGAGTAAATAACGATCTCCGCGATCGGCCAGAAGATTTAATGTACTAATTTAAAGTGAACGTAGTAAATAATGAACTCTAAGATAGATCAAATACAAAAATAAAAAAAAAAACAAAATACAGAAGGAACTTTTAGAAGCGTTAGTTAACATTTGAATACTTTTAGGACACTTTATAAAATCAATTTTCATTAATATATTATTACCCAAAGGCTTATTAGCCAATTTAAATAAAATCACTCATTTTCGTGTTTTTTCCAAATAAAAAAGTTTTCGGGGAAACTAAAAATTTATCGATATTGAAGAATATCGTCACCAAAATTTATCGATAAAACTCGTGACATTAGCTTTGATAATTTTCTGAAACTAAAATTCCAATATTATTTCGAGTTCACAAAAATATGAATCGAGAACCTTAGTTAAAAAAATCTGATGTAGCCAGCACATGACCTCTCGCCATTTTTGAATCAAAAATTTACAGGTTGACACAAAAAAGTATGAAAAAAAAATATTTTTTTGTAAATCTGGCAACAATGGCAAATGTTTTGAAAATTTTAATGATATGAAAATAAACTATAGGGTATACAAAATATATGTGTAAAACTTTATTGCCGTTTTGTGCAATAATGGCGTCATCACCCATAGCAACTGCCACTTCCGGTTGTGCGATTGGCACCAAAATCTAATCAGATCTAATCTAGGGTATCAGAATCCTGTACGCAAAATTTCAAATTTTTTTATTTAGTAGTTTTTGAGTTATCGTTACTACAACATCCATCCAAACACACACACACACACACACACACACAAACACACACACACACACACACACACACACAGACATCATCGCGAAAATATTAAAATCGTATTCTAGGGACCCTAAAACGTGTTTATTCATTGAAAACTCACTACCCAATTTTTAGCATGATTCCTATACCTCTCTTATCTGAAGGGCGAGAGGTAAAAATAGAAACATTATTTTTAAATCAATGTTTTTATAAAGAAGAAAAATCGAAATAAATTTTTTTTAGACAAATATTCCATTATTTCTAATCATGAATATTAGGTAGAAAAATTATAATAAAATTTTTCTATCCAATTTTTCATTCTATAAGTGTTTCATAAAAAAGCTTGTTAATTCGTTTGTTCTTAGGAATCCACTGTAAATGCCTCGATACGTGCCTGTCTCACGAATTTCAAGAGTGACGCCATGTAGAAAATGGGAAGAAATTGTTGCATTTTCGTGAGTTGATTATCTAGTTTGATGTCGAAAATGGTTCGTGTTAAGAATTAGGCGATGTGTGCTTTCATTAATTAAACGCTTTTTACGTATTTACGTATTTAATTTAAGGAAAACTTAAATTTTAATATCATGTACTTTTATTTCATTATACAAAAATATAAAATTTATAAATACAATAAATTTTTATTAAGTTTTACTTATCTTAATTTTAATTTTAAACTTAATTTTTTATGAAAGAAAAGCCAAATTTTGTATATCAAGTGTGCAAAAATAATTTATTTAAGAAATATATTGTAATGATATTTACAATTTGTCTCAGAAATTTGGCTGGGTCCTAGTACAAAAAAATAATAAACATTACAAAAATAATCATCAAAAAAAAATATAAATTTATGTTTATCCTGTTATATTCTTCTCCTTGCTTTTTCTTATGTCCAATTACTTCTAAACTATGATTTATTTCTCTTCTTCCAAATATCTTCTTACTTTCTTGTTTCTTAATTTATAGATGCTTTTCCAGAATTTAATATTGTTATAATTTATTCTTCCTCCATTTCTTCTTAGTATTGATTGAGTACCATTTTAAATTATACTTGTATTCACTAACTTGACTATTATTTTACAAAATTTTTTTTTATGTTTAATTAAAAGAAATTTCGTCGTTAATTGATATATAATTTCATAAGTTTCCTACATTACTTTACATTTTCCATTCAATATATTTTTCATCACAAAATTTCTCTGACAATTCCAAAAAATTATCCATCAAAATCCTTTTTTGTTTATTATTTTTTTTTATCCCAAAATTTCTTTACCACTAGATTTCTTTTTTTAAACTACCTCAGCCTTATTTTAGATTATTAACCCTATATTCCCTTTTTACTATCTGACTTAAAATTTCATGTATGACAATTCCAAAATTTCGATTTTATTATAACATCTTTCATTATTTTAATAACTTTTAAGATTCTTTCACTTTTCTTCAATTTATTGCCAATTTATCTATAATACCTTTCGTTTCCTATTCTTTACTTGCATATCAACTCTCCTATCTTATTTAATAAATATAACATTTAACTTTGAATAATCTTTTAATAAATTAACTATCAGCTCAAATAAAAAAAATATTAATTTATAAAATTCCCTATACAGGGTGAACAATTTCATAACAATATATATTTCTCCTTAGTTGCCTTATGGCCGATCTCTTCCTAGACAATCTCGAAAATGAAAAGATTCTAACTCCTGTTAATCGTCAATTCATTCTGAACTGGTATAGATACGTTGATGACATTTTTGTCATATTTAAAGGTAACCTCACTGACATTGATAATTTTCTCCTTTTCTTGAACAATCTTCACCCGAACATTTCTTTCACAGTAGAAATTGAACAGAATTCCTCCATTAATTTTCTTGATTTGTCCATTACTGTTTCTAATAACCTTCTTTCTTTCGACATATATAGAAAACCTACTCAAACTGATCATCTTATTAATTTCCATTCTAATCATTCTTTTCAGCATAAAATGTCCGCTATCTACTGTTATGTCCACAGATTACTAAATGTTCCTTTATCCCCTGTCAATTTTTCAAAAGAAGTTAATTTATTAAAACAGTTAGCTGTTAATAACAGTTTTCATCCTAAAATTATTGATAATGTTATTCATAAAATAAAACTCAAACGTAACATACAACAAGCTTATAATGTTAATTCCACCCCTTCAACCGATTTAAAATATTTTTCATTACCCTTTTTAAGGTAAAATTTCCTTAGACATTTCTAAATTTTTCTGTAATTCTGACAACATCAGAATCTCTTTTCGAAATAATCTCTCTATTAAATCTCTACTCAGTCACACAAAAGACTCCCTTCCCATTCTCGATAAAAGTGGGATTTACAAACTTTCTTGTGCCGACTGTAACTTTACCTATATTGGAAAAACTGTCCGTAAACTTGACATTCGTGTCAAAGAGCACATCAGATATCCTGACAAGTCCACCTTTGGACATCATCTAAATTTTAATGATCACAACTTTAATCCTTCTGAAAATGTTAAAATTTTACATAATATTTTTAATTGCAATTTTAAATTCATCTAAATATTAATAAATTTAATCCCTTGTTTAAGAGCTTGTGAGTGTTTGGTAAGTAGTCAGTCCTCATCCTTTTCAATTTTCACGATAACGTATTCTTAGTCACCTGTCACCATATTTTTCTTTTCCTATTTCTTTTTCAATCAGTCTCATTTGTCATTTCTTCTTTTTACCTTTCCTGCCTCGTCCTCATTTCTCTCTATTTTTCTAAATTTTTAACCTCTCCTTCTGTCAGTTGTCATTATTATTTTGTAAAACCGCATGGTCACAATTCAACATTTTAAAAAATTTTACTTTAACTAATTTTCAATGCTTTTAAAGCACCTGTTGTCTGTAATAAAGACAACTTTTAGGCCTGGGCCTCGAAATATATCAAAATTGATAGGAGTACATTTTTCGATGATTTTGTTTTTTAATAATTTACCTCGTATCTCAAGTATTGTAATTTAATTGTAAGTATCATAAGTTTCTTTATCTTTATTTTACTTATGTTTTTAACAATTATTTTAGTTGTCCTGATGATGGCATTGAATGCCGAAAGCGCTTGACTCCCTATGACGTGGGAAATATATATATATATATATATATATATATATATTTCTTAAATAATAAATTATTTTTGCACACTTGATATACAAAATTTGGCCTTTCTTTCATCACTAAGTGTGTACGCACCAACACGTAACTTTTGTTACTCATCATTTATTTTTTATGCATCACATCAACCTAGTTTTATTTTTTGATTCGAAAACAATTATTGATCGGAGTTAATTATTTTAGTGTGCCAATCATCATTTTATAAAATAGCTATAATTTAAATAGTGTACAAAATTTTTTAAAGCGTTTTAAATAAATGTATTAAATTTGTATTGTTTTTTTCTCTGTGGCGTTAGTGTAAAATGGGGTTATCAATTTACTGAAAGATAGGGTTTCTTATTAATATTTCAAAACTAACTAAATAGTTAGCCAAAGCACTAAAATGAAATATAAGTTAAGTCATCATTTCACCGTAGATCTCATAGTAAAAGCGCAAAGCCTACATTGGTGAATTTACTCCCACTCGCAATATCTCAAAAACTACTGATCTGATCGAAGTGTTTAATAGATTATTAGAAAGGTTTCAAGAAATGAAGAAAATTTTGTTTAGTAAAAAGACTCGAAAAAATGGCCTCCTTCATATCGGAAATTGCTTCAGAAAATTTCAAAAAATTATTTTAGTTTTCATTTCACTACAAAACAGGGTTCGTCAGTGGTGGCATTTTAAATCTGAGCTAATTATAAAAAGTATAAGTTTAAGTCATCATTTCGCTTTAGTTTAAATATTGCATAAAAATTTTTGAGCAATGGCCTCCTCCATACCGGAAATTTCGTCAGAAAATTTCAAAAAATTATTTTAGTTTTCAACTCACTAGAAAACAGTTTTCCTCCTTGTTATTTCAAATCTGATCATATGGTTTTTTTCCTGGACCGTTCTTTATCAATCGGATTCACTTCAGCTTTTTGGGGTTTATTGCTTGATCTCCCCTCTTTTTGTCTAGTGCACCCAGTCAATTAAGCTTGTTCCTTATACTAGTTCGTACTGATTTTATAATGGTTGTTTGCAGTACTCTTCAGAATCCAGTTTTTGTCTATTCTCGGCCACCTTACTGCATTGTGTGCATTTAAGGTCACGCATGTATAACCCTATTATGTTCAGGTACTCACTGGTGGTAATTCTTAATTGTTTTGCTATTCATTAAAGTTAATTCTTCAGTTACGTTCTTCAGCGGTTCTTTTATACACTTTTTTGTCCCTGTATAAATTGTGTTCTCGCTTGATCTAGTCTTTTATATGGTTCCTGAACGTACGCTTTGGTACTCCCATCGCTGGTTGTGGATCAATTAATGTGGTTGAAGCTCTCTTGGTACTTATTCTGTTAGCAGTATATACCAGCTCCAGCTCCCTCTTCAGTTTTTGACCTGGCTGTGTGCCAAATAATTCCGTAAGGTTTTTCCTGAAATCTGTGCTTCTATTTAATACATTCAGATTCTTAATTATTATTCTCAGCTTTTTATGAAAGCTGTATTTAGCAGTCATGTAGTCTAACCTCATGCCAAGCATGTTGCCTCCCACATGTTCTAATTTTGTGTGTCTCAGGCTTTGACTTTCTTCATAGAATGATGAATCCTGTAGCTGTCATAGAGCCATTCTAGCCGCCCACATTGTGACGTATTGTAATGGAGGGAGGTCCATAGCAGCCGTAGGTATTGTTTTTATATTCTTTGTAATTTCCAGGCAGGCAAACCTTTGTATCTTGCCTAATTGGGAGATATAAGTTTTATCTTTGGAAACCAGACCAGAGATTAATATGTTACCTTGGGTACCTAATGCATTTTCTACATCCAGTGGATCATTTTTGGATTGAGCCCTCATGTTTCTCCATACGTGCATCTAGTTATCATTAAAGTAGCAACCGCTTTCGTATGTATTTTTTGAATCTGGAGGTTTCAGATCTCACATTACCACAAGATATTTTACCACTCTCTTGAAATTTAATTCGAAGCCTAAGGCTCTCTAAATTCTAACCTAACCTAACCTAACCTAACCTCCTAGGACCCAGAAAGTTACTATTCCAAGCTTGTAATAATCTTTCATGAGTTTTGCTTCCAAGGGCCTGAAAGACACCTTGTCGATGGAGTAAGCCAGAAGCTGGCCTTCTTTAGCTATTTTGTGGCTTTGGAGGAGTCAGCCGTCCACTCTTAGATCCACATTTTATCTTCCTAGGCGTGTCCAGACTAGGTCCTCCAGCGGTACCTGCCCAGGAATAAATACTAAGACCCTGAGTCTCTTTGGGAGCTCCTTGGCTTCAACTGCTATTAAAGCAGCAATTTCTCAACAACTCCAGACCTTATTTATGAGCCAGTCAACAGGTTCTGCCAGTTGCCCAGGTCATCTATGCCACAAATCCGCTAAACGTAGTTCTGATAAACTGTAATTGTTCGCTGATTCTCACCAGATCAGCTTGTTCTTGGTTCATGGTTATTTCAGGATGACGCATATCTATAACCGCCATCGTAATTCCTGTTTCGGCCTCGCAGTAGGTACCAGTCTTTCCTGTTTTAGCTGGAATATTTCTGGACTTCTTGTTATTTGAGAGTCTGAACTATTGCTTTTGGACTCATATTTTGCATCAGGCTTTTGCCGCTAATCCCGATTAGTCTACCTAGGCTTCTTCTTGATCCAGGGACCATCCGCCTGTTACCTGGCTTTGGTCTATTGCTTCTTCTGGGCTCAA
The DNA here is from genome assembly GCA_963243735.1 of Neocrepidodera transversa. Lineage (NCBI taxonomy): Eukaryota > Metazoa > Arthropoda > Insecta > Coleoptera > Chrysomelidae > Neocrepidodera > Neocrepidodera transversa. Next base: position 25,847,370 of record OY725344.1, on the reverse strand, counting down.
GAAAATCTGGGTAATTTAGGGTCAGTTGTTTTTACCTCTTCGGTGAATATGTCAGCGGTCCCAGATATACCCGCAAGCGTATCGTTTGTCACCGTAGATTCCGCTGCGATGTCTATCCTATTATTCTTCTGTGAAAGTTTTCTCTTAGAGTCGAGTCGGAATTTCTTTTTTATTTTTGTTTCTCTCCTTCATGTTCATAGTGAATTCCACAAGTAAGGAGAAAGGGGTGGTTCATACGTGCGATATCTCCTGTGCTCCGTTTGTGACGGTATTTCTCCACCGCCATGCACCTGTAGGCATGGGCTGCTTAGGGGATTGGTCAGCGTCACCTTATTGGTTATTGGGAGATTAGCATATTCCTAAACAAGGTAAGTCGTCTGGCTATGCGTCATATGCCCAAGCTCCAAGTAACTCTCCAAGCTCATTGAAAAGTTTTGATAAATGAAGGAAAGTTTATTTCGTAAAAGATTTTGAAAAATGGCCTCTTTCATACCGGAAATTGTATGACACAAATTTCAAAAAATTCTTTCAGCTTTCAATTCACGACAAAACAGGGTTCCTGTAAGGTTAGCTAAAGAGCTCAAGAAAATATAAGTGTAAGTCATCATTTTACCATACTAAAGACGCCATGCCCATTTTTATAAAAAATTGCATTATCTCAAAACTACTAATCTGATCGAAGTGTCTGATAGCTTATTTGAAAGATTTCAATAAATGAAGAAAATGTTATTCCATAAAAAAATTGAAAAATGGCTTCCTTCAAGTGCGTCAGAAAATTTCGAAAAATTATTTTAGTTTTCAATTCGCTACATTGGTATTTCAAATCTGATCATAAGGTTAGCTAAATCACTTAAAAAAGTTTAAGTCACCATTGTAATACAATATGTTTGTTTAGTTATTGTATATAGTTAAGCAATAAATAATTGAACCAGACACGATTAAAATTATTATAAATAAATATTGGTCCTTGATTCTTTAATGGCTCTTTGTAGTAGTCTTCTGGATCCATTTTTGGTTTTCTATATATTCTTGGCCACAATTGCATAGTATGTGGAGTGCATTCTCGGTTCCTTTATTGAATTGTCTGAATTTAAGGTCGCCGTTATATAGCCCCATTTTGTTTAGATGCTCTCTGGTGGGAAGGTGTCCCGTGAGGAGCCCCTGTGGTAATTCGTAGTTGATTCCTACTCATTGAATGCAGTTCTTCAGTTACGTTCTTTGACGGTTTTTTTATAAACGTATGATTTGGTAGTCCCATCGCTGGTTCTCTACCAATTAATGGGGTTGACGATCCGCTTCTTGCGAGCTCGTCAGCCTTTTTGTTTTCAGCGATACCTTTGTCACCTGGTACCCACGATAAAGATACTTTATTGTGGATCGCCAGTTCCCTAAGTTCTTTGTTACATTCCCATACTGGTCTAGATGTCACCTTTGGGCTCCTTATGGCCTTAAGGGCTTCTTGACTATCTGAGTAGATTATGATTCTTTTTCCCTCGTTGGCTCTCATATTACTATTTCTCGCACATTCGAGTATTGCATAAACCTCTGCCTGGAATACAGAGGTATATTTTCCTAGAGAGAATCTCTCTTGGTACTTATTCTGTTTGCAGTATATACCAGCTCCAGTTAACCCTTCGGTTTTTGACCCGTCCGTGTACCAGGTTATTCCGTTAGGGTTTGGCCAAAAATCTGTGCTTGTATTCAACTCACTCCGATTCTTAATTATTATTCTCAGATCTTTGTTGAAGCTGTATTTATCAGTCGTGTGGTCTGACCTCATGCCAAGCATGTAGTTTCCCACATGATCTAGCTTAGTGTGTCCCAGTCCATGATTATCTTCATAGAATGGTAAGTCCTCTAGCCGTCGTAGAGCTATTCGAGCCTCCTCCAGCATAACGTATTGTAATGGCGGGAGGTCAAGCAGGGTTTCCAAAGCAGCTGTGGGTGTTGTTTTTATGTTCCCCGCTATTCCCAAACAGACAAGTCTTTGTATCTTGCCCAATTTGGATACAGCGGTCCGTTGTTTTATCTTTGGCCACCAGACCAGAGATGCATATGTTACCATGGGCAGCACTACCAACCATATTGTACAACCAATGTACCATTTTTGGATTGAGCCCCCCATGTATCCCATACGTGCATCTAGCTAGCATAGCAACCACTTTCGTATGCATCTTTTGAATCTGAAGGTTACAGGTAAGTTTCGAGTCTAACATTACCCCAAGATATTTTACCCCTCCCTTCAGATTTACCTCTTCACCACGAAGCCATAGTGGGCTAAGGCCCTCTAAATTCCTTCTGTTGATGAATGCTATTATATTTGACTTGGAGGGGCTTATTTTTAAATCCGCATACTCTGTCCTGAGTATAACTGCATTTAGGGCCATCTGAAGTCGTTTCCTAACCGTAGTGTTAAATTTTCCTTGGGTAATATGACAAGGTCTTCTGCGTATCCCAGTATTTTATGTTCTTCTTGTTGAAGGATTCTCAGCAGTCTATCCATTAAAAGATTTCACAGCAGAGGAGAAAAGGAAAGTACTCCCCCCTGCGGACAACTCAGCCTTTTTCTCCCCCATCGGAGATGTACATATCAGGCTATTTCGTAGCATGCAGAAACGCCGCTAGTAACACCTCTCTTGTTTCCATGGTATTTTTAGCTCTGCTTACGAGCTGATGTAATGCAGTTTCTGTAGACACGCCTGCTCTATAGGCATATTGGGCCTGTTATAGAGGTCTTTCAGCCAGTACGTCATCCCTAATATGTCTGTCTAGCAATTTTTCTAGTGTCTTTAGGACAAAATATATTAGACTTATTGGTCTAAGAGCTTTTGTCGTAACCTGTCCAGTTTTCACAGGCTTGGGTATGAATGTAACTCTAATGAGTCGCCAGGTCTTGGGTATATATCCTAGAGCCAATCTTGCTCTTAGAATACTACATAGCTTGTGTTGTAGAGCGTTGCCTCCATTTTGTAGGAGCATGGCATAAATGCCATCCGGTCCTGTCGATTTATATGGTTCGAATTAGTTTATTGCCCATTTGATTTTGTCCATATCAATTGTTTTTTGGAACCTGCCAATTCTCTCTGGAGACCCACCTAGGTCGTTCCAGCTCTGAATTCTGCCAGTTCTCTTGCGACAGGTATATGGATCGTGATTTTGGGAAGTAAACCCTTAACAGTCCTTCCATTGTTTCCTCACCAGTTTTGGTGTATTTTCCATTCTCTTTTTTTAGAGTGTTTATTGCTCTGTGGATCTTTAGAAAGGATTTTTTGGAGCCTGGCACATTCGTGAGTTCCATTTATGTCTTCACAGTGCCTTCTCCAAGAGTTCCTTTTAGATTTCCTCATCGTTTTATTGTATTCAGTAAGGGCCTTCGTACAGGTTCTTTAATGGTTGTTTGCAGTTGTCTTCAGAATGCAGTTTTCTTTTTCCATATATTCTTTTCCTTCTGTGATTCAGTGCCTCACACATGCACAGTATGTGGAGTCTATTCTCGGTCACCTTAGTGCATTGTCTGTAGTAAAGGCGCCACGCCCAGTTTTAGGAAATATCTTGAAACTACTAATCTGATCGAAGTATTCGATAGCTCATTTAAAAGGTTACAATAAGTGAATTAAATTTTATTCCAAAAAAAAATTGTATAAATAGCCTCCTTCGTACACGGAATTGCCGTTAGAAAAATTCAAAAACTTGTTTTAGTTGTCAGTTCACTACAAAACAGGATTACTCATTTACATTTCAAATCTAACCATATGTTTAGCTAAAGCACTCAAAAAAAGTATAAGTTTAAGTCATCATTTCGCCACAGATCCCAGGGGCCCTATTCACTAACTTGTGTGAGTGGTCGTGTAGGAGTTCTCTCTCACAAATTAACTTCACTGCGCATGTCACTCTCCTAAAATTATAAAATCTGTATTATGCAAATGTAAGAGAACGCTCATATACTCATATGCGAGTACTCTACAGGTTAAAACCAAGAGAGTCGCTAGATTTTGAGAGAATGGACTTGCGCACATTGTATGAATAATGACATGTGTCTAACTTTATGGTTAAATGCCAAAGAACGATTGTTGATTGTTTAGTTTTTGTCGTTTTTTGGAGTTAATTGTGAATAAAGTGTTATTAAAATGGATGATGATGATTTAGTGATGTTAATGCTAATAAACAATGTTGAAGATGCGGTAGAACAAGCTGCAAATAACATACCTCGCCTGTATTTCCAACGTCAAGACCCTTTCTTAATATTGTCAGATTTCAATTTTATTAAGCATTTTCGCCTCAATCAAGACATTTTTACAGCTCTTTTGGATGAGCTAATCCGTTTTTGCAAGCTCGCCAAAGAACATCTGGTTTAGATTTTAAGACAAAGGTAACAACATTAATTTTAATGTTTTTAAATAAGTGAAAAAGTTAGGTACCTACCGAATACAGTTAGGTGTAAACATATATGTTTGAAAGTGACAAGAAAAAATTGTTTTCAGGTGTTGGTAACTCTTTTATTTTTTGGACAAGGCAGCTATCAAGGGGTGACAGGTTCCAATTTTTTTGCGGAATGAGTCAGAGCAGTGTTAGTACATGCATTGATGAAGTCACTAATTCCTTGAATAGGCCAGAACTTATTAGTAGATGGATCCGTTTTCCACAAAATATTGAAGAACTATCGCAGCAGAGAGCAAGGTCAAAAAATGGAACTTATAATGATTTTAGAAAGTTATGAATTAGATTGCATTTTTTTTAGGTTTTTTCATTCTAATGGCATACCTGAGGGAATTGGGATTATTGATTGCACCCATGTGGCAGTTGTTCGACCAATAGAAGGGGAACATATATATGTGAATAGGAAAAACTACCATTCCTTAAATGTACAACTGGTAAACTATTTCACATTTTCTCTTCTTTTTTTTATGTTCTTATTTCAGATATGTGATGAAAGCCTTCAAATAATGAGTGTAAATGCCAATTTTCCAGGCAGTACGCATGACGCGTATATTTGGGGGCAGTCAAATATTTCAAATGTTCTTGAAACAGTTTATCGTCGAGAACCCCAAAACAACTTTTTTTTGCTAGGCGATTCGGGTAAAAAAAATAATGAACATATAATTTTGATCATGATCTTTACTATTATGCCATTGAGAAATCCTGCTCCAGGTGCAGAGGAACAATTTAATACTGATTTTACGAGAGTAAGGAGCAGTATTGAAATGTGCAAGGGTGTTTTAAAAAACAGGTTTCGATGTCTTTTGAAACATAGGGTTCTTCACTACTAGCCAATTAAAGCGGCCAAAATAATAATGGCATGTTGTGTTTTACACAATATTTGCACGCAAAATAGAATTCCAGAGCCTGACAGAGACCAAGAATTTTTGAATGCAGATCATGGAGTAATTCAAGAAAATCAGGCTGCAGTAGTGAACAATGTAGCAGCACAGAATGATTTAGAAGCTGGCAGACTGTTAAGACAAATTATAATTGACACACACTTTAATTAAAACTTAAAAGTATCGCCATATTTCCATTCTAAGCACAATTTTATGTGGTTTGTAAGCCTCTTGGGGATGTATTTGCCACAATAAATATTAAATACAACACACCGATAGTTCTACCTTCTAGGTGGTGTGGAAATGAACTCGTGAAGTTGTAATCAGTTTTGAATAAAATAAAAATTTATATCTCTGTAGTTGTTTTATTTCTAACTTTTAATTTTTTTTAAAATATCTTTTTTTATACATATTGATGCAGATAATGGCATTTCACTGTAGTTCATATTTTGTTTTTTTTTTAAATTATATTAAAAAGGTAAATAAAACTAGTTTAATATTGCTCTCGATATTTAAGATTGGGTCAAGGGCGTAAAAGAATGATTTGTGATATAAATATCAACTCCTTATACTAATAATCTAGCAATTTAGTATTGAATATTGTCCATAAAATATTAAATTTGGTTAAAGGGTTACAATCTACGATTTTCAATTTATTTTCAACTATGTTCCAACCTACTAACGCACTTATATAAAGAATGCTTATAGTATCTAAGTAGCAATATGTTTAGGAAGTGTCACTACTGTTTTATATAACATACAAAGTATGCACCATATGGAAAACTTATTTATTAAGGATTTTTTGGCAAAAAATTGTAGGGAAAAGTTTGTGCATCCTCTAAAACCAAAGATGCATCAACAAAATATAGTAAAACACACGTAATATACGAGGGGCCTTCAAATATTTGATTTTGAGACAACAGCAAAGTACCCTTATTTTGAAAAATCTCGGGAAATGTCATTTAGAAAAGCATTAAAAATACATCTAGATTTGAAGTCAATTTTTTTGAAGAGTTAAAGTAATTTTCAAAGTTTTTGGTCCAGTTATCTTTATTTATTTTTTTAACATTAAAATAATACAAAAACTACCAACTACATTTTTAGGTGTCGCCACCATACATTTTTATTTCTCTCATTTCTGAGCTGCGCTCTCATTTTTGTGGACTCTATAAAATTTTGTATTTTATACTGTTCTGTTTGAACTTCATTCCTCTCACCCATGGAGGCTAAATGTTTTTGTGTGAGTGATATTGACGTCTGCAGCCGAGCCGTCTTTGAAAATTTTCTCCCAGCTTGAGGACTCGCTTTGGGTGTTTTTGAGGTCGTGGGGTATTCCATAGTATAGTTATGTTCCCCAAGAGCCTGCAATCATAAAAAATGTTACCTCATTAATTTGCACCTCAGGTTCAGTGAGAACATCTTTTTCAACATTGTCCGTAGTAGGAGCCAAGTTCTAACAATAAATTTGAACAAAAATTAGTTATAAAATAATATCATTATAATAGTAATGCCCGATTTCAAGAAAAATCTGATTTTTACTAGAAAAATATATTCTAATAATCTTGGTTAAAACTGAAAATTCCAATGTGTTTAATTTTAAGCAGCTACAGTAAGTATTTACTAAAAATCACTTTTCCTTATATAAGTTAAACACGTATACAACCCAATTAGAATTTACTAAAACTAGTTTAAAACATACGTATATGACTATGTAAAATTCTATAGGTGTGATATAGTTACTTAAAACTATTTTTTTCTAGTAAAAACGGGATTCAAATTAATTCGAGTTTTGCCCTAACAACATCACTTGTCGAGTCGTAAAAAAGTACTTACTTATTCTACATCGCCAGCAAAATAAAAATCAATTGGGGTTTCTTCGACGCCTATTCCATCAATTTGTATTGGACTCATCAATTCTAAAACCTCAGTTTCAACTTTATTCAGGGTTTTAGATGTAGCTGGGCCTCCTCCCGTCATATTTCTATGACTATTAATGGCAGCATTTTTTGCCTTTGCATTTTTACTTTCCCGGACCCATCAAAGGGAAAGTAAGGTGAACGAGCAAAAAAAAAAATTTGAGATATCGATGGAAATATCCATTTTGACGTCCCCCAAGAAGATTGAAACCATTTCCAGCGTATGGTCTGTCTGTGTGTCTGTGTGTAATCTTCCACGATAACTGCCGAACCGTTTGACCAATCAAGCTGAAATTTGGTATGCAGGTTCGGTGTATGCCTAGAATGCGACCATTAGATATTGGTTTAAATTGGTACAGTAGAAGGTCTTCAAGACCGACATTGATTAAATACAAATGTAACAATTTTTTACTTTTTTTAAATTTTAAGGACAAACAATCACTCTAGTGCAAAATATTGTAGTACAGAGTTTCAGAGAATAAAATTCTCAACGACTTTTGTCTCAAGCTTTTTCCAGAATTTCCAATAGTTTCGCCACTAGAGGGCGCGTAAAAAATGTGCATGTATGTTTTCTCCTAGTTTTTTTTGATTTTGAGGACAAAAAATACACTTTAGTGCAAAATGTTGTAGTACAAAGTTTTAGAGCATAAAATTTCCTATAATTCTTGTCTTAAATTTTTTCTTGAATTTCCAATAGTTGCGCCACTAGAGGGCGCGTAAAAAATCTGCATGTAGGTTTTCTCTAGTTTTTCTTGATTTTGAGGACAAACAATGCATTTTAGTGCAAAATTTTCTTATGCAAAGTTGTAAAGGATCAAATTTTCTTTAACTTTTATAATTAAGTTTTTATCAAATTCCTCATAGTTTCGCCGCTAGATGGCGAGAAAAATACATATTTAGGATTTTCCATTTTGTTAAAATTGGAGGTAAATTATGCTCTTTAGTGCAAAATGTTACAGTGCAAAGTTGTAAAGCATAAAATTCCCTACAACTATTGAATGAAAATTTTTCCCGAATTCTCAATAGTTTTCACACATTTAGGAGATCCTAATTGTAGCAGTGTGATATACATTGTGCGCATGCGCAGCTTATGTCATTATAAACATCAATCCGGCTCGCTATTTTTAATGTGTTCCATAAATCAATGTAATGCTTAGTATTTTGTAATTAAAATAATAATAATAAATAACATATTCTCTACGGTCGAGCCGGGAAAGTTCTGGGGTGACACAGCCGATTTTTTTCATATCTTGCTATGTCTGTTATGATCAATGAAAAAAACAAAATAAGCAACGATTGCCTCTTATGGTAAAATAATAAAAAATAAAACATACTAAAAAATAAAATATACTAAAAAATAAAATATACTAAAAAATAAAATATACTTACTTTTCTCCATTTTTGCCAATTTTTTCATTGTCTATTTGGGACGCTATTTAGCTGTATGCTATTGTCTTCCCAAAGTTGTTGCCTTTTTTATACGTAAAATTTGGCGTAAACTGGCCCCTGCGCAACTCTTCATGTTGGCTCATATATTCCATGAGCATTTTTTTTGCGTCTCACACAACATTTTTTTTTAGATGCTTAATTAACAAATAAACAGTTTTTTAAAAATTATATTCACTCACACAACTAAGTATCAAAAATATTCTCACTGTCTACTAGTATCTCAGCCGCGCGTTCTCTTCTTTTCTTCTCATAGAAATACAGAGTGTGGTTATATATATTTTACAAACCTAAAGTACATTTTAACTAAATAATAGGTCAAAGTTAGTCGTTCCACTTGGCAACGCTGTACCAAATACAGTAGACTAGCCGAATCATCGTGAACAGGGTTTTTACGGATAATGTGAGCGATGAGTACGAGAGTACTCATACCGATGAGTAGTCGTACACGACCACTCTCACGAGTTAGTGAATAGGGGTCCAGAGGAAAGACGACACTCCCATTCTCCCATATCTCAAAAACTACTAATCTGATCAATGTATTTGATAGCTCATATGAAAGGTTTCTATAAATGAAGCAAATTTTATTTAATAAAAAAATTGAAAAATAGCCTGTTTTATAACGGAAATTGCGTTAGAATAAATAGATATTTGAATTCGCCATGTCAACTCTACCGGAGTTTTATTTAAAAGTAGATTTTCGTTTAGATAAACGCGCCCTGGTTTTTTTACTGGTACATAATATAAAAAAATTGTGATATAATTACACGTGTAAAATTTGTTTTAAATAACCCACAACAAATATTCAATGAAATGTATGACGCAATTTATTAACCATGAAAAGCATCCGCGTTTATGATATATTTTAAAATTTCGTATTATTTTTACCTATAGTTATAATTAATAAAATTATTTTACTAATTAATTAATATGTTAATTGATTATCGGACTGATTTTACAAATATATTTGTAAATAATTCAAGGTCTCTATTTAAAAATTCAATCAGGATATTTCTCTTTAGGTATAAATAGTTGAAACAATTTAAATTCAATATCAGTTTTTGTTAGTTATACTCGCAACACAGACCAATTTTTTCAAAATGTTCAAATTGGTGGTGTTGTTCGCTTTCGTAGCTATTGCCGCAGCTAAACCAAGTGTTTTATCTCTACACACTCCATTAGTACAAACATACAGTGCTCCAATTGTAGCTGTACCTGCAGCTGTTAGCAGCACTTATAGAAAGGACGTCATCAGTGAACCCGTAGTTGTTGCATATTCAGCCCCATCCGTCGTACACACTCCAGTTGTTTCATCAGTTATTGCACCAGTACCAATATCTTCTGCTGCTACACACAGTTTTAGAAGTGATTATGTCAATGGACCTGTTGTAGTTGCTCATTCTGCTCCGGTGTATGCTCATGCTGCTCCACTACATTATTCTGCTCCTGCTATACATCCTTGGTAGTGAAAGGACTTACTTAAGTTGATCTTTGTTATTTATTTTAAAAAAGTAATAAAAAAATTTTAATTATAAATTTGCTTTTATTTAAAATGTTTTTTTCCAACTTCAATTATTATTATCATAACATTGGATAAACTGGATTAATTGGATTATTATTTCCATTTAATCCTTTTTTTTAGGTTAGAACAAAATTATTTTGAATTTTACAAAAAATTGAATTTTAGATTATTATTTCTGCTTATACTAATATAATTTATAATAAACAGTTTTAGTAATATTAACTTACACATATTTTTAGGAATATACATACGCTAAAAGCCCAATATGTAATTGACAACAGGTCATTAAATTTAATTAGATTTTCTTGATTCATTATTTATGATAATAGGGTATATAAAGCATAATTTAATTTCTTCCCTTTATGCAAATTTTAATAAGGTATTAATATTTAAATTATTTAATAAAATTCTACATTTTTCTTTAGGATTTATTAGTATAGAAACAAAAAAAAATGTTTTTTTTTATTAATTTATAATGGTATAACATTTTGGAAATTTCTTATTTCATTTGTTATGCGAATCGTATTTTATTTGATTTTTGTTAACTATGTAGCATTAATTCTAAAATTGAATGTTTTTTTCAAAATTCCTAAAATTTTTCATAATAATTCTTGACATTTTTTATTAAATTTCTTGATATTTTTTATCAAAATTATTGAAATTTTTATTCAAAGTTCTTGAAATTTTTTATTTGAAATTTTTGATCAAAATTTTTATAGAATGTTTATAAATTTTATCATCAATATTCTTGAAATGTTTTATCCGAATTCTTGAATTTTTTCATAAGAGTTTTCAGTGTTTATTTTTTATATAAAGCAAATATTTAATTCTAAAAATGTTTACTCGACGTTTCGTATATAGAAAGCTACCTTCACTTTTAATTTTTCAAATACGGATCTGAAAAACGTTTTGTTAAAAATGCAATATTCAATATTTTTATTTTAAATAAAAAAAATTAGAGAATGTTTAATTTTAAAAAATGTTCACCCCACGTTTCGTATAAAGAAAGCCACCTTCATTTTTCTTGAAAAAAGTTTTAAAAAAATGCAATTTTCAGTGTTTATATTTTAATAAAAAAAAATGTAATTATACAAAATGTTCACCCGACGTTTCGTATATAGAAACCACCTTCACTTTTAATTTATCAAACACGGATCTAGAAAAACGATTTGTAAAAATGCAATTTTCAGTATTTATCTTTTAATTAAAATAAAAAAATATTTAATTCTAAAGATGTTCACTCGACGTTTCGTATATAGAAAGCCACCTTCACTTTTAATTTATCAAATGCGGATCTGGAAAAACATTTTGTAAAAAATGCAATTTTCAATTTTATATTTTAAACTAAACAAAAAACTAAAAAATATTTAATTTAAAAAAGTGTTTACTGGGCGTTTCGTATATAGTTATAAATTTTCACTTTTAATTTTTCAAATACGGATCTGGATAAACGTTTTGTAAAAATGTATTTTTCAGTGTCTATATCTTAATTTGAAAAAAAAATAATTAATTCTAAAAAATATTCACTCGATTTTCGTATATAGAAAACCAACTTCATTATTATTTCTTCAATTGCGGATCTGAAGAAACGTTTTGTAAAAAATACTATTATCGGTGTATATATTTTAATTTGAGAAAAAAATATTCACTCATCGTTTCGTATATAGACAGCCACCTTTACCTTTAATCTTTCGAAAAAACGTTTTGTAACAAATGCAATTTTCAGTGTTTATATTTTAATAAAAAAAGTGTAATTATACAAAATGTTCACTCGACGTTTCGTATACAGAAACCACCTTCACTTTTAATTTATCAAACACGGACCTGGAAAAACGATTTGTAAAAATGCAATTTTCAGTATTTATCTTTAATTAAAAAAAAATAAAAAAAAATTGATGCTAAAAGATGTTCACTTGACGTTTTGTATATAGAAAGCCACTTTCACCTTTTATTTTTTGAATACGGATCTGAAAAAACATTTTGTAAAAAATGCAATTTTAAGTGTTTATATTTTAATTTAATAAGAAAAAAATTTTAATTCTAAAAAACCTTCACTCGACATTTCGTATGTAGAAAGCCACCTTCATTTTTAATTTATCAAACACGGATCTGGAAAACGATTTGTAAAAATGCAGTTTTCAGTATTTATCTTTTAATTAAACAAAAAAAAAATATTTAATTCTAAATCGAAGTTTCGTATATAGAAAGCCACTTTCACTTTAAATTTTTTTATTACGGATCTGAAAAAACGTTTTGGAAAAAATGTAATTTTCAATTTTATACTTTAAACTACACAAAAAAACCAAGAATATTTAATTTAAAAAAATGTTCACTAGGCGTTTTGTGTATACTAAGAATTTGTCACTTTTAATTTTTCAAGTACGGATCTGAACAAACATTTTGTAAAAATGCAATTTTCAGTATTTATCTTTTAATTAAACAAAAAAAATATATTTAATTCTAAAAAATATTCACTGGAAGTTTTGTACATATAAAGCCACCTTCATTTTTGGTGAAAAGTTTTGTAAAAAATAACATTATCAGTGTTTACATTTTAATTTGAAAAAAAAAATGTTCTGAAAATATTCACTCGTCGTTTCGCGTATATAGAAAGCCACCTTCACATTTAATTTTTCAAGTGCGGATCTGGAAAAATCGTTTTAAAAAACATGCAATTTTCAGTGTTTATATTTTAATAAAAAAAAGGGTAATTATACAAAATGTTCACTCGACGTTTCGTATATAGAAACCACCTTCACTTTTAATTTTTCAAATATTGATCTGGAAAAACGTTTTGTAAAAATGCAATTTAAAATTTTATATTTTAAACTAAACAAAAAAATATTTAATTTAAAAAAATATTCACTGAGTGTTTCGTATATAGTAAGAAGTTGTCACTTTTAAGTTTTCTAATACGGATCTGGAGATTTTCAATGTTTATATTTTAATTTGAAAAAAAAAATGTAATTCTATAAAATGTCCATCTGACGTTTTGTATATAGAAAGTCACCGTCACTTTTAATTTTTTAAATATGGATCTGGAAAACGCTTTGTAAAAAATGCAATTTTCAATGTTATATTTTAAACCAATCAAAAAAATAAAAAATATTTAATTTAAAAAAATGTTCACTGGGCGTTTCGTATATAGTAAGAATTTTTCACTTTTACTTTTTCAAATACGGATCTGGAGAAACGTTTTGTAAAAATGCAATTTTCGGTGTTTATATTTTAATTTGAAAAAAAAAATCAATATTTCTAAAAATATTCACTCGATGTTTCGTATATAGAAAGCCACCTTCACTTTTAATTTTTCAAATAAGAAACTGGAAAAAACGTTTTGAAAAAATGCAATTTTCAGTGTTTATACTTTAATAAATAAAATGTAATTATAAAAAACCTTCACTTTTAATTAATCAAATACGGATCTGGAAAAACGATTTATAAAAATGCAATTTTTGGTATTTATCTTTTAATTCGAAAAAAAAAATGTTTAATTTAAAAAAATATTCACAGCACACTTCACTTTTAATTTTTTAAATACAGACCTGGAAAACATTTTTTTTAATACAATTTTCAGTGCTTATATTTTAATTTGAAAAAAGTTAATTCTAGAAAATGTTCACTCGACGTTTCGTATATAGAAAGCCATGGTCACTTGTAATTTTTCAAATACGGATCTGGAAACACGTTGTGTAATAATTACAATTTTCAGTATTTATATTTAAAATTGAAAATAAAGATTATATAATTATAAAAAAATATTCTTTCGACGTTTCGTAAATAGTAAGCCACCTACACTTTTAATTTTTAAAATACGGACCTGGAGATCCGTTTTGTAAGAAAATGCATTTTAATTGGAAAAAAAATTTATTTAAATAAAATGCTGTAACCTAAATAATGTTTACTCGACGTTTCGTCTATCCACCTTCACTTTTAATTTTTCAAATACGAATCTAGAAAACTGTTTTGTAAAAAATGCAATTTTCAATGTTTAAATTTTAATTCGAAAAAAAATATTTAATTATAAAAAATGTTTACCCGACTTTTCGTATATAGAAAGTCACCTTCACTTTTAATTTTTTAAATACGGATCTGGAAGAAACGTTTTGTAAAAATGCAATTTTCAATTTTTATATTTTAATATGAAAAAAAAAATTATAGAAAATGTCTAATTTTTCAATGTTGTGTAAAAAATAGAATTTTCAATGTTTACATTTTAAATTGATAAATTAACTCCTATATAAAATGACAGTGATGACAGTTTTGTCAGTTTGTCAGCGATAAAAAAGGTACATCCATTTTTATCGCGATAAAAATGCATGTTCCTCAAAATCAGACTATATCTAGTAGCTGTGAAAATATTTAATTCTCAAAAAATGTTTTTTAGACGTTTCGTAAATAATAAGCAACTTTCACTTTTAATTTTTCAAATACGGACCTGGATGTACGTTTTGTGAAAAAAATCCATTTTAATTGGAAAAAAAATTAATTTGAAAAAAATGCTTTAATCTAAAAAACGTTCACTCGACGTTTCGTATATAGAAAGCCACCTTCACTTTTAATTTTTCAAATACGGATCTAGAAGAATGTTTTGTAAAAAATGCAATTTTCAATGTTTAAATTTTAATTCTAAAAAAAACATTTAATTCTAACAAATATTTACCCGACGTTTCGTATATAGAAATTCACCTTCACTTTTAATTTTTTTTAAATACGGATCTGGAAAAAACGTTTTGTAAAAATGCAATTTTCAATGTTTATATTTTAATTTGAAAAAAAATATTTAATTCTCAAAATTTTCACCTAACGTTTTGTATATAGAAATTCGCCGTCAGTTTTAATTTTTTAAATACGGATCTGGGAAAAACGTTTTGTAAAAATGTAATTTTTAATGTTCATATTTTAATTTGAAAAAAAAATTAATTATAGAAAATGTTCACTCGACGTTTCTTATATAGAATACACTTTCAATTGTAATTTTTCAAATACGGATCTGGAAAATCTTTCTGTAACAAATGCAATTTTCAGTGTTTATATTATATTTGAAAATAAAAAATATTTAATTAAAAAAAAATGTTCTTTCGACGTTTTGTAAATAATAAGCAACTTTCACTTTTAATTTTTCAAATATTTATATTTTAATAAAAAAAATATTCTAAAAAATGTTCAAAATACGAATCAGGCAAAAAACGTTTTTATAAGAAATGCAATTTTCAATCCATATTTTAATTTGAGAAAAAAGAAAATTTAATTCTAAAATATGTTCACTTAACGTTTCGTATATAGAAAGCCAACTTCACTTTTAATCTTTTGAATACGGATCTGAGAAAACGTTTTGTAATAAATTCAAATTTCAATATTTGTATTTCAAACAAAATAAAATTAGAGGATGTCTAATTTTAAAATATGTTCACCCCACGTTTCGTATATAGAAAGCCACCTTCACTTTTAATTTTTTAAATACAGATCTGGAAAAAACGTTTTGTAAAAATGTAATTTTCATTGTGTATATTTTAATGTGAAGAAAAAATAATTGTAGAAAATGTTCACTCGACGTTTCGTATCTAGAATCCACTTTCAATTGTAATTTTTCAAATACGGATCTGGAAAATCTTTTTGTAACAAATGCAATTTTCAGTGTTTATATTTTATTTGAAAATAAAAAATATTTAATTCTAAAAAAATGTTCTTTCGATGTTTCGTAAATAATAAGCTACTTTCACTTTTAATTTTTAAAAAATTTATATTTTAATAAAAAAAAAAATATTCTAAAAATGTTCAAAATACGAATCAACCAAAAAACGTTTTTATAAGAAATGCAATTTTCAATCTATATTTTAATTTGAAAAAAAAGAAAATTTAGTTCTAAAAAGTGTTCACTCATCATTTCGTATATAGAAAGCTACCTTCACATTTAATCTTTCGAATACGGATCTGAGAAAACGTTTTGTAAAAAATTCATATTTCAATATTTGTATTTTAAACAAAAATAAAATTAGAGAATGTTTAATTTTAAAAAATGTTTACCCCACGTTTCGTATGTAGAAAGCCACCTTCACTTTTAATTTTTTAAATACGGATCTAGAAAAACGATTTGTAAAAAGCAATTTCCAATATTTATCTTTTAATTTGAAAAAAAATGTTTAATTCTAAAAAATATTCACTAGACGTTTCATACATAGAAAGCCATCTTCAATTTAAATTTTTTATATACAGACCTGGAAAAACACCTTTTTTAATACAATTTTCAGTGCTTATATTTTAATTTGAAAAAATAATTAATTCTAGAAAATGTTCACTCGACATTTCGTATATAGAAAGCCATCTTCACTTATTTTCAGTGTTTATGATTTGAAAATAAAGATTATTTATTTCTAAAAAAATGTTCTCCCGACGTTTCGTAAATTGTAAGCCACCTACACTTTTAATTTTTTAAATACGGACCTGGAAATAGGTTTTGTAAAAAAATAAATTTTAATTAGAAAAAAATTTAATTTGAAAAAATTGCTTTAATCTAAAAAATGTTCACTCGACATTTCGTATATAGAAAGCCACATTCACTTTTAATTTTTCAAATACGGATGTAGAAGAATGGTTTGTAAAAAATGCAATTTTCAATTTTTAAATTTTAATTCGAAAAAAAATATTTCATTCTGACAAATGTTTACCTGACGTCACTTTTACTTTTAATTTTTTAAATACGGATCTGAAAAAACGTTTGGTAAAAAATGCAATTTTCAATATTTATATTTTAATTTGAAAAAAAAAAATAAAAAAATTTTAATTCTAAAAAATGTTTACCCGACGTCTCGTATATAGAAAGTCACCTTCACATTTAATTTTTTAAATACAGATCTGAAAAAGAGTTTTGTAAAAAATGCAATTTTCAATATTTATATTTTAATTTGAAAAAAAAAATAAAAAATTTTTAATTCTAAAAAATGTTTACCCGACGTCTCGTATATAGAAAGTCACCTTCACTTTTAATTTTTTAAATATGGATCTGGAAGAAACGTTTTGTAAAAATGCATTTTTCAATGTTAATATTTTAATTTGAAGAAAAAATAATTATCGAAACTGTTCACTCGATTCGTATGTAGAAAACCACCTCACACCTGTAATTTTTCAAATACGGATCTGGAAAAACCTGTTGTAAAAAATGCCATTTTCAGTGTTTATATTATATTTGAAAATAAGAAATATTTAATTCTAAAAAAATGTTTTTTCGACGTTTCGTAAATAGTAAGCCACCTACACTTTTAATTTTTCAAATACGGACCTGGAGATACGTTTTGTAAAAAAATGCATTTTAATTGAACAAAAAATTTATTTAAAAAAAATGGTTTAATCTAAAAAATGTTCATCAGACGTTTCGTATATAGAAACCCATCTTCAATTTTAATTTTTTTAAATACTCTCTTGGAAAAGAATATTTTATTAAAATGCCACAAAAAAATATGGACAATATATTCCAAATTTAAAATTATATTTTCAAAATTAATAAAGATATTACCACACTCTCATTTCATTATCATCCGGTGTATATTATTATATTAAGTATACAGTATGTTCCAAAAAAATTGATAAAAGTTGATGTTTTATTTAAATTAGAATATTAAAAAAAATTACCATATACCGGGAAATAAAAAAGTATGAATTCAGTTCAAAAAATATAAAACTATTTAGAAACGAATATTAAATCACTATATAAAATTTTTCTTTTTAGGACACTGTATATAACGAAAAATTACGAATTAAAAATAAAATAAAAACAAAAAATAATTTAAATTTTTTCTATTCAAAATTTTCAAATAAATACCAAACAATTTTTTTCCAAAAAAAAAACTATCACCAGTCATCACCAGTCCTCTCCTCACCAAGCATGAATAGCAGGTCCATGGGCAGCATAAGTCAAAACTGGAGCACTGTAAGCAGCAACTAAAGGTTTGCTAATAACATCGCTTCTGTGGCTATAGCTTACAGCAGCAGGAACTGCATAAGGAGCAGCTACAACAGCAGGAGCGGAATAAGCAGCTATAGCTGGAGCAGAGTAAGTAGCTACTAGAGGTTTGCTGATTACATCTTGTCTGTAACTGTGACTAACTGCGGCAGGTACAAGATGAGCACTGTAAGTTTCTATCAACGGAGCAGCGGCTAATAAACCGCTTGGTTTAGCTACAGCTAAAGCAACGAGAGCGAACAACACCACCAATTTGAACATTTTGAGAAAAAATAGGTCTGTGTTGCGAGTCTTTAAACTGACTGAATTAAACTGATGCAGTATCGGGGTTTTTTCATGGTATTTATACTTGTAAAAAAAACAGATCATGACGTATATGCGTACATATATATTTCGACAATGCATTCTTTCCTGATTCTGTTTTAGTTATGGACCTTGAAGCAAGGTTGAGTTCGATGTGTACCTTTCACAAGGCCGGATATCTTCTGTTGTAAATTTTTATCGATGTATCATTACTCGTATTGACCGTTCCTTTCATTTTTATTATATTATGTGTTAAAAATATTAAATAAAAGAATATTTTTTTAACAATTATTATTTTATTAAAAAAAAATTATTCAAGTAATTTTTTGTGGTTTGGTAACAACAATTTACATTCATATATATTTATTGAATAAAAGAAAAGTGCAACACTCATTAAAATTGATCATAAATGTTTTATAATTAGTAAAAAAACATTGTTTTTCCAGATAATAAAAAAATGGTGGTAAACGTGGATGTATAGAGACTTATTGTAAATGGAAAAAAACGGTTGTGTTACCCCAAAACTTTCCCAACAAGTATCCAGAGACGAATATTTTTACAGACATATTGAAAGTCAAATTCCTTGTCATACAAAAACTAATGGGTTCTTTCGACGGATAATCCAAAACCCATATACCAAATTTCAGCTCAATCGGATTAAACATGTGGGCTCTATCGTGGAAGCAGACACACCGACAAATACACAGACAGATAGACAGACTAAATGGTCTTAATCGTCTCAGGGGATCTAAAAATGTATATTTCTATCTTTCTCGAAAAAATTTTTCCCACACATTTTTTCACAAAAATTTAAAAACGCAACAGAAGCAAGAATGCGTTTTCTTACACACGAATTTGAAAAAATAGAAATAAAAACACATTTCCACAAAAAAAAAAACTAGAAAAAAATTCTAAAGTATTTTTTCACAGACGAATGTGGCAAAAAGGGAAAAAGCATTTTTTCCATATAAATTGGTGTAAAATCAATAATGCATAAAAAACCAGAAAAAAAAACAGAAAAAATGCTTTTATCTATACATATATTGGGAAAAAAGCAAGAATAGATTTTCTACATAAAAACAGCATACTTTTTTTCACAAATTTGAAAAAAAAACAAAAGCAAGAATACATTTTTCCTTATTCAAATTTGTAAAAATGCAAAGAACATTTTATCTTAAACAAATTTAAAAAAAAACAAGCAACAATACATTTTTTTACACGAAAAACTAGAAAAAACAGCAGAAATGGATTTTTCACACATTAATTGGGAAAAAAGCAAGAATGCATTTTTCCACACAGAAAATAACAGCAAAAACGCATTTTTTCTCAACAAATTCGAAAAAAAAAAAAAAAAAAAAAAAAAAAAAAAAAAAAAAAAAAAAAAAAAAAGCGAATTTAGAAAAAACCGCAAAAATATATTTTTCTACAAAAGAAAAATTGGAAAATACAGCAAAAACGCATTTTTCCACAAAAATACATAAAAAGCAAAAAATGAGATAAAAAATGATAAAAATTCTAAAAAAGCAAAAAAGTTTAAAAAGCGTTAAAAGAAATTGTAAAAAATGTTGAAAAAATGCCAAAAAAAGTTTAAAAAAAAGCTGAAAAAATGTAAAATATTGCTAAAAATGCAAAAAATCCCAAAAAAATGCAAAAAAATACAAACATATGCAAAGAAATACACAAAATAGATGAAAAACAAAGAATGGCTAAAAATGATAAAAATTCTAAAAAAGCAAAAAAGTTTAAAAAGTGTTAAAAGAAATTGTTAAAAATGTTGAAAAAATGCCAAAAAAAAAGTTACCAAAAAAGCTGAAAAAATGTAAAATAATGCTAAAAATGCAAAAAATCCCAAAAAAAATGCAAAAAAAACCAACAAAACAAAAATCGAAAAAATGCAAAAAAAATACAAACATATGCTAAGAAATACACAAAAATACATGAAAATCAAAAAATGGCTAAAAAATGATAAAAATTCTAAAAAAAGCAAATTAGTTTATAAAGCGTTTAAAGAAATTGTAAACAATGTTAAAAAAAATGCCAAAAAAAATTGAAAAAAAAAAAGTGAAAAAACGCTGAAAAATGTAAAATAATGTTAAAAATGCAAAAAATCCCAAAAAAACTCAAAGAAACTAACCAAAAAATGGAAAAAATACAGACATATGCAAATAAATACACAAAAATACATGAAAAGCAAAAATTGAGGTAAAAATGGTAAAAATTCTAAAAAGAAGCAAAAAAAGTTTAAAAGTGTTAAAAGAAATTGTAAAAAATGATTAAAACAATCAAAAAAAAATCTAAAAAAAAAAGATTAAAAAAAAATGCTGAAAAAAGTAAAATAATGCTAAAAACACTAAAAATGCAAAAATAATCCCAAAAAAAATGCAATAACACGAACAAAAAAAAAAAGAAAAAAATACAAACATATGCAAAGAAATGCACAAACATAAATGAAAAACAAAAAATGAGCTAAAAAATGATAAAAATTCTAACAAAAGCAAAAAGGTTTAAAAAGTGTTCAAAGAAATTGTTAAAAATTTTAAAAAAATGCCAAAAAAATTAAAAAAAAAAGTTAAAAAAATGCTGAAAAAATGTAAAATAATGCTAAAAGTGCAAAAAATCCCAAAAAAAATCAAAAAAACTAACAAAACAAAAATGGAAAAAATGCAAAAAAAAAACAAACATATGCAAAGAAATTCACAAAAATACATGAAAAGCAAAAATTGAGCTAAAAAATGGTAAACATTCTAAAAAGAAGCAAAAAAACGTTTAAAAAGTGTTAAAAAAAATTGTAAAAAATGTTTAAAAAAAATTTTAAAAAAATCTAAAAAAAAGTAAAATGCTAAACGATAAAAATCCCAAGAAATGCAATAACACGAACAAAAAAAAATTAAACAGAAAAAAATACAAATATGTGCAAAGAAATGCCCAAAATAAATGAAAATCAAAAAATGAGTTAAAAAATGATAAAAATGCTAAAAAAAAGCAAAAAAGTAAAAAAAAAGTGATAAAGGAAATTGTAAAGAATGTTAAAAAATGACAAAAAAAATCTAAAAAAGTTTTAAAAAATCGGTTGTGTCGCCCCAAAATTGTCCCGACGAGTAAACATGAATACTTTTTCAGATATTTAAGATATTCAAGTAAAATTCCATGACATATTGCATCTGTCATTTTTTCATAGTGACACTTTCGTTTGACTGATGTCGTACAAACACTAACCGGTTCTTCCGACGGGTAACCCAAACCTATATACCAAATTTCAGCTCAATCGGATTAAACGTGTGGCCTCTATCGTGGAAAAATACAAACAGACAGACAGACAGACCGACAGACTTTCAGCTGGAAATGGTCTTAATCATCTTAGTTGAGCTCAAAATGGATATTTAGTTCATAATACTTTCCCTTCTTAGGTCGGGAAAGTAAAAATTGGAAAATATAGCAAAAACGCATTTTTCCACAAATAAATTGGTAAAAAAAAAACATTTTTCCACAAAAACTACTAGAAAAAAAATCAGTAAAAATGCATTTTTACACATAAATTGAGAAAAAAGCGAGCATGCATTTTTCCGCACAGGAAAACTAAAAAAAAAACAGTAAAAATGTGTTTTTTCACACATAAAATAGTAAAAAAGCGAAAAAATTTGCTAATAACAAGAATATATTTTCTCTCAGAGGAATTTAAAAAAATCGGTTGTGTCCAGAAACGAATCCTTTTTCAGATATTAAGTGTTAAAGTTTCAAACTTTGACATTTTTTTATTTTTGACAGGTGCCAGTTGGAGAAATAATTTTGACTGTTCTGAATAGAGTTTTTCGAGAGCTTTCAAATGACATATTACAAGTCAAATTTCTTGACATATTGCATCTGTCATTTTTTGATAGTGACACTTCCGTTTGACAGATGTGGTTCAAAACTAATGGGTTCTTCCAACGGGTTACGCAAACCTATATACCAAATTTCAGCTCAATAGGATTAAACGTGTGGCCTCTATCGTGGAAGAATACACAGAAACAGACAAACAGACAGTCAGAGAGACAAACAGACAGTCAGACAGACAAACACATAGACAGACTTCCATGTGGAAATGGTCTCAATCATCTCAAGTGACCTCAAAATGGATATTTCCATCTTTATCTCGAAAATTTTTTTTAGTTCGTTCACAATACTTTCCCTTCTCGGATGTGGGTCGGGAAAAAGGTGACTTTATTAAAAAAAATTTAAATAAAGTATCCTGTATTAAATGTAATAATTTCGAAATCATTTTTAATAATAGAATGTAAATATTCACGCCCTAGAGTTTGAATATTTATTGTTCTTATGTGTTTTGCATGTATTTTGGTTCTTTATCAAGGTATATAATGAATATTCTGTAATCAAACTTAACAACATAGATTGCCGTGGATTTCAAAACTGTCAGTGTCAGATATAAATGACGACAGGAATAATTATTTTCAAACAATTTTGGGAGTGAAGCAGATATGGAATTTAATAAAACTCCACCTGAAATTGCAAATTATGAAAAAACATCAATGCACCAGTTTTTTATTTCAGTAAGTATACCAACAGTATAAATATTAATACAATGTTGTAATACAAATATATCAATAAATAATTTGTTGTCTTTAAATATACATTAATTTTGATTCACACTTTTTGATCGTGGAGAAAACATAGTATGTTACTCGGTTAGAATTAAAAAATTTCACACTCTAATGGTTTCTCACGCTCGCTTCGGAATTTTTCACTTGTATGGATTTGTAGTTTAAACAGAAATTAAAAATAGTGTTCTACAGTAAACTCGAAAAGAATTTTAAGTAAAATCGATTCTATAGCATATTCAAATAACTTGCTCTAATTTATAACGTAAAATAGGCATGATAACAGTAATTAAAAATCATAAAAATGATGTATTTATTTAATAAAACTTCGAGTCATGGAATACGAAAATCGCATTTATTTTTTTATTAAGACCGAGATTGATTATTATTTTGATAAAATAAAACTACAAAATACAGAAGTCCGCCATGATATGTTGAACACCAATCAGAGCGAATAAGTAAGCAAACGACTGATTCTCTGTGATTTTATTAACTATTACGTTTTCTTTATACCGAAAATTAAATCGAAATCGTATCAAATTATATTACATATATTTTTCATATAATTTGGCATCTGAAATATTAAATAAAATACGTATTAAGACAACAGTGGTGCAAGATGAAACCTAACCTCAAAAATTTAGGACTCAAACAAGGATATAACTAGTTTAAAATATATAAACTAAATTAAATACTCACGTCGAAATGATCTTCACAAAAATAAAGGTGAGTACTAGGCAATATTACTGTTGAATCAAGCTTTACAAGTTAAAAAGCTGGATTTATAAACTCTTTTGAACGGCAACTGCATCCACAACGTCAACCTCAACTGCAAAGTTAATAGTGGGTTATTGTTTAGCGAATGGCTACCTCAGCATTTTTTTTGTATTACAACTCTTGTCCTAAGTTCTGGAGGCAGGAATCTTTTAAAGACACCTTACGCTTGGTTCTATGCGTGAGGTAGTGTTGGATTCTCCCCGGATCCCTCTGCAAGCAGGGGCATACCCAACTAAACCCTCCTCGGTAGTTTGTCCTGTTTTATGTTGTATCCTTGTACCCTGCTGTAGGAAGGATAGAGGTTCTCCTTTTCAGGGATCAGTGGGGGCTGTTTATCTGAAAGAGAATGTGTTAATTATCTTAAGATATTTCATGGGTATGGTATGTGGTTTGATACTTGAGGCTCAGAGCGGCAAGCGGTGGTGGATCTTCGGCGTCGGCGGTGGTCGGTCGAGCTCATCTGATGATAAGAGGGGCATCCTTCAATATACCTAGGAGCTCGTCCGGGAAATCTATATACCTTCTCTTGCTTCGCTAAGGATCCTGAGATTGGGTTGGGTGAATTTTGTTCTTTGAATTTCTGGGGATTGTTCGTCTGTTCCTGTCAACTGTCGATTTGGTCCTTTGAGTTTCTTGTGCGTGGGTGTTGGTGCTCTGAAATCTTCTCCCAACGTACCCTTTTTGTAGCTTCTTGAATTTGGAAATGATTACAGGGATATTATTATGTTCATAAAATTGAGTGGATGGGAAGCGCCAGGGGAGGTAGGCCATCTTCCTGAGGATTCTCCTCTCTGTTGCCGTGACGGCGTGCAAGATACGAGGAGGGAGAGTGGAGAAGTTAAGGGCTCTATATTCCAAAACGGTTCGGATGTAGGATTTGTAAGTGTGCAGCAATGTCCTTGGGTTACACCTGCCAAATCGTCCACAAATGGCATCAAGGAGAGGGGTTCGTCTCCTAACTCTGTCTAGAGTTCTTTGGACTTCAGTTTCCCAATTGAGGATACGCGTGAAGCATACTCCCAAGTAGGTAACTTCATCCGCAGGGACGAGTCTCTCTCCCCAGAGCCTAAGGTTGATGTCGTTGAGGTTTTGATTTGATTTTCGTGAGTATATGAGATGTTTGAAAATTATGAGTTGGGTTTTTATGAGATTCAGGGCAACCCTCCATTTGCTACACCATCGGGCGAATCGATTGAGGAGTTGTTGTATTTTGGTGTTTAGAGCTCTGGTAGAAGGAGCGGAGGCTGAGATTTGCCTGTCTTCAGCGTAGAGTTGGATGTCTTGGCTAGGAGTAGGAGGTTGGTGCATGTCATGGGTGTATATGACATAAAGGACAGGAGCTGGGACGGAGCCCCGAGGGTCTCCAGCTTGGGAAGTGAAGGTATCTGGGTGGGAGTTTCCCACTTTAACTCTGATGGATCTGTTTTGTAGGTAGGAGTAGTTAGTTTGATGAATAAGGTAGGAATATTGATGTCGTAAAGCTTGCGAATAAGTCCGGCATGCCAGACTTGGTCGAAAGTCTTCTGGAGATCAAACAGCGACCAAGGTTGAGAGAATTTATTGCTAGGGTATGGAGTCCCACTAGTGCATCTTGGGATGATCGGACCTGAATCCATGTTGGAATTGGGGGATCGTTCCCATTTCATCCAGAACCTTCGTCAGGGATATAGGTCTGTAATAGTTAGGGGATGTTGGGTATTTCTGAGGTTTCTGAGGATAGTGTGGGCGGATTTCCAGCAGATTGGAAAGTGGTAGTGCTAAAAGCATAAGTTCATGAGGATGGTGAGGATAGGGAGATTGGTTTCGGGAAGGTTTTTCAGGGCTTGTCTCTTGATATGGTCAGGGCCAGGAACGCAGTTTTTGCCTTGGAGACATGCCGAGGCAATGTTTTCAAGAGTGAATGGATTTAGGATTGGGTGATGGATAGGGGGATAGGGAGTGTGGATGATGTCCTCTAGTAGGAGGTCTGTGTCCTTCTGGAAAAGGGGGTAGAAGTTGGAATCTGGGGGATTGATTGAGGTGGTCCTTGAAGGCCTAGGTGTGAAGGATTTTTTCATCGACAAGAAGGTGGGAGAGGGACTTGGACATCAGCATCAACCATTGCGGATATTTATAAACACCAATACTGTTTTCGTAAAATTGAACTTTACAGTTGCGGTTGACGTTAAAGTTGCAATTGAAGTTCGAGAGTTTTTAAATCCAGCTTACACTTGTCTAGTATTATTATGTCATCATTACTGTTGCGTAGGTACATATCAATATAAAGTATTAAACTAAGAATGTCATTCTACACTATAGAACTGGGTAACAAAAATTAATACAGGACTCTATTTAAAATTTCTTTGACCTCAGTCACCTTTTTTTACTTTGCAATAAGTCTCTAATGACTAATAATATTTTTAAAATTTCTTTAATATTTAATATTTCAAAACATTTGTATTTAAAAATAATTAGAATTTTGTGATAAAAATAGTCTACAGTACAAACACAAGATTTTTTTTTTATCGGATAAATTTCTCTTTATAACTATAAATTTTGCCAATTAGTAATTTTACGAGAAAAACTGACATGGAAAAATTGCGAGACCAAAGGTCGAGCGATTTTGCTAAATTTCAGTTTTATGTTTAAAAGAAATTTACCGTTAAAAGAAACTATCAAGTGTTTTTTGGCAGGATAAAATTCAATACTGCGATTAGGGAACCACTCTACGCGACCCTAAATGCAGTCACGTTCTGTACAGAACATAAGGGTAAGCCACGGTACTTAGGCCTGATTAGGCCCATTGTGCATCCTCGTTAGTAAGTAAGGACTTAGCTTGTCAGCCAGCCTAAAGTTTTTATGTAGTTGACAACGTTTCCAAGAAGTAAATCTCTTATGTTGGCCGGTATTAGCTGAACACAATTTTCCTAATTGACTGAACACAATTTTCCTAATTGACTGAACACAATTTTCCTAATCAGAGAGGATGTACTTGGTTGTCTGGTCTTCTTGCTCATACCCCCTGCAGAGTGCGAAGTCTAACCCATGATTTTGAGGTGTTTTCGTACTGAACAGTGACCAGTCAGAATACCTGTAAAAAGGCGCAGATTCTGCCCAGTCACGGACATGTATTTGTTGGCTGTTATGTTGTCCAGGTAGCTTACGAGGTCCCTAGCAACTTTACAGCTTCTTGTTTTATCCCGTCTTTCCTTGAATTTTACAATGGAGTGATCCTTAATTAGGTTCGTCACGACCGATGTAATTAGTGCAATGAGGGAGCCACGTCTAAATATTTTTTCGTTGGCTGTTTTCTTGGCAAATGAGTCGGCGAGACGGTTAGCTTTTTATGATTCATCTTAAAGTAACCACATTGTTGATGGGTGTTTCGACCAATACTTGGTGGCATTTTAATACTAACCTTGGGTAAATTGGTGGCCTGTCTAGGGTGAGTAATGTTTGCCTGCTATATAAGCAAGTAAGCTGCGTTTAAGCTACGCTGGAAATTCTTCCCACACCAATTTTATGTTTAGGTTAATTATATAGTATATACTGTTGATTTTTTCTTATCATCTCTCTTGTTTTTTGTTTTATTCTTCTGGCTTCTGTTTTTTTTATTTTACTGTAAGGATCAACTTGTGTCAATCTATGACAAAACATATCAGAGAATAAGGTTAAAATGTATGCCACTGCAAAATATTCTAAAATGGCATTTCCAATAATAAAATAAAACGTTAAAGTAACAGATATGAGGTTGATATGTATCAACACGATTAATTGTAATGAAAGGAGGTTGGAGTGTACAAAGCAATACAGTATCTGTAACGGTTTATGAAATGACAATAATGGTCAATTAAATTTGCGCCACCCTGTATATATAAAATTTTTGGGGCTTGTGCCATTTTCAAATTTTCTGAGAAGACTAAGCATTATCGAGAAAAACGGAATACTGAAAGATTTAAAAAAATTAAAT
This sequence comes from Neocrepidodera transversa, assembly GCA_963243735.1. Taxonomy (NCBI): domain Eukaryota; kingdom Metazoa; phylum Arthropoda; class Insecta; order Coleoptera; family Chrysomelidae; genus Neocrepidodera; species Neocrepidodera transversa. The sequence goes on along the minus strand of OY725344.1, from coordinate 25,819,584 downwards.
TATCTACAACTTGTTTTCGAAGTACGCTTAATTTAGACGCTAGAGAGCGCGAAGGGAATATACATGTAAGCTACATGACCATTGTTTAGAAATTTTTGGGACAAACAATGCACTTTAGAGTAAACTTTTTGATTAGTAACTTGTATAGCGTCCAATTCCCTACCAATTTTCTACCAATTTTTTTCCGGAATCCCCGATAATTTCGGCACTAGAGAGCGCGAATAAAATGTGAGTGTCTGTTTTCCTTACTTTGTCCAGATTTGGAAACAAAATTTTCTAGCGCAAAGATGTAGAGCATCAAATTAGTAGTTAGAACCATGTCTGTACCGGATCGGAAGTGGAGGGGCTGAGCAGGGTTCGTTTTAAGCGCCCCACCTATGATTAAGGTCCCCCATCTATCAATCTTTGACATAAGCTCCGCCCCCATCTGTCAATCTTTGACATAACCTAAAAAATTCTTCTTTCCACGGTAACTCGTGTCCCATCTATAATTAAACGAGGCGGTCAATCCAGGACGGCACGTGACTGTAGCGCTACAACTGACAAAGACATTAAAAAATAATTTTAACAGACTTAAATCATTTTCTTTATGAGATTAGTGGATGTGAATACTTTAGCTCTGTAATATTAATAATTAAAAAACAAGTCGGTCAATCCAGGACGGCATGCGAAACACTAATTTATATTTATTTTATTATGAAACGTGATTCGCATAAATAATAAGTTTGAACACATTTAAACATGAGCTCTAGTGGCAGCGTAAGATAGTGCCCGCTTATGATACAGTGGGTCCGGGGTTCAAATCCCACATTGGTTTTTATTTTTTTTTAACACAGGTTTGATTTAGATGGTTAAGAGTCATTTTAATAAAATAAATGTTTTTTTTTTTAAATACACAGGCTAGCTTTAGGCAGTCAAGACTTCTTTTAATAAAATAAATATGAATAGTTTAAGTCACATCTGTCAAAATTATTGTTTAATAGCTTTGTCACTTCTAGCGCTACTCTCGCATGCCGTCCTGGCCTCTACGTGGTGTAACTCGTGGCCAACTTCAGAGCGTAAGAATGAAAAACATGTTTACGATAATGTGCGGAAACCACAAGTGATGAAGTGTGAGAGTGAAAAACATATGTGAAAAAAATTATGGATGATTATTAAAAGAATTTAAAATGCTGATACTGCTTAGGAGGTATGATGTCATCGATAGAATACGCATTTTTATTATTTTAAATACTTGAAACAATTATTAAGAAGTATAAGACTTAGAATGGGACCTTAGCTAAGGGAATTACGTCATTTGGTGGCTGTCAATCAACTCTGAAATTGACCACGAGTTACACTACGTGGAGAGAAGAATTTTTTAGGTTATGTCAAAGATTGACAGATGGGCAAGAGGCCTTAATCATAGGTAGAGCTCTGAACTTGGCCATGAGTTACACCACGTGGAGAGAAGAATTGTTTAATTTATGTCAAAGTTTGACAGATGGGGACGGGGCTTATGTCAAAGATTGACAGATGGGGGCCTTAATCTTAGGTGGAACGCCTTAAATGAACCTTGCGCAGACCCTCCAATGCGGAGCACCTTTTCGCGCAGCTCTATTTGAATTTCCCGCCATTTTAAACACTTTGACAGCTCACTTCCGGTCCGGTACATACATAGTTCTAACAACTCAAATTCCCTTTAACTTTGTACTCAGTTTTCCAGAATTAGCCGTAATTTCATTTCAAGACGATGCGAAGGAAATTATTATCGTAGAGGCGAAACTATGGGGAATTCTGGAAAAAGTTGTGGGGATTTTTATGCTCTACAAGTTTGCCCTAAAGCATTTTGTACTAAAGTGCATTGTTTGTTCTTAAAATTTCTAAAAAATGGCAAAAAATCCTACATGTGTATTTTTTGCGCTCTCTAGTGGCGAAAATATGAGGAATTCGAAAAATGTTAAATACAAAAGTTATATGAAATTTTATGCTTTACTACCCTAAACCATAAAATTTTCATCAAAAATCCTTTATTTGTATCGACATCTACATCTAACGGTGAAATTATTGGAAATTTCGGAAAATGTTTAATACACAAGTTGTATGGAATTTAATGGTTTAGAACTTTGCAATAGAATATTTTGCACTAAAGTGCATTATTTGTCCGGAAAATCTGCAAAGTTAGGAAAACTTACGTACTCATTTATTTCGCGCCCTCCAGCGGTGACACTATTAGAAACTTCAAGTACATTGTTTGTCAACAAATCTGCCAAAAGTCATGAAAATTTGTAAGAGATTTATGGTCTACAAATTTACAGTATAACATTTTGCACCAAAGTGCATTGTTTGTTCTGAAAAGCTGGAAAGTTGTAGTTTATTTGATGCTCTAAAACTTAGCAATGAAACATTTTGCACTAATGTGGATTAGTTGTTAGAAATACAGAAAAAAGTTTAATATAAAAGTTGTGGGAAATTTTATGCTCTACAACTTTCCCTTATAATATTTTCTGTTAACATGAATTTTTGTACTGAAAATTTACAATAAAGCCCGAATAGCCTACATGGATATTCCTTTCGCGCCCTCTAGCGGCTAAACTACAGATAATTTGAAAATTCTAAAAAGTGATAAAGAATTCAATTATATAAAATTTTTTTGTATTTCTGTCCAGGATTAGCATATTTTCCTGGACTATTGGAAAACCGGCGAAATATCCCAAAATTTTATATCTTTAATTATTATTTATTTTCTGTTCTTGTAATTCAACGTTGTCTATTTTTAAGTATATTATTATGTTTTCTTAATTGTAAAAAAAAAAACAAAAATAAGATGTAGTAATTATTTCTATAAATTATTTCACATACGACAATCAATCTTATGAAAAAAAAATAATTATTACAATGTTTATCGCTTGAATGGTTTTTTGTCTGATTACAATTAAAAATTTCGTCATGTTTATGTCTCTCTATATGAAATTAAATGAATTTTGTAACAAATGCAAAGTATATCAAGGATTCTCGTTTAATATGTATCAAGAACAATGCAAGTAGAAATCTTGATAATTATCATATTCTAGATATTATATAGACACCCTTGTTTGGTATGTTAAATCTTTGTATTATGTCACATTATTTTAAGTCATCAGAATATATAAAGACATTTACATTATGCTACTTGTTATTTCTTTAGAAATCTTACATTACAATATAAATCATAATAATAATAAAAAACAGTTACGATTGTACTTTTGATATTGGCATCAATGAACAATTATTAAAAATATAGGCAATAAATTACATAAATAATTACAGATTTTTTTTCAATAATATACACGGTGTGATAAATAAAAAGTCAGTTAAAAAAATATCAAAAATTGAAAAAAGAATGTAGGGGAATATTGGCAACATTTTACTACTTCCAGTTATACCGGAAGTTGGTTTTAACTACTTTTTTTAATGGAATACCCTGTACATTTTATACAATTGTATTATACATTTTTTTTTTTAATTTTAGATAAGATTTTCCAGTTTTTTTACGCTAATAACCAAATGGCAACAATAATCATCAAATAGCACAAGAGCACCATAGCAAATAATAATAATAGCCATCCCTTTCCCATAATATATAATTAAATTGAAAAATATTGCCAAAATGTACAGTGTGATTGAAAAAATTACTTACATTATCATGATAAACATCATTTGTTTTTCACACCCCTTATCGGAAAATTTTATTCATTATAATTATTTATAAATTAAAAATTCTGTATTCAAATTAAAAAATGTTTCCAAATGTACAATGTGATTGAAATAATACGTACATTTTCATGAAAATGATCAATTTTTGCACACCATGTATTTTAATTTTATCAGAAAACTTCATTTTTTATAAAAGTTTCTAAATCTCATAAACAATCAATATATAAATTAAAGAAAGTCTCCAAAATAAACAGTATGACTGAATGAGTACTTATATTATCAAGAAAAAGATAATTTTTTTGTAGACCCCAGAAAATTTTATTTTTTGTAAGTTTCAAAATCTCATGAACTATCCGCTCCAGTAAGTGCGTCAACCAAAAACATACAGGGTGATTCTTTTAGAGGGGAGTGGCTCTTTTACTTTCCCGACCCACCTCCGAGAAGGAAAAGTATTGTGAACAAGCTTAAAAAAATTTTCGAGATAAAGATGGAAATATCCATTTTGAGGTCATCTGAGATGATTAAGACTATTTCCAGATGGAAGTATGTCTGTCTGTCTGTGAATTCATCCACGATAGAAGCCACAAGTTTAATACGATTGAGTTGAAATTTCGCATATGGGTTTAAGTTATCAGTCGGAAGAACCCATTAGTTTTTGTACGACATCTGTCAAACGGAAGTGTCACTATCAAAAAATGACAGATGCAATATCTCATGGAATTTGTCATGCAATATGTCATTTGAAAGCCCTTAAAAAACTCTATTCAGAACAATCAAAATTATTTCTCCACCTATCACCTGTCAAAAATAAAAAAATCTCAAAATTTTAAACTAACATTAAATATCTAAAAAAGTATTAATCCGATTGAGCTGAAATTTGGTATGTAGGTTTGGGTTAGCCGTCGGAAGAACCCATTAGTTTTTGTTTGACATCTGTCAAACGGAAGTGTCACTATAAACAAATGACAGATACAATATGTCACGGAATTCGACTTGCAGTACGTCATTTGAAAGCCCTTGAAAAACTCTATTCAGAACAGTCAAAATTGTGTCTCCAACTGTCACCTGTCAAAAACAAAAAAATCGATTGTGTCGCCCCAAAACTTTCCAAACGAGTATCCACGAATTCTTTTTCAGAAATTTTTAACATTTTTTACAATTTCTTTTTAACACTTTTTAAACTTTTTTTTAGAATCTTTATCATTTTTTAGCTCATTTTGCTTTTTATGCATTTTTGTGCATTTCTTTGCATACGTTTGTATTTTTTTTGCGTTTTTTCTTTTTTTTTGTATTTTTTTACTTTTTGGGATTTTTTTGCATTTGCATTTTTTTGCATTTTTAACCTCTTTAGTTTTAATTTTTTCTGAATTTTTTTACTTTTTTTTAGATTTTTTGGCATCTTTTAGCATTTTTTAAAAATTTTTTTGGCCTTTTAGCATTTTTAACATTATTTTACTTTTTTTGACTTTTTTTAGATTTTTTGGCATTTTTTTGCATTTATTTTTATTTTTAGCATTTTGTAGCATTATTTTCCTTTTTTTTAGATTTTTTGGCATTTTTTTCATTTATTTTTAATTTTTAACATTTTTTAGCATTATTTTACTTTTTTTCAGTATTTTTTAAACTTTTTTTTAGATTTTTTTTTGGCATTTTTTAACATTCTTTACAATTTACTTTACCACTTTTTTTTTAACTTTTCAGTTTTTTTAGAACTTTTACCATTTTCTAGTTCATCTTTTGCTTTTCATGTGTTACTGTGCATTTATTTGTACGTTTGTATTTTTTTTTCCTTTTTTGTCATTTTTTTGTTCGGTTTTTTTGTATTTTTTTGCATTTTTAATGTTTTTACTTTTTTTAGATTTTTTGCATTTATTTTTTATTTTTAGCATTTTTTAGCATTTTTTACTTTTTTTCAGTATTTTTTAAATTTTTTTTTTATATTTTTTGGCATTTTTTAACATTCCTTACAATTTCCTTTAACCCTTTTTTTTTAAATTTTCAGTTTTTTTAGAACTTTTAACATATTTTAGCTAATTTTTTTGCTTTTCATGTATTACTGTGCATTTCTTTGTATGTTTGTATTTTTTTTTGCATTTTTTCCATTTTTTGTTCGTTTTTTTGCATTTTTAGCGTTTTTAGCATTATTTTACTTTTTTCAGCATTTTTTTACTTTTTTTTTTAGATTTTTTTGGCATTTTTTTTAAACATTTAACACTTTTTAAACTTTTTTGACTTTTTTTTTTAAATTTTTATCATTTTTTTTTAATTTTTTGGGATTTTTTTGCATATTTAGCGTTTTTAGCATTATTTTACTTTTTTTCAGCGTTTTTAACTTTTTTAATTTCCCCGACCCACCTCCGAGAAGGGAAGTACTGTGAACAAACTAAAAAAAAAATTCGAGATATAGAGGGTAATATCCATTTTGAGGTCACATGAGATGATTAAGACTATTTCCAAATGGAAGTCTGTCTGTCTGTCCGTCTGTGTGTATTCTTCCACGATAGAGGCCATATGTTAAATCCGATTGAGCTGAAATTTAGTATATTTGTTTGGGTTATCTGTCGGAAGAACCCGTGAGTTTTTGTACGAGATCTGTCAAACGGAAGTATCACTATCAAAAAATAACAGATGCAATATGTCACGGAATTGGACATGCAATATGTCGTTTGAAAGATAATATTTTAATATTTTAATATTTTACCGAATTAATCCGAATGGATAGCAACAGTGACACAGAGTGTGAATTTGGCGAGATGTGGTAAACATTTGTAGAAATCTATTATTGATAGCGACCCGTCGCTAACGACAGTACACAGAGTTAGACTGCAGAATAGTCAAAATTATTTCTCCAACTGTCACCTGTTAAAAATAAAAAATGTCAAAAGTTGAAACTTTAACACTAAATAACTGAAAAAGTATTCATGGATACTCGTCGGGAAAGTTTTGGGGCGACACAACCGATTTTTTTGAACCATTGCCAAATTCCACTGAAATAAAAAACACTAATGTAGGTACTAAATATCTTTATGGAGCAAAGTGGCCACCCTGTGTGACCGCTTTGCCCCGAATGGCATTGTTTTATAAAAAAAATATTTACGAAATAAAGAAAGATTTTGGGTTACATTCATTTATTGTAGTTTATGACCTATAAAATTCTCTGTCCAACAACATGGATATTTAAGACAATTCACTGAAATAAATAAGAGACTTACCGTAGATCAAAAAAACAGTAAAATCGCGATAAATGTAAAGCCCACAGAAAAATTACACTACACCCTTTATTTTCCCGAGTGAGTTGTGGAGGCGGGAATCTTTTAAAGACACCCCATGGTTTAATGCGTGAGGTAGTGTTGGACTCTCACCTGATCGCAGGAGAGTCAGGGCATACCAATTCGGTATTTCCTTGTACCCTGCTGTAGGACATTGAATCTCCTTTTCAGGGATACAGTGGGTTCTGTTGATCTGAAACTGAAAAATGTACTTAACTTAAGGCATTTGAATAGATTAGTATTGTTGATACTTACGAGCCACCCAGGGTGGAAGGCTCAGAGCGGTGTGGCGAGTGGTGTCAGTGGCGGTCGAGTTCATCGGATGCTTAGAGGGGCTCGTCCGGGAGGTCTATGTCTTCTGTTGCTTCGCTAAGGATCCTGAGGTTGGGTTGTGTGAATTTTCTCTTCGGTTTTCTGTGGATTGTTCTTATGTTCCTGTCAACTGTACATTTGGTCCTTAAACTTCCTTTGGCGTGGGTGTTGGAATCGTCCATTCTTCCCCTAACATATCCGCTTCGTAGTTTCTTGAGCCTCAAAATAATTGTTGGAGTATTAGTATGTTGGTATATTTAGTTCGAAGGGAAGTGAAAGGGAAGGTAGGATGATTTCCTAGGAATCCTCCTCTCAGTTGCCGTAATGGCATACAGGAGACGAGGAGAAGTTTAGAGCTCTGTAATCCAATATGGGACGGATGTAGGTTTTGTAGGTGTGTAGCAGTGTTCTAGAGTTACACCTGCCGAGTCGTCCACCCATGGCGCGGAGGAGAGCGGGCCGTCTCCTGACTCTATCAACAGTCCTTTGGACTTCGGTCTCCCAGTTGAGGGTACACTTGAAGCATACTCCCAAGTAGGTAACGTCATCCGTAGGGATGAGCCTATCTTCCCAGAGCCTATGGTTGATGTCTTTGGGTTCTAGTCTAGATTTTCGTGTGAGTAAAGGATGTTTGAATAGGATTAGTTGGGTTTTTTGGGGATTCATGGTGACCCTCCATTTGCTACACCAGTGGGCTAGTCGATTTAGGAGTTCTTGGGTTTTTGTATTAAGAGGTCTGGTAGAGGGAGCGGAGGCTGAGACTTGAGTGCAATCAGCGTAAAGTTGGACGTCTTGGCTGGGAGAAGGATGAGCAAGAATGTCATGGGTGAAGATGACGTAGAGGACAAGGGCGAGGACTGAGCCCTGAGAGACTTCGGCTATAAAAATGATTATTTAAGTCGACAAAAATTTGGCACTTACATGAGAGAAAATCCTTATTAATATTTCTCAAACAAGATGGTCTTTAAATGTTTGGGTTGGTATTGTTGGTAATTGGACCATTTTTTTTTCAGGAAATAGTTAACAGAGACATCTATTTTGACTTTTTGGACAATCCATGCAGAAATTCATGTTCAACTTGATGATCTATTTTCAGAACGATGGATACGGAGGACCAATTCACTGGCCAGCTAGATCGCTAGATCTAATAAAAGTTGATTTTTTTCTGTGGAAGTATGTGAAAAATGAGGTGTATAAAATACCTGTAATTACATGATAGGACTTGAAAAATGTCTAAATCTAATGGGAGGTCATTTTGAGTGGTTATTGTAATTATTTCCTAAGTATTTAGAATTTTTTTGTTTAGTATTAATAGTATAGTATTGTTAAATCTATAGTTTTATTTATTATTGAAGTGTGTTTTTTAAGATGTCAATTGACAACTCTAAGAAACTTTCAGTATTTGCCAAAAATTTAGTTTTATTATTAAAAATGGGAATAACTCTACGACTGTAACATTTTGGTACAGATAATGGTTAGCAAAAGTTAAAGAATTTTATAAGTAGTTTATGAAAATGAAAGATTTCAAAACGTGATGAGATCCAACAAAAGTAGATTACTACGAAATTATTCCAGCCTTGAGATCTTAACCTCCAATTGTTGATTTTAAAATTGTGACGATTTTATTAAAATTTTTACATAAAAGTGGCCATATCTTTAAAAGTATCCAGTAGAACCTGATAAACCTTATATTGCCTTAATTGGGAAAATGAGCAAAGTTTAAATTCTAGATAATATATAGGGTGTCCCTTAAAAAAAACGTAACTTTGGTATGCTGTGAGTTTATGAAATACTCTGAATATTACGAAATAATTTTAAAATGTGTAGCTTGACATTATCTATAATTTTTATTTAAAACTTTGTTAAGATATCAAATTCCGGAGAATAAGTTGATCACGCTGTATAAAACTTACAATTATGTATTACAAACAAGAAAAAGATAATAAACGGTTATTTCATAAAATAATGATCAGTGTTTGGTTTGGAAAAATGGTTTTAGACAATAAAATCCTATAGTCTTTTTTCTATTTTTTTTCAATTTCAAATTTTATAAAAAATACTGTTCTATCCAATTCCAACGGTATTTACAAAATATTACTTCATGAATAATAATTATTATTTATATATCTATCATGTAGGATTGACTTTATAAAAATATACATTTTTTTTTCGTACAAATTATAATACAGTTCCTATTTCCAAAAATTTTTTTTTGGGTGTGGATTCGTGTTGGTGTAAGTTTAATTATTTTTGTTTTGTATGAAAACCAGAATTTAATTATCAACCACTCAAAAATTGGTGTAAACCCGGTTAAGAAGGTCGTTATTATAATTTTATTGTCGACATATAAATTTCGTTGTAGGTTTAATAAAACGAGAACAATGTTATAAAAACTGCTTCAAGTTGAAGGTTAAGGTTAAAAATTGAAGAGTGAAAGTTGTAGTAATGCTAATGACCTATGTCTGAAGAGTTTATTATATTTTAAAGATAATAAATTTTTTTTTGATTATTATTATGACGGACAAATTATATTATAATATATTTATTATTATATCTAAAAAAAACTAAATAAAGAGATAAACTGAATCACTAAATAACTGCGAAGGAATTTACAAAAAAAGAATTTAAGAATAATGTAACTTTATTTTGAAAATACGCAAATTCTTATTTAGAAATTAATAGTATTAAAAGGAAGTAAGAATCACTAATATTTTTTACTACCGGTTATATTACTGTAAATAAAATGCAAATTAAACAGGATTTGGAACATTTTGGATATATTTTTTTATTTTAACAACTGGTTATAGAATTTAGAAAATTTTATAAAGAATAATGTTGTCTGGCAAATTATTTTTTAATTCTTTCAATCACATTGTAGATTTTGAAAGCATTTTTATTGGTTATTTGATTTAGAGTTTTTTATACAGAATTATATTTTCTGACAAAACAAAATGACGGGATGTGCAAAATTAATGATTTTTTCATGATAATGTACCTATTATTTTAATCACAATCTTAGTTTTGAAAACTTTTTTCAATTTTGATATTGGATCATTAATTTGAATTTTTTTATATAGAATAAAATTTTCTGACAAAACAAAATTACGGGGTGTGCAAAATAAATGATTTTTTCATGATAATGTACCTATTATTTTAATCACAATCTTAGTTTTGAAAACTTTTTTCAATTTTGATATTGGATCTTTAATTTGAATTTTTTTATATAGAATAAAATTTTCTGACAAAACAAAATTACGGGGTGTGCAAAATAAATGATTTTTTCATGATAATGTACCTATTATTTTAATCACAATCTTAGTTTTGAAAACTTTTTTCAATTTTGATATTGGGTCTTTAATTTGAATTTTTTTATATAGAATAAAATTTTCTGACAAAACAAAATTACGGGGTGTGCAAAATAAATGATTTTTTCATGATAATGTACCTATTATTTTAATCACAATCTTAGTTTTGAAAACTTTTTTCAATTTTGATATTGGATCTTTAGTTTGAATTTTTTTATATAGAATAAAATTTTCTGACAAAACAAAATTACGGGGTGTGCAAAATAAATGATTTTTTCATGATAATGTACCTATTATTTTAATCACAATCTTAGTTTTGAAAACTTTTTTCAATTTTGATATTGGATCATTAATTTGAATTTTTTTATATAGAATAAAATTTTCTGACAAAACAAAATTACGGGGTGGGCAAAATAAATGATTTTTTCATGATAATGTACCTATTATTTTAATCACAATCTTAGTTTTGAAAACTTTTTTCAATTTTGATATTGGTTCTTTAATTTGAATTTTTTTATATAGAATAAAATTTTCTGACAAAACAAAATTACGGGGTGTGCAAAATAAATGATTTTTTCATGATAATGTACCTATTATTTTAATCACAATCTTAGTTTTGAAAACTTTTTTCAATTTTGATATTGGATCTTTAATTTGAATTTTTTTATATAGAATAAAATTTTCTGACAAAACAAAATTACGGGGTGTGCAAAATAAATGATTTTTTCATGATAATGTACCTATTATTTTAATCACAATCTTAGTTTTGAAAACTTTTTTCAATTTTGATATTGGATCTTTAATTTGAATTTTTTTATATAGAATAAAATTTTCTGACAAAACAAAATTACGGGGTGTGCAAAATAAATGATTTTTTCATGATAATGTACCTATTATTTTAATCACAATCTTAGTTTTGAAAACTTTTTTCAATTTTGATATTGGATCATTAATTTGAATTTTTTTATATAGAATAAAATTTTCTGACAAAACAAAATTACGGGGTGTGCAAAATAAATGATTTTTTCATGATAATGTACCTATTATTTTAATCACAATCTTAGTTTTGAAAACTTTTTTCAATTTTGATATTGGGTCTTTAATTTGAATTTTTTTATATAGAATAAAATTTTCTGACAAAACAAAATTACGGGGTGTGCAAAATAAATGATTTTTTCATGATAATGTACCTATTATTTTAATCACAATCTTAGTTTTGAAAACTTTTTTCAATTTTGATATTGGATCATTAATTTGAATTTTTTTATATAGAATAAAATTTTCTGACAAAACAAAATTACGGGGTGTGCAAAATAAATGATTTTTTCATGATAATGTACCTATTATTTTAATCACAATCTTAGTTTTGAAAACTTTTTTCAATTTTGATATTGGGTCTTTAATTTGAATTTTTTTATATAGAATAAAATTTTCTGACAAAACAAAATTACGGGGTGTGCAAAATAAATGATTTTTTCATGATAATGTACCTATTATTTTAATCACAATCTTAGTTTTGAAAACTTTTTTCAATTTTGATATTGGATCTTTAGTTTGAATTTTTTTATATAGAATAAAATTTTCTGACAAAACAAAATTACGGGGTGTGCAAAATAAATGATTTTTTCATGATAATGTACCTATTATTTTAATCACAATCTTAGTTTTGAAAACTTTTTTCAATTTTGATATTGGATCATTAATTTGAATTTTTTTATATAGAATAAAATTTTCTGACAAAACAAAATTACGGGGTGTGCAAAATAAATGATTTTTTCATGATAATGTACCTATTATTTTAATCACAATCTTAGTTTTGAAAACTTTTTTCAATTTTGATATTGGTTCTTTAATTTGAATTTTTTTATATAGAATAAAATTTTCTGACAAAACAAAATTACGGGGTGTGCAAAATAAATGATTTTTTCATGATAATGTACCTATTATTTTAATCACAATCTTAGTTTTGAAAACTTTTTTCAATTTTGATATTGGATCATTAATTTGAATTTTTTTATATAGAATAAAATTTTCTGACAAAACAAAATTACGGGGTGTGCAAAATAAATGATTTTTTCATGATAATGTACCTATTATTTTAATCACAATCTTAGTTTTGAAAACTTTTTTCAATTTTGATATTGGATCTTTAATTTGAATTTTTTTATATAGAATAAAATTTTCTGACAAAACAAAATTACGGGGTGTGCAAAATAAATGATTTTTTCATGATAATGTACCTATTATTTTAATCACAATCTTAGTTTTGAAAACTTTTTTCAATTTTGATATTGGATCTTTAATTTGAATTTTTTTATATAGAATAAAATTTTCTGACAAAACAAAATTACGGGGTGTGCAAAATAAATGATTTTTTCATGATAATGTACCTATTATTTTAATCACAATCTTAGTTTTGAAAACTTTTTTCAATTTTGATATTGGATCTTTAATTTGAATTTTTTTATATAGAATAAAATTTTCTGACAAAACAAAATTACGGGGTGTGCAAAATAAATGATTTTTTCATGATAATGTACCTATTATTTTAATCACAATCTTAGTTTTGAAAACTTTTTTCAATTTTGATATTGGATCATTAATTTGAATTTTTTTATATAGAATAAAATTTTCTGACAAAACAAAATTACGGGGTGTGCAAAATAAATGATTTTTTCATGATAATGTACCTATTATTTTAATCACAATGTTAGTTTTGAAAACATTTTTCAATTTTGATATTGGATCTTTAATTTGAATTTTTTTATATAGAATAAAATTTTCTGACAAATAAAAATACAAGGTATACAAAAAAACCATTTTTTTCATGATAATGTACCTACCTATTCTTTCAATTACATTTTAGATTTTGAAATTTTTATTTAATTTTAATGTTGGTTATTTAGTATAGATTTTTTTATAATGAATATAATTTTCTGACAAACCAAAATTACGGGGTGTGCAAAATAAATGATTTTTTCATGATAATGTACCTATTATTTTAATCACAATCTTAGTTTTGAAAACTTTTTTCAATTTTGATATTGGATCTTTAATTTGATTTTTTTTATATAGAATAAAATTTTCTGACAAAACAAAATTACGGGGTGTGCAAAATAAATGATTTTTTCATGATAATGTACCTATTATTTTAATCACAATCTTAGTTTTGAAAACTTTTTTCAATTTTGATATTGGATCTTTAATTTGAATTTTTTTATATAGAATAAAATTTTCTGACAAAACAAAATTACGGGGTGTGCAAAATAAATGATTTTTTCATGATAATGTACCTATTATTTTAATCACAATCTTAGTTTTGAAAACTTTTTTCAATTTTGATATTGGATCTTTAATTTGAATTTTTTTATATAGAATAAAATTTTCTGACAAAACAAAATTACGGGGTGTGCAAAATAAATGATTTTTTCATGATAATGTACCTATTATTTTAATCACAATGTTAGTTTTGAAAACATTTTTCAATTTTGATATTGGATCTTTAATTTGAATTTTTTTATATAGAATAAAATTTTCTGACAAATAAAAATACAAGGTATACAAAAAAACCATTTTTTTCATGATAATGTACCTACCTATTCTTTCAATTACATTTTAGATTTTGAAATTTTTATTTAATTTTAATGTTGGTTATTTAGTATAGATTTTTTTATAATGAATATAATTTTCTGACAAACCAAAATTACGGGGTGTGCAAAATAAATGATTTTTTCATGATAATGTACCTATTATTTTAATCACAATCTTAGTTTTGAAAACTTTTTTCAATTTTGATATTGGATCTTTAATTTGATTTTTTTTATATAGAATAAAATTTTCTGACAAAACAAAATTACGGGGTGTGCAAAATAAATGATTTTTTCATGATAATGTACCTATTATTTTAATCACAATCTTAGTTTTGAAAACTTTTTTCAATTTTGATATTGGATCTTTAATTTGAATTTTTTTATATAGAATAAAATTTTCTGACAAAACAAAATTACGGGGTGTGCAAAATAAATGATTTTTTCATGATAATGTACCTATTATTTTAATCACAATCTTAGTTTTGAAAACTTTTTTCAATTTTGATATTGGATCTTTAATTTGAATTTTTTTATATAGAATAAAATTTTCTGACAAAACAAAATTACGGGGTGTGCAAAATAAATGATTTTTTCATGATAATGTACCTATTATTTTAATCACAATGTTAGTTTTGAAAACATTTTTCAATTTTGATATTGGATCTTTAATTTGAATTTTTTTATATAGAATAAAATTTTCTGACAAATAAAAATACAAGGTATACAAAAAAACCATTTTTTTCATGATAATGTACCTACCTATTCTTTCAATTACATTTTAGATTTTGAAATTTTTATTTAATTTTAATGTTGGTTATTTAGTATAGATTTTTTTATAATGAATATAATTTTCTGACGAACCAAAATTACGGGGTGTGCAAAATAAATGATTTTTTCATGATAATGTACCTATTATTTTAATCACAATCTTAGTTTTGAAAACTTTTTTCAATTTTGATATTGGATCTTTAATTTGAATTTTTTTATATAGAATAAAATTTTCTGACAAAACAAAATTACGGGGTGTGCAAAATAAATGATTTTTTCATGATAATGTACCTATTATTTTAATCACAATGTTAGTTTTGAAAACATTTTTCAATTTTGATATTGGATCTTTAATTTGAATTTTTTTATATAGAATAAAATTTTCTGACAAATAAAAATACAAGGTATACAAAAAAACCATTTTTTTCATGATAATGTACCTACCTATTCTTTCAATTACGTTTTAGATTTTGAAATTTTTATTTAATTTTAATGTTGGTTATTTAGTATAGATTTTTTTATAATGAATATAATTTTCTGACAAACCAAAATTACGGGGTGTGCAAAAGAAATGATTTTTTCATGATAATGTACCTATTATTTTCATCACAATGTTAAATTTGAAAACTTTTTTCATTTTTGACATTGGATCTTTAATTTGAAATTTTTTATATAGAATAAAATTGCAGATTTCTAAATCTTTTTTAATTTTGATATTGGTAATTTTGATTTAGATTTTTTTATAAAGAATAGAATTTACTTACAAAAAAAATACAAGGTATGAAAAAAAAATGATTTTGTCATGTTAATGTACGTATTCTTTCAATTAAATTCTAGATTTTAATGTTCGTATATCTTTTATTTGATTTAGAATTTTTTATAAGGAATAGATTTTTCTGACAAAACAAAATTACAGGGTGTGCAAAAAAATGATTTTTTCATCATAATGTACGTATTTTTTCGATCACATTGTAGATTTTGTATTTTCGTGGATATTTAATTTAAAATTTTTTATAAAGAATGGAATTTTTGACCAAATAAAATTACAGGGTATGCATAAAAATGATGTTTTCATGATAATATACAGATTCTTTTAATCACATTGTAGAGTTAGAAAACCTTTTTAATTTTAATATTGGTTATTTAATTAGAACTTTTTATAAATATTTTCTTACAAAATAAAATTACAGGGTGTGCATAAAAATGATTTTTTCAGGATAATGTAAGTAATATTTCAATCGCATTGTAGATTTTGATAATATTTGTCAATTTTGATATTGGATATTTGATTTAGAATTTTTTATAAAGAGTGTACTTTTCTAACCAAAAAAAATTACAAGGTGTGCATAAAAATAATTTTTTCATAATAATATATGTATTCTTTCAATCACATTGTAGGTATTGAAATCTTTTTTGGATGTAAGTATTATTTCAATCGCATTGTAGATTTTGGAAAGATTTATCTAATTTGATATTTGGTATTTGATTTAGATTTTTGTATAAAGAATAGAATTTTCTAACAAAACAAAACTAAAGGGTGTGCAAAAAATAATTTTTTCATGATAATGTACGTATTTTTACTTTCCCGCTTCATATACCATATCTGCAATAGTATAAATAAAGTTAAATTATTGTTTTCGGGTATAAAATCTCGAATTTTTGACTATTCTTTACGTTTCTAGGTTTCCTGCATCCAAATGTCTGCGAGATAAAATTTTTCGATAATTTTTTTTTAAAACTACTGAACCGATTTTAAGCAAATTTTTACCAAAAATTGTTTTGGTTCTGACTTAGAACTGATTAGTTTTTGGTGGCCATCAAATAACGTTAACAGCAATGTTAATGCTGCCAAGATTTTAAAAAAAATCGTAAATTAATGTGAATGGATCAAGTTGTAATAAAAAGTATTTTTTCTCCGCGGGGAGTGAAATTAGTTGTCTAGTTCCACTTTTACTTCCTTGGGACTAAAATTTTTTAATCCCAAGGGACTAAAATTTTTTATTCCCGCAAATAAAAAACAATTGAAACCAGCCACCTTGTTTATTCTAAATTAATTCAGAACTGTCAAATACTTTCACATTTGGTCTAAGTTTGAGCCGCATGCGGGAACCCCGGTTTTTTTAAATTTTTTTAAAAGCGGGTATTTTATAAAAAATACATTTAATGTCAAACATGATTACCTAATCAGAAGTAGGAAACTTACAAATAATAGAATTGTTTGTTACGTTTAAACAATTATTTGAATTTTAAAATTTTAAGGGGGCTTGGGCACCGCGGTGTAAAAAATAGCGTATATACCACAGGACTAAAGTATCTTTTAATCCCTCAGGTGATTGTTTTCCTCGCTACGCTCGGGAAACCATCTTCACCCTCGGAATTAAAAGATGCACTTTAGTCCCTTGGTATATAATATACTATTTTATTTTGACGTAGAATTTTTGATATTTTGTAGTTGACATATTGTTAAAATTTAGTTGAGGTAAGTAAGCATTAATTGTGTTATTAAATATGTTTTGTAAACTTTAACTAGTGCGTGAAGTAAAGTATTGTACGCACTAGTGCGTAAAGTAAATTGCTAATTTTTTACTTAATACCTCCATATGTTGTGATAGTTGAAAAATATTGTATGCAACTAGTGCGTAAAGTGCCTTTTTTCACTCATGTGATTGTCGCACTCGCCTTTGGCTCGTGCGACAATATTCACATTCGTAAAAAAAGTATCACTTTACACACTTGCTGCATAAATAACTAATTTAAATTGGTCTTATGATATATTGTAAAGTATGTTTAACCATCCTTTGCCGTTACGTCATAATCGGTGACGTATTCTGCTGTTTTCCGTTTGTCGTATATTATTTGAATGTTATTTTACACATATCCTCAAAATTAGAAAATAGCTAATGACATATGTTAAGCATTGTTTTCAACGACACATGTTAAGGTGTGTATTAATAAATTGGTAATACCGAAAATTGTATTTTGCTTTATGCGTTGCGTACCTTTTTACATAATTTAGTATTTTTTTTTAACTTGAAACCTCCTTTTTTTTAAACTGATTTGTTTCAAATTTCAAGTTTGGAAAAATTTAACGTCTCTGAGCATCATTTTTGACTAAATTAAAAAAAATTACGGAAAATATATCTTCCTAGTCGAAGAAAAAGTTTTTAAAAAGAAAAAATGTTTATTAAAAGTTAAAGTTACAATTTTGATTATTTTACAAGTATAAAAATTTAAACGAAGAATTCTAACAACCGACTACAATATACTTGACTAAACCCGACTAAGATAGACTGAAACAGACTCAAGCAGACTCGAACAGACTGACTCAATAACGCTAGAAACTGCTTTCATATAATGCAATAAATTGATAACAAAAGTGCATTCTACATATTTAGCTGATATAATTCGGATGACCGAATCGTGATTAAATGGCGAATTATATAATGTATATTAAAAATGTATTATACGAATATATTTTTGGGGTGAACCCAAAGTTTATTTAAAATTAGATAGAATATCTACTCATATTTTAAAAAATTGTATAGTAATTATTGTCTGTATCATTGTGAGAAATACTTTCATAATTATTCCTAAGGAATCAAAGAAAAAAACACAAGTATGGGAGAAAATAGGCAATAAATAAATTTATTTCTGAAAAAACTCTCAATAGAAATAGGAAAAAGGAACGAAAAACCGGATAAGAAACGTAAACTAAAATAGATTGTAATGAAATAAAATGCAAAGTCTAAGCTTCATCACTGACAAAATCATCTTCATCATCACTCTGGCAGTCCGATTCATTCAGATCTACCATAATAGGAAGAAAATGAGACGCATCAATGTATTTTTATTTTTCCCATTCATTATTGATTAATTGATTTGTGTGCCTGAAATAGTGCTTCCATTTCTCAAGAGTAACGAATAATAAAATTTTATTTAAACATTGTTAATAAAGGAATTTAAAAAAAAATGTCACTTGGTATTAGAGTACTGCCTTATTTCTATATTTTAAAATTATAGTCAAAACTTTACGTAATCTAACTATAGCCAGAGGTTTTATCATATTTGAAATACGTACAGGATATCTTATTAAATCTCGACTGGTTCAATTTAAATCAAAAAACGGTTTTTTAATAAACACTAATAAAACCAAATTTTACCTGTGCAAGGGCTTCATTCCAAGACATATAATATAGCAGTGGCTGTAACACGGTGAACCGAGGTTATTTTGGTATCATAGTATCTTTTGCACTCTGACCATATCATCTCTATGAAATTGTACTGGCAGTAATAGGGTCTAAGACGTAAAACCCAATGACCGTGTTGTAGGGCTAGTTCATCCATTCTTAATAAAATAAAGAACCATGAAAATTGGTAAACATATGAAATATTTTAAAAACATGCTCCGAAAATATCCCACCTATATCTTTTTCAGGTGTCTTTTAATTACATCCCACAGTTGATCTTTCATAGCAAAATTTGAATATTGAATTTGCTTCTCCTCGAGTCACTCCACCAGTGATTGCTTTGTCCAACTTTGATTTTTTATTGTCTCGATAAGGCCGCAATGATACGATGTATTGTCCATGATTATCAATGAAGGTTCAGACAAGTTTGGTAATAGTTGTTCAGTAAAGCATTTTTCAAAATTTATGCAATTCATTGAATCATGGTAATTGCCCGATTTACTAACTGACTGGTATTTTCCACGAAACCTTCATCGAAACCTGCATGTAGGACAATATATCGAACACCTTCTACAGTTTTTTTCTTGTAGTTTTTAAACACTCATCTTGTCAGCTTTTTCTAAATGCTACCTTACTGAAAATGCAGGTTTCATATAAGACTACTAGTTTCAATGAAAAATGGTCATTTTGATTTTTTATATACTCCCGCAAAAACTGTATTCTTTTTTACCTAACTGCAGGTTGCACCATTAGATATTTTCGATTTGATATTTATCATTTCCTCCACTTAAATTTCAGTTTGACCGAAGCACCGGCCAAGGAGCTCAAGGATATCTCAACTCCGTTATTTTTTTGTAGGGATCTTATTGTGACGTGTTCTGTTGAAGCAAAATAAATAAGTTGAAGCTTAAAAATTGCAAAATTAAAACTGAATATGCACCTACCTGCGGAATACAGTGCAAATACTCGTGTTTTTATTGCATGTTGATGTATAGTAAAAATGGAATAGCCTCGAGCAGAAACATGTCCGGCATGAACTTTGATTCGGTAGTATTTACCTGTTTCTATTCCACTAATAACTAACTAACTAATAGATATGTCTAGAGCATCAGAAACACGCTATAAAATATAATAAAATCAAATCAATAAATACTTACATTTTGCATAATAATGGGTAGATACTTACGTTGTAGACTGCATTTAACGGTAAAAGCAGTTTTAGAGCATTTCTTTCTCTTGAAAAGTAATTAATCAACTTCAAAATTAAAGTTTGCTCTTTCTCATTATACCGGGAAGGCATTTTGACAATGAAAAATTACTTGAAAAAGGCGAAAATAATCAAAAATACTAAACAAATGAAAATATGACAACTTAACTGCCAAAATTAATAAATAATCGACACTAGTTAAGGAAACGTTATTGACATCATAATTCCATCTCATCCATTTCATGATGGAGAGATCAAGATGTATAATGTATGACGTAATGGCAAAGGATGGTTAAACAAACTCTATCATATTTATACTCTTTGCCATTGTTAATATATTCGATAACAAAAAAAAATTTTTTTTCACTACTTTAGAAGATGTCATTATTTACGGTGTATTTATCTCCGACAAGTAGATAATTTTTCATTATTGGCTAGTAGTGCATATAATAAAAACAACTGAAGACTAAACGTGATGTCAGAGGTAGGCGATCTTAGGAAATCTTTCCAATTAATTATACGCAACTTTCATTGCGTTTATCATGATAATGTACTTTCCCGACCCACCTCCTAAAAGTGAAAGTATTGTGAACGATCTAAAAAAAAATTCTAGATAAAAACGGAAATTTTCATTTTCGGGTCCCCTGAGAAAATTAAGACCATTTCCAGATGGAAGTCTGTCTGTCTGTCTGTCTGTGTGTGTATTGTTCCACGATAGAGGCCACACGTTTAATCCGATTGAGCTGAAATTTGGTATATGCGTTTGGGTTACCCGTCGGAAGAACCCATTAGCTTTTATACGAGATGTGTCAAACGGAAGTATCACTATCAAAAAACGACAGATGCAACATGTCACAGAATTCGACTTGCAATATGTCATTTGAAAGCCCTTGAAAAATTCTATACAGAATAGTCAAAATTATTTCTCCAACTGTCACCTGTCAAAAATAAAAAATGTCAAAAGTTGAAACTTTAACATTAAATATCTGAAAAAGTATTCGTGGATACTCGTTGGGAATGTTTTGGAGCGACACAACCGATTTTTTTTTCAATCGCATTAGAGATTTTGGAAACTTTTTCAATTACGATATTGGAGATTTGATTTAGAATTTTTTTAACGAATAGAATTTTCTGACAAAACAAAATTACAGGGTATGCAAAAAAATTAATTTTTCATGATAAGGTACGGATTATTTCAATTGCTTTGTAGATTTTGGAAACATTTATCAACTTGGATATTGGATATTTAATATCAAATTTTTTATAAAGAATGGAATTTTTTGACCAAAAAAATTACAGGGTAGGTGCAAAAAATTTTTTTTCATGATAATAGATGTATTTTTCAATCAGGTTTTATTTTGAAATTTTTTTATAATTTTGATATTGGTATAATTTTGTATGAGACAATTTTTTTCATACTTTTTATGTTAACGTGTTAATTTTTTATTCAAATATGGCGAGCGATAATGTGCTAGCTACAACAGATTTTTTCAATCGCATTGGAGATTTTGGAAAACTTATTTCAATCACCACATTGGTGATTTGATCTATAACGAATAGAATTTTCTAATAAAATAAAATTACAGGTTGTGAAATAAAATCAAATTACAGGGTGTGAAAAAAATATTTTTTCTACAAGCGTGCGGAAAGTTACAACTTTCTGCACGCATTTGCGTGCGGAAAGTTATACTTTTCCGCACTGATTTAATAAATGCTAAAATGATTAAAAATTAATTCTTACTTGGTTACTATGATAACTTCAGCCTAATGTTTTATTTATTAAGAAGCACTAAGAAAATGATTTTTAATTCTAGGCGCTTGTAGAAAAAATATTGTTCCTAACACTTGCGTAAAGTATCTTTTCCCCACTTAATTGCATGCCTGAACTCCGCTTCGCGTTGTTCGGGCAACTGCAATTGCGTGAGGAAAAGTATAACTTTCCGCACTTGTAAGGAAAATAACTATTTTCATGATAATATACATATTCTTTCAATCGCCGTGTAGATTTTGAATTTTTTTAAATTTAATATTTTTTTATAGAGAAAAAAATTTTCTAACAAAACAAAATTACACGGTGTACAAAAAAATGATTTTTTCATGATAACGTACGTATATTTTTGACCGAATAAAAATACACGGTGTGCAAAATAGACCGTTTCATGATAATGGTTCTTTAATTTAATTTTTTTATAAAGAATAAAATTTTCTGACAAATTAAAAATACGGGGTGTGCAAAAAATGACTTATTTCATGAAAATGTAGGTATTTTTTTAATTACACTGCATTTTAAAAACCTTTTTTAATTTAAATATACAAAAAAAATATTTTAATTACACTGTACATTTTTAAAATATTTTATAATTTTTTAGTTCACGCTTGTCACATGATGCCCTTTTAACTTTCATTATCATCTTCTAATTAGTGATCCACTCCAAAATGTAAGTACGATCCTGTTTCCAATATATTTAGGAAATCTGTCAATTTTATTCAAAATTCTCAAATAAACAATTCTTGTGATATTTATTAATTAATTACAATATATTACAGGTTTCTTGGAATAAATACCTTATCAAAACTGTCATTTCGATAATGATTTAATTAAATTACATAAATTTCTTTGATATTAATATATCTCGTGACTAAGTATTTTTTAATGATCTTAGAAGTACATAATCAATAATAAACTAATTATCATAATTTCAAGCAAACACTCCATTTTATTTCCGTATTCTGTTTTTGACTTAAAGCAATTTATTAAAAATTATATAACGGTTCTCTTTCCGCATTTTCAGCGTCATCCTTTAAGTTATTAGTTTGTTTTCTTTAAAAATACATATTTTAATTAACTTTAATTTAAATAGTTTAAAATTACCGGAATTCTGTGGATAAATATTATACGAATTTTAATATACAAAAATACAGGGTGTGAAAATTTTTTTTTTATTATAATATATACTATTTTAATCTCACTATATATTTCAGAAATTATTCAATTGAACTAGAAACTATTAAATTTAAAATTTTTTATAAAGAATATCATTTCTTGACAAAATAAAAATACGGTGTGCAAAAAATGGTCTTTTCATATTGTACGTAGTTTTTCAATCACACTGTACAATTTTATTTTTTTTTTAAATTCCAAAATAGATTATAAGACATAAATACTTTTTTAAAAAATAAAATTTCCCGACACAAGAAAAATACAAGGTGTGCACACAAAATGATCATTCTAATGATCGAACTTTTTGGGAGTACCACTTGTTGCGTTCAATAGAACTTACCAGAATGTTGTAAGATGGCGCTGTTTAGAATTGTTCGTTACAGATCACTTAAAGCAGATGAGATGTCAAATAAATTATTTTCTGTCAATGTCAATGCGGATTTTTTTATGTATGTAGTATTAGTATTAGTTTATAAGGAATAGTTCTAAATAGTGTATAAGTATGGATACTTTTCGTCAAATGGGGCCGTAATGTATTTTGTGTGGACATTGTAAAGCTGCAGATTCGAGCATTCGTCTGTATTCAGTACCAAATTATAAATACACCCTATGTGATCTGTTATTACAGTTTACTATGAGCGATGTATGCGCCATCTAAAATTTTTAATCTGAAACTTTAGTAATATGTCAAAAATCAGTCAAAATCAAGTAGGTAGAGATCTCCCAGTTTTGACCCAAACTTTTACAGTTATAAGTGGAAACACCATGATTTTTAAGGCGGCATCCCACGGCATGTGTATCGGCGATCCTGGCTCGTGGCTTGAGTTCGTCTAGGCTCGCCTAGGCTTGGCTCGTTAATCTGGGCTTGGCAAGTGGATGAGATCCCACGACGCGTGAAATGTCGTGAAGAATGCTCGTGTTGGTTTGGCAAATTTATTTTTTAGTCGTGCCAGTGGTGTTGCAACATGAACATGAATAATCGACGAAGACGAAATGCAGCTTGTGTTGCAGCCACTTATTACATCATGTTGGGTAATTTTTTGAGCCAGCAAAAACGGCAAAAAAAAAGCCGTTGGTGGAGAGTGTCTTTGTATAAAAGCCGCAATATGTAAGTACTTTTATAGGTTGCCTCTTTAAATTCAATACAATTTTTTCACTTTATATTGATATTATAGCGATTGACTTATTTATTGTCTATGTATCTTTTTAATTTTTTTTATTATTTTAACTTGCAATGTATGTACAGGGTGTAATTTAATTGATGGGTGAAAATGCAGAATATGGTTCCTTAGCTCATTTTAGGAAGAAAAGTTCATATGAACATAATATGTAATAAACTTTTGAGCTACAGGTTGTTAAAGTTTTAAGAAAAAAATCGTTTTTTACATTGCAATAGGCTGGTGCCCTATTAAAACTTTAACACCCTGTAGCTTAAAAGTTTAGAGGTTTAAGACATATGTTCAAATTAGCTGAGGAATCATATTGTATTTTTATTTTTCAATTCGTTTCCACGCATCATGGACCAGGTTCCTATTTTTGTGGGCTGAGTCCCTTGGGTTCCATATCGCCGGTTGACCTTCGTAGAAAGATAAAAACTCGAGCACCAACTCGTTGGACCACTCCATAATTATTTTTTCCGTCATCCTGCCAACCGTTCGCAGCAAAAGTCAAGACGCTAATGACCTGAACCGAACCTCCGTACTCGTTTCGAGCGATCGTTGGATTGGGTTGAACATGACACGAGCCGAGCTCGAAGAGGCTCGCCTTCCTTTGAGTATCGTCAAGTTTACCGACAAAAAGCGGGTACGTCCAAGCCGCGCCAAAAATGACGAGCTGCCCCATAGCTGCCCGGTCCCACGACTCGTGTATCGGCGAGTCTTGCTCGTGGCTTGCCGATACACGCGCCGTGGGATGCCGCCTTTAGACATCTTATCCACAACGTACCCAATGTTCCGATTTTTCCTACGGCTGCTTAGAATATACACAAAAACGCACTGTCAACTTGCCTCGAAAAACGTAAATTTCAAACAACGTGTGTAAACGTGTACACACGCAGTGTGCAAAGTAAACACTCATAATAACATAATGCAACTTTAAAAAATAAAGTGGCAGCCGTAGGAAAAGTACAGTGTGTAACTCGTGTGAAAAAGCACTTTTCATACTTGTGACCGTCACATGCGTATGAATAGTGCTATTTTCAACACTTGTTAAACAATATACTATTTCATACGCACTTTTCACTTATTCTCAAACCTTAATAATTAAAATTAAAATGTCACTGTCCTATTTACTACTTATTTACATATTTATCTTAATTATTTACAAATTTATTTAATTTTCTTCAGCAAAATCTCAAACTAATTATATCCAGATGTGGTTTTATTTTCTATATTTTAAATTAACAAAACAATACATACAGAATTACTTACCTATATCAGTTAAATACAAAACAATGAAATAAAACAATTTAATTTGTTTAAATCTTCACATTTTTCTAAATGTTAGACAAGAATTCCAAGACAGACTTGACTTTTGTTTAGCACACGATGGACAACATTTTGAGCAATTGCTGTAATTTTTTTTATTTTTACCTTCTTTTAAATACCTAACAATATAAACTGATAACATTATTGATACAAATTATGTTATATTTTTTTGTCCTAGCAGTGGACAAAGGGCATGATTTGAATTCTGCATTGAATTACCTTTCCTCTGATGTGCCACACATGGTGTATCGCCCATTCAAATTTTCATGTTACTGGGGGGGGGGGGGTGAAGGGGGTTAAGGTAGAGCAACAAATTTTGTCAAAAATTTCGTTTCCTTTAAATCCAAAGTCGACGTGTCTCACTATTTTTCTCAAAAATTATTGTGCGAGAGTAAAGTGAGGGTAGAAAAAAACACCCTGTATTTCTGTTCAGGGGGGTAGTAAAAAAATTAAACTTAGTGATTTGAATTCTGCATTGAATTACCTTTTCCCTGATGTGCCACACATGGTATGTTCCCTATTTAAATTTTAAAGTTGTGTGGCGAGGGGTGAAGGGGGTTGACGTTAGAGTGATGTTTGTAATCAAAAATTTTGTCCCCCTCAAATCAAAAATCGACGTGTCTCGCCATTTTTGCCAAAAATTATTGGGTAAGCCTAAATCGGGGGTGGAAACTTTTTAAAAAAACACCCTGTATATCAATATCCTTCTCAAGCAACTAGTTTGGTTATGAGTAAGATGCGGTTATGTCTAATGCAACGATTTATACTTATATTTAGTTTTGTTAGTATTCGTTCCTTAAAGTATTTATTTTATACATTTGTTTGTTTCATTACAGATAGAACTGCATTTCCCAGGTAAAAAGGGATTAGGCTATTGGGGATACCACTTAAAAAGAGCGCGAAGGGGAACTCTACCTCTATGGTGTTGAGGAAATGGGTTCATATGTTTATTACTTGTTAAAAATGGCGGCAAGTGGCAAGTCGAATGATTTAGTGCTCGCACAAAAAGTATGTAAAAAGTGTAAAATAGTAGCTCAAAGTGGACCAAAGTGTGTTAATTGTGAAACTGTAATGCACAATGGTTGCATTAAGTACCTTAAAAATATTGTGGTACTTGATAATGAAAGTATACTTTGTTGTGATAATGTTGCTATGAATAAAGTTGATGATGAAAATGTACCATTTTTCAACGCAATTGAGCAATTGGTTGGAAATGAAAAAAAGGTAGACATTCAAATTTTTAATTATATAATACTGCAAAAAGATTTAATTATTAAAGTACTGCGCGATAAAATCGATTTATTAAATATACAGTTAAAATTGGTCAGGGAACTTAATAGCCATGAATCAGATAAACATACCCAACAAAAAGTCTTAACAAGAAACGAGACAGCAAAAACCTTATCGGGTGTAGATAATTTTAGTAAACACGGAATTTCCAAAACATGATATCTCCAAAAAAAAGAAACCTTTTGTAAACAATAAGGAAGTTTCAAAAATAATATTAAAGGAGGAAACTAAAAGAAAACTTAATGAGGTAATCCACCTCACGTCTGACCCCACTCTAACATCTACAGCTTCAATTTCGCCATCTTCTTCTAAAAGCAATAATCAAAATTTAAACATAAATGAAAGTATGTCTAATATTCACGAAAATGATTGGAAACAGGTAACAAGAAGACCTCGACCAAAAAAAAATATCGTAATCGGAAATAACGCTGGTATCAGCATTCAAGGTGTACCTAAATATGTTATTTTACATGTATATAGTGTAGAAAAAAGGACAACAGCTGAAAATCTGTCCAAATTGTTGGAGAAAACATTTCCAGAAGTCATCTGTGAGAGTCTGCAGGCAAAACATCCTGATTTATATACCTCATTCAAAGTAAGAATATATGAATCTAACTTCAAAACCGCTCTGGATCCAAGTGTATGGCCGTGTGTCAGCCGTTTTTTAGAGATGAGAAAGAAAACTCTTACTCGTCCATGATGTTCAACCCCTCTATACTTTTAGTAAATACGCAGTGCTGTAATGGTGCTACTCTGGACAACATATTTTTAGATATAAGTGATTTTAAAATTCGTTTTATTTGTCTTACTGAAACGTGGTTTTCCCAGGAAAACGTAAAGACAAACTACTTAAAAGGTTTTAAAATAGCTAGTAGTTACTGTAGGGTTTATTTTTAATGTGGAGGTGTTGAAATTTTGTGTCAAGAGAATATGAATGTCATTGATTTAAATTTATCAACGTATTGTATAGAGAAACAATTTGAGGTATGTGGTATTTCTTGTAAGCTCGAAATTGGCAATACAATAATTATATGTTGTTACCGGTCACCCTCAAGTAATGCCAATGTATTTAATGAAAAATTGTATGAACTAATTGACAAACTGTTCAGGCCTAATCTCAACATTATAGTATTAGCCGACTTTAACATGAACTCGCTTGATAATTCAAAAGATTTCGTCGATTTATCTAACTTTCTAACAATGTTTCAGTTAAAATCTCTTGTCAATTGGCCTACACGTATTACTAATACAACATCTACAGCGATAGACCATATTTTTAGCAACATATCTGATATTGGCTTTGTTGGTGTTTTTGACCATAGAAACGTATTTTATGATTTTGGTCGTAATTCTATAACTAATCAATCAGAAGAACATCTTTGTACTCGGCTATATAGTGATGAAAAAATTAATATGTTTAAAAGTGCTTTAGAATATGAGACATGGAGTAATTTGTATGAAAATACAAGTATCGATCAAGCCTTTTCACTCTTTTTTGATACATTTTACAATCACTTTAATAAATGTTTTCGAAAATGTTCAGACATGAACATACAAAAAAGTTGGATCACTAAAGAATTAAAGTTATCTAGTAATAAATTAAGAGATATGCGTTGCCTCTCTCTAGAATTTCCCGAGCTTAAACCGTTTTACAAAATAGAAAAAAAAAACACACGAAACTTTAATTATTAAGACCAAGAAAGAATATTATCAAAATAAAATTAATAATTCCGAAAATCCTATAAAAACCGCTTGGAAGATTGTGTCCGAATTATCGAATAAAAATATAAATAAAAAAGACATAGAAATTAAGATGGGTAATTCATATGTGGAAAATTCTAGGGAAATGGCTGCAATATTTAATGAGTATTTTACTAGTGCACCTTCTAATATTTTAAAAGAAATACCAGCTTTAGATAATGAAGAACGACATAAAATCATTAACAGACATTTAACTTCTCAAATAAATTCCTTGTTTCTGGTGCCATTCGTCGAAAATAAGTGTTCTGCTGGTCAAGATCAAATACCAACTTTCTTAATTAAAAAAGTGCTTGCCGAGTTAATTCGGCCTTTCGTATTTTTAGTGAATCTATCCTTTTCTACTGCATCCAACTTTTTCAAAAATTGGAAAAATTGTGCCAGTACACAAAAAGGGTGACACGAACTCTGTTGAAAACTACAGACCGATAACAATTACCTCTGGTTTTTCAAAAATTTTCGAATATGCCTTTTTAGATCGTCTATTAAGTTTTCTACAAAAACATACTTTACTGACAAGCAATCAGCATGGCTTCATTAATGGTAGATCTATAAACACTGCAGTTTGTGAATATTTCAACAAATTGGTTAAACTTATTGATGCTGGCGAATGCCCTGTTGGATTATTCTGTGATCTTAGCAGGGCGTTTGACTGTGTCAATCACGAAATTTTACTGCATAAACTGTTCCAATATGGTATAAGAGGAAATTCTTTTAATTGGATATCCAGTTTTTTAAACGACCGTAGCCACTACGTTTGCGTTAACAAGGGTGTTTCGGATACTAGAGAAATAAATGTAGGAGTGCCCCAAGGCTCTGTTCTTGGTCCTATTCTATTTCTCATGTACATCAATGATCTAGATAAAATTTCAAATAAAGTACACCTAACTATTTATGCAGACGACACGTCTATTTTTATCTCGGAGAGTAATGAAAGTTCTTTGACGCAGTTATGCAAAGACACTTTATCACAATTAAATAAATGGTTTAGCGCTAATTATTTATATTTAAACAAAGAAAAAACTAAAACTATGCGTTTTCACAATAGACAAAAAGAATGTAATACTTTGTCATTCGATACTTTGGTAACTGATGATAGGGTCTCAGATTTCTTGGGCATCAATGTGGATGAGTGCTTAACTTGGGGCGAACATTGCAAAAGCATTTTAACAAAATTAAATTCAGCTAGCTATTTACTACGTAATCTTAGAGTTGTTCTAATACAGGAGCAACTTTTAGGGTTATATTATGCTCAAGTCGACTCTATGTTACGTTACGGAATCTGCTTATGGGGTTGTTCTACAATGGCCAAGGATGTTTTCATTAAACAAAAAAAAATCATCAGAATTGTTTTTGGACTGGAAAACAGGGAATCCTGTGTATCTAGTTTTAAGAAATATAACATACTCACAGTACCATGTCTTTTTATATTTGAAATGTGTGTCTATGTATTTAAAAACCAACAACATTTTAAGAAAAGAACTCAAGTTTATACTTATGATACAAGAAATAAGCATAACCTTGATATAGCTTTTAGTAAAATCAAAATGTCCAGTAACTCTCCGGATATCCTAGGTCCGAGATTGTTTAATGCCCTACCAAATGATATTAGAGTTAGTTGTAACATTTCAATCTTTAAGAATAACCTAAAATTGTACTTAATTGGCAATTGCTTTTATGACATAAATTCATTTCTTGGTAACTACTAGCTTTAAGCCTTTAAGTGGTTATAACCTCATTGTAATTTTTATATATATTGATATGGTTTTTTTTTAGTTATATGGGTAGTTTTAGTTCTGTTTTGTATGTATTGTGGTTGACAGTGATGGAAAGGTGGAAGGTTATTGTCAAATGTAAGTTTGACAATGAAAATGAGGTTATGAAAAAAGTTTAAGGTGCGTGTGAATGTATGTAAATGTGATAAGATTTATTTACGAATGTTTGTTAGAGGATTATTTTTCATTGAATGTAATAAGGAGTTCACAAGAATTGTGTTACAAGTAAAAGGAAAAATCTTAGTGTGTTTAGTCATTTAAATTTACAGATAAAAAAAAAAAATATCTAGTTAGGGGGAGAAAAAAAAATGAAAGAAAAAATAATAAACAGGTTTTTGAGTTTTTGATTAATAAAAAAATTAGAAATGTCAGAGATTAAAAAAACGTAGAATGAGATGTTTTAAATACAATGTATCATTATAAAGTAACTGAAGTTATAATTTAGAAAAATCAATAAAATTCTTATATAAGAAAAAGGTTTATCAATATAAAGGGAAGCATAACAAGAATACAAATAAAATATTGAAGAAGACAAATTGGCGTATAAGAAAACGAAGGGGTGAAGTGTGGATTAGACGGAGAGGCAGATATGGGGGAAGACTTAAAAAGATTATAGAAAACAGCAGAGTAAATTCAGTCGGAGGAGTATTAAGAAGGAAAAGTATATAGAATAGTAAAAAGGAAGAACTGAAGAAAGAAGTATTGAAGGCGCCCAAAATTATAGTTTTTTTTTATTTATTTTTTTGTAAAGTTTATTATTTTTTTTTAAGGAACCTAACCCTAAAAGAGATTAAGAGTTGTCACAATAGCCAGTCTAATATAATATATATATTGTTATGAAACTACTACGATTGCGCTCTATTTGGGGTGAGTTCTATATAAAAAAAATAATAAACATTACAAAAAAAATATATAAAAAAATTAAATTTTAGATCCTGTCCACTTCCTCTTCTTTACACTCATCCCGCAAATTAGCCTTTAAATCATGTATTACGCTTTCTTCTTTAAAACAGCTTCTTTTATTTTTTCTCAACCGTTATATCTTCTTTCTTCAAATTTTCTCCCAGATTGCTTCCTTTTATAGTATTCTACTTAAATAATCTCCACAAACAATACCAATCAGCCCAGCTCAGCTTTTCAAAAAAAAAATTTTTTGAACGTATGAAATTCTTCTTTATTTTAAATTCTTTAAAAATCTAACAATAGTCCAGCTTTTATTGACAAATCATTCGTATCTCTTCTATATCTTTCTTAATTAACAAATTTTTGTAAATTATTGTGACATGTTTTTTTTTAAATTTTTTAAAAAACTGACTTGTTTATTATCTTTTTTTCAACTGTCCGTCTCTAAATTAAAAAAATTTTTTGTTACTTGATTCACGAATAAAATTTTTTAATCACTTTTGACAAACTTGCCATTTACTTTTTAATTATACAGCAAAAATTTACTTTAATATTCTTTCCAAATTTTAACTTTCTCTAATTAAATTATTATACAAATAATAATCATTCATATTATAATAATGATATGATATTACAAATAAGATTTTTTTTTTATACTCCACAATTGTTGATTTTAAATATTTTATACACCAATTATTTTCAATAAATGCTTTAAAATTATACTTTTAATAATAAACTCTGTTTATAACATTCAAAATTCACAAATGTTATTCAAACCTTTTAACAAATAACTAATAATTAACTTATAAAAATAACTCATACAGAGTATTTCATTACAATATATATATATAGGTTTTTGTTTTTAATTTTATGTTCAACTTTTATTCCTCTTTCTTTCTCTCTCTCTCTCTCTCTCTCTATTTTTATAAATGTAACGAATCCGATACAATGTAAATTGTTTTTATGGATAATAAAGATATTATTATTATTATTATTATTATTATTATTTTTACTTATAATCATTACACCTATATAAGTAACTTATTCGAACTGATTGCAGATATGTATGTATATAAATAACACAATAATATTTGCGTCTTCGGATATTTGGTTCACTAATTATATTTTAGCTAACTATTAATTCAGTATTTGTTGATATTATATGTTACATATTTTTTGTTTCCTTAAATAAATAGCATTAGAATGGCATAAGCGATGAATGATTAAATAAAATAAAAACACATTTATGAACACAGGTATAATATATACATTGCGACAGGCTTGTCATCACCAAGTCGATATAAAAAAACTGATCATAGTAACTTCGCAAAACTTCTATAAAAGACTAACAAACTCAAATTTAAAACAATAAGAAAAAATTAGAGAAATTAACGGAGGAAATATAAAATTTCAGGGTGATTCGTAAAAAAATAATTTTCGTAATTTTCTGCCTTAAATATCTTTTATAAATTATATATTCTTGATAATGGTTCAATATCGACTACTGACTTGTATTACAAAATATATAAAATTGTATTAAAAATAACCTGCAGAGTCGATCAACTTTTTGACTCACCCTGTATAAAATGTTTTCATATCTTGTTATAATAAGTCCAACTGAAGTAAATTCAGACCAAATATTAATATTTTTATATTCCCACTGTAAAGTAGAATACACAGCATCAACAATTTCTTTTGGTAATTTTTGAATCACCCTGTATTAAATTATACTTTTTCTACACAAATCAATATTATTTGATGCTATTAGAAAACTATTAGAGCAAAAAATTCTTAATATATTAAGAAAATTACATTTTAATAAGTTTTAAAAAATGGCCATTTTTTAACTTCATCACCCTGTAAGTTGAAAACTGGCCATAGGATTGAGTTGTGCCTGATCCTTTGAGATAAAATAAAACTTTCCTTTACCATTTTTGATATAAAAAAAACTATGTAAATAAAAAAAACAAAAAGAGAATTTTTAGTTTTTTCCATATAACTCGAGAATGGCGAAAATCCCTGTAGATTTTTTTCAGACAATCTATTAACTTTTTTTCCCATTTAACCGCCTGTATATAGATACTGTTTCTGAGATAGCAATGATATCGGTTCCAATTTTATACATCCTGTAAATATAATTTTGGCATTTTTCAATTTTCCGGGATAATTATGCATTTCCAAGAAAAAAGTGATACAGGTAGTTTTAAGTAATTAAATTCTCTTAAACTTTTTTCGAATTACGCATAGGCTAGAAGAATATACATGTAGGCTATTTGGATTTTTTGTATATTTTAGTACAAATAATACATTTTCGAAAAAAAAATTTAACTAACATAAAATTTTCTATAACTTTTCAATTTACTTCTTTTTTCAAATTTCCCGTAGTTTAGCCTCTAGTGTGCGAGAATATTCAATTTCTCAATTAAAGCGTGACCCTGTATATATTTACCAAAAATAATCTCACAAAATTCATAAACAAATAAAAAATACTAGTATTTAATGTAAAATTTTATTACAATTTTTTTACAAAAAAAAAACTTTTCAGTCTCTAATAGTAAATACCAGAATGGCCAATCAAATTATGTCCAGAATATCCAACTACAACAGGAGCTACATTATAAGTAGACACAACAGGAGCTGCGTGGTAGGCAGATAAAACAGGAACACTATGTACAACAGGTGCACTGTGAACAACTGGGCTTACCAACGCTGAACTGTGAACAATAGAGCTGCTGTGTTCACTAATGGACGTTGGAACTGATCCTATTACAGCTGTACTATACACTGATGGAGCCAAGAAAGAGGGCTTAGCAGAAACTGCTACTGCAACGGCGAACAACACCACCAATTTGAACATTTTGAAAAAATAGGTCTGTGTTGTATTAAAGACTGATGAATACTATGTTGAATCAAAGTTGTTTCTTCCTTTTTATATGAACGGTGAGTGGATTAAGATAGTTGATACGTAGCGGTAATAATAGTAATTTAATACAAATTTTAACCTTGCTCTGTGTTAAAATCTGGTATGTGAAATTATTTTTATACAACACGTGGGTCCTCATGGAAATAGTAATTAATAAATATTATTATTTTTATATTTATTTGAATTTTTAATGAATTATGACTTCTAATAATAATTAGATTAAATCTAATTTAATACATTAATTGTTTTATTTAAAAATATTAAAAATTACAAATTTACATACCACTTTCACATTAGTATTCATATTCACAATTTTTTTTGAAATAACAAATAAGATTTTTTTTTTGGCATTTTACCAAAAAAAAATAAGTAAAAAATTCCTGTCAGTAGAGTCGATAGGGGGAGGTAGATTTCTGTTGTCTAAATTTGAGACTTTCATCCTTCCCCACCCCACGATCGGTCATATCGAAAAAAGTTTCAAACCAATAAATTTTATAATGATTAGGACATGAAAAAAGTCTAATGATCTGTTCAATATTATTATAATAAGAACATAAAAAAGTCTCGTGGTCTGTTTCAATATATTTGAAAATGGTGGAGATATACATTTTTTAAATTTCAACCCGCTTCAGTTTCACCCCCGTGGCTCAGATTAAAAATAGTTTCAGATAAATTATTTTTATAATAATTAGAACATGAAAAAGGTCTTATGACCTGTTTCAATATTTTTTAAAATGGCGCTGATATAATTTTTTTGAATTTCAACCCCATTCAGTTCCACCCCCTTGAGTCGGATGAAAAAAAGTTTGAGATAAAGTAAATAATCACAGTATTAAAAAATTCTAATGACCTTTTTTTAATATTTTCAAAAATGGCGGATATCTGAATTTTTTGAGATTTCAACCCCCTCCAATTCTCACCCCCTTAGAGGTAGAATGCCCATTTGCAATACGCAATGACCTACTGCCCCAAAGCATTTTTGTACCAAATTTGGTATCGATTGGACACAAATTGCGACATATATCGTGTCGGAACGGATTGTACAGGGTGTCCCAGAATAAGGGCGACAAACTTCAGCGGTAGAATATTTACTTAAATGGAGTATTAACCAAGTTACAGGTTGTTAAATTTTCACAAAAAAATAACATTTTACAATAATTATCTGTCTGTATCTTGAACCATAGACGTACGGTAGATAGGGGTCCAACATGTGTATCCCCTAATTTTTACGCTACTGGAGAAAAAATTTCCAAATGGCGTAAAAATTAGGGGCCACACATGTTGGACCCCTATCTACCGTACGTCTATGGTTCAAGACACAAACAGGTAATTATTACTATAAAATTAGACTAATTAATATATAGCCACACAAAAATTTTCATAAAAAAATATAAAGCCGTTTTGGAGTTTTATTTTATTTTTTGCTGAAAATTTAACGCCCTGTAACTTTGTTAATACTCAATTTAAAGAATGAGTTCATCAAGACTTTTGGTCTTAAAATTAAGTAAATATTCTACCACCGAAGTTTGTTCCCTTTATTCTGGGAGACCCTGTATATACCGATATTTTTTTTTACTGATTCTTATATTTTCCAGGTCATAAACGGCGTAGCGCCTCAATCCCCGGGTCTGGGTCCCGTCATTGAATCGATTACAATAGGTAGATTCCATATATGGAAATCTACCAAAAAATCAAAGAAATCGGTCAAGTGCGTGTCGGACTTCGCACATTTAGGGTTCCGTGAAAAATGTAGAATATGAGCCGGAACCCTAAAAGTGATTGAACGGTAATGAAAAAATCATATTTATTGATATATTGGTATTTGTTTGTAAAATATACGTAACAATAAACATTATTAACAAATTTCAAGTTCAGAGGTCAATGGAAAGTTAAAAAATAATTCTGAACAAAATGTTGTAAAAAAATGCTGACTTAGGCGGCTTCTCATGCCGACGTTTTGCAATATTTTTAAAAAAAAGTAATATAGCTTTTATCTACTCAATGAGCTCTAAACAACGATATCTCACTCTATGTGGTAGGCCAATTTTTTTCCTGCTCCCTCTTTTCCTTGAAAACATTTAAACATATTTTTTTAAACATATGTTTCTTTATGTGTGGCAGACGGACAGACACGTGAGTTAGAACAATAGGGCTCCGTTTGGACCCTTTGGGGTATGGAACCCTAAAAACGAAGGAAACAATTTGGACGATAGGCAAAAAGACAAATACATTACGAAAATTTTGGAAAATATAAAGGAGAAAGAAGACAAATAATGAAGAGGACAAATAATGAAGAAGAAATGTCAGATAATGATGGAGAAAGAAAGGATGGAATAATAAAATGACTGTACAAGGAGTAAAAAATCAAAAAGTTACCAAGAAGGACCATAATAGAGAAAAAACATCAAGAGAAAATAAAAGTCTAAATACAATGTTAGAAGAATTACTAGAGTATACAAGAAGAAAGTAAGAAAGCAGAAAATAATATATATGAAGAAAATAAACAAAAAAAATTAAGGGAAAAGTGTAAAAGGAAAATAAAAAAGTTGCTTTGAAAAAAAGGTGGGAAAAATGAGGGTAAAAAAGTGGGACAAAAAAGAAAAGTGGAAAAAATGGAAAAAAAATTGGAGTGAAAACAAAAATGCTAAAATATATGAGGAAAAAGTGCAACTAAAAAAAACGGTGCGAAAAAATGGGATAAAACACAAGACTGAGAAAAAAAATAAAGCAAAAACAAAAGTAGTAGTAACAAAAAAAATGTGGCACAACAAGAGTGGAAAAAAGGGAAAAAAGTGAGGCAAAAATCAAGAGTGGGAAAAGATACGAAGAAAAGATTTGCAACAAAAAATAAGGGTGAGAAAAAAGGGAAAAAATCTAATGTGGCACAGCACATAAGATCTCGCCATCTTTGAATCGAAAATTAACACGTTAACACAAAAAATATGAAAAAATTTTACTTTATTACTATATATTATAACTAGCTTTTGCCCGAGACTTTGGCCGCGTTAATGTTGGAATTTTTTCTGTTTTTTTTTCTTACTTGCTTAATTCTTTTAATGATTTTATTTTTTCTTAATTCTTCTATTATTTTTTTTTTTAATTTTTTATGGAAGTCGTAAAATTAACAAAAAATATTTTCAACTCTTCGGGGGTGAAAACTACTCCATAATAGCTTTTCCAATTAACATGTAGACATTGAGTTGAGATAAATAATTTATATTTCGTTCATATTTCTAATTAAATTAATTACTTGGAGACAAATAATAAAAATACTTGCACCCGCTAGATGTACGCAAAATGGGAAAATAAAAAAAAATCATAGCTAAGAACACTCTCAAGTCACTTTTCAAACAAAAACTAAATCAAAATTGGTTAATCCGTTTAGGAGTTACGATGAAACAAACAGATACACATGGTAAACTTTTAACCCTTCTGTTTGCGTTTGGGGTAAAAAATATAAAAAAATCTCGAAACACTTTTTAGCTTATTTCTTTAGGAGAATCTACGTACCAATTTTTAAGCGTCTATCATTTATAGTTTTCGAGATATTCATTATTTGTTGCTGACCTTTGACCCCAATTTTGAACCCTTTAAAGTGCAAATTTTCAAAATTCCTTTGATAGTGCTCCCCTACACTACCAAGGGAAGCTACCCTGATAACGTCTCTATCACCTCTGGTTTAGGCTGTGCGTTGATTGTCAGTCAGTCAGTCAGCGACGCGACAATTTTATATATATAGGTGAAATTATTTTATATGAGTTAGAGAAGTAAATTTATTATTGTTGTTATTATAAATAATCGAAAGTTTTTATAATTAAATATAATGATTTAATTTAAACTAATTGGGTATATAAGTAAAAAATTTGGTATAATCAATAATTTTGGATTATGAAATTTAATAAAAATAAAATTTGTTTTATATTTGGAAAAGTAATAATTTAAAATTTAACTAGGAGAATTAAAAAAAAATCACTCAGTATATAAAAAAATTTGGGACAATATTTATGAATTAAGTAATGATTTGTTTTGTTTGATAAAAAAAGTTGAATTTAAAGGTGCATCCAGACCGGTGCAACAAACAGCACAAAATGTTCGCGAAAATTTTGCAACAAGCATTCGGGTGAGCGTAGATAATGTCTAAACTTCAGCAACAATTTTTTGTTTGTCAGTGTTCGTTGATTTTTCCATTTTGACAATTCACTATATTTGTACAAACTAAACTGCGTATCCCGCGTGTTATTCAAATTCCAAGCGTCCAAACTAACGCGTACAAACAAGCAAATTTCCTTTGATGTACCGACATCGCATGGAAAACATTTTGCGCTGAGCAAAACTGCGCGTGAACGAATAGGCGTGAGCGCGCTCCCGTCCAAACCGAGATGTTTTGCAACGTACGCGAAAGTTTTGCGCTGTTTGTTGCACCGGTCTGGATCACCTTAACGAATGACGAAAAATTATAATTTTTTTATTTAAGAGATGGATTTTTTGAATGTTAGATAAAATAGGGGCTAAATTTATATACAAAATGAAGATAATAAACATAATAAAACGATTACAAGTTTAACGAAAACTTTTATTCAAAATAAAAAAAACTTTTCATCTAAGCTATAAGGAAAGAAATGGTCCAGAAGAAACATGCTTCGGGGATGCATATACTGATTATGAAGATTGAGAGGAACAACAATTAAGGAAATAAAAAAAATAAGAAGATAATAGAAGTTTAGAAAAGAAGAGGAAGTTAATAGGACACATAAAATTTATTATTTATAGTTTTTGTCAAAATTTATGATTTTTCCTTGAACCGGTTCTCCCATTGATAGGAATCAACTTTTTATAATGAAACAATGCATATCATTATAATATAGTGTATACAAAAGATATGTGTAAAACGTTACAGCCATTTTATTTAGTAATGACGTCATCACTCATACCAACTGCAACTTCCGGTTGTCCGATTAACAGCAAAATCTAATCAGATCTAATCTAGCGCATCAGAATGTTTGTTGTATGCAAACTTTAAATTTTTTTTAACTCAGTAGTTTTTTAGTTAAAGTTACTACAACATCCATCCATCCAGTCTAACACACACACAAACATCATCTGGAAAATATCAAAATCGTATTCTAGGGATCATTGAAAAATCACTATCAAAAAGACTATGTCTGAAGCCAAATACCCACAAAAAAAAAACTCACCATCCATTTTTTAGCATGATTACTATACCTTTCTTATTTGATGGTAGAGAGGTAAAAAGGGGGATAAAACACAAGACCAAGAAAAAAGTTGAATAAAATATAAGAGGAAAAAGTGGGGCAAAAAATAAATATCGGAAAAAATGTAAGAAAAACAGTGGAGCAAAAACCAAAGGTGAGAAAAAAAGAGGAAAAATGTTGGAAAAGACGCTGAAACAATGTATGGATAACTTTCACCTCAACGAATAAATCGTAAATATTGTTTAAACCACTCGGAATATTTTTAAAAAGTTGAAACTAAATAAAAGAGCAACCTTCAATTTTTTCTCAAGTTTAGCGAAAATTTTTTAAGGCAAATAGTATATTATCTTCATTCTCGGGGTTAAAAGTAACGTTAGTCATGTCTATCAACTTAGCAAGATAACCTTGGGAAAATAACAACGGTATCTTATTAGTAATTTGCTGCTTTTTGCCCTTAATTAGTTGCGGAAAAATAGATTTTGCAGCTCTTTTTCTTTCTTGATATCAAGTTAGCAAGAGATATCAAAAAACTAAAAGCTGGAGAATTTTCCACTTTTTGCATGATATCAAGTTAGCAATACAACTGCATAAATAATGACGATATCAAAAAACTGAACACTTAAGAATTTGTTTCTTTTTTCCATTAATTAGTTGTAGGAAAAATGTTTTACCATTTTTTTCTATTAAAAATTAAACATCTCGCTAACTTGATATCAAGTTAGCGAGGCAACTGTATAAATAATAACGATATCGAAAAACTGAAAGCTGGAGATTTTGCCGCTAAATAATCGTTTTTTATATCCAGGTTTTTTATAAGCAACTTAAAATTTTACAAAAAATTTTTTACTGAAATGAGTAATTGTTTTAAATCGGAATATATGTTTAAATAAATAAATATATCATTCAAGCCATATGAAAATTTTTATACAACTCTTGTCTTAGGAAAAATTTTTCACCAATGTTTGTGCTACTATACGTCAGAAATTTTGATTAAAAATTTTTCGACACTCCCACAATCCGGTTTTTAGTATATAATTTCATGTAGTGTCATTTTTATGAATTTAAAATTTTTTAAACCAGAAAATCGCGAAGAATACAATTCAGAAAGAAATATTGTTTTAACTATAATTTTTCAAATCCAAATGAAACAATTTTAATTATCTTATAAAATTTTTGGAACTTGATCCATTGGAAATTTCATAGTAAGCTTGAAATGAAATGAATCTGAAATGTTGATTCAAATGAATCATGGATAGAAACAAAATCGGAAGATAAAAAATTAAAAAACCCAGCAATTTTTTTTCACAACTAATTAAAGATAAAAAAGCGGCAAATTCTCCAGCTTTTAGTTTTTTGATACAGTCATTATTTACGCATTTGTCTTGCTAACTTGATATCAAGTTAGCAAGATGTTTAATTTTTAATAAAAAAGAAGAGTGGCAAAATTTATTTTTCCACAACTATTTAACGGCAAAAAAGCGGCAAATTACTGATAAGATACGGTTGTAAGTTTTCGACGTTGTCTTGCTAAGTTGATATGGGATTTTTAATACAAATCTCGATGCACGTCATAGATCATTTATGATGTCAGGACGTTGCAGTGTTGCCTGTTCGTCAGAATAGTCGATGAATGTAGGAATTTTCGAAAATGTAAGGTTATGTTTGTTTGGCTTTGTTATTATTTTAAACGCTGTGACTGCAGACATGCTAACGTGTGCCGTGATATATTAAATTTATATACGTTATTTCGCTTAAATAATAAGTTAACTAATTTGAATGGAACGTGAAAAAGATATTAAAAATTATTCGTAATGCAAAGATAAATACTTAATGTAAATATGAATTTTATAAATTTCTGTAAATATTCAAATATTCAATAAAAAAAATTTGAATAATAAATGTCACTGTCACTCTTTTTCTTCTTTCTTAGTTTTAGGCAATGTTGCTAGATATAAAATGACCAATGCAAAAAAAACGAAAAAGAAGTCACAAAAACCACAAGCAATCAAAAAATATCGTAAAAAAAGCAATAAAATCTAAAAAATGGGAAAAAATCGCAACAAAAATTTTTTGCTTTTTTCGGATTTCTTTTTTATTTTTTCTAATTTTTTCCTTATTTTTTCTCATGGTTTTGTTTTTTTTATTTCTTTCTTTCGTTTTCTAATTTTTTCATTCCTCTGATTTTTTAAAATTTTATTGTGATATTTTTGCGATTTTGTGCAATTTTGTTGTGATTTTTTGAGATATTTTTTGATTTATTGCATTTTTTTTGGCGACTTCTTTTTCATTTTTGTGCGTTTTTTACAATTTTTTGTTCCAATATTTTCTGATTTTTCCATCTGACTTGTTATGATTCTTCTTCCAGTTTTTTCTGGTTTTTTCTAGTTTTTTTGTTTTTTCTTGTTTTTTTTTTCGATTTATTCACTTTATTTATTTTTTTCTCGTTTTCGCTTTTTTTGTCTTTGATTTATTTTTTCTGTTTTTCTTATCTCTTGCGGCTTATTCGATTGTTTACTACTTTTTTCTCATTTTTTTCTTATTCCTTCCATTTTTCCAATTTTTTTATTTTTTTGCTATATTTTGGTATTTTTGCTATTTTTTATGTTATTTTTTGTTTGCTTGGAATTTTTGCGAATTCTTTTTCGTTTTATAGTTTTTGGGCTTTTTATAATTTTTTTTTCTAATGTTTTCTGATTTTTCTTTTAATTTTATCCAATGTTTTCTGTTTTTTCCATTTTTTTCTATTTTTTCCATACATTTGATTTTTTTCTAATTTTTCCTCATTTTTTCTCACGTTATCGTGTTTTTTTTCTCTTCCAAATCTTTTGTATTTTAATTTTTTCTAATTCCTCTGATTTTTTCAATTTTTTTTTGTTTTTTCTGATTTTTTCTATTTTTTCAGTTCCTCCAATTTTTTTTGTACTAATTTTTCAGATTTTTGTTTTTGTTTTCCAATTTTTTTCGATTTTTTCCAAATTTTTTTCATTGTTTTCGTTTTTCCTAATTCTATCTTTTGTTTTTTAATTTTTTAATTTTTGTTTCTTGTTTTTTTTCCGATTTTTCCTATTTTTTTATTTCTTAAATTTTTTTTTTGGTTTTTTTTCCAATTTTTGAGGTTTTTGCTTTTTTTCTTTCTGATTTTTTTGTGTTTTCCGATTTTTCCCATTTTTTCAATTCTTCTACTTTTTTCTCGTTTTCTAATTTTTTGATTATTTTTTCTCATTGTTCTCGTTTCTTTTCTAATTTTGACTTTTTTCCATTTTTTCTTATTACTCCATTTTTTTTAATTTTTTTTCGATTTTTTTTTGCGATTTTTTATGAAGTATTTATCTTTGAATTTCGAACAATTTTTAATATCTTTATTGTTTCGCTGTGACTATAGGCACGCTAACGTGTGCCGCTATATATTAAATTAGAGGCACGTGAATTGCGTCACTATACGTTATTTCCCTTAAATAATAAGTTTGAACATATTTAAGCATGAGTTCTGGTAGCCGAGTGACAAAGTGCCCGCTAATGGTAAAGTGGGCCCAGAGATCAAATCCCACATTGCCTTTTATTTATTTGTTTATTTTTTAAACACAGGGTAGATTTAGATAGTCAAGACTTTTCTTAATAAAATAAATATTTTTCTTTAAATATACAGGCTAGATTTAGATAGTAAAGATAACTTTTAGTAAAATAAATATTGTTTTTAGATCAGATAACAAAGTTTAATGTTTTAACGTGTGAGTAATTTCTGAAATTATCCACAGGTTAACGTGTGTGTAGTCTCGGCCTCTGTTTTAAGTATTTTGATTTTCACGTTCCATTAATATTAGTTAACTTATTATTTAAGGAAAATAAGTATGACGCAATTCACGTGCCTCTAATTTAATATATCGGGGCACGTTAGCGTGCCTGCAGTCACAGCGTATTTTTAAATGTATATATTATATTCAATTATTTTGAAATAAATAAAAAAGATAGCAAACTGTTTATTTTTATTTAAATAAAACAATGTATTAACTGTATTAACGAAGAAAATCAGTTTTTTTATGAGTATAACTGGCAAAGCACAAAAATAAAGACAATATTATAAAATTACGAAAACGTGGAGAAAACTAAATCAACTTGTTGGCATAACCTAAATATCGGTTATCACTAATAGGGGAAAATTTTCAATTTACAATTGGCAACAGCGCATCAAGGCTTACCAATTACTAAAATGTCATTTCTTTTCGATAAATACGAGTTTCATTGGCGTACAAAATGTCAAAATTATTTAATAAAATAATATGGTTTTTTGAGTACTACACATATAATAAAATTTTATAAATTTTATATTATCAAGAATAAGACGTG
Source organism: Neocrepidodera transversa (assembly GCA_963243735.1). Classification (NCBI taxonomy): domain Eukaryota; kingdom Metazoa; phylum Arthropoda; class Insecta; order Coleoptera; family Chrysomelidae; genus Neocrepidodera; species Neocrepidodera transversa. The sequence goes on along the minus strand of OY725344.1, from coordinate 25,775,638 downwards.
AATAAGCTAATATAACTGAGATCATTCTAAAATTGTCAAACTAATAACAATTGCATTTTTCGGGTTTCAGTAGTGTAACTACGTTCATGGATACTCGTGAATATTCGTTAGTTTCCGATTATTTTACATATTTAGTGAAATTTTAATTAGTTGGTAGTACTATAATGAAAGAATGACATCACTTGTGACGTGCATCGGGATTTGTATTAAAAATCCCATAGACATACTTTAATCACGTGTTTCATGCGCCATTTTTTGCACCTCAGGGACTAATACTTTGAAATTCATACCATAATTGTGTGAAAAGAAACAATTGATATTATTTCATAACGATAACTTAATCGATTACTTAATGGTTATGAAAAGTTATTGAAAAAAAAAAAAGATTCAAAAAGCTATCCTGTCGGGGGTTTGAACATGGGTCCTCTTGTATACAAGGCAAGCGTTCTGTTATTCGAGGGACTAAAAATTTTCTATTTCCTCGGGAGTAAAGTGGCGCTTTAGTCCCTAAAATGAGGGAGTAAAATATATGCTTTAGTCTCTGAGGTGCAAAAATAGTATGTACCCGGGGCTGAAGGGCATTATTCTATTATTTGTGATATTCTATTATTTGTGCTTTTCCTACTTCTGATTAGGTTATGTTTGATATTAAATTAAAAAAAAAAAAAAAAAAAAAAAAAAAAAAAAAAAAAAAAAAAAAAAAAAAAAAAAAAAAAAACGCCTCCGCAATCATGTCTCAAGTCACCGTTTGTGAACCACCTGCTGAGCTAATTCTAATAATAACAAGTATCTGCAAAACCTTGTCTTATATTATGAAAATAATGACAGAAAATTGAGACTTTGTTCCATTTAGGATATTTTAGATTTTTCGTGGTTTTTAATGAATAATATAATTACAACAAAATCGTAGAAAATATATGAAAAAGCTTACGACGTTCTCGTAAAATTGTGGCTGGTTTCAATTGTTTCTTATTTGCAGGACTAAAAAATTTTAGTCCCAAGGAAGTAAAAGTGCCACTTTAGTCCCCCAAATACGGGACTAAAGTACCAGTTTCACTCCCCGCGCCGTAAAAAGATGTATTTTTACCACATAAGAAATTAAATATTTAATTTTAATAGTAAATTTTACTTTCCCGGACCCATCAAAGGGAAAGTAAGGTGAACGAGCAAAAACAAAATTGAGATATCGATGGAAATATCCATTTTGAGGTCCCCCAAAAAGATTAAAATCATTTCCAGCGTATGGTCTGTCTGTGTGTCTGTGTGTAATCTTCCACGATAACTGCCGAACCGGACCAATCAAGCTGAAATTTGGTATGTAGGGCCGGTGTGTGCCTAGAATGCGACCATTAGATTTTGGTTTAAATTGGTACAGTAGAAGGTCCTCAAGACCGACATAGATTAAATACACATGTAACAATTTTTTACTTTTTTTAAATTTCAAGGACAAACAATACACTTTAGTGCAAAATGTTGTAGTACAAAGTTTTAGAGCATAAAATTCCCTACAACTCTTGTCTCAAACCTTTTTGTAGAATTTCCAAAAGTTACGCCACTAGAGGGCGCGTAAAAAATCTGCATGTAGGTTTTCTCTAGTTTTTCTTGATTTTGAGGACAAACAATTTATTTTAGTGTAAAATTTTCTTATTCAAAGTTGTAAAGCATTAAATTTTCTTTAAGTTTTATGTTCAACTTTTGATCGAATTCCTCATAGTTTCGCCGCTAGATGGCGAGAAAAATACATATTTAGGATATTCCATTTTTTTTTAAATTGGACGTAAATTATGCTCTTTAGTGCAAAATGTTTCAGTGCAAAGTTTTAAAGCGTAAAATTCCCTACAACTATTGTATGAAAATTTTTCCCGAATTCCGAATTGTTTTCACACGTGATTTTAGGAGATCCTAATTGTAGCAGTGTGACATACAACGTGCGCATGCGCAGCTTATGTCATTATCAACATTGAAATATCAATCACCAAAATAAAAAGTATTAAAAAAAAATATTTCAAAGACGAAACGTTGGTTTAAAAAAATTGATACGCTGTGTTAAGTGATATTTGACCTTATAATTTTCTTCTATAATAAATTAAAACGAAAAAAGTCAATTTCGGTTTTCCCAAATATCTTTGAAATCAGTCCTGATATCTTTATTTTGCAAAAAACATTCAAATCGTCTTGAAAATGCGCATATTTTTGTCTATTTAACCAATTTTGCATCTATAACGGTTTACGAAATCCCAATAGTATTCAACTAATTTTGCGCCACCCTGTACATAGACAATTTGTCGTTTCTCCAATTTTCTGAGAAAACTATGCATTTTTGATAAAAACGTAGCAGGCGTATTTTACATTCTCTACAACTTTTATATTAAATTTTTCTTTTCGAATTAAGCACAGTTTAGCCGTTAGGATATTCGGTCCTTTTGTAGATTTTCAGTGCAAATAATGCATTTTTGACAAAAATACATATAATAGTATATTATACACCAAGAAGTAATTTTTCCCAGCTGAGCATTATTATTATCCCGAGATGCGCATCTCGGGATAATAATAATGCTCAGCTGAGAAAAATCTTCTCTACCGTGGTTTATATACTATTTTTTCCACTACTAGAACATTTAAGCATTTTTACAATGATATTTTTTAGATTTTTTTGGGGTATATATTTGAAAATAATTTAATGGAAGAGAAGCAGTTTGTGAAAACAATTGAATGAGAATATTCAATAAATTAAATTGACATTTCATTATGTTAATTGCTATGTCAATTTCAAAACTTTCAAGTGACGATGAAGACATGAAGAATTCGTATCATTTGACACTTGAAAAACTATTAAATTGATTTTTAGGTTAATTTTAGAATAGGTATTATTGTATAAAACGCACTAATTAATATCAAAATATTTATTACATAACCTTAAACTATTTCAAACCAAAATATATCTGATAACGAATTACTTACCCCTTTTTTATTTGATTAAGTCGAAAATTCACTTTAAAAATACAGGAATTTAATAGAAAGAACTTATTTGCTGTCGAATTTTTACGATTAAAAAAAAACTCCTTTGACAAGCGTAATGACAGTTGCGTATAATTAATTTGAAAGATTTCCTAAGATCGCCTACCTGTGACATCACGTTCAGTCTTCAATTGCTTTTATTATCTACTAGTAGTAGATAATCAAAAATTATCTACTTGTAGGAGAGAAATTTAACTTCTCGACTCAAACGCAGCATAAATAATGACATATCTTCTAATAGTAGTAGTGGAAAAAAAAAGTCAGATTTAACGCCATTAATCATTACAGTTTGTTGTCTATTACTGAGGTATGAACTTATCAGAGCAAGTGGAATTCCCCTAACTCCATAGAAGCTTAGTTTTTCTATTAGAATGTCATGTGAGACACAGTCAAAAGCTTTTGACAGGTCACAAAGCATTACAGCTGTGAGATTTCCCTGTTCAATTTCCTCAACTACATCGCTCACCACATTGAACACAGCTTGTGTGGTAGAACGAGAACGTCTAAAACCATATTGGGAGTCACTGAAGAAATTGTTTATATCAAAATAATTGTACAGTTGATTTTTAATAATCTTTTCAATCACTTTCCCAAAAATTGAAACAATACTTATTGGACGATAATTGTCCATTACCGAAACATCACCTTTTTTGAAAAGGGGTAATACTTTGGAGTATTTCAAAACTTCAGGAAATATGCCAGTGGATAGAATTGAATTAACCAGTTTAGTAAAAGGTTTAATTATAATATTAGAAGTTTCTTTTAAAATTTTACTATTTAACTCGTTTGTATCGGTACATTTAGAATTTTTTAAAGAATTTATTGCGTGAAGAACTTCAGATTCTAGAACAGGGTGAAAGAAAAATGAGCAACAGGGCATAGGAAAGTTTTTAAAACGTAGAAGTTCACTATTTGAAATAGTAGGAATAGATCTTATGATATTGTCTGCGATATTGCTAAAGAAATTATTCACCTCATTGGGAGTGAAATCAGGAGTTACTATATTTTTTTTAGAATAATTACGTTCAAAATTGATTATTTGCCAGCATGCCTTGGCTTTATTATCTGCTCGAGTAATGTATCCGTCGTAAGCAATTATTTTTGCAGTTCTTAATTTATCATTATACTCGCTTTTTAGTTTTTTATAAGTTTTAAAGACGATTGGATCTTTTGTAACATCAGTTATTAATTTAATGGTGGAAAGGTCATTTCTTAAACATTTTAGGTCGCTGTTAAACCAATGTATAGGTGAGTTTTGAAAATTTCGCTTACATTTTTCAATGGAAAGCATTTTGAACTTAGATTTTGGTAAGTATTTATGAGAAAAGTTGACAAAAACGTTATATAGTTACTTTTATCACAAAAGAAACTCCAGTTAATGTCACACAGAGATTGTTGAAACATCTTTATTCCGGTGGCTGTAATAAAACTACTGTAATACGTCTGAGATTTATTCTTTTCCTTTTGACCAACATTAAAATTAATATTGATGTATTGGGCACGGTGGTCAGAAAAACAGGGTTCAAAAACACTAGAAGTAAACAAATCTTATGAAAAGTTAGTTATGATGTTATCTATACAGTTTGATGATGAAGCTGTAACTCTAAGTGTCCTCTTTTATTACAAGTGATAAGCCAAAAGAATTCAGCAAACATTCAAAATTACTAAGCATTTCTGATGGAAATTTAAAATTAATATTAAAATCGCCTAATATAATTAAATTATCGTAATTTTCCACTAATTTATTGACTACAAGTTCAAAATTCATCAGAAAAACATCCGAATTTCCTTTTCCAGATCTATAGACAGTTAAAATTGTGATTTTTATGGATGGTAAATGTATTGCAGAAAATTCTGCATTTTGTTCGCTGATGTATTCCTTCAAATCAATAATAATATATTTCAGACAATCTTTGGTATTATTCTTTATGTAAATTGCTACACCACCGTGAATATTTATTAGATTAAGACATGTTTCACTCTGCCAATGTTCAGAGAAACAGACAACATCAAAATTGTGATCGACAATAAAAGCATTTATCATCCACTTTATTAGAGATGCATTGTAAGTTTATATGAAATATACTCACCACACTCTGATGATTAATGTTTTTAGAAATATTAAATTCTTTTAAAATATGAGAATCTTTTAAAATATAAGAATTATATCCGATATCTAGATCTCTTCGTCCATTTTCCGGTGATGGTGAAAATTTGTTCTAAAATGGCGTCATCACCCATAGCAACTGCTACTTCCGGTTGTGCGATTGGCACCAAAATCTAATCAGATCTAATTTAGGGTATCAGAATCCTGTATGCAAAATTTCAATTTTTTTTATTCAGTAGTTTTTGAGTTATCGTTACTACAACATCCATCCAAACACACACACACACACACACTAACACACACACACACACACACATACACACACTAGCACACACACACACTAACACACATACACACTAACACACACACACACAGACATCATCGCGAAAATATTAAAATCGTATTCTAGGGACCCTAAAACGTGTTTATTCATTGAAAACTCACTACCCAATTTTTAGCATGATTCCTATACCTCTCTTATCTGAAGGGCGAGAGGTAAAAAGGGGAAAGGTCAAGAGACAGTTTGATTGATTTGATTGCTCCGAACCTCGCTACGCTCGGCGCAGAGTGGTTGGTAGGGGAAAATTGGAATTGGTAGGGGAAATAATAATTCCAACTTTCCCCCACAATCTACTCCGAGCTGAGCGGAGAAATCAAATCAATCAAGCTCAACGACATAAAGTAGGGGAAAAGAGTTAAGAAAGAAATTAGCAAAAAAGTAGGAGAAAAGTAAAAAAAAAAATTGAAAAAAGTTGTAAACATAAAAAAACAGTACAAATGTAGAGAAAAATTCGGCTGTGTTACCCCAGAACTTTCCCGGCTCGGCTGTAGAGAACAGAATTATTTGAATTACAAATGATGAAGCATTACATTAATTTATGGAACAAAATTTAAATATCATGCCGATTAATATTTCTACAGAATTGATACTTCAATTACGATAATGACATAAGCGGGCGCATGCGCACATTTATAGCACACTGACACATGGGTGAACACTTTTGTTAATTGGAGAAAAAGTTTGATACAAAAGTTGTAGAGAATATTATCCTCTACAACTTTCCACTAGAATAATTTGCACTAATCTCATTGTTTGTCTTCAAAATAAAAAAAATCTGATGTAGTCAGCACATCACCTCTCGCCATTTTTGAATCAACAATTTACAGGTTGACACAAAAAAGTATGAAAAAAAATTATTTCTTTGTAAATCTGGCAACAATGGCAAAAGTTTCGAAAATTTTAATGAGGTGAAAATAAACTATAGGGTATACAAAATATATGTGTAAAACTTTATTGTCGTTTTGTATAATAATGGCGTCAAGCCATAGCAACTGCCACTTCCGGTTGTGCGATTGGCGCCAAAACCTAATCAGATCTAATCTAGGGTATCAGAATCCTGTATACAAAATTTCAAATTTTTTTATTCAGTAGTTTTTGAGTTATCGTTACTACAACATCCATACAAACACACACACTCACACACATACACACACACACACTAACACACACACTAACACACACACACACACACACTAACACACACACACACATACACTAACACACACACACACACACAGACATCATCGGGAAAATATTAAAATCGTATTCTAGGGACCCTAAAACGTGTTTATTCATTGAAAACTCACTACCCAATTTATAGCATGATTCCTATACCTCTCTTATCTGAAGGGCGAGAGGTAAAAAGACGAAATCCATAAATGTGTATATTTTTCGCCAAACTATGGCAATTCGAAAAACGTAAAAGGAAATTTGGTGCTCTACAACTTTGCACTAGAAAATTTTGCACTAAAGTGCATTGTTTGTCTTCGAAATTTGGAAAAACTACAAGCACATTTTTTGTGCGCCCTCTAGTGGTGCAGCGATTGGAAATTCTGGACAAAGATTGATACAAACATTGTAGGACATTTTATGCTCTGCTCTAAAACTTTGCACCACATCATTTTTCACTAAAGTTTATTGTTTGTCCTTAAAATTTAAAAAAATTGCAAAAAATCTTACACGTTTATTCAATCAATGTCTACTGTCCCAATATGATCGTATTCGAGACAAACACCAACCCTTTATACCAAATTTCAGCTTGATTACTCTAAAGGTTCGGAAGTGATCGTGGAAGAATACACACAGACATACAGACACACAGACAATCAGACACACAGACAATTAGATACTCAGACATACAGACAATTAGATACTTAGACACCCAGGCACATAGACACATAGACACACAGACACATAAATACACAAACACACAGACACACAGACACACAGGCACACAGGTACACAGGGATACAGGCAGAACTTACTCTGGAAATAGTTTCAATCTTCGGGGGGGGGGGGACCTTAAAATGGATCTTTCCATCGATATCTCGAATTTTTTTGCTCGTTCACTATATGTTCCCTTTGATGGGACCGAAACGACGGCGAATTCTGGAAAAAGTTTCATACAAAAGTTGTAAGGAATTTTATGCTTTTATAACTGTGTTTAAAAATTTTGCCGTAAAGTGCATTATTTATCCTCAAAATCTTGAAAAGTTCCGGAAAACCTTGCACATTTTTTCGCCTCATCTAATGGCCAGACTATGTAGAATTCTGGAAAAAGTTTAATTCAAAAAATGTGGGGAATTTTATGCTTCATAACTCTGATTGCACAAATTTCATGCATTGTTTATCTTCAAAATCTGGAAAATATATGGAAAACCTACTTGCACATTTTTTTCGCCCTATTTAGTAGCGGGACTATGGGAAATTCTAAAAAAAGTTTCATATAAGTGTTACAGAGAATTTTATGTTTTACAACTTTGTATCAAAAAATTATGCCGTAAAGTGCATTGTTTGTTCTCAAAATCTGGAAAAATTCTGGAAAATTACTTGCACATATTATCGCACCATTTAGCGGAGAAACTATGCGGAATTCTGGAAAAAGTTTCATAAAAATTTGTAGTTAATTTTTTGCTTTACACCTTTTTTGAAAAATTTTGCCCTAAAGTGCATTCTTTGTCCTCAAAATCTGGAAAAATTCTGAAAAACCTACTTTCACATTTTTTTCGCACCGTCTAGCGACGAAAATATTGGAAATTCTGAATAAAGTTTCAAAACAAAGTTGTGGGAAATTGTATTCTTCATAACTGTGAAGGCAAAAATTTCGCAGTAAACTGCATTGTTTTTCCTTAAAATCTGGAAAATTTCTGGAAAACCTACTTGAACATTTTTTTCGCGCTATCTAGCAGCGTGACTATGCGGAATTCTGAAAAAAGTTTCTTACAAAAGTTGTAGGGCATTTTATGTTTAACAACTTTCTTTTAAAAAATTTGCCGTAGAATGCATTGTTTGTCTTCAAAATCTGGAAAAAGTCTGTAAAACGTACTTGCATACATTTTTTCCGCCATCTAGCGGCGATACTATGCGGAATTCAGGAAAAAGTTTCATATAAAAGTTTGTCCTCAAGATCTGGAAAAATTCTGAAAAACCTGCTTGCACATTTTTTCGCGCTATCTAGATGCGAAACTATTGGGAATTCTGGATAAAGTTTCATACAAAAGTTTGTCCTCAAATCTGGAAAAATTCTGTAGAAAATTTAAATATCTAAAATACCTCTGTGTTACATTTTTTCCGGAAAATTGGAAAAACCATAAAAAACCCCAAAATTATTTATATTATAATTATCTTCATTCTTTCAAAACAAAAATTCAATTACCATCAATGGGAGGTGGGTTCTGTTTTAAGAAAAAATCATAAATTTTAACAAAAGATATAAATAATACATTTTATGTGTCCTGTTAGCTTCGTCTTCTTTTCTAAACTTTGTTGACGCTATTTGTAATGAATCACAGCTCTTCCAATTTCTTCTTATTTTTCTTTATTTTCTTAATTGTTGTTCCTGTCAATCTTCATAATCAGTCTATGTATCCCCAAAGCATATTTTCTTCTGGACCATTTCCTTCCTTATACCTTAGATGAAAAGTTTTTTTTTTTTTTGAATAAAAGTTTTTACTAAACTTGTAATAGTTTTAACATATGTTTATTTTCTTCATTTTGTATATAAATTCAGCCATTATTATATCTTAACATTCAAAAAATCCATCTCTTAAATAAAAAAATTATGACTTTTATCAATCATTAAATTCAACTCCCCCTCTTTCTTTTTTTTATCAAACAAAACAAGTCATTACTTGATTCTTAAAAATTGTCCAAAATATTTTTATATACTGAATGATTTTTTTTTAATTTTCCTACTTAAATTTTAAATTACTATTTTTCCAAATATAAAACAAATTTTATTGCTATTGAAATTTCATTTCGATATCCAAAATTGTTGATTATACCAAAATTTTTATTTATATACCAAATTACTTTAAATTAAATCATTATATTCAATTATAAAAATTTTCGAATATAATTTTTATCATAAATTAACTTCTATAAAGCATAAAAATAAATGATTCCATTATAATTTATATTTATTAAAACGCACCCTTTTTTTGACTGCCCCTTTTCTCGTTGCTGTGGGAAAATTTTCAGTAAATCGGCATTTTTTCGTCTTGGAATTGTAACGCCTATGCATTATGGGTACTTTATTATTACGTCCATTATTTTTTACTCTTAATCTAAAAGCATAAAAATGCACGGTTTTATTATTTTTGAAATATTATTAAGTTTAAACCATTTATCCATTACGCCATTTTTATTGTCCCGTTTTTTCTGTCATTTTTTTTTATCCATTAATTTGTAACTATAAAATATGCACCCTTCTTCGTCCTGTGGGAACCAAGCAGAATAAGATGCCATTTTTATGTACCTATATAAAGAAAATAATCTGATATTTGCGTAACATATTCTTCTGAAAAAAAAAATGAGTGAGGCCTGAAAATCCTGAAAAATTTAAACACTGACAGATATTAATATTCAAGGATTTAAATTTACATTCTACTATTATTCATCGAATTGACGATGATTATATTAAAACAAAATATTGTTTACTTAATATTAATTTTAGTTTAATTTATCCAATTATACTTTCACGAAATATTTTCTTAGAATAAATGTACGAGTACCAGTTATAGCAAAGGCCATTTTTTGTTTTTTAACCATTGGTTTTATTTATTAACTACCGGGTATAACGAGTTTGAAATCGATAACCGACCTTGTCTACTAAAACACGAGATAAATCCACACCCATCGCTTATATGAAGGTCAATATCCATCGCCAATGAACCGATAAATTTTTCAAAAAAAAGAAACAATAAAATTTAAAGTAAAATTTAGGACAATGTTTTATTAAAAATTATCTTTTAATCAGTAACATTATCTAATTATTAAGCAAATACATTTTGTGAATTTATCATGTAGAGAGTGGCCCAAATAATAATTGATAAAGAAATTGAAATTATAAACATTGTATTTTAACAATTTAATTACTGTGAATATATAAGTATGTTTTATTAATCTATTTATTTATTTTTCTTTTTGAAAATATTAGGTCTGAGAAGTTACACCTGAAAATAAATAAAGGACACATATTCATTCAGATCGTAATCAAATATAATCTAAACGTTTGTATATATCGTTTTCTCCTATTAATTTTACTTTATTAAATCAATAAGAACACAATAAGTATTATTTATTTAAATACCAATTAAAGTAAACAATATTAATCAATATACACTGAGGGGCAGAATCACGCAACAGTGTTTTTCATTATTTCAATACCAAGGATATTAGGGCCAGAATCACGCAAAATATCCTTCTACCATCACTAGGGGCAGAATCACACAAATTGCTTAACAAATGGAACATCTACTGAGTACTAAGGGCAGAATCACGCAGAGTACTCCAGAATCACGCAACAGTGTCTCTCATCATTTAAATACCAAGGATATTGGGGACAGAATCACACAAAATATCCTTCTACCAGCACTAAGGGCAGAATCATGCAAAGTGCTTAACAAATGGAACATCTACTGGATACTAAGGGCAGAATCACGCAGAGTACTCCGTTCGTACACTAACGGGCAGAATCACGCAACAGTGTCTCTAATCATTTAAATACCAAAGATATTAGGGGCAGAATCACACAAAATATGCTTCTACCAGGACTAAGGGCAGAATCATGCAAAGTGCTTCACAAATGGAACTTCTAATGAGTACTAAGGGCAGAATCAGGCAGAGTACTCCGTTCCTACACTGAGGGGCAGAATCACGTAACAGTGTCTCTAATCATTTAAATACCAAGGATATTTGGGACAGAATCACACAAAATATCCTTCTACCAGCACTAAGGGCAGATTCACCGGTTCCATTTAGAATTGGTATGTGGGGATTTTTGCGGTTGGAGATAATGTATTGTTTTCCAAAATTAAAACGGCGGTTTCAAGATGGCGAAGGAGGTTTATGATTATGAACGGATTCTATTAAAATTTGATATGTGGGGGTTTTAGAGGGGTCGAAGACTTTGAATTTTTTGTCAAAATTAATAAATTCAAGATGACGGATGATATTTATGATTATAAACCGATTCCATTCAAAATTATCATGCGGGGCCTTTTGAGGTCGGAGATTATGATTTTTTGTAAAAATTAATAATTTCAAAATGAGAACTCCAAGATGGCGGACAAGATTTATCATTCTAGACAGATTCAAAATTGGTATGTGGGGGTTGTTGGGATCAAACATTATTAATTTCTTATCAAAATAAATAAATTCAAGATGGCGACTCCAAGATGGCGGACGATATTTATGATTATGGACAGATTTTAATAAAAATTTGTACGTGGGGGGTGCTTAAGGTCGGAGATTAAGATTTTTTTCTCTATAATAATAAATCAATCGAACGAAATAAGGTATACTACAATTGAGAATATATCTCGTAGTAAGCGTACATATTTTGATAACTTTTTTTCTGTTAATGAACATCTCGAGAAACATTACCTTTGATTTTTGAAGGAGTAATGTGGCGCCAAAACATTTATTTAAACTCATGATTACGTCAGTACCCTAGTCACGTCACCACTCTCAAAAACGGGAAATGAGAGAGGAAATAGTGAAGACGGGTTTGCACTATTCAAAAAAATCTGATGTGGCCAGCACATGACCTCTCGCCATTTTTGAATCAAAAATTTACAGGTTGACACAAAAAAGTATGAAAAAAAATTATTTTTTTGTAAATCTGGCAACAATGGCAAAAGTTTCAAAAATTTTAATGAGATGAAAATAAACTATAGGGTATACAAAATATATGTGTAAAACTTTATTGCCGTTTTGTATAATAATGGCGTCATCACCCATAGCAACTGCCACTTCCGGTTGTCCGATTGGCACCAAAATCTAATCAGATCTAATCTAGGGCATCAGAATCCTGTATGCAAAATTTCAAATTTTTTTATTCAGTAGTTTTTGGGTTATCGTTACTACAACATCCATCCAAACACACACACACACACTAACACACACACACACACTAACACACACACAGACATCATCGCGAAAATATTAAAATCGTATTCTAGGGACCCTAAAACGTGTTTATCCATTGAAAACTCACTACCCAATTTTTAGCATGATTCCTATACCTCTCTTACCTGAAGGGCGAGAGGTAAAAATCTGCAGCTCATTTTTACCTCTCGCCCTTCAGGTAAGAGAGGTATATTAATCATGCTAAAAATTGGGTAGTGAGTTTTCAATGAATAAACACGTTTTAGGGTCCCTAGAATACGATTTTAATATTTTCGCGATGATGTCTGTGTGTGTGTGTGTGTGTTAGTGTGTGTGTGTGTGTTAGTGTGTGTGTTTGGATGGATGTTGTAGTAACGATAACTCAAAAACTACTGAATAAAAAAATTTGAAATTTTGCATACAGGATTCTGATACCCTAGATTAGATCTGATTAGATTTTGGTGATAATCGCACAACCGGAAGTGGCAGTTGCTATGGGTGATGACGCCATTATTATACAAAACGGCAATAAAGTTTTACACATATATTTTGTATACCATATAGTTTATTTTCATCTCATTAAAATTTTCGAAACTTTTGCCATTGTTGCCAGATTTACAAAAAAATATTTTTTTTTCATACTTTTTTGTGTCAACCTGTAAATTTTTGATTCAATAATGGCGAGAGGTCATGTGCTGGCCACATCAGATTTTTAAATATGCTAAGGTTTCCACTGTTAGCGAAACAATTTGTCATTTCTGGGAAAGAGTTCAGTAAGTGATGTTGGGAGAACTTTTATAACCTCAATTGGAAAAAATCTGATGTGGCCAGCACATGACCTCTCGCCATTTTTGAATAAAAAATTTACAGGTTAGCACAAGAAAGTATGAAAAAAAATTACTTTTTTGTAAATCTGGCAACAATGGCAAAAGTTTTGAAAATTTTAATGATACGAAAATAAACTATAGTATATACAAAATAAATGTGTAAAACTTTATTGCCGTTTTGTATAGTAATGAGGTCATCACCCATAGCAACTGCCATTTCCGGTTGTCCGATTGGCACCAAAATCTAATCAGATCTAATCTAGGGTATCAGAATCCTGTATGCAAAATTTCAAATTTTTTTATTCAGTAGTTTTTGAGTTATCGTTACTACAACATCCATCCAAACACACACACACACACACACACTAACACACACACACACAGACATCATCGGGAAAATATCAAAATCATATTCTAGGGACCCCAAAACGTGTTTATCCATTGAAAACTCACTACCCAATTTTTAGCATGATTCCTATACCTCTCTTATCTGAAGTGCGAGAGGTAAAAATAACAAATAGAAATTCATTGAATTTTTTTCTAAATAAAATACCAATTATGCAAGAGGAAAGGTAAGAAAATAATATTTCCCTTGTTTCGTTGAAATCGTATAAATAACTATTAGAAAGCCAAAGTTTGCTGTATTTTCCTACTTCTCTTATGTAGTAGAAAAATATTCAATATGATCGATTTTCTCCAATGATTATATAACTACTGTTATAGTTCTTCTGGTCCATTATAACAGATTTTTCATTTCTGCATATAACAGAAATTTTGATATTATTCCCTAACAACACAAAGTAAATCTCAGGGACGTCCTCTATTTGCTACTGGGACGTCCCTAAAATATCCTTTTGTGAGACATGGTACGTAATAGGGACTTTCCACCAAAAAGGACACATATTGGATGTCTTTCTGGTACGTTCCAGGGATATAATAAGGTAGGTAGGTTCAATGTGAGGGGAGAGTTTGCTCGCCCCTCCACTGCGGCCACTAGAGGCCTATTGTGGCTCACCCCTATGGGCTATAATTCACCAAACAATCCACACCTTCTCACGAAGTCTATGGTTGATTTAGGTGAAGCTTTCTTGAAGTCGGTAGGCTTAAGCTGTACGAAACCAAACGTACGAAGACTATTCATTTCCAGGGTAGGGCAGGAATATGAAATAGCTTTTTCAGATGGTACCGCAGACAGTGCCCTAAGCAGTACAATTAGGATAGGTGGATCACTTCTACTCCATTCTAGGATCTGCGATAGGGTGCTACCTGAGGGTTTGACTAAAAACACCTTAGAGTGAGCTGACCCAGGAATACCTTTTCAGTGCTGGAGAGTTTTCCTCTCGACCCATTTCCAGATAGTGTCTTTGGTACTGCTTTTACCTATGCCAAAAAATGGTTCAGGTCCAATGAACTCGGATTCTGCACCTCTTCTCGCAAGAGTGTCGGATTTCTCATTGCCCTCTACCCCTTCGTGCCCATGTACCCAGAGTAGTGTTACTCTGTTACTAGTGGCAAAGCGATCCAAGGATTCGATGCAGTTCCACACCAGCTTAGTGTATTGATATACCAAGATCCAACAAAGGATATCAAAGAGTCACTCTAGAGATGTTCCAGGGACATTACTGGGATATATGAGGACTTGCTCTAATGTCCCGTTTTTTTAAATTTTAATTTAATTTGAATTATTTCCTTTAAAATATGGAAAATACTAAATCCAAAGATGTTCAACACAAATCGACTGTTATGCAAAACTGGTTACTTAGTCTACTTTTCCTGTCAAGCCGCGAGGATACCTTCACACGATCCATTTTATTAATATGTACCCAATAGACTGATAAATATACCATATACAGTGTCATCCTCAAAGTATGCACCATGTGGGAAACTTATTTATTAAGGGTTTACGACAAAAAATTTGTGCTTACCCTAAAACCAAACATGCACTAAGAAATTATAGTATAACACACGTAAAATACGAGGAGCGTTCAAAAATTTGATTTTGAGACAAGATTAAAGTAAGTACCCTTATTTTAAAAAAAATTCGGAAAATGTTTTTTGAAAAAGTTGTTCAGCGTTAAAAAATACATCTAGATTTGAAGTCATGGCCATCTAAGTGAAGTTTTATTTTAGACAAGAAAAACTCCTCAAAATAAACGTAATTAGTTTGTACCGAAATACTTATTTTATTTTGATGTTTTGTGATTTAAGTTCGTGTTAAAATACTGTACAAATTTGATCAATAAAAATAACTTTGCACCAAAAACATTGAAAATTACTTTGCTCTTCAAGAAAATTGTCTGTAGTTGCATAATTTGTAATATTACAGGCTTTTTAAATAAACCATCGTATACAGGATGTTGTCTATTTATCGTTTGAGGCAATTTTTTTTTCGGAGTTGTTCCCATTTTAAAAAATGGATAAAAAAGTAAAACTTCACTTAGATAGCCATGATTTCAAATCTAGATGTATTTTTTTAATGCTGAACAATTTTTCTAAATAACATTTCCCGAGATTTTTCAAAATAAGGGATTACTCTTGTTTCAAAATCAAAATTTTGAAAGCTCCTCATATATTTCGTATGTTTTACTATATTTTATTGGTGCATAATTGGTTTTAGGAGATGCACAAACTTTTACCAAGAATATCTTTTGGTCAAAAATCGCTTTATAACATTTATTATTATAAACATTTAAATACAAACAATTTTACAATTTATTTTAAACATTTATTGATAATGCCATTTAAGTCATTATATCCATAAACAATTGTAAGTGAGTAGTTATATAGTTTCTTATATATTTTTTAAATTTAAATAGTTTGGGTTCTTTTTTAATATCAATTGGGATTAAGTTATAAAATTTTGGACCGAAGAAAAAGAGCGATCTTTGAGTTACAGTTTTTTTAAAGTACGGGACATTTAGATCCATATTTGCTAAAGATCGTGTTAATTTGCTGTCTTTGTAGTTAAATTTGTTGGGGTTGTTATATATGTTTTGAATGCTGCTATAGATATAAAGTGTCTTAATACTAAATATTTCAGTTTCCTCATATAACTTTTTCCTTGAATATAGTCTTGCTTTTTTAAATATAATTCTAAGTAAGGTGTTTTGAACTGTCTCTAAAATCTTGAGTGTTGTATTATAACTTCCACCCCATGCAACAATGCAATATCTTAAAACCGATTCTGCAAGTGAGTTATAGACTATTTTTAACTTTTTTTCGGAGAGAATATCCCTTAAGGTGTAAAATTTGTGCATTAATGCTCTTAATCGCTTACTCACGTCGGTAATATGTTCCGACCATCGCATATGCTGATCGACAATAACACCCAGGTATTTTATAGAGTAGATTTTATCTATTTTTGAACAATTACAATTTTTATATGATATACATTGGGGTTCATGTAATTTTATAGTATAGTTAGTTGGTTGATATACAGTTGTAGGATTGAAAGTGATATATTTTGTTTTCTTGACATTTAGTGCGAGTTTATTGAAATTAAGCCACATGCTAATATTTTTTAAGTTATTTTCTGCACTTGTCCTCCCAATTTTTACCAGTAAAGATTATGGCAGTGTCATCGGCATAGCTAATTAGGTGTCCATTAAATTTATTTATTTTTGTAATATTATTTAGATATAAAATAAAAAGCAATGGTCCTAGCACTGTGCCCTGTGGAACACCAATTTTTATTATGGATTTAGAACTTAAATCAGTACCTACTTTTACTCGTTGAACTCTATCTTTTAAGTAATCTGATATGAGCTTTAACGCAATCCCCCTGACACCATAATTATTTAACTTATCTAATAGGATTTCATGAGATTCCGTGTCGAAAGCCTTGGCTAAGTCGAGAAAAATTGCAATGCACTTTAAAGACTCATCCAAAGTTCTCACCGTATTTTCCACCAAGTCTACCACCGCATTTTCTGTGTTTGAGTTCTTAACGAAACCATATTGTTTTTTCGTTATAACGTTATTTAAATTAAAGTATTCAAGCAGTCTTTCTTTTAACACCATCTCAAATATTTTCGCAAAATTGCTTAATAAGGAGATGGGCCTGTAATTATTAACCTTACTTGCATTTTCAGATTTATAAATAGGTGTCACCAATGATTCTTTCCATTGAAGGGGTATTTTCCCACTCTGGAAACATAGATTTATTATATGTGCTAATGGCTCTGAGATAGACTGATGAACACTTTTTATAGTTTTTACCTGTATTTTATCAGAGCCAGGTGCACAATTATTTTTTAACTTTGATATTAGTATGATTATCTCCATATTATTTACTTGTTTTAGAAAAATATTTGACTAGACTTTATCATTAATTGTGAATTTTTCAGGTAAGGTAACCGGAGGTATTTTATTTAGCCGCTTTTTAAATGTTTTTAAATTTATTTTATTTTTAGGTAACACCGGAGAAATGGAAAAATTATGTTAAGCACTGCAATTATCAATAACGTCTGGGAACAAGAAAAATTTATAGATGCTTCAAATATTCTTCCAATTATTATTAATTTGGACGAATCTGATCAATCTGAATACCATAAAGAATGCTGTGACGAAAACTAAGATGCATTGTTTTATACAGGGTGTTTTTTAAAAAGTTTCCACCCCCGATTTAGGCTTACCCCAATAATTTTTGGCAAAAATGGCGAGACACGTCGATTTTTGATTTGATGGGGACAAAATTTTTGATAACAAACATCACTCTAACCCCTCCACCCCTCGCCCCTCAACTTTAAAATTTAAATGGGGAACATACCATGTGTGGCACATCAGGGAAAAGGTAATTCAATGCAGAATTCAAATCACTAAGTTTAATTTTTTTACTACCCCCCTTAACAGAAGTACAGGGTGTTTTTTCCTACCCTCACTTTACTCTCGCACAATAATTTTTGAGAAAAATAGTGAGACACGTCGACTTTTGATTTAAAGGAAACGAAATTTTTGACAAAATTTGTCGCTCTACCTTAACCCCCTTCACCCCCACCCCCCGTAACATGAAAATTTGAATGGGCGATACACCATGTGTGGCACATCAGAGGAAAGGTAATTCAATGCAGAATTCAAATCACTAAGTTTAATTTTTTTACTACCCCCCTTAACAGAAGTACAGGGTGTTTTTTCCTACCCTCACTTTACTCTCGTACAATAATTTTTGAGAAAAATAGTGAGACACGTCGACTTTTGATTTAAAGGAAACGAAATTTTTGACAAAATTTGTCGCTCTACCTTAACCCCCTTCACCCCCACCCCGTAACATGAAAATTTGAATGGGCGATACACCATGTGTGGCACATTAGAGGAAAGGTAATCCACTGCTAGGACAAAAAAACATTACATAATTTGTATCAATAATATTATCAGTTTATTGTTAGGTATTTAAAAGAAGGTAAAAATAACAAAAAATACAGCAATTGCTCAAAATGTTGTCCATCGTGTGCTAAACAAAAGTCAAGTCTGTCTTGGAATTCTTGCCTAACATTTTGAAAAATTTTCCTAGTAATGGATTGACATTCTCTTACAATTTGTACCCGTAGGTCATCAATAGATGTAGGTTTAGTTTTGTAAATTACTCACTTTAGATGACCCCAAAGCCAGAAATCGCAAGGAGTCAAATCTGGAGATCTCGCAGGCCATTCTATTGCTCCTCTTCTACCGATCCAACATTGTGGGAAATGGTCATCTAGCCATTGTCTGACTGGTAAATGATAATGAGGACCAGCCCCATCTTGTTGAAAATGTAATAGATTTTCATCTAGAGCAGGATTTCTTACTTCATCTACCTGATTTTCAAGCTCCTGAGTAATTAGCGGGTCAATGGTAATTTCTAGCATTCCTAGGTATTTTTGAACAGTTAAATTCCCATCTACGAATAATGGCCCAATAATTTTATCGCCCAGTATGCCAGCCCGAACATTAAGTTTCCTCACAAAATTGAACTCTTCTATCCGGATCATCTTCATGAAGTTGCTGATGGATTTGCATCTTGTAAGGTCGATATTTATTATTTTTTAATACTTGTCGAACTGATGAAACTGAAAGTCCAATATTAGAGGCTACTTTGCGAAGAGAAGATGCTGGTTCCATTGCAAAATTTTCCAGAACTTCGACTTCTGTTACTTCGTCCAATACCCTAACTGCCGTCCTTTTTTTATTTACTACAGATCCAGTTTCCCCAAACTTCATAACAAGTTTTCTAATGTAAGTATGACTTACTTGCAAACCGGAATGTTCTTCATTAAAAGAGTAGCAGCTCTTCTCGAACATCTGTTCGCGGAGCCGTAAATGAAAATCATTTCAATTCTCTGTGCTCTAGTGTAGATCATTTTCAATGTTTATTTGATAAATAATTTTAAACAAGTGAGTTTATAGGTTGGTTTTTGCCAAAGGTACTCTTATTTTTTGTAGAAACAAAAAGTGATTTGCTGATAATTCAGAAAAATAAACGAACAGGTTCCTAAAAAGTACCTTAATAGTACCGATTAGCAAAAAATTTTAAAATCCACACAGAATTGTAAGAGAACCTCAATAAATTAATTCACAGGGAAATTTTTCAAAATGTTAGACAAGAATTCCGAGACAGACTTGACTTTTGTTTAGCACACGATGGACAACATTTTGAGCAATTGCTGTATTTTTTTTTATTTTTACCTTCTTTTAAATACCTAACAATAAACTGATAACATTATTGTGTTTTTTTGTCCTAGCAGTGGACAAAGGGTATGATTTGAATTCTACATTGAATTACCTTTCCTCTGATGTGCCACACATGGTGTAACGCCCATTCAAATTTTCATGTTACGGGGGGGGGGGGGGGTGAAGGGGGTTAAGGTAGATCGACAAATTTTGTCAAAAATTTCGTTTCCTTTAAATCAAAAGTCGACGTGTCTAACTGTCAGTAGATAGAACGTCCTTTAACTTTAAAGATTCAGTAAGTAAAGGCAATGACGTTTAGAATAAAATTTTACAAGTTGATTTCTTGTACAATTGTCACAATCTAAACGTCATTGTCATTAGTTACAGAACCGTTAAAGTTAAAGAACGTTCTATCTACTGAGTATAACTATTTTTCTCAAAAATTATTGTGCGAGAGTAAAGTGAGGGTAGGAAAAAACACCCTGTACTTCTGTTAAGGGGGGTAGTAAAAAAATTAAACTTAGTGATTTGAATTCTGCATTGAATTACGTTTTCCCTGATGTGCTA
This sequence comes from Neocrepidodera transversa, assembly GCA_963243735.1. Classification (NCBI taxonomy): domain Eukaryota; kingdom Metazoa; phylum Arthropoda; class Insecta; order Coleoptera; family Chrysomelidae; genus Neocrepidodera; species Neocrepidodera transversa. The sequence continues at coordinate 25,755,024 of OY725344.1, read as the reverse complement.
CACATGTTATGTTCCCATAGATAAATAAAAATAGAGATATCATTGTTTACAAAATTCTGGACGCCAACAACACCTCACAGTCTAAACCACCAAGAGGTATAAAGTCACAATGATCATTCATTGTTACCAAACTTATTTTTAAATTTGAGTATATACTGAAGTATATTTTAATAAAGGATCAGAAAGACTTTTATTAGTGGTAATTCTATAATGAATATATTAAAATTTAACTGACGTTAAAAATATGACGTATGTTAAATAATGAAAGCAATTCTGCACATTCATGTTTAATTTTAACATGTCACAATTTACGTATTAGTTCATTTATACCGCAAAAATTTATTCCGCAAGCAGAAATATGTTAAAAATTTAACATAAATGTGTTACTTTGACGTTCTAAATTTTGGAAATTAACGGGTACCCTATTAGTAGGCTTTAAAACTTAACGCATAAGAAAATCTGGCTTTTGATGGATTAATTAATCTTGTATTAGAAGAAAATCATGAAAATAAGTTGAGAATGTATGTTTAAATAAGGGTTTTGCAATAAGTAATTTGAATGGTTAAGAAATAATATTTTATTTGTAGCCCTTGTAAATCTTTTGTCAATAGGTATAGATTGTCCAACAACTAAAACGACACCTCCAACGTCCCCACTTCTCTAATTTTCCTTTTGTTCTTTCGTTCCCCACTTCTCTAATTTTTAACCAAACGGTCGGTTTAGTAGTTGGACAAAGTTTAGTAAGTAGTTGGTTTGTTGTAGAAGGCGAAATAATCAATTAACCAGGAATTTGCGAGTCGCCAACAATCCATTTGAATTTGTGACCTTCCAAGTAGTTTACCATAAACTCTTTTTGAAAGGTCATTAGACCGTTTCTTTTTTCCATATGTTGTATTTATTTATATAAACAATAAATTATAGAATGGATGAAATCACTTCGAAAGCATATATTGAATGACATTCAATTATTTCAATTGACATATCCGATGAACTGTATACTATGAAATATACAGTTCATTGGACATATCATAAACCTTAACCCTACTTTTTCTTCTTTTTATTAATAATTTGAACTACTTTTAACGCATGTTTATTCGATTGAAAATTTAGCGCGTATTTAGTGTTTTTAGAGTTCATTGGTGATTTAGAGACTTACGTTAGATAAATATGGTTAAACAGGCCAAGTGAGCAAAAAATTGGACTATTTAAATCAAGTTTTATCGTTTCACAAGTAAGTTTATTTAAGTTTATATTTCTGAACCATGGGCGTTCTTACATGTTTTTGAGAAAAAAAACTACTGCAACCACAAATTTTTCAAGAATCCATTTCAAGGTAAAATTTATCAAAATAAGTAGATACACATGTACATAATTTTATAATACATTCATGAATAAAATCAATTCCCTTATTTTATGGTTCCTCCTCGATATTCTGCAGTGTTGAAGATATTAAGATATTATAATGAATTGTCATTAATTAAATGCCTATACAGTTAAACAGCATAACTGATATTTATGAACTATATATTCCTTTTCGTTTCGTTACTACAAAAAGAATGAAGAACAGTTCTACCAAGCTTCTCAACTACTTAGTAATTTATTACATATTAATTGGAGTTTTGTTGCGTATTATACTCTACTGTATTTGCTTAGATTATTATTTTTTTGAATGAATGTAATTATTGGTATTTGTAAAGACTAACTTAAACTGTTGTTTTTAAGATATTACATATCCTCTAGGTATAGGTAATTCTAGTTAATAGTTAAGGCAAATATTGGAAATTTTACTGTATAATATAAAAGTTTCTCTCTTTTAACTGTTAGCTATAATCAGTATTTTGTTGAAGTTTTAATTAATCTTTATTTTTTCTATTTTATTATTACTTTTTAAGTAATTTCCTTTTCATTCTATCTACCAAGAGATTAATTTTTCATTGTCTGCAATTTCAAGTATTAATTTTCGCCATATCGAAGAAATTTACCCTTTACCGTTACGCCTATGTATATACTTTTAAAAGTGACGTCATACTCACTCCCAAACATCCCCATTCCTACTTTCTCCTTTCCTCTCACCTCACCTGGCCAAGTTTAATGTTGGCTTGTAAACAAATAGTAAATATGAATGAGTCGTTGGGGATGTGTATGTTCCCTATTTAAATTTTAAAGTTGAGGGGCGAGGGGTGAAGTGGGTTGACATTAGAGTGATGTTTATTATCAAAAATTTTGTCCCCCTCAATTCAAAAATCGACGTGTCTCGCCATTTTTACCAAAAAATATTGGGTAAGCCTAAATCGGAGGTGGAAACTTTTTAAAAAAACACCCTGTATATTAATGTTTTGTTATTGTTTTACACTTTTTCTGTTATGCACTGGTTGGGAGTTTTTAAGAAATAATAAGTCATTTGTTATTCTGTTTTTTCCCATAATGTCTTTTATTTAAAGAACAGCGGATTATATAGCGGTTCGATTAATATTTATTTCATGTGAATATACCATGTATGGTTATTATAATTTTAATATTAATTATAACTAGCTCGATCGACGACGGCAACGGCTCGATATGTCGCCTGTTATCGCCTATGTTACATCCTGTTGTTAAAAATTGGAGTATCCATCTTAAATTTATTAATTTTGACAAAAAATTCATATTCTCCGACCCTAAAATTCCCATATACCAATTTTGAATAGAATCTGTCCATGATCATAAATCTCGTCCGCCATTGTATATGTAAATTTCAAAATTGGTTTCTTTCACATCTAGCTACCATAACGAACAGCCTTTTCGAGTTTTTAAATTTTTTCAAGTACAATACAAAGCGCTACTCTTTTCATTCCATTATTAAAAATGATGACGTCACTGTAAATAAATGTGTTGTCCGTTTAAAACATACCCAGACATTAAACAGGGCTAGTTGCAGATAGGGGCTGTGCCATTATTACGTACACATAATTTGCTTTGGAATTTTCAGTAAAGTACTGTTCTATAGTTTCTGCTGAAAGGGCACAAAAAACACTATTATTAGGAAGGCCGTCTTTTAATGACAATGTAAATCCAATAATCTTATTAGATCTGATAACAATGCTGGCTGAGAATTAGACTAGAATTACATTCGCCAGATGAGAAAAAGATTTAGAAATTTCAGGCGGTGAAGTATTGAAGACAAAGTTTCGAAGCTCAAAAATTGTAGTTTCCCTTTAGAAACAATCCTCTAGAGCCCTTATAAAGTATAATTTAAATAAGAAAATTCTCGAAAAATACCTGCCAATTCCCGCAATTCTCCGCAATTCCTTGCAATTCGTCGCAATTCGTCGCAATTCCTCGCAATTCCTCGCAATTCCCCGCAATTCTTTGTAAATTCCTCGAAATTCCCCGAGCTTGTACACCTAATTTCTCCTACGGCTTCCCCCTCGGGAAAATACCTCTTCCAAAAAGACATCGATGTTTTCCATCTAGGAGGGGAGGAGTTAAGAATTCTGATATGGACAACCTGTATATAAAAATTTAAGGAATCGGTCAGCCATAGCCAAGTAGTCCAATTAACCCAATGACGTCGGGAAATGCAGAATTGCATTTCAGATCAAGAAATTATATTATTATTTTCTATTTTATTTAATCATATTTTATACGTTGAATAAATCTCACATTTTAAACTATAAGTTCCGTTTTTTGTCCCAAGTAGTTTATCTTTTTTTAAAAAGTTTATTTCATTTAAAAAATTTAATAAAGGGAATGGAAAGTGTTTTTTTGACAATTTAAATAAACCTTTTATAGTTGGAGAGGATTTAAATACTAAAATTAGGTCAAAATAAAGTAAATATTTTCACTTCACTCAAATCTATTTCTAAACATTATAACCCTGTATAATACGAACCACAGAATTTAATAATAATAAAGTTTGTCTTTGTCCTTCTAGTTTGACTTACTATTCAATTTATCTCTCTATAAAATAAGATTATCCGAAAAATCACAACCAAGAATCCCTCGTTGAATATTCATCTAAGCCTCAATCCGAGCATGATGACTAACTTCTAGAATTTCAATAGAGATGAGACTCGGTAATATCTGTCTAACTTCATATAATACAGTAACGTAACAATGGCGTCAGGTCAAGCATGTTTGAACTAAGCCCGATAACAGTTGAATAACGTTTTGTTTAACGCTTGGAAGTGAATTGTTGTTTAATGTGCTTTGACTTGATTAATGCCCTCTCGTGTCGTATTAAATTTTTTCTTTAACTGAGCGAAAACAAACGAAGATTTTATTATACAAAAAATAAATGGACTTCTATGGAATGTTAATGGTGAGTTGTTGCTTATAAAAAGCAAAAATAATGCACAGAAAAAAGTGGGAGTTGGGGGTCGATATAAGAATTATTTTGCTTAAATATATTACTCTCATTTAAAAGTATTACATTGTACCTTAACAAATCATTGTACCGTATTATACTAGAAAATAATTATACTTCCACTTTGCGTTTAGAATAATAAAAAGTGCAATTTAACTCTAGAGAAATTAAACTTGACTTGAGAAATAAAACTGATTTGATGCATCTCTAGTTGTTTCGGCGAGAAAAAAAACGTTTCGTACAGCGAAGTTAGGCTATGTTTGGACTCAATTGATAGTTCTGGTTATCATTCTTCTTGCTATAAAAAATAACAGTTTTCTGCAAGATATATCATAAAGAGTCCGCACAATTTTGCAAGAGGCATGATTAAATAAAAGTCCAGTAATGTAATAATGTATTCTTTCACGGCCTACAAGGAACTGTCTATCGAAGGTGTCACTTACCGGATTGGGAAAAATCTTAAAGTGTGCGTAGAGCAAACGAAGAGAAGCATTAGGACATGAATAACAAGACATAAACAAAGTTGTTGTTAAGGACATACCGGAAAGTCTGCAGTCGATGAACTTATATTATCCGACGGAGATCATAAGATCCTTTTTGAAAACACCGACCCGAAAGGAAAAAACAAGAAGCTTGCTCAGATAAGCATATAACTGGCACATTCAGAGCTAAGGAGGTTTCAGTTAGAGTTGGTACGTCATGAAGAGTACTTCGTTCATGGCACTGAAGATGGTTGCCGAAGTTGCAGTCGAAACGTTTGGAAGTAATAACCAAAGACCACGACATAATATATGGAAATAAACTACCATAGTCCAGTAAAATTAGGTCTCTTCATCGAAGAGAAAATTAAATTCGTTCAGCAGTTTTCCTCACCTATTTACGGAATAAAACAATGTATAAGCTAGATGTTGTTTATTACAAAAAATATTTGGAACAAACCAAGACAAAGAAAAATTTGTTAAAAAGGTTAAAGGCATTGACTCAAATATATGCTAGCTCGATCTCACTTAAACAGAAAATTTATGCACAATTTGTGTTAATGCAATGTGGCTTTATGCAACTGATGCATGCTGCATCAAACTAAGCCCGGAAGAATACGGTTTGTTTTTGGTTAAATATTTGAAGCCAACGTGGTTCGTAGGGACGAAACACCCTTGCAATTCGAGGATAGCGTCGACAAGCGGTGTTATAGCACCTTCGTTCAGGTTTCGGGTTTCTTCGGATGCCACCTTCTGTTTATAGTGTCAAGGTCACTTCACGGGAAGTGTCAGAAGAGAAAGAATACTCCAGTGGTCGTTTATGGTATCGACCAATGCGTTTTCAACCAGTAGGGCGGGCTTTACTTGCTCCACTGGGTTGAGTACCTGGGTATTCACTGCGTTTATGGTGATGCTCGTAATTATGAAAAATAAGAGAGAATAGAATAAGTAAATAAAAATCCAAATAGTACGGTAAACAGCTTTATTAATAACCATAATAATACGAAAAGCGGGAAGGGGGAAGAGGGAAGGCGTGCAACAAGTTTTAGTATCAAAGCAATAATCGACAGGGGCGTTAGATACGGATAGGCTAAGCAAAACTAAGCAAGGTGCTGGCGGACTCTTAACAACAGTAGACGCGGAGTGAAGGGATACTATTAACGGACTACGGCGGTAAGCTTAACAATTAGATAACCGGAAAAACTCTAATATTCCTACTTTCAACGGATAGTACAATGTAACCGAAACCACCAGAATGTACTTCCTTCCCGTCGAACTATTCCGTCAAAAATATAGCACCTTTAGACAGAATTGATATTGACGTATTACTAGTGTAACTCGCGCATGCGCGTATATATTTTGGGTTTAATAAAATTCGCTTGTTAGTTATTTGGTACTTTACTTAGGTCCTTTAGTTAACCTTTTATACATAAACAAAAGTAAATATGATAAACAAAATAAAAACAATGAAGTATCATACACAACCCACTTTAGAAAAGTTACATTTGAACTAATTTGTCATTTTTATACGATGAAAGATTTTAATATGGCTTTCTTGTGCCAATTAGTACTAATCGTTTACACGTAAATTTAATATTAATGTTTAATACAATATACAAATTAATTAAATTAGAAATGATTCTCAGAATCCTAACCCTACTTTTTAGGTTAAACAGGAGTCTCATGCTCTTGTTTTACAAAAATCTATTTGATAATAAGTTACGATCTTTAATAAATATCAGCTGTTTGTTAAATATACTAAATACTATCGACAATTTAAAGTTAAAAATCAGTTAAGCCCTAAGACTAATGTCATTCATATAATTTAACTTCTTTTATTTTCAGTACTTGAAGACAGTTCAGTAAATGGAAAGATCTTACTTGTCGGTAAGTAGACTCTAGAACTAGTATGATGTCCTCTACGCCACTATCACTGACCAGTCGTTTACCGGATCAAAAATGGAAGGAAGGCGGCTTTGAATGGATTAGATCCTGGGTTATATTAGCCAAAAAGCAGTGGTAAAGCAGAAAAGCATAGAATATACAAGTATAAAAGCAGATGAGACAGCAAGCTGGTACTGCTTGGGAACGCTCGAATCATCAAGTTATAGTTGTGCTCCATTCTTGATGTTAGGGTAACAAAATAAGGTCTAGAAGAGAAAATATATACATATATACATTTGGAGAGAAGAGTTACAGAAAGCGAGCATAAGTTAGACATAAAAACTTACCTAGGATGTTGGATATATCCACCTTAAAAGATATGCAGTATTCTACTATACAGTTTAAGAAACAATTTAACCATTTCTTAATTTTTTAGGCTTTTAAATCCGTTAACGGTCGATTTCTTTAGCACATACTAAAATCAGGTTAGCACCAAAAAAGAAAAAAGAAAAGCAGGGAATTTAATTCCATTAAATGTCAGATTAAAGAGAGGCCTTTATCCTTTTTAAGTCAGTACCAAATCTGGTTAATGAGTTATCTTACTTTAGTAGAAAAACGATAGTGAGATTGTTATTAAAACAAGGTTTGTAATATCCTTTTTATAAACATATTGGGAATACATTACTCTATTAGGAGACTTAAAGTTTGACCTAAGCTTTTAATGCCTAAAGAATTTTAGCCTGTAACAAACCGAAGCCACCAGAGCACAGTAAAATGATTTTATATAGAGTATTTGCACTCCAGTGTCGGCACTTTGATCTACGTGGTGTTCAATTCGTTCGTTTTTACAACCTACCACAAAAGCAAAGTTGCCAAACATGGGATAATTATCTGAGTTACGGATAACTTCAGGAGCGTTGTGATTCTTTTGTAATGTTGTTAGCAAGCGTATATTATTTTTTCCTTAAATTAAAGAACCTGTATCAAAATATAGTTCACATTGGCAACACTGCAAATATCACAACAAACCTATAAATGCTTTTCGGTTTCTGCGCACACATACCCAGCGTCGAAGAGCCCATTATAAATTAAAACCCGGAAAAGTCGCTTAGTGCAAATGCTGTATATGTATAATCATTTTACTGTGACCAGAGTGTACTTTCCGTCATTTCCTTAAGACGGTACTAAAGCCACGGCGACGGAGAGCACAATGTAGCTAGGCGAAGCCACCAGAGTGTATTGTCCGTCATTTCAAAACGGCAATACCAAGAAAAACTCACCAGTACATAAGACCAGGAGTCTCTGCAACAGTGATCTGAGATCGGAACGGACTCACTACTAGAATATTTTAAGTCACGGTAAACCTTACTGTTTGTGGAGTCTAAATGGCACAAGCGCATGTGTTTCCATCGTTCGGACGGACTATGAACTTTCTATACGGATCGCGTTTGACACTATATCGGAGGAAGGTCGCGGTGTTTATTATATTTTCCGTATTCACAGTATTTTTTGATTCTACCTATTTAGGATCAGTTACCAATCGCGATATTTTAATAACGAATATTTTTATTGACAGATTACAAAGAAAAGCTAATTATAATAATTATTTTAAAATGTAAATATGAAACGGAGTTATTATTATTAAGAAAAAGTAAACAAAACAGGAATTAGGACATTAAAAATATTGATAAATTAAACACATTAAAAGATAAACAAAATAAGAATTTAATTTTGATGTAGGCACTTCTGACGAGTCAGAACCAGAATAAATTTCTCAATATTTACCTCTCGCCCTTCAGATAAGAGGGATATAGTAATCATGCTAAAAATTGGGTCATGAGTTTTCAATGAATAATTACGTTTTAGGGTCCCTAGAATACGATTTTGATATTTTCGCTATGTGTGTGTTAGTGTATTTGTGTGTTAGGATGGATGTTGTAGTAACGATAACTCAAAAAATACTGAACTTAAAAATTTGAAATTTTGCATACAAGATTCTGATACCCTAGATTAGATCTGATTAGATTTTTGTGTTAATCTGACAACCGGAAGTGGCAGTTGCTATAAGTGATGAGGTCATCACTAAACAAAATGGCAATAAAGTTTTCCCAATTTTTAGCATGATTCCTATACCTCTCTTATCTGACGGGCGAGAGGTAAAAATCAATTAAATAACTGATGAGAACCTGTTTGTACCTGGTAACTTCATACTTAGGCTAATTCTTTTCTAATGCTCGATTTTCATGAATAACAAATGTGGGAAGTTAATCAAAAAAGTTAACTAGAGTTTATATTACTTAACAGTATTGGCCGTGATTTAGCTAGACAACTAATTTGCTATTTATCAATGTACATATTATCTAACATATATATGATCTATGTCATCAGCAAATAACAGATGACTGTATATACTTCTTCTACCTTATCTTAGACTAAAAGTATTGGGAATTCTAGAAAAAAGTTAAATACAAAAGTTTTAGAGAGTTCAATTATCTAAAATCTCCCTTTATTACGTTTCTCCCGAAAATTCAAGTTGTCCGAAATATTGAAAAAACGTTGAAAACCCCAGAAATTCAATTTTTTTTTTACATATGTATTTCGGTAAATTTTCCTAATTTAAAGTGACTGTTGTGTAAAAATTCTTTAAATGTATATACTTTAAACAGATTGATACAACCTTCAGTTTAAATACATTTTTATAACAGTTTCCTTATATATTGAGCACTTTACCTACTGTCTACATACTTTGAAAATGAAATTTTACTGCATCTAAGTGATGTTCCGAACAAAGAGATGCCTCAAGTAACCACTTCAACCATAATTGACGTAATATACTTTGAACAGTAGCCTAGAACTTAGGAATAAGCTCGAAACTTCTCAATAAATCTCCATCTGATTGCAAAGCATCCTGGAATTCAATTTAGTCCCAACACTATGGCAAGGTGGCATTTAGATGCGAATATAAAGAGGGAATTGGATCCTTTCCCCCGTAAAGGATTGTCATTGCCGGATGGCTGGATGAAAAAAATTACTTTTTTTTTCTAGAAATAATTTAAAATTGAACCTCTTTCTTGTAAATTAAATCCTTATATCCTTAATAAGAACAAATAATATAATAGAATCAATATAACGTTAAGAGTCGAAGCGAAAATTAAATAAGACGTTAAATGAATTCGGGGCATTTAATATTTTTTAACGACAGACAAAATATGTCAAGTGACGCTGTTTTTTTTTTGACAACGGTCTTTCAAATTTAAGTTGTGTTATACGACGAGACCGTGTTCCAGCATAATATAAATTTTTTTAAAGTAACGTATGAGTGTTGAAAAATAAAAAAAAATAAAATGTATATCACCACACAAAAAATACATAAAAAAGGAATAGAAAATAATACGGCTAGCAAATAAGTCGACTCGGTATCTTGACCGTTCTACCCGAACGCGTTATTAGAGCTGGATGGGTAGCTTGATCTGAAGATGAACTTTCGTCGAGTGACACCCTAGACTCACTTACAATATGGTTACTAGCTTTGATTTTCCGGTTCTACATTAATTTGAGTGTGGAAAATACGAAATCGTGACGCCAATATACCGAAAGCGTTTTCAACGATCCTTCTTATCTGTAATTTAAAAATTTTCCTTGAATAGCTGATCAAACTCTCCTGACGATACGATTTTATCATATCACTTCGCAATTGGAATGCATCATCAGTAACAAAAACATATGGCAAACACCTTGAACTGTGTTTAATCTGTTCATAATTTGGAATATTTAAACGTTTCCTTTTTAAAAGTTGAAAAAACTTGGTATTTTCTAAAACACCACCATCTGAAACTCTTCCATTTGTACCAAAATCTGCTAATATAAATTGGTATCTAGCATCAACTATTGCCATGAGCACCATGCTATGTCGTCCTTTGTAGTTGTAGTTAGCTGGCGGAATTATATCAATATGCTTGCCATCTATGGCGCCTACACAATGAAGAAAATTCCTTCTCTTTTCAAAAACGTGTGAAATTTCCTTCCATTTATCCGGAGAATCTGGAAACTAAAATATTATTTTTATTATTTCAGGAAAGCAACAACTTTACAGAAAATACCGCAGAGTATAGTGAAGAGACAGACAATAATGTAGACGCTCAAATAGATAATACTGCAGAAAATCACAGCGACAACACAGTTCATCTTACAAGACCGGGTGGTAAAAAGAAGACAGACCACGATCTAACTAATGATGTATTGATATCGGTAAGGGATCATTTTAAGCGCCCTGTCCCTACTCTATTAGCCCAAGACCGGTACTGTCTTCTAGGAAGATCCATAGCAATGAAATTAAGATCTATTCAGAAACATCAACGCTTAATTGCAGAAAAAATTATAAATAATACATTATTTGAAGCAGAAATGGGAAATCTAAGTTGAGAATCATTTTCGAATCTTCAACTGGTTACTTATAGTCTTTCACCATCTCCGAGTACCATTGCAAGCACTCCTAGTCCTTCTCCATCTTTAAATGAACATTATACTCAACTGCAAACTTCTACACACCAACATCAACCGGCAACTTCAGTACATGGCGAAAGTGCAGAATCATTTTATTCTCAGTTTAATACACAATGTTAATGTATTGGCTACATAAAACTTCCTAAGTTGTTGAATTATTCAGTTTTTCTTAATGTTACATTATAAACATTATTAAAGTTTTTTAATGATTAAAATAAACTGCTTTTTATTAATAACTTACCTGTAGATGATATTTTTCCAGGGCTTTGTAAATAGCATCACATGTTTCTGGTATTATTTGGCCTAAAGCTTGAGGTGATACTATGGCAGAATATTTAAGACACTCATAAGTTCTTCCCGTTGCGAGAAATCTTAATCTGACTGACAGTCTCTCATGAGCAGATATAGCTTTTCTCATTACAGTGTCTTTTTTCTGGATTAGAGGGGTGACCAATGATAGCACTTTTAAATAAGCATTTTCATCCATTCGTAAATAATTTTTGTAATCTATTGGTGCAATTCTTAATTCATTGATCAAATTTATATGAGAAAACTGCTTTCTTTTTAACAACCAGCCTTTACACCATTCTTTGCGATTGTTCTTTGTTTTATTATTTTTCATTGCAAAAATTAAACCGATTAAAGCTACATCATTGTCGTCCATTGTCGGTGACACGGTGGATTCAACTGTATCGATGATTTAACTGTTCATGCAAAACCTAAAGGCGGCATCCCACGGCGTGTGTATCGGCGATCCTGGCTCGTGGCTTGAGTTCGTCTAGGCTCGCCTAGGCTTGGCTCGTTAATCTGGGCTTGGCAAGTGGATGAGATCCCACGACGCGTGAAATGTCGTGAAGAATGCTCGTGTTGGTTATTTTTAAGTCGTGCTAGTGGTGTTGCAACATGAACATGAAAAATCGACGAAGACGAAATGCAGCTTGTGTTGCAGCCACTTATTACATCATGTTGGGTAATTTTTTGAACCAGCAATAATGGCAAAAAAAGCCGTTGGTGGAGAGTGTCTTTGTATAAAAGCCGCAATATGTAAGTACTTTTATAGGTTGCCTCTTTAAATTCAATACAATTTTTTCACTTTATATTGATATTATAGCGATTGACTTATTTATTGTCTAAGCATCTTTTTAATTTTTTTTATTATTTTAACTTGCAATGTATGTACAGGGTGTAATTTAATTGATGTCTGAAAATGCAGGATATGATTCCTTGTCTCATTTTAGGAAGAAAAGTTCATATGAACATAATATGTCCTAAACCTCTTAACTTTTGAGCTTCAAATTAGCTGAGGAATCATATTGTATTTTTATTTTTCAATTCGTTTCCACGCATCATGGACCAGGTTCCTATTTTTGTGGGCTGGGTCTCTTGGGTTCCATATCGCCGGTTCACCTTCGTAGAAAGATAAAAACTCGAGCACCAACTCGTTGGACCACTCCATAATTATTTTTTCCGTCATCCTGCCAACCGTTCGCAGCAAAAGTCAAGACGCTACTGACCTGAACCGAACCTCCGTACTCGTTTCGAGCGATCGTTGGATCGGGTTGAACATGACACGAGCCGAGCTCGAAGAGGCTCGCCTTCCTTTGAGTATCGTCAAGTTTACCGACAAAAAGCGGGTACGTCCAAGCCGCGCCAAAAATGACGAGCTGCCCCATAGCTGCCCGGTCCCACGACTCGTGTATCGGCGAGTATTGCTCGTGGCTTGCCGATACACGCGCCGTGGGATGCCGCCTTAACGTCTGTAAGTTCTATAAGTTTTTAAGGAGGAACGAACGTGTATTTGGAAAAAGTATTCATTCTCCGATTATTCAGTCATATAAAATGAAAATGGACGTATATGTTTGTAAATGTATTAAGTTTTACAGTTTTACCTAATACATAAATAATAAAAATTGATAGGGAAAAAATAAGTAAATATGTGTTTTTCCAGTATAAATTGATATGGACCACCCGGTATTTTAGATGTCCTTCTCAATCCGGGCCGGGTTCACTCTACTATAAATTTACAAAGTTTAGTAAAAAAAAATACAATTTAATTAATATTGATATTTCTTCCTGTCTTTACTTCTCTGTTGCCTCCTCTTCCCAATAGTTACATGTTACAATTCTTATTTGGTCTCACCTTCCAATAAGACTAATTTTAAATCTTCTGTAGTTGAATTTTTATCAATGTTTCGTTCCTATCTTACTCTTACTGTCTGTCTCACCTGCCTTTACTTTTTTTGTCTCGTCTATTTCTATTTCACCTTCTATTAATACTTTGTATTTCTTGTAAATAAATTATTTTATTTCTATTTTTCTTTTTACATTTAGTATAACATTTTTTATTTGTATGAACTATTTTCAATTAAATTATTTTCCTTTTTATAATTTTAAGATTATAATTGACAATTTTAAAAATAATTAATTTCCAAAAATTCTTTCAAAATTGACAAAACTCATCATCATCATTTTTTTTAATCTCTTACTTGATTAATTTTTTTTTATTTCCAGATAATTAGTCAACCAGCAGAGGTACCGCCTAACTTTATAGAAATAGAATAGCGCAAGAAATAGAGATAGAAAAAAAATGTCTATATTTCGTTAAAGCGCACCGCCGTTGGATTTCTCTATGACCCATCGGAAACGTTCGGTTTGCTTTATGCTTTTATACTAACCTTTCAAAATAAGCTAAAAATGTTGAGTACATTTAGGGATTTTCCGAATGCCACTAGAATATTATATAGAAGAGTGAGGTTACGTTATTTTAATCCTAATTTGTGTTGCATTTATTATTATATTGTTTGGTTTGTGTTGGTGAAATTCATTGTAAAAAGTGTTTTTTAAAATGATACCTGCGTTTTATAACTTTTTTTTTGATGCGGAACAAGAAGAGCGGAGGCAAGAACTTGCTAGAGAAAGGAGAACCCTTAGAAATGAAAGTAATCCTTTCGAATTGCCGGATGAAGAGTTTAGGAAGTTATATAGACTAACTAAAGAATTAGCTCAACATTTAATAACTGAACTTGAGCCTCACATGGACCACGGACAACGAAATACGAGGTTACCGGTGGATTTAAGAGTTCTTGGTGCTCTGAGATTTTTTGCTCATGGTTCCTACCAAAGGTGCATTGGGGCAAATCAATATAGTTATGTAGCCCAACAAACAATGAGCGACATTATCCGCGAGGTGTGCAATGCGATCGAAAATATTGCTCCGAGATATGTGACATTTCCAACTACTGTTGAAGAAAAGGGTATAAAAAAAGAACGTTTTTGGAATGCTTATAATTTTCCTGGAATTATTGGCTGTGTAGATGGCACACATGTGGCAATAATGAAACCTCATGAAGACGAACATTTATATTTAAATCGAAAAGGGTATCATTCAAAGAATGTTCAAATCATCTGCGATGCAGATTTAAAAATTTTAAGCCTTAAAGTAAATTTTGGAGGAGCAACACACGACTCATTTATTTGGCGAAACAGTGCAGCTGCAGCTTATATGGAAGAAAACTATGTAAATGGTGACCACAACACTTGGCTTTTGGGCGATAGTGGTTACCCTCAGCAACCATGGTTGATGACCCCAATAAGAAATCCACCGAGAAATTCGCCAGAAAGCCGCTGTAATGCAGCTTTAGTTTCTGCTCGTTGTACGGTAGAAAGGTGTATAGGTAAATAAAGTATATATATGTAATCATTATAAAATTTATATGTTTTTGTTTCGTTTCAGGAGTCTTAAAAATGAGATTTAGATGTTTGCATAGAGAAAGGGTACTAAAGGTATACTCCTATCAAGGCAGGACAAATAATTAATTGTTGTGCAGTGCTGCATAATATCTGCATTATGGAGAACTTGCCATTAGATGAGGAAGATCAAAATGATAATGATGATGATAATAATGATGAATTAAATAACAACGTACTTCAAAATGTCGTAGCAGAAGGACAGCAAAGACGTCAACAGGTTGTTGATACTTATTTTCAATAATTATTTGTTTATTGAACACAAATATGTAGCATTTTTAATATTATTGTAGAGTTGGTAATTAAATAATTTTTATAAATCGTTTTATATAAACTTTGGTTTTATTTCTCGTAAAACAATATCACAAATAATGTTTCATTATCACAAGTAATTTTTCCTAAAACAAATAACACTAATAAAAACAAAATAAATCCCAATTCTGCTTAACATTAATAAAAACAAAAAATAAATCTGCTTAACACTAATGAAAACAAAAAAAAACAGTCTACTTAATACTGATTAGAAAAAAATATCACAGATTTTTTGAAATGATATGATCCACCAGTCTTTTAAAATCAATTTTAATCTCAGTCATAGCTGATGACATAACAACTATATTATTATTAATTTCTTTCAAAGCATCTATATGCTCAGTGTGCATTCTATTCATCGAGACAAATCTTTTCGATCTTTGCGATTGTAGACAAGAAGAAGTTTTTCTTTTCGGTTGAGTTTCCCTAGAAGTTGATGCCACCGGGGGCAGTGGTTCTGGTGCTGGTGCTGCTGCTGGTGCTAGTCCTGGTGCTGGTATATGCAGTGGTGGTAATGGTGCAAGTGGTGCTGGTGGCTGCACTTCCCCTTGCATATTTTCTTTTCCCTTTTTCTATAAAATAATAAAATATTTAGTTCAATAATGTTTAACAAATCTAACTATATATTGTACTTACGAAAAAGAACTCGTTGTTGCCGTCACCTGAAATGGACCTCCAGCCATAAATATTCATTAGCCTCGCCTCTACATCATTCAAGGGCTGTGCCAAACAAGGCCCACCTCCAGTTTTCAGCTGATCCTGTTTATAGGCAGCAGCTTTACTTTTTACCTTGCATTTCCATCGTGCAATCGCCTAAACATAATGAAATTAAAACACAAGTTACATTCAAGTAAAGTAATGAAGGAAAAGTAAAGAATTTTTTTATAACCTGTTGCCATTTTTCAACTGACTTTCTTCCACAGCCAATGCTGTTGAGGCGGGCTGTTAAATTTTCCCATCGCTCTCTAATATTTCGATTGTCTTCTGATTGGTGCGAGAAGGTCCTTTTCAACATTTCCGGAAATTCTTCGAAAAATTCAACCACTAAATCCCAATGTTTGTTGTTTGCTTTGAAATCTCTTTCTCGTATATCTTTTAAAATATTAACTAATTAATACATATTCTAGAAATAACTGTATAAAAAAAAGCTTACCCATATTTAAAAAAAACACCACTTAACAACAAGTTAACAACACACAGATACCGAAATTTGAGGTTAAATATGACATACGAAGACGTCTTACGGTCTTTCTATTTCCTGACATTCGGATTTTCATTCGGGTCTCCCGATTCTATACGATTATGCTTACGCGGTGCGATTTTGATATAGAAATAGAAATAGGAAGAAAATTTCTTTCTATCAACTTTCGGCGGTTCGCCTGCAGGACTGATAATCATGATATATATGACATCTGAAATGACCTGGCATCCTTCTATTTTAAATTTTCATATCAATATATTTATCCGAAATGACTATTTTATAATACATAATACATTATTCGTCTAATGTTTCTTCTTCATCATTGGTGTTTTCTTGATCCACATAGATCAACTTTAACTGCATCCGAAATATTTTTAATCTCCCAAGTATCCGATATAACTTTTTCGGTATGACGGACATATGAACTCCACTGGTCTTCTGTAACAGAATTAATTGCTTGGACCCACACATTTATAACATCTTTAGTAGTTGAATTAAATATTACTGTCATAAAATCTTTTAGATTATGACCATACCATTTCTATAGAATTGTATTGGCAGTGGTAGGGCGTTAATTTTAAAACTTTATGTCTATTTTCTTTAGCGTATAATCTTCGGTGAATTGGATGTCTGAATTTCCAGGCGATTTTTTCAAATTGTACAGGCTCCTCCTAGAAACTTTGAGCGCCGCCGCTGCCACTTTAACACATTTAAAATTAATTCTATCGACTTATCGTTAATGCGTTAACCAGATTTAATTTTACTTTTACAGATAATAAATAAAACGTCGAAATGTCAAACTTCTGACAGTAGTATTAATGTAACATTAGGTTCGTGCATAATAATAACATTTTCGTGCATGTAAAGTCGGAAATCTCAGACTTTCGATTGGTTGACGCAAGGTTTAACAGTACTTAAATATTTTTCAGACATTACAGAACCAGTATTTTCCTTTTATTTTTGTCTGTTGTGCTACTCTAAATCCAATTTTAAGTTACGACATTAATTTTGGCCAGCGTTTTTCATTTCATCAAGTTTGGTTAAGATAAACAAAGAGACATTTGTACCTTGGTGAATTTCCTTGAGTATCGATAATTAAACTCAATGGGTTTTATTTGATTAATTCTAACTGTTAATACAGAAAAACCATGAGGTTATATTTTTGTTCAATCCTCCATTGAAAAGAAAAATCCAATGCATTATTTTAGAAGTTACAGATTATGATGAAACATTGTTTCAGGGAGTTACAATAAACAATCCTAAACCAAATCATTCAATAAGTGATATTGGTCTTCTAAATTTGCCTTCGCATTCCATGTCCACATCTTAAAGCTCCCATCAAGACCTTCTGGACATATCAACATCAAGATATCCGTCAGCGGCGAGTTACTATGAGAATTTTGATCATAATTTAAATGACAAATGTATTAAATTAAATATTCATTTGTATTGTTTCTATGTAATAAGATTTTCAAGAGTTTTTTGTATTTCTTTGCTGGATAAATGTGTTTATTTACTGTTTGCACGTTATAGTTCCAGTTCAATTTTAACATTTTACTATTCACATTCAAAGTGCAGAAGAACCTACTTTTAAATAAACTGCTTTCAAACCGTCATAGATGGCTTGACAATAATCTGGAATTATTGTTGAAATTGTTGAAACGGATATTCAGAACAAATACTTTAATGTATGATAGCTTTTATTTACCTGATTGTATAAACATAAAAAAAGTATTTAATAACATTTTGGATTATTTATATGAAACTCATCTCCTGCTAAAAATTTCAAAGTTACGGCCAGTCTCTCAGCAGCTATTATTGCAGAACGCATTACTGTATTTTGTTTTTTATTTTTATTTTTGGCTTAACTTTTTGTAATAGAAAATTGAAATCCGTATCAGACATTCCAAGAAAATTTTTATAATATTCTGAATTTTGCAACCGTATTGGGAAAATGTACCAAATTTGTTACTCTTTGCAATCCACTCTTTCACCTAATACTTTCGCTTTTTCCTTTTCTTGCGCTTTTTTACACAATTAATCATAACTGCGGCCGCCAACCGACACCTCATTCTCGTCATCGTTTTTATGTAGTATGTCAAGTGTGAAGTGTATGTATAAGAATTTTTTAACAGTGGTGTCTATATACAGGGTGTTTCATAGGTAAAGGTACATACGCTAACTGTGGATAAAGGACACTTAGACGAATCCAAAAAACCTATATACGATTGGTCTAGCTCGCTTCATTACAAAGTTACAGGGTGTTTTGTCAATATTACTCATTTCTTTCACCCGCCGTATATTTGGAACCATCCCGTATATTTTTCTGATATTTAGCAAGATTGTTCTACTCTATTAGGACAATCAACAGACATAGTGACCAAATTTTAAATCCAGGTCTAGCTTCAAAAAAAGATATCAAAATAATTTTTCTCTAGAACAACACCCTGTATATCGAAATTTTAAAAATTGGATTGCATATTCGAAAAGAGCGGAAAAAGTTGAGTGGGAATACGTATTTCTTGAGACTGCACATTTCATTCTACTATTAAAATTTTAAAAGCAAACTTAAGATTTATAAATTTTCATGGAATTCGTACATAGTTTGTGTTATTCATTAGGAATTGTTTTTTAGTGATAACGCTCAGTTTTCAATATAATTCTTTTACGGTATCAAAGTAAATTTCTTTTTAGGTTTTTACTTAATAAAATATTGTTTAAATAATACAAGTGCAAAATAATCTTTATTTTCTGATGACAAATATAGGACAAATTTATGATTCACAAAAGCAATCCGTAAGACAGTAGTCTAAATTTTCAAGAAAAAAAAACAAAAAATGTTTAAGTTTGAAGAAATTTATTAATATCAAGTTTCTGACTAAAATATCTCCTTTTGAAATTGGTTTCTAATCCAAGGGAAGCTTTTTTAGGCAGAAAGTGGTAAAATCTTAATTTTGCATAAAACGAAAACAGTAAAGCGTTTTTTTTTAACTGAAATTGAAAATCAATAAAAGAAAATACCTAAACAATTAATGGGGTCATGTAATTAATAAAATTTATTATTCAATTAAAAAATACCTAAAGAAGATGTTCAAAATGTGAACCATTTTCTTGAATGCATAGTCTTGCTCTTCAAATAATATTTAGAACTGAGTTTCTAATCATGGCTGGCAAAACTCTAATTATTATAACATTTGTAGTCCAAGAATAGCTCTTTTCAACCAGCCCAAGTTGGTTAAAATCGGCTCAGCCGTTTTGAAGATCCATCCCCACCAGTTTATGTTTAGAGATACAGCAAAAATTGCCAAACAAAAAAGATTCAGATTATCCTCGACTTTAAAGTTCAAGTATTTTTTTGTTAGGTTAATATAGCGGATTTCACAGAAACATAACTTTTTTAGATTCAAGATTGCAGTTACGTCCCCTAGCGGCCATTTCAGAAACTTGAAAATATTTTCCAGGTTTTTCTCTTGGCCGCTTTAATCATAACTTTATTTGCCGCAACCCTCTACGATGGCTAGATTCCCAGATACAGTACCTCGCATTCTTAGTTAGCCACCCTGTACTATGAAAAATGCGGTGTAATGTTATTTTAAAAATTGTTTGTTTTAACTTTTTACCAAACATTTTCTGGCAGCGAATATTAGGACTCTTCTTTTAATTTTAATTTGTAATGCGTTTCAAAAACTATTCAAATTCTTTTAGATTTCACTAATTAACTCACCAATAAAAGGTTAGTCTAAGTCTATTTTGGAATAAAAAAACAAATACAGTAAGTTTTTGAAACTGTGCACTCTGACCATTACCATACATGTTTCATCCTTATAGGAATCTTTAGTGGCACTTTGTCGGAATGCATAATTTCAAAAACTCACTCTGTCTGAATACCCCAAGTATTTCTATGTATTCTAAAAATAACGCCATCTGCTGGCAACCAAGTTGTACTTGGATAGACCCGTTTACAGGATTGTATTCTGATAAACGGCCTGCCCGGTTGGTACCCATCAACCATACGATAGATGGTCTATTTGGAACTTCATTTTTTATTTTGAAGATTGCTTATTCTATTGAGAATCGCCAATTTTTTAATATTTAGTCAACGTTTTATTAAGCAAAAACCTAAAAAGCAATAAAATCTTAAGTTTGCTTTTAAATTTTTTATAGTAGAATGAAATGTGCAGTCTCAAAAAATATTTATTCCCATTCAACATTTTCCGCTCTTTTCGAATATGCAATCCAAATTTTAAAATTTCGATATACAGGGTGTTGTTCTAGAGAAAAATTATTTTGATAACTTTTTTTGAAGCCGGACCTGGATTTTAAATTTGGTCACTATGTCTGTTGATTGTCCTAATAGAGTAGAACAATGTTGCAAAATATCAGAAAAATATACGGGATGGTTCCAAATATACGGCGGGTGAAAGAAATGAGTAATATTGACAAAACACCCTGTAACTTAGTAATGAAGCGAGCTAGACCAATCGTATATAGGTTTTTTGGATTCGTCTAAGTGTCCTTTATTAACAGTTAGCGTATGTACCTTTACCTATGAAACACCTTGTATAATTCTCAACATGTTGCATGTGAACACATTCTAGAGAAAAGTGTAGCAACTTCAATATACTGACACTAATAGCACAGAAACGTTTAAAAACCGTCTTAAAAATGTACACGAACGACCGTTGGGGCGTTTTAAAAATGTTCGTTAAAGTACCCGAGAACGTTTATAAGACGTTTTTCTCTAATGCAAATATCACAACTTCTAACGTAATATAGACGTCGAAAAAAGACGTTTTAAAAACGTTTCAAAAAGGACTAAATAAATAATTCGACAAAAGACGTTTTTTCGGATTTTAGGACGTCCACTTATACTTTTGCGGACCTAAAAACACAACGTCTTAGAAGGTTTTTTTTACAGTGGTTATAAAAATGACTTACAAATACGTTTAAAAAACGCAACTTTCTAACTTTTTCTGAAAACATACTTTTCAGGACATAAAACATTTTTACAAAGTTTTTTAAAACGACTTTAAGAAAACGTTTTTCTTAAAATATTCTTCTATGGACCTAAAAACATAAGACCTTTTCAACGTTTACTTACAAAAACGTTTAAAGAACGTAACTTTTTGACTTTTTCTGAAAACGACTTAAATAAAACGTTTTAAAAACGTCCCTATTGTGACTTTATAAAAAACATTTTGACATGGGCGTTCATAAAAGGTTTAGGAGTCGTTTTTTTATCGTACTGTAGCTTACAAAAAGTTTAGTTTTTAATTTATGAGTCCGGACTTTTTGTCGACATATTTTGGATATTTCTTTATATCCATTTTAAAAACGTTCTTGCAGAAATGTTTTATTTTGGTCCTCGGACGTTCTGACGTTAAATGAACCATCAAAAAACGTCAATCGGACCTTTTGTGCTATTAGGGGAACTGTTCTAGACGAGCTCTAGTTATTACTCTACGTGTATACGTTAAATAAAAGAAGTAGTATTAATGGTAAATGAAAGCGCTTCCATCAAGACTTTTAACCAATGAGTACTAGACATTTTTCAATATTATTTTGTGTAAATGTAAAGTATGGCATCTCTTAGCTGTTAAATAAAATGTAGAACTTTAAGAACAAATGTAAAATTTGCGATAAATTTATTTTTCGCTTAAGTACTCTATTTTGTGAGATAACCTGATGTGATAGAAAAAAATGCAACTTATTTTTGGAATCAGCACTGAAAAATACATAGACATCGACTATCAAAATACAAACAACTTAATTTTTTTTGTAGGCTTGTGATTTTAACCATTGCGCGAAAAATATTATATATACTACGGTCGCGAAACTTTTCAGCGACCTTAAGATTATCCTGCCTCTGCCGCAAGCATCCTGGGCCTTCGGTCTACTGAAAAGGTATTTGGTGGCATAGGCATACAAAAATAGTTTCAAAAATATTTACTGAGTCAGCTTCAAGCTAGAATTTCTATTCCTAAAAATGGAGCTTCAACTACGACTGATACAAAAATACTCAATGAAGCTACAGCAGGTAAATAGGAATTTCATTATAACACTTAAAATGAACAATTCTTTTTAAATTGTCGTTTCATTATAACACTCTTCTTTAAACTAGTTGCCTTTGTTTCAGTTATTTAGTTTGACAGCTCAGTCATTTTAATTATTTGTTTATTAAACTAAATAGGTTAATCTTGTTCGTAGACACGACCAATAATATTAAATTAGTTTATATAAAATATCTGATGTGGCCAGCACATGATCTCTCGCCGTTTTTGAATCAAAAATTTACACGTTGACACAAAAAGTATGAAAAAAATTGACTTTTTTTAAATCTGGCGACAATGGCAAAAGTTTTGAAAGTTTTAATGACACGACAATAAAATATAGTGTATACAAAATATATGTATAAAACTTTATTGCCATTGTGTTTAGTAATGACGTCATCACTCATAGTAACTACCACTTCCGGTTGTTCGGCTGACACCAAAATCTAATTAGATCTAACCTAGGGTATCAGAATCTTGTATGCAAAATTTCAACACACACACACATAAACAGACGCACAAACACACACGTAAACATACTCACACACACATAAACACACACACACGGACAATATCAAAATCGTATTCTAGAGACCTTATCAATTGAAAACTTACTACCCAATTTTAAGCATGATTACTATACCTCTCTGATCTGAAGGGCGAGACGTAAAAAGAAGGGATAAACGTAATGAGTGGATTAATTAAGCTAGTCGATTAGTGATAAACATCAAAAAAGAAAGGGAAAGTACGTAATGAAGGGAATAATTAAGCTAGTCGGTCAATAAAGTAATCTAGTCATCGAGACGCCATTGTTTATCAAATCTTGTCTGTGTATATAGAATATTGTACCGAACTTTTCTATCTACGAACTACAAATTTTAAGAAGAAGTCGTAGATAAAATTTTGTATGATACACGTGCGCATACGTTGTATTTTAAGATACATTATTTCACGCACTTAAACTATAAATAACTATTGTGCATTTGTTTAAGTTTTAAAAATTCTGTAAAAGAATTAAATTTTTTTGTTCTCAAATATCGAACGGACCTTGTATCACAAATCTTTCCAATATTGCACCAAAGTTTCCTATCGCTCCAAACCACTTCCTGTTATTATTGGAAATTGAAGGCCCTTGTAAATTCTTATAATAATAAATATTCCAGAATGTCTCTGTGATAGGGCAAATTTCGTAAAATATTTATCCTTTCCAGAATTTCTCCATTCTAGAAATGCCTCTAGTGATTCCAGAACCATCTAATATTTATCTTTATATGGCTTTAGCTATTTATCATGTGGTTTCCCGAAAGCGAAAACCGGATCATCGTATTTAAAAGTACAATTTTATAATAACCCGAAAAACTTTGTTTATGTACAGGATGGGGCAAATTTTATTAAAAACTATTGGGTTTTTGTAACCGTTATAGATACAAATTTGGTTAAATAGGGTATCAGACAGTGTTCAAAAACAACATTATAATGTTGAGAATAGGATTGCGTATATAACAAATAACTTTAAACAAGCATTTTTAATGCTCTGAAAGGGTGGTTAAATTAATAACTGAAAATTTAAATTCAAATATTCGATGGCCCCATTTAGCCGCCTTTAAACAGATATATGATTGGTGTGACGTTACTTCGCATGGTCTTTTGTTGTCTATTTCTCACCGAACAACGTCATGAAAGAGAGATAAGTAGATTCTATAACAAAAAATTTAATCTATCGACAACTTTTAACTTAATTTAGTTGTCAGCTTATGTATTTTGAATTTTAATGTTAACGGGTACTGTGCTGTGTCTGTGAGCAATTTAATATTTCAAGTTTTTGTTTTTCTACAATTTTAGAACAGTAAGTCTTCCTTCACAAAAAATGAGTTTCAAGTCAAAATCATACTATTTGGCAATGTTTGTTGATGAGAAACAAAGCAAAGTGATAAGTAAGTACAACAAATTGTAACGAAGTTACGAATTTGCCAATGTTTTAATTCCCTAATCTCAGATCGTATTACTTTTACATAATAATAATAATTCTTATTCCATCCTTACATCTTAAAAATAATTATTATAAATGGTTCTCTCTTAAAATACAATTATTGTTATTAAAATCATCGTGACCGGCAATAAGCCGTTAATAGCTAAAATCAAAATGCACCGTAAAAACGAAAAATGTAAATAAACACCGCGACCTTCCTTCGTATTCATCAAACGCGATCACTTGCACAAAGTTCACACGTCGTCCGGAAGATGGAACCGCCACAAGCAGACTTCGCCTCGCAACACGTGCCTAAGATGTCTAAAAACCCTGGTGCTTCCACTTATACCTGTAAAAGTTTATGTCAAACGGGGAGATCTCTACCTACTTGATTTTGACTAATTTTTGAGAGATTACTAAAGTTACAGATTAAAAATTTCAGACGGCGCATACATCGCTCATAGTAAACTGTTAAAACAGATCACGCAGGGTGTACTGTATACAGACGAATGCTCGAATCTGCAGCTTTATACTGTCCACACAAAATGTGACAAACTCAGCGAGGATACCAAGAATTCTAAACAGTGCCATCTTACAAAATTCTGGTAAGTTCTATTTAACGCAACTGGTGGTACTTCCAAAAAGCTCGAAACAAAATCGAATCAGTAGATACACCAGGGTTTTTAGACATCTTACACGTGGCCAACCAATCTCATGGTATAGCACGGCTTGCGATTCATTTAAGCAGTTCGATTAGAGACTCGAATACCGGCCAACGCTCCTCCGTATCAGCTAAGCCAGACGATCTCCGGAACCGTCATGGAGAAAACTACCGGTGAGAAACAAATACGGTTTGTTTAAATGATTTATGGTAAAATTCTGTTTTCATCAAAAGTCATAGTTAATTTGTGATTTGAAAATTTAGTTTATTTTTGCATACCAGGGAAATACTATTAGCGTTATGGCCCGTACAGAAACCAGGAAAATATTGCTGTGAGTTCTCCTATTTTATTTTTTTTTGTTTTATTTCGTTTGCCGGGGGAAAACGATAGTTACGCCCGTAACCGGTATCAACAAAGTAGGACTGTGAGTTCTCCTGTTGTACTTTCTGATTCTTACTGGAACTTATGTTATTTCATTTTATGGGATTTGTTTCTAGTTAATTTTATTTTAAATACCGGGGTAGTACGATTAATGACTTTAAAATAGGATTTTGCTCGCTGATTTATAATACTGGTAGCTTCATTGGGCATTTGCACGCATTTATTTCACCGCTTTCTCACACATTCATTCATCGATTGTGACTTTCATTATTCCACCGTTCATAACCGTTTGGCTTCATCACGCGCACCGCTAGTTACACACCTTCTCCCCTTCCTGCATCATGTTATGGTTTAGTTTAAATATTTTCTAATTACTAAATAAATTTGGTTATTTTGAATTTAAGGAGTTTTTATTTTTATCCACATACGTTAACATCTTAGCAGCAGATACTCCGGAACTCAAACCTGCGGGGAAAGTAAAGACTGCCATACCGGCCGCCAGTGATTTTGGTCGATACCATAACGACCCCTGGAGTATTTCTTTCTCCACTGAAGCTGCCTGAGCAAGTGGCCTTCACACTATAAACGGAAGGTGGCGCCCGAGGCAATCCGATAACTGAACCAACGCGCCAAAGTCACCCGTAACCAACCGAAGCGGCGTTACAAGGTTATCCATATCCCAAATATGGTCCGGAATTCAATAAATGAAATGAAACTCAATGCATACCACAATGAATTTAATAAAGGTGTAAACGGCGACTAGTTTCGGCTACTTAGCTATCATCAGGCCTAAAAGTATTACAATGTTCGAAAAATTATAAATAAATTTACAAAAAACAAACTGACTTACCATATACAAGGTGGACCAAATTTGTCGAGCAATACTTCTAGGGGTGATAGAACACCTAAAAATAAGTTATGTTTGTTTAATGAACCTATGTCCAAAAACGCTTATTAAGGGTGCAACAACCCCTAGAAAGGGCTTAACGATAATTGGTTTTTCATGAATATCTTTAGAGAGGGGTACCATATAATATTCAAATTTTAGGTAGTACTTAAGGATACTAAGATACGCTATTTATGTATTTTGTCTTGATTCCTCGAATTCACTAGGGTAGTTTTGAAGGGGTGAGTTACCATTTTTTAGACATTTTTTTTTGTTATCAACTGTTTTGGAAAATACATATTAAAATAATATTTTAGAAGTTTTTCTTGGAAAAAACTACTTTAGATGTATCGTCCAAATATTAATCGTTTTCGTGTAATTTCAGTTAAAAAATGGGCGTGCTTAGTTTGTGAACATGCTAGGGACCAATATCGACCTGCGGTAACAAACAGTAAAATAACAATTTAACTTTTTTTTATTGTCAATTAAATGAGTTACATGAAAAATATTTTATGTCTTTCTTCCTATGGTTTACACAACTGAATTCTTTTTAAGTTAGGAATTAATTTTCTAATACCTGAGGATTGTTTTGGAGCTCAGCGAATTCATTAGAAATTATTTATCTTAGTTCCTCAATATTATTAATTTCGCGTTGGTATATTTTAGATTTCAAATGCCCCCAAATGGTAAAATCCATGGGAATGAGATCCGGTGATCGAGCTGGCTAATTGATTATTAAATTAGAAATAGAGGTAACAGGTGATTATTAACTTTTAATTAAGTGTATTAATTGTCGAATAATTATCGTCGTAAGAACTGTCAAATAATCACAGACTGCTTGGATGCAATGCCGATATACTCTTAATATGTATTTTTTGTTTTGTATCTAAGGAAACTGTAATTATTTTATTACTGGTCTTACAGTCTCGAAAGATGAATACGAATATCTTTGAACTTAAAAAACGATTTATTTTTGGATGATACATCAAGAGCACATTAATTCAAGAACAATCTTCCGAAAATATTATTTTAACATGCGTTTTCCAAAATAGTTGATAACAAAAAAACTATGTATAAAAAAGAGTAATTCACCCCTTGAAAAGTACCCTTAGTGAATTCGAAGAATCAAGACAAAATACGTAAATAGTATCTAAGTACCCTTAGGTAGTCCAACCTAAAATTTGAATATTGTAAGGTACCTTTCTCGAAAGATATTCATCAAAACCAATAATCGTTAAGCCCATTCTAGGGGTAGTCGCACCCTTAATAAGCGGTTTCGACATAGGTTCATTAGCCAAATACTACTTATTTTTAGGTGTTCTATCACCCCTACAAGTATTGCTCGACAATTTTGGTCCACCTTGTATATAAAATAATTAAGTTGTTAGATAAAAAAAAATGAAAAAACATAACGTTAATGCACATAAATAGTGTAATATTTGAAGGAGATGTTAGGGGAGGATAAATTATGGGTATATGAACTGCTAATATAAATAATTTTTTTAGGTAATTAATTAAAAAAGTTGCAAAGCACATTTAAACAAGGTTGAAATCGGATCATTAATAGCTATTTGTGTATTAAGAGCGGAAAGTGATACTTTGCTGCTTGAGGCAGAGAGTTGCCCGCGCGACGCGTAGCGGAGCGCGGGCGATCTGCCGAAAGCGGCAAAGCACTTTCTGCTCGAATTGCACACAAGATTTTTTCTACGATCACATTATTTTTAGACAAATAATTAAAAAAAAACATGTAAATACACTTCATAACCTAAAAATGAAATAATGACGTTTCATTAATTTCATAGTCTACTATTTGCACAAAACAGTAAGTAGATACTTAAATATGCAATCACTATTTCATATAGGTGTACCTAGGTGTATCTAGGTGTACCTTCTGACTGTTATATTTTTACTAGATAAATTTTATAAAATAAAGTTTAATTTCGTTCGAAATATCTTCAAATATTAATATTTCAACTAAAATATTCAGACTGCCCTACATTTTGTTTTAATATACCTATTATTTACTACCTTTCTTTAGTTTATTGTAAATGAAAACAGGCGAGCGGAAAAGTACGCGCTAGAGCGACAATAATGTCAAATTATTACAGATCACGGAAAACGTCAACTTTGCGGTTAGATTTGAGTGTGCAAAAGCCTACTTTGGGTAGTGATCGTAGGAAAAAGGTTTTGAAAGGCGTAGTAAGTGAAATGGCGGAGCCTGAGTCGAGCTACACCGCTCGACGACACTCCGAAGATAACTACGGAGTGGAAAAATTGTCCCACTGGGACCAGACGAAAATAGGTGGTAAACTTAAATAAGTTATTTGGCACAAAAGTATGAAACGACCCAACCACTTGAAGGCTAGATCATCACAAGATGGTGGTACTTAGACATTGACAGAATTGACATGACAGGTAGGAAGGGGGGTGAGGAAAGGGAATAAACAAAGGAAATTTAACAGTAGTAATAGTAATAGAAAAAATTATAAAAGTGACTTATATAAATGACCCGAACGACTTTTCAAAAAGTAAGTTCCTAGAAATAGTAAAATTTGAAACTAATAACAAAACTATCAATATATTTACATATAAATAAAGTGAATGAAATATAGATGCAGACCAAAGGACGTATATTACAAAAAGGAAGAAGAAGACAGAATTCCTCATGTTCATAAAACCGGTGTGTATAAATTAAGTTGCTCAGATTACAATGCAGTTTACATCGGCCAGTCAAGTAAGATACTCGAAACTAGAATCAAAGAACATATTAGATATATTGACAAATTAAAAAATAACGAGGTCACTAATAACCCATATTCCTTCAGTAATCACATATTTACACACAATGACTCCTTCTTTCTATTTGACCAGTTTAACAATTTTCTCTGAGAACTTCTATTATCACCCGACAATCTCGTATTTCCTTTACGTTATTATTCCTCTCTCCTTGATAATCGTCCCTATCTTATTATCTCTCTCTAGTTTACCTACTAGTCCTTGTTTTGGTTTGTTCTTTAAGGGAAGACACTTTTCCACTCCGAAGTTACCTTCGGAGTGTCTTCGAATGGGTGGTGTGTCAACACTTATCGAAAATGCCATTTCACTTACTTCGCCTTTCAAAACCTTTTAAGTTTTGATGATCCTATTTCAACTTAGTTGAAATGTGGTCTGCACCTTTTTTAATTAATTACCTAAAATGTTTTTTTTATGTTACCAGTTTAAGTACCCATAATTTTCCCTCCTCTATCATCCCCTTCTAATATTCCACTAACCAACGCTATGCTTTTGCATTTTTTTTGCAAGTTAGTTCATTTTTTGTAAATTTATTTTTAATCTGTCGAAATTTTTAATCTGTCGAACTTTTTAATACTTTTAGGCCTGAAACACCTTTATTAAATTTATTGTGGTACATGATTTTGAGTTTCATTTCATTTATTAAAGTGATAAGTATTGAAGTCAGGATTATGCTACGTCAGAAGGGGGCTGCAAGCATGAATTTGCATTTTTAATATAGGTCCATAGAAAAAGTGAAGAACCAGTTTGTACTCCAATTGAATGTTATAGAGGAAGTCTAAATTGTCTAAAGTAGGAAGCACTTTACAAATTATTAGAACCAAAGAGTTATCCAAAAAATACAATTTCGGTTGTTGATAATGGCCTACGAAAGCTCGTTTTTGAAGACTTTTTGGAAGAGACAAAAAAAAAAGAAAAACATTAGTCAAATTATGAGATAGCTGATTTGAAGATGACTTCATTTCATAATTTGTTGATGAAATAGGGAAAAGATTACGGCAATGATGGAACAAAATTTTTGGAATGTGTAACAAATGTAAATCAGTTAATAAAAAATTCGAGGAAGATACTCTATAGATAGAACAATAACAGAGTGGCCATTGGTATAAACTAAGAAATGGTAGAATAACAGCAACAAACACTTTTGAAGCGAGTCGATGTAAAACTGTCGATGGCTCATTAGTTGCTTCCGTTATGCCTGACACTCAATCAATGAAAATGAAAAATAAAATTGTCAAGTATGGTCTCATTATATGCCAAGATATTCCAAGTTTAGCCTGACGGTTTCATATATGTGAAGATTTCATCTTAGAAATAGAATGTCTATATAAATCAAAAACAATCAAAGTTACCTAAAAAATGGACAAATTACTAAAAATATTTTGCCCAAACTTAATTGCAAATAAAAAATAAATAAACAGAAAGAGGATCTGCAAATATTTATACACCTCGACAATGATAGACAGCTGTTTCGATCTTTATGATCTCATCAGCATCATACCGTCAAAGTGAATAAATATTAGCAAATTTCTCGACTGTATAACCTATGAAGCCCAAGCCAACCGAATATTAACCGAACTAACGCCATCTAAGGCGGTTGGTTTCGTACCGCATCGATATCCAACAGCTACGAGATCAAAATCTACTAGGCCGTTGGGGGACATATTTATTCACTTTGACGGTATGATACTGATGAGATCATAAAGATCGAAACAGCTGTCTATCATTGTCGAGGTGTATAAATATTTGCAGATCCTCTTTCTGTTTATTTATTTTTTAAACAGATTTTACATTTTAATTGTATTAGCGGTGCTGCCACCTTTCGATGGTGACATGTAATGTCCCCCAACGGCCTAGTAGATTTTGATCTCGTAGCTGTTGGATATCGATGTGGCACGAAACCAACCGCCTGAGATGGGGTTAGTTCTGTTAATTACAAATGTTTGCTTCAAAGCTGAAATAATGTTATTTTTGTGTTGCTGATAAAAATTTTTAACTGAATAATGAAAGATAGTGTTAGCCAAATATGACAATGTATATGTTATTAATATTGTTAAGTCTCTAGTTTCTTTTTGGAAGAATAACATTTATACTTTATTGTATAATAGTGCAGTAAATGGATAATTTTTAGTTTTACTGCAGAAAATAATTCAGAAAATATCAACAAAATTTCCAATAATTTCCCAATTTATGAACAATTTTTGTTATTATCAAAAAACTATATAATTTTTCTACAAGCGTGCGGAAAGTATACTTTTCCGCACACATTTGAGTGCGGAAAAGTTACTTTTCGCACTGATTTTATAAATGCTAAAATGATTAA
Organism: Neocrepidodera transversa; assembly: GCA_963243735.1. Lineage (NCBI taxonomy): Eukaryota > Metazoa > Arthropoda > Insecta > Coleoptera > Chrysomelidae > Neocrepidodera > Neocrepidodera transversa. Next base: position 25,723,489 of record OY725344.1, on the reverse strand, counting down.
AAAATTAATTCTTGCTTGGTTACTATGATTACTTTCAGCCTAATGTTTTATTTATTAAGAAGCACTAAGAAAATTTTTGAATAATGACAAAAAAATATTTTTGCTAAAATTTTTTTTTAATTCTAGGCACTTGTAGAAAAAATATTGTTCCTAACACTTGCGGAAAAGTATAACTTTACGCACTTGTTCGGAAAATAACTATTTTAGTTAGATACATGTTTAAAAGGAATAATACGATAAAATTGGAATATATAATAATAGAAAATGTATGTTATTTCTAAAACTTGTGTATAAGAGAAATTTGAACTCAAACATCAGGCCGTACATCAGACAGCTATTTTGTGTCCAGATGCACAGAATTCAAATCTCACTACAACGTACCATAAAACAATTTTTTTTTCGTTATTACAACTATGTCCCTGAGTTGTGGAGGCGGGAATCTTTTAAAAACACCTCAATTTGTCCTGTTTTGTGTTGTTTTATTGTACCCTGCTATAGGAGAAAGGTTCTCATTTGCAGAGATACAGTGAGCACTGTTGATCTGAAATAGAATGTGTTCATTAGCTTAAGATATTTCATGTGTATGGTATATAGGTTTGATACTCAGAGCGGCCAGCGGTGGTGGATCTTCGGCGTCGGTGGTGGTCGGTCGAGCTCATCTTATGCTAAGAAGGGCATCCTCCAATACACCTAAGAGCTTGTCCGGGAGATCTTCTCTTGCTTCACTAAGGATCCTGAGATTGGATTGGGTGAATTTCCTCTTTGGTTCCCTAAGGATTGTTCGTCTGTTCCTGTCAACTGTCCATTTGGTCCTTAGAGTTTCTTGGGCGTGGGTGTTGGTGTTGTCTAGTCTTTTCCCGACGTATCCTGTTTGGAGCTTCTTGAATCTGGAAATGATTGTAGGGATATTGAGGAGTTATTGTGTTTTGGTGTTTAGAGGTTTGGTAGAAGGAGCGGGAACTGAGATTTGTGTGTCTTGGCTGGGAGAAGAAGGTTGGGGAATGTCAGGGGTGTAGATGACATAAAGGACAGGAGCTAGGACGGGGCCCTGAGGGACTGCAGCTTGGGGAGTAAAGGGATCTGAGAGGGAATTTCCCACTTTGACTCTGATGGATCTGTTTTGGAGGTAGGAGTAAATTAGTTTGATGAATGGTACAATATTGAGTATGCGATTTATATACATAATGGACGCCATCTATAAGATAGTTATGAAAACACGGTATCACTTACTTACGTTTTTTAAGCATTGAATAACTCATACAGTGTGACCCATTTTGTTTGGAAGCACCCCTGTAAAATCTGAATTTTTCAACCGATTTTGATTTAATTTTTTTTGATAAATTCAGTATCAAAAACAGTATTTTGGCACAAATTTTCATAGCCTAATTTCTATTTTCAAGGCCCTCTATGTTAATTTTTCTTTGCCAAAAAAGACGAAAGTATATTAGGCATTTTTTTTTCTCAAATATGACTACACCACTGGATTCAAAATCATTACAAATGTAAACTACCAAAATTTTATAAAAAAATTTTTATTAACGACAAAGTTTTTACAACATGAATTTGGAAAAAGTTGTATTTTAATTAATTTTTTACTTAGAATGTAGACAAATTTAAAAAATGGCAATATGGTAAACAAAAACTAGGACACGAAAAATATTGCACAGTAAAAATTCGAAGCCGATAACTTAACCCGTTCTGGAGTTATAGCTTCTGAAATTAAAATTGTGCTTAATAATTTCATTTATTAACAAAATGCAATCAACGAGTATGCCATGAAAATGAATATAAGATTTTTTCCTTTTTTCTTATTCTAAAAAAAACTTGGCTTGTTCTTGAGGTTTTTCTAATTTTCCTTCTGCATGGAAACTTAGATGACTTGGTACAAACAAACGTAGTCCAAGAAAAACATAGGCCAAGAAAAACTGTTCCAAAGGAGAAACGTAGTCCAAAGGAAAAAACGTAGTCCAAAGGAAAAAACGCAGTCCCAAGGAAAACACGTAGTCCAAAGGAAAAAAACAAAGTCTAAACGGAAAAACGTAGACCAAAGGAAAAACATAATCCAAAGGAAAAACCGTAGACCTAAGTAAAAAACGTATAAAAATAATCAAAATGAATTAAATTTTAAGACAATCTGTAAAAACAAATTAAAAAATAGATTCTGTTTTTTGTTTCGAGACACAGACAGCAGATAATTAATATTGTTATAAAAGATAAGATATGAACTTTTGAGTAAATATATCAAAAAAAAATATATACCGGCATTAAAAAGAATTAAAAATAACGGTAACTGAAAGTTAAAAGCGTCGAAATAATTAACAACGAAGGCACGGGATTTTGGTGAATATGTAATATAATACAATATAATATAATAAAAACTTACCCTATATAAAGAGAAGAAGAAAGAAAATTTTCAATTTACAGCACAGACGATATATAAGTCAATTGTCAACTGAAGAGACAAAGAGAGATAGTTGGTAACAGGGGAAAAACATTTTATAGTAATACCAAGAGAAGAGAGGGACATGATGACAGGAAATAAGAAGGGGATATCAAGCGAGTCTGAAATTAAAATATATTGAGTAGAGGAATAATGAAAATACAGGGTGCCACAAAAAAACGTAACAAGACCCTAATGGTTACATTCTAAAGTCCTAATTTAATATTATCAACAACGACTTCCCCTACTAAAATGTTAGAGACCCTTAAGTCAGCTTCATGTGTATTTTTGAAGTCATTTATGCTCTTCCAATTTTCACTATTTTTAAATTGGCGTCTCACTACTGAATACAAGAACACAATTGGATCGTCATAGAGTAAATCAGCTCCTCAGGTTTCGGTTGAGGGAATACCTTTGATTATTAGACTTTCTCTAACCAGAATCACAGAACACCTTAACAGAAGCGAAAATACAAGGCGGCACTTTGATCTTCAAGGGGCGAATTTTCGTGACCTGCATTCTCTGCTAAGTATTACATCTGTCATTTTTAAGCGACAATTTTGAATTAGTTTAGGGCGTACCTACTTTCAGCATATTTTTTATTGTATCTGTTAGATTTAAAACAATATATATTCGTATGAAAATATAAAATATAAAGATGTTAGATTATTTCAGATGTCATATCTAGGATGATCAGTCCTGGTTGACTTATTATCTGGCAATTAAAAAAAAATTAATCAAGTGAGATATCCAACAATAAATATTGAATTTTGTCAATTGAGAAAAAAAATTTAAATTGTTGAAAAAATAAATTTGTAATTATAATTTTGAATGTAAAAAATGGTTAATGAAAAATAGAAATTGATTTAACAAGGTCAGAATATTTTATTGACGCAAAAGAACAATTTGAATAAAAAAAGAAATTTAGTATAAAAAGGGTAATACGAGAAGGTGAAAACAAGAAGTTATAGCAATACGAGGAAGGGAAGAACTATGAGATAAAACAGTAGACAGAAAGAAACAGGGACATACAATATTTAAGAAAATAGAAAAAGACTTGAAGGTGAGACAAAAACAGACTGAGATAGAAGCGATAGAAGAAACATAAACAAAAGAGCAAGATCGAAGAAAGTAAAGAAGGGATAAGACAGATTGAAATTAAAAAATTGTATATTTTTTTATAATTTTTAATCTTATAAATTTATTGTAGTGAACCCAACCAAATTATGAGGGCTTAACCATAATTTTAGAGAGGTAATTTTATTCTTAGTTGTTTTAGTATAAATTTCTTGATTTTCTTGTAAATAATATTAGTCTGATGAAGTTACTATGTAACGAAACTAGTCACTATTAAATTAATAGCTTTTGTTATTATTTTTGCGGAAATCTTAAAACGTTGTTTTATTTATTTAAATTTAATAATGGATTTTCATCAAGTAAAAGCCGACACAGTTAAACAATTATTGTTGGCTTGTTGTCGTAAAGTACGACTTGTCTTCTTAAGAAATTGGATTTTGGATGTTAATTCACTTATAATAACATTTTTTTGTTTAATCATACAGTGTCATCCCCAAAGTATGCACCATATTAGAAACTTATTTATTAAGGGTTTTTCTACATTTTCTACAAAAAGTTTTTCTTGGTAAAAGTTTGTGCATCCCCGAAAACCAAACATTCAACTAAATACACACGAAATATACGAGAAGCCTTTAAAAATTCGATTTTGAGATTAGAGTAAAGTATTCTTATCTTGAAATATCTCGAGAAACGGTATTTAGAAAAGTTGTTCAGCATTAAAAAAAAATCGGCTGTGTCACCCAAGAACTTTCCCGGCTTTTCTGTGAAAAATAGGATTATTTTATTTAAAAAATACAAAATTCCTGAATGGGAAAGTAAAATACTGTAAAAAAGAAGTAAATTGCTGAAAAAAATCAGCTGTGTCACCCTAGAACTTTCCCGGCTCGGCTATAGATAATAGGATTATTTTAATTGCAAAATACTAAGCATTCCATTAATTTATGGAACAAATTTTAAATAGCAAGGCGACGGCGAATACGTCTACCAAATTGATATTTCTATGTTGATAATGACATGAGCGCGCGCATGCGCACATTATATAGCACACTGCTACAATTAGGATTTTCTAAAATCATGGGTGAAAACTATTGGGAATTGGGGAAAAAGTTCGATACAGAAGTTGTAGGGAATTGTATGCTCCATAAGTTTGCACCAGAATATTTTGCACTACAGCCCAATATTTGCCTTCAAAATAAAAAAAAAATGGAAAAAGCCTAAATATGTATATTTTTTGCCCTCTAGCGGCGAAACTGCGGGGAATCAGAAAAAAAGTTAAATATAAAAGTTAAAGGAAATTTGGTGCTGTACAACTTTGTATTAGAAAATTTTCCACTAAAGTGCATTGTTTGTCCTCGAAATTTGGAAAAACTGCGGAAAACCTACATGCATATCTTATGCATGCCCTCTAGTGGCGCAATTATTGGAAATTCTGGAATAAGTTTGATACAAAAATTGTAGGAAATTTTATACTCTAAAACTTTGCACCAGAACATTTTGCATTAATTATATTGTTTGTCCTTAAACTAAAAAAAAAATCATTCATGTGTCTTCAATCAATGTCGGTCTATAGGACCTTCTGCTGTACCAATTTAAACCAAAAACTAATGGTCGCATTCCAGGCACATACCGACCATTCATACCAAATTTCAGGTTGATTGGTCAAACGGTTCAGCAGTTATCGTGGAAGATTACACACAGACACATAGACACACGGACACACAGACAGACCATACGCTGGAAATGGCTTTAATCTTCTTGGGGGACCTCAGAATGGATATTTCCATCGATATCTCGACCGGGAAAGTAAAAATGGGTAAATATTGCAAAAATGCGCAAAAATTAATTAAAATGAAATACCACAAAATTTACTAAAAATAATAAGTTATTATAAATACTAACAAGGTAACGGATTATTTCCAAAAAATTGTTAAAAATGATAAAGAATTGCTAAATTTCAGCAAAAATTTAAACTATAATAAAAAAAATATGATAAAAATATTAATAGAATTTGCAAACATTGGGAAAAAGAGGCAAAGATGCAGAAAAAGACAAAGAGCAAAAATGCAGAAAAAGACAAAGAGCAAAAAAGGTACTTAGCAAATGGAAAAAAACGTAAAATAAAGCAAAAAATAAAAGAGGCCTAATAGAGGTAAAAAAAGAAAAAAAATGGTAAAACAAAAATAAAAAAAAGCCAAATTAGACAAATTAAAGGGGACAACGGCAAAAAACGTAAAAAAGGCAAAAAATGTCAGAAAAGGACAAAAAAGCCCAAAAAATGAATAACTATTAAAAAACATTTAAAAAAGCAAAAAAGTGGTAAAAATGACAAAAAAAGAGAGAACAGCAAAAAATGCAAAATAGAGACAAAGGCAAAAAGCTTAAAAAGTCAAAAAAAGAGCAAAAAATTTGTGGTTCTGTATAATGGCCGACTATAAAGTAGAAGAAAAATCATTAACCATACTATGGGGACTTTACAAGAAGCACGAACTCAAATGGGAGAAATGGCAAAATCTGTCTACTTAAGGCTCAAATGTAAGAAGACTCGTTTTTAGATTGGCGTGAAATTTATATTGCTTGAAGTAAATTTGAAGCAAAAAGGCTATAATTTTTATTATTTTTTAGTTTACATTTATATATTTTTTTTGAAGTTTAAAGTTTCAGTTTTTGAACAAGTTTTGAAAATTATTTTTTTGAGATTGATTCAAGTTCCTAATATATATCTTTTATAAACAAAAGTTGTTTTATTTTTAATAGAATTAATAAAAAAATTCCAAGAAACATTTTTTGTCACGGGTCCTTGACTCCCGGCGCACTGGGTATTGTCCTACTTAAGGGCTCCCCTCCTAAAGTACAGAAACTTATATCATCGCAATATCTTCAAAGAATACCTGAAGTCATGTGTAATGTATGTTGCATAACGATAAATAGAGCATGTTGAATTGTATCCCGACATATAAGGCGATAATTTAGATTTGGCAATATCCTTTGGAATTCGTTTGAAATTTTACAGTTTCGTTGTCTTACATTTCCATCTCTTTCTACTTCGGACTCTTTAAATTCTACTTCGTTAATATCTGAGGTTGTGCCGGGTTTGCTCCATTGGTGCTACGATAAATTGAGATTACTTAAATATAGCGTTCTGTTTTAATAGCATTCTGAATTTAGAAGAGTTGTGTCTATTGGTATTTTGCGACGTTAGTGCTTTTGTATTTTACCTTTTTCTTGTATTAATTATATGAAGTTTTAACGTTCTGGTGTTTTAATATTTTGATATTTTAGTAATTTTAGAAAAATCTATCTGGTTCTTTAGTATTTGTTATAACACGATTCGATCAAATATCACTTTGCTATAATAAATGTTTGCTTTTTTAATAATTTGATATAATACACTTTTGCAAAAGTATTTGTTTGTTCTTTTAAATTCTGCTTAATTCTGCTGTCCTAAATTATGCAGCTGGTATAAAATTTTACATAATTTAAATATCAAGAACACCATCTATCGCATGTTCAAAGGTACCACGGACAAAGTTCTGCAGATGATTCATATAAGGACGAAACAGGCTATATGGTAACGGTTGGAAAATCATGGAAATATGATTAAATCCATCAAAATTTTACACATGCATGAAAAATTTAAGATAAATTACAAATGAGTATGATATGAAAACAAAATTTCTACCAAAATAAAATAAATATTTTGCAAATCTAATATATATTCAATATATTTTTCAAATAATTCCTTTATAAAAATATACTAAATATTATACGAGAAACTATCAGTTCATATGTTTACCTTCTTATCTATGTATCTGTAAACCTACTTGCTGCATTTGCATATTCGAATAAAAGCATATTAAAATAAGCAAGAAAAAGGGCAAAAAAAAGCCAAAAACATGGCAGAAAGAACGAAAATTTTACAAAAAGGAACACATCATATAGCAATTAGGATATGCTAAAATCATGAGGGAAAACTAGTGGGAGTTCGGGAAAAAGTTTGATACAAAAGTTGTAGGCAATTTTCTGCTCTACAACTGTGCACTAGAACATTTTGCACTAAATCGCATTGTTGGATCCTACATAAAAAAGGCGAAAAGCCTAAATGTGTATATTTTTCGCTCCCTAGCGGCGAAACTATAGAGAATTTGAAAAATAGTTAATATAAATTTTAAATGAAATTTGGTGCTATACAACTTTGCACTAGAAAATTTGCACTAAAGTGCATTTTTTGTCTTAAAAATTTGGAAAAACAACATGCACATTTTTTGCGAGGCCCTCTACTGGCACAGCTATTAGGAATAGTAAGTTTTCAAGGTAACTTCAAAATTTTGCCGCTAGGCGGCAGCAGCGCCAAGTGCGGTCTAGAAAATATAACCAAACTTATATATCTTATTATTAGTTATTGTTTTCATTGCAAACGAATTGGTAACGTGTTTAAGTGTTTCTTTATTTTTTGTAAAATAATTATTTTTTCATCAAAATGTTTGAAGATAATGTTAATAAAAGTTATGGGTCATGGTCGCTTACCCAACTCAAGGATGAATTACGAAGAAGAAATGCGAAAATCCATGGGAAAAAAGCTGATCTTGTTGGAAGGTAATTAAACTGCCACGTTAATAATTTACTTGGGTGCTTTTGTTCATATTATCGTCTTGCTGTAATTTGCGAATCATTCATACTGTAAATAACTTCACTGACTTGCAGAGTCAGTAATAAAAAAATACTTATGGGATTCTGTTTACATAATTTTTATATTTTTATTTTAGATTGGAGGCCTATGACAACCTGCATCATATAACTACAGTGTCTGTGGACGAAAATACATATACAATGTATATACCTCCTTTGGAGAAATTCCAGGATATCAATGTAGATTCTCTTCTGCCTAATTTAAATTTGATACATTTGCAAAAGTTTGTAATAAATTATGTGATGAAAGAGCCAAACGAATGTATGAAAAATATTTAGTTTAAGAAGTGTTATTGAGAATAACCAATTTTACATATATGGTCATGTTGCCAGTGAATTCCGGAAACGAATTTTGTATTCAGTTCATGTAGTGTTAAGCAGCAATTCCATTTTAGAAGCACAGTGCGAATGTGCTGCAGGTAGGGGCCCTACAGCCCTTTGCAAGCATGTGTTTGTTGTTATTTATGCTCTTCTAGATTATGGCGCCAAAAAAATAATAAATGTGCAAGAAACATGTACTGACCGTTTACAGACATTTCAAAAGCCAAAAAAATAGCATGGATCACCTGTGAAGGCAAAGAATTTAATTGCAAGGAAGAAAATGACAAATAAAAGGCTACTAGACTTTGATCCTCGGTCAAATACTGCGAATAAAGTGGAAATCTGTACCAGTGCCAGAAATCTTTGTATTGCATATTCTGCAATACATACGGACGAAAGAAAAATGCCAATTTTACAAATATATCCACCAGCTAATTTAATTGCAGTCAGTATAGATCATGATTATCTCAAGTTGTCACCTGAAGACACTTTCTTACAAAGTTTGTATTTTTTGTCTGAGTTAGAACGCCATAATCTAGAAGTTGCAACAAGAGGTCAAGCAAAAAATAAAGAATGGCAAAAACAACATTGTATCCGCTTATCTAGTTCTAGATTTGGGAGGATTTGTAAGTCTAGGGAAACATCAAAGTTAAATTTGGCAAATTCCTTAACATTCCTTCAATAAAACATGGCTTACAATATGAACATATTGCTTTGCAAAATTTTTCAACTATATCAAACTTAAATTACAGTGCGTGTGGTCTATATGTTCATGGAGAGCTTGGATATTTGGCTGCCTCACCAGATGGGATTGGTAGTGAATATCTTGTAGAGGTAAAATGTCCATATTCAGCAAGAAACAAAAATATAACACCGGAAACAGTACCTTATTTATATTTATGTGAAAAAACAGGAACACTGAAGTTATCAGAAGATCACGAGTACTATTATCAAGTACAAGGTCAGATTGCCTGTGCCAAAAAGCAAACTTGTTATTTTGTTGTATATACAATAAAAGAGACTGTCATAATATCAGAAATGACGAGTTCATTTCGAGTATGCTAAAAACATTAAAATTATTTTACAAAAATTATTTTAAGTGTGCCGTTTTAAAAAAGTTTTTATAAGGAATATGAAAAATTTTATTGTTAATAAAAAAAAATGTATGTATGTGTAAGATTTATGCAAATAAAACAATATTTATATTAAATACTTATTTATTTCTCTTTAAATTTCATTCATTTCATTTACAAATACTTTGGCGAAAATTACATAAAAATGAACAAACAAACAAAATGTCACTGGCTAATAATGTTTCTAATTAATTTAATGGAGAAGAAAGAATTTTATAAGTTTTTTCTAATCCAAAAAACCTTTCAATGTGAACTCTTTTACTGGATACTTTTCTATTTTTTTGAAGAACATTGAAGGGTATTTGTGTACTTTTTAAAATAAAACTAGGAATGTTCACTTCAGCTCCATATGGTGCCATTATATCTTTCATATCAAATCCTTTATTTGCCATAATTGAATCTCCACGATCACACTTTTGAGAGAGGTCAGACCTTTCAATTATATGTCGATCACTTGTTGATCCTCCATATGCATCAGTCACAAATGAACACAACCCTCCTGGTGTTACACCTGCTACATATTTTATGGTATTTATTTTTATAGCTAGAAAATGTAGCTTGTTGTGCAGTGGGTAAAGCTGTCCGCTTCACAGGACATTCTGTAGCATCTATAATAACCCTAGTTGATGGAAATTCCATTTTAAACTCAAATTGTGCAAAAAATCTTGTTGTGTTTCTATCGGGCCATAAATTTATCTTTCTCCAAGTAAGTGACATACATTTCACCCATGTTATATATATATTAAAAACTTCTTTTAACGAAATTTGAAAGAGCTTGCCTAGTTCATAACACGTTTTATTTTGTCTTAATTTTATTAAAGTAATAAATAATTCATCTTCAAATTTTAATGTTTGGGATGTAGGACCATAATAATAGTTCATATTATGAACAGATGTTCCAAGTAAATTAAATAATAAGAGAAACTTATCATATGATTCTAATCCAGTAAAAAAATGAATTGCTTTATTGCCAAATTTAAAATCATTTATTGAAAATATACTCGTCTTCAGCGTTTGGGTACACCGATCTACTTTCGCCAGTTGTTCGTAGTCAGTTTGTGTGCCATAATCAACACTAGTAGAGAGGTGGGTTTCATATATATCACACTCTGCTCCTACATGTTGTACTTCTTCTTGATCTTCTGCAATTTCATCAATTTGAATGATACTTGGAGTTTCATTAGGCAATTTTACAAGTCTTTGAACGCTCCGTTTTTCTCTTCTCAGTAACCTATTATTTTGTGACTGATGCTGACCTTTATCACCTGGTGGATTAGACCATGTAAATTTGCTTGGTACAGCACCTTTTTTTAATCGGTTTACTAATTTTACATTTCCACCTACAAAAAATGTAAAAAATTAAAAAAATATATTGAAAATTGAATGACGAAACAATATTTTACATGTTTATAAAAAACACACTCACCTCTGAAAGTCTCTTATATATAATCTAATGTTGTAAAATGGTTTTTGCATACAACGCTACATGTTGTTGGGCGAAAACCTTGTCTTCTAATTGCATGAAGCCATTGCTTTCTTGCCTGTTTGTCTTTAGGGAAAACGTGACCTCCTCTATTGGAACACAAAGGTACACAACAACCTGACATGGGCATTTTATAAATAAAAACAGAAATAAACAATCGAAAAATTATTAAACTTTGGCCTTCACACAAATGTCATAAAGCGGAATGATTTTGTTGACACACTGAATTCAAAATGTATCGTGTTTAGCTGTGCTGCCCTCATCGAGCAAATGCCGAAGTACAAACCTCCTATTGTGAAAAAAGTTTCATACAAAAATTGTAGAAAATTTTATGCTCTAAAACTTTGATTCCAACATTTTCCCATTAAAGTGTATTGTTTGTTCTTAAAATTTAAGAAAATGCAAAAAATCTTATAGGTTCATTCAATCAATAACACTTACACCCGTATGCATAGTCGTTCGCCCGCGATACGCCGAAGATTTATCCCGGCGAGTGCTCCGGCGACTCGCTGGCAAAAGTACGACGCATGGTTTGCTATGCATAGCATAGTCGATCTCTCTCCGGCCTTCTCTCTGGCAAATCTCGGACAAATCTCCGAACATCCTTGGGTGCTTAAGCATGCGTAATTCATCTGTTGACAGTAAACACGTATGTATTACTCAGTGCATTTGAGGAACTTAGATGACACGGTACATTTTTTTCTTGTAGAAAAGTTAAAATTCAGTGGTTCGGTTGCGGTTGAAGACTATTAAGTTAAAAATGGCAGTGAAGTATACAGCGGGCGAGAAAGAAATATTATTACAGATTCTTGGACGATATCCTATTATTGAAAATAAAAGAACGGATGATAATATAGAAAAAAAAGAAAGCATTGGAAACATTTGTAGCCGAATTTAATGTGGCAACGAATACGCAGGTAATTATAATAACGATGGATTAATGAAAAAAAATTACATGTAGTATCATTTTTGTATAATGGTATTGGCTAATTCATTTTTAGAAAACATTAATTCAAATAAAAAGTTTGTGGAACAAATTGAAAAATCGTCTGTTATACCAAATGCAGTTTTTGTTTCATAGATAAAAGCCGTCCAAATATTTACTCCTTCGGCATGAACGTCTAACGTTAATATTGAAGGAGACACAGTGGTGGAAACGATGTTGAATTCGGAAAAAGGTAATTTTTTTAATAATTTACAAGTTCTTAAAAAGATATGGTATATTTTTTATAAAAATTGTTACAAAAAAAAAGGTTTCCCTTTTATTTTAAACACACAACTTCTGTCACCTCTGAAGCACGGGTAAATGAAGAAGTACACCCAGTAATAGGGTACATATTAATTTTTTTTACTTATTTACTAGATTAAGACGTAAAACTTGAACAAAAAAATTAAATTTGTACTTTTCAAATTATGTATTTTTTATGAATATGTGCTGCTTCATACATCATGTGAAAATTTTACTGAAATGTATAATTTCTTTTCGTTCTTGTTTGTACTGTATTGTCCAACATGTTTTATTTATTTCAGCTAATATTCAGTTCATCAACAAAGTATTTAGCACTACTTGCATGATAACAATTATTGCATTTTACACATTTCACAAACGTTACCACTTTCGATTTGCTTCTTTTACAGTATACTTCACTAAAAGCGATGTTTGAACAACCATCCAGCAACATTACAAGTAAAGCCTGCCCCTCTGGCTCTAGCGCTTTGTCAATACCATAACAACCCCTGTAGTATTAAATATTTATTGACGCTACCCGGACCAAATGACCTTCACACTATAATAGGAAGGTGGTACTCGAGTTAACCCGTTACCTGCAGTGGGACCCTGTGTCACATAGAATTCGACACTTAGTCTTCTACTGGCGATATCTACTCTGGAAATCGTGTTACGTTTTCTTGTGCCACCCTGTATTTGGGCTCTTCCTCTACTCTGTATATTTTATAGTTTCATGTTCGCTTGAATTTCCCTTTCCTATTTCTCCGCGTCATATGTTCTCCCTCCTTCTATCGGCCTTTTATATAAATTACCATCCCGTGTTAAGAACCTTAATTTTTATCTATTTAATATCAGAAATAGACTTTGCATATCGTTGTATTATCTTTGTATTGCCAGTGTTTTCTACAGAAGATTTCTTTCTTGTCTCCCCTTTAATTATAGGGGTTTTTGGTGGTTTTTCTGATTTCTCTTCGGGTGACTGTAAATTTTCCGCTGGTTCCGACGTCTGACGGTCAAGTTTGCCGGATCCAAGAAGCTTTTTCTTCTGGACAATTCGAACAGGACAGCTTACGCCTACAACACCAAGACCCTACCTAATGAAGCTAAGTTTTTAATGAAAAAAAGGAAAAAATAAATATCTCTGAATAGTACTATCGCAAAATAAACAAATAGAACGTTTCATTTGAGTTTAATTTCCTCTTAACCCAAAAAAAAGAAAGGACGGATTTTGAAATATATCACAGTTTTTTGTCAATTGTTTCTAATCACACCAAAAAATCAACTGACTGGCGTACCAAAATTTATGTATTTAATATTTTAATTCTGATATATTTCAAATTCTATTCGTGGAACGAGCCCATAATATAATTTGATCTTAATCACTACAATTATCTTTTACCTTTTTTATGTCGTTTCAATCGACTGTTGCATTTTTTAGCACTGTGTATCCCGGTCGACTACACTTCGGACTTTTTCGGTAATATATTACTCGATAGAAAAAATTAGTTATTTTCTGGTGAAATCTAGTAACTGTTATATCATTATAGCCCGAAAAATGTATCCTGTCACATATCCATATAAAAAATAAAAAAATAATAGTATTTATTTGTTTAAATTGATGTAGGTTTAAATTTAGCAAAATGTTGCATGAAAATTTGGTTCATAATCTGGTGGTCGCGAAGGAAGAAAGACTGGAGGATATTCGAATTGCAAATATGGAACTAGGATAATGTGCTAGGAAAGTTATCCTTACTCTATAGACGATATATATTAGATTTAAAGAGCTACTTAGGTTGAACATATACATGGCTCAATATGTGCTTCATGGGATTCTTCTATAGTTGGACAAGGGTAACAATCCTGTGGCATTACCAGGCATAATAAGGTTCGTTGGAGTGCTTATTTTTTATGCTACCAGCGTGTAATAGGCCAAAGCTACAACGTCATCATGGCCCAATAAAGTATATCCGAGGCAATTCATCAAGTGACTATTGCCATTATTGAAACGTTTTCTGAATAATATGTACAATTTTCAAGAAACGATGAAGACAAAAATAATTTAAAAGCTACATTTATCATAGTCATATCGAAATGAGTCGATTTATAGAATTCTAGGTGACACGCGGTCCCACTGCTTGACCTTGTGACAACAAAGGACGTTCAGTATTAGTTTTGACGCATTTAAGATCTACTTTTGTAGGAAAAATTGTGGAAAAAACCTATCATCCACGGATCAATCAAGTAAATCAAGTTCTTCAAATAATTAGTAAAAAGTACGGGAAAAAAAGTGGAAGAGAAAATGTGAAGCTATTAAAATCTTTAATTTGGAGAAGAATCAAAAAGTGGAAGGGTCTTTATAGCTATTAAGAAAAAAAATAAAATTTTGAATGTAGTTACAATTAGCTTCTGCTCAAAATCAGACAATAAACTTTTATAGAGTTATTATTTTTAGACGGAATCAATAAAAAATATAATATTTTAGTAAATATACCATAAAAGAAAAATTACACAGTCTGTAAAACAATAAATAAAAATCGATATTAAATTAAACATTATAACAAAACATAATACTTCAGATAGCAAGTAAGTACATGATTGTCTACAAATTATGCATAAAAAAATTATATAAAATTAAACTTAAATAAGTATTAATAAGTATATATTTTTAAACAGTGATAAACAATGGTGCATGAAATGAAACTAATAATTTTAACAATTTGTTTCGTTGGAATCTGGGCAGAAACTGAAACAGAATTATGGCAAAAGTTCAAAGTAAGTATACATTAGATTTTAATCAAGTATGGGTATAACTCGATTTTAAAACTTCCTTATTATACAGCGTATACATTCGAAATATACGAAAAGGAAAATCTAATAATATGAATTTGTTATCGTTCATTTTTTTTTGTCTAATATTTGCTTTCCTATGACTCACTTGTTACTTGGTGGATCCAGTGGTTTTTTCTCTTGTGTTTCATCTTCTTATCCTATCTCTTCTTTGTCTATTTGATTTCTGCTGCAATGTCTCTTATAAAATAGCTAAAGTCTTTCGCAAACATAACATCAACATAGTCTTTAAAACCAATTGCAACACAAGTTCTTTTCTTGTCAACACTAAGGATAAAATTCCACACCTACATAAAACAGGTGTTTATAAACTCAGTTGCCTCGATTGTAACGCAGTATACATCGGCCAATCTGGTAGGAGACTCGAAACTAGAATAAAAGAACATATTAGATACATTGATAGATATATTACCGACACACCATCCTCTTTTGCTGATCACATCATCTCGAGTAATCATTCTTTTTCCATTAATAATTCGACACCCTTACATCATTGTCACAAAGGAAATAGGTTGAACCTTCTTGAAATGTTTGAAATTAATTCCTCTTTACACCATGATACTATTTCATGTCTTAATGAACAACTCCGGCCTAAAGACAATCACCTATTTTTATTAGATTCCTTTCGGGACTTGATTTATGGTTATTTGATCCCAACCCATCTGACTCTTTTCTGTCCAAAATTTATACAATATTTTCTTTTCCAAATAACCATCCTGGTACTATTTATAATTTCGTTGTTTATTTTGGTTACCATAACCTCTCCCCAATGTCAATTGACATTGTCTTTGACGTTGACATTGACATTGTCTTTGACATTGACTTTGATATTGACTAGATCCTCTTCTTCTTATTCTCCTCTTTCTCTTCTTCTTTTATTGCTCTTCCTTTCTTCGCCTAATTGTCTTCTAAATTTTCTTCTACTTCTATGTTGTCCTCGAGTTACTGAGGTGGAGACTTTATTCTGCGTATCCTGGGCTCACTCTTATAATCATCTTACTTTAATTTGTATGATTATTAATTTGCCTGTATTATTGTAAATCAATACCCTTCAGGTTTTTTGTTTTTTGAAGTTGGCTTCCCCCATTCACATCATGCTATTTTAATTTGTTTGTCAGTTGTCACCTGTCACTGTCCGTTTTACAGTTGACATTTAACTATTGTTCGGGTCACTCGCACCACTATTTTTTGTATCGCTATTTTTGCTACTTACTGCCCTTAATTGGGTCAGGATAGTGCAACAACTTATTATTATTTTGAACTCCTTC
The DNA here is from genome assembly GCA_963243735.1 of Neocrepidodera transversa. NCBI lineage: Eukaryota > Metazoa > Arthropoda > Insecta > Coleoptera > Chrysomelidae > Neocrepidodera > Neocrepidodera transversa. Next base: position 25,707,006 of record OY725344.1, on the reverse strand, counting down.
GAGCTGCCTTTGTGGGTTCGCTCCCTCATCGTAGGTTTTCTCTCCTACCCCTACGTGGGATATTCGACCGGCTCCCGCGCTGCACAAAAAAAATTTTAAATGCCACTTATGACCTGGTTTGGGTCAGGATTCCCCTGATCCTTCTCCCTTTGTACTTGGCACTATCGTGTTCCAAGATGAGACACTTCTTATGTCCTCAAAATTTGTTTTCCAAAAATTTTTACTTTTTTAACACATCAATATTTTATATTCAGTACCCTGCAACTTAATTAAACTTTAAATGTTGCTAAGTCAAATAAACTTTATTTCACTGTTTACTACATGATGTTTATGGTAAGCCAATCACATTAATATTTTATTATTACCTGTTGTTTGTTAACGAGCCCTATTGTAGGCCTGATGATGCCGGAAGCCGAAACTAGTTGCCAACTTTACATTTGAACTAATTTAACAAATATATTTCTGTGGTACTTGACTTTGTGTGTTTCTTTACTCAATGGTTGACCACATTTGAGACATGGATAACCTGATGAATTTAAACTATTATTTACTTAAACAACCCCGTAACCGTGAAACCCGAATTTATAAATGAGAAAACTTTCTTTGAATATTAATATCTGAAACAACTACTTATTGGAAGAAGAACCGATCTCGAGTGAAGTCGGAAATTAACTAACTTAAATTTGGAAATAATTTTCAAAGTTACAAACAAAATTAGTGTCATACATCGAAAGGCTTCCGGATTGATTCGACCCCCGTAAGCTTCCCGGTACCACCCTTAATCTTACTGGAATCTAGCAAATTAGAAATGAGAGCATTTTACTAAGCGAACTAAAAAGGGGGCGTATAACTTTTTATTACAAATTTGACTTCCAGTAAGTGCTGCCCTCTGGGCAAATTTGAGAGAGTTTACTTGAATTTAATTATGCGATATATCACCGACTAGCTACGTCATTAGAATCGGCGCCATATAATATTAAGTCTGATCTCTCGAGATAGGTAAAGATGGAGTTACAAATCATGAACTTTGAACTTTACAGGGATGGAAAAACCCGCATAAAAACCGTCATCCAAAGCCATGTCCTGTCTTCCAATTTCTTATCTAATAACATAATTATTTGACTAAACTAAGTACATTGTTTTATATTTTTGAACGGGTAATTTGATTTCTTGTTAGAAAGGTTTTATAAACTACATATGTCAGCCCGTTGGCATTTTCTTTGCAGGCCCTTCTGAGAAGGACACCCTTTATCCTATTGATTTATATATCATGGTAGTATTTCTAAAGTGAATATTTACAATGTATTGAATTCTAATAACATAGTCTATTTTTCTGAAGTACTTGACAATTTATTGCTTCCTTTATGTCTAATATAATTTACTAAGACCCCGCTGAATAAGGTACTGTTACATACTCCTTTTGCTTCTCCTACTACTCTTTATTCTACTTCGTTTATTTCTTTTTCTTCTACTTCTTCTACTTCTTATTCTACTTCTTCTTATTCTAGTTCTTCTTATTCTACTTCTTCTTATTCTACCTCTTCTAATTCTACTTCTTCTTTAAAATCTGTGTCGCTATCTTCGTGTTTATTTAGTGTAAAGGCTTTTCTTTTTTCTGCAATATACGCCAATTCGGCGACTTTCATGTAGTGTATAGATATTCGCTTTTGTCAAGATTTTTTTGTAGGTACCTACCATATTCCTAGTTTCTGCATATCCAATTCGTTAACTCAGAAGAAGAAGTTGTTTCTTATCATCTTGGAAACTCGTCTTTTGTGCCATTTTCCTTTCTTTGTAAGGTAATTTAAGTTATCGCTGATGTTTCCGAATTTAGTGTTCCGTCCGGTATTGGCTTTAATTCTATTTCTCATTAATTATTTCTCACATTATTATTCCCTGCTCGCTTTTATTCGTTGTTATTTTACCTGGGTTCCATGATCCTATTTTTAATTAACCTGATTCTGCCTCATTGGCAACATATTTAATTCTAGTGTTGCTTAGCGTTGTTCTCTGTTGGTTTAGTCTAAAAATTGTCTTGATTGGTTGAATCTCCATTGGAGCAAAGATTCGCTTTAATTTTTGCTTTTTTCAGCACTTCACGCATTTAACCTTATTATGGTACTCCCTCTTGTCTTTTGGGTCCTTCATTTTGATCATAGGGTCAATGCCTACTATGAAAATTCGTTGTGTCAGTTTATTTTCATATCTTAGATGTGAATTAGTAATATGTTTTTCCAGGAAGGTTTCTCCAGTTATTCTTTAAATAACTACTGGTTTGGTACTATCTTCTGTTACTTTGCTACAATTATTTTCTGGGTATTCTTTAACAAATTTCTAAAATTTTTTTACTTGTCTTGCATTCAAATTTTGGCGTCTTTTAACATTTTTTATAAAATTCAGGAACAACTTTGATTTCTTTCTTTAATATATACTTGCTAAGTGGCGAAAGAAACATAAAATAAATAAATGAGTGGAAGTTAATAAACATGTTTGAAGTTGTTTCGCTCAAAAAACACAAGTTTAACTTAAAAGAAATTATAATAAACAATAAACAAATGACCAAATCAGTGAAGATCATAGCGCTTGTTGATAAATATTTATTGATATTATAATAAGAAACGTGTGAAATAAATAAGTGAGTGGAAGTTAATAAACAGGTTAAAGTTGTTTTTCTCATAAAAACAAGTCCAAATAATAGCATAATAAACAAGCAAAAATTCTATGCAAAATTGGTAATATGGGGTTTTTTTGGGATCGGATCAAAATTAATAAATTGAAGATGGCGGACGAGATTTATGATTATGGACCGATTCTATCGAAAATTGATGTCAGGATTTCTGGTGTCGGAGATTATTAATTTTTTTTCAATATGGCGACTCCAAGATGGTGGACGTGATTTATAATTGTTTACCGATTTCATTCTAAATTAGTATGTGGAGGTTTTTGAGGTCAGAGATTAGAGATTAGGAATTGTTTGTCAAAATTAATAAATTCATGATGGCGACTGCAAAATGGCGGACCAAATTTATGATTATAGACCGAGTCCGTTTTGTTTGTTTGTTCGTTTATTTTTATACTTGTTCATTTGTTACGGTTGTACCGATTTGTTGATGAAAAAACCAATTTTGAATGTTTTTTAATTATAAGATCCACAAGGAAGAAAAGGAGCAGTTCGAGCTAAATTAAAAATATTACAGAATATACTAAACAATTGCAAAAATATATTCGACTTTACACACAGCAATAGTTTAAAAATTTTTAGTTCATAGTACTTCTGAACCTAATCGAGTAATCCCCAACAATATTCATTAATTTCGGCTTTCTAATGTTTTCTTCGTACTTGTTGTAGTTGATGTCTTTTTAATTATCTTCTAATTATAGGTTTTACAATGTCTGTTTCCATGGTATTCCCATCACAAATCCCGCGAAAACAACAGTTGTTGCCTTTACAAGGAGAAGAAACCTGAACATAAAGGGACTATCCATGTGGGGAAAACAACTTAATCTGACAAAAGGAGTTAAATATTTGGGAGTTATCCTGGATAACAAATTAACGTTCTCTAGCCATATATATAGGGTAACGGATAAAGCTCTAAGAACCCTTTGGGCCTGCAAGAGGATGGTGGGGTCCAAGTGGGGACTCAATCCCGGAATGGCGTATTGGCTCTATACCAGGGTTGTGAGACCTGACGTGACTTACACCTCCGTAATATGGTGGCACAAAGCGAACAGCGTTAAAGCAGCCAGGCAGCTGGGCAAGCTACAGAGAGTAGCATGCCTTCTGATTACAGCGGCATTTAGAACAACGCCAACTGCGGCTATGGATGGGTATAAACTTTCAAGGAAAGGTTATAATTCCATGATCGCAGAAAAACTAAGAGAAAATCAGGTGCTAACTATGCCATTGTCAGTCACAAGTTTGTGAAACCTTTCATAGTAAAAATACATGAGAGGTACAGAAAGAGTGAGTTCAGAAAAATCAATCAGCCTGGTATACGGACGGGTCTAAAACAGAAGACAGCACTAGTGCTGGTTTCTATCATATGAACTCAGGGAGAACTTGCATTCTAAACCTGGGATCTATGGCAACGGTCTTTCAAACGGAAATGACTGCGATAAACGCTTGCTTAAACGTGATGTTGCGCGAGGATTTTAGAAATAAGAAAATACGTATACTCACAGATAGTCCAGCATCCCTTAAAGAAATACAAAGGGTGGAAATACAGTCCAAACTAGTATTGGACTACAAAAAAACCTAAATGCCCTGGCAGAACACAACAAGATAACGCTTGAATGGGTGTCTGGGCATGAGGGCATAGAAGGAAATGAAAAGGCAGACCGCCCGGCTGGTAAAGGAGCCAAAAAACCTTTAATTGGAATGCAACCCACATGTGGTATTTCCTACCAACATGTAAAGGGTATGCTGGAAAAAAATTAAGGGGCAAACACAGGGAATACAGGTTGGAACTTCCGGGACCAAGATAGTCCAAAACACTTATAGAAGGTCCACCCAAGAGCAGAGACAATCTGCTACTATGCCTAAAATAAGACGAAAACTCAAAACCGTACGAGGTGCCCTGACAGGACGCTGCGGGCTCAGAAGACACCTGAACCTCATAGGAGTATCGGAAGATTCTCTATGTAGGAAATGTGAGGAAGAGGACGAAACTCATCTTCGGCAATAGAATACTATTGCCGGGACCTGAATAGAGAAAGGGAATGGCACTTTGGGCTACAGCATGCTGAACCCGAAGAGATAGCGAAAGCTAACATCAGGAATATTCGTGACTTTGCGAAGAGTACTGGACTGATGTGAAAACTAGCGGGGCACAATAGGCCTGAAGCCTCAGTGCAGCAGCTGGGACCTCCCACGCCCGATTCAGGAAAAAAAAAAAAATAAACAAGGGGCATATTCACTATAGATAATCTTAATGCAGGAACTGAACTGCTCCACACGACCTACCAGGTTGCTTCTAGACCTTCTTCCTGGCTTTTGCTAGTCATGAATCTAGTATTAATTCAATGTATTTTAGATTCTATTTGTTAAGCATAGCATATTGTTGAGGCCCAAAAACCTCAGTATTAGTTTCGTGATGGCAAAAAGATTTCTTATCCCCACTTTTTATCACTTTACTCGACGTTTTCGAGTTTCCTGAGTCCGAAAAACAAAAAAATCCTGTCCTGGCGTCTGGATGTCTGTCTGTCTGTCTGGATGTAAACACTAACTTTTGAACGAAAGCTCCGATCGAGTTCCGGTTTTACCGTTACCGAGTAAGTTTTATCCAAGGAAGAACCCTATTGAATTTGGGCAGGATCGGACCGGCCCTTCCGATACCCACCATACAAATTAATGTTGCTTGCATGGGAAAACTTTTTTCTCCACGACTGTTTAATAATAAGTTAATTCTGACTACATTTTTTGTGGAATAATGATATACATTCTTCCACTAGTTGAAGAATAAATTTAAGAATCCACGGTAATTAGCCAATCACATCCTTTGATTTCTAGAATTTACATTAATATCAACAAAAATCACATTGCTTTAAAACTAGCTACTAACCAATCACATCTTATCAACATCCCAATAAGTCGCCATTTATGCACAAATGTCAAATTTTTAATATTTTAAGTGTCAATTAAAGATTTGTGATAAAAACTATGATTTTAGGTTTGTAATTTCTTGTATAGTCGTGGAGAATAGTCGCATAGAATTATGGCTATTATTCACTCGAATTATTCCGACACTCGCTGCCGCTCGTGTCGGAATTTTAAGTCTCGTGAATATTAGCTTTTATTCTATGCTTGTTGAAGAATATATTCTAAGGGACAAGATATTTGAGACAAAAATTGAAGGTTCTGTAAGTGAATATAATTAGTTGTCATTGGATTATGACACCGCCCTGGATATATAACAAGGTAGGCTTCGTCCGACTATTAATAATTCATTATGTAAAATAAAATAAATAGATTTTCACAAATTATTAATATAGTATTTTGGAAGATAAGAACATAAAGAACAACAGATATGAATTTGTACTTAAAAATAAACAAGGAATAACCAGATCAAGGAAGAACGATGTTCATTTATGGCGTCTTAAATATTTTGCCTGTATCCATTTGTAACTGCAAATACAAAAAATAAAGATTTCGTAAGACTTTCTATTTGTCACCCACTTGTTCAACACAAACTATAACGGAGCCAACCCTGTACTATTTGTTTATGATTGCAACTGATTATAGATTATTTTCCGATAAAGAGGCTTCAAATGTTTTCTCAAATATCTTGTCCCTTATAATACTGTTCCAATTCAAATTTTTAAAACTTTTTTCACTTCACATTATGTATAATATGTATGTGAAAAGTTTGGCTTGTGTCGCTTAAGCCATTCCGGTACCCGCCCCAAAATGATCCATAAAAATCAATTTCTCAAGGGATAAACTTTTTTACGCTGCAAATTAAAAAAAAATGCGTCAGATCATGTATGTTCTACATATATTTAGCGTCAATGCTTTACATCATAAATAGAGTTCGCTCCATGGGCCGAAGTCCCGAAATGGTGCACCACCACCGTTTGAGCGTCTCTAGAATTATATTTATCTGTTTCTTTACCTCACTATTGCGTAGATAGAAAGCGCATACTTAGGATTTTGCTAGATTGAGTTTGAAGAAGTTGTGTTCAAAATATTTGTGTTTTTTTCTATACCTCTTTCTGTGTAAAATAGTCATTGGTATAGATATATTATAGCACTGGAAGCGTTATCTACTGTATTTTCTAAGATTATTAAAAAAGCATCGATAATTTTGTAGAAAGTCTCTAATAATTGAAGTCATTGATTGATATTGACCTATTCAAAGCCATCCTTAAGAAGGTGTAGGAACTGTCCACTTTCTCATCCATAGCAGCTAATATTCTGTTAAGAATCATTTGTTATATTGGCACAAATATTTGAGACAAGTTTTTAGCCTCTTTCCCAGTCTTCAAGATGGCTACAACCTCAGCTTGTTTTGGTATCTATAAGGTAGTTGAATAGTCAATAAAGAGTGTTAGAACCAAATTTCGTAATCTGTTCTGCTGTTCTGTCGACCAGAGCTTAATAGTGGTTATCGCTTTGGTAAGTTCTTAAAGTCTAAATTATTTTTGGAAAGAGTCGGTTTCTTCTGGTATATTTCGAGTTTCGTCTTGGGCTTCGACAAAAAATACATTTTAAATTCTCATATAGTGTTTTCGTTCTATTGTTTTATTTTAAATATTTTTTATCTTTTAGATTGATCACAAACGATCATATTCTTCATCTCAAGAAGAAGCTGAGCGATTAGAAATTTTTAAAGAAACTCTTCAAAAAATTGAAAATCATAATGCCAAATATAAACGAGGAGAATCCACTTACTACTTAGGCATTAATAAATTTGCTGACATGACGACAGATGAACTGTCTGAAAAATATTTGAGTAAAATAGTTCCACCAAGTGAAAAAAACGAAGCTAAAATATCACTTTCTGATGATATACCAGAATATAAAAATTGGACTGATGAAGGTGTAGTTACAAATATAAAAGATCAAGGAGCATGCGGATGTTGCTATGCGTTTGCTTCAGTAAGTATGAAAAATATTAATACAAACAAATTTATTATTAATTTTATTTATTTAGATAGCAGCAATCGAAAGCGGAAACGCTATCGTCAACAAAGAACTGATTAACTTGAGCGTTCAACAATTATTAGACTGTTCTAATGGGGATATTTATTTAAATCATGGTTGTAATGGTGGTATTATTGAAGGATCCATTCATTATGTAATGGATCATGGCATTGAACGTGAAGAATCGTATCCTTATGAAGATACACTTAAAGATTGCAGAGCTAACGAAACGTTAAATGTTGTGTCAGTAAAAGAATACAAAAATGTTCCTGAAGATGAAAATTTACTAAAAGCTGCAGTCGGTAGGTTATTTTATATTTTAAATATTTAATTACTTATTAGGATAAAGATCGTAGCCGATATATACAGGTTGGAGTTGTTTTAATTAAACACTATAGGGATTTCCGGGTTTTAAAATAATAGTAATAATAATACAAAATGAACATAATGCGTACTAGACAAAAAATTGTATATTTAACATTTATATGGACCGCCAATGACACAGCTTCCGATAATAGCCAATTAGGGGAATAGGGGGAAATAAAAAAAACTCTTAAAAAAGTCAGTGTCGGAAAAAATAGAAAAAAAAATAGTCGGAAAAATAAAAAAAAAAATGAAGACATAAACAAAAATTCGAAAAAATAGAAAATAATAGGGAAAAAGTGGAAAAAAAAAGAAAAAATAGGAAAAATAGAAAAAATACTTAATGTTATAAATGGGCACAAATAATAAACTTAATAATAAGAAAAAATAGGAAAAAATAGGAAAAAATAAGAAAAAATAGGAATAAATAGGGAAAAAATACAAAAAAATTTGAAAAAATATGAAAAAATATGAAAAAATATGAAAAAATATGAAAAAATATGAAAAAATATGAAAAAATATGAAAAAATTTGAAAAAATATGAAAAAATATGAAAAAATATAAAAAATATGAAAAAATATGAAAAAATATGAAAAAATATGAAAAAATATGAAAAAATATAAAAAAATATGAAAAAATATGAAAAAAAAGGAAAAAATAGGAAAAAACATAAAAATATAGGAACAAATAGGAAAAAATATAAAAAAATAGAAAGAAATATGAAAAAATAGAAAATAATAAGAAAAAATGGGGAAAAATATGAAAAAAAGGAAAATGTGGGAAAAAATAGTAAAAAATGGGGAAGAACAGGAAAAAACGGGAAAAAGGAAATAATAGGAAAAAATATGAATAAATTAAAAAAAATAGGAAAAAATACGAAAAAATGGGAAAAAATTAAAAAAAGGGAAAAATAAGATGAAATAGGAAAAAATAGGGAAAAGCAGGAAAAAATAAAAACAACTAAAAAAATGGAAAAAATATGAAAAAAAAAAGAAAAAATAAGAAAAAACAAAAAAATAGGACAAATAGGAAAAAGTATAAAAAAAATAAGAAAGAATAGGAAAAAATATGAAAAAATAGGAAAAAATTAGAAAAAATAGAAAAAATAGGAAAAGTAGGAAACAATAGGAAAAAATAGGAAAAAATGGGAAAAACGGGAAAAAATAGGAAAAAATAGGAAAAAAAAGAAAAATAGAAAAAACATGAAAAAATAAAATAAATAGCAATAAAATAGGAAAAAATGGAAAAAAATAAAAAAATGGGAAAAAGTAGGATGAAGTAGGAAAAAATGGGAAAAAGCAGGAAAAAACAAAAACAACTGAAAAAATAGAAAGAATATGAAAAATAATGAAAAAGTGGGAAAAATAATAAAACAGGAAAAAATAAGGAAAAATAAGAAAAAATAGAAAAATGGGAAAAAATAGGAAACCATGAACAAAAATAGGAAAAAATAGGAAAAAATTGGAAAAATCGGGAAAAAATACGAAAAATGGAAAAAAGCAAAAAAAAAGTAAAACAGAGCAAAATAGGAAAAAATAGGGAAAAATGAGGAAGAATGGAGAAAAAAATAGGACAAAAATAAATAGAAATAGAGAAAACTAGGAAAAAATATTTATGAACATAAACTTCGAATACATAAAATTTAATGAATTCCAATCCAACTCAACCATTCTAAACATTTTCCTAACTAAACCATTCTCTAACTATTTTCTAACTACACCTTAACTAAACTATTCTTTAACTTAAACCATTCTCTAACTATTAACCGACTATTCTCTAACTATTCTTTAACTTTGTTCTATCTATTCTCTAACTTTTCTCTAACTATTTTGTAACTATTCCCTAAGTATTATCTATCTCTTCTCTAACTAAACTATTATCCAACAAAATCATACTCCCAACTATTCTCTAAATATTTTCTAAGTATTCTCGAACCATTCCCTGTCTGAACCGCTTACTATTGTGTAACTTAACCTATCTCTAACTATTTTCTACCCAAAATATTCTTCAACTAAACCATTCGCTAAATATTCTCTAAATATTTTTTAACTATTCTCTAACTTAACCATTCTCTATCTATTCTGAACTGTTCTTTAACTAAACTGTTTTTATAACTAAAACTTTCTGTAACTATTCTCTAATTATATTCTAACTGTTCTCGAACTATGCCCTAACTAAATCATTCGCTAACTATTCTCTAACTAAAATATTATCTAATTAATTTATCAAACTATTCTCTAATTAAACAAGTCGGTAAATGACTATTTAACTATTTTTAGCTATTATCTAACTATTTCTAGCTATCATCTAACTATTTCTAACTATTATTTAACTGAACCATTCTTAAACTAAATGATTCTATAATTATTCTCTATCTATGCTCTAACTGTTCTCTATCTAACTATTCTCGAAGTATTACCTAACTAAATCATTCTATAACTACTCTCTAACTATTCTTCAAATAAATAATTCTCTAAATACTCTCCAAGTAAAATATTATCTAACTAAACAAATTTATAACTAATCTCTAAATATTTTCTAACTATTCTAGAACTATTTCATAACTTAACCCTTAGCTAACTATTCTCTAACTAAACGAGTCGGTAACTACTCTCTAGTTTCTAACTATTCTTTAACTAAGCGATTCTCTAACTATATGATTTTCTAACTATTTCTAACTATTATGAAACTGAACCATTCTTAAACTAAATAATTCTCTAATTATTGTCTATCTATGCTCTAACTATTCTCGAACTATCTCCTAACTAAACCATTCGCTAACTATTCTCTAATTAAATTATCGAACTGTTCTCTAACTAAACGAGTCGGTAACTACTCTCTAACTATTTTCTAGCCAATCTTTAACTAAATGATTCTCTAACTATTTCTAGCTATTATCTAACTATTTCTAGCTACTATCTAACTATTACCTAACTGTACCATTCTTAACCTAAATAATTCTTTAATTATTCTCTATCTATGCTCTAACTGTTCTCCATCTAACTATTCTCTGACTATTTTCTAACTATTCTCTAACTGAACAGTTCTCTATCTACACCTTTCTCTAGACAAACTATTCTACAACAAAACCATTCTTTAACTGTTCTCTATGTATGCTCTAACTGTTCTATATCTTACTATTCTCTATCTAGTCTCTAACTTTTCTCTAACTAGTCTGTAACTATTATATCATTTGGTTGTTCTCGCAAACTATCTACTGGTTTTATTTCATAATTTAAATTTCTATTGGTATTATTTTTTTCTTCTAGATTTTCATTATCATTTTTTTCTTTGTTTAAATCTTAAACAATTTCTATATTTCCATCTTGTTCTACTTCTTTATCTATCTTTTCCATATTTGGATTATTTTAGCCATCAGTATTTCTATATAAAAACTAACTATTTATTGCTTTTTTTAGGTACTATTGGTCCAGTTGCGTCGGCTGTGTACGCAAGTGAATGGTTTTATTATCAAGGTGGTATTATTGATGGGGGATGTTATGATAAATCAACTAACCACGTTATTTTAATTGCTGGATATGGCACTGAAGATGATGTTGATTATTGGTATGTTAAAAACTCTTGGGGACCAGACTTTGGACTAAATGGTTACTTAAAAGTACGAAGAAATCACAATAATGCCTTTTGTATATCAACTTATACTGCATATCCTATTATGAAATAGATGGATCACAAATAAGTTTTGTAGTAAGAGAAAATATATAAAGAAATAAAAATGATATAAGTAAAATATTATTGTTTGTGATTTTCTTACTCCATTGCGTTACCGTTAAACGGGTTATCCATTATTTACAAAACATGGTTAGTCATTGGTCATAATATCATCATATATCCCATAGTAAAGGCGTCACGCCCGCTTTTGTGTCTTTGCTCTAACTTGAAATATCTGGAAACTACTTATTCGGATTTGCTATAGCTGAAAATAGCCTTTAGTTCATTTCCAGAGTTTGAACGTTTCTTTCTGCGATACCATCAGTAACAGGACAGTTTGGGAACTGAATTTTTTGAAATCACCATTTGAAGTACAGTAAGTACGAAATTATATGCTTAAGAATATTGGCACGTTGTTTGATACAATGACTTGCGGATAACCATACATAGAGAAAATGTTTTCTCAAATAGAACTGGTTGTTGCATTCCTTGTTACTTCAGTCCATTTGGATCTACCTGGCATCAACACCATTCAGAAAATAACAGTTTTGAAATGGATCTTCATAATCATTGTGAATCGGTTCCAAATTCTGTTCAGAAGGATCCTGTGGTGAACAGGTGCTTCTGGGGAATTTGATTTTATTAAAACACACATCTCACAGCCTTTGATCAGAAGCTCATATATCGATCAATATTTTTTCACGGCGAACTGTTTCTTTTTAGTCATACCCAAATTAAATTTAAAAGGTTATCCATTACCTCAAACGTGGTTTACTGAATAGTAATGAAACTCAAAGTCGAGTACCACAAATTTTTTATTGTAAAACAGAAGATAGGCGACTAGTTTCGGCTACAAGCCATCACCAAGCCTAGAATATAAGTACAAAGGTAGGAAAAATAGCTTTTAAGAATTTTAAACTATTAGACTTTCCCAAGAAAAAATATAATAAATGATATTTGTGGAAAATTGACAACACAATTGTCAATTAAAAGAAAACTTTATGGAGGTTGCATGTATGCACTAGGGGAGGTAGAGGTGAAGGGGACATTGTGGTACAGGAGATTAAAATTAAATTTAAAATAGTAATTACAGGAGGCGCATATTAGCGGTGAAATAACAAGGTATCCATAAGTTGGAGGCAGAAAGGAAATAGGCGGTAATTTAAAAGGTTAAATGTAGGAGGTAAGGGGACATTAGGGATAGTAGCACGAGGCAACAATTTAGGATTGAACCAGAGAAAGACTAGACGTATAAAACAGTTATAGGTGGACGTCCGAGAACGCCAACCATGTAGTTAAGTGGCTTATCGTGGTAGATTTAAGGTAATCATGGCCAAGCAAATCCAGAAGGGGCAACGGCCCTTCGCGATCAACTCCACATGAGTGGGTGAAAGCGATCCAAAAAATGGTAGTGATTAAAAGTCCCTCCAGATTCAATGTTACTCTTCTTGGATGTTTCCAACCTTTTCTCTAGCATCTCCCCGAAATAATGTATTCAATTGGTTCACATCCTACTGCGAAATAACAACATTAACCCTAACATTTCCCAAGACCTCTGTTCATTACTTTCTCTAGCCCTCGAACAAAACTTCTTCCAGTTTGATAACTCCTTTTATAGACAAATTTCAGGCCTAGCCATGGGCTCTAATCTTTCACCCCTACTGGCTGAAATCTTCATGAACCACCTAGAACTTACATATGTAAACCATCCTTCATTTAAATACAAAATTTTATTCTATGCCCGCTACGTAGACAACTGCTTACTTTTGTTCCAAGGTCTTCAGAATGAAGCGCTAGACGTCCTTACTTATCTTAACACCTTGCACCCCCGCATCCAATTTACAATAGAGTTTGAATCCTCCAATAAACTTCCGTTTCTGAACTTACTCATTTCTAAAAACATACCTCATGCTGGATTTTGAAATTTATCGAAAACCCACAACTACCGACACATTAATAAACTTCCATTCTAATCATCCTATGTCACATAAACTTCCTGCCTTCAATAGCTTCTTACACAGAGCTTTCTCTATTCCTCTAACTCAAACTGCTTTCACCGCTGAAATCAACTTGCTATTAATAAAAATTACCCTTTAGAAACTATCAACAAACTTTATACTAAATTCTTTATTAAGTTTAGATTAAATTGTCCACATATCTCCTTTAACACACAAGAAGTTCCGTCCTTTTACGGTTCTATCAATTACATAGGTAATATTTCATATAAAATAGCTAAAGCATTTAGGAAACATAACGTCAATGCAGCCTTCAGAACCAGCTCCAATACCGGCTCCTTTCTAGTAAACACGAAAGATGTCATCCCTTTTCTTCACAAAACGGGTGTTTACAAACTGAACTGTCATGATTGTAACGCTCTTTACATTGGTCAATCAGGTAGAAGACTTGAAACTAGAATTAAAGAACACATTGATAAATACAGAAACTCTGATATTACTAAAACCCCATCCTCCTTCGCTGATCATATTATCTCCACCAACCATTCCTTCTCTATTGATGACTCCTCACTTCACAATATTGGCAAAGCAACAAACTTAATCTTCTGGAAATGTTTAAAAGACACTCATGTTTACATAACAACCGATTGACTTGTCTTAACGAACAGCTAAGAACTAAAGACAACCATATTTTCCTATGAGACATTTTTAATGATCTCCTCTGGTCTTTTGTGTCCTCCTATAGACCAATCCTTTTCCCTCTTTTTACCCTTTCTTGTTTCTATTTTATTATTGTTTAATTTTCTCTTTATTTACAATCACCCCCTTAAATGTCAATTGTCAATTGTCCTTTTCTTTTTTAAAATGTTAAAGTAATTTTTCGTTTGACTGTCAAATGTCACTAACGTTGTTCATTGTCATGTCAAGTTTAACAACCATTTTATAATTGTGTTACTACATGGTACTATTTGACTGTGCGTTAAGTAATTGTTCGTTTTCGATGATATTTGTTGAAAACCTTCTGGGCTGTCCACCAAAGGGGCGAAAACCTTTTTGGTGTAATTTAAGCCTTTTAATCACTACCATTTTTTGGATCGCTTTCACCCACTCACGTGGAGTTGATCGCGAAGGGCCGTTGCCCCTTCTGGATTTGCTTGGCCATGATTACCTTAAATCTACCACGATAGGCCACTTTAACTACATGGTTGGAGTTCTCGGACGTCCACCTATAACTGTTTTATACGTTCCAGTCTTTCTCTGGTTCAATCCTAAATTGTTGCCTCGTGCTACTATCCCTAATGTCCCCTTACCTCCTACATTTAACCTTTTAAATTACCGCCTATTTCCCTTCTGCCTCCAACTTATGGATACCTTGTTATTTCACCGCTAATATGCGCCTCCTGTACTTACTATTTTAAATTTAATTTTATTCTCCTGTACCACAATCTCCCCTTCACCTCTACCTCCCCTAGTGCACACATGCAACATCCATAAAGTTTTCTTTTAATTGACAATTAAAATTCTTAAAAGTTATTTTTCCTACCTTTGTACTTATATTCTAGGCTTGATGATGGCTTGTAGCCGAAACCAGTCGCCTATCTTCTATTTTACAATAAAAATTTTTTGTTACTCAACTTTAATTTTCATTACTATACCCAAATTAGTTTTGTGAAGTTCCTCAATAATTCTGCAGCAGAAAGAAGCTGGAATGGCATCCCTATCTTTTCGAAAAAATATTCCCTCCTGATAAATCGTCGTTGCGATAGTAGTCCTATACTAAACAAATAATTAATATAGGTATACACAAATGTGTTGAGGCTAAAATTATGGTCAATGACAAAAGCATTATCATTACTGGCATTTACAGATCTCCTAATATAAACCTGAATGAATTTATAAGAAACTTCAATTTCTACTTAGAAGATACAGGTAAAAATAAGTTAGATTACCCTTTAATAATTGGAGATATAAATATTAATATTTTGTCACCCAATGATGATACGGTTAATAAATATCTGGATATACTGAGTGAATATAACTTCATCTCTACAATAAATATACCAACGTATATCAACTTAGCAAGACAACTTTGGAAAATTACAACCATATCTTATTAGTAATTTTCCGTTTTTTTGCCGTTAATTAGTTGTGGGAAAATAAATTTTGCCGCACTTTTTTTTAAAAATTAAATATCTTGACAACTTGATATTAAGTTAGAAAGACAACTGCGTAAATAATGAGGATATCAAAAATCTAAAAGCTGGATAATTTGCCGCTTTTTTGCCGCTAATTAGTTGTAGATAAATAAATTTTGCCGCTTTTTGTTTTATTAAAAATTAAACATCTTGCTAACTTGATATCAAGTTAGCAAGACAAATGCGTAAACATTGACGATATCACAAATCTAAAAACTGGAGAATTTGTCGATTTTTTGCTGTTTATTAGTTGTGGAAAAATAAATATTCTCGCTCTTGTTTTTAATTAAAATTAAACGTCTTTCTAACTTGATAATTAAGGAATGGTTGCTCCGTGTTCCCAGAACTATTTTTTCTGCTCTGTATCTTTCTTCGGGCTACTTTTCCTCGGTAAATGTAGCTATTTCTTGTACAGAAATGTATACAAATCGCGTATTTACGGTTTCTAACTTGGATTTGAAATAGTTATAAAATTCGCAAGCGTCCCTAATGTGTCATTGGCATCTCAAGCACCACCGCTTAGCTGATGGATTAATAGCCTCGCGCAAGCATCGCATTTATTTTTTCCATGTACAGCTGTGAAATGTCACTCAGCTGTCAGCCAATAATCACTCATGTGCCATAGCAAGTGAACAAATTTATTGTTAATCTTGTTAAGTTTGATATAATCCAATCACTTTACTAATATAGCCAGCAACAGCATTGATACCATGTGATAGGGAATCAATAATGGTTTCATATGATTCTGAATGTAGATTATCCGCATTTTGTGAATACTCAGTTATGTAGAATGGATGCAGTGTGCATTGCACGTTGGTTCATCTATATCCTTGGACTGCGTCTTGTATAACAATATAATTCTATGAGAAGTCCAGATTGATAATACAAGAAGCTTGTTCATTGGTTGGATTTTCCTTTAGATTCTTAATATAGCTTTCTTGTATTTTGTATATAAAGTGGAGTACCTTTACACTGGTTATTATTGTTTCTAATCCTTCACGGAAGATATCTCCGGTTTCACATATTGTGAAGAGGTTACATCGTTTTCCAGTTGTCCAGCACTTAAACTGCACCTGGTCTAAGGGATCCATGCCTATAGCAATATTTGCAATATAATGCTCAGTTGGGCATATGGAGCAAAAGATTAACATGCAATCAGAATTCTCTTTTGAACTGGCAAGAGATTTCAATGTGTCAGCTGATGATGCTGTTATGCCAGAGGCAAGGAGTGGTAGCTTATAATTTTCGTGTATTATACATGTGCACGAAATATTTGGTCCAGCCTATCTGCATTTGGTCATGAAGAAAGAAAACGAAATCTTGGCCAATGGGCAGGCTTGCTTGAACGCATTGTTTAACTCATATCCGGTCATCATTATGGTACTTATAGCGTCTCTCTTATCATCCTTCCCAGTAACAATAATAGTGTCCTTAATACCTGTGTGGCCTGCTATTTGTGGTGTCCATGTAAAAGTTGAAAACATCTTGTTTAACTGAATCCAGTACATATTTACATTTCTAAATCATTGGAAATGAAAACGCTCCATTCGATTCTCTTAATTTCCTGGTCTGAAGAGCAACGTAGCGAGTACAACCAGTGGAAGCAAAAAGGTTTTCTACTGTAAGACTCTTAGGAAGACATGTTAACATCTTGAAATAAAGCTCTACATAAAGCTGAAAAAACACGTTGTAACATTCGTAAATGTGAACCTAACCTCATAGCAAATGAACTTCAAAATTACGGACACCATCGGAACAGCCGTCAAACCATCAATGCAAAAATTTCACAATTATTCAAAGATATTGTACACAAGTTATGAGAACATTTCAGCAAGAAGAAGAAGTACTAGATCTTAACATGTCTTTGAAATACGCAAATACGTGATTTGAATATAGCTATATTTACCGAAGAAAAGCAGCTGGAAAAAAAATACAGCGTAGGAAGAACAGTTCAGTGAACATGGAGCAACCATTCATTCAACCCTTTTAGCAATAATCTCATTGAAATGAAACGATAATCGTCATCTGTTCAGTTTACAGAGAAAAGACCGATGACGCTGATGATATGAATGACTACTCTGATAACCGAAGCTTAGAATATCCATCGGGACGGTACATTATAGCCAGAATTGACTTGACACATTAACTGGGGTACATCAAATCAATCAATGACGAGGGAACCGAATACGAAATCAGCTTCCTCAAGTGGGGAACAGTAAATAGTTTTTCCTAGCCTGAAATCGAAGTTTTACATCTACTAATAGATTCAGATATCATGTTCACTGTCGATGCACCAACAATTCCTCCAGTGATTTTCACTGCCTCAGCATTCTCCAACTATGACTTCCGTTCAATAAGATTTTAAGTTTATTTTGGTTCTAGCTAAAATTCAAAATTTAAATATATTTTTGTTACTATTAATTCTAATTTAGTATTTATTTTTTCTCCAGATTGTAGAATTTTTCAAACAATAACCTATATATCCTAAATATGCATTATTTTAGCTTTCAAACGATACCACACATACTTAAATATGTTTAAATGCAATTATTTACCTTGTTTGACGTTTCATCGGTCACCATTGGCCTTAAGAAATATTCGAATCAGCATATTCGTAGATTTTCAGAAATGCCCAATATTTTCAATTTTGACGAGAATTAATTTTTTGTATTTTTTCAAAATTTCAGGTATTTTTTAAAAATCGAATTTTGCGAATTTTGAATAAAGGAGAAAACTGGCATTTTGGTACGGACCATACTTTTTTCTTTCGAACCTCCGATTTTGAAAAGAATACCTCTCTAAATTTGTTACAGTATAACCGATCACTATTCGACAGTAATACATTTCCCTTATGTCAATTCTACTAGGAGTTTATATGAGTGTGTAGCTAAAAAAATTAATATGAAAAAACTAAAATATGATTTGAATAAAATAGAATGAAATAAGCTCTATAGCATAAACGATGTCGAACAGACGACGACATACTCCATGAAAAATTTTACAACTTGTGTAAGTAAAAATACTCCTATCTACAAACGAAATAGAAACGAAAAAAAACTGAATGAGTAGAAACAAACGGTTTAACCAAATTAATTAACAAAAGACACATTATGCAGAAAAATTATAAAAAAAAATTACACGATCTAAAAATTAAACATGAATTTTCAACATATAGAACGTATTTAAATAATTTAATAAAAAAATACAAGAATCAACTACAACAAAAATCAAATTGAAAAAAATAGTAACTCCACAAAGCATATCAGTTAAAACAATGACATCGTATGTAGAGGAAATCAAAACTATCAAAAAGATTAATTACAAGAACAGCATTATATCTGATGAGTTAGAAATTGCAAATACATTTAATAAATATTATTTAACTGAAGAAGAAACATATGCTTCTAAAATAACCAAACCTTTAACTATCCTTCTTAAAAAGTAAGTAGAGGATAGAATTTTTTTAGCTCCAACTGATAAAAATGAGATTACCAGAATTATCAACATCCTAAAAAATAAGTGAAATGGTACTTTATTTTGTTAATAGTAAATAATTAATGTGATTAAAGCTCATATCTTTTCATTATGGGTTCGTTCCACGAATAGAATTTGAAATATATCAGAAGTAAAATATTAAGTAAAAAAAGATGCGGACGTCACTCAAATTGATTTTTTGATGTAATTAGAAAGAATTGACAAAAAAACTATGATATATTTCAAAATCCGTCCTTTCTTTGGTTTGGGTTAAGGAAATTCAACTCAAATTAAACGTTATATTTGTTTATCTTACTATAAACGAAAGTTCCAGAGAGATATTTTTCTTTTTCTTTAAAAAAAAACTTCGCCTTTCTTGGGGTTTTTCTTATATTCCTTCTCCAAAGAAAACTGTATAGCTTGGTCTAAAAATGCAGTTTAAGAAAACGTAGTCCAGGAAAAAAAATGTAGTCTAAGAAAACGTAGTCCAGGAAAAAAAATGTAGTCAAAGAAATGCAAGCTTGGTCCAAAAGAACGTAGTCCCAATGAAAAAAAATGTCGTCCAAGGGAAAAAAATGATGCAAAGGAAAAAAAAACATGGTCCAAAGGAAAAAACCCTAAAAGTTTACAAAAAGTAAATATAAGACAAAAATCTTATAAATTACCAGATTTGGTGGTCTCTGTTTTTGAAAAAGAATATAAAACAATGACAATCTTAAAATGAAAAACATGTATTTTAGATCAAAATATGAAATATAAATATAATTAAAATGAATTAAATTCTAAGACCATCTGTAAAAACAAATTAAAAGATAGATTCTCTTTTTGTAAAACGAGACACAGACATCAGATAATTTATATTGTTATAAAAAATAGGATATGAACTTTTGGGTAAATATAACAAAAAATATATACATAAAAGAATTAAAAGAACAGTAAATAAAAGTTAAAAGCGTCGAAATAATTAATAATGATATCAAAGAATTAAAAAAACTTACCCAATAAAATGAGGGAGAGAAAAAAAAGTAATCTTCAGTAAGCGACACGAACGATATAAAAGTCAATTATTTTGACTGAATAGGCAAAGAGAAGAACATTATTAACATGGGAAATACATTTTATAGGAATATCAAGAGAAGAGAGGGACATGACGCGAGGAAATAAGAAGGGGAGTATGAAATTAAAATATATTGAATAGAGGAATAATGAAAATACAGTGTGGCACAAAAAAACGTAATAAAAGCCCCTTGTGTAGATGACATAACAGCGGAAATGCTAAAAGAAGTTTGTGCTGAAGTAAGTGAACCCTTGACATACCCTATAAATCTACTATTTCAAATTGAGACCGACTAGATGTAGCAAACCTACCCATATCTTTAAATTCTAATGTTGCAAAAGTGTTTGAAATTGCACTAAAAAAAAGACTATTAAAATTTTTAAATACATTTAATGTACTTAGTGACATGCAATTCGGGTTCAGGGAGAGGCTCAGTACAGAAGACGCAATTGCTCTACTGTCTGGGGAAGTAAATAAAAACTTAGATAACAGTGCTGCAACGCTATGTGTATTCCTCGATATTGCTAGGCATTCGACACTGTGAGTCATCCTCAGTTGCTGGACACACTGCAGGACATTGGAATAAGAAGAACACCGATGAAACTCTCTGATAGCTATCTCACAAATCGGAAACAATGTGTCAAAATAGGTAAAAGTATCCAATACTATTTTCTATATATTTAAATAATCTTTTTTTAGTAAACTCTGTGGGAAGAATTATATCCTTTGCAGATGATACTGCAATTTTATATAATGCACAAAGTTGGAAAGAAGCCCGAGAAATTGCGCAGGCGGACTTATTAAAAATTGTTAATTTGTTTTCATATAATGTTTTAACAGTTAATTACAAAAAACTGTATTTATTAGCTTTACTTGTAACAAAAGTACATTACCGGATCGCAACACATTAAATATTATTAACACTAATTTTATAATCCATAGAGCGAAAAAAATAGAATATTTAGGCGTAGCCATCGATCAACATTTACGGTTGGATGATCATGTAATTCTTTAAGACTTTAAGACATTGTAGAAAGTCGACTCTCCTATGGTAATCTAGGATAGGGAAGGAGTAGTTAAATATTATCTGAAAAAACTAGAAGTCATCAAAAGCGTTTTTTTAAAATAATATTTAAAAAAGAACCTACTTATCCGTCTACTGCACTATATAAAGATAGTAAGGTCTTGGATATTATGGAAATGTATTTTCTTTAAGTAGTAAGTTATAAATACAAAAATTCCACTAACTATTATTATGTAGAACATAATTACCCTACTAGATACAAATGCCATCAAAATTTGAAATCGGAATTTATAGAAAATCTTTCAATCAGAGAAGTTATGTTCACTTGGTGTCCAGATTGTTTAATGTCTAGCCGACTAAAATTTCGCACGTTAACTCAATAAACGTGTTTAAAAAAAAGTTAAAAATGTCTTACTTGATACAGACCGAAAAGACATTAGAATTCTAATAGATCCACAATAGTAGAAATTCAAAATTATTATTTTCATTTATACTATTTTGCTTTATTTATTTTTTCTTGTTCGTTACCTATCTTTAAGTTAACCATCTTTATTTTATCTTCTGTTTTTTTAATTATCATATAGGAACACATTTTCTTTTTAGGGAGCACATATCAATATTAATGTAATAATCCACACTTTGTTAAGTACAAAAAAATAAGAACTTGCTACGAGCAGTGTATAACTTTGTGGTGCATTCTATATTTATTTACGTACTAGTATGGTATTTGTGCACTGTACATTTTTCATTTGGTAAATAAACATTATGATTATTATGATTAAAATTATTAATCGTTAAACATTAAAATTGTTGGGGTCCATATTGCCAGCTGAGCAATATGAGGAAGAAAACTTAGGTAGACGGGTATGTGGTGAATACAAATACGAATCAGAACTGGAGAGGTCGGAGGGAAATGCCACCGGTAAAAAGAAAACCAAATAAATTATTGGATGGTCTAGAGACATATTTAACTTAATGTTTCTTAAGTATTGGCTGAATGTATATTTTGATTATCTTTTCCAATCTTAAATTTGACGGAATAGTTAAATCCGTTATCAGTGACGAAAACGAAATGAGTACATATAGAAGTGGGTAATACCAAAAACAATGGTGCAAAATAAAAAGGGAAAGAAGAGAAAAAAAAGGTACAAATACAAAAACGGCAAGCTAATTTAATGATCCGCCCTTGGATAACCCAAGGGTAGGGAACCCCATCTTGGTTGGGTCCCAGCGCTCTTAAGGACGCCAACTCTAAAATGGTGACTCGACGTTAGGGAGAAAAAAGGTACCAGGACAGAAGGTCACTGGACCAAAAAAAAAATAACAAAAAAAAGCAAACAAGCATCTTTTATTATAAAGGAAAGAAGTAAAACCTTATCACAGTAAGGAGGAAAAAAAATAACAAAAAAAAGCAAACAAGCATCTTTTATTATAAAGGAAAGAAGTAAAACCTTATCACGGTAAGGAGGAAAATATGGACTATATTTCAAAAAATAGAAAACTATCACTGTTCTTAAAAGAAAAGAAGAAGAAAAACTTTCATCGTAAAAAGAGGGAGTAAGGTATACAGCGATTTAAAATATTTTCGCAAGTCCGCTCCGAGCTTACTCTTAGCAGACAGCTGAGAATCCTGGTCTGATGTATTAGTGAGATTATCTTAGTATTATGAACGTCTTTAAGAAAACGGTGAAAAGTACACTCTGGTGGCTTGGGCTACATTGTGCTCTGCGTCGCCACATTTTGACCGAAGAAAAGTTCTCTCTGGTAGTTTCGGTTACATTGTACTATTTGTTGGTGCGATTCAACGAAAGGTGCCCTCTGGTGGTTTCGGTCACATTGTACATTTCGGTGACGCAATAGTTCGACGGGAAGTATATTCTGGTGGCTTCGGTTGCATTGTACTATCTGTCGAAAGTGGGAATATAGTTTTTCCGGTTATTATGCTTACCGCCGTGGTTCGTTTGTAGTTACCCTTCGATCCGCGCCTACCGTTGGTTAGAGTCCGTCTGCACCTCACTTAGTTTTGCTTAACTAATCCATATTACTGCCCCTGTAGATATTGCTTGGATATTAAAACTGGTTGAACGCTCTCCCTCTTCCCTCTTCCCATCTCCTGTATTATTTTGGTTAATTAGTAAAGCTGTTAAGCGTACTATTTGGATTTTTATTTACTTTTCTTTATTCTTATTTTTCATATTTACGACCATCACCGGCAACGCAACGAATACCCAGGTCCTTAACCCAGTGGATCAAATAAAGCCCACCTTACTGGCCGAAAACGCATTTTTCGATACCATAAACGTCTCTTGAGTATTCTTTCTCCGCTGACGCTGCCCGTGCAAGTGGCCTTCACACTTAAAACAGAAGGTGGCGCCCAAGGAAATCCGAAACCTGAACGAAGGCGCCAAAACACCGCTTGACGCCGCAAAGAGCGTTACAATGTTATTCCACCTTTTGCACGAAAAATGCACATTTGTGCTTATTGACATAAATATCGTTATTCTGAAAGTCTACGGAGACTTTCTTAAGGATTATGAGCACATTCATCAAACGTTGTTCCATGAACAACAATATTATCCAACTTAGCTTCAGTTTTGTGAAATTCCCAGTATTCTATTAAACTCGGCTGAATCAGTTTTTGATTCCAAAAATTTAACGATTCCTACGATAAGATCTAGCTTACAGAAGTACCAGGAGTTGCGAAGACTGTTCAAAATAGCATCAATTTTCCGAATGTATAAATCGTTCATTTAAGCTATATAATCAAGGCACAAATGTACTGGTCCATTAGCTTTCGGAATGGCTACAAGTGGAGAATCCCATAACTAGAGATATTATGCCGTCGGTTTATAAAGAGTCCAATTCTTTCACGAAGCGGGTACGGAACATCACCTTTTTGATTTTGTCAAAATTGAAGTAAAACTTGAAAACGAAACACACAAAAATTAATGGAAAAATATTAAAAATGTCTTTGGTTGACCTAACAGAATAAACACAAGAGATATGGTTTTATCAGCAACAATTTGTTAAAGTTTAATAAAACGTATTGAAATTTGCATGACTAGAACTAGTGGATCGTTCAGAATCATTTCTATAAATTCGTGCTCCGTCTGAGCTAGCTTCGAGGCCTCTAATGAATTGTACTCTGTGAAAAAAGTCAACCATAGAAACTGATGAGTTATATTAATATTTCGTCGCGCACTCGTATTTCAGAAGATATTGTAGCATTTAAAAATTAGCAGTCCATGTAAACGGGAATATTTATACTCAATAGTATAATATAGTACTAACCTGTTACACTATCTTCCCCTAATTTCAACTTTGGTAAACATTTATTAGAATCGTTGCTTATTTTTGTAATAAACACCTGTTGGTATCGTATGAAAATGATTTAATTATACCATTCAGACCTTAATATCGATTGATAAGTCTTTGTACTTGTAATCTAATATAATTCTAATTATCCAAACCATTTCAGTATTTTATGTCCTTAGATTTCCAGGTATAAATATGTTTGTTTTGATTTTTAATAACTTAGGTTATGATTAATGCCAAATTGTTGTCGAAGGTCGAATCCGTAAGTTTGTTTACATTCTTCTTTCCCATTAATGAAAGTTCGGTCTTTTTCTTAGTGGTAATCCATTTAAATTAACTCACTACCTTTGATGTGTAAGGCCATTTAGGTCAGATTTTCTGTCTTTGAACGACAAACGTTCCTTTTGGCGTTTGATCGGCAACAAGTGCAGGTCGAAGAGTCTTCGTGACTTTTTTATTCGTTGTGTCCATGGTTTTGATGATTCCCTTTTAAAAAAAAGGTATGTTAATTTAATTTCGCTAATTTGTAGCTTTTGGTAGAAATATTTCGTGATGTTTTACCAATTTTATTTGTTCTTATTAGGGACGTTTCTGGACCTCCGATTTTTTTGATGTCGTCAGCCATCTTGTCGATGCCGGCTTTTGTTTTTTTTGATGTTCTGAAACCCCCTTGTGCACCAATATCACTGGTGGCAGGATAGCAATGCCGTGCGGGATCGTTTCATGAAGTACAAATTTTGATTTACGTTCTGGAAATGGACAATCTACGTTCTGGACATTTTGTAATGTTCTATTTTTTTTTTGGATAATTTTCCACCTATGAAACCCCTTTGTCTTACCGACAATTACTGGTAGCAGGATTGCAGTTCCTTTGGGATCGTTTCATTACGTTTTACCACTTCGTTCTTCTACAACTGTTAGTTGTAACCATGGGTTATGCCTGTTGAAACCAACTTTGTGAACTTCATTTTTTTGGATTCAAGAACTTGAATCATCGTCCATCGTATTCGTTAATGTTGATCAACGAGACCTTTTGAACATTCCTTTTGGAGCTGAAGATTATGAAACATTCAGTGTAACTATCTCTACAGTGTACCAAGTAAGGTGTTTTAATTTAAAATTTAACTTTGGTTTTATTTCATTTCATTTTGAGTTTAATGTCACTTACCTTTGACAAAATTTAAGCGGTTTAATATTAAATTTAACATTTATTTAACTTTTCACTTAAGAATTTAATTTTTTCTAAATTTTACAATATGTATGTACAACATTCTTTCAATTACCTACTGTAAACTAAACATAGCTATGGTTGGGTCACCACATTGGTGAAAATATAAATTTAATAATTTTAATATAGTTTGACATAATTTGTATTGTCAAAAATATACATTCGTTAGACGAATATGTCACTTGTATTACACCAAATGTTATATAAGGTGTAAGATTATTAAAATGTGTTGATGGTATACAACAATAGGATTCACTTATACACTCATATTGTACATTTCTATTTTCTATTTTATATTTTATTAAACATTTACACTTTTAGGTTTGTGTTTGATTTCTTATGCATATATATATATTTACTAAAACATTCAAACTATTTATGTAAAATCTTTTTGTAATACTCTACTTTTCGGGGCTATGTAAAGTTACGTTTTTGTTGTTTGAAAGTTTAATTATTAAGCCTCGTGGCGCCCACAATTTGACTTTAATTTTTCAATAATATCAAAAAGAATTCACGACCGCTCTACCGGTGAACAGCTGCCGTTCGCATAATGTCAACACAATCAACTTTTTCATTGTAATTAACATCATATAAAAAAAAGTGTTGCACATAATTTTGGCACCCTGTGCGTGGGGCCACCCTTTAAGTAAATTAGAGTCAAATAGTTTTTGAAATTTATAGAATTCTTTAGTATATATGCATCAGAAATTCAGACAATAAGTAAAATATTTTTTTATAAACTTAAACTGAAGTAGGTCAATTTTGTTGCAAACGAATACGAAGTTCTAAGTTAAGATTTATTTTTTCGAAAATAAAATAAGGTATCACTTTGGTTTCTTATACGTGTATGTAGTGGTGGAAACATTTTGTAGAATTTTTTTGGTATGTTTTGCTAAATGATAATTGAACTTTTATAATTTTGTACGGATATAATTTAGTAAATGTTCACGATGGATATAACTTTTAAGACTGTGTATTTGTTAATCAAGGAGCTTGATTATGAATTAAGAATTAGAAATGTTGTTTCTACACGTCCAGTAGCGGACAAGCGAAAAATTTTAGGTCGTATGTTAGTTGTAGAAAGAGAACAAAATCTTGATGTTTTAACTTTAAATGACCCAAATTATGATTTTGACATAGAGAGAACTGAGATAACTAGTACGTTAGATTCAATTAAAATTTTAGTTAATGATTTTGAAGGTCCTGAATCAGATTCGTCATATAAAAGGATTAACGCGCGTTTAAGTCATATTACGTTTAGAGTCAAAAGATTAAAATTAGATCCCTCAGATACAGATTATGCTGTCAAATTAGATTTTAAAAACGAATCTTATGCTTCATGTTTACAATTAGATTCAGAGTTACATGAAAAAGTAATTCAACCTGATGTAGGTAATGTAAATTTTTCAGTTATTAACCCAGTCCATAATGTTAATACCTCACATCATAGTACACCTCTAAATTCAAGTTTTTTGCAGAACCCTTCTTTTAAGTCAGTACCTGTTTATAAGTTAGGCCTAAAATTTGATGGAAATCCTAGGAATGTATTATCTTTTATAGAAAATGTTGAGGAAAGGGCACATTCTAGAAATATAACTAAAATACAGCTCTACGAACAAGCTAGTGATCTTTTTTCAGACAAAGCAATTTTTTGGTATAGGCATGTCAAAAATCTCGTTCACGATTGGGATTCATTAATTGTTAAAATCAAAGAAGATTTTTTAAAGTCAGATATAGACGACGATTTATGGGAACAAATAAAGAAAAGACTTCAGGGTAGAACTGAACCGATTATTTTGTACGTAGCTTGTATGGAAACTTTGTTTTCCAGGTTATCTCGTGTTCCAGTTGAAACCACTAAAGTTAAATTCATTCGTTTAGGTCTTCAGTCAGAATATAGAAAGCGGTTAGCTTTGCATGATATCAGTACAGTGTCAGAATTAAGTACGTTATGTAAAAAATTAGAGGAAGCTGATATATTAGGTTTGTGTTCTTCTAGTAGGCCACAACACAATTTTTTAGAATCAGAATTAGCTTATGTTTCAGAAAATCCTTGTTATTCGGAAAGTTATAAGTCCGATGGCAAAAGTAAAGATTTTAAAAGTAAAAATAAAGGTTTCACTCCGTTTAATAATAAGAAAAAGGTTAATGCAAATACGATTGCTAGAAATGATAAAACAATAGTTTGTTGGAAATGTAAGTTACCTAATCATACTCATCAAAATTGTAAAGCTCCTATAACTAAAAAATATTGTTTTAAGTGTGGAGAAGAAAATGTTACTGTAAAAGAGTGCCCTAAGTGTTCAAAAAACTAAATTGTGGTGTTAGAGGCGTTGGCTCTCACACACCAGTTACGCTTTCACATGCCAACAAGATTTCCGGTAAATATTTTAATGAGGATGGTTGGAACAAATGGAAAATTTGTGTTAAAGATTTTTACGAAAATTATAGAGTCAATAAAAATGAAATTTCTCCCCTTTGTGTTACTAAAAATAATGATAATAGACCATATATTAAAGTAAAGTTATTAGATATGTTAGTAGAGTGTTTGCTCGATAGTGGTGCTAATACTACTATAGTAGGTAGTCAAAGTATCCCAATTTTAGAGAAACTTAATATTAAAATTGATCCCAATAACTCTGTCAAAAGTATTTCTACAGCAGATGGTAAATCACAATCAGTTTCAGGAATAGTAGATTTACCTATTCTAATCAACGATGTTTATAAAATAGTCCCAGCTTTAGTTGTACCTTCTTTACCACAATCAATTATTTTAGGCATGAATTTTTGTGAAATTTTTCAAGTAAAAATGGATTTTAAAAATTTAGTTTGGGATATTCAATGTAATTTGGTAACATCTCCGTTAGATACAATTTCTAAGAGTGGTCTTAATAATGATAGTGTAGGAATTTCAGCCTTTGATTGTTTAAATAAAGATCAAAGAATATTAGCTCAACAAGTCATTGATTCCTTTAATGAAGTAAATTGTGAACATAAATTAGGAAGAACTGATAAAATTAAGTTAACAATAGACACAGCTAATGCTAAACCTTTTAAAGTTTCCCAATATCTTATGTCTCCTTATATGTTAGGAATTTTGAATAAAGAACTAGACGAAATGTTAGAATTAGGAGTCGTTGAACCCTCATTTAGCCCTTGGTCCTCTCCTGTGTTATTAGTTAAGAAACGCGATGGAGAATATCGGTTTTGTTTCGATGGACGCAAATTAAATGAGTTGACTAAACACGATTCATATCCCTTACCTAAAATTGATCGTATATTAAATATGTTAGGAAAAACCAGATTTATTTCTAGTATAGACTTACGAAAAGCTTTTTGGCAAATTCCCCTTGATGAATCATCTAAAGAAAAAACTGCTTTTAGTATACCTGGTCGCGGTTTGTTTCATTTTAATGTAATGCCTTTTGGACTTGTCAATAGTGCGCAGACACAACAAAGACTTGTAGATGCTCTTTTTGGACCAAAATACGAACCGAATGTATATTCATACCTTGATGACATTATTATTACGTCTACTACGTTTGAAGAACATATTAGGTTATTAAATGAAGTTAAGAATATTTTGTTAGAAGCAGGTTTAACAATTAATCTTAAAAAATGTGAGTTTTTTAAGACGTCGTTAAAATATTTAGGTTTCGTAATAGATGTAGAAGGACTTCGTACAGATCCTGACAAAGTAGCTACTATGGTTAATTATCCACGCCCTACTAATTTCACTGAAGTTAAAAGATTCTTAGGTTTATGTTCTTGGTACAGACGTTTTATCAGTAATTTTTCAGATCTTGTCTCTCCGCTTAATGATCTCCTAAAAGGAAAAAAGAAAAATAACAAAATAGAATGGAATTCTTCTGCTGAAAAATCTTTTTGTCGAATTAAAGAAGCTCTTGTGAGCGCACCTATTTTAGTTCCCCCAGATTTTTCTAAAGAATTTACTATTCATTGTGATGCCAGTCAAACAGCCTTAGGTGGTGCTTTAACTCAAGAAATTGATGGTTTAGAACGTGTAATAGCTTATGCTTCCAGATCTTTGTCTCGAGCTGAACGTAATTATACGGTCACGGAAAAAGAATGTTTGTCTTTGTTATTTTTAGTTCAAAAATTTAGAGCTTTTGTTGAAGGTACCAAATTTAAAGCCATCACAGATCATCACTCATTACTTTGGTTAAATAATCTCAAAGAACCTCAGGGTAGACTAGCTCGATGGGCTATAGCTCTACGTCAATATAATTTTGAATTAATTCATAAAAAAGGTAGTTCGAATATTCTTCCAGATGCACTTAGTAGAATTCCACATAATGATCAAGATTTAGAGAACTCTAATGAAATTTTTGTTATTGATATTTTGCCTAAAAATACCGATACATGGTATAATAATCTTAGAGAAAAAATTTTAAGTAACCCTACTGCTTACCCTCAATGGAAAGTTTTAGATAATACTGTTTTTAAATTTGTCCCTAATACTTCTCCTGTTTCTACGAATTGTGTAGAGTGGAAAAAGTTAATCCCTAAATCTCAGATAAAAGAAATAATATATAATTGTCATGATCCACCTACCTCAGGTCACTTTGGTTTTTATAAAACGTTTTCCAAAGTACAAGAATTATATTATTGGCCAAAAATGAGAGTGGACATTTTAAAATATGTAAAATCTTGTGAAGTTTGTCAAGCTCAAAAGATGCCAAACAAATCTCGTATGGGTCTCATGGGTTCGGAAAAATCAGTAAATTTCCCTTTTGAAATTTTAGCAGTAGATCTACAAGGTCCATTCACTAGAAGTACTCGTGGAAATTCATATCTTTTAGTGGTAGGAGATTGGTTTTCCAAGTATACACTTCTTTTCCCTATTCGCAATGCTACAGCTCCTACAATAACAAAAATAATGGAAGAACAAATCTTTTTAGTTTACGGTGTACCTCGAGTAATAATTTGTGACAATGGTACTCAATTCGCGGGTAAACAATTTAAGTCTTTAATTGATAAATATGAAATACAAAAAATTTGGTTTACGGCTAGATATAGTCCTAGTTGTAATTTTGTAGAAAGAAATAATAAAACAGTCGGTACGGTTGTTAGAAGTTATATCAAAGAACATAAAAATTGGGATTTAGAAATAAAAAAGGTTCAATTATCAATAAATTTAGCTAAACATGAAGTTCATGGGTATTCCCCATCCTTTTTAGTTTTTGGTAGAAATGTACCAGTTTCTGGTAAATTTTATGGTGAGTTATCTAGTACTCAAAATTTTGATCTATCACCTGGTGATAGAGATGTATATGTTAGTGATTTATCAGGCTTAAGGCAAGTTTTTGATGAAGTTAAGAATAAACTTCATGTGGCTCATAAACGTTATGAGAAAAATTATAATTTAAGAAAAAGAGATCACACTTTTC
The DNA here is from genome assembly GCA_963243735.1 of Neocrepidodera transversa. Lineage (NCBI taxonomy): Eukaryota > Metazoa > Arthropoda > Insecta > Coleoptera > Chrysomelidae > Neocrepidodera > Neocrepidodera transversa. The sequence goes on along the minus strand of OY725344.1, from coordinate 25,675,670 downwards.
AAGTTGGTGATAAAGTGTGGCGTAGAAATAAAATTCTTTCGGATGCTGCAGCGAAATTTTCAGCTAAACTAGCCCCTAAATACGTCCTATGTAAAGTTAGAAAAAAGGTCTCTAGATTAGTTTATGCTCTTGATCATATCAATGGTTCTGACGCTGGAGAATGGCATATCAAAGATCTAAAACCTTATTTCGGATCTAACTCAGATGTTTCTGTAGGATAAGTTTAGTTTAAAATAGTAAAATTTTATGTCCCCCGCATAAACTTTATTTTGTGTTGATCCTAGGAAGTCACCTAAATACTGTTTATTTTCATTTGGCCCTATCTTCAAGATAATCGTAAAGTTATCTTTTGTTTATTGTTTTTCTTTTCGGAATACCTTTTGTTCGAAATATTTTTTTACTTTTGTTTATGTTTGTTTTGGATTAAAAAGGTGAAACAATCCTTCTGAATACTTACTTAATTTAGACATTCCGTTATATTTTTATAAATTTTTTTATTCCTCAGTTAAATCTTATTTCTTTAATGTAGACCTTTCATGATATTGACTTTTTCTCGAAGATGACCCCTACTGAATTAGACTTCCCGATTATGACTTCCTTCTTGGACGTGTGGTACACGAAGCTACCAAACATTAAAAGTTAATAAGAGGATACTTTTCTTAAAATTTTCAAGTGCCCAAGTAAAATAAATTGATCCATGTTGTTTCATATTTTTTTACTCTCTCTCTTGGAATTTTCTTAAATTGTTGTTACAATTCTGTTGTATTTTTTTAGCATAGCTAGGATATTTTTATATTCCTGCAAATAAAATATTTCATTTTTTGGAGTATGTGTTAGTGATGTGTCCGATTTTTTTTTGTTTTTATAAAAATATGTCAACTAATAAACAATTAGGTTAACATATTTTTTTCGAAAGAAAGGGGTGGTGTAGCATTTAAAAATTAGCAGTCCATGTAAACGGGAATATTTATACTCAATAGTATAATATAGTACTAACCTGTTACACTATCTTCCCCTAATTTCAACTTTGGTAAACATTTATTAGAATCGTTGCTTATTTTTGTAATAAACACCTGTTGGTATCGTATGAAAATGATTTAATTATACCATTCAGACCTTAATATCGATTGATAAGTCTTTGTACTTGTAATCTAATATAATTCTAATTATCCAAACCATTTCAGTATTTTATGTCCTTAGATTTCCAGGTATAAATATGTTTGTTTTGATTTTTAATAACTTAGGTTATGATTAATGCCAAATTGTTGTCGAAGGTCGAATCCGTAAGTTTGTTTACATTCTTCTTTCCCATTAATGAAAGTTCGGTCTTTTTCTTAGTGGTAATCCATTTAAATTAACTCACTACCTTTGATGTGTAAGGCCATTTAGGTCAGATTTTCTGTCTTTGAACGACAAACGTTCCTTTTGGCGTTTGATCGGCAACAAGTGCAGGTCGAAGAGTCTTCGTGACTTTTTTATTCGTTGTGTCCATGGTTTTGATGATTCCCTTTTAAAAAAAAGGTATGTTAATTTAATTTCGCTAATTTGTAGCTTTTGGTAGAAATATTTCGTGATGTTTTACCAATTTTATTTGTTCTTATTAGGGACGTTTCTGGACCTCCGATTTTTTTGATGTCGTCAGCCATCTTGTCGATGCCGGCTTTTGTTTTTTTTGATGTTCTGAAACCCCCTTGTGCACCAATATCACTGGTGGCAGGATAGCAATGCCGTGCGGGATCGTTTCATGAAGTACAAATTTTGATTTACGTTCTGGAAATGGACAATCTACGTTCTGGACATTTTGTAATGTTCTATTTTTTTTTTGGATAATTTTCCACCTATGAAACCCCTTTGTCTTACCGACAATTACTGGTAGCAGGATTGCAGTTCCTTTGGGATCGTTTCATTACGTTTTACCACTTCGTTCTTCTACAACTGTTAGTTGTAACCATGGGTTATGCCTGTTGAAACCAACTTTGTGAACTTCATTTTTTTGGATTCAAGAACTTGAATCATCGTCCATCGTATTCGTTAATGTTGATCAACGAGACCTTTTGAACATTCCTTTTGGAGCTGAAGATTATGAAACATTCAGTGTAACTATCTCTACAGTGTACCAAGTAAGGTGTTTTAATTTAAAATTTAACTTTGGTTTTATTTCATTTCATTTTGAGTTTAATGTCACTTACCTTTGACAAAATTTAAGCGGTTTAATATTAAATTTAACATTTATTTAACTTTTCACTTAAGAATTTAATTTTTTCTAAATTTTACAATATGTATGTACAACATTCTTTCAATTACCTACTGTAAACTAAACATAGCTATGGTTGGGTCACCACATTGGTGAAAATATAAATTTAATAATTTTAATATAGTTTGACATAATTTGTATTGTCAAAAATATACATTCGTTAGACGAATATGTCACTTGTATTACACCAAATGTTATATAAGGTGTAAGATTATTAAAATGTGTTGATGGTATACAACAATAGGATTCACTTATACACTCATATTGTACATTTCTATTTTCTATTTTATATTTTATTAAACATTTACACTTTTAGGTTTGTGTTTGATTTCTTATGCATATATATATATTTACTAAAACATTCAAACTATTTATGTAAAATCTTTTTGTAATACTCTACTTTTCGGGGCTATGTAAAGTTACGTTTTTGTTGTTTGAAAGTTTAATTATTAAGCCTCGTGGCGCCCACAATTTGACTTTAATTTTTCAATAATATCAAAAAGAATTCACGACCGCTCTACCGGTGAACAGCTGCCGTTCGCATAATGTCAACACAATCAACTTTTTCATTGTAATTAACATCATATAAAAAAAAGTGTTGCAATATTAAAATTTTTTACGGTTTCAATCAAATTTTTCAAACGGCGCTACACTTGAACAACTTACTGTAGAACTGGAAAATACCTTTTATAACTAATTTAAAATATGAAGTTGTCAGTGAAACATATATTTTATTGAATGTTATCATGCTGTGTTATTATTATATCTGAGGATACAACAATAGCTTATTTGGAAGGTTTTAATAAATGAAGAATAGTTTGGTCCTTAAAAAAAATTGAAAAATGGCCTCCTTCATACCAGAAATTGCATCAAAAAATTTCAATAAATTGTTGTACTTTTAAATTCACTATAAAACAGAGTATAAGCTTCGAGGCCAGTCGTACCAGTTCAACCTCCGCCCGATAGATAGAGACACTCGCGCCCGTAGGACAATTAAATCCGTTGTTGGTGGCTGCAGTGGTAGCCCGAAGTTGCAGAGTTGCTGTGGCAGACCAAATTGGAGTAGCAGTGGTAGTCCCTCGACCGTTAGAAATAGGTCAAGCTAAATGGAGTGAAGTCATTGTACATGTACCATACCAGAACCGTCAATCCGACCACGCCAGCCTAGAAGACGTGCCTGTATCATACGAACCATGTTGTACACCCATTCTCCTCGCCTGATTTAGATAATTGGTATTTAATAAGCAGTTATTTTGATTAACTGAATTTTATTTAGCAGGTAGTTAACCAGTAAGGCAAGTTAAACCCGCCCTTGTGGCCGCCAGTGATTTTTGGTCGATACCAAAACGACTCCTAGAGTATTTTTTCCCCACTGCTTGTGCAGTGTCCTTTACACTATAAACGGAAGATAGCGCCCAAGGCAATCCGACATCTGGAATAAGACGCCAAAAGTTTAAGTTATCATTTCTCCATAGATTCCATTGTTAAAGCACCACTTTGTGAATATCTCGAAAACTACTACTCTGACCGAAGTGTATGATAGCACATTTGAAAGATTTCTATAAATAAAGAAAATTTCATTCCGTAAAAAATTGCCTCCTTCATACCGGGAATTGGGTCGATAGATTTCTTAAATAATATTTTAGAATTTAATTTACTATAAAATATAATTTCCCATTGGTGTAAGAGTTTATTTCTGGGCTGTTATGGCGTAGTATTATTTCCAAACGTTCAGACTGTAGTGCAGTAGCCACCCTGAGTAGCGTGGACGAAGTACTGTTTGCGACGTATCAACTAAAACTGATTCTACATCGCTTCGAGCGTGCCATTTATTTGCGTGTCTGCGTAAGCTTTTTTAGCGTGACTAGTATTTGGCGGTTTTATTTTCTTGCTATTTAGTGCTGTCTGTCAGATCCTAAGTAATGTTGTTATGTATTCCTTTCTATTGAAGTTCCCTTTGGATTTGTAAATTTCTATTGTTTCTAGTCAAGTAACGTCTTGATGTTCTTAACAGGTCAGTGTTTTCGAAAAGGATCTTATGAACAATGCGTGTTTATCGACTGCTGACTTTTCAGTTTATCCTAAGCGACGACTTCATTTGCGTTTTGTTATTTGTGTGCGAATGCGTCTTTTTTTTTTATTTGTCCTACGTACGCTTTTCCACAAGTACACGAAATGATGTGAAGGGATCTCTGCCGTCTTTTGCTGTTTTTAGGTACTATCCTATTTTCCTTGTAGATGGTGTTGATTTTCATTTTCTTTGAGAATTTCCCAATCCGATTAAATAATACCTTCTATGTATGGTTAATAGACAGTTTCTTGGGATCGTTCTTCACCAAGATTGGTTTTCTTCACCCTTGGGCACTGTATCCATTTACTTGGAACACTCTTGTAGGGCGTTTCATTTCATCGTTGACGTATCTTGATTCATATACCCTGAATACGTTATTTATTCAGGTGTTGATAACAGTCCTTTTTGTTTAAGATGATGGTTGGATCCATGTTGTAGGTATATATCAGTTTGTGTTTTCTTTCTGTATATTCTGTCGTCTAGTTTATTATCTTCTGGACTGACTCATACTTCTGGGAAAGAAATTTGTCAGTTTATTCTAATTCCATGGTGCAATGGACTTTAGGATGAAAACCGTTCAGATGGTTTAGGAAGTTCTGTAGGTCTTCTCTTCCATGACTCCAGAATACAAATTTGTCATCTACATACCGTAATGAATGTTTCGGTTGTTTTTATTCAAATTTTTCATATGGTGATCGGCCACAACTGGACTGACTGGGCTTCCCATGGCGACTCTGTTAATATGTACATAGATTTGGTTCCACTGAAAATATGTTGTTATAGGCGAGTGTTTGAAATGATTAATGCGGTCTGGAAAAATCTGCCCTATGTAGCTGACTAGGATGTCGTTAGGACCTAAGATGATACACTTTAAGTGTTCGATGAAGTGTGTAGAATCTCGGACGTACGATGTTGTTTTTCCCACTTGTGTTTGCAGAAGTTTTACCAGATGCTTTTTCAGGTTGTAAGTATGATCCTATAGCAATTGATATCGTTCCTAAAGGTGAATTTTTGATAGTTCATATAATATAGGTCGTAGAGCTGTATTGCTGCATATTTGGTTCTTTGTCTCATGTGGTAATGGCGATTGTTTTATGAGTTTGGTAGTTTTTCATAATATCGATTAGATTTTTCGGTAATTTTCTGTAAGTGTCTTGATTAACCAAATCATTGAGCTTGCTCTTGTAGTCCTAGGTGTTTATGCCTTATGGCGACTATTGTTTTTCCTTTATCTGCTGGAATATTATAATATTTTAGTTCTCATTGAGACTTCTCATAAGTGTCCATTCGAATATTTAAATATGACTTTTTGAAGGTTTCATCATCCGTGAGTAGTCGATTTGTTAAGTTGATTACATGTTGTTCCAAATCTGTATTTGAAGCCTCAAGTTGTTTTGTCTTGATTTTTTTTATTTTTCTTTTGTCTCTCATTCGAAATCTGTAGAATTTTTTTCCATAGTCTCGAGTTGTTTTGTCTAGATTTTTTATATTTTTTCTTTTGTCTCTCATTGGATGGACCTTTTTATGAACAATGTGAGAACACTGTAATTAGAAGGTATAACTGCTAATATCACTTAAGATTTTTTTGGGATTTTTGTGATAGTTAATTTTTCCATAATAAGGAAAAAGAGGGTTCGTGACGTCACGTTCACTAAAATTAAATTTGGCATCGTTGTGTAAGGTGCGCATCATATAACCTCAATTTGCCGTTATATCTGAATTGTGACGTATACCCGATATAAAGGAATTCAACCCAAAATACATTAAACGGCAAAGTTCAGTACTTGTCAAGCGATTCCCCGAAATTATTTTAAAATTTTAAGAACTGTGAAAAGATCTAAAAAATGCATTACGTCATATTTTTGTTTAAGGAACGTTATACTTTGATTTAAGAAACGACCTTTAGGATTGGCAGCGTGGCCAATCATTGGTCTTGATCAAAAGGATAGCCCGTTCAAAAACTTTGAATGTTTTAAATACAGAAAAGAGGAGATAAAATGTAAATTTTTTGAATGAGTCAATGAAATAGAGTTCAATTATATATCAAATGTGTATATCAAGCAGGAGCTATATTTTTGTGAGAACAGTAAGGCGCCAGTCCCACTATACGTAACATCACCATCACGTTACCGTTCCGTCACCGTCACGATAAATATTCTTACATTGGAAAGCAATGAACATAATCACACTAACAGTCACGTCCACTTCCCGTCGTCATCATGTCCGTCGACGATTGCGGCGAGAGAATATTTGATGTATCGGTGCTTGTCGGTGGGTAGACTGTACGGGGGGCGTAGTACGTATAGTGTGAATTGGCTGAAGTCTCTGTTTACTTTTGAAGTTAGATATTTGGACTTTGGAAAACCTATTTTATTCTTTTTTGTGTGTAAAGTTAAAATTAATTAACTATGAGTAACGAACTTTTAATAGAAGAAGTTAGAAAATATGAAGATCTATATAACATGGCCTCAAAAAATTAGTGTAACAACTTCTATAAGGACCAAATATAGAAGAAGATTGGAGAAAAATTAAACAAAACAGATAGGTTTAATTTTATTTATAGTAGCTCAACTTATACAAAAATATGAAAACTTATTTTATAAGAATTGATTTCGTTGTCACGGAATTTCTCCAGAACGGGAATTGATAAAAAATCTGAAATTTTCCGTAACATTAAATGCGTCTTGTTGGGCATTACCACCTTGCCAAGGAAGATTTCTAAAAATAGGCTCACTCCTAAGATCTGCGGAAATGATATCCATATTTGTATTAGCAAAATTAACAGCCAAGTCTTAGATGTAATTATGTAAAATACAAGCTGTTAAAATACATAGATCAATATTTTCCGGTAGTGCATTCACAGATCGAAAAAATAGCCGCCATTTGTGAGCTAGATGACCAAATGTATTTTCAGAGACTTGCCTAGCACGGAAGAGTCGATAAATAAATATTTGTTTTTCAATATCTCCATAAATTGCAGTGCTTTTCCAAAATTTGAATTTGCCAATATTCCACCATCACTATTTTTCCATATGACCCTATATCTATTGCTATAAACTTATAGTTTGCATCAATGACCGCTAACAAAACAATTAAAAAATTCTGTTTATTACTACGAAATTTCGAGCCACTATTTGGTGGAGCAACAATTGTCAAATGTTTCCCTTCTATAGCACCCAAGCAGTTTGGGAAGTTTCAGAAAGTCTGGAAAGTCTCTGGCTATCTTGGGTTGTCGGTTTTGGCATAACCTAAGGTATCAACTGTTCCATTATAGCAGTACACACTTCCTTAACTATTTTGTGTATTGTAGAATATCCTATTCGAAAACTGAAGGACAATGTAATAAAAGAAGCCCGTTACAAGAAATCTAAAGTAAAAACATATTATTTATTATTGAAACTGAATTCTATATTATGATAAATTTAAAAAATAATTTATAATTTGAAACTTAAATTTATGCTATTTTATCGAAAATGGTGCCAAAAAACCTCATTTGACAGTAGCTATGCATAAATAAACTATAAGGGGTGTTGTTACGTTTTCTTGTGCCACCCTGTATTTTCATTCTTCCTCTACTCTGTATATTTTATAGTTTCATGTTCGCTTGATTTTCGCTTTCCTATTTCTTCGGGTCATATATTCTCCCTCCTTCTATCGGCATTTATTGTAAATTATGTTCCCGTGCTAAGAACCTCTTTTTATCTCTTTAATATCAGAAATAGACTTTGTATGTCTTTATATTGCCAGTGTTTTTCTACTGAAGATTTCTTTCTTGCTCCCCTTTAGTTATAGGGGTTTTTGGTTTCTCTTGGTGATTGTAAATTTTCCGCTGGTTCCCACGTCTGACGGTCAAGTTTGCCGGGTCCAAGAAGTTTTTTTTTCTGGACAACTGAAAAAAAAAGAAAAAATATCTCTGAATAGTACTATCGTAAAATAAACAAATATAACGTTTCATTTGAGTTTAATTTCCTTAACCCAAAACAAAAAAAGAAAGGACGGATTTTGAAATATATCACAGTTTTTTGTCAATTCTAATCACACCAAAAAATCAACTGACTGGGGTTCAAAATTTTCGTATTTAATATTTTACTTCTGATATATTTCAAATTCTATTCGTGGAACGAACCCATAATATAATTTGAGCTTAATCACTTTAATTATCTTTTACCTTTTTTTTTATCGTTTCACAAATTTGGCTTTCGGTCTGCTATTTCATTTTGTTTTAACCAATTCAAATGGGTTTTAACTGTGCCATAAAGAACTAAAATGAAATTTTTTGAACAAAATGGCAAGTTTGTTTGACTCTGTCAGTCAAAAAAATGACATTTGAGTTGGTTAAAATAAAATGAAATAGAACCCCGACGGCGATCTCAGTTTTACACGGTATATTGCTAATTTATATTTTTAGGTCAGGAATGCAGGTCGAAATGGGTATCACGAAGAGATCAGTGGAGAAGAACACTTAATAAAAAGAAAACCAAGAATGGTCAGGCTCGAAATCCGGTTACATTACGGAATTATGAAGGAATTACGTCATTTATATTGCCCTTTATAAAAGAATGAGAAACACAAAGCAATATACCGCCTAGACAATCTAAGATAGATTAAACGCCAGAAAATATAGAAAACTCACAATTAAATGAAATTTCGGAGTAATACGTTTCTGTTAATTTTATTCTCAATGAATCTGTAAATTAAACCAAATGGCCTAAACTTTTAAACACAGGAGAAACCCAAGCAAGCAAACCCACTTCTACTGCCATAACACCAAGTGCAAGTAAGTAGCGCAGAGAAACCAATACTGAACCAGAAACAGCATCAGCAGCCCTAATGAAATACTTAATATCAAATAAAGAAAAACTTGTAGCACCACAGACTCCGTGCGATTCCATTAATGCTTTTTTTAATAGCCTTGCTGGAACGGTGAAAACTTTTTCTCTGTACTATCAGAATATTGCTAAAACAAGATTACTAAATGTTGTATCAGAGCTGGAACTGGCTCAAATGAAGCAAACACCAAACTTTTCTGAGCAGCGGCAATTTTTACACGAATCTGTCCGACAGCCGGTACCATCCCCATTATAAAGTATTTATGAAGTTTTATCGTCACCTTCATTATCCCCATCATTCCAATAAGGACTCGCATCCGTTCAGAATTATATCAGAATTTTTTCACCAGATGACTAACAATAATTTTTCTAAATTTATACTATTATATATTGGTACTATTTGGTATAATCAGATTAGGTACTTTTGTTATCAATAAAAATATTGAAATTATAGAAATATATATTTTTTCTTACCGTAGGCACACCATCAGCTTTTCAATAGCGCTAATCGCTTTACGAAACTTAGTGTTTTTCCTTGTTATTCTGCCTTCAATTTTATACAAGAGATCGAAAAATTGCTGTTTAGACATTTTAAAATATTTATGAAATTTCCCTCTAAGAAATATATCATGCACCCATATTTTCTTTTTCTTCTTCACTTTTAACTCTTCTTTTTCTTCCATGTCCAGAATAAGTGCAATTTTTCCAAGGTCTTCATTTATAAATTCAGTCATCTTCACTTCACACTTGATGGAAAACTGACTGCTGCTTGCCGGTTAGTGTGAATTAAGTTCATGTTTTCTGTTCGAAGACGCTGCGGTGACGCGACGGTGACGTTACGTATAGTGGGAATCTCACTTAATGCGTGTTTCGGAACGTAAATAATGGAGGGAGGTATTTCCGATGAACGTGACGTCATGGAAACATTTTACAACGCGGTATTTTTTCGAAATGAAAAATCTATTATGGAAATCTAAGTGAAATGAACGTTTCATGTAAAATACAATCAACTTGTTTAAGTTTTAGAATTTATTTTTCGTAAATGAAAAGGTCCATTCTTTTCATAGAATTGAGTATTATTCTATCGATCTTTTTGGAATCTTCTCATTTTAGTAAATTAATCGGTTTTGAATGTAGTTTGAACAGATTTTCATTAATTGTCGCTAATAGCTTTCATGCTTTTTACATCCTGTCAAAATTTTTTTGGGTCTGTGGTGTCTTGATGATCCTTATGGAACATAGAAATTTTGGTGTGGTTTCTGTATCTCGGCAACATAGTAACATTTAAGTTTTGTTCTTGCGTGAAGCTTCTAGTCTCCTGACTGTCTGGTTATTAGTATTTCAAATCTAACCAAAGCATTGGAAAAAAGTATAAGTTTAAGTCATCGTTTCGCTATAGATCCCATAGTAATAACGCTGCGCCCCATTTTGCCAATTTATTCCCACACGCAAAATCTTGAAAACTGCAAATCTTATCTAAATATTTCATAGCTCATTCGTGAGGTTTAAATAAATGAATAAAATTTTGTTTCTTAAAAAAATTGAAAAATGACCTTCCTACCGGAAATTGCGTCAGACATTTTAAAAAAACTTCCATGATTAAGAATTGAATTTGCCACAGGGTTTTTATAAACATAGTCAATTGTACCGGATTTTTATTTTATCATTTGTTTAAATATGTTTAATATCCTGTTCATTTTTCAAAGACCAAAAGAATTACTTTCAGTTTTAATTTATAAATCACTCTTTTTAAACTTTAAAGTTAGCGGGATATTTACCGATCTGTCTTTTAATTTATATCTTACAACTTTTTAACATTTAAAAGTTAAGAAATGCTGCTCCTACTACACCAACAAAACACCCATTTAGTTGGTAATTTAGTATCAACGAACAAAAGTTTTGAAGTAAAATAGTGCAGTAAAGAAACAATTAAAAATTGAATAAAAAAAATTAAATTTCTAATATTTTTTGTGTAAATATAAAGAATATGTATTGTAGCATTTAAAAATTAGCAAACTATGCAAACTAAAATATATATACTCAACAGTTTAATATAGTACTAACCTGTTACACTATCTTCCCTTAATTTCAACTCTGGTAAACATTTGTTAGAATCGTTACTTATTTTTGTAATAAACACCTGTTGGTCTCGTATGAAAATGTTTCAATAATACAATGCAGACCTTAATATCGGTTGATAAGTCTTTGTACTTGTAATAAAATATATTTCTTATTATCCAAACCATCTTAGTATTTCATGTTCTTAGATTTCCAGGTATAAAAATGTTTGTTTTGATTTTTAATAACTTAGGTTATGATAAATGTCAAACTGTAACTTTGTCTATATTCTTCTTTCCCATTAATCAAAGTTCGGTCTTTTTCCTTTTGGTAATCAAGTTAAATTACCTCACTACATTTGATGTATAAGGCCATTTAGGTCAGATTTTCTGTCTTTGAATGACAAACGTTCCTTTTGGCGTTGGATCGGCAACAAGTGCAGGTCGAAGAGTCTTCTCGACTTTTTATTCGTTATGTCCATGGTTTTGATGATTCCCTTTTGTGGCCAGCACATGACCTCTCGCCATTTTTGAATCAAAAATCTACAGGTTAACACAAAAAAGTATGAAAAAAAAATTACTTTTTTGTAAATCTGGCAACAATGGCCAAAGTTTTGAAAACTTTAATAATACGAAAAAAACTGTAGTGTATACAAAATAAATGTGTAAAATTTTATTGCCTTTTTGTATAGTAATGACGTCATCACTCATAGCAACTGCCACTTCCGGTTGTCCGATTGGCATCACAATCTAATCAGATCTAATCTAGGGTATCAGAATCATGTGTGCAAAATTTCAAATTTTTTCATTCAGTAGTTTTTGAGTTATCGTTACTACAACATCCATCCAAACACACACACACACACACTAACACACACACACACACACTAACACACACACAGACATCATCGCGAAAATATCAAAATCGTATTCTAGGGACCCCAAAACGTGTTTATCCATTGAAAACTCACTACCCAATTTTTAGCATGATTCCTATACCTCTCTTATCTGAAGGGCGAGAGGTAAAAAAGGTATGTTAATTTACTTCCGCTAATTTATAGCTTTTGGTAGAAATATTTTCGTGATGTTTCACCAATTTTATTTGTTCTTATTAGGGACGTTTCTGGACCTCCGATTTTTTGATGTCGACAGCCATCTTGTCGATGCCGACTTTTGGTTTTTCTGGATATTTATACGTTCTGGATAATCTACGTCCTGGATAACCTCAAAGTTCTGGACATTTTGTAAATGTTCCGAGGCATTTTTTGGATAATTTTCCACTTATGAAACCCCTTTGTCTACCGACAATCACTGATAGCAGGATTGCAGTTCCATCAGGATCGTTTCATGATGTTTCATCATTTCGTTCTTCTGTACAACTGTTAGTTGTAACCATGGGTTATGCCTGTTCAAACCATCGTTGTGAACTTCATTTTTGGATACAAGAACTTGAATAATCATCGTCCAACGTATTCGTTATGTTGATCAGCGGTACCTTCTCGACATTCCTTTTTGGTGCTGAAGATTGTGGAACATTTTCAGTGTAACTATCACTACAGTGTACCAAGTAAGGTGTTTTTACTTTAAATTTAACATTTATTTTATTTCATTTCATTTTCGGTTTAATGTCACTTAGTTTTGATAAGATTCATATGGTATAATAATAAATTTATCATTTATTTAGTTTTTATATGAAGAATTTAATTTTTCTAAATTTTACAATATGTATTAGTACAACATTCTTTAAATTACTTACTGTAAACTAAGCATAGCTATGGTTGGGTCACCACATTGGTGAAAATATACATTTAATACTTGATTTTTAATATTTTGACATATATTATCAAAAATATACATTCGTTAGACAAATATGTTATTCGAACTACACCCAATGTTATATAAGGTGTAAAGTTATTAAAATATTGATATTTGTACACTCAACTATACCAATCAGCTACTTGTACTTTCATATTACTATATTTTTTTATTTTTTTACTTGATTAAACATTTACACTTTTTAGGTTTGTGTTTGATTTCTTATGCATATATTTACTAAAACATTCAAACTATTTATGTAAGATCTTTTTATAGTACTTTTCGGGGCTATGTAAAGTTATATTTTTGTTGTTTGAAAGTTTAATTATTAAGCCTCGTAGCGCCCACAATTTGACTATAATTTTTCAATAATCTTAAAAAGAATTCACGACCGCTCTACCGGTGAACAGCAGCCGTTCGCATAATGTCAACACTATGAACTATTTATTTTTAATTAACATCATATAAAAAAGTGTTGCAGTATTTACCCGCAGAACTCTAGAATATTTATATAACCCACATCTGCAGTTAGTACTAAATGAGTCATTTTTTTTTCACTCAAATTTTTTTACTTATGTCGTTTCGAAGGTGGTTGCGAATCGTCTATTGTTATCACTGGTAGTTGGTAGTGGGTTGTCAATATTGTCGTCTTTGTCCATCCCTCACTGATGTGAATAAGGACGAAGTTTTGGCAGAAAACGCCAGAGCAGAATTTGCACGTGGAGTAGCATCTGAGTCCTGCTTTCAGACATGTGCAACCGAGTCTGGTATACTCATTCTTATACAGGCAGGAAAGATATTTGAGAAAATTTGGGCGCGCCACTTCGCATACCATGGTAGTAGGTATGAGCCCATGTTCATCTTGTCCAGATCTACAACCTATATTGAAACTGAAAGTAAGTACGGTAGGTACGGAATGTTGCACCATCTCCTGTTGACGACAAGCGGGCCAATTCAACCTTGGCAGATGCGCCCGTTTTTACAAAAAATTTGCACCACAGGTTATATAGACTTTCTACCTTGTAGTCTCTGCTGTAGAGAGCTACGCGGCACTTTGCTCTTGCATCTGCTATGGTCTCGTGTATCGTAGTGGGTTAGAGATATTGTTCTCTAATGGTTATCAGTTTACTAGTTCGGGATATTTCTGAATAGCGCTTAACCATTAATTTTTCTATACCAGAAAAGGGCAGATGTGATGTCGCACCTGTGAACGCGTATAAAAACGTCTGAAACCCAGGAAAGAATTCTAACTTTTCCCCAGGTAAATGAAAATAAGGAATATTGTAATGGACCAAAGTCAGCTCTGCTACTTTTCTCGAAAAAAACATTCTTCATAGTGGATCTCAAAAACCACATCCCCTCAAACGATTAACACTAATTCAAAAAAGTGCTTTTTTTAGAATGCTGTCTTAATAACAGCACAATCAATATTATCTACAGCCTGTTTCATTTCAATTCCCTTACTTTCGAAGGCATTCACGCGTCGTTTGTTTCTGTCAATAGCAAGGAATTTCTTCTGATGACAGTCGCCTTTTGAAACAATACATCATTGCATTGAAGAGTACCATAGCGCTGCACTCGTTCAGCAGTTTAAGTGTTATTCAACTCACCAGCCTCTGGATACCCATCGAAGACAGCTGTAGTGGCTAAATTTGCTATAATTGCCGTCACTGAGTCATTGCGATGCCAAGTTATCTTGTGTAGGAGGTATCCACCATCTACTTCAATAAATGTCTTGGGGTACGGTACTGACAACTCGTACTCAAATGTTCTTTTAACTCCTTGTCCCATTGCTTAATTATACACATGCTGGCTTCACATACATACGTTTGTCTCGTACTTTTATCGAAGAGCTAATTGATGCCAAGGTCCGCACCTTGTCTTTGCACTTCAAGAAACATTTCCAAACGAGTTACCCGTGATTTGCTTGGTATCGACTAGCCCAATTTCAGAGCGCTATGGCAATTAATCCCCCATCGATTCCACTACTGATGAACAATAATTTGTGTTAGTCGAAATGGAGGGTGGATATCAAGATGCTGGATATGTTTCTCCACATCACTCTTTTCTTATACGATTTTTGTTGCTCTTATATCACAGATGTTGATAATGAACACCATGTCGCTAGTCTACTGAGAAAGCACGCTGCTGGATGACCCGCGATCATGGGTTAATCTTCTTTGGCTTTTCATGGACCTTATCAATATTTGCCTAATGGTCAAATCAGTAGAGAGTACTGACCAAAATGTATTAGAGCTGCGAATTGTAAAGGCTTCTTTGGTGAAAACGCTCTATTCGTCCGTATCCATTGTCTGTTGCAAACCTTCAATATCTTGCGTGTAGAGCCAAGCACTATTTGTAAAAAAGTGGAACAAAGAACCTTAATTTCGCTTAGTCAGGTGGAAGGGTTTTTTTGGTGGTTACCTCGAAAGAGATATTTTTGGGATAGTCATATTTGGGACTCGATTAAGAATAGATTAAAAAGTTAGAGTGCTTCTCCTGAAAAGTCTATTGTCCTCAGCCGTCCAATGTGTCGATTAGGGTAAGTAGAATTTTGAGAATTTGATATTTTTATATGTCGGTGAATTTAATAAATTTGTTACTTTTATTGTTGAACTAGTTGGTTTTGATTTCTGATAACCCTACGTTATTGAGGTGTATTGAAAGAGTAAATTTAAATATTAATATTTTAAGTTTTTTAGACCTTTTTTTTGAGTTATCAAAAACAGTAATAACAGTATTTCAGTAGTGACTGGCATAAGAAGCAATAGTTTCAGCAGAAACATAGTTCCTTAAATGAGGATGCAACGGTTCACTTTTTGTGTTAAGGCAAATACCTTTTTCATAGCCCTTGTATATGGAATTTTGATTTGTACACTTACCTTGTGTTTATAAAGGTCGTTCTTTGTTTTTATTTCTTATAAGACTGTGCTGCGTTAGTAATACTCAGATACACGCTTGTCTTTACTTGTATTTTTTTCATGAAGTAATGGCCCCAATAGCTTTCGTACAGACTCTTAGATACAGATATCTTCTTATTTGTGAAGTTTATTCCATTCACATTGAGATTATAACTGATAAACTGAATTGATTTATTACATCGCTTTATTTTAAGTCATCCTTCCTTATGCTATTAATTTCAGATCAGTTTTATATATTTTAGGGACTCTCGTGATGGGAAACAAGTTTATTGTTCCAGTATTATTGTTCACCTTGGCGTAAATAGGGTTATTTTAGTGACATTGCTTCTCGTTGTCATCTGTCAACTGTTCGTGGATATAGATAGATGAGCCTTTATTAATATTTCGTTTTTATTGGAATGTGGTTTATGATAACTACTCGCGTCGTCATTTTTATCTAACCGCGTAACGGTGTATTTCATGTCACGATTTTTATCATTGTTATTGTTTTTGGATTTAGTTTTTTCGAACGTAGCTGCGGCCGGATATGACACCGAATATAGTGTGCGTTGACCTTGTGTGGTTGGCTGTATTTGGTCACGCGACGGTCAGAATTTATTTGATTGGTCATTTGGGGATTTATTCGGAGAAGAAGGCAGCCTGGAGAGCCTTTCCTGGCACCACGCGTTTCAACTGACCGCTTGCTCGAAACGTGTGTTGTGAAAGCGAATGATAGCAGCGTTGTGTATTCTAGAGAGCACATGCTTCGTCAATCGTTCCGTGCGTGTGGCTGCACTTGGAAAAGTTGTATTAATACCGTATTTCATTTATTTTAACCATAGATTTTAACGTCATGTCCACGAAATATGGTTATGTGTTATGAATTTTTGTAACGAGGAGGCCAATCTAGGACTGCACACGACTGTAGTCACGTCAAGTTACAAAGATATTAAACAATAATTTTGACAGATGTGACTTAAATAAATCATTTTATTTATTAGATTTAGTGAATGTGTATACTTTAGCTCTGTAATTTTAATAATTAAAATACTAGGCGAAACACTAATTTATATTTATTTTATTATGAAACGTGATTCGCTTAAATAATAAGTTTAAACATATTTAAACAAGATCTCTGATAGCTGCATGGCATAGTGCCCGCTAGTGGTGCAGTGGGTCCGGGGATTGAATCCCACATCTCCTTATATTTTTTTTTTATTTTTTTTTTAAACACAGGTTGGATTTTTAAGACTTATTTTAATAAAATAAATATTTTTTTAAATACACATGCTAGCTTTGGACAGTCAAAACTTCTAATAAAATAAATATAAATTATTATTTAATATTTTTCTCACTTGGAGCGCTACAGTCGTGAAGTCGTGCTGTGAAGTCGTGTGCCATCCTGGATTGACCGGCTCGTTTATTGTATAGTGTGGCTTATTCGTTTATTTATCTTCAGCTATATAATAAATTGTGACATTCAATATGAAAGGTGCTACTAGTCGAGTATCTGAAGTATCTGAAGAATAGACCTGATGTGGTTTCAGGGAAATTTTAGGAAAACTTTATAGCCAAGCATGCTGAAAATGCTTGGCAGGAAATTACTGAGATTTTAAACAGCATGTCAGCAGCTAGGAAAGACTGGAAGACATGGAGAAGGGTAAGATACATAAATGAATTTAATTTGAATTAAATTTAATTTAAATTTTTAGACAAGGCACGATCTCAGATGCAGAACGAAATTAAAAATAAGTAAAAATAAGAGGCAGATGATGGGAACAGGTGATATCCCGTTTATGGAAGATGAGATAAACAATCCGGAGGCAGAGGTTATGGAGTTAATAAAACCCGTCAGTGTAGAGGGTTACCAGGAAGTTCAGGAGTCCGTTGTGAACTTTGATTTCATATCTCATGACATCATCAATGTACCAGGTAGAGTATTTCTCATAGATAAACAAAGGTATTGTGTTGTAATGTTTAATTTCAATTTTTGTAAGGGCTATTTACTCACCCATTTATTAGAAAACCAAAATTATTAATTATTACATTTTATTACATTATTATTATTAGACCAACTGCTCTCACTACTACAAAACATATTTACAATTTATATACATTTTTACACTCTCAGAAAATTATTAGACTATTAATTCTTAGGGTGTGGTCAACCGCTTTTTATAACGTCGAGACATGATATGTCGACTGAACACTGCTAGATGTGGTGAGACTCTTTGAACTATTGGACTGATTCCCTATTTATAGTTTCAGAAGATTGTAAGAGGGGATTTGTAATAGTTTTCTTCTTTCCGATAAGAAAACCGACCTGTCCGGCGATCACAGGTATTTCTGCGCTTGTCGCTCTTAGAAATATTATATCGCTTAGAGGGAGATGGCGATAGGGTGAATTATTTTGTACAAACAATACCGAATAATCTATTTTTAGATTATGAAATGGTAAAATATACAGCACTGGCCAAAAGTATAAATTAAAATGAATCTTATTGAATTTAAAGGAAATATAAGTTTATTTCGTGAATTCTGGATAATATTCCACTGAAATGTATCCATATTCTGTACATGATTTCGTGCTTACCAAAATCTGCTTTATTTAAAAGAATATCTTCATCCCAATCAGCACCAGGAACATTAAACAAGTTGTGCAGAACAACGCAAGAAGTAATAATTGTGGAAGCAACTTCAGGTACATAATGAAGTACTCGATGTTTTAGTTAACATCTGAATCGTGTTTTTACAACGCCATTACATCACTCAATTATACTGTGGGTTGTTATATGTGACTTATACCGATATTCAGGCGTATTTGGTATAGATTCTTCCTCAACAGGTGTCATTAACCATGTTCTATGGATATCCTGAATCACCTGAAATAAACAAATCATTGCGAAAAATATGATAAGATAATGTGTAATAAATTTTTGAGTAATGTACCTAGTAAAAAGTATTCATTATGTCCATGTTCATGTAAATTACGGAGCAGATTTTGTACATTGGAATTATTCCATACAAAGGAATCATTAGTACTTCCTGGGTAACTTGAATTAACATTGATTATTTTCATATCAGCATCACATATCTGAAAAAATAACTTAAATGTTTAAAATTCTCTAAAAGAGTTGCTTAACATATCAACAAATCTAACCAGTTGAACATTCAATGAATGGTATCTGAAATTTGATTTGGTCAGTTAAAGCAACATATATGTAACCTCAGAACAAACCTTAAACGACAAACATTAAATTTATTAAAATTTTTCGGAAATTTAACCCAGGCATTAAAAATCTCTGGTCTATTTATTGCATCAGCAACTTCTCTGATACTTCTACTTATTGGTGACTGAGATAGTCCAATGAACCAATTAGACCCAACATCTAATTGGTAGCATCCACTCGACAAATCTGAGAGCTACCAAAACCTGCAATCAGTTTTAAATCACATCTTTTAAAAACACAATCACTAATACCTTCATTGGAATAGTTAAATCAGCCTTGCCTGTGTGAGGCTGTCATATAAGGTGTTAAAAGTACTACCTAATACTCAAAGAGATCCTTCGTTAATCTGAACATTTTACAGAACTAGTTATTATTAAGTTCCCTTAAGGGATCAAGCACATTTCTTTCTGCAGGTGCATTATCTTCTGCATTTTTTAATACCTCCAGCAGATTAGGATAGACCAATTCATCCATCGCTACATAAAACATACTATATTCTATATTCACAAATATAGAATTTGCAGGTTATGTTAGAAAAGGTGCGTCGGAAAACGGTCGGAATAGTCGAAGCGTGTGGTTTCGAGCGCTTGTTACAAAACGTGTGCTTTGCAAGCGTGTTACGTTTCATTCGTGTGGTCCAGAATACCGATTTCTGACTTCACTCGCTTCGAACGTGTAGCCTTCAAAAAACGTATGCTCAAGAATAGCACTCCTGGTTGGTTGGTGATTCCTCGTGTGGTTGATTGAATTCCTCTTGGTTCATTTGGCGATAAACTTTATGGTTGACAACTAAAGTCAAGATTCATTGGAAAATCGAGTATTGATTTAATGACTTGTATTTCATCTCCATTTAGAAGATATTAACTCGGTTTTTCTACCACTACAAAAGAGACTGTCGTCTGTTTTGTAGTTAGTAATGGCTATATTTTGTAGAGCGACATGTGTCCGATTTGAAATTGTATTCGACTCTATGTGTTACATCTTGGTCTCACTGTTATTTTATGGATTTTTTTGTTTGGATTCGACCCATAAAGAATAGCCCTTAACCGTTTTTGTTATGCCGGTCTTTTCTTTTAATAAGCTTTTGAACATTTGTACAATGACATATCCTATATTAAATTTAAGTTAGTGGGTTGATTGGAAATTTAACTTTTTTAGGTTTTTTCACCTTTGTTGTTTTATTTTAACTGGTGGGACTATTTAATTGTAAATTTGTGGCTACAGAAGGCCCACAGTTAGAAGTCTCAGTAGTTTTTATATGAAATAGCCCTTGCGGGTTATTTAGGAGTATTTTTACTGTTTAAGGATTCTATTATCCGGTCGTTAGTAAACCATTCCAGTAATCGGCTAGTTGCCAGATATTCTATTATTTTGCTGTCCCTTCCTCTGATTGGTGTACATTTAAGTGACACAAATATTGTATTGTTTTATTTTTTTATGTACAAAATTACTTAAACGTTAAAGGGGGTAGCGTATCATTTAATTTAAAGGATTGTTTTGACCTTTTTTGAATTCTTTTTTTTTACTTGGTTATGAGTTAGTCAGTATAAGAAATAATAGAGCAGGTTAATGTAAATTAGCTAGATTTTATTAACCACCGTTACGCTCCCATGAAGGGACTAATATTACATATTTTTATTCGTCGTTTTTGGTAGTAAAATGACCCATAATTACTCATTTGTTTAATAGCAAGTTTAATCTCAGCTGAAAGCGCTCTATATATAACTTGTTCATTTTTTTTTGGGAATTTTAACATTTACTTAAATGTCTGATTTTTTTAAGCAGGTAGAATACCTTCGTAGCTGTTATTTTTTTTATATTGCTCATATTCACATTCTGGATTTTGTTTGCTACTTGCTACAGTTATTATTTTTGTTGTTGTTCATTAGTGGTGTGGATTGCTCACCTTCAAATAAAACTTTATGTATATTGGGATTTATTGTCTTTGAATTACCCATTTTTGCCGTTTAAGGGGTAAATCAGAACTGGAATCTAGAGGCAGATACAACTGCTTGGCGCCCAGTTTATTTTCGTTCATTTGTTTAACCCACTCCCATCTCCACTACAGAGTGACACCAAAAGCTTAAAAGTTGAGATCAACAACCCATACACTGTAACACCGGGTTTGGAGATTACAAAGGATGATCTTTACAGCAAAGTGTGGTGAAATTGTTATTATGCACCCATTTCACGAAATGTATTTTCTTCATCCACCGTGTTCACTTAACATCAGCGTTGTCAAAGTGACCTGCATATACGATTGTTTTTCAATGATTGGTAAGGATTCTCCACATACAAGAGTTGAACTTTCAACAGGCATGAACTGCATAAAAATTTCATTGCATAGCAGAAGTTAATGAGATGCTTAGATCCGAATTTTCTATATAACTAGGTGTCAAAACTGTTCTTCAATGAAGAAATAAAAGATGGTCTAACTCCAGATATCAGTAGTAAGTGAGCGAATCCCACGCATTTATTTTTTCAGTCATGTATAGACCTGCGTTTGTGTTTTGGCACGATGCTTTCGATCAACGGCTTCTAAGATTCAGGAATAACATAATCAGCGTACTGTAAGAAAGGGTCAGATGGAGGATACTTAGTTCTGCCATAAACCATTGCATGAATATCTTGTACAACTATATCTGCTGCAGCTTTGACCACTCTCAGTCTTTCCTTGGTTTTCTCTCATTGTACCAGTTCTTATAGATAATTTTCTCTTCAGCGTTGCAAAAGCAAAAAAGTGTAAGATTGCTACAGCCACGTCCAATTTGTGAAACACGATTTTTTTTATAGTTTCAGAAATTCTTCAGTAATTTCATCAACACATAGGAAACAATTGTTCTGATGATTAGAGGAGCCAGAACAGCTACTTAATTTTCTAATTTTCTCCGTCGCGATTAATCAGGAACCTCCTCACAACCACGACAATGCTAAAACGTTACTTGCCACTGTGTACCTTCTCCTGCATATGTCGTTTAGATTGACCTGATTCAACCGTTGTAGAATTTCTCCATTTTCTATAAGGTCACGTTTTTCACTCATATTAATCAACGAAAGAACTTCGAGTTTCGTTACTACATCTTTGCCATCCTCGAGTGTATTGCAACATATGAAACAACTGCTCGATGGAACCGACAAAGAGATTCGGATTGGTGATTTCCATCATTTAATATCCTTCATGGGGTTGCATTGGAGCCATTATTGGCAGGAAGTGGTCAAAAATAATTTCTGACGATAATTTACGATGACAATAATGTCGAAAAATAAGGCCTAGTCCACGAAGGAGAAATGAGCTGTCATGGATATAGTACGCAATGATAATGGCAGGTCTTTGACTATTCTTGCCAAGGACAATGAAATATACAAAAATTGGGAGTGCAAAATTTAAAAATGCCTTGGATCAAATGGAAGCGAGTGGCTCACTCAATACTGGTGCAATATTTTTGAATGACTGCACTTATAAAGCACTTCATTGAGCAAGTAAGAATGAGAGATTGGGAGCTCCACCTGAAGACAATTGGAAAAAAATACTTATTTTTTCCACTGTCAGACTCTACCTGCAATTCAGGTTTGCAACAAAGAATGGATCCGATAGAATGGAGCGTTTTCACCACAATTCGCCACTCCGATAAATTTTGGTCAGAACTCTGGACTGATTTGACCATTGAGCAATTCATGATGAGGTCCATGAAAAGACAAGAAGAATTAACCGATGATTACGAGATATCCAGCAGCGTACTTTCTGGACTGGTGTCATTGTATTAATGCTCAACATCAACGAGGTACTGAAGAGTTTCTGGGATGTTCCGTGTACCAGCACCTAACAACATGTTGATATTGAGGACAACGTAAATCGCACGAGATAAAAGCGATGTGGAGAAACTCATCCATCCACCTGCATTTTGACTGACAGACAAATTATTATCCATCAGTAGTGGAATCATTAGCGGAACTGTGATTAATTCTTACAGGGCTCGGGAATTGGGGTTAGAATGTACCAAGCAAATCTCGTGTAACGAACAGTCAGACAAGGAGTTGAAAGAACATTTCAACTAGGAGTGGGCTCCATACTCCATGTCATTATTCACAGAGGAACGTATGCGAAAATGAAGAAAATTAAATTTGTACTCAGCTTTTATTTCTCTACCTTAGAGAACTTGGTAGGAGCCAATACCTTTATTGGAGTAGATGGTGGATGCATCCTAGACAAGCTAACTTAGCATCGCAAAGACTTAGCGAGGGTACATTAGTTACACGTTTAGTCATTTCGGATGAAATATACCCGTTGTTTCAATAGGTTATAGAAAGGATGGTTAGTTGAATAATACGAAAACTGCTAAACATGTGAGGCGCCATGATATTCTTTAGTGCAATAAATTATGGTTTGAGGAGTAGACTATCATTATATTGCCTAAGGAAGAAGTTCCTTGCCAATGAAAATAACAAATGATATGTGATTTAACTGTTGCGATCTGCCTTTAAAAGCCAGAGGATTGAAAGGAATCCGGTAGTAGATTATGCTGAATGTGATATTATTCAGACAGCACTCCAAAAAAGCACCTCTTTTAAATTACTATAAATCGTTGGAAAGAATGTTGATCTCCTAGTTCTTCTTAATGGCTTAGGATCCACTTGGAAGCATATTTTTTGCTATAAAAGTGACAGAGTTGTTTGTGATCCATTTCAATATTCCTTAATTTCATTCAACTTGGGAGAGTTGAAGTTCTTTCTCGGGTTTAAGATACTATTACACGTATTCATAGGTGCGACACCATCTCTACCCTTTTCTGGTATGGCTAAAATAAATTGTCGAGCGCTTTTTAGAAATATCCCAAACTGATAACCATTGCAGAACAATTTATCTAAACCACTGCAACCCACGAGATCATAGCAAATGCAGGAGAAAAGTGCCTTGTCGATCTGTACAGAGGATACTACAGGGTAGTAAATCTACAAATTCTGCGGTACAGCTGCCTTTGCTGCGGTTCACCTGACCCGTTTACCGACAACAGAAGGTGGTGCATCATTCCATGTCTACCGAACTTACCAATAGGTCCAAAAGTATTTGGGTGTTGATAAAGATGCCACTCAGTGGGCCTGGACAAGAACCCCCCAAACCTTCGCAAATTATTTTCCTGCCTGTGTAAGAAAGGGTGTACTGGAGGCAGCTGCACATGTTTCCTGCAAAAACGTCACAGTTATTCAGATCGACAAGGGATGGGAAGACAACAGCGACAAGGCTGACGATATTGACGACTTACTACTAGTGATGACAATGGAGGATTCGCAACTATCTTCGAAACGGGCTAAGTACAATAATTTGATTAAAAAAAAAAACGTCTCTTTTATTGCTAGCTACATATGTAGATTATATAAATTTTCATGAGTTCTGTGTTTAAATACATATTTTGTTAAATTGGTTTGGTTTAACTCATTAAAACTACCCGCAAAGCTTCATTAGAACTAGTGCAGTCAAGTTTATGAGAAATGCAGTTTTCACATTTTTTGTTTTTTTTTTATGATTATACCGCAATTATTAGGACTACATGCGGCGTTCTGCACTTAAATTAAAACCGACTTAATTAAGTTAAAATTTTCTTTATACAACTTTTATCGTAGGATAATTATTTTCTCCGATATTTGTGCCGGAAATTGCCAAAAACTTAAAAATTCACTTTTTTCCAAACAATTGCCAATTCTTAACCTGATTTATCTTGAATAATATTTGACGTAAAGAGCTTGTTCTGGTCTTATATTATAGAAAATTTAAACTGCCTTAAAAAAGCTTTGGACGACTATTTCGATGTATCGTATAGTTTAGAAGATATAATCAACAAACCAAAAAAAGTACGAAAATTTCTCGGTTTTTCGAGTGCCACGAAGGCAGCGCGATTACAAATTGTAAATTTAATATTTTTAGGTATTAAAAAATGTTAATATCATAGACAAATATATTTGCATAATTCTCCTAATATCTGTTACTATCACAGTACAAATAAATCCCCTCTCACTATATCAAAATTAGTAGCCGCAAACAGGAAATACGTATACAGCACAATCCTAACCTCTTCACCTCACGCCTTCATCTTCTTCAATAATTATCATCTAGAATAATAATTAGATTGTATTGGATTTCTAGAGTTTCACCCTCCAAAGGGTCCTATGCTTGTAATTAAATAATTTAGGGGAAAGTTGTGATGGAGTGTAGTCTGTTAGTTAATGTACTTATGCTTTTGTTTTAAAGAAGAGAGCGCTAATTTAAATTCGACAAACTGATGGGATCGGTCATTGTTATTGCTGAAAGAAATTATTTTAAAGGAGTTTGTATTTTCCATAATATATTTTTTAATAGACTAGAAAATAGGTTCTTCATTGGTATTTTAACTGACAATATAATTAGCTAAAGCATTCAAAAGAAATATAAGTTTAAGTCATCATTTTGCCACAGATCCCATAGTAAGGGCGCCACGCCATCCTTTATTTACTCCCACCCGGAATATCTCAAAAACTACTAATATGATTGAAGTATTTGATAGCTTATTTTAATAAACGAAGAACATTGTATTCTGTAAAAATACTTGAAAAATGGCCTCCTTCATACCGAAAATTTTAATTCGCCACAGGGTTGTATCATTGTGCCTAGAAAGTTAGAAAGCTTAGACTTTCAGGCTTCTCTAAAAGCTATGTTAATTTTTTTAAAAATGAATTCCATTGAATTAGTCAACATAAAGGAAACATATTGTAAAACATAGGCCATTTACAGAAATGGTTTAAGATAATAGGATATGAGCTGCGTATCTCAATCAACCCTAAGATATACTTATACTGATGACAGAAGCAACTCCCTAAACTATTCCAAAAAAGGTCTTAACTTAACCTAAGTAAAAGTAAAAGTATGAGTTAAAATATCTCCTATGACCTCTATCCCTTAACCAATGTGCGATATCAAAAAGGTTGACTAGACCAAATTATCCTCAGACCTAGACAAGTGCTTAGATCGGATACCCCACCTAATAGTGACTATAAGTTATTCGCCAAATCTGTAATTAGTATTAATGGAAAACCAAGGTGCTATTGTAATGAGTACATCCCTGAATGGACCCAAATAATTAAGAGATTAGGTCAAGTCGCTAAGAAATAGCCAATTAGCTAAGCCATAATTTAGACTAGATGATAGGACAAAAAACTGGACGGATACAGTAAAAAAACTTTAACTTCTAGACTTCTAATAGACGAACAAAGTCAATATTAAAAAACTCCTATACTCCTTTAAGCTCTAATGGAGGTGCTTCAAATATAGTAGCGATATTCAGAGTGGGGATAAAATGACAACTTATTTAAAACCTACAAGGTTGAAGTTACTGACACCAAAAACTCTAGGCTGTAGTAGGCCTAACGAAGTCGCAGGATATCTGGCAGGAAAAGTCTCATCATTCATCTTAAATTTTTATTGAACAGCTTCAAGTATACAAAAGTTTGGCTAGCTCAGTTCTTCACACACATAATGGAAACTGGTATAATAGAAGCAAGTTAACCATAGCTATGGTAGCTTACAAAATTGAATTATATACTAAAGGGCAAGCTAGTAACGATCTGTGGCCAAAAACTGCAACATATGCAGTCTTTCAGATGAGGCGTAAAACTGATGGTCTGAGTCCATACAATTTGAGCTCGTTAAAGATTTCTTCCTCTCGTTACAACACCAAAGGGTTTAGCAAAACTCATCGGTGTCGGTGATTGGTAGCAGAAATATGACGAATTCATACTTCGGAGCAAGTTAAAAGGTGATTTATTTGTAAATTCAGTTATAAAAATATAAACAAAGCAAATAGAGAAGTTACAATCTCCAATGAAGGGCAGTAGAGATCTAATAACAGCGCTATTGTTACTGTTATTTTTCACGGCCAATAACAAGATCCAAAGTTCTCAATTATTTTTTTTTTATTAGGAGCGAGGAAACTCATGTTTACCACCACGATATCCATCTAAGGATTATGGTAGTAATGTGAAACTTCAGACTGCACCTGATCTACTAAACAAACATTCCTTAAAGTGCAACCTACCGCCGGATTTGTTTATTCAATTTACGAGGATTTTTGCCAGATAAGATCATCGTCTCTGCCATTTCTTGTTCTGTTATGCTCTTTTCATTTATCTGCAATTCCTTGGTCTTTAGGATCTGCCCCATCAGACTCTTTAAGGCCCTTAAACATAAGAATTTACGTGCCTTACATATCTTCTACTCTAGCATGTATCACTTGGTCCCGTTTCATCTTATTCCATGTTTTGCATCATCCCTTTCCCCATAGAAAACAACATTTTTGCTCGTTGTAAGTTTCATAAAACTGAACCAGCCATACCCCATAGGCACCTGAGTGAGAAAGTAGTCCACTATTCTATACGGACATGACACCTATGGCCTCATTTCCCCAATAAGGCAATAGGTACATGACAAATTTTAAAACAAAAGTTGTATGGAATTTTATGCTCCACAACAGAACTTTGCATTGGATGTTCTCAAAATCTGGAAATAGTCTGGAAAACCTCCATTCACATTATTTTCGCTCCCTCTAGCGGCGAAACTATTAGGAATTCTGAAAAAAGTTTAACACAAAAGTTCTAAGCAATTTGATGGTTCAGAACTTTGCACTAAAACATTTTGCACTAAATCGCATTGTTTGTTCAAATAATTTGGGAAAAATGGGAAAGAACATTTTTTTGCAACGAAACTATTATGATTTCCAAAAAAAGTTTTTGACTAAAGTTGTAAGTAATTTGATGCTCTATAACTTTGCATTAAATATTTAGCACTTAAGGGGAAAACCTACATGCAAACTTTTTTTGCGTGACTAGCGGCGAAATTGTTGGAAAATTCGGAAAAAATTTAATACAAAAATTGTATGGAATTTGATGCTTTACAACTTTGTAGTGGACATTTTGCACTAAAGTGCATTGGTTGCTCTCAAAATCTGGGCAAAGTCGGGAAAACTTACAATTTTTCGCCGCCTTTTTGAGAATTATTGAAAAATATTACAAAAGCTGTAAGGAATTGTATGTTCTACAACTTGCACGTATTTTTGGTCCCTCTAGCGGCCACACTTTTGAGAATTATGAAAAAAAATGTATGCAAATTATATGCTCTACAACTCTGCACCAGAGCATTTTTCACAAAAATGCAACGTTTGTCCTCGAAATTTGGAAATATTCGACAGAACCTAAATGGACATTTTCTACCATGTGTTAGCTAACTGAATATGACACTCCTTAAGTATGTGAGAACCTTTTTCCTTTCGAGATGCTTTCTGATAACGAACCACCTATTTTTGGCCCTCTTCTTTTACTCTCCACCATCTTATCGATGCTCCTCTTTTTCCTGGTCACCATCCTCTCGGTTTATCCAGCACTTCCACCAGTTTTTTGGGTATCAATCCTCATGGTATTTAAAAGACATATGGGTCGTAGTATCAGCTTAAGGCCTCTTGATTATTAAGCACCTATTATAAAACTTCTAGTTAACCACTTTGGCGCTAGTTAGCTTGTCTTTTTGTTAGTCCACAATCGAACTTCATCCACTCTCTGTGCCATTTTTCTTTGAAGCACGAATTAATAAAAAAACTACAAATAATAGTTTCATTTTTTATTAAAAATTGAATAGCTTTATTAATTTTGAACGTTATTGTAATTTTTTATTTTTAGGCTCCACTTTTATAAAATGATAAAAAGATTCCGTTCAATAAACTCTTATAAATCACCTGCACTATATCTCTAACATAATAAAGTTGGAACTTTAGTCACATCTATCACTAAATATTCATACAAAAAAAGCTATAAAAGAGTCTGATCCAAAGATTTAAGTTCATTTGAAAATTCAATATTGCTGACAGGTTATTGAGAAAAACTTATGCTTGTGCAAAGAGATATCCCTTTGTGAAAGAGACAAAGACAGTTTTTTTGTTTCGAAACTTAAACGAAAACTTTTTTTTAAACGGTATTTGTATGTTTTATAGGGTGGCTTAGAAAAATTAAATTAAAATAGAACTAAAAATAAACATTAAAAATATTTAGCAATATTAATAAATGACGATAACTGCTCAGGGTCTACTTGTTCTTTTGGATTGGAGTGGGGGAAATATATTTGCCTTCACTGTCTTTCCTAAACGTCTTTTATCAATTTTTTTTTTAGTCAGAAAAATAGTATATTGTTTTTGAGTGACGAAAGTAACATTATTCGCGAGAGAACAGTTTACCAGACGAGGCGCAGCCGAGGCTGGTAATGTTCACGAGCTTCAAAAAATGCTTTCGACGAGTGAAGCACTATACTTTTTTTACAACCCTGTTTATGTCATGATAATATATTATATATTGATATGGTTTTTTAGTTATATGCGTAGTTTTAGTTCTGTTTTTGTATGTATTGTGGTTGACAGTGATGGAAAGATGGAAGGTTATTGTCAAATGTAAGTTTGAGAATGAAAATGAGGTTATGATAAAAAGTTTAAGGTGCGTGTGAATGTATGTAAATGTGTTAAGATTTATGTAAGAATGTTTGTTAGAGGATTATTTTTCATTGAATTTAATAATGAGTTCACAACAATTGTGTTACGGGTAAAAGGAAAAATCTTAGTGTGTTTAGTCATTTAAATTTACAGATAAAAAAAAAATAA
Organism: Neocrepidodera transversa; assembly: GCA_963243735.1. NCBI lineage: Eukaryota > Metazoa > Arthropoda > Insecta > Coleoptera > Chrysomelidae > Neocrepidodera > Neocrepidodera transversa. Next base: position 25,645,850 of record OY725344.1, on the reverse strand, counting down.
TATCTAGTTAGGGGGAGAAAAACAAATGAAAAAAAATAATAAACAGTTTTTGGGTTTTGATGGATTAATAAAATATAAATGTCAGAGATAAAAATAGAAAGATAGATGAGATATTATAAAATGGTTTATTGAATGGTTAGGATTATGTAAAGGAAGTTATAGTATAAAAAATAAAAAAAAAATTATATATTAAAAAAGGTTTATTAATAGAAAGGAAAATATTACAAGAATAAAAAAAAAATTAGATTAAAGAAGACATATTGGTGTGTAAGAAAACGAAGTGGTACATTTGTGACTAGACTGAAAGGCAGACATGGGGGGAGATCAAAGAATACAGGTTACCGAAGAGGAAATTCATTAGGAGATGATACAGAAGAAGAAAAGAAAGAACTGATTAAAGGAAGACACAGCAGAGAGAAGAACCCAACCAAAAAAAGTTTTAAGGCGCCCTAAATTTAGAAATTTAAAAAAAAAATTTTGTTTGTAATGTTTATTATTTTTTTTTAAAGGAACCCAACCTAAGAGAGCATAAAAGTTTTTCATAATAGCCAGTCTAATATAATATATAGTTTTTTAAATATATTGTTTTGTCGTACTTGTAGTTACTTTCCCTTTTTTGCCCATTTTTCTTTTTTCTCTCTTGTGTTTTTTTTCCTACTTTACTTCCTTTCTATTCTTCTTTACAACTATTGTCTTGTGGCAAATTTTTTTCGTCTTTTTTTGCACTCTGTTTTTTGCCTGGATCATCTTTCACTACAGAATAGGAGGAAAATTCGAGAACACACTCAGGAGGTTTCATAATTATAGAACAGTGCTGTAAAGACGACCATTCACTGTCTATCAATCCCAAGGAGACAGAAATGGTTATCTTTACAAGAAAAAAGAAGGTATTAGAACAAAAATCTCCAGAACTTCTTAAAACAAAACTAAATTTCGCAACAGAGGTCAAGTACCCAGGTCTCACCTTTGAAAGCAAGTTAATCTGGAACCTGGAATCTTAACACCTAGAAAACAGAGTTAAAGAAGCATACAATGCCTATGAGCTATACCGTTGAATGTGGAGGCGTACCTGGGGGTTTCCCACTATAGTCTCTTGGAAGTACACGGCAATTATTAGACCTATACTAACATATGATGCCGTCGTCTGTGGACCAAAAATCCAACAACAGACAACTACTTGCATACCAGAACGAATTCACGGAACAACATGTCTCAACATAACTGGAGCCATGAAAGCAACACCAACCAAAGTTATGGAAGTCAACCTCAGTCTCTCCCCCCCCCCCTATAGGATGGTGGCGTTGAAGAATACGATAAGACTCCGCTCGGTTGGAATATAACCTGATATATGATCAAGCATTGGTTCGAAGCATCCATCAATAATGTGGCCAGCTTAAGATGGATAAAAGGTCACGAAAAATCAAACTGTAACCATCTCGCCGGCGCCGACCCATTGTCCAAGAACGTATCCAACCCAAAACTTGACTAGGCAGAATCTGCGCCCTTTAACAGGTATTCTGATTGGTCACTGTAAAGTACGAAAACACCTCAACAATATGAAGCTGTCAGACACCGCACCTTACAGCAGATGTGAACAATAATACGAGGAGTTAATCGGGCCGATCCTCTATTATTGACCCAATTTACGCTCCACTTTTATGCCCCATCTTTTCTCCTTTTTTTCTTACTTTATGACCCAATTTTTTTTCTGTCCTTTTTAAAACTACTGTTTCTTATTCGAAATGTTTTCTCAGTTTTTAATAACTATTGGTTTTTTTACTCATTTTAACAACTACGGTTTTTGGTCTCATTTTTTCCCACTTTTCAACTCGTTTTTTCTTCCCATCAATAGGGGGGGTCTTTTGATTAATAAAGAAGCGGCCGAACCAACTTTTGTGTGTAGAAATCGCATGGAAGTTTTTGATATAACAAAAGTACTCAGTTTATGAGGACCAATATCGTTAATTGGCGGGTGTCTACGGAACCTTCATGCTCGGATCATCGACATATCAGATTTGAGATGAGGGCAACGCACAGACCTATAGTGAAATTCCGTGATCCAAAGTGTACAGACTGGAGCTGATATAGAAGTTCCCTTCAAATCTACCTAAAGAACGGCATTACATCTATAAAGAATCAGGCTGAAATAGAGGCGGTGAGCGATCAGTTGCAGGAAGCCGTACTCACAGCATACCAAGATAACCGCCCACTTAAGGAGAAGAGAAACCATAGAGGTTCATCTTGGTGGAGCAGAACCTTGGACAAAAAGAGAACAGAAGTTCGACGTCTCTGCAATAGCCTGGATCCTCTTTCTCAGGATGGCTTTTGTTACTATACACAGATGGTTCAAAGATCCGAAGCGGTGTTGGAGCCGGAGTGTACAGCAGAAAACCGAGAGTTGACATCACATTAAACCTCGGCAGCTATGCCACCATCTTTCAGGCAGAGGTTTTCGCTATAGAATTGTGTGCAAATCATCACCATGTCAACAAAAGTATTAACATTTTATCGGACAGCCAGGCAGCTTTAAAAGCACTGAGCTCCAACCAGCTGGACTCGAAGCTGGTATGGAACTGCATCTTATCCTTGGATCGCATTGCTACCAGTAAGAGAGTAACCCTACCCTCTATTCTTTGGTATAGCCAAAAGCAGTGCCAAAGACACTATCTGGAAATGGGCCGAGAGGAAAACTCTCTAGCACTGGAAAGATATTCCTGGGTTAGCTCACTCTAATGCGTTTATAGTCAAACCCTTAGTTAGCACCCTATTGCATCTCCTAGAATGGACTGCTAACAGGGCACCATCGTCTGCGGTATAATCTGGAGAAGCTAGGCCTGAGCTAAACATCGGACTGTCGCTTCTGCAGTGTGGAAGACGAAACGGCGGAGCATATTTTATGCTCCTGCCCTGTCCTGGAAATGAATAGGCTCGTATGTTTGGTTTTGTACAGCTGAAGCCTATCGACTGCAAGGAAGCTTCACCTAAATCAACCACAGAGTTCGTAAGAAGGTGTGGATTGTATGGTGAAATATAGTCTACTCACATTGAACCTAATCTAACCTTCTTCACATCTTTTTACAAATATTTTTTATGCCCACTTATTTCTCTCATTTTGGGATTCCGTATCCCAAAGGGTCCAAACGGAGCCTTATTGCTCTAACTCACGTGCCTGTCCGTCCGTCCATTAGGTAGCAGCTAATCCGTTGAAGCTACAGTCTTCAAAATTTCACAGTATATGCGTCTTGTTGTCCCAAAGCTACATAAATTGTAAAAAATATTTTTAAATGTTTTCAAGAGGGGCTCCCATATGGATAAAAGGGGGCGCCGCTGAGTGAGGTATAGTTATTTAGAGCTCATTGAGTAGATAAAAACTGTATTTTTTGTTTTAAAAAAATTGCAAAACGTAGATATGAGAAGTTAGTATTTATTACAACATTTTTTTTGAAGTATTTTTTAACTTCTCATTGACCTACGAACTTGAAATTTGGTGATAATGTTTATTGTTACGTATATTAGAACAACAAATACCAATATATTAATAAATATGATTTTTTCATTAACATTCCCTCATTTTTAGGGTTCCGTACCTTCGTATATATGCGAATTGTGATATTCGATATTTTATTATTTTTATCTGTATTAGTTTTGTTCAAACACGCATTTTTCATCGTATATCTTTGTCGGTTATGCTGATATTAACAAATTTGTTCGTTGCATTTCAATTTTTTTAATATATGTAAGTATGTATGCGGATTGTGATATTCGATATTTTATTACTTTTATCTGTGATATTATTGGTTTTGTTGAAATCGCGTTTTTCATCTCAATTTTTTTTTCTTCGTCGAACACACATCCGCCAGGTTATTTTTCTTTTCAGTTCATTAAATTGTTTTACCAAGAGTTTTTTACTTTTTTGTTCGATTAAACTTTTAAAATCATCCTTTAATATTCCTACCTCTGTACAGCCGGCTTATATTCTACATTTGTTTGCCTCTTTATTTCACCTGGTTTTCCCACTTTTGTTTATTTCCGCTCTACTTTCTTTGCAACAATTATATTATGCTCCATTCTTCCTCTTTTGCGTACTTGTATTTTAGGTCCCATTTTTTTTGGTTCTTTTTTTATAACTATTGTTTCTTATCCCACTTTTATTTGATATTTGTAAAAACTGTTATTTTTTTCGGTTCATTTTCCCATATTTTTTACAACTACTGTCTTTTGTTCCGTTTGCCCCCACCCCTTTTTTTTAATAATCATGAGTCTTTAAATAAACTTGGAAAGGAGAGTACTATATAACCGCTCTTCCAGCGAAAGAGGAAAAGTGTCTTCGGTTGTCCTGGTCTCAACCTTTCCGGCCCTCGGCTACGACTCGAGTGGAGACGGGTGTGGATCAAACTTAAAAAAAAAAAAAATCCAGGATACTGTTATTATAATTATGGGCGCCAGCTAAGTTAATATACCCCTCAGGCCTTCTCCGTAGTTTCTACCCCAACCTAGCATGGATAGAAAGCATAGAATAAAAGACAGACCTCAAAAATATTCACATTTATTCCTTAGTTCAAAAAACTGACCGTAACAAAAAAACCAATTATTTATACAGGATCACAATGTCCTTAACCAGAACTCAAGTAGGTATATCTAAGCTAGATCTTAACTAGACGTTACCAAAGTCTCACATTATACTAAATTTATTTCAAATCCAAAAAAAATATTTAAATTCTCCCTTCCCAAGTGATTACAGTTACCTATATAGATTAAGAAAATAATTGGGTAAGAAAACAGTAAAAAAAAAAAATCAAACCGTTATTTGAACTAAATGTTATACGTTCAAGCCGCTTATAGTTTGGTACCAACCTACACGACAACTTTCAGATAATAAGTAAATTCACAATACCCCGAATAAAATCATGTTTTCAAACCCGTACACATTAACCCCAAAAACATTTGTAAATATTAAATAAAAAAAAAATAAAAAAAAATATTAAATAAAAAAAAATAGTACTAAATTTTGAAAATATCTTAAACTAAGTAAGAGAGTAGAGATATATAACTCCGTAAAATTACTGTCATCACAGCTTTTCTTAAAACTTAAAAATGGTCATATTCAAAAGAAATAACAGATTTAACTTCACCAAAACCAGAAGAACTTCTCTGAAATGTAGGTTTTTCCATCATCCTCCGTAGGCCAATCACTCCAATATAGGCCTTCGAGACCCTCGCATGAACATAAGTCCTTAGTTTCCTTACCAGAGAAGAAACTCCTGGGCCTCCCACCAGAGAACCCTCCTTCGAGGGTGTAAAATGCAACACAGAGAATCTCCCTTCAACTTTGGTTTGTTTTCCCCCTTGGACTCCTAGTAGGACTTCATCGAACAACTAAATTCAAAAATGGGAAATTACTCTCTGAATAGCCATAAAGATGCAAAAAAGAACTTACCGACAGAAAGAAGCTAATTAAGTTGTAATCCCGATACAGACGGCGTCGAATACAGGTAACTCCACAAATACCGCACCAAATCACAATTGGCAGTAAATATCACCAAAACCTGTCACTTCGACATACATGGACACGAATTTAGATAATCCCACAAATGGATGACTCAACAGGCCATTAAATCTTACAGATTCGTTCCAAAACTTAAAATTCACCTTCTTCCATCAGACAAGCAAAGTACTTCTCGGCAAGATGGCAGATGACAGCCGAAAATCGGATATCCTACCCAGAGAAATGTCAAACACAGACAAAAAGACACAAGAGATTAGTACCCTAATAGAGCAGCACGCGACAAACGCGCTCACGGCGCCCTCTACAACACAGGATGTCAGAATCCACAACTCAACCTCAGATGGTTATACCACGACCCGCAAGTCAATTTAGACGTTCTTTCCGCTCAACATTCCTAAAATTTTAGAAGCGACAAACCCTTGTCTTCGGACCCAAATACGGGTCTAGAGCTGACGTCATCAGGAACCACCAAAGTTGATGTCGCGAAAACACAACCTACGGCATAGCGCGCTCCGATCGCAAAGTTCTCACAGCCGACTCCGAACATGGCAACAGACCCATGAACGAGCTAAACGAACACTCTCCGCGTCGATTTGCCTGGCACGACCGATAGTGTCAGAGACAAAAATAAAAGAAGAAGAATAAAATCCCGTTACTGACAAATATGTATACAAATCGTTAATTAATCAAAAACATGGTGATGAATGGAAATAAGAGAATGATTATGCCCAAGATGAAAAGGAAAACCAATGAAAACAAGTAAGAAACCTCATGAGACATTTACTGACCCTGAAAAGCACTAAAAACCTACATTAAACCCAAAATAACTTCATAATTCACAACCTTAAGAGGTTATTTATTCCCCACAAATATACCCCAGTGAGTTATAGTACTCACCGCACTAAAATGTTTTAGGATTCTGCTCCAAGGAGACATACGAAAAATGTACCATAGCTGATTCTAGCATCAGCCAAGCTAAAACGGAAAAATATACTAAAAGAAAAAACATAGATCTAGCTTCAAGAGACTGAAAATTGATGAACCACTGCTGCCATAGCTAGTGATCCTAGTGTAAGCTAAACCTAGGCAAAAAAAAAACCCGAATACCCCCCCTTGACTCTAAAAATAACCTTAAATGATTTTAGAATCGGTGACAACAACAAAAAAAAACTATAACGTCTCGATATTCGACCGAAAAGGTGGTTACAGCCAGCAATGCTTCGCCAGAGGGCAATGGCAGGATTGTCACCAAAAAAATCCTGGGCTGACAAAACGATGTCTGGATGTTCGACAGAAGGTTACAGCCTGCATTATTTTACCGGCAGATAATGGCAAGGTCGGACCTTGGGCTGACAAGAACGAATACAATATGGAACTAAAAGGCAGGACTACCAGACACAAACATTTTGAATAAAACCCTAGTGAAAATATCGAAAATGTCTACACTAAACTCAAGGTAAGCGCAGGAGTCTTAGTGCGGAAATTTAACCGTTACAACTAATATGTGTAAAAATAAAGACAATTTCGTAAAAGTGCTTATAATAAGATTAGGCTTTGCGCTTTCGGTCTACTACCATCTTCAGAGCCTTGCTTAAAGGTTGTTACATGTTATAAATTATAAAAGAAAATGAACTTACATCACAAAGGGGGATACCTCCCAATAAAAAACATAAATGGAGACGGTATCAGTGTCACATTAAAGAAACAAATTAAAATCTTAAAAATTAATTAAAATTTGAAATGCTTAACAATTCCAAGGCTTGAACAATGATTTAAAATAACAATAATTATTCTTTTAAGCCGAAAGTTACTGAAACAGGTTAGAAAACCCTCAAGGTGAAATGACTTAAGAAAGACAGTTGAGAGTAAAAGAAAAAGTCGCTATAGTGCCAACATCTGTAAAACAACCAGTGGCTAATAGCCAGGAGACGTGAAAATTAGACTGCAGGCAATTTTGTAAGTGTAGGTAAGGAATGATAATGCTAGGTTGTGGGATCCAGTGGTAAGATCTATACATACTTTACTTGACCCCAAGCCCTAGATGGTTGGGAATTTATTGAGCAACGAAAATTATTTAGAGTGAAAGTGAAGGGCTTAGTATGATTGAAAAAAGGGTAAAAAAGAAAGTAAAAAGAAAATAGCTGTTTTGAAAATGAAAATGATAGAAAAGATACGTTTATACCTAATCCCACATTAGGCATAAACAAAATTAAGGAAAGACATATTTATACGCCTCTTACGATATAGCTGTGAGCTGGAGAACCTCATTCTAAAATCTGGGTTCACACGGTCAAAGGGTGATTGCTGCTGAACTAACTTCCATATTGCCTGATTCAGCGTATAAAATGATTAAAAAAAAAAACAATAAATTAAGTTGAAAAACATTGTAAAGAGATTAGTGAAATTTAAATTAAAGTAGTGGACTAAAGTTTGATCAAATAAATGTAAATAAAGCGAAGTATGTATTTTAGTTTAATTGTTGAGATTCCCATAATGTTTTAAATAAAGTGTTGAATTTACAGTCGAGGTGAATCTGACTATTAAGACAGTTAACACCACATTTTTTTATATAAAATACCCAGACAAACTACATTCATAGAATAAGATTAAATCACGGAGGGTTCCGTGCCCACCTTTCAAAAATTGGGGTCTCCCCATCTTCTTTTTGTCCATGAGACAGTAGTTCAGTAGTTCACTAGGAGATCTTAATCATTTAATAGTTGCATGCCCTATATACATCCAACCTAGATATCACTTCACTCATCAATTTCTACAAGCAGGACTTCAGCTTCTATTAAACATTACATATTTGCTACAATCAAATAACAAACAAATATTAACCCAAGTAGCTGCATCCGTAAAAGAATCTAAAATAAACATCTAAAGATTGTCCCCCTCCTTGCATTAGATTGCAATATTTTGTGCCCAATGGACTAGATCAGATTCCTGGAAGGAAGAAGCCAAAAAAAAAGGCAGTTGTTAACAGAGTTCAAATTCATCTCACGAAGTGTTTCCAGATCCTCCAGGAGGTTCATCGTCCTAAAGTTATTCACTGGGGCACTATGTAGTATTTTGCTGCTGCTGGTAGGAGAAAAATTATAGTTATTAAATTTAATATGATTTATCGGGTATAGATAAATCTTCTTTAATACGAACCCCTTAAGGTCTTATGGTCCTGCGAATGTAGGTAGCCGGACAAGTTTATAGATACTACTTTTAGACAACTTAGCTATCTCGTCTTTGGTTTTAGAAAGTAGACTTTTAATGGTATTCTGAGTTTTAAAAGGTATTTTAAGACCAGAGACATTAAATAAAATTTTTGATATGTCCGAAGAGATTTTCCCAAGGTAAGGCGATGATCTGTAAATAGCGTTATTATCAGAAGTATTTAGGTTAGAGAATGCCAGGTTTGATGTTTTTATGTTATTCGATAGAGGTATTTTTGTTACTGTAATAGGATAGAGTTGACATTTTATGATGAAAGGGAAAATTTACTTTTACACATAGTAGTACTCTCCTTTCCAAGTCAATACGTTTAATGTTGTAACAAAGTTACTTTTTTTCGTATTATTTAAAATATATAAATTAAATCGCGCACGGCACTGGAGTAAAATTAACTTAAAATTGTGAATAAAAGACCAGTCGTACCAGTTGAACCGTCGCCAGGCAGATGGAGACACTCTCGTCTCTGCTTCTTAGAGGCCGAAGTTCGTATCGAGTAGGGCAATTCATACCGTTGTCGGGAGCTGCAGAGGCAGCCAGACGTCCGACTTGCTGTGGCCGTCCCAATTGGAGCAGCAGTGCAGTCCGTCGACCTTTAGAGATAGGTCAAGCTGAAGGCAACTTCAATTATATCCGGAGTCCAGAACCGTCAGTCCGACTACACCACGCCGCCAAGCCAATCGTCCGTTACACACCTTTTCTCCGCCGGATTTTGGTAAAAATAAAAGTTTAATTTATTGAATTTTATTTGTTTTGAATTAACATCCCAGCAGCTAATACCCAGGTACTCAAACCCAGCAGGGCAAGTAAAGACCGCCCCTCTGGCCGCCAGTGATTTTGGTCGATACCATAACGACCCCTGGAGTATTTCTTTCTCCACTGACGCTGCCCGTGCAGTGGCCTTCACACTCTAAACGAAGGTGGCGCCCGAGGCAATCCGAAACCTGGACTAAGGCGCCAAAGTGACCCGCAACGACAGAAGCGTCGTCGCAATGTGTACTCCTAATCCAGTCGTTTTATCATTGTTTTTTGCCCCACTATTTTACAACTATTGTTTTTTTTGCCTGAATTTCTTTACCTCTTTTTTTACAACTGTTGTTTCTGGTTCCACCCTCATCCCCCCTTTTTTTAATAACTCTTGTTTCTGGTTCCACTCTCATCCTCCCTTTTTTTAATAACTATTGTTTTTACCCCATTTTCTCCTCCTTTTTACAATCATTGTTTTTGTCCCAATTTTTATTCCCCTTTTTTTTAATAAATATTGTTTTTCTCCATTTTTTCAGCTGTTGTCCACTTGGGCTTTTTGTCCCAATTCTCCCTTGTCCCAAATTTTATTCCCCTTTTTTTTAATAACTATTGTTTTTCCCCATTTTTTCACCTGTTTTTAAGTTGGGCTTTTTGTCCCAATTCTCTCTCCCTCTTTATAATTAATGTTTTGGGGTCCATTTTTTTCGCACTTGTATTTTTTGTTCCAAATTTTTTCCCGCCCTTTTTTACAACTATTTTTTTAGTCCCATTTTTTTTAACAACTATTGTTTTTTGTCCCAATTTTTCTTAACAACTATCACTTTTTGCTCCTTTTTTTTACTATTTTTTTTTGCCCGAATTTACTTCCGACTTTATTTACAACTATTGTTTCTTGTCCCGTTTTCCCCCATTATTTACATCGATTGTTTTTTGATCCACCTTAAACTACTGTCTTTTGCCTCATTTTTCACCTGTTAAATATCCCCTTCACTTTTCTTTAAACCTATTGTTTTGTCGCACTTGTATTTTCTAAAAATTTATTTTCCGCCTTTTTTTTAAACTATTGTTTCTTGTCCGGCTTTTTTCTCAATTTTTTCACCCCATTTTCCCCGCCCCTTTTTTAGAACAATTGTTTCTTTTGCCACTTTTTACCCTTTTTTTAATAACTATTATTTTTTGCTCCATTTCCCCTTATTTTTACAACCATTGTTTTTTGCCCCACTTGTTTTCTCATGATTTTTTAACAACCATTGTTTTTTGTCCTACTTTTAACATGTTTTTCCCAACTGGTGTTTATTACCCTAATTTTCCCCGACCCTCTTCCTTCTCAACTATTGTCATGTGTCTAATTTTTTGATTTCTTTTTTCTCTTTATTTATAACTTTTATTTTTTGGTCCAATTTTTTTATCGATTTTTTTTAACAACTAATGTCGTTTGTCCCATTTCCGCTCCCCTTTTTTACAACTATAGTTTTTCTGTCTCATTTTTTTCAGCATTTTTTAACAACTATTGTTTTTTGCCCCATTTTGTTTCACTTGTGTTTTCTCTCCCATTTTTTCTTCCCTGTTGTTTTTTTTCTTAGAATTATTATTTCTTGTTACACTTTTTTCTCCTATTTTATATCTATTCTTGGTTTTTGTTCCATTTTTATCCCATTTATTTTACAATTATTACTTTTTGTCCTACTTTTTTCATCCTTTCACAACTATTATTTGTTCGCCCAATTTTTCGTCCATTCTTTAATGTATTTTCGACCCATTCCCCCTCCCTTTTTTACAACTATTATTCTTTGTTCCATGTTTTCCACTTTTTGTTAAGAATTTATTTTTTCGCCCCATTTTTCCCCTTTTTACTTTCCCGACTCACCTCCGAGAAGGGAAAGTATTGTGAACGAGCTAAAAAAATTTTCGATATAAAGATGGAAATATCATTTTTGAGGTGGCCTGAGATGACTAAGACCATTTCCAGATGGAAGTCTGTCTATCTGTCTGTGTGTATTCTTCCACGATAGAGGCCACCCGTTTAATCCGATTGAGCTGAAATTTGGTATATTAGTTTGGGTTACCCATCGAAAGAACCCATTAGTTTTTGTACGACATCTGTTAAACGGAAGTATCACTATTAAAAAATGACAGATGCAATATGTCACGGAATTTGACATGCAAAATGTCATTTGAAAGCCCTTGAAAAACTCTATCCAGAACAGTCAAAATTATTTCTCCAACTGCCACCTGTCAAAAATAAAAAAATAAAAAATTTTATACTTTACATTAAACATCTGAAAAAGTATTCCTCTCTAGATATTGGTGGGGAATGTTTTAGTTCGACACAACCGATTTTTTTAACAACTTTTGTTATATGTCTCATTTTTTCTCTCGACAATTATTCCGAGTCCGCTATCTACTTTTTTTTGATTATGAAAAATTTTTATTTTTAAAAGCTACTTTTCTGAGGTAATTTTAAACTCTAATGACTAAAAAAATTAATATTTGTTGTTTTATGTTTTTTTTTTGACAGGGCGTTATCCCAAATTTATAAAATGTTTTATAAAAAATTTATTATTTGGTTCTATATTATTATTTATTGAAAAAATCTTGTTTTTTAATTTTTAAATTCATACAACTAGATCCAATTGATAAAATTTATAATTTTGATAGTTTTTGAAGAAAACAACTCTTTTGTCCGTCCGTCTGTTAACCTGATTCAACTCGAGAATGGTGAGAGAAGACAAACGTACAACGGTATCGATTCAGATCTTTAAAAACCTCAAAAATGATATTAATCTTATATCTATTTTTACTTTCTTGCTACTTATATCATATATTGTAATGATATTTACAATTTCTCTCAGAAATTTGGCTGGGTCCTAGTACAAAAAAATAATAAACATTACAACAAAAAATAAAACAAAATATAATTTTGACCGCCTAAACAAAATTCCTTTTTTTTAGTTCTTCCTCTTTCTTTTCTACTCTATATCCTGTCTACTTTGTCTTCACCCCTCCAACAAATCCAACTTCAAACCTAACAATCTTCGACTCAGTTTCGTCAATTTATTTCTTCAACCTTTATCCTATATCTTCCCTCTTCAAAATTCCTCCCAAATTGTTTCCCTTGACGCTACTTTATTTTTAAACCATCTCCATCATATCAATCAGTCTTGTTTACCTTTTCCAATAAAAAATCTTCTTTCAAACTTTTGAACCTTTTTTATTCTTAAACCTTTTTTCTTTTATTTTAACATTAACAATAGTTTTCGTTATTGGTATAATTTCATTTTTACAGTTTTTATAATTAACAACTCTCGTAAAATGCTTGTGACAATTTTTTAAAAAATTTCTGACCTTTTCAAAAAATTATCCATCAATCATCTTTTTTCTTTGTTTATTATTTTCTTTACCACTAGATTTTTTTTTAAACTACCTCAGCCTTATTTTAGATTATTAACCCTATATTCCCTTTTTACTAACTGACTTAAATTTCATGTATGACAATTCCAAAATTTCGATTTTACTATAACATCTTTCATTATTTTAATAACTTTTAAGATTCTTTCACTTTTCTTCAATTTATTGCCAATCTATCTATAATACTTTTCGTTTCCTATTCTTCCCCTGCATATCAAACTCTCCTATCTTATTTACTAAACATAACAATTAACTTTGAATAATCTTTTAATAAATTAACTTTTAAAAAAAATATTAATTTTGAAAAATTCCCTATACAGGGTGAACAATTTCATAACAATATATATATATTGTAAGTATATTAGGTAATATACCTATATATAAATTTCTTTTCGTAACTTTGAATTTGCGAAAACTTAAAATTTCGGCAAAAATAATGCCGTTTTTTACTTGTTTCGTATTGAAATTTTTAAACAATTCTAGTAAGTATCCTGTCGTTTTATGTTTTATTAATTTAGCTTTATTTTCATGGCATGTATAAGAAAAAAATTATTATTTTTTTTTGTCGAATTTCTATGTCTCTGTTAAGGAATTTATAATGCAGAACTTATATTCCTTTTCTTATGATTTTAAATAAATGGTCACCTCAAGGATCCTGTCAATCCATTCTAATTATATATTAACGGGATTAATGGCTGACCGACATCATACGTCACTTCGTAATAATGAGCTTAGTCCGAGCACAGTGCACGTAGTTCGAGCTAGGCTAACACAGCGTCGGGAATAGCATGTCTGATCTGGATTGGCCCTTATTTAGGGCGCTCGACAATCACCTTGGATACTTGTCATTATACGTTGCATTAGTTTGGGTTTAATTATGGAACTCAATTACCAATCACAAATACTAACATAATGTAGGAGGCTTGTACTTGATTTTGGATAAATATAGCTGCTGTGGTTCATAGGATCTTGTTTGTGAATTACATTTTATAAGCTTAAAGTTGTAAGAGGATGTTTATAATTATACAGGAAGGCGCAAATTTAATTAAACACTACTGGGATTTCGTAAACCTTTACATTTATAAATCTTTTTAAATATAATTAATTCAGTACTCATTGAGAATTATTTTATTTCTGTAATAAGAGGCTGGGTTCTGACTAACCAAGGGTAAATAGTATTTTGTTATTAGATAGACTAAGAGAGAGCTGGATAATTTACAGAAAAGACCGCTAGATGGCCCTAGTGATGGCGCTGCAAACAAAGTTTTAGTATACAACGCAGCGCCAAAATCCGACTACTAATAACGAAGTTAGACGCTAATCTCCTTTTGTCATTCCTATTATAAATGATTTTTCTTTACATATATATATTCCACATCACATATATAATATAGTACCATTTGTTCCGTTTAAATTAGATCATTAATAACTAAGTTGGACCCTGATGCCCTTTTGTCTTTTGTTCTCCATATGATTTTTTTTATGTGTTTATTATTTATCTCATTTATAATACAAATCCGTCTTTCGCGTTCAATGTGGACTAATAGTAAGAGAGCTGGGTCGTAATGCCCTTTTGTTTTTTGTTCTACATATCGCCTTTTCCGCGTTAAATTTGGACCAATAATAACGAAGATTGACCTTAAGGCCCTTTAGTCTTTGCTTCTGCGCATGATTTTTGTTAAGTATTTATTGTACGTCACACTTGTAATACAATGCCGTTAAAAATGGCGGTGCATTGCATACTAAAACTTTGTTCGCTGCGCCACCTCTAGCGCCATCCAGCGGCCATTTCTGTACATTATCCAGCTCTCTCTTAGTCTATCTACTTTTGTTAGCTCCGGTAAATTTCAAACAGTGGTTAAAAGTCAATATTTTTGCGGAATTAATACGAGTAAAATGATTATTTCCGGAACTTATATGATATAAAAGTTACATTAACTTCCTAAACTCGCTCCTTAGTCCAAGAGCCAGAGCAAAAAAGTAGGTTCATAATGCAATCTTCTACAGATTAAATTTTATTGTTGGAACATATTCAATAGTTCTCCTTAAAATTAAATGCAAGTTGGCGGGACGGTGGAGCTCGGCAAACGTTTTGTGAAATATCTCGTGAACCCTACATTGTACGAGAAAATAGTATGAATCATTTTTGTAGAAAAAACATTATGCTCTTCTACACGTTTTCCTTCTCATTATTACCATTATTATTATTATCATCATTATTATTGTTGTTATTATGCTTTATGCGTTATCAATTGTTTTCTGTGCACTACGAGCCACATTTCCACTAATAATTTACGAAGTACAAGTTTTGCAGAGCTATAGCTCTGAAACTATAAATTTTACGAGAAGAAGGATTAAAAAATGGAGCTCTATAAATAAACACTTATGCATTAGTTTTTTGTGCCACCCTGTATTTTTATTATTCCTTCACTCGGTCTATCTGCTTTCAGCTCGATTCATATCCCTTCTCTAGATCTCCCTCTCTTTTAGGTATTACAATAATGTCTTTCCCATGTTACCAACTCTCTCTCTTTACCGCTTCTGTCAAAACAATTGACTTATATATAGTATGTGCTGTAAATTGAAAATTTTCTTTCTTCCCCTCTTTATTATATTATATTGCCTTCGTTGTTAATTATTTCGACGCTTTTAACTTTTATTTACTGTTATTTTTAATTATCTTTAATGCCGGGTATATATTTTTTTTTGTTTGTTTACTCAAAAGTTCATATCCCATTTTTTAATTTTTTATAACAAGATAAATTATCTGATGTCTGTGTCCCGTTTACCAAAAAGAGAATCTATTTTTTTATTTGTTTTTACAGATTGTCTTAAAATTTAATTCATTTTAATTATTTTTATATTTCATATTTTAATCTAAAATTCATGTTTTTCATTTTAATATTATCATTGTTTTATATTCTTTTTCAAAAAGAGAGACTACGAAATCTGGTAATTTATAAGATTTTTGTCTTATATTTACTTAATGTTAATTTGTAGGGTTTTTTCCCTTGGATTACATTTATCCCTTTGACTACATTTTTTCCTTTGGACTTCGTTTTTTTCCTGGACTACGTTGTTTCTTTTGGACTACATTTTTTTCCCTTGGACTACATTTTTTCCTTTGTACTACGTTCTTTTTGGATCAAACTTGTGTTTATTGGTCTACATTTTTTCCTTTGGACTATATTTTTCCTTTGGAAAAGCTTTTCTTGGACTACGTTTTTCCTGTACTACGTTTTTCTTGCTATCTAAGTTTCCTTTGGAGAAGGAAGATAAGAAAAACCTTAAAAAATGTTAAGTTTTTTTAAAAAAGAAAAAAGAAAAATCTCTGAAACTTTGGTTTACCGTAAATTAAACAAATATAACGTTTAATTTGAGTTTAATTTCCCTAAACCCACAAAAAGAAAGAAAGGATGGATTTTGAAATATATTATAGTTTTTTTTATCAATTGTTTCTAATTACATCATAAATTCAATTAGACTGGCGTCCAAAATTTTTTTTATTTAATATTTTACTTCTAATATATTTCAAATTCTATTCGTGGAACGAACCCATATTAAAAGGATTTGAGCATAAATCACATTAATTATTTATTATCAACAAATTAAAATATCGTTTCAAAAAGTTTTAAACAAAAGTTGTAGAGAATATTTTTATCTACGAGATATTTTACAAAATATATTTTCCAAGACGGCGGGTGACGCTCATGTCCCATCGCGTCCCGTCACCTTGAATTTACTTTCAGACGACACCTCTGAAAATGTTCGAACAATAAAATTTGATCTGTAGAAGATAGCAGAAAAAAGTACATGGTTATTGGACTACACGTTATATATATAAACAATATAGATAATATCAAACTGGTTCCTCCTTAGTATGTATACCACCGAAAAAACGTCATCTAGTTGTGACCCCATTATCTATTAAAGAAGACAGAACTGCATTCAGGACCACAAGAACCATTAAATTATTTAGTAAAAATGAATGGTCTATTTCTAGGAGGCTCCGTCCATACGAGCCCGCTAGGCACAGTGATACCTACCCAGTTGAACACCTTCTCAAGAATAGTCAGCCAACAGATTCTTAAATTTCCAAATAGCAACAGATAACAACAGCTTAACAGACTACATACTCTCTCTCGCCTCTCTAATCGGCCCTAAAAACATATTATTTTATTCAAAAATTTCTAACAATAGAACATGCAGATGTTGTCAAAGACTTTCTAGAGACACACAAATCAATAACAATATACAACTTACATGTATCTGCTAGACATCTAATAGCTCCTATAATTCGTCTAATCATATCCAATGTCTGTCCATAAATTCCCCACTCTTTTCTAGAAGATGAGTTACGACGGCTAGGTCTGAAGCTATTATCTTCAATGATCTTCCTATGAATCAATATCCAAGACCCAGAATTTTCTACTATCCTTAGTATACATCTCACCCACATAAGAAAACACAACCATTCCAGACTTCCTCCGCATACCGTAAAAAATACAACCTACAGAATATTCCTATCTAGACTGCTTCAATTGTCAGCAACCAAGACATCTGGTAAGCCAATGCAAGCTTCCAAACAAATCATTCAATTTACCAGTAACCAAACATATCCTACACCAAATAAATCCAGCAGTTATAATTCAACTGTCCTTTCTGCACCCCAGACAATCATCCATAATCAAATACCAAGTACACCAAACACATCTACAAGTAGTATTTCCACGATCCTCGCTCCAATCCAACCAATCACACCTATTAATCCCATTAACTCAGAAATGGACATGTACACGTCTACCAAACGCACTCATACACATCGAAATTTTAATTCCAGACTAAGATAAGCTACTAGTAAACAAACACGGATTCAAACAACCTAATAATAACATTCCGAAGAAACCCTTGACCTTAACTTTTGGCAAGCATATACTCCCCGTGAAGAAACATATCGAAGCAAATACAAGACTTTCCATTAACTTATGATGAACTGAAATATTTCTACGGAAACTCACTAGGTTCCAAAGACATTCTAAGTTTTGGTTGTTAGCATACCAGCTAAAAATTAGCTTAACGCCCATAAAAAAGGAGCTGTCTATATGTTCAAGTTCGCGATATGAATATAAATAATGCAAATAAAAATGTAGAAGTGACAACTTGGTAGGAATAAAAACAGACTCCAAAGGAGTAGAAGAGCAAACCCCGCACATCGTACGAAGACATAATATTTGAAGGGAGCGGAGAGCTCGTTGATTGATGACTTGAGATCTACGAACACCCTAAATTTCGATGTCATACGAAGATATATTTCTCGGATGGCATGATAGAATGTGTCAATTACGGCGTCATTTTCTTCTCATTAAGTGAAAAATATTTTTACATTTATCGATAATATACGTAAAGTGATCACAGAAGGAAAATTTATAGTCCAAAATAATTCCCAGACATTCAATAAAATAGACACCTGAGAAGGGACTTAGCTTTGGCCTCAAATTTATTTTTGCCCTCGCAATTTTCAAATAATGTCATACAATTCGCAGCAGTACCATCGATAACCTTTTCGCTTTCATGAGAGGATCCATAATTATGTTCTACAATAAGACTGATTTCTGGAAAGATTTATGGAAGACCTCATAATAGCTAGTTAGACAAAAAATATGTTGATCAGATAAGTAACTTCTAATAATTTCTATTGAGAAATCTTTATTGTGGAATACAGTCAATAGACTGGGCTACCATAAGATGTCGAACGCTCCAGAAATATCAACAAAGATAGACAAGAATGACGCGAAGCCTCTCTTATGTAGTCTGCGATTTAGCTAATAGTAGATTTTCCCGGCCTAAAACCAAATTGTGATGTATGAAAGAATACTGTATCAAGAATTTTTAAATAGATTTGTGCTATAATTAATCGTTCAAAAATCTTCCCTAATTTAGAGAGAAGAATAATTTTGGTCTTGGGATCAGTAAGTTCTTTGTGAAAATAGTAACAAGTTTACCAGGTTTCCATTGCTTAGGAAAATATCTGAATTTAATGCATGCACTATAAAGACGTAAACTTATAACTTCAAATGTTACCAAAGTGGCTCGGCCATGTAGCTTCGCCAATTCCTGTGACTCTAAAATTGTAATCCTCTCATCTCTGCAGCCAACCTTCGTTTCTTTCTATGCATCATCAAATCAGCTTCTAGCCAGTCAGATTGCATCAACCTGTTCAAAATTTCATCTAAAATGTCCTGTTGGGGTAGCGTAGAGGTTCTTGCACAAATAATTTTTAATTGGTCTATAAAACGGTTCAGGTTAGATATGTCATCATTAACACAATCATCAGCTATTTCTTAAGCTACAAAATTTAAGGCTTTTAATATGCCCACTCATCTCAGTAATCGGAGGGTCTGAGTGATCTAAGTTGATAGCTATAATTATAGGTCGATGGTCGCTATTATTGCCATCCGCATGTACATTCCAATCCTTAATTTTATTAAGTTAGAGACCCCGTTTCTATTGTAACTTATATAGAGACAAATAGTCGTTCGAACAGAATTTTCTTGCATCTTCTAACTCTGGGAGCTTAGAAACGTCGAGAACAGTGATATCAAGCGAAGGCCATCACTAAGTTAATACTGGGGCTTTTGGGCCTCAATAATTATTTCGATTGTAGAATGCTGGTGTCTTTTCTGAACTATATTTATTCAGATAAATAACTGGTTGTTCTTATTTTCTTATGTAAACCTATTTTGTACCACAAGTGCGCTTCTAGAAAATACGTTTATATAAGAAAATAAGGACAACCATTCAATTATTTGATTAAAGTTTATTCAGAAATAGTTTCCATTAATTTTTTAAAGACTATACTTATTCTAATAAAAGAAAAAAACCACCAGCATGGAAACGTCAAGCAAGGTGATAAAAAGTTATCTCACATAACTACACAATTCGTATTAATATAATAGGCCTAAAGAAATTTGTGATAATATGTAACTGAGGAATTGGATCACAGAAGGCAAATCATATATGAAAAAGCAAAAGTTTACAAACTAGTACAGGAAACAAGATTAATTGCCTAGGTGCAGCAGACATAGAGATAGGAGATAACTTAATATGCCCATGAGACTGCAGTGAATCTAATTTCTAAGGAACGATGCCGAAAAAAAAGAGGAAAATATATTTAAGATCGCCTTATGCAAGATTTGCATCTTTTAAAAGGATTTACAAATAAGTAAGAATTCAAACAAAAAATTTCAGTAAGAATTAAGAAGAAAACAAGAACGATAAAGAAGAAAAAAATCTTTTGACAAAACAAGTAAAAATTTGCTATATACAAAAATATAGAATATGCAGAAGAGAAATTTTACACACAAATTAAATCTAACAATCAGTAAATAAATCTGAGATAAAAAAACTTAAAAAATGTGAAGTTTATGAAGAAAATAATATAGGGAACATAACAAATCTAGATAACGTTATCAAACAAGGAGTAGGAAGCATTTAAAGGAATGTTTGAACAAAATAAAAAATAAGAACAGGAACAGGAAAGTGTAGGCGCAACAAATATATGAATACAATAGGTTTGGCAAAGGAAGCTATTTGCAGGATTTATCAGGAAGAGGAGGAAACCGCAGTAAACATATTTTGTTACTTTAAAGGTCTATGTAGGCTAAGTCGGCGAAGAAACGCCCAAAGCGAAATGATACACAGGAAAACCATTTACTAGATTATGGAATCTAATAACTAGGATAAATCTAGATAAGGTTGTCTAATCGATAGGACAAGCACAATAGATCTGAAAAGGTAATGGAAGGGTATTGGTACCCACAGTACCTTCCCTTTTATTAATCTATTGTAACTAAGTTACTTTTTTCCGTATTATTTAAAATATATAAATTAAATAGTGCACGGCACTGGAGAAAATTTAACTTAAAATTGTGAATAAAAGGCCAGTCGCACCAGTTGAACCTTCGCCAGGCAAATGGAGACACTCTTGTCTCTGCTTCTTAGACGCCGAAGTTCGTATCGAGTAGGGCAATTCATAGCGTTGTCGGCAGCTGCAGAGGCAGCCAGAAGCTAGACTTGCTGTGGCCGTCCCAATTGGAGCAGCAGTGCAGTCCGTCGACCTTTAGAGATACTTCAAGTTGAAGCTAAGTTTAAGTTATATCGGTGTCCAGAACCGTCCGACTACATCACGCCGCCAAGCCAATCGTGCCTTTATCGTCCGTTACACACCTTTTTCTTCACCGGAAATTTGGTAACCAATAAAAGGTTTATTTATTAATATTTGTTTTGAGTTTTAATATCCCAGCAGCTAATACCCAGGTTACTCAACCAAGTAGGGCAAGTAAAGACCGCCCTTCTGGCTGCCAGTGATTTTGGTCGATACCATAATTACCCCTGTGCACCTATTCTTGAAAATCAGGGAGTAGAAATTAAAATAGAAAAAGGCGTGGCTCCCTGAAATGTAAAATAACCCTATTCTTGAAATATTCCGATGGAAATATGTGGGACTTTTATTCTCCCAGGGAGTATAAAATTTCTATTGGTCATTAGCTAGTGAAATTTGTAGGGAGTAGAAATTTATTTGAAACATTAACCTAACTATTTAATCTGTCGGTCCGATTTATTTTGTTTGTATTTCGTGTCTTTATTTTTACGAGTTTTGCTGGGAAGTTTACTAATATAAATGATAATATTAATGAATTATTGATATGAAATAATCTCATGAATGACGATGTGGAGGAAGCTCTGGAGGAGATTGAAATAGGAAGAGTTCATAATACTTTCTTCCAAGCTTCCCAGGTTTTATTAGCTCTATCAGGCATACAATTTAAAATTGTGGCCAGCTCGGACCAGAGGGCTTGGCACTGAGCCCGGTGAATGTGGGGGTAAATGTGCCCGAATACATCTGTGGTCGTTGCGAAATGTAATCGACCAGCATTTCTTTTTGTGTTTTGTTAATGTTTTTTTTTAATACGATACCGGTCCATATCTAATACATTACAGTTATGTCAAAGAATACGATAGGTATTCTTTGGTTATGTCTTATGTCACATGGCTGTCAGACATTGATGCGATTGGATAAAATTGAATTTCAACACTTGGCAACTATGTGTGTATTTTCACTCACTCCTTTTTTTCAAGAATAAGGTATTTTTGTACCGAGAGAAAAAGCTGGGAGTAGAAAAAGTAGGGAGCTACTTTGGGAGTAACTTTTCTCTTGATTTCAAGAATAGGTACACTGGAGTATTTTCTAAGATGTCTAAAAACCCTGGTGTATCCACTGATTAGATTTTGTTTCGAACTTTTTGGGAGTACCACCTGTTGCGTTCAATAGAACTTACCAGAATTTTGTAAGATGGCGCTGTTTAGAATTGTTCGTGTCCTAGCTTAGTTTTTTACAGATCATTTAAAGCAGATGAAATGTCAAATACATTATTTTCTGTCAATGTCAATGCGGATTTTTTTATGTATGTGGTATTAGTATTAGTTCATAAGGAATTGTTCTAAATAGTATATAAGTATGGATACTTTTCGTCAAATGGGGCCATAATGTGTTTTGTGTGTGTGGGATATTTAAATAAAACTTGCTTTCCCAATAACTAATATTAACTTTAATTGGTAAGTTCATTTACGAGTATACAAAGATAACTGTGTATTTATTAAAATGGTATCGAACAGGTAAACGGTGTCAACCGAAAAACACATACAAAAAAGGGTTTTATTAATTTGCAAATACACACCAGTGGCGTTACAATTTGCATGGTAAAATATACCACAGTGTGGATAGTGTATAACTGCACATTCGAGCACTCGTCTGTATACAGTACCAGATTATAAATAATGTGATCTGTGATTACAGTTTACTATGAGCGATGTATGCGCCATCTAAAATTTTTAATCTGAAACTTTAGTAATCTCTCAAAAATCAGTCAAAATCAAGTAGGTAAAGATCTCCCAGTTTTGACCCAAACTTTTACAAGTATAAGTGAAAACACCATGATTTTTAGACATCTTAGTATTTTCTTTCTCCACTGACGCTGCCCGTGCAGTGGCCTTCACACTCTAAACGGAAGGTGGCGCCCGAGGCAATCAGAAACCTGGACCAAGGCGCCAAAGTGACCCGTAACGAACGAAGTGCCGTTACACTATCTATAAGGGCAACAACAAAAATAACGCACAAGTAGATAAAGATCAGAAGAGAAGATAATGAACAATTTTGTAATGTGGAAGAAGATATAGGAGAGAAGTTAAGATTAAAAAAAAAATAAAAATTTAAACGTTTTAATTCATTGTAATTATTTATTTCAGAGCTGTTATGCCATGGTTTTCTTTGGTTATTACTTCCAAACATTTTTACTGCAACTGCGACAACCATCTTCAGTGGAATGGATGAAGCTCTCTTTGAGACGTACCGACTGAAACTGAAACCTCCTTTCCTTCGAATGTACCATTTATATGCCTATATTTTTGGACGCGAGTGGTATTTGGCGGGTTTTTTTCGGTCTTTGATGCTGTATACCAGGTTCTAAGTAATGTTGTTGTTTCTTCCTTTCTATTGATGTTCTCTTTATGTTTGTATATTTCTATTGCTTCATGTTCAATCTGGTCGTATAAGATCTTGATCTTGCTAGCAGGTCCGTGGTTTCGCAAACGATCTTGTGGTCTCCGTCTTTTCGATTGACTTATACATCTGGGAAAGGCATTTGTTTGCTTTCTTTTATTTCCATGGTGAACTGTTGAGATGATTTATGAAGTTGTCTTCTATTAAATGACTCCAGAATACAAATGTGTCATCTGCATACCTCAGCCAATGTTTCCGTTATTTTTAAGCAGTGCGGATGGTTCTTTTTTTAAATTTTTCTATATTAAAATTGGCCACAACTGGACTGAGCAGACTTCCCATGGCGATTCCGTCAATTTTTTCATAGATAATTTGTTTCACTGAAAATATGTTGTTATAAGCGAGTGAGGGAAAAGTTTAATGTGCTCTTAAAAATCTTCCCTATGTAGCTGACTACTTCTTCGAGTGGCAAATTTGTAAATGATGAGATGAAGGCGAAGCTGACTACGATGTCGTTAGGACCTGAGCTCTTTAAGTGTTTGATGAAGTGTATAGAATCTCGGACGTACGATGTTGTTTTGCTCACGAGTATATACAGAATTTCCACCAGATGCTTGTCCGGGTTGTAAGTTGGTGATTCTATGGCATTTGATATTGGTCTTAAATGTACATAATGTTTGTAAAGTTTTGGTATTGTATAGTTTTTTCTTTTTCTCCTTTGGTGATGACTAATGTTTTATCAGTTTGCTAATTTTTCTGTTAGTTTTTTCGGTAATTTTCTGTAAGTGTTCTGATTGACCAGATTATTAAGTTTGCTCTTGTAGTCCGAGGTGTTTATGATGACTGTTGCATTTTCCTTTGTCTGCTGGAAGAATTTTGATATTTTCATCCTCATACAGACTTATTATAGCTGCCTTCTCGCCTCCTTTGGCTGGCAAGCTCGTTTCATCATCCATGAGTGGTAGATTTGATAAGTTGATTACATTTTGTTTTAAATCTGCTTTTGGAGTCTCGAGCTGTTTTATCTGAATTTTATTGTATTTTCTCTTTTGTCTCTCATTCGATAACTGTAGACTTGTTGTCATAAAATTGAGTGTTATTCTATTGATCTTTTTCCAATCTTGCCATCTAGTAGATGACTCTTTTAAATGTAGTTTGAATAGTTGTTATCATGTATTGCTAATTTATTGCTTTCGTGTTGGTGGATTCTCTCCCTTAGTATTGCTTTCTCCATACTATCGAAAATTCCTTGGGACTGTGGCGATCATTTTTGAACGTGGAAGATTTGGGCTTGCTTTTTTTAATTTCAATTCATTTTTCAGCTTCTTTTCTACTTTCCATTTAATGTTTCTTTTTTTTATCGGTTTGTGCTTAGAAACCTATTAAATAAGTATTTTTTGAATTTCTCTTGTTTACATTTAATTTTTTGTTTTAGATCCATTGTTTCATTTAAATAGTTTTTCACTATTGATTTTTATAATTATGTTATGTACTTTAATTCAAAATACAAGTATCAATATTTTAATAAATCGATTTTTATCAATTTGCGTCATGTTAAGATAAAATTTTTCTATAAAATCAAACTAACAAAACACTTCATTTAAATTATCACAATGTTTTTTCATCTAATTTCAATTGCTGCATTTATAGTAGCTGCATCAGCAATTCCATTATATAACGAAACCAAAGTTGACGCCAGTTGTACTATAACTTCCTACTCAGATGTAAGTACAGTAGTTAAAAATTGTACAAACATTATTATTCAGGATCTTGATGTACCAGCTGGCAAATCTCTAGAACTTAATTTAAAATTAGGAACAACTTTAACATTCAAAGGAACAACTAGTTTTGGTACAGGAATTGAATGGGAAGGTCCATTGATTAAAATAAAAGGTAAAAAAATAACAGTTGATGGTTCAGGTGCAACATTAGATGGACAAGGTGAGAAATACTGGGATGGTAAGGGTGATAAAGGAACAAAGAAACCTAAATTTTTCAAATTGCAAGCTACAGATGGTTCAATAGTTTCAAATATTAATTTGTTGAATTGTCCTCATCAGTGCGTATCGATTCAACATTCTAGTCAACTTACTTTGGATAAATGGAATATAGATGTTTCTGCTGGTGACAAAAACCAATTAGGACACAATACTGATGGATTTGATCTTTCCGTTTCTGATTATGTAACCATTAAAAATTCTGTAATTAAAAATCAAGATGACTGTGTAGCTATTAATTCTGGAAGTAATTATTACTTTAGCAACTTGCAATGTTCTGGTGGACATGGACTTAGTTTATCTATTGGAATGAGCACGACTAACTCATCTAAAAACGAAGCAACAAATATAACATTTACAGATTGTAACGTCTCCAATTCCAGAAACGGAATTCATATTAAAACTCACGTTCATGCTGCTACAGGAATAATTTCCGATGTTTTATATAAAAATATTAAATTATCAGGAATTACTAACTACGGAATAAATGTTCAACAAGATTATGCAGGTGGTGGTTCTAGTGGTAAACCTGGTACTAATATTCCTATTAAGGGATTGACTTTGAACTCAGTAACTGGAACTTTACAAGGATCAGAATCTGAAGCGGTTTATATTTTATGTGGAACCGGAGCTTGTTCTGATTTCAATTGGTCTGGAATATCTCTAAGTGGAGCATCTAAATCAAACTCTTGTAACGTTACTCCATCTGGATTTAAATGTTAAAATATTTATAGCCCCTTCAAATAAAAAAATATATAAGGTGTGGCGCAAATTTATTTGAACATTATTAGGATTCTGTAAACCGTCAATTTCGGATTTTCCCAAATATCTCGAAAACAGAAGCTGATATACCAATTTTGAAAAAACAATCAGTTAGTTTAAGAAATTCCAATAGTGTTCAACTAAATTTGTTTTTAATTTGTAATTAAGTTCGGTAAAACTTAACTGAGTAACTATTCTTGGAGATGTTTTTAATCTCTCTTTTACAATTTCAAATCTATACAATAAATTATACAGCATTAAAAACATTTTTACTTTTTGCCCTGCCTTTCCTAATTTTCCTCCTACCATGTTTCCACTCTTGTTTCCCATTTATTTGCCTCATTTTTTACAATTATTATTTGTTGCACTTTTTTCTCCGCTTTTTTATCCCCTTTTTAATCATTAATTTATTGTTTTTTGTCTCACTCTTCTCCCCATTTTTTCCTATTTTATTATTAGCCAGGTTCTTCTAATAAATATTTTTTTTCTACTTACGTTTTTTCCCACATTATTTCTTCCCTTCAAGTCAGTTTTTTCCCACTCTTATTTTTTGACCCGTTTCTCTTCTTTTTTACAACTATTGTTTTCTGTCTCATTTCCTTCCTTTTTTCCCACTCTAGTTTGTTGCCCTCTTTTTCAAACTTAATATTGTTATGAAACTACTACGTCGTTGTTCTCAATTTGGGGTGAGTTCTATATATAAAAAAAAATAATAAACATTACAAAAAATTACAATAAAATATATAAATTTTGTTTATCCCGTTATTTCCTGCTTGTTTCCTTTTCTTTGCTTCTCAACCTTGCTTATTTATTTGCCTCTTGTTCCCGTATCCCGGATCTAACTCTTTTCTTAATTTATTTTCTGTCTTCCTAATAATATTGTACTTGCTTTTCTATTTCCGTCTATCTATGCTTCTCTGTTCTATACCTGAGTTGTCCTGTAACTTTTTCTGCTCCTTTGTTCCTTTCCTGCGTTGTCCTGGATCTTTTTCTGGTGTATTTTTGTTATAAACTAATTTATTTCTTTTTTAATTATTTATACTATTTTTTATTTAAAATTCATACATTTCTTAATAACGATCAATATTTTTATCTAACATTTTCCAAATAAAATTATCAAAAATTGACAAATCTTTTTCTTTTTAAAATTAATCAAAAATTGACTTGTTTATTATTTTTTTATTCAACTGTCCGTCTCTAAATTAAAAATTTTTTTTGTTACTTGATTCACGAATAAAATTTTTTTAATCACTTTTGACAAACTTGCCATTTACTTTTAAATTATACAGCAAAATTTACTTTGATATTCTATCCAAATTTTAACTTTCTCTATTAAATTATTATACAAATAATAATCATTCATATGATAATAATGATATGATATTACAAATAAGATTTTTTTTTCATACTCCACAATTGTTGATTTTAAATATTTTATATACCAATTATTTTCAATAAATGCTTTAAAATTATACTTTTAATAATAAACTCTGTTTATAACATTCAAAATTCACAAATGTTATTCAAACCTTTTAACAAATAACTAACAATTAACTTATGAAAATGACTCATACAGAGTATTTCATAGGGTGGCTCAAACTGAATTGAACAATATTGGGATTTTGTGAACCATTATGGATATAAATTTGGTTGAACAAGAAAAAGATGGATATGTTCAAAATGAATTGAATGGTATTTTTAAAATTAAAACAGGGCCGGTTTCCGAGATATTTTAGGAAAACCAAAATTGACGATTTTCGTTTTATGTAATTACCACCTTAACTTTTAAAGATAGAGAAAACTTTATATTGTTTTTATTGAAGGTCAAATACCTCTCCACATCCAGTTTTTTAAAACAACTTGATTTTTGACGGACCTCCTAAAGTTTTGTTCAAGTTTATATATTAAATCAATCTTTCGAAAAATAACTTTTTTAAAAGACTACTTTTTTTTTGGTTAAAATAAAGCTCATAAGCATAAGAATTACCGATAATAAATAATAACTAAATAACTTGTTTTACATATTAAAAAGATCCGTTGATTTCGCCCTCCCCCCACCCCACAGAAACAGCATGGTATTTCTTATCATACGTATGGGAAAAGATGTATCTTTTCAAGGCCAAGTGATTGGTTTTTTTTTTAATTAAAATATCAGGTTTTTGAGATATTTGTGAAAATACAAATCCACGATTTTTGTATTATTTAATTAACACCTTAATTTTTTAAAATAGAAAAAAAAATTATAGGGTTTTTTTTTATTGAAGGTTAAATATCGTTTCACATAGTGTATTAAATTTTTTAAAACAACGTTTCGTCTTTGAAGGCCCACCCTCAACTATTTTTTTAAAGACGTACCTGTACTTTTTATTTAATTTTTAAAATACTCATTTTTTCTCTATCCTCTCAGATTTTTTATAACTAAAATTAGAAAATAAATAAAATGTATTTAAACTTCAATTATTACATGATAAGAGATAACTTGAATTTACAATATATTCAACTAAATAGTCATTGTGAGTTATTTTAAGTTTGTAATATTTGCTCAAATTTTCCTCTCCTTGTTCGATATATGTTATAAATCTAGAACTCATATTTTTAGGGTAAAAATGAACAGGACCGTACTTAAAAAACTTCCTAAAGCACGCTTCATTGTCTAAACCTAATACAAAAATTAAGTGTTTTGCATGGTTGCATAACGAAAAAATGGGGATTTCAAAGAAGAAATAATAAGTACAGGTCCGTATTAAAAAAGTTGAGGCCACCCATCAAAGACGAAAAGTAGTTTTAAAAATTTGAATACGGTACATTAGGCCTTTATTAAAAAAGTTTTATAAAGTTTTTCTATCTGTAAAAATTAAGGTGTTACTTAAATGAAACGAAAATTGTCAATTTCGGTTTCTCCCAAATATCCTGGAAACCGGACCTGATATTTTAATTTTGAAAAAACGAATCAATTCATCTTGAAAAAACACTTAATATAAATACAACTCTTTCCCCATTTAATTGATATTG
The DNA here is from genome assembly GCA_963243735.1 of Neocrepidodera transversa. NCBI lineage: Eukaryota > Metazoa > Arthropoda > Insecta > Coleoptera > Chrysomelidae > Neocrepidodera > Neocrepidodera transversa. Next base: position 25,616,638 of record OY725344.1, on the reverse strand, counting down.
CATCAATGGCGGTTTATGAGATCTCTGCATACGAAAATTAAATCCGGTCCACCCTGTATATGTATGTGTATATATACAGGGTGGGGTACCACATACTGCATGCATATTTTTTGGGAATTCGGGAAAATGTGCGATACAACTTTGAAATAAAACATTTAGCACTAAAGTGTATTGTTTGTCTTTAAAATCTAGAAAAATTGAAAATGGAACAGGACAATACTTAGAAAAGTTCCTAAAAGTACAGTTCGTTCTAAAAAAATAATAAAGATATTAAGTGTTCTATATGGTTGGATAGATAAAAAATAAGGATTTTTAATATGTAATAAAAAATACAGGTCCGTATTCGGCAGCCAGCTAAAACGTTCAGGTAGATTTCGAATGTTCGCTATGCTTTATTAAATATTTCATTAAGTCAAAAAGTTAAATATCTGGACAACTAAGAAAATTGAGAAAACTTAAAACTAATTTATCTCTTTAAATCGTTAGCTATGCATACAATATTGTACACTCGAGTAGATCGAGTAATACTGATACCGTTCGATAATATCTGGTTACAACTGACATTACCTATCTCACAATATTTACATAGATATTGTTGTCAACATAAAGAATGTCGAGAAACTTTTCATGTTCTGAGAGGATGAAAAAAAGTTAGAATTAGGTAAAAACTTTGTAGACAAAATTTGTAGCTAAAAATTACCTGATAAAAAAGTTCTTTTTTTGATATATTGTATGAGGAACAAGCTGGAACATGTCAAAGTCATGAGTTTTTCCGCCGCTATGTTGGTCATATAACTCTGAGAAGAAAATTATTTAGATAAAACGTGTGGGTGAACATTATGAATCTTAACCGGTTTAAAAATTCCTACAAATAATCATGTTATGACGATTATTTTGATTTTAGAAAAACCTGCACCTTGGCCTTCCTTGCTTCGATCCTGCCCATTAACCGAACTTTGCTTTCCTTTTCACCCTCCAGATTTTAAGTGCAAGTTTGGTGACAATCGGTTCATAATTGCGACCGAAATCGTAGTGACAAGAAAATGTAATATAAGGGTAGGGCACCACATACGGCACAGAATTTAGTGCCTAAACCATAAGAATTTGTAAAAAATCTTTTCATACGAATACATATATGTAGATTAATAAGGGCTCTACATTTTTTTTTTAATATTCATAAATATACAGGGTGGTTCAATAATTTTTTTAATATCAATGATATACACTGTGATTCATTGGGAAATGGGCATACATTAACTGTGGATGGGGGTCACCGAGGTAATTCTAAAAAACCCCCATACAATAGGTATCTTTATGACCGAGATACAAAGTGTTTTATCCATTTTGCCCATTTCTTTCCTTGCTCATTACATTTGAACCACGCTGTAGATTTTTTGACATTTGGCACACATGGCCTGCATATCTTGTTGAATGTACGGCTGCATTAAAATGTAACGAAATCCAGGTCAGATTTGACAAAAAATTCCCACATTGTTCCACCCTCAAAACAACACCCTGTATATAAATAAGAGTTTTTAAAATTCGTTTCAATATTTTGAAAGGGAACAAAAAGAATGAATTTTAATAAATTTTCGAAAATATATCGAAAAACATTTAAAATATGTCAAATATTTCAAAAACGTTTAAAAAACTCGAAAAAAAAATGTTAAAAAAGTTAAGAACATCAATCGAAAATTTCAAAAATATATCCAAAATTTAAAAAAAATTACTAGCAATTTTCAAAAATTGCAAAAATATCAAAAAATCCAAAAATTTTAAAAATTACATGAATTTTAAATATTTCAAAAATGTCAAGAAAACTTGTAAGAATTTGTAAAAAAATTGTAAGAAATGTAAAAATTTGTAAAAAAACAACAAAATATTCACAATTACCCACACATAACAGCAAAGATTCTACAAATCATTTATATACGACAACCGCAGTTAAAGGGTTAAATTTGAATGGAAATTTATTTTATTTGAGAATTTTCGGGGTACGTACTAAGTTCGTACTTGCTTGCATTTAGACCACTACACGATGTAATTACAGGTCCGTATTTAGGACAAAATACCACAAAAATTTGTCTTTCGAACACCCTGTATAATAATTATTAAAAATTTCTACTTGGTAGAATTATAGAAACAAAGAATGGAAAATAAAGTTACTACCTTCGCATTTTTAAATAAACCGTTTTTACACTAGAGTAGGGTAGACCGGGGTAAGTTTGGTACAGGGGTAAGTTTACACAGAGCTTATAGTTCACAAACCGTTCGTCTCAGCGCACCACCGGTCACATCAGATGAGACGCGAAGACCGCTATCTGCATTCACGTTAGTCTGCAGTCAGTGCAAAGAGTGATAACAAGACGACAACAGAACTTGTGATTTTTCGTCAGGTGAGTAAATTTTTAAGTCGCTATATTGGCATTTGTAGTGACTGTACCATTAGATCTTAACAAATGATTATGAATAGTATGTTATTTTGTCGTTATTTTAAGATAGTCAGTTGAATATTTACTCCATAATCTAAACGTATAGGTTATGTTTTGTTGAAAATGTGACGAAGGGGCATGTTTACACAAGGTACCCGGGGAATGTTTATACGCGTGTAAATATACCCCGTGCTTTTTCGTATTAATTGTGAGCTGTTTTTAAAGAAATAATATTTAATTTTAGACAAAAAATGGTACGAACTTATAAAAGAAAAACAAACAGAGCTGCCATAGACCCAAATGTAATGAAGTTGGCTGTAGAAGAGGTTATAAAAGGGCGTTCTTTGAGGAAGGTTGCTGAACAGTTTGGCTTTAATTTTAAAACACTTGCGAACTACCAAAAAGAATATCACAAACTAGATGTCCCTAGCAGTAATCGGAATGTGGCAACGCAACCAGATACCCAAATAATAAGACCATCGCCAGATGTAGATAGTCCAAAACCTACAGGTAAATCAGGCTATATGTTTATAATTATTCACTCGTTATTGTTTCAAATTGAATTAAATTATAAATACATAAATTATAAAAAAATTAATATAGTAGGTACCTACGTTTCTCCATCTTTTGATTTGATTAATATGCTCAATCGTTTTTTCAGAGGAGGTAGCTGGGACAACGGCAAACACCGTAGTGTCTGAAAAAGCAGTAGGAGAGGGAGCTGAAGCGAATGCCGTGCTAATATCTAATAGGCCTACTGATGTTCAATCCCTAGCAGTTCCATGGCCTCGCTTTGGCTACGCTAAGGCACGATTGGTGAGTTACTTGCAATATCGTAGATTTTTAGTGTAAGTAGGTAGTCAAAAAATGAATAAATTCTGACGCAACTCCCATTGCTTCAGGTGTTTCAATCAGAACAAGAAGATCTGTTGGTACAATATTTAAAGAAATCATCAGACATTTATTTTGGGTTAACGCCGAAGGAAGTGAGAAGATTCGCATACATATATGCTGTAGCGTGCAACCGCCGAATACCATCCTCTTGGAGTGAACGAGAAATGACAGGAGAAGATTGGTTCACAGGTTTTATAAAAAGACATAAAACCTTATCAATTCGGATGGCTCAGGCTACGAGCTTAGCTAGAGCTACGAGCTTTAACAAAACAAACGTCGAAGCGTTCTTCAATAATTTGACGGTTGTAATGAATCGCCTGAATATTGGACCAGCAGACATTTGGAATGTATATGAAACTGGAGTAACTACAGTCCACAAGCTAAATAAAGTAGTTGGACGAAGAGGTTTCCGCCAAATCGGAAGAATGACATCTGGTGAACGAGGAACTTTAGTCACTATGGCAATAGCTGTAAATGCTGCTGGTAATAGCATACCTCCATTTCTCGTATTTCCGAGAGTAAACTACCAACCTCACTTCATTCGAGATGGTCCTGTTGGTTGCGAAGGCGATGCCAATCCCTCAGGCTGGATGGTAGAGAAAATTTTTTTGAAATTTGTTATTTTGTTCATCATGCCAGATGTTCTCCAGACAGACCATGTCTATTGCTTTTAGATAACCATGATTCGCACCTTTCAGTCGAAGTGCTAGATTTCTGTAAAAATAATGGCGTAACACTTCTGTCCTTTCCGCCTCATTGCAGCCACAAGCTGCAGCCCCTCGATAGGGCCGTGTACGGTCCACTGAAAAAGTTTGTGAACAATGCCTGTGATTCATGGATGAGTACCAATAAGCGTCCAATGACAATATATGATATTCCAGGTATTTTATCAACAGCAGTTCCTTTGTCATGTACCCAGGTAAATATCTAAGGCGGCTTCAGAGTTTCTGGGATATACCCTCTTAATAGGGAAATATTTCAAGATGCAGATTTCATGCCATCTTATGTAACCAACAGGCCAGCTCCTACAGCCTCAAATCTAAGCTCCCAGCCTACTGACATCATTTTCGATGCATCAACGGAAAATTCTGCTGTTACTTCTGTATCTTATCTGTCACCATCTGGGCAATGTATCGCTGGCACATCGGGAACAAAATCCTTACCATCAACAGAAAATGCTGCTGTTACCTCTGCATCATATCGGTCTCCTTCTGGGCAATGTAGCGCTGTTACATCCGGAATAAGGTCTTTTCCATTGCCGGAAGATGTTAGACCTTTTGAAAAAGCTGCTCCAAGGAAAGGAACCAATAAGGGCAGAAAAAAGAGGCAAAGTGCTATTCTAACAGATACGCCTGTAAAGGATGCATTGAAAGAAGAACAAGATAGAGCAAAACAACGAAAAATTCATGTTGCCAAAGTTCAGAAAGAAAAAAAGGAAAAGGCTACCAAAAATCTATTTTCATCGGCAAAAACAAACAATGGAAAAAAAAGTAGATCGACGAAATCAAAAAATGAAGACTGCTCAAAATCTGAAGAAGATGAGACTGATGATGAGGACTGTGTTTGCATATACTGCTTGAAAACATTCACCAATTCTATTCCTGTTACAGAATGGATACAATGCACAGAATGTAAAAAATGGGAGCATAACCACTGCGTTCCTATTGAAAAGGATTTAGTTTTTTTTGTTTGCATCAACTGCGAAAGTGAATGTGAAAATGATTCATCATAATTAATTATAATATTTTTTATGTTTTAAACTAGTTTTGTAAGAATTAAGATTGTTTCATTTTGAATGTCTAAATAAAATTTTAAGAAAAATATTTTCACTTGCTTTAAATTATCTTTAGGTCACTACATTATACATTTATAAACATGTGTAAACTTACCCCAGCCTCCGTGTAACTTGCCTCCTCCATGGGACACATTTACACGAGTGACACCGCTCAAAAAATATTTTCAAACACAATACAAAAACAAAGTATGGAGCTTTTTAAATGTGTCAAAATAAAGCTTAATTGTCATAGAACAATTGGGTGTGAAAAACATGCATTTAGCTTAAACACAAAAAAATACTAAAATATAAATTAAAAAATTGTGTAAATATGCCCCTGTCTACCCTACATGATGCGTTTTTTATTATAATTAAATATTATTATTATTAAATATTATCAAGGTGGTTTGGAAATGAGTACAATTAATCATGCAAAGGTAACAACTTTATTTCCCATTCTTTGTATTTACAAATCTACTAAGTAGGAATTATGAATCATCATTATACAGTGTGTTCGAGAGACAAATTTTTGTGGTATTTTGTTCTAAATACGGACCTGTAATTACATCGTGTAGTGGTCTAAATACAAGCAAGTACGAACTTAATACATTTTCTTCGTTAGGTTAAGCAAGCTTGACGATAACATAAAAAAATTAATAAAAGCTCGTCATATTCGATTTTGTTTGTACCCCGAAAATTCTTAAATATAATAAATTGACGTTAAAATTTAAATAGTAATCTCGTCTGGCCAAAACTAAAAAATACATCACAACATTTAGTTTTTTGCGCTCTTTCCAAATATGGAAAAGAATTTAAAAAACTCACATATACAGATTGATTTGAGGGTGGAAAAATTTGTAAATTTTTTGCCAAGCCTGACCTGGATTTCGTTACATTGTAATATAGCCGTACATTCAACAAGATATGCAGGCCATGTGTGCTAAATGTCAAAAAAATCTACAGCAAGGAAAAAATGGGCAAAATGGATAAAACATGCTTTATCTCGGTTATAAAGAGCGCAATACCCATTGTACGGTGGTTTTTTAGAATCACCTCGGTGACTCCCATTCACAGTTAACGTATATCCGTTTCCCAATGAATCACCCTGTATATTATTAAATGGACCACATTGTATATCATCACACTTTTAGAATTTTACGTGAAAATATAAAGCATCTTTCTTAAATATTTCATATAGCTATGTTTTTTGGTTTTCGAGATTTTCTCGAAATACAGTATGTCACAAACAAAGAATAACGATAAAACTGGTAGGCATAAAAAATGCTTTGGATCAGTTGACTTAATGCCTTTGGGGAACTATTTGCAACATTTACTATTATGTAGAAACATACATAACTGGAAAAGTTTGACATTCGTTATTAAAATCTAAGTTGATAAACCAATTTTTAAATATGGCAACAATGCATGTCATAATACAGAACCACAGTATAGGCGTTTTTAATTTTCATTCAGATTAGTTAACTTATTCACTGACTTAAAACTGACTTGAACAGTAACAAATCAAATGTCTGTCGTTATAGTCAAAGATAAACAAAGTTGTGCGCACATCAGTATTGTCAGAATGATCAGGAGATATTTAATTTCCCAGCAAATAATATTTCTTATTCAACCAGAAATAAATACTAATTACTGAATTGCCTGTTGCATAAGTAACGACATTTTTAACTGTTCTCACATTTTTTAGATAAGTAAGTGCTGTTTAAGGCGGCGTTAGCAAAGGGATAAGCATAGGGAAATTTTTAAACATATAAGACGGACTATCCAGGCAATAAATATATGCGAATTTGCTTTTATAATGTTCTAATGGTATTAAATTAGTTCCTGAATATATTGAAAAGTGAAATAAAATTAAGAAAATGGAAGAAACAATGGAATTGTGAAAATTTAACCTCAAAAAAAAAGCATCAAAAATCGCTATAAAAACTAATTCAGGAACTAGATTATGATTCCATTAGAGACGGTACATAAGAGATATTTCATTTTTTGTCTTATATGTTCAAAAATTTATAATTTGAATCATACAACATCACTAAAAATACATCAGAAACCTGTTATTATGTCATTTTTACAGTTCACGTCCTTTTTTATAGATGGCGCCACCTGCAAAATAATTATTTTGGGGTTTATAATTCATTTGTTCGTAACGCAATGTTGCCGTCATATTTTTAGGTAGCAGAAAACAGGAAATTTTATATTTTAATAGAAAATTTATGTCTTTGTTCCAATATTTTTAAAATGCTGCTAAAATTACTATTTTAGTATAATACCTAATGAAAACTAGGTTTCTTTTAAAATTAAAATTATAGTGACTGGATTTCAAAGTTCTAAATTCTGGAGGCTATTTTTAATATATTTTTTACAAATAAGAAACAAAACAGAAAAAAAAAACAAAAAATCATAAAGATGAGAAAAAAACGAGAAAAAGATAGAAGAATCGAAAAAAATTAAAAAAAAATCTGATGTGGCCAGCACATGACCTCTCGCCATTTTTGAATCAAAAATTTACAGGTTGACACAAAACAGTATGAAAAAAAATTATTTTTTTGTAAATCTGGCAACAATGGCAAAACTTTCGAAAATTTTAATGAGATGAAAATAAACTATAGGGTATACAAAATATATGTGTAAAACTTTATTGCCGTTTTGTATAATAATGGCGTCATCACCCATAGCAACTGCCACTTCCGGTTGTCCGATTGGCACCAAAATCTAATCAGATCTAATCTAGGGTATCAGAATTCTGTATGCAAAATTTCAAATTTTTTTATTCAGTATTTTTTGAGTTATCGTTACTACAACATCCATCCAAACACACACACTAACACACACACACACACACACACTAACACACACACACAGACATCATCGCGAAAATATTAAAATCGTATTCTAGGGACCCTAAAACGTGTTTATTCATTGAAAACTCACTACCCAATTTTTAGCATGATTCCTATACCTCTCTTATCTGAAGGGCGAGAGGTAAAAAAACAGAAAGTCGGAAAATAAAATAAAAAAAACAAAAAATTTTCGAGAAAATTGAGAGAAATTAGTAAATATTTAGGAAACAATGAAAAATAAAATTGTAAATTACGGAAAAAATGAAGAAATAAAAAAAACGAAAAAAAAATACCAAAAAAAACTCAAGAAATCGAAAAATATCACAAAAAATCGCAAAAAACCGCAACAAAATCACAAAAAAAATGACAAAAAAATCGCAAATTATCACAAAAATTCAATTAAATAAAAAAAAAACTGAGAAAAAATTAGAAACCAAAAAAAACTATAAAAATAAAACAATGAGAAGAAAATGAGGAAAATTTATAAAAAATCTAAAAAAATCAAAAAAAAAGCGAGAAAAATCGAAAATCATTTCAAAAACCATTGACAACCAAAAAATCGGAAACAACTATAACCGTAAAAAAAATGAAAAATTGAGAATTAAATTGCAAAAAAACGCAAATAATTGCGTAAAATCAGAAGAAAAAATGAAAAAAAATGAAAAAACAATAGAAGAAAATAGAAAAAAAAAACGAGAACAATGATGAAAAATTAGAAAAAATCGAAAAAATTATAAGAAAAATAGAAAAAACAAAAAAGTAAAAAAAATCTAAAAAAACAGACAAAGTCAAAAAAATCATAAAAATGAGAAAAAAACTAGAAAAAATAAAAAAATACTTTTATAAAATAATTACAAATGATATATACAAAAAAATATAAATAAGAAAAAATTCATACTGTACCAAAAATTCAGAGATGAGTTGAAAAAATACAGAATGTTCCATTTAAAATAACATAATTATGTTGCAAAATAATATAACTATTGAGGCAACCTGTATAAATCAAAATAATTTAAAATTGTATCTGCACTAAACATTTTTTACACAAACTTACCGTTTTCCATATAAAGACCAACGCGACGCGTTTATGGTGCTCCGCCTCGTATATTTCATTATATGGTTTTAAATAGAGATTAACAAAATATAATTATTTTTTATACATTTTTCTAATTTTGGTTGGTGTATTTATATAGATATTAAAGCTTAAAAGTAATCTGTTCTTTCCACATAAATGAGACATCCTGTATAATAGTACTAATCCGTTTTTATTAGTTCCACTTATTTTCTATATTGGGTTTATTCATTTTTTGTTAGTTCGTTTTTGTTGTTTCAGCTCAGAAATACAAATAAATTAAACTTAGTATCATTCGAGTTATTAAAACAGTATTAATTTTAATACTCTGTAGAGGCTAAATCAGACATAGCACAAATTAAAATTTGACATTTTTTTTTACTTTTATTAACACAAACAACATATAAAAATTTCATTAACTTCCACTTCCACATTGCGTGTATGGTTCTTTGTTTTGTCATCGACCAAAGTTGGCTATAAATCTTTGTACCCATGAACCCTTTACACTCGCTATACGACCATAATAACAATAACAATAAAATGATTTTTTTGCAAAAAGAAAAATATTAAAAATAGCGTCCCGATTTTCGAACATTAAAATCTGGTCACCTGATTAAAATCAGAAAAAATTGAAAATTGGGAAAGTAAGTAATTAATTTTAAAAGAAAATTTTAATTTTATTTTTTGGATATTTACATTTTATCACTTTTTGGTGATTACTTCTTAAATAATCATTTCCTGATACATTTTTTGTATAACTAACAAATAATTTCCACAAATGTAAAGACTTCTGTTACTGAAAAAAATCATTTTAATATAAATCAAACCGAGGTTATTTATTTGGAGAAAAGAATTTACAAAAAAAATTATTTACTATACAAATCAGGTATAGATTTAGATAAAAATATTGAGTTTATATATCGGATTATATGTCAGTAGTTTTGGGTCAGGCGAGTTTAATGGATAATAATCATTTAAAGGAGGGTATCGTTTTTTGGGTTTTTTGCGACCCCGTACGAAATTTTTCTCACTAAAAGATATTTAAAAAAAATGAATTTCCCAAATTTTTTTTCTTTAAAACGTCCCGGAACATACTTTTTTTTAATTTTGAAATCTATTTTTTGACAAAATCACAAGGACTGACAAGGAGGATTTGGCAACATGGCGACCGGCTGTCATTTAGCATAATAGTATACCGGAGTGCTCGAAATAGACCAGTTATCCATGAATTTTATTTTTTTTATTGTTACACTTTAAAACCATAAATACTGGTATTATTACTACAAAAAAATGGAAATAAAGAACTAATAATGTAAAATGGTTGAATTCGTGATGTCATCAGTTGTCATCGAATGATAAATACAAAAATTAATTTGCAATCTGTCACATAAGATGTATTGTTGTCACCACAGTTGTTATTGGTTGTATATTGCTTAAAAATAAGTTCTAACATTGGATCGCGGTTAATACAGCAAAAATTGGAAGAAGCTTATAAAAAAGAATACGACAAGTTCATCACATGGATGGAAGAGCAAAAGGTATTAATTTGAATAGCATTTCCTCTAATTTAAAATACCGAAGTTTTAATATTTCAAACAATACTAACTATATTTTTCACGTTAAATTAAAAAATTAAGATTGTTAAATATTTGAATAAAGCTTTTAAAAAATGTGTTGGTAATATTTTATTTGACGTTATAGGGTCAGAACAATAATAAAAAGGTTATTTCTGCCACAGTATAAGACTACTATAGTAGCTGAATTTTATTTGCAGTCGGATCAGTTCACTTATAATCTAGATTACTTCAGATACAGTTTTCTTTGTAAAATAATCAGAATTTATCCGATCTGGATCACTTCCCATTTACCGATGCTGCTCCACCCGCAAAAATTGTTCAAAAGTGAACTATAGAAATGTTAAGTACAAGGGGTAATTAAATTGACATATATTATCATCTATAAACCAATCCAAGATGCTGTCAGATGAAATTCAAGATGGCCGCTGGTAGGCACACAAACCGTATTAAGTACAAGGTATAATTAAATTGGTATAATATCATCTATAGACCAATCCAAGATGCTGTCAGATGAAATTCAAGATGGCCGCTGGTAGGCACACAAACCGTTAAGTACAAGGTGTAATTAAATTGACATATATTATCATCTATAGACCAATCCAAGATGCTGTCAGATGAAATTCAAGATGGCCGCTGGTAGGCACACAAACCCATGTCTTTCACGTAGTTAACATGAAAAGAGCAGTTTATTTTAACATATGAAACGATTGGAGCTTAAAACGGACATTTTAATTTAGAATAGTTGTGTGACTAACTACTCGGGATGCATTATTGATATTTAATGAAGTGAAAATGTACAGAAAAAATATTGTTTGTTAGAAAGAACTAAACATGCACACTACTTGTTCTGTAGTCAATTGTGGGAGTCGAAGAGGTCGTGAAACTGTTAGATTTTATAGAATACCTAGTGAACTACATTTTCCATATAAACCAGAACGGAATGATCTCTCAAAAACCATGAAAAATATTTATATGCTGACAAACTCTTGTAGACCTTGACTTGTTCTTTGCTGTAAAAACTATGTGTGAGGACCAAATATTGGAAAATGTGGAAATCAGTAAAGAAGTCACTGATGATGGAAAGTCATCTTCTCGAGTTTTACAACAATTCCAGGAGTATTGTATATGTATTTTTTTATACTCTCATTATGTATGTTATAAGCTGTTAACTTTTTTTCTTATTTGCTTATTATTTGAAACAGCAATTATTTTTATTTCAAACACTTTCTAAAAGCACAAAATACATCAAATTAACATAAAACACATACAAAATGATGTTTGGTCACGTGTTCTGGATTGCCTTATTTAAACGTTGTTTAGGTTTAAGGTATAAGCAAAAAAAATATTTACATCTATTTGGAGAAATATTTATTTCTTATTACGAATGCTTATTCTTCTTGTTACATATACTGTGGTTCTGTGTTAAGACATGCGTTGTTGCCATATTTACAAATTGGCTTAACAACTGAGATTTTAATAATAAACGTCAAACTTCTCCAGTTCTTGGATTTTTCAGTTTACAATTGTTAAATATTAGAGCCATTTCAAGCAGATGTAATATTTTTAAAAATATTAGTGATTTATTTTCTTCCATTACAAAGAGATTTCTTGCATTAAATATGTTTAATTTATTAATAATTTTAGCCGTCGCATACACCCTAAATATCAGGTAATTTAGAATTTCACACAATGGAAATTCATTTTAAGCTCATAGTTTTAATATAAAAACAAATTTTCATTTTCCTCTCTTTGATTTTCAAGTTTTTGAAACATAAAAATTGTTTTTATTAGAAACCCAAAACACCCATTTAAGACGATACCCTCCTTTTTACGCAGAAAGTACATCTAATCGTCATCTATCGAACATTTAGTTAATTAATAGTTTTTGTTATGAAAACCGTGGGGTGCTAATTTCGTCTTAAAATATATAAATTAAATCGCGCAAATTATACCAGCTAAATATATAGAATAAGCACTTTTGTTATCAATTTATTGCATTATATAAAAGTAGTCTCTTAGTTATTCTTCGTTCAATTCTTATACTTGTAAAAATAATCCAAATTGTAACTTTAATTTTACATAAACATTTTTACCTCTCGCCCTTCAGATGAGAGAGGTATAGGAATCATGCTAAAAATTGGGTAGTGAGTTTTCAATGAATAAACACGTTTTAGGGTCCCTAGAATATGATTTTGATATTTTCGCGATGATGTCTGTGTGTGTGTGTGTGTTTGGATGGATGTTGTAGTAACGATAACTCAAAAACTACTGAATGAAAAAATTTGAAATTTTGCATACAGGATTTTGATACCCTAGATTAGATCTGATTAGATTTTGGTGCCAATCGGACAACCGGAAATGGCAGTTGCTATGGGTGATGACGCCATTATTATACAAAACGGCAATAAAGTTTAATACATATATTTTGTATACCCTATAGTTTATTTTAATCTCATTAAAATTTTTGCAACTTTTGCCATTGTTGCCAGATTTACAAAAAAATAATTTTTTTTCATACTTTTTTGTGCTAACCTGTAAATTTTTGATTCAAAAATGGCGAGAGGTCATGTGCTGACCACATCAGATTTTTTCTTTTTTAAAAACGATTTCTTCGACCAGGAAGATATATTTCGCATGGCGAACCCAACAAAAACAAGCCTATGCACAGACATTATTTAATCTCAATATTATTTGCATTACCTTTTGGAGTTGTTTTTTCTTAATTTTATTATACAATTTGCAATGGAAATATAGCCACATAAGACATGGAAATGCGTCATTGATGATGTACGTGCAACTTTGTTTGGTTTTTACTGTACTAATTTTTATTTTATTACTGACAGCTATTTTCATTATCTTGTTAATTGTTAATTGTAATACACAAACTTAAATTATTTTAATATTTACTAAAATCATATCATCTTCACTAGAACAAAAAGAATAAGCATTCGTAAAAAGAATAAATAAAATTTGTCCAAATAGATGTAAAATTTTTTTTTCTCCACGACCATTACTGAATGTATGAATTCTGAAATCATTTTTAATAATAGAATGTAAACATTCACACTCTAGAGTCTGAATATTTATTCTATAATACTTGCCTCTTATGCATTTTGCATGTATTTTCATTCTTTATCAAGGTAAAGAATGGATTTTCTGTAATCGAAATAAACGATATGGGATTGCCCTGGATTTCAAAAGTGTCACTGTCAGATATAAAATGGCGACGGTAATAATTATTTTCAAACAAGTTTTAATTTAAACAAAATAATGAGTGAAAAATCAAGTGAAGTAGATATAGAATTTAATAATATCTGAAATTGCAAATTATGAAAAAACACCAATGCACCAGATTTTAATATCGGTAAGTGTACCACAGTACTATAAATATTAATACAATGTAATACAAATATGTCAACAAATAACTTGTGTTCAGATTTAATTTAATTTTGATTTATACTTTTTGATCGTGGAGAAAATATAGTCTGTTACTCGGTCAGAATGAAAAAATTCGACACTCGTGGTTCCTCACAGTCGCTTTCGCTCGCGTTCGGAATTTTCCACTCGTGTCGAATTTTTCATTCTAACCTTGTTACAGAATCTACTATTCCTTTCGGCGATTGTCAAAATTCCGCTGGTGCATAAATCACTTCAATTTAGCAATAACAGTGTTTCTATTAACATCAATGAATTATTGTTCTAAAGGATAATTAAATTTTCTAAAAGGTAAGTGTGTCTTCTTGAATTTTCAATTTTTCTAACTTTCAATCCGTGTCAGTGAAATTAGAATTTTTAAACACAATGGCGTCCTAATGTCAATATTAAATTAAATTGTCAAAAACTAACTATATTTTATATACTCTTAATACCTTCTCCTTTGGAGAAAATTATCTTAATTTGTAGGAAATTTCTTACCCTACGGTCTGGATATGCTTTTTGGCTGATTTTATGTTAAATTTCTTTAGTATTTTATTTAAATTATCACTCGTACCGAACTAACTTTTTTATTGCCCAGTTTTTTTGTAAACCTCTCCACAAAACCTTTAATTTTTTAATCACCTACCAACCATGCAAAATTCTTTAAAAGACTTAATTAGATATTGCCATGATTTTTTTTACACATTTCAACTTGAAATATTAGTCCATCTTTTTTTGCATTATTTGAGAAAAAAATTAATTTCTTTTTATGAAAAAATCGGTTTTTCCGTTTTTTTCTTTAATTTAACATGAAAAAATTGATATTTAAAAATTACTGCATCTATGCAACTTGTGGTGCGCCTAAGTCACTTATGTGCAATAGCTGCAGCATAATATTAACGTGGGCCAGTTTCTCTAAATAAAATTGACGCTTTTATATATAGATGACGTTTGTTTATAAAGTGTCGTTTGGTCAATATGTTTTTAATTGTATTTACTTTTGCCTTTGTTTACTTTTGAGTCTTGTTGATGACATAAATTTGACTGCTATAGCAAAAAACGTTGGAAAAGTTCGCTAATAAACGATATAAAAATTGTTTTGGACCATATTGTTTAAATACAATAATTAAAACACCTAACAAAAATTTTGTGACGGTCTCAATTAATGAAGACGTTGGTTTGAGGCTGTAAGACTTAGTAATTTTAATAAAAACATAACTTATTTCTATTGCGAAGATCATTTTGACGCAAGTATTTAAATGCATTTACATAAAAAAATGTATGCTTTCGTACATAGTTCACTATTGTATTGATTCATAAACATTGTATTAGTTTTAGAATGATATGGAGAATTATATGAAATTTAAAATGATGGAAGGCAAAATTATTATGAAAAAAAAACTGTTGAACCCCATATTTTCGATTGGCCAGAAGCATCTAATATCTTGCAATATACAATTTACACATGAAACTGTTAAACTTGATACCTCAAGTTTAACTTTAAAAAAAGTCATTCCGACATCCCCAATTCAGAAGAAAAATGTTTTACATATAGAAGAGTCAATTACAGAGGAAACTACTCAGGGTATACAAACTGTGAGCAATTTTATGCCAATACCTGCAATATTATATAAAACATTAATAATCGTAGTTTATATAAATAAGTACTTACTGAGAAGCCTTAGAACCTTTTATTTCTGTCAGATTGAATCTATTATCTTTTTTAAGGAACTGGTGCTCATAAAAATGTCTATATAAGGCAAATTATTAGAGTTTGCTTTTACAAACTGGTCCATCATTAACAATAATAAGAAGTCATAAATCACATAAAACAAATACAAATAAACACGGAAAATTATAAACATCAACCAGCTCTACAGAGTACAAACTGCAACAGTGACAGTGAAATATGCAGTAAGCAGACGTTTTCACTTAATTTGGAACGCTTGTGCCCAGCACTAATGTACCAAACAGCAAATTATTACCTGATCTCGTTAAAATAGTCATTTTCTTTATCTAACAGCGGAATCTAATATATATTTATCTCTCTCGATTTTGAATGCTAATTCACAGTGGATAGGTCTAAGTTTTCATCTTTATCCAATTATCATATAATGGTTTTTTCCATCGTTGTCTGTAGAAGTGAGATTTAATAGCTGTTATTCATTCGTATTCTCTTCCTTACAGATTTGCAGTTAATGGCTTGATGGTAACTTCATTGCACAAAGTGATGTCACGATCGTAATGGCGGCATATTCAAATAATTAGAAATATATATTTTTTCACTGCCTTTCCTTTCTTTATCAATAAATGTGTACGCACCAACTCGTAACCTTGTTACTTTTTAATACCATGTAATTTTTTCGAAAAAGAGATTTCAAAATTGAAACAAAGTATGTTCCGGGACTTCTTAAAGAAAAAAAATTGGGAAATATATTTTTTTCAATATCTTTTAGTGTGAAAAATTTCGTACGAAGCAGTAAAAAACCCAAAAAACCTTCCTTTTCATGTTCTAGGAGAACAAAAAACAAGTCGAATTAGGTAAAAACTTTTCAGACAAAATTTGTAGATAAAAAATACCTGATAAAAAAATTCTTAAGAATTTTTTTGAAGTTTGTCTGTGGAACGAGCTACAGCATAAAGTCGTTTTTAACCAAACTTTATTTTTTTGCGTAGATATTTGCGTCCGGAAAAATTAGCGTACCACTGAGAAAAGGAACTAAATAGTGCTAAATTTCCCTGGGTGTGTATGGCAACCGCTAAGATTTTTTTTATGAAAGTCAGTTTTTCCGCCGCCATGTTGGTCTTAACTCTGAGAAAAAAGTTCTTCAGACAAAAAATGGGTGTCCTTAGTGGGAACATATTATAAATCTTTGAAATTTCTATACGAGTAATCATATTATGACGATTCTTTTTATTTTAGAAAAATCTGCCCCTGGATCCCCTTGATCCGATCCTGTCCATTACTGAACTTCTTTTTGACCCTACCGATTTTTGGTGCGGGTTTATAGACAATCTGTTACTAATTACGGCCGAAATCGTGGTGACAAGAAAGTTCAATATACGGGAGAGACACCACATACGACACGGGAGGGATATAATGCCTAAACCACAACTATTTGAAAAAATCGTTTTATGTGCATATATGTAGGTCAATAAGAGTTACACTTTAAAAATATTTTTTAAATTTTCTTCTATAATATTATAGCACTCATTTTCACAGTTGGTAGCATAATTTCCTACATGTCAAATCATCAGACTAACGGACGGACAGACGGATGGATTTTTGTTTATTTATAAATGATTGATTAAATGAGAAAAAATAAATCCTATGAACTACAAAATGAATAAAATCGACTAATTATAATTTTTAAATTTTATGGATACATAGTACATACTATCCACATTTACTCTGATTGATTCATTTATTGTATTTCTTTTTATTTCGAAAATAAAATATTACTAAACCATTTCAAATTACGCCCAACGTGGGGCAAGTAAAAATAAAATGGGACAAATAAATTGGAGCAAATTGAAATAACATTGGGCAATTGAAAATTAAATTGGGAAAAATGAAATAAATAATAATAAAATTTTTTAAATTTTAATAAAATAACAACTGTTGATTCAACTAAAAAATAATCTGTGAACAGTTTAAATAATTTAGATGTCCTAGTATGTTTTTAGTTCTTTTTTGATCATTTTGTTCATTTTGTTGGATTTTCTCTTATTTTTTGTTGACTCTTATTTTTTGGATTTCTTATTCTTTGTGCTCTTTTTTTATTTGCTTTTTTAAATATTTTTTATCTTTTTTCGTTTTTTTATCGCTTTTTCCTCAGGTTATTCATTTCCTTCTGTTTGTCTTACTTATTAGTATTTATGCTATCTTTGTCTTCTATTTGTTGGTTAATTGAATCCTTCAACATTTGTTTCTTTCATAATATTTGAGAAATACACGATCTTAAAATTGTTTAAAATAGTTGTATTTTGTTAAAGTTTTAAAAACATTATTATAAATCTTATTAATATTAATTCCATAAAATTTGATACACTTCGTTGATAACACTTTTTATTCACTCACTCCACTTGATTAAAATTTGGATTGCGTATATGTAAAATAGATAAAAGCAATAATATTTAATCGATATTAACCATTGATATTTATTTATGTCAATAAAAGATAAAATTTTATTATGAAAACAACCTGTTCGATTTTTAAAATAAACAAATCTGACAAATCTGTTATCATACAGATTTTTTTCGCTGCCTCCAGCTGCAAAACGATTGATAAATCTGGAAAATCTGTTATACAACAGTTGTTAGGAATTGTATGCTTTATAAATTTGCACCAAAACATTTTGCACCAAAGTACATTGGTTTTTCTCAAAATCTAGAAAAGTCGGGAAAACCTACATACCCATTATTTTCTAGTAGCCAAATTATTGGGAATGTAGGAAAAAGTTTAATATAAAAGTTGTAGGGCATTTTGTTATACTTTTCAATAGTACATTTTGCACTAAAGTTATTTTTCGTACCCAACATCTAGAAAAAGTAGCGGTACTGTAAGTTGCGGTTCTGGAAATTGCACAGGTCTTCGCTGTAAAAGGGCTTCAGTCAAGTTTCTTCTGCAACAATAGTGCCCAAAAATAATATCCATTAAAAACACTATAGCTAGGCATCCCCTAGCTTCAGAGTTTATTTAATCCACCATTCCCCCAAGTCCCCTATGGTAATCTGATCAGAAAACCTATATTCTGTCCCCTCATTTGGACCAACTTGATTTTACGGCTATTGAGGTTATAATAAACGACAACATTGTAATGTTCATCTTACTACAACCATCAGCCTCAAACGCTTTGAACGCCACTTTTTAAAAATTTCTCAAATATCCCAAACGCCGTTCTCTCTAAAGACCTGAACTCCAGACACACACATTTTATGGATAATGCCTCTAATAGAAACCTATTCCTTCTCTCAAATCTTATAGATCTTTTAATATTTCGTATCACCAACACATTCTATACATTCATAGATGAAGGGTAGCTCTATCGTCGACCACATCCTATGCACTGACAGATGTAGAGGCGATGTCGAGGATATATCCTTTTTTGACACTCTACAACTTCTTATCACCAAACCCTCATGGTCAACATCACCCTGTTTAACCCATTTCCTTCTAGACCTACCGTTACAGAAGATTCATGAAAGTAGCTGGTCCCCTCTTCCATAGAACAGTCTCTGAAATTCTGCCAGAACTTTACCTTCAACAGATATTGATAATCTGGCAACTTCTGTCAGAAATACTATATCTCACGCTCTCAAAGTTACAGTCATAATTAACTCTTCTTAAAAATCACACCCCCAGAACATTCTCGACAACAACAAGTCAAAACACCTAATATACAGACAATTCATAAGAACCAGAGACCCCGTTCTTTAAACCGAATGGAACCGTCTAAATACCTCCATTTAACTACTAATGAACACCCTCAAACCACGACCACAGAAACGGTTTAAGGTTTTGGAATCAACTAAAAATCCTAAGAGGTCAGAAGACCAAGTCCCACTTCCACCTAATGATGAGCGGACGAATCCTTCACACTTCCGAGCACTACTTTCAAACCACACTCACCAACCCCGAAAATTCCAACTTTAACAGACAATTCAAAAACGAAACAGACGACATAGTGATGGCTTTACTAGAAAGGCCAAATTCCCCAGTGTAACACCAAATCCTAAACTAAGATAAAAGCTATTAAAAATCTTCCTGACACCGTCCTTACCATCTGAATGCATGCTTGCTTATAGCTTTCCAATTAGCTGGAAAACTGCTCTATCCTAATTCGAAAACCAAATAAAGACCTGACCTGACACCTCTAAACTACAGATATCTGACGAATGTCCCAGGTAAGCTCGTTAAGACCCGTTCCAAGGAGCGTTTCTGAAATTTTCTGGATGAAAGGGGAACGATCGCCCGATTTTAACATGGATTTAGGTCTGCACATTCCACCCAAAATACACTAGTGAGACTCCACACCGTCGATTGTAAATCTCTCAGCCTAGGTGCACTAATAGGTCTGGTACGCCGGACTTATTCGGAAACTATTAGACATCGACATTTCTCTCATTATCAAACTAATCCACTTCTACCTCATAAACAGGACCATGAGAGTTGAAGTGAAAAATTCGCTCTCTGACTACCTGACTCCACAAGCTAAAGTCCCCCAAGACTCCGTACTAGCCCCTGTTTGTAATTTATACTCGCCTAACCAACAAATTCAATTTTAACCTATCCACGACAATTCTGAACCATGTGGTGCAGCAGGTGTAGAATTACTCTTAATTCCCAAAAACCTAATTAATAATCTTCAAAACTCCCAATCTCTCACCAAACACAAATCAATCAGTCGATAAGATCAATCTATTTCTCATGGGAGAGATATTCCTTTCGTCGGATGAAGTCGATTATTTGGGGGTGTGATTTTCACGTACCAACGACTAAAATCCAAAGCACAGATTCAAGAAACGGGTGTCCATCCTAGGCCCTCGGTAGGTACCTCAGGAGATGTAATGTTCAAAATCCACTGCACACCTACAAATATTACATTCGTCCTATTCCACCCTCCCATCTAATCACCAACATATCATTGGCTCCACTGAATGGATAATACTCCGAAAAACCCTCTATCTGGAATGGCAATTTACTTCCAGACTAATCTATAATACTACCAATGCCACTCTGATAAGTTCCAAATTCATGGACGTTACGTCAAGAAGACCATGGAGAGTAGCAACATATACGTTCAAGAAACGCCCTAAAAGAAAAATGGACAGTTGAATGGAACAGAAGAGCCTTTAGAAGAAATTCTAACAAATCAACATCAGGATTCTACACAGGCAAAAGATCTTCCAGACAAGCTCCAGGATCTCATCGAGGAAGCTCTGGAAACCACGTCACACCCTACAAACCTTTGCTGAGGTTTCCCTTCTGAAAATACAATATATAACCAGAATCTGAAGTTCAATAAAATATTTGAAGTTGTACTATTTTATGTTCCAGCAAAATATGTACACCACTTACTAACTTTGAAAAAGATCCCAGTCGAGGTTAGGGCAACAAACGCCAACCAAGGAAATAATACCAATAAGAGTATAGCAGGTATGCTCAGGCTTCTGTTAACAGAACGAGCCTAGGTGAGTCCCCATGTGTTGAAGATAGCATGGGGTGTTTATACAAGATTCCCGCCTTCATAGTTCAGGAAAAGAGCAGTAATACAATAAAAAGAAAGGTCGGGAAAACCTACCACAAAATAATCATAAGACGCAATAATAATACTTTTAAAATTGATAATTTTCTGTAACACTATTTTATATGTTTAGCATGTGCGTAAGTGATATTCTATTAATAAATCACTTCACTATGTAATACAAAAAATATGTAATCAATATTCTATTGTTATTTATGTTAATAAAAGATAATATTTTTACTATAAAAATAAACTCTTAAGATCCTTAAAACAAAATAAAAAAAAATCTAACGATGATATCTTCTGTAATTCCATTTGCTGTATTAATAGTGGTTGCATCAGCAACTCCATTATACAATGAAACAAACGTTGGGGCCAGCTGTACCATAACTTCATACTCACAAGTAGATACAGTAGTAAATAGTTGTACAAATATAGTAATCCAGACTATGGTTGTACCAGCCGGAAAAACTCTAGAACTTGATTTAAAATCCGGCACTATTTTAACTTTCCAAGGAACAATTAGTTTTGGTACTGGAGTTGCATGGTTAGGTCCATTGATTGTAGTCAAAGGTAACAAAATTGTAGTTAATGGTACAGGTGCGACACTGGATGGACAAGGTGGCAAATATTGGGATGGCCAAGGTGATGAAGGATCCAAAAAACCAAAATTTTTCCAAATTCAAGCTACAGGAGGTTCATTTTTTTCTAGCATTCACTTGTTAAATTGTCCACATCAGTGCGTATCTATTCAAAATTCTAATCAACTTACTTTAGATAAATGGAATGTAGATGTATCTGCAGGAGATAAAAATGATTTGGGACATAACACAGATGGATTTGACCTCTCAGATTCTGATACAGTTACTATTCAAAATTCTATTGTTAAAAACCAAGATGACTGTGTAGCTGTTAACTCTGGAAAGAATTATATATTTAGTAATTTACAATGTTCTGGTGGACATGGTCTTAGTTTATCTATTGGAGTA
The DNA here is from genome assembly GCA_963243735.1 of Neocrepidodera transversa. Taxonomy (NCBI): domain Eukaryota; kingdom Metazoa; phylum Arthropoda; class Insecta; order Coleoptera; family Chrysomelidae; genus Neocrepidodera; species Neocrepidodera transversa. The sequence goes on along the minus strand of OY725344.1, from coordinate 25,594,378 downwards.
AGTAATACTGATGCCTCTAAAAACACAGCATCAAATATAACCTTCTCAGGTTGTACCGTCTCCAATTCCAGAAACGGAATTCATGTTAAAACTCACGTAGATGCTACTACAGGATCAGTTTCTGGTGTTACATATAAAAATATTAAACTAATAGGAATTACAAACTATGGCATAAATGTCCAGCAAGATTATTCTGGTGGTAGTTCTACTGGTAAACCTGGTACTAATATTCCGATTAAGGGATTGACCTTGAATACTATAACTGGAACTTTATCAGGATCAAGTTCTGAAGCTGTTTATATTCTTTGTGGTTCAGGTGCTTGTTCTGGCTTCAATTGGTCTGGAGTATCTTTAAGTGGAGCATCTGAGTCAAACTCTTGCAATTTTACTCCATCTGGTTTTAAGTGTTAAGAAATATGGATTATATTTTAATATTGTATCACTATTAAATAAATCTGCTTTTATTTTTATTGTCAGAATTTTTTTCATCCTCTACATTTTGAATAATATATTTTCGCCTAGAAAAAAACACGTATAATTCTTCTTATTCTGTTATGTATAAAATGTTTAATTGAACTGGAGAATTGTTAGATATTAAATTACACTCTTATAGAATGTGCAATTAATAAATTTAATAAATATGGGTTCTTAAAAAAAACAAGAAAAAAAATTATTAGTCAATAAGAAAATTTTCCACACAAATTATGATTTAGAGGGTGTTTCAGAAATCGACGTTCAACGGTTTATGATAGACTCCGCTCATAAAATAAAGAATATCTCTGTCAGGAACTAATATCCAAAAATCCTTAGTTTTTGAAATACATTCTGTTAAACTGTATTTTTTAATGAATCTTTTATAAAAATATGAGGGTATCTAAAAATATCAAAAGACCGCATAGATTCGCTTACATCAGCAGGAGGCTATAGAATTCCGTGCACTTGTGGTGTGTACGTAGGGCAAACCAGAGGCGCATTAAGCACACGAATAACAGAACACAAACGAAGCTGCCGTTTAGGACAAACCGAAAAGTCTGCAGTCGCCTAACACAAATTATCAGACGAAGATCACAAGATTCTTTTTAAAAACACCGATCTACTAGCAACATCAAGACATTACTCGACCAGAGAAATTTAATAGAATGGAAGAAACAACAAGAGTACATAGGATGTGGCACACAGCACTAACGAGGGCAAAAATAAAACCGCTAAATACCAGTCCCGCGAAAAAAGCGCGCGTAGACATGCATATAAATGGTACAGTCGAAGCGAAGGAGGTTCTCCCTATCCCAAATCGTTCTCTTTGGAGACCTGAAGTCCAGACACACGCAGTTTGGTGATCATGCCTAATGCGAACGGTATCATCCTCTCCAATCTCCCCATCGACCTTCCTATCTTCAGAGTAACCAATACATCCTCACCTTTATGGGACACCAAGGAAGCTCTATCTCCGACCACATCATGCTCACAGACAGATGCAAAAATCAGGTCGAAGATAGATGCTTCATTGGGGCCTCTATCACTTCAGATCACAAAACCTTAATGGTTAAATCCTCCCTTTTTGATCCCATCCCGCTCTACCCAATTTCAAATAAGATCCTATAAAAATGCAAACTGGCCCCTATTCCAAAGATCCATCTCTGACAACCTTCCCGAAAATCCCATCGTAGAGACTAACGAAGACATAGATATCCTTACCAACGTTGTAAGCAACACCTTGTCCCAAGCCCTGGATGACGCTGTTCCCTAAATTACAATAAACACCGGACAAAAACCATAATATTCAACATCTGGCGGAAATACCAGCTTTACCGCGAGTTTGTTATAACCAAAGACCGAGTTCTGAAAACCGAGTGGAACCAGCTGAATGCCCTCATAAGACTTCAAGTTAACACATTATCAGGATAAGTGGATTGAGGTCGCTTCAGAACTCGATCATATGGACTGGTCAAAGTTCTGGCACAAACTGGCGGTACTCACTGGCCAAAAAACCAAGTCCCTCTCCCATCTTCTTGTTGATGGACCAATCCTTCACACCTCGGCTCAGAAGGCCTCGGCCTTCAAGGATCACCTCCAGAACACCTTAATCAATCCCCCAAATCCCAACTTGTGCCCCATCTTCCAGGAAGACACACACCTCCTACCAGATGACATCATCCACACTCCCTATCCTCCTATCCATCACCCAATCCTGAATTCATTCACTCTTGAAGACATTGCCTCAGCATGTCCTCAATGGGAAAAACTCCGCTCCCTGCCCTGACCACATCAAGAGACTAGCCCTGAAAAAGCTTCCCGAAACCATTTGTTCTATCCTTACCATCCTCATGAACTCCTGCCTTCAATACTCCCACTTCCCAACCTGCTGGAAATCCGCCCATACTGTCGTCATCCCTAAATCTCAGAAAGACCCAACATCCCCCCACTCCTACAGACCTATATTCTTGACGAATTTTCTGGATAAGCTTTTTGAAATACTATTCAAGGAGCATATCTGGGACTTTGTGGATGAAAGGGGAACTATCCACTAATTCCAACATGGATTCGGATCTGATCACTCCACCCAAGATACACTAGTGAGACTCCACACCCTAGCAACCAAATCTCTCAACCTTGGTCACTGTGCATCGTCAATCTTGTTTGATGTCCAGAAGGCTTTCGACCAAGTCTGGCACGCCGGACTTATTCGCAAGCTTTATGACATCAATCTCCCTACCCCATTCATCAAACTGATCTACTCCTACCTACAAAACAGATCCATCAGAGTCAAAGTGGGAAACTCCCTCTCAGATTCCTTCACTCCCCAAGCTGGAGTTCCTCACAGCTCCGTCCTAGCTCCTGTCCATGACATTCCCCAACTTCCTTCTCCTAGCCAAGACATCCAACTCTACGCTAACGACACCCAAATCTCAGCTACTTCTGCCAGAGCTCTAAACACCAAAACACAACAACTCCTCAATCGATTCGAACGATGGTGTAGCAAATGGAGTGTTATCCTGAATTCCAAAAAAGCCCACTTATCATATTCACACATCCCATCTACTCACGAAAATCCAATCAAACCATGCTCTGGGGAGAGAGACTCGTCCCTGCGGATGAAGTTACATACTTGGGAGTATGCTTTACTCGTACGCTCAATTGGGAGGCTCGTAAGTATCAATCTCACATACTATACCATGAAATAGCTTAAGCTAATTAATACATTTTATTTCAGATCAGCAGCCCCCACTGTATCCCTAAAAAGGAGAACCTCTCTCCTACAGCAGGGTACAAGGAAACAAGTTGACAGGAACAGACGATCAATCCCCCGGAAACCAAAGAAGGAATTCACCCGACCCAACCTCAGAATCCTTAGTGAAGTGAGAGAATATATAGATCTCTTGGTCTATTGGAGGATGCTTCTCTTAGCATTAGGTGAGCTCGACCAACCACCACCTACGTCAAAGATCCACCAGCGCTCACTGCTCTGAGCCTCCTAACCTGGGAGGCTCATAAGTATCAATCCAACTTCCTACTCATGAAATATCGTAAGCTAATAAATAGTTTCTATTTGAGATCAACAGCTCTCACTGTGTCCCTGAAATGGAGAACTTTTCTCTTACAGCGCAAAGTACAAAGTAACACCACAAAACAGGACAAATTACCGAGGAGGGTTAATTTGGTATATGACTTGCAGAGGGATCAGGGGAGAGTCCAACACTATCTCACGCATAGAAGCAAGCGTGAGGTGCCTTTGAAAGATTCCCGCCTCCACAACTCAGGATAAAAGTTATAGTAATACAAAAAAAAATCGAAGGAGGTTTTCGTTTAGTTTTTAATACGTCGCGAACAGTACTTTGTCTACGCCACTCCGGGTGGCTGCGGAAGTTGCAGTCCAAACGTCCAGACCACTGCATAACAACCCGGAAATAAACAATTTTATTGACACCGGCCATGAAAGCCTACATTCTTACATTAGCTTATATCTTCTCCAATGTTTACATTTGTGATGGATAATCTGAGACATAAAATTACGAAAGGAGCATCCAGACCGCTGCAACAAACAGCACAAAACGTTCGCGAACATTTTGCAACAAGCATTCGGGTGAGCGTGGATAACGTCTTAACTGCAGCAACAATTTTTTGTTTGTCAGTGTTCGTTGGTGTTTCCATTTTGACAATTCAATATATTTCTACAAACTAAACTGCGTACCGCGCTTGTAATTCAAAGTCCACGTCCAAACTAACGCGCGCAAACAAGCAAATTTTCTTTGATGTACCGACATCGCATGGAAAACATATTGCGCTGAGCAAAACGGAGCGCAAACGAATAGGCGTGAGCGCGCACCTGTCCAAACCGAGATGTTTTGCAACGTACGCGAACGTTTTGCGCTGTTTGCACCGGTCTGGATGTACCTGTTTAATAAATGTGTTTTTGCAGATTATTTTAGTTAATATTGGCAAAAACACATTGCACAATTCGTTAACATTATTTAGGGGGTTCAAAACTTTATCAGTAAATTTTGTTTAAGTAAAATGTAACACAGTTTATGTTAATCACCCTGAAATCATTATAGTTTTGGCTGTTGTTATGAAGTTATTTTGAATTTGGGCCAATAATGCTACATGATCAGATATACTAATTGGGAAGAGTGGTACTGAACCTTATTCATAAGTTTTTAATTATTCGTAAAGAATAAATCCAGGGTTGAGGGTTGAGCATTAGTACAGTATCTTGTGGGCTTCTTTACTACCCGAAGAAAGTTAGAGTCAGCGTAAAATCGTGCAAAACTGTCAGATGGTTAACTTTAATATAAGAATTAAGTTCGGTAAAATTTAACTGCTTGACTATTCTAGGAGATGTTTATAGGGGGCGCTTAAGTTCTTCTTCTCTTTTTTTATTTTCTATTTTACAAGATTATTCAAAATATTCAAATACATAAAATGCTCTTATCGTTGTCGCGAATTTCTTTTGTGGGCGGGGCTGTCTTTCATTTCGGTCAGAGCAGCGCATGCACTTGAATCTATTGGAGTCAATCGAACTATTTAAATGCGATGTCTGTCAGTTTGTGTCTGAAGCTTGTCATTGATATTGTCATGTAAGTTAGTATTTGATTTCTCCTTGTTTATATAGAACTATTTGCTGCATAATTGTCGCTAGCATTTGTTAGAATTGGGCCATAATTTGTGTGTCGTAAACTTAGAAAGTTCTCCTGGTGGCATTTGTATCCTTTGAGGTGCTCTCGGTACCTTGGGACATCCGCGTCCTTTGTCCTAGTGATTTTCTCTACAGATAGCACATCTCGTGGTGCTATAGCAAGTCGACTATCTGTGATGGAAGCGCTGGCATTTATAGCACTGTGTAATTTCTTCGCTTCGCCGTTGATCTTCCACTTTGACTCTCATATCAAACAAGTATTTAACGTTCATTCATTCTTCTTTTTCGTTCTTCTCGATGTTTACGAGAATAATGGGCAGCGGATTTTTCCCTCCACATTGGCTACGGAGTTGTGTGACATTCGTAGGGTTGCAAGAAATTACTTTTCTGACTTCTTCTTGGGTAAATGTCTCGAAGGGACCTTTTATTGCTACTTTGGTGGATTTGTCCTGTAGTAACGGGAAAATATTTTTTTTCTCGATGTATTTAGCAAGATTTCTATAATTGTCTGTGGTTATGTCTTGTTATATTTGGTTGTAAAAGAGCCGATTATTTCCTCTACCTCCATTCATACTTCCGTCCACATCATTATAAAACAATTGGTGGCGATTTTCTATCCCTCGGTTTTTCTACTGTGTCAGTCTTTTTTAGGTTTAGCACTTTCTTTAGTTTTTTCGGTATCATCGAGCTCGGATTCCGGTTCCTTATACTTGGCTTTTTCCTTTTTGACTTCGATTCTTCGCTGTCTATAGCATTTACTGAGTTCAGGGTTTTCCTTAGAATCTAGTTTTCTTTGTAAGGTTGCCTATTTGCTCTATAATTATGTCTAAATGAACTACTAGAACCTCGTTTTCTTTCTTTAGAGCGGAGTTCTTTTTCGCTAATTTTTGATCTGCGGTTTCGCCTGAATCTCCTAGAATGCCTATTTCCTGTTATGTCCATAATATTTTTCTGGGTGTTTCGTTTCCGCTTTCCACTAGTATATCATCCCCGATATCTAGTTTCATATTTGTAGGCATTTTCTATAAGAGAATCCTAATAGAATCGTAAAAGAGAAATCCTATATAAAAAAGATTATAATTCAATGTATTCAATAATTCAGTATTAATAAACACTATATCACATCACACTTTCGCACTTGTCACGTGTGTCGACTTTCACTACACTGTACTAACTTACTCATTCAACTAATTATATTGGCTTCTGTGAGTCTGAAGAAACCTCGAAAGTGTAAATATTTCGGAGCTTAAGGAAACTATGTTTCCCCTCGTTTTCGAGAATGGTGAATACGATGGCGATGATTTAACCTTTTCCGAATTAACCCCCCCCCCCCCCAAAAGGACAAAACCCGCAACCTAAAGGATACGAGATCCTATACAGATAAAACCATTTTCGCGGATGCTTTAAAAATATAAATGGTAATTATATAAATCGAAAATTGTGAATTTTCCAAAATATCTGGAAAACCGATCTTGATATTCCAATTTTGAAAAAAACAATTAATTCGTCTTGAATATACACATCTTTTTTCATGTATAAACAACAAACTTTGTATCTATAACCGTATAAGAAAAATTTTGAGAATTTTCGCTACCCATTTTCGTTTCCCCCATTTTCCACTCTTTTAAGCCCCATTTTTTACAAATATTAATTTTTGCTCCACTTTTCAACCCTTTTTGTACCTCTTTTTTCCGTTCTTATTCATTAATTTATTGCTTTTTTTCTCCCTTTTCCTCATTTTTCCTACATTATATTTTGGGTGAAGAATAGGATTCCAATCGAAGGAAGGTTCTTTTCTTGGTAATTTTCTTCCTACCTACATTTTTTGTCCCACATTTATCCTCAACTAATGTTTTGGCCCTATTTTTTCAATCCTTTATACCACTGATATTTTTTGTCTTATTTTTCCCTTTTTGTCCCACTCGTGTTTTTCGTCCCGTTTTTTCCATATATTATTTTTATGCTGGCACGGGATCTGAGGGAAGCGAGGTTCTTCTCTTAATTATTTTTTTTCTACTTATGTTTTTGTCCCACTTTTTTTCTTCCCCATTTTTCGTTTCTTTTTCCCATTTGTGTTTTTGTTCTATTCTTCTCAATTTTTCCCATTATGCTCCATTTTTATAATTATTCTTTTTTTACACTTTATTTTTTAACAATTATTATTTTTTTCACAATTTTTCTCCATCCGCGTTTTTTGCCCTATTTCCCCCAACCTACTTTTTTCCATACTCTTGTTTTTTACCATATTTTACTCTTTTTTTACAACTATTGGTTTTGTCTCATATTCTATTGTTTTCTCCTACTCTTGTTTTTTGATGAATTTTTTCCCCACCTGTTTTTTTCGTTTTCTCCCCTTTTCCCGCTCTTCTTTTCTACACCATTTATTCCAGTTTCTGCCCCTTTTATGCGCGTGTACCTAATATACATATATTAATATTGTTTACAGGTTTGGAAAATGTTTTAAGGAACATTAGAAATGTAATGAAAGGAAGTGAAATGTATTTATGCAGCGATTTAATGTTGAAAAATAACACGAAACCTTAAGTCTAACCTATTTTATCACTCTTGAGTAACCTGTTGCTGATAAGCGATGTGTGCTCACTTTATTTCATAAATTATGAACTATTAATAGCTACATTTTTAACTCGTTAAGGGTGCCGCTACTGAAAAATTCAATTTTTTCTGTAAAAAGAAAAAATCAAATAGTTGATTTGTGAGGACAAACCTAGCACAGCACACGAAAACTAGAAAACTAGAGTACATTGAAGGATAATGTCAAATCAGAGCGCACAGCCCATTCAGAAAACGCAAAAGGATGAGGATCCGTCGAAAATTGCGATTGGATGGTAGGATTGGTTCCAGACTATCTGCTTCAGTCGAAAAATTTTAAGTAGAAACTTGGAGGCTGGGATTTATTCAGCTCTTGTCCAGCGAGCATCTTTTTGTCAGCGGATTTTTTGCTATTTTTTAAAACTTTGAGAACAAACAATGCATTTTAGTCTAAAATGCTTTAGTACAAAGTTGAAGAGCGTCTGCAACAATAGTTTTCTGCTAAAGGGCGCAAAGAAACTGAATATGCAGGTTTTTCCGATTTTTTCCAGTTTTTGAGGACAAACAATGCACTTTAGTGCAAAATGATATAATGCAAAGTTGTTGTGCATCAAATTACCTACAGCTTTTATTTTATACTTTTTCGCGAATTATAAATAATTTCGCCGCTAGAGGGCGCGAAAAAATGTACATGTAGGTTTTTCTGAATTTTTACAGATTTTGAGGATAAACAATGAACTTTAGTGTAAAATGATACGATGCAAAGTTGTAGTGCATCAAATTACCTACAGCTTTGGCTTTATACTTTTTCACGAATTACCAATAACTTTGCCGCTAGATCTCAAAATTACTGTACTTGTATCCCAGTTCACTATGCTATTGTGGACCCATTAATATTTATGTTTGGCATGTTTGTTCAGGATAAAGTTTTGGACTATTTTCATAATGGCCTTCTGGCACTTTCTAATTCTATTATAGACTAATTTTTCCACGTTATGCTATAATACTAAAAGCCTTTGCTTCTTTTTAGATACAAATGAATTAATTACAAACTTTTTCATATAATGAAATAAAATAACACAAAGAAATACAGTAATGTACCGGGCGCATATTACTTACTTAATGGAGTTTAGAATATAATTCTTACATTGGCAGAAAAGAGCTCGTTCTAACAAGACTAAATTTGTAAAGATCGGTTAAGTAGAATCGGAGTTATCGTCGTTTTTTCATAACAAAATTCCCACTCTTATTTGGATAGTTAGACCAAAACTTTTATTATCAAATACACGCATAATTGTTTTTGTTATTCTTCTTAAATTTTTTAAGATTTGGCTTTTTAAATATATTTAATTCAATAAAGCCCTTTAGCGGTGGACCTACAATTCTATAAATCATTTCCAGGTTTTTCTCGTGGCCACTTTTGCTGAAACAAATTTTTCCAAGACTGTACTACATTTCGATTCGAAGATATGGCCGATGGCCGTTCTTATTTGCCCAGCCGGTACTTAAGACTAACAATCGATCGTGTGCGTAGGTAACACTTCTTAAGTACGATTAGCTTATTTGATAACATTTGAAGTAGTCACTTCACTTTATTATTGTATATTACATACATTTAAAATAAAAAACAATTGCTATAATATTTAAATATTTGTTATTGATTTTTATTTATGTTAATAAAAGATAATAATTTATTATAAAAACCATCTCTTCGATTTGTATAACAACAAATTTAACGATGATTTATCCTTTACTAACGATTGCTGCTATAATAGTGGCTGCATCAGCAACTCCATTATACAATGACACTAACGTTGGTGCCAGTTGTACAATTACTTCCTACTCACAAGTAAGTACCGTAGTTAACAGTTGTACAAACATAGTGATCCAGAATCTAGCTGTACCAGCTGGTAAAACTTTAGAACTTGATTTAAAATCTGGCACTACATTAACTTTCCAAGGAGCAAATACCTTTGGTAAAGGAACTGCATGGGAAGGTCCATTGGTACTAATCAAAGGTAACAAACTTACAGTTAACGGTGCTGGTTCGACACTAGATGGACAAGGTGCTAAATATTGGGATGGTCAAGGTGATAAAGGGTCTAAAAAACCTAAATTTTTTCGAATCCAAGCTACAGGAGGTTCTACTTTCTCAAACATTAAACTGTTGAACTGTCCTCATCAGTGCGTGTCTATTCAAAATTCTAATCAACTTACTTTGGATAAATGGAACATAGATGTATCTGCAGGAGATAAAAACCAATTGGCAAGCAATACCGATGGATTTGACCTTTCAGATTCGGATACTGTTACTATTAAGAATTCTGTTGTTAAGAACCAAGATGACTGTGTAGCTGTTAACTCCGGAAAAAATTATCACTTCACTAACTTACAATGTTCTGGTGGACATGGACTTAGTTTATCTATTGGAGTGAGTAAAACTGATGCCTCTAAGAACCAAGCATCAGACATAACATTCTCAGACTGTACCGTCTCTAATTCTAGAAACGGAATTCATGTTAAAACTCACGTAGACGCTACTACAGGATCAGCTTCTGGTATTACGTATAAAAATATTAAATTATCAGGAATTACCCATTATGGTATAAATATCCAACAAGATTATTCTGGTGGTAGTTCTACTGGTAAAGCTGGTTCTAATATCCCGATTAAAGGATTAACATTAAACTCAGTGACTGGAAATTTATCAGGGAAAGAGTCTGAAGCTGTATATATTCTTTGTGGTTCCGGTGCTTGTTCTGGCTTCAATTGGTCTGGAGTATCTCTAAGTGGAGCATCTAAGTCCAACTCCTGCAATTTTACTCCATCTGGTTTTAAGTGTTAAGAAATTTTGGTTTATGGACTGTCGAAGGATGGGAATTTTGTATAATTTAATTTTATAAAGTATCTTTATTAAATAAATCTATTTTTTTAAATATAAATAATTGTTTCTCTTTTCTAGTTTTATCATTTGTAGTATATGGCACTTAGTTAAAATACACAAAAAAAACCCTTTCATTCATAAAAAATAATAAAAATTCCAATCTGATATTTCAAAAATATCTAAAATTTAATTAAAAATTTAAAAAAAATTTATGAAGAATTTTAAAAACTAGAATCAAAATTTCAATTAAAAATATTGTCAACAATTTTAAAAATGTTAATGAAAGATTTAAATAAAAAATTTAAAAAAAATATCACCGATACAATAAAACAACAAACTTGCATTGCCATGATCAAGAAAATAAAACTATGGGAAATTCTGGAAATACTTTTGACACAAAAGTTGTATGGAATTTGATACTCTACAACATTGCATTAGAACATTTTACACTGAATACATTGTTTATCCTCAAAAACTGGAAAAAGTCTGAAAAACCTACATGCATATTTTTTTGCGCCCTCCCGCGCACAAATTATTAGGGATTCAGAAAAAAGTTTAATACAAAAGTTGTAAATAATTTGCTGCTCTAAAATTTTACACTAGACTATTTGGCACTTACGTGTATAATGAAGTTACTTAATTACCGTTATTCTTTTCAATAGTTTTCCTTAATATTTGATAAATAAAATACAAATATTACAGAACAAATATGGTTTCACCATAGTAGAGGATCTACAAGAGTTTCTCCGCCACCTTCATATTAAATCCCATAAGAAAACGCCAAGGTCCGATCTGGCAAAATTGCGTTAAATTTAAAGAAAATTTAGATAATGATCAGATCTCGAACAGGTCTCAACCAGCTTTTGTCAGGTCTCGTACAGCTCTTATCAAGTCTCGAACAGCTTTAACAGGTCTCGAATGGGTCTCGATCATGTTTGATATGTTTCTGATCTGCGTAACTTGGGGAATGCGGTGGAACTCCGGTGGCCCCATTACACACCATGAAATCAGTAGTAAGCACAGTTTTTATTTCTGGATAAGCAGAGACCAACGAAACAGATAAATTGTTACAGTTGTACTGCATAACTCATATCATCTTGAGGTTCCACGTAAAGGCAAATGATCCATTCTATCATATCAATTTTCGATATGTACATGTTGTTTCAAAATGTTAATTGCCTATTTTGGACCCTTTTTTGTGTATGTGTATTAGCACCAATAAGACCTCTACCAAGGGCTTTCTGGAATTCTTCCAAAGGTAATAAACGCCCTGGACTTTAATATAATATATGCATTAGTAACTGCTACATCAATTAAATGAAAAAAAAAATAAAGCACCATTTTTTACTTTCTTATTTATTTCATATACTCAGCCATATCTGCCACGCCACCTATATATTTATTATATTCTTTTATAACGGTTGGTGGAGCCACAGTTTATTTAGAACCATCCTTCTGTCTCATTTCGACAGATACGATTTTAGTAAAATCATGAAAGTTTGACAAAAAATGATACCTTCCTTATCTCTCTACTTAGTAAACATCACTTTATTGCATTCAATTTGCGCAATCAGATCTTAATGCACCACATGCGTAAATATTGTTCTCTAATAAATAAGTCACAAGAGTCACTGATGAAAAATAATTTGTCAGGTTTTTCATAACATGTTCCGCTTAACCATTTTCCACTTTTCAATATTTATTTTGCCAATATACATTTGAAACTCATAAACATAGCCAGTAGTGGCATCAGCTCGTACCCAAAATTTGTATCGTCTCTTGATTGGTTTTTTAGGCATATACTGCTTTAGAGTCGAACGGCCCTTAAAACAAATAATACTTTCATCCACAGACTGATGCTCTCCAGACTTTTAGAAAGCTGTTCTAACATAGGACGTATAACCTTGACTATCAAATTCTAGAATACCTTATAATTTAAAGGTGCTTAAATGTTAAAAGTTAAATTAAAAACAAAGGTAACATGAGTTCGGCCGTCTGATGGACAAACTTATAGGCTCAGGTTTTACTACAGTCGAGATGAGAGTGAGTTTAAAACTATTCAATAGTAGAAAAAGTCCTTACTCACTTTACAGGCTTATTCACAATTTAAAAAAAAGACAAAATTATTTAATGTTTTGACAAGTTACAAGTAGTTAGTGTGTATACAGATAGCTATAATCAGAAATGAGCACATTAGTGGTATGTTGGTTTGTACTTCTTTAAACAATGAAACAGTTATATAAATGTTGTCCCAAACATAAATTTCTATATACAATGATGTATTACATATGAAAATAAGAAAAATATTTGAGATGGTACCAGGGCCTACATAAAATTCATATATACAGGGTGTCCCACGACGTTTTGACAGTCCAAATTCTCTAAAACTGTTCATATGACATGTATGAAATTTGGCAGATATAAACAGTCGAAACTGATGCTTATATTTATTATAAAATGACTTCCGTTTTTCCTGTCGTTTCGGGTCACGTGACCCCAACATAATTTTTTTAAATGGGACAACCGGTATAATATTACAATTTTGGATATATCATTCAAAAACAAATTCAACGATACCACACTTGTCATCATTGTATTGTGCACTAATGATAATAGTAGCTATTTATTTTTATTAAATTTATTTAAGCAATATTTTGCACTCAAAAGTTTAGATGGCTGTGAAACAATAGTATCAACAACATAGGTTGTCATTCATTATTGTTAGGTGAAATTTATTCAAGAACTGTCATTATTAGTCATATTCTTGTGAAGACATTGTAATAATAAGTAAATAATGCCTTCAATTTTTACTTACGATGAATATGTTAACATGCTACTTATTTATGGAGAATGTGGAAAAACAAAACTCATGCTCAAGGTTTGTATAGAAATCGTTTTCCTCATAGAATAGCTCCAAGCAAAAATACTGTTGTCTATGTCGAACGAAAGCTAAGAACTGGTTCATTTCCAAGCGGTAAAAATCAAGTTCCTCGTCAAAAGACCGCTCAGACAGATGATAATGTAATAAATATTTTGGCTTATCTTCAAGTAAATCCACACACCTCAATACGATTTCTTGAACAAGAATTACAAATAAGTAGAAGTTCAATCCAAAGAGTATTGAAAAATCACAAATACCATCCTTATAGAATACATTTAACTCAAGGTTTAGTTCCTGCAGATCCGGAAAGGAGAATAACTTTTATTGCTGAAATGTTAGTACATATTAATGATGACCCTTTTTTTTTAGAAAATATATTATGGAGTGATGAAAGTAGATTTCATAACAATGGTATTGTTAATCGCCATAATTGTCATTATTGGTCGCAGGAGAATCAAAAGTCGATGCGCGAAACCAATTTTCAAACAGTATGGGGAATCAATGTTTTTTGCGGTTTATTTAACGGTCGGTTGATTGGTCCCTATTTGTATGAAGGAACATTAACGGGGCAAAGATACTTAGATTTTCTTCAAAATACTCTACCAGAAATACTTGAAGATATTCCCTTACATGAAAGGCAAACAATGTGGTGTGGCAGCAAGATGGAGCATCTCCTCACTTTTTTGGGCCAGTTAGAGAATATCTTGACAACAGATTTCCTGAAAAATGGATTGGTCGGAATGGTGCAATTCTGTAGCCACCCCGTTCTCCGGATATTACACCCTTAGATTTCTTTCCCTGGAGTTTCTTAAAAGGTCGAGTTTATGTCACACCCCAGATTGATTTAGATGATTTAAAAGATAAAATAAGACAGGCATGTCGGACCGCAACACCCGCAATGATTACAGCATCACTTACAAGAAATCTTTTAACAAGGTTTGAACATTGTATCAATGTACATGGTCATCAATTTGAACAATTTCTTTAATTACTTGTACTTTTTAATTCCCTATGTTACGTTTTTTGATAAAATAATTTATACAGATGTTCATTTACATAATTGCCCCTATTATCATTACTGCACAATACAATGATGACAAGTGTGGTATCGTTGAATTTGTTTTTGAATGATATATCCAAAATTGTAATATTATACCGGTTGTCCCATTTAAAAAAATTATGTCGGGGTCACGTGACTCGAAACGACAGGAAAAACGGAAGTCATTTTATAATAAATATAAGCATCAGTTTCGACTGTTTATATCTGCCAAATTTCATACATGTCATATGAACAGTTTTCGAGAACTTGGACTGTCAAAATGTCGTGGGGCACCCTGTATATAGAATTCATATTCTACGAAAATTATTTTCTAATCATAGTTTTACACTTAGAATTTAAAGTACTAATAGGAGAAAAATCTAAGGGTAGAACTTTAATATTTATCTCTTTATTTGCAATTATCTTATTTAATAATTTCTTAGGATTATTCCCATATATTTTTAAAAGGACTAGCCATATAGTTATAACATTAAGATTAGCCCTGCCCTTATGAGTAAGATTCATAATCTATGGTTGATTTAATAACAGAATTCATATACTAGCCCACCTAGTACCTCAGGGTACTCCTGCAATTTTAATACCCTTTAAAGTATGTATTGAAACTATTAGAAATATAATTGGTCCTGGTACTTTAGCTATTCGCCTATCTGCCAATATAATTGCAGGCCACTTACTAATCACTCTTCTTGGAAACACAGGCAGTAATTTAACAATTATTATAATTAATATTTTAATCTTGGTGCAAATTCTTCTATTAGTGCTTGAAACGGCCGTTTCAATAACACAGCCCCACAAAAAAAAAGTTCATACACAAGAGAGTGACATATGTATTTCCATGTATTTTTCGACGCTGAATCCGATTCCGTACTCAGAATTGGGTCTACACGTCTGGAATTGGTCCCAGGAGCCGAAAATGGCCTGAAATGCGGTTCCCGGAATAAGGCCAAGTCGACGCTGAATTTTGGAGCTAAAGCCGGATTTGTGCTCGAAAAGTTTATGGCCAACTGAAATTCCGGGTTTGGGTCCGGGAAAATGACCCCTTAGGGCGGGAAAAATCCTGTTTTGGACGTCCCGGTCGCGACTGTGGTATTTTCATGGACTTTCCAATTCTTGAGCTGAGCCTGGCTGTGAAAAGTGTTTGGTGAGGTGAAATTCAGAGTTTTGGTTCGGGAAAATGGCCCATCGGGGCCGGAAAATCATATTTTGGACGTACCAGTCGCAAAAGTGGGATTTTCATGTATTTTTAAATTCTGGTCCTTGAAGTATGCTCAAAAAGTTTTTGGACAGCTGAAATTACTAGTTTGGGTGCGGAAAAATAGCCCATTGGGGCCGGAAAATCATATTTCGGACATACCAGTTGCAATAGTGGTATTTTCGTGTTCTTCAATTCTGGACCTGAGGGACTCGAACAGGGAATTTCACATGGCCATAAACCTGTCAAGCACAGTCTAAGCTACAGAATTAGTACATAAAAATCCTACTGTTGCGATTGGTACGTCCGAAATATGATTTTTCGGCCACAATGGGCCATTTTCCCGGACCCAAACTGGGAATTTCAGCTGAATAAACACTTTTCACACCCAGTCTCAGCTCCAGAATTGGAAAGTCCATGAAAATACCACAGTCACGACCGGGACGTCCAAAACAGCTTTAGCTCCAAAATTCAGCGTCGACTTCGCCTTATCCCGGGAACCGCATTTCAGGTCAATTCCAGACGTGTAGGCCCAATTCTGAGCTCGGGATCGGATTCAGTATCGAAAAATACATATGTCACTCTCTTGTGTATGAACTTTTTTTTGTGGGGCGGTGTTATTTATCAATGATGACGGTATATCGCTCGAGAGAGAACATTCCAGGGACTACATACTATAAAAGTTTCTATGGGAATACAATGAGGAATAATTTTATTTATTATATCTGAAGTTTTTTTTTCCTTTCATTTTTTTGAGTATTCTTTCATAGTTCCTTAACCCCCTCAATTGAAATTGGAATACTATGACCCCCTAAGGGCATCCAGTCATTTAATCCAATTGAAATCCCATTATTAAATACATTAATTCTATTACCGTCAGGATTACCAGTAACTTGAGCCCATCATAGATTAATAGAAAATAATTTTAAACAAACTTTACATCGATTAATATTAACAGTAATTTTAGGAATTTATTTCTCTATTTTACAAGGGTATGAATACTTATAATCTTCTTTTACTGTTTCAGACTCTGTATATGGTTCATCATTTTTTATATCAACAGGATTTCACGGATTACATGTATTAATCGGAACTTCATTTCTATTAATTTGCTTAATCCGACATTTCTTTAATCATTTTTCCTCCAAACATCATTTTGGGTTTGAAGCAGCAGCTTGATATTGACATTTCGTAGATATTGTTTGATTATTTTTCTATCTATTGATGAGGCAGTTAATTTATATAATATAAGCATTATATTTGACTTCCAATCAAAAAATCTAGAAATCTAGTATAAATAATTAAATTTATATTTTCATTATCATTATTAATTATGATAATTTTAATTATCTTAATAATTATTATTAATCTAATATCAAAAAAAACCTCGTATGATCGAGAACAAGTAAGTCCATTTGATTATAGATTTGACCCTAAAACATCTGCTCGACTGACCTTTTCTTTACATTTTTTTTAATTGCTATTATTATTTTAATTTTTGATGTTGCAATTGCTCTTTTATTTATAGTAATTATTACCATAAAAATTTCAAATATTATAAATTATACGATTTTAACATTACTATTTATTTTGATTTTACTTATAGAAATTTACGATGAATGAAACCAAGGAGCTTTAAATTGAATAAACTAGGATAATAGTTAATTATAACATTTAACTTGCATTTAAAAAGTATTGAATAAATCAATTTACCTTAAATATAAAGCTCATGGCGTTTGTTGAAGTTAAATTTAGAAACATTTACATAACTTTATCAATCAATATCTTAAAAAAGAAAGTAAATTAACACTTATCAGTTCTCCTTCGTTGATAACGGTGAAGAACTACTCTCTAAGCAGTCGTATCACAGGATGGATTTGTCTCTTCCCAAAGACAGATTTAAACTAAGGGTATCCACGCCTAAGAGTATTCGTCCAAACATCAATCCATGAACCACTGAAGGCAAAACCTTAACGTTTAGCAGAAACGTTCCATGCAAAACAAATCATAAATGTCCAAAGACTAAATATCCAGTACTAACCAAAAAAAAATACTAAAAACCAAATCCGAGATTACAATCTGGACTTTACTTTAAAACGTATTGCCTTGGTAGCAAATAAAGACCCATGATTTACAAAGTAATGTAAATAAAAAGCAAGTACATACTGTTATTACTTAAAAGAACGAATGTTTATTTTTTTATAAATCAAAAATGATTTATACCAAAAAAAGTATGACTTATCTAATACAAAGATAAAAACAACAAAAAATTGTTTAGATGAAAAAGATATGGAAATTAATTTATATACATACCTACTTTTGGGAAGAGTTATCCAAACCAGAGCGTCACAAAAACGATGCAAAATTCCCCAACGGGTTAACGCTTCAAAGCCTGCCAATATCCAAATTTCACTAAGAAATATCCTAAAATACTAGGATAACCGTCAAAAGCGTTACTTCTAGGGTCCCAATTATTATCCCTCAGAAGAGAATGGCGAAAAATACCACAAATATAAATGGAAACCACTACACACGTTTTTCTTGAGAGCGCTCTTGAGATGAACCACTCAACAGTCGCTAGTCATCTCTCCGTCAGACAAATGACAACCCAGACACATTCCGACGTTGCCAACCATCGACAAAAATCCACAAACCATTCTTCCCAAAAAGGAAACTGAAATATATCCATAATAACATTCACTAAAATACACCAAAATAAGAATAATAATTGGTACTGAATTGAGAATTTCAAAATTTACAATAATACCCAACTTATTTCTCTAAACAAAACTGAAACCTATAAACGCAAAAAATTGACATGCAGTATCGAACTACCCTACCGTCAAATACGGTAGTTCGAACCGTGATAAAAACAAATGTAGTTCAAGTAAAATTCAAGGACAATTCTCAGCTGGAATTATAACAAATCACATGGAAATTAACTTTAAAACAAAAATAATTAAAATCGAAATCGAAAATCTAAATGTAAATGATAAAGAAAAATTGAAATGAAATAATATAGAGTGGAATATAATGTATAAATATATGTCCTTATAGACATTCAAAAGTATAAATAATTGTTACTGAAGACAGCCATCTGCACCGCTATTTAAGATACCAGCACCAGGGCTAATCAAATGCATGGAGCTGAGAATTCGATATATAGAGATAAACAAGGTTAGTTTTAGAATTTAACAATGTTTTTAACAATTGTTTACTGTAAATCTCAAATAATAACGTGCGGTGAAATTCGACAGTCACAGACATATTCTATAAATTTTATCGTAATTTGCTGTTTCTCTATTTTGCTGAAGAGCATTACACAGCCCCACAAAAAAAAAGTTCCTTATGGCTCTTAGTAGGCCATCTAGGTTGACGTTAGCTTCTAACCTTGCACACTCCTCATTCAACTATCTGAAGGTTCCCAGTGTCGTGCTCGAGCCTGCGGCCTCCTGGTTTGGGGCGGGAGGGGGTGTGTTTCTTCTGCTTCTTAGTGGTGGGAAATCTTGTTCACTAGGGTCTTGTGCTACTTCATCTAGTGTCCGTCTTCTTGTTGTCCTGCCGCGAGGGTTGGAGTTTACGTCTTCTGACGGCTGATTTCTATTTCTGCTCCATGCATTTACTGCGGGTGGTGGTGCTGGCATATATCTCTGCCCTTGTGGCTTTCTTCTTTTCTCCAGGATGCCCACCTTGTCTTTGTAGACCTTGCATAGTACTGAGTTAGCGGGGTGCGCTTCGCCACAGTTGATACATTTCGCCGGGTCCTCTCTCGGTTTCCGGCAGTCTCTTGTCCAGTGCTCTTCTGCGCACTTGAGACATGCCGGACTCCTATTGCAGTTCGAGGCGGCGTGCCCCCATAGCTGTTATCTGAGGCATTGGATGATTGGTTTTTGTGATTTGCGCATTTCCACATTTTTTTGTATATAATATGTACCTGATGTGTTTCTTGAGGTACTGCATGGTAACCGATGGATCCGTGGTGACCATATAAAGTGGTCTGAGTTTTGTCCTTATTCTGAAGACTTTTCTCACCGGTACGTCTTGCTGCGTTAGAGCTTCTTCTACCTCCTCAGTACTAGGCTCGTCTTTTTATCCCTTAACGAATACGAGTGGTGTGGGACATCCTGTAGATCCTCCCTTAATTTGTTGTGGTCGTCTACCTCTTTAACAAATATTAGCGTGGAGTTAGAAGTGTGCTCTATATGAAACTCCCCTTTTAGTGTAGCCCTTAGTTTACCCACCATCTCTGCGGGCGCTCTACCTAACCAGCACTTTTCCACGCTGCTACTGGAGCTCATTCATACATTTGTTCAAACTTATTATTTAATCCAATCACGTGTCACGTTTGGATGATATAAACTATTTTTTCTGCAATGAGACACTCGTCTTAAATATACCATAGATAGATAGCGATAAAATATAGTTTTAAATTCAAATCTGAAAAATCTACTGAATTTTACAGCGGACGTAAATATTAATATTTTGCACTCTATTTCTTTTGATCGTTTTATAATAAAAAAATATATCGATTTCAGTTTTAAAAAAATATCGAACCTGTCTAATATCAATTCAACTGAAATTCCACCAAACACCTTCATTTTTCTTAAAATTCTACTAATTCAGTTGGAAATTTATTAAAAACGGTAACCCTGTAAAATGTGTGAATACAGCGCAGCAGCGGGCCAGGGGCGAACTGTTCATGGCTACTGACGTCACCCGTCTAGTCTGGCGCACAGGTACCGTTTTTCAGCCTCTCGCCGATCGTTGATTTTAAAATGCTTATAGCGGACGTAAATATTAATATTTTGCGTTCAAATTTTTTTTAATCGTTTTTAAATAATAAAATCTCTCGATTTCAGTTAAAAAACGAAAATGTCGAACCTGCCTATTGAATTATTTATAAAAGAGTTCTTTTTTGTATTATATGCTGTATAACCTTATATTCATAAATCACAATAGACGAGACTTCAGTTGGTTCACTACTGATATGGACATTAATTATTATTATTTTTATTTCAAATCTAAATACCTGTACAAAAAACAAAAGGAAACTTAAATAAAAAAACTAACTATTCGATTATTCTACAAATAATGTAAAATCAATACAATGCTCCAACAAATTAAACATTTTCAGGGTTTTTTAACCATGCAAGCTGTTCTTCTTGAATTTTTGTTCTTTTTCTCCTGTCTTCCAATTCTTAAGTTCTATTAAGACATCATTCTTCTTTTTGTAAGGAATTATGTTCCGCTTTCTCTTGTACGTTCCAGCACTAGGAGTAACAACCTGTTCTAGAATGCTCATAGCAACTCCAGATGTATTTTTTTTGCTCTGAGATTCAGCAGCATTAGGTGGTAGAAAAGATTTTGATATGGATGCTCGCAAATTCACTATTATCTAAGAGAAATATTGGCATGATATTAATCTTTTTCCCAAAAATTTCATTAAATTCTTCCTCATACTCAAATATCTTCCTGCCCCTACCAGTTTTACTATTGTTATCTACTGTTTTTTTATAGTTTCTTTTTAACACCTTAAACTTGTTTTCCCACTTTGATGCACTTATTAAACAGGTTTGATAAGTCCAACGAAATGATTTCAAATGATTTAAATTCTTAATCTCTCCTGTTGCCACTTTTGGTTTGTATTTTTTGTATAACTCTATGAGTGAATTTGTCCTCGTTTTGTTAAAAACATATCAGATATTTCTGATCCTAAAAACAAAAATAAACTTTATTTCAGATACAGGAATGAAAAATTATTAAGTATCAATAAGGTAAATGCCTATCGAAATTACTTACCACACATAGTTTGTATTTTTTTTAGATTAATATATTATATACAATAACCAATGAAATAAATATAATATAAAAACAATAAAATAAAACAATTAGAAACCTCGTGGTTAGGTTCTAGAAACCTAACCCTGTGAAAACAAATCCATAACCTTTCACTATAGTGTACTTATCATCCCTAGTGTGAATCTGTTGGATGTCGCGCTCTTTTCGTGGTCACACGAAAGGCATTTTATTGTCAAGCTCATCACGTAAAATTTGCATGTCAACAATAATATAGGCATAAGTATTTGTATGTTAGTTTAGCGTGTCAACAGTATTGTGCGGGTATTATATATTTTAAAAATGTGCAGAAAAGGGTTAAGTAACGCAGAACGTGAAAAACTGATATACGAGAGTAGGGATAGTGAGGTAGACGATAAAACTGAGTTAGAAAAAGATTCCGACACAGACAATGAGTCTGACGACAGTGTGTGCGATCCTTATTAAAGCCCCACAAGATGTTGAAGTCGCTAAAAATCTCCTTCTGACAGTTCACATGACAATATATAAGATGTCAATTATCACTGATCAGAAAGCATGCGATGCGATGCGATGTAGAGAGGTAATAGTAAATAATAAGTTAATAAACCATTTTGTATTGCAAGAATAAAATTAAAGTTAATCAAGTGGAAGCCTAAATATAAAAATCATCATTAGATGCAGATTTGATGAAAATTTGTAGAGAGCCAAATGCCGGTAATTTTGTTGCACCCACTAAAATGCTAAGAGTAAAACCTCCAGACTTTACACGTCCATTTTGTCCTGGTTTACAGCAAGTGGTAACTTATAGTCGCACAATTGATTTACATAACATTTCATAAATTATTTTTAGGGCCCTTTGAAAATACCAGTAGAGTTAACAAGACCATTTGATTCGGCACTTCAAGATGTGGTAAGTAGTATATTTATTGTGATATCACATTTTTTCTAACCAACAATTTTTTAGCTTTCTTTAGAAACGACAGACGGGATCTAGATTATGTTATTATCCCAGAAGGCGAAACTCTGGAAGGCAAAAATGTATATAAATGGACTACTGAATCCAAGAAAACAAGAAAAACACCTGCGATAAATTTTGTCCACCTAATGCCAGGTGCCACGCCCAAAGCAAGGAATGTTTTGGTTCCTCTATGTATATTTCAATTTTTTTTCCCGAGACAATAAAATAATTGACTACACCAATTAAGAAATCAATAGGGTTAATAAAAAATACAAAGTTGCAAAAACGTGTCAGAACTCAATTAAAAGAATTGAAAGCACTATTGAGTATTTATATAATTTGCGGCCATGAGGGACAATCATTTGTCATCTAAAACAATTTTTGATACTACCTTTTATGGGGCAACTATGAGTAAAGTTTGATGATAAGACAACTAGGGATGAAAGAAGGGCAGTTTCAGTATTTGCTCCTATATCCGAAATCTGGAAATAATTTATTGAAGTTTGTCATATCAAATACAAACCTAGTTCATATGTCACCATAGACGAACAACTAGTTGGATTTTGAGGCAAATGTCCTTTTCGGATGTACATATTAAATAAACCCCTAAAATATGAACTGAAACTAAATGACATTTCAACTAAATATGAGATGGCCCAAAAAGCGCTACAAATTTAATGTCGAAGCAGGGACCGCTTTTATGGTGTATCAAGACCGCTGATAACCGAAATTGTGAAATAAGCCGATTCCGAGGAGGAAATTTTAACCGACCATTCTAGAGAGCCGAAACTGCTGCAGAAGGTTTCATGAGGGCGATATAAGCCGAAATCTGTCAAAATCGCTGACCTGTGATTATTTCAGATTGTCCATTTTGCTCAAAGAGAGCTTGAATGCCTTCCAAACATGTCCAGAGGCCGAAATACAGCAAAATCCGTCAAAAACCACCGATCTGTCATTTTGCACAGACTGTAAAAGGATACCGAGTTACCATCTGTTTAATAGGTTTATGATGACATAGAATCGATTAACGATATCCGTTTACCAATCTGAGAAGCCCTTCTCGATATACAAGGATCTAGCCATAATCTAGTCCTTGAACAAGAAACCACGAAGAATTCCAAGTCATACAGCGAGACAAACAGACTTACGAATGCGCTGAAGCAATTACTTCCACTTAGTAACCAATAAAGATACTCTTTTCCGTTCATTTCGATTTTTTGTGAGTCTTAGTAGCAAATACGTGGGGCGGCAAGTAAAGTCTGCCTTACTAGCCGACAATAAGTTAGTCAAGCCTATGACGAACCCTGGAGTACTTTATCTCCACTGACGCTGCCCTGAACAAATAGCCGTCGCACTATAAATCGAAGGTGGCGCGAGAGGCAATTGAAAACCTCGACTAAGTTGCTAAACTGATCGGTTTACGACAAGTGCATTGTTTGACCTGGAAAATATCGGGAAAACCTACAAGCACATTATCTTTCGCACACCCTAGACTCGAAACTGTTGGGAATACTGGAAAATGTTCGATACAAAAAATAACATAAAAAAATCAGCTGTGTCACCCCAGAACTTTGCCTTTAGTTACAAAATAGTAAGCATTACATTAATTTTAAATAGCAAGCCGATGGTAAAAAAGCCTAAATGTGTATATTTTTCGCCCCCTATGGGGAATTCGAAAAAAAGTTAAACAAAACAGTTAAAGGAAATTTGGTGTTCTACAACTTTGCACTAGAAAATTTTGCACAAAAGTACGTTATTTGTCCTCAAATTTGGCAAAACTACTGAAAACCTACATGAACATTTTTTGCGCGCCCTCTAGTGGCGCAACTATTGGAAAATCGTATGATACAAAAATTGTAGAAAATTTTATAATCGAAAACTTTGTACTATAAGATTTTGCAATTAAGTGTTTTGTTTGTCTTTAAAATTTAAAAAAAGGCAAAAACCTTACATGTGTATTCAACCAATGTCGGTCTTGAGGACCTTCTACTGTACCAAAATAAACCAAAAACTAATAATCCCATTCAAGGCACACACCAAGCCTTCACACCAAATTTCAGCTTGATTGGTCAAACGGTATGGCAGTTATCGTGGAATATTACACACAGATACACAGACACACAAACACACAGACACACAGATAGACCTTACTCTGAAAATAGTTTCAATCTTCTTGGGGTACCTCAAAGTGGATATTTCCATCTACATCTCGAATTTTTGAATTTTTTTTTGCTTATTCACTAATGTTTCCCTTTGATGGAAGCAGGAAAGTAAAAATGGCGAAAAGCCTAAATGTGTATATTTATTCGCCTTCTAGTGGCGAAACTATGGGAAATTTCAAATAAAGTTAAATATAAAAGTTAAAGGAAATTTAGTACTCTACAACTTTGCACTATAACATTTTGCACAAAAGTGTATTTTTTGGAATTTGGAAAAACTAAGGACAACCTACATGCATATTTTTTGTGCGCCCTTTAGTGGCGTAACTATTGGAAATTCTGAAAAAAGTTTGAGACAAAAATTGTAGGAAATTTTATGCTCTAAAATTTTTCACTACAATATTTTGCACCAAAGTATATTTTTTGTCCTTCAAATTTAAAAT
Source organism: Neocrepidodera transversa (assembly GCA_963243735.1). Classification (NCBI taxonomy): domain Eukaryota; kingdom Metazoa; phylum Arthropoda; class Insecta; order Coleoptera; family Chrysomelidae; genus Neocrepidodera; species Neocrepidodera transversa. The sequence goes on along the minus strand of OY725344.1, from coordinate 25,569,300 downwards.
AGGTAAAAATCTTAGATGTTTATTCAATCAATGTCGATCTTGAGGACCTTCTACTGTACCAGCTTAAACCAAAAACTAACGGTCCCATTTGAAGCACACATCAACCCTTCATACCAAATTTTAGCCCGATTGGTCGACAGTTATCGCGGAAGATTACACACAGACATATAGACACATAGACACACAGACACACAGACAGACCTTATTCTGTAAATGGGTTCAATCTTCTTGGGGGACCTCAAAATGGATATTTTCATCGATATTTCGAATTTTTTTTTGCCCGTTCACTATACTTTCCCTTTGATGGGACCGGGAAAGTAAAAATGAAATAAATTAACAAACAAAATCCAAAGAGTAGCTTATTGAATAACGTATAGAAGACATTGACCTAATCAATATAGATGAAATAGAAAAGCAGCACTTAAGATCAACAGATAAATTTCTCAAGATGAGTTAGGTTAAAAACAACTTTAATTTATTATTATTAAATAATCCTGATTAGATAAGATTTATTTGATGATAAAACAAGTTAATTTGAAGAAATTATAAATGCATCGAAAATGATAAGATACATATTTTATTTGTTATTTTTTAATTAAATATTTTTATAATTAATTATCAGTGCTTGAAATTTTTTCTCAATACAATGGTGTATTTTTATGTAATCTACACAAATATCAAATAAAGTTTAATTTTTTGAGTAAACATTAGAACATTAATAAAAATATAGAGTGCTAAGTTGGAGATATTAAATTTCAAGAATATACTATATGATGCTAAATATAGATTCATTATGATTAGAAAAATAGTGAATTTTTGACATTTTTTCGAAATTTTTAAATACTAGGTTTTTGTTTATAGAATTTTTTAAAATTTTTAAAATTTTTTAAAGTTTCTGAAACTCAAAATTTTTAGTTTTTACAATTATTGGCATTTTGAAATTTAAATTGTTTTTTTTTTAAATACCGATCAACTAGAAACTGTACCAATTTTTTGTTTTCTTTAAAGTGCCTTTTTTAATTTTTGAAATTTTATAAATTTTCAAATAGAGTTATAAAATTTTTGACGTTCTAAAATTTTAATGTTTTGTTTCAATACAATGTAAAACTGCATTTGATACATTTTTTTTGAATCTTTGTAGTTTTTTAATTATTATACTTTTTGACGTTTTTTTTTTAATCGAACGGGTTATCCATATGTCAAATGTGGTAAAAATGTTTTAGGTCAAATAAAAGTAAGTACCACAACATATGATAATTGACTTAGTCAATAGTAGGCAACTAGTTCCGGCTCAATAGCCATCATCAGGTCTAAAAGGTTAACAATCAATATACAAAAGGGAAAACATTTTTATAAAAATTAACATTAAGTAAAAAAATGTTTTTAACTTACCTAGCGATCAATTTTACATTTATGCAAACCACCGTGCGATTGTTCAAGTATATTAATGATTGAACAAAATTAGGTGTGGTACGTGGGTATACATAACTTAAATTAATATATTGACAAAAGAACTAAAAATTAAATACCAGCCAGTACATGAGAAAATATTAAATTTAATAAGTGGTGTGGACACGATGGTTCCAAACGTAATAAAATTTTTGAATTCACCCGCCTTGGGGTCGATAAGTATTTATGTGCTCCGACATAGTAAGTACAGATGGTTTTAACATTAAGAGTGATAACGATGAGCGACCGACAACTTGATACAATCTATTACAACAGATGGAAATAGTGACAAATGACAATTGACGTATTTAAAATAAGCGAATTTGCGAAGGTAACAGTATTAGACCAAAAAATGTAAAAAATTATTTTGCTTACTTATTTTTACCCCTAATTTCAGTCTTGTAAATAACTGTTCTTGTTTACTATCATCCTAATCTAACTGTATCTTCCATTGTCGATGCAATTCGACCTTGATCTTGTCCCCGATCTTGTCCTTGATCTTGTCCTTGACTTTGACCTTAACATTGGCTTTGACATCGACCTTGTCTGTAGGTTAGTAGCGCCATCTATTAGGTATTAATCATGAGCCCGTATTACTCTAGCTCATCTACTTGGCCTTTTCCTTCACTTAAACCCTCACAATTTTCTCTAACTAGGTCCTGCACTCAATCTCATACAAGTAAACAGGGTGTTTTATTGGGAAACGGAAATACTTAAAACACGAATAGAAGTCACCGAGGCGGTTCTAGATATACCACATTTATTGGCTCTGGCGGCCTTTGTAACCGACATACGGTGTTTTATCAATTTTGCTAATTTATTAGTTTTGATAATGTTTCTTATTCAGAAACCAAATGAGCTAGTTACTAATTACAAGAAAAATCCAGGTCCGGATTAACAAAAAAATAGAAAGCAATTGTGACTTTGAAACAACACCCTGTATATTGAAATTTTCATAATCTAGTTGCATATTTAAAAAGAGCGAAAAAAACTAAATTAAAAAGTGCACTTTAAATTTTTGCGCAGACAATTTAACTATTCAAATTTTGAACTTGAAGTGAAGTTTTTAAGAACTTATAGATTAAAAAGTGGTCGAAGCGATTTAATGATTTTAAATGATTTTAAATAAAATAGACAGGTCCGTATTTAAAAAATAAAGTTGATGGTGGCCCCGAAGAGACAAAACGTCGCGGAATAATCAAGTGTGATATATCGTTGAATTTAGTATTCGCAGCGATTTAATAATATGATATAAAATAGACAGGTCCGTATTTAAAAAGATAAAGTTGATGGTGGCCCCGAAGAGACGAAACGTCAGATTTAAAATTTAACTGCGGCAGTTTATAACGATGTTAGAATACAACAAAAACTTTTAATAAAGTTATCCCAAATTTTGTATAATAACCGAGCTTTGCCAAAAAAACCATTTTCAACAAATTCGGATTTTGTCGTTTAACTCCGGAACCAATAGGAATATTTTAGGTTTCAAAAAATTGTTTTGTCTATTTTTATATTTCGCACATTTTTCCCCATTTAACCGTCTTTCTAGCGTCTACCATTTACGAGATAGCAATACTGTCCCTATTAAAAAGTAGCCACCCTGTATTTCCCATGCTTCTTGGGATTAATCTATTCAAGCTGGTATGTTGTATGAATCTACATACTATACAGATTCGTATCCAAACTTAAATCTAGCTACCCATGACTTTATCAGAAGATCATTATTAATGTTAGATAATTTAGATCATCCTTGAATTTCTTTTCATTATTGTTAGTTACTTATGTGTTAATTTACAAAAATTCCTCTTCAATTTTCTAATGAAGAATATGCTGATTATGTCTATTTATGGTTTTTGTAATGGGAATGGACTGGTTGCAAGAAGAGAGTACGGAAGACGATTTCCTGGTCGAAGAGTACCAAATAACAAAACATTTGGGGTATTTTTTAATTACATGCGTAAACATGGACGGTTCCCAACCGTAATATTGAACGAACACCATGAAAGGAGACATATATTGACCATGCTGCTGTAAACACGTGTATTAACGAGCTCCTGAAATTTGCACAATTAAGAGGTATTTTACGATATATTTAGTAACAAGTTGTATTTGAGGTGAAGTGTAACTGCAGTAAGTGTAGAAGTGCATTACTTAATACAAAAAATCTGTTGTTAATACAGAATTTTGATTAATTAGAATTAAATATAAAAATTCCGAGGCCTACAGTGTTGTCGGCTTGATTAGCAATAATATCTAAAGGAACACGCAGTAACAGTGTGAGTCAAGAAGTAAAGCAAATCACCATAGATGACAGCGCACTGGATGCATTAGTTGAGAAGTTAGTTCCAATAATTAATAAAAGTTCGAATAAATTTGATGAAACTATGTTGGATGCATTAGTGGGAAAACTTGTGCCAAAAATCAGTACCAGAATACAAGATGAAATGGAGAAACTAAGCAAGACTTTAGATGACCAAATAAATAATGTGGTAATGAAGTTAACATCTATTGAAACATCCACACATAATAATGTAAAAGAAATAAAAATACTGGAAAAGAACCTAGACAGGTTAGAACAACATTCAAAAATGACATCCTTAAGAATGGTTGGAGTAGGTGAAGAAGCAAATGAAAATGTACTTGGAAAGATACTAAAATTAATAAATGAAGATTTAAAAATAAGATGTGACGCTATAGAAATTTGCAATTATTATCGCATGGGTAAAGCGAATGACTTGAATTCAAAACCTAGAACAATCATAATAGACTTTGTTACAACTCTTAAGCGAAATGAAGTGTTTCATTCCAAGAAAGAACTAAAGGGGAAAAACATATATATAAATGAGAATTTGATAAATAATCAATATCAACTATATATTGCCGCAAAAAGAAAATATGGACGTAATGTTTGGACCAATAACGGAAGAATTTATGCTAAACACGGCAACGTGTTGAAATCAATTATGGGTGAAGCCGATCTACTAGATTGAATGGAAAAAAAGTGGTTCTGATAAAATACATACACTATTTTCTTATTAAAAACATTACTGGAATTAGTTTGTTTATTGGTTAAGGCCGGATCACACTGAGATTTTTATTATAATTATTTTGGTTTAATTTTAATTTTAATTTATGCATATTAATATTGCAATTATCTTTCCAGAAAATTTCTTATAATATATTACTTTAATAATTCAAAATATTTACTCTTATGTTAAGCTCCACTCTAATTGTTTTCTTTTCTTTTTTTATGATATATGTAACTTTTTGAGCTCGTTTTCCGCTGATACATGTCAGATATTATAAGTGTCTATTTACAAAATTGTAGGGGTTTGAATACTAAATGTCATGAATTTTTTAGGAATTCTTTAAATGCAGAGTTTGATATAATTATTGCAGTCGAGACTTGGCTACAGGAGGGTGTTTGGGATGGAGAGCTGGTGGATGGTGGTCTATTTAATTTGGTGAGATCTGATAGAAATTTAGAATATACAAATAAAACTAAAGGCGGTGGAGTTTTGATTGCCGTTAAAAAAAATTGGAAGATATTAAAAGTAGTAAAAAATAGTACGTCATTTGAAGCTATTATAATCGAAGTCAAGGTAAATCGTATAAAATACTGTTTTTGTGGGATATACATCCCTTCGGGGAGCTCGATACAGGTGTATGAATTAGCATTAGATTTTTTTCAAAATAATATTGTAAATATGTCTAATACATACATCTTTGGAGATTTTAATATAAGGGAAATAATAGGCACTACATCATAATAATGGTACAAACCATATTCTTAGCACTTTTCATGACTTTATTGATTTTAATTAGTGTAAATTGTATAATAATATTACAAACTTTCAAGGGAGAACATTGGACTTAGTTATCGGTTCAGAAAATAATTACAATAATTGTAAAGTAAATAGAGATACTTCGCCATTTGTAAGTGAAGACTTGTATCACCCTGCTCTGAACATTACTATTAAAATTCCTGGATCTAAAAAATTGGACATGAAAGATCAAATAATCACAAGATATAACTATAAAAAAACAGATTTCCTTAGATTAATCGAATGTGTCAAAACTGCAAATTGGAAGAGGGTTACGGAAGAAAAAATCGATGTAAATCTAGCTTTAGATATATTTTATACAATTTGGAACGAAATCGTAGATAAATGTGTACCTAAGTCTACCTATTACAAAAATTCGAAAACTTTTAAGGTATGGTTTACAAATGAAATTAAAATAGCGTTAAAAGAAAAAGAGAAATATAGAAAGTTAAAAAATGTGTCAATTTATTATCTTGATAAATATAGAGAACTAAGGACAAAAGTAAAAAGATTAATTAAATCGGAAGAATATAAGTATACAAAGAAAATTGAACAGAATATTAACTCAGATGTAAATCAATTTTGGAACTATGTTAAAAGCAAAAAATCTAACACCGCGAATATTGGTAGTTTTATGTATAATGGACAGCAAATTGCAGATAATAATACAGCAGAAGCGTTTGGTAATTTCTTTTCCTCGGTGTATGCATTACAAAAACCTTCGTATAATTTAAAATTCGATCAAAAACGAACAATGATATATTTACATTAAATGAAATTACGGACTTGGATTTTAATACCGCTGTAAAAAGATTAAAACCTAAAAAGAGTGCAGGAGTGGATGAAATTCCCCCGTATGTATTGAAAGCTTGTTATGAATGGTTGAAAAAACCGCTTCTGCACATTTACAATCTAATTATAAGGTCTAATGTGTTCCCACAGATATGGAAAACAGCCGTGGTAACACCAATTTATAAATCAGGAAATTCTATAAATGTTGAAAATTATAGGCCTATATCAATAATGTGCGCACCGGCAAAATTATTTGAGCACATACTTTATAATAGACTGTACCACTTCACTGAAAAATATATAGTATCACAACAACATGGATTTGTAGCACAAAAATCAACGAATACAAACCTATTTCTTTTTACAAATTATGCTTACGAAACATTAGAAAATAAATCTCAACTCGATATCGCGTACACAGACTTCAGAAAAGCATTTGATCAAGTAGATCATGATGTCTTACTTATGAAACTAGGTAGGTATGGTTTAGCTGATAATTTCTTAATTTTACTGAAAAACTACTTGCAGAACAGATTTATTGTAGTGAAACACAATGGTAAAACATCTAGAAAATTTGAGGTAAATTCCGGTGTTCCACAGGGTTCTAACCTTGGTCCCCTCCTATTTGTACTTTTTATCAACGACCTACCCTCCGTCTTAAGGTATTCAGAGTGTCTATTATTTGCAGATGATCTGAAGATTTTCAGACGGATAGAAACAGTTACAGACTGCGTTATGTTACAAAAAGACATAAATAGAATTTTTACATGGAGCTTCGAGAACAAATTATTCTTTAATATTAATAAATGTTTTATCTTAACAGTAACTCGTAAAAAAGAACCATGTCATTTTAACTATGAAATGGATGGGCGAAATCTGGAGCGCTGCACTGAAATAAAGGATTTAGGCATTATATATGATAGTACACTTTCTTTTGCTAAACATATAAATAATATGGTAAAGTCTGCAAATAGACTCTTGGGATTTATAATTAGACAAACTACGAACTTTCATAATATAGACAGTCTTAAAGTTTTGTACTACAGCTTGGTAAGAAGTAAATTAGAATTTGGCTTATATATATATGGTTTACTGAATATCAGACAACATTATTTCGGCTTGAAAAAATACAAAACAAGTTCTTGAGATATATTTATTTCAAAAAATATCATCACTATCCCGACTATAAAATAATAAGAACGAGGTATCTTAGAGAAGAATTTAAAATTCTGTCTCTTGAAAACAGACGAGGACTTGCAATATTATTATTTTTACACAAAATTATTAACAATAAAATTAACTCGCCCGAAATACTATCATTAATAAGATTCAATGTACCACCCAGACGCACCAGATCTATATTAATGTTTAATATTCCACTGAATCTCACCACCACCAGATCTCCTCTTGTAAGCATCCTTCGACTGGCAAATAGTATTAATCTCTTGGCTAACCTAGACTGGACATTGCCACTAAACAGTTTTAGAAAGATTGCATTAAATCAAATAATAAATTTATCTATTTAAAATGATTAATCCATTTTTGTGTACAAACCCTTATACTTTGTATGTAGCATATTTTGTATGATACAATTATCACTATTTTTTTTTAAATTATTTTTTTTATGTATATTTTGTTCTGATATCCATGTAATTAGGCCCTTGATGGCCTGTTTGGATGAAATAAATAAATAAATAAATAAATATTGCAATGGAAGAAAATATTTTAAATACAGTTCAAAACAATCCGGAAATTAGCACCAGAAGGATTAGTAATGCCTTAAATATACCTCATACCACCGTTTGGCGTAGATTAAAAAAACATCGCCTGCATCCTTATCACATACAACAAGTACAGAGATTGGAGAATACGGATAATGTTCCTACAACGAATTTTAGTAGATGTATGCTACAGAATCCGCGAATATTAAACAGATGCCTGTTTACCAATGAAGCCCAATTTACGCGTGACTGTGTCTTCAATTCAAGATACTATCATACCTGGGCAACAGAAAAACCCTTTCTTACTAGACGACACATTCACAACATAAGTTTTCCGTTAACATATGGTGCGGTGTCTTTGATAATAAACTAATTGGGCCCTACATTTTACCTGCACGACTAACTGGCGAAGTGTACTTGGAATTCTTGGAAAATATGCTGCCAGTTTTACTATATGACGAAAATGTACTTTCAGTACGATGGTGCGTCGCCTAATTATAGGCTTATCGTTAGAGACTTTTTAAATATCAATTTTGGTAATGTCTGGATCGGCCGAGGCGGCCCTCATAACTGGCCTCAAGATCACCTGATTTTAATCCCATAGATTATTATGTCTGGGGTCATCTAAAATCACAAGTGTATTCATGTGAAATAAATACTCGAGATCAGCTTATTAAAAGAATACAAGAAGCTAGCAGGGTAATAAAGAACAATCCCAATGTAATTCGAAAATCAGTTCGAAATATTTTAAAACGAGCAAGGAAATGTATAGACCAAAATGGAGGACCTTTTGAGCAATTGTTATATTGTATCTTTTTAATTTAGTATAATAGTTTTGTTAAATTCTTGTATTTTAACACAATGAAATTATTTTAACTGGAATGAAATCGACTTCCTTTACTAATACATAAAAAAAACATAACACAATACCAATTTTTAATACATGCATACAGGGCGTTTAAAAAACTGTTCAAAAGTGACAAGTAGGGACCTGGAAAATACAAACTGGATTGATCTACAGCTATAAAAAGAGAAATCTAGTTAATAATTATTTAGTAATTTTAAAATGAGTATGGATTCAATAGTTTTAATAATTTATTATTAAAAGTTAATAATAGCCACTTTTTAGTCTCTAAGTTCTTAAAAATTTCACTTTAAGTTCAAAATGTGAGTAGTTAAATTGTCTGCGCAAAAATTTAAAGCGCACTTTTTAATTTAGTTTTTTGCGCTCTTTTCAAATACGCAAATATATTTTGAAAATTTCAACAGACTAGGCTGACTAGTAATTTTGTCTTAAAATACATAGTGTGGCTAATCTGTTTGGATGTGTCTACTCGTCAATTACCAAGTTTAAAAAGTAGTTAATTATTTGAACATAATATGCATAACAAATATAACTACAGTGAATATAATTTGACATATTCCAATCTATTACTAAATATTTATTATTCTGAAAAAAGGTAGGAAAACTGTTGAAAATTTAGAATATCTATATCGTTTATTCTAACTTAAATTAGTATCAATAGACACTACCATTTTTGACGAATTATTGCTAGAAATTGTGCAGATTTAGTGAGTTTTTTTTTCGCCAACTCAGGGTTTATCAAAAAGTTAAAAGAAATCTTGGATGGACTGTAGTATTCTTTGAACATACATGCTGCGCTATGATGACAGCGTACTCTGTCATTGATTAAAGTATGTCGAAATTCAAAAACGACCAATCATTGACTGAGTACGCTAAACCGCCCCGGTCCTTCCAAACAAGTAACCTACATGCCGCAACTAGCGTAGTGTATATTATGTAAGATAGTATTCTATACATTTTCTTTGGTGCATAGGGAAACGCAAGGTGAGGTGAGGCTCACGAATAGTTACAACTGAATCAGTAGCGTGCCGTTTCAAAAGGGTTTTAATTTTTTGGTCTAGTTCTTATTGTTTATCTCTAGACAAATGTATGTTTAAATTTTTTTAACGAACTTGCATTTCGTCGTTTAATAATGTATCCCCTCCTTTCTTTTGGCTATGTCTGTCTATTTATTAATTCTTTGGCATTAAACAGTTCTTGTTATCAATTTATGAGACAGGCCTATGTATATTATTTATATGTGAAAAGAGATGTCAATTAATGGCGACTAGACAGATTACAGATTCTGTTCAAAATTGTTATGTTGGGGTTTTTGGGGTCAATGATTATGAATTTTTTGTCAAAATTCATAAAATCAAGATGGCGACTTAAAGACGGCGGACAATATTTATGATTATTTACCGATTCTATTCAAAATTGGTACGTGGGGTTTTTTTGGGTAGGATATCATGAATTTTTTGTTAAAACTCATAAAATCAAGATGACGAACATTTATTTACCGATTTTTTTCAAAATTTGTATGTAGGGATTTTTGAAGTCGTACATTATGATTTTTTTGTCACAATTCATAAAATAAAGATGGCGACTCCAAGATGGCGGACGAGATTTATAATTATTTACCGATTCTATTCAAAATTGGAATGTAGAGTTTTTGGGATCGGAGATTCTGATTTTTTAGTCAAATCCACAATATCAAGATGGCGACTCCAAGATGGCGGACGATATTTGTTTATTTAGCGATTCTATTCAAAATTGGTACGTAGGGGTTTTTGGGGTCGAAGATAATTAATTTTTTGTCAATATTCATAGAATCAAGATGGATTCTGTTTTAAATTGGTATGTAGGGATTTTTGGGGTCGAAGATTATTAGTTTTATGCAGGGTGTCGTTTCAAGGTCACAATTGCTTTCTATTTTTTTGTTAATCCGGACCTGGATTTTTCTTGTGATTACTAACTGGCTCATTTGATTTCTGAATAAGAAACATGTGTACCAAATATCAAAAAAATGTACGGGGTGGTTCGACAGTTATGGCCCCAGGAAGAAACTAGCAAAATTGATAAAACACCCTGTATCTCAGTTACAAAGGCCGCCAGAGACAAAAAATGTGATATATCTAGAACCGCCTCGGTGACCTCTATTCGCGTTTTAAGTATTTCCGTTTCCCAATGAAACACCCTGTATAATTTTTTATTGTTTTTATTATTATTTGTTCTTCATTTAAATTTGTTAGATAATTAGTTTATCCATTTTTACATTGTTTTACGAAAAATATTTTTTTACCATATTGGATCTTATACTGTTAAGGCTTCACCTTCCAAATTCGCTTATTTTAGATACGTTAATTGTCACTTGTCAGTGTCTCCATCTTGTTGTAATAGATGATTGTAACAAGTGTGGTAGCTCACCGTTTTCATAACTTTTAATATTAAAACTATCTATATGGTTCTCGTAAATGATAATCGTACGGGGTGAAGAGAACGGAACTTAAATACGACCGCTTATGAATTATTTAATGTAATTTAAGTAACTATTTATTAAGTCACATTCATTTATTTCTAAAAATAAGTTTTTATTGCCCAATTTCATATAAAAAATCCAAAAATGTTTTTTTTTTAATTTTTAAGTTTTTGAAACTACGTTCCATTTTTTTTTTAAATTTGTGATATATTTTTTTGTATTTTTTAAATTTCTTTGAAATTTTTAGAATTTATGACATACTTTAATTATCAAAATTTTTGACTGCCTGGAGTTATAACCCGTCTAAGGATTTGCGTTTTAGTTGAGTGTTCAGCACGAAATGCGAATTGCTCAGCTGGTATGACATTTAGAGCCTCTGTCTCTTTCGAGAGACGTTTTAAAATAATTCGTACAGCGATTTTACTCATGGCTGAGAGAAGACTGACTGGTCTGTAGTTTTTTCCTGATTTTGGCACCATGATGACATCTGCTTTTTTCCACCTTTTTAGAAAATACTTAAGGTGGCATTGATAAATGTAGTCAAAAGGACTATTGCCTTATTTGGGAAGTATTTAATCACCCTATTTGAGATTGGTCACATCCTGGTACCTTTTTGGTTGATATGAACTTGATTATATCCCTCATTTCTTCTGATGAAGTGTGGAATATGGCCAAGTCTGTTGGGATGTCCACGTAGTTAAGAACAGTTTCCTCGATCTCGTCAATAAAGTCTTCGCCCTCAACATCATGCTGGTTCAGCATGCATTCTCTTTCAAGGTGCAACACTTTTTTGTATAATGGTAATTAAAAAGAAATAGTTGATTGTGTTAACACTATGCGAACGGCTGGCTGTTTACCGATAGAGCAGTCGTGAATTCTTTTTAATATTATGAAAAATTAAAGTCAAATTGTGGGCGCCATGAAGCTTAATATTTAAACTTTCAAATAACAAAAATATAACTTTACATAGCCCCGAAAAGTAGAGTATTAAAAAAAGGTCCTACATGAGTAGTTTAAATGTTTTAATAAATATATGGATAAGAAATCAAATATAAACCTAAAATGTGTAAATGTTAAGTCAAATAAAAAATAAATTAGTAATATGAATGTACAAGTAAATGCATCATATAGTTGAGTGTATAAATATTAACACTTTAATAACCTTACACCTTATATAATATTAAGTGTAGTTCGAATAAAGCCGGCGCCAGACGATGCTACCAACACCTTCCAACGTTCTACGCTTGATGGTTGGACATATCGTATGGCCGATGTTCGAACTACGAGCATCCAGTTTCAAGCGTCCAACGTTCGTGTTGGAGCCAGTGTTGCCAGATAGGAAAAATTTTCAATACCACATAATCGATGAAGATGTACTAAATTTTGCCTCAGTGTACCACTTTTTAATATTCTGTCCTGACTTCACAGGGTGCTGATAAATACTGCGCGACGGCTTTGTGGTCACTTCACTCTTGGCTAAAAGACGCAGCGTTACTTATTTTTAGTTAACAAGAATTGTGTTTAATTTCATTATTTTCTTTGAATGTGGATTATGTTACCCTCGACTATGATCATCAGCCCTTGGCTGACTCATCAGTCGTAGAACAATCACGAAGTCTTGGAGCATACAACCCAGTCGCAACCTCCACATAAGAAGATAATTCCATTCCATATGATAGAAAAAACACATTATTTCAATATATATTTGCTATGGGCCGATGAATATGCCAAAGGCCTAGAAGAATTATTGCTTGCTGAGTGTGCACCGAATAGAAGCAAAAGTCAAATAAATTAAGAGAGACAGAGAACTTTCAGTTCATTCAGTTTCAAGGTCAACCTCTAGAGGTACATGTATTCTTCCTATTTGAGATACTTCCAATTTTCATGAGTCTTCTAAAACTCAGGAGAATAGAGAATAAACTTTTCGTAAGCAAAAACCTCCAAATTTAACTCACCAAAACACAAATCACATCAATGTCGACTGTTTCTTTTACTGTAGTCTGTAATTTACTTCGTGGACACTTCATAGTGGATACCATAGAGAATTTAACACGACAGTGTCACTTTTAGTACACATTTTTGGAAGCATGCTTCTTTCTCTTTTCATAGTCATCTGCGATGGGCATTTTGATTTCTTGTTCAAAGAAGTCGATAAAAAAGTTGATATTTTTCATTGTACCCAGAAACTAATTTGGATACTACATTTACCAAAGGAGTGCCACATAGGGTACTATAGTACCACTCTGGCAACACTGGTTGGAGGATGTTCGGCCTATTGTCGGTATTTTGATCCATTTCAAAGCGTTTTTTTTCACTGGACGGTACAGTTGAAAGACACTTGATACATTGCTACAAGATTTTGTACATTGTTGAAAGCTTGTATTGCGTTTTATCCACGTATATTTTTTTATTGTATATCTTAATTATCCATGTATCTTAAATAAGAATTACTAAAAATCACTAAAGAAATATTAAGTGTGTATCTAGGTACCTACCTACTATTTGTTGGAACACAGTTCAATTGAATATTTGAAAAATTTACATTTGATTTGTTCATTTAATAAAACAATTAAAGTTACCAATAACCTGTTTCTATTTACAGACACTATCGAAAACCTTCTTTTTTGGCGACTTTTTTTATTCATTTAAGGCTTCAATTTGCAACAAGGCAACAATATTACTGTTCTCTTCATCCTCCATTTTTTAAATAACTGTTAAAAAATATGTCAATAAATTATTAAACAATTAGGAAAATATTCAATACAGACAAGAGCCAACATTGGGTCAAATGTATTGGATTCAAATATTCATTCCACCGTGTAGCAGGGGAATCGCCATGTCCAATATTTGAGTCATACATTGGAGGTCAACATCTGAGTCAAAAGTTGGTAGCATCGTCTGGCTCAGGCTTAACATATTCCTCTAACGAATTGACAATATACAGATTATGTCAAAATATATTAAAATTATTAGTATTATATTTTCACCAATGTGGTGACCCAACCATAGCTATGATTAGTTTACAGTAAGTAATTTAAAGAATATTGTACACATACATATGGTGAAATTTAGAAAAATTAAATTCTTAATATAAAAATTAAATAAATGTTCAATTTATTATTAAATCACATGTAATTTATCACAACTAAGTGACATTAAAGCCAAATAGAAATGAAATAAAACAGAAGTTAAATTTAAAGTAAAAACACCTTACTTGGTACACTAAAGTGATAGTTACACCGAAAATGTTCCATTATCTTTAGCACCAAGAAGGAATATCGAGAAGGTCTCGCTGATCAACATAACCAATACGATGAACGATGACTCAAGTCCTTGAATCCATGAAACGAAGTTCACATCGATGGTTTCAACAGATATAACCCATGGTTACAACTAACAGTTGCACAGAACAACCTAGTGATAATAATAATAATATAATAATAATACTCGCCCTACATTTGACCCCCTTACGAGTGAACCCCAGAAGCCAATTGCTTGTGCGGGGAAGGGACGACTATTATTATTGTTTGCCGTGGCCCTCCGCGGCGACTTACTAAGGATTGATGGCGCCATTTGGCTATATGTGTAGGAAAACCCGGAAAACCTACACCACCATCATCGTGGAGATGAAACGATCCCGCATGGAACTGCAACCCTGCTACCAGTAATTGTTGGTAGACAAAGGGGTTTCATAAGTAGAAAGTCCAGAACGTAGAGGTTATCCAGAACGTAGGTAACAAAATCCTTCATGAAACAATCCCGCATGGCACTGCTATCCTGCTACCAGAGATATTGGTGCATAAAGGGGTTTCATGTTGAAACGGCCAAAAGAAAAAAAGTCGGCATCGACCAGATGGCTGGCGACCACAAAAAAATCCAGGAGGTCCAGAAACATCACTAATATGAACAAATTAACTTGATAAAACATCACGAGACTATTTCTACTAATAGCTACTATTTAGCGAAAGTAATTTAATATACCTTTTTTGAAAAGGGAATCATCAAAACCATGGACACGGCGAATATAAAGTCGCGAAGACTTCTTCGACCTGCTCTTTTGCAGATCCAACGCCAAAAGGAACGTTTGTCGTTCAAAGACCGAAAAACTGACATAAATGGCCTGCTACATCTTATGTAGTAAAGCAATTTAACTGGATTGCCACTAAGAAAAAGACCGAACTTTAATTAATGGGAAAGACGAATATAAACAAGGTTACGGAAGAAACTTTCGTCAACAGTTTGACATTTATCATAACCTAATTTATTAAAAATCAAAACAAATATATTTACACCTGGAAATCTAAGGACATGAAATACTAAGATGGTTTGGATAATAAGAATTACATTATTTTACAAGTACAAAGACTTATCGATGGATATTAATCTCTGCATTGTATAACTGAAACATTTTCTAGACCAAAAAGTGTTTATTACATAAATAAGTAACGATTCTAATAAATGTTTACCAGACTTGAAATTAAGAGAAGAAAATGTAACAGATTAGTACTATGTTATACTATTGAGTATAAATATTTTTGTTTATAAAGTTTGCATATTTTTAAATGCTACAAAGGGTATGTTTGAAAGCATAAGCTTTTTCGCTCGCGGTATGCGCTAGACCATTCTCGCCGTGTAAAGGTTTCCTGTCCTGTCGTAGAATTCTTGAGAGGTTCCATAAGGCGGCTTCATGTGGATTAAGCCCGTTAATCCACTTTTCCCATTTTTTCTCACGTTGTTTCGTGAGTGCTCTGTTGACTTGTTCGCGAAGTCGAGTTGCTGTTATTTTATCTTCTATATATCGGGTATTTTTTGCTCTTCTTTTAGTTCCTTTTAATTCGTCGCGACTTTCGGAGTAAATTCCCTTTAGTTCGCCGCTCTTGGTTTTCGTTGTACGCTCGATCGTTCTAAGAATCGCGTCTTCGAATCTCAGTATTTTTATCTCGATGTCCCCTGTATGTTCTATACGAGGTATTGGTCCTAGTTCCGGTCCTATGCCAAGTCTAAGTTGCTGGTTTTGGATATGTATGTGTGGAAGACTTGGTCTCCTTCTCCTACTTCCAAATGGACAGGCAGGTGTCCTTCTCCGGCTTCGTGTAGGGTAGGAAATTTCGTAAGGGAAACTGGTAACCTTCATGATCGCTATATCCAGTGCGTGGGGTCAGAAATCTAGATTTCCTGGGAAATGCGTCGGCGTCGTTGGTGCTATCACTGGGTGATTTTGCTCTAAATTTAGCAGTTGACGACCTTTGGTGTTTTCCTGAAACCAGTTCCACACTCGTAATTTTGCATTCAGGTTCTCTATAAGGATGGTGTTCTCCTCCTGGAGAAGTTCATCGAGCTCGTGGAAATTTATTCGTTCGTCAGGTTTACTGTACACCGAAGCAATTTTTATGTATCCGTAACTGGTCTTAACTTTTATTACCGTTGCCTCTGAATTTGGGCTAAATTTATTTCTGTAGATATATCCCATTAATCAAATTTTCCTCCTCCTTTAATTTTGTTACCTGAAGGGCTATGATATCTAAATTCACCCTTTCAATAACCACGGTTTAAGGTCCATAGAATACGATTTTGATATTTTCGCGATGATTTTTGTGTGTGTGTGTGTGTGTGTGTGTTAGTGTTTGTGTATTAGTCTATGTGTTAGGACGGATGCTGTAGTAACGATGACTCAAAAACTACTGAATTAAAAAAAAAGGAATTGACAGTGCTATGAATGATGATGATGTTACTAAACAAAATGGAAGTAAAGTTTTACACATACATTTTATATACACTAATATCAATAAAAACAAAACTTTTGCTATTTTTTTTTCTCTTTGTAAGGCTTTAACTACTAAGGCCCTTCAAATATGTTAATATAGAAAGCTGGTTTCCAGATTTACAAAAAAGTCAATTTTTTCATACTTTTTGTGTTAACGTATATATTTTTAATTTTTTTAGGAAGTATAGTACTTTTCATTTTGATATAAGTCTCAGTTTGAAATTGTATTAATACATCAATAAAATTAAATAATGATGGTTGTGAAATATAAAAATATTTTTTAAATTTGGAGTGAAAACTCTCACAAGCATTTGTTGTATTCTTTGTAGAATGACTGCTTAAGGCCCATAAGAAAGGCAGAAATTTAGCTTCTTCAGATATGTAATTTTCTACTAATAGTCCGCAATGCAGGTTATTCGCTGGGTGCAGAGTGCATGATAGGGACAACTGAAACGATCCCAGCGCTCGTAGTGGTCAAAATTTCGTGTAATCTTACTCTTGTCATAAATAAACAAGTCAAAATTAAATATAAAATGGTTCATAAGAGTTGTCTTGTAATTTATAAAATACAGGAAGAAATAGCAAGTGCAAATTTTACACATTTTCAAGAGCTAGCTGGTAGAGAAAAGAAAGAACTGGATAAATGCAGTTAGGAGAAAAAAGTAAGTAATGTACAGGGTAATTCTTTTGGAGGGCTAATTAGAGGTTTCAAGAGAATTAGGCAGAATTAAAATCTGAAAATTTGGAATGAAGTTTTCGGGGATGCCCAATCGATCTAAAATATTTAGAGCAACCAGCTACTTCCGGTTATACCGGAAGTAAACATCAACTATTAGTTTTGAAGTTATAGACAATTGAAAATCGCATTTTTTCAACTTTAAATGATTGCTATGGCCAAAGGGCATAAAATCAGATAAAATGGCTTACATGTCCCTATTTTAACTTTTTGAGTTCTACTTGGTGGCATAAGAAGTGTATATAGAGTGATCAAAATGTGTGTACTTTTGATCACCCTGTATACATTATGTTCTTATACCATCAAGTAGAACTTAAAAAGTTAATATAGGGACATGTAAGCCGTTTTATCCGATTTTATATCGTGTGGCCGTAGCAATCATTTAAAGTTGGAAAAATGCGATTTTCAATTGTCTATAACTTCAAAACTAATAAGTTTATATTATAAGTATAAGAGGTTTTTGAAATCAGCTTCTCAGGACAAATCTAAAAATGTAAAAAAATATAGGGTGTTCTATTTAAAATAACAAAGTTGATGTTCACTTCCGGTGTAACGATTTAAATTAAATTTTTAAAATTTCTTGATATTTTTTGGAATTTCTAAATTTTTAAAAACACCTTTTTGAAACTTTTAAAGTTGTGGAAATTTCTAAAACTCATATTTTCTCTGGTTTCCAGACTTTTTTAAAATTTTCGATCTTTGTAAAATTTTTAAATTTTTAATTTTTGAAATTTTGTTAAAATTTTTAACATTTCAATTTTCGATATTTCTCAAATTATTTAAAATTTTAAACTTTTTTATATCTTTTTGAAATTTTTTAACTTCGAAATTTTCATAACTTTAGTCCCTATATGGAGTTTAGTTCCAAGGAGTAATAGTGGCTCATTGTTTCTAAATAATGTTGAAATATTCGGAAATTTTGGAAATTTTTGACATTTTAATGCTAGCAATTTTTTAATTTGTTTTTACTATTAACTGCGTTTTTTTTAATTTTTCTTAATTTTAGAAATTTTCGATATTCTTAAAATTGCCTTTTTGAAATTTCTAAAACTCATATTTTTGTAATTTTGTTAAAAAATTTTAAATTTTTACATTTTTAATTTTCGAAATTTCTGATTTTTAAAATTTTCTGAAATTAATTTTTTTTTGAAATTTTCAGATTTTTGTAATTTTCGAAATTAACTTGGTCTATATGGAGATTATTAAATATTTTAGTACCAAGGGAATAAAACCGTCGCTTTAGTTCCAAATGAGAGAGTAAAATGCATGTTTTTGTCCCTGAGTTTGACAATAGAAAATCTGTTAAGCATAAAAAAACTACTAAAAACTAACCAGTTATAATTTAGAACCATAAAAAATTTAGTAAAAATAGAATTAAATCAGGAGGTCGCGTAGGCTATAGAAACAATCCTTTATTTCCAATCAACTTTTGTTTTAAAATTGGATTAAAATAATTGACACATCTTTTAAATTTCGTTCAAAAAGTATGTTTTTTGGCATTTCAAGTTGGAAACAGATTTATTTTATTTTAAATTATCAAAATTATTGAGAACTTGGTATTATAGTTTGCTGAAGTGCATTTTTTAAATGTATTTTAATCGATAATTATATATTTACCTTTGATTACTATTTACGTCATTAAAAGATAAAATTTTACTATAAAATCAATATTGTCCGATTATTGAAACATTGTATTATTAACTAACAAATATGATTTCTACATTAATTCCGATTGCAGCAGTGATAGTGGTTGCGTCAGCAATTCCATTACAAAATGAGACAAACGTTAGAGCCAGTTGTACCATAACTTCCTACTCTCAAGTAAGTTCAGTAGTTAGCAGTTGTACTACCATAGTTATCCAAAGTCTCGCTGTACCAGCTGGAAAAACATTAGAGCTTGATTTAAAATCTGGCACTCATTTAACTTTTAAAGGAACTACAAGTTTTGGTACTGGTACTGCATGGGAAGGTCCATTGATTGTTATTAAAGGCAGTAAATTGACAATTGATGGTACAGGTGCAAAATTAGATGGACAAGGTGCTAAATATTGGGATGGTAAAGGCGATAAAGGTACAAAGAAACCTAAATTTTTCAAAATCCAAGCAACAGGAGGTTCCACATTTTCTAACATTAATTTGTTAAATTGTCCTCATCAATGCGTATCTATTCAAAATTCTAATCAACTTACTTTAGATAAATGGAATGTAGATGTATCTGCTGGTGATAAAAATGAATTGGGACATAACACAGATGGATTTGATCTTTCAGGTTCTGATACAGTTACCATCAAGAATACTGTTGTTAAGAATCAAGATGATTGTGTAGCTGTCAATTCGGGAAAAAATTATCACTTCACTAACTTAGTATGTTCTGGTGGACATGGTCTTAGTTTATCTATTGGACAGAGTAAAACTGATTCATCTAAAAATCAAGCTTCAAATATAACCTTCTCAGATTGTACCGTCTCTAACTCCAGAAATGGAATTCATGTTAAAACTCACGTAGATGCTGCTACAGGATCAGTTTCTGGTATTACATATAAAAATATTAAATTATCAGGAATTACTTACTATGGTATAAATATCCAGCAAGATTATTCTGGTGGTAGTTCTACAGGTAAAGCTGGTACTAATATTCCAATTAAAGGATTAACTTTGAATTCGGTTACTGGAAGTTTGACAGGATCGAAATCTGAAGCTGTGTATATTCTTTGTGGATCTGGTGCATGTACTGGTTTTAATTGGTCTGGAGTATCTCTTAGTGGAGCTGCTAAGTCTAATTCTTGCAACATTACTCCTTCTGGATTTAAGTGTTAATTGGCTATGTTATTGAAAGATTCAAAATTGTGTAAATAAAAATTTTAAAAAATTACGTTTTTTTTTGATATCTCGTATTTATACCAAAATTTTTAGCATAATGTACTAATTGATTAACTTTTAAATTAAAAATACAACAATGTTGGAATATTCAAAAATAATTTGCACGAGGCCATGAAAATAAATAAAAGTATCCTGGACACAGGTAACTAAATTTGTAAAAATAAAGCAATCATATTAAAATACAGAAATAAGTAGCATATTAAGTAATGTATATTTTGCAAAAAAAAATAAGTAACGAAGTACCATTTTTTAACAATTTTTTGTTTTCACTTTTTTCTTCCAATTTTTTGTTCCCACTTCTTTGTTCCTAATTTTTTTCAATTTTTTTTAATGCTTTTTTTTCCGCCTTTTTGGTTCCCACTTTTTCTTTTCAATTTTTTCGTCCATTTCATTTGACCCACTTTTTTCCAAATTTTTTGATCCCCTTTTTTTCACAATTTTTTGTTCCTACTTTTTTTTCAATTTTTTTCCCTATTTTTTGAAACTGCTTCTTTTTCCTAATATTTTGTTCCCGTTTTGTGTTCACAACTTTTTGTTCCCATTTTTTGTTCAGATTTTTGTTCACATTTTTTTGTTAAAAATTTTTTGTCCCTACTTATCAATTTTTTTCCCATTTTTTTTTTGTCTCAAGTTTTTGATTACTTTTTCCACTTTCCTTACTATTGGTTTCCACATTTTTTATTTGTCCCACATTTTTCCTAATTTTTTCCCACTTCTTTTTTCCCAATTTTTTATTTCCACTTTCTTCACGATCTTTTGTTTCTACTTTTTTTTCAATGTTTTTCCCACATTTTTTTGTCTCAATTTTTTTATCTTTTTTTGTTCCTAATTTTTTAATAAAAAAATTTTTTTTCGTCTTTTTTCTTCTCATTTTTTTCAAATTTTTTGTCTCATTTTTTCCTATTTGTTTTCTCTGCTTTGTTTAATCCCATTTAATTTTATTTTTTGTGCCAACTTGTTATTCCCCAATTGTTTTTTCTTAATAATAAGTTTAACCAATCAAATATTTTTACTAAAAAAGATTTTTTTAGTATCTTACTCCTTTTTTTGATTTTTGTTTTTGTACTACATTTTTTGGCCTTTTTTGTTCTTTTAACCTTATTTTATAATTTCTGTTTTAACCTTACTTTTTCTCCCAATTCCTTTTACCGACTTTTTTTCTACTTTTTGTTCTCTTTTTTTCCCATGTCTTTCCAATTGTTTTTTTCCCGGATTTTTTCTGTCTCACTTTTTCTACTTTATTTGCTCCACTTTTTCCCCTTTTTTCCTATAGTTGTTTTATTTCTCCCTTTTTTCAACAATATTTTTCGTGTTGTGAAAGTTTTCCCCTCTTATTACAATTATTATTTTGTGCCCCACTTACCATTTTTCTCCCTTTTTTCGCAACTAATATTTTTTATCTCACTTCTTCCCGTGTGAAAAAGAGGTTTTTCCACATTTTTTAAGTCAATATTTATTTTCACCCTTTTTTTCAAAATTTTGTTTTTACACCACTTTTTTTACCCTTTCCATCTCTTTTTTTCCCAATTTTTGTTTCCCACATTTTTTCCCATTTTTTTGTCCGGTTCTTTTCTTAATAATAAGTTTAACCAATTAAATATTTTAACTAAAAAAATATATTTTAGTGTTGACTGGTCCCACTTACTCCTTTTAGATTTTTGTTTGTATCCCACATTTTTTGGCCATTTTTGTTCTTTACCCCACTTTTTAACCCTATTTTATAACTTCTGTTTTTTACCCTAATTTTTTCCCCAATTCTTTTTCCCATTTTTTTCTCTACTTTTTGTTCTCTTTTTTCCCATTTCTTTTTAATTGTTTTTTTCTCAGATTTTTTCTGTCTCACTTTTTCTACTTTTTTTGCTCCACTTTTTACCTACAGTTGTTTTTTGTCTCCCTTTTTTCAACCATTTTTGTTCCTTTTGTCCCATTTTCCCCCTCTTTTTACAATTATTGTTTTTTGCCCCACTTACCATTTTCCTCACTCTTTTTGTAACTAATATTTTTTATCTCATTTCTTCTTGTGTGAAAAGGAGGTTTCTCCAATTTTTTTACACAATAATTATTTTCACCATTTTTATCAAATTTTGTTTTTACCCCACTTTTTCCATCCGTTTCATCTCTTTTTTTCCAAATTTTTGTTTCACACACTTTTCCCCAATTTTTTTGTCCCAATTTTTCCCCAATTTTTTTTGTACCAATTCTTTTTATCCCACTTTTTTTATCTCACTTTTTTCCCAAATATTTTCAGCTGTAAAAAATTCACACATTTTTTACTCATTTTATTTGTCCCACTTTTTTCACGATTTTAGTTCCATTTTTTTTGTGTCACTTTTTCTTTGTCCTACATTTGTTCCCAATTTATTGTTTCACTTTTTATTGAAGAAAAATTAAATACTAGAACTAGAATTGTTAAAATGAGAATTCTTAACAAGAGGATTATTAAATTTTACAATTTTCTCCTAAACCTGTCCTGGATTTAAATTTCACTTCCTACATTTTAGGATTGCAGAAATCAATGAAAAAAATCATGAAAACAATTAAAGACATCTTGTATATATGGTTAAAATTATTTATTATAAATTATTTATAACTATAATTGCACAGAAATAGCAAGAAAGTGTTATGTTGGTTACAACCTATATTTCTATAAAAAAATCATGGAATTAAAATTTTTTTAGTCATAAAATTAAAAATAAAAAAACTGAAAATCGTAGATTTAGAATCTGACGGTTATATTTATGATTCGATTTCCGGGGATCGCAATTTGAAGCAACATTTTTCATGACGGCAGAGAAAGATTTTATCTAACAATATTTATTACCTTCTTCTGCTATGCTGCGAAAGAAAAGTAATATCAATGAATGATGACAAATACTATTAGGTACACTCGGGCGGCGCGTTGTTGGCTATTTTAAAATTCAAAAATAACGAAACCCCCAAACATTAGTTATAAAAATCAAAATTAAATAATATTAATTCCATAAACTTAAATTGTCATTGTCATTGTCATTGTCATTGTCATTGTCATTGTCATTATCATTGTCATTGTCATTGTCATTGTCATTGTCATTGTCATTGTCATTGTCATTGTCATTGTCATTGTCATTGTCATTGTCACTCATTATTATTAATATTATTATATTATTTTTTTTAGAATCCTGCCATATTCGAGGTAACAAAAAAATGAGGCAGAAAGCGTTAGTAAAAACATTATAGAAAAATAGGGTACATGGGAAACTACAGGTTAAACAAGAAATTAGAATGGAATTATAAATGATACAGATTGTAAATTAGTAATACGGCAACCGCGCTTTGTTTTATGCGGCAGTCAATGAGCGACAATCCCCTTTAATGCATTTAGATACCATCAAACACACGCAAGGATGTCGTACTTCTATCTGGTAAATGTAGCGGAGAAGTGAAAATCAGAGCAGAAGCTCCATTATTTTACCACATTCTAGGGGTAAGGGGTAAGGTCGAGGATATCTGCTTCAGTGCCCACCCACCAAATTCTCATAGTCGAAACCTCCCGCTTCAACTCTGTCCACCCTCGACCTGAAGTTACAAAAAAAAAATTGGTCCCTCTTTCAGTGACGTCTGAAAACCTGCCAAAAGCAAAGTGGTCCCGCTTTCAGAAAGCGATTTCTGAAAACATGCTAGAACTCCCAAATATCAACTCCAATTTTGACATTAATAATCTGGCAACATCTCTTTGCAACACTATCTCCCAATCTCTAGATGTTGAAGTTCCCCTCATCACCATCAACTTTGAACAGAAACCACTTCTTGCAAAATATTCTAGTTAACTTCAGGGGAACGCCAAATCTACAAAGAATCAAAGACCGTTCTAAAAATCGAATGGAACCGTCTCAATGCATCCATAAGACTGTACCACAAAAAATCCAGTTTGGAACAATTGACAGGTTAAACAAGTATGTCCCATTCCTACTTAACAGCGAACGGACAAATGCTCCACACGCCAGAGCAGAAGTCAACTGCATTCAAAGACAAGAAAGTCACTATCACCTCTAAACCATCCTGATCAACCACAAATTTAAGGGAAAATTTTAAAAGGAAATTAAAGACGTACTGACTGACATTCTAGAAAGACTCAATCTTCCAAATCCTAAATCCTCTTACCTCAGAGTTGTCCACTGGGAAAAACATCCTATATTTACCAACTCACCAATGTTTGCTTATAGCAATCAAATCAGCTGGAAGCCATCAGCAAAATTTCCAATTCCAAAACATCATAAAGATTCGACATCCTCAAACTCCAACAGACCCATATCCTTGATAAATAATCTGGGATATTCTCTTTAAGGCGCTTTTTAAGGAACGTATCTTGATTTTTTTGGTTGAAGAGGGAACAATCCCCAATTACAACATAAATATAGGTTTGAACACTCCATTAGTAGGACTCCACAACCTCGTTTTCAAATCATTCAAAGTTAGTTTTTTTTTTGTATCGGCAGTCCTTTTTGATGTCCAAAATCCTTTCTATCAGGTCAGGTACGACGGACTTGTTCGGAAACTTTTTGATATCAATATTCTTATCCCCATCATCAATCTCTATTCTACCTGAAAAATATTACCGTTCAAATTAAATAATCGCACTCTTAAAACCTTTCACACTTCACGCAGGAGTCCTTAAAGGTTCCGTATTCGCCACGTATTGAATCTCTTCTATACACATGACATCATCAGCCTCTACACTCCATCAAAACATTTAGTTAAACGCTGACGACACATCTCCACCACAGCCACAACTACATGAGCTTCTAATGCTTTAACTCAACAACGCCTCAACCAACTCGTCCGATAGTGCAGTAAGTGGAGGATTACGCTTAAACCCCAAAAAAACTCAATTTATCATGTTTAAACACCTCAATCTATCAATAAATATTAATGGTAAGGAAGAAAGACTCGTTCCCTCAGATGAAGTCAATAATGTAGGAGTATGATTGTTGCATACCATTAATTGGGGGACTAAAATCTAAAGAACTCTGACTTTTCGTGGACGCTTTGGAAGATGTAATCTTCAAGCATATATCATTCCTATATTAGGTTACAAAGCTCTCACCTTTTCCACTTTTCATCCTCGCCATTACATCAACGGAACGGATAATTATCCAAAAAACTCACTGTTTAAATTGGTTAAATCCTTGCAGCCTAGTTCTGGAAACTAGTAATACTATTCCAATCATTACTAGACTCTAAAATCTCCAGAAACGCTACGTTAAGAGGAAAAAATAGCAGCACCAACACCTACAAACCAAGTAGACAGTGGCCAGGATCTGATGAAGAAATTCCCTTATCATCAGGATACTGTAACATGTCAAAGGTAGTTTGTAGGATCTCCAAAATCTCATGAAGGAATATCGGCTGATCATCAAATGAGCTAATCCCCTACTAACGACGTCCTACTACAAATAATCTCTAACATTTTACTTTTGGAAGTTGTACTAACTAGGCATTTATGTGTCAGTATGAAGAAAAACCTTACTAAGTAAAAGAATATGGTACCAAGAAGGATTTAGCAGTTATGACGAGACCTGTGATTTCACAACCAGATTGAGTGAGTTCTGCACTACCCCACGCGTAGAATATGGAATATAAACGTGATGTGTTTTCCTCCTTCACAGTTCAACATAATACAAAAAAACAAACACTTCTTTGAATTACAAACAAATATCTAATAAATCGCTTTTGAAGTCACCCTCAGAAAGTTCTGTTGAGAAAATACGCACATTTCCCAGGATAAGTTCTAATTTTGTTAAACCTGAACCAGGTTTGGCATTGTGGGTCAAAATCTGGATGCATGTTATTGTTTTGCCAAACTGTCAAATTTTGGATCCAGATTGTACTTATCGTCCACGGCCACTTTTGTTGTTATTCAAAATCATCTTATAATCACTAGTAAGCTGAAGAGGTGGAATGTTACTTGAAATAGAAAGCTATTGCTTAGGAGTTGCTTTACTGGCTTTAGCAATGATTCTTATTGGACATCTATTTTTTGTGGAAGCCAGACTGGTACACAACGTATTTTTATGAAGACTGTTCAAGGCCAATGGAAAAGGAGCATAAGGTGAAGGTTGATGCTCCCCAGCTTTTCCCGTATGTTATGGTAATGTTATTTATTATCATTAGTTTTTCAGCGGTATTTGTTGAGCGTTTTTGGAATGATAACATTCTGTCCAGTGTGGCATCTGCTTTTGTGGTATTTAGCTCAATCTTTCACGTGCGAAAGTACTTCTGTGATCTCTCGCCAGGTTTTTTCTATATGTTCAAGTGTTTTACACCTTCACCAAATGATTAATCTAAGCAAATTCGGATTCTGTTTCTGGTATATCAGAGATATACAGACTAGAGAGGAGCGGAGCAAAGATAGGTTCTTGTAGTAGTAAGATTTTTATGTTCCTTGCAACACTCATAGCCAGCCTCTGTCACACATGTTAATAAACAGTCACGCTGTTGTTTTCGCGGTCAAATAACTGATAAAATCAGAATAGAAGCTAATTAAGACCTGTAATTGTAGATACATTGACCTTGAATGAACCCATTTTTGTCTAATTTGGACCATACATGATATTTTTTTGTAGATATTGCGCTAGAATACTTACAACTTACTTATTGTAACATGTATTCTGTTCGTTTTTCTTCATACGGAAACATAAAAGATCAGCACAAATTAGAATTAAGTTTACCAGAAGTGTATATAGTTGGTAGCTCATCTGATGTCCAATGGAGATACCTCAATGAAATTCTGGAGCTCCTCGGGAAGATTTTTGACCCGTTGTAGTATGAATTTCTTCTTTTGGCTACTGCTTACGACTTTTCGGTTCGTTTCCACTATCCACTTGGTTTGTAGCATCTCTTAAGCATAGGTATTAATGCTGTCTATGGTCATCTCAACATAGTGTTTCAGGATATTTTGCAGTCTAGAAATGATTGGAATAATATTAGTCGTTTCCACAATGAAACTGAAAGGGTATAACCATTTCAAATACTGATATTTTTGGAGAATTCTTCTTACTGTTGAGGCAATGGCGGAAGGAATGGTAAGATGAGAGTTCTGTAATCTAAAATAGGAAGGACATATGTTTTGCATGTGTCAAACAAAGTTTGAGAATTACAACTCCCAAAATTACACCAAGGGCTTCATGAAGAGAGTGTTGTTTGGATTTTAGTCCCTCAAACGCAATAATCATGGTCTTAAATAGTTGACTTCATTCTAGGGACAGAGTATTTCTCTCCAGAACCTAAGACTGACCTCACCATTGATTTTTTTAGATAGATTTGGGTGTGTAAAGATGATGAGATGAGTTTTATGCGGTTGAGACTGTGGCGGAGATAGAGGTATCGTCAGGGTATAGCTAAATGTTTTGGTGGGGTGTGGATGTTGATAATATGTATTTCTGAGATATTGGGAACAAGTACGGAACCGTTGGGGACTCCCGAGTGAGAAATAAAAGGTTTGGAGAGTTAGGTTCCAACTACAACTCGAATTGCCATGTTTTTTAGGTAGGAATAGACGAGTTTTATGATGGGAAGGGAAAGACTGATAAAAAAAACTTCAGAACAAGTTGATCATACCAAACCTAATCCAAAACCTTCTGGACATCAAAAATGACTGTCGATACACAATGACTAAGTTTGAATCATTTGAAGACGAGGTTGTGGAGTCTCACTAGTGCATCTTGGATGAATTATTCAAACTTAAATTCTTGTTGAAATTGGGGTATTGTTCCCCTTTCATCCAAAAAGATCTAGATACGATCCTTAAGAAGTGTCTAAAAGAGATTATCCAAAACATCCATGAGGAATATGGGTCTGTAGGGGTTTGAGGATGTAGAATCTTTGTGGTGTGTTGGGATCAGTTTGGTGTTGGTGGCTTTCCAGCTGGTTGGAAAAAATGAATGCTGTAAGGAAGCATTCGGGAGTATAGTAAGAATAAGGTGGAGTTTTTCCCAGTTGACAACCCTGAGTAATGTCATCTGAGGTAAATGGATTTATGATTTGGAAGATTTAGTCTTTCTGGAATGTCAGTCAGTATGGATCCAATTTCGTTTTCAAATTGTGGATTAAATTTGGAGTTGATGAGGGTGGCTTAGAGGTGACAGTGACCTTCTGATCTGGGGTGTGGAGGATTTTACAAAAATATTTGGGAAGAAGTGGTTTCTGCCTCAAATTTAATGGTGGTGAGGGGAACTGTAACATCTAGGGCTTGGGATATCAACTGCCGCGTAAATCAAAGCGCGGTTGCCGTATAGCTTACTCGAAAGATCGTTTCCATTCTTATTTCTTGTTTAACCAGTATTTTGCCAAATTACCTCTTTCATTTAAGTGTAAGTTTATGTCATAATTTTGCTATAGATCCCATAGGAAAGGAGCCACGCCCACTTTTGTAAATATACTCCTACCCGCACTACTTTTGGTTTTATAATTCGTCTAATTAGTTTTATTAAAATTCAATTTTACGGAACTCATACTCGACCTAAAATCAATTTTTATTAAAAATTTAACTGTATACAACTTCATTCTGGTAATACATTTTTAAAAAGATGATAAATTCTCATTATCATTTGTTATTTTCATGTCAAGCTTCTAGCCAACTTATTCTTGTCATAAATATAAATTATTACCATTTATCCCTTTCTAAATTCCTCAGTATCAACGCCCATGAATGTATATATCCCCGTAACAAAATGAAAACTCCAAGACGCCTTATATTTATTATGAAAGATCACTCGGTTGTCTTGTCTTTTATAAGTTTCGGCTTCGTCTCTCTTCTTTGTTGTAAATATAATTCATTTGTCATTTTGGCTGTCAATAAAAAGCAGCAATAAATTTTGAAGTGACATCAAAGACGAAACAAAAGCTCCATACTGTTGTTTGTGCTTCAAGATCGTCTCACTCTTAAAATTTAAATTAATTAGAAAATAAATTTTGAGTTATTTAAGAATTAATATGAGCGTAAAATTATTTCTCGTTTGTATTATTAATTTCTGTATATCATTTTAGCTTTTCTCTTATTGTCAAAATTCTAACGGTAAGGTCAGGTGGGTGCTGGCTTTAAAATGTGTAATTTCCATTTTATGCTGACAATATTTTTATGAACAGATCATGTGTTTCAAGGAATTTGATTCGGATGTTAAATCTTGTAGTTTTTCGTTATATTTGGTACATTTCTTATCGAAATTAGTTAGAAATATTCGTTTTTAATTTCCAGATAATTTTAAAAATTTAAATTATAATAAACCTGTTAAGAATGTCCAGCAACTAAAACGACACCTCCAGCGTCCCTACTTCTCTAATGTTCCCTTTGTTTTTTCGTTTTCCACTACTCTAATTTTTAACCAAACACTCGGTTTATTAGTTAAACAAAATATAATTCGATTTTTAGAAAATGGCGTAAGTACGCTTTGCAGACAAAATTAATTAATTTTGATTTTAAATAGATATAATACATAACTATATCTCTACCGATTCAGCGAGGCCTGGTTGCGAGGGTATGTTCTCTGTTGACAGGGAGGGGTGCTATCACCTCTACTGTCAGCATCAGCAGCCTTAACAATGACCATCACTACACAATATAATACGATGACTTAGTCATCCTCTTAACAGGAAAATTTAAAAACATACTCTGCGAAAAAATGCAAGTAGCTCTCAGAATTATCGAACAGTGGTGCGAGGATCACTCACTGTCTATCAATCTCAAAAAGACAGAAACGGTTCTCTTCACAAGAAAAAGAGAGGTATTGCAACTAAAACGTTCAGAACATCTTACTAAATTTCACAACATATATGATGTACTTATGTCTCTCCATTAACACCAAATTAACATGGAACTTATACCTAGAAAACAGATTCAAAAAGCATGCATAGCTTATAACCAATACCGTCAAACTGTGGGGCGCCCGGGGGGTTTGTCCCTTAGAGTCGTCTCATGGACGTACACGGCCATCATAAGACCCATGCTAACATATAATGCGATTAACACCAACCAAAGCTAAGGAAGTCATCCTTAGTCTCACCCCATTCATATTTATATCAGGGAGGTTGCACTGACGATTCTTGTTGTATATGTGACTTGAATCAATGAATAAATAACGAGATGATTACTGAATAAACGAAACCTTTATTATTTATTGACAGAAAAATATATATGTGTGACATGACATTCTTTGATAGTGACAGTAAAGAACAGTGTTACCAATTGCAATATATAACATTCTTCCCTTTCTTATAATTCAATACCTCAAACTATAAATTTAATCTATTCGGAGGTTTAGCATATGTCGTTTAGAACGACGCAAGCAATCACCTGAAGAAGTAATAGATGCAGGAGGATCAGCACAAGTTTTTGGTTGATCGTTACCTCTTATTGGTAAGCAAGATGAATCAGTTTCAGGTTCAGCTATCGCCTTTGATACTGGATCATCAGTTAGATTTAAGGTTTGACTTAGACCTGGGGTTTGTAATTCATTAATTTTATTATGCTTAATACTGTTATCAATACAGTTAGGCATAGCAAAAGCAGATGGTTCAGGTTGTAATATCAAATTAGGTGTACTCTCACCTACTGATCTTAATTTTTCCGCAACTTACCGAACCGCCATTTTTCTTAATGTATATAATCTCTAGCTTCAACTCCTTCCCCTTCCTCTAAAGTTCTAATTTTTGGTTTAAAAATATCAAGCCTTGATCTAAGATGTCTACCAAACCTAAGCATTGAAGGACTTAAACCTGTAACTGTATTTGGAGTAATTCTATATTGGAATAAAAATTTATTTAACTGTAATTCTTTATCAGAAGAACTATTTTGTATGCTACGAAGAGATTGTTTAACCGTCTGTAGGTACCTCTCTGCTAAACCGTTAGTAGCAGGGTGATATGGAGTTTATCAAAAATACCATTTTCTTTGAGAAAACGTTTGAATTCATATTACACAAAAGCTTGTGCATTATCCAAAACAAGATATTGAGGGATACCGAATGTGGTAAAAATTTTCCTTAAAATACTTATTGTTGTTTTACTAGTCATATCCTTAACTAAATATATTTCTGGCCAGCGAGTATACGCATCAACCAAAATAAAATAATTTGTATTCATAATTGGTCCTGCAAAATCTATGTGTACTCGTTCAAATGGTGCTGTATGCATTTCCCAAGGGTGTACACTGACTTTAATAGGATCATTTTTATGTACATTACATTCTAAACAATTTTTACATAGATTTACGATGTCACTAGAAATCTCTGGCCACCAACAATGACCTCTTGCAAGTGATTTTATTTTAAAAATGTGCAGCATGTAATTCTTGCAACACTCTATATCTTAAAGTTTGTGGAATAACCACACTATCATTTCTCAAAATGCAGTTATTCTGTAATGCAAATTCTATTTGTGGAACATTGAATCTATGTTTTGGATCTATATCTATACCTCTTTGTAAACCTTGTAAAAGAACCTGTAATTCCCTATCACTAGCTGTTTCTTTCTCTAAATTATTTGTAGGTATAGGTAAAGTTTCTATTTGAAAAATTTCAAATTTATCAGTAACTTCATAATTAAAATTTGGATAACTTTCTATGGGTAATCTGGACATTGCATCCGCATTGGAGTGAAATTTTGTACTTTTGTATTTAATCATGTAATTAAAACTTTGTAAAAATAAGGCGTAATGCTGCATTTGAGCAGTTGTAAGGGATGGAAAACTTTTTGAAGGCAAGAAAATTTGAACAAGGGGCTGATGGTCAATCAACAATGAAAAAGATAATAATAAAATTTTTTAATACCGAAAATTATAGCATATGCCTCCTTATCTATTTGAGCATATTTTTGTTGGACTGAACTTAACATTTGTGATGCAAATTGTATAGGACGTTCAGTGCCATCTGGGTATTTATGCGATAAAAATGCTCTCACTGCATATGGGCTTGCATCAGTAGCTAATATTATTGGTAAGGAAGCATCAAAATGAGCTAAAACCCTATCTGACATTATTCCCTTTTTTGCTGCAATAAATGCTTTTTGGCACTCTTTAGTCCACCTAAATGCAACATCACCTTTTAAAAGGTTGTAAATTGGACGTAAGGTATTACTTATATTGAGTATAAAACAACCATAATAATTTATTAAACCAGCAAAAGCACGAACTTCGGTTTCGTTTGTCGGAATTTTTGCATTTTGTAAAGCTTCCATTTTATCCTGTGTTTTATGAATCCCATTTTTATCTATTAAATACCCACAATATTCAATTGTATCGGTTAAAAATTTACATTTTTCAAAATTAACTCGTATATTATGGTTTTGTAACCGTTCTAAAACTTGGTCGAATCTTTGAAAGTGTATATAATCATTCGGTGCTGTAATTTTAATATCGTCCAGAGAAACAAGTTTTCCATTTCCCTTTGCCAAATTGCTAGCGCACTAGGTAAACCATACATTAAACGTGTACTTTTAAACAAACCTTTAGGTGTACTTAATGTTAAAACCTTCCTATCTTCAACCCGTACTTCCATTTGTAAATAAGCCTGTTTTAAATCAATTTTTGTAAACTTATCTCCACCTGCCATTGAAGAAAACAACTCTTCAATGGTAAGTAGTGAAAATTAATCTACTACCAGGTAGCGGTTTAATGTACTTTTAAAATCTCCGCAAAAACGTAGCTTTAATCACTGGAACTACAGGAGCATATTCTGAGCTATCTACTTTCTCGAGAACACCCTCCTTTTCTAAAAATTGAATTTCTTTTTCTACTTTCGGTAGTAAAGCATGAGGCACTTTCCTGGTTTTAAGAAAGAAGGTTTAAGTTTTAAATTTGCCTGTAGGCCTGTAATTTTCCTAATGTCCTTCTTAAAGACGGAACTATACTTCTGAAGCAATAAATCTAGTTTAGAATTTGCATTAACTTGTGCAATTTCAGTTTGTAAATTTAACCCTAATTGGCGAATCCATTCTGGACCTAATAGCGGTTGTTTATTTGATTCTACGACATAGATATTTAATTTTTTTAAAACATTTTTGTACCTAACATCTACCTCTACGAGCCCTACCATGCCTAGTGGTTGACCGCAGTAAGTAAGAGGTTTTAAATCTGTATTATTTAATTGTAAATTAGGAAAAAAAATATGTATAGCTTATTATCGTAACAGCTGCGCCAGAGTCTATTTCAAATCTTACCTGTACTTTGTTTATTTGTAAGTTTAATGTAAATTTGTTCTCGTGAGTTTAGTATTATCTTATATTTCAATAATGTCCTCAAAAGTATCGTGCTTGAGCTTCATCCACTATGTCAACTATACCTTTCCTCTGCATGCACACCTTACTCAGGTGACCCTTCCGTTTACATTTTCCACAATAAAGGTTCTTTTTAGTACAATGGTTAGCTGAATGTTGCTCTGAACCGCACCTAAAACATTTTAATGTATTATTTGAGGCATTTTTCTCTGTAGAAGTCTTTTGAAGTTGAATCCTACTTGAACTAGGATTTTCAAACTTTTTCTTATTTGAAATTTTATGTACACTTTGGCTACAATTGGACTTATGTAATTTTGCTGCATGTCTAGCTGATGTTTCCATACTGATGGCAATCTCCACTGCTCGTTCAATAGCCAAATCAACGAATTCTAAAAGTCTGCTTTGTATACGTTCATTTCGTAAACCGAACACAAATTGATTTCGTAATGCTTTCTTCAGATAGTCACCGAATTTGCAAGTTGTGGCTATCCCTTATAAAGCAGTTAAATATTCCTTGGCACTTTCCCCCTCTTGCTGTTTCCTTTGCGAGAACCTAAAATTTTCAACTATTTCTAAAGGTTCTGGGTTGTAATGGGCCTTCATAATCTCTACTAATTTTTCATAAGTTTTAGCATCTGGTGAGTCTGGAGACAGTTTATCACACAGGACATCGTACGCATCAGGTCCCATATAATGTAAAAGATAAGCTGCTTTATTATTCTCTGGAACTCCAAAAACTTTGAATGCACTTTTCAGGCGCATTCACCATCTATCAAATTTTTTTGTAGTATCATAATGTTCAATAGAAAAAATCGTCTGAATAGAATGTTGGACGGTAGCTGTAGCTTTCCCTTAATCAGGAATTATGATAATAGAAAAATATTACCTTTTTCTTCACCGATGAACATATGGCCGTAAGAATGTAAGGTTACGTTTCGTAGTAATAACCAATTTCAAACGTAAATATTGTAAGAAACGTGGCAGGTATGATTCATATTTACACTGACGGCTTCAAAACAAAATAAGACTCAGGGTGCCTTATATACTCCAGGTCCTTAAACATAAATATAAACCTTATATAAAGGAATATATGGGAAATACTACACTAACATGAGAAACTATTAACCATTTTGACTCAGAGTGTCATGCGATCCAAACGATTAATCACCATTGACTCCGGGGCCTTTTCCTATTGATGACGCTCTTACTGCGTTACCAGATTCGGATGGTACTCAAAAAATATGAGCATTTGATAAAAATTTTGTGTGTCAAGAGTGTTTTTGCGAATTGACAAAGCGTGGCAAGTGGCAGATGTGTAGGAATTCATCTGTAAAAATTGTAGAAATAG
This sequence comes from Neocrepidodera transversa, assembly GCA_963243735.1. Taxonomy (NCBI): domain Eukaryota; kingdom Metazoa; phylum Arthropoda; class Insecta; order Coleoptera; family Chrysomelidae; genus Neocrepidodera; species Neocrepidodera transversa. The sequence goes on along the minus strand of OY725344.1, from coordinate 25,534,218 downwards.
TGGTTTTAAATTAGGATAACTTCCCTCCTCTTAATGGAGTCTTGGGAGGCATCATACAGATACATCCAGGTACTGATCAAAATGTGCGTGTTGTGTCGATTAAGACTCAAGGTGGAATATTCGAACGAGTATTAGCAAAAATTTGGTTAATATCTATTGAGTGAGATTATTGTTTAATTTATGCTTAATAGTATTAGTTAAATTAGTTTGTGCATATATTTTACAAAATCAATTTTTCAAGTTCAAAAATAATCCATAATATCAAGGGTTAGTTCTCGACAGGATCTCATTTATACAAGCATTTCTCGCAGTCATTTACACTTGAAAGACCGTTGCCAGAGATTCCATCGTCTTTTCCCTGAGTATCTGTGCTGTTTCTTTGTTTTGGACCCGTCTGTATACTTTTTCTGTCCCTCTTAGATATGTTCATGGAATGGTATGCTTTCCTTGAACTTTCCCATCCCATTCCGTTTAAACCCAGCCTTTAGGTTGCTGCAAGTGCATTTTTTTACAATACTAAGTGTAGCACATGGAGCCACAGCAGAAATCCCATAGCCACAGTTGGAGTTATTCTAAACACCTCTATAATCAGAAGATATGCTATTCTCTGTACTGCGTTCGGACTGTTGGCTTTGTGCCACCCTATTACGGAAGCCGTAAATCGCGGTAGATCTCACAATTTTGGTATAGAGCTAATACACCATTCCTGGGTTGAGTCCCTACTTAGACCTCACCATCCTCTTGTGGTTCGAAAGGTCTCTTAGAGCTTTTTCATCTGCCCTGCTTATACGGCTAAAAAATGATAATTTGTTATCTAGGATAACTTCCAAATATTTAACCTCTATTAACAATTTTAATTGTTTTATGCACATCATGGATAGTCCCTTAATGTTTAGGTTCCTTTTCTTTGTGAAAGCAACAACTGATGTTTTAGCCGGATTCGTGGAGAATCCCTCTTTCCGGCACCTTCATTCTACAATATTGAGTACCCGTTGTATCTTATCAGATATAATTGCATCAAATTTTTCATTTATAATGATACCTACGTCGTCAGAAAATGGTGGTGCACAAATATTATCTCTCTAGCTCCTTAAGAAGGTCATCAACCAACAAGCACCACATCAGTCGAGAAAATTCTTCCCCTTGAAGGCATCCCTTGGTGGCAACAATTTACCTTCTTACGTTGTAAATATTCCTATGCTGAAGCATGAAGTCTACTGTTCTGGTAATGGTCTGAGCTACTCCTCATCTCTGTCTAGCTCCCAATAGGGATTTGTATGAAGTGGAGTCGAAGGCTCCTTCTATGTAGGGCGATTTCTTGACAGTCCAATACTTGTTCCGCCCTTGAGCTCCAGCATGTGAATTGCAGCGTCACAGGATTTCCCAGCTTGGTAGGAGAATTTATTTTGGTTTGTCGGATTGTCTACAAATACCTTACTCTGTATACATCTGTCTAGTTTTTAGAAAGATTGTCAGACTGATAGTTCTATAAGATCTAACTTCTACGTGGCATGCTTTATCCGGTTTGAGTATGAAGACCACTATTGTAGATCTTCTTTTGCTGATACATACCCCAATGCCAGCTAGCATGGAGTAGTTGTTCCTTGTAAAGAAGAACCAGAAATATGCCATCCGGTCCAGCTGTCTTGTGTGGCTGAAAACATCTCAGAGGCCATGCAAGTTTGGTTCGGTTTATCCAAACAATGGGAATCACAAGTTCTGACAGATTGGCAAACGGAGAAACCGTATCCGGCTCGAATACGTACCGTATAGAAATTCAGTTGGAAGAACAACGTTTCGACGAATTTTTTGGATATTAACTTCGCAATCGATATAGGGAGTGGAAACATTTTGGTGAACAACCGCCCAATGACAGTGGATGCAAGGCACGCACCGTGTTTTCCTATTGGAACTACCGAAGTAGAGCCATGCCTGACACTGAATACGGATAAAGAAAACAGATTAGAGGCCGACCTTCAAGAAGAATTACCGTTGTTTAAAAACATACGAGGGGTATCGCCGTTGGTGGAACATAGAATCTGTCTTCTAAATCCAGAACCAATTAAACAACGTTACCGACCTCAGAATCTGCGAATGCAGTAAATGATAAGTATTAAAGAAGATAGGATTTTGGAAAAAGACATAATAGAACCCTCAGAAAGCCCGTGGATCTCACCGATAGTCATCGTATGGAAGAGGGATGCCAAACAATGGTTCTGTATTGACTTTTAGATAGTTAATTATGTCTTCAAGAAGGACGCCTATCTGCTACCATTCATAAATGCGGCATAAGACAACCTCCGACGTGCCCGTTATATTTGCGTCATTTACCGTTCCCGTTCGAGAACTGTACCAATGAGAAATGCCAATTTGGTACTTTGTTCCCGTCTTTTATCAAGTAGCCGCACCAATACACCGCTTGCTAAAGAAGAACCGTCGCAGGTATTGGGGACTAGAATAAGAGGAAGCTTTTCAAAAACTCAAGACCTACCTGACCGAGGCAGCAATCCTTGCATAATCCGACTTGGACAAACCATTTACTCTGCAAATCGACGTATCAACAGATTAAGGCCTAGGAGTAGTTTTAACCCAGACTGGAGAAAACGGAAAACATGTGATGGTGAGGTATATTTTACGAAGATAATTGTAACGGCACTGGTGTCTATCTATAAATTCCAAGATCCCTTTTTTGTATGTGTTTTTCGGTAGACACAGCTTTCATGTTTAATACTAGTTTAATAAATGATGCAGTTATCTTTATATACTTGTAAAATTAACTTATTAATTAAAATTAATATTAGTTATTTCAAAAGTAAGTTTTATTTAAATATTTTACAGACTTGGCGATATCCAACACTACAAACATGGCAAAGTTATAACGTTATAAAAATTAATACCTCACGGCTGCAGAATCTTGTAATGAAAATATTGAAAATTTACTGCTAACCTTGTCCCGCAAATTTTTGGAGTGGTGCTTGTCGTCGGACGCTCTAAAGTTAAAAGTTTCATGCAAAAGAAAACGCCCTCTTATCCAGAATTTTACAAATAAAATATTTGCTGGACTCGAAATAAAGAAGAACATATATATACGAAGTCTTATCGGTTAGGTTATCACAAACTTTTTGTACGCATGGGCCCCAAGCCTATTATGTATGTATTATAAAAAAGGACTATTTTTTGGTAAATAATATAACTGAAGATGCTAAAAAATGTGGAATACTTCTGAATGCCCAGATTACCAGATGATAAAAAGTATAAGGAACTCACTGAACTTTTTAATAAATATTTTAAAAAAATCTGAAGCTACATTTGTGGAACGGTCAATATTTTTTGCTGCTTTTAAAGATCGACATGAAAACGCAAATGAGTAAGAAATTTAGCCCTTAATTGCGAAATTGTTGATATGTTGATACTATAATGATATTGCGTGATCGGTTTATCGTTGATTTTGATAAGGTACCAGTGCAGTCAAAACTTTTCAAGGTGCAACTAACTTGTACTCTCTCCAAAGGCATTGAAACTGCTGTAACTGAAATGGCGGCTGCCGAGCAAAACAGTTTCATTAAGAAATAACCAGTAGTTCATCAGGTCAGTGCAAAGAATAAGCAACGCCAAAAACATACGTCATCTTCGCAGTATCTACAAAGTGGAAACGTGAGTGAAAAATGTGATTGTTGTGCTAGAAGAAATCTTGCCACAAAACAGTGTCGTTAGGTACCTTTTACAGTTCTCAATTTTTATTGCTGCAATTATAATGGCAGCAATTCATATTGCCGCAATAAAAATTGAGAGTTGCTTTAGAGTTAGCAAATCATTACACTGTCAGTTGCAATTGATTTCAGTAAACAAGTTTGCCAACTTAACAAAAAAAGTGAAATTCTGCTTCTTTTTCTTTTTAAATGTCAAAATTAACTTTGCGTTATGTCATTAAATGATCGAAAATATCTAGCAGGAAAAATTTAATTAGAAAAAAGAAAATAGCGTGTTTGTGTATTTAATATGTTGTTGTCTGAAACTAAAATCTCGGGGACGAGAAAGAAGATGGTGGGTGAAGCTATGACTTGAAAGAAAAAGGAAAGGAAATTTAAATATCACAAATTTCTGCAAACTCATAGTGTTCACTAATTTTCAGTCCTTTTTCTATTACCACTTAATATACACAAAAATACTATAAACACAAATATAACTAAAAAAAAATATATCAAATGTCAAATCATAAAAAGTCAAAAATATTTTGGGTGTACTGACTTTTATTACCGTTGGTAACACAAATATAACTAAGAAATCCACTAGAATTGCTTCTGCAATACGACCTGTGGCAATAAAGAATAGGTCCCGACTCATTTTCTGCAAATGCAATTGTAATTGCCATTGCGAACTGTAAGTAGCCCTTATAAAAATAAATTGTGCAACTTCTGCAAAATTCAAGGTCATCTAGCTCCAGTATGTCCAAAGAAAAATAATCCTTCCAGTAGTGATTCGTCAAAACAAAAGGTAGTTAAAAATTATATTGAATGTGAGGATACTTTTGCGGTTTTCCTTTTTAACTTGATACCCGGGTGAAAATTTTTGGAAAAAATTCTAAATTAATTTCTCCAAGTAAAATTTTAAATGTTTATACTAGTGAACAAATGCAAACTCTAGGTATGTTTTCAGCAAAAATAATTTTGAAAATAGATATTTTAAGACATTATTTAAATTAGGAATAAATGAAATACATTTAGCAGATGATATAAAAAATATTGATAAATTAACTAAAAAATTTGATATTGTATTTTCTCCAGATTTGGGTAGATTTAATAAGAGTACAGTTTCCTTAAAATTGAAAGACGAAAATGTTACTCCGAAATTTGTAAAATTTAGACCAGTTTCTATCTAAATTAAAAATAAGATAGAGTTGGAATTAGAAAACTCTAGGTATAATTAAACCTGTCGAGTATTCCCATTGGGCAAAGCCGATTAAAAAAATCTGGCGTTGTTAGAATATTCGATGAATTTAAGATAACGTTAAGCCCAATATTAGAAATTGATCAGTTTCCAATTCCGCAAATTGAAGATTTATTTAAAAAATTGCAAATTTGTTTAGGTGAAACATCAAAAGTTCTTGTCCCGATATCTACTCATAAAGGTATCTTTCAATATCAAAGGTTACCTTATAGTGTAGGGTCCGCCTCAGCAAAATTCCACAAAATTATGGAATCCGTAACTCAAGATATTGAAGGATGTATTTGTTTCTTAGACGATATACTTATATGTGGTAAAAACATTTGATGATTTATATATGAATATTTTAATTCTAGGACTTACCAATTTACGATTCGTTCTTCTTAAGTATCAAATTCACCATCGACAGACACGTGTTTTGTTTTTTGGGACCCAGCTTAACCGGCAATTCGATAGGCATTTTTTTCACATAGTTATCCAATATTTATCGCGTCAGGTATCAAAAGTATTTAAATTAACATAAGGGCCACAAATAGGCAACCAAAAATACAGGAATATTCCCATAATAAAAATGGTAATTAATATATTTTCTAATTAAATTTAAAACCCAAACAACATTTCTTGAGATTAAAAAAATATTTCAAGAGGTTACGAAGTGTTAGATTAAAAGTTGAACCTTTTAAACGTACTTTTCTTCAAAATGAAGTTATTTAGGCTATATTATAAAAAAAAATGGTCTTTCAACTTCTCCGGAAAATATAATTGCGATAAAAAATGCGCCAGTTCCTACTAATGTTAAACAAATTAAATCTATGTTAGAAATAATAAATTGTTATGGAATAGTAGATTCTGTAACAAGGTTAGAATGAAAAATTCGACACGAGTGGAAAATTCCGAACGCGAGCGTTAGCGAGTGTGAGGAACCACGAGTGTCGAATTTTTTCATTCTAACCGAGTAACAGACTATATTTTCTCCACGATCAAAAAGTATGAATCAAAATTAAATTAAATCTGAACACGTTATTTGTTGACATATTTGTATTACATTGTAGTAATATTTATAGTGTTATGGTACACTTACCGAAATTATAATCTGATGCATTGGTGTTTTTTCATAATTTGCAATTTTAGATATTATTAAATTCTATATCTACTTCACTTGATTTTTCACTCATTATTTTGTTTAAATTAAAACTTGTTTGAAAATAATTATTATCGTCGCCATTTTGTATCTGACACTTTTGAAATCCATGCCAATCCCATATCGTTTATTTCGATTACAGAAAATCCATTCTTTACCTTGATAAAGAATGAAAATGCATGCAAAATGCATAAGAGGCAAGTATTATAGAATAAATATTCAGACTCTAGAGGGTGAATGTTTACATTCTATTATTAAAAAAGTCGTGGAGAAAATAATTTATTAACCCATTTTTTTACCTCTAGATTAATCTAGATGAATTGAATAAATGGTATATTGTATACCTAGGCAGTAAAGTGATATTTTTCAGGACGAAAGAAGATATGGAAAGGCGAGGCGCAGCCGAGTCTTGCCACTTCTTGAGTCCTGAAAGAGCACTTTACTGTAGTGGTTTATTCAGTTTTTTTTTTAAATATCCCTGCAAAAATCGTAATACAAAACGCAATCACTAAAAATGTGTTTGATAAAGAATGAAAATACATGCAAAATACATAAGAAGCAAGTGTTTTAGAATAAATATTCATACTCTAGAGGGTGAATGTTTACATTCTATTATTAAATGATCTCGGAATTCATACATTCAATAATGGTCGTGGAGAAATGTTACTTAAAAATATATTAACACATTGACGACCGACACTCTAAACACGGGACTTCCTGAGAAGCCATCGGAAGTGGTGGGTAATAATAAAAAAATAATATCTTTTATGGCTTTTAATGCTATTATAGATACTTTTTCTTGCACTCAAAATTTTGCAAAATGCTGTCCAGTTAACTGGACGTCCGTATCTGGAAGGAAGTTTCACCTTCAGAGACCAACGTCCAATTAAGTGGACGCCGACTTTTTACTTTTTTATACAAAAAAAAAACAACATTTTGCTATAAACTTTTTATTATAAGAATATTTTGAACAAAAACAAAATCAATTCAAACGACTCAAATTAGTACAAGAGAGGAGTTTGATTTAAAACAGAAGGAATACATATGTTATTTTCATACATTTTAAGTTTCATGCCAGATTTGGAAACACGGATAACATAACCCCGATTTTTCCGGGCAGACAGGACAAAAGTAACGGCTTTTGTGAGATTTTTTTTCTTTGGTACATTGGCGGCATCTTTTCATGGCCGATTTCTTTTTTTCAGTAGCTGGAACGGGTTCTGAGTAATGAATGATTTTTAGTATTTAGATCAATATCTGTTTCGTCCAGACGTGAGCTTTTTAACATCGCTCTCAGTACCTCTTCTCTAAATTTTATGAATCTTAACTTAGGTAGTTTTTTTATTTTCTTATATGCGTAACAACTATTCCACAGGCACATGTCAAATAAGTGGAAGAAATGTTTCTATACCAGCGATGCCCCTGTGGTTTAATTTCTTTATTACCACTTTTGTTTATATTTTCAACCATAGCATGGCTATGTTTAGTACTTATCATACGCACATTGAGCTTATTTTTCCAGTTTACCATTAAAACTGGACTTTGCGTTTAAAAGCAGCTTCTCCTTTTTTTAATTTCCTCTTCAAAAAGTCTTTAGGATTCCGTTTTCGATTTTCCCTCAGTGTACCTATTATATAATTATTTTTCTTTATCAAGTACTCAGCCAAAGAGACACTTGTATAAAAATTGTCTAAAAAGAGTTCATGCCCTCTATTAAAATAGTCAGCCATAAGTCGGTTTACGACAGAAAAAGCATGACCTTTTTAACTTTACCCTTTCAGAGTGCCTTTGCCAGTATAGATAATAAAATTGAGGATATATCCGTCAGAGGTGGTCAGTACATAAATCTTTATAACATATTTATGTCTTTTATTGCTTATATATTGTTTAAACTTTAGCCTGCCTCTCCACTGTAACATTGACTCATCGATTAACAAATGTTTTTTCTGGAGAAAGTACAGTCTTCAAATTATGTAAAACAATATCTAGGATTGGTTCGACTTTATACAATCGCTCGGACTTATCGACCGTTTCATGATCAAGAAACCGCAATTTTTTTAGAATAGTGGTGAAACGATTTCGGGACATTGTTTTACCAAAGATCGGATGAAAGTATAGTGGATCTTTAGACCATTGGCGAGTTAAAATTGGGAACCGTACTGTACCAGACAAACTACACAAATCTAGGAACTTTTCCAATTCGGCAGTAGTAACATCTACCCACTTTCTTGCCCTTTTCCTCCTTGTTTTGTTACTCTCAGACAGTTTTTGACTTCGTCTGTTAGTTTCACTAACAGAAACTTCAATTAATTCATCAGTAAAAACTCTTTAAAATAATCGTATGGTTTATCAGCATCGCGTACTTGTATATTGATTTTTGGGTTTCCAGAAAAAGGGATATCTGGCGGGTTGGTTGTCATCCATATCTGTTCACTCATCATCGTTATTGGGTTCTGGGGCTGGAGACCTTGTTGAGCATCGAGACTTTGCTGGAGATTTGTCGCCATTGTTTCTGTTTTCATCAGACCAGCTTCCGTTATTCAGGTCATCATCGTTAATATTCGCAGCTGCTACGGCGCTGTCAGAAGATTCTATATTACTGTTCTTGTCAGGGTTAAACGATTTATCTCTCGGACTATCATCACTAGAAAATGGCTCAGCGTCACTCTCAGAAAGACTATTCAAAGCTGCCTCTATCTCGGCTTGTGTCAATGGCTTCTTGTAATCAAATAGAGGCTTTCATTTTCTCGTATTTGATGTACTTGTTCTGTAAAAAAAATTGACACTAATCCACAAAAAGAATATAAAAATTTTTATGTTACCCTGCGGATATTTACTTTTAAACTCACTATTTTCTTGTTGTAAATAGGTATTATAAGAGCTCTCGCCACACAACACTCATACGGAATTACTGATAAGTGATGACTTAGAAATAAAGCGTGAACGACTTTGTCGGTTTTTCCCCCACCAGCAAAAAATCCGCCACATGTCGACTTAAAATAAGCAGATTATTTATTTTTCCTTACCCTGGGAACCAACGAAATAAATCATTTGAGCTGGAGGGCCCGCGCAAAATTTTAGACACATTTAAATACGTTATATTATGTGTGCAGTAAATTGGACGCGGTCTCTACAGAAAAAACCTCATGTGCAGTATACTGGACGATGGTCGTCAAAGTGTTAACTGGATTCGGACAGAAAATTGTACATTAGCTTTTAAAAAAGTTAGAGATTTTAACGCCAGTCAATGTTTTAACTCATAATCCTGATTTAAAATTAATTAAGACACAAGTCTGTATGGGGTAGGTTGCTTAATATCTCATGTTTTGAAAAATGGTCATGAACGTCCTATAGCTTTCGCATTTGGGACACTTTCTCCTGCGGAAACAAACTATTCACAAGGAAAAAGAGAGGGATTAGCAATCATTTTTGTACTATGTAAATTTAATTAGTATTTTTACGGTCTCAAATTTATCTTGGTAAGTGATTAGCTATTTTTAACCCCAAAAAATGGATACCTCTGTTTTATGCGAATCACCTACGCCGATGGTCAGTAATTCTATTGAAATATTCATATACTGTGGAATATGTTAAATCTGACAATAATACCGCCGATTTTCTTTTACGATTACCGATGCCTAGTGACAAAAATGAAATTTGGGAATCAATTAATGTTCACTATTTAAATTATTTTTCAGAAAATTGAAATAATTTCTACTAATTTTGAATTAATTAAAAAGATTACTCTTAAAATTGATATGTTACAAAATATTAATAAATTTGTAAAAAATGATGGGCAAAATTTTGCAAAAACGGATCAAAAATTTAAATTTAGGTATCATTTGAAACTAATGTTTCATTTTAGAATAAATGAATAATAATTCATGAATTATTAAAAAATCGTTTATTTTGCCAATTGCATATGTCTCATCTGGGCGTAGTAAAAATGAAAACCATTGCGCGGTCATATTTTTTTTTGGCCCAGGACAAATAAAGACATTGAAGACTTTGCAGCAAAATGTGAAAATTGTTCTTTAAATAAAATAAGCGTTCCAAAAATAAATTTGAATCCTTGGAAATGGCCAGAAAAGTATTCATATTAACTCCATGGGACCATTTTTAAACAAATATTAATTAGTAATTTTGAATGCTCATTCCAAGTGGATTGAAGTTTTTCCTACATCAAATATTACTTCAAATTTTACATGCTACTTTGAAAGATTCGAATTTTGTATCTGATAATACCAGAAAGTGTACAATGGGAGAAATTGAACTATTTGTAGGAAAATTCAATATCATTCATATAACCACTGCGCCATATTTTCCACAATCAAACGGTGTATCGGAAAATTCAGTGAAAAATATTAAAAAGGCGTTAAAAAACTATTTAGGTAAATATAAGTCACTGAATATTAATAAAACTATAAATAATTTCTTATTCGATTATCGTAACACCTTTCATAGTACTACAGGAGTATCAACAGCTACGGAAGAGATCTGCGAACACGATTTTGTGCTTTGAAACCCAGAACTAAAGAAGACGTTGAAAGTAGAGTTAAGGATTATTGTATGCCAAATAAGTTTACTTAGATTCTGGGTCAAATTAAAAAAGTTATGTGTTATTCTTGAAATTCCTGAATTGAATGCTACCTGGAAGCATTATACAAATCAATTGAGTAAAACTAAAATTTAGAGTAATTTAAATGATACGATTTCCACCGAGAATAGGAGTGCTTCTATGAATAATCATTATAATTTAAACTTTACTGAAATAAAGACGGATGAAGTAATATGGGAACTCCAAGTTGTTATAAATATTGTCAACAGTAAGAGATTGAGAAAACAAACAGAAAGGTTAGCTTATACATATACATTATAATTTTTAGCATAATAAATGATTTGTTATTTCAAGTTTCATTATCTCTTATTGGCGAGGGATAATGTGGTATATTTTACCATGATAACTGTGTCTATCTTTAAATTCCTATACCCCTTTTCAATGCGCAATAGACACCAGTGAAGTGGTCATCTGTCAAATCGAATTTATTGCTTATAGGTGTTCGCTTAATTGTAATTAACGGTTAACGGTAACAGTTAATTAATTTCAACTTAAAAGTTATGAAGGTGTATCAAACGCATTATTTTATTTCACGCTTTTTATATATATGCTGGTGTATTATTATTTTACTAAAGTTTAATTAACCATTTATAATATTTTCCTTGTTTTCGTTCCATTTTCCCTTAGCTACGCAAATATCAAAAATTAACCTTTAAGGTAAATACGACAAACATAATGCGCATGCGTTATCGACACAACTCAAGCTCGTAAATAAAAAATGTTCACTATATGGCATTATGCATTTAGATTCAGGTTATGTCGGTTGGAACATACGGAAAAACTAGCTATCATAGAACCATTCACAGAATTGTTGTGGTACGAAAAAAAGGAGGATGTCCGATAAAATCGTGATAACCTAACCTAATTATTGGATCCCAGATGACCGCCTTTGCCGTCATTTCTGGGATTCAAGTGATCTGAGTGAACCAGGCCTAGCTGATCCATGGAAACTATGTATTCCACAGCCAACCCGGATCATATGTCGAAGAAGATGTATGATGTACTGACATCTGAACACATGGGTATCACTAAGATGATCACAAGAAACTCATGTCAACGGTTCAAGTTGTCCCAGATGAAACCTGCTGACAAAATGAAACTTTTCCACATACAGGCAACCATGGGGGTGTATCAGCACTGAAGTAGTAGGCCACTGTCGTCAAAAAGAAACACCTTCCATGCCGTGTTTCGGGATCGATTCATCAAATAAGTACAATGTCGACCAATCCAAACAGTGACAGCAAAGGCCGTTATCCAGGCATTATACGAAAAGATAGTCACACATTTCGGATATTCTAAAGTGGTCCTCAGTGATAATGGAACTCAGTTTAACTGGAGCTTGGAATCACTCACTGCAGGACACCACCGTTCACCAATAAAAGTTTAAAGTCCAGTTCTGCTACCATCATCATCTATCATAATTGTCATTCGCGATTCACTGCTTGTCAAGAATCCACCGGATATACCCACATACCTGAATTTCGATAGAGCTACAAAAAGCAGTCTAGCGTACCTCACCACCACCTGAACCAGACGAAACATAAGAGAAGGAATAAGTCAAGACCGTCCAGCGTACCGAAAGGCTGCAACATCGATATAGTTCGGTAAAATCTCCCCAGTAGAGCCTTCAGCAACCAAAACCGCTATTATTACCTAAGACACCGAGAATAGCGTTGTCACATCAGTGACCAGCTGACGAAGCGGAAACATCACCTCCCATTCGCCGAAAGAGTTTTCCCCGCGTAACTAGACCAGAACAGACACCGTCACCAGAGTGATATCACCGGTCGTGTACGATCTGAAAACCACAACCGGAAAACGCATTAAACGGGTACATGTGAAAGATCTAGGCTCGGCTCACAAATTTGTAAATCTTTTTCGTCATTACGCAATCGATTTCGCGTTTTAGTCCAGGTTTCGGATTGCCTTCGGCAACCCCTTCGGTTTATTGTTTGCCACTTCTTCCTGGCAGCTTCAGTGGAGAAAAAATACTCCACGGTTCGTTTTAGTCTCGACTAATTTGTTGTCGGTAATAGGGCAAACTTTACTTGACCCCTGGGTTATGTACCTGAATACAATTAATGAAATAAAATCAAATGTCAAAGTAAAATAACTGGCTTTATTTAATGTCAATCCGGCGGCGAAGAAGAAAATGGAATATACGAAGGTTTGGCGAGGAGCGCGAGTGTCTGTCAGGGGCAGGTGTAACTGGTGTAACTGGTACGACTGATCATATGTTCGAAGGAAGATTTATCATAATATTGAATTAATTGTAATCAACTGCCGTGCCCGATATAGTTAATATATTTTAATTATTAAATATAAATTAAAACTAATGAAAATAATAATAGGTAATTTCGTTACACCACTCTGTTTGCCAAAATACAGTCCTGACTTGTAGCTCTTTCTACAAGGGCAACCTCAGTCTCGTCCTCTTGGTTTTGGTTAAGTAAGCAACATGAGAAGTGTGAGTTTAGTAACCAATCAAAGTCTCCTCCTTGGCTTTCTCACGATTTTTGTTTTTCAAAGTCCCAATACATCCTTATTTCTTCCTTTGCAGTATTTTTCTGGTTCTGCAGCGTACTATTTATGTTCTCACAGAATTTTTTCCAGAAATTAGTCTTTAAAGTCCCTACAGCGTAACAGTATTCTCTTCTAGACGCCCTATAGGTTTCCCAGTTGCCAGTTCTTTTGGACTGATTGAAAAGAACCACCATTTCTACAATCGAAATAGTTTCAATTGATTTGGAAGGACTATACTATTAAGTTTCACATCAAAGACTGTGATATAATTGCATAGGTACGTAGGTAAAGAGGAGATTCTGCGCCGACTCTCAGTTAAACCTCTGTTTAAACTTTTATGAAGAGAATGTCAAGGTCATAAACATAGAGTAGTTCCAACAAACAATACCTTTGCTATATTCTTTGTTTGTCGTTGATTTTTAATTTTTTTTACAATATCAACAAATCTCATACTTGTCAATTACTACTACTAATAACTCTAAGATAATTGAAAAAGGAATGAATTTTACAATAACTCACACATTATCAGAAAAGGATATTATATGAAAAAAAATAAAACGATTTTTTTTACTTATCTAACCTAATATATACCATACATACAAATTACATTGAATTAATTACTATTTACGTAGCTGATTCTCGAACATCACATACGTAAATGAAACAGTGAGATAGCCTATAACTATCGATCGCAATTTTCATCGAAGTTCGTAAAGTTAAATTTGCAATTGCTCGTTAATGAAAGGGAACGAACAGAAATGAGGGAAACATTTCTATCCAATAATTTGCTTCTCCTCTCACTTTTGAACGACCTTCAAGGTTAGGAAACTGCTCTAAGTTTAGCCGAAGTGAATTTAAAATTTCGAAGGGGAGCGAATTGAAGACCTGAAAGGGAATCCTTTAATTTCAGAAATTTGGATAATGGTTTCTGATGGTTACGATTAGTGAAGACACAAAAATAGTAGGAGAAGGAAAGAAAAAAATAAAAATGTTGATTAACTCTCAAACTCTATTCAATTTAAATTTAATATCGAGTAAGACGATACGTGCTAAAATGAAGTAAATTCACAGAAAATTCATAATGCTAATTAAAATCTGTTTGCGGTTCACTCTAATAAATTACAAAAAGAGAAAATTAAATTGATTTAAACATGCCGTTCTGTTTCTCAAATTGGGGATCACTAGGTCGAGTTTAATGACAGTCGAGTCAAATTTACATTGGAAATAGCGCCCTTCGCCAGAAACGTAGGTAGAAATACGCGTATTTTCTCCACGTCTCGGTCTGTGTACTATTTAACTTCGACGTTACAGCCGAATTTGCTTTAACCAACCGGCGTAGCCAAGAAACTTATATAAAGGGGGACGAAATTGATTTTGATGAAAAATTCAGCGAGAATAAGCGGTGGAATTATCGATCGTGTTTATACAAATTTCATAAAATGTTTGCGTAGAGAACTAAAAAAAAATGTTTAAAACATTTTAACGGCAAATTGAAGAAATATATACATATAAAATTATTAACGTAATGATTTTTTCAACCGTAACAAACAAGCAAAAAAGCAAATTGAACAAAAATAAACATAATATTCGACCCCAAAAAATACCCACATACCAATTTGAATGGAATCGGTCCATAATATAAAAACTCGTCCACCATCTTGGAGTCGCCATTTTGAATTGATTAATTTTCACAAAAAAATCCCTGTATGGATAGGAAGAATATTCCCGGAAATATTTTGGGTTTCCATGGTAACCAAACAAGTCTCTGATTTGCTTAAAAAGGTAGATGTGAATTTTTTTGTTTTTTTATTATATAAAAGAAATTATTTTAAATAGGGAATCCGAGCGAAGCAAGTTTCTTCTTTTAGTAATTATTTTTCACGTTCAACCTACTCTTGTATTTTTACCCTATTTTTTCCCACGTGATCTTTTTTGCTTCACTTTTTTTTCTTCAGTTTTGTCCCACTCTTGTTTTTTGTCCAATTTTTTCCTCTTATTTTTACGACCATTGTTGTTTGTTGTCCAATATTTTCCCCTTTTTCTTCAACTATTGTTTTTTGTCCCACTTGTTTTAGTTTTTGCTATAGGTTCTTTTCTTTGTTTTTACACCACTTTTTTTTGTTATTTGTCTTTGTCTCACTTGTTTTCACAACTTTCTTGTGCTCTACTTGGTTTATCCTTGGTGTTAGGTTTTGCACTAATTTTTCTTCAGGAGGGAATCCGAGCGAAGCGAGTTTTTTCTCTTAGTAATTATTTTTGACCTCCTTTTTTTAACTGACTTTTATATTTTTTCCCCATTTTTCCCAGTTGAGTTTTCGTCCCAATTTTTTTCGTCATTTTTGTCCGGTTTTTGTCCCATTTTTTCTCTTATTTTTTCAAGTATTGTTGTTTTTTGCCCAATATTTCCCCCATTTTTACAATTATTGTTTTTTCCCACTTTTTTTAGTGTTTGCTATAGATTTTTTTCTTTACGCCACTTTTTTTGTTATTTGTCTTTGTCTCATTTTTTTCCATTTAAGTTTTTGTCCCACCTTTTTTCTTTATTTTTGTCCCACTCTTGTTTTTGTCCCATTTTCCTCTTTTTTTTTTCATAACTATTGTTATTTTTGTCTAATATTTCCCCCATTTTTCCAACTATTGTTTTTTGCCCCACTTTTTTTAGTTTTTGGCTTTGTCCCACTTTTTTTACAACTTTTTTTGCCCTACTTTGTTTATCCTCTTTTTTATATTATCCCACGTTTTTGTTTTTTTTTACACTTTTTTTTTGTTAGCTCCACTTTTCTTTTTTTTTGTTTTGTCCTCACTTTTTTTGTTTGTGTCCTACTTTATTATTTTTTTTTCTGTTTCGTACCACTATTCTACTTTTTTGTTTTGTTTTGTTCCACTCGTTTTTTTTTTGGTTTTGCTTCATTTTTCTTTAATTTTCTTTTTGCCACTTTTTTTGGTTTTGTTCCACTTTTCTTCTCTTGTTTCGTTTTTTTCTACTTTTTTTGTTTAGTTCCATTTTTCGGTTTTCCCTTAATTTTTTTACATTTTTTGTTTTTCCCCACTTTGTTTTTGTTTACTGCCACTGTGTTTTTGTTTTTGCCCCGCTTTTTTTATTTTTGCCTCACTTGTCCTCACTTTTTTTTGTCCCTCTTTTCCCCATTTTTTTTAACCTATAGAAATTTTTCATAAACTTAATAATATTTTCTGATATTTTTATTATTTTTTCTGAGGGTTTTTTTTAAACAGCTTTTTATTTGTTTTCGAATTTTCTTTTAATTTGATCTTAACTACCAATAAATACTTGTAGTAATGTTTTTTTTTGTCCTCCATATTTCCGTTTTGTGACTTCAGGTTTTTGCTCTATTTTTCCCTATTTTCTTTTGCTTTTGCTCATTTTTTTTGTTTTTATCTTCACCCTTTTTTTGTTTTTGACCCAATTTTTTTCTTTTCTTTGACATTTTTCCTTTTTTTTGCCTCACTTGTTTCCATTTCGTCTCGTTTCCCTTCTTTTTTTATCCATTAAAAATTTTTGATAAACCAGTTAATTTTTTTATGTTACTTTTATGATGCTTCTTACTTCCCAAACTGTTCGAATGACGTCTTATTTTCTTCTTTACTAATCCTCTTTTCTTTTGTTTTTTTGAAATTGTTAACAATAATATAGAAGTTGTGCAACTAAATTACAAATAAAAAACATACTATCACTTTAACGTATAACATAATTAAATATTTTAAATCTATTAAAAAAAAAATACTAAAAAAATTGGAAAATTATATTTTTATTAAGTTTGCTTTTTTGTTCGTTTACTCGTTTGTCCGCTGGTTCGTGGGTTCGTCGGTTCGTCGATTCGTCGGTTCCCGGTTCGAGATTTATGATTATGGACCGATTCTGTTCAAAATTGGTATGTGGGGGTTTTTGGAATCGAAGGTTATGAATTTTTTGTCGTCAGAATTAATAAATTCAAAATGGCGAATCCAAGATGGCGCACAATATTTATGATTATTTACCAATTCCATTCAAAACTGGTAAGTTCTGATTTTGGGGGTGGGAGATTATGAATTTTTTGTCAAGACTAATAAATTCAATATTACGACTCCAAGATGGCGCACAAGATTGGTATGTGAGAGTTTTTCGGGTCGGATATTATGAAGTTTTTTATTAAATTATTGAATTCAAAATGGCGACTCCAAGATGGCACACGAGTTTTATGATTATGGACCAATTCCATTCAAAACTGGTATGTAGGAGTTTTTTGAATCAGCAATTATGAATTTATTGTCAAAATTAATAAATTCAAGATGGCGACTCCAAAATGGCAGACGAGATTTATGATTATTGAACGATTTTTGATTGTTTGTATATTTTTTCGGTTGCTGAAAAAATTTGTTGTTTTAAAAGTAAAATACGTAAAATTCAGATATTTCTTGTTATTTTTTTTTATTTCTATGTTTATTTTGTTTTATTTTATTTTTTCTGCCTCTCTATACTGATTTTAACTTTTTGTAATTTCCAGATTATTATTGTCTTGCGTGTCATGTTATTTGTTTTGTTTTATTTCTAGATTTTTATTTTTAGATGTTACATTGACAGTACATTCTTATCAGTTTCTGCACTTTTGTTTAAAATACAACTCAATATTTCCAACCTAATTAGATTTAATATTAGAGCCCACTAGTACATAACAATGCTTTTAAATATAAGTCTAATTTAAGTTCTAAAACAACAATAAACACGGAACTTCATTATAATAATGATCCATATTTTCTTAATGGGACCATTTCTATGACTATCTTGAATAACAAATCAAGAAATGCAGAACCGTTTTCTATAAAAATTTTAAGCTTTAACATTTAAAATAATATTAATAAATAATAAATTAGAATTAATTAAATTCAAATATAAAAATAAATCTACTTTTATTTTTAAT
This sequence comes from Neocrepidodera transversa, assembly GCA_963243735.1. NCBI lineage: Eukaryota > Metazoa > Arthropoda > Insecta > Coleoptera > Chrysomelidae > Neocrepidodera > Neocrepidodera transversa. Next base: position 25,516,076 of record OY725344.1, on the reverse strand, counting down.
TACCAAAACACTGTACAAAACAAATGACAAATAATGAAATATTGCTAAAATCTATTATAGCACAAAAACTGTTACGAATATCTGATCCATTTAATATTCGTTTCGATTACCAAAAAAACAAAATTTTGTCCATTATCCAACGACGATTTATTTATTATTTATTTTATTCTGATAGTATAAAACTGGAATTTTGGCAATAAGTGATGATATATAACCGTATTAATATTTATTCTCTCATTGCTTCAGCTCAGCAGCATAAAATAGACCTTCACACATCGCCAACAAAACAATTTGATAAATAATGCCCTACAGTTCACACAACCGGCTTATGCTCTCGGGGAAAATAACAATTTTACTTCATGAGAGAGTTCCTCGGAGGTAAATTCATCACCCCTTATACCAGTGTTGCCAAACTTACTTAGTTAAACAATAATAATAATAATAATAACTTGGAAACGTTCCTTCAGAATTGCACCCTATCACTTTAGGACATAATCTAATATATTGCTTTAACTTAATACTTATACAATGTTACCGTTTTGATAATTATGTATCGCTTTCAGCGCCATCTGTTTGTTAGATCGAGTATTAAATATTTGAGATATGTAGGGAGCGACCATCGGCGCCATTTTTAATCTTACATATTCAAAGTACGCCAAGTACCTCTATTTTTATTTTATCTGCTTTTCGTTCATGCACACTGAATTACTGTATTCTCTTTCTCTATACCTATACTAGAACAAACGTAGACTATCTACTTGTAAAAAATTTATTAATATATTCTTCTGCGTCTCCTCTAGTTAGTTCAAGCCTGATCCACAGAAAAGTACCGCTTTGTCATCTCCAATGTACTCTTCAAATCCACCAGAAATGATGCTGTTGTTTTCTCCAAAAAGATAAACAGAACATCTGATGAAACCTTTGGTACATTCCAGTGAGTAGATTATAACTTATAATGGAACCAGATCGAAATCCAGAAGAAAGAATAATACGGAGAAAGTCTCACCAAACAGAATCTGGAAAACGGAGTGAATCAAATAAAAAACGACCATGGCATCGTGGCCAAAGCGCTCAAAAAGATCGGCAAGATGGATAAAAACGGTCTACTTGTTTTTTGTTGACAGGTGATGAACCTCATGGCAACCCCAGCGCTTGGATCGTGTCTATTGCGACTGGGAGTGCGAATCCTGAATATCGCACCAAACCTCACCTCTTTCAGTCAACTACCGGAACCGCCCGACAGGTATTGCATCAGGAGTGACCATTTGTCTCTAGTGTTAACCCTGCTCAATTCGTTCTTGAACTTTTTTTTCCTTTAACACTGTCGTTACGAATAAAGCTCCTACCTTCCAGTGTTGTTTGCTTTCCAGCATCCACTACATCAGTTCTGGGGAGTTTTTTGCTGCAATTCCAGCAGCATACCTGTCGGCCTCCCACCTGAGACATCTTAGAAAGGTGTGCTCAGAATCATCTGCTTCGGACTGGCAGTATGTGCACATGTCGTTTTGCACCCTCCCAATTCTATACAGATATGACCGGAAGCAACCGTGTCCGCTTAGGAACTGAGTCATATGAAAGCCTATAGTTTTGTACTTGCAATTCATATCTAGATATGCGGGATAATCCGTTTTGTCCATTTGGCAATGTTTTCGAGTCCTGCCCACCTTTTGTTCCACCTTCTGATGGTTTCATGGCGTTCAGTTTTCTTGGCCTTAACAAATCGATTGGTGGCCCCGACCCAAATAGGTATCGCATACAAAGTTGTTGAAAAAACAATATAGTTTCAAAGGGCTATAAAATGGTTGGTTTCATTATTAGAAATTCTAAATGGTTTACGGCAACTGATACAATGAAAATTCTCTTTAATTCACTTGTGAGGTCAAAATTGGAATATGCTTCTATTATATGGAATCCTGCATATAAACTGTACTCAGATAACTTAGAGAACGTTCAGAGGCGTTTTTTAAAGGTCTTATGTTACAGTATAGACGGAGTGTATCCATCTCGGGGTATTGATTACAACGTTTTAATTAACAGATTTCAGGTCCAGCGTTTAGATACTCGTAGACGCTATCTGTATTCTCTTTTTGCACAAGTTATTAAACGATGTCATTGTAGATTCCTAGGTTACCTGTACGTTATATTAACATGTTTTACCTTCACACGGCAAATTCCAATGTTCTTTCATTTTCTCGATTGTATCGGATTTGTACAGACTTTAGTGTTATTCAGAATAAAGTCGATATACGGAACTCTAAAATGGTAGATATTAAAAGGGCTGTATTAGCTTAAATACTGGGATGGTAACTGATTGCTGTTTTTCTGTGTATAGTCTTTTTTTTCTCTTGAAGTTTTTTTTTGTAGATCATACACAGAATTACGGTTAATCTATTAATCTAAAATTTTTTTTCACCTATTTTGTCAATAATACTTAAGTTATCTGTGTAATGTGGCTAAATGTGTGTGTTGAATATTTATTCTAGTATTATATTGTACAATATTTTGTATTTATATTTCCATCCTGTAAGTGACAATTTGCTGTTGGATGATGTACCAAATAAATAAATAAATAAATAAATAAAAGACCACCTCCCGGCCAACACCTTCCTTTTGTCCGAACCTGGACAGCTTATATTTGGTAGTAGTCTAGATAGGGCTGCGGTCTGTTTGCGGGCTTTTTCGCAGATCTTTTTTACATGTTCGTTAAAAAGTAGCTTATCATCTAACCAGACTTCAAGGTACTTGAGAGGTTTTTTGGGTTCCATCGTGACCCCGCCAAAATGAAAATTAATGCCCTCCCTCCTTCTCGTTCCTTTTAGGATTATGGTTTATGTAAACCAACCGAAACAACTACAAGCCCAAATTTCTTGAAAAAAATACCACATATTGGTTAAATTTTAAAATAAATCTGGTAACTAGTTTTTGAGAAATAAATTAATTTTTATCAATATTGCACTTATACGTATAACTTGTTGTGGCATTAATTTAAAATATTACTAATATCAATAATCAGTAATTTTTTCAAATTTTTGAACACTTTTTGTATTAATAAATTTTATGATAACATTTCTAATGACTATAAGGAATTAATTAAATCATCGTACACAAAATAGGATAAAATAAACTTTTTGAAAAAAAAATTATTCGAAATTATGTTGTGAAGCTGAAAAATAGAATTAATAAGCACTTTTTTTAAATAACGCGCTTGTATTCACAGCAGCGCCACAGCCTACTTAAGTACATTTATAACATGAGTCAACCGAACCAAGTCTGGAGTAATATAAACGTTTACATGCTTGCAAATAAGACTAAAATATAAAAGAGTTTGCTGGATTGTTTTTTCACCCAACATCCATAAATATATTTAAATTAAAATTAAAACTTACTAGTTCTGTTTGAGATTGTTTTACCCATTGAAGTATATTATTGCCATTAGAAGAACAAGAACTATTATCATTATCAAATATTAAATCTTCAGGAAATTCTTATTTGTAAACATCTTTGTGGCTTAGTTTGTCTTTTCAAAGAACTGGTTGCACTATTCGTCATTTTAAATTGCTTTAAATTAAAATACAATTTGCACTTGGCCAATTTATTTTTACGTTTATCACCAGCCAAAATTTCAAAAAAAACTGTAAATTTTCTCCTTTTCTTCTTATCACTTTGTTTAAGGCTAATTTGTTTTCTTTTGTTGCCAACTGTACTTTTTGTATATATAATTTCGATACACACAAATTTTTTTTAAATTGATCCCAAATATATTTCTGCCACCTTATACTGCATTGTTTCGTTTACTATTTTTAATATTTTCTTCAACAATTTTTAAAGAAAATTCACCGAATCGTGACATTTTAAAAATTTGACCGATCTATAATTCATATTTGACAATGTCAAAAATGACAACTATACCTAGTAGATTTTTGCATTAAAAGTACCAAGTGTGATTATCAGTAATTAGTCAGTATATGGTGAATGATTATCGATTATTAATCAAGTAACAATATCGGACATTATTAGCGACGCCCCATATGAAATCGCTATCTTCGTAACTAAGCAAAAACGGGCTGTAGTATCTGCGGGAGAAATGATTCCCGTCGAATTCTGAACAACGTAATTTTTTCTGTGGTCTGTCTGTCTGTCTGAGTGTCTGTATGTTTGTCGTCCGCAAAGCTTAAAAATGCCATAACTTTTGAATGCTTTAATGTATCGACTTGAAATTTTTAAAATTTTTTAAGATCTACGAGTACTATATTTTACTAGAAAATGAGTGAAATCGGAAAATGAATAAAAGAGGTTTTCTGGGTTTTTCCCACTTTTTTCTAGTTTCACAGGAAACACGCTGCAGGTGGTAATTTTTAAGCGAATCGCTTCAAATTTGGGAAAAAGATAACTTGAAGTACTGTTACGAAGCCTATTGAAAATCGAAATAATCGAAAAATTTCTTGTAGGTTTTCCCGGGTTGTTTTTCCGAAAATTTCATCATTTTAAAAAATCAATATCTCTGAAACCGCAAAAGATATTCGAAAAATAAAAATACGTAAATGTAGGACTGAAATAGCTCAATAAGTATTTTTCCGAAATTTATTGTGAAAGTTGGGAAAAAAAATAAAATAAAAAAAAAAATTTCGAAATTAAATTCCGAAAATATCGAAAAAAGGGGGAATATCGAAAAATGTCAAGAGTATTTTATTGCTGTACTTGAAAAGTTTCTATGAAATGAAAAAAATTATGAAAAATAGTAAAAAAATCATAAAAAATAGGGACAAAAATAATGAAAAATAGTGAAAAAATAATGAAAAATAGTGAAAAAATAATGAAAAATAAGGAAAAATATAATAAAAAATAGGGGAAAAATAACGAAAAATTGGGGTTAAAAATAATAAAAATAAGGAAAAAAATGAAAAATACTGAAAAATAGCGAAAAATATTGAATAGGGAAAAATATTGAATAGGGAAAAATATTGAAAAATAGAAAAAAAATAATGAAAAATAGGGAATAAAATAACGAAAAACTGAAAAAATAATTAAAAATAGTGAAAAAAAAAATACTGAAAAATAGATAAAAAAATGTAAAATAGAGAAAAAATATTGGAAAATAGGAAAAAACATAATGAAAAATAAGGAAAAAAAAGATAGGAGAAAAAAGAAAGAAATATAAAAAAACAGGTAGAAAAAAATGAGAAAAAATTATAAAAAGCAGAAAAAAAAGAAAAATAAAAAAAAATGAGAAAAAAATTATAAGAATCGAAAATATAATAAAAAAACAGGAAACTATGGAAGAAATTGAAATAAAATATTGGGAAAAAATGAAAAATAAAATTGTAATATAAAAAACGCTAAAAGTCGCAAAAAATCTTAAAAAACGAAGAACAACCAAAAAATCGTATGGCAAAAAGTTAGACGAATAGGAAAAATTAAGAAAAGTAAGAAAACAAAAAGAAATAGAAAAAATAGAATAATGAGAAAAATTCAGGAAAAATGTAAAAAAAAACCGAAAAAAAACTAAAAAATAAGCAAATCAGAAAAAATTAAAAGAAAAAAAAGTTGTAAAAAATGGAAAAAATCAAAAAATTGTAACAAAACCGGAAAAACGGCAAAAAAAACAAAAAAGAATTTGCCAAAAAACGCAAAACTTCGCATAAAAAAATCGCAAAAAAATGCAAGAAAATGCAAAAAAATGTCAAAAAAAATCGTTAAAAACCAAAAAACAAGCAATCGTAACCATAAACATCTTTTTTAATAAAAAAATCGAATGAATTGAAATAAATCGCAAAATACCAAAAAAATCGCAAAAAAATAGGGGAATAAGAAAAAATGATAAAAAATTACAAAACAAAAGAAAGAAGTAGAAAAAAAGTAACAATTAGAAAAAAATTAGAAAAGAAATGAGAAAAAATTATAAACAATCGGAAAAAAACAAGAAAAAAACAGAAAACATTTCAAAAATTTGAAAGAAAAATAAGAAAATTTTGGAAAAAAAATTAAAAATAAAATTGTAAAACAACCGGAAAACGTTACAAATGACAAAAAAAAAACGAAAAAAGTAGCAATAATAAAAAACAGTGAAAAAAATAATTAAAAATGGTGAAAAAAAATACTGAAAAATAGCAGAAAAAAATGTAAAATAGAGAAGAAAATATTGGAAAACAGGAAAAAATATAATGAAAAAGAAAGATAGGAGAGAGATAGAGAGTATGTAACTTAGTTCCTGACGTAGATCCCTCGACCGCACAGACTTTTTTTTTATTTTAAGTACACGACTATAGGTAAGGAAAAAAGATCACGCTTCAATTTGTCAGCCAATCGAATCAGGTCATCTTATCTCCAGACACGCCTGAGATTCACGGTTTGGGTAAAACCTACCTCGCCACATTTATCGTATTGTTTCAGTAAGTCTCAGAGTGAACAGTCCCATAGCACCCTATCTAACTGAGCTTTCTAAGATAGCAAAAGTATAAGTATAGTACTTTCTCTACTCGAGAAAGTTTAAACTTGTGCTCCAAAAATGTTTGTGCGGAAAAAACGGTGCAGGGGTGGGAGGGGGGGATCGTAGTCGACGCATTTACTTACACCCTTGTGGTCAGTTGCTTGTTATATTATGAGTGATATAATCAGGTATACGGCACGTTGTGAATATTTATTTAAATAATAATAAAAATAAAAACGGATTCCACGAATTATTTATAAAAATAAAAATGAAATGAACAAGGACGAGGCAATAAATAATAGCGGACCTTTAGTAACTTCGGTACAATTTTCACTGTAATTATTTATATTTTTTTTAAAATATTTTATAATTCTTGTACTAATATTTTCATTATAAAAATGAAACTGGACCGTACTTAGAAAAATTTATAAAATATAGAAAAATAAATTAGTTTTTCACAATTGTTTTAAAACGTTTTGTAGATCAGATACCATCAACATCGACATAAAATCACACGACTTCCAATCATAATATTTGACGCTCATGAAACGAACATTATACGTAAACTATCGTATTTACTTTGGTAAGGCACTAAGGATCTTTATTGAATACGTGATGACAATATTCTACGATGCCGACGGCAATAAGCATTCGTAACCTTTTGCAGCGTTGCTCTCGCTAGATGGACCCTTTTGACATTCCAAATTTCAAGCGTTGTTGTCTCTCCTTTAGATATAAAGTCGGACGAGCGGATTGAGAGCTTTTTAGGAAATGTTTGATATTATTGTGGATTTATACACTTGAGTTCATAGCATGAATGATAATGAGAACGATTCAGTTAAAAAAATGTTTATAAACGCAACAAGAGATTAGATAGAAATATATAAATGAGAGATTTAGTATAAACATACTGAACTTACTAAATATACAAAGCAAGACAAAAAAATCTGATGTGGCCAGCACATAACCTCTCGCCATTTTTGAATCAAAAATTTACAGGTTGACACAAAAAAGTAGGAAAAAAAATATTTTTTTGTAAATCTGGCAACAATGGCAAGTTTCGAAAATTTTAATGAGATGAAAATAAACTATAGGGTATACAAAATATATGTGCAAAACTTTATTGCCGTTTTGTATAATAATGGCGTCATCACCCATAGCAACTGCCACTTCCGGTTGTGCGATTGGCACCAAAATCTAATCAGATCTAATCTAGGGTATCAGAATCCTGTATGCAAAATTTCAAATTTTTTCATTCAGTAGTTTTTGAGTTATCGTTACTACAACATCCATCCAAACACACACACACACACACACACACACACACACACACACACTAACACACACACACACACACTAACACACACACACACACACTAACACACACACACACAGACATCATCTCGAAAATATTAAAATCGTATTCTAGAGACCCTAAAACGTGTTTATCCATTGAAAACTCACTACCCAATTTTTAGCATGATTCCTATACCTCTCTTATCTGAAGGTCGAGAGGTAAAAATAGAAAAAATTAGAAAAAATTGGAAAAAATTTTAAAAAAAGAAAAATACTAGAAAAAAATCTGATGTGGCCAGCACATGACCTCTCGCCATTTTTGAATCAAAAATTTACAGGTTGACACAAAAAAGTATGAAAAAAAATTATATTTTTGTAAATCTGGCAATAATGGCAAAAGTTTAGAAAATTTTAATGAGATGAAAATAAACTATAGGGTATACAAAATATATGTGTAAAACTTAATTGCCGTTTTGTATAATAATGGCGTCATCACCCATAGCAACTGCCACTTCCGGTTGTGCGATTGGCACCAAAATCTAATCAGATCTAATCTAGGGTATCAGAATTATGTATGCAAAATTTCAAATTTTTTTATTCAGTAGTTTTTGAGTTATCGTTACTACAACATCCATCCAAACACACACACACACACACACTAACACACACACACACTAACACACACACACACACTAACACACACACACACACTAACACACACACACACTAACACACACACACACAGACATCATCTCGAAAATATTAAAATCGTATTCTAGAGACCCTAAAACGTGTTTATCCATTGAAAACTCACTACCCAATTTTTAGCATGATTCCTATACCTCTCTTATCTGAAGGTCGAGAGGTAAAAATAGAAAAAATTAGAAAAAATTGGAAAAAATTTTAAAAAAAGAAAAATACTAGAAAAAAATCTGATGTGGCCAGCACATGACCTCTCGCCATTTTTGAATCAAAAATTTACAGGTTGACACAAAAAAGTATGAAAAAAAATTATATTTTTGTAAATCTGGCAATAATGGCAAAAGTTTAGAAAATTTTAATGAGATGAAAATAAACTATAGGGTATACAAAATATATGTGTAAAACTTAATTGCCGTTTTGTATAATAATGGCGTCATCACCCATAGCAACTGCCACTTCCGGTTGTGCGATTGGCACCAAAATCTAATCAGATCTAATCTAGGGTATCAGAATTATGTATGCAAAATTTCAAATTTTTTTATTCAGTAGTTTTTGAGTTATCGTTACTACAACATCCATCCAAACACACACACACACACACACACTAACACACACACACACTAACACACACACACACTAACACACACACACACTAACACACACACACACAGACATCATCTCGAAAATATTAAAATCGTATTCTAGAGACCCTAAAACGTGTTTATCCATTGAAAACTCACTACCCAATTTTTAGCATGATTCCTATACCTCTCTTATCTGAAGGTCGAGAGGTAAAAATAGAAAAAATTAGAAAAAATTGGAAAAAATTTTAAAAAAAGAAAAATACTAGAAAAAAATCTGATGTGGCCAGCACATGACCTCTCGCCATTTTTGAATCAAAAATTTACAGGTTGACACAAAAAAGTATGAAAAAAAATTATATTTTTGTAAATCTGGCAATAATGGCAAAAGTTTAGAAAATTTTAATGAGATGAAAATAAACTATAGGGTATACAAAATATATGTGTAAAACTTAATTGCCGTTTTGTATAATAATGGCGTCATCACCCATAGCAACTGCCACTTCCGCTTGTGCGATTGGCACCAAAATCTAATCAGATCTAATCTAGGGTATCAGAATTATGTATGCAAAATTTCAAATTTTTTTATTCAGTAGTTTTTGAGTTATCGTTACTACAACATCCATCCAAACACACACACACACACACACACTAACACACACACACACTAACACACACACACACTAACACACACACACACTAACACACACACACACAGACATCATCGCGAAAATATTAAAATCGTATTCTAGGGACCCCAAAACGTGTTTATCAATTGAAAACTCACTACCCAATTTTTAGCATGATTCCTATACCTCTCTTATCTGAAGGGCGAGAGGTAAAAAGGAAGGGGATATCTAAACTAAAAATAACCAGAAATAGAAACAAAAAATGAAGCAGAACGATAATGATAACGATCAAAAAAGACGAGGGGAAATTGAAAACAAGAAAGAAAGTTAAGAAAGGGAAAATGAAAATAGAAAAAAATGTTACTGATTTTCGATTTTTCCGGTTATTAAATTTATTTTGTTTTTTTCGGTCCTTTCGATTTTTCCAATCTTTTGATTATTTCTTTCGTTTTTTATGTTTTCTAATTTTTTCGGTTTCATTCAATTTTTGATTGTTTTAGATCTTTCACATTTTTTAAAATTTTTTTTTTGATTTTTCTATTTTTTTCACGTTAGGTTAAGTAAGGTTTCTAGGTTTTCTATTTTTTTCACGTTATTTTTTAATTGTTTCCGTTTTTTCCGAATTTATTTCAAACTTCTTCGAATTTCTATTTCTTTTAGTTTTTTTCCGTTTATAACTTTCCCGGTCCCATCAAATAGAAAGTATAGTGAGCGAGTAAGAAAAAATCGAGGTATTGATGGAAATATCCCCCAAAAGGATTAAAACCATTTCCAGAGTAAGGTTTGTTTGTGTGTTTGTGTGTCTGTGTTTGTGTGTCTGTGTATCTGTACGTCTGTGGATCTGTGTGTTTGTGTATCTATGTTTATGTATCTGTGTCTGTGTGTTTGTGTGTTATGTATCTGTGTCTGTGTGTTTGTGTATCTGTGTCTCTGTGTGTCTGTGCGTCTGTGTGTCTTAGTGTCTGTGCGTCTGTGTGTTGTATGTCTGAGTGTCTGTGTATCTGTGTGTCTGTGAGTCTATGTGTCTGTGTGTCTGTGGGTATATAGACATTTGTTTTCCTAACTTTAAATTTTAGAAAACTCGAAATTACGGTCAGAATATTTCCGTTTTTCACATGTTTTTAGGTCTTTTTCGGTTAATTTTGATAGTATCCGATTTTTTCGTTTTTCCGCTCCTTTCCGATTTATTTTCGATTTTCTGATTATTTTAGGTTATTTTTTTGTTTCTAATGTTTTCGTTTTTACCGGTTCTTTAACGATTATTCTAAGTTTTTTTCGACTTTTTTCTTTTTTTTTGTGGTTTTCTGATTTTTTCACGTTTCCGCTTATTTTTTTTATTGTTTCTAATTTGTATTTTTTTATTGTTTCCGAATTTTCCAAATTTTTTTAATTTTTTTTGATTTTTCAAGGCATTTTTAAATTCTTTTCGGTTATTTTTCAAATTTTTCGAGGTTCTCGATTTTCCAATTTTTTTCGTTTTTACCGGTTCTTTACCAATCTTTCGAAAATTTTTTAAAATATTTTCAATTTTTTCGACTTCATCAAGGTTTTTCCCATTATTTGTTTATTGTTTCCAAGTTTTCCATTTTTTTTCGATTTTTCTACTTTTTCCGATTTTTTCTGGTTAATTTTTGATTGTGTCCGATTTGCTCGCTTTTTCAGAAATTTTTTAACATTTTTTCGATTTTTCTGATTTTTTCACGTTGTTTCCTGTTATTTTTTATTGTTTGTAATGTTTTCGTTCTTTCCGGTTCTTTTGGATTTTTCCAACTTATTTTCAATTTTTTCCGGGTTCTTTTTTGATTGTGTTCGATGTTTCGTTTTCTGGTTCTATCCGATTTTTCCGAATTTTTTGCAAATTTTTTTGATTATTGTGATTTTTTCAGATTTTTTTCTGGTTTTATTTTTTTATTGTTTCCGATTTTCCCGAGTTTTTTTGCAAATTTTTTTGATTTTTTTTAGGTTTTTCCAGTTATTTTTTATTGTTTCCGATGTTTTCATTTTCCTGGTTCTTTCCGATTTTTCCGATTTTTTTGTCAAATTTTTTCGATTTTTTTGATATATTTCAGTTTATTCCCCGGTTACTTTTCGTTTCCAATGTTTTCGTTTTATCTGCTCTTTTTCGATTTTTCTAATTTTTTTCGATTTTTCTGATTTCTTCGGGTTGTTTTTTATTATTTCCGAATTTTCCAAATTTATTTATATTTTTTTCGATTTTCTATTTTTCAAGATTTTTCTGGTTATTTTTTGATTGTTTTCGATTTCTTTGTTTTTCTAGTTCTTTTTAACTTAAACGATTTTTTTTCAATTTTTTTCGAATTTTCCAAGTAATTAGGTTTTTTAATTGGTTTCGATTTTTTTCAAACTTTTCGATTTTTCTGATATTTTCAGGTTTTCTCCAGTTATTTTTTATTGTTTCAGATGTTTTCGTTTTTTTTTTGGTTCTTTCCCTTTTTCCTAATTTCTTTGAAATTCTTTTGATTTTCTCATTTTTTCAGGTTTTTTCAGTTATGTTTTGATTTTTTCTAGTAATTTCTATTTTTGTCCGGTTATTTTTTATTTTTCCACTTTTTCTTTCTCTCTTTCTGACTATTTTTTTTCTAAAATTTTTTCCAAAAATTTATTAGAAAAATAATCGATTAAACAATTAATTTACTAGGAGTGTTCGGAAAGTTGGGTGGGATTACCCCCTCATTTTTACTTTCCCGACCCACCTCCTAGAAGGAAAAGTATTGTGAACGAGCTAAAAAAAAATTTCGAGATAAAAAGGGAAATATCCATTTTCGGGTGCCCTGAGACGATTAAGACCATTTCCAGATGGAAGTCTGCCTGTCGGTCTGTGTATGTGTGTATTTTTCCACGATAGACGCCACACGTTTAATCCGATTGAGCTGAAATTTGGTATAGGGGTTTGGGTTACCAGTCGGAAGAACCCATTAGTTTTTGTACGATATCTGTCAAACGGAAGTACCACTGTCAAAAAATGTCAAGGAATTGGACATGCGATATGTCATTTGAAAGCCCTAGAAAAACTCTATTCAGAACAGTCAAAATTATTTCTCCAACTGTCACCTGTCAAAAATAAAAAAATGTCAAAATTTGAAAATTCAGCATTAAATATCTGAAGAAGTATTAATCCCATTGAGCTGAAATTTGGTATATGGGTTTTAGTTATCTGTCGGAAGAACCCATTAGTTTTTGTAAAAGATCTGTCAAACGGAACTATCACTATCAAAAAATGACAGATGCAATGTGTCACGGAATTGGACATGCAATATGTCGTTTGAAAGCACTTGAAAAACTCTATTCAGAACTGTCAAAATTATTTCTCCAACTGTCACCTGTCAAAAATAGAAAAATGTCAAAAGTTGAAACTTTAACATTAAATATCTAAAAAAGTATTCGTGGATTCTCGTCGGGAAAGTTTTGGGGCGACACAACCGATTTTTTTTCTTAATTATTTAATTTGATGGTAATTAATTTGGTGTAAATAAATGTAACGTAAATTAATTTAATGTTAATTTAATGTTAATGCAATGTTAATTTACTAGGAATTTGATGTTAATTGTTTTGTTCCTGGAAAATTTTAACTCAATAACTTTCCCGAAAAATTTTATTTTAACAAATCTATTTGCTCAATTCCATTCTAGCATTACGAAACAATAGGAATTTCTAAAAGCAACAGACACCTTTGTGTTAAATTAATACAAAATCCATTACAATAAAACCCGGTACTTTTTATTACGACTGTTGTGGAAACGCTCGAATACGGCGACGTTTCTAAAACAAACTGCTTTACCGCAAGTGCTTTTTCGCTAAATTGTACTTGTCTTTTTAGCTAATACTATTTGTAAGTCGGTTTTATTTCTTGTAAAGTTCCATCTTTACTTTAATCGTGTAGTCTACATTAAATAACAAAATTAACATAACATTTTTTTAGTTCAACTGATTACAAAATATAATTCATTAGTGAAAATTTCATTGTTTACATTGTATCGGAAAATTTGTATTTTATTCTACATTTTCCATGTTTACTGAAAATATCCAATTCAAAATATTATATGCATCAGATATGGAGCAACAACTGGTAAACTACAAAATCCAGTTTTTAACAAAGCATTATCATGTCACAGATATTTTGTCACGTATTTATATTATTATAACTATTGTTTGTAGGGCTTCACACTCGTCTCGTCTCGTAAAATCGAGACGAATAGAATTTGAAATATATCAGAAGTAGAATATTAAAAAAAAAAAAATTTGGACGCCAGTCAAATTAATTTTTTTATGTAATTAAAAACAATTGACAAAAAAACTATGATATATTTTAAAATCCGTCCTTTCTCTTTTTTCGGGCTAAGGAAATTAAATTAAACGTTATATTTGTTTATTTCACGAAAAATTCCAGAGATTTTTTTCTTTACCTTTTCTTAAAAAAAACTAAGCTTTTCTTGCGGGTTTTTTTTATCCTCCTTCTTCAAAGGAAACTATAGTCCAAGACTTGGTCCAAAGGAGAAACTGAAGAAGCTGTAATCCAGAGATGAAAACTTGGTCCAAAGGGAAAAACGAATTCCAGAGAAAAAAAATATTTCCCAGGAAAAACTTCTTGGCCCAGGAAAAAAAACCTAAAAGTTCACATAAGTAAACATAAGATAAAAATCTTATAAATTACCAGATTTAGTGGTTTCTGTTTTTGAAAAAGAATATAAAACAATAATAATATTAAAATGAAAAACATGAATTTTAGATCAAAATATGAAATTCAAAAGAAATTAAATTGAATTAAATTTTAAGACAATCTGTAAAAACACATTAAAAAATAGATTCTCTTTTTGTATGAGAAACACAGACATTAGATTATTTATAATGTTATAAATGATAAGATATGAACTTTTAAGTAAATAAAAAAAAATACACCTAAGCATTCATAGAACTAAAAATAACAGTAAATAAAAGTTAAAAGCGTCGAAATAATTAACAACGAAGGCACGGGAAATAATTAAATGATATCAAAGAATTTTAGTGAAAGTATAATATAATATAATAAAAACTTACCCTACAAGATGGGGGGGGGGAGAAAAAAAGAAGAAATCTTCAGTAAGCGACACAAACGATATAAATTCAATTATTTTGGGAAAGACATTTTATAGAAATACCAAGAGAAGAGAGGGACATGACGCGAAGAAATAAGGAAGGATATCAAGCGAGTATGAAATTAAAATATATTGAGTAGAGAAATTGCAACACTTTTTTATGATGTTAATTAAAAGGAAAAAAAATTGATTGTGTTGACATTATGCAAACGGCAACTGTTCACCGGTAGAGCGGTCGTGAATTCCTTTTAATATTCTTGAAAAATTAAAGTCAAATTATGGGCGCCACGAGGCTTAATAATTAAACTTTCCAACAACAAAAACGTAACTTTACATGCCCCGAAAGGTAGAGTATTACAAATGGATCTTACATAAATAGTTTGAATGTTTTAGTAAATATATGCATAAGAAATCAAACACAAACCTAAAAAGTGTAAATGTTTAATAAAATAAAAAATAGAAATTTATAATATGAAAGTACAAATAACTCATATGGCTGAGTGTATAAATACCAATATACCAATATTTTAATAACTTTACAAGTTTTATATCATGAGGCGTAACATGATAGCTTATTCGACTAATGAATGTATTGATATGAAAATTTAAAATAGAATGATACCAGGTCATTTCAGATGTCATATCTATGATAATCAGTCCTGGTTGACTAACAATCTGGCAATTTAAAAAAAAAAATTAAATCAAGTGGGAAATAAAAGAAAATTATGATGAGTTTTTGTCAATTTTGAGAAGAGGGATTTTTTTAAATTGTCAAACTAGAAAATTGATACAGTTTAAAATGTTTTTATATTAAACATTAATAATATAAATAATGGTTTATTAATATAAAAATAAAATAAAAATAAAATAATTTAAAAAGGATCAATCCATATTATTAAATATAAAAAAACATAAAGACCATACCAAAAGGTGAAACAGGAAAGGTATAATAGCAGTTAAAGACACACAAGAAACCAGAGAAAGATAAGAAAGCAGCATAGTAGAAGACAAATAGGTGAGATGGAGAAAAATTGAAGTATCCAGGCAGAAGACTGACCTACGACAGTGAAGAGGAGACAGGAAATACTAGTATTGATCAAATTGTATTTTTTTTACTAAATTTTGTATAATTTATAGTGAATTGAACCCAACCCGGATTGAGATTTATAGATAGGACATCTGAAATACCGGGAGGTCCATATCAGTATATTTTTGACAATACAGATTATGTCAAAATTTTAAAATTATTAAATTTATATTTTCACCAATGTGGTGACCCAACCATAGCTATGTTTAGTTTACAGTAGGTAATTTAAAGAATATTGTAAAATTTAGAAAAATTAAATTCTTAATATAAAAATTAAATAAATGTTAAATTTATTATTAAACCGCTTAAATTTTGTCAAACCTAAGTGACATTAAACCCAAAAGGAAATGAAATAAAACAAAGGTTAAATTTAAAATAAAAACACCTTACTTGGTACACTGTAGTGGTAATTACACTGAAAATGTTCCACAATCTCCAGCACCAAAAAGGAATGTTGAAAAGGTCTCTCTGATCAACATTACGAATACGATGGACGATGATTCAAGTTCTTGAATCCAAAAATGAAGTTCACAATGATGGTTTCAACAGGCATAACCCTTGGTTACAACTAACAGTTATACAGAAGAATGAAAAGTGGTAAAACGTCATGAAACGATCCAATGGAACTGCAATCCTGCTGCCAGTGATTGTCGGTAGACAAAAGGGTTTCATAAGTGAAAAAATATCCAAAAAAAAATATTAGAACATTACAAAATGTCCAAAACGTAGATTGTCCATTTCCAGAACGTATAAATATCCTTCATGAAACGATCCCGCACGGCACTGATATCCTGCCACCAGTGAAATTGGTGCACAAGGTGGTTTCATAACATAAAAAAAAAACCAAAAGCCGGTATCGACAAGATGGCTGACGACATCAAAAAATCGGAGGTCCAGAAACAAATAAAACTGGTAAAACATCACGAAAATATTTCTACCAACAGCTACTAATTAGCGAAAGTAAATTTACATAGCTTTTTTAAAAGGGAATCATCAAAACCATGGACACAACGAATAAAAAAGTCGCGAAGACTTCTTCGACTTGCACTTGTGCCGATCCAACGCCAAAAGAAACGTTTGTCGTTCAAAGACAGAAAATCTGACCTAAATGGCCTTGTACATCAAAGGTAGTGAGGTAATTTAACTTGATTACCAAAAAAGAAAAAGATCGAACCTTTATTAATGGGAAAGAAGAATGTAAACAAACTTACGGATTCGACCTTCGACAACAATTTAGCATTTATCATAACCTAAGTTATTAAAAATCAAAACAAACATTTTTATACCTAGAAATCTAAGGACATAAAATACTGAAATGGTTTGGATAATTAGAATTATATTATACTACAAGTACAAAGACTTATCAATGGATATTTTTATACTAGACCAACAGGTGTTTGTTACAAAAATAAGCAACGATTCTAATAAATGTTTACCAAAGTTGAAATTAAGGGAAGATAGTGTAACAGGTTAGTACTATATTATACTATTGAGTATAAATATTTCTGTTTACATGGACTGCTAATTTTTAAATGCTACAAAATAATGAAAATACAGGGTGGCACAAAAAAAACGTAACAACCACATACCGCGAGACCGTTTATGGTCTCGTTCCTATTTTTTCAGAATTTTTTTCTGAATTACCGACAAAAATAAACTAGCTATCAGTATAAACATAAAATTTTTTTCATAATAAAAAAAAAGGTTTGCATAGGTTACGATACATTTATGAAATATAAAATCTGGTAACCATCTGTGAAATATTTTATTTTATAATTTTGGACATCAGTTATAGCAAAAATGTAGTGATAGGTAGAATCGAATACTTTTAAGAATTGAATCCTTAGTATTCGAATACATTAGGGAATCGAATACTAATTCGAGTCCGAGTACTTGAGTACTTAAACGAATAGATGAAGCGATAAAACTTGTTTTGGATACCAAATGTTCCTGAGGACGAACCTGCTTTATTTTGTATTTTTGTTGTTGTTATGAAAACTATAATTCAATCAATTTGTTATTTTTAATACTTGTCTATTTTATTTGTCAATATATTTTCATTACAAGGAATTGCTCTTCAATTGTAGTCAAGCACATGATATTGGTCCTTCGATATAAAAAATAGTTTTTCTGGTTCATGAAAGAACCTTTCTTTTATACCACGAGACGCCACATGATCCGTCGAACCGGATTTTGAATTTGCTGACTATGGATGGAATCTAGACGAGCTGCAAGACTACAGTTGGGCCATTCTGTGAGTTTCACATTTTCTTTCCGCTCATTTGGAGCATCATAAATTCATTTATAATTGATATCTATCTCTGTTTGGTTCGAATACCAATTTATAACCATCCTCTGCGTGTAGCATTGATTTTATCTGCATATATACGCACAGTCATTTTCTCATATTCTATTTAATCTTTTACTATATTTTCTGTGTAAAATATGGAAACAACAGAGAATTTAATAATAAAAAGAGGTCGCATAAAAGCGATTATAACGCGAAATATAAATTGGCTTAATGGGGTTATCAACAAAGAGGACATTAAAAAAGGGGAAATTGTCCATCGATAACAACAAATTAAGTCTGCTTATTCAGATTTTCAAAACCGTATAGAAATGTTAACTTCAGACGATGATTTAGAAAGGCGGCAACAGGATCGAATCAAGGTTGAAAATAATTATTTTAATATATTAGGTTTGTTGGAAGATATTTTGCATCCATCTTTATTTGTACCTAATAATAATTCCTTAAATGACGATCAAAACAGTAATCGCAGTTCTAGCGAAAAATTCAATCCTTCTGTCAATGTCAAATTACCGCAAATTTCTTTGCCTGAATTTTATGAAGTTTATGATAAGTGGTCGACTTTTCACGATTTATTTAAAAGTTTAATTCACGAAAATTCATCTTTGGCTTATGTTCAAAAGCTATTATTTGCAAACGTCATTAAAAAGCGAGGCTGCAGATATAATTTCAGAATTAGAATTAAATGATGACAATTATCTCATTGCTTGGGATCTAATAGTAGAACGATTTGATAATCGAAGAAAACGAATTAATACTCATTTACAGAACATACTCGAGTTACCCATGTTAAACAAAGATTCTCCTACATCTTTAATACAACTTTTAGACACATATCAAAAAAATATTTTGGCTTTAAATAATTTGGAGAATCCAACCTTGTATTGGAATTCATTTTTATTATTTCTATTAAAATCAAAACTTGATACAGGTACAAATAAAGATTGGAATTCTAAAATATCGATGAAATTATTGTATTTTGAAAAGAAAGGTATAAAACTATGAAGAAGAAGCCTGTAGTTAAAAAGGCCGAGTCTATGCGACCAAGGTTTGATTCCAATAATTTCAAACCTAATTCAGGCAGATGAGCGCACGTAGTGACAAATAACCGTTTTGTAAAAAGCAACATTATATAAATCAATGAAATAATTTTCTAAAATTACCGGAATTGTCTCGTTTGAACGAAATTCTAAAATTAAAAGCTTGCTCAAATTGTTTAAAAAAGGGACATTTCAGTCAAAATTGCACTTCAAGTTCTTGTAGAGTATGTCACAAAAGGCATCATACTTTGTTGCATTTAGGTAACAAAGATACTATTACTTCGACTGGCGATGAAAACCAAAGCACAAGTAATGGCACAGCAAATTTAGTGACTGACTTATCCGAGCCCTAACGAATACTATAAGTGTTAACTCTGTAAATTCCAAAGAAACAGTAATTTTATCTACAGCTTTAGTTTATATTTTAGATGGGAACAATATTTCTATTAAATGTCGTGCACTTTTGGACTCTGGAAGTCAATCTTCTTTTATGACATCCGAATTATTTAGAAAATTAAATTTAAAATCTAATTAAATAAATTTACCTATTTGGGGTATAAATGAATCTACTGGTATCCATGTTAATCAGAGCACGGTTGCAAAAATAAAATCACTAACATCAAACTATAGTTTTTCTTCTTCATTTTTAGTATTAGATAGAATTACCGGTCTAGTACCACAATTTAATATTGATATATCCGTAATTGAAATTCCGCAGTATCAAAGAGAATCAAAACTAGGGTGGATTGTATCAGGTCCAGCCTCTACTTATAAAAGTAATAAAATGTATGTTCATTTTTCTCAGACTGTAGGAATTGATAAACAGTTAGTCCTTTTGGCGGTTAGAGAACGTCTTAAATGAAAGTCTAAAAACGTATAGCAAGGAGGAACAGGAATGCGAAAATAGTTTCACAGAAAATGTCAGCAGGACTGATTCTAGACGATTTGTGGTAAAGCTTCCTATTAGACTACATTTTGAAAATCTCGGATCTTCTAAAGACATCGCTTTGCGACGTTTCCAAACTTTGGACAGAAAATTATCCAACAATGCTGATTTGAAGCTGAAATATTCTAATTTCATCAGAGAATATTTAGATTTAGGGCATATGTGCCTGCTGAAAAATCCCGAACTTGAATCTTTTATTTTCTATTTGCCTCATCATTGTATTCAACAGGAAACTTCACTTATAACCAAGTTAGAAGTTGTTTTCGACGCTTCCGCGAAATCAAACAGTGGTTTGTCATTGAACGATGTGCTGAAGGTTGGGCCATCTATTCAAAATAGTTTATTTTCAATTCTACTGCGATTTAGGTCACATAATGTCGTATTTACGGCAGACATTGCCAAAATATATCGTCAAATTTTGGTTCATCCTGATCAACAAAATCTACAATGCATTTTTTGGCGTTTCAGTCCAACCGAGCCACTTATCACTTATAAATTAAAGACATTAACTTATGGGACAGGTCCTGCTTCATTCCTAGCGACTAGGTGTTTGAAGGAATTATCCCTTTTGAGCAAGAATAACTATTCTGAAACTAGTCAATCTATAGCTGATGGTTTTTATATGGACGACTTTATTTCTGGCGAATCTGATGATAATAAAGCTATTTCCAGAATAAAGGAAATAATGTCTATTTTAAATTCTGACTGTTTTCTTTTACAACAATGGGTTTCAAATAAACCTAATATTTTAAGGTCAGCGAATATTTTTAATTCAAACGACGAAGATGATAAAATTTCTAAGACAATAGGTTTGCGTTGGCATCCCAAGGATGTGTTTTTATTTGTTCCTAATTTTGAGCTTAACCTTAATTTCATACCCGCTAAAAGAAGTATATTGTCTGTCACAGTTCAACTTTTTGATCCCTTAGGTTTAATTGGCCCTATTATAGTGACAGCCAAAATTATGTTACAAAATTTGTGGCTATGTAAAACCGATTGGGATGATTCAGTTCCAGAGGACATTCTCCGTTCTTGGAATACATTTTATACTCAGTTAATAGATATCAAAAATATATCTATTCCGCGTCATTTCTTATTAAATACTTACCATATAATCGAACTGCATAGTTTTTGCGATGCATCTACAAAGGCCTTTGGCGCCTGTATTTATATACGAACTGTTGACTCTAATGGAGAGGTCTTAGTTCGAATTGCCTGCTCCAAGAGCCGCGTAGCTCCACTAAAGACCATTAGTCTACCTCGTTTAGAGTTATACGGGGCTCTGTTACTTACTCAGCTATTTGAGAGTATTGTCTCTTCGTTAAAAAAATTATCAATATCTAATTGTATCTTTTGGACAGATTCTACTATAGTCTTGTCTTGGCTTAAAATTGAGCCACATCTATTAAAAACTTTTATAGCTAATAGGGTTACCAAAATTATTGAAATAACGAAGTCCTATGATTGGAATCACGTACCTACAAAATTAAATCCTGCCGACACAATTTCTCGCGGTTTATTACCTAATCAGTTGCTATCAAAGAATTTGTCGTGGGATGGACCTGAATTCTTAAAACATGATTCAAAATTGTGTCCTTTTTCTAATTGCACTATGAGCAATGTACCTGAATTGAAAGAGGTAAAATCTACTTGCCTAAGTAGTTTAATACATGACAGTTTGGTAGAAAGATATTATTCTTTAAAGCGGTTACTTTGCGTAGTTGCTTATATTTTAAGATTTTTTAATAATACTCTTATTACGACGGAAAATCTCGAAAATCGATTAACTGGCCTATTAACGTCTCGAGAATTAGAAAAAAGCAAACTGGTATTAAGTAAAATCGTGCAATTAAAATATTTTAGTACGGAGATACGTTGCTTAAACAAAAAAAAGCCAGTTTCTCATACGAGCAAATTAAGGTGTTTAAATCCATTTTTGGATGAATTTTGACTGATCAGAGTAGGGGGAGATTAATAAACTCAAATTTGACAAATTATTGTAAATTCCCTATTGTTCTTCCTTCTAAAGGAAATTTTACCAGATTATTTATCTTAAATTCTCATTTGAAAACTTTGCATGCTGGTCCGCAGCATGTCTTATCACAAGTCAGATCCGAATTTTGGCCTCTCAGCGATCGTCGAACTGTACGATCCGTATTAGCCAAATGTATTATTTGTTTTAAAACGAAACCTTTAACGTTGTTCAAAAAATGGGCAATTTACCGGCTGATAGAATAAATATTTCTCGAGTTTTTTCAAAAATTGGTATTGATTATGCTGAGCCTTATTTAGTAAAGGATAGCAAGTTCAGAAACAAGAAGTACATAAAGGCTTACCTATGTATTTTTATTTGTTTGGTTACTTAAGCTATTCACATTGAATTAGTTTCTGAACTCACTACTGAAGGTTTTTTAAATATGTTTAAACATTTTATTGCTAGAAGGGGTTTATGTTCTGATATATATTCATATAATGCCAGCAACTTTGTTGGAGCGAATCGTGAGTTGCGTGAATTAGTTAATCTTTCTAAAACTAACGAATTTACTTATTTTCTTACTGAGTCCAAAATTCACTGGCATTTCATACCCTCTGCTTCGCCTCAGTTTGGAGGTCTATGGGAAAGTGCCGTGCGCTCAGTAAAATTTAACCTCAAACGCGTATTGTATATTGTTTACTTGACGTATGAGGATTTTTATACTCTCCTTACACAGATAGAGTCAATTTTGAATTCTCGTCTACTCACGCCCCTCACAGAAGACAGAAATGATCTTCAGCCGTTAACACGAGGTCATTTTATAATTGGAGATACCTTGACGTCGTTTAATGAACCGCCGGTCTCTTCTTGTGCTTCGACTTTGATTTCGAGATACAAACATATTCAGTTGTTAAGCCAGCACTTTTGGAACAGATGGTCCAAACAAAGAATATTTAGGTCAACTACAAAGTCGATCGAAATGGTTAACCAGTAGCGGGTCTTTGTAATTGGGATCTCTCGTTTTACTTAAAGAAGATGGTACGTTTTCTCGTGATTGGAGAATGGGGCGAATCACGGAAGTACACCCTAGAAAGGACAATATTGTAAGAGCGGTATCCTTAAAAACTTCTACACGTCGTGCAACGGCAAATGTGTGTTTGTTACCAGTGGATTGTTGAAGTTTAATCCTTCAAGGCGGGCTCCATGTTGGATACCTAATGTTCCTGAGGACGAACTTGTTTTATTTTGTATTTTTGTTGTTATGAAAACTATAATTCAATCAATTTGTTATTTTTAATATTTGTCAATTTTATATTTTATTTGTCAATATATTTTCGATTACAAGGAATTACTCTTCAATTGTAGTCAAGCACATCATATTGGTCCTTCGATATAAAAAATAGTTTTTATAGTTCATGAAAGAACCTTTCTTTTATACCACGAGACGCCACAAAACTATTAAAATGAAAAGCCATGATTCCGCAAAGAGCGTAGTGGTAATAAACTACCATAGTTTTATTGTAGACTCATAGTTTTTATTTATTTTTTGATAACGTAATTCAAAACACATAATCTTAAAGGAATTTTCATTGAACTCACGCACTTTAACACTAGGCTACATAGAGCAATGAAAATTGAAATTGATACATTATGCCCTTTTAAAGTTGATTTTCTTTTAGAAATTAAAAAAGATATTTGGCAAATTGCAACTAAATAAAAGAAATCCTTTTATTGCTACAGTATTTTAGTTTGTCGTCTAAACTCTTCAAAAAATTTTTGGAAACATTTTTGAAAGGACCATGCATCGCATGAATGAGAAATTGTCTCTCGGTGAATTTGGTCAAATTTTTTACACAGAGTCATGAAGTGCACTTTGCGGGCTATAAAGTACACTTTGCGGGCTGTAAAGTGCAGTTTATGCCCGCGCGGGCCATAAAGCCATTTTATGGCCCTCAAACTGTACTTTATAGCTCGCAAAGTGCACTTTATGGCTCACGATTTTTTAAATTTTTATATTGTGTACGCAATATTGAACTGGTATGACATAAAAAGTTTGTATGTACCGCATGTATAAACAGATGATTATTATGTAGTTGGTAGCTAAGCAATAAAAATATAATATTGAACTAGTATGACATAATAGTTATTTATGGTATAAATAGATCTTTATGCCCTGAGGGCGACGATCTTACAAACTCGAGGGCCTCTTTCCCGAGAGTTTGTAAGTTGCCCGAGGGCATAAAGATCTGTTTATACCCTCGGTACATACAAACTTTTATGTCATAGAAGTTCGTTATTGCATCCTCAATATAAATATAAAAAAAACTATTTTTTATCTTTATGCACGCGCGCGCCATAAAGTTCATTTTGCTGGGCATAAAGTGTACTTTATGGCCGCACGGGCCATAAAGATCACTTTATGCATGCACAGGCATAAAATAAACCTTTTTCTCCGATTGACATTAAAAGTTAGTTTTAGTGACATCTATCGATCATAGAAGTAACACTTTTACTGCCTAGGCAGTAAAAATGTTTTTTAATGCCTAGGCAATTAAAAAAATAATTTTATAATCTCTAAACACAGATTAATCTCTTCTCCAAACAACTTAATCTTAAGATAAACGGATAAAAAATGGCGATTTTCAACTAAACAATTCAGAAAAGGTACATAACAACCCAGACTTTACTTAGCAATGGCAATGGTAATGTAATTTAAGCAGGCATATGGAATCCACTAACCTCTATCTCATGGACAATCAATTGATAAAGAAAATTGAAGTAAATTGAATGTAACAGTAGTGTCTTATTTTTCGGTACATATTATTATGTATGCCTAATCGACAATAATAATTAGAAAATACGATTTAATTATTACCTATAACATACGATTAGAAAACAATATTAAAAATTATGACTTGTATCCGTTATAAAAAAGTTTTCATTTTAATTTGATTTTT
The DNA here is from genome assembly GCA_963243735.1 of Neocrepidodera transversa. Taxonomy (NCBI): domain Eukaryota; kingdom Metazoa; phylum Arthropoda; class Insecta; order Coleoptera; family Chrysomelidae; genus Neocrepidodera; species Neocrepidodera transversa. The sequence continues at coordinate 25,491,035 of OY725344.1, read as the reverse complement.
TTAATCACACTGTACAAACAATCAGAGAAAAAATTATATGTTTCACACGGCAGAGAATCAGATTTACTGCTTTGGTTAGTTTAATTGCCTCGGCTTTGCCTCGGCAATGAAGATGAAGAGATCATGGTAACTACGGCATTATCCATACACCGGACGAATAAATGTCTACTATTTTTTTCTAGAGCTGATTCAAAATACCCACGATCGTTTCTTTTGAACAATTTTTTTAATGTTATGGGACAATCTTTTGGTAATCGATTATCATGAATCGTGCCTATAGCGGAATATCCACAAAATATTAAAAAGGAAAATAAAGCAGATCCAGAGAATAGATTATCCATATGAAGCTTATATTTCAAATTTAGTTTTGCCTCTGGAATTTCATCCAGTAAAACAATAAGTGGGCTAGCTGCTTTGACAAAGATTTTTTCATATGCCGTATTTGACTTACGATGAAGCTCGAAGTTTACTAAGTACCCATCACTGGTATTGAGGTACCACATTTTAAATCCGAAATAGATCGGTTTACCCCGGATGAATTGTTTGCACCCGTGCCTACCATAATATCTTATTATGCTCTCATCATAAGATAAGTGTTGTTGTGGTACAAAATTTTCAGCACAACGTTTGTACCGATAATATATTATCATTCCTAAACTACGCCACTGTTCATCAATACAAATCCAACACGACAGCCGATCCTACCATGACAAGCGACCCTACCACGATCACAAGTAAGCGAGTAGGTAGACCCCTTGCATCAGCGGAACGGTATAAATTAAGATGCAGACGAGAGATTCATCAGTTCTCTCTAGTGTGTTGAACTAGAAAGAACTCTTTGAACAGTACGTGTTGAGTACTTTTCGATTCCCAGCCTTCCCTGACAAACGTGTTGAGTTTGTCCAATCGGTGTAAACGCGTTGAGTTTACACACTTCACGACAGACGTGTTAAGTCGTTTCGTCATTTCTATAATTTTGCGTACTTTCCAAACTTTATTATTGTTGTCTCTTTTTGTATTGCCTATGCAGTGAAGAAATCGACAAATCTGAAGAAACCTGTCTCTTCTCATAGACTGACATATGGCAGTATTACTCATATCGTCACCTTCATCCCAGAAGTGCCGCTTAGGTGGAACAATATTATATGCATTTATGAATAATATGCCAAGAAAACATCGTATGTCATCTGAAGTTATTTTTGGATCCCGGCAGTTCAACAACAACGCGTATAGGCGACTTTCTTCAACTAAATATTCAATTACTGCGTCGTCTACGAATATTTCAAAAATATCCTCTGTGGACATGTTTGCATAATGGGAAAAATCATTGTTAGGAAATGAAGTAGATCTTTCATAATCAAAATCAGCTCCTTTTTCCAATCTCACCTTTGGTTTATCATTTATTTCTTTTTCAGCCGTCCATTCCTGGGCCTTTTTTGATAATATAGAAACAAGTTCAGGATATAAGTTTATAATTGTAGGATCATACATAATCAGTACTCAGTATGTCATTGTTGGCTAGTCTTATTTCTGCGTTAGCCAGTAACTGACGGGTTGTCAGGTTATCTACTAGCCTATAAAATATAAAAAGTTTCAACATTTGCATCTGGTGGTTCTACAAATATGTCTCCTTCTATAGTATCATTATAATTCATGTCCAGAGCCTCAATCAAAGTCAAATTTAATGAGTGCAAAAGCCTAGCGTGGCAATATAGCTACACAAAGAATGAACTAAGAACTGTGTAAATCGTAATCAACTTAATATTTTGAAATATATATAAATATATTGCTTAGATATTATAAAAAGCAACAATCAAAAAATATCAACTCAAACTCCAACATGTAATATAGAAAAAGTACTTACTCTAATCCAAAGTCCATAATTTTACGTGAATTTAAAATCAACAATGTTTACTTGTCAACAATAACACTTAAACTGACTACTAAACATAGAAACATGTTCAAACTTGTTACCAAGGGTTTTTTAGTGACGTTGAAAGTAAAGGATTTGCTCTGTACACAGAACCACGCACGGCGCTAACGGGTTAAGAATAATATATAATATTATACTACACATGGCATACTATCCAGTTACGTGGAAGTTTGTCCAAATAATAGTGATCAATAAACCAGGTAAAGACCGAAACAGAGCTGCCTTATGTCGTCCAATAAGCCTGCTACCCCATGTCGAAAACATTTGATAAACTTTTACTCTACAGAATCATAGAAGACACAGAAATCACTACAATACCAAAACATCATTTTGGCTTTTGTGAAAACCAGACTGAGAAAATTATGTTTAAAAAGTTTTTTATTGAGAAATTTGTTGTTGCCACAAATAAATTTTTGGTTGCCATTAAAAAAATACATTCTAGTAGCTAAATAAAATGCTTTTTTAAAGACATTTTGTAGCTACGAAAAAAAATTGTTACTATTGCAAATACTTTTTTTAAAGCTAAATTATTTTGGTATTTAAAAAGTGGGTTTTAATTACTCAACATTTTTTGCTGTAGTAGAAATCTAAAATATTAATATGTTTCTGTTTCGCCATTGCACTTCATTTTTTAAGACTATTGAATTATTTTCTTAAAACAAAAAAAAATATTTATGTTCTAGATTGTTTTGGAAAATATGATCGGTTTCATTCGCTAGACGTTTCGTATGACACCAGGAAACTTTTCTGGCTCTTGCAGGAGTATTACTTTAATTAGCAAAAATGAACCATGGTGTAAAGTCGGTGTTAGAAATGCGGCCATTTTAACCTGTTATTGTTTTATTGTATACCTCTAATGTGTGGTGTGTTCATGGATTATATAAACAAACCGAATCAATGGAGACTACAAGATTTTGTTTCAAATTTAAAGGGTGAGTAACCTTTATACCTTTATTGTAATATAATATAATCCAATCACTAGTATTCGATTCAAAAGTATGTGCTTGAAGCCTAGTAAAACAAAAAATATTTATTTACACAATTTTAAAATTTTAATAAAAAATCTGATGTGGCCAGCACATGACCTCTCGCCATTTTTGAATCAAAAATTTACAGGTTGACACTAAAAAGTTTGAAAAAAAATTATTTTTTTGTAAATCTGGCAACAATGGCAAAAGTTTCGAAAATTTTAATGAGATGAAAATAAACTATAGGGTATACAAAATATATGTGTAAAACTTTATTGCCGTTTTCTATAATAATAATGGCGTCATCACCCATAGCAACTGCCACTTCCGGTTGTGCGATTGGTACCAAAATCTAATCAGATCTAATGTAGGGTATCAGAATCCTGTATGCAAAATTTCAAATTTTTTTATTAAGTAATTTTTGAGTTATCGTTACTACAACATCCATCCAAACACACACACTAACACACACACACACAGACATCACCGAAGCGAAAATATTAAAATCGTATTCTAGGGACCCTAAAACGTGTTTATTCATTGAAAACTCACTACCCAATTTTTAGCATGATTCCTATACCTCTCTTATCTGAAGGGCGATAGGTAAAAAGAATAATTATTTATTATAGTTTTATATTTTTATTTTAATTATTGAAAATTAATTGGAAATACTTTGATTTTAGACGATACTACTTAGGCAATACTAATTCTGCTATATCTCATTCAACCGATCACTATTAAAAAATCAAGAAAAGGATACAATTAGAGATCCAGCAGAAGTGAGATTCAAGACCCAGGAGATTTTTTAATACAGCGGTAAGTAGAACTTTTTTGACAATTATTATTTAAACTTGAATTTTTCTGACTAAAGTTACAATCTGGTTTAAAACTTCCAGTTACCAATAGTGCTCATCTACACTTAACAAACCTGACTCTTTTAGGGTCCTTGCACATTTTTTTATGGGTTGAAACTTTACTGCTAGGACTCTATTCTTCATTATCGATTTGATAGTGTCGTCCATTTAATTTATATGTACGATATTATCATTTCGTTTGGGAGACAGAATTTATAAAATAATTTCAAAATGACGTTTATTTTTTACAGAACGTTCCTGAAATTGAAGGAAAGCCACCAGGAGGGTCAAGTTAGCAGTTACTTTTATATCAACTTCTTTTTAAATACTGAAAACTATTTTATAAATGTAAATATGAATTTTCTATACCAATTAAAAACCTTTTAAAGATAAAAACTGCTTTTTAATTAGTAAAAACTATTTTCTTAAGACAAAAAAATACTTTATCAATTAAAAATACCTCTTAAAGGTAAAAAATAGTTTTTAACTGCAAGAAAAATAATTTCAACCATAAAAAACTACTTTTTGGAGAGTATAATTTTATTTTCTAACAACTAAAATTAATAAAAAGTGATTTATTTTTTTTAAAACAAAAAATGGGTTTTTAGGGATTAAAATATACTTCCAAAAAAGTGAAATTTTTAACCGTACTTTGGCTGTCGCCCATTTCAATAGAGTTTTTTTTAGTTTTTACTGCTGCAGCAAAAAAATTCGCTCAGTGCATTCAACAGTACAGCAGTGTCACAGAATAGTAAATAGCAATTATAAATGTCTTGAAGAGAATAAAATATGTACCGCTACCTTCCTGGATATAAAACAAGCTTTTGACCGAGTATGGCCTAATGGGCTCCTATACAAATTTAAACTATCCGTTCCTACCCCACACTTTCTTGTAATAAAATTATACGTCACGGATCGATACTTTCAAATAAAATTTTATAAAGAAAATTCCGATTATTTACTTATCCACTCAGTAGGTCCCCAAGGTAGTGTCTTGAGTTACATACTTTACCTAATATCACTGCTGACATCCACACAAATAGTTTCACTACACATTCACCGACTACACGGGCATATTATCCATTAATAAAAACCCACAAGGAGCAGACAATAACCTGCAAACACACCTTACTTAATAGATGGCGAGTGAAAGTTAATCATACCAAATCAACCCCAATTACATAACATAAAGGCAATATGTCCAACTGTCTCACTAAATGGAATACAGCTACCAGTAAATGAAGATGTTAAGTATCTAGGGCTAATACTGGACAATTCATATATCCGTTGAGAAAACCAAAATAAACTTAAAAATAAGACAGACGAACTAGGCTAATTGGTTGTAAATCTGAACCCTCCACAGAATATAAAGTGCTTCTCTATAAATGCATAATTAAGCCGATATGGACATATGGGGTTCAACTTTGGAACTGCTCAAAGCTATGAAATACAAAAATAATCCAAAGGATTCACACATAGATTAAATAAAAAAGATATGGCATTGTTTACAAAATACGGGACAGCAACAACACCTCGCAGTCTAAACTACCGAGAGGTAAAAAGTTACAATGATCATTCATTGTTGCCAAACTTATTTTTAAATATGAGTATATACTAAAGTATAGTTCAATAAAGGATAAGAAAGACACTTTAAGTGGCTTAAATGATTGTTTTAAATTTGCAACAGTTTAATTTCGAAATTGATGCTAACATTGACAAATTTAATATTCCATAACAGTAATACATTACTTTATTTAGTTTAGTTTGTCAATTCATATATAATTCAATTTGTCATTTGACAACTGTACGCACTAGGCTTCCATTTAACTGACGGATTTGTAAGTTTAATACATGTATGTAATACTCCTATATCGCCAACGTCCTATCTTAGCCTGACAAGTAGATGAATATTAGGCACATATAATGTGCTTTTAGATTTCCAGTAAATATTGAAAGAAGAAATGTGTAGTATTCCCTTTTAGGATTTGAATGTGAAAAAGTGCTTCCTAAATATGGACACACTTGTTCATAACAATATAATAGTGACGACTTTGTGTATAAGCGTACTGGGGTTAAATACTTGAAGACAGATTCAAATAAAAAAAAGCCAGTACAACCACAAATTTTTCACGAATCCATTTCAACGTAAGATTTATCAAAATAAGTATACTGAGTATCCACGAGTCAATGTACACCACCAATATTTTGGTTCTTTTTGAATTTTAAAATTAGGTTTTTTTACACATCAATTAGACAATAGCTACTTATATAATAATGGATGTTCATCAAGTGAAAGCCGACACAGTTAAACAAGAATATAGTTGTTTGAATTACTGATGTACCAGTATTTTTAGGATTTTTTTTTCAAAAAACGATATTTAATTCTCATTTTCATTTCCGTAGAAATCCTATCGATTTTTTTTAATGGAAATGCGCTATTTTTTTATTACATAGTTTAATAATAATTATTTCTGATTAATAAAAAAATAGCACAGTTGCATTAAAAAAAATCGATAGGACCCCTACGGAAATGAAAATTAAAAAAACCGGTACCTATCAGTAATTCAAAAAAACTATTTTCTTCTCTACAGACTAAACTTACTAATAATTTCCATAGCCTACTTAGTAATTTTCTTACATCTAATTCATCTGACGCGGCCATTTTGAATCAATTAAAAAATCTCACCTTTTTTTTGGAATTTTTTAAATCTAAAAAAACTGTACTTAGAAATTTATGATTAATGAGAACCCATCAAAAATAAAGTCATTCGTTTCAAGAAAATAAAAGTTGATGTCACTTCCGGTTCAATTTAAAAACACACACAGTTAAACAGTATAAATACTTTTTATTAACTATATATTCTTTTTTCCTTTCGTTACTAAAAAAGAATGATGAAAAGTTCTACTAGGCTTCTCAACTACTTAGTAATTTATTACATGTGTATTGGATATATGTTGTGTATTATAGTGTACTCTATTTGCTTACATTATATTTTTTTTGTTAACGTAATTATTGGTATTTGTATTCTCCAGTTCTGTTTCTTGGGGTAAATAAAGACTAACTTAAACTGTTGTCGTTTTTAAGGTATTATTTGTCCTCTACGTATATGTAATTCTTGTTTATTCTCTAGCAAGAGATTAATTTTCGCCATATGTATATACTTTTAAAAGCAACGCCATACTCACTCCGACATATAATCGCTGCTACTTTCTCCTTTCCTCTCACCTCATCTGGCCATGTTTAGTGTTGGCGTGTAAACAAATAGTAAGTTATGAATGAGTCGTTGGGGATGTCGGTCTAATCAAAAATAATTAGAACAATTTTCAACGCCCCATGGTACATTAGCAGCAAAACAATACACGACGACTCTGGTATACCATTTGTTGATGACGAAATTACCAAACTAACATAGAACTATCTTGAACAGCTAACAGACCATCCCAACGAGAAAGCAAGAATGATATTCTGAATTGCCATCACTAGAACACTTCTCCTTTCACGTGTCGCTATCATAAAAAAATTTTTTTTTATTGTTTCCGATTTGTTTGTTTTTATGGTTCTGTCCGATTTTTCAAATGTTTTTGATTTTTCTGATTTCTTCAGTTTTTTTTCGGTTATTTTTTATTGTTTCTATTTTCGTTTTTTCCGGTTCTTTCGGTCATATCCTATTTTACTAGAACGCAATTGCAACATACCTTTGGAAGTCGTACTGTCTACCTTTCTGTCATCGACAGCTTTATATGCAGTTTTGTCAAAAGCCCCTTGTATGCCTAGAAAGACTTCTGCCACAATTTCCTTATTAGTACATCCTGCATATCATCAGGAAGTTGGAGTGCGGTGCCCGTGGATATACCTGCTCAATATGCACGCTGGTTGGCTACTCGCTCCAGGATCTCTGTTCTCATATACTTATCACAAGCTTTCTCTTTCGTTTTAGGACGAAAGATGCGAGGTTCATTAGTCGTAGATTTAGGCTACCTGGTGTCCCTTTTCCCTGCTTTTATAATGAAGGTGACTTTGGCCCTTCTCCATACTTCTGGTATATAGCCCATTTCTAGACTGCTTCGACTAATGCGGTTGACATGGAGCAGAATATCTTCTTGCCGTCGCTAAAGCCGAGCTGGAAAGATTCCATCGAACCCCTGATAATTTATATGGCTGGAAACTGTTCACGGCCTATCTTATCCGCCTGCTGCTACTTATTTGTTTAGCTCCCGTTTGGCTTTTTTAAGACTAATACTGTATCGACTCTGACTTTCCCCATGACTCTGTGCAGTCTTGCTGCGAAGGGTGTTGAGTCGATATCATCACAGGATTTTCGAAAACTATTCCTTTTAGTTTTTTGATGTAGGGGATGAGTTTCTCAGTGATGCTATGCCAAACTCCCTTGTTCTTGACCATATTGAACAGTTTTCGTACCTAGGATCGTAGCTTTGACAGATGACTATTTCCCCAAGGTGCGTTCCTACAAAATTTTTCCTATCTGAACCGGACAACTCGATTAATATACATCTTGGGTCATTTTCTACTTCAAGATAGTGCTTTGCCCTTTTGTTCGGAATGCGTGCTTTAAGTTTGCTTTTAGGTTGGTGTTGTATTTTTCAAAATCCATTTTTCTGGGATTCCTCTCGATGATAGGCTCAGGAGAATCCGTTTCTCATCTGAACACAATTTTATTTAAAGATAATTCACTAATAACAAAAACGGCGTATTTTAACATCAGCTTTTAAATAAATTGTTGAGGTTAGCAAAATAGCTTGGAGACCATATACTTCTAACAGATTAAAATGGAAATACTAATGAACAATACTAATTCTAGATATCGTAACAATTTTATAATTAATTGCAAAAGGTTATCCATAATGTTAAATGTAGTTAACACTTCAAGTAATTCAACACGAAGTCAAGTACCACAGTGTACTATAATTTTATTTATATTAATAACATATTTAGCAGGCGTTGGTGCCATCTTCAGGACTACAATCCAAAATGAAATAATATAAGACCCAATGGGAGCTTACCGTTTACATTCATGGGAACACAGTGATAAAACTGCCATATGACAAGTAGATTAAAATTAATTCACATAAAAAAAATGTATTACATTTTGGGACTGCTTGTTTTATTACCTTAATTTTATAATTAATATAACTAAAGTCATAATCCATATTTATATTTGGATTTTTAAGTTTTTCTGGTTCTATCCGATTTTTCCAAATTTTTTAATTTTTTTTTTATTTTTTCCGGTTATTTTTTATTGTTTCCGATGTTTTCGTTTATCCGGTTACGTTCTTTTCCCACTTTATTGCCCAATTTCTAAATATTTACGTTACAATGTTTTCATTTACTAAAATTTATCAAATTATTTTAGTTTGTTCCTCAAACTGTTCAAAAATTATTATTAAGAAGTCTTGTAACTAAAAATTGTCCAATTATCCCTCTTTTTTGCCCAATATCTAAATGCTTATATTAAAATGTTGTCAAATTATTTTAGCTTGCTGCTCAAACTGTTCAAAAATAATCAGTAAGAATTCTTGTTAACAAAAAATGGTCCAATTACCTTTCTTTTTCTATTAATTAAATTATATATTCTCTCTTAATTAAACCAAACGTTGTCATAAAAGGTAAATGCGTTTAACCTCTCTTGATGCTAGGGTAATTTATATCAATAAATACGCTATGTATATACCGGGATACGAGTTTAATTTACTAATTTAATGAGATTTATCCAGTAGCGTTACTCACTTCAAATAAATATAATTTAGTTTACTGCTAAATTTTAGTTTTTGTTTTAACTTAAAGCTCTCATTTCTAGCTAAGACTTTAATTGAATAATCATAAGCTTTAGACAAAAAATTGAAATGTTTAAGAACAAACAATGTGCAAACGCTGGCATTTTTATTGTTTAAATAAATTAACGTGTAAGATTTTTTTATTAATTACAATAATCCCACGTTTTATTGTTTCAAGAAATCTTTTAGAAATTGATAAATGGAAACATACGAAAGGATTTAATAGTATATGATTTTAACGTAAAAATCACAATCGTTCTGGACCTAATTCAATTAGGATTAAAGCACGTTGGCTAAACAATCGGCAACGTTAAAACATTAAACAAACAAATATCTGGTGAACTGCCATTGGTGGATTGATTTAATATAGTAATTTTTTTAAAAGGAATATCGATTGGTTCGTTAAATTCTAACAAACAACCTTTTTATTATCACTAAAAAATTTTCGTTGATTGTTTTATTGGAATGAAAATAAAAAGTTTAATATTCGTGAAATATATGAGGTCACGGCAATAATAAATATAATTTTGGTTTATGTTACTTAAAAAATACTCTCTGGAAAATGCTATCAAAATTATAATTATAATTACAAAATATATAGGTATGTTGTATAATGGCACCAAGAGTTTACATACAAGAGAAACGTCTCGAGTATGTCTCAACCCTACGTTAGAGAATATTAGTTACTTCTATTAGAGATTGAACTCACTAAAGCGGCCGTCCTGTCCACCCCATACCGCATAATTCCACCACCTGCGTACATATCCTTTCCACCTACTTCGTCTATTCGGTATATGATCAATTTTACTCCTTAGCCTTCCCCGTTCAGAAGCACTCCCTACCCCTATATCCAAAACCTCTCCGGCTACCTTCGTAAATTCCGAAATTACTGTCGATCGTACTAAGATAAACCACATGACCCAGCAATCCCAACCACTTTCGCATCCATCGAGAGTAACAAAGAGTGTTGGCGTTTTGGCCAGACGCGGAATGTTAAAAGCCAATGTAGAGATTCGCCTCAGATCTTTTGCACTATATGTAAAAGTGATGGAATTATGACCAGCGACTGCCCTTGCCTACGGCCGAAAGACCCGCTAGAACTCTGTATAAAATACAATCTATCCAGCAACACCCTTAGGATGCTACACCCATCATACCGAATGAAGACAGTCACCCTCATTTTCACATGCCAAATGGCACCAATGATACCCATATGGATAATGGAGCTGTATTTTCTATGTAGGAGATTGGCTAGCCGAACAATGGAAGTGCCGAGGAGATCCGAGGAGATCCGAATCCTCCCGATGACACAAGTACTGGCCGATTAGCAAAATATATCATGCAGGGAACCAGTTAGAGGATCACTGTTTAAAACCAACTTCTGGACATCTACGAGGATTATCTATTGATTCGGTTCTTGCACAGAACATACTTCGGAAAAGCCGAAGCACCCTCGACCTAGGGGGTGAATATATATAATAACCATGCTTCCCCATCGGTACCACTGGAATGAGATCAGCCTTAATCTTCATCCAGGAAAATCCGAACCTGATAAAGCAACATCCCATCTCACTCTTTATATCAAACCTCTCTCAAAACATTGATTGTCTAGTGACACATTCTATCTCTACTGAAATACGTCACATTTGTAACCAATCAAATTTTCCCATAGAAACTTCCTATCGACTCAATCTCAACTAATCACGACGACTCGAGCCTTTTTGTGTTCACATCAGTATCAATAAATTAGGTCCTGGTATCATTTTTTTTCGAGAGTGGAAAATGTTTATACGCATGTCAAACTATTGCCAGGTCTGACAGTGTGGGACTCAAGATTTCCATACCCACTAAATTCCCCTTGTTGGTTTCCCTGTATTATCTTATGGATCTCCATCAGTGGACCATCAGTCTATTAGGCTTTAGATTCACCAGATGTCTAACTTCGTGCACCGCCCCTAGTTTCTGAAATAGTGCTTGCCTTATTTGTTGTTACCTTACACATATCAGCATAGTGCGGCTAGCCGTGTCTATCTCACCACAGTACAGGTAGTTATTATTATCGGCCATGCCCAGTTAAATCGACCTCCAGTACCTTGTACCTTGCTAAACCGAATCAATGGCCAAGTGTTGACCGGAATAACCACTGAGAGATACCGCTTCAACCCCGCAACACCAAATGCCTAGAGGGGAAGTACAGAATAAAACAACCTATCAGAAGCTGGACCGACTCATTCCGAAGACAAGTCCCCTGCTTACGATACCAGTGCCCCTACCCCGACCAGCATGGGACCTATTCAAACAATGGATTTAGCCAGAAGACATAATGGATAATAGCCGGACGTACCACCGAAGTAACTTAACAGTTCTGTTTTATTTTTAGTTATCTTTTAACAGGCCTGATAGGATTTGTTTATTTTCCATTTTTTGGTTTCTATTTAAAATGTATGTAATAATTTTTTTCCAAAGTAGGACGGGTGTGTATTGAAATTACTTTATAACCGTTAATATTTTTAGTAGTTTTAATTAATATTTGATAATTATAATATATTAACTATATCGCGAACGGTACTGGCATACAAATAACTTAAAATTATGGTAAAGGCAACCATCCTTCGAATATAAGGTTAGGCGACCCAGTTAAAACTCCTAGAGACAATCTTACCGTATATTATGATTTAATCCATTGAGGTTCGAGTTCCAATTGCAGTCCTAGTTCGATTAGGAGCTGGAGCCGACAACCAGATACAGCTGCAGTACTGTTTCAGTGACCTTTAGTGATAGGTCGAGCTAAAGCTGAAGCCAACTTCAATTGTACCGAAACCATCAATCAAGTAGTGTCTGTATAGTCCGATACTTCACCGAGAAAAGAACCGTGCTGCACACCTTTTCTTCTTCGCCGGAATTGATATTTTAAAGACAGTTATTTCGTACTTAATGATTTTTATTTATTATGATAAGAAAAGACCGCTTTTCTGGCCGGTAACGGTTCGCCTTTAATATCTCGTCTCTTATGTATCTAACAAATAATCGTGCCAGTTCTTTTAACAGAAAAAACTGATTGGTCTGAGGCTAGGTGTCATATCACATGTTTTCTCTATCTTGGGTATATATGTGACTTTTACCATCTGCCAAGTCTTAGGTGTGTATCGTAGTCTTAAAGATGCATCCCTATATACTGTACAGCTTTTTGTAGCTAACCGTGTGGTCTCCTTCGCAGAGTGCACATTTGGCAAATGTATTTCTAGGTTGTTTAGATTCTGATGTCATATTCCCGTTTTACCTTCTGATCTTCTTTTTTTTTCTATTTTTTCTCTTTTTTTTTTCTTCTTTTTTTGTATTAGGAGGGGAAAATGCATTTTTATTCAGAACTAGGTATGGGGCGATCTCCCCATATGTCTTGCACTCCTGTAGAACCATACGAATCGCCTAAAGTCTGTTCGTTTCGCCCACTTGTGCCTCGTCCTCCGTTTGCCCACCATTTTCCCGAGATTTAACCCTTTTGGCTACTCTTTCTGGCTTCGATGCGCAGTACCGTTTTATTCTGTCCACCTTTCTACCTGCGGTCCCTATTAGCAGCTCCATGATTTTAATACCCTTCTTAATTTCCACCTTCGTGTTGCGGTTCTTTTTAACCAGTTCTACAAGACCCTTCACTTTATCCCCCATTTTCCTTATTGCTTCCTCCAGTTCTTCTAATTTTTTGGTTTGTTCTGTTTTATCGTCTTTCCATGGCAAGCCTCCCTGGTTGGCTTTTACATTTGAGAAGAAGTTTGCCCTCTTCCTGTTTTACTTGTTATCTATTATAAATACTTCGTCCTCGCCTATACTCTCTTCGCTCCTATGTCGCTTCGTTCCCCCTTCGGCTTCGCATTCCCCTCTCGCGCCCTCCTCCTAATCTTTGTGTTCATCCATGGTATTTTTTTCTTATTTACTAGTGTATAGGTATTTTCTTTCTGCCCTAGCTCTACGCCCCATGGTGGGGTCATTAAAAAATTCGTTCTCTTTTTAAAGGCGTTTGCCTCATTTTCTTTTTCCTCGTCAGTCGACTCTTTTATCTCCATCACTCCGCTTTCCCTTTCGGCAATAATCCCGCCGTTAACCAGTTCCTTCAGCCATTCTCCCGGACTACTTTCCTTTTCTTTTCTCTACCTCTCCTTCGTATCTTCGTTTATAGTTACGTTTTCTTCATTCATTTACGTCCCACGAGTATGGGACGATTTTCTGTCCGGCGGGACAGTGCTTTCTTGCTAACGCCTACCCTCTGGGCATCGCCATGACCGGGGGAGACCGTTCGTGACCCCGTCCGTGAGACCATGCATCCATCAGCACGGTCAACACCTCTAGATTCCGTTTTCGACTGTCTGGGTTACCATACCATAACCGACGGGTCCCAGTTTTCTGGCGCAGGGAACTCGCCATCCTCTCTTTCTGATGCGACTCCCAGGGGTGATCTGATGGAATATGTTCTGTAGTGACCATGTGTGATGGTACCAAATGTATCTGTGGATTTTTAGATCATTGATTATTTCTTCAGTTGATACTGAATAGTCTATATTACGGATCACAACTCTGTATGCTCTATCTTACTTTATTTGGTACCTGTAGTGGACTATCTTGTTGGTATTTAAGTACCTTACTAGTTTCCTATAAGTTTCTGGTTAGTTTTATTGTATTGTTTTGTAGTGGCAGGTATAACCTTCTTTTCGTTAACAATTTTTTGGTAGTCAGTACCAACATATATAAAAAAAAGTTCGGAGAAAAGGAATTGCAGGATCACTATTTTAAGTATCATTTTTTCAGGTATCAGCGTTGTGGTTATTCTGATCATTTTAATTTTGGAAAATACTAAATATACTATAGGTAATCACCTGTTAACTGTTGTTTTTTTGTTGGCGATTTGGATTTTTTTTTTCGTTTTTGATGGATTTAACGGTTTGCCAGTCATAAATATTTATTTGCTTCACGCTTTAAGGCACGAGCCGTAGACGATTGTCGTAAATCATTCATGCTTCTCACATGGACAACTATGATATGACTTACTTACGCGTCGGAGAACTAAAATTCAAAAATTTTATGTTTATTTATAAAATAGTAGAAGACAATATTTTTAAACCGCGCTCATTGAAAATAAATACGTAAAAATAAATGATATATAGATATTCAAGAAGATAATCCCTTTTTATGTGGAAAATAAAACATTTCCTTCTTATTTTATCGCGATATACAGAATCAATCGAGGATAGATAAGAGATATTTAGTGCGTCATAACATCATAACTACCACATGAATTCCGCAGAGAAGCAGACGGCGGAAAGTATGATGGCAGATAAGTCCGGAAATTTATCTCTGCTAGAGACTAACGGCACAACCTAAATCCGCATTTGTAGACAACATATTTACTTTTGAGGAGACGAGGATATTGTGCCAAATGTATTATTCTCTACACGCCTACCACCAAAACACCAGTTATGATGTTGGGATCCCTGACGCGTGAAATATTTACTCTTGTTTGCTTATACAAAATAATGTTGGTATTAACTGAGGAAAGAGACGTTTTACATAATTAATTTAATTTGGGGATCTCTGTAAATAAAGTTTTTCTAACTTAGTCCATTAATTTTTTGTATTTCTAAATGAATTATAACAAAGTTAGAAAATATTTCGTTATATTTTGTTGGGTTCTAATGATTTTAGTTTCTTGACTAACATCGAACTATAAAATTTTCACATTGAATTAAATAACAATTTGAGAAACCCTATATTAAGTTAAATAAATAAAAAAATGAATACAAGTCAAGTAAAGCAGAATAAGTAATATAGAAACAAAAAAGGACCTACCCATTTTTTTTTCAAATTTTTGTATGTTGTAGATCTTGAGGTTCTGATTAAATGTCTCTCTGGGCCCAACTCAATCATATGTCCGGGTTTCCAGATATTGATGTTGAATAAACGGGTATTTAGGTAATTTCGTTTTAATTTCATTTTTTTAATAAAACTCATCAGCGTATCTTGAATTGATTTATGAGAGATTGGTATTCTAAGAAATATATTAATTCTATATACAGGCTTTAACAAAAAGTAAGTGGGGCTACTTTATTTTTAAAATGAATATAATAATGAAAACCATTAAACCTCAGTTTTGATAAATTCCTAATAACTTTAAAACAAACGGCCAGATTTCTTTAAATAAAGTATATGTAAAGCATGAAAAATTAACTACGGACCCGACTGTATTATTTTCAAATCTGATTCTTTTCTAAAATTGCAACCTTTTGAAAATGTTTGGGAATGGAAAATAAAATTATTTATAAACAAGTAATTTTTATTTAAGACTAAATTAAAAAATAGAGAAAACCTTAATAAACCTTTTGTTATCCAAGCTAGTAGAGCTTTTTTAAATTATTTATAACGTATAAATTCATTTTGTATTATCCATCGCTAGGTAACTGCGCTACATATAAGGAGCCGAAGGTTTTATGTAAAAGCATTAATTATTAATATTTCTGTTGGCAACATCCATAATTATTTCTAATAGAGTTTTAGGAGGTAGAAGAACATTTTCATTATGAATTGCATAAACCACATATAAAATAGAACAGGATATACCGCTTTTATACATGCAACGTGTGAAGGTGATAGTCTAGCAATAAAGTGCTCCTCGAAGGACCATGCTCTTTTCTTATCCCGATTGGGCCAGGGCCGATTTTTTTATAATCTGGTACACATATTTCGTGAATTATATGGATCATTTTTGCTCACTGAACTATGACTCTCAAAATACAGGGTGACTCAAAAAATTGACTTTTAGTACATTAACTGTGATTTATGTGATTTACTGTCTTAATTATTTTAGTAATTAAAGAAGCGTTTAAATTGAATCTCGTGGAAAATAAACATCCACGTTGCCCCAAAGGTAGCAACGGCGCCACTTGACAATTAGTGGATTCTGTGAATCGGATGAACTACGAAAAATGTAAATATTTCAAAGCCTTAAGAGACTAATTCTTCCCCCACCTAATATTTCGAGAATGCTGAACACAATGACGTTGGTTTAAACTCTCTTCGAGTTAACCGCACCACACAAAAAGGCAAAACGCTGTCCCGAAAGGGGGGACACGCGAATTTGTCCTCTCATACCAACAAAATCTGCGTCATCCCCAGTTTATGAAAATACTGAACACGGTAGCGACTGTTAAACTCTTTCAGAGTTAACCGCACCTCCTAATCAAAGAAAAAACCACCCCCTAAATGGGTTAATGCGGATAGGTCTCATACTAATACAACCTGCTTCACTCCACATTTTCGAGGATGCTGAACATAATGGTGATACTAGATATTCTACCCCCCCCCCCCCCAATTGGCCAAAAACTCTTCTCTTAGCAGGTGCACTTCATAAAATCGTATATCAAAATGGTAGTTTTTGACCATTTGAGAGGTTAGTTCACTTCGGGGTGAAGATCCAGAAGCACCATCCTGTTTAGAATCCCCAAAAACGGGAGCTGACGCAGGTTTTGTCGGTATGAGATGACGTATCTGCCTGAACCTCTTTGGCGGTAGTTTTTGCCATTTTGAAATGAAGTCAACTCTAAAAAAGTTTAAGCCGCCGCCATTGTGCTCAGCATCTTCGAAAACGAGTGATGACGTAGGTTTTGTCGGTATGAGATGTCGTATCCGCGTTTTACCCCTTTTGGGTCGGTTTTTCCCTTTTTTGTGGTGCGGTTAACTCGGAGAGAATTTAAAAAACTGCCATGGTGTTTAGCATCATCGAAAACGGGGGAGGGGAAGAGAATTAGTCTCGTTAGGCTCTGAAATGTTTACATGTTTGTCCCACTCACAGAATCCACTAATTATAAATGTGGATACAATAAAATTACTTTGAGTTAATTTTATAATTATTTGTTTTTATAGTTTTTTTATTCTTTATATATTTATTAAATGAAAATTATTAAGAAATAACTGTTTAAGTGCTAAGGGAAAACCAGTTTAAATAAAATCGATTAAAATAAAATAATCATAAGAGTAAGATATTTTTAGTTTAGTATATTTTATGACTGTATTCATATTGAGTCACTTTTTGAGCCACCTTGTATTTTTACAGACATGGTGTAATGAGCACAAATGATCCATATGACTCAAGATGTGTACCAAATTTTAAAAAAATCGGCCCGGGACTCAACCGCCATAATAAAAGTGCATGGTCCTTTACTTTTTTAAGCTCGCTATAAAATTGACATTGCTGAATATCTGTAACTACTGCAATTATTAGTATTAAGTTAACTAATTCTCTAGCAATTATAAGAAAAAACTATTTACAAAAACCTGTTCCTGATAACAACTATCAACTTCTATTCATTGACTAATAGTCTGGTAGCTTGCAGCAAAAATTTAACGGCTTGATCAATAAATCTACTTTTAATTTTTACTAACAGTCTAGTTAGCACACAGTGAAATTTTACAGATTTATTTAAAGCTCGTTTATTCTAAATGACTGGTAAGTGTGTCACCTGCCGTGATGTTCTCAATGATAAGCATGCGACAGTTGTCATGTCATAGGCTTGCCCCAGCCTGGGGACTTCCGAACTACGTGCTGTTGTTATACAAAAATGTAATCTGGTTTATTTTTGCTATTATTTAAAAGTGTACCCATACTATTGAGACAACTTGATAGCCTAACTAAAGTAAAATATAACTATAAAAAGCAAAAAAAAGATATGCTGTGTGCGGGATTCGATCCCGGACCTATCGCACCACTAACCAGCCCTATTCCACGTTGCAACTAGAGCTCATACTTACGTTTGTTCAAACTTATTATTTAAGCGAATCACGTGTCACGTTTGGATGATACAAAATATTTTTTCTGCGATGAGACACTCGTCTTAAATATACCATAGATAGGTGGCGATAAAACATAGTTTTAAATTCAAATCTGAAAAATCTACTTTTTTAATAAAAAAATATATCGATTTCTGTTTAAAAAAAATGTCGACCTGTCTAATATCAATTCAACTAAAATCGTACCATATATCCTCATTTTTCTTAAAAATCTACTAATTAAGTAGGAAATTTACAAAAAAGGGTAACCCTGTAAAATGTGTGTGAATACAGCGCAGCAGCGGACAAGGGGCGAACCGTTCATGGCTACTGACGTCACCGGTCTAGTCTCGTGCACAGGTACCGTTTTCCAGCCTCTCGCCGATCCTTGATTTTAAAATGCTACAGCGGACGTAAATATTAATATTGTGTGCTCAAATTTTTTTTGATCGATTTTAAATAGCAAAACATCTTGATTTAAGTTAAAATAAAAAAAAATAAGAAAAATTTCGAACCTGCCTATTGCGATGGCAAGCAGGGCGCTCACACGACGTGTACAATTTACAAGTACGCGAGTGCCAACATTTGAGCTCAATTTCTATTAAAAAAACACAAACAAAACGTCTGTACGCTTCTACTAGGTCTTGAAAACTAAATGAATAGTCGCAGTAAACGCCAACTATTTGTACATTTCGTCAGAGCGCCTCTACAAGTATAGACAAGTACGTACTTGGCAAGTGTACGAATAATCGTGATCCCTTTGACTTGGGCCATTTTTACCGACCAGAAATGGAAAATTAACGAGTGACAAATAATTGTACAAGTAACTCACTCACACGACATGGCAAGTATACGCATGTAACGATTATTCGCCAAGTACACGAGTCGTTTGAGCCCGGCTTTAGATCTAAAGTAAATTCAAGGATAGTAAGAACGACTTCCAATGAATATTGAGGACATTATTACTGAACTCCATGAATGGCAAGAGAAAGCCAACAATCTGCTAATCTTTAATGTACCTGAGCCAAACAATGTCTCTGATGATATTAATCAAGTAAAATCTTTTATTACAAGGGCTGCTAGTGCAAATATCACTGACATTAACGGTACTAAAATTTTCAACTTTAAAAAAACAAATAAAAATGGACATCGTCCCCTTAAATTTGTGCTGAAACAAACTCGTGGCGTACATGTTATCATAAACAAACATAATATTAGCCATAATAAAAGGATTTATATATCTGGATCAAACTCCCAACCAAAGTAAAATGCTGGAAACTGTCACAAACGAGTTATTGAGACGTCAGCAAACTGGTTATAACCGCTCTTCCAGCGTAAAAGGAAAAGTGTCTTCGGTTGTCCTGGTCTCAACCTTTTCGGCCCTCGGCTACGACTCGAGTGGAGACGGGTGTGGATCAAACAAAAAAAAAATCCAGGATACTGATATTAAAATTATGGGCGCCAGCTAAGTTAATATACCCCTCAGGCCTTCTCCGTAGTTTCTACCCCAACCCAGCATAGATAGAAAGTATAGAATAAAAGACAGACCTCAAAAACATTCACATTTATTCCTCAGTTCTAAAAATAATCTGACCGTAACCCAAAACAATTATTTATACAGGATCACAATGTCCTTAACCAGAACTCAATTAGGTATATCTAAGCTAGATCTTAACTAGACGTTACCAAAGTCTCACATTATACTAAATTTATTTCAAATCCATAAAAAAATAATATTTAAATTCACCCCTCCCAGGTAATTACAGTTACCTATATAGATTAAGAAAATAATTGGATAAGAAAACAGTAAAAAAAATCAAACCGTTATTTGAACTAAATGTTATACGTTCAAGCCGCTTATAGTTTGGTAATAACCTACACGACAACTTTCAGATAGTAAGTAAATTCATAATACCCCGAATAAAATCATGTTTTCAAACCCGTACACATTAACCCCAAAAACATTTGTAAACATTAAATAAAAAAGTAGTACTAAATTTTGAAAATATCTTAAACTAAGTGAGAGAGTAGAGATATATATCTCCGTAAAATTACCGTTATCACAGCTTCTCTTAAAACTTAAAATGGTCTTATACAAAAAGAAATAACAGATTTAACTTCACCAAAACCAGAAGAACTTCTCTGAAATGTAGGTTTTTCATCGTCCTCCGTAGGCCAATCACTCCAATATAGGCCTTCGAAACCCTCGTATGAACATAGGTATTCATTTTCCTCGCAAGATAAAAACCTTCTTGGCCTCCTACAAAAGAAGAAACTCCTGGGCCTCCCACAAGAGAATCCTTAAAATAAGTAAAAGAACCCCAATTAAATGTAACTCTAATTAATTTAAATCCCTGTGGCCCCTTCGTTAAATTTTACACAACCCTGAACCAAATAACTAGAAAAATATTTATCAAACAAGGCATTTACCATAAATAATATGCAAATTAACCCCCGGATCAAATCCTATTAATTAAATCAGATGTTAAACAACCGTATGACAAGAAAAAAAAAATGTGATATTACTTAAAAAAAAAATTCACTGTATCCCCACATTTAAAATATTATAAGAGGCCACCCAATAGATGAATAAGGTTTGTACACTTTATACATAAAAAAAGACATACCTCCTTCGAGGGTGTAAAATTCCACACAGAGAATCTCCCTTCAACTTTGGTTTATTATCCCCTTGGACTAGTAGGACTTCATCGTACAACGACAGAAAGAAGCTAATTAAGTTATAATCCCGATACAGACGGCGTCGAATACAGGTAACTCTACAATTACTGCACCAAATCACAATTGGCAGTAAATATCACCAAAACCTGTCACTTCGACATACATGGACACGAATTTAGATATTCCCACAAATGGATGACTCAACAGGCCATTAAATCTTACAGATTCGTTCCAAAACTTAAAAATTCACCTTCTTCCATCAGGCAAGCAAAGTACTTCTCGGCAAGATGGCAGACGACAGCCGAAACCGGATATCCTACCCAGAGAAATGTCAAGCACAGACAAAAAGACACAAGAGATTGGTACCCTAATAGAGCAGCACGCGACAAACGCACTTACGGCGCCCTCTACAACACAAGATGTCACAATCCACAACTCAACCTCAGAAGGTTATACCACGACCTGCAAGTCAATTTAGACGTTCTTACCGCTCAACATTTCTAAAATTTTAGAAGCGACAAACCCTTGTCTTCGGACCCAAATACGGGTCTAGAGCTGACGTCATCAGGAACCACCAAAGTTGATGTCGCGAAAACACAACCTACGGCATAGCGCGCTCCGATCGCAAAGTTCTCACAGCCGACTCCGAACATGGCAACAGACCCATGAACGAGCTAAACGAACACTCTCCGCGTCGATTTGCCTGGCACGACCGATAGTGTCAGAGACAAAAATAAAAGAAGAAGAATAAAATCCCGACACTGACAAATATGTATACAAATCGTTAATTAATCAAAAATATGGTTATGAACGGAAATAAGAGAATAATTATGCCCAGGATGAAATGGAAAACCAATGAAAACAAGTAAGAAACCCCATGAGACATTTACTGACCCTGAAAAGCATTAAAAACCTACATTAATCCCAAAATAACTTCATAATTCACAACCTTTAGAGGTTATTTATTCATCACAAATATGCCCCAGTGAGTTATAGTACTCACCGCACTAAAATGTTTTAGGATTCTGCTCTAAGGAGACATAGGAAAAATGTACCCTAGCTGATTCTAGCATCAGCCAAGCTAAAACGGACCAATATACTAAAAGGAAAAAAAAACATAGATCTAGCTTCAAGAGACTGAAAATTGATGAACCTCTGCTGCCATAGCTATTGATCCTAGTGTAAGCTAAACCTAAGCAAAAAAAAACACAGAATACCCCTCTTGATTCTAAAAATAACCTTATGATTTTAGAATCGGTGACAACAAAAAAAAACTATAACGTCTCGATATTCGACCGAAAAGGTGGTTACAGCCAGCAATGCTTCGCCAAAAGGGGAAGAGCAGGATTGTCACCAAAAAAAAATCCTGAGCTGACAAAACGATGTATAGATGTTCGACAGAAGGTTACAGCCTGCATTATTTCACCAGCAGATAATGGCAAGGTCGGTCCTTGGGCTGACAAGAACGAATACAATATGGAACTAAAAGGCAGGACTACCAGACACAAACATTTTGAATAAAACCCTAGTGAAAATATCGAAAATGTCTACACTAAACTCAAGGTAAGCGCAGGAGTCTTAGTGCAGAAATTGAACCGTTACATGGTAAGCAGAATATAACAATAAAATATGTCAACAGTACTCCTGTAATAATTACAACAAACTAGGTTTGGACAAGCTAGCTGTTTATTGTTAAATTTAGTTACCAAGTATTCAAATTTGGCACACTTTTGT
This sequence comes from Neocrepidodera transversa, assembly GCA_963243735.1. NCBI lineage: Eukaryota > Metazoa > Arthropoda > Insecta > Coleoptera > Chrysomelidae > Neocrepidodera > Neocrepidodera transversa. The sequence continues at coordinate 25,468,263 of OY725344.1, read as the reverse complement.
TTAGGTAGCGCACTCTATAGTGCAAATACATAATTATATATTCTAATCAATCAAGTAGTTGAACCAGAATCGTTGAACAGAGCGTTTTATTGTAATAGGTTATGTGCCCAGAAAAAACCTGTTAAGTTATATTACACATTGTTCGTAAGTGTGAGTTCACGAAATAAAGTAATGACATCGAATTACGTTGTTAATGTGCCGAAACTAAGAGGCCGCGAAAATTTAGCTGAATGGTCTTTGGCTGTCGAAAATTTCCTCGTGTTAGAGAGTTTGTCTAAGTGCATTAGTGAAGTTATTGCAGATAACGTTGCCAAAGCAAAGGCAAAAATTATATTGACGATAGACTCATCATTGTATGTTCACATAAAAGAAGTGAGAACGACCATGGAATTATTTCAAACGTTGAAAGACTGATTGACGATTCCGGGCAAACGCGCAAAATTAGTTTAGTTCTAAAATTAATCTCAACTCGACCAGATGAAAGTGATTGATGACGAAATAGGTTAATCAAATAGTGGATATTGGACAAAAACTTAGTGGCACTGGTTTAAACGTTGGTGATGAACTTTTAGGATCCATTATGTTAGCCGGTCTAACGGGAAAATAAAAACCCATGGTAATGGCGCTAGAAAATAGCGGGAAAAAATGACTACAGATTCCATTAAAATGAGGCTACTCGACATGGATAGTGAATTCAGTAGCAGTGGGATGGCGCTTGTAGTCAAAAGTTCAAATGCCGGGAACATGAGGGCATTGCGCTCAGTGCAAAATAGTTCTGAATTTGACAACTTTGACAGATCAAACAAAAATAATCCGAGTTTTGATAAAAGTAGTATAAAGCCGAAGTATCATGCGTCCGTTTTCCGTCGGTCCGATATCCGATAAAAATAGAATTTTGGATAAAAATAAAATCAAAGTCTCATTTAAACGAAAATTGTATCCGAAAAAGGTCCCATCATGACAATTGACACTTGTAATTGAGGTTATAATTCACATTACACTGATTAATTTACTTATTTAGTTGTATTGTATTCAATATCATTTGATTGTACTCTGTGATTTGATTCAATATTGTATTGTTTTAAATTTCGATTATTTGCTATTTGCGATCAACATATCCAAATCTAATTTCTATTATTGGCAAAGTCAAAGCTTTGATCAGAATGAGAATGATGTAGAAATACGTACCCAAAACATCGACTGAAATATACAATGCCGAATCGCAGGTGAGTTTTACCATTTTACCAAAGTTCTGCAATGCTTGCTGAAATGCATCTAAATTAATTGATAAATTTAGTTCAAACCATCAACGGATGTTAAAACGCAAACCGAATAATTATTTTTATTAATTTATTGTTTTGTTTTCTTTTCATCAGTCAGACAGCCAAAAGTGAGGTTAAAAAAAAGGGCATTTTCGAAACAAATGTCCAAAAATAAAACAATACACTATTGAAAAAAACACAGGTGTCCATCAAAGAAATAGGAATTTCTTTAAAGTTGTTTGTGCTAGTGGACATTTCAGTTGTAATGACTGGTATGTAGACTCCGGAGCTAGATGTCATTTTACTGCAAACGAAAAATTGGTAAAAAAATAAAGTGTATCCCAGTTTACCAGAGATAATGGTAGCCAACAAAGAAAAACTTACTGGTAAATCTATCGGTGATGTGGAACTGAAAACATTAGTAAATACTCAATGTATAAATGTTACCGTAAGAAAAGTTATGTGTGTAATATAGCTGATAACAAATTTGTTATCTGTAAGTCAAATCATTGAATGGGAAAATTCGGTTAAATTTGAAAATGGACAATGTAATATTTTCAATACAGAAAATGAATTAATTGCAACAGTTGATCTGCATGATGGTGTTTACAAGTTGAATATACCAGACAAAGGTTCTCTAATAGCTGCACCTGCAGTGGTTTTAGCTACGGGACAGACATGGCATAGAAGATTAGTCATATAAACACAGCATATTTAAATAAAATGATTAATGGAGCAGTTGACGGAATGGAATGCCAGGGCCTAATACAGTTTGACATTAAAAACTGTGTAAAATGTTGTGAAGGTAAGCAATCCAAATTTCCTTCCAATAATGTTGGCAATATGGCTACTTCGTTGTTAGAAATCATTCATACTGATCTCTGTGGACCTATGCAAACACGATCACTAGGTGGTTCTAAATACTTCCTGACTTTAAAAGATGATTAAAGCCGAATGGGTTTTGTCTATTTCCTTGAAAGTAAAGATGAGGGTTATGCATACTTCAAGATTTTTAGATCAATGGTTGAGAAACACAAAAATGCTTCAATTAAATATTTGCGTTCAGACAATGGAGGTGAGGTCTGTTCCAAAGAATTTGAAAAATATTTAAAGACAAATGTCATCATACATCAGACTACAAACAGATATACACCAGAGCAGAATGGGATGTCTGAAAGACTTAACCGTACTTTAGTGGAGAAAGCCAGATGTATGTTGTACGATGCAACGATATACCTGAGAAATCGGTCAATAGCTGCAGGCAAATGTAAGCATCTTAGAATTTTTGGTAGTCATGTTATGGTACATAGACCAAAGAATTTAGGCAAAAATGGGATAAAAAATCCAAAGAAATGCCACTTGTAGGGTATGATGAACAGATAAAAGGTTTTCGAGTTTATGACCCTGAGAAACGAGAAGTAAAAACCAGTAGAGATGTGATAGTTATGGAAGAAATAAAATTTTATGAAATCAATAAAAATGTAGAAATATCAGTAGAAGAAAATAAATTATTAGAACAGCAAGATTCAGTAGGGGATGAAACCAACACTCTTTCTGAGTCTGATCATAAAGGGTCAGAGGGCGAAGAAGAAGAAGACTCAGATTATGTTCCTGAGGAAAATATTGCAACGATAGAAAATTCAAGGAAGTCACAGAGGGAAAGAAAACCAAAAAGGGATGATAATTTTGTTACTTACATGACTTGGAGCTGAAGATGATCCTATCACCATAGAATCTACCCAACGACGCATCAACTATAGTGCCGTGTAAGTGGGTGTTTAAAAGAAAGGTCAGTTGTGAAGGTGAAGTTCGGTATCGTGCGCGATTAGTAGCAAAAGGGTGGATTACGATGAAACAATTGCCCCAGTTATAAGATTTTCTAGTTTAAGAATATTATTTGCATTAGCAGTAAAATTGGAACTTGATATAGACCATCTGGATTTCCTAAAAGGCGTCTTAAAAGAATGCTTATACATACAAATACCTGAAGGTATGAAAGTAGGTGGTAATAAAGTGTTAAAGTTAAAAAGTCCTAAAGCATTCGTCACGGGCATGGAATGAAAAAGTTCATATTGTTTTGTGTGAATGAGGGTATATACATTCTCCTTATCAACCATGTATTTATAGTAAAAGATCGGAAAGTTTATTTACTATAATGGCATTGTTCGTAGATGATTTTTTCTTGTTTTCAAATAATATTGATGAAACAAATTTTATAAAGGGATAATTAAACTGTAGATTTAAAATTAATAAATGTAAATTTTGATATAAAAAACAATGTTATTTGTTTAATTGAAAAAGATCATATTTTTAAATCGTGAAACAAAAACATGAAGGAAGTAAAACCAGTTTATACACCAATGGAGACTAAGGTAAATCTAAAAAGGGTAGATTAAACTCAAGAAAATAAAAATAATTATCCTTATCAGAATCTAATGGGTAGTCTTATGTACTTATCATTGTTAAGAAGATTAGATATTTGTTATAGCTTAAGTTATTTAAGTCAGTTGAATAATAATTATGATTGAAGGGCCACTGGAAATATGCAAAACGTGTTCTTAGTTATTTAAAAGGTACTTGTGATCTTTCAATTAAGTTTTCTAAAAACGAATGTAAGCTGCAGAGATTTGATGATTCTGATTGGGGTAGTGATAGTTTAGACAGAAGATCATATACAGACTTTTGTTTTCAACTGTCTAATGGCCCCGTTAGTTGGGAAAGTCGAAAACAAAAAACTGTGGCTCTGTCGAGTACAGAAGCGGAATATATGGCTATATCCGAAGCTGCCAAGGAAGTTATATATTGATATGGTTTTTTTAAGATATATGCGTAGTTTTAGTTCCGTTTTTGTATGTATTGTGGTTGACTGTGATTGAAAGGTGGAAGGTTATTGTCAAATGTAAGTTTGACAATGAAAATGAGGTTATGATAAAAAGTTTAAGGTGCGTGTGAATGTATTTAAATATGTTAAGATTTATTTAAGAATGTTTGTTTTTAGAGGATTATTTTTCATTGAATTTAATAATGAGTTCACAACAATTGTGTTACAAGTAAAAGGAAAAATCTTAGTGTGTTTAGTCATTTAAATTTACAGATAAAAAAAAATATCTAGTTAGGAAAAAAAAACAAATGAAAAGAAAAATAATAAACAGTTTTGGTTTTTTGATGGATAAGAAAGGAAAAAAAAATGTCAGATATGAAAAGTAGAATGAGATGTTTAAAAAATGTATTATTATAAAGTAACTGAAGTTATAGTTTAGAAAAATAAATAAAATTCATATATAAGAAAAAGGTTTATTAATATAAAGGGAAGCATAACAAGAATACAAATAAAATATTAAAGAAGACAAATTGGCGTATAAGAAAACGAAGGGGTGCAGTGTGGATTAGACGGAGAGGCAGATATGGGGGAAGACTTAAAAAAATTATAGAAAACAGCAGAGTAAATTCATTCGGAGGTGGTACAGAAAAGAGAAGAAAGAACTAATTAAGGAAGACACAGGAGAGAAAAGATTCCAACCAGAAGAATAATACTAGAGGCGCCCAAAATTATAATTTTTTTTTTATTTATTTTTTTGTAAAGTTTATTATTTTTTTTAAGGAACCGAACCCTAAAAGAGCATAAGAGTTTTCAGGAGAGCTAGTCTAATATAATATTTACAAAATGTACTATTTAATTTAGCAGGTGATAAGAATACATTATTCAATGATACCATTTTATTAGAGAAACGATTGCAAGAAATCAAATAATGTTAAAGTATCTCCCAACAGCTAAAATGTCAGCTGATTTGTTAACAAAAAGTCTATGTAGTGTTAAGCGTAATAAATTTGTTCAAAACTTAGGTATAATAGAATAGGCCTAATTTTGAGCATTTGCTAAGTGGGGGTGTTAAATTTAGTTACCAAGTATTCAAATTTAGCACACTTTTGTTTAGGTAGCGCACTCATAGTAAAAATACATAATTATATATTCTAATGAATAAAGTATTTGAACCAGAATCGTTGAACAGAGCGTTTTATTGTAATATTTATTACCAAAACGTCAGTGGCCTTTAAACTAAACTATATAAATGTTACAAATTGTTGAAATTATTCTCACTGAAACATGGCTTACATCCGATATCAGCGAAGCCCAACTTAACGGTTATAACATCTATACACAGGATCGTTCACCCCAGTCCAGCAACTTTAGCAGATGTGGAGGTGTTTGAATAGCCGTAAAGAAAACGTTGTCCTCTAGTATTATCAACTCTGACCCATTAGTTGAGCAATTGTTTATTCACTTGGACCACAGAAACTGCAAACACATTTTAGGAGTCAAAATATTCCTTCTAAATCTCATCCTAATCTATACCAACTTCATTACGATCAACTTTTAATGCTAAATGAGCAACATCCGGACAGACATAGTTAGCGATTATAATCTACCCACAGCAATATGGGATATCGAAGATTTCTGCTCTTCAGCATCAGCTCAACCAAGTTCCTCACTATCTGAAGAAGGTGCTATCAAAATCATCTCGAATGTATGTGCATTTTACAATATTTTAGAGTCCAACAAAGTGCTCAACCAAAGAGAAGTTAACCTCGACCTTGTGGAACTTTAGTGATGGCAGCCGCAGATATTTTGATCCCACCTGATGTTCATCATCCTCCTCTCAAAATATAAATACAATGCAAGACGAATTCAAGTGCTGCTCCTGGAGAAGAGTATTATTATAATTTTCGAACCTCTAATTTTAACGGTATAAGCCAATGTTTGGAGGCAATGTATTGCAAGGAAAGGAACTTTCAGAAATGATTTTTACTTTTTATGACGCTTTGTACTGGGTAATTAAGCATTTTGTTACCTGGAAGAAATTTTTCATAAACCGAATCGCACATTGTTATTCTTTTCAACTTAAAAGCTTGGTCAATGATAAAACGGTTTCACATATGATTTATAAACAAAACAGGGCTGGGATTTTGTAAGTACCAAAAGATATAAAAATTCCAAACCTGATAATATAAACTTTGAAGACTCTCTTTCTTCTTGTAGCAGTGAAGTTTCAAATCTGTTTGACAAGAATTTTTAATCAGTATACACTGATTAAAATTTAAATCTTAATTTAAACGATATTGAATCAAAACTTATGTCTCCTCTTACCACATTCCAATATCGACCATTTATGAGAAATTATCTAATCTTGACGTAAAGAAAGGTCCAGGTCCTGACATCATTCCTTCCATCCTTCTTAGAAATTACAACTTCGTATTGTCTCGCACTATTTTTCATATTTTCAATTAATCTATTGACTCAGATTATTGTAAACTGTCTTATGTCACCCCAATGTACAAATCTAGTAGAAAGTCAGACGTCAATAATTAACGACCTATATTTAATCTCAGTACTATACCTAAGGTTTTTGAGAACATTATAACGGACTACCTTACCTACGACTGCTCTGGCATCATAACTAAACAACAATTTGGTTTCTGTGCTGGTAAGTCGACTGAATTAAATTTAGTTACCTATGTCGACTTCCTGCCGGAAGCCTTAAAGAATGATTGCCAGATTGATTCTGTGTACACTGACTTTTCTTAGGCTTTTGACAGGGTCGATCATTCTCTCTTACTTCAAAAGCTCCAAAAATATGGTGATATTGGGGCCTAACCACTCAAAGAAGGTCCACCCAAAAGCAGAGGTATAATCTGCTGTTAAGCCTAAATAGGTAGGAGCTTAAAACTGCACTAGCTATTCTGAAAGAACACTGCGGGTTCAGAAGACACTTAAATCTCAGAGGGATATCAGAAGATTCCCTATGTAGGAAATGTGAGGAAGAGTACGAAACTCTTCATGCTATTGCCAGGACCTGAACAAGGAGAGGCAATGGAACTTTAAGGTATATTATCCAAGAGATAGCCAGATTCAGCTATGGTAGGATAGGAATAAGGAGAAAATAGCTATGGAAAATTCATAAATTTTAGATAGAGAGCACGATTGATTTCATTGCTTTGTACCTTGTTACGCTCGACACGGAGTGGATGGTAGAAAAATAATCAGTTCGCCTTTTTTTTCACTTCCCCAAGCCGTATCTTAAGGTTTCAAACTTTTGCTTTCACTGTCTTTTTTTTATCACTTATCTATCCACTTCCTCGCTTTTTCCGTTACTTTTTTAGTGTTTTCTTTACCTTTTCATTTCCCCTTATTATTATGGGCTTACCTCAATCTGATATTTTTTTCCATTTCTACATGATTTTATTTTAATTTTCTTATTTTCAAAAAAGTACTAGTTATTCGATAAAGAATTGTCTGTTTGCTCATTTATTAAGAAAATGCAGATTTTCTAAATAACGAAAACAAAGCAAATGAATCGGTAATAGTTTCCATTAAACCCTTTAGTTTTAGAAAAGTTTTTAAAGCTTGTCGCTACTATAAACTACAGCACTTTAATCCGATAACTACATTTGACAACTAATCTAAGTTTTCGCAATTACTTCCCTAGTCATACGTAAAAAGAATCAGATAAGCACGTGAAAGGAATGCGATGGAAGTTTGTTATTTCTTTTCGTCCTCTTAAGCCTCTAAGTTTTAGCAGAAAATAGCTGAAGTGGTTGTTTATTTGAGGGTGTTTCACAAGAGCGTAAAAGTAGTCTCCAGGGATAACGACAGACAAAGTTTTACTTTATTTGCTTTTTATGATGCTGTATAAACTTATAAACGTTGGTTAAAGATTTTACGGAATGATAATTAGGTAAGTTTGTATAGAATTTTCCGCGTGAAAATTTGTCTAGCTTAACATCATCAGGAGTTGATTATAAACAAATAAAAATAGAATAAATTTATCACTCTAGAACAAATTTACTGATTCAGATAAGTGAACGATTTTTCTTAGTTTCATGTGTAAACGTACAAGAATACTTATCATAAAACGTTTACACAAGTAAATGAAAACCATTCCAATTTTCATTTCTCCCAAAATCAATAAACAATTGGAACAAAATTTAAGGTAAAAGACGTTTCTCAAAGCTCTTTATTAAGCAGAACTATATTTATACTTGCGCTCGAGTAAAGTTTGCTTTCAATAATTCTGGATATTGGGAATCAGGTCTGCCCACATCCCCAACGACTCATTCATAATTTACGATTTGTTTACACGCCAACATTAAACATGGCCAGGTGAGGTGAGAGGAAAGGAGAAAGTAGGAGTGGGGATGTTTGAGAGTGAGTATGACGTCACTTTTAAAAGTATATACATAGGCGTAACGGTAAAGGGTAAATTTCTTCGATATGGCGAAAATTAATTAAAATTGCAGACAACGATAAACTAATCTCTTGGTAGGTAGAATGAAAGGGAAATTACTTAAAAATTAATAATAAGATGGAAAAAATACAAATTTATTAAAAATTCATCAAAATACTAATTATGGCTAACAGTTAAAAGAAAGAAACTTTTATATTAAAACAGTAAAATTTCTTAGTCTTTATTTACCACAACAAACAAAACTGGAGAATACAAATACCAATAATTAAATTCATAAAAAAAAATAATCTAAGCAAATGCAGTAGAGTATAATACGCAACAAAACTTCAATAAACATGTAACAAATTACTGAATAGTTGAGAAGCTTGGTAGAACTGTTCTTCATTCTTTTTTTAGTAACGAAACAAAAAGGAATATATAGTTCATAAATATCAGTTATGCAGTTTAACTGTGTAGGTATTTAATTAATGAAAATTCATTATATCTCAATATATTCAACACTGCAGACTATCGGGAGGAACCATAAAATAACATTTCTTAGAAAATGGATTTTATTCATGAATATATTATAAAATTATGTACATGTGTATATACTTATTTTGATACATTTTACGTTGAAAGGGATTCTTAAAAAATTTGAGGTTGTAGTGGTTTTTCTTTTCTCAAAAACGTTACGAACGAACATGGTTCAGAAATATAACCTTAAATAAAGTTATTAGTGAAACGATAAAACTTGATTTAAATCTATTATTATATATAGTAATGTATTACTGTTATGGATTATTAAATTTGTTACTGTTAAAATCGATTTAAAAATTAAGCTTTTATAAATTTAAAACAATCATTTAAGCGACTCAGGGCCAGTTTTTCAATCATAGTTTAAACATTCGTTCACCTGATCTTAGATCAAATATAGAACTAAGATCAACATGAATAGTGTTTTCCAATCATGTTAGTAACCTAGTTCCGGTGATCTAAGTTTAATTTATGTTGGCAGCACTTAAATCGAGGCCAGGTAGGAACCAAATTAAATAATCTATTTTTTTAATCATTAACGGCTGTTTTCATCAACATTACTATCAATGAGTTTAACACCTGTATTCAAGAACCATACTTAGGTAAGTATAATCGTTCTCACTGCAAAGTGTCTGATTTCTCATAGTGTCGCAGATATCCATAAGCACGTTTCATAAACAACACTTAAGTATTTCTTCACTCAGTGAACGGCATAGGGAAAGATACGTCGTTTTGATTGGTCGGTTTCCGAACTAACTTCAGTTTGTTATCTACGCGCCATTTCAAATGGCAATCGTCAAAAACAACTAACGTCAAATAAACCGTGTGTTGATTTTGTGTCCAGGATTTTTTTGTTGATATTCTTTTCTAAAGACGGATTCTCACTAGGCGGAAAATCTGCAGTGCAGCTGATTTTTAATAAAAATTTTGATATTATATAACCAATAATCTTTTTATTTGACCTGTGCCTGTCTGATACTTTCTAGAAAATTACTTAATGGTGATCAAAAAAGATAACAGACATCTTTGTCTTAAATATGAGGACGGTGTTATTGTTCTCCGAGAGTTTTAGAAATTGTTAATATAAAGTATTAAAGAACTTTATTTAAAATTTCTTTTAATAAAGTCACCTTTTTTTACTTTTCAATTAAGTCTTGAACTTCAGGCGAAAAAGAACTCCTTATCACTTTGGTTAGTGAGCACCACTTGATCGTCCAAGTAATTATCGAATTCTTTGTCACTACTACTCATTTTTACTAAAATATGTAATGGAAAATAGAATAAATACACACTTCATTTATAAAATAATCAGTATTATTTCGATGTTATGAATTTGACATTACACACACTATGCGTTCATAAAAGTAGCTCATGAATAACTTTGGACAAAGGTGCAATTAAGTAGTTGCATAGTGTCGGTCAACACTCAAGTGACGTTTATGAAACAAAATTTCGCCCGCTGTGGTTTCTATCATACTGTGCGAATGCATAGGATCGTTCTTGAATATGGGTGCAAGACTAACAGTTTGTTAAAAGTATGTTTCGCATTTACCATTATCAGTTAGGCGAGAACAGCCTGGTACACTTTCAGTTAAATTAACAGATCGAATTTGAGTTGTTAGCGTTACTAACCAACTGATAAATATTTTCGCTTCGGCGCATTGGTTAAAATAAATTGTCAAATTAAAATATTTGTTTAGATCTGACTGTTGGAAGTTTGAAATTTTTCATATTGTATAAAAATTTCTTGGGGTTCAATAAAAACTACCAGCTTGTCGTGGGGATTAGATCTTGTACAGATTATTTTATAATGATAAATAGAGTTGGGTTTAACGACATGCTTAGTTCATCTTCAGAGGATAGTTATGACTAAGGTAGACGGCCACGAAGAAATATGATCAGAAATAATTTGATAGAGGAATTGGATGAAGTGGAATTTAAAAAAAGGTTGAGGATGACTAAAGATTCAGTTGTGTTATTGTCCGATATGTTACCTGAATTAATGGAATATGTTGATAGGCGCAATAATCCTATATAAACAATAAACCAAGTATTAGTATGTCTTCGCTTTTATGCAACAGGACCATTCCAAATTAATATTGGAGATCACTTTAATGTATCACAATCTCGAATAGTTCATACGGTGGCTACAGAAATAGCTCGATTTGTAAAAATGCCAGAAACGGAAGAAGAAAAACGACAAACTGTTTTTAGCTTCTCTCAAATTGCTAACTTTCCTGGAGTAATAGGTGCTTTAGACTGCACACATATAAAAATAAAATCACCTGGCGGAAATCAAGCTCAAGTATTCAGGAATAGAAAAGGGTGGTTCAGTTTTAACATTCAAGTTGTCTGTAATTCACAACTAAAAATAAATGACATAGTAGCACGTTGGCCAGGATCGGTGCATGACACTATTATATTTAATGACTCCTTAATTAGAGCATAATTTGAAAATGGCAATTTTTCGCCCTATTACCTTCTTGGAGATGGTGGTTATCCCTGTAGGAGATACCTACTAACCCCATTGGCGGTACCACAAATCCCTGCAGAACGCAGATATAATTTTTCACAAATAAGAACCAGAAATCCAGTAGAACGTTTATTTGGGGTGTGGAAAAGACGCTTTCCTTGTTTACAATTGGGAATGAATTTAAAATTAGAAAGAATATGTCAAGTTATTGTGGCAACTGCAGTGATACATAATATTTGCAAAGAGGAGAATGACATATTAGAAGATGAAGATGATATTCTTCCTCCAGATAACAATAATGTTGATATTGGTAATGATAATTTACAAAATGAAAATGATACTGTTAGGAATTCAATAATACACACAGTATTTCAATGAAAATATGAGTTTTATTATATTTTTCCATCAAAACAAAATAAAAAAAATCTATTTCTTTTAACAAAAGTTCCTATGAGCTACAATACTATTTTTTATCAATTCATAAATAATGATTTGGATAGATAGTACATTAAAAAATAAAACAAACTTATAACAAAAATATTTCAAAAAATAATGGTTTTAACAATCATTTTGGGACTTAAGTTTTTCAAGTTCAATTTGTTTGATTTTCAACTTCACAAGTTCTCTTTCCCAATAAACATTTTTGGTTATATAACATTTACCGCAAACGTTTTATCACCTACATTATATAAGCTACAGTTATATATTTAGTGATAGAAACATATCTGTTACTCTTATATACCCCTTAAAGAGCTTAAATGGGGCGTTTATAAAGGTTGTGGAAACTTAGTTTTTAGTAACGCTATTATCTCTAGGTTATGTAACCAATAGTAACAGAAATATTGGGGCAACCACTATATAACTTCTCAACACTTTTAGTTATATAATGTAATGTTATATAGGTTTCGGCTACCTTTATAAACTTTTTTTTCGTTACTTCATTCTGCCATCTGTCAATTATTGTGAAAAAAGTATGGATATCTTTCTCTCTCGGATACATTTTATTTATTTATATGTCCTTTTTCTATTCTTACAATATTGGTGTTCGGGTTCGTTAGAGACGGCAGACGGTAGTCTGTACAATTAAGAAATAAAAATGGAGATCAAATTAGATAATAACAATAAATGAGTGTTTAATTTTAGACTAGTACTTTTAGTTTGAGCCAAAATTTAGGTAGAAATGGTTTTTTATTGCAAATATAGATGAAGTAGTTCGAAAAAACGCAGGCGACCTTAAAATATCCAATAATAATGAATTTCAGGTTAAGTTTTCAGAAAATATATATGCCTTTTTTTTATTTTACTATGATTTAATAACAAAATTGTTTGGCCTATGTCAACATTCGACAAGTAAGCGTTTATTTTTCCTTAGTTGCTAATAAAATTATGTTGATATTGTTATATATAGTTATATATTTATATATCTTCATTGGCCTGGAGCCGACCCTGCCTACTAATATCAAAGAATGGCTTTTTATACGGACTTTAACAAAAACTGTATCTAACGACATATATTTATACTTCTGAAAATCAGTTCTCATTTAGCATTCATTTCATAAACAACAATTTGAGTAATGTGTGTTTTATTCAGATTAATAATTCACCTTAATACAGAACAGATTGGCGACGAGGTGCGTGTGGAACCCATAAAAGATCGAACCGCGAATCAGATTATTCCGGTGGTGTCATAAGTAGTGCTACACCTAGAGTTTAGAAGTGTGGTAAAAACATAGTTCCCAGTATGCAATATAATATGCCGGGAAATCAAACTACGGAAACTTCAATTTTATATCCAATGTCCAATATGGATAAATATAATTATAAAGTGTCAGATTTTTTAGTTTTTAAAGAACGATTAAAACAGTTATTCATCGCAAATAATATCGAAAATTCTAACCGGCAAAAAGCAATTCTGTTGTGCTCATTAAGCGAAGAGACATATATTTTGCTTCGAAATCTGTGTACACCGGTTTTGCCAGAAGCAAAAACATTTGAACAACTGATAACAATTTTAAGTGATTTTTTTTCGCCGGTAAAATCGATTTTTGCAGAACGTTTAAAGTTTTATAAAGCTAGAAAACTCGAAAACGAAACTGTTTCGGAGTGGTCAGCGCGCGTTAAAAGTTTAGCCGCAAGTTGTAGCTTTGGTTCAGAGCTAGAAACCCTCATGCGAGATGTTTTTACAATCGGTTTGGGGGAAAACAGTGTAAGAGATCGTTGTTTCGAAGAAAATCCTACGAAAACTGAAACCACATTAGCTAGAATGATACAAATTGCGCAAACCAGAGAAGCATCCGCGCAAGAAACGGCAAATCGAGCGCAGTCTAGTACAAATATAAAAAGTGAACCGGTAAATTTCGTCAGAAACAAAGGCGTAAGGAAGACATCAAGTTATGGTTTTTCTTCACAAGCTGGTTCATCAAGGCAAGGATCTCAAAGTAATTCATCGCAGCTAGTGAGGTGTAGTGTATGTGGTCGCAAAAACCACAATTCGAGTGAATGTGCTTTCAAAAACTGCATTTGTCACAAATGCAATACGAAGGGGCACTTAGCTTCAGTGTGTAATCGTGCACAGTCAAGGAATACACACAACTTCATCGAAGAAGAAAATTACGAAGATTCTATTCATAATTTAGATAGTATATCTTGGGATAATAAAGGTAATATTAGGCCTATTTATATTAAAACAAAAGTTGAAAATGTTCCATTAAATTTCGAAGCAGATTCGGGATTCGCACATACTGCAATTTCTGAAAAACTTTATGTAAAATATTTTAAAGATAAACATTTGTTTACTAACGATTTGTCTCTGAAAGATTATATAGGGGTAACATTTGAACCTTTAGGTTATTGAAATTTAAACGTTGTATATGAACAAAACAGCTATGTTTTAAAAGTTTATGTTATAAAAAACGGAGGACCGCCTCTAATAGGTAGGAACGGATTAAATACATTAAATTTAGGAATCTTCAAAATCAGATACATTAATGACATTAAGAATTATACTAAAAGCATTCCTGATTTATTAGAACAATTCAAAGATATTTTTGACGACTCTCAGGGTACTTTTAATAAACATAAAATTCATGTAGAATTTTCAGATTGGGCAACGCCTATAGTTCCGATACTGAAGCCGAGCGGAAAGTTACGCATTTGCGGAGACTTTAAGATAACTATAAATCCATATCTTGTGGTTCAACAGTATCCGATACCCCGTGTCGAATATTTATTTTCACAGTTGCACGGTGGCGACAAATTTTCGAAAATAGATCTATCGGAAGCTTACCAACAAGTTCTTTTAACGGAAGATTCTAGAAAATTGGTCACTATCTCAACGCATAAAGGTTTATTCTCATATACGCGACTACCATACGGGATCACTAGCGCGCCAAGCATTTTCCAGCAAATTATGGAACAAATGTTTGTAAATTTACCGGGCGTCGTTTGTTGTATGGATGATATATTGATAACGGGTAAGGATGATCGAGAACATATAAAGAATTTAGAAAAAGTCTTGTTACGATTACAGGAAGCAGGCTTAAAGGTAAAAAAAGAAAAATGTGCTTTTTTTCAAAACAGCGTAAAGTACCTCGGTCACATAATAGATAAATATGGTTTAAGAACCACAACTGAGAGGGTTGAAGCGATAACAAATGCACCGGTTCCATCTACAGTTACTCAATTAAAGTCTTTTCTGGGAATGGTCAATTTTTATTGTAAATTCATTCCAAATGCTTCAGATATTTTACAACAATTATATAATTTATTAAAGAAAAATACGCAATGGATTTGGGATGAAAAATGTAAATTAAGTTTCGATAAAGTAAAAGATATGTTAATATCATCCAAAATACTCACACATTTTGATCCAAATATGCCCGTCAAATTAACAGTTGACGCAAGTAATTTTGCCGTCGGCGCTTATATTAGCCACATTTTACCAGATCGGTCCGAGAGACCGATAGCTTTTGCATCGCGATTACTAAATGAAGCGGAGATTAAATATAGTCAAATCGAGAAAGAAGATTTACAATAATATTTGGAGTGCAAAAATTTTTTCAATACTTGTATGGCAGAAAATTTTTATTGTTTACTGATCATAAACCCCTCTTGACTATATTTAATCCTAAGAAAGGAATTCCAATTTTCGCCGCAAACAGACTACAGAGATGGGCGCACATTCTTTCAGCTTTTGATTATGATATATATTTTGTCAAATCTAGTAGTAATTATGCAGATTTTTTATCACGTCTTCCGAATACTGAGACGGAAAACGAAGGAAATTTGGAAAATGGTAAAAAAACGTCGTACTTATATTACAATAAGGCTTCCGACAAAATTTCATATTTAGATCATATCTCAGAGTCAAATTTTCCATTAAATTTTACCGAAATAAAAAAAGACACCCAAAAAGATCCTATCTTAAGTAAAATTTTTTTCTACGTTATAAACGGATGGCCCTCAAAATGTCAAATTAATGAATATCAAGTATTTTTTCAAAAAAAGAACGAGTTGTCAATTGAACAAAATTGTTTAATGTGGGGGTACAGATTAGTCATACCTTCTAAATTTAGAGCTGTAATTCTAGAGGAAATACACTCTGCTCACATGGGCATTGTAAAAATGAAAGCACTAGCACGTTCATACGTGTGGTGGCCTTCCATTGATAAGGATATTGAGCTTCTAGCTAATAAATGCAAAATCTGTGCAAAATTCTCAGACTCCCCTCCAAAAACTCCTCTAGCAGTTTGGAATTGGCCAAAAAATGTTTGGACGAGAATTCACGCAGATTTTTTTGGACCTTGCTGCGGTAATCACTTTTTAGCAATCGAAGATGCTACTTCTAAATGGCTAGAATGCTTTGAAGTTAAAAATATGACCGCTATTACTACAATTAAAATTTTTAGAGATTTATTTGCCCGATATGGCTTGCCAAAACAAATATGTACAGACAATGCCGCAACGTTTACCTCAGATGAATTTCAGAATTTTTTGAAAAATAGTGGTATTGAGCACATAACCGGTGCACCCTATCACCCTGAAACAAATGGTCAAGCTGAGAGTGCAGTCAAAATATTAAAAAAAGCAATATTGAAAGGTTATGAAGAGGGTATTCGTGATATAAATTTAATCATTAATCGTTTTCTTTTTCAATATCGTAATACTCCTCACACAACCACAGGGGAACAACCTTCAAAATTGCTTATAGGGCGAAGATTACCTTCAAAATTTGATCTTTTGCTCCCTTCAGTTCAAAATATTGTGATTAAAAATCAAGAAAAACAAAAGACAAATTATGGAGGTAAGTCTAAAAGACAATTTAATGTTAATGATGAAGTATGGGTCAAAGATTATACGCCTAATACAGCACAATGGTGTGAAGGAATAATTAAGAAAATTTTAGGTAAGCAAACTTTCTTAGTAAATATTTGTGAAGGCGGAATGGTATGGAAAATACACACAAATCAACTAAAATATAAAATTAACAATGTTATGGAGAATTCTTCTGTCATCGTCCAAACCATTCAGCATCCTAATATAGATAAAACTTGTATGCAACAAAATTCTTCTGTAAATTCTGTGACGGGTGAACCATATGTCGAACATGTGACAAGTGAAAGTTCGGGAAAGGAAATCGCGCAAAGCGAAAATGTTGAAAACAATGAAGAAGTTAATTCGAATTTGCTAATTCCAGGTGTGCGAGACGAAATATCGGATTCGCAAGATAATTTGGGAATAACTTTGCGCAGGCGTAGTCAACTTAAACCGCCAGAAAGATTTACATCTGTATAATAATATATTTTGTAAAATGTTGATTATTAGCAATTAAAAATGTAATTTTATAAGGGAAGAGGTGTTATATATAGTTATATATTTATATATCTTCATTGGCCTGGAGCCGACCCTGCCTACTAATATCAAAGAATGGCTTTTTATACGGACTTTAACACAAAATTGTATCTAACGACATATATTTATACTTCTGAAAATCAGTTCTCATTTAGCATTCATTTCATAAACAACAATTTGAGTAAAGTGTGTTTTATTCAGATTAATAATTCACCTTAATACAGAACAGATATGGTGTTTTCTATTCATTACTTTTAATTTTAGTAAAAAAATCATGGTGGAATCAATAATTTAAGATTTTTCTTTATTTTATAATAACAAAATATAGCTTTAAACTCTTGTTACGTGTTTAATAATTAAATGAGGTAGCCATTTTACAAAGACGTTTATTCAAAGTTTTATAGCGGTAATTTTTGTTACTAAAGGTGGCGAAGTTTTATAATAGAAGCTGGCGTTACTTGTAATATCACCAATAGTATTCCAGTTACATAAATAAGGTAACGGCAACCATTATATAAATTTGTTATAAATTCATTAGTAACGATTACTAAAAGTTATATAAAAAGGTAATGGAAACAGTTATATCACCTTATTATATACTTGTAACTTGCAGTAATGTTCGAAACCCCTTATAAAACTGGGTTACTAAAGTATACAGATTATAAAACTCCGAAACCTTCTTATATACTTCTATTACCTATATATAACCATTATAAAACTTGGTGTTACTTTAAGTTTCGAAAAACGTTTATTGGGTTCTTTGATAATTTGTTGAATGTCTGATTCAAGTCTTTTTATTTTTAAATTTTCTTTTTCAGTTTCTTCAATAATAGTTAAAATATTTTGTTTTTGTTTTAAAACTTCAAATTTTTTGTTATTGATAGTTTTAACGGTCTTCCAGTCAGGATTTTTAGGTTTTATTCTTAATTCTTTATCATTTTTATTGGTAGATTTTTGTCCTAAACCCATATTATTTTCATCTGTATTTATATTACGTATTTTAGGTCTTTTTCTTGACTCCAAATATTTTTCCACCTGGGCTTGGTAATTTTCTGCACATGTAATAAAACTTACTTTATCCTGTGCCTTGTGTTGTTTGGCGATTTTTTTCATCATTTCATAAGTACACTTTAATTGAGATCCTGTTCTTAATCAACTCGTCTGTAAAGAATTAAATTCCCTGGCTAATTGTTCCCAATATTCAATTTTCTGTTTATTGAAAACTGCATTCGTTTTCTTGTTCTCCAAGATTCTAAAATATTTTTTTTCCCAAATCTTAAACAATTTGTTTTTCTCGAGCAGTAAAATTAGCTGAACGTTTTCTTTTATTTTCACTTTCTTGCATTTTCAATCTTTAATTTGAGAAATCAAAAATAAAACTTTAAATGTTCAAATGAAATTAATAAAAATGAAGTTAGGTATATACTGTGCTACCAACCATATTTTAAACATCGCCGGTGGTATTAAATTTATTGGTGAATACCACATATAGTTATCAGACTATTAAAATTACCTTCACAGTTCTTTAACCAACTGGTTAACGACGTAATGGTGAATAGGGCTGTAAGTAAATAGAAAACCGTGAAATTAAATTTGTTATATTATTATCATTACTAGAATATGTTTATAACGTCATTAAACAATTAAAAAAACACTTTATCTAATTTGATTCCTGGCTGGACTTAGATGAAAATAAAGACACTTCCATGAGTTAATAAATACTTTTTAATAGGATATCCACGCAACAAGCAACTTGTCTACCATTTCACCCCTTTCCAATTTTATCCTGATGCTGGAGTTCCTAAATATGTTTGAATTATGTTGTGACCCTTCGCATCGCGCCACAATATTTGTAATTCTTAAATTTGATGTAATTTGAACAGTTATTGAGGGCGGGTTGTATAAAAATTGCATTAACTGGAGTTTGGTTAACAGTCGTTTTATTTTAATTGACCAGTCAAGAATCTGCCTGTTTTATAAAACTTTTTGGCAGCCGTTTTGTTAACTGCTATTTTTATAAGGTTGGCAACGCAAAAATAGTTCAAATGGCATTGAACTGTCAAGAATATAAACTAACAATAAAAGAAAAATCGTCTGTTTCTGTTTCTACTAGTTCTATAATGTGTTGACTCAGCAATTCTGCAGTATTTATACTTTCTCTATGGTCTGCAGTCTGAAAACTGGATGTATATTGCCGGTTTCGAAATCGGTAAAAGTAAATAGAAGAGAAAAACAAGGTCTCTTAATTTTTCTGCTAAGGAAGGGAGGCTTCTTGTTGAAATAGTCAAAAAATATTTCAATAAAATTGAGTGCAAAGGACTGATGCTATTTCCAACCAGGGAAAAAATAAGGCATTGTATCATCACAAATTGTGGCCGACGGTTAGCAAAAGCAACTAGACACTGGTCAATAGTTCTACTTACAATGGACTTATCAATGCCACAAAAATCACCAACAACTTGTAAAATTGAGCCCGTGGCCAAAAATCTCAACGTTAAGAGAATTTTTTCAGATATCATCAATGATTTATTCCTAGAAATGTTTTGTTAAATAAAACTTCTTTCGATATAACCCAAAAATCTACTAACCTCTCTGTTGCCGAAACTAATACCGGAGAAAGTTCTTCTTCCAGAATATGTACAATTGCTTTCGATAACCGAAAGCTATACCTAAATTCCTCTTCACTGCACTGAGTAAAGTGGTTGGTTCTCATTCTAAAAGTCCTGGGATTTAGAGGATGTAAATACATATTTATTAACTAGTTGAAACCTTCATCATCTGTTAAATCCATATTAAGTATAGAAAAAAATAATAAAAATCTTGAAAAATCGTAACTCCTAAACTTCTTTTGACAGCTACTTGAGTTTTAGGTTATAATAGCATCGTTAACTCCTAAACGTTAATTTTTGGGCGTAAACGCGTTTTATACAACTCGCTTTGAGTAGTTTAACTTGCAAAACTATACAAACATACACATTTCTAATATTGTTGCTTCATGTACTCTACAGTAATCACCTGTAGTAATTAAAAATCTTATTGTTAACAAAACCATAACCCTCAGGTGTTGGTGCATAATTTCTAGAAAATCTAATTAATGTAATTACCTGTTAGTTGGATTTACATTTATTTCTTCTATTTAATAATCCCAGTTTACAAAATAGTTGGATCTTACTCGAATGATACTAATTCTTCTTGGTACATTAAAATGCCTTAAAGAGGCATCAACTTCACTTATTAAACCGGGTTGATACAACTCACCCTAAGGGTGAGTTGTATCAACCCGGTTTAAACTTAGTTCAAGACTAAACTTGGTTCTAGACGAAAAATTGTATTGTATCAACTAAGATCTAACATTAAACCAGGATTAACCATTAAATGAGTTTACTGTAGCAATTTCGGGGTTTAAACCATGTTTACAGAAAGTGACATTCGATTTTAAGGTTATATATCTGTTTTATCAAGATTTTTGATTTTTGAGGAATTTTCTTGGAGTTTTCTACCGTTTTATATAATAGTTAACACATTATGGACAACTTATTTGAAGAATTAACGGATGATGAGGATTTTTTGGAATTAATAAACATTGTAATGGCACCAAAAGCAGAGCGACATTTTCGTGAGAGACCTAACCACTTCACAAACTGGAACGAGGAACAATTCAGAGCTAGATTTCGATTGTCAAAGGCGACTGTAAATATAATTATTGATGAAATCAGGGAACCCCTTTCCTGCATTAGACATTTGTAAGTATATGGATCTTTATGATCTAAGTAATCAAAATATAAAATGTGTGTAAAAGAACATTTATTTTTAGCAATAGTGCAGTGACACCTGCAGAAATGGTTCTTGTAACACTCCGTTATCTCGCAACTGGGTCAATTTTACAAGTAATGGGAGATTTTTGTGGAATTGACAAGGCAACTACTAGCCGTATAATTTCAAAGGTCATTAGAACCATTGCACAATTAAATAATCAATTCATAAAAATGCCATCTAATGAAAGGGAAGTGGATAAAGTAAAAGAAGGATTTTTTACAATAGCGAGTTTTCCAAAGTGTGTAGGTGCTTTAGACTGCACTCATGTTAGAATTATATCTCCTGGTGGTGAAAATGCCGAAATATTTAGGAACAGGAAAGGTTTTTTTTCATTTAATGTACAAGCAGTATGTGATAGTAAATTAAAAATTCAAGACATTGTGTGTAGATGGCCAGGATCAACTCATGATAGCACTATTTTTAACAACTCTAGATTAAAGGGGAGAATACAAAATGGAGAATTTGGCATTAATAGTGTACTTGTTGGTGACGGTGGCTATGCAATTAAAAATTATCTGATAACGCCTTTACTCAATCCGGGAAGACGTGAGGAACAGTTATTCAATGAGTCACAAATAAGGACTCGTAATCCCATCGAAAGATGTTTTGGAGTTCTGAAAAAACGTTTTCCAGTTTTAGCAATTGGTATCCGGTTACATATATCAAAGGTAGAAGCTATTATTGTTAGCTGTGCAGTACTACACAACATTGCATGTCTAACAGGAGAACGAGTACCAGAGGTTGATCCGGAAATTGCAGAAGCAATTAGGGAAACTATGAATAATAATTTAGACAGATTACCTAATAATACAGTTAATTTTAACTTTAACAATCTAACTAGATATAATTTGATAAATAATTATTATATGAATCTACGATAAAGAAATTTGTGCTGTATAATAATGTAATGCATTAAATATCTTTTTTTAATTTTATCTTAGGATCATAGTCGAAAGGTCAATAAAGTTTTTTAAATGGTTCATGTCTCTTTATTGTCTAAGAAAAGTACTTTAAATATTTAAATGACACTGTTGCATAAAAAAAGATAACTTAAAAAGGAATTCTTTATTTTACTAAAATTAAATAGTTGAAAGATTTTACGTTTGATAAAACTAATAAATAAAACAACTTTTACTAAAAAATATGTTTAAAATAAATACAAAAAAATAATTATAAATTTTGTAACAACTTTCTGTTTTCTAATTTTAATTTTTCTATACGCAATTGATGTTCTTCTACGTTCATTTGTATTTTTTTTTATGAAGTTCTTCTGCATGTTTCATGTCCAACTGGTGCCGCTCATTCATTAACTTTAATTTTAATAAATGCTCATTTACCTGGCAACGATGGCTAATATTTTGACCTTCCTCCTTGGTCTTCATCCACTGACCTATTTTTGTTTTTAAGTCAGATGTAATATTTTTTCTTTTTAAAGGTTCTGAGGTGGGTGTTTTTAACTGGTTGGGAGTATATTTTGACCAGTTAGGTTGCTCATCTAACTTAGGTCTTTTTGAAGATGGTAGTGGCTCATTTTCTTTATTTATTACATTGTTATCATCTTCTCCGTCATTATCAGTGTCTACGTCATCATATATAAAAATCATGTTTGAACGGCTACTACCAGCATCAATTGTATTCTCCTTATTGCCATCACTTTTACTTTCTTTTTCTTTGTCCCCATCAAATTCGGACATAAAACCAGTTGCTCTGTTTCCCAAAATCTCTAAAATATCATTTTCAACCTCGGATTCATTTACTGGCCTATATGGTCCACTACCTGTGCCATACAAATGCTGTTTGGTATCAGCAATTTTCTTTTTGGATCTTTTTTTTATATTCCCATATTTATTTTTTAGGGACTCAGCACTTCTATATTCCTCTCCAGAGCAAGCATTAAATTCCAATGCCACCTTCTCCCAGGCTGTTTGTTTCTCTTTGTTTGAGACAGTGTCTGTTTTTTTATTTTCAATAATATTTAGGAATTTATTTTTGACCAAAGACACTAAAATACTTTCTTCTCTTGAAGAAAAATTTTTTTCACGTTTGCTCTTCCCACTTTCTAAAATAAATAACTAGTATTTTCGCTGCTTTTTTGTCAAAATCATGTTTTTCACTTACCCATTGCTTTATTTTTTATTAAGAATACTTTTAATTCTGTTTTTAACTATTATAATAATTTGTCTTGTATATAATACGCAGTTTGTCAAATTATCGAATCGATACTCTTCAACATGGAGACTACTATAATTACACTCTTCAATTTCAATAATTTCATGACAAATTGACATAAAGATGACAGACAAATATAGTCTGAAGTTAGGTCTCAGTACCGCCAACTATCAATAATCGTGGTTTGGTTAACTAGTGTCTGAACCATGTTGATATAATAAAATATTAGTTGAACTCGGTTCAGCATTGATCAATGGTTCCTGTGATCCAATAGTTAACTGCTAGTGATACAACTCGCCCTTAAGTCGCACATTAAGTTGTTTTTTTGATAAAATGTACAAAAATAACTATTCTTCTGTTGTACAATAAATAAATTATAAGTCAATCTGTCAGTAGATAGAACGTTCTTTAACTTTAACGGTTCCTACTGACAGAATGTCTGTCAAAACAAGCTACTGATCATAGTTTATACGTCCAACTTAGGCGGTTCAATTTTTCGGGTAGTTTAACCAAAGTTCAGACTAGAACTTCATTTGAGAAACACCATATTTCAACTGAACCAAGTTCATATGCTGAACTTAGTTTAAACTATGATTGAAAAACTGGCCCTGAAAGAGTTTTTCTGATCCTTTATTGAACTATACTTTAGTAAATACTGAAAATTAAAAATAAGTTTGGCAACAATGATCGATCATTGTGACTTTATACCTCTCGGTGGTCTAGACTGTGAGGTGTTGTTGGCGTCCAGAATTTCGTAAACAATGATATCTCTATTTTTATTTATCTATGGGTCTGCCAAATGGAATAATTATTTGTGCGTTAAAAAATAATTCAATTCAAAAGCCTATAACCTGAAAATTGACCTATTTTCTCTCTATGCATCATTTTTGTCTACGATTTTTACATCAACCAGGACATCTTGTAGCAAAAGGTTTTTTATTTTTACATCTCTTTCATAATTTATGTATAAAAAGCTATCTGTAAAAATTTTTCTTTATAAGTATTTCGCAACATGATAAACGAATTACCTCATGACCCTAAGTAAAAAGTTTTTTTTTTAATTTCAAGGTATATCATAACTAAAAATAATTTTTAAGTAGTAAACTGCGTCGCTTACGCTAGACATGCTCTGAATAGTCGTTTATAGTACTTCACTATAGGCAACCCATATTACACATAGGGGTTAATTTAGTTGTATAGATATTTAGCTATTTAGTTGTTATTAATTTGTCTATACGCCACCTTGCGGATGTCGTTAATAAGGCTACCATTTTGTTTTAAGACGAGATTGGTTCTTTTCTGTTCTGACCGACAAAAAGCAAAGATCTTCGTATCACTTGTGATAGCGAAATTTTGTATTTTTCACGTGTTAGTGTATACCGTTTAAATGTCTTATCGAGGGCTTCTTAATAATTAAGGGTAAGCTATTTTTTTTTTAATTTTAATGTAAATTCCCATAAGGTTGTCTTTTCTTTATAGATTTGGCATGCCCTCCTAAGGCACGCTGATTTTTTTGGGTATCTTTCAAGCCGTGCCTTATATTCATACCTTTTATGGTATTTTTCGTCCGTGAAGAACATTTCTAATTGATCCTCGAGATTCTTCAATATTGAAGAATATTTCTACTCGACCTTTGAGATTTTAGTGATGAAGGATATTTCTACTTGAAGTACGAGATTTCCGTTTTTTTTGTTTGCTGTGCGATGCAGTTACAAAACCCTTTTTGTAAGTGGGAGGTAGAAGTACTGTGTTCCTGATTATTTTTTTTGTAACAAACTGTTAATTTTCTTTTAAATTTCAAAACAAAACACCAACCAGGACTAAATTGATTTTTTTGAAATTTACTTTGTTTAAATTTTTTACTTTCAGGATAAATCATTCTAAATTCAAATGTTTAATTTTGTCTATAGTAATAATTTTTTACTAAATTGAACAACATTATAAGATACAGTTCTTGTGATTTTTCTTGATTTTTCCTGTTAAAATTAAGTGGCGCCTGGCAACCCTTTAAAAAAGAGTAACTTTGTAAATTCACTCCTTACTAACGACCTAATGCTCACCTGACGAAGAGCTGCCGCTCATGCTGGTTTGTAAAGGGTATCTTTTTGATTACCCCTGATAAGATCACATAAATAAATAAAATCAAAACTTATCGAACCGCATTATTTTCAGTGTACTAAATCTAAGATCAGTTTAGCGTCACAAGCCCTTTATTTTATTTAACTATGGTTCATAATACTTAGTCCTGTTATTATTAAATATTACTGAAAAATACAAGATACATACATCATTCATTCATAATATCTTAAAAACCAGACGAAGAAATTGGAAAATGATTAAATGACTAAACGAGTGATATTTCAATATTTCGCGAATTTTATATCAAATTGTGTATATGAATAGCATCTGAAGCCACGCCCCCTGTTTTGGAATATATCACACGTATCCAAATTTTGTTTAGTTCCGATGGCTACCCAGGGATGGAGTTGGTGAAATAGGTGAAACAGAAACTTTCGCAGACTTAATTATCTACCTATTATGGACCCTATTATGAGCCAAACTCTATCAAAACACAAGTCTGCGCTTTCCATTTCACAAATAAGAAAGTGAGAAGAGAGCTGGACATTATATGGAAAAAGGACTTAAAGGCATCTTAATCTTCAAACTTTGTCTAAATACCAAGGGGAAAGTCAGTGCTAGAAATAATATAATATGAAAATTGAAGAATAAATCCTGGGGTGCAGACACTCGCCTCTAGCGTCATGCGTTTCTATAACAGAATACGCCGCCCAAGTATGGAACGCATTAGGACATGTAAAGCAGGTAGACGCCGAAATTAACGAAAGAGCGAGGATCGTTACTGGGGTACCTGAAACCGACTTCAACAG
Organism: Neocrepidodera transversa; assembly: GCA_963243735.1. NCBI lineage: Eukaryota > Metazoa > Arthropoda > Insecta > Coleoptera > Chrysomelidae > Neocrepidodera > Neocrepidodera transversa. The sequence continues at coordinate 25,442,045 of OY725344.1, read as the reverse complement.
AGAAATTATATCCGCTAACCGGCATAGCTCTGTGATATCCGATGTCTTAAATGTCATCAATCAGATGTTGGCAACAAGAGTCATCAGCTGTCAGATCACTGGTTGTTGAGAATAAAGATAGTTCTGAAGACTAAAATAAACTACATTTTATTTAATGAATCATAATATTTAGTATTCGCTGGTTGCAGAGTGCATGTAGGAGACAACTAAAACGATCCCAGCGCTCGTAGTGGTCAAAATTTCGTGAAATATTGCTCTTGTCATGAATAAACACGTCAAAATTAAATATAAAAATGTTTCATAATAGTTGTTTTGTTGTAATTGCAAAAATACAGGGAGAAATAGCAAGTGCAGATTTTACATATTTTCAAGAGCTAGTTGGAAATTAGAGAAAAGAAAGAACTGGATAAATGCAGTTAGGAGAAAAAAGTAAGTAATGTATAACCTACTTCTGTAGTATAGTTACTTAGACAAATGTGTGTTTTATTCTAAAATTATTCAATGTGATTAAATAACTTTTGCCACTATGCCTCAATTCTTTCACATCTCTAACGTGACCAGCCGCCACAAGTTGCTTCCCTTTTTCCATCGTTTGGGGTTGAAATGATATTTGATGAGTAATTGACTCCAATCCGGTTTGATTAAAAATACTAAAATTCGGTTTAATTGAATGATTACATTCATCATCGCCTAAAAATTATTTAAAGAAAAGGAATGATAAATTATTGTGACTGAAAATCTAGAAAATGTTCATAAATTTTTATTATTCTAGTTGTCATGTATTATTTGTTTGGATGTCACTGATTAATCCAATATAAGAATCATAGTTTTTGATATGTATTTACATGTTTTATACTTTGTTGATCACAACACGTTTTACTAAATTTTTTCTTTCAAGAATATAATCACATTTTTTATTTATACATATGCTTATAAATTCTAATGAGATTTTGTTATAACGAATTTTTATTTTTTATGCTCAACTTACATACATCTCACAATTGTCGAGCCAGATTTTATGCAACCATCAGATGGCGTTTTCGTCGTGCTCCCTGCCAATAACTGCACTTAACGTCATTTTGTGTTTTAGTGCCTACTAAGTTAATAGAGACAGCTTATTATCTAGAACCTCATTTAAGGACATTCCTTGATCATCGTCATGAAGAGTTATATCAGGAAAATCTTTAAAAAATAAATTTTCATTTTCACTTTAAGTTAGGATGTATAGAGGCTACTCTGACACAGTTACTTTTGTACTTTTCACGTTTAGTTTCATTTTTCTGTAATACCTGCTGGCCATATATAAAAATTTACACAATAGTAAAAATTAATATTAAAGGGTCATAACGCTGGTTAATACATAAGCAATAGATATGGTGAGGGGGCGAAAAAGGAAAGAAAACATATAATTATTATAAAAGGTAAAAAATATAAATTATATACAAAAATTCTTCGAGAGAGTTAAAGGTGTAATGCGGTTATTAAACACAACAGAAAAAAGATTCGGCAAGGTGGATCCATCTAGGAAATTGAAAGTACAAGTGACCTGTGAGTAGCCCCATCTTAATGACAAGTGTTGGACATACTTCAAAATTTGAAACAAAGTTGCTCAAAAGTCAACTTAACTAAGAGATACACCTCCATGCAGGAACAAATACATTAGCGGTGGTCATATAGATAAACCGAAGAATCAAATACCGTAAAATTAAATGAATTATAAGAAGCATATTAGCACTAACCGTAATTGACAAAATAGTGGAGTTACTTGAGACCCAAACATGGCAGGTCGATGGCTTTCTTTTCTTGTATAAGCAAAATCCCCTTCTCAAGATGTAACATTTGTGTATATTAAATAGACAAGTATAGATTGCAAATAAATAGTGCAGATTTTTTAATTTTCCGGAATCGATATGTATTATAGGGGCTGAATTCAAAGACGTTCCTCAATACTCCACTTACATTAAATTCTGACCCAACTCAATCTATCCTCAAATTTCGTATTCATAAAGATGGAGTCGCTCATTTGTTACTAATTGCCAACTCAATTTGGTCATTTGATTGTGTCGTATGTTATGTTTCATTCCACGCTTTTTGACGTCTCGTAATAACAAGAAACGGATGACTTTTATGAATTTGTGCAGCATATAGAAGATGATTTGGTTTATTTGCCCATTCCAAGGCAGTTAGTTCATTGTTATTCAGTTTGAACACAAGATGTAATACCTTTTTTAATTTATAATGCACTTGATAAATGTACACAAATACTGAGAATTGTTGCAGCGTTTCCGTTTTTCAAAACGCAGAATTCAGTATGTATTACTTCCTCTAATTGATCCAGAAAATGTACGAAATATTAATCGATTAATTGCTGGATTTCCTAACTTTATTGGTTGCGTAGACAGAACTCACATAGAGATAAAAGCACTGGAATCAATGCTGAAGTTTATCGCACCCGAAAAGGATGGTTGTCCTTAAATGTTCAAGGTCTTGCCGGTCCAAATTGTGAGACATTTGATATTCTTATTAGATGGCCATGATCTGTCCACGACAACAGAATATTTAATGGTAGTTCTTAAAAAATTAGGGTACCAGACATAATTATCGAGGTATTTATATACTCCTATCCTCAATCTGACTACACCTGCTGAACAGCAAGCAGCACACAGAAATGTTGTGGAGCGTACGTTTGGCATCTGGAAAGGTGGATTTCGGGGCCCTACTTCGGCTTTACTTAAAGAACAACATTAAGAATTATCCCAGCAACAGCTGTTCTACACAATGTTTGTGTCAGGAAAAAATCCTGTTGAACTTCCTTATTATAGGCAACGAATGTAATTTATGGAGGGGGAATTAGAGGAAATGCAATAAGAGCAGGTTTTATAGTAAGACATTCTGACAATAAATAAATTATATAGAGAAAACTATATACAACTAATTATTTATATTAATATTATTATTTAGGTTAAGAATTAGGCAAAAAATAAACTGCAATAAAAACAATTCTAAAACATAAAAACTTCTTATAAACGAATTTTAATTATTTCTCAGCTATTTATATGCGGATCTCTTGTTCGTTTATTGCCAGCCTTCGCTACTCGGTCTTAAACTGGTGTTCTTCCATACAGAGTTGGTGGATTTCTTCATTTTTGTTCAGGAGCAAATTGGTTCAATCTAGCTTCTAACTCCCTTTTAATCACTGATTTATATCTAGTTACTTATTCGATGAGTATCAGTTTTTTTTTAACTACTCATGTACTTCCCATTATTCATTTTAATATTACACTGTATGCGAGAAAGTAATGTTATGGGGATATGTCAATATTTATAACAATCTTCATTCTCCCTAAAATTGACTACTTTTCGGCTCGTTCTGATTACGGAAAGAAGGAAGTTGAGTCACTCATACTCAAGTGAGTGTAAGTTGAGTAAGATTTGAGTAAGATTTGAGAAAAGGATACATATAATAGGTGTGTCTAGAACTAGTCCTTGATATAAAATTGTTGCTTCAGTATTTGTCTAGAATACATCAATCCTACTTTTTTTTCTGAAACTGTTAAATTATATGGTGTCTTGTCGGATATTTATTTTCTGAAAAAAATGCCACCTTTATATTTTTGTTTCGAAATTGTGAGGTTATTTTCGTTTATCACCTTTGGCTTAACTAGGAACTACAAAATATTTGTTATCTATTATAATCTAAACTAAATCTGGGCACAAATTATCATATGATTCTATACAAAAAATATTTATTTTGTTATGTTCTCTCCTTCTTGATTTCTATCTATTTAATTTTGATCTTCCTTAACGATAATTCTAATGAGAACTTTTTAGCTCCCTTAGAAAATATTTTTTAAACCCTCACTAGTATATAGCTTAAATGTTTGTCTTTTCTGTGGAATATCTATTAGCCTTTTCGGTTACAAATGTAGTTATGTAGTTTATAAAAATAATTAACATATCTACCAACACCAAATAATGTATATGTGTTTTTTTGTTGGCAGTCCATTTATTTTTCCTCTTATCATTTACGTATATATACCTTGTCGGTCACATTTTCCTTAAAGTATAATTTTTAGGGCAGATTATATTCAATTTATGCCCGAAAACATCTCTCATTAAAACGACAATAAGTTATCACATACTACCTAAAATTTACTAAAATTATTCATTTAGACAATGATGTCCAAAATAGAATAATAATACTTGGAAACAAAGTTCATTCATAAATTCTTGGGATAGCCTTCATAGCAAAAATAACTATGAAGAAAGGATTTAAGTCCAAATTTGCTTAATTGTTGTAGCGTATTCGTCGTTTACCCAACGAAGAACTACGTCTGATGTGAATAAACTGCAAGTCTTCAAAAAATATCTTTTTATTTTTAACTAATGACAATAGTATCGTTATAATGACATTTTATATGAATACACAACTATATACTATATCTAAGACTAAAAGTAGGATCGTAAAAGCAGTAGGAACTAGACCTAACATACTCCCACCTTAAGTTATCTATTTAGAGAAAACTTAATTATATGACAATCTTTGAGGTTGTCGAACTTGTCGGCCGTATCTTGTTTGTACGATCTTATTAACATCACATGCAATTTTGGTTTTTGTTGATTTTTGCTTATTTATGTTCAATTGGACATTTTCTTCTACGTTGTCAACCTCCAAGGGAAAAATCCTTTGAACAGATCACAACATGCTGCCATCTGCCGTCTTGACTCGGACTAATATAATCTTCCCGTCTTTTTCAGGGATAATTTCTATTATACGTGCGAGTGGCCAGTCAAGTCTCTCTGTGTTATCATTTCCAACCAAAACGATATCTCCCAATTTTAGGCTTGTTTCTTTCAAGTTCTTACTCCTTAACAAAAGTTTTCCCACATATTCTCTTCTAAACCTTTTTCGCAAGTCTGTTTTTAGTTTTAATCGGTGTCTTCTTTTCCTGTTCAAGCTGTTTCCATCAACAAAATCTAAGTCGGGCACTTCAACTTCTTTAATATCAGACAAAAACATTGCTGGTGTAAGAGGAACAAGGTCACTGGCATCTTCTGACACATAAGTTAAAGGTCGAGAGTTTAATATGGCTTCACAATCACAGATGACTGTAAGAAGATCTTCGTAGTTTAAACAAGCTTTTCCAAGAACTTTTCTGAGGAGCTGTTTAACTGAACCAATTAATCTCTCCCACCATCCTCCCCACCAGGCGGACAAAGGCAGGTTCAATTTCCACAAGATCTTCTCCGTGGTGCCATACTTACTAATTTTATCAAAATTCAATTTTGCAAAAGCGTTTTCGGTCCCAATAAAGTTTTTACCATTGTCGCTGTATATGACAGATGGTCTACCTCGTCTTGCAATGAATCGTCTTAGAGCCTGCAAAAAAGTTTCGGTTGATAATGACGACACTAGCTCTAAATGAATTGCTCTATACACCGCACAGGTGAAGATGCATATCCATGCTTTTTCACCATTTTTTAGAAATACTTGGCCTGCCATATCTACACCAGTTACTTCAAATACGGCAGCATCTTTGACACGATCTTTTGGAAGTGGTACTGGAAAGGAATCTACACTTTTACTGTATTGTCGACGACAAGTAATACATGAATGTACGACTCTTCTAATTGATTTTCGTCCTCCGAGTATCCAAAATGTCTCTCTCAAAATGCTCAGCAGACCTTGAACTCCCACGTGGTAATGTTTAACATGAACGTCCAAGATCAATCTTAAGACAACTGGGTGCTTAGAAGGCAAGACTGCAAAAAATCTAAAATAACTGGTATCGGTACGTTCTGTAATTCTGGTTTTTAACCTTATGATACCAGCATCATCTAAGAAAGGTACTAAAGAAGCTAGACTTTCATCGGCGATAGAATCAAATGTTTCTTCTTGAACCAGCCTAATAATTGTTATTTCAGCTTTTTCCCTCTCTACTGTATCTAAAAGGCCATATTTCCTATTACTTGTAGCCTTGCAATTGTTGATAAATCGATAAATCTTGAATATTTAAACTTTCTAAAACGGTGGACAATAATCTTGCTCCTATAGTTGTTGCCATTAATTCCGCACGAGGTATTGTTAACATTTTCAAAGTTAAAACTAAATTAGTAGTTACGTGTCCCGATACTTCACTTCTTAAAAATATTGCAGCCGAATACGCTTCTTTGCCACTATCACAAAAAAGGTGTAGAGAATGTTTACCTAGTTCCAACTATTGTCTTAGTAGCCATCGAGGTATCGTTACTTCATTTAGTATGTGCAAATCTCGAACCCAAAGTAAAAATTCCAGTTTGATGTTTTCGGGAACAAAAGAATCCCATCCAAGATCAAGCTTCCACATTCTCTGAAGAATTAATTTGGGATACAATAAGACAGGAGTGGCAAATCCGATTGGATCAAAGATACGATTTGCTATAGAAAGTATTATCTTCTTAGTGTTTTTAAGACCTTCTAAACTAAGTTGCAGTACATCAAACTTCCTATTCCAAATAAGACCAAGTACTGGGGTCAGAAAGTTTTCATCAAAACTATCTTTGTATATTGTGGATTCCGAACATCTCAAATCGAATTTTCCTTCAGCCATTAATTCAGTAGATTTTTTAATAAAATATTCTAATTCTTCTCTGTAGTTTAGACTTGTGACACAGTTATCAACGTAAAAACTTGGTAAAAGTCTCTTAATAACTTCTTCAGAGTTGTCTGGGGACAATTTAAGCACTTCTTCTAAATGAAATTTAATAACAGCTCCTAATAGAAAAGGACTAGAAGTTATACCAAAGACTACTTTAGTATGACAAAAATAAACAAGTTTTCCATCTTTATTGTACCATAAGAAACGAAGAAATTTTCTATCATTTTTGTGAAGACCAATTTGGAGAAAGGCTTTTCGTATATCAGAAACAACGCCAAATTTACATAATCGAAATTTAATTAAAATAGACGGTATTAGAGAAATCAAATTAAGACCTTTTTCAAGACATTGATTTAGAGAAGGAGAATATTTTTCTTTTGATGAAGCATCAAACACGGGTCTAAGCTTAGTAGTGCTACTAGAAAGTTTAACAACATGTCTATGAGGTAAATAGTAAGCTTCTGCTATTAATTCATTTTCAGGTACATATTCTATAATTTCTTCTGCCTTCCATTCTTCTAAAACATTATTGTACTCTTCGTAGAAACCGTCCTTATCAAGTTCCTTCATTAAAGAATTAAAGCGTTTTTTTGCTGATGTGCAATTGTCTGGTAACGGGGGATGTCCGTCAATCCAAGGCAAAGACACTTCATATCTGCCAAACGAGTCTTTTGTTACAGATTTCAAGAAGTTTTGCATAATTTCTTCTTCTTTCTCTTTTTTAGTTTTCAATGAAACAGGGTCTGTTATCCCCAGAATGTCAAGATTCCATAGATCTGTGATACAATTATCTCGAAAAAACAATGAAGTAATCAGCATAGCTGGTGACATTGAAAATTTCAGTTTCCCTAAGAGTGACCAACCTAATAAAGTTTCCTTTGCCACTAAACCACATGCTAGAAGTTGTTTTTGGTCCGTAAAGAGTCGTCCTGCAATATCTGCACCTATAGGTATTTCGATTGGTCCATCAATGACGTCAGTTAATTTTATTCCCAAATCTCTTAACTCATTGGTCCAAGGTCCTTGTTTGATAGAAATGATATTAGAACAGATTATAGACTGGTCTAATACCTCAAAAGAACAAGCATAGGAATCATCCAAATTAGGAGCGGTTATTCTGTAACAAGAATGATTAATATTTTCTAAGTGATAGCCACCAAATAATCCATGATTTAGACATTCCGATGTTAATTCTTCAAGTTCTAATTCTTTGGCCAAGTTTTTACTCATAAATGATCTTTCTGATCCGGTATCAATAATAGCTCGTATTTTATTCATTTTGTTTTTATTTGTTATCTGGATAATTAATGTTTGGAGAAAAACATTGTTAAAAGTTTGGTTTGATAGATTTTCTACTTAAGATGAACAAGACTCGTTAACTTTTTCTGTTGCATTGAACAAGCTTTCTGTTGATACTGGTGCTAGTGGAGAGGTAACTTTATTATAAAGATCTGGCTCAGATTTAGGACACACTAAAGAGCAATGCTTGCCTTTAAAATTTTTGCATTCTAATTTAGAAGCGCTGCGACATCTTCGTGCTATGTGTCCAAACTTGAGACATAAATGGCAACAACCTTTTTTGGACAGCTTTTCCTTTCGTTCTACTAACGTTAACTTTAAAGCCTCATCACAAGCTTGACTAGGATGATCTTTCTTACAAAAAACGCATTTTGGAACAGCTCTGTTAAACAATCCAGATGATGTCGGTATCACGGCAGTTTCTCTTTAAGATTCTGATTTCTTCAATTTATGAAAACCAAAACAGGATGTAGCTAAGGATGTCTTTACTTCGTTTTCTACTTCTCGCTTTAGAAATACCATTAATTTATTAAGTCTAATTCTAAGATGATCTTCTGATAAAAATTCTCGGTCTCTCTGCCAAACACGTAGAATATCTTTGGGCAAACATGACTCGATTAAAGGATAAAGGAGGGCTGCACGTGTATCCGAAGTTACACCTAAGCTCTCTAAAGCACGTAACTGTGTTTCTAGTTTATCGTAGAGTTTACTTAAGTTGCACTTATTGTTCAAATTTTGGAAAATCAATTTTATTAATTCTCTTACATAAACTTCTACCAGCAAGTCATCTCGACCACAACGTGATTTCAGGCTTTCGATAGCTTTAGCATAGTTTTCACTAGTTGGTGGGTAACTCTCTACAATGGAACGAGCTGGAGACTTAGGTACCGTTGATTGTATTAAATATTGGAATTTATCTTCTTTCTCAACTTCGTCATCTTCGTGTATGCGTTTGAACTGACTCCAGAAGTATAACCAATCCTCAACATCTCCATTAAACTTTTTAAGTTCGATCTTCGGAAGATTAAGCTTTCTTTTATTGTACAAGGAAGTACTTTGACTAGCTAATTCAGCGGCAGACTCTCTTCTAAGAAGTTGTTCAAGTTTACATTTCAGCGTCTCAAAGTTTTGAAAGTACAAATCAGCCTTTTCAATCTCGGAATCTACATCTATCTCTACAGATTCATCGTCTAACATATAATCAAATATTCGTTGATTTACCTCGATCAAGGATTGAGATTTTTGTTCAAGTACATGAAAACTTCCTCGAATCTCAAATAAATCCCGATCAGGTTCATTAATTTGACTACATATATTGTCATAAATTCGATCAAAAGATGTTCGGTGAGCATCTATAGCTTTGACCAGTTTATCCATCTCGATCCAGGAACTACAGCTTCACAATAATTCTTCAATATGGTGCCGTCCGTCCTGTCACGGTCGCCAAAAATGTAGCGTATTCACGTTTACCCAACGAAGAACTACGTCTGACGTGAATAAACTGGAAGTCTTCAAAAAATATCTTTTTATTTTTAACTAATGACAATAGTATCGTTATAATGATATTTTATATGAATACACAACTATATACTATATCTAAGACTAAAAGTAGGATCGTAAAACCAGTAGGAACTAGACCTAACAATTGTAATTTATGAACGTCCCTATAAGACATAGTACCAGATAGACAGTTTTGGAGGTTTTATTTTCTTATTTAGGCCTAAATAAAGAACGCTCTAAGTTCATTAATATTTTAGAACGTTGTAAAGGAAAAAATTACTTTTTTGGATATTAATTCTTTGAAATAAAAATTAACCTAGTGGTATTTTAAAGCAAAATTATGGCAATTTATCCCTATTTAATAATATATGTCTTTGTTCATAGTATATTTTTCCAATTATATTACTTGGGGTATCGGTATGGCAGAACGAACCCTCTATGTATATCCAACATACTGTATATAAAAAAACATAAAAAAGTATATTTTTTACCAATGTTTTTTTATAACAAAAATTTGTGCTTTACAACATTAAGTCTGGAGTTTAAGCATCAGAGAAATTTTTATAGTATACATAAAAAAATAAATGAATTCATTATTCTCGTCTCTTATTTTACAAAAGTCGAATTTTTATTTCGCAGTCATTTTATTTAATCCACAGTGTTCCTTTTAGTAGAATATAAACTTACGCATGCACAATTTACTAAATCTCGACCTTTTTGAATATAAGCTGATATAAAGTCATCGCACCGTAAAATTCGTTATATACGGGTGGCACAAATTTAATTGAACAATCGTATTTTAAAGACAGAAAAAAACTTTTTTATTAAAGGCCAAATATCGCTTAACAATTTTTTAACACAACGTTTTCTCTCTGAATGGCCGCCTTCAACTATTTATTTTAAATAACGATCTATGCATTTTTTAACTCTCTATTTGTTCTCTTTCCAACCATGTAATATAATAATTTTTTTTCTTAGGTTTCGACAATGAGTTGTACTTTAGAAAATTTTCTAAATACGGTCCTGTTCATTTTTATCCTGAAAATATGAGTATAAGAATTATAAAATATGTGGAACAAGGTGAGGACAATTCACAATTGCTCAAAAAGATTCATTACTTTTAAGAGTGAAAATTGAACGTAATTAGAGAAATTCATTTTCAAAAATTAATAAAAAAATTAATTATTTTACATGTTTGGATAGAGGAAGAAATGGGGATTTCAATATTGGAATAAAAATTACAGATCCGTATTAAAAAAGATGAGGCTGGTTCTTCAAAGACGAAAATTTCGGTTTTCCCCAAATATCTCGGAAACTGGACCTGATATATTAATTAAAGAAAAATCGTTATAATTCGTCTTGAAAATATGCATCTTTTTCCCATTGATCATAGTTTGTATTTATAACGGTTTACGAAATCCCAATTAAATTTGGGCCACCCTTTATATACTTATCTACACATGCTGAAAATATAATTTAGTTATTTTCAATTTTTACAGTTTTCATTTGTTAAATTCGCGTCAAAGACAGAAGGCAATTTTGCGCTGACATTATAAACGTTTCGAATTAAAATTTCGTCCATTTTGCTTTGTTCGTACTTCACCAATGGCATATCGAGAAGTTTATTAAAAAGGGGGGATTTATTAAAATATTGCTATAAATAGAATATAAAAATTTTTATAAAAACGATTTCGTAATTAGAAAAAGTATGAACGTGGAGAGAAGAGTACATACAGAGTGTACATAAAGTAACGTAACTTGCTAATATTTCGATTTTTGTTAGGTTTACAAAAAAAATGTTGAATAAAACTTTTTTCAAATAATGCACGCCATCTGCATAAGTCGATTAGAAGTATACAGGGTGCACCGTTATTCCAAAATAACTTATTAAAATATGTTTTGAAATAGTACACCCTGTATATATTTTAAGTTTTTCGTAATCTATTAAATTACAAATACAATCGTCAAGACCGCATAATTCTAACCTAAGTTATTTTGGAGTAACGGTGCACCCTGTATACTATTAATCGACTTATACAGATGGCCTGAATTATTTGAAAAAACTTTTCTTCAACGTTTTTTTTGTAAACCTAACAGAAATCGAAATATTAGCAAGTTACGTTACTTTATGTACACTCTGTATATGTGTAAAATAATAAAGACAATTATGAAAATTTCTTTTTAATGAAATTTGGCTGAGCGCTTTCGGTCAACGACCATCATCAGAGTCTTTTATTAAAAGAAGAAGTCTTAACTAATGGGCCAGCTATCGGTTATCAAATTAACCCATTTAATTTTTTTGGGGTTCACTAAAATCAAAATTTTACTTCAAATAACCCAGTAAACTTGTAAAATTAAAATAATAAATTCGCTACTATTAACCTATTGTTAACACACTGAATGCTAATTTTAGTTGGAACGTTAAATAATTTTGAACTAAATTGTAACTAATTGTAACTTAATTTTAACTAAATTTTACTTAAATTTTAACTAAACTTTACTTAAATTTTAGCTAATATTTGTCCAAATTTTAGCTAAATTTTAACAAAATTTTACTCAAATTTTAATTAAAGTCGGTCTAAATTTTATCTAAATTTCAACTAAATTTTAACAAAATTCTAACTAAAATTTAACTAAACTGACTAATTTTTAACTAAATTTTAATTCAATTTCAACTAAATTTATTTAACTAAATTTTAACTAAATTTTAACTAAATTTTAACTAAATTATAACTAAATTTTACCTAAATTTTGAACTAAATTTTAACTATATTTTAACTAAATTTTAACTATATTTTAACTATATTTTAACTAAATTTTAACCAAATTTAAACTAAACGTTGGCTTAATTTAATTTTAATGAAATTTCATTTGAATTTTGAAAAAAAATTTAAAAAAAATTAACTTAATTTTGTATTAACTAATGGCCAGCTATAGGTTATCAGATTCTAACCAATTTAATTTTTTTTGGGGTTCACTAAAATGAAAATTATACTTCAATTGTAACTTAATTTTATCTAAATTTTACTTAAATTTTAACCAAACTTTACTTAAATTTTAAGGAAAGTTTGTCTAAATTTAGGTAAATTTGACTCAATTTTAACTTTCAACTAGATTTTAACTAAATTTTAACAGAATTTTAAATGAAATTTACTTAAATTTTAACCAAAGTTGGGCCAAATTTTAGCTAAATTTTAACCAAATTTTAACAATATTTTAACTAAAGTTCAACTAAATTTGAACCAAATTTTAACTAAATTTAAATTAAATTTTAGCTAAATTTCAATTAAATTTTATCTAAATTTTAACAAAATTTTAACTTATTTTTAACCAAATTTTAACTGAATCATAACTAAATTTGAATTAAATTTCAACTAAATTTAACTTAATTTAAACTGAACTTTAACTTAATCTTGCGAAATACCTGTAACTCACCCCAGACAATAAACTGCACTGGAATAAGCACGAAAAACAAGTAACGACTAAGGCTGGGAAAACCCTAATGGTATGCAGAAACTTTTCGGAGAAAAACCGGGGATGCAACAAAACAATCCTGCGGTGGATGTACACAGCTAGTGTGAGGCCAATCATCACTTACGGAGCTATTGCTTAGAGTAGAAAAACTAACCTTGCAACCTCGAGAAGCAACCTCTCAAAGGTTCAGAGGTTAGCCTGCATATGTATAACAGGAGCAATGAGAACGTTTCCAACTGCTGCAATGGAGGTAATCTTAAACCTCACACCTCTGCACATACAAGTGGCAAAAAGGACAACATGCAGGATAGTCTGAGACCCCGAGAGGGAATCACAAGAAGTAAATCCGATTTTCCTATCGCAGACGGACACATCTGGGACATGCCTCAGGATGAGATATCCAAAAGTATGACTTTGTGAATGAATTAAGCACAAAGCTCAGTAGAAAAATTGAATGGGGCGAGAACATCATTGCCAGCATAAACAGAAATGCCATTAAATGTTACACTGATCGGTAGAGGACAACAGAGGGCACTGGAATAGGAGTATATGGGCCTGGTACCAGATGCTTCGAAAGCTTGGGCAAATTACCAAGTATTTTTCAAGCAGAAATATACGCTATTGAAAAGTGTGTACAGCTCAACATTGAAAAGAAATTCCACAAGCAAAAAATTGTCATTATGTCGGACAGTCAAGCAGCTATCAAAGCGCTGAGATCCATTGTAATCAGTTTCAAGATGGTCAAGGAATGCTTAGAAAAACTAAATGAGCTGGGAAAGAATAATACAGTCACCCAGAACAATAACAGATAAATTGGCAAAAAAGAGGCTGAAACACCTTTTGTGGGATCAGTAAGAGCATGTTACTGGAAGAATTAAAAAAAGAAGTGAAAATAAAAAGATGTAACTCCTGGAGCAATTCACAACGAAAGTCCTGGAAAACTATAAGCAGAAGAGGTCCACAGAATGTATCAACCTGATTGAAAATAAGCTTTGCATATTAACAGAAGTCCTATCAGGACATCTTAAGAAGCTTAAACTAGCCAAACAAGAATGCAGATTTTGTGACTTAGATATGGAAAACTCAATCTACATACTTTCTGTATGCAAAACCTAAGGGCACAATACCTAGAAGCATATCAGACAGGTAGGTAGGTTCAATGTGAGTAGAGCAGCCAGCAAAGGCCTATTGTGGCTCAGCCCTATGGGCTATAATTCACCATACAATCCACACCTTCTTACGAAGTCTATGGTTGATTTAGGTGAAGTCCTTGAAGTCGGTAGGCTTCAGCTGTACGAAACCAAATGTACAAAGTATATTCATCTCCACGATAGGACATGAGCATAAAATATGCTCCGCCGTTTCGTTTTCCACTCTGCAGAAGCGACGGTCCGATGTTTGACTCAAACCTAGCTTCTTCAGATGGTAACACAGACGACAGTGCCCTGTAAGCAGTCCAATTAGGATGCATAGATCACTTTTACTCCATTCTAGGATCTGCGATAGGTTGCTACCTGAGGACTTGACTATGAATGTCTTAGAGTGAGCTAACCCAGGAATATCTTTCCAGTGCTGGAGGGTTTTCCTCTCGGCCCATTTCCAGATAGTGTCTTTGGCACTGCTTTTGGCTATGCCGAAAAATGGTTCCGGTCCAATGAACTCGGATTATGCACCTTTTCTCGCAAGAGTATCGGCTTTCTCATTACTCTCCATCTCTTCGTGCCTAGGTACCCAGAGTAGGGGTACTCTCTTACTGGTAGCAATGCAATCCAAGGATTCAATGCAGTTCCACACCAGCTTCGATTCCTGCCGGTTGGAGCTCAGTGCTTTTAAAACTGCCTGGCTGTCCGACAAATTGTAAAATACTTTTGTTAACAAGAGGATCATTAAGCATATCAGATAAAAGAGAGAGATCTGCCGAATCTAAAACAGTCAGACACCCTGAATCTCCTGAGTAGAGTAGGTCTGAACGGGGTGCTCTAATTACTGAGACATCCTCAACGACTAAGCGCTAGATGTGGGCACAATAGATCTTATAGATCGTGGTGTAATTACCCCCATAACAACAAACAAAAAAAAAACTGAATCTTATCTTAATTTGAACTGAATTTAAATTATTTTTTTATAACAATTGTTTTTTATCCCATTGTTTATCTCATTTTTTTATGTACCAATTTTTTCCCCTATATTTTACTGGTATTTTTGACCTTATTTTTTTCTTCTTTTTTCAAACTAGTGTTTTTTGCCGCATTTTTTTATGCATCAATTTAAATGATTTTACAAGTGATATTTATTACTCCTTTTTTTCATTTTTCTTTCAAACTTGTGGTTTTTGTCCCATTATTTTTACAACTGTTATTTATTGCCCCATTTTTTTTAAATTGGTATTTTTACTCCATTTTATCCACTTTTTTCGAACTTGTGTTTTCTGCCCTTTATTTATGAACCATTTTTTCCTCCCATTTTTTTCCACTTTTTCAAACTTCAAACTTTTTTTGACCCACTCCTCCTACTTGCTTTTTTAAAGCTGCTTTTTTCTACCACTTTTTTTCTTAATGCATTTTTTCAAACTCATGTTTTCTTACCCATTTTTTCACATCTTTTATTATTTTGGCCTCAATTTTTTCTCTCTATTTTTTAAGAAATATTATTTTATGCACAGTGTTTTTTTCGTCTTGTTTTAAAACTTGTGTCTATTTTAACATTTCCCCCACCCCGAACCTTCTTTTACTTTCCCGACCCACTTCCGAGAAGGGAAAGTATAAGAGCTAAAAAAAATTTTCGAGATAAAGATGGAAATATCCATTTTGAGGTCACCTGAGATGAGTAAGACTATTTCCAGATGGAAGTCTGTCTGTCTGTCTGTCTGTGTATATTCTTCCACGACAGAGGCCACACATTTAATCCAATTGAGCTGAAATTTGGTACATTGGTTTGGGTTACCCGTCGGAAGAATCGATTAGTTTTTGTACGACAACTGTCAAACGAAGGTTTCACTATCAAAAAACGACATATGCAATATGTCACGGAATTTGACTTACAATATGTTATTTAAAAGCCCCGGAAAAACTTGAACAGTCAAAATTATTTCTCCAACTGTCACCTGTCAAAAATAAGAAATGTCGAAATTTGAAACTTTAACATTAAATATCTGAAAAAGTATTCGTAGAAACTCGTCGGGAACCGATTTTTTAACAATTTTTTTTCCACAAAATCCCCCCTCCCCTTTTTTTACAACTATTGTTTTATGCCATAATTTCTTTTCTCTTTTCTTCAAAGTTGTGTTTTTCCCCACATTTTTTAGAACAATTTTTTTTCACAATTTTTGTTCCCCTTTTTTTCAACTATTTTGTTATTGATAACAGTACACGCATAATACGAAATACTTTAAGCCGCTTCTAGAGCGGAGCGTACACGGAACTGGCGATTCGCGTTGGATTTGAATCGCTAATTTTTTAAACTTTTACATTTAAGATAAGAGTAACTTATTGATATTATAAATAAAACAATACGCATCGCATTCTTAAGGTTATCCTTAAACTTATAGGACAATAATTATTATATAGGAACATTTAGATACAGAAAAGAAAAATTCAATAAATAGAACACAATATAGAACCACCCTATAATTTCATGTCGAATAAAAGTGGAAAATTAATATAAATACGGTCAGATAAGTCGTAAAAGACCCGCAAGACTTAAATGAGCGTTGAAAAATAAACATAGAGGGGGAGAAATAATTTTTTTTTATGTATTTATTATTTTCCGGTCAACATTTTTGTCTGTTTTCTTCCCGTATTTTACAAGTCCTCCTTTCTCACTCTGTTTCTTACAGGTCTCCAATTTTTTTAATTTTACTTTAATTTTCTATTGAACATTTTGTTGTTTTTTTTTGTATCAACTTTATTATTGCATTTTGTGTTACTTATCATAAAAATATTAATGATATTGAACTCACCCCTTCGGTTATGCGGCCTTGGATTTTCGTAATTTTTATCGCGATTGTAATCCTGCGAGCTAATTTGTGTTAGGGCCGAAATACCTAAACTGATGACAGCCATTATTTCTAATAAATTTCACATTTAGGACCCTTCTCATATTTACGATTATTAACACACGCATTAATTTAAGTTTCCCGTTTACAATATTATTTTATGTGCTGTAGAAATATCCGCTAGAATAATTTAGTAGCACCCTTTTATCTAAATTTTGTTCGGTAACTAACTTAATTTTTCTGAGCCTCTAAGCTTGAATAGATAATAGGCTTGTATCCACTAAGAATAAATAGGATGGATAAGAGTTTCTAGTGATCAATCATGAATATTTAGATAAGAAAAAACGAAATTTATTATTATAAAAATTAAAGATTATTAATAATTTTAGAAAATAAATTCCGAAAAACAGGCATTAAGTCACGTGATGGTAAACACCAATCAGAAAGTGTTACGTCACGCCGTGCGAAACGTCATTGTTGTTGTTGAGATTTACATGCATAAAAGACAAGCATAATACGCTATGGAATTAGGCATTGGGAGTTGATTTATATTGATTTTGAGGTTAGAATTGCGAAGTTCACTTCGTATAAATAAACAATTAAGCTAATAATAAACTTAATTTCAGGTCTTCACGAGCTTCATATGGAGACGACGCCATAAGCTATGTGCAGCTTAAGCGTGATAGTAAATTTTGCACTGTAAAGTGCAAAATATGTCCAGAACACAAAGTTCACGCAAAATTATATGAATGCACACTGATTGTTGACGAAGAAGATGATGTTATTCTCTCTGTCCAATGTCAAGACTGTGTAGCTTCACAGGGTGGTTGTAAGCACGCCATAGCTTTTCTGATGTGGGTTCATCGCCGAAGTGAGGAACCATCATGCACTTCAGTGGATTGCTATTGGAAAAAATCAAAACTGTCCAGAGTTGGTAGCAGTCTAAAATATATGACAGCGAAAGACTTGTCCAAAGGCAATCCCATATTACCAGCAAATTCATCTGTTTTGACAAAGTTTCTGGAAAAGGCAAGGAAGAGAAAAGTTGAGGACTGTGAACTCGTAAAGTATCAACAAACTTATAATCAAAGTGAAACACAGGCTGTGTCAATGCATCAATTTATATGTAAATTTACTGAGAAATGTGTTGATGACACTTACTACATTCAGAAGATGATTTATCTGATAGTGAGCGACTGTTGACGGCTAGTGACGGTGTGTATAAAGAAATATCACTGTCTGAGTGCTCTTCGTCAATAAATATATTTCTTGTTATTTTGCTTAGGCCGGACACAGAAGGACTTGATTTTCTAATGGTCACAGCTTTAAATGGGGATGTCGAACTAGATGTCATTGAGGGTTTCAAAGGTGACAATGCTTGATCTACTGTTGGCACATTGGTCTGGACAGCTTTACTTCTAAATTTATGTGGTACAATTACAAATGCTTGAACTGATTTATCAGCCGTCTTCTTACATAAAATGTTTGGCACATTTTCTCCAACTGTTTGAAAATCTGCAAAATAAATACAAAAATAATGATAATAACTAGGTACTTGTTGTTTAAAATAATTTGTGTTGTTTATTACACACCTGAACTTTTATGAGAAGTATCTTCGAGAGATGAACCTGGTGTACAACTTTCTTCGGGTTTATTCAGACACTCTGCTATTGTCATCATTCTTTGTTTTTTTAAAATGTATGGCCGTTCTGTACTGCTGCATGTCCGTTTTCTTCTGTCTTCTTGACATTCAAATTTACTTGGAATGCAACCTGGTTTCATGCGCACTTGTGATATTGTTCCCATAATACGATACTCGGTATAATTAAGCATATCATTTGGCAACTGAAAATATAAAAATAGTATGTTTATTACCATAAATATAACATTAAAATATAATTTAGAATCATAAAACTAACACAACATACCTCCTAACCTCAATTTATTTTACTTCATTCTTTTATCAATATTTAAAAAAAAAATTTTAATCAGTTTTGCTAGATTTAGAATAACATAGATTGTGTTGTGTGAAATACTTACATCAAAATGATCTTCACAAAAATACATTCTTGAATTTGTTGATAAACAATGAGCATCATCGCTCCTTGCTAGTTGAAGCCAGTTTTTCCGTATTTTTCCATTGTTTGGAAGATATATAAATAATTTGTTTGGCGTTTTTATAGTTGTGTTTTTACACTCGGGCACCATACAGTACTTGTAATACGAAAAATTCATTTTAATCTGAAGAAAACTAGCAAATACTTTCTCTATGACTAACAATCACCGTACATACACAGTTTTGTTTCGCACGGCGTGACGTCATTCCAGGCGCAATGACAGTCTTGAGTGTTTTCGCGGTAAATTTAAATTGTTTTTTTAAAACACAAAATATTTTATGTAAATGTTTGATTTTTTAAAAATAAACACATTTTTGGGGTAAAATATATATTAAGGTAGAGTGCTAACAATTTTTTCAAATTTAGTCAACTAGCCTATTATCGTGGGGATGAAATACATTTTATTTTGTACTTTAGAAAAATTTTCTGAGGCACTTATCTTGATATTGGATAAATAATTACAGTGTGTTGTAAGTAAATTGTATTTTGTACCTAAGTAAATTTTTCTGATCCGGTAGACTCAATTTTAAATAAATAATTAACGTGGTCAGTAACTAGATTTTGTTTTGCACTACAATAAATTTTTCTGAGCCACTAAGCTTCACTTGTGATAGGTAGATATAGTTTTTAGTAGGTAAATTTTGTTTGGTTTTTTTAATATTTGTTTACGAGGCTCGACTTTAATTGTCTAATTAACGTGTTTATCCAATAGATTTTGTTTTGCATCTTACAATTTTTTTCTGAGCCACTACGTTTGTATTTGTAGAGATAGTTATAGTGTTTAGTAAGTTAATTTTTTTGGGTACTTAAGTAAATTTTTTCTGAGCCCCAAGGCTCGATTTTAATAGGATAATTAACTTGGGTAGTAAATAGATTTTATTTTACACTAAATTTTTCTGAGTCACTAAGCTTGAATTTTGAATAATAATTACAGTGCTTAGTAAGTCAATTTTGTTTTGTAATTAAGACTATTTTTCTGATCCACTAGGCTCAATTTTAAATAGTTAATAAACATTGGTAGTGAGTAGATTTTGTTTAGCTTGTCAATAAATTTTTCTAAACCACTTCGCTCGACTTATGATACCTAGATAATCACCATGTGTAGTAAATTCATTTTATTTTGTACCTAATTATATCTTTCTGAACCACTAGGCTCGATTTTAAATTGGTTATTACCAACAGATTTCCGTTATTGTCAGGATTAATATTTTTTTTAAATAGATAGTTTCTTTTGCAGTTTATTTGCTTTAAAAGTTAACAGAGCAACGGTCTTCTGTTTGTTGAAATCCTAAGGCATAGGCCTATTACTGAGTAAAAATATGGAACCACAAAATGAATGTCTATCGTCCAAAAATCCTTTCAATTGCGTTCATATAAAATTCCTAGATTAATAGTTAATTTTAATTAGAACTCTTTTAGCTGCCGTCCAGTGTACTTTTCAGTAATAATTGTTAAATTGTCTTAATATCTGGATATCTGGCTTTGTCGTAACGGCTAGATAAGTTAGAGCACCCTTTAGTCCACTGTAAGGTATCTTTTTCTTCTCTTCAGTCGGACTTTCTTCGGGTTTGCGAAGTTTGACACTCGGATCTAGTACATGATTCGAATCTGTCTTTCCAAACCTTTCTAGAATATCAGAAATATAAGCTCTATGATTCAGTATGTGTTTATTCAAATTGAAATTCAACATTAAAGCAATATTCTATATTTCCAATATCTTTTATATCGAATTGAGTGGGCAAAAATTCTGTTACATTTG
The DNA here is from genome assembly GCA_963243735.1 of Neocrepidodera transversa. Classification (NCBI taxonomy): domain Eukaryota; kingdom Metazoa; phylum Arthropoda; class Insecta; order Coleoptera; family Chrysomelidae; genus Neocrepidodera; species Neocrepidodera transversa. Next base: position 25,421,264 of record OY725344.1, on the reverse strand, counting down.
AAACGATTTTAGAAGATTTAGTTATTAATATATCGTCAACATAAATAGCTATTACAGTTAAATCATCTTGATCATGGATTGGATATAAACAAGGTTCGTCAAACGTAGGTCTTGCTCCGAAGTAGTTTAAAGCTTCGTTTAACTTGGCATATCATCTTCTACCAGACTTACGTAATCCATACAGGGAATTGTTGAGAAAACATAATATATTTCCAATATCCTTCAGCTTCTTACGAACTTTAACATTGATGTCTTTCTGGGGCTTAGATTCCAATAGTATTTTTAAAACTTGGATATTCCATGTGGATAACATCCTCAAATTCACCATTCAGGTACTCACATGTGATGTAAAATTGGTAAATATAAAGACCAAGCCTAGCTGATAATACTACTACTAGTCGAATTGTACTTATGCAGGCTAATTGAGCAAATGATTAGTAAAAATGTACTCCTAATTGTTGAGTGAAACCCTGTGCAACTAGTCGAGCATTCCTTCGGTTTAACGTGCCATCTGGATTGCATTTGTTTTTCAAAACAACTCTACTTCCTATCACATTTTTAGACTAATCGAAGCTTGTTTCAAAGGTCTTTTGGCAATAATAACTTCTTCGTTTTCCTTAACTAGGATTATAGTGTACAGTACTTAAGCCTCTCTCTTGAACCAATCCTGTTTAATCTTGGACGACGTTGTACTCCTCTAAATTTCAGAAAGAAGCTGGTCTAGGAATTAAGGCATGGCTATTAGTTTCTTATACTTTTTCAAATTCTTTCATTGCTTCTCCTTGAACTATATCTTTATTATCATACATTTTTTCTATATTTTCATCAGATACAAGTCCAACCTCTATTAGATCATCTTTATCTACACTTAAAACTGGAATAAACTCAAACATCGATATTAGATCTTTGACGGCTCATGAAATTATGACTTTTCCTTGTTCAGGTATCCAAATGGGTTACAGTTTGTATTCTTCGGAATATCCAACAAATACTCCTTGTTTGCATCTGGAATCGATATTTTCTTCTTTTGGGATCACTATATTTAACCATAATAGTTGAGAACCAAAATCTCGTTTGTCTTTTTTCTTCAGCCCATACAGATAGAGATAATCCTGATTGGATAAATAAACAACAGGCAGTTTGAACCAGAGTACGGTTTTTATTTTCCGCCACTCTATTTTGTTCGGGATTGAAGGTTACTATCAAACGACGTGAGATTTCACGAATTTTCAACAAACTGTCGAATTCTTTTGACATATCTGTATCTGTAGGGTAAGATGTCTAAAACAGATCACACAGGGTGTAGTTTTAATCTGGTACTGAATACAGATGAATGCTTGAATCTGCAGCTTTACACTGTCCACACAAAATGTGACCAGGGAGGACTCGAACAATTCTAAACAGCACCATCTTACAGAATTCTGGTAAGTTCTATTGAACGCAACAGGTGATACTCCCAAAAAGTTCGAAATAAAATCGAATCAGTAGATACACCAGGGTTTTTAGACATCTTACTGTAGGGTATTGTAGGAATTGTTGTATTTTGAGAGAAAGAGATGAAACGATGGTTAGGTCAATCTCTATATTTCTCAAAACAGTATCGTATAGTTAGGATGATAGAGATAGTGAACCCGTACGCCATCTTCCTTACTCTTTTCAGCAAAAAAATATTACAACGATATACAGGTTGGGTAGGTCAACGATGAGGAAGGTGGGTTGTTTCACAAGTGGGATGTCCCACAGCACTTAGGCCCATTATGTATCCATTTTAATAAGTAAAGTACTTAGCTTATCAGCCAGCCTACAATTTTTATTTAGTTCACAACGTAGCCAAGAGGTGGTATGTCGGCCGGTGTTAGCCATTAGTCACAGAACACAATTTTCCTAGTTGACGAGAGTATCGGGCAAACATAGAGAATGTGTTCGATTGTCTCACATTCTTATTTACACCCCCTGCAGAGTCTCACATTCCCATATTGTTGGGAGTCTCACATTCCCATATTGTTGAGATGTTTTCGTACTGGACAGTAATCAGTCATAATACCTGTTGAAAGGCGCAAATTCTGTCTAGTCATAGACAAGTACAGAGCCTACAGAAATGATTGTCTCCCACACTTTGGTCATTACGGGTCACTTTGGCGCCTTAGTGCAGGTTTTGGATTGCCTCGGGCGAAACTTTCCGTTTATAGTGTGAAGGCCACTGCACGGGCTTTTTATTTTTATCAAAAATCTGGATGAAAGAAAGGTGTGTAATGTTGTTCTTTCTCGGACGGTACAGGCACGTACTCCAAGCTGGCGTGGGGTGGTTGGATACCGGTTCTGACTCCGATACAATAGGAGCTTGACCTATCTCTAAAGGTCGAGGGACTGCACTGCTGCTCCAATTGGGACGGCCACAGCAAGTCTGACTTCGGGCTGCCACTGCACCTGCCGACAACGATTTGAATTGCCTTACTCGATATGAACTTCGGCGTCTAAGAAACACAGACGAGAGTGTCTCCATCTGTCGGGCAGAGGTTCAGCTGGTACGATTGGAGTTTTATTCGAAGCTTCTCTCATAATTTTACTCCAGGGCCGTGTTATGTTGTCAGGGTTACTTTCAAGGTCCCTAGCAACTCCGAAACTTCTTGTTTGATCCCATCTTTTTTTCAATTTTACAAGGGAGTGATCCTTAATTAGGTTCGTCACGACCGATGTTGTTAGTCCATTATCAGATTAGATACATTTGATTTGCTTTGATTTCTAATTTTTGACCAATGAGATGAATTCTTTGATGACTCTAAAAACTTTCCACCATTTGGAGCTGCCATCGCTCAATTCTATTTGGATTTATTCAAAGACTCTACTTTCGTTACGCCACATACGTTAGTATGCATAATGTCTAGTTAATGGGACTTCTTTGGAATTTTGGCTCTTGTCATTTTCGCTTGACAGCATATCTTAGAATTTACTTTTTGTTTAATCTTTCTAATTTTGGCGGCAAGAATATTCTTATTTTATACGCATTTTACCAAATCATTATTGCCAAATCATTAAAATTAAGGTGACCGAGACATCTATGCCATATGAATCTTGACTTGACTTTTTTTTTTTTTTTTTTTTTTTTTTTTTTTTTTTTTTTTTTTTTTTTTTTTTTTTTTTAACTTTGTTAATGGCACTGTTTTAATTATCAATTATCAATTTGTTTTTATAACAGTAATTTGTTGTATATACAGATTACAATTCTTTCTAGCCGCCAGTACATTTTCTACATTAGAAGTTAAGTTCTTGACGTTTTTTTTTTTAAATGGACTTTCCACTATTTATTCTTACTAGGATATTCTCACTATGTTTGTTAGTATAACTAACATGTACAGCTTTATTTTCATTTAATTTTATTTTCCATGGGTTGTTCCAATTATTTATTCGATTTAATGATGCTTGTAAATTTCTTGAAGCCCCTTCATGAGTTTTTCCTACAACCATGATACCAGTGACATCTACAAAGGTGGCCATTATATATTGTGCTAATTCAGGGATATCACTGGTGTATAGTAGGTATAGTACTGACCCTATTACACTTCCTTCTGGCACTCCCGCTTTGATTTCTTTTATTTTATCTCCATAGACTTTATTAATTCCGCACGAGGAAAATACTTAAATCCAACCCAACATAACTTTTGACTTCCGCAAAAAAAAATCAACGCAAATACGGTATTATATTGGGTCAATTAAAAAGGAGGGGGAGTGCAAACACTAAACCGCTTCCAATTTCTGATTCTTACAATCAATGATTGAAGAAAAATCTTCAATACTTCTCACCGCTATCAATGCAGCATTTCACAAGTTATTTGCGCCCTTATCCAGCTGCAGAGACAAACTTTATTAGTTTTGTTTTTAGTTTTATTCTTCTTACATTCTAAGACTTTTTGTGACAATGAAAGTGCGCTGCATGAATTGGGAATTCAATGCAATACAAGGTTAATTGATTTAGTAATGTGGCTTTTCGGATTAATGAATTTATTCCAGTTTAAACCACACTTTTCGGAAGTTTGTTTACAACTTTTTATTTGCTTGAATTGTGATAGCCAGAATTATATTGGATTTAGATTTTACTTTTATTCCAAGAGTATATGGCATCTTCATTTATAGTCCCAGGATTAGGTTTCTCGCAATCGCCATTAACGTAGCACCGCGTATTATTTTTGACTAACAATGCTTCCATTGCAATTTCTATGTATGGTAGTTCTCTTTGCACAATTGATCAAAACAAGTTACTGTATTCATGATTCATTCTACTACGTCCAGTAAAAATAATTTTAAAAAGTTATTCTAGATAAGTATTAGCTACATGTGCCTGGACCCATAACCTATTAGGACAGTAGTAATTCGCCAATTAAAATTAAGTTCAAAACTGGTTTATTATTAAATGTACAAAAAACGATATTTTAGATCCTGACTAACAACATATATAAAACAGAACTAAACATCTAATACCTTAGACGCATCGAGTATCAACAGATTTTAAAAAGATAATTAACGTAGGTAGTCAATTTTGTTGTTGAGGTCTCAGAAATTATTGTTTGTTTTGTACATAAGTATCTTTTTCGGATACCAATTGAAGCAATTTTAAACAGATAATTAAGGTGGGTAGTAAATTAATTTTATTTTGCAATTTACTAAATTTTTCTGAACAACTCAGCTTGACTTTTGATAGATAATTACATTATTTAGTAAGTACATTTTGTTTTGAACATATGTATTTTTTTTGGAACCTCAGGGCGCAATTTTAAATAGATAATTAACGTGGGTAATAAGTAGATTTTATTTTGCACTTTAATACAACTTTCTGAGCTCCTTAGCTTGAGTTTAAATAGATAATTACAGTAATTTGTTTTGGACATATGAAATTTTTTCTGAACCACTAGGGGCAATTTTAAATAGACAGACCTGCCACAAGAGAACTGGCAGAATTCAGAGCTGGAACCACCTAGGTGAGCCTCCAGAGAGAACTGGTAGGTTTAAAAAAAAGCAATTGAAGTGGACAAAATCAAATGGGCAATAAACTCATTCGAACCATATAAATTGGTCAGGACCAGATGGTATTTATCCCATACTCCTACAAAAGGGAGGCAGCGCTCTACAATACAGGCTATGCAGTATTCTACGGGCAAGTTTGGCTCTAGGATATATACCCAAGACTCATTGGAGTTACATTCATATCCAAGCCTGGAAAAACTGGACAGGATATGGCAAAATCTCTAAGACCAATAAGTATAATGTCATTTGTACTAAACACACTAGTAAAACTGCTAGACAGACATATTACAGATGGCGTACTGGCTAAAAGACTTCTACACAAAAACCAATATGCCTATAGAGCTGGAGTGTCACAAGAGAGGTGCTACTAGCGGCCTTTCTGGACATAGAAGGAGCCTTTCTGGATATAGAAGGAGCTTTTGACAACACGTCAATAGAATCAAAAGCCAGAGTGCCAAGAAACTCAGGTATTGACGCAACGTGCTGCAGATGGACAGACTGCATGCTACGGAATAGGCTAATATGTACATCTCTGATGAGGGAAGAAATGAAGCTCATGTGACCAGAGGTTGTCCGCAGAGGGGAATACTTTCTCCTTTGCTATGGAATCTGGTAATGGATGGACTACTAGAATCCTTAACAAGAAGGACACAAAACACTGGGATATGCAGATGACCTTGTCATATTATTCTAAGGAAAATTTAACACTACGGTTAGGGAATGACTTCAAATGGCCCTAAACGCAGTTACACTCTGGACAAAGCATAAGGGTTTGAAAATAAGCCCCTCCAAGTAAAATATAATAGCGTTCACCAACAGAAGGAATTTAGAGGGCCTTAGCCCACTATGGGTTCGTGGTGAAGAGGTATATCTGAAGAAAGGGATAAAATATCTTGAGGTAATGCTAGACCCGAAACATACCTGGAACTTTCAGATTCAAAAAATACATACGAAAGCGGTTGCTACTTTAATGATATCTAGACGCACGTACGGGAAAACATGGGGGCTCATTTCAAAAATGGTACATTGGTTGTACAATATGGTAGTGCTGCCCATGGTAACATATGCATCTCTGGTCTGGTGGCCAAAAATAAAACAACGGACCGCTGTCTCCAAATTGGGTAAGATACAAAGACTTGCCTGTTTGGGAATAGCGGGGAACATAAAAACAATACCCACAGCTGATTTGAAAACACTGCTTGACGTCCCGCTATTACAATACACTAAGCTAGACCATATGGGAGACAATATGCTTGGCATGAGGTCAGACCACATGACTGCTAAATACAGCTTCAACAAAGACCTGTGAATAATAATTAAGAATCGGAATGAGTTGATTACATGCACAGATTTCAGGACAAACCCTAACGGAATTGCCTGGTACACAGACGGGTCAAAAACGAACAGAATAAGTACCAAGAGAGTTTCTCTCTAGGAAAATATATCTGTCTATTCCAGGCAGAGGTCTATCATAATCTACTTAGACAGTCAAGCAGCCCTTGATGCCATAAGGAGCCCAAAGGTGACATCTAAACTGGTATGGGATTGTGGCGAAGAACTTAGGGTACTGGGGACTCACAATAAAGTAACTTTATCATGGGTATCAGGTCATAAAGGTATCGCTGGAAATGAAAAGGCTGACAAGCTCGTAAGAAGCGAATCGTTGACCTCAAAAGACTGGATCAAGCGAAAACACAAATTGTACAGGGACAATATACCCGGACTTCTACGCGGGAAAAAGTTTATACAAGAACGATCAAAGAACGTATCTGAAAAACTGCTTTTATTGAGTAGGAATCAACTGCGAATTACCACAAAGCTCCTCACGGGACACCTTCCCACCAGAGAGTATCTAAACAAAATGGGGCTATATAACGGCGACCTTAAATACATACAATGCAATAAAGGGACCAAGAATGCACTTCACATATTATGCAACTGTGAGGCGCTGGATCAAAGAAGGCAAATAATATATGGTAAATCAAAAATGGTTTCAGAAGACTACTACAAACAAAAACCTGTACAAACTAGAAAAGGGAAAAAGGTTGATGGACTGGGTGCAGTGGACAAAGATATGGGAGATAACGCAATAAGCCCATAAGGCTGCAGTGAATCCGGTTGTAAAGAACGGACCGGAAAAAAAGTAGATAGTTAACGTGGGTAGGAAATAAATTTTATTTTGCAATTTAATAATTTTTTCTCAACTACTCAGCACTTGAGTTTTAATAGATAATTACAGTATTTAGTAAGTAAATTTTGTTTTGAACCTATGAAAATTTTTCTGAACCACTAGGCGCAATTTTAAATAGATAATTAACGTGGATAGAAAATTAATTTTCTTTTGCAATTTAATAAATTCTTCTGAACCACTCAGCTTGAGTTTTGATAGAAAATTACAGAACATAGTAAGTAAATTTTGTTTTAAACATATGTTATTTTGTCTGAACCACTAGGTGCAATTTTAAATATATAATTAACGTGGGTTGTAAATTGATTTCATTTTGCATTTTAATATATTTTTTCTCAGCCACCTAGCTTAAATTTGGATAGATAAATACAGTATTTAGTGAGTAAATTATGTTTTGAAGATATGAAATTTTTTCTAAACCACTAGGCACAGTTTTAAATAGATAATTAACGTAAGAAGGAAATTAATTTTATTTTGAAATTAAATAAATTTTTCTGTTTTGATAGATAATTACAGTATCTAGTAAGTTAATTTTGTTTTAAATATTTGTAAGTTTTTCTGAACGACTATGCGCAATTTGAAATATATAATTAACGTGGGTAGTAAATATATTTTATTTTGCAACTAATATATTTTTCTGAGCCAATTAGCTTAAATTTGGTTAGATAATTACATTGATTAGATAATAAATTTTGTTCTGAATATATACAAATTTTTCTGAACTACTAGGCGCAATTTTAAATAGATAATTAACGAGGGTAGGAAATTAATTTTATTTTGCAATTTAATAATTTTTTCTGAGCCACTTATCTTGAGTTTAGATAGATAATTTAATATATTTTTCTGAGCCACTTAGCTTAAATTTGGATGAATAATTAAAGTATTTAGTAAGTAAATTTTGTTTTGAACATGGGAAAATTTTTTGAACCACTAGGCGCAATTTTAAATAGATAATTAACGTGGGTAGGAAATTAATTTTATTTTGCAATTTAATAATTTTTTCTGAGCCACTTATCTTGAGTTTAGATAGATAATTTAATATATTTTTCTGGGCCACTTAGCTAATTTTTTGATCCACTGGCGCAATATTAAATAGAGAATTAAGGTGGGTAGTAAATTAATTTTATTTCGCAATTTAGTAATTTTTTCTGAGCCACTCCGGTTGAGTTTTGATAGATAATTACATGATTTAGTAAATAAATTCTGTTTTGTACTTCAGTAAATTTTTCTGAGCCACTAGGCTCGATTTTAAATAAATAATTAACGTGTGTTATTGGAACAAGTACGAAATTTAAATAAATCTTTATTAAATATAACGTTCAGGCATCTGTCAAGTTACGACTTATCCTACGTGTTCAGACTCACAAAATCAAAAAAAAAATTCTTTTAAAACAAACATTTCAGTTCATCGGAACCGTTTCCGGTAGCTTGCGGCTAACTTAAAACTGACAATTCCACAGAGATTACACGGAGTCTTATTGAAGTCAAACTCAAAGGCCGAAATAACATCTTTACATTGCACTTTCCGTGCATTTCGCTAAGAAAGCGCCTTCCGTTTGAGCTTTGGCTCTAAAACTGTGCAAGAATCCCTGGTCATAAGCGCAGGAAGTTCAGGCGCGTCGCGACGCCAATTCGGTCGGTAGTTGTTTGAAACGCTCGCGATCGTCGGGTGTCAACGTCGCTTCGAAGGGTTTTTGATAAACACGCGCTCGTAGTTTAAATTTATGTGGAATATTTTTTAAGTTTGTGATTTTATTGTTTGTGGATATATTTTTTGTGAATTTGTGGAATAACTAGTAAGTTTTTAGGTTAATTAATTTTTAATAATTAATTAGTATTTTAATAACAAAAAAACTAAATTAGGTACAAATTTGTATCTTTTTTAATTTTTTATTATTTCTAATATTTTTTGTATATTTGCAATGATTATTTTTTAAATTATAATATAAAATATTAATAATATTTTTTTAAATTGTTTTAAATTTTAAAAATATTAGTAATATCTTTACAAGTCATATTTTTTAATTAAATACTATTTTATTTATATAACAATAAAAATAAAAAGTAATTTTTATTAATTTATGATAAATATTTAAAAATAATTTTTAATTCTTGATTTAATATAATTCACGATATGATTAAACTCACTTTGAATATTTGTTGAACCAATTAAAATAGGGTTAATTATAAAAACATTCGAATTTAAAATGGCGCTCGAGATGGGGCATTTTTATTTTGAGAAATATTATAATTAATAGATTTTTTTTTAATTGGTTAGTTGACTTTAAATGTCAGGTAATTTTCTAATTATACTGGAAAGTCTCTTCAAATTATTAAAATTTACTGAAATTTTCTCGACAGCAACGAGAAACGAGTCAAATTAGACGTCTCGGTCTCCTGAACAATAATTTTATAACGTGAAATCAAAAAAAAGGGTGCGTTTTGAGAAAAATATACATATAAAATTATGGAATTTTTGCTGTTCTTAAATTTTCCGGGAAAAATATGTGTTTCTTATAAACATGTAAGATAGAGGTCTTTTAGATAATTAAATTCTCTACAACTGTTGTGTTAAACTTATTTTTGGATTACGCGTAATGTAGCCGCTAGACTATGCGAAAGGAATATACATGTATTCTATTCGGCTTTTTTTGTAGATTTTCAGTACATGAATTTTCAAAAAAAATATTATGCAGCGAAGTTTTAAAGCATACAATTCCCTACTATTTTTTTATTTGACTTGTTTTTAAATTAACCATAGTTGCGTCCCTAGAGAGCGAAAAAAAATACACAGATAATTTTTTGCTTTTAATTTATTTCTCGGTTTCTAGCACCCAAAATATGAAAAATTCTGAAAAAAATTAAAATTTTAGTTGTAGGGAATTTGATACTCTATAAGATTGCTACAAAACATATTGTGCTAAAGTACATTATTTGTCCTCAAAATGTGGAAATATTCGGGAAAACCTACATTTTTTTTCGCTCCCTGTAATGACAAACCTGTTGAAAATTCTGAAAAAAATTTAATACAAAAGTTGGAGGAAATTTGATACTCTAAATTTTTGCACTTGAACAGTTTGCACTTAAGTGCATTGTTTGTACTCAAAATTTGAAAAAATCTGGAAAATCTATTTTTGCCCTCTACCAGCAAAACTATTAGGAATTTTGCAAATAGTAAGCGGCCAAAAATGTTGGTTATTTGATGCCCTACAACTTTGCACTATAACATTTTGCACTAAAATTCATTTTTTGTCCTCAAAATCAGGGAAAAGTCGGGAAAACCTACATGCACATTTTGTAGCGCCCTCTAACGGAAAAACTATTGGTAGTTTTGGAAAAAGTTTAATATAAAAGGTATTTTGATGCTCTACAACTTTGCACTTGAACTTTATGTCCTTAAGTGTATTGTTTGTCATTAAAAATTAAAAAATCAAAATATTCTACGTGTGTTTTTTTCGGAGAGAGAAAAAGAGAGTTCCAAAAAAGTTGAATAGAAATTGTAGTCCATTTGATGTTTTACAACTTTGTACCAGAACATTTTTCACTAAAGTGCATTATTTGTGCAATGCGGAGAAAGTCAGAATAAGCTATACATAGACATTTTTTTTGCGCCCTCTATCGGCTAAACTATTAAGAATTTGGGTAAAAACTTTACAACACAAAAATCCTACATATTTATAAAAAAAATAAAAACAAATATTATGAGGAATCAAAACTTTTGCTATTGCTATTAATTTTATCGTCTCTTCTGCTACCCGGGCTAATCTGGACGGAACCTACACCTTATCGTGATCTCCGACCCACGGTCCTCAATCACCTTAAATCTAGAACTATGCCTTTGTTATTCAGGTGATCTTCCCACTAGCAAATGTGTAATTGTGCCACCAACCCCTATCAGTTTCACGAGATATCCGATCTCATCCGGCCTGGTTACCGGCCTAAATGAAACTGCGCATGGCACAAATACCTTTGTGTACTTGCCCAAAGTCTTATCTGACTTTATTTCCACTTGTGATTTATGGGAATCGAACCCACGACTCGAACAATGACCAAATATAAAAGCCGATGCCTTAACCAACCTGGCCATCGTGTCCAGTGAATCAAAACTTTAATCCATAATATTTTCTTCGAAAATGCATTATTTGTACTAAAAATCTACAAAAAAGGTGAATAGCCTACATTTATATTATTTTTGTGCACTCTAGCGGCTGACTATGCGTAATTCGAAAAAAGCTTAAGACAAAAGTTATATAGAATTTATTTATCTAAAATTTCCCTGCATTAGGTTTTTATCTAATGCATAGTTTTCTCAAAAGGTGAAAACACTGCGAAAAAACCCAAAAAATTTATATACAGGGTGATTGATTAGTGCGATAAAGTCCAGTATGTCCTATATCCCGTGAGACATTAATAAAAATTTAGGTAGATTGTAGCTAGCTTTAAGTTTCACATTTTAAAACTAGGTAGGTAGGTAGGCTTCATAACGCCGTGCTAGATCAAATTTATGTTTTTTTTTTTAATGTGTAACGCTCTTTGCGTCGTTATGCGGTCGGTTTACCTCGGGCGCAACCTTCCGTTTAGAGTGTGAATGCCACTTGCTCCGGATAGCGTCAGTAAAGATTTAGTATTCCAGGGGTCGCTATGGTACCGACAAAAGGTTTGCAGCCAGAGGGGCGGACTTTACTTGTTCCGCTGGGTTAAGGTTCCGCTGGAACGTTAATGCTCACAACCAATTAGTAACATAAATACAAATAAAAATCACCAAGTAGCAATTAATGGGCTTTATTTAATACCAAAGCATATAACAAAAAAAATCCTGGCGGGGACGGAGAAAAAGTTTGTAACGTATTCCAAAGCAAAACCAAAAATGCATGAATAAGCTATGAATCAATAATCGGTGATACGGGTTACTATCGTGTAAGGCGGTGAGACAGTGCGTGCAGATGAAAACTGAGAAAATGTACAAAAAGGGTCTATGAGACAAAGTTCTATTTTTCGGTTTATAAATTCATATAACAATAAACTATAGTGCGTCGACGGATGGCTAGCCATGTGAAGTAAGTACTCAGCCCAGGCCGCTTTCCGTAGATTATTCCGATTAAAAATATAAAAAGAATGAACGGCTCTCTGTTCGGCAGGAACAACGTGGAAAAACAATTTAAAATTAGTACGCCGACAGATGGCTGGCTCTGTGAAGTAAATACTCAGCCCAGGCCGCTTTATATCGGTTATCCCGATTAACAATAGAACAAATATATATACGATCCTCTATCCGGCAGGAACAACGCTGAAAAATAATTTAAAAATTAGTACACCGACAGATGGCTGGCCCTGTGCAGTAAATACTCAGCCCAGGCCGCTTTCTGTCGGTTATCCCGATAAGAAAATGAAAATAAAATAAATATATATACGGTCGTCTCTCCCGCAGGAACAACGCTGAAAAATAATTTCAAAATTAAAACGAAAAATAGAACTTTGAAGAAATCTACAAACGTGACCTTCGCTTTACTAATACTCTGCTCACCGGTGTTATGGTGTGGCTGGTAGTCTGGCATGGTGGTTCGGCTTGCGGTGCTGGAACAACTGACTTTTATATTCTCCTTCGAGTGAGAACCAAAGCTTCCAAATTTCCCCCTCTTGCCTTTACTTTTGGTTCTGGAAGGAGGCGGACATGCGTGTTGCCGAAATCGCAGACTTATTTTAATTAAAAACAACGGACTCTCCCGGTACATCATATCCTACGGCAGCTGCTGGGTAGTCGACTAGCTCTGGCGGTGTCTGCGAACTAACTGAATTACTGAATTGATTTTTCACGATCGATAGCCGTATTGAATATCGATCGCCCGTCGCGATATAATCATGTATGGAGGCTATCATTAGTGGTATAGTATTAAGGTTGAAAGAGGATCAACGCGACAGAATAACTCAAACTGATGTATAGGATACATTAAAATAGTGTTTTTGCAAAAAAAATGGATGTTATACGACAATTATTAACGGAGATAGGATAATTAATGCTTTTCTAGTTTTTAAAATTATCCGGAGTTAAGTAAACTTCGTTACAAACGGGACGTCCTGTATTTTATTTTAAATTTGAATTGCCCTTTACTAAAAAATTGCTACAATACCAAGTTATATTGTGTTGTATAAGAATATATTTTCTAATTCATATTCAAAATATTAAATATTTTATTACAAATGAATCTCGATATATACAGGGTGTTTCACTTTGAAACGGAAATACTTAAAACGCGAATAGAGGTCACCGAGGCGGTTCTAGATATAGCACATTTATTGGCTCTGGCGGCCTTTGTAACCGAGATACAGGGTGTTTTATCGATTTTGCTAATTTCTTCCTGGGGCCATAACTTTCGAACCACCCCGTACATTTCTTTTATATTTGGTACACATGTTTTTTATTCAGAGATCAAATGAGCCAGTTACTAATCATAAGAAAAATCCAGGTCCGAATTAACAAAAAAATAGAAAGCAACTGTGACCTTGAAACAACACCCTGTATATTGAAATTTTCAAAATCTATTTGCATATTTAAAAAGAGCGCAAAAAACTGAATTAAAAATTGCGCTTTAAATTTTTGTGAAAATAATTTAACCATTCAAATTTTGAACCTAAAGTGAAGTTTTTAAGAACTTAAAGACTAAAAAGTGGTTATTATTAACTTTTAATAATAAATTATTAAAACTATTGAATCCATAGACATTTTAAAATTACTGAATAATTATTAACTATGTTGGTTTCCCTTTTTTTAGCTGTAGATCAATCCATTTTGTATTTTCCAGGTCCCTACGTGTCATTTTTGAACAGTTATTTAAACGCCCTGTGTGCTTGTATTAAAAATTGGTATTGTGTTATGTTTTTTTTTATGTTTTAGTAAAAGAATTGAGAAAAATTAAGTCGATTTCATTGCAGCTAAAATAATTTCATTGATTTAAAATATAATAATTTAACATAACTATTATACTAAAATAAAAAGATACAAACTATAACAATTGCTCAAAATGTCCTCCATTTTAATTATTTTAATTTATTATCTTGGATTTGTTAAATTTCTTCTCAATTTTTAATACATGCATACAGGGCGATTAAAAAACTGTTCAAAAATGACAGGTGGGGACCTGGAAAATACAAACTGGATTGATCTACAGCTATAAAAAGGAAATCAACGTAGTTAATAATTATTTAGTAATTTTAAAATGAGGATGGATTAAACAATTTTAATAATTTATTATTTTTTTAGTCTCTAAGTTCTTAAAACCTTCACTTTAAGATTGAAGTCCCAATATCCTCGACAAACTATAACGCAAGATATCGCCATTCCATTGCGCCATAAAATTAAATTGTATGCAACCAACATCACATCATCGTTCATTCATGAATGTCAAATTCTGTCTATCGAATCAGTTGAAAATGCGACGTTGTCGATTGTTGTTGCGAAATAATTGCTAGTTTTTGGGGAAATAATCAGATAATATTATAATAGCTATATTATTGTGTAAAGTGTGTCGTAGTTTCCCATTTATGTGAAAACCATGTTGTATTTGTTGACCCGGAAAGAGTCATTGAGATGATTGAAAAAGATGAAAAGTTTTGGAATGAGATGATGCTTTCCAGACTAAGTTGCTTTTACCGGAAAAGAATTCTTCAAGAATTGGTGAGAAGGAGAATTCCCAGACGAATTAAATACTATGATCCTCCATTAGCAAACAATAAAGAAAACAACAAGAAGAAAAAAAAAAGAAGTAAATTGATGACACATTACATGTTCCTCAATTCGGTCACAAATTTTCAAGAAATCAATTATCTTTTAGATAGTAAATTGCACAAAAAAATAGACGAGGTATGAGGACCAGGTTAAATTGTAATACATCGGTTTAGAACAACTTAAGCAAAGCCGATGTATTCGCCCTGGGGGTGGATGGCAGTCAGTAATTATGACGAGGAATTTCTCATATGGTGGCTCATATTCTATGGCTGGCTTGCTTATACTCATTTTTGAATTTCGACATATTTTGTGCCCAGACGGGTCTTTAAATTAATAAAGATTAATTTGTACAATATCAAGTAGTTTTATTCTAATCCGTCCAAAAGTTTTCGGGAAAATTGGGGACACACATACATACCTACACGTAAGCAAGATGTTCTTTATGTCAATAAAAGCATTCAATGAAGTTACATTCTAAAACGTTCAGTAGTTTTGAAAAAAAAAACGCAGACATAATTAAATCCATGTAAAAAAAGCTCCAATGCCGAAAACTCCCACACATCAATTTTGAATCGAGTCGAACAGTAATCACAAAACTCATCGCCGGCTTGGAACCACCATCTTAAATTTACGAATTCTAACAAATGGTTCATAATCTCGGACTTCAAAAACACCCACATACCAATTTTCAATGGAATCGGACAACTAAAAGTTTTTTAAATTTCAACTCAATCTGTTAAATAATAACACAAAAAAAAGAATAATTAATTTTTACTTTAACACACTATATATCAGTAGAAGATAAAAGCAAAATATTAAAATTTTGAGGTCCCGAACTTATGGTTAAAATATTTATAATTGTTAGATTGTATCAAATTGTATCAAAATTGAGTTGCAAACACAATGTCTAAAAATAAACAAGTTATATAAAAATTAATGGAGATTTGGCAACGCCTGGAATCAAAATTATGTGACGATATTCATTTATTACTACTTTGCCTTCAATGTTCATTCATATTTTAGGTTATTTTAAAATCGCCCTCTTGCAATAGAAAGCTGAACTAAGAAGGCTAAAAATCGTAAACCCATACACAGTTTTACTTTGTCATGATTATCTTGAAAATTGGATAATTTCTTTCCAACTTTTTTGGTTTTATGCTTTCTACATAATGTCACTGATGTCATTAGGTAATTCATGATCCAGAATAAATTCCAGAATATAAAATTTGATAACCTCAAACTTGATCAATTTTGAGAATTTTTTTCAGAATACTCATCCAGTTTTGGGAGATGCCATGGCTCAAATGGCATTAATTGATCATCCATCCATCTCTGTACCAAATTTGAATTTACTTACTCCAGCCGTTTCTTCACTACTTATGACAAGGCGAGTCGCTGATTACGGTTGAAAATTATTCATTGCGACTCCCATCTTAAGTTCAAACTTTAAGTAGTTAAATTATCTGCGCAATAATTTAAAGCGCACTTTTTCATTTAGTTTTTTGCGCTCTCTTCAAATATGCAAATAGATTTTGAAAATTTCAATATACAGGGTGTTGTTTCAAGATCACAATTTGCTTTCTATTTTTTTGTTAATCCGGACCTGGATTTTTCTTGTTATTAGTAACTGGATCATTTGGTCTCTGAATAAGAAACATGTGTACCAAATATCAAAGAAATGTATGGCCCCAGGAATAAATTAGCAAAATCGATAAAACACCCTGTATCTCGGATACAAAGGCCGACAGAGCCAATAAATGTGGTATATCTAGAACCGCCTCGGTGACCTGTATTCGCGTTTTAAGTATTTCCGTCTCCCAATGAAACACCCTGTATAAAAATTCGCGTTAAAAAAATGTAATAACTTTTGATTGAAGGTTTGTTGTTTTTTCCTCAGCTAGAAACCTGTCCAAGGAAACAAATTTAATGATGGTCCCAAAAGTGTCTGACAACATGTAGGTTATAAGTCCCTACAGGTTGTACAGGGTATTTAAAAAATTATGACCATTTTTTTTTTGAGAAAATAGTAATGTGTTCAACGTCCTGTACAGTTCAAATTTATTAAAAGCAAAATTATTTTTTACAGTCATAGGTTTTTGATCAACTTTAAAATTTATAAAAATGATTGATGTAATATTCGTTTACAGGTTGGGTCTAAACGTAAATACATTATTTATCTGTTTTTTTTTTTAATGTATCACCCTGTATTTTATATTATTATAGGAAAGTGCTATTTCAATACTTTCATTTTATGTCAGGTATTTCTCGTATTTCTTCTATTTCCCATTTTCGTATCTTCCAATCCTAACCTAATGTCACACTTAAAAATCTAGGAAAAATATCAAAGCTTGCCTTAAAACTTAACCAAATTATTATTTGTCAAATTCAAATTTATTTCTCAATTGTTAAAAGCGCTACTAACGGCCCCACGTTGGGAGCGATTTAAATTGGTTTTTGGTGCCTTCAATTTTAGAAAGCCCCACGTTATGAAGACATTTAAATTGGTATGTTCTTTTAACACCAACATAAAAAAAAATTACCAATTTAGCTATAAATTTTCAAATTTCTGAAAATAAAACTCAATCTCAGGGTAAGTTCAATTTAAATCATTCAATTAAAAAAAAATATACAATCAATATCAATTCTATTTTTTCTCCTGAATTCGAATCCGAAATCCAAACGTGGCGCTCTCAAGTAGTTGTTATTGTTATTGAAAAATCATAAATTTCTTACTAATTATTATCAAAACACTACAAATGCTTTTATTTACTTATTTTCAGTACTTTGTAGCGGAAAAAACTACTATTTTTCAAAAAATTCACTCTAATTTGAATTTTAGACAAATCACTAAAGTTGGGTTAATCATCTGCTATTTTTTATTTATATAATGTTGGCAAATGTGACTACGTGATTATTCGTTTATAGATGATACTTTGAGGGTAATGCAGCTGTGACCTGAGTATATAATAAATGTTAGGTTAAAATTTGGCTTAGCGGATATCAGTTATGGGAAACTGTTGTCATGGTAACCTGTAAACAAAAATCCTAGTCCAAATTTGCAAAAATGTTGTTACGAAATTAGAAACTTTACTGGAAGTCTGTTATGGAAAAAAATGAACATTACGATTTTGGGCCATTAGTCGAATCAAATGGCACCACTTTTGTTTTACGAAAATGCGCTGTTGCCAAGTTATAGACGATATTTATTATTGAGAGATTTATGGAAATTTTATTAAGAACATATTAATATAAATCTGCATTTTCATTAACTGGTATAGTTTGAAATATTTGAAAATGCGCTGTTGCCAAGGTGATCACTTCGGATTAGTGAAAATCTGATATGAGGATGGTTCAAAGTCAATTCTGTACTATTCAATGCGAGTCTCGTTATAGTATTGAAAATTTGGGGAAATGCACTGTTGCCAAGTTTTGGGCGCTGGATATTATCGGAAATCGCCCCAAAGGATGGTTTTTGTCGAGAAATGGAACGATTTCGATTTGGGCACTTAATTTAAACCCTTTTTCTATAAAATAAAACATATTTAAATTTCTGTCTTTAAAAATTAAAAGATGTGGTCTGAAACCGTCTAATCCATTTTTAAACTTTGGAGACCCGTATTTCAAAGTGTTAACTTTATGGTAAAAGTGACATACATTGTCATTTTTAGAATCTATCTATTAAAATTTTACTTAAAAAATTTGGGTTTCAATTAAAAAAAAAAAATTGGATGACTATAGATCCGCCAGTTTTTCTGCACTTACTAAAATGAATTCATCGTTTCCATCAATTAATTATGATCTGATCATTGATTGATTCATTGCTATAGAGTAATCTGAAAAAATACATCGATAACACAAGACACGCGAGCGAAGCGAGCGCGTCCGGCCGACATTTATGTTACTACCTTGTCCACTATTTAAATTTGACACCATGGTGGATAAGGTAGCAACATCAGGTTACTTACTACCTTGTCCACTTTCTAAGTTTGGCAACAAGGTGGATAAGTGGATAAGGCAGTAATATCAGGTTACTTACTACCTTGTCCACTATTTGAATCATGTTACTACTGTGTCCAATATTTTGTCAAATTTAAATAGTGGACAAGGTAATAAGTAACCTGATCTTACTGCCTTAGAAACCATGTTATCAAATTTAAGTAGTGGACAAGGTAGGAACATTATTGCGCGTGGATCTGGGTAATGTCGGCCGAACGCGCAATAATGTTTCTACCTTGTCCAATATTTTGTCAAATTTAAATAGTAAAAACAAACAGGTAATCTCTAAAAAAATACGAACGCCAATTCAACTAGTGTTCAATCAGACCTTCAAATCGTAATATTTCATTTGTTGGTATTACTGCAGTGAAGGAAATACGTCATCGATGACGTGCATTAGATTTTTAATGTATGAACTTTATGTATGTATGTGTAGACATTCCGTTCCGGCACGAGGAGGTCGCAATTTTTGTCCAATCGACACCAAATTTGGAACAAAAATTCTTTGGGGTAGAAATTCGTTGAATATGAAAATATCAAAAAAGGTTATCAGACTTTTTTTATGCTCTGATTATTATAAAATTAATTTGTCTGAAATATTTTTTCATCCGACCCACGGGATTATAACTGGAGGGGGTTAAAATTTCAAAACAATTATATCTCCGCCATTTTCAAAAATATTGAAACAGGACATAAGATTTTTTTATGTTCTAATTGCTATAAAATTAATTTGTCTGAAACTTTTTTCCATCCGACCTAAGGCGATGGAACTAGAGGGGGTTGAAATTTCAAAAAATTCATATCACCAAAATTTTTGAAAATATTGAAATAGGTTATTAAACTTTTTTCATGATCTAATTATTATAAAATTTATTCGTTTGAAACTTTTTTCGATCTGATCATATCATGGGGTGGGGAAGGATGAAAGTCTCAAATTTACATCTACCTCGCCCTGTGGACCCTACGGACAGGAATTTTTTTATAATAAAATTACTTAATTAAATATTTGAATTTTAATCATTTGTAAGTAGGCCATGAAATATTTGTCAAAACTTACATTTGTCTTATTATTTTGCTAAATCATCAGTGTTGCACATTTTTTGGTGTTATAAAAAAACATATTTTAAAGATGCACTTTATTCAAAATGAAATGGTAGAGAGGATCTGGATATCCGAGAATACAATAAAAATGTGTTACCATTCACAAGAGTTTAAACTGAATGGTTCCCTAAAGGGCGACAGCCTACTAAAGTTAGCTTTCAAAACTGATGGATCGGTTTAACCGCAATGGTTCAGTTACCTATGAAAAGCATGAAAGGACAAAAATTTTTGTGACAGAGGAAAACGAAATGAATGTGTTGCTGGCATTTACCAAAAACCCACATACAAGTGAAAGAAGTATTTTACTAGAATAAGTCTTAATTTATTAATGGGTGAAAAACATTCTCCTGGTATAAAGAGTGGCCTAAATAATAATTGACAAAGAGAAGAAATTGAAAATATAAACATTTTATTTTAACAACTTAATAACTGTGATTAGATATATATTTTTGTAATCTTTATTCATTTATTTTTCTTTTTGAAAATAAGAGGTCCGAGATGACACACCTGAAAATAATCAAAAGACACATATGAGCATTTATTATAATATTTATTCAGATCGTAATCAAATATAATTTAAACGTGCGTAGATATCGTTTTCTCCTTTTTAGGGTTCCGTACCCCAAAGGGTCGAAACGGAACCCCATTGCTCTCACTCGCGTGTCTGTCCGTCCGTCTGTCACACCGGTCTAGCAGCTAAACCGTTCGAGCTAGAGTCTTCAAATTTTCACAGTATATGCATGTAGTTCACCCAAAGCCATTTAAATTATAAAAAATATTTTTAAATCTTTCCGGGGGGGGGGGCTCCCTTACAGCTAAAAAAATTATTTATTAGTAAAATATCAATTCAATTAATCAATATTAATCAATATACACTGAGAGGAAGAATCACACAATAGTGTTTTTCATTATTTCAATACCAAGAACATTAGGGGCAGAATCTCGCAAAATATCCTTCTACCAGCACTAGGGCAGAATCAAGCAAAGTGGAACATCTGCTGAAAACTAAAGGCAGAATGACGCAGAGTACTCCGTTCCTACACTGAGGGGCAGATTCAAGCAACAGTGTGACTAATCATTTAAATACCAAGGATATTAGGGGCAGAATCACATAAAATATCCCTCTATCAGCACTAGAGACAAAGTACTTCACAAATAGAACATCCACTAAGTAATAAGGGCAGAATCACGCAGACTACTCCGTTCCAATAATATTTAAACAATAAATATTAATATATCCGCACTGAGGGGCAGAATCACGCAACAGTGGTTCAGTAAACAATAAAATATTAAACAATTCACATAACTGTATCAATTTCATAAGTACGGGAATATTAACATTATTTTTATCGTTATGTCGAAGTTAAGATCCATCATTTCTTTATATTACCATAAAAAAATACTAATAAAATTGTCATAAATACATAATAATACAATTATCATAAATAAATCATAAAAATATTGCCCAGTGAAAATACCAAAATTCAATTAGCGAACACACGCAAAAAGAGATACCCTTGTTTTTTTGATATTTATCTATTCAGACGAGACTCAAGCAGTGTTGCCAGAGTGATACTTCAGTACCACATGTGGTACTCTTGATCGTCAAACAGTACGATGGTACTCCTTTGATAAATGTGGTACCTAAATTAGTTTCAATGAAAAATATCGACTTTTTTTATCGATTTTTTCCAACAAAAAATCAAAATATGACTATAAAAAGAGAGAGAAGCAAGCTTCCAAAAATTTGTACTGGAATTCTCTCCTGTTAGGTTATGGCGTTTTCCATTGGCAAAACAATGGTGCACTGAAACTGAACTGAGTGCAAAATGTGTATTCCATCCACACGAATATTTCATATTCCATTGGAAAACTAGTGCAAGCAAAGTTGCACTGAGTTCAGTTTTTTCCGCACCTGCTCAGCTGTGCAGTATAGTGCAAAATGGAAAAAGGCGACGAATGATGAGCGATGTTATTTGGAAAAAGCAGCTTATTTTTTATTATCATCATCTTTTTTGGATAATAATACTGATTTAGACATTTTAGAAGATCAGTCATCTGTACCAAAAATTACGTTAATAATGTAGTAAATGAAATCAGGTGAGAAAATGTGATTGGCTTCAAAATTAAATCTTTGATTAGTTCATTTTAGTTTAATAGAAATTGCTGATATGCTAATTAAAAAATTTGAAAATTCCAACTTCACTGCACATGACAAATGACAGCTTTTCCGTGTTTTGGTGGCCATGAACTAAGGGCAAAATTTCATTGCACTCGTCAGGGCACCTAAGAACTCGATGCAAAGCTAGTGCATGTTAATGGAAAACGCTATTGTATTCTCTATGGTTGTCCACTGTGGCCACGAAATAAATCACGCATCACCTCTGCCTCTAGACGTTGATCTTGAAACTGAATAAACTGAAAGTTCTCTATCTCTCTTAAGTTATTTGACGTTTGCTTCTATTCGGCGCACACTCAACAACCAATCATTCTTCTGCATCTTGGGCAGCTTATTCGGCCTATAGCAAATATATATCGAAGTGTTTTTTGCTTCTTATTTGGGGGGGGGGGGATTGCGACTGAGTGGTATGGTCCAGGAGTTCGTAGTTGTTCCACGACTGATGAGTTATCAAGGGCTTATAATCGCAGTCATCAGTCATGTCGAGAGTAACATAATCCATATTCAAAGAATATAATCCATGTTCAAGGAACATAATCTAGATTCTAAGGAAGTTATAAAATAAAACACAATTTTTGTTAACTAAAAATAAGTAACGCTGCGTGGATAAATTTCACTCGAATATTATCCAGAAAGTACTAAATAATTCATATTTCTTTTATGATTAATAATATTAATCTTTCAGTTCATACTAATGTCTATTATTGTATATTTTAAAATCTGAAAATAGATTTAAACACAACACAAGAGTCATTCCGTCTTTCTCTCAGACTTTTTTCTGTCTACTTGAAAAATACCGTTAACGACAAAAAATATAGATTTTGAATTCAAGGCCATTTAGAGACCACGTCTCATGTCTCCTACCAATAAAAAACCAGCCACCCTCCTCTCCGCTAAAACTCAGAGGAGAATCAACCTCTCACTTACCGACTGTAACCAGATGCAGTCGCATTCAATAGAGCAAAAAAGTTTCTTCAAATAATTTAAATGATGCGTAATTAACCACACCCAAAAAGTTTCTGAGTTTTCATAACAAGAAAAAATGTAAATAGTTTTTTACAGTGAGTGAAGTAATGATTAATATTTGATTTCGGTTTCATAATTTAAAGTAATGTGTCGCTTTATGATTTTTCTGTTCATGTTCGTACTTGGAACTAATGGAATAAAAATTACATGCCTATTTCAAATACTGTTTTTATTTTGGTTTAACTCCTATCTAAAGAGTTTGGTCCTTCGATGTCTTCAAGAAAATCTAAGAATTAAAAATAATGCTCGCAGTCTAGTGTTCTTTCAACATTTATGAATACTAACATTCGTAAATCGTTCACTGCGTCTATCAGCCAATAATGAAGTGACCACAAAGGTCCCGCGTATTATCTATCAGCCACTGTTCAACATCGAAAAGGCCCCCTCTGTGACGTCACGACATAATATTAAAAAGTGGTACACTGGGACAAAATTTAGTATATTTTTATAGATTATTGGGTACTGAAAATTTTTCCCACCTGGACTCAAGGGTCTGCTGTCCACTTGAAACTTAAAACAGCTATGGTTGCATATTTGGGAATTCCTGTGTGTGTGTTTTAGATATTCAAGATTCGAGATGAAATAAACATTTATACTAAAAAGAAAAATGCATTCATAAACTGGATAAATTTCACTGACAAATTATCCAGAATGTACAATCCTATCCATATGTTCTTAAAATCGCATCAATATAATAAATATTTATTACCATATCCAAGTTCTTTATTATTTTGCAACAAAGTTTTCTTAACAGCTAATACTTTTCTGCATATCATATCTTGCATATCATACGTCATCATGTTCCTAGAAACATCCAACATTCTTTCACAATAATCGCTGTCTTCCTTTTTACTCATTCCTCTCTGTCTCTCTCATACGAGACGAGAAATATTATCTTAATATTTCATTCCATATTTGCAAGGTGAGTTAAAACGAACGTTACACAAAAGCACGCCACGAATAACATTTAATAACATTTTCTTGCTGTCGTCATATTTGTTTATGTTCCTTCAACACGGATTTTTTAGAATCGGTTCATTATAAACACTTTCTAATATTTCAATTAGTTACATATTTAAAAGTGAGTGATAACAGTTCATTTGATCATAGTAAAAATAATGTACGTGTTTTTGTTTATATTATACTAGCTACTAGCTGAATACCCGTGCTTTTCTTGTTTTTCCTATTTTCTCCTGTTTTTTCCTATTTTTTCCTATTTGTCCTGTTTTTTCCTATTGTTTCCTATTTTTTTCCTATTTTTTCCTATTTTCACCATTTGTCCTTATTTTTCAGTATTGTTTCGAATTTATTCCTATTTTCCCTTATTTTTCCTCATTTTTTTATAACTTTCAGTATTCTACTCTATTTTTCTCTAATTTATTTATTTTTCCTATTTCTTCCTATTTTTTTCGGTTTTCATTATTTTTTTCTGCTTTTCCTATTTGTCCATATTTATTGCTGCTTTTATTTATTTTTGCCCATTTTTACTATTTTTTCTTATTTTCCCCTATTTTTCAGTATTTCCCATATGTTTTCCTATTTTTACAGAATTTGCTCTATTTATACCTAATTTGCGTATTTTCTTTTTCTGATTTTTTCCTATTTTTCCGTTTTTTCCCATTTTTTTCTATTTTTTCTATTTTCCCAATTTTAGTGGTGTTCAATATTTTTTCTTCTTTTCCCTATAATTTTCTGTTTTCCATGTTTCCATTTTTTTCTGCTATTTGCGACGACACTTCGGTCGTTACGGGTCACTTTGGCGCCTTGGTCCAGGTTTCGGATTGCCTCGGGCGCCACCTTCCGTTTAGAGTGTGAAGGCCACTGCACGGGCAGCGTCAGTGGAGAAAGAAATACTCCAGGGGTCGTTATGGTATCGACCAAAATCACTGGCGGCCAGAAGGGCGGTCTTTACTTGCCCTACTTGGTTGAGTAACCTGGGTATTAGCTGCTAGGATGTTAAAACACAAACAAATAATAATAAATAAAACTTTTATTTATTACCCATAAAATCCGGCGGAGAAAAGGTGTGTAACGGACGATTGGCTTGGCGGCGTGGTGTAGACGGACTGACGGTTCTAGACTCCGGTACAACTTGAACTTGGCTTCAGCTTGACCTGTCTCTAAAGGTCGACGGACTGCACTGCTGTTCCAATTGGGACGGCCACAGCAAGTCTGGCTTCTCGCTGCCTCTGCAGCTGCCGACAACGGTTTGAATTGCCCTACTCGATACGAACTTCGGCGTCTAAGAAGCAGAGACGAGAGTGTCTCCATCTGCCTGGCGACCTTTCAACTGGTACGACTGGTCTTTTATTCACAATTTTAATTTAATTTTACTCCAGTGCCGTGCGCGATTTAATTTATATATTTTAAATAATACGGAAAAAAGTAACTTTGTTACATATTTTTGCATTATATTCCGCTATTTTTTTACTATTTGTCCCTATTTGTACTTATTTTTCTCTATCATGCCCTATTTCATCTAAATTTTCCCTAATTTTCCATATTTTCACTTACTTTTTTCCATTTTTAACTATTTTCCCCATTTTTCGCTGTTACCCAATTGTTCCTATTTTTTCCAGTTTTTCCCAATTTTTCCCAGTGCTTCATATTTTTAGTTTTTTTCATTATTTTGTTGTATTTTTTCCCATTTATCCCAATTATTTTCCATTTTCTTATTTCCCTATTACTTTCTCGACTTACCTCAGAGAAGGAAGAGTATTGTGAACGAGCTAAAAATTTTCGAGATAAAGTTGGAAATATCCATTTTGAGGTCAACTGAGATGATGAAGATCATTTCCAGATAGAAGTCTGTCTGCCTATCTTTCTGTCTGTCTGTCTGTCTGTCTGTCTGTCTGTCTGTCTGTCTGTCTGTCTGCATGTCTGTCTGTCTGCCTGTCTGTCTGTATGTGTGTATTCTTCCACGATAGAACCACAGGTTTCATCCGATTGAGCTGAAATTTGGTACATGGGTTTGGGTTGTCTGTCGGAAAAACCCATTAGTTTTTGTATCTGCCAGACCGAAGTGCCACTATCAAAAAATAACAGATGCGATATGTCACTGAATTTGACTTGCAATATGTCATTTGAAAGCCCTTGAAAAACTC
The DNA here is from genome assembly GCA_963243735.1 of Neocrepidodera transversa. Lineage (NCBI taxonomy): Eukaryota > Metazoa > Arthropoda > Insecta > Coleoptera > Chrysomelidae > Neocrepidodera > Neocrepidodera transversa. Next base: position 25,394,928 of record OY725344.1, on the reverse strand, counting down.
TATTCAGAACAGTCAAAAATATTTCTCCAACTGTCACCTGTCAAAAATAAAAAAAATTCAAAATTTGAAATTTTAACATTAAATATCTGAAAAAGTATTGGTATATACTCGTCGGGAAAGTTTTGGATAGACACAACCGATTTTGTTTCTCTATTTTCCTTATTTTTTCCTATTTTTTCGAATTTTTTGTATTTTTACAAAATGGCCCCATTTTTCAATTATTTTCAAAATTATCCCCTTTTTCCCTACTTCCTCTATTTTTCTCTATTTTTTCATGTTTATACTTATTTCCCTATTTTTCTCCATTGTTTTTAAATTTTTCTATTTTTCCCAATTTATTCCTATTTCCCTTAATGTTTCTCCATTTGTCTTCGTATGCTTCCATTTTTATCCTGGTTTTCATTGTTTTTTTTTCTTTTTTTTGTGGTTTTTCATGTTTTTTCCTATTTTGCTCTGTTTTTTTCAATCGCTATTTTTTTCCTATTTTCCTCTATTTTACCTAATTTTTTGTCTTTCCCTATTTTTCCCTATGTTCCCTACTTTCTCCTATTTTCCCTATATTTTCAAATTTTCTCCATTTTTCTATATTTGTCCCTATTTGTACATGTTTTTCTTTATTATTATTTCCTATTTCCCATTTTTTCCTTATTATTATTACCTATTTATTATAGTTTTTCTTCATTTCCAATGTTTTTTCAAATTTTTTTCTATTTTTCGCTATTTTTCCCTACTTGCTATATTTATCCTATTTTCCTTATTTTACCCTATTTTTTCCTATTCTTATCTCTTTTTCCCTACCCTCTCGGGTAAGATCGTCAACATATACTTATTCTATGTAAGCCACCGTTTTTCGCCATATTCTACCATACTGCCAAAATTTCAACTCTCTGGATTAAGTAGATTTTGCTGTGCGTTGATTCTATGTCAGTCAGTCAGTCAATCAGGACTTCGCCAATTATATTACAGATTTAACAGCTTAAACGCTGTTTCGCCCTTCGATAATTAGTCGATGATGTTAACACGTCGACTGCCATAGTAATATTTCCAAATATTTATAGATTCTTTATCATATTTGTTCAGTTTCTAAAAACAAAATGCATTAATACGACATTCATTTGCATCAGGAATTAACTGATGATAATTTTATACGAAGTGAATGAACCCAACAAAAAATTTATCAACAGAGAGACTTTTTTGACAACATACTATTTGTAGATAAAAGATGGAACTATCAACAGTCAGAATTTTCACTATTACTCCACAACCAATCCATGACAAATGGTCAAATAAGATGTTCATTAAATGTGTGGGGATGTATTATTGGCAACTGTGTCGTAGAGATTTATTTTATTGAAGAACATCTAAATAGTGAGATGTAGTTAGATTTTTTGGTAAATAATTTATCCATATTATTATAAATGTTCCACTTTAAATACGTCATCAGATGTGGTTCTTGCATGACGGTTCTCCTGATGGATAGGAAAAAGTGGACCTATACAGTGGACACCGAGATCGCCAGATTAAAAAAAGAGATCTAGTTTTATGGGGTTATACCATAGATATCATATTATGTATACTTACTCTAGATCGATAATACCCTACATGTATCAGTTAAAAACTGATGCCCAATAGCAATTTTTTTCAGGAATGCGCATGCTCACGATTATTCTCATTGGGCCACAGTGTAGTCAAAATTAAAAAATATTCTTTTTTCCAACTGAGGTTATGCGTAGGATTAAATTAACATTGATGCGAAATGTATTCGAAATCGAGTTGAATTTCGTGGATCTTGCAACAGTGCTAAAAATCAGTATTGACAGTTTTTAAGGAAGTTGTTATCGCCAGAGACGGTTTGGTTTTGATTTTGCATTTTGAAGTTTATTGAAATTGGAATGTTTACAACCAGTTGAGTGTTGTCGGATCGTGATTAAATATAAAAGTGTAGATACAAAGTGGAATTTGACTGTTAAAATTAAAATTTTATTCTTCAATTATATATTGATTAACTTAACCTAACCTGATTAATCTTTGAATCACACTGAAACTTACCCTATCCGTAATGAACATAGTACTGATCATGCGCATTTGAAATAATCTTGCACTTTCGGCATTACTTTTGTTCTAGTGAATTGGCATTCTAGAGTCAGTATATATAGTATAATTTCTATGGGTTACATCAAGAATGAAGTTTATAAAATACCTGCAACGACGCGGAAAGAATTAGAAATGCATTTCCAACTGTTACTTTCCAAATGCTTGTTAATGTAAGTAGGCCCCTTAAAACGCACCCTTTTTTTGACTGCTCGTTATAAAATTATAGTTAACGAGAACCGTACTAAAGATTAGAAATAGTAAGATAGGACAGTTAGACAAGGCGAATAAAATGTGAGAGAGAGAGAGAATTTCCTGGAAAGTACTCCGAAATCACTCCGAAAATATCGAGATATAACCCGGCGCCGTCAGTACAGTATGATTGATGTATTCCTAGATACAGTAAATGTATTCATCTACGTTTATTATTGCTATAGTTTCTTTCATGTTAAAGAAATTATTTCCAATTTAAAATTTCATGTATAGAGAGTTAATTTATGGTTGATAACCACTGTGACCAAGGGGTCCATTTAATTTTAAAATTTAAGACCAAATGATCGGTGGGATTACGGAACCCGGTTGACAAAATTGACCGTTAAGACCAAGTGTTCAATATCAGGGTTGCCAGGTATAAACAGGTTTTCCCAGTAATTATCTGGAAACTACCATAGCCTCTTTTAAACGATAATTTTTAAAGCGTTACAAAAATCTTTAATTCTGCTTTGTTAAGGTCCTGTTACGATTTTTTTTATGCCACCCTGTATTTTTATTGTTCCTCTACTCAATATATTTTAATTTCAGAATCGCTTAATATCCCCTTCGTATTTCCTCGGGTCATGTCCCTCTCTTCTCTTGGTATTCCTATAAATGTCCTTCCCATGTTAATATTATTTTCTTTTCCTCTTCAGTCAAAATAATTGACATTTATATCATTTGTGTCGCTTACTGAAGATTTTCTTCTCGCACTCGTTTTATAGGGTAAGTTTTTATTATATTATATTATATTGTCACTAAAATTCCTTGTTATCATTATTAATTATTTCGACGCTTTAACTTTTATTTACTGTTATTTTTAATTCTCTTTTATGCCGGAATATATTGTTTTTATATTTACTTAAAAGTTCATATCCTATCTTTTATAATATTATAAATTATCTGATGTCTGTGTCTCGGTTGCAAAAAGAAAATCTATTTTTAATTTGTTTTTACAGATTGCCTTAAAATTTAATTCCGAGTTTAATTCAGTTTGGTAATTTTTATATATCATATTTTGATCTAAAAATTCATTTTTCTTTCCGGACTACAAGTTTTTTTTCTGGACAGAACCGTTTTCTTTCCTTTGGATTACAAGTTTCGTCTTTGGACTCCAAGAATTTTGCTGAACATGTTCTTGGAACAAGCAACGGATCAACCCTAGAAAAATTTCAAGAATAAAGAAAAAGTCTCTTGGATTGTTAAATTTTTGTTTCATTTTTTCTTTGTAAAATAAACAAATATAACGTTTGAGTTTAATTTCCTTAAACGCAAGAAAAAAGAAAGGACGAATTTTGAAATATATCATAGTTTTTTTGTCAATTGTTTCTAATTACATCAAAAAATTAATTAGACTGGAGTCCAAATTTTTTTTTATTTAATATTTTACTTCTGATATATTTCAAATTCGCTTCAATTTTTAATTTCAAAATCTTGCAGCTGTGATTCATAAACAATTTTTCGCAAGCAACCTTATACCATTGTGTTCGCAATAAAATTATCTTATATTGATATATAATTTTTTAAGCAAGCAGATGAGTACAAAGGACCCCGCACTAATCTTATGAGAAAAGGCTTATTGTGAGAATATTTTGAAATAGAAATCGAAAGTATTAAGCCTAAAGAATATGCTAACGTAGGGTTGCTTACCTTTTTTTGTTCAATTTAAAATTTCATGTGTAAAGAGTTACTTTATTGTTGATAATCACTGTGAAAAAGGGGGCCAAATAAATTTAAAACTTAAGAACAAATGACCGGTGGGATGACGAAACCCCGTTGACAAAATTGACCGCTAAGACCAAGTGATCAGTACCATGGTTACCAGGTATAAACAGGTGAGTCGATACTAGAAAGGACCCCGCACTAATCTTATGAGAAATGGCTTATTGTGAGATTATTTTGAAATTCACATGTGTTATAGAGGTCGATATCCTGAGTAAAAAATACCATTGCCTCAACTTTCTATCATCAACCGTTTAGATAATACAGGGTGTTGAATGTGAACTTTTTGTTATTGGACTCAAATCTATGTACGCCTCTCCTATAGTGTCCAATTATAGATATCAAAATGTATTCTCTTTAATATCTGGTATTTATTTTTTTAAAACTATCATTTTCTTGTATACAGAGTGCTAAAATATATTTTGTCTAACTTAAAAATGAAATTTCAAAGAACGTGTCGTCAATTTTTTTTTAATTTTTTTTATGAATTGTATAAAAGACCGTCGTTTTTCAGATTGTGTAGAAAAAATATCTTTTCTTGATACAGGGTGGTCAACTTTGAGAAAAGTATTTTGTCACATATCTATTTTAGTTCTTCTTCCAAAATGACTAAAGTTTTCAATTTTACTCATATACAAAATAACAAATACATTGCCAATATACAGAGTGTTTTTTATTTGGCATTAAAAATAATAACATTTGTTTAATTGTTCAGCTCATTTTTCAACACTTCTAAAATTAGGGTGCACCCCTTTATTTATGTATTTACGGAATATTTTTGTTATTATCACACAATTACAATAAAATACACGTATTCTTTAAACTTATTTTGAACATAGAATTTTTCATTTTAGATTCGTTTGTTTTCTATACCTTTACCTATCAACATTTAAATATTCAAAATTAAATGAAACAAGAATCAAGTGCAGCCAGAGCTAACTCTGTCCCCAGACCAGTTTCGAAGATCTATCTGAATCATAAATAGTAAAAAAAAATAAAAAGTGTTTATTATTATTAACAAAAAACAACTCGAAACACTGTTCAATCTCAGCCATCATAAGACAGGTCTTCGGGCTATCAAAAGTACACGTAAACTAAGAAAAATCAAAATAAAATATTATTCGTACATATACAAGTATCTAGATTAAACATCCAAAACAACTTATTTATAGTACTTCGATGTTGATCTGAGGTGGCCGATCATTTGCGTCCGAAATAAAGTTCAACAATGTATTTCCACGAAAATGGATATCTTGCTAATGTCGAGCATAACCAAAGAACCATCAGATACTGACTACGTGACCACACGATCCCAATTTTCTTGCACCTCATTTGGAAGTACAATAGTATCCAAACATAGAAATTTCATTATTTATTTGTATTTCATTGTTGTATGATATATAGCAGCATTCCTAAAACGCGACAATAAACGCACTCTCATAAAATCCGGTTCGTTTAAAAATAAGTCTAGTTGAAGTTCTTCGTCCTCTTCTCTTTGTAATTTGTCTTGGATATATCCAGGTGATAAACTGAACTGATAAATTCCGACCGTAATGTCTTATAAGTTTTCTATGGTAAGACGTGAAAAATTCAATACCTTTTGACTATTCATCCTCTTCCATCTACCATCTCTACGATTAAGGTGCTCAGCTACAACCCGAGCTTAAACAACGTTAACCTCTTGAGCTTTTTGAAGCAATCGTCTGACTTCTTGTTCATTCGCTCCAACCATTTCGATGGGTTCAAGGTATTTGTTTATAATAGCTCCAGCGATCAAAAAGAAACTTTTAAGATGGTAAATGTAAGTACTCTCAATATTATTGTCAAAAAATTAAAAAATTGTTTTCAGATAGCCGTTGCGGGATTCAATAATCCACCTGGTCTTTGTAACCAATCGTGATTTGTTGGCCTCCTCGGTTGTTAATTGCGTTTGGCCACGAGGTAAATTAGCAGGCATTTCACAATTAATTCCAATCTTAGTTAAGAATATTATGTAAATACATAAATACAGGGGTGCACCCTAATTTTATCAGTGTTGAAAAATGAGCTGAACAATTAAACAAATGTTATTATTTTTAATGCCAAATAAAAAACACTCTGTATATTGGCAATGTATTTGTTATTTTGTATATGAGTAAAATTGAAAACTTTAGTCATTTTGGAAGAAGAACTAAAATAGATATGTGACAAAATACTTTTCTCAAAGTTGACCACCCTGTATCAAGAAAAGATATTTTTTCTACACAATCTGAAAAACGACGGTCTTTTATACAATTCATAAAAAAAATTAAAAAAAAATTGACGACACGTTCTTTGAAATTTCATTTTTAAGTTAGACAAAATATATTTTAGCACTCTGTATACAAGAAAATGATAGTTTTAAAAAAATAAATACCAGATATTAAAGAGAATACATTTTGATATCTATAATTGGACACTATAGGAGAGGCGTACATAGATTTGAGTCCAATAACAAAAAGTTCACATTCAACACCCTGTATTATCTAAACGGTTGATGATAGAAAGTTGAGGCAATGGTATTTTTTACTCAGGATATCGACCTCTATAACACATGTGAATTTCAAAATAATCTCACAATAAGCCATTTCTCATAAGATTAGTGCGGGGTCCTTTCTAGTATCGACTCACCTGTTTATACCTGGTAACCATGGTACTGATCACTTGGTCTTAGCGGTCAATTTTGTCAACGGGGTTTCGTCATCCCACCGGTCATTTGCTCTTAAGTTTCTTAAGTTTTAAATTTATTTGGACCCCTTTTTCACAGTGATTATCAACCATAAAGTAACTCTTTACACATGAAATTTTAAATTGAACAGAAAAAGGTAAGCAACCCAACGTTAGCATATTCTTTAGGCTTAATACTTTCGATTGATATTTAAATTGTCTGGTAAACAAGTTAGAGAAACAATAATAACAAATAATAATATTATTAATTAATCATACCCATGAACATATTTTTTTGGGCAACCTATTCGCGATACTTTTCCTTATATATTATATTTGATAAAGAATACTTTTCATCCGATAAACGAATGGGTGAAGAAGGCTTCTAATTCGGATCCTCTACTAATATAGCGGCAATGTCCTCTCTGCCGAATACGATTTCGCGATCCCAATTCTTAATTAAGTTTTCAGTATGTCTGATAGAATTCGACCAGACCTGAGGGGTTACAGTTTGTAGTGCTTCTCTCACTATATTCAAAACAACTCTCAATTGACTTGACGTTTCTATCAATATGTTGATTATAATATTCGTTCCAATTTCCCACATCTTGTCAATCGTATTAAATATACAGTGATAAGGAGACAGTCATAAAAGTTTATGTTTAGTAGAATACTTTTCAACACGTTCTGATCATTTTAAATTTCATGTTCATTGAGTCAGTTCTGAATTTCTGTTTTTTCCAACTACTGCTAGGAGTTTTGAATGATAATATTCTGTGCTAATATGCATAATCCAATACATCTATTGAAGGCTCTGTTAAATTTATAAACTTTAAAAAGTTTGCTTCATTCATATTTCCATGATAATCTTGGTTTTTATACTTTCATGAAAATACCAATTATGCTCAATCAACGAAACCATTCTCATTACCAACATGAAGAACTATGCACCTTTTTTCATCAACTTTAGTCAATTTGATACTCCGCTTGTCTTAATTTTTTCAAGAGCGACTTACTGTACCATTTTTAAAAATCCGGGTTTGATCTAAGAAAACTAATTCAGATAATGATTGCCCTTAATATTTTTATAAGACTATAAAGGCGCAAACAGACTATCGGCACATCACGTGAGGTCACGTGCTGTCACGAAGTCATGTTTTCATCGTGAAATTATAGCTTAGAAGCACACTGATGTTACGTTACATTCGTTAAAGATGGATTGTGCCAGCTCAAGTTCTTCGGAGTGGGAAGAAGAAGTAGAAGTAGTGGCTAGTTTTTTAGCTGTCGAAGACAGAAAATATTCTAACTGAGTAAGAGTACATAACATCAGTAAAAAGAGAGAAAAATTAGCAGAATTTCATCGATTAGTTCCCGAGCTATGAAAAGATCCCAAACGTTTCCATATGTATTTTCGAATGACCATGGAAGAATTTGATTATTTAAATCAGCTTATTAAAAATGACATTAAGAAAATGAATACCCAATTTCGTAGAGCTATAACCACTGAGAAGAGGATTCTCATATTCACCATGAACCACGTCGAAGAAACCTTAAACTAATAAAACGTGACCTCACTCTCGTCAAAAAATGTGTAATTTCAGAAATAAAATTTCGTGCTATCACGCGTAACATGAAGTGGGTGGGTGGGTGGCGTGATGTGACTTCAATGTGTTTCTGGACAAATAAAATAAACGACAGGATAGCGTACACACTTTTTGCGCGTAACGTGAGCCGCTGTGACAGCACGTGACCTCACGTGCGCCTTAAGAATTTAAATATCTTTAAAGTGACATCGGGTAGTTCCAATATTCCTTTACAAGGATCATCCTTTTTCCATCGAAATCCTTTACTAATGACCTTTTACATCTCGTAAACATTTAGTAACCGCCAGCTGGAAGTTGAAACAAAGAGGTCTGAGCTAACTGGCCGATGCGAGAGAAGAGGACAGTACATTACAGTTGCGTGCGACGAGACCACCAGATGAAAGAGAGCGCACATGTTATTTATTCGTGTAACAGAGAAGGATAGCGAAATATTAGTAAATACTGAGCATTATTTTGACTAGTTAATAACCTAAAATATTGAGAACATCTGTTTATTCACAATATATTTATAACTACTTGTCCTCTGCAAATGGAAAAATGTCTTCGGTTGTTCTGGTTTCAACCGTTCCGGTAAAATGTCTTCGGTTGTCCTGATTTCAAACTTTCCGGTCCTCGGCTATGACTCGAGTGGAGTCTGTTTTTCACAATTCTCTACTGAGGATATTTCAGCGGTTTGTCAAACACGCCCCTAAAAACCTTATCATACCAATGGTCTCCGGTGGATATATGAGATTTAATGACATCGATTTCAGGAACTCGACGACTAAGAAGATCAGGGACAACATGGTATTTACCTCGACGATGTATGATTTTAAAATCGAATTGTTGCAGCCTAATTGCCCAACGTGCTAACCTACCCGAAGGGTTCTTTAAATTCTGCAGCCAAACCAAAGAAGCATGATCCGTGATCACGCTGAAGGGTACTTCCTCCAAATACGGACGTGGCCTTTCAATCGACCACAAAAGAGCAAGACACTTACGCTCGGTTGTCGAGCAGTTACGTTCCTGATGACTTAGCGATCTGATCAGATAGCTGATTACTCGGTCTCCTTCGGGCGTACTCTGAATACGTACGGCCCCAATGCCATAACCAGAACTGTCACACTGTACAACAAAAGGCTGACTATAATTTGGACAATTTAAGATAGGAGCAGAAACAACACTTTTTCTCTGCTAATGGAAAAACGTCGTCGGTTGTCCTAGTCTCAACCTTTCCGGCCGTCGGCTACAACTCGAGTGGAGACAGATGTGGATCGAAATAAAGACAAAAAATCCAGGATATTCATGTTAACTTTGTGGGCGCCTGCTAAGTGAATATACCCCTCTGTAGATTCTACCCCAACCTAGCATAGATAGAAAATATAGAATAAAAGACAAACCTCAAAACATTCACATTTATTTGTCAGTTGTGAAATTTTTGACAGTAACCAAAAGAATATGTAAGATTATATGTCAATAACCAGACTTTTGCTAAATTTTAACTTGACTTTATTTACTTTATTATTCGCCGTATACCACTAAACCAAGCTTAAGGGTTAAGCTCCCTTAACGCTTCAGTTTTGTATGCACCGTGCCTGCAAACGTATTTAAGCTCGCTTAACTTTAAGCAGCGAAATTCGGAAAGGCTTATTTAGACATCATAACCTCACTTTTTTATTTTCTTTAAACAATCTAAATATTGAATTTCTTAAATAATGATGGAAATAGAAGATGAAATTATGCTGGAAGACGATTATGACATCTTAGATATCATTGATTTTGGATTTCCAAGAAGAATTTTTATGAGGCCCAACTATTTTGAGGAGATGGATGATTTGGCCTTTTATAGACGATTCAGACTGACCAAGCCTACAACACTATATGTGGGATCTCATAGAAGATGCTTTAGAATTCGAAAATGATTTGTAAGAAAAACATTCAGTTGATTAAACCATTTTTTTAACGAAAGCAAACATAAGATAAAACTCACAATAGACGTTTATCCTTTTATTAGAAAAATAATAAAAAAAATACCGTTTTTAGGAATAATAGTATAACACCTGTTAATCAATTGCTAACTGCGCTTATATTCTATGCCAGTGGTGGCCATGAAATTAACATAGATGACTTTGCAAATGGATCAAAGTACTGTATCTAGGGTCGTCAAAAAAGTTTGAGAAGCCATTGAGAAATATAATTATTAAATATCTTTTCACAGCATTTAAATATTCTTACATTTTCTTTTGTTTCATCATTTTTAAAGGTTTTGACATTTGTAACTAAAGCTGGGCTGATAGGATTTTGCAGTTTCGTGGTATTGTACTTTTTCCAATTAACATCTTTCGTTTCAGTCATAAATTGATTGCTTTGGTCAATCGGCTGGAATCAAAAAAGGGAGATACTTATAAAGTAGGTCCTGTACATACATTTATGAAATGAAAAAAATATATTGTTTCGAATAACTTTTCTTTGTAATATTTTTATAATCAAAATTTAACCCAAAAGAAAAAAGTCAATTCAACTTACCAGAAATGTATTCCTTCCTGGGTATGTGTGTTTATCTTCTGTACCATCCTCATCTGCTATCTGAAATTCCACTTCATTAGCTTCGTTAGTATCTCTAGAGACAATAGAGGTTTCATCTGCGTCATCATCGAAGTTGTTTTGAATCCCCACCAATGTGTTTTTATTGACAATGGACATTAGCAGTTCATCTTTTTATTTTTGGTGGAGGGCCTCCGTTAGTGAGAGTTATTTCCCTCTTTTCATTAGCCAAGGATTTCCAAAGTTCTTTTTTTCGATTTTCATAGCATTTCTTCAAAGAAGCCATACTGCGTAATATACCAGTAGCTCCAGTAGCTCTATTGGGTTTCTTATCCTCTATAATGAATGAATATTTGTGGGCGATAATTCGTAATAAGTGGAACTTCTCCGAAGTAGTAAAGTTTGGAACTCGTAACTTTTTCACTCATTTCGCAATGAATATAAAAATTCACTTCTATGTGTATTATTTTGTCTGATAACTAGTAAATTCACAATGTTACGGTAAACACTATAAAAATCAACCTCCGAAATGCATACGTTGACTTTGACAGTTGCCACGTGAAATATTAAATCCCCTAAAAGATACATTGTTGCCAAGTTTATTTATCGCTTAGGCCGGCGCCGGATGATGCTACCAACGTTTGACTCAAATGTTGTTCTCCAATATTTGACTCAAATGTTAGACAATTGACATGCCGAGTACCCTGCTACACGGTGGAACGAATTTTTTAATCTAATACATTTGACCCCTTCTTTGTACATTAACCTGACATATTTGACACATCACATAAATATTTAAGTCCAAAAAAATTTACATATTATTTTATTGAATTACTTCCTTTTAATGAATTCTATTAAAATGTCCCCCTTCCTGTAACACTCCCAAATATTGTTCCCTCGTTAATAGTTGGGTATATATTATTTATTTTAATTCAATTTTAATAATTTTAAGTATAATTTTTTATTTCTACATAAATATTTGATCATCGCAATAACTAACAATGGTTAAATTATCACTTTACGTGATTAACGGACTTTCGCACTTAATTTAACCCTATTCGGAATGAAACAACATTCATAACGTAATCAGTATAGGTTTTTGTAAAAAATCGATAAGAAAGACACACGTACTCTTATAGAACATGCTCTTGCATACTTCCCGATCAGCTGACAGTTTGACGTCACCAACACTGCCCTTAAGATACCAACAATCCACGGAATCGTATAGCAGTCTATCAAGTGTCTTCCAACTGTACCGTCCAGTGAAAAAAAACCCTTTGAATCGGATCAAAAGACCGACAACAGCCCGACAACAACACGAACGTTGGACGCTTGATATTGGATACTCGTAGTTCGAGCAACGGCCAAACGATACGCCCAACCATCAAGGGTCCAACGTTGGTAGGTGTTGGTAGCATCGTCTGGCGCCGGCTTTAGCTAAGCCACGGTTATTGTTCTGCGGTACATAACACAAATATTTAAGCTTAGCTTGTGTTTTAATGCCCGGTTTTATAAGTTCGGGTTACCCCTGCCCCAAGAGTTAACCCGGTGGCCGGTGAATGATACAGCGTTTTATAAATCAGGGTATGAGTTAACCTTGCCCCACCATTTTTCTGGGGTTAACTCTGGAGTTTAGCGGTTGTCATGCGCAAAATGCTTAAATTGGATGCGGCGATGACAGGTTATGTCAAAATAAAATTGAAAATTATTTTTTTCTATTTTCAAAAATTATTTTGCACTGTTATTTTATAAAACCGAGCATAAGCGGGCTTACGCAAGCTCCGCTTAAACTAGAAAACGGCGAATGCGGGCGTTAGACGTTAACTAAAAGTCTTACGTTACAACAAAATTTATCTTAAATCCACAAAATATTTAATTTCCCCTCAAATTGATACAAGTATATAATTAGATTATAAAGAAATTGCTTAAAAAAACCATAAACATCAAAACCATTATTTGAACCGAATGTTATGCGTTCAAGCCGATTATAATTTGGTACCAACCTACACGAAGATGTTCAGAAAATAAATAAATTTATAACACCTAAAAACATGTTTTCGTACCCGTACAATTTAAACCTAAAAAATATGCCATATACCAAATAAAAATGGTAATAAATTTAAATTTCTTTAAAAGAATATGAAAAGGGGAGATATAATTCCATAACGTTACTGCTATTATACAGCTTTTCTTAAAAATTAAAATGTTCGTATTAAAAAGAAATAAAAAAAATACGAAATTTAACTTTAACAAAATTAGAAGAACTACTCTGAAATGTAGTTTTTCATCGACCTCAAGAACCCTTAAAATAAGTAAAAGAACCCGATTTAACATAACTCTAATGAATTTAAATCTCTGTGGCCCCTTTGTTAAATTTTAACACAACCCTGAACCAATTTACTAGAAAAGTATTTTTTAAATAAAGCAACGCAAAGAATTTACAATGAATAATGTACAAATTAACCTCCCAATCAAATACTACTAATTGATTCAGATATTAAACAGCTATATTAAAAGAAAATGTGACATTACTTATAAAAATTCGCTATAATCATACATTTAAAAAATTATATGTGGTCACCAAATAGGAGAATAAAATTAATACATTTTATACATAATTAAAAAAAAACATAAACATACCTTCTTTGATGGTGTAAAATGTAACACAGAGAAACTCCCTTCAACTTTGGTTTATTCTCCTTTGGACTCCTAGGACTTCTAAATAGGATTTCACCAGACAACGATCAAAAAGAAAGTTAATTAAGTTATAATCCCTATACAGATGACGTCGAATACAGGTAATCCCAAAAAACTGCAAGAATACATATTATAATGAATTTAGTTAATCTCAAATTTGGGGTGAGTTCTGTAACTTAAAAAAAATTAACATAACAATAACCTAAACATAAAAAAAAAAAATTTTTAAGTCGAATTGACTAAGGGTAGTTTTCAGGGGGCGAGTTACCCTTTTTACCTCTCGCCCTTCAGATAAGAGAGGTATAGGAATCATGCTAAAAATTGGGTAGTGAGTTTTCAATGAATAAACACGTTTTAGGGTCCCTAGAATACGATTTTAATATTTTCGCGATGATATCTGTGTGTGTGTGTTAGTGTGTGTGTGTGTGTGTGTTTGGATGGATGTTGTAGTAACGATAACTCAAAAACAATTGAATAAAAAAATTTGAAATTTTGCATACAGGATTCTGATACCCTAGATTAGATCTGATTAGATTTTGGTGCCAATCGCACAACCGGAAGTGGCAGTTGCCATGGGTGATGACACCATTATTATACAAAACGGCAATAAAGTTTTACACATATATTTTGTATACCCTATAATTTATTTTCATCTCATTAAAATTTTCGAAACTTTTGCCATTGTTGCCAGATTTACAAAAAAATAATTTTTTTTCATACTTTTTTGTGTCAACCTGTAAATTTTTGATTAAAAAATGGCGAGAGGTCATGTGCTGGCCACATCAGATTTTTTAGATATATTTTTTAAACGATTAATTTTTGGATGATACATCAAGAGTACCTTTTTTCAAGAAAAACCTTCCGAACATATTATTTTAATATGGATTTTCCAAAACAGTTGATAACAAAAAAAATGTTTAAAAAAGGGTAACTCACCCCTTGAAAAATACATGGGTTCATAAGACAAACATTACTTATTTTAAGGTGTTCTATCGCCCCTAGAAGTATTGCTCGACAATTTTGGTCCACCTTGTATATCGATACTCCACCAAATCACAATTATCAATAAATATCACCAAAACTTGTCACTTCGATATACATCGACACGAATTTAGATAATCCCATTAATGGATGACTCAACAGGCCATTAAATCTTACAGTTTCGTTCCAAAACTTAAATTCACCTTTTCTTTCGAATCAAGCAAGGAAAAATCAGCTTCTCGGCAAGATGACAGATGACCGCTTAAAACGGATATCCTGTCCAGAAAAATGTCAAGCACGGTCAAACAGACGCAAGAGACACCAAACAATCAACAGAATACACGCGACAAATCTACCTACAGCGCCCTCTATGATACAGGATGGCACGACCGCAGAATTCCCAACTCAATCTCAGAAGCTTATACTGCGACCCGCGAGTCAATTTAGACCCCCCCTTTAAACGCTCAATTATTCTAGACTCTGATAAACGACAAAACCTTATTGTCTACGGACCCAAAAACGGGACTAGCGCTGACGTCATAAGGAACCTCCAAGGTTGATATCGCGAAAACACGGCCTACAGTGTAGCGCGCTCCAATCGCAAAACAATCACAGTTGATTCCGAACAGAGCAAAACCCATGAACGAGCTAAACCGAACACTCTCAGCGTCGATTTGTGTATCATGACCGGTGGTGTCAGAGGCCAAAATTAAAGGAGAACATAACCCAGCTACTGACAATTATGTATATAAATCATTCTTTAATTAATCGATCAAAAATATTGTTATGAATGGAAATAAGAGAATAATTACACCCATGATGGAAAAGAAATACCAATGGCACAAGTAAGAAGAGCAATGAAACATTTACTAGCCCTAAAGAACATTAAAAACCCCTATTAATCGCAGAATAATTTCTTATTTCATAACCCCATTTATCCCCATAGTGAGTTATAGTACTCACCACACTAAAATGTTTTAGACCAAGGAGACAATGAAAAATGTACCCCAACAGATCCTAGGATCTGTCAAACTAAAACAGACCAAAATACTAATTGGAACTAAAAAAATATAGAACAAAAAATTCAAAATTACCAATATTTCTGATTTAAAACCTAGTGAAAATATTAAAATTTTCTATACTAAACTCAACATAAATGCAGTGCGGAAATTGAACCGTTACATACTGTATTGAAAAATGGTTAAAAAGTGTTTTTTGTGTGACTCCGACGATTCGTTGATGGACTTTAATAATAAAACTTAAAAAATTCTTGAGAAGTATAAAAATAATAAAACAAGAAATAAATGCCAAAAAGGCCTATTGGAAAAAATATATATTAATTTCTTTTATGGTAAGAATATATTTATTTGAAGTGATTTCAAAACGATTAAGCTAAAATAATTTTTTATACGCCTTTTTGGCTCCTACGCTTGACCTTTATACAGCATATATATTTTTGACATTAGGCACGCGATATTATATATTTATCGTTATTTTCTCAACTCTAATGCCAGTTGCTAAAAAATAATATATCGCTATTCTTCTCTTTTGCACCAATAAATAACATAAGCTCTCTCTTTCATCTGGTGGTTTCGTCGCACGCAGCTGTAATGTAGTGTCCTCTTCTATCGCATGGGATAGTTAGTTCAGACCTCTTTGTTGCAACTTTCAGCCGGCTGTCACGTCTCGCTCAGCTACAACGCTGCGTCCTCTTCTATCGCACGGAATATTTAGCTCGGACCTCTTTGTCACAAGTTTCCACATGCATAAAATTTTTGATGAATACTTGGCAAAGAAGTTAAACTAATGTATTTCAAAACGTGACTTTTATTAATCAGAATTGACTACACTTGTTTTTAACAACTAAACTTGAGGCTCGAACTAATTCTATAAACACTAATTCTAAAATCCCCGTGCAATTATAAAATAAAGTTAATACTCAACAACACTTAGCATAGTTCTAAAATTCGTAAATTTTACAGCAGGAAGAGATTTGGTGAATATGTCAGCAACTTGTTCTGATGAGGGCAAATAAATCAAATTAATTTTGCCTTTACTGACTAGTCTTTAATAAAATGATGTTTAACATCTATGTGTTTACTCCGTTTTGTTTCAATAGTATTAGACATTTTTATATACGACTGATTATCCGCAAAAATATCAACAGGAAAAACGTCTATGTTTAAAATGTCTTGTATCAGCTGTGCTATAAATAAGCACTCTGTTACACAGTGCGACAAAGCAATGTATTCGGACTCTGCACTAGAAAGTGATACAGTGCTCTGTTTTTTAGTTTTCCAAAATACAACTTTATTATATACTTTGATGACAAAACCACTAATACTCTTCTTATCTTCACAATTAGCAAAATCTGCATCAATGTAAGCAGTTATTATAGTTTTAGAATTTATAGTAGACTTTGTATACTTTAGACCAAAGTTTTGACAATTCTTTGGATATCTCAAAACAGTTTTCAAATATATCCAGTGTAAACTAGTAAAACAGTTATGAAACTTACTAAAATAAGACAGAGCAAAACTAATTTCAGGCCTACTACCTAGCATTATATACATTAAATAGCCAATAAGCTCCCTATAAGGCAAATTTTGTAAATTAGTTGAAGATTCTGAATGTAGGACAGTAAATTTTGAATTTTCCATCAATTGCAAATTAGGTTGCATTGGTATATCTTTACCTTTGCATTCTTCCATGTTAAAAACTTAAATAACTTTTAGTATTAAATCCTGTTGACTAATAAATATTTGATTTTCTGACTTTGAAATATTTAAACCTAAGAATTTTAATTTTGATACATCAGACAAATCTTTCATTTCATAATTTTTCATCAAATCCTTTTTAACCTTATGCAATTGACTCAAATTTTTAGATAGTAAAATTAGATCATCTACGTACACTAATAAAAATACATCTATACATATATATAAACAAGGATCCACACCTGACCTTGTAAAACTACATGAAATCAAATATTCATGTAGTCGATCATTCCAACATTTAGGTGCTTGTCGTAAACCACACAATGACTTTATTAGCTTACAGACTTTGCCCTTGTAGGTCCCTTCTACGCCTTCCGGAACCTGCATGTATACTCGGTTCTTCAAAAAACCGTTTAGAAAAGCCGTCTTAAAAGTTGTTGAAACTGGAATTTTTCTTTTACAATTAGTGACAGCAAAACTCTTATTGTCACCATTATTGCTACTGGTCCATATACCTCTTCTCCTTTATTTGACTGTAAAAATCCACGGGCAACTAGACGAGCTTTTTTAACCATCTTTCCACAGCTTTCTTTTATTCTAAAAACCCATTTTGAATCTATTATATCTTTGTTCTCAGGCGTCGGTACAATTTGCCAAGTTCCGTTTTTCTCATGAGACTGCAATTCCTTGTATAGCTTCTTTTCAACCATTTCTCAATGTTATAGCTTCTCTATAACTTTTAGGAACATCTTCTAGTAAATGTCCAGCTGATAAAGCAGTCATTAGGTCTACCTCATAGTCGTCTAAATGTCTTGGCGTTCTCCTTATTCTATTACTTCGTCATAAGTTAGGCTCATTCACTTCTTCCTCTTCTCCTTCTTCTTCTTTTTCTCTGTCTTCATTTTTTTGTTCTGAGCTAACTAGTTGTTTTGATTCCGATTCTTTGGTTTCATCAAAAATTACTGACGTAGCGGTTACTACTTTGTTTTGGTTAAAATCCCAAAGTCTATATCCATTATTACTATATCCCAATAAAAATTTTTTCCTGGAATGTGAATCTAGCTTTCCAGTACGCTCTTCTTTTGTAATATGAGCATAAGCTATACATCCAAAAACTTTAATTTTGTCTAAGTTAGGCCTATTACCATACCAAATTTCTGCTGGAGTGATCCCTTCTGCAAGCGTTGAGGTTTCAGTCCTATTGGTTAGATACACAGCAGTTAGCACAGCATCTCCCCAAAAACCTTTGGTAAAATTAGAATCAAACATCATACATCTTTATTTTTCTACAAGAGTTCTATTATACCTTTCTGCTAAGCTATTTTGTTCAGGGTTTCTAGCAACCGTATATTAAATTTCAATTCCTTTGGATTTACAAAACTTTTTAAATTCATTTGAAATGTACTCTCCTCCATTGTAAGATCTTAATTTCTGCACTTTGGTATTTTGTTGTGTTTCTGCTAGAGCTACATATTCTCTGAATTTAGTAGTTACTTCACTCTTTTCTTTTAACAAAAACGCAATTGTAAAATGACTAAAGTGATCGACAAAAGTAACAATATATTGTTTACCATCTCTTGTAGGAGGAGTTATTTTACCACAAACATCCGAAGATACAACTTGCAAAATTTTTCTGGCCTTAATATCTTCAGGAATACTTTTTAAAAAAGAACGCCTTGTCTGTTTGCCTTTCAGACATACTTCACATATTGCACTGCAAGGATACATTGATGAATGCCCCATTCTTCGATGTAGTATAGTCTTCACACTATTTTCAACCATCCCAGAAAATTCGCATCGACACTTCATTTGAACTTGATACAAATTTTTATGAAGAGCACCATCAAATAGAGTCTTATTATTATTAAGAATTTTAACATTTCCCATTTCAAATATAACTTTAAGACCGTTAGTCTGAAGTTGTAAGTCTCCTTGGCGTTTGGCTTTGACAGTTTCTCCAGCTTTTGCAACTAGAATTTGAAGATCAATTTGTTGAACATTGTCTAGAAACCTCCCATAAAAAGAATTTATCATGTGGCATGTTGCACCACTATCTATCACGAATATAATATCATTAGAAACTTTATCAATAATTGAATTTTGACTTTGTAGGTGAAAACTCATCTTTTTCATTTTCTTGCACAATAAACGTGATTTCATTGTCTTCGCCTTCTTCGCGATTCAAATTTTGCGCTACATAATTTTTTTCTTTTCTTCGTGGGCACTGATTACGCTTGTACCCCTTACCACCACAATAAAAACATTTTCCTTTAAAAAATGTAATTTGACTAGGATTATTAGGATAACTATTTCTTTGAGAACCTTTCACTCGTGATTTCCATCCAACAAAAGCATGTGATTGCGGCTCTTCTACATTTGGTTCAGACTGATTCTTCTTCTTTTTTCTTTCTTCTTCCAAGAGAAATCTACTTTTTACGTATTCTAAAGTAAGTTTACTTTCATCTTGGCAAAACAAAATATCTAATGCAGTTACTACAGTCTGGTAATTTTCTGGTATTGCAGACAAAAGCTGTGTTACAATTACAATATCTACCATTTTACCACCTGCAGTGGGACCGCGTGTCACCTAGAATTCTAGAAATCGACTCATTTCTATATGACTGGCACTGCGTGTTCCAAACCTTGTCGCTTCACCGCGACTTTACCTCTCGCAAGTAATCGAGACGTTGGGACATATCGTTATTGCTATAATATACAACCTAACCTCATTTATTGGTCAAAACTGTCAGAAAAAAATTTCTTGGTACCAAGTTCACATTTTCTTTACGTAACCTACAATTTACTTATTCTACAGGCCGTATTATTTTAATATGGGTGTAATCCACGGGGCCAATCACACCAAGAAAATCTCTTTCTTGCATAAATATAGCTTTTATATTATTTTTGTCTTCATCGTTTCTTGGAAATTGTACATATTATTCAGAAAACGTTTTTGGCCTATTACACGCTGGTAAGCACCTATAGCATAAAAAATAAGCACTTAAAAGAACTTTATTATGCCTGGTAATGCCACAGGATTGTTACCCTGGTCCAACTATAGCAGAAACCCATGAAGAACATATTGAGCCATGTATATGTTCAACCTAAATAGCTTTTTAAATCTAATATCGTCTATAGAGCAAGGATCACTTTCCTAGCTCACTATCCTTAGTTCCATATTTGCTATTCGAATATCCTCCAGTCTTTCCTCCTTCTCGGCCACCAGATTATGAACCAAATTATGAGGCAACATTTTGCTAAATTTAAACCTACATCAATTTAAACAAATAAATACTATTATTTTTTTATTTTTTATATGGATATTTGACAGGATACATTTTTCGGACTCTAATGATATAAAAGTTACTAGAAGTCACCAGAATATAACTAATGTTTTTCTATCGAGTAATATATTACCGAAAATGTCCGAAGTGCAGTCGACCGGGAAACACACAGTGCCAAAAAATGCAACAGTCGATTTCCAGAGTAGATATCGACAGTAGAAAACTAAGTGTCGAATTCTATGTGACACAGGGTCCCACTGCTGTGCAGCCTTCAGCTCCGACACAGTTTTTTCATACTCCATCAAGAAATCTTGAAGTGGCTTAGTGTTGCTGTATTGCATTGATCTTAACTTTCTTTGGAGTTACACTTGACATACGATTCCAGTTTTCTTATAAATCGTGCTCAGATTATTTATCATTTCTTTTGCGGTAACGTTACTTTTCACCATTTCCAGCAAATTATCTGAGATACATTGCACAATGATGTTTCTTGCTTTAACGTCATCCTTTCTAAATTTATCTAACTGTGAAGCCCCTACAGGAGGATCATTGGTCAAGACATCTAATAGCTCATATTTTTCCAAAAGCAATCGAATGCGGAATTTCCAATTAGCATATCCACTTCCATCAATATCATAATTAGATTGCCATTTAAACTTCACCACAAAACCAAATTTTACTTAATTTACCACTTCTTTACTCTCAATGGCCCATAACCTGATGAATACTTAGCAAAATTAAACCAATGTATTTCAAAACGTGACTTTTATTAATCAGAATTGACTACACTTGTTGTTTTTAATAATTAAACTAATTCTATAAACACTAATTCTAACAATTTTCACCTTTCAAAACTTGACAACCGTCATTCTGCCAGATGTTTTATAGACAACCCAATATATTGGTATTCGCAATTAAATATCGCTCATTTTAATATATAATTATTTTTTAAACAAATGGGTGAAAATAACTATTATCGAATTACCTGTTTATACCTGCCAATCCAGTAGTAATGCCAGAAAAAAAAAGACAACCCAACATTTGTATATTCTATGGGCTTCATACTTTTGGTAGGTGTTAAATTTATTCATTATGAATGCAATATTTAATAAAGAATCATTTTTCAATTTTTAATTAATCATAGTCTGGCCAGAAATTTTTTAGGCAACTCTCTCGAGATATATTTTCTATTATATTAAATTTGATATAAATTACTTTTCATCCATTAAGCAGATGGGAGAAGGTCGTTTCTAGTGCGGATCCTCTACTGGTAGTTAAAAGTAGTCTTTTGTCAATGAAATTGAAAAAATAACTATTTTTAAATTTCATTAACAAAAGTCTACTTTTATCAAATGAAAAGAGTGAACGAAATATATGTTTTAAGATTTTTTAGTGATTAAAAATTTTTTAATTACTTCTCGCATGCGTACACATACACCAACGTCACACAGACACATAACCATTTCCTTTTTTCGAGGTTATGTCATTTGTTTACATTTTACTTTCCCGGACCCATCAAAGGGAAAGTAAGGTGAACGAGCAAAAAAAAAATTGAGATATCGATGGAAATATCCATTTTGAGGTCCCCCAAGAAGATTGAAACCATTTCCAGCCCATGGTCTGTCTGTGTGTCTGTGTGTAATCTTCCACGATAACTGCCGAATCGTTTGACCAATCAAGCTGAAATTTGGTATGGAGGGTCAGTGTGTGTCTAGAATGCGACCATTAGATTTTGGTTTAAATTGGTACAGCAGAAGGTCCTCAAAACCAACATTGATTAAATGCACATGTCACAATTTTTTACTTTTTTTAAATTTTAAGGACAAACTATACACTTTGGTACAAAATGTTGTAGTACAAAGTTTTATAGTATAATATTCCCTACAACTTTTGTTTCAAACTTTTTCCATAATTTCCAATAGTTGCGCCACCAGAGGGCACGTAAAAAATGTGCATGTATGTTTTCTTTAGTTTTTCTTGATTTTTAGGACAAATAATACATTTTAGTGCAAAATGTTGTAATACAAAGTTTTAGTGCATAACATTTCCTACAACATTTGTCTGAAACTTTTTCTATAATTTCCAATAGTTGCGCCTCTAGAGGGCGCGTAAAAAATGTACATGTAGGTTTTCTCTAGTTTTTCTTGATTTTGATGACAAACAATGCATTTTAGTGGAAAATTTTCTGGTTCAAAGTTGTAAATCATCAAATTTTCTTTAACGTTTATGTTTAACTTTTTATCGAATTCCTCCTAGTTTCGCCGCTAGAAGGCGAGAAAAATACACATTTATAATTTTCCATTTTTTTAAAATTGGAGGTAAATAATGCTCTTTAGTGCAAAATGTTTCAGTGCAAAGTTGTAAAGCATAAAATTCCCTACAACTATTGTATGAAAATTTTTCCCGAATTCCCAATAGTTTTCACACATGATTTTAGGAAATCCTAATGGTAGCAGTGTGATATACAACGTGCGCATGCGCAGCTTATATCATCAACATTGAAATATCAATTCGGTAGACGTTTTCGCCATCGGCTCGCTGTTTTTAGTGTGTTCCATAAATTATTGTTATGCTTAGTATTTTGTAATTAAAATAATAATAATAAATAACATATTCTCTACGGTCGAGTCGGGAAAGTTCTGGGGTGACACAGCCGATATTTAAATATTGTGTAACATTTTGTTTAAAATCCATTATAATAATTATTATATTTCAATGTATTTAATTTCTATCCTAGATAAATATTGTTATGAATTTCTACGATGCTCTCAATTTGGGGTGAGTTCTATATGAAAAAAAATAATAAACATTAAAAAAATAAAAAAAAACTAAATTAATAAATGTCCTTCTGTTCGCCTTTCATTCCAATCTTCTGCAATTATCTTATCTCCTACCTTGACCAATCACTTCTTCTAAATACCTCTTCTTAACCTGACTTCCTAATCTCCGTTTTCCAATTTATTAAACCTCTATACTCCTCCTTACGTTCTTTTACTATTCGTCCTTTCTGTTAGTCGCTTTCTTATTTAGCTCACAAAACTGAATTTATCTCTTATTTTATTATTTATTTTTTTTTTTTTTAAATAAAATTTTGTAATTTCATCAGTGTATAAATATTTTTTTTATTTTTCCATCTTTCTAAATCCTCTTACAAAAACCATTAATTAATATTCTGACCAAAACAACCATTTTTTCTTTCTTATAAAAATATTTGACTTGTTTATTATTTTTTTATTCAACTGTCCTTTTTAAATAAAAAATTTTTTTTTGTTACTTGATTCACGAAGAAAAATTTTTTTAATCACTTTTGACAAACTTGCCATTTACTTTTTAATTATACAGCAAAAATTTACTTTAATATTCTATCCAAATTTTAACTTTCTCTATTAAATTATTATACAAATAATAATCATTCATATTATAATAATGATATGATATTATAAATAAGATTTTTTTTTTATACTCCACAATTGTTGATTTTAAATATTTTATACACCAATTATTTTCAATAAATGCTTTAAAATTATACTTTTAATAATAAACTCTGTTTATAACATTCAAAATTCACAAATGTTATTCAAACCTTTTAACAAATAACTAATAATTAACTTATAAAAATGACTCATACAGAGTATTTCATTACAATATACATATTACAAACAGTAGAAATTGTTACTCTTTATGTTAAATCTTTTAAGAAATTAGAAAAAATCAGATTTAGCACTCATAAGCAAAGTGCATTTAATCACTCACCTGATTAAGAGTCCATCAACGCGTTTTGGCACTTGCACTTTTACCTAACCTAAAAATTTTTAGACCCTCTGATAAACAGTAAACATATTCAGAACATGAGCGATACCTTGAGCAAAAGCTGCTTTTACGCGGCGAAGTTATAAATTAATTATTTGCGGCAAGTGCTTTTTTATTCCAATTTAAAAAATCTTAAATAATAAAAAATGAAATTTAGGTTTTTGTTATATACATTTAACAAAATATTTTTTTTTCTAATAAATCATGAGGATGAATCAGATAATTGACTTTAAGGATAAATATTTATTTATTTATTTATTTATTTATTTACTCTAATTTACAGTTTCCCATTAACAAATTAGAGACATAAAGTATATATGTATAATACAAAAATAAAATTATTAAACAAATCAGAAAAAAAAAATATATGAAAGTACGTAAACACAAAAACAAAAATTAGTTCTGATTCAAAATATAGTCGTTGTTTTAGTTTAAAAGTCAGATGGGAATATAACTTTTCATATCAATAAAAAACATAAAAAATGTAATAATTTTAATATTGACTAAAAATATTTATTGAAACACTATAAATAAAATATACTTTTGAATAAAAAACTATACTTTTTTTAAAGTAAAATAAACCAATAAAATATTTAGTTTTAATGTTGAAATATTACTTCTTTCCTTTATGATAAAACTAATAATAAGTTTTCTTTTTCCTGTTTTTTTCTCCTTTTCCATAATGGCGTTTTTCTGAGCATTTAAAATGTAATCAGGATCCCGAATTTTCAAACCTCTGGAGTAGCGAGGATCTATAATTTCTGGAAGTAGACAATTATAATAAAATTTTGTGAACTTCTTCAACATTTTAAATTCAAAAAAATTTGAATCTCTTTCAATAGTGATGCAAATATAATCTTTTAATGTACATATTACAAAGTAACACCCATTGCAGGTATATTAAGCGGATTAAAATTTAGATTTCGGCAAAATAATACTAAGATAATTGCCCCAATAAGATCATAAAATCTTCAGTTAGATAATGCAATCGTATTATAGAAATTTCCCTTTTTGTTTAAAAACAATCAAAATGTGAAAGACATTTTTAAATAAATAGGGTTTTTTAAAACGCTACTACGTGATTTACGCGCTTTGAATTTAATTGAAAAAGAAATGAGAAGGGGCATTATCACTCAAACTTTGTGTATAATTCTATAAAGACTAAAACCGTAACAAAAAAATTCTTTCTCTAAAACATTGTTTATGGGTAGTTTTCACCCTTAAAATTTAATAATGGTAATTATACCTTTTTATTTTTTCTGGCGAATACGAGGTATAATATTTTTACACAACTACTTTCTCAAATTGTACTAAATATTTTTAAAAAACTTTTTACAATACATGGTTTTTTTAATTAATTTTATTTATATATTAATATATAATGCATTTTAACATGTAACTGTATTGTTTAATTTTGATTTTGAAAATTTTTTTAATAATAAATGTCTTTATTACAACATTGATTGAAATGTAAGTATGTAAACCGGTTATCACTAAAAAGTAAAATGTCTACCTTGCTCATGTCATCATAATGCTGTCACTTAAATTAGGATTATTAAATACATTGACCGGCCGAAAATAACTGAAATGTAATGGAGAGTTCAACTTGAAATATAAGTCTACCTTTTTACCTCTCGCCCTTCAGATAAGAGAGGTATAGGAATCATGCTAAAAATTGGGTAGTGAGTTTTCAATTGATAAACACGTTTTGGGGTCCCTAGAATACGATTTTAATATTTTCGCGATGATGTCTGTGTGTGTGTGTTAGTGTGTGTGTGTGTGTGTGTGTTAGTGTGTGTGTGTGTGTGTGTTAGTGTGTGTGTGTGTTTGGATGGATGTTGTAGTAACGATAACTCAAAAACTACTGAATAAAAAAATTTGAAATTTTGCATACAGGATTCTGATACCCTAGATTAGATCTGATTAGATTTTGGTGCCAATCGCACAACCGGAAGTGGCAGTTACTATGGGTGATGACGCCATTATTATACAAAACGGCAATAAAGTTTTATTTGTTTTTAATTTATTAGAGTTTGCTTTTACAAACTGGGCGGGCCATTATCAACAATAGTAAGAAATCATAAATCACACAAAACAATAATACAAATAAACACGGAAAATTACCAACAGCAACCAGCTCTACAGAGTACAAACTACAACAGTGGCAGTGAACTATGCAGTAAACAGACGCTTTAACTTAATTATCAACGCTTGTGCCCAGAACTTATGTACGTACCAAAGAGCAAATTATTACCTGATCTCATTAAAATAGTCGTTTTATTTATCTAACAGCGTAATCTAATATCTATTTATCTCTCTCGATTTTGAATGCGAATTCACAGTGGATAGGTCAAATTTTTCATTTTTATCCAATTATCATATAATGGTTTTCTCCATTTTTGTCTGTATAACTTAGATTTAACAGCTGGTTTTCATTCGTATTCTCTTCTCTTCACGTTTGCAGTTAATGGCTTGACGGTAACTTCATTGCACATAAGTGACGTCACGATCGTAATGGCGGCATATTCAAATAATTAGAAAGTATAATTTTTAAATTAATTTTTTCAAAAATCTAGCTCAAATTACGGTAGATAATTAAACTCAATGGGTTCTATTTGACTAATTCTAACTGTTAATAAAGAAAAAACGAGAAGTTTTATTTTTGTTGAACTCCCCATTCCGGGTAATTCAGAAGACAGGGTTCAAAATAAAGTTTTTATTCTCTCTTTATAGACAGTAAATATAAAAAAATTCAAAATGTACATTTAAAAATAAATAAATAACGGCAAACTGGTATAGGCTGTCTCTCAAGAGTATGTAGTCGATAGGACGCCCTGACGGTCTGGATCGTCGTCTTTCTACGGTCGCGATTGTTACGCTGAAGTCCAGTCCTGGCCTCCGATAGGATAGACTCAGCGCGTCTAATGGAAATAACAGACGCATTGCATCTGTCGTGAAGCTTGTAAACTCAACGCGTTTACCGGTTTGACAAACTCAACACGTTTGTCAGGAATGGCTAGGAATCGAACAGTACTATTCAGAGAGTTCTTTCTAGTTCTACACACCAGAGAGAACTGATGAATCTCTTGTCTGAACCTTAATTTATACCGTTCCACTGATGGAAGGGGTCCACCCACGCCGTTACTTATGATCGTGGTGGGGTCGCTTGTCGTGGTAGGATCGTTTGTTGCGTGTTTTGGTGAACAGTGGCGTAGTGATAAGGTATATTGAAGGGTATTAAAAGTTTCTACGTTTGTAAAACACTCAGTATAATTGAAATTTTTTTTTATTAATTCTTTCAATCACCATATAAGTACGGGTTTTAGTCAAATTTCGGAAATTATTTTATTGTATTGCACACAAGGAAATACATTCGATTCATTTACGCCACCCTGTATACTAATCAAGAGAAATTCCATTTAATTCATCTAAAGTTTTTTCTTATATTTAACTACTTTGAAACCCCATACCCATGACTTAATATAAACGGTGTATAATAAAAGGGAATGTTAAAACTAATTATAAATACATATTCTAGACAATGAAATTAGAATAAATTTTAAAATATTTACCCAATAAATTTCCGTTTCTTCTCTCTTGTGTTTAAATGCAATTTAGACTTTTTTAAAATTTTTGGATCTTCTTTCATTGTTTATAATTTGTAAATGTAACCACAAATTCGCAAAACAGATCAAAACTACCTAAAAATATCTATGTCGAAATCACAACTACATCCTGGTAGTAACAATATACCTGAGTTACTCTCTGTTATGATAAATTCTCGTTATTTGCAAGATTTATTAAAATTCTGTAGAAAAAGTAGGCAACCCATTCTACATAGTTGCACTCCAGAGAACATTTACGAAAGGTACGAAATAATACCTAAAATTTGTGTTAAAAACTCACCAATTATTTTACACTTAGCGTCAAAAGAATGATTAAGGACCAGACTAAAGCCGTATTAAAACAATTTTTTTGTCAGTTTTGTAATTTACACTGTACGTTCAAAAAACGCACAAAAAGATGATAAATATGTCCCAAAACGTTAAACTTATATGTATGCTTTGTTTACATACTATCGAGCCATGATTTAAAAATTACACAGTTTAGACACCTACGCGACCCAAATTCGTCCAAGTTTGCGCATGACGTCAGCTGGAGTCCAAACAAAATAATTTAACATTGGATTGCATAGGGTTATTGTGTATTTCGGGTGGTTTTCATTTTTTTACGGCTATATATTTACAAAAAATTTATTATAAGTATTGTACACCAAAAAGTGATAATTACTTTAAAAAAGGGATAAACTTTGTTTACGATTCCGATGTGCTTTATATTATAAAAGCTATTTAATTGCTAGATGTTAAAACAAGAAAAAGCGCGATTACATATTATGGCTAATTTTATTGTTAAACTAATTGTCAAATATGTAACAAATATAAGACTTTAGTTGATTTTATAAATTTTTACTCAAAAAAATAACTTTTATAAAAAACTCATTTGCAAAAGCTTGTATTATCAGTAGAACTTTTTGGTGCATATTGTTATTGTAGATCTATGTTACGGTTTTTATATACCTAACTAATATTTTACTGAACTAGTATGCCATATGTAAATATGAGCATAACTAATATTTATAGTCATACAAGTTTATATATAAAATAAATGTTATAAAATTGTTGATATAAAAATGTTGTGAAGTGCTGTATTGCTATTATTTATTATTATTGAAAAATGCTAAAATTAATAAATAAATACGTAATTACTTAAAGGTGTACTAAGAGTACTTCTTTTGTATTATTTAAAATAAAGTCCAATAATATTAACGAACATGTTTATTTATATAATAACCTACTATTTTTGTAATAAAAGGCACTTCGGAAATCGAAAAAACTTTGTACTGTTTTTAGAGCGAGTATAACTTTTACAACACAAACACTGCACAATACATTTTTAATCAGTTTATAGGTCAAAATAAAAAAAAATATATCAAAAAACACAAATACCTCATATAATGACACAGTAAAAATGTTTGTTGGGCGCCAGGTGACGTCACATTTCCTGCGCAATGTCTAACCTTATATACTTCAACCATATATGAAAAATATAGTTGTCGTTTTTAAAAAGTCGCTATTATTTTTCTTGTAATTCCAAGTTCCAACAGGAACTATATTTAGTTTATTCAGAAGCTACAATAGGTTATGGGCCCAGATTACGCAAGTAACTAAAAGTATTGGTATTATAAAACAAAATAATAATATTGAGCTGACATCGTTAGTGTGATTGTCACATCAAGTTTTCACACATTAAGTAGTGAAGGAAAAGATAGCCACATTGAAATATTCAATGGGTCGAATTTACAAATTTGGAAATACCAAATCATTAAAGCTGAAGGTCCATCAGACTTGGTTAATGGAACACTAACATATCCTTACTCTGGAAAAGAGAAGAATAAATGGATAGAGAACAATGCGAAAGCTATGCTGTTAATATCCACATCAATGGAATACGAAAATTTACAAACAATCATGAGTTGTGATAATGTTTCTTTAATGTGGTCAAGGTTAATAAAAATTTATGAACAAAGGTCTGTTGTTAACAAAGTAATGTTAAAACACAATTTTTTTAATTATAAAATGTCAGAAACCGATTCTATTGCAAAATATGTAAGCAAAATTGAGTCCATGTCTCAAGCAATAAATGATGTTGGTGAAGAAGTTAAAAATATAGATAAAATTGCGAAAATGCTAGGAACTTTGACTCCCAAATATGGATTTTTTATCACTGCTTGCGATTCATATGATGAAAAGTTAACGTCTAGGTTGTTAAAAGAAGAACTTAGAACAACGAGAACAAGAAGCGACAGCTTTTGCAGCCATGGAACTATCTAGTAGTACTGAAATAAACACAAAAAGGAAACAATTTGACAAATGAAAAGTAGTTTGTTTCTTTTATCAAGAATGAATGTCGTGCAATAGCCATGAAAAACCAAACTCAAGCTCAAGTATTTTGTAAGGAAAAAGAAATATTTGGATCAGACAGAAGAACTAAGGATACATGGTTAGCTGATAGTGGTGCCTCAAAACATATGACGTTCCATCCTAAATGGTTTGTAGAGTTTAAAAAAAATTAATCCCACTATTCCAATCCAAATTGGGGATAATTCTATTCTTTAAGCTGAATGTATAGGAACAGCTGAAATTATATCAGTTGTTAATGGCAACAAAGAAAGGAGATCTTTGGAAAACATGTTATTTCTTCCTATGTTGGAGAGAGTATTTACACACTGACGTATGTGGAAAAATGCCTAATACTTCTCTTGGTGGTGCCAATAATTTTGTAATATTCAAAGATGATTATACTTCATATACTTCTGTTTATTTCGTCTAATATAAAAGTGATGTATGGTCTAAATTTACTGAATTTGAGAAATTTATCTAAAGACAAACAGGAAATAAAATTAAAAAGGTTAGAAGTGATAATGGTACCGAGTACATTAATCAAAATTTTGCAGACTATTTTAAAAAGAATGTCATAATTCATGAAAAATCTGCCCCTTATACGTCAGAGAATGATGGTAAAACAGAGCGACAAATTAGGACCAATATAGAAAGTGCTAGAGCAATTTTAATTAGTACTTGTCTTTCAGAACATTTGTGGGCTGAAGCAGTCAATACGGCTGTTTATTTGTATAACAGAAGACCAAACTCTTTGGATAGTGAGAAAATACTGGTTGAAAAGTTCATTGGAAAAGAACCAAATTTAGAACATATTTGAAAGTTTGGATCAGAAACATTTGTGTATATTCCTAAACAAAAGAGATTAAAATTTCAGTCAAAATCTAAACCAATGTTTTGTGTAGGGTATGACGAAAGTAGCTCTAACTACAGAGTTTATGATGCTGTTAATAGGAGATTTTCAGATTCTAGGGATTTTATTAAAAAAAAAACAATAACACATCTTCTACAGTTGTTAGAAATTTTGCAATGTTTGATCCACTAATAGAAATTAAAGAAAATTAGGAAAACAGACAGGAAAAAGCAGTTGAAGAAATTACAAAAAATTAAGAAATTATAGAAAATGAAGTAATCAAAATAACTGAAGAAACAAACAGGTGTCTAAGAGATCGTAGCATGCTGAAGGCACCTAATAGTTTCCGCTATTAGTTACCGATGAGCCAACATTTTATACTGAAGCTGTTAGTTATGATAAAAAGGAACTTTGGATGAAAGCCATGGAGGAGCAAATGGCTTGAAAGAAAATCGATAGGATGTAAGTGGGTTTACAAACTTAAATATAAACAAGATGGTACAATAAGTCGATATAAGGCAAGATTAGTTGCAAAAGGATACAACCAGGAATGTGGTACAGATTACACAAATAAATTTTCACCAGTTGTAAGGTATGACTTGATTCGCATACTTATTGCTTTATCAGTATCACAGGAAATGGGTATTAGACAATTTGATGTCAAAATAGCCTTTTTAAATGGTACTTTAAATGAAGAAATTTACATGGATCAACCGGAAGGTTTTGACAATGAAGACAAATCTCTGGTTTGTAGACCATTTTAAAAGTTTGTATGGTTTCAAGCAAAGTCCTCGATGTTGGAATAAAGAATTTGTAAGTTTTGTAGAATAATTCCACTAAATGTTGATAAATGCGTCTTTTATGCCAACATGAAGAATAAAAAGGTATATTTAGCTCTTTATGTAGGTGATGGGCTCTTGTTCTGCAAGTCTACAAATGTACTAGATACCATTTCAAAAGAGTTAAATAAAAGATTTGAAATTACACAGTGTCGCCCAGAATACATTGTAGGTATGCAGATTGAAATAAAGGAAAGTATTTTTATTCACCAAGAAAAATATATTTCCAACATTTTGCAGAAATTTAGAATGCAGGAATATAAAGTCAAATCTATACCAGTAGATCCGAATGTAGTCTTATCTTCGAGTGACTGTCCACAGAACGAAGAAGAAAAATTTAAAAATGTTTAATATACCTTATCGCGAGGCAGTAGGTAGTCTCATGTTTCTTGCAATTGTACCTCGCCCCGATATAATGTTTGCTTTTGGTCAAGTAAGCAAGTTTTTAAGTAATCCTGGAATGGCTCACTGGAATACAGTGAAGAAAATTTTTTGTTATTTACAAGGTACTAAAAACTACGGAATTACATATTCTACGAACAAGGTAAAAGTACAAATCTTCACAGACGCCGATTATACTCGAGATGTAGATACAAGACGATCCACTTCTGGCTATATCTCAATGCTAACTGAAACATCAGTAACATGGAGTTCTAGAAGGCAGAAATGTGTAGCTAGGTCTACCACAGAGGCTGAATATATAGCAGCCTCGGAGGGATCTCAAGAGGCAGCTTGAATACGGATGTTTTTATCGGATTTACGTAACAATGAAGCTACTAGTCCAGTATGACTTTGTATTGATAACCAAAGTTCAATTTGTTTAATTAAGAACTTGGATAATCATCAGAAAACCAAACACATTGACGTAACATATCATTTTATTCATGGTGAATTTGAAAAAAGGAAAAATCCAGTTAAACTAGTCGACATTTTTACAAAACTCTTAGCCAAGCATTTATTTGAGAAGAATAGAAGTTCCCTCGGAATCTATTCATTGGAATGTAAACAAAGAGTGGGAGTGTTAAACTTATATGTATGTTTTGTTTACATACTATTTTGATTTATGAAAAATATAGTTGCCGTTTTTTTTTATTATATAATTAGTTTATTCAGAAGCTACACCACAAAATTCTAATTTGATTTTTTAAAAATATGAACCAAAATTGAAAATTGCATTAAGATACAGTCCCAGGCTTAGCACTTTTCTTTATGTCTGTGTTTTTATTTCAAACTTATGGCTTATACCGTTTTCGAAAAAAAAATATTATTTCAAAACCCTTGCAAAACGACTAGCGGTGACGGACTCTTTATTTCGTATTTTGTCGCAAAGGACTCCGCACGGTTCTTATGGAAAAGGAGTCCTAGTCGAATTGGCTGAAAAAGTATAATGTAGTTTATGATGCCCTGATTAAATGTGTCCCTGGGCCCAATGAAATCTAATAGACAGTTTTTGAGTTACAGGGTTTAAACATGAGGAGGCAGTGTTCGTTACCTTTACAAAATAAAGAGTGTGGCAATTAGTTTGTTACAACAAGTTAAAGATAATAATACCAATTGTAATGAGACTCAGTGTACAGGGTGATTATTTTTCTACTAACCAGTTTTAAGATTTTTGTTTAATTCTTTAAACAAACTCAGTCAATCGCAAATGACCGAAGACTTGCAGAATAAATATAAATATCATTTGATTTTAATATTGAATAATTCCGGGTTACTATTATACAGGGTCACTTAACACTGTCTTCTTTAGTTGTATTTATTATAAATTTTTTAGGAATATATACAGGGTGATTCACGACCGAAATGACATATATTCGTTAACTTTTATTGAGGTGATATGATCAAAATGCAAAAGTTATGTTTTTTAATATATATTTTTGTACATTTTTAGATTCGTCCTGAAAAGCTGATTTTAAAAACTTCTTATAAAATGAATTATTTTTTTAACTCTAAATGGTTGCTACGGCCAAATGACATAAAATCGTATAAAGCAGCTTACATGTCCCTATCATGACTTTTTGAGTTCTACTTGGTGGCATAAGAATGAAACGTATACAGGGTGATCAAAATTATAAGTGACCCTGTATAACAGTAACCTGAAATCATCCAATATTAAAATCAAATGATATTTACACTTATTCTGCAAGTCTACGGTCATTTGCGTTTGACTGAGTTTGTTTAAAGAATTGCATAAAAATCTTAAGATTGGCTAGTAGAAAAGAATCACCCGGTAGACTGAGTCTCATTATAACTGGTATCGATAATATTAATATTATAATTATTATCTTTAACTTGTTGTAACAAACTAATCGCCACACTATTTATTTTCTAAAGGTAAAGAGCAACACTGCCTTTGAATGTTTAACACCCTGTATCTCAAAAACTATTTTTTAGATCTCCTTGGGCCCATAGAGAAATTTTAATATTAAAAAATATCAAGTATTCCTAAAGTACAGTTCGTTGTCAAACCCTAAAAAATAAATTAAGTATTCTACAGGTTTAAATAAAGAAAAAATGAAAATTTCAAAAATGAAATAAAAAGTATCAAAAAACAAATACAGTAAGTTTTTGAAACTATGCATTCCGACCATTACCATACATGTTTCATCCTTCCGGAATCTTCAGTGGCACTTTGTTGGAATGCATATTTTCAAGAACTCACTCTGTCTGAATACCCCAAGTAATTCTATGTATTGGTCCCCATCAACCATACTATAGATGGCGTGACTATCTATTATTTTTAGAAATAAAAAGTACTTATCCATATTTAAAAAAAAATAGTTGAGGGTGGTTCTTCTAAAACGAAACGTTAATTGGATTTGATATGTTAAGCGATATATTGGCCTTCAAAAAAATGTTTTTTTTTTATCTTTAAAATTTAATGTGTTAATTAAATAAAATGAAAATCATCAATTTCGGTTGTTCCCAAACATCTTTGAAACTGGTACTGTTATTTTTATTTTGGAAAAAACGTTCAATTCCGCATCTTTTTCCCGTTTAATAAACTTTGTAGCTATAACGGTTTAAAAAATTCCAATAGTGCCACCCCGTATACAGACTAAAACCTAACCTAAACTAGTTGCTCCGGTAATTTTAATCTTTATTTGATGAAGTTTTAATTTTTGGCGAATGAATTAGTGCATGCACTAATTTCTGTAACATGTAATTTAAAATACGTCAAGTTTTTTCCAGATTGTATATTCTAATAATAATAGCCGTCCCTTCCCCGCACTAGCCATAGGCTTCTGGGGTTCACTCGTAGGGGGTGAAATGTACGGCGAGTATTATTATTATTATTATTATTATCATTATTGTTTTTTTAATCTTTAACCAAATTTTGACCTAACATTAGGATTTAATTTAGTTTTTGAGAAATAACAGCAATTTTAATGCTGAAAAAAATTATAAAAATTCGAAAAAAATACCGAATTGGTCGAATCTCAGAAAGCGTATTCTTACGACAATATAGGCAAGTAACATTTATCGTACTGTAGAGTACAACGGAAAGTGGCTTTTATTCACACTCGGGTGGAAAATACTTTCCCACAAAATAATCGTTTCTATTTTCCTGATATTTTTTTATATACCAAACTGTAGATTCTTTTTAAATTTAAAAAAAAAAACACCAACCAGGAATAAATTGATTTTTGAAATTTAGTTAGTTTTTTTTTTACTTTCAGGATAAATCAATCTAAATTCAAATAGTTAATTTTGTCTATAGTAATTTTTCTTTAATTAATTGAACAAGATCATAAGATACAGTTCTTTTGATTTTTCTTGATTTTTGCTTTTAAAATTAAGTTACAGTTACGAATTAACGGGTGGCCGAAGAGAGACTTAACAAAATTACCTGTAATTAGGATTGGGGATTTAAAAAGCTACGAATTCACGGGAACCCGGATGAGGGTATGTCCGCAAGGTGATTACTAAAAATGTTACATATATCTTAAGGATCAGTTACTAGCACATTATTGACCACAAGTTATTTCAGGGTCTTTTCTTTTCAACCCATTTCCTTATTTATGATATTCCAGGATTTTTTCATGATACTTGACGAGTTTTGTATCATATTATTATTAAAATTTGTGCATGCCATAAATACATCATTTTGTGAATTCTTGGCTAATTTTGACATTTCGCAGACCATATTATGCAGTGTTTTGACTTCTGAATTGAACCAGACTTTTTTGTCACTGAATTTGATTTTTTATTTGAAAATGCTGAGTTCAAATCAAAATTGAATATGCTATAAAACGCATATACTTCACTTCAGTATTCTCTTTCTAAAAGCCCACTGAAAGTACTGATGTTACTTTCAGATATGTCACGTATAAATATTGGATCCATATTTTTATCTTGATACTGTGTGTTTAGTTCATATCGACATATCTGGTATCTGTGGTCGGATATATGTGTCATATAGAGGTTATAGATTGGAGAAAATTGGATCTAAAAGTATTGAACTGGTTCTTGTAATCCTTGTGAGTTCGATTATGTCACACCAAATGTTCGAAATAAGTTGAATAACTTTACAGCATTATAAGTTCTTGCAATAGATCAACATGCAGGTCCCCATAGATAACGTATAGAAATGTTACCATAACACGCAAGTGACGCCACCCCGCCTAGAACCGACGACATAAATAACAATACACAGTTCTAGGGTTCACATTCATTTTAAGCATCAAGTAGTACACACTTTTCGTTAACTAATTTACTTGTGAAATACCTATATTGAACGACAAAGCATAAGTTCAATAATAATAATTTTGTAATATTCAAGTCAATAAACCTTTTTGTAAATGGTAAATAAAACATTTTTTAAAACGTTCTTTGAGTGAGTGAAAATTTAATTATATCTATGATTCTGTGAGTATATTTCGTTGAGAAGCTCATAAATGTGATCAGCAAAGTCCTTAAAATTTGTAGATGGTTACGATGTGTAAATTAGCTAAATTTATTGATATTTATAGTAATGATTATAACCTCAAATAGTTGTTCAATGGACCTATTATAAGCGATTGGTTTACAATAAAAAGAGATGCTTTGCGTTTACCAGAATACAGACACCTCATGTCTATCAACTTAGTAAGACAACGTCGGAAAATTACAATGGTATCTTATTAGTAATTTGCAGATTTTTTGCCGCTAATTAGTCGAGGAAAAATAAATTTTGCCGCTCTATTTTTATATTAAAAATTAAACGTCTTGCTAACTTGATATGAAGTTAGCAAGACAACTGCGTAAATAATGATATCAAAAAACTGAAAGCTGGAGAATTTGCCGCTTTGTGCCTTTAATTAGTTGTGGGGAAAAAAATTGCCTCTGTTTTTGGTAGAAGTTAAATAATGACGACATCAAAAAACTAAAAGCTAGAGAATTGTGTGAATCAGAGTGAATGTATTTAGTAGATTTGTGGACTTGTAGTAATAGAAGTTTGGTTCAAAAAATCACACATAAGCTATCGCGTGGTCGAATAAAGATTTCGAAGGACCACCCTATAATTATTACACGTTTAGGGGACGTGGGACAATAAAACATATCGTCCTGCTTTCTGATAAGATTTAATCAGCAAGCTTTAAACGTAAAAGGTTAACACATAAATTTACAATAATTAAACAATGTTTATCTAATAGTAAACAACAACAATAGAAGTTTAGCTAATAGTAAACAACAACAATTAAACAGAAATTCATCTCCTAGTAAACAACAATTAAATTCTACTAGTAAACGACAACAATTAAATAGGTAATGTTTGATACAGTACATTTAAATGAAAGTAAGAACAAGACATAAATATTTCCGAATATAGCACAATACATTTCACAATAGCTCATATAAAAAAGATATAATTACAGAAAAAAGGGTGTCCATAAGAGGAGCTCTCCCTTGGTATATCCTGGACCGTGTCCTAAGGAATTCTAAATTGGTCTGTTAGTTTTGGCAACACCGCTCTCATGTCACGGTGCTCACCTTGGCGGGAGCCGTGGTTGAGAAACAAGGGAACTAAACAGTGGCGTAGCAGAGTTTCAAAAGTTAAAGTGATTTTAACAAGAATTTTCCGCTAAATAATTGTGGAAACCAAAAATTTGTCGCCTGTTTTTATTTCCAGGTTTTTTATAAAGCAGCATAAAATTTTACAAAAAAAATTACTTAAATGAGTAATTGTTTTTAATCGGAATATATGTTTGAATAAATAAATATATCATTCAAGTAAGACTCTTATCTCAGCGAAAAGTTTTTCTCCAATTTTTATAGACTTATAATAATTTGTGCTACAGAGGTATGTGAACATTCAAATTTTGATTAAAAATTTTTGATACTTCCACAATCCCGTTTTTAGAAATATTGTTTTAACTATAATTTTTCAAATCGAAATGGAACAATTTTGATAATCTTAAGTAATTTTTGAAACTTCATAGTTGCAGTTTTTTTGTGAATTGTGATTTTTTTCGTTTTTTTTTGTGCTTTTCTCAGCATTTTACAATTTTATTTTTCATTTGAAATGTTGATTCAAAAGACTCATTGATAGAAACGAAATTGGAAGATAAAAAATTAAAAAACCCAGAAATTTTTTCCACAACTAATTAGCGACACAAATGCGGCACATACTCCTGCTTTCAGTTTTTTGATAACGTCATTATTTACGCAGTTGTCTTGCTAACTAGATATCAAGTAAGCAAGATATTTAAATAAAACACAGTTGTCTGGATAATTTGTCGATAACTTAATATCAAGTTAGCGAGACGTTTAATTTTTAATAAAAATTGATTTAATTTTTTTTCTCACAACTACTTAGGGCCTAAAAGCGGAAAATTCTCCTGCTTTCAGTTTTTACCTCTCGCCCTTCAGATAAGAGAGGTATAGGAATCATGCTAAAAATTGGGTAGTGAGTTTTCAATGGATAAACACGTTTTGGGGTCCCTAGAATACGATTTCAATATTTTCGCGATGATGTCTGTGTGTGTGTGTGTGTTAGTGTGTGTGTGTTAGTGTGTGTGTGTTAGTGTGTGTGTGTGTTTGGATGGATGTTGTAGTAACGATAACTCAAAAACTACTGAATAAAAAAATTTGAAATTTTGCAGACAGGATTTTGATTCCCTAGATTAGATTTTGGTGCCAATCGCACAACCGGAAGTGGCAGTTGCTATGGGTGATGACTCCATTATTATACAAAACGGCAATAAAGTTTTACACATATATTTTGTATACCCTACAGTTTATTTTCATCTCATTAAAATTTTCGAAACTTTTGCCATTGTTGCCAGATTTACAAAAATATAATTTTTTTTCATACTTTTTTGTGTCAACCTGTAAATTTTTGATTAAAAAATGGCGAGAGGTCATGTGCTGGCCACATCAAATTTTTTGATATCGTATTGCTAACTTGATATCAAATTAGCAAGATGTTTAATTTCACAGGTTTACAAAAAAAAAAATTCCGGCCTATTTGACCGGACCTTGGTATTCCTACGTGTTTTGGCATCCTGAATCCGATCCCGCGATGCCGGGTTTTACCCCATCACGTCAGAAAAACCAGATTTTAAGGTCATTTAGAGGTTAAAATGGTGCTTTTTTGGAACCGGCCCCGGGACAGTTTCTCCAGAGAACTGTTAAATTGAGGGGTAACTGTGTCTAGGTCTTGAATACCTTCCAAACATTGGAAACAGTCTCCAAATCGCGACCAGGACCAGCGCAGCGTCAGCCAAGTGGATAAATTGTTTTCATGATCGTTGTATCTCGTGAATTTCAATCTCTTACCGAAGGCGTTCAATTTCGATCATACGTTTGCTCTGAGTTAATGACAGGGGACCGAGCACAGACACAAATGGTCCTACAATCTGGCCAGAACATTGGAGTTATGTTTAAGTGGTTCGAGGTAGTTGAGCTTGTGAATTTTGCTTCCTTTACCAACACGTAGAATTTTGGCGATTGAGTTATCGTCAGTTAATGCCAGCACTTCTCAAAGTACTCCTAGAACTCCTAGAATTAGGTCAAGCTAAGTATACTGTCCGGGGCAATCTAAGGTTGCAGAAAATCGTCAAACTCTCGCATTTTGGCAAGGAACTTGAAATTTGTAACTTAGTAATTACGAGGCCACTTCCTACCAACTGGGCCGGACCTAGGCAGCGCACGTAGCATGAGACAAACATAAACATTTTGGAAAGATTCTGGGTCTTTAAGGTTAATGCTGGGTGAACTCACAGTAAATGCGTCGTCGCAATCGACGCTTGGCAGGGGAATAGAAAGTCATCAGTTACTAACCCCCTGAGCCAGTTCTCTATCTTGAGCCAGACCTGAGCAGGACACGAAGCATAACTCAAATGTTCTGGTAAGATTTTAGGGCCATTTGGGTCAGTGCTGGATCCACTAGCATTATCTCACAGCAAATGGATCGCTGAAATTGAACACCTTGGTAGGGAGATCGAAATTCGCGAGATACAATGATCATGGTAACATTTTATCCACTGGACAGGGACACTGCGCTGGTCCTGGTCGAGATTCAAGGCCCCTGTCCAATGTTTGGAAGGTTTTCACGACCTAGACAGTTACCCCTCAACTTAACAGTTCGCTTGAGAAATTGTCTTGGGGCCGGTTCCAAAAAGCACCATTTTAACCTGTAAATGACCTTGAAATTTGGTATTTCTGAAGTAATGGGATAAAACTGATTCCAGGATCGGATTGAGGACGCCAAAATACCTAAGAATACCATGGTCCGGCCAAATAGTCCGGATTTTTTTTTGTAAACGTGTCTCTAATGACAAAAAGAACGGAAAAATTTATATTTCGACAACTAATTAACTGCAAAAAGTGGCAAATTCTCAAGCTTTTGGTTTTTAATATCGTCATTGTTTACGCAGTTGGCTTGCTAAGTTAGAAAGATGTTTATTTTTTAATAAAAAAAAGAACGGCAAAATTTATTTTTCCACAATTAATGGAAAAAAAGCGACAAATTCTCCGGCTTTTAGGTTTTTAAGATCGTCATTATTTACGGAGAAGTATTGCTAACTTGATATCAAGTTAGCATAGCAAGGTGTTTAATTTTTAGTAAAATAAAAGACCGGCTAAATGTAATTTCCACTGCTAATTAACGGCAAAAAAGCGGAAAATTACTAATACGATACGGTTGTAATTGCTAAGTTGATAAACGTAGACACCTCCAAGATCAGCGTTTGATCTACAAAAGTTATTAACAAGCACATTGATTTCATTTTTTCTGAGCCAATGATCTGACAGCAACAAAAGTCTCTATCATGTATAATTGATATTAACTCTAGTTCAGCACCTTTACTT
Source organism: Neocrepidodera transversa (assembly GCA_963243735.1). Taxonomy (NCBI): domain Eukaryota; kingdom Metazoa; phylum Arthropoda; class Insecta; order Coleoptera; family Chrysomelidae; genus Neocrepidodera; species Neocrepidodera transversa. Next base: position 25,353,619 of record OY725344.1, on the reverse strand, counting down.
CAAAAACCTTACTGGTTGAGATGGAATACGTTTAATTCCTTTGTATTATTTTCCAGTCCTGGTGAGTGTGCCTTCTGTTGGGCTATCACTGAGTTGGAACCATGTGTTATATTTTTCGGTTCTATAAAAAATCCACAGCCTTCTTTCCTAAAATCGAAACTTTTAAAGCCTACTACGTTTCTTGGCTTTGCTATTGGAAGACCTCGTCTTTACACTTCCAATCTAGACTAAACATGAAAAATTTTGTTTGACTTTTATTGGTGGATAACTCCTTAATATCTACGTTAGCATTCATAAAAGCATTTTGTTTGTTTACTAATTCTATGATATCTTCTTCTGTGAAATTCCTTTTTATGCTGTAGAGTTGCAAAATCTTTATCAGTGTTGATAGATGTATTTCCTCCACCGTACTGTTTTTTTTTTTGGTTTGAGGGATGTTTCTTTTAATCCTTCTTCTATATTTAGGTTAGTTGTGTCATCTGAATTTAGAAGAGGTATTTCAATCTTTCTGTTTAGCTGTTCGTTCTTCAACAACTTCGCATTATTTATTTTTTTAGTTTAAATGCTTATCGTCTAATAGTGCTTTGTTTTCTTGTAGGATATTGATGTTGGATTCTATTTCGTTTTTATTTTTAGCTGTATCCAATAATTTACGTTAAGGACTATTCTCAAGTTGCAGTTTTTATATATTTAGTTCATTAGTAAATGTTGCAGTATTCTTACTTTGCTAGAACATGTTCGTTATGTTTTTATTGGCTGTTTTATCACAGTAATTACAGTTTTAGTTAAGCGCAGTTTCATTCGCGTTCGTTCTCGTGGCCATTTTTTCTAACTTTCCTGTCCTTCTATTACTCATCTTTTAAATTTACGGCGTCCAAACTTGCAAATATACATGCGTTTTATTTTTTATTTCGCTTATTACCGATCGTCCAAAGATTTTCGTTACCTATACTATAAAATCTTTGATCCCCTTTTTTCAATGGTATTTTTATTTTCTTTGGAGCCCTTTTATTTATTGGATTTTTATAGTCCGAGAGTTTTCTACATTCTGACTCTCCCAGATAACATGTGTTTTGTTTATTCGTGATTATCATTTGAGATAAATTATTGGAGAGTTTAAAACATGCATTCTACAGTTTCAATTAGAATGTGCTGAATTTATATGATTTCGATAAATCTGACAACACTGTCAGTAAAATCAAGCCATCCCGCGGGCGATAGTCTACTCATCAGAAATCGTGGCTGGAAAAGTGTGGCTAACTTCACACAAACTTTGATTACCTACTTTATCGGTAAAGATATATAATACAATACATCATTAATAATATATACATTTGTACAAAACTGCTGAGTAGAGATCGATTTGTAGTAATCCGAAGTGGGCAACTTGGCAACAGCGCATTTTGAAAAAATGTAAAAAATTATATCAGTTGATTAAGATGCAGTTTTATATTGATATTCTATTCACTGTGAGCGATAAGGCGGAGCATCTTGATTCTAGCGCTTGCCGTGATCAGCACCTGATTTTTTGTCCCGAACATTTTTCGACATATCAAAATTTCATTAAACGGAAAGGTCGTCGAAGCCCAGCAGAAATATATTGTGTCGTGGGTTGTCAGAATAATAGTTTAATCAGTCCCAATACAAAATTTTAAAGTCCATACAAATGTATCATAATTATTAAAATTGAAAAGCTCTCGCCGGGAGACGACTGTTCTTCCGAACGATCAAGAAGCTAATGAATATGTGGACAATAATTTGGCGCGATATCCATATTCAGATGCAACTGCGCTCTACGAGAATGATATATAGAAAGAGATGAGTATTAATTTTTCAGCGGTTTTGTTTAGAAATAATTCTTTTAAATATTATATTATATATACTTAATCTACAAATATGAGTTAAAAACTGAAGCTCAATAGCAATTCTTTTTTCGTAATGCGCAAGCTCATGATTATCCTCTTGGGGCCGCAGTCATATTTTAAAATATTCTTCTTTGCAATTGAAGTTATGCTTATGATTAAGTTAACTTCGGTGGGAAATGTATTCGAAATAGAGTTGAATTTCGTGAATCTGGCAACAATACTATAGAAATTCACATTGACACAGTTTTGAAGGAAGTTGTTATTACCAGAGACGGTTTGGTTTTGGTTTTGCTTTTTGAAATTAATTAAAAATTGTGATGCCTATACCTAGATGAGGGTTGTCGGTTCGTGATTAAATTAAAAAGTGTATATATAAGATAAGTGGAATTTGATTATAAATATTAAAATATTCATTTTCAATTATATATATTATATTATAATGCTTGTTATCTAATATAAACTCTCATGGTCTTGGGTTGGGTTCCTTCAAAAATAATAATAAACATTACAAAAAAATTTTAAAAAAATAATTTTGGGCGCCTTATAATTCTTCTGGTTCTTCTCTCTCTCTCTCTCTCTTGTATCTTCTTTTAATCAGTTTCTGTCTTTTCTTTTTCTGTATCACCTTCTAGTTCATTTCCTCTTCTGTCTTCTGTTTTTTTAATCTCCCTCTATTTCTGTCTTCCCGTCTCACTTCCTAGATTCCAGTTTCCTTTTTGTCTTCTTCAATGTTATTTGCTACTATTTCTGCGACTTTTAATATCTCTTTAACTCCTACCTATTTATTTCTGATAAAGTTCCCCTTATTATCCTTCTAACTAATATTTTATTTTCTATTTCGACAACCTCCAAAAATCTAAAAAAAACCCAAAACTGTTTATTATTTTTTCCTTTCTTTTGTTTTTTTTTTATTTCCAACTAGATTTTTCTAAATTTATTAATGATACTAAGATTTTTTTTTCTTTTATATGTACCACAATAGTTGTAAATTATTAATGAACTCATTATAAAATCAATAAAAAAATAATCATCTAAACACAAAACACTCTTAAAGAAATCCTAAACACATTTAAACACATCCATACGCACCTTAAACTTCTTATCATAATCTTATTTTCATTGTCATATTTATTTTATTTTATTATTCGAAACAACAGGTTTTTTCAATAAAGAAGCGGCTATAAATTCAAAATTAGACCGATTGCTAGCTAAGCGTGAAAATATTTTTCGAAGAGCTCAACTGTGTTTTGACGCAGGTCAGGCCTTAGAAAATGATCCACAAAATGCAACAAAAATTTAACAACCGATATACAATAATGTGCTCTCTACGACGTACAAGCTACTTCTGCTATTAACGATTCTACTAGTAAAAATACTAAGACCCGGTTTGGACCTTTTTGAAAATTAAAATATAGGCAACACTAAATACACGCAGAATGTATTATATTTAATTTATTATTACAAATACGCCAAAACATCCTGCCCCCCAAGTTTATTTTAAATAAACGAACATAACAAATTAAAGTAACAATATTTTATACACTGTGTCTGCGCATGTCTAATTAACATAGCATTATGTCTAACCTAGAATGCTCTTACAAATTTACAAATTTATTAAAGAAATTCTAAACTATAAACCATCACCATAATACGTTTTCCCGAAGAAAGAAAAAAAAATTAAAACTAAATTGTGAATAAAACATTACAACAAAAATTTCCTCTTCAGTTTATTGACTGGGAAGAGGACACAGTTTAACAACTGGTCGCATGTACGTGCCATTCTTGGTCCGTACCTTGACAATTCGAACAATCCCATCTATTCCAGTAATGTTGAATTATACTATCTAACAACTTATATCTTTTTAAGATGCTCATATTTTCGAAAACTACATCAGTTGACGGTAAAGACATTAATGGTTCTGCACATAGAAAATGCGATGGGGTCAAAGCGATAGGATTTTCAGGGTCGTTACTTTGAATACAAAGGGGACGCGAATTTAAGAGACATTCAATCTGTGTAAAAATGGTTATGAATTCCTCATAAGTGAGAATTTGATTTCCCACGACTCTAGCTAAATGAAGCTTTACGCTTTTTATATTACTTTCCCAAATACCCCCAAAGTGACTTCCCAATGGTACATTCATTTTCTACGAAATTTTGGAATTATTAATTTCCTGTTGGAATGCGTCCCTATAAGTTTTGGACCTAGTTAGCTGATATATCTCATCGAGAACCCTTTTAGCACCCACAAAATTCGTGCCATTATCGGAGTACAAAACTGCACAATTTCGAGATAAGAATCTTTTGAAAGCGGTTAAAAAACAATCGGTTGAGAGCGAAGAGGCCAATTCGAGATGTATGGCTTTCGTACTCAGGCAAATAAATAAGCATACATAGGCCTTTTGGGTTCTTACTCCACGATATCTCCCTACCGTGATTGAAAACGCACCAGTGTAGTCTACACCAGTGTGCAAAAATGCTTGATTAACTCTTACCGCGGGTAAGTCAGCAATCATAGGATAGTTAGGTTTAGGATTAAGGCGAAAACAACGATTACATTTCCAAATCCTATTTCTGATGATCTGACGGCTAGATAAAATCCAATAATTTTTTCTCAAAAGATTTTGTAGCATGTATGATCCAGCATGTAAGTACAATTTATGGAAATAATCTATCAACAAAATAGTAAAGGGATCGGATTTGGGCAACAAAATAGGGTGTTTTTGTTCAAAATTATATTAAGAATTTGAGAGTCGTCCACCGACTCGAATTATACCATTTTCAATAAATGGATTTAAACGACGTATGGATGATTTTACACAAAGCTTTTTCTCAAGCGCTTTATACTCGTCTGAAAAATGTTTTCGCTGGACAGAACGAATTAATTCACATTCTGCAGCTTCTAAATCAGATATTCGTATCTGGCTATTCAAAGGCAATTTTTTCAGAAATCTTAATACGTATACTGTAGAATTTAAAAGTTTCGACCAAGACGAAAATTTTTCGATTAGTGTTTAGAGTGGTGAGACTACAGGGGCAACAATGCCTACAAAACGGTTGAACAAATATTCGGAATCATCAATCTGAACTTCCTGTTCGTTAACAGATTGGATAGGCCAGTATTTTGGTTCTAACAATAACCATTTTGGACCAGTGAACCAAGTGGGGTGGTTAACTAACGAAGAAGGAAATAAACCTCGAGAAGCGCAATCAACAACATTTTCCTTTCCAGGAGTAAAAAACCAATAGGGTGGAGGAATCTTCTTCTGAATTTTCAAAACTCTATTTTGAACAAATAACTTCAATTTTTTCTCTGGGGTTTTTATCCAACTAAAGGTAATCATGGAATCACTTAAGGCAAACATTTGATCAATATTATGTCTAGGGGAGTAAGTTTCAATAGCATGAGAAAGAAGTTTTGAGAGAAGGAGAGCTCCACAAAGTTCTAACCGAGGAAGAGTAATTGTAGACATGGGCGAAACTTTAGATTGAGAGTACAGAAAAGTAACTTTAACTTGACCTGTACAATCGACGACTCGGGTATAAACAATGGCTGCATAGCCAGCAGCGCTTGCATCTGAAAATCCTACAAAAGATAATGACGAAATAGGTGTAACGGCTATATGGCGTGGAATCTCTATTTTATGAAGAATATGAAATTCATTTTGAAATTTATTCCACAGTATTTCTATTTCTTTGGGTGCAATACTATCCCAATCAGTTTTCAAAATCCAAAGTCTTTTTATCAATATTTTTAGAGACAAGGTAATAATAGACAAGAATCCCAAAGGATCAAACATACGAGCAACAAGTGAGAGAATGTTTCTTTTCGTACAAGGAGACATTGAAGACATTTCAACCCCAAAACTAAAATTATCATGTTTTTCTTCCCACTGTAGTCCTAACACCTTCGAAGCTGACTTATCAAATTGTTTGGTTTTTACCAATTGAAGGGGTTCGGGTATTGTTGACAGCAGTTCGTCAGAGTTGGACATCCACTTGACTAATTTAAAACCCCCCTTTAAAAATAAATCCACCAACTGAGTGTGTGCAACTATAGCTTCGGGAACGCTACAAAAACTACTACTAAAATCGTCCATGTACATATCACGGGATATTGGCACAATGACGTTAGGAACATCTTGAGATTCGTCATTACATAATTGTCTTATTACTCTAAGACTTAAATATGGCGAGGACTTTACTCCAAACGTTAAAGTATTTAACTGAAATACCGAAATTGGATCATTTGTATCGAATCTCCATAAAACTCTTTGAAATGCACAATGAGGTTCAACGACTCTAACCTGCCTATACATTTGTTTTAAGTCCGCAACAACTGCTACTGGAAAAAGACGAAAGTTTAACAAAATGGTAGTAGGATTATTTTGTAATTTCGGACCTTTATGAAGAACATCATTTAGTGATGGACCTTGACTAGTTTTCATCGAGGCATCAAACACTATTCTACAAGGAGTGGACGGGCTATCTGGTTTAAAGACACAATGGTGAGGGATGTAATATGACAACGAATCAATGTTTTCAACAGGAACTAAACTCATGTGTCTTTGGTCCAAGTAGTCTTGGAATATATCACTATAAACTTTTCTAAGTTCTGGGTTTTTGGCGAGGCGATTTTCTAGGGACAACAATCGATTTTTGGCAAGTACAAATGAATCACCTAGCAATTTAGGATCATCTTGGAAAGGCAAGGCCACTATGTATCTACCATCTGGATCTCTAGATACATTTTCAACAAACAAATTTTCACAAATTTCATCTTCTGATGAACTAGGATTAGGGGACAAATCTTCTAACTCACACATCCTTTCAACATAGGAATCTAAATTCAACAAAGGGTTACAAAAATACGAAAAGTATGTGTGAACATTTTCAAAGTTAGGTTGAGCTGAGCCCATGACAACATATCCTAAAACGGTTTCAATAGCTGAAGTTGAACCTTCGGACGAAATTACTCTATTACCACCAATGATACTGGAGAACATAGATACCCCCAATATACCATCTATTTTCCCAGGTAAATAAAAGTACGGATCAGCTAAAATTAATGCATCTATATTAGGAATAAAATTTTTATCAATCAGTTGATCTTGCAAATCATTGGTGATTTTATCTATTAGCAAAACTTCTATAGGATATTGTATTTTTGAATCAAAATGGGAAAATATAACAATATTTGTTTTTCCTACTATAGGCGTTTCAGAACCTCCTATACCAGAGACCTTCAAATTTAATTTTGAGTAGTTTAAACCTAATTTTCGGACACAATTAAATGTAAGCAAATTGGCAGAGGATCCACTATCTAACAAAAATCGAATTTTTTGATCTTAACCCCATTTATCAACAACTTTAACTATTATGGTTCCAAAAAGACTAACCGGGCATAATTGAGATTCATTTGAAATATTTTCAACATGTTGGACATGTAAATTCGATGGGTTATCAGACGAACTCAAGGAAGGCCCTAGGTTAGTAGTGGGAACATTATCATTATATGAATCAAGATTTTGTTTATGTAACAGGGAATGATGACAAGCTTTACATTTGGTACAAGAGAATTTAGACGGACAATTCGATACACAATGTTTTGAAGAAAAGCAATTTAAACATAAATATTTTTCTTTTATTATTTTAAATCTTGATTCAAATGGAAGTCCTAAAAAATATCTACAATCTTTGATCAAATGCGGGCTTTTATTACAAATTATACAATTTACGGAGGAATAATTATTATTCGGTTCCTGTAAATGAAATGATTTGGTAGGTTTCGGTGAAACAAAACTACTTTTAGAATTCCGGACTCTATCATTTTTATTAAAGGTTTTACTACGTTGGCGCAAAAATTTCACAAGCTCATTATAAGCGGGCAGATCATCTTTATTTCTAATCAAATCAAATGAATCTATAGTTTCCTGGGGCAATTTTAACATAGCCAAATAAGTTAAAATATGATCGTCTAAATTGTCAAGATTTAATCTTTTCAATGAGGAGATATTAGTATCAAATTTTTCCAAAAACAATTCTAAATTTGATGCACAATTAGTGCTTAAACAACGAAAATTCACAATTCGATCCATATAAAGATTAAACAAATATTTTTTATCATTATATCTTTCAATAAGAATGTTCCAAATAATGTCATAATTATCTGGAATGGGTTCTATAGAACTACAACTCTTCAATGCTTTCCCTGAAATACAACTTAGCAAATATTGCAACTTATCTGCTTTCGAATATTCTATTTTAGTAGGTATGCACAAACTGTTTGAAATTTTCATAAAAAATAGGCCATAGGGATAAGTCTTCACCATCGAACTTAATTAACTCAAATTTAGGCATTTTAATATGAGACTCATTATGATTATTTGGATTATTATTCGAAACAACAGGTTTTTTCAATAAAGAAGCGGCTATAAATTCAATATTAGAATAAATATCATAAAACGCATCTAAAGGGCCATTATAATCAATGTCGGCATCTGGATTAATTTCTTGTTTTAGAACAACTATTTCTTGTACCACTTCCTCATAGTCTAAATGCGTTTTTCCAAACGTACTATACCTAACTGAAAAGTTACGAATTTTTGTTGCATTTTGTGGATCATTTTCTAAGGCCTGACCTGCGTCAAAACACAGTTGAGCTCTTCGAAAAATATTTTCACGCTTAGCTAGCAATCGGTCTAATTTTGATTCGTTTTGATTTCGAGGCATATTTACTAAAGATAAACGTTTAAATTCTTCCCTAACTTGATCAATGGTGAAGAAATAAATCAAACAAAATCAAAAATACGTCAAGAATGGCACTATAAATTTATATCCAGCAAATTGATATTCGAATAATAAAATAAAATAAATTTTCACAAAATAATATTCAAACAAACTCACACGTGTGTGAGAGAGATAGGCGATGCGCACATAAACAGACAAAATGTATTTACAAGAATCAAAGCTATTTTTTTTTATGCGGCAGAAAAAATGAGAACAATGTTTTGGTTAGGTTATCGCTAATTATCACTATAATACCGGTTGCAAATTACTCTAAAATTATTAATCAACAAACAAAATAATTGAATTTGAATCGGTAAACTAACAACTATAAAATTTGATTCAAATTAATCGCGGCTCGAAGATGACCAAATTATGTTTTAGCATAAAAGAATAATTTCTATATTTTACAAAATATTATTCGCGGACTGTATGATATAATTTATCTTACCTTTACACCGGCCGGTTTTAATACCATATTTCTTCGGTGAAATAGCTAAAGGTAAGATGGGAAGGAAAAAAGGAAATCAATTTCACTTTTCACAAAAATTTAACAACCGATATACAATAATGTGCTCTCTACGACGTACAAGCTACTTCTGCTATTAACGATTCTACTAGTAAAAATACTAAGACCCGGTTTGGACCTTTTTGAAAATTAAAATATAGGCAACACTAAATACACGCAGAATGTATTATATTTAATTTATTATTACAAATACGCCAAAGCACTTACATTTGACAATCACCTTCTACTTTTCAATCTCAGTCAACCACAATACATACAAAAACTAAAACTAAAACTGCACATATAAAAAAAACCTTATTAATATATATGAATTAAAAAACTGATACGAATCAGAATATCTTTGAATATCACTGTAACCCACCCGGTCATTAATGAGGATACAATTGATCATGCGCATTTGAAATTGTCTTGCACTTTTGGCATCACTCTTGTTTGATTGAATTGGCATTCTAGAATCAGTTTCTACGAGTTTAAACCTACGACCCTTTGCTTTCAAATCCATGTCTTAAACCGCATAACCATCAAGCGAAACCTCTTACAACAGACTTTTAGCGCTGTCACCTAAAAATATTATTCATAAATGTATATTAGCGTTACAAACCTCTTACAACGGCTTTGTAACTCTGTAAAATTTACAACGGGCTGTTCCCTACTTTAACCATATTTTAACCTAACTTTTTCAAATAACTTGTCGTTGTATTAAGTTTTATTTTGAAATCGTTTAACTTAGTTACCAATAGATGCAATTAATACAATTAATTTGATAAATGTAATTCTTTTAATTCATGTTCGTTGGCGTAAAAACTATAAAAAAATTGACCCGTTTCTGCTGTGAGACATTGAATTTAAAAAGAAGTATAAATTCAATAAAGACACGGTAAGGCATATCGTGGAATTCGTAAGTGAAGATGTAGTTGTTGATAGTAAGGGCCGAGGAATTTCACCAGAATTGCAAGAGCTCACTGCATTACGCTGTTGGAGGAGAAAAGAGGTAATAGAAAACTTTAATAGCTTTCAATATGTAATAATTTAAAAAATTTAAGGTACAAGACGATGCTGAGGATCTTTGTTCCCGTACACGAATTAAAACTGAAAATAAAGAACAAATTGGAGATGTTATATATCACATAACCTATTTTGATACTCACAAATTAACATAACTTCACTAAAATATATAAAAAGTGCATTTTATCTGTATATTAGTTACTAACTTGTTACTACACGTTTATGAATAGCACAAACTTTAAAACGCGTTGTAAGCTTATAGAGCGTTTTAACTAATACACGTTTAAAACATCAATTAAAATATTTTTATGAATAAGACTGATAGTCTTTAATTTAATATACATTACGTACCGATATATAAATAATAATTTTAATTTTTTGCGGTTAATCTAAGTTAAATTTTAAAATTTTGGCTTCGTTACAACCCGGTTTATATGGTCAGCTAACTGCAATAAAATTTTCATTGTCATAGAGTCACTCGAAGGAGTTTAATTTTCGGAACAAAATTTTCAATCGTAGTTAGTTGAAAAGAAAGCTTACGGTTTTATAGTTTTACATTTCAGCCTACAGGTGTCGCCACATGGCAAAATGCACACAGCGAATAAACGAAACTTACATAATTTTTCTTCCAATGATTTCTAACGCCCTTAACTTGGCAACAGCGCATTTATGCAAAATTCAGATAGCATTGTAAAATTCACATGATTGAATTAACAAAAATTTCATAATTTTTATAAGAAATTTACCAAATTTCTGTCAAGAATTGTGATAAAAAAAATCGAGAATTAAGCAAAAATAATTTCAAGACTTCGATAAACAATTTCTATCAGAAACTTAAAAAAATTGAATCAAACATCTCAATCAAAACATTTCAGGAAATGTAATGAAAAATTTTATTGTAAACAAGTAATCAATAATTCAGCAATAGCTAAATCAGTCGAGACAGTTTAATATTGTGGCAAACCGAACCAACAGGTGAGGCCGAATTGCGGTAACTGCAAGTTTCCTAAGTGTTACACTATGATGAAGAGTTATCTAATAGGGGTCATAAGGGCTTCCCTTTGAGGCGACTGATTTGAAGTAAATCAGAGGTTTCGTCCGTTCGAAAAGAGCGTCGATTACCTTCGTTAACTAATAAAAAACTTTTTAACTGTTACTGATAGCTTTGGATTGAAGTAATGAAGAAAGTTTTAGAGTATAAGTTTTCCAAGAGTTTTATAGAAAGTTAGTGCTGTAGAAAATTAAATGTTTTGTTTGTGCCTATGGGGTTAATTAAGTTTGTTTGAATAAAGTAATATAATAAGCACGTGGAATTGTTACCACACATAACTTAATTTAAAGTACTTTATTTTTGATTAACTTTTGTTAATGGTATTTTTTTTTTATTTTTGATCACAATTCTTGAAATTTTTGAATTTCTTTAATTAAAATGTTTTAAATTTTTCATAAAAATTTTGTATCAAAATTCTTGAAAGTTTTTGATTGAAATTCTTGATCACAATTATTGATATTTTTAAAATTTTTGATCACAATTCTTCAAATTTTTGCAATTTTTTAATAGAAATTTTTTAATTTCTTTATAAAGTTTTTGTTCAAAATTCTTGAAATTTTTAATCACAATTCTTGAAATTTTGGAAAGTTTTTGAATGAATTATTGATCACAATTCAATTGAAATTTCTGATCACAATTCATGAAAATTTAGCTTGAAATTTTTGATCACAATGGACCTTTTCATTTACGAAAAATAAATTCTTGACCAGAATTCTCTAAACTTTTCTTGAAATTTTTAATTACAATTCTTGAAATTTTTTAATGTTTTTAATTGAAATTTTTATAATTTTTCCTAACAAATTTTGATCAAAATTGTTAAAATTTTTAATCACACAATTCTTGAAATTTTTTACAGTTTATGATTAAAATTTTTGAAAATTTTCAAATTTTTAATCACAATTCTTGAACTTTTGAACAGTTTTTGAATGAACTGTTTATCACAATTTTTCGATTGAAATTTGTGATCACAATACTTGAAATTGTTTTAATAAATTTTTGATCAAAATTCTTGAAATTTTTGATCAAAATTCTTGAAATTTTTAATCAAAATTCAGTTTTTCAATGAATTATTGATCTCACAATTTAATTGAAATTTCTGATCACAATTCTTGATAATTTATCTTGAACTTTTTGATTACAATTCTTGATAATTTATCTTGAAATTTTTGATCATAATTGTAGAAATTTTTGCAATTTTTTAATAGAAATTTTTTTAATTTTTATAAAAGTTTTTGATAAAAATTCTTGAAATTATTAATCACAATTCTTGAAATTTTTTGAAAGTTATCGAATGAATTATTGATAACAATTTTTCAATTGTAAATTTAGACCGTATTTTCTTGAAATTTTTAAAAAAAGTTTATTTAATTTTTTAACAAAATTCTTGAAATTTTTAACCACAATTCTTGAAAATTTTATAATTTTTTTGTTAAATTTTTGATCAAAATTCTTAAAATTTTTAATGACAATTGAAAATTTATTTACTTTTTTGATTAAACTTTTTAAAATTTCCATAAAAATTTTTGATCAAAATTCTTGAAATTTTTTGAAAGTTTTCGAATGAATTTTGATCGTATTTTCTTGAAATTTTTAAAATTTTTTTATTAAATTTTTGAACAAAATTCTTGAAAATTTTAATCACAATTCTTGAATTTTTTTCAAGTTTTGAATGAATTCTTCATCACAATTTTTTGATTGAAATTTTTGATGACAATTCTTGAAATTTTTTAAATTTTTTAACAGTTTTTTTTTAAATTTTTAATAAAAGTTTTTAATCACAATTCTGGATTTTTTTTTAAATTTTTTGATAGATATTCTTTATCACAATTCTTGTAGCTTTTGAAATTTTTTCTTTGTAATATTTATTCAAAATTATTAAAAAAAATTTGATTTTTTTTAATTTGAATTTTTTTTATAAAAAATTTTGATTAAAATTCTTAAAATTTCTTATCACCATTCTTTGAAAATTTTGGAAGTTTTTCATTGAAGAAATTCTTGACCAATATTCTTTAAATTTTTGAGTCTTCTTAAAATTTTTTAAATTTTTTAAATTTTTTTATTGAATTTTTTAATATTTCCATAAAAATTTTTGATCAAAATTCTTAAAATTTTTAATCACAATTCGTGGAATTTTTTAAATTTTTAATTGAAATTTTTCATCAAAATTCTCGAAATCTTTGAAAGATTTTTCTTAAAATTTTTGATTACAATTCATGAAATTTTTTATTTTTTTTAATTGAAATTTTAATGATATTTCATAAAAATCAAAATTGTTAAAATTTTTAATCACACAATTCTTGAAATTTTTTAAGTTTATGATTAAAATTGTTGATCACAATTTTTGAAAATTTTCAAATTTTTAATCACAATTCTTGATATTTTGGACAGTTTTTGAATGAACTCTTTATCACAATTTTTCGATTGATGATCAAAATTCTTGAAATTTTTGATGAAAATTCTTGAAATTTTCAATCACAATTCTTGAAATTTTTGAAAGTTTTTGAATGAATTATTGATCACAATTTATTTGAAATTTCAGATCACAATTCTTGAAAATTTATCTTGAAATTTTTGATCACAATTCTAGAAATTTTTGCAATTTTTTAATAGAAATTTTTTTAATTTTTCATAAAAGTTTTTGATCACAATTCTTGAAATTATTAATCACAATTCTTGAAATTTTTTGAAAGTTTTCGAACGAATTATTGATAACAATTTTTCAATTGTAACTTTTGACCGTATTTTCTTGAAATTTTTTAAATTTTTTTATTAAATATTTTAAACAAAATTCTTGAAAATTTTAACCACAATTCTCGAAAATTTTATAATTTTTTTGTTAAATTTTTGATCAAAATTCTTGAAATTTTTAATCACAATTCTTGAAAATTTTTTAAAGGTATTGATTGAAATTTTTAATCACAGTTATTAAATTTTTTTAATTAAACTTTTTTAAATTTTTCAAAAAAATTTTTCATCGAAATTGTTGAAATTTTTAAAAATTTTTATTGAAATTTTTGATCACAATTCTTGAAATTTTTTAACTGAGTTTTTTAAAATTTTTGATCAAAACTCTTGAAATATTTAATGACAATTCTTAAAATTTTTGAAAGTTTTTGATTGAAATTCTTGATCACAATTCCGGATATTTTTGATCACAATTCATGAAACGTTTGCAATTTTTGAAGAATTTTTTTAAATTTTTCTTAAAAGTTTTTGATCTAAATTCTAGAAATTTTTAATTACAATTCTTTAATTTTTTTTAAAGTTGTTTGAAATTTTTGATCGCAATTAATAAAATTTTTTAATTGAAATTTTTCAAATTTTTTAAAAAAATGTTTGATCAAAATTCTTGAAATTTTTAATCACAATTCTTAAAATTTTGGAAAGTTTTTGATTAAAATTCTTGATTATTTTTGATCACAATTCTTAAAATTTTTGCAATTATTTAGAAGAATTTTTTAAAATTTTTGATCAAAACTCTTGAAATTTTTAATCACAAGTCTTGAAATTTTTGGAAGTTTTTGATCGAAATTCTTGATCACAATTCTTGATATTTTTGAAATTTTTGATCACAATTCATGAAATTTTTGCAATTTTTGCAGAATTTTTTTAAATTTTACTTAAAAGTTTTTGATCAAAATTCTTGAAATTTTTAATCACAATTCTTGAAACTCTCTTGGTACTTATTTTGTTCGCAGTATATATCAGCTCCAGTTCCCCTTTCGGTTTTTGACCCATCTATGTATCAGGTAATTCCATTAGGGATTGTCCTGAAATCTGCGCTTGTATTCAACTCATTCCGATTCTTAATTATTATTCTCAGACCTGTGTTGAAGCTGTATTTAGCAGTCATGTGGTCTGAGCTCATGTCTAGCATATTGTCTCCCACATGATCTAGCTTAGTGTGTCCCAGTCTGTGATTTCCTTCATAGAATGGTGAGTCCTCTAGCCGTCGTAGAGCCATTCCAGGCTCCCCAATTATAACGTATTGTAATGGCGGGAGGTGTTATTTTTATGTTCCCCGCTATTCCCAAGCAGGCAAATCTTTGTATCTTGCCCAATTTGGAGACAACGGTCAGTTATTTTATCTTTGGCCACCAGAGATGCATATATGGGTAGCACTACTATATTGTACAATTAATGTACGATTTTTGGATTGAGCTCCATGTTTTTCCATACGTGCGTCTACCTGTCATTAAAGTAGCAACCGCTTTCGTATGTATTTTTTGAATCTGAAGGTTTTAGGTAAGTTTCGGGTCTAGCATTACCCCAAGATATTTTACCCCTCCCTTCAGATTTACCTCTCCACTATGACGCCATAGTGGGCTAGGCCCTCCTAATTTCTTCTGTTGGTGAATGCTATTATATTAGACTTGGAGGAACTGATTTTCAAACTCTCATGCTCTGTCCAGAGTGTAACTGCGTTTAGGGCCATCTGAAGTCGTTCGCTAACCGTAGTGTTGAATTTTCCTTGGGATAATATAAGGTCATCGGCGTATCCCAGTGTTTTGTGTCCTTCTTGTTAAAGCATTCTCAGCAGTCCATCCACTACCAGATTCCATAGCAGAGGAGTTCTCTTTGGGGGCCCACATAGGTGGTTTCAGCTCTAAATTCTGCCAGTTTTCTTGTGACAGGTCTATTGATCGCGATTCTGGAAAGTGAACCCTTAATAGTTCTTCCGTTGATTCTTCAGCAGTTTTGGTGTATTCTCCATTCTCTTTTTTGAGAGTGTTTATTGACCTCTGTACATCTTTAGAAAGGATTGCCTTCTAAAAGAGTTTCTTTTAGATTCCATCAGTGTTTTATTGTATTCAGTTAGGGTCTTCCGATATTCATCCGATTTACTTTAATCATTTCTTGCTGAATTATATTTTTTTCTAACTTGCCTTCTTAATCCTGCAAGTTAATTGTTATACCAGGGCACATTCCTGTTGGAACTTTTCCTTACAGGGCGACAGTTATTTTCGTAGGCCGAGATAACAGCTTCCTGTAATTGGTCTGCTGTTATCTCTAGGTTTGTTGAGTTTCTTATCTCTCTTTTAACCCACCTTAAACTGTTTTCTAGGTCTGCTTCATAGGCTTCCCAGTATATTTTCCGTGGGTTACGGATTTCTTGTATAGGTGATTAGTCGCCTATATTAAAGTAAATGTGTCTGTGGTCTGACAAGCTGAGCTCCTCAGACACCTGACAGTTTCTTACAAAATTACTGATAAAAGTAGTACCTGTTGTAATATCTATAACCTCCTTTCTAGTAGAAGTGACAAAGGTAGGTTTATTGCCTATATTTAGTACGTCCAAATTATTTACCGTAATAAATTCTAGTAAAGACTCGCGTCTTTCATTGTGTCGCTGCTACCCCAGGTCAGATGGTGTGCGTTGACATGGCATCCGATGACACATTATATACCCTTCTCACGGCAGTGCCTTACCAGTTCATCTAGTTTCCTGGGTGGTGGTTGGAATAATCTCTTTAGTCCTACCTCTCTGCCCTATCTGTACTTTAACTGCCGTTAGATCCCTGTAATAGAAATTGATTAGCTGCAGTATTTCGAAGCCATTTTTCACTATTATGCATGATCTTGGATGGTCAGTGGTTCTGTCATAAATTAACTCACCTAATCCTCCTAGTCCAATGATTTTACTCCTGTTGATCCAGTGTTCCTGTATGAGGGCCACATCAAAGTCCCCTCTTTTTATAGTAAGCTCCAACGAACCCAACTGACTGTGTTGGAGGAATAAAGACTAGGACCCTGGGCCTCTTTGGGAGCTCCTTGGCTTCAATGTTCTGTTAAAGCCGCGTTCTCTCAGAGACCACCCAGACTCCCGATCTCGCTCCTGAGCCAATCGACAGTTCAGCTGTTCGTGCAGGTCATGCAAAGGGCACCTCCGCTGAACCTAGTTCTGATGAACTGCAAAGGTGCACTGCTTCCAGAGGGAGCTGCATCCATTGCATCCACCAATTCATTTTGAACCAGGTCAGGTTTTTGGTTGGCGCTTATCTATAACCGCCATCCTGATTAGTTGCGGCCTCGCTGTAGGTCCCGCTCATTCCAGTTTTGGCTGTAATACTTCGGGGCTTCTTGGCGGGCCGAGGAGGTGTTTGTGAGTCCCAACGATTGTGTTTGGACTCGTTTTTCGTTCCAGGCTTTAGCCGCTGATCTCGAGGAGTTTGCCTGGGCTTATCCTTGGTCCACGTACCCTCCGCCTATTTCTTGGCTTTGGTCAGCTGTTTTTTCGTAGCTTCTGAAAGCCTTGGCTTTGGGTCAGTGGTTTTGCTCATTACCATCTTTTTCACCTTGTCGGTGATTGTGTCAGCGGTTCCGGATATACCCGCTGATGCGTCGCTAGCCATCGCAGATTCTTCTGCGATGTCTGCCCTATTATCTTCTGAGAGTTCTCTCAGAGTCGGAATTCGTTGTTTGTTTTTTTGTTTTGTCCTTTTGGTTCATTATGATCCCACGAGTATGGGAGAAGGGGTGGTCCACACCTGCGGTGCTCCCTGCGTAGATGTAAGGCTGTATACTCTGGGAAGTCGCCCTGAATCCCAGAGGCTCCCTTTGTGACGGTTTTTCCCTACCGCCATGCACCTGAAGGCACGGGTCGCTTGACACCATCAGGTTGGGGAATTTGTCAGCGTAACCTTATTGGTTATTCGCCTTATTGGTTATTCGGGTGGTAACCTACCCCTAAATAACTAGGTTGTTTTTGATAGGCCTACTTACTGACAAGCTCAAACTTGCCTTTTTTAGAATGTTTTTAAATATAAAGTACTATATAATAATATATGAATATATAAAGTGTGTTTCATTTGTCAATTTATGCGTTATCAATTAAATTGTCTTCAAAATAAGCATTTTTTCCCATTTAACCAATTTTGTATTTGTAACAGTTCAAGAAATCTGAACAGAGTTCAATTAAATTTGCGCCACTCTGTATATCTACCTCCCTATACCAATTTGTGAATGAAGTTTTTCAAAAGATACGCAATTATGTTTTTTAGTGGTTCAGTTAAAAAAAAATCATATCTTGGTAATTATCGAAAATTACATCATGAACTTTTCATATAAAATTTAAACTTTACGTAACTACAAATGTTAAAGCTCACACCCAAGAAAATTAAATAGATGCAAATTATTTTACATAACAGAGCGCAGTTACATTTACAAGAGACTGAAAATTCGTTTAGGCAGCGAGTATTATCTGCTTTAATAAGAAAACTTTTCTAACAGTTTGAAACTTAATAGCGAAACGTGGCATTTGGCATTAAGTTCCATAAGGAATTTTGTATTTTCGGTTAAGTAATGTCTTAGTTGAAACGAAAGGCGTTTACTTGATGTAAATGACGGAGAAGGTTAGATAAGTACCTTTATAAGTTTTGTACCACGAATTAATCTAATTTGTTCCGGACAAAATATCAATTTACTGAGACGGAACAAATTTATCTCCTTTTAATTTTATAGTTGTCACTGTATTTTAATAAATATTTATTATATAAATTTGATTAACTTTAAATGACTTTAAGCGTTATAAACAATCAAAAAAAAACAAATTCCAATAAAACTATTTACCTAAAAAATTTAACAATTTAATAATTAAAACTTTAACATATCTTTTTACCTCTCGCCCTTCAGATAAGAGAGGTATAGGAATCATGCTAAAAATTGGGTAGTGAGTTTTCAATGGATAAACACGTTTTAGGGTCCCTAGAATACGATTTTAATATTTTCGCGATGATGTCTGTGTGTGTGTGTGTTAGTGTGTGTGTGTGTGTGTGTGTGTGTGTGTGTGTGTGTGTGTGTGTGTGTTAGTGTGTGTGTTTGGATGGATGTTGTAGTAACGATAACTCAAAAACTACTGAATGAAAAAATTTGAAATTTTGCATACACGATTCTTATACCCTAGATTAGATCTGATTAGATTTTGGTGCCAATCGCACAACCGGAAGTGGCAGTTGCTATGGGTGATGACGCCATTATTATACAAAACGGCAATAAAGTTTTACACATATATTTTGTATACCCTATAGTTTATTTTCATCCCATTAAAATTTTAGAAACTTTTGCCATTGTTGCCAGATTTACAAAAAAGTAAATTTTTTTCATACTTTTTTGTGCCACCGTGTAAATTTTTGATTCAAACATGGCGAGAGGTCATGTGGTGGCCACATCAGATTTTTAATAATTAATTTACTAGAATTTTACTCACTTTACTATTTGGATTCTTGGATAATCAGAGACTCATGAAAAAGAAAAAAAAATGTTATTATTATCAGCATTTTGTAAAGGAAAATAATAATACATTCGCGATTCAAATTATCATTGTACAGCTATATTAATCGGTCATATTAATGTATAATAATGAAAAAAATAAATTATAGTCAACATAACATTTTCCCTCTATTTATGTGCTGCATTTTATTTTTGGAAATAAGTTCCTTAACGCGGCGCAAAAGGAAACAAATGAAAAAAATGGAAAAAATAGTGAAAATAGTAAAAAATAATGAAAAATAAAGAAATATTAGGATAACTAGAGAATATAGGGAAAATAGATACAAATAGGTCAATTAGGGAAAAATAGTAAAAAAGGGGTAAATATAAGGAAAATAGAGAAAAATAGGAAAAAATAGGAACAAAAACCTAAAAATATGAACAAATAAGAAAAGATATTGAAAAAAAATCAATAAATTCGAAAAACTATAAAAGTTGGAGATATTAATAAAAAATAGGAAAAAATTGGGAGGAAAATAGGGAAAAATCGGAAAAGATTGGAAGAAAATGCAAAAATTGGAAAAAAAATCGGCTGTATCACCCCAGAACTTTCTCGATTCGGCTGTAGAGAATAGTTGATAATGACTTAAGCAAGCGCATGTGCACATTTTATAGCACACTGCTATAATTAGAATCTCCTAAAATTATGGGTGACAACTTTTAGGAATTCTGGAAAAAGTTTGATACAAAAGTTGTACAGAATTTTATGCTCTTCAACTTTGCACTAGAACATTTTGCACTAAAGCGCATTGCTTGTCTTCAAAATAAAAAAAAAGGCAAAAAGACTAAATGTTTATATTTTTCGCCATCTAGCGGCGAAACTATGGTGAATTAGAAAAAAAGTTTTAAATAAAAGTTACAGGAAATTTGGTGCTCTACATCTATTTACTAGAAAATTTTGCACTAAAGTTCATTGTTTGTCCTCAAAATTTCGAAAAACTACGGTAAACCTACAAGCACATTTTTTGCGCGCCCTCTAGTGGCGCAACTATAGAAAATTGTAAAAAAAGTTTGATAAAAAATTGTAGGAAATTTTATGCTCTAAAACTTTGTACCTCAAGATTTTCCATTAAAGTGAATAGTTTGTCCATAAAATTTTAAAATAGGCAAAAAATGTCGATCTTGAAGACCTTCTACTCCCAGGTAGCAGTGTGACGTGTTAAAGACGTTGAATATTGGTCATTATTTACGTACATGAATGACGTGGAAAACACGTGATATACAGGGTCATAAGTCACAGACCAATGACGTCTTTTTTTACGTAAAAATTACGTTTTTTTTTACGTATTTAAAACATATAATTAAACATCCATTTTAGATTAAAAAATTGTATTTTTTTACTGTAAAAAACAAAATATCCTCGGAATTCATAAAAGAAATAATTACACAAATTATATTCAAATACAGGATGTCCAACAGTAGTTTGACGATTTTTAAACTAAAATAACTTCGAATAAGATACGATAAAAGAGCAGTTTTGTCTGAATGCATTTTTTCCCGTTCCCACTATATTTTTCATTAAACACATGCACACGGAGTATCCCATTTAAAAATAAAAATTCGCAATGATTTCCGCTCTGTTTAACTGGAAGGACAAGTTACTTAAATTCATTTTTAGATTATAAAAGACGATTAGGTAGTCAAAACGGCACTCTTTCGAAGGTATTTCAGTTCAAAAATCTTCACAATATTGCAAGACACCTGTATAATTTATTAAACTAAAAATATAATAACATGTTGAGTTTTACTGAGAAGCTAAAGGGGGGTAACCACTAAGAATGAACCACCACTAGTCCTCCTCCATCTTCTTCGCCAAAGTCTATCACTTTTTACATTATTATTAGTCCTGTTAAGAGATCGTGTTACGGGCTAAAATTTTTTAGGCATTAACATCTTAGGCCAAATTTTAAGTCAATGTATTCCCAATTTATTTATAAAAAGGATACTACAAACCTTGTTTTAATAATAATCTCACTATTGTTTACTTTATATTTTATTGACATTTCCTTTGTCATCACAGTTAAATCAGTAATTCTTCTTTTAATTAATTTTTCTACTTAAAGATGCCAACCCACTAACCAGATTTGGTACCCATTGACTTAAAAAGGTTAAAGGCCTTTCTTGAATGTGACATTTGATGGATTGAATTCCTTCCTTTCTTTTCTCTTCCTTTTTTGGTGCTAACCTGATTGTAGCATGTGCTAATAAAATCAACCGGTAACGGATTTAAATGCCTAAAAAAGAAATAAATGGTTAAAGTGTTTCTTAAATTGTATGGTAGAATACTGCACATCTTTTAAGGTGAATATATGAAACACTAACCTGTAGGAAATCACTCGTAAGGTCATCCAACGTCCTGGGTAAGTTTTTATGTCTAACTTATGCTTGCTTTCTGTAACTCTTCTCTCCAACGTTGTATATATGTATATATTTTCTCTTCTAGACCCTCTTTTGTTACCCTTACATCAAGAAGGGGGCACAACAAGAACTTAATGATTTGAGCGTTCCCAATAAGCGCTACCATCTTGCTGTCTCATCGGTTTTATGTTTGCTCGTTCTATGCTTTTCTGCTTTACCACTGCTTTTTGGCTAACTTAAGACAGGATAAAATCCATTCAAAGTCGCTTTCCTTCCATTTTTGATCCGGTAAACTATTGATCAGTGATAGGGGCGTAGAGGACATCATACTAGTTCTAGAGTCTACTAACTAACAAGTAAGATCTTTCCATTTACTGAACTGTCTTCAAGTACTGAAAATAAAAGAAGCTAAATTATATGAATGACATTAGTCTTAGGGCTTACCTGGTTTTTAACTTTAAATTGTCGATAGTGTTTAGTATATTTGATAAACAGCTCATATTCATTATAGATGGTAACTTAGTATCAAATAAATTATTGTAAAACAAGAGCACGAGACTCCTGTTGAACCTAAAAAGTAGGGTTAGGATTCTGAAAACGATTTATAACTTAATTAATTTGTATATTATATTAAACAGTAATAATAGATTTACCTGTGAACGATTAGTACTAATTGACCAAGCATATTTGTAATAAATATTTCACTCGCACACGTGCACCCCATTTTAAAATATTTCATCATATAAATTTGAAAGAACAATATTTTCTAGTATTTTCTAACTCCAGCAGCCGTGGTTAAAAAGTAGTTTGATTATTTTTTTATTTAAATGAAAATCGTAATTGAATTAAATAATAACTGTAACCACAAAACACAACAAAACAAAATGGCTTGTATTGCCACAGTAAAATGATTATATAATCATTTTACTGTGGTATTGCGCCGAAGCTTCGATACAAGCAAGCAAAGGCGGACGCAGGGTTGCCAGACGTCAAACGTCTAGTCTAAAATTATTGGAATATGACCACAAGATTAAGAAAAATTATGTTGGATATCGATAATTATCAGGCCACTGGCAACACTGGGCCACCGCAAAAACAGTGATTACTAATAAATTTGATTAGGAATTTATAAAGTTCTGTTTTCGTTATTGTCTATGTAATAATAATTGTTGGTTATATTTTAGTTTATTTTCTAATATAGTATTCAATACATGGTTAAGGCTATGATAACTTTCTGTTTTAATTTTATTGGTAATGTCGGTGTGCACTGACTAGGTATAAACGAATTTCTAAAAAATACGATTTTATATATTTATTCGAAAACTAATACCAAAATTCGACGAATATATTACGTTTTTTTATGACGTCTTAAAAACGTCCACCTAACAACGTTTTTTTCACGTCATGTTTTGGCCCAAATTACGTCAGTTGACGAGAATACACCAATTTTCAACGTCTTTAACACGTCACTCTGCTACCTGGGCTGTAACAATTTGAAAAAAAAAAACTAATGGTCGCATTCAAGGCATACACCAGACCTTCAAAAAAAATGGAAAAACCAATGTAAAAAATTGGAAAAAAAGGGAAAAAAAAAAAAAAATGAAAAAAATTGAAAAAAAAATGAAAAAAATTTTAAAAAATTGAAAAAAATTGGAAAATTGAAACAATACGCTAATACAAAGCATTTGTGTTCGTTTTGAAAAAAAAAATTAGGAATATAAGAAACGTTTACAATAGAAATTTAATTAACCTAAAAAATTGAAACACTGGAAATACTTGGAAAAAAATTGTAAAAAATTGGAAAAAAATTTGGAAAAAATTATAAGAATTGAAAATAATTGAAAAAAAATTGGAAAAAATTAGAAAAAAATTGAAAAAAAACATTGGAGAAAATTGGATATTGAAAAAAATTGGAAAAAGTGAAAAAAGGGATTAGAGAGAGAGAGAAAAATTAACTTACGTAAAAACTTGGTTCCTGAGAGTGTCTCCCGACCGCAAAATTTTTCTATTTAATTAAATTTTCATTATAATTTATTTTTAACTATTTTTGAAAAAAATTGTCTTTACATACCAGTGAAAAATGTCACAAAATTAATAAATATTTTCTCTAATTAATGTATAATTTTTGATCACAGATCTTGAAATTTTTGATCAAGAATATTAAGAATTGTGATCAAAAATCAAAAATTTAAAGAATTGTGATCAAAAATAAAAAAAAGAAGATCTATGATCAAAAATTTCAAGATCTGTGATCAAAAATATTAACAATTGTGATCAAAAATCAAAAATTTCAAGAATTGTGATTGAAAATCAAAAATTTCAAGATCTGTGATGAAAAATTTCAAGAATTTTGATCAAACACTTCAAGATTTGTTATCAAAAATTTTAAAAATTATGATCAAACATTTCAACATATGTTATCAAAAATTTCAAGATCTGTGATCTAAAATAAAAAATTTGAAGATCTGTGATTAAAAATTTCAATAATTGTTATCAAAAATCAAAAATTTAAAGATCTGTTGTGAACAAAAATAAAAAATTTCAAGATATGTCATCAAATATCAAAAATTTGAAGATCTGTTATCAAAAATTTCAAGAATTATGATCAAACATTTCAAGATTTGTTATCAAAAATTTTATGAATTATGATCTAACATTTCAACATATATTATCAAAAATTTCAAGATCTGTGATCAAAAATAAAAAATTTGAAGATCTGTGATCAAAAATTTCAAGAATTGTGATTCAAAATAAAAAATTTTAAGATATGTGATCAAAAATTTCAAGAATTGTGATCAAAAATTTCAAGAATTGTTACCAAAAATAAAAAAATTCAAAAGTTGTGAACAAAAATAAAAAATTTCAAGATATGTGATCAAATATCAAAAATTTCAAGAATTATGATCAAACATTTCAAGATTTGTTATCAAAAATTTTATGAATTATGATCAAACATTTCAACATATGTGATCAAAAATAAAAAATTTGAAGATCTGTGATTAAAGATTTCAAGAATTGTTATCAAAAATCAAAAATTTGAAGATCTGTGATCAAAAATTTCAATAATTGTGATTCAAAATCAAAAATTTCAAGATATGTGATCAAAAATTTCAAGAATTGTGATCAAAAATTTCAAGAATTGTTACCAAAAATAAAAAAATTCAAAAGTTGTGAACAAAAATAAAAAATTTCAAGATACGTGATCAAATATCAAAAATTTGAAGATCTGTTATCAAAAATTTCAAGAATTGTGATCAAACTTTTCAAGATTTGTTATCAAAGATTTTATGAATTGTGATCAAACATTTCAACATATGTTATCAAAAATTTCAAGATATGTGATCAAAATAAAAAAATTGAAGACCTGTGATCAAAAATTTCAAGAATTGTTATCAAAAATCAAAAATTTGAAGATCTGTAATCAAAAATTTCAAGAATTTTGATTCAAAATCAAAAATTTCAAGATATGTGATCAAAAATTTCAAGATATGTGATCAAAAATTTCAAGAATTGTGTTTAAAAATAAAGAATTTGAAGATCTGTGATCAAAAATTTCAAGAATTGTGATCGAAAATCAAAAATTTCAAGATCTGTGATCAAAAATTTCAAGAATTGTGATCGAAAATCAAAAATTTCAAGATCTGTGATCAAAAATTTCAAGAATTGTGAACAAACATTTCAAGATATGTTATCAAAAATTTCAAGAATTGTGATCAAAAATCAAAAATTTCAAGATCTGTGATCAAAAATTTCAATAATTGTGATCAAACATTTCAAGATATGTTATCAAAAATTTCAAGAATTGTGATCAAAGATCAAAAATTTCAAGATATGTAATCATAAATAAAAAATTTGAAGATCTGTGATCAAAAATTTCAAGAATTGAAATAAAAAATCAATAATTACAAGGTCTGTGATCAAAAATTTCATGAATTGTGATCAAATATTTCAACATATGTTATTAAAAATTTCAAGAATTGTGACCAAAAATCAAAAATTTTAAGTTATGTGATCAAGAATAAAAAAATTGAAGATCTGTGATCAAAAATTTCAAGATCTGTGATCAAAAATAAAACATTTCAAGATCTGTCATCAAAAATTTCAAGAATTGTGGTCAAACTTTTCAAGATATATTATCAAAAATTTTAAGCATTTTGATCAAAAATCAAAAATTTCAAGATATGTGATCAAAAATTTCAAGAATTGTGATCAAAAATAAAGAATTTAAAGATCTGTGATCAAAAATTTCAATAATTGTGATCAAAAATCAAAAATTTCAAAATCTGTGATCAAAAATTTCAAGAATTGTGATCAAACATTTCAAGATATGTTATCAAAAATTTTAAGAATTGTGACCAAAAATCAAAAATTTCAAGATATGTGATCAAAAATTTCAAGAATTGTGATCAAAAATCAAAATTTCAAGACAATGTAATCATAAATAAAAAATTTGAAGATCTGTGATCAAAAATTTCAATAATTGTGATCATAAATCAAAAATTTCAAGATCTGTGATCAAAAATTTTAAGAATTGTGATCAAACATTTCAAGATATGTTATCAAAAATTTCAAGAATTGTGATCAAAAATCAAAATTTCAAGACAATGTAATCATAAATAAAAAATTTGAAGATCTGTGATCAAAAATTTCAAGATCTGTGATCAAAAATAAAACATTTCAAGATCTGTCATCAAAAATTTCAAGAATTGTGGTCAAACTTTTCAAGATATATTGTCAAAAATTTTAAGAATTGTGATCAAAAATCGAAAATTTCAAGATATGTGATCAAAAATTTCAAGAATTGTGATCAAAAATAAAGAATTTAAAGATCTGTGATCAAAAATTTCAATAATTGTGTCAAAAATCAAAAATTTCAAAATCTGTGATCAAAAATTTCAAGAATTGTGATCAAACATTTCAAGATATGTTATTAAAAATTTTAAGAATTGTGATCAAAAATCAAAAATTTCAAGATCTGTGATCAAAAATTTCAAGAATTGTGATCAAAAATAAAGAATTTGAAGAGCTGTGATCAAAAATTTCAATAATTGTGATCAAAAATCAAAAATTTCAAGATCTGTGATCAAAAATTTCAAGAATTGTTACCAAAAATAAAAAATTCAAAAGTTTTAAACAAAAATAAAAAATTTCAAGATATGTGATCATAAATCAAAAATTTGAAGATCTGTTATCAAAAATTTCAAGAATTGTGATCAATCATTTCAAGATATGTTATCAAAAATTTTAAGAATTGTGATATTAAAAATCAAAAATTTCAAGATCTGTGATCAAAAATTTCAAGAATTGAGATGAAAAATTTCAAGAATTGTTACCAAAAATAAAAAAATTCAAAAATGTAAACAAAAATAAAAAATTTCAAGATATGTGATCAAAAATCAAAAATTTTAAGAATTGTTATAAAAAATCAAACATAACAAGATCTGTGATAAAAAATTTCAAGAATTGTGATCAAACATTTCAACATATGTTATCAAAAATTTCAAGAATTGTGACCAAAAATCAAAAATTTTAAGTTATGTGATCAAAATAAAAAAAGTTGAAGATCTGTGATCAAAAATTTCAAGAATTGTGATCAAAAATCAAAAATTTCAAGATATGTGATCAAAAATTTGAAAATCTCTGATCAAAAATTTCAAGAATTGTTATCAAAAATCAAAAATTTCAAGATCTGTGTTATTTTAAATAAAACACCTTGTATTTTTTTACATTTTTAAATTCGTTTACAGAGGCTGATTTCAAAAACCTATATTATAAAATAAATAGTTGAAGTCATAGACAATTGAAAATCGCATTTTTTCAAGTTAAAGTGATCGCTGCGGCCAAACAACATAAAATCGGATAAAACGGCTTATTTATTCCAATCTTAGCTTTCTAAGTACTACTTGGTAGCATATGAGAAAAATGTATATAACGATATCAAAAATATGCAAACTTTGACCCTGTATACATTTTCTTCTTATGTCGCCAAGTAGAACCCAAAAAAGTTAAGATAGGGACATGTAAGCCATTTTATCTGATTTTATGTCGTTTGGTAGGAGCAATCACTTGAACTTGAAAAAATGCTGATACACTTATTTGTAAAGATTGCTCTACACCCAAATATTTTAATAATGGTTGTCTCAATTGACGTTTTTACTGAGCATGTTTTTTTTAGAACCAAATTTATTCAGACAAGTGAATAGTGGTTCTTGTTTTCTTGTATAAACGTATTTATTACATGAATAAGTATGGTAATAAATACGTTTAGACAAGAAAATAAGAACCATCAAAATAAAGTTCAGAAAAGACACCAGTATTCTACAATCGAAATGGTACTGAAGCGCCAAACCCATCAGTATTAATTTCGTGATGGTAAACAACATTTCTTTCTCCCACTTTTATCACTTTCCTCAGGGCAGCTTCCAGAGTGTGAAAATGCAAAAATAGTATATTGTTTAACGAGCAAGGAATGATAGTTATTTCCCACGAGTATGAATTGGGAAATTAGCATTCCATGCGAGTTAAACACTATACTTTTTCTACGGCTGTAATAGATAATAGCGAAATGATTTAACAAATAACATGAATTTCAAATTTAACGTCATTCAAAATTTCTATTTAGATACAATTAAAATATCAATTACACTTAGTATAAATGAGAAGTTTTGAAAAAAATATTTAATTATTCACAATATTTATGGTTACATTGTTACAGTGATGAAACGTAATGTTTGAAAGACCTGATTTATTGAAATAATTAGACAATGAATTATTGTGTTATCAGATACGGAAATGAAATTGGAGATATACATTGATCTATCAAGAACAGTTAAGAAAGAGCAGTTTTGTATTATAGCCGTAGAAAAAAATCCTTTCCGGACATCTGTCCATTGTAACGCTATTTCGTAGTTACTCGATCGGATTGCACCTTAGTCCAGTGAATACATAAGAATTAAGAACTCACATCCATTAGCATATCGAACACATTATTTAACAGAAATAATCGATTTTATTTATTTTTAAGGGTTATTTATATATTGAATAAAAATATAAATTTTATTTACACTTTTTTAACAACTCAATGTGTAGATCATTGCTCTAACTTCATTAAACTCAAATAACATTATTAACACTTGTTACTAATTTGAAATCTCAGAATGTTCTCAATAGTACGTTGCGGTCTTGACTCGCATATTTCAACGTGAAAAGCTCTCGCCGTGAGACAACTATTCTTATTGACAATCTAGAAGCTAATCATAATAATTTAAGCTGAAAAGCTCTCGCAGGGAGACAATTATTCTCATCGACAATCTAGAAGCTAATCATAATAATTTAAGCTGAAAAGCTCTCGCCGGGAGACAATTATTCTCATCGACAATCTAGAAGCTAATCATAATAATTTAAGTGAAAAGCTCTCGCCGGTAGACAACTATTCTCCTAAACAATCAAGAAGCTAATGAATAATATGAATATGTGGATAATAATTAGGCGCGACAGATGCATCTTTTTAAGAGAGGTTATATGGGATTTTAATTTGTAATGGACTATTAAATATACGGATTAAACTGCGCTCGTCGCTGTCTATGAGAATGATATGTGGAAAGAGATGAGTGTTAGTTTCAATGGTTTTTTTCTAGAAATAATTTCTTTGGTATAGCTCTACCATTTTACATCACGCAATAAATGACGTGGATAAATTTTTGATGAAATATGTTGATTTGGAATATGCTTTTAGATTTTAGAATGATACATCGTAAAGTGATAATCAAAAGTGTGAACCGAAATAAGAAACATATTAATTTTAAAACAAATCGAAATTCGTTTGTAAATTCTAGATAATATTTCAGTGAAATTTATCCATCCAGGTAACGGGTTACCTCTGGCGCCACTTTCAGTTTTTAGTGTGAAGGACACAGCCAGGAGCGTCAGTGGAGAAAAATACACTCCAGGTGTCGTTATGGCCTGACAAAATCACTATTTGACATTTTTTCACTTGTATCTTGTAGTTCTAATATGACTTTCTCAATTTCTATTTTTATTCCTTCTCTAGAGTTTTTCTTTTTCTGGAAGTATAAAAAAATTTTCTGCTGGTATTTTTTCTACTTCTATTACTCTTCTTTTAATTTATATTCTTATATCTTCTATCTTATTATCTGTATCTATTTTTAATTCTGAATCATTTCTTCTTCGTCTTCCTTTCTTGCATTACTTTCTTAAATTTCTTACTATTTTAATCCATTTTAGACTTCTAGACCCTAAAAATATGACTATCTATCTGTCCGTCTGTCCGCATTTATTACTCAAAACCGAAAAGAGATAAAGACAAACGGTTAACGGTAATAAAGTCAGCATAACTTGATAGATTTTCAAATTTTTATGATTTCCGGTTTCAAAACTGTTTTCACAAACCAGAACCGGAAGTGATACTACCGGTTTCAAAATTAGCATCCGGACTTGAAATATAATGCTAAATTGATATTTGAAAACAGATTTGAGATATCATTTATGGTTCATGAGATAATGCGTGTTTAGAAGTCGTCACGTACCTGCTAAAGCGCAGGCGCTTCTAACGTGTTTTTTTTATTTTCTTTCAATTTGTTATCCATTTTTTTACTCATTTCTTCCAAGTTGGTATCCATTTTCTTGCTTTGTTTTCATTATTTGACCTAATATATTCATATTCAAATTTTGTTTTTTAATGTTTATTATTTCACCTTGTCCAAGATATTCTTCTTCTTCCAATTTTACTATTTTCTTGCCAACTCTTAAGCTCGCGTGACATGGTGCAATGCAACCTGCAACGCTATGCAAGACGCAATTTGTCTTGATCAAAGGCATGCGCAGTTAAAGCCCAGCTGATCGACTTTTGCAAGAGCTTGTAATTGCAACTTTATCGGTATGGTGCGATTTCTATTGCCTGAAAGTTGCAATTCTAGGGAGAAATCTAGTTACTTTTGATTTACCAACTCACCAAATATCACTTCGCTTGTCATTAAGGATTGTCATTTTTATTTTAATTGGTTTTTTCATATTTTTTGAGGTTAGAAAATTGCATAATGTCAAACAACATGCAAGATTCAATATCGGCAATACTGTGACCTTGCAAGAACTTGCTGCAATTTCTTGCAGGTTGCATTGCTCCATGTCATGCGAGCTTTAGAACCATTTTATTTTAATTACCCCTTTATTAACACTTTCACTTGCATTGACAATAATAATTTATGAGTTTAATAATTGTCCACTCTGTATATTTTGAGTATGTCATAAATGTGACTATTTATGAAATTAATTATTACGGTTCAATTAAAGATTTTTGGGATCCTTTACCAGTCATTTCCGTCTATGCTCTCATAACTAGACACACATTCAAGAGTTATCTTATTATGTTCTACCAGGCAGTTAGATTTTGATGACAGTCTAATACTAGTTTGGGCTGTATTTCTTTAGACTTTAAAGGATCAATTCTTACAATCATTAGAAACAAATATATACTTACGATTGTCGATGAATGGTCTCGTTTTTACTTTGCATCTAACTCTATTATTCATTGCATTACTAACTTATTTTCTATATTTGAAATGCCTGGATATATTCACTCAGATCCAGGTTCGTCATTTATCAAATAAATTAAAATCCTATCTAGATTCTAAAGGAACAGCCACTAGCAGGATCCCATCATATAATCCTCAAGGAAATGGTCAAACTGATCGATTCAATGGAAATATTTGAAAAACTAATAACTCTTGTCCTAAAAATAATAAATTTAAAAATTCAGCAGTGATAAAAAGTAATAGAGGACGCTTTTCATTCAATCCGATATCTTCTTTGTACATCTACAAATTGCATATCAAATGAAAAAATGTTTTGGCACTCACGTAAATCCATGAATGAAAAATCTATACTGCATTGGTTGACGTTCAGGAAAAGTCTTCACAAAAAACATGTTAAATACTCAAAATATGATACGTCAGTTGAAGAAGTGGAACTAATTGCAGATAATCCTGAATGTACTTAATTTTCGCTTAAACATTTAGCGTCTTGTGGCTTGTGGGTATCAAACTCTTTTAGACTCTGACCAAAACCATCTGTAATAAACAGAAAGAGAAACTATAATAAATATTAGTGTACCTTTATCTAGGGAAAATTCTTCTAGATCGAAAGCAATACAGCAGACAAACGAATCTCTAGATCAAGCCACATCTAATTCTAAAGAAATTTCACATAATTGCGAATGTCAATATCAAAATTCAAATCAGTAAAGTACAAGAATAAGACGATAGCCAAAATTGTGGTGCCCGATTTTTTTCGTTGGCGCTTTTCACTACATGTTAACCTTAGTGTTTTGATAATATTGTTTTTTGACGTTAATAGTTATATCGTTCGATAATGATGATTGACAATTGATCAAATTGACTTTTTAGGATCGTTCGTTTTGTCATTTATTTGCCAATGACAATTGTCAGAATGACACTGTTTTTTTAAGGGATTTCAGGATACAGAATGATCCATTCAGCAGAGTCAAGATTCATTTCGTTAAATCAAAACAAAAAATCAAGAAGTCAAGAAAATCAGGAAAAAACATCAACAAAATATTCATCATTTTTTTAAATTTTTGTCAACTATACATTTTACAAAAAATCCCTTATTTATTTTTCTGTTACAAAAATAATAAAAGACGCATGCAATATTGTAAATTAATAATTTTATGGTAGTTTTACTGGCAAGTTTCCGAGGTAGATCCAGGCAACTACCATAAAAATATTTGGAAGATTTTGTACAAAAATGAACCTGGAGAGAATGCGATGAATTTTCTACTAACGTATAACGTATATATCCCACTACCCTTGTATCAGTGTTTAACTGTTTTTGTTTTGTATGCATGTCATGTATAATTCTTGTTAATTAAAGCCTATTGTCTGAGGTAATTTTAGTACACTTGCCCAGTTAGTTTTCCACGTCACATGTATGAGATTAACCTACATGTATGTGAGAAGTTTGGCTAGGATCGCAATTGGCTAGGATCGCAAAAGTCATTTAAGCTTAACAACATAAAAAGCCATTGCTCAATGGGATGAAGATTTTTAAAATAAGTTTTTAGAAATCCGAACCATATACCACAATAAATTTTGTACGACTTGAATAATTTATATAACTTATTCCTTTAACTTTTTTATATTTCAAATACTTGTTTACTTGTTTTTATAGTAGAAATATTTAAGTTGTAAGATTTACCATGTTTCGGCTACAGAATATTCCCGGAAATATAAGAATTTAGGCTAATTTTTTATTTCCGGTTGTTATGCTGTGGTCTTCTTTAGTTATTACTTCCAAACGGTTCGACTGCAACTGCGGCGGCGATCTTCAGCTTCGAATGTGCCATTTAAATGCCCGTCTGCGTGTAATTTTTTTGGTGCGGCTGGTATTTAGCAGTTTTATTTTCGCGCTCTTTAGTGCTATGTGCCAGCTCCTATGAAATGCTCTTGTTTCTTCCGTTCGATGGAAGTTTTCTTTATGTCTGTATATTTCTATTGCTTCTAAGTTCAATTTGGTCATCTAATGTCATGATGTTGATAGCAGGTCGATGTTTTCGAAAAGGATCTTATGGCCTCCGTTGGATAAAATGTGTTCGACGACTACAGACATTTCGGTTTGTCCTAAATGACAGCTTCGTTTATGTTTTATTATATGCTAATACGTCCCTTCGTTTGTTCTACGTACACTTCTCTATAAGTGCATGGAATTCTATAGACTCCTGCTGATATGAAAGGATCTCTGCGATCTTTTGCTGTTTTTAGATACTTTCCTATTTTCTTTATTGATTTGTAGATAATGCTGATTTTCTTTAAGATTTTCGCAATCCAGTCAATGACACCTGCTAGTTATATTAAATAGACACTTCCTTGGTATTGTTTTTCACCAGGATTGGTTTTCTTCTACCTTGGGCATGTAGTACGAGTTATGGATTCCTTGCTGTATCTATTTGATTGTAGCCATACCGTTAACGCTCTGTTTACTAAGGTATCCATAACAGTCCGTTTTTGTTTTGGGTGATCGTTTTATCGATGTTGTAGGTATCGATCCGTCTTAGTTTTCTTTCGGTATACTCTCGAATGACTAATACATCTAGGAAAGGAATTTGTAGTTTTTCTTCTATTTTCATGGTGAACTAGACTTTAGGATGGAAACTGTTCAGATGGTTTAAGAAGTTCTGCAGGTTTTCTGTTCCATGAAGTCACTTCTTTACATAACAGTCAAATGTAGCACCAATAATATAAACACAGCATCTAGAACAACCCCAATTCTACCAATTTAAACAAGATCAATTTCCTTCACTTCCTAACAAATGATTCTAATCTTAGATTTGTGAACCGACACCCTTATTTAATGAACATAAATCCAACACCTCCCTATCCAATAATTTTAATGATCTCATAGAAGAAGACAGTACTATTCAGAATTAACAAAACAACTGTCAAATCCCCGATCCACACCAATATTTGTCTAGGGTGTCAAAAATGTCAAAGTGATAATTGATAACTTCTCTCAAGTCCTAGAAGATGAATTATGTGTTACTTAAACACAATAAAATAATAGTGTGTGTGTATTTATTTTAATAAAGATATCACATAATACATTATACCAGATAAAAGAAGAAGGATCATACAGAATCGTACGTGACCTTCATTACTCTATTCCGATAGAATAATTAAAAACGGATCTCGAAAAAAGGGACACAAAGTCAGACAAATTATAATATATAATACAACGAGTGGTATCTTGACTATCGATAATCCCTTAAGTTATTTCACGAAACGTGTTGTCAAATATTAATATTAATTTCAAATTCAAGACGAGTAGATGAAGGGTTTCATTTGATTAATAAATCAAGAAAAGGTAGGGACAAATTTGACTCAAACTCCATAGTGAATTTGATGCGATAGTGGAGAGTATTGAGATAAGATAAAAAGGAGAAAGCCTCCTCTGATGACCCTGGAAAGGAAACCAAGCAGTAATACACATATCGGGCGTAGAAAAGTGATGAAGAAAGTTGTTTTGATAAATATCACTTTAATATTATCTAGAAAATACAAACTACTTCATATTTCTTTAAAAATTAATAATATTAATCTTTCAATTCATATTAATGTCTATTATTGTATATTTTAATATTCTATAATTTAAAAATAGATTAAAAATCAACACAATATTATTCCGTCTTTCTCTCAGACTTTTTTCTGTATACTTGCAAAATACAGTTAACAAAAATAAAATACATAAGTGACTTTTGCTATGCAAGCTTATCTTTCTCTTATATTATCCCATCTTGATAAGAGACAACAAATATAGATACGTTTCTTCCCGCTACGATGCTTAATTCAAGGCTATTTACATACCATGTCACATGTCTTCTGCCAATAAAAACTACCAAATCTCCTATTCGTTAAAATTTAGAGCACACACTCTTTCTCACATCCAGACAGTGAATCAAGTCAGTCATGCATTTACTGGAGCAAAAAAGTTTCTTCAAATAAGTAAAATGGACCGTAATTAACCGGACCTGAAAATTCTGATTTTTCTTAATAAAAAATGTAAATGGTTTTTACAATGAATGAAGTGATTGAGTACAATTTAAATATTCGTTTTTCAGTTTCATGATTTAACATAATATGCCGCTTTAGGATTTTTGATGTTGATGTTGGAATAAAAAATTACATTCCAATTTCAAATATTATTTTTATTTAAACATTCATATTGGTTTAACTTCTACACAAGAAGTTTGGTCCTTCAAAATCCTGAAATTATTATAACACGTTCGCAGCCTAGCATTCTTTCAATAGTTATGAATATTAATATTCATAATTCTTTCATTGTTCATAAAGATTTCTGCTAAAATAGGTGAGAGTTGAGCCCATAGTAAATGAGGACAGAGATTAAGTCTTTAGAAATGGGAGGGTTGGTATACATTTTCAGATCAAGCCGTTTCAGAGACATTATTTGATTTTAATTTTTTTGTATATAAATGCATATTTTCTGTATCTTCTGGGACCCCACATTTGTGCGTGTAGGGTGGTACTTTCTCTTGTCACTTGTCATTCATATCAATTTCGCCAATAGGCGAGATCCCTAACGCGTAAATTTCAATGAAATATGCTTGTAGTTGAAATGTAGTGAAAAAATATTTTGTTTGCATAGCTTTTCCTAAAAGATATCATGTAACATTTGAATAAATACTGAGTGCTATTTAATTATGTTTTTGACCAGCTCACATTGTAAATAACTATTATGAATAACGCTTGGCAACGCTCTAAAACATTATTATACATTGAGAACTCGTGCTCACTAATAAAGCAATTCTCTAGCGCTCTACGATAGGTTAGTACTTGTTACGTCACATCTTGGCACGATTTTTTCAGTGTTCAAACAGGAACGTTTATTTGGGAATTTATTTTGGAAAAACTACTTCGAAATTTTTTTGTTTAAAAAATCTAACTACTTTTCAGATGGCTGGTTAGTACTGTCAACTCCTAGAGAGCAACCACTTTTTACTCAATAAATTTTTTTAAATATGATAATAAACCTAGTTTTTATTTTTAAGTGCAGTATAACTTTTTTAATTTTTAAGTTATATTTTTAAAATTATATTACTGCCCTCCTAGGAAAGAAGGCAGTATCTCCACAAATGTTAGTTTCGAGATAATGCAGATTTTGGTAAATAAAGCTCAGCCACCATGAAAATATTTATAGATTCTGGAATTGTTTAACTGGGTTGTTGTTCTTTTGCTTAATATTGAATAAGTTTATATTTTTATACTATATTTCAATAAATTTTAATTAAAATGGCGGTCACTGCTTTTAAGCAAGGTACAAAAGATTAGAATGAACTGCATGAAAAAGCAGTATATCCAATTAGTTGACGGTAACTGATTTTTAGTGTAGTATTTTCAAACGTAAAGCACGGTAAAAATAAAAAGAATTTCGTTTTTTTAACTTTATTACTCAAGAACTCTCTTATCACACCATTAAACTCAATTATAAAATATTTTGTTAGAAAACGAATACTTAGTCAAACATATCATTAATTATTTAAAAAAAAAACACAAAATCCACGTATTAAATATCATCAAACTCTGATCTTAAATCGGCGGTAGTATCATTGACGGGAAAATTCTACCAAAATTGTCTTCGATTTTCAGGTATTAATATAACCAAAATTTTGTAAAATCGCTTGCTTCCTTTCTTCTGCAATTCCTTTTGATTTTGAAATGATGGCAGGTTTTTTAAAGCACCCTTGGTTACTTTTAATTTAAAAAAAATAAATTCTATTAGTTCATTTGAGAGGAAACTTGTTTCATAAAATGAATTCAAGTTACCTCGCTTAGCAACCATGTCTTTCAAGTAGGGCCAGGGTGTTGTATGGTTTTTTTTGTATATCGATGAGTTATCAGGCCAAACAAAAAAATCCTCTAGTATCATTTCTTTGACCTCAACCTTTCCGGAATTAGCTGACTGAACGCATGACACAAAATCAGCAAAGTCATACCTTATTCATTCGCTACAAGGACTGTTCCACCTGGTAATGAAAACTGTGCTGCAATTTCATTAGAATTGATAATCTATATTAAGTATGAGAACAGTGACCAATTCTTGTTTTGGCCTACACAGTTGTCAAGCCAAATAATTATATTCTCTACATCACGGACGAATAAAATAAATACGTAAAATGCACTTATCAAGTCTTCCTTTTTCTTCCTGATATGCATTCATGAAAGAGGCATGCAAAGGGTTTAATTTTCTGTTTCTTTCCAACGACTACAAAGGTTTCGTTAAAAACTATAATTTGTTGACAAAACACAACTTTTTTGAACATATTAATTCTGGGCAACATAATCACCTTTTCCAAGTCAGCTAAAACACAAATTTTTCTCGTCCTTCCTTAGACTTTGTGATTTGCTTTTTCCAGAAGTTACAGTCACTGCAATCGTCCGACAATGACTGTTCGGTACGTTCGGGATTGTGAAGCTTAAAACTCTCACAGACTTCACACCTCATGGCCCAATGATGCAAAGGAAATATTTAAATCTTTAGATACGTATTTTCTGTGTAGTTCATATGAACACTTTGTATTTGAATGAGTTGTAATTAAATCTTTATGCATACTTCGAATGGAAGATATCTTTTAAGAGGAGCATGTTTTTGTATTAATTCCCTGTCTATTCGTAGTGTTTTTGTGTGTTTTCCTCTTCTGTCAAATAAAGGTACGATATTCTTAGGGTCTTTTACCATCACTTTTTAAAAAATACTTAAATGTTCTTTTTCGAGCACTTTCTACACGCCTTCTTTTTACATCGTGCACGGTGAAATTTGATGAAAAAAAAATCCTTCTTTCTTGCCACTTCATCGACCAATACTGCTTGTTTATTGATGCTCGCTGATTCTCATTAAAAAATGTTTTACATTTCCTATGGCACACAACGCACCCAGGTCGAATGTAGTTTTTGTCTCGTTGCTTCTGAGCATGTTCTTCTTTTCCTTCTTGTTTTAATGTATCATATCTCTTTCTCTTTCTCACTTCTCCATTTTTAGTATAATTTGCATTGGAATTTTCACTACAAGATGCAGTAGTACTTGTTGAAGCTATGGCACTAGTTGAAGCAGCTGTTGTAAGGTTTTTATTGATAGAAGTATTATTAGTGGTTCTGAAAATGTCATCTGATTCTGATTCAACACTATCTTCTGAATCAGAATGCAAAAAGTGAGGATCTTTAAGTGAGTCATCAGAATCAGCTAGGAAATTCGTTAATGTGGGTGTAGTTTGCAAAGCTGAATATTGACTTTTGGTGGTTTTCAGCTTGACTGGTTCTAAATTAATTTATTTTTAGCTTCTGTCTCTTTACTGTCATATCCTCTCTCATCAGAACTTGGATTTATGGTTTAAGTATCTTTAGTTCAACTTTGAACAAATAATATATGACAATAAAACTATTAACAATCGAGTCAATAATAATACCTACCTATTAAAACCTTTAGAAGGAAATAAATTGCTCTAATTTTTTTGTTATTGATGAGAATTAACGCGTACACCCAGAGTGACTTATCAAAGCAAACTAACATGAACTAACGATTTTTCGCTTAGTTAAAACCCAGAAAGTAAGAATTGTGGTATGTCGCGATAAGGTCATGCAGTAGCTAGATTAAAAGCAGTATCTCCATTTTCTGTAGGAGATACTGCCTTAAAGATTTGTATAAGGTACTTACTACCTTTAAACTAAGGAATACCTAATAACAAGTTGAGTTACTACAATTTTTATAGTCTACCAGGCCAATGGATGAACGCTTACTACTCTCTAGCTTTGTAAGGTATGCTTATAATTGTATAATGAGCCTATAGAAAGAGGAAATTCGAAAAGTGTAAAAATTGTAGATACTGTCTTCTTGCTTAGGACGGTAAATATTGTGTACTAATTTCTAAACGTTCGTACCCATAGGCCTGATGATGGTTAGTTACTGAAACTAGTTGCCTTTGCTTGCTTGATATTAATTTTAACGTATCTTTTCTGCTACCAGGGCTAATCTGGACGGGACCTACAGCTTATCGTGGGCTTCGAACCACGGTCCTCAATCACCCTAAACCCAGGACTATGCCTTTATCATTCAAGTGATCTACCGAGTAGCAAGTGTGTAATTATGCCACCAACCCCTATCAGTTCCACGAGATATCCGATCTCATCCGGCCTGGTTGCCGGCGTCAATGAAAATGCGCATGACACAAATACCTTTTTGCACTTGCCAAAAAGTCTTATCTGCTTTAATTCCACTTGAGATTCATGGGAAACGAACCCACGATCCGAACAATGACCAAGTATAAAGGCCGATGCCCTAACCAACCTGGCCACCGTGTCGGGTTGAAACTGAGCATAACACAAATACCTTTTTGCACTTGCCAAAAACTTCTTATCTGATTTAATTCCACTTGAGATTCATGGGAATCGAACCCACGATCCGAACAATGACCAAGTATAAAGGCCGATGCCCTAACCAACCTGGCCACCGTATCGTTGCCCTTCTAATAGAATTAAAAGTTTGGGGTACCTGACTTTGTGTGTTATTTAAAAAAAAATATTACCCTACAATTGCAGTTTGCAGACGATACGACAATCATGTGGAGAATAAAATTTAACAATGGCAAATCCACACAAATTACGTCATTACAAAACGCAGTGTTTGTTCACGTTTCAATCAACAACATGCAAATACTACTGAAAAACTGAAGTTGAATATCTTGGATTACACATATAACAAGCTAAAAAAAATACTTGAAACAAAAAACTAAAAAAATTAACCAGCCAATTCAATATTTTTAAAGCGTCATTGCCAAATTTCCGAAAATTACCCTAAATCTGGGGATTTTCTTGGAATATATTCAAAGCCAACTTTAAACATAATACAAATATTTTACGGAAAAGAAATTAATTTACGAAATCACCATAATGATTTGTAGGTTAGTATTTAACAATGTATCACAAGTGTCGATACTTAGTCCTATTCTTTTTAATATTTACACATCAGACTTATATCAACTAATAATTAATAATGTTAAAGTAGTAAGCTACGTTCTAGTAGTAAAAAATGAACTCACCAAAAATAGAGTTTTTTAAACCGGACCTGGATTTAATTTTATGGTATTATCTGTACAATATTTTTTTAACCTCTTGTTTTACTTTCCTTATGTCTTCATTATTTTAATCAAAAAAAAAAACATGAAATGCTTCTTCTATTTTAATCAAAATTCTTGTATTAATATTACAACACGCTTCATAAAACCGCCTACGTGTCGGAAAGGAAAATATTTGTCTTACACATTCTGTAAAATAATAATTTATTCAAGTGAGAAGCTAGGCACCCAAGTATATCCATTAGCTAAAAGGACGTATTTAATTCATGGGTCAAACAAAAGGGACCGTTTCTCAAGTAACGTGGATACATGCATATGGAATAAGAGAATTCAACCGACGGAGTAACAAATGGCGTCAGATTAATTGAATTTTTGCTCGAACACAATGCAATCGAGTGAAATTTATTTTACGTAGGACAGCAAGTGAGTGGACGTTGGCGAAATAACGGTAGCATCAGTAACATTAATTTATGTTAAAAGTTACTATTAGTAAAGGAATATTTTTTGGTTGGGGATCAAACGTATTTTTTTATATTTGCTAAAAACAACGAAATTCTGTTTCCAATGATAATTTACTTCTAATAGGGATCAATTTTGCTCTAATATATGAAATAATGCTAAATTACTATTTAAAAATGAGAAGCGTCAATATCGGTTTTCCAAAATATCTCGGAAACCGTGATATTTTAATTTTGAATATAAATATCTTGTTCCCCATTCAACCAACTTTGTATCTATAACAGTTTACGATATTCTAATAATGTCAAAAACCTAACGGGTAGAGATTTTATATATTTAAATTATCTACAACTTTTGTATAAAACTTTTTTTTGACTTAGAAAGTTTAAAAAGGAATATATATGAAGGTTTTGTAACAAAGTTACTATTTCCGTAATAATTAAAATACATAAATAAAATCGCTCACGGCACTGGAGTAGAATTAAGTTAAAATTATGAAAATGTGAGATGCATCGAGTATAAAGCCAGTCGTACCAGTTGTAAACCCCTCGCCTATTTGTTTCGCATACCCAGCCGTCCATAAGGTATACGTCAGCCGGAGTCGATCAAGTTAGCTGCAGTGGCAGCCACAGTCCGTTCGGTTCAGCAACCTTTAGAGATAGGTCAAGCGGAAGACAAGTCCAATTTTACCGGAACCTGGAGCCGTCAGTCCGACCAACATTAACGCCAGCCAAGCCAGTTCTGCCTGTATCGTCCGTTACACACCTTTCTTCCGGATTTTGAGTAAAATTGAATAAAGGATTTTTTTTACTTGATTTATTTTTATTTTGGTTGTGAGATATAACATCCCAGCAGCATAAATACCCAGGTAACTCAACGCAGCAGAGTAGGGCAAGTAAAGACCGCCCTTCTGGCCGCTTAAGGTCTAATCAATACCATACGACCCTTGGAATATTTTCTTTCTCCACTGACGCTGCCCGTGCAGTGGCCTTCACACTATAAACGGAAGATGGCGCTCGAAGCAATCCGAAACCTGGACTAAGGCGCCAAAGTGACCCGTAACGGCCGAAGTGCGTTACAGTTATTTAGCATTTTTTTTTGTATATTTTTAGTACAAATATTATATTTTCGAGGAAAATATTATTGAGCAAAGTTATAGAACATAAAACTCCTTACAACTTTTGCATTTAACTTCTTCCAAAATTTCCAACAGTTTAGCCGCTAGAGGGCGATTTTTTGCCTTTTTTTAATTTTGAGGGAAAACAGTCCGTTTTTGTGCAAAATATTCCAGCTCAAAGTTGTACAGCACCAAATTCTCCACAAATTTTGTATCAAAGTTTGTAACAAATTCCCCATAGTTTCGCCGCTAGAAGGCGCGAAAAGAAACAGCATGTAGGTTTCCAGATTTTGAGAATAAACAATGCACTTCAGTGCAAAATATTCCAGTGCAAAGTTGTAGAGCCTTACATTTCCTACAACTTTTGTATTAAACTATTTTAGAAAACTCAGCAGTTTCCCCGCCAGAAAGCGCGAAAAAAATGTACATATAGGTCTTCCTGATCTTTACAGTTTTTGGGGACAAACAATATACTTTAGTGCAAAATTTTCTATTGTAACCTTATAGGGCATTAAATTCTCTATAACTTTTATATTTTCCAAAATTCCCAATAGTTTTGCCGTAACAGGGCACGAAAAAACCTGTATGTAGGTTTTCCTGACTTTTTCATATTAAGGACAAACAATGCACTTGTGCGACATGTTCTAGTGCAAAGTTGTGAAACATCGAAAATGTTTTTAGAAGAAGTTAAAAAACGTAAAATTTTGTACAGCTTTTGTCTCAAAGTTTGTCCAGAATCTTCTACTGTTTCACCGTTAGAGGGCGAAAAATAAGACAAAAATATGATTTTTGCCCCATTACCAGATTTTGATGATAACCAGTGCAGTCTTGTGCCAAATGTTTCATAACAACGTTGTAAAATATAAAATTCGCTAAAACTATTGTTTTAAACAGAAGTCCCAATAGTATACCCGCAAGAGTGCGAAAAAATAGAGATGTAGGATTTTTTGCCTTTTTCTATTTTTAGGATAAACAATGCACTAGTGCAAAATTTTCTGTTGCAGAGTTGTAAAGTATAAAATTCTCTACAACTCTTGTATACAAGATTTTCCCAAATTCCCAATAGTTTATCTATTTTTTAAATTTTGAAAAAAAACAATGCACTCTACTGCAAAATAATTCACTGCAAAGGCATAGACCATCGAATTGCTTACAATAATTGTATTAAACTTTTTCCAGAATTCTCTATAGTTTCGCCGCCAGAGGGCACGAAAGAAATTAATATTCGCTCCCTCTAGCGGCGAGACTACGGAAAAATTTGAAAAACATTTCACAAACAAGTTGTAGGGAATTTGTGACTGTACAAAGTTGCACAAAGATATGTGCATTTTTGGTCTTCAAAATTAAAAAAAAATGGCAAAAAATCCCACATGTGTATTTTTTCATCCTCTAGCGGTGAAACTATGGGAAATTCAGGAATTGAGATAAGTTGGAGAAAATTTTGTGCTACAACTTTGTATTAAAATATTTTGCACTAAAATGCATTGTTTCTTCTCAAAAGTGAAATATACTAAAGATGGTGATGTCCTAATCGGATGCAAAACTAAAAATCGGCTGCGTCACCCCAGAACTTTCCCGGGTCAGCTGTAGAGAATAGGATTATTTTAATTACAAAATACTAAGCATTACATTAATTTATGGAACATATTTTTAATAGCAAGCCAATGGTGAATACGTCTACCGAATATGATATTTCAATGTTCATATGACATAAGCAGGCGCGTGTGCAAAATATATAGCACACAATAAGGAATTTCTAAAATCATGGGTGAAAACTATTGGGAATTCAGGAAAAAGTTTAACATAAAAGTTGAAGAGAATTTTATGCTCTACAACTTTGCTCTAGGATATTTTGCACTTAAGCCTATTGTTTGTCTTCAAAATCAAAAAAGGCACAAATCCTAAATGTGTATATTTTTTGCGCTCGAGCGGGAAAATGGGGAATTCGAAAAAATTTTAAAAATAAAAATTAAAAAAAATTTGGTTCTCTTCAACTTTACATAAGAAAATTTTGCACTAAAAAGCATTTTTTGTCCTCAAAATTTGGAAAACTACGAAAAACCTACATGCACATTTTTTGCGCGCCCTCTAATGGCGCAACTTTAGGAAATTAGGGAAAAAGTTTAATATAAAAATTGTAGGAAATTTCTCTAAAACTTTGCACTCAAGTGTATTATTTTTCCCTAAAATTTGAAAAAAGGCAAAAAATCTTACATCTGTATTCAATCAATGTCGGTCTTGAGGACCTTCTGCTCTACCAATTTATACCAAATAATGGTCGCATTCGACGCACACACCGACCCTTCACACCAAATTTCAGCTTGATTGGTAAAACATTTCGGCAGTTATCGCGGAAGATTACACACAGACAGACCATACTCTGGAAATCATTTCAATGTTCTCGGGGAACCTCAAATTGATATTTCCATCGATATCTCAATTTTTTTTTGCTCGTTCACTATACTTTCGCTTTGATGGGTACGGGAAAGTAAAAGATAACGAAGAATCTGGCAGAAGAAAAGATATTAAGGAAGTTACAGGTTTTAATCCTA
Organism: Neocrepidodera transversa; assembly: GCA_963243735.1. NCBI lineage: Eukaryota > Metazoa > Arthropoda > Insecta > Coleoptera > Chrysomelidae > Neocrepidodera > Neocrepidodera transversa. Next base: position 25,308,955 of record OY725344.1, on the reverse strand, counting down.
GACTTTGTATTGTTTGATGACTGAAAATTATTCTGAATCTAAATTACGTGATTTAATTGTGAAATGTAACCCGGACACATTTTCAGAATCTAGTGATTTCAAAGTTATTAAAATATTCTCTACGAAAAAGAAATCAGGAATTTTTCAAGCTCTCATTCGGACTGGAAAGTATGTCTATGAGTGGGTCTTAAAGACTGGTAAATTTAGAGGTTTCGATAGCTGTAAAGCGTTCGATGCGATCGAAGTATCGCGTTGTTTTAATTGCAATTAATTTTACAATTCCTCTAAATCTTGCTCTAAACCATTAAGCTGTCCTGTATGTGGTGAGAAGCGCAATGTTAAATCGTAAAATTTACAAATTAAAAAATGTTTGAATTGTACTAGTTGGCGTTCAATAATGCCCTGCCAGAATGACCTCCTATAAAGCCATGTCGGTGGCTAGTCAAATTTAGGGGGAGAGGCTATGGGACCACTCTGGACTGCTGCGAGAGCTAAGTACTCACCACACTCTCGGAATGGTTTCGGATGTGCTCTCCCCCAGATCTCACATACAGAAGTCATTCAACGGTTTTCTTCCGAGAAGAGACGAATGGGAAAAGGGGGAGATCCTCTTTCCAGGGACGGCTTATGTACTGTACACAGATGGTTCAAAGACCCCAAGTGGTGTTGGAGCCGGAGTTTACAGCAGAAAACCGAGAGTTGACATCACAGTAAGCCTCGGCAAGTATGCTACCATCTTTCAGGCGGAGGTTTTCGCTATAGAATTGTGTGCAAGAGAGTTGGTAAACCATCATCTTGTCAACAAAAGTATTTACATTTTATCGGACAGCCAGGCAGCTTTAAAGGCACTGAGCTCCAACAGGCTGGACTCGATGCTGGTGTGGAACTGCATCGAATCCCTGGATCGCATTGCTACCAGTAACAGAGTAACCCTACTCTGGGTACCTGGGCATGAAGGGGTAGAGGGCAATGAGAAAGCCGACACCCTTGCGAAGTTCATTGGACCGGAACCATACTTCGGCATAGCCAAAAGCAGTGCCAAAGACACTATCTGGAAATGGGCCGAGAGGAACTCTCCAGCACTGGAAAGATATTCCTGGGTTAGCTCACTCAAAGGCGTTTATAGTCAAACCCTAAGATAGTACCCTATCGCAGATCCTAGAATGGAGTAGAAGTGATCTACGCATTCTAATCGGACTACTTACAGGGCACTGTCGTCTGCGGTACCATCTGAAGAAGCTAGGTCTGAGTCAAACATCGGACTGTCGCTTCTGCAGTGCGGAAGACGAAACGGCGGAGCATATTTTATGCCCCTGTCCTGCCCTGGAAATGAAGAGGCTTTGTACGTTTGGTTTTGTACAGCTGGAGCCTACCGACTTCAAGGAAGCCTCACCTAAATCAACCATAGACTTCGTAAGAAGGTGTGGATTGTATGGTGAATTATAGCCCATAGGGGTGAGCCACAATAGGCCTCTGTTGGCCGCAGTGGAGGGGCGAGCAAACGCTCCACTCACATTGAACCTACCTACCCTAGTTTCCGAGGATTTGATAGGTGAAAATCATTACTGATTACTTACTCTATATTTGTCCTTCACTTCCAAGATCTCAGGGCCCCCAGACATTTCTTATTTGTTTAGAAACCAAACCTATGGGATTAAGTAGTGTAAGTATATACTTTGAGTGTATGAGTACCTGGGGCCGGCGGCCAATTAAGAGGTACTCAGTGCTTAAGGTAAGTGCAAGTAGTATTCACATTTCTTAAAGTTTTAGTGCTGATTTTTTACGTATGGCTAAAGAACAGAAAAGTAATAATCAATACTGCCAGACACTTTACGTCTGCGGTAACTTTTACCAGACTCTCTAAAACTCCCTAAAAAATGATGTATATTTACTTATAATCTATCTTGATTCTTATACATGATATTCAGGGAACTATTTCAATACTCTTTGTAAGTAGCCAGACCAATTGAATATACACGTTCAAGCGAACGAATAATGAACTCGCGTTCATACTCATAGCGACGCTTCATGTGTGTCTGGGGGATGTCTGGTCATCCATCCGATTGGTCTGGCTGTTTATAAATCAGCACTGAAACTATAAGAAATGTAAACACTATTTTTCAGGTACGCATACCCTAAAAGTACATACTTAATCCCATATATTTGGTATAAGTAATGTCTGGGGGCCCTGGGATCTTCGTCTATTATATATCCCACCTTCTTTAAGCAACGAACTTTATAAGTCTCTTCGATTGACCTACTGGTCTGGTTTTTTTGTATGGCATCATTTCTTCTTATGCCGATTCTTTGAGAAACAATATTGTAAATATAAAAGTTGCACTACTAAATGATTTGCTTCCTTATTTCAATATTTCTTCTTATGCCGATTCTTTGAGATATAATATTGTGAACATGAAGGTTGCACTGTTAAATGATTTCCCTCCCATTTTTAACTTAACTCAACGTAATATTATTCGCAATGACTTCGGTAATATGCTAAACTTAGTCTTGTGTAACAATGGTTGTCAATCATCCCTCATTGAATATTGTTTGTAAATTAAATTCTATTCACAACTTAAACAGAAATTTTACTACATCCTCGTGTAACGAATTTAATTATCGGAAGGCAAATTTTCTCTACATTATCAACGTCTTACTGATATCGATTGGACTATCCTAGAAGAATTTGACCATCTAGATGATATATGCACATACTTCTACAGTAAACTCTAGATTGTTTTTCATGAGTGCGTACCAAAGCAGACGAAAGTCTTTAAAAGAAAATATCTACTTTGTTTTACTCCTTATATAATTAAAGAGTTATGCTTAAAGTCGAAATTTAATAACCAATTTAAGAAATATTGTAATGCGCAGAATTTCCACTGTCGGCCATCCAAGTCAGTCTACGGGTTGTCGTTCTTCAACCCTGCAGCTCCGGTTCGCTTCAGTGAAGGTGGGTCTGGGTACGCTTCAACAGAACGATATAGGTTACCGATAACCTACTGAACATTTTAAAAAACTGGAATTCAAAATATAATAGGGCGCCAGCCAAATCTTACAGCTGCCAACTATATACCACTGTCCTGAAAAAGATTTGGCAAAAAGGACAATGAAAGACAAACTCTCGACAGACTCTATAATATCCAACCAACGTATAATATATAAAAAAACAATTCGGATTCCTTAACACAGGTCCTATTACAGGTAATCCCTTTTTTTTTGCAGAATAATACAGAAAACAAATCCTAATGGTACAGTAAGAAAAAAACAATGGTCACTCTCAACATGTTAGTCATGAATTGATATAGTATACACAGTGATTATTTAACCCAGTTAATCATGGGTGCTAGCTGACCCCATTAGGTATATGAGCTATTTAGAGGTAGGGACCCCAAAAAATGAAGTGATGATTTGTCATCGACAGGTTGACGCAGAGATAAGGTATTAGGCAAGACATAGGCGTGGTTGTGGGTATTGAACAAAAATTTAGGTGTATCTTTAAACTTTGTGGACTCGAACACATAGAGTAATGGAAACTACATATGTGTCATTATGTAATCATTTCGGACGAGATTGTTCATTTAATTACAATTAATCATCCTTCAAGTAAGTCGATTAATTTTTTAATTATACTAGTTACATCAAAGACCCACTTTTGATACCCGTACACTATGCATTGATGATTAAAATTAAAAAACTGATATACCTACAAAAAGTACCAAAATCATTAAAATAGTTGATTAATATTTTGATCTTACGATCGTCAGCGATTGGCCAATTGCGGAGGATACTCCATATAATACAGAAAATACTTTACTTTTAAAATAAATATATGTAGGAATAACACGCCATTACGAGAATTACGTGTGAATCTTTCTTTAGTATATGTACATCAAATTGGAAAATATAATCACCCACAGCAATCTCTATTAGGTAACCTACCTACTCTACGAATAACTTTTCATAAAATGTTCATTAAAAAATATGTACTCGTAAAATTATCAATATGAACATATGAAGCAAATAGTCATAGGAGACACAAAAAATGAATTAATTCTATTGAAATCAACTTTGGCTTTTCTGAAAGTCCTTGAACTTGATCTCGGGGTCCTTCCTCCCTTCCGCAGAAGATGATCGCTGGCTGACAACACCGAAGAGTAAGTACCGTCCCATATGGAGAGGAGACTAAACAATCTTCTGGAATGTACAGAATCTGTGTAAACCCAGCAGATGAGGGTAGGCTCCTTTTTGTATGTCGTAAAGCCAGACTAGTACATCCAAAGAGTAGAATCCCAACAGGATCGCTCCAAAATATTGTTCAGGGATTACTTCCAAGCCGCAGTACCCGAAACAAAAACCCTAAAAATAAAAATTCTCTGTAAATGTTCACATAAAAAATCTGTGACTCTGATTACCCCTTTTCCTATTTGTTATTAAACAACTAAACAACAATGACAAAAATTAATTTAAACAACTAAACAACAATGACAAAAATTAAGGGTCTTTTCTATCCCTTTTATTTTAAGAAATAAGCAACTATGACAAGAGTTGTCCAAACTACAATTTTAAGAGAACCTAGTACATCTAATGACACATCTAGGGATAATAAAATAAACCCAAAATTAACATAAAATAAAAAATAATTACCTTGTAATAAGGGTTTTTTCAATACAACGGGAAGTGTATTCCAAAGTCAAAACATCCTCTTAAATGCGCGTAGGGTGCTTCCATGGGGCTACTCAAATATCCACTACTTGACACAAGATCGAAAAATAGTATTTTCCCCAACAACACTCTACTTATTAGGAAAGAACCAGAAATAATCGACTACTGCATGGCACTAACAGACCATTAAAAATTCTGGACTACTCAAATCAACTTTTAGAAACACACCTTTATTCCCATTCAGAAAAAGGACAACTGACAAATGGCGGACACCGGAAAAAAATATTCTAATCACAACATATTCGCTGTGTGGGAAATTAAACTGCTTCGAGTGATTCTGAATAAAAATTATCCGAAATTATAATAAAAAAAGTTACTTGTTGAAAAAAAAATAACAAGTATTTCCGGGACTCGAACCCACGCGACTTTGCTTTCAAATCCCGTGTCTTAAACCGTATAACTATCGAACCAATCTAGAAATATAGTCTTTAATTTAATATAAATGACGTAACGAACAATATATTAATAATAATTTTAATTTTTAGCGGTTAAACTAAGTTTAAAATTTTGGCTTCGTTACAACCCGATTTATGTGGTCAGCTAACTGCAGTAAAATTTTCATTGTTATAGAAAGAGTTTAATTTTCTGAACAACATTTTCAATCCGAGTCGGGGGAAAGAAAGCCGGTTCGTTTTAATAAACATATTATATATTGTGAATGTTAAATAATAATAAACATATAAAAATATGTATTTCAAAGTGCAATATATTTACGTTATAGAAAATTTATAAACTTCTTCTGCGACGTTGTTCACAGGCATTTCGCAGTTATTGTTTATATTTTGTATTGAATTTTCTCCTCCACCGAGCATATGTGACGAAATGAAAGTTTTGAACCGTTCTTTAGGGCATTTTGTTTAAATTTTATATCAGGCTTTATTTTCTCAAAACCAGTTCTTAATATTATATTCATCTTTTAAACATCAAAATGCCTGCATTTGATTTTGATTGTACGGGACAAAGTTTTACATTTCAGCCTACAGGTGTCGCCACATGGCAAGTTGCACACAGCGCATAGCAAAAGTAAAAATTTATTCTAAAAACAGCTATGTCGCAAAATAAATCTAAATAATTAATTCCCACTAAGACTATATACAAACTTCAACCACTGTTCACCTGTCGCAAGATGTAACCTTAACTTAACGACACCGATAGAACAGCCGCGTGAATTGACGTAGAAGATTCGGACTGTCAGTCGAATCTAACCACAAAATGACAGACATAAACAAAACAAAACTGTATTAGCGGTGTAACGAACAGAAAGTCGACAGAAACACTCTTCATAGTAGTTGGATAAATTATGAAATTGTCGGGCCTTACATATACTATGGACTTAGGAAGACAGACAAATACGTGAAATATTGGTGGTGTAAAAATTCCGATTAGAACGAAAGTACTAGCAAAACTATTTAGCAGAGATTTAAGAGGATAGAATATCAAATGTCTCAGTGAGTAAATTAGCACGTTACAATCTTCATCGATTTAAACACGTACGAGAAAATATAAAATCTGACCTTAGTAAATTCTACAAAAATTTTGTAACGTGCGTTAAGTCAAGGTGAAGGATGATTCCAAAAAATTCTGGGCTTTTATCAATAGTAAAAAAGGTTGTACTGCATTGTCCAATAGAATGTCTTACAAATATCAAGAATTTTAATAACCCCATTGACATATTCAATTTCAATATTATGCAAATTCAGCAAAGTGTTTGAAATATTACTTTATATTGGAATATACACTCATGTAAGTAACGTCATTACATGTAATCAACATCGACTTATGAAAGGAGTCTCGACTGTCACAAATCTAGTCAACATAACTTAATTCCTGGTTGAATGTATAGACGATGGGACACAGTGTGACGTGGTGTACACGGACTTTTCTAAGGCATTCGATCGACTTGACCATGGAATTCTCCTATCTAAGCTATGTCGGTTGGGTATGTAAAATGCACTAATCTCAGAAATAAACAAAATTACTTGGCTACTTATGGTGTCCCCCAAGGTAGTAGTCTACTATTTAACATCTTTATCAACAATATCGTTAATAGACTGGACGTAAATTGCCTTTTATATGCGGATGACTTGAGAAGATTTATTGTAAAGTTAATGGTATTTCCGAATGTTAAAGACTTTCTCAAAATTTGAGAAGTGTTGGAATTTGAAGTCTAAATAACAACAAAAATTCCTTAGGACCCATACGAAAATAAAAATGAAAATGAAGTTCCGTTTTTTGAAAAAAACCTAAAAATGCTGGTAACTATCAGTAATTCAAACTATTTTCTTATTACAGACAAATCTACAACCTTACTAATATCTTCCGTAGCCTACTTAGTAATTTTCATATGTCGCATTCATCTGACGAGGCCATTTTGAATAAATTAAAAAAATGTTCGTATCTCAAGTATTTTTTGTTGTATTTAGTTTATGCTTAATGAGAAATCATCAAAAAAATATAGTCATTCCATTTAAGAAAAAAAAGTTGATGTCAACTGAAAGTCTAGCGTTAGCATTGTTATTATAATAGATATAAAAAAAATTTTGAAACGTTCGTTATTAAATGAAGTTTCCTCTAACTTGCCATACTAAAAATTTCATTAAGACCTTTCGACTTTTCAGAGTCAGTCTCAACTTATTTTTTTTTTATTTTTTTAGGGAAAAAAACTCCAAGAGTAGTAAATTGAAAGGTCAAACGTAAGGCAACTAATTTCGGCTAAATAGCCATCATCCGGCTAAAAAGATTTACATTCAATGAATAAGAAATTTATAACATTAAGGTGTTATTAACTTGCCAAAAACACGGAAACATCAAGTGATAAAATTACATTATAAACACAACCGCGTGGTAGTTGAAAATTACAAATTAACAATAAATTGAAAGATTACACGGCCGCAACCACGAGCTACGAACATGCTAAGAGAAAATATCTACGCACAAGCATTTTCTGACGCTGTAGGTATAATTATAAATGTAAAATTTAATGCAGTTGTGTCTAATAAGGTGCAACGGTCACTCAATATTGTAGAAAAATGGTGCTGGAGAGGGATTATCCAGAACCTCGGCGAAAAGATCAGTTGTTGCCGTGACATGGAGAAGAAAAGGACCATCTATGTGGGGAAAACAACTAAAACTGAAAACAGAGGTTAAAAATTTGGTAGTCATCCTAGATAACAAATTAACGTTTTCTAGCCATATAGGTAGGGCAACGGAAAAAGCTCTAAGAGCCTTTTGGGCCTGCAAGAGGGTGGTGGGGTCTAAGTGGGGTCTCAACCCGAGAATGGTACATTGGCTCCATTCCAGGGGTGTGAGACCTGCCGTGACTTACGTCTCCGTAATATGTTGACACAAAGCGAACAGCGCCAACGCGGCTAGGCAGCTGGGCAAGCTACTGAGATTAGCATGTATTCTGATTACAAGGGCGCTTAAAATAACGCCAACCGCGGCTATAAAAGTTCTGCTGGGGTTTCTTTCGCTACACCTAGTAGTGATAAAAGAGGCACTGGCAGCAACGTACAGGCTGGGTATAATCGGCATGGGATGGGAACTTTCAAATCCGGTACTAACTATGCCATCAGTCAAAACTTTGTGAATTCTTTCAAGGTAAACATACCTGAGAGGGACAGAAAGAGTGAAGACAGGACTTAGAAAAATCAATCAGTCTGGTACACGGGCGGTCCTAAACAGAAGACAGCACAGATGCTGGATACTATCATATGAATTGCGTGAGTGCATGCTTACGTGTGTCAATCGAACAACTGAAAGTGGCAGTTGCTATGAGTGATGACGCCAAAATGGTAATAAAGTTTTACATATATTTTGTATTCGCTCTGTGCGAGAATTCGGAGCATTTTGACAGCCGATGCTAGAACTTGCCGTGATCAGTACCTGAACTTTTGTCTCGAACATTTTTCGACGGCCCAAAATGTCAACACCAATACGGAAAGCTCGCCAAAGTTCAGCAGAACTATATTGTGTCGTGGGCTATCAGATAATAGTTCACAATACAAAATTTTATCGGTTTCCTTAAGTCCATACAAATTTGAACAAAGAAAAAGCGAACCGTAGGTATGTGCTTTGTCGTTACTTGTATTGAAAACTTTGTTCGCGAAATTAAACTCCTTTCAGTGATTCAAGGACCATGAAACTGCGGTTAGCTGACCACATAAACCGGGTTGTGACGAAGACAAAATTTTAAAATTTAACTTAGTTCAACCGCTAAAAATAAAAATTATTATCAATATATAGATATGTAAGTAATATTAAATTAAAGACTAAATTTTTGTGTTGGTTCGATGCTTATGCGGTTTAAGACACGGATTTGAAAGCAGAGGGTCGTCGATGTTAATTTGTTTTTCAAGAAGTAACTTTTTTATTTTTTTTTACTATAATTTTGGATAGTTTTTATTTAGAAAATCCGCAAAATTAAACTAGAATCACTTGAAGTAGTTCATTTTGGCGGACAAAGTTTTTAATCCGAGTCACACGCAAACAAAGTGTTTACCTTTCATTCAAAATGAAAAACAGACTTTTTTAACTTTTCTGATCAAAATTACTGAAAATTATAATAAAAAAAAGAAAAAAGTTATTTGTTGAAAAAAAAATTAACAATCTTGGGGATTCGAACCGACGACCCTTCGCTTTCAAATTTGTATCTTAAACCATATAGCCATGGCACCTTTAAAAAAATATAATCTTTACTGCGCCGTTGTTCGCACGCATTTCGCAGTTATTAATCTTATTTTCTTTTGAATTTCTCCTCTACCGAGCATATGTGGCGAAATGCCAGTTTTTCACCGTTCTCTAGGGCATTTTGTTTGAATTCTTTATCATGCGTTATTTCCTCAAAACCAGATCTTTATATTATATTCATCTTTTAAATATCAAAATACCTGCATTTGATTTTGATTGTACGGGACAAAGTTTTACATTTCAGTTTACAGGTGTCACCTCATGGCAAGTTGCACACAGCCTAAAAACAATGGACCTTTTCAATTACGAAAAATAAATTCTGAAACTTATATAAGATAATTGTATTTTAGACGAAACGTCCATTTCTCTTAGATTTCCAAAATATATTTTTCATTTCTAAAAAATATCGCGGTTTAAAATGTTCCCATGATGTCACGTTCATCGGAAATACCCCCTCCATTATTTACTTTCCGAAACATGCATTAATGTTCTTCCCCAAAATAAAGCTCACTGCTTGATATACACATTTGTCATTTGATCGACTGATTTAAAAAAAAATTCATTTCATCTCCTGTTTTCTTTATTTAAAATATTTAAAGTTTTTGAACGGGCCTTCCTTTTGACGAAGAGCAATCATTGGCAACACTGCAAATCCTAATGGCCGTTTTGTTAAATAAAATTATAACGTTCCGAAAATTATGATGTAATGTACTAAAAAAGCATTTTTATATATTTTCACAGTTATTAGAAGTGTAAAATAATTTCGGGAATCGCTTGACAAGTACTGAACTTTGGTTTTTCTTGTATTTTGGGTTGAATGCCTTTATATCGGGTAATTGCGAATCAAACTGAACAGTAAATTTCCGTATCTGATATTTGCTGGAAAACGAGATGAAGAAAGAAAAACGATTGATAATATTCTACTCCGTGATGCAAATAAACGAGTCTATTAAGTATTAAATGACAAATCTCATACTTCACAATTCAGAAATATCGGCAAATTGAGGTTATATGGTGTGCACCTTACACAACGATGCCAAATTTAATTTTAGTGAACATGACGTCACGAACCCTCTATTTTCCTGATTATGGAAAATTTAGCTATCAGAAAATTCCAAAAAAGATTCCCAAGTGATATTAGCACTTATACCTTCTAATTAAAATGTTCTCACATGGTTCATAAAAAGTTTCCTTAGGGATAAAATATGTTTTAAAAAAATAATAAAATAATACATACTTATTTACATTAATTAAGTGTTATAAAAATCCTAAAAATAATGCGATAATTCTCGGAATCTTCCTGGTATACACCGAACCGCACTTAATTCGAATACATTTAAGCTCAAGCTCAGACAGTATCTAAAAGACCGACAATGTTACTAATTCTTCGTAAAGTGCAAAAAAGATATTAAGGAGATTGTCACAGATTTATAAATATTTAATATTTAAATTGGGTTTAATTATGTGCTTAATTTATTAAAAGGAATAATAACGTGTCTAAAATAAAGTTATTCAGGAACCAAGCCATGGACGTGTGTTACAAATATACCTTATAGGGCTCAGCTTTAGGAGTAAAGGGACTAAATTTTTTTACATGTCTGAGTCTAAGTGTTAAAGGGTTTAAATTAACAAGGGCAGGTCTAAGGAGTGAAAAGCTCAAATATTGGGTAAAGGTTTTCAAGTATTTGTACATGGACGGTGCTCAGGTATGGAGTACCCAAATATTGTTACATAGGCAGGTCTAAGTTGTCAAGGATTCAAATATTGTTACAGGTGTAGATCTAAGAGCAAATGTAAATATTTTTCAAGCGGAACTTTATTATCTACTCGGCTTCAGGAGTAAATGGCCTTAATATCTTTATATGGGTACTAAGAAGTGTGGAAGGGTCTAATGATTAACAGCCCTAAATATTTGTACATGAGAGGGTCTAAGAGATAAAGGGTTTAAATATTACAAAAACAGGCCTCAAGAATAAAATACCCGAATATTTTTACAAGTGATAAAAAACCAAGTATTTTTACATGGAAAAAAGGGAAAAAATACCCAAACATTCAGGGGTAAGTAGTACAAATATTTTTATTTGCTCCAAACTGTCAATAAGAATAAAGACGTTAATGGGTAATACATAACCTAACATTTGTACGTAGCTGTCGACCAGCCATTACTATAACATTTAAGCAGTGGTAGGCCTAAGGGGTACGGGACAAAAATATTTTTACTTTACCAACCTGTTACTTTTTATCTTATTTAGTTGCAATTTCATAGGAAAACTGACCTATATATTGATCTCAACAAGGCATTTGACTGTGTTTTTATTAGCTCGATTTGAATTAAAATTAGTTTTTATTAATATTAAACATGATTAAAAATTAATAATTAAAGTGGATATTTCTTTATTTCAAGAAAAATAATAACCTAATTTGTAATTTATTTGGATTAGTATCTTTTCGTTTCCTGATATTTATTTGTTACATTTGATAAGTAAGTCAATGCTTTTACTACCACTTTACTAGATTGAACGAATTGGATAGTTTTTGCCACATCTGCAATTTGATTCAGTCTACATAAAAAAACTCCTTTATTGGAACAATTCCAAACTACAATAATTTCCACATTTCCTTGTGAAGATATTTCCAATTGAAATTGCACCAAGATTGAAGCGGGTAACAATCTGGCACTCTGCAAACTATCGTGTAAAATTATGGCTCTCTAAAGTGTTTGGTGGTTTGGGGAACTGCTTAAAGCGACCCATATATTGGAAATCAGCGTTTGCTGAATCGTGATTATATTGGCAAAGAGCGGTACATTAGTGAGTTAATATTACACTAAGAAAAATTGTATCAATTAAAATCGATGATAAATGATAATTTTAGGAGTTAAAAAATCAAAGAAATAAACAATAAACTTCTAAATTATAAAATATTCTTAGATATATTTTAAATATGAACAATATTAGATGTTATGAATGGTTGCTATGCGCGCCAGTTTATTTCTTAATTTTATTAAACTTTAGTGCAAAATGGTAGGGGATCAAATTCTCTACATCTTTTCTATTAAACTTTTTCCAGAATTCGCGCCCTCTAGCGAAAAAACTACAGGTAATTCTGGAAAAACTTTGACAGAAATATTTTAGGACATATGATGCTCTGGAACTTTAAAATAGAGTATTTTGCACAACATTATATTGTTTATCGTCAAAATCTGGAAAAACTCGAAAACACCAAACCTCACCTCTTCCCAGAAGCACTTGGGACCGTCTTGCGACATGCGTCAAGTACATCCGGACGCAGTACTTATCTTCCTCTTTGCTCCTCCCCTTCCTTTTTCATCATGACTTTCCGAATGAAGTCATGGCCAACCTTCCATTTGCCCTCGTCCTCCAACATCTACGAGATAATATTATCTGCCGTTCTTGTAGTACCAGCTTGAACATTGAGATATACTCTGTATGCTGCCCACCTCTCGCAAATAGAGGCCGTGTGTTCTGCATCATCTACCCCTCGCAATACCGACATATATCATCTGGAGTTTTGCCTATTCTATAGGTGTATTTTCTGAAGCTCCCATGCCCAGTTAAAAATTGTGTGACATAATAGTCCACTTGTCTAAAGGTGCGTTCTGCCCAACGCTTTACGTTTGGTATAAGACGCTTGGTCCATTGTGATGTCTCGGTTACATCATTCCATCTCGCCTGTCACTTGTCCATCGTCTCTGCCCTCGAACTTGTCCTCAGGGCGCTACCTACCTCGGCGCCTTCGCTCATTCTTATTCTCTCCTCGATCATTAGATTAATGGGAGGAATACCAGCAATCACCAGGACCGCTTCTAGTGAAGCGGTTCTGTAAGCACTAGTGACCCTTAGCAAGAACGCTCTCTGGGTTGATAGCAGCATGTTTCTGTATCTCGCAATCCGTGTCACTCTTCCCCATATTAGAGCTGCGTACAGGAGCACGGACAAAACCCCACCATAGAGCATTCTCCTCTTCCAATACCCCGGTCCCTATATATTCGGCAGTAGTCTAACCAGTGCTGCGGCTTGTCGTTTAGCTTTCTCGCAGGTTCTCCTTACGTGCTCGTTGAAGATGGTCTTATCATCTAGCCACACCCCTAGGTATTTTATGTATTTGCTAGGACTTATCTCTGAACCTTCTATGCTGAACCTTATGCCTTCACGTTTTCTGGGTCCCTTCAAAATTATCCCCTCCGTTTTTTCGGCCGCCACCTTCAAACCATGTTGCTCAATCCACTATTTCCACGATGGCCTCATTTGTCTTATGTATTAACTCCTCCTTACTGTCTGCGATAGTAACCAGAGCCAGGTCATCGGCGTATGCTATCGTGTTACAGCCCTCATGGAGTTTCAGATCTAATATGCCGTCATATAGGAGATTCCATAGTAGGGGACTTAGGACAGAGCCTTGTGGTACCCCCTGAGTCATCTTCATATCTTCCCTGCCATCTATCTTCAGACACCTTTCTCTAAAGTAATCCCGTAGTATATTCATGAGGCTTATATCGACCCCACTTTCATCCAGTACTTCTAAGATCTTGCTCCACTTTGCGGTATTGAAAGCGTATAAGTATAACACCCCCCCAGGTCTTTCGATGATCGGTGGCCTGTGCTATCACCTGTGCTATCGCGTCTAACGTTGACTTTCCCTTCATGAAGACAAATTGGTTTCAAGATATGGGCCGCTTGTCCTTTAGTTCTATACTTAACCTCTGTTTCACTAGATGTTCCAGCAGCTTTCCTAAAACATCGATTAGGCATATTTTCCTGTACTTTACGTCAGTGGGATCCCCTTTCGGGATTAGTACCACTTTAGCCCTTTTCCACTCAGTGGGGATGACTTGCTCTCTAAGGATGCTGTTCATCCATTCCAGTACTGTCTCCGGAAATAGCTCCACCACCATCTTAATGCTTTCGGGTAAAATGCCGTCGATCCCAGGTGATTTCTTGTTCTTAAGTTTGGTTACTGCATTCAGTAGGTCCTCTCCTGACCAGGGCGGTGGTTCCTCGCACTTTTCCTTTCCTGGAATGGGGACATGTCTTACTTCAGGGAACAGCTGTTTTATTAGCTCCCTCTTTCTCTTCTCCGGAAGTTCATAAGGAGTTATCGTGTGCCTCATCCTGTTGGTCACAAGTTTATACCCATTTGCTTCCAATTGTTCCTTTTTGAAATGCGAATTTTCTTGTTAAGCCTCTTCCTGTTTAGTTTATATTCTGCTTCCGCCTTCTCAATGTCTTGGGGTTGTCCACCTCTGCCTCTTAGTCTTACCAGTCTCCTAGGGGATCGCAGACATTCCTCTCTTCTTACGTCGATGTTATCGTTCCACCATGAGGGTAGGTATCTCCTGATTCCAGATATTCTCCTCTGTGCTAGATCTTGGGGCTTCTTTGACTTTTATTAAGGCTTCGTCTAGGTCCACGTTCGGTTTAACGGTGAGGCCAAGTACATCCTTAAAAACTTTTTTGTCGAATACTCTCTCCTGCCATGCTGTCCTCTTCCTGTGACCATCTCCGATATCGTATTTTATATATCTATGCAGGCTCAGACTCTCCACCGCGTCTTCCACTTTCCAGTTCCTGAGCTATATTTTGTGATGTGAGGACTATATCGATATGTGACTCTTGCATGCCTCTTACAGGTCGGTTTTTTGCACCAGCACCAATAGACTCCCTGTGCGCCTCTATCTTTCTTTCTATCTATATTCCATCCTAATTTCCCTTCTCTCCTCCTGTTGTCGTAGCATTTCCTCCTCCTCCTTCATTTTCAGGATCGCCCCTATCAACTTCCTGATTTCTTCGTAGTTCTCTCTGCTGCTCAGCATAGCCTTCATGATGTTGTCTGGGTCTAGCCTCTCTCCTACTCTGATGTTTATCTGCCGTCTTCCCTCTGCCCATCTTGGACAGAAGAACAGCGTGTGTACGACCTCGTCTCGCTCTCCGCAATAATCACATCTGTCGTCTTCTGCCCGCCAGATTTCTAGTGATCTCTTCCCTCTTGGCTATAGCATTTCCTTCCCCGTGTCTCCTGTTAAATATCCGACTCCTCTCATCGGCTTGCACGTGTATTGGTACTGTCCCCGTGACAACTTGAATTGCCTTTAGGGAGACAGTACGGTAGGCACTGGCTACTCTGATTGCTATTCGCCTCTGAACCCTTTCAACGATTTTTCGGTATGTGGCAACTCTCATACCTGCTGCCCAGATAGGTGCTCCGTAGAGCAAAATCCTCATCACCATGGCAATTTTTTACGTTACAACTTTGCAGCAGAACATTTTGCACTAAGGTGCATAGTTTGTCCTCAAAATTAAAAAAAAAAAGTAAAAAATTCTACATATATATTTTTCTAATATATATTTTTCTTGACCCTCTTGCGGCCAAAGTAAGGGAATGTAAAAAAAAGTTAAATACAAAAATTGTAGGAAATTATATGCTCTTCAATGTTGCTTTTGAGCATTTTGCACTCAAGTGCATAATTTTTTTTTCAAAATCTGGAAAAAGGTTGATACAAAAGTTGTATGATCCATTGGGAATTCTAAAAAAAAGTTGGATTCAAAAGTTGTATAAAATTTTATGCACTAGAACATTTTGCACTAAGGTCCACTAAATTTAAAAAAAAAAAAATTCTACATGTATATGTTTCTTCGCCCTCTAGAAGCGAATGTAAGGGAATTTAAAAAAATACCATAGTTGTATGCTCTAATAACTTTGCACTAGAACACTTAGCATAAAAGTCGATGGTTTTTTCTCAAAATCTGGAAAATGGATAATACAAAAGTTGTAGAGAGTTTTATGCTCTACAAATTTTTTCCAGAGCATTTTGCACTAAAGTGCATTGTTTGTTCTCAAAATCTGGTAAAGTCGGGAAAATCTATATGCATCTTTTTCGCGCCTTCTGGCGGTGAAATCATTAGAAACTCTGGAAGAAGTTTTATACAAAATTTGTAGATACTTTTATGCTCTACAACTGTCCACTAGAACAATTTGCACTAAAGTTCATTGTTTGTTCTTAAAATATGAAAAAAGCGGCGAATCTATTGGGAATTGTGGAAAGATATTCAAGTTGTAGGGAATTTGATACTCTCCAACATTATTATGAAACAATTTGCATTGTTTGTCCTCAAAATCTGGAAACAATCGGGAAAACATACATGAACATTTTGTACACGCCCTCAAGCGGCGAAACTATTAGTTATTCTGCAAAAAGTTTAATACCAAAGTTGGAGTTAAGCCAAGCATGACAATCCAACAATGCTTAAAGGGTCTGGTTATCCATTGACGTACGCTTCGGTCTTCATTCTTCATACACGAAACTAAAAATATTTTGAACCTTTCTTATATATAAATGTTCTACTTGTAAATTTTATGTGAAGAAAATAAATAAATAAAAATTAAATAAATTAAACTACAAATAAAATAAATTCTGAAATATGCCCATGTAAAAACATTAAAACCTTACTCCTTAGATCTCTTCAAGTAATAACATTTGGGTCCTCAACCCCGTAACGCCGTCTATGTAAAAATGCTTGAAGCTCTTATCTTAAGCACCCATATAAAAATATTAAAGCACTTTACTTTTACAATTGCTAATTCCTAAGTCCCGCTCAAACCGAACCACGGACGTTTATGGTTTTATCGCTAATACATCTTGACACTTTAGAGAAAGCAAAAGTCTAGGCCTGCCTTTACTCCTTAGACCTGCCCATATGAAAACATATGTAAAAAGGTTTAGTCCATCCGTTTCTGATGCCTGTCCTTATAACAATTTTTAAAAAGCCACACTGTGTAATGGGTAGATCTGGATATTTTTCAATTGCATACTTGTACGAATCTTTCCCAATACCATACAAGATATACTTTTTGTTGAATAGTTAACATCGTTGTCAAAGGATCATCAAAGAATGACAATTTGAAAATTATTTACCGAAGTGCATTTACCGAAAATTCATACGGTTTTCATAAAACTGACTAGGAAATGGGACAGATTTTGGAAAACTTGAGTTTTATTTCATTTTATGGGGTTTCTGAACAAGCAAAATTTTTATCAAGATTGACATTTTTTGCTAAAACTAAAATTCAAATTTTTTCCACCCCATTCGTGGACACACTGTATATATTATTGTGACATATTTTTTAAAATATTAGTGACATCCTTCTTTATTATTTTTTTTCCAAAATAAAATTTTTGCTTACTTGATTAATAAAAATTTTTTCCAATCTTGCCATTTATTTAAATTTTATTTTAATATCATTTAAAAAGTTTTATTGTTATAATAATAATAATAGTAATAATAATAATAATAATAATAATAATACCCGTGTGGGGTCGGGTCAGAATAGCCCCAAGGTAAGTCCTGCCTTTTGTAAAAGGCGACTAAAAGGACAAACGGAAGCTAAGGTGTCAGAAATAGTGCCGAGAGCTGAATGGCCACACGGAGCGGGTCGCGAACGATTCCCTATGGAAACCTGGCGAAACCCATTTGTAAATAGCCTTGCTACAGTAAGGGAGCACTGCTGTAGTCGACATATTTTCTTCCCTACTCGTGGGACTTTATATGAGCCAAACTAAAAATAAAAATCAACAGGGTGAAAACTCCGGTGCTGAGTCTTTGCCCTCTTCATCTAAGCACCAAAAAGCACAAAGTGGTGGGAAAGTTAACCCACTGGCAACCCAGGAGACGGCCCAACCCCGGTTCCTGGTTGTTAAAAGAAATAGTACCGCAAATGACGATACTGTGGAGAATTTTGAAAAAATTAGTCCGTTCGTAATATCAAAAGAGTTATATAGTTTAATTGGAGAAGTAAATTCAACAAGGAAAATAAAAGATGGGTTATTGGTTCATACAAGGACAAACAGTCAGTCTAATAGGCTATTAAAAGTTAAAAAGTTTATGGAGCTTGAAGTTGTCATAGCACCCCATGCTACCCTAAATATTTCTAAAGGTGTCGTATTTTGTCGCGATTTATTAAACTGTCAGATAGAAGAAATTCTAGAAAATTTGAAACGTTCCGGTGTTATAGAAGTAAGAAGACTTAAAAGAAAAGTAGACAATAATCTCGTTGATAGTCCTAATCATGTGTTAACGTTCAACACACCCGATCTGCCGTCAGAAGTTAGAATTGCATTCTATAATCTAAAAGTAAGACCTTACATTCCTCCACCTACTCGATGTTTTAACTGCCAGAAGTTTGGCCATGTATCTTCTAGATGTACAAACGAGAAAGCTTGTTCTTGTGGATTACCACCACACGAACCTACACCATGTGCAGATCCAATTACCTGCGTTAACTGCTCAGGCACCCACCCTGCTTATAGAAAAGACTGCCCACAATATAAAACAGAATCGGCCATAATGAAAATTAAAACTACGGAAAAAATAACATATGCAGAGGCAAAAAAGAAAGTAGTCATTAGCACACCAGTAAAGAATATATCGTATGCTTCCGCAGCAAGCTCTACTGCACCAAAAATAGAAGATATTATCACTGCATTAGTCCCTCAATTAGAAAGGCTAATAACTAACACGATACATCAAGAGCTTACAAAGTCCTTTTATCCACCAACCTTTCCTCAACCAACCTTTTTATATCCCCCCTTCCCACAATCCCCACCCAAGCAAACAAGACCTAACCGAACTCGTTCAGCTCATAGTTCTGGCTCTGAAGTTGAATCAGTTACAAGTGAGGCAACCAGTCCCTCACAAAGCGAAAGAACAAAACGCACCAAAAAAGGGTGGCCCAAAGGGAAGCCACGCAAAACAAGTAACCCCGATATATCCAAAAATTTGGATATAGACATTTCAACTCAAGATAAGAAACTACAACCGTCACAATTTACAACATACTTTATTTACATATTTACATCTTACATATTTTACTTATTATATGTACACCTATATATTCTATTTTTACAGAATTATTTATTTTATAGCCTTACAGTATTCTTATATCTATAACTCAGAATTCCTCTATATATTTCTACACATATTTATAAACTCCACACAACCTTCTAATGGCTGAACATAACCAAATAATCCAATGGAATTGCAATGGAATAAGCCTACATCTTGAGGAATTACAATTAATTAAAAGGAAATATGACCCACTTATTCTTGGTATCCAAGAAACGCATTTAAAACCTGCAGAAACCTTCACACTCAGAGGGTTTTTAATGTTTCCGTAAGGATGTCCAACCAGATTTGAGGGCAAGAGGTGGTGTAGCTCTATTTATTAAAGACTCCTTCTCTGCAAAAGAAATACAATTAAATTCACGTCATCAAGCAGTCGCAATTCAAATTGAAGTACCGGTTAAACTATCGGTATGCAACTTATACTTTCCAGACCGTTTCTGGAATGTACAAGATATCTCTAACATACTTGATCAATTACCACAGCCGTATCTTATCATAGGGGACTTTAACGCACATTCCCCCTTGTGGGGGTCAGAAACAAGAGACGCAAGAGATAGACGTATTGAATC
The DNA here is from genome assembly GCA_963243735.1 of Neocrepidodera transversa. Taxonomy (NCBI): domain Eukaryota; kingdom Metazoa; phylum Arthropoda; class Insecta; order Coleoptera; family Chrysomelidae; genus Neocrepidodera; species Neocrepidodera transversa. The sequence goes on along the minus strand of OY725344.1, from coordinate 25,289,052 downwards.
CCTACTCGAAGCAAGCAATATATGTATGCTAAACGATGGCAGACCCACTCACTTCAATGCAAGCACAAATACTTTCTCAGCTATAGACCTGACTCTCTGTTCCCCACAATTAACTCCACGGCTCTCCTGGGAAGTAATAGACGATCTACATGGCAGTGACCATTTCCCCATTATCATTACAACTGATTCTCCGCGACAGGAGGCCTGTTTTACAGAAAGATGGAACATAAAGAAAGCGAATTGGGAAAATTACTCTAATATTGTCTCCATCCCAAACACTGAACTCTTGCAGGGAAGTGACGAGGCTACTGATATAATAACTAAAGCAATTCTAAACGCCGCGCAACAAACTATACCTAAGTGTAAGGCTAAGAGGTCATCTAGGCAGGTTCCGTGGTGGAGCGAAGATATCCGTGAAGCAATTTCAGCCCGGAAAAAAGCCCTAAGAATTTTCCATAGAGTTTCTACTAACGAGAACTTAATACAAGTTAAGAAAACGAGAGCATGTGCCCGCAGAATGATTAGAGAGGCTAAGAAAAACTCGTGGGAGGAATATGTATCTTCTATCACAACGGATACTAGCGTATCAGACATATGGAAAAAAGTCAAAACGATAGCGGGGAGAAACACTTTCTTAATACCGCGAGCAATAAAAATCAATGATCATTTAAAAACGGACCCTAATGATATATGCGAAGCATTTGCTGATTACTTTGAATCAGTTAGTAGTTCTAGAAATTACGACGACAACTTCCAAGAAATTAAACGATCAGAAGAAAACGTTAACCTGAATTTTAACACAGAAAGACACTTTGACTACAATATTCCTTTTGGTATTGATGAACTAGAAAAGGCCTTAAGTTCATGTAAAGAAAGTGCTGCGGGTCAAGACCAACATATTGTATGGAATGATTCGTCACCTCCCAAAAACAGCCAAGGAAAATCTTTTAAAATATTATAATAATATTTGGAATTCAGGAATCTTCCCAAGTACTTGGAAAACTGCTATAATAGTTCCCATCCCAAAAGGTAGTTTGAATATAGAATGTCCAAAAAACTATAGACCCATTTCCCTAACCTCATGTTTAGGTAAAATATTTGAAAAAATGGTAAATTTAAGGCTTACCTGGTCTTTGGAAACCAACTCACTCCTCTCAAGCTATCAAGTTGGATGTCGCCGTAATTACGCAACGACTGATGCATTAGTTGCACTAGAATCTGAAATACAAAATGCTTTCTATGACCGAGAACACCTTACCGCAGTCATACTTGACCTACAAATGCATATGACATGACATGGAAGTATGGAATTTTGAGACAGTTACATATGTGGGGTTTTCGGGGTCAACTACCTACCATCATAACTAATTTTCTTCTTGATAGGCAATTTTCTGTCCGAATTGGAAATTGGCAATCTTCTCAAAGACTACTGGAAAATGGAATACCTCAGGGCTACATCTTAAGTGTTACTCTCTTCTCAATTGCGGCTAACTGCTTTATAGATGATGTGCCAAATACTATTAAAGGCGTTTTATATTTCGACGATTTCACCATCTACGGACGTAATGAGGTTTTGCTTCAAGAAGAGATCAATAAACTAGTGGAGATTGCTGACTCACGAGGCTTTAACTTCTCTCTCTCAAAATCCCACATTATACACTTTTGTAGATTAAGGTCGCCTCATCCAGAACCCAGATTGTACCTTAAAAATTAAGAACTTATTAATACAGATCACACAAAAGTATTAGGTTTAATTTTTGACAAAAAACTATATTGGCGTAATCATATCGAACATTTGGCAATTAAATGCAAGAAAGTTTTGAATGTCTTAAAATGCATGTCAAATATAAATTGGGGCTCGGATAGAGACATCATACTAAAAATATACCAAACTCTTATCCAAACGAAAATTGAATATGGTAGTATCGTCTATGGATCTGCTAGACCCTCACATCTAAAGCACCTTGATCGAATCCAGAATGCAGCAGTACGTCTTGCGACAGGAGCTTTTAGGACAAGCCCTGTTGAATCAATTCTGGCGGAATCATCAACCATGCCACTCAAATTCAGAAGAGAGTACTATGACATATGGGACAAAAGTGAAAGCCCTTCCCCAAAATTTAAATAGACACCTATTCTCCGAAATAAATACTTACTCTGCGCGCCCCACTATATCTAGACCATCATATATACGTTTCATAGAAACTTCAGGAAAATACGAACTGCCATCAGACCCTAATATTATCATCAACCAGCAGCACGTAGCGCCTTGGTTGCGGAAAACGCCAGTCATTAATACGTCGCTTAGTAAATGGAAGAAAGATCAAACAGCAATAACTATATACCGATCACTATTTCAAGAGCAGATGTGTAAATATGACCAACATTTAGTAATCTACACGGATGGATCCAAAACTAACGAGGGTGTAGGGGCTGCGATAGTGGTGAATAATGAACCTCACTGTTGGACTTTGAGTTCCGAATGTAGCATTTTCACTGCGGAGCTTTACGCAATCTGGCAAGCTACCATATTTTTTATGTTAAATGCACATAAGCAATGCCTAATTTGCACAGACTCTTTAAGTGCCACTATTTCCCTGGCCGATCGCCACTCATCTATTGAGTGGACAGTAAAAATATTGGAACTTGTAACACATTTGGACAAACTAGGCAAAAAGGTGACCATAATGTGGATACCGGGCCATGTAAATATCACTGGCAACGAATTAGCTGACTCAGCAGCTAAAAATACCACTAAGAATGCAACAGATGAAGGAATTCCAGTTCCTCTTAGAGACCAAAAGCGGGCAGTTAAAAATAGAATATACACAGCATGGCAAAGAGAGTGCGAACAGTTCAACGGCCAGTTAAGACTTATTAAACCATCAATACAAAAATGGCACTACCCGAAGAAACTAACCAGACGGGAACAAGTTGTTCTTTGTAGAATTACAATAGGTCACTCAAATCTTACTCACCTGAATCTTCTTTCTGGTACAAGACGTCCGCGATGTGATGTATGCAGAGAAAGGCTAACCATTCCACATCTTCTAACCTGTCCAAAATATGCTTACGAAAGGCGCTCCCTAAATATCGCACCTGGAATTGAGAGAATGATATTAAATAACGAATATAATGCCAATAAAATTCTATCATACCTGAAAGCTACTAACCTTTTTCTGAAAATTTAATCAAGAAGCTAAAAGAGCTACTGACCACTGCAGTTGAAGCTCAAAAAAAAAAAAAAAATGATGTGCCAAAAAATAAAAATAATATTCTTTCTCCACGACTATTTAGTAATAAGTTAATTCTGACTACATTTTCTGTGGAAGAATGATTTACATTCTTCCACTAGTTGAAGAATAAATTTCAGAATTCACGGTAAATTAGCCAATCACATCCTTTGATTTCTAGAATTTATATTAATATTAACACAAATCACATTGCCTTGAAAATAACTAACCAATCGCATCTTATCAACATACAAATAAGTCGCCATTTTATTTGAAATGTCAGATACACCGCTACCGCTCGTATCGGAATTTTAATTCTCGTGAATAATAGCCCTCATTGTATGCTTGTTGAAGAATATACTATTATATTCCACAATTGTTGATTTAGAATATGACAGTTCTGGCGCACTCCTTATGGAATTTAATATGGGAAATCGCCAAGGTTCAGGTAATTTTTTGGCTCATTGAAGGTCACTCGTGACGTCATCAGATGAGAGCTGTTCAAAAGCTGTTCGAGAGCTGTTTAAAGCTATCCGAGACCTGTTCGAGGGCTGTTCGAGGGCTGTTCGAGAGCTGTTCGAGACCTGTTCAAGAGCTGTTTAAAGCTGTTCGAGACCTGTTCAAAAGCTGTTCGAGAGCTGTTCGAGACATGTTCGAGACCTGTTCAAGAGTTGTTTAAAGCTGTTCGAGACCTGTTTAAAAGCTCTTAAACAGGTCTCAAATACTCTTGAACAGGTCTATAACAGGTTTTGAACAGGTCTCGAACAGCTCTTGAACAGGTCTCGAATAGTTTTAGATAGCTCTCGAACAGCTTTTGAACAGGTCTCGAACAGCTCCCATCTGATGACGTCACAAGTGACCTTAAATGAGCCACAAATTTATCAGAATGGACCTTAGCGATTTCCCATCTAAATTTCCATAAGGAGTGCGCCAGAACTGTCATAGCTTATCTACTTAAATTCTTTATAATATCAAACTTTTATAACAATAAACTATGTTTATAAACTTTAACAACTCATAATAATTATTTCATTACGATATATACTATAATTATTTTATTAATTCACTTTAAACAAGTAAAACTTCAGTAACATGATAAAATAACTCTATGGAGTCTTAAAGACAACTTTAATTGCTATTTTTACAAAGTTAGTAAAAACTCTTTCAGACATATTTTTAATTAAAATAAGCAGAAAAACTTCAAAGTAGTTCTAAAATAACCCATATTAAAAGAGAAAATGTATTCAGAGACCAGCTCTTTTCTACGTTAAATTTGCCACTTCACCGCACTCAAAATTTACATTTTAAATTGGACTGTCAAACATTCACGAACTTCATCGAGAACTTTGCATAAGTTCTAGTGTTGTTTGCCTAATTCTAACAAACATGCGAAAGGTTTCAATTTTGTCTTTGGGTTAGAAGCATATTCATTTTCAATAAGTGTAATGTGAAAAAAAATATTTCTGACTAACAACCACGTGGCAGAAGTTAATGCATTTTTAATAATTTTTTGAAATTTTTCGTAGCAATTTCCGGTATAAAGAAGACCATTCTTCAAAATTGTTTACGGAATAAACATTTTTTTATTTATCGAAATCGTTCAGATGAGCTTTCAAACACTTTGATCAGATAAGTAGTTTTCGAGATATTGCGGATGGAAATAAATTGGCAAAAGTTTTTTAAAAAGAACGAAGGTAACATCCTAATTAAATTTCTTATTTATTGGCAATTCATCAGATTAAAAATTATAAAAAAAAACTTTTATTAAGTTATAAAAACGCAGTAGCGTAGATATGGTACGCTACTGAATTTTTATCTGTATCTATTTAAATGAAATATGAATGAATTTCATTGTTATTGATACAATAAATATTTAATTGTCCATAAAACTGCTATTATCAATTTAAAGTGTTTTACGGGGATTTTGGATACTTAATATCCCGAGATTACAAGTAAAATAGTTCCATTATGAACATAAACGTTCTAACTAATGGACATATAAATCTTATGTTACACAATAAATATTTGTGACTTTATTTACTGAGATTTGGAAAATAACAATAAAACATATAAGTCTATTTTTATTATAATTTTACAGTGTCGTACATACCGGGTGGAATCGAAAATCCAAAATATTCACCTTTTTCTACCTAAATACGGCTATTTTACTGTCAGCTGTCACTAATAACTGTTTTTCTCGCTCTACATTTGAAACTATATTAACTAGAATAAAATTTTTTATATAGAAAAAAATTTTACTTTATAAAAAATTAACTAATAATAGCGATCAAAAAAATTAATAAAGTTTTTTTTTTATTTAAAGGGATGTGAATATTTATAATCGACAATGATTATCCAGAAATGGTGGTGCATTATATTTGGATATTTCACATTAGATTCAACGTTCGGAGTTAAAGGTGAGTACATTTTAATTCATTTATATGGGGTGACCTCGAAAATACTTTACTTATTAAAGGACATTTTCCAAAAAAAAAATCAAAAATTATATTTGTTTTATTTGAAATTACAAAGTTAGTAATAGCGCACATGTGACATAAAGGTTTAATATCTACGTTCTGCGATATAAATGTCCAATAAAAAAGTGTTATTACATTTCGTCGGTCTAGTTAATAAACCACGTAACTCATATTTACCACTTTTTACAGGGGAGACTATTTTTATTTTAAAAGTCATATTTTTACAATAACATATTTTTTTAATGATTTTTAATTAATATTTTTGAGAGTTACAAGGATTTAATACTTTGTGCAGTAACCATACATTAGCTTAAAAATCACAAACTTGAATTCTGTGGAGTTACGAGTGTTAGGAAAAGTCCTTAAAGGGTTTTTACTAAATAAATTACCGGTAAATATTCTAACTGAATATATTACGGATCGATTCTTAATACAATGAATGCTAAACTGATACTGATTTTCATTTTATATTTACATCACCATCACCTTATAACGCTGATTAATTTAAAGACACCCTGATCGAGGCACAGCGTTCCTAAAATTCTCTACAGTCGGCCATGCTACCCTTATCCACGTCCTCGTGGATATCTTGCTCACAGTGAACCTAGAATAATAGATAATTATAAGTACGTGTTAACGGCAAGTGAAATACTTGTTAGAATATGTTAATATATGATGAAGATCATCGCCAACACCTGGAGTTGAGTCTGAAATATTGAGTTAGTTTATAACATATCTATTTCTAAAAAAGTAAAGCTAGGAGAAATTAATATAAAATAAACATATCTCTACATACATGCATAATAATAAAATAACTGGTATAGCAGCTGGCCTGAGTTCGTTTCATTTGAACTCATGTACCTAGAGTCATTTACTTTAACTCTATGGTATCTTTTAGTCTAAAAATCCGCTTTGTAGAGTTCTTGGCTAGCTCGACAGGTGAGACCTTTTCTTTAGGATCTGTTTCATTAGAATATGTTCCTTTAGGATTATTTTCTTTAGAATCTGTTCATTTAGGATTCGATTCTTTAGAATCTGTTCCTTTAGGATTCGTTTCTTTAGAATATGAGTTCGTTTCTTTAGAACCCTTATTTTCCAAACCTCTTATTTTGGTTTGTCACCTAACCCAAGAACTTGCCTCGTAGAGCTCTTTCATAAGTTTCCTTGTGAGTCTACTTCTTATTGATTCATTGCTTTAGGATCTACTATGATCATGACCTAAAACCTTTTTAATTAAATCGGGACTAGAATATTTCGGAAGCAACTTCTTGCTGTTTCCCTGATTAGTACTTGGGGTGCATCTAACTAGAACTTGATCGCCCTCCTTGTATTTTCTACCCTTATGTCGACGTTGATCAAAGGTTTGCTTTTCTTTGATCTGTTTCTTCACTATCCCTCGTTTGACTTCAGTTCCTTATTTCTGTAGATCGGTATTCTCTATATCTTGCAGAGATATTTCTTTTGCCAAAACAGCGTTTGCAATGCTTCTTGATTTGTAACCGAACATTACCTCATAAGGTGTCTTATCAGTAGTTGAATTTGTCCTTAAGTTCAAGCCCCGTCTAACCTTTGGCACAAAAGTATGGCAAGTAGTTTCGTCTTCTGTGCACGAAAATGACGAAAGAATAATGGTATCTTTCGACCTGTTCGTTAGCCCTAGGTGTGGCGGTGGTATTGAGAACATGTTTAATATTCAATGAATTACAATAATCGGCAAAGTCCTGAGACTTATAACAGGATACCCTATCGGTAATAATTCGTCTTGGCACTCCGAAGTTTTCAATAACAGTCTATAGAAAGGTTCGTAACGGCCCTGCCTCGGTTGACTGTAATGCCTTTATAAAACAATTTATGTGAAACTATCCACAATCACTATACGATAGAAATTTTTCTTTTTCGACTTAACAAACGTACTCAAATGATCTAGATGGAGAGTGTCGAAGGGTACTGCAACCTTCTCGATAGGATTCAAATAGCCTGGCTTTTTCTCAGCAGGTTCCTTATTATAAATGCATTCTAAACAGCAACCAATATATTGTCGTACATATCTTCTCATCCCCGAAAATAATATAAATGAGATATTGCAGAGATGCTTTTCTCAACAGATATATGACCAATACCATCATGATAATGTAGAACCACCTGTCTTTGTGCTTGTCTATGTATTACCCACTTTTTACCTAGCGGCGTTTTTCGATATAAACGTTCGTTGACAAGGCAATAACATTTATGAATTTCCTTTTCTTCATGGTCAGTGGGAGGACGAGACAATATGTCATGAATATTCTTACATCTCTCATCTTTGAGTTGAGCATGTAGAACCCAGTCTTCGTGATTTATGTTAACAGTATTCACTAGGACTGTGTTAGACGCTGACGAAGTATTTTCAATAGAATTTCTACTATGACATGTGACATTTTGCTTCCTGGTCCGTATTCCACACTAAAAGTGTATTCTTGGATCGACAACCACCACTTTCCAATTCTAGTTATCAAATCTCGTTTGGTCAAAGTTGTTCTAACTGCGTTACAATCTGTTACAACCTTAAAGTGAATGCCAATTAAGTAAATACGAAAATGTTTTAGAGAGTTCACAACAGCCATAGTTTCCAACTTAGAAGAATGATATTTCTGTTCTTCTTTCGTGGTTTGACGTGAAAAGTACATCATTTTTTTGACTGTACCAATTCTCTGTTTTTGAAGTAAAATGCTTCCTATTCCCCATTTAGATGCGTTGGTGTGTACTTGAGTGTCTAATTCAGATTCACAAACAGCTAGTACATGTATTTTTTATTTGAGATTCTCGAAAGCTATACGTTGTTCGTCATCCCAAACAAATTTGACATCTTTCTGCGTAAATTAAGTCATAGGTCTTGCTATCGTGACAAAATCGTTGATATATTTTCTAAAATAGCTAGCTAACCCTAAAAACTGTCTCATAGTATGAACATAGTTAGGTTCTGGAAATTTTTCTACGGTTTCTGTTTTACGCCGTTCTGGCTGAATTCCACCACAACTAATTTCGTGTCCTAAATAATCGACTATTTTCCATAAAGAAATTACACTTAGAGTTAGTACACTATTCTCAAACACGTAATTACCTCTCTCAAGTTATTCAGCCCGACGTCAAAATTTTTGGATGGTAACAGCTTGTCATATAGGTTAGTGTATTTCCGTGTCTATGACTTCAAACCACTTTATTTATTGTTCTTTGAAATACTGCGGGTGCGTTAGCTAAACCAAAAGGCATTCGCAAGTACTCAAAGTGGTCATCCGGGGTAATGAAAGCTGTTTTTGCGATTGAAGACTCCTCCATGGGAATTTGGTGGTAACCGCTTGCCAAATCCAAACTTGTGAAATATTTAGAGTCCTTTAATTTTTCTAGAAACTCATCAACACGTGGAAGAGGATATCTATCCTTAATAGTATTCACATTCAAGGCGCGATAATCAACGCACATTCTATACTCTCCGTTTTTCTTTTTCACCAAAATAATCGGACTTAAATAAGGAGAGATTGATTCTCGTATGATCCCATTTGCGTGTAAATCATCAACAATGTTTTGTACTACTTTGAGTTCATTGTGCGTTCTGTATTAAGGTGAATTATTAATCTGAATAAATCTCTCTGGCGGTTTAAGTTGACTACGCCTGTGCAAAGTTATTCCCGAATTATCTTGCGAATCCGATATTTAGTCTCGCACACCAGGAATTAGCAAATTCGAATTATCTTCTTCAACATTTTCGCTTTGCGCGGTTTCCTTTCCGGAAATTTCACTTGTCACATGTTCGACATATGGTTCACCCGTCACAGAATTTACAGAAGAATTTTGTTGCATACAAGTTTTATCTATATTAGGATGCTGAATGGTTTGGACGATGACAGAAGAATTCTCCATAACATCGTTAATTTTAAATTTTAGTTGATTTGTGTGTCTTTCCCATATCATTCCGCCTTCACAAATATTTACTAAGAAAGTTTGCTTACCTAAAATTTTCTTAATTATTTCTTCACACCATTGTGCTGCATTAGGCCTATAATTTTTGACCCATACTTTATCATGAATATTAAATTGTCTTTTAGACTTACCTCAATAATTTGTCTTGAATTGAAGGGAGCAAAAGATTACATTTTGAAGGTAATCTTCGTCCTATAAGCAATTTTGAGGGTTTTTCTCCTGTGGTTGTGTGAGGAGTATTACGATATTGAAAAAGAAAAAGATTAATGATTAAATTTATATCACGAATACCCTCTTCATAACCTTTCAATATTGCTTTTTTTAATATTTTGACTGCACTCTCAGCTTGACCGTTTGTTTCGGGGTGATAGAGTGCACCGGTTATATGCTCAATACCACTATTTTTCAAAAAATTCTGAAATTCATCTGAGGTAAACGTTGCGGCATTATCTGTACATATTTGTTTTGGCAAGCCATATCGGGCAAATAAATCTCTAAAAATTTTAATTGAAGTAATAGCGGTCATGTTTTTAACTTCAACGCATTCTAGACATTTAGAAGTAGCATCTTCGATGGCTAAAAAGTGATTACAGCAGCAAGGTCTAAAAAAATCTGCGTGTATTCTCGTCCAAACATTTTTTGGCCAATTCCAAACTGCTAGAGGAGTTTTTGGAGGGGAGTGTGAGAATTTTGCACAGATTTTGCATTTATTAGCTAGAAGCTCAATGTCCTTATCGTATGAACATGCTAGTGCTTTCATTTTTACAATGCCTATGTGAGCAGAGTATATTTCCTCTAGAATTACAGCTCTAAATTTAGAAGGTATGACTAATCTGTACCCCCGCATTAAACAATTTTGTTCAATTGACAACTCATTTTTTTTTTTGAAAAAATACTTGATATTCATTAATTTGACATTTTGAGGGCCATCCGTTTGTAACGTATAAAAAATTTTTACTTAAGATAGGATCTTTTTCAGTGTCTTTTTTATTTCGGTAAACTTTAATGGAAAATTTGACTCTGAGATATGATCTAAATATGAAATTTTGTCGAAAGCCTTATTGTAATACAAGTACGACGTTTTTTTACCATTTTCCAAATTTCTTTCGTTTTCCGTCTCAGTGTTCGGAAGACGTGATAAAAAATCTGCATAACTGCACTACTAGATTTGACAAAATATATATCATAATCAAAAGCTGAAAGAATGTGCGCCCATCTCTCTAGTCTGTTTGCAGCGAAAACTGGAATACCTTTCTTAGGATTAAATATAGTCAAGAGGGGTTTATGATCAGTAAACAATAAAAATTTTCTGCCATACAAGTATTGAAAAAATTATTGCACTCCAAATATTATTGCTAAAGCTTCTTTCTCGATTTGACTATATTTAATCTTCGCTTCATTTAGCAATCGCGATGCAAAAGCTATCGGTCTCTCGGACCGATCTGGTAAAATGTGGACAATATAAGCGCCGACGGCAAAATTATTTGCGTCAACTGTTAATTTGACGGGCTTATTTGGAACAAAATGTGTGAGTATTTGGATGATATTAACATATCTTTTACTTTATCGAAACTTAATTTACATTTTTCATCCCAACTCCATTGGGTATTTTTCTTTAATAAATTATATAATGGTTGTAAAATATCTGAAGCATTTGGAATGAATTTACAATAAAAATTGACCATTCCCAGAAAAGACTTTAATTGAGTAACTGTAGATCGAACCGGTGCATTTGTTATCGCTTCAACCCTCTCAGTTGTGGTTCTTAAACCACATTTATCTATTATGTGACCGAGGTACTTTACGCTGTTTTGAAAAAAAGCACATTTTTCTTTTTTTACTTTAAGCCTGCTTCCTGTAATCGTAACAAGACTTTTTCTAAATTCTTTATATGTTCTCGATCATCCTTACCCGTTATCAATATATCATCCATACAACAAACGACGCCCGGTAAATTTACAAACATTTGTTCCATAATTTGCTGGAAAATGCTTGGCGCGCTAGTGATCCCGTATGGTAGACGCATATATGAGAATAAACCTTTATGCGTTGAGATAGTGACCAATTTTCTAGAATCTTTCGTTAAAAGAACTTGTTGGTAAGCTTCCGATAAATCTATTTTCGAAAATTTGTCACCACCGTGCAACTGTGAAAATAAATATTCGACACGGGGTATCGGATACTGTTGAACCACAAGATATGGATTTATAGTTATCTTAAAGTCTCCGCAAATGCGTAACTTTCCGCTCGGCTTCAGTATCGGAACTATAGGCGTTGCAAAATCTGAAAATTCTACATGACCTAATACTTTATTTTGAACCAAGCGTTCGAGTTCCTCTTCGATTTTAGGTATTAGCGCAAAAGGAACAGGTCGCGCTTTAAAAAATTTTGGTTTCGCCCCTTCCTTTAACCTCAAATGAATTTTATGTTTATTAAAAGTACCCTGAGAGTCGTCAAAAATATCTTTGACTTGCTCTAATAAATCAGGAATGCTTTTAGTATAATTCTCAATATTGTTAATGTATCTGATTTTGCCGATTCCTAAATTTAATGGTTTTAATCCGCTTCTACCTATTAGATGCGGTCCTCCGTTTTTTATAACATAAACTTTTAAAACATAGCTGTTTTGTTCATATACAACGTTTAAATTTAAATAACCTAAAGGTTCAAATGTTACCCCTATATAATCTTTCAGAGACAAATCGTTAGTAAACAAATGTTTATCTTTAAAATATTTTACATAAAGTTTTTCAGAAATTGCAGTATGTGCGAATCCCGAATCTGCTTCGAAATTTAATGGAACATTTTCAACTTTTGTTTTAATATAAATGGGCTTAATATTACCTTTATTATCCCAAGATATACTATGTAAATTATGAATAGAATCTTCGTAATTTTCTTCTTCGATAAAGTTGTGTGTATTCCTTGACTGTGTACGATTACACACCGAAGCTAAGTGCCCCTTCGTATTGCATTTGTGACAAATGCAGTTTTTGAATGCACATTCACTCGAACTGTGGTTTTTGCGACCACATACACTTCACCTCACTAGCTGCAATGAATTATTTTGAGATCCTTGCCTTGATGAACCAGCTTGTGAAGAAAAACCATAATTTGATGTTTTCCTTACGCCTTTGTTTCTAACGACGAAATTTACCGGTTCACTTTTTATATTTGTACTAGACTGCGTTCGATTTGCCGTTTCTTGCGCGGACGCTTCTCTGGTTTGCGCAATTTGTATCATTCTAGCTAATGTGGTTTCAGTTTTCGTACGATTTTCTTCGAAACAACGATCTCTTAAACTGTTTTCCCCCAAACCGATTGTAAAAACATCTCGCATGAGGGTTTCTAGCTCTGAACCAAAGCTACAATTTACGGCTAAACTTTTAACGCGCGCTGACCACTCCGAAACAGTTTCGTTTTCGAGTTTTCTAGATTTGTAAAACTTTAAACGTTCTGCAAAAATCGATTTTACCGGCGAAAATAAATCACTTACAATTGTTATCAGTTCTTCAAATATGTTTGCCTCTGGCAAAACCGGTGTACACAGATTTCGTAGCAAAATATATGTCTGTTCGCTTAATGAGCACAACAGAATTGCTTTTTGCCGGTTAGAATTTTCGATATTATTTGCGATGAATAACTGGGAAAAAGTTGAGCATTTACGAAATACGCCGATTTTCACAAAAATTTTCACAAATCATCTAGAGCATATAAATATCACATTCCAAGAAAAATAAATCGCCGCAACCAACATTAAATACCTTTTTTCTTAATTTTAAATTTCGACTTTTTTGATGTTTAAAAGTAAAATTATGACACATTTGATGTTTTGAATTGATTCTGTGTAAATCATTCAAACATAGAATTGTCATTTACACATGCAGTGTTAACTTCACATCATTGTTATAAAAGAACCAAGAAAGCGATGTTGCCATATATATGTAATGGAAATTAGTTAAGTTGTGAATAAAATCTAGTAGTGAGGTGATGAATTTACAAACATGATCTAAAATTAATGAAAATAAAGCTGAATTGATAAATAATCTCTAAAATTGGGGTATGATCCCACAAGGGCAATTTATGTGCCCTGAGTATAATCGTACTTTAAAATTATCTTTGGATGAAAGATTGTAAGTTTTTTTTACATTTAACACTTACCATAAAGTAATTATTCGATAATTATACAAAGGAACAGTTCAAATGGGTTCAAAATCACTCTATAAACAAATCTTAATCATAAAATTGTATTTTAGACCCGATAAATATTTTTGAAGATGTCCGAATTTAATAAAAAAAAACGTAATAAAAAAATGCCAGAGACGGATACAAGACCAGTTTAAAGAAGGGAACTTTTTTTACAAATCTAAATCAGATCTAAAATTATAATCTATGGAATAAAACAACTCGTAATAAAAAATTAATTTATTATAGGTGCATTCATATTGTAATGATGCATTTAAAAAAAAGACTAACTCAAAGCTAACCAGTTACAGGATTTGCCTAACAAACTAAAACCTATCCAAATCTAACCTAAACCTATACAATTAGGATTAATTAATTTATTTCTTTTTAACATGTCCAACAAGGATTAAGTGTGTACGATAATTTGTCTAAAGACAGCCTAACTAACACATTTTTTATATCTTTTTGTGTTCCTTTTTCACTAACTGGCTTAATGAACCAATTTTTTTTTCAATTTTATGTATAAATTACTACTTGTTTTCAATTTTATTCAAAAATGACCTCCGCTTCCCGACCAACTGACACAGATCAAAGAATATTATTTCGTTCTCAACAGCTTAATATCAATATCGCTGAATAATGAAAATCATGCAGTCACTATATTTTGTATCGCACTATGTTTATATTTTGAAGAAGAAAAATAAAAAAAATATTGCAAAATACAAACCAGTCAATATAAACTAAAAATACTCTGATTTAAGGATATTTTACACAACTTGGCAACATCATGTAAGTCATTGTGATGTATCAAAACAAAACTAACCTTAAAAATAATATATTTATCAAAATGGAAAAAAGGTCTTTAACAGTGGTTGCGGCAAAAATTTTTTTTTGGAAAGTGATTTTTACACTATGTAGATGATTTCTACCAATTTTTATGAAAATCGGAGAGTTTCGTAAATGCTCAACATTTACCAATAACTGTTTTAATCGTTCTTTAAAAACTAAAAAATCTGACACTTTATAATTATATTTATCCATATTGGACATTGGATATAAAATTGAAGTTTCTGTAGTTTGATTTTCTGGCATATTATTTTGCATACTGGGAACTATGTTTTTACCACACTTCTAAACTCTAGGTGTAGCACTACTTATGACACCACCGGAATAATCTGATTCGCGGTTCGACCTTTTATGGGTTCCACACGCACCTCGTCGCCAATCTGTTCTGTATTAAGGTGAATTATTAATCTGAATAAAACACACTTTACTCAAATTGTTGTTTAATAAATGAATGCTGAATGAGAACTAGTTTGTAAAAGTATAAATATATATCGCTAGATACAGTTTTTGTTAAAGTCCGTATAAAAAGCCATTCTTTGATATTAATAGGCAGGGTCGGCTCCAGGCCAATGAAGATATCATATAAATATATAACTATATATATAACAAACGATAGGGTCGATAGACGACCGGTCGATCATCAGAAAGATGATTTTGCATTCTAAGAATATCTGTTTTTCCCAATTCACTACTACTTTGAGTAAAACAACAACGAAATTCGTTCAAGAGTTCTGTTATATGTTGTATTTGCTCCTGAGATAAATCTCTCAAGGAAATATATCCTACCTGGAACTGGTCTTGAGAGGTTTCTCTATTAGATGAGACTCTCACATATGCGACGGTTCTTGGTAGAATAATAACACTTTCTTTTGCCCATAATGGTATTTTTCTAGGTGGAATATTAAGGAATACATTTAAGTCACTATCTTGTCCAGAAATTACCATAGTGACTTGGGGTTGATTTAAGAAGTCCTGTCCAATAATAACGGATACATGTTAGACGTAATCTGGTACAATTATTGTTTTAACTATTCCAGATGCTTTGTCAACTTCAATTTTTACCTCGGCTTCTACCATGGCAATAATTAATTTTCCTCCATATCCAACAATTTTAGAAAGGCTTGGTGGACACTTCAAATTTAAATTTTCGCTTTCACTTTTGCGAATTAGAACTGCACCACACCCGGAATCTACATACGCTTTCGTCTTTTTTCCATTAACAAAACAATCAAAGAAATGATTTTCATTGCATCTCCTGGCATTCGTTATTTGTTCCACTATATGATTTTAAACCAGATTTCTTCTACAATCTTTGGCTGGATGATCTAATCGTTTACATTTCAAGCACTCAACTTTTGGTTTTAACATTTAGACTCATTCTTTTTGGTAATTTGTGCTCTTTGGTTTAGATGGTCCTGTATTCTATGCATGTTAGAATAATTATTAATTTTAATTGACTGTCATGAATTCGTCGATGTTGAAGCTTGATCACATTTCAGGCTAGACAAATATTCGGCATACAGGGCATCTGGAAAATCGTATCTACCAGCTCGAGCGTCGGCTTGTATGCTCGAATCTTTGATGCCATCTATTAAATAGGAAATTGCTTTTTTCCCAAGTTTCAAATGACGTCTTATATCTATCCAACATTCCTTATAAGATACCGGCAAAGTCTTGATGTTCTGGGAAGGTTTTTAAAATTAAATCTTTCCATTCCATCCAGTTCAATTTATAGGTGGTCAAATTGTCATACCATTTTCTTGCCAACCCGTTTAACCTGCTTAGCATGTGAAAAATGGTAGTAACTTCGTCCCAATTATTGTTTGAACCTAATTGTTCAATTTTCTCGATCCATCTTGTTGAAGTTAAATTTGGATTTCCTGGCGAAAATTCAGGAAAACAGTTAGGTTTGATAAAAGTCTTTTGCGGTAATTCCTTAGGCAGAGTCTGATGCTATATAAGTTTTTCAACAAGCATTTCTAAACGCTCGACTCTATCACTGGCTGTGGAAGCACTTGGTCGTACAAGCGCCGAAGGAACGGTTTTGACATTCTTATTTAAACTTGTCTCCAAATTTTTAGTTCATCTTTTGCGCTCATAGTCATAATCACTAACATCGCTCGTTGATTCAGAACTTGAAGTTGATCTGGATCTTTTCTTTCGACCCATATTTTAAATGAACGAAAATTAATTTAATTTGTAATTCACACTTTGAATCACCCTATATATTCACTAATAAACTAATTACTAAATATTTAACACTAAAAAATCAACTTATTGAATAATTACCACTAAAAATACACTTATGTAATTATTAACACTAAAAATCTACTTATGTAATTATTAACACTAAAAATCCACTTATTGCACTTATCTATCTACTCTCGGCACGAATACTATACCGTCGCTGCTTTTTTAGGAAAAGTCCTTAAAAAGTTTTCCCTAAATAAAGTACCGGTAAATATTTTAACTGAATATATTACGGATCGATTCTTAATACAATAAATGCTAAACTGATACTGATTTTCATTTTATCAGGTTTTTATATTTACATCATCATCATCTCATAATGCTGACTAATCGAGGTCCGGACATGGGCGTCCCTAAAATTCTTTAATTAGACCTACGATTTATTACAAAATATAACTAAATGCGATTTTTTTTATTTATTATATAATCACTACAAATGTGATATAATAAAATTGGTTTTCAATAATATTTTGGAAAAATTGATGAAACTTCGTACATTTAACACGTTGAGTGCCAGCATGGACAAATAGAAATTGGTCCATGGGGTAAAATTTTTTTTCCTTTTCTTTGAAGGAAAATACCCATAAATAGCTCATTATGCTACTAAAAGTTAATAAAAAAATAAAAAACCGGCAAATAACAAAAAAACAAAAATGGTGACACATTGGTCTCATGCGGCCTCTGAGTTGCAGTTTTTGCCTTTGGGCCATATGAGACCAATGTGTCACCATGCAGATTTCATGTACGCACGCACAGGTTTCCACTTGCAAGATTATGTTACGACTCGAATACTGTTTACAATATCAGTTCAGTTGTTGTTGGACTTTTGGCTAGTAAAGATGTGTAGTTTTGAGAAAGAGTACCAACGTTTACAAAAATTATTGCAAGAATGTTTTTCCGACGAAGAGGATGTGAGTGATTTTAAGCCTGACGGAACATCAGATGAATTTGAACCTGAATCAGAGAACGAGTCTGACTCTGATTCATCATAATATCAGCCGCGCAAAAAGAAGAAAGTTTTAACAAAAACATGTGGCTCAAAACGCACTGCCAATTTACATACAGTGAACTTTTTTGCATCAACGTCTAGTGAAATTAACCAACCAGTCAATAAACCACAACGTGATATAGCAGATACCATTGAAAATGTTATTCGAGAAAGGTTTCCTCATCAAGCGACGACGAAGAGGACCAACAAGTAACTAATGCTACATATGTCTGGGAGCCTGTGAGTGGCACTTACCTAAAGAAAATTGATTTTGTGGCAAACGAAAATGGTACTGGATTTAGAGCGGAATTCTATAAAACTATGTACAATAGAACTCCATATGATTTCTACAAATTGTTTGTAAACGACGATATCATAAACTTAATGGTATAGGTAAAAATAATTATTTTTGGCTTCTTTAATTATCTGAATACTTTTAGGTGACTGAAACTAATCGCTATGCTGACCTGTGCATTGAGAATGCTCGCATTAAGTCCTGGAAAGCAACTAACCCAGACGAAATAGAAAAACTCTTCGGAATTATCCTTTGGATGGGTTTATGTTCATTTCCTCAAGTGAAGAACTACTGGTCCCGACACAAAATGTATACTAATAATATCTGCAAAGTTATGTCTCGCAACAGGTTCCAACTTTTACTCAAGATGTTTCATTTCCATGATAATACAGTTTTGTCAGACGACAGGTTGCAAAAACTGACGCCCCAATTAGATAAATTGAGAACTGCATTTCAAAGCTCGATTTTACCTTCAGAAAATGTCTGTATTAACGAAACGTTAGTTCCGTTTCGTGGAAGACTAAAGTTTTTACAGTATATCAAAAATAAGCGCCATAAGTTTGGTATTAAGCTGTTCAAGTTATGCCTTCAAAAAGGTTACTGTATATTGTGGAAAATCCAAAGACGAGCAAATGTCAGTTCCATCCAAAATTGTTATGGATCTAATGGACAATCTTTTAGACCAAGGACGCACAGTTTACACGGATAATTGGTATACATCTTGCATTTTAGCAACTGAATTGTTAAAGCGAAATACCCATCTTGTGGGAACATTACGTGTAAACCGAAAATTTAACCCAAAAGACGTTATTCAAAAAAAATAAAAAAGGATGAAAAAGTTGCTGCTGAATGTAAGGAAGGAATCGTTGTACAAAATGGCGTGATAAGCGCGATGTTCTCTGTCTAAGTACTAAGTACACGGCTGAGATGGTTTCAGTAGTCAAAAGAGAACAAGACATTTTGAAACCTAAAATAATTATAGACTATAATAAATGTAAGGCATTTATCGATCTATCCGATCAAGTCAAAGCCTATAATACATCGCTAAGGCGAAGCTTAAAATGGTACAGGAAGCTGGCGTTGGAACTCCTAACAGGAACGTGTCTTGTAAATGCTTACATCACACATCAAGAAATAGCCAATGTCAATATGTCAATTACTACCTTTAGAGAGGAAGTTGTAAAGGTGCTATTGCTAGAAGATGAAGGTTTTATGGCAAATAATGAAGAGTCCGAGGAATCCTAACATACGTTGCGTTATTTGTTATGCGAAAATCTCTCAACAATCGGGTTCCAAGGAAGCCTCAAGAAAAACCCACCAAAGTTCAATGAAGTGTTCTGAATGCAAAAAATATTACTATCTATCTTTTTTTTTGTAGCGCATAACGCAACGAAAATATAGCCTTTGTTCCCTTTGTTTTAGGTTTTTGGGAGTATAGTTTTATTATTAAATAACAAGTTCATCACTCGATTTAAAAGAGTGAATCGATAAGAATCAAGGACAATGTGCGAATAATTCCTATTGGTCATTGCTAAATTTACTACTGTTATTAACAAGTTACACATGACATATTATAGTATCATTATTAATGACATTTAACATTGATATTTATCTATTCATGTTCAGATAGAGTTTTTCCTTTTTATGGCAAAGTGAAGGTAATAGCAGCGAGAAAGAGAACATTTTTAAAGGACTGTTTTAATAGAGAAAAAAGTTGTATAGATGGGTCCTTGAATAAGAATTTAGTGGACAAATTATATTTACAAATGATTGCATAGGATTTATAACCTTACAGCAAAGGATAACGCCAAAGTTTTAAACACCATCTGCAGATGGATCACATCCATGCTAAACCTTATTGGACTATTGGAGAAACTATCCTAAAAGTGAATGCGCTAAAAGGTTTTCCACAGGGAGGGATCCTCTCACCTCTTCTGTGAATCTAGTCGTAGACAAACTTTTAAGGAAACTCAACAAACTAGGCTTCTTCGCGGATGATATAAACGTAGTAATCAGATGCGGATTCCCTAGGACGGTATCTAACCCATTCAAAATGCTTTGAGGAATATTGAAGAATTGTGCAAAAAGGAGAAACTTCATGCAAACTCCTCTAAAACAGCACTTATTCCTTTTACGAGTAAAAGAAATCTAGAAGATCTTAACACCCCAGACTTTTTCAACAAAATTTGAGTTTTGGCAAGGATGCTTAATATCTAGGAGTTATTTTGTATATGAGGCTAACCTGGAACCAACACATACATAAGCAAGATGGCATTGATGCTACCAAAGAGAGCGATTGGGAAAAGATGGGGACTAAAACCGTCAGTCGTCTAATCACAGCTAATCAAAAACTGGAACTCACTTCCAAGTAGACATACGGCAATCACAAATCGCATAGTAAATATGGGAAGCGTTTACATGATGCCGATCAGATCCCTTGATAAATCATTCAATATCTAGATCGATTGGAAAGTAAAATCTGGAAAAAAACCCAAACAAAATACAGTTTGATACACAGATCGTTCCAAAACTAAAATAGGAACCGGTGCTGGAATAGTAATTACAAGCAATCTGAGAATTACGTATTATAAAAAAATGTATTTCATCATGGAAAGGAATGAGGCGGTATTTTTTAAACCGGATCCTTTACTATATTATGGCTATTACATACATATCGTTTATCAGGAAAAATTAATTTTCCAGAATATTGTAGAATGCGGTACCAAATACAAAATAGTGGCCATACTTATAGATAATGCTAGCACCATAATTAATGTTGATAAAAAATTGAAGATAAATGTTTTACCCATACCTTGAAATTGGTCATTTAAAACACATTCGATTGGATAATAAAAAAGTGAAAAAGAATCGCAACATTTATTAGATTTAACATTTTAGACAATATTTGGAAAAACCTATTCTTGCCCATTAAAATATTGTTAAACAAGTACAAGCGAAATTGTTAAGTACACGAGGTCAATACCAAGAGAATATTAGCCAAGGAGGTCAAATAATGACTGAAAAAAAACAGACTGAAAGGAAAGATACTGAATGAGTTACCTATTTTGATGCTTAATTTTGTGCCCATTCATTGGGAAACGGGCACACGTTAGCTGCAGATAGTTCGCACCTAGGTGATTCTAAATAACTCCCATATGATGGGTTAAGCGGTCTTTATAACCAAGATACTCGGTGTTTTGTCCATTTTGTCCATTTGTTTCTGGCCTATAACTTACGATCCACTCTGGATATTTTTTTATATTTGGTCTACACAAAACCATTGAGACATTCATAAAAATAAAATCCAGGTCCGACCTCACAAAAAATACAAATTTGGTCATCCCCAAAACAACACCCTGTATTCCTGAATTTAAAATGTTTGTTTTCATATTCAAAAAGAGCGCAAAAAACTGAATATAAAGATGTGCCATCGGAGTTTGTGAAGAATATTTGACTACTTCAATTTTATATTCAAATTGCTTATTTACTAGAATTTTAGAAAGTCAAACTGAAATCCATCGCATTGTTTAAATTTCGTTTCATTTTAATGACAATTATTTTATCTTAAATAGTAAATATTGTGAAATCAGTATTAAGAGGCGCCAATACCATATGTTCTCTTTCCTGAAATTGTTTGTGGACGGGCCCTCCGTTAATACTAAAGATAGGAAGCTGTTGCTTCACCAATCAATTCTGTGTTTAATTCTGGACTTATTTTTTGAGTTTTAAAGACTACGAAACGAAAAACCAGCAGACCATGTCGGAATGAAATTTTAAAAAGCGTTAAAGATCATCAAATTCTCTTTAACTTTTCCATATTTTCCAATAGTTTCGTCGCTAGAGAGTTTGAAAAAAATATACATGTAGCTTTTCCCGACCTTTTTCAGATTTTGAGGGCAAACAATGCACTTTATTGTAAAATGCGTTAATGAGGTTTCCAGAATTTTTGCAGATTTTGAGGACAAACAATGCATTTTAGTGCATAATGCTTTAATAAAAAATTGTAGAATATTAAATTCCTCTAACTTTTGTGTGAAACTTTTCTCTGAATTTCCAATAGCTTCACCGCTAGACAGCGTGAAAATATCTGCACGTAGGTTTTCCAGACATTGAGGATGTACCATGCACTTCAGTGTAAAATGCTTTGAGGGAAAATTGTAGAACATTAAATTACCTATAACATTTGTTTCAAATTATTCTCCGAATTCCAAATAGCTGCTAGAGGGCGTGAAAAAAATGTGCATTTAGGTTTTCTTGATTTTTTCTAAAGCTGTAATTTATGACCGTGCGGGCAAAAAGGGAACTTTATATCCCGTTCTGGCATAAAGTATACTTTACAACCCACGCGGACATAAAGACAAAAAGCAGTTTTTATTAATAAAATTACAAATTATGAAATAAAATTATTATGTAAAAAATAATGTATTATAATGTTATTGAAATCAAATTATATTTTCAGATTTTTTTAAATATTTATAATGCGGATCCAATAATGAACTAGTGTGACATAAAACTTTTTATACATCGCGGGTATAAAGGTTTATAAACATCTATTTATAGCCTTGGTATATAAATAACTATTAAAAAACGAATCTGTGTTGGTTTCTTAGAAATTAATTTAATTTTGATATTTTTCGATAAAAACTCAGCAAATATAAAACGTTTGTTATGTCAAGATTTATTGGACATTATATTGAATCCATAAAAGATATCAAATTGAAGCTAAAATCAATAAATTATTTATAGTATGGAGAAAATCATGATAAACTATGTAGATATAGAATTAAATGATGCGGAAAAAACCATTAGTTTGGTTTTAGATCGATTTTTATAGAAAGGTAGTGCCCTGAAAAAATAAACTTTCAAATATTTCTCTTATTTGTTAACAGACGTTCAATCGTTGGAAATAAATAAATCTTGATTTGTTGAAAAAATTTATTTTTTATTTTAAAGAAACGACCCGTTTTTTAAATTTTTAGAACCTCTATTTACTATTTATCTCAATAATCACTCACCATTTTTTCTGCAAATTTTTTAAATTTTATACCCCTTTTTAATAAATTTGTTATTGCAATTTAAAAAAATAGGTTGTGTTGCCCCAAAACTTTCCCGACTGGTATCCAGAGACGAATACTTTTTCAGATATTTAATATTAAAGTTTAATTTTTGACAGGTGACAGTTGGAAAATAATTTGACTGTTCTGAATCGAGATTTTCAAGAGCTTTCAAGTGAGAGATTACAAGTCAAATTCTGTGACATTTTACTTCTGTCATTTTTTTGACAGTCACATTACCGTTTGACAGATGTCGGACAAAAACTAACTGGTTCTTCCAACCGAAAAAATTTTTATCGAAATCGGTTCAAATCCATGAAGTACTTTTTCAGATATTTAATGTTAATATATTAAATTTTGACATTTTTTATTTTTGACAGGTGACAGTTGGAGAAGTAGTTTTGATTGTTCTAAATAGAGTTTTTCCAGGGATTTTAAATTAAATATGGCAAGTCAAATTCGGTGACATATTACTTCTGTCATTTTTTGACAGTGACACTTCCATTTGATATAATGGATATCTTTATCTTGGATTTTTTTTTTAGCTCTTACACAATATTTTCCCTACTCTGAGATGGGTCGGGAAAGTAAAAATCTAAATTTAATAATCAAAACAACTTAAGATATTATAGAGTAATTTTTAAATTTATATATACAAGGTGGTCAAAAAATTTTTTTTTCAAATGGAATATCGTATTTTTACACTGTCTTAGATTTTTGATAGAATTTAAAAAAAATACCTAATTTACAAAACCAAACAAGATCAAAGATATTTATGAGCAATTCTGAATTTTATGTCATACGGGGTGGTGAAAAATTGTTTATTTTTCGAAAGGATTATTCGAGATATCGACGGAAATGTCCATTTTGAGGTCCCCCAAGAAGATTGAAACCATTTCCAGAGCATGGTGTGTCTGTGTGTCTGTGTGTAATCTTCCACGATAACTAAATTTCCAATAGTTGCGCCACTAGAGGGCGTGCAAAAATATGCATGTAGGTTTTTTCCAGTTTTTCCAAATTTTGAGGATAAAAAATATACTTTAGTGCAAAATGTTCCAGTGCAAATTTTAAGAGCATAAAATTTTCTACATTTTTCGTATTAAATTTTTGCCAGAATTTCCAATAGTTGCGCCACTAGAGGGCGCGCAAAAAATATGCATATAGGTTTTTCGCAGTTTTTCCAAATTTTGAGAAGAAAAAATACCCTTAAGTGCAAAATGTTCCAGTGCAAATTTTTTGACCATAAAATTTTCTACAATTTTTGAATTAAACTTTTTCCAGAATTTCCAATAGTTGCGCCACTAGAGGGCGCGCAAAAAATATGCATGCCGGGAAAGTTCTAGGGTGACACAGCCGATTTTTTTACACTGTCTTAGATTTACGATAGAATTTAAAAAAATCCTTCAAATCCCAACGACTAAAAATACTATAAAAATGATAGATATTCACGACATGTATCGTAGGTTGATGGGTACGATAGATGTAACTATCTATCATTTTTATAGTACATAGAATTGCCTGGGGTTTAGGGGAGACCGGGGCTGGTTGGCACACGGGGTTGATTGACAATCGTAAATATTTTGTTCGTTTGCTGCAGTACCGCCCTACTACCTAGTCTTGACGTTCAGTGGGTTGATGTACACACTTCGTGTTGATCTCAGTAGCCTCAGAAGTGCCATAGTCAACACATTAAAATTTCCTTACGTTTTCGTAGATTTTATAATAATATTATTTGTGTTTTAATGTTGTTACACCGCCATGTTTGTTAATTTGTGAATCGGTGTTGATTGGCATATTTGAAAGAAACGGGGAAGGTTGGAACTAACAATAAAATTATTTTTAATGTGTTTGGCTTTAAAATTATATTTTATCGACTGATTTTATTTAGATGGTGATATGTATAATCAGAAAGGACAGATTTTTGGTGCAGATGTTTACATAAGGGAATCTAATATATTTATTTTATATTATATGTTTTTAGACAAAATGAGAAATTATAAAAGAAAATCTACTAGAGCTACAAGATGTTATTATGCATGCAATAAATGAGGTTGCTGTGTTGGTATTAAAATAGCTACAAAAAAACAGGCAGGTAAATAATTATTTTCTTAATGAAAAATGAATATTTTTCTCAAAAAAATGTTTTTTTTTCATTTCACCATTTATTCATAACTGTTGAAAGAATACTAGACTGCGAGCGTGTTAAATAAATTCTTGGATTTTCTCGAATAACCAAACTTTTTAGGTAGATGTTAAACCAATATGAATGTTAAAATAAAAACAATATTTGAAATAGAAATGTAATTTTTATTTCATTTTTTCCATGAACACATGAACAGAAATATGATAAAACGGCACATTAATTTAAATTATGAAACCGAAACATAAATATTTCAATTGTACTCAATCACTTCATTCACTGTAAAAACTATTTACATTTTTTGTTATGAAAACTTAGAAAACTTTTTGGGTGCGGTTAATCACCCGCCATTTTATTTATGTGAAGAAACTTTTTTGCTCTATTGAATGCGACTGCATCCTTTCACAGTCGTTATGCGAGAGAGTGATTGTGCTCCGAGTTTTAACGGAGAGTAGGGTTGGTGGTTTTTTATTGGTAGGAGACATGTGACGTGGTATGTACATGGCCTTGAATTCAGAATCTTAGCGGGAAGTAATATATCTATATTTTTTGTCTCTTATAATGACGGAAAAATATAAGAGAAAGATAAGCTTCCATAGCAACAGTCGCTTATGCATTTTGTTTTTGTTAACTGTAATTTGCAAGTAGACAGAAAAAAGTCTGAGAGGTAGACGGAATAATATTGTGTTGATTATAAGTTTATTTTTAGATTATAAAATATTAAAATATGCAATAATAGACATTAGTATGAACTGGAAGATTAATATTAAAAGAAATATGAATTATTTTGTATTTTCTGGATAATATTCCAGTGAAATTTATCCAGCTATTCACAAATGATCAAGAAAAGTGCCTTGCCGCTTATTTGAAAAAGGCATCAGATAAATTTTACGGACTGACTCCAAAACAGGTTCGCAAAGGAGGGTATCGTTTTAAATGGGTGTTTTGGGTTTTTCATGAAAAAATTTTTTATGTTTCAAAAACTGAAAATCCAAGAGAGGAACGCGAAAAAAATTGTTTTGTATTAAAACTATAAGCTTAAAATAAATTTCCATTGCGAGAAATTATAAATAACCTGATTTTTAAGGTGTATACGGACGGCTAAAATTATTAATAAATAAAACATATTTAATGGAAGAAATCTCTTTGAAATGAAATCTCTATCTAAAAAAGCCCAAATATTTAACAATTGTTAACTGAAAAATCTAAGAACTGTAAAAGTTTGACATTTATTATTAATATCCAAGTTGTTGAACCAATTTTTAAATATGGCAACGTCGCATATCTTAATACAGAACCACTGTTCAGGCCACAGTCAAGCCAACCCTGTTCTCCCTGAGTGCGAGTCTGGGGATGCAAGATTTCGCCGGCCAGCAGTGCAATTCTGACTTTTGTTGAGTGCACATTTCAATTATTATTGTTTTTGTTGTTCATTTACGTTATTTATGTATTAATAAATATTCAAGAAAGTCAATTGCTACCAGCGCCTTTTTATCAAGGTTTCATAATCAACACAAAATTCTACATGGTCCTTCTAGTCGGATAATCAAGAGATTATCAGAAAAAACAGTGAAAAATCCAGTGGTGCCTTTATGCAGTCGAAGTTTGGCTTATTCACAGTACATTCGAGTTCCAGTTCCACAACTAATACGCTGCCGCCTCTACGCGCCGTTTGATGGTTGTTACTTCGTTGGACGACTGTAGTGACTGAAAGCCAGATCCCTGCACACAAGCACGATCTCCCAGGTACTTTTTCCTTTATCCCTTACATTTCTTAGTACTCGAATAAAAATAGATTTTGCCACATCCAAATTTACTGTTATTTTAATTCATTTATGCGCTTAATCACATAATTTGCCTAGATATAGTACTAAGTTTATTACAAAATTAATATTGTTCAATATTAAAATATCGAAACATCTTGTAAATATGCCTTTATTAGAAGCTGAAATTGATATTGACAAGTACAAAAAGAAACGATCTTCGATTAAATCACGACTAACGGTTTTTAAAAATTTTCTAAGTAATTTGGAAATAAAATTACAAGACCCTGATTTCATCTTAGTAGATAATGAACTTAATCTAAGGCTTTCTAAGGCCGAATCTCTTTTGAATCAATTTGAAGAAATTCAAAACGAAATTGATTGTTTAGTCGAAGATGTCGACTCCGAAATAGCTCAGAGAGAACAATTTGAGAATGATTATTTCCACGCAATTTCAACTGCAGAAAATATCATTGCCAAATTTAAATCTCATAGGACGGTCTCTCAACCGCCTCTAAATAGCACTGCTGTTGCGTCTTCTCAAGAAAACCCTGCAGTGTCATCTCAAAATTCAGATAATTCAGTCAGTGTTAATGAAAATCAAAATGTTAACTTACATTCAAACATAAAATTGCCAACCATTCAACTTCCCACTTTCTCGGGTAATTACGAAAATTGGCTTGAATTTCACGATTCCTTTGTATCTATAATAATTCAAAATTCAAATATTAATTTAATTCAAAAATTTCACTACCTTAAATCGTCCGTCAGCGGCGTAGCCGAAAGAGTTATTCACAATTTACCTGTATCGTCTGATAACTTTACAGTGGCGTGGCAAATGCTTTGTGAGCGCTTTGCAAATCGTGAACTATTGGTCTATAATCATACAAAAGGTATTTTTAATTTACAAAAAATTACTAAGCAGTCTTCCTTTGCGATTAGGCAGCTCTTAGACGGACTACAGAGCAACTTGCGCTCCCTGAAATCACTTAAAGAGCCAGTTGACCAGTGGGGTACGCTATTAATCTCCCTAATTGTTGAGCGATTAGATTTGGACACCGCCCGGGAATGGGAATCTAATAAACCTATTGAGGCGGCGTTGAAGGATCTTTTACATTTTTTAAAAAATAAAGCTGACATTTTAGAAAAAATTGAAGTTAATCAAAATTGCAATAAAGAGCGTTCTCGGTTTGAAAAGAAAACTTCAACAAGTCTTTTGTAACTAATCAATTATCGTGTGCACTTTGCAAAGCATCCAATCATAAAATATCAATTTGTCGAGATTTCCTCAGCTTAAGCATTTCTGAAAGATTGGAACAAGCAAAAAAATCAAAGGTTTGCATTAATTGTCTTCATTCTGGGCACATTAGCACTAATTGCAAATATGGTAAGTGCAGAAAATGTGGCATGAAGCATAATACTCTTCTTCATATTGAGACAAATGATTCGAGAATTTCCAGCGAGGCAGCATCCAGTTCCCATGAGTCAATTACCTTGTCAAGTCATGTTCCTCTTGGTGATCAGGTACTTCTTTCTACGGTACTAGTCCAAATTGCTGATAAGTTCGGCAACTTGCATAACTGTAAAGCTCTTCTGGATTCCGGATCTGAGTCCAGTTTCATAACAGAGGATTTCTGCGAAATTTTAGGAATTCCTCAGGAACCCACCAATATTTCTGTCTCAGGAATAAGTCAGACAATGTCTAACGTTACTTCTAAATGCACTATCCGCATTCACTCACTCCGTTCAAATTTTTCTGCTTTGGTATCTTGTCTGGTCATAAAAAATATTTGTTGTCAAATTCCCAGTATTTCTGTTGACCCTTTAACTTTAAAAATTCCACCAAATCTGCACCTTGCTGATCCATCCTTTTGCACACCCTCCAAAATTGATCTTTTGATAGGGTCCTCCCTGTTTTGGTAACTCCTGTGTGTCGGACAGATCAAATTAGGTCACCAAAAACCAATTTTGCAGAAGACCAAGTTGGGATGGATAGTCTCTGGCCCGTTTGGGTCACAACTTGCATCGAACCCAGTTGTGTGTAATCTTGTACAAAATGTGGATAATCTTAATCTCACTAGATTCTGGGAACTAGAAGAGTTCTCCCATCAGAAATTTTATTCAAGTGAAGAAAAATTCTGTATGGATCACTTTACCTCTACCTTTCAAAGAAATTCTAATGGCAGGTTTGTAGTGGCTATCCCTCTTAAAGGAAATGCTTCTAATCTAGGAAATTCGAGCCGACAGGCCACCAAACAATTTTATAATTTAGAGCGGAAATTTCTGTCCAATCCTACTCTCAAGGAAAATTACGTACAGTTCATGAGTGAATATCTCTCTATGGATCATATGTCCCGAATTCAAGAAAAGGCACCATCTGATGGTTACTATCTTCCTCATCACGGAGTAATCAAAGAGGATAGTACAACCACGCGTTTAAGGGTTGTCTTTAATGGATCATTTCGCTCTTCTACAGGAACTTCTGTTAATGACCTTCAAATGGTTGGCCCAATAGTACAAGATGATCTTCTATCAATCTTACTTCGTTTTCGTCAGCATACCTTCGTGGTTACTGCTGATATAGCTAAGATGTATCGTCAGGTCCTAGTTAGACCCGAGGATAGGCATCTTCAAAGGATCCTTTGGCAGTTCGATCCTTCCCAGCCTTTGAACTAAATACGGTGACTTACGGAACCTCTGCTGCTTCCTTTCTTGCCACCAGGTGCCTTCTCCAACTTTCCATGGATTGCGCTGATGAGTTTCCTTGTGCATCTCAAATCATTGCTCACGACTTTTATGTTGACGACCTGTTAACAGGATCGGACTCTCTTACCGAGCTTTCTTCAAATTGCCAAATCATAAACCAAGTTCTGGAGAAAGGATGTTTCCCGTTGCGCAAATGGATTTCTAATGATACGAGGGTACTGCAGAACATCAATTCTTTTGTTTCCTTCCCTCATATACTCCAAATCGGCGAACATGAGAGTACTAAAACGTTGGGACTTCTCTGGTGCTCTCAATCTGACTCCTTAAAATACAAGATTAATTCATCGATCATTCCTGCGACCATTACAAAAAGGTCTATCTTATCTGCCATATCTCAAATCTTTGACCCGTTGGGACTCCTCGGAGCAACAATAATTAAAGTAAAGGTTATGATGCAGCAGCTTTGGCTCGAAAAGCTAGGTTGGGATCAATCTGTCCCTTTACATATTCATACGGAGTGGCTCTTATTTAAAGATCAACTATCACAGTTAAATGATCTTATAATCCCCCGAAAAATAAAATTGAGCAATGCTGTTTCAATTGAAATGCATGGATTTTGCGACGCCTCTGAAGTCGCATATGGATGCTGTATCTATATTCGCAGTATTGATCAATTTGATAATGTTGAAGTTCATTTACTTTGTGCCAAATCTAAGGTTGCTCCACTTAAGAAAATTAGTATTCCAAGGCTTGAGCTGTGCGGCGCCTTAATTCTTAGCAGGCTCTCAACCAAGGTTCAAGCGTCCCTGTCTTTAAAATTTAACAAAAATTTTTATTGGTCAGACTCTACTATCGTTCTTGGATGGTTAAAGAATCCTCCTCACTTGCTAAATACCTTTGTAGCGAACAGAGTTTCAGAGGTCCAGTCTTTAACGGACATTTCTTGTTGGAGTCATGTAGGAAGTAAAGAAAATCCTGCCGACCTCATCTCCAGAGGTGTCGATCCTGCAGTCTTAAAATCCTCCGCGTTTTGGTGGCATGGTCCCGACTACTTACGAGGATTTGATAAAAACTGGTCTGCTCCTTTGAACAGCATTGACACCCAACTTCCTGAACTCAAAATGCCTCAATCTATTTCATTGGCTACCACGCCGGTCTTCACATTTCCCTTTCAAAGATTTTCGAAGTTCAGTCTTCTACAGCGTGGCTTTGCCTATTGTCTTCGTTTCATCTTTAACTGCTCTGCTCCCAGCAAATCACTGGAAAGACGAACTGGTCCTCTTTCTGACCAAGAAGCTAAGCAAGCTCTTACTTGTCTCATCAGATTTTCTCAAGCCCAATCGTTTCCATTGGAACTTGATAGTCTATCCAAAGGAAAACCCCTTTCCTCTAAAAGCAAAATCCTATCATTAAACCCTTTTCTTGATGACCTAGGCATTATCAGAGTAGGCGGCAGGCTTAAGCACTCACCTTATGAATTTTCTAAAAAACATCCTGTGCTTCTTTCTTCCAAACACCAACTCACCAAATTGTTGTTTCTTAAAGAACATATAAGGCTTTTTCACGCAGGGCCTCAGCAACTGCTATATTCGATTAGGGAGTCTTATTTGCCCATTCTTGGAAGAAATTTAGCAAGACAAGTAGTTCATAAATGCGTTAGATGCTTCCGCGCCCGTCCTGTGTCCATGAATCCTATTATGGGTGATCTACCAGAGTCGCGAGTCACTCCATTTCTCCCATTCATCAATACTGGAGTGGACTATGCCGGTCCTTTCACTCTGCGGGATCGAAATGGTCGGGGTGTTAAAACGTATAAGGCTTATGTAAGCCTTTTTATATGCTTGTCGACTAAGTCAGTTCATTTGGAACTTGTTACTGGTCTCTCCTCTGATGCCTTCATTGCTGCTCTAAAGCGATTTGTCTCGCGAAGAGGCAAGCCACAACGAATATATTCAGACAACGGCACAAATTTCATAGGCTCTAATAAACAGTTAACAGAACTTGAGAAGTTTCTGAAAGGTTGCAGCAATCAAATCGTGGATTTTAGTACTTGTCAAGAAATTTCTTGGCATTTTATTCCAGCGTACTCCCCGCATTTTGGCGGAATTTGGGAAGCTGGGATAAAATCCATGAAGAGTCACTTGAAACGTGTTTTATCCGATGCGGTCCTCACTTATGAGGATTTGACTACAATTTTAGTGCAGGTGGAAGCGATTTTAAATTCGAGACCTGTAACTCCATTATCGTCCGATCCTTCAGACCTTAATCCCCTTACACCTGCTCACTTCCTTTTTGGCCGCACTTTAACTTCAGTGGCAGAACCGAATCTCTTAGAAGTAAAAGCCAATCGTCTTAGTCACTACGAGAGGCTCCAACAGCTGCGACAACACCTGTGGAACAGGTGGTCAGTAGAATATATTTCAGAGCTTCAAGAACGCCAAAAATGGAAGCAGAATAAATCGAAGTTAAAAATTGGTACCCTGGTTTTGATCAAGGATCCAAACCTAAGTCCTTTACAATGGATGCTCGGAAGAGTCCTTCAACTACATGCTGGTTCCGATGGTGTTTCCCGTGTAGCTACGCTTGTCACTGCCAAAGGTGAAGTACGACGAGCCATTTCGAATCTGTGTCCGTTGCCAATCCCGGATGACGAACCTATTGTTCCTGGAGCTATTTTGAAAGTGTAGCCTTTCAAGGTGGGGGGCATGTTCAGGCCACAGTCAAGCCAACCCTGTTCTCCCTGAGTGCGAGTCTGGGGATTCAAGATTTCGCCGGCCAGCAGTGCAATTCTGACTTTTGTTGAGTGCACATTTCAATTATTATTGTTTTTGTTGTTCATTTACGTTATTTATGTATTAATAAATATTCAAGAAAGTCAATTGCTACCAGCGCCTTTTTATCAAGGTTTCATAATCAACACAAAATTCTACAACCACAGTAGCTCTTATATGAGGTGGAGCTTTTGGGAGACAAATACTCATGATTGTGCGCATGCGTCGTTAATGTTAGATTAGGTTTTTTCTGATTATTTAGAATACAAATTAAAAAAAACTATTATTTGGATTAAACGGGAGTTAATCAGTAACACAAAATTGCAATTATTTTGCATTTCACAAAAAAAAAAATTATGGATATTTGTCTCCCAATAGCTCCCCCTACTATGAGCCTTATACTGTGACAGAAATAGCTCCTCCTATTATAAGCTGTGACAGAACTAGGACTGTTATGTTTTTTTTTAACTTTAATATGTTTATTACCTGTATTGATAAGCAAAGACCAGGATTTAGCAGATTTTTTTACGATCAAACGTTTAATTTCAACTATTTAATATTTTTGAGACGTCTTAAGGAAGATCAGTTTAAGAAATAAGCGAAAGATGGCGCCAGTCGTCAATTTAAGTTTGAATTATCTATTTAAGCAAAGATGGCGTTACAATCGAAGTTATTTATTTAATTATATGCTTACCTTTTGCTACAAAATGCCCTATAATTATTGTGTCGAATGTTCAAGAATAGTATTTTTAATAGTGATTTAAAAACTAGAATAAAAACGTAATTTCGACGCTAACTCCTCTTTGGTTATTTATAGTAATGAGGTGTAGTATTACCGGTACTACAGAGAAAACTGTCGACTGTAAACCGAATTTAAATAAATACGAGTGGCACCATCTTTTTCATATTTGTTTAACTGATCTACCTTAAGTCACAGATTTTTTTTAATTATAGGTTGAATATAGGTTTAAAAAAATAAATAAATAAGGGTTAAATTTTTATTACTCAGGTTTTTAATGGCCCATTAACCTAAAATCAAGCAAACACCCCATTCGTGTAAGAAGTTTAAATGTTTTATTGATCTAATAGAATTACCCTATAACGTCAAATAAAATATTATTAACACATTTTTTAAAAGCTTTATTCAAATATTTATCAACCTTAATTTTTTAAATTAACATGAAAAGTATAGTTAGTATTGTTTGAAATATTGAAACTTCGATATTTTAAATCAGATGAAATACTATTTAAATTAATACCTTTTGCTCTTCCATCCATTTGATGAACTTGTCATAATCTTTAGTGTCTTCTGATTTTTGCTGTATTAACCGCGATTCTGCTTTATTATTTTAGATATCAATGGTAGAACTTATTTTTAAGTAATATTCAACCTGTAACAACTGTGGTGACAACAATAAATCTTATGTGATAGATTGCAAATTAATTTTTGTATTTGTCATGTCGATGACAGCTGATGACATCACTATTTCAACCATTTTACATTATTGGTTCTTTATTTCCATTTTTTCTAGTAATAATACCAGTATTTATGATTTTAAAGTGTACCAATAAAAAAAATAGCAGAAAGTATTCGTGGACAACTGGTCTTTAAAACACTTGACCTATTTCGAGAAAAATCGCACGTTTTCTATTAAATGACAGCTGGCCGCCATGTTGCCAAATCCTCCTTGTCAGTCCTTGTGATTTCAAAATTTCGAAATTAAAAAAAAGTATGTTCCGGGGCGTTTTAAAGAAAAAAATTTTGGGAAATCCATTTTTTTTTAATATCTTTTAGTGAGAAAAATTTCGTACGGGGTCGCAAAAAACCCAAAAAACGATACCCTCCTTTGCCTTTCAATATGGACAACATACTAACATTAATATGCCAACAACTTGAACGACAAATTAGATGGAGGAAAATATAGATTTTCAGCCTTACTAAAGAGCAAACAACTTTATCCATAAGGACACCAGAAGCGACCAGTCAAGCACGTGCATCCAGTTTCAACCGCACGAACGTCAAATTATTTTTTGATAATTTAAAAACAGTTCTGGACCGATTAAAAATTAAGAGTTGTGACATATAAAACATCGACGAAATGGGCGTAACTACCGTGCAACGACCGGATAAAGTTGTAGCTAGGAGGGGTTTCAAACAAATTGGACGAATCACCTCTACAGAACGAGGATCTCCTGTTACTCTAGCTGTTGCTGTTTCTGCTTCGGGCACGTACATTTCACCTTTCTTTATTTTCCGAGAGTGATTTTTAAGGATCACTTTATTTGAAATGCACCTCAAGGAAGTGCCGCTGATGCTAATCCATCAGAGTGGATGAATGAACAACAATTCATTAAATTCTTGTGACGCTAAACTGATCTTAGATTTAGTACACTGAAATTTATGCGGTTCGATAAGTTTCGATTTTATTTATCTATGTGATCTTATCAGGGGTAATCAAAAGCATGCGCGGCAGCTCTTCGTCTGGTGAGCATTAGGTCGTTGGTAAGGAGTGAATTTACAAAGTAACTCCTTTTTTTAAAGGGTTGCCAGGCGCCACTTAATTGTAAAAGCAAAAATCAAGAAAAATCACAAGAACTGTATGTTATGATGTAGTTCAATTTAGTAAAAAATTATTACTATAGACAAAATTAAATATTTGAATTTAGACTGATTTATCCTGAAAGTAAAAGAAAATTAAACAAAGCAAATTTCGAAAATCAATTTATTCCTGGTTGGTGTTTTTTTTTTTAATTTAAAAAGAATTCACAATTTACAGTTTGGTATAAAAAAAATAATCACCTTTAAGTATGATATTTGTAAAGCTTAAAAAAACTAACCCAAAATGGGTGTCAAAAGTTGGTTAAAAATTATTCATAACTCAAAAAAAATAGTTAATATACTACTGTCAACATTATACCAAATATTAAGATGTCTAAAAACCCTGGTGTATCCAATGATTAGATTTTGTTTCGAACTTTTTGGGAGTACCACCTGTTGCGTTCAATAGAATTTTGTAAGATGGCGCTGTTTAGAATTGTTCGTGTCCTAGCTTATAGTTTGTCACAGATCACATAAGCAGATGAGATGTCAAATAAATTATTTTCTGTCAATGTCAATGCGGATTTTTTTATATATGTTCTATTAGTATTAGTTCATAAGGAATAGTTCTAGATAGTGTATAAGTATGGATACTTTTCGTCAAATGGATCCATACTGTATTTGCGTGGACAGTGTAAAACTGCAGATTTGAGCATTCCTCTGTATTCAGTACCAGATTATAAATACACGTATGATCTGTGATTATAGTTTACTATGAGCGATATATGCGCCATCTAAAATTTTTAATCTAAAACTTTAGTAATCTCTCAAAAATCAGTCAAAATCAAGTAGGTAGAGATCTCCCAGTTTTGACCCAAACTTTTACAGGTATAAGTGGAAACACCATGATTTTTAGACATTTTACCAAATATTTATAAAAAAAATAAATTTGACGTTTAAATTTTAAAAAAATATGTAGGATTTTACATCTACCTTGTACTAAATTTTCTTGCGGTGAATTGGGATCTGGTTCTCTTTCACAAAATCGCCAGGAGTTCCAATTCGATGGTGTAGTCTTTTTTTATCGGAGGTCAAGGAAGCAAACGGGAGAAAATACCCTCCGGTGGTGCAAAGCCAATACACCACAGCAGTACTTCTACCTACTACTTACAAAAAGGGTTTTGTAACCACCTGCATCGCGCAGCAAACAAAAACATGGCTTCTTGAAAGATACCCAAAAAAAGAAGCGTGCCTTAGGAAGGCATGTCAAATCTATAAAGAAAAGACAACCTTATGTGAATTTACATAAAAAATAAAAAACAATAGCTTACCCTTAATTATAAAGAAGCCCTCGATAAGATATTAAAACGGTAGACACTAACACGTGTAAAATACAAAATTTCGCTAACACAGGTGATACGAAGACCTTTGCTTTTAGCCAGTCAGAACAAAAAAGAACCAACCTCGTCTTAAAACAAAATGAAGGCCTCATTAACGACATCCGGAAGGTGGCGTACCGACAAATTAATAACAACTAAATAGCTAAATGTCTAGGCAACCGAATTAACCCCTATGTGTAATATGGATTGCCTTTAGTCAAGTACTATAAACGACTATTTAGAGCATGTCTAGCATAAGCGAAGCAGTTTGCTACTTAAAAATTATTTTGAGTTGTGATATACCTTGAAATTAAAAAAAAACTTTTTAATTAGGGTCATGAGGTAATTCGTTTATCGTTAAAATATTTACAAATGGCTTTTTATACTTAATTTATGAGAGAAATGTAAAAACATAAAACCTTATGCTACAGGATATCCTGTTTGATGTAAAAATCGTAGACAAAAATTATGTCGATGCATCGAGAGAAAAAAAAGGTTAATTTTCATGTTACATTCTCTAAGAACTTCGTTAATTATGTTCTAAAAAAAGTCTATTATTACCAGACAATCATGGCCCGCATCTGTTGGTTGAAGCGTTGAATATTTTGAAGCATAATGGTGTTCCTGTTCCCTCATTCCCTCCACATTGCAGTCATAAGCTTCAGCCTTTAGACAGAAGCGTGTACGGCCCACTAAAGAAATATATCAACACACATATTAACGCTTGGATGACAGCAAATGCAGAAAAAATTTTGGCATATAAAACATACCACAAATCATTCAATCAACCTTGCCTTTAGCCTGCTCACCTATAAATATCTAAGCAGGATTTTGTGCTACAGGAATAATTCCATTAAATCCCACAATCTTTTTAGATGCCGATTATTTACTCAACTATGGTACAGATAAACTAAACCCTTTAGAAATAAGTCCTGCTAACGATTGAGTTTCCAGTATTTCAGATTTTGACCATTTTTTTAGTTAAGGCTCCAAGTTCACCCCCGGATAAACTCATATCAAATAAATATAGATTTAATTATTTCTGAACGCTACTTAAAAGAAGCTGGACCATCAAGTTCAAACATATCTGAACTAGAATAAATTAGACC
Source organism: Neocrepidodera transversa (assembly GCA_963243735.1). Classification (NCBI taxonomy): domain Eukaryota; kingdom Metazoa; phylum Arthropoda; class Insecta; order Coleoptera; family Chrysomelidae; genus Neocrepidodera; species Neocrepidodera transversa. The sequence goes on along the minus strand of OY725344.1, from coordinate 25,251,360 downwards.
TTTGCCGAAAGTTGCTGCAAAATCCTCAAATAACAAAAAATGATAAAAGAAGAGAGCCACCGCCATTTTAACTAATACTCCGATAAAAGATCAGTTAATGACAGAAAAGGAGGCAATTAAAAAGAAAAAATGGAAATTGTTGAAATAAACGCAAAAAGAGAACAGAAAAAAAGATATAAGAAGCAAGTAAAGTCATAGAAAATATAACACAAACAGAAACAGTCAAAAGGCAAATATTTTCAAAAAAAAAGGATGAAAGTGAAACTTCCGAAGAGGAAGAAGACGGCTACTGCCTGATATGTTTAGGAAGTCTTGCAAACAGCCGTCCAAAAGAACAATGGATACAATGTACAAAATGTAACTATTAGGCTTATGAAGCTTGTAATAATGGGTATAAACCGTTTTATATCTGTGAGTCAGACAATGATTTTTAAGTTTTAACTTTTTTTGTGTTACCTTCTCCCGAATTTGTCATTTGTTTTAAGTTAATAATATGTTGTTAGCACATAATATCATGTCTTAATATGTCCCAACCGTCCTTAAAGGTTGTGCCAACCAACCCCAGCGGTTGTCTCAACCAGCCCCGTAACCGGGGTTGGTTGGCACAAAATATTACTTGTACGTATTGGATTGCCAAAACTTTATATTTAAAATTCTAACGCACATGGTTATACATAAAGTTAACGATACTATGTGCAATATTATGTTGTATATATCATATTAAAACTCATAAACAGAACTACAGAAAAAAATGAAGTATGAAAAGTGTGCCAAGCAGCCCCGGTCTCTCCTACAGAAACTACATTCCGACAAAGTATACCACTGATGATTCCTATAAGGATGAAACATGTATGTTAATGGTCGGAGTGTATAGTTCAAAAAACCTACTCTCTGTTTTTGATCGACTTAAGATATTTTAGAGTAATTTTTGAATTTTTATGTCATACAGGGTGGTCAACAATTATTTTTTTTAAATGGCATATCTTATTTTTTACACTGTCTTAGATTTTTAGATTTATGATACAATTAAAAAAAATCCATATTTACAAAAGCAAATGACTACTAAAGATATTGAAGTGTAATTTTTGATTTTTTATGTTGTCAAAAATGATTTTTACACTGTTTTAGGTTTATGTTTGAATTTAAAAAACCAAACGACTAAAGATATTTTACAATAATTTTTGAGTTTGTTTTTTATACAGCGTGACAAAAATTATTTTTTACGATAGAATTATGTTACAATTTAAAAAATCATTTGTGTCGCCCCAAAACATTCAAGAATCCTTTTTCGGATATTTAATGTTAAAGTTTCAACTTTTGACATTGTTTTATTTTTGACAGGTGACAGATGGAGAACTTTTGACTGTACTGAATATAGTTTTTCAAGTGCTTTCAAATGAAATATTGCATGTTAAATTCCCTGACGTATTGCATCTATCATTTTTTGATAGTGATACTTCCGTTTGACAGATGTCGTACAAAAACTAATGGGTTCTTCCGACGGGTAACCCAAACCTCTATACCAAATTTGAGCTCAATCGGATTAAACGTATGGAAGAATACAAACACATAGACAGACAGAGAGATAGACAGATTTCCATCTGGAAATGATCTTAATCGTCTCAGCAGACCCAAAAATGGATATTTACGTTTTTATCTCGATTTTTGTTTAAGCTCGTTCACAATACTTTCCCTTCTAGGAGGTGGTTCAGGAAAGTAAAAATTCGAAAGGGTGTTTTTTTATTGTAATTAATCCATTTCTTATCTTTTATATTTTTATAAAAATTGGAATTTCTTTTTAACGTCTCAAACGGTTGTCTTTTGTATTTTTTTTTCATTTATATAAGCAAACAATACCTATATAAAAAATCTAATAAAAAGATATAAAAACATAATAATTAGGGTCAGTATCAAAGTAATTTGTAACACTGATTAATATTGCTTAATTTTCGCCGATAGAAAAGTTTGAAAAATTATCCGGATATTCTCTTAATAATACATAAATGTACAATGGGATTATAACAAAAAAAAAATGTCAGTCGATAAAATTAATAAATCATTGGTGGATTGTGAAATACCCATTATAATCTTCTTTCACCAACTCTTAAAAAGCGAGCGCTAAGAAAAAAGGATAAAAAATGTCCTTTAAGATTCCTTTCAGTTTTTACCAGGCAATTTTAATTAGCAGGATTCCATTTTAGTTTTTTTTTATTCTTATTTTCCGAATTAAGACTTAAAGTATTTCAATTGAAATAAGCTGATTTTGGTCTTTGCAGCGTGACGAAATTCGCTTCGAACCGAGAATTTTAATCAACCGTTACAAAGGTTTTACATATTCGCCACTTTTCTTTAACGTCTTTTACATCTTGGGAATTTTAAGAGAAATCAGGAAAAATACTTTATTCATTGTGGTACATTTTTAGATATACTAGGGTACTTTGGGAGTGGGAAAATAAAAATTATAGTATGATTAACGAAAATTTGAGCCCTTTACCCTTGAAGCCGGATCATATAAAAATATTTCAACCTTTTATCGTTTCAAATCCAATGACATTTTTTCTGTTAAAATTAGACCCTTATTAACAAAGTGAAAAATTTGCCATTGCTACTTCGCATGATTTTTGACTTATTGATTATTTCAAATATTTCAAATCTATTGTTTTTTTTTCAATAAATTATTTCTTAATAAATTATTATTTTCAATTTCAATATTCCAACATGCTCGGATTGGATATTTTATCTTTATAACGGATCTCTGCATCAAGCGTCCTCTCACGTTTACACTTTGATTATGGGTAATCTGTCTGTCTGTTTTTTAACTGAAATCGAGAGATTTTCTTATTTATAAACAATCAAAAAAAAATTTGAGCGCAAAATATTAATATAAAAGCATTTTAAAAATCAACGATCGGCGAGAGGCTGGAAAACGGTACCTGTGCGCGAGACTAGACCGGTGACGTCAGTAGCCATGAACGGTTCGCCCCTGGCCCGCTGCTGCACTGAATTCATACACATTTTACAGGTATACCGTTTTTAGTAAATTTCCTACTGAATCAGTAGATTTTTAAGAAAAATGAGGGTATTTGGTAGAATTTTAGTTGAATTGATTAGACAGGTTCGACATTTTTTTTTAAACTGAAATCGATATATTTTTTTATTATAAAACGTGACACGTGATTCGCTTAAATAATAAGTTTGAACAAATGTAATCTAGTAGGAGCGTGGAATAGTGCTGGTTAGTTAGAGATTCAAGTGGTCATAAAAAGTCTTCCCAACAACAAGGCCCCAGGATGTGACGGAATTGACACGAAAATGTTAAAAAACCTATCAATGAAAATGACGGCGAAATTAACACAGATAATAAACGCAATTTTTAGGCTGCAACACAATTCAAGCAGCCCAAAGGTCGCGAATATTATCCCTATACTAAAGCCTAGGAAAAATCCAAAATATACGGACAGCTATCGTCCCATCTCACTACTAAGTATTTTGGCCAAAGTAGTGGATAAAATCCTACTGGACCGACTAATGAAGGAAGAGGATAAATTAAAAATAACCCCCAGGAGCAGTTTGGCTTCAGACAAGGTCACTACACCGTGGGGCAACTGTGCGAAAAGTGCACTATGCCAAGGAGGCGTACAGAGCCAAGGAGAACATGGTGGTGGTGACCTTGGATATGAAGAAAGCTTTTGACTCAGTCTGGATAGAGATACTAGTATACAAAATGGTACAGGTACAATATCCCCTGTACCTAGCTAAATTAACATACTCCTATCTAAAGTGCAGAACATTCAACGTAAAAATAAATGGCTGCACGTCGGGGCCGTACAATGCAGAGGCTGGTATTCGCTAAGGGTCAGCAGTGTCTCCGTATCTCTATTCCATATTAACGCATGATATACCCTTGCGAAATGGAGTAGAGACAGCGCTGTACGCAGACGACACTTGTTTGTATAAAAAAGTCACGTATAGCACAAATCGCAAGCAAGGGACTCGAGATCCATATAAACAGAACTATATTGCCCTATCTAGATTAAAACAGGATAGAAATAAATCCAGAAAAAACGGAAATTATGATCCTCACGATAAAGCACACTAACAACCGACTGACATCTCACTTCAAAGTGAAGGACAATGACATTGAAGAAAAGAGGGTCATAAAATATCTGAGTTTCTATCTAGACAGGAGACTTAGCTACCACGAACATATTAAAACACTAACTTGCAGAGCCAGTGGTTGTCTCAAGGTGTTGCACCCGCTGTTGTCAAAAGACAGCGTGCTCACCATTGATAACAAGTTACTGCTCTACAAGCAAACAATTCGCCTCACGCTAATATATGGATGTCAAGTCTTTTGCTCCACATCCGCGTCTCAGCTCCTTAAGTTACAAAGGGTACAAAACAAGTGTCTGAGGATGGCCCTTGGAGAAGGTCGATACACGAGAATAGCGGTACTACACGAAAAAGCACACATTAAAACCATAACAGAACACATCACAAAAATATCGGACACGTTTTACAGACATAAACTAAAATCGCCACTTTTTAGCACCTTTACACAGGCCAGATCACACAACAACCCCAACCGCAAACACGGTTGGTTACACGAGAAACTACCGCTGGTCTTCGAGTAGCTTTGAAGTTGGGCGGCACTGACGTGTAACCTGGAGTTTTTCCAATTGTTTCAACCCGGACGAATCAATCTAAAATAAAACACTCAAATATTATACTCAGAAATTAACTATCGTACTAAAAGCAAAATAATCAAAAAAGCCTCGGTAATGGTACCTAATACCAAGGGACGAGGGTCTCCAACCTGAGCAATCGTATGCTATTAAAACTGCACCCAGTGCTACAACATCGGCATACCCTTCCGAGACCTCCGACACCCTGGAGAAGGCGAAAGGGAAAAAGAAGCATAGTTGTATATATTAAATGTGTTGTAGTTGTATATAGCAAAATTTTGCATTGTAAATAGCTAACTATGTAAATAAAATTTTGGAATTGGAATTTTAATTGGTTAGTGGTGCGATAGGTCCGGGATCGAATCCCGCACACAGTATATATTTTTTTTTTGCTTTTTATCGTTTTATTTTACATTTCAACCTTATTTAATATTTTTCTAAATTACATTATTCTACCAACATTTCAATAATAAACTACCAAAATCACGAGTGTCTCATGGCAGTAAACATATTTTGTAGATATTTTTTACCTGTTTTTTTTATTAAAAGAAGTCTTGACTACATAAACTAGCCTGTGTATTAAAAAAAATAAAAAAAAAATATTTCATGATGAAATAAAACAATTTAATTTGTTTAAATCTTCATTATATTTGAACTAAGTTCAAAGTTAGCGAAACGCCACACGGATCTATATTGAACTTAGTTCAAATATAATGAAGATTTAAACAAATTCAATTGTTTTATTTCATCGTGTAGTATGGATCTTCATCAAGTAAAAGCCTCATCTATTCAAAAAAAATTTTAATAACGTTTAAAAGTAAATTATAACGATAAAAAGCAAAAAAAAGATATGCTGTGTGCGGGATTCGATCCCGGACCTTTCGCACCACTAACCAGCACTATTCCACGCTGCTACTAGAACTCATATTTACATTTGTTAAAATTTATTATTTAAGCGAATCACGTGTGACGTTTGGATGATACAAAATATTTTTTCTGCGGTGAGACACTCCGTCTTAAAAATACCATAGATAGATGGTGATAAAATATAGTTTTAAATTCAAATCTGAAAAATCTACTGAATTTTACAGCGGACGTAAATATTAATATTTTTCGCTAATTTTTTTTGAGCGTTTTTTAATAAAAAATATATCTATTTCAGTTAAAAGAAATATCGAACCTGCCTATTATCAATTCTATTAAAATTCTACTAAACACCCTTATTTTTCTTAGAAATCTAGTAATTTACTGAAAACGGTAACCCTGTTAAATATGTTTGCATCGTGAATACAGCGCAGCAGCGGGCAAAGGGCGAAGCGTTCATGGCTACTGACGTCACACGGTCTAGTCTCGCGCACAGGTACGTTTTCCAGCCTCTTGCTGATCCTTAATTTTAAAATGCTTACAGCGGACATAAATATTAATATTTTGTGCTCAAATTTTATTTGATCATTTTTAAATAACAAAACCTCTCGATTTAAGTTAAAATAAAAAAAATAAGAAAAATGTCGAACCTGCCTATTAGTGGAGTTTTCAGATAATTGATAATAATATTGCTAAAAATCGCTTGATTAGATTAAGAAAATACGATTTATCTCCTGACACTGAAAGAGAAAGGTAAATATAAAATAGTCGATTCTGTAACAAGGTTAGAATGAAAAATTCGACAAGAGTGGAAAATTCCTAACGCGAGCGAAAGCGAGTGTGAGGAACCACGAGTGTCGAATTTTTTCATTCTCACCGAGTAACAGACTATATTTTCTCCACGATCAAAAAGTATAAATCAAAATTAAATTAAATATGAACACAAGTTATTTGTTGACATATTTGTATTATATTGTATTAATATTTATAGTGCTGTGGTACACTTACCGATATTAAAATCTGGTGCATTGGTGTTTTTTCATAATTTACAATTTTAGATATTATTAAATTCTATATCTACTTCACTTGATTTTTCACTCATTATTTTGTTTAAATTAAAACTTGTTTTGAAAATAATTATTACCGTCGCCATTTTATATCTTACAGTGACACTTTTGAAATCCAGGGCAATCCCATATCGTTTATTTCGATTACAGAAAATCCATTCTTTACCTTGATAAAGAATGAAAATACATGCAAAATGCATAAGAGGCAAGTATTATAGAATAAATATTCAGACTCTAGAGTGTGAATGTTTACATTCTATTATTAAAAATTATTTCATAATTCATACATTCAGTAATGGTCGTGGAGAAATATTGTTATGATTTAAGATCTCAAATTTTAGGTAGGTTCGGTAACTTAAAAAAAATTAATAAACATTACATAAAAAAAATCGGCTGTGTCACCTTAGAACTTTCCCAGGTCAGCTGTCGAGAATAGGATTATTTTAATTATAAAATACTAACTGTCAGTAGATAGAATATTCTTTAACTTTAACGGTTCTGTAACTAATGACAATGACGTTTAGATTGTGACAATTGCACAAGAAATCAACTTGTAAAGTTTTATTCTAAACGTCATTGCCTTTACTTACTGAGCCTTTAAAGTTAAAGGACGTTCTATCTACTGACAGTAAGCATTACAATAATTTATGGAACAAATTTTTAATAACAAGCCAATAGTAAATACGTCTACCGAATTGATATTTCAATGTTCATATGACATAAACAGGTGCATGCGCACAATATATAGCACACTGCTACAATTAGGATCTCCTAAAATCATGGTTGAAAAATATTGGAAATTCTCGAAAAAGTTTAATGCTAAAGTTGTAGAGAATTTTATGCTCTACAACTTTGCACTAGACAATTTTGCACTAAAGCCTATTGTTTGTCTTCAAAAATTGAAAAACTACAAAAACTTACATAAATTCCGGAAAAAGTGTGATATGAAAATTGTAGGAAATTTTATAATCTAAATCTTTGCACTACAACATTTTGCACTAAAGTGTTTTGTTAGTCCATAAAATTTAAAAAATGCAAAAAATCTTAAATCTGCATTCAGAAAATGTCGGTCGTGACGACCTTTTACTGTACCAATTTAAACTAAAAACTAATGGTCGCATTCTAGGCACAGACCGACCCTCCATACCAAATTTCAGCTTGATTGTTCAAACGGTTCGGCAGTTTTCGTGGATGATTACAAACAGACACACAGATATGCCATACTATGGAAATTGTTTTAATCTTCTCGGGAACCTCAAAATAGATATTTCCATCGATATCTTAATTTTTTTGCTCGTTCACTATACTTTCCCTTTGATGGGTCCGGGAAAGAAATAAAGAAAACTAATTTTGTAAAAGTCCTTTTATTTCCACTTCCACTTCCACTCCAATCTGCACCATTTTCATCTATCTTCCTTGACAAGTCACTTTTTCTCAATACCCCTTCTTAACCTGAATACTGAATCCTTTTAGTTGTCTTCCTTTGCTCACAAACTGTTTTATTTGTTTTTTTATTTTTAGTTGAATAATATTTTGAATATTATTTATTTTTTACATATTACATACAATCCCTTTACAAAAAGCATACTTATGATTCCAACATAATATATGTATATAATTTTTTTGTAAAAAAAAATTTTCTTTTAACTTGTTTATTATTTTTTATTCAACTGTCTTCTCTTCCCAATTTTATAATCTACAACTTTGCACTTGTTTGTTTTAAAAATATGGAAAAATCAGGAAACATTTTTTTACGCCCTCTAGCGGCGAAATTATTTTAGGAGGTTTAGGCGGGAAACCAGCACTCAGATTTTCAAATACAAAATATATTCATACCTTTTTGTATATATATCCTGTGGATAAATTTCACTGAAATATTATCCAGAAAATACAAAATAATTCATGTTTCTTCTAAAATTAATAATATTAATCTTTCAGTTTATACTAATGTCTATTATTGTATATTTTAATATTTCAAAATCTAAAAATAGATTAAAAATAAACACAATATTTGGATAAATTTCACTGGAATATTATCCAGAATTCACAAAATAAACTTATATTTCCTTTAAATTCAATAAGATTCATTTTAATTTATACTTTTGGCCAGTGCTGTATATTTTACCATTCCATAATCTAAAAATAGATTATTATTCGGTATTGTTTGTACAAAATAATTCACAATATCGCCATCTCCCTCTAAGCGATATAATATTTCTAAGAGCGACAAGTGCAGAAATACCTGTGATCGCCGGACAGCTCGGTTTTCTTATCGGAAAGAAGAAAACCGTTACAAATCCCCTCTTGCAAATCTTCTGAAATTATAAATAGGGAAACAGTCCAATAGTTCATGTCTCGACGTTATAAAAAGCGGTTGACCGCGCCCTAAAAATTAATAGTCTAATAATTTTCTGAGAGTATAAAAATTTACATAAATTGTAAATATGTTTTGTAGTAGTGAGAGCAGTTGCTCTAATAATAATGATGTAATAAAAAATGTAATAATTAATAATTTTGGTTTTCTAATAAATGGGTGAGTAAATAGCCCTTACAGTTCACTTAAATAATGTGATATATTTTGTGGTAACATAATAATTCCTTATACTCTGTATTAAGGTGGTCCTTCGAAAATTTAAGCAGCGTCAACACGCTGTCTGTCGTAGTAAATTATTATAAACTCATATCGATTCTTAATCATATTTGTTCAATATTATTCCGTCTTTCTCTCATACTTTTTTCTGTCTACTTGCAATATACAGTTAACAAAAACAAAATACATAAGCGACTGTTGCTGTGCAAGTTTATGTTTCTCTCATATTACCCATTTCGCTTCAAAACAGTTTGCATTTCAGTACTTTGTTTGCCGTCCAAATCTGAAAATAGTCTGGAAAACCTTCGTGTACATTTTTTTCACGTCCTCTAGCGGCGAAACTATTGGAAATTCTGCAAACAATTTAATAACAAAAGTTGTAGAGAAATGTAGTACTCTACAACTTCGCCCTGAAACATTTTACACTTAAGTGCTTTGTTTGTTCTGCAAATATGGAAATAATCTGTAAAACCTACATACACACTTTTCTGCGACCTCTAGCGTCTAAATTATTGGGAATTTTGGAAAAAGTTTAATAAAAAAAGTTGTAGAAAATTTGATGTTCTATAAGTTTTTACTAAAACATTTTGCGCTTAAGTGCTTTGTTTAACCTCCAAATCTAAAACTGGTCGGGACACTACATGCACATTTTTTTGATGACCTCTGGAACTATTGAAAATTCTGGAAAAAAATTAATAAAAAAGTTTTAGACTTTGCACCAAAACATTTTGCATTAAAGTTCATTGTTTTTTCTCAAATTGGAAAAAGTCGAGAAAGCGTAAAAGCGTAAAAGCGCATTTTTTAACGCCCTCTAGCGGAAAAACTATTGGAAATACTGAAAAAGTTTTGAAACAAAAGTTTGAGGGAATCTACAACTTCGCATTTAAACAATTTGCACCTAAGTGCATTGTTTGTCCTCAAAATAAAAAAAAATGCAAGAAGCAAAATATTTTTTTTAAATTAATGTGACAAATGGATTTGGAAGAAGGTTCCTATAAACCAAACGCTTTTATAATCTCATTACTAAAAGAAAAAATGTCTTTAACTGCCTTATCGATAGGAAAATCCTTAAATTATTTTCCATCCAAATGTTCACATCTTTATCTAAAAATTGGGTGACATGAAAAATGGGATATCCCTTGTATATGATAATTTTTTATTTCCTACAAAAAGAATTATATCATTAAAGATTTTAATTTAGTTGATACTGTGATTATTGCATTTGCACGTGGATAAACAGGAAATTCTGCGTCGACTCCCAGTTAAATCCAGGTCTCAGCTTCAAACTCTAAAGAATACAAAAATCAAGGTCAAGGTAGTTTGTTTTACATCGCGTCGACATAAAATTCTTGAGAGGTCACAATGGTCGATAAAGAACGTGCAAAATAAGTTCATGAAAAACAACTCACATCTATCATCTTTATTATTTTTTCCTTATTTTAAATTTCTCCCCAATAAATTACCTTCTCGCCTAACTAACCTTCACAAACGAGTAAAATTAATTTACTTTCTCATTTACCGTATATAAAAATTGAAATTAGTTAAAAGCTAATTTAAACCCCCCCGGCATCGCTTTAAATATAATATTTAAAAATAACTAATTTTCCAATAACAGCCCGAGGACAGAAACGCCGGGAATCGCAATATAAATTTGATAATCAAATTGGCGAAACCCCAACCCGCAATATTAGCCTCATTAGAGCTCGGTTCTCTCAGTCCGCTGCAAAACGAAACGACACTTCCTGAGAAGCAGCCGTGTCCTTGCAAGTTTCTTTGTTATTGCGCCAAAACAAACAAAAGATAATCAAAGCCCTTACTTTGGAAAAGTTAGAAAATCCCTAACGCTATTATTTTCATTTAAACTTTAGTTGATCTTTGGCTTCTTAATAAAACTTATTAAAATTATTTTCGCGCCGAGACATTTAAATGAAAGATAAAGTTTTCATTTTTAATTATGTTTTATTTCTAAATAAATATTTAATATACTTAATAATTAATATACCACGCACCATGCTTGTGCAAAATAGCCCTTGGTCAAATTGTATAATTTTTTGCTCGACCAAAAGTCTCCATGGGATCAAAGATATCCTATGGCTAGTTTTAGATGTTAAAGGCACAAATCATAATTTTTTACAAATAATACAATTCCTATACTAAAATTGAAGAAATGTAATAGTCAGTTTCGACATTTTTCTTATTTTTCTATTTTAACTTAAATCGAGAGGTTTTGTTATTCAAAAATGATCACATAAAATTTGAGCGCAAAATATTAATATTTACGCCCGCTATACAAGCATTTCAAAATCAAGGATCGCCGAGAGGCTGGAAAACGTACCTGTGCGCGAGACTAGATCGTGTGACGCCAGTAGCTATGAACGCTTCGCCTCTTGCCCGCTGCTGCGCTGTAGGTATTCACGATACAAGCACATTTTAGAGGGTTACCGTTTTAGTAAATTTCCTACTAAATCATTAGATTTTTAAGAAAAATGAGGGTGTTTGGTAGAATTTTAGTAGAATTGATAACAGGAAGGATCGACATTTTTTTTAACTGAAATCGATATATTTTTTTTATTAAAAAACGATCAAAAAAAAATTGAGCGCAAAATATTAATATTTACGTCCGCTGTGGTATATTTAAGACGAGTGTCTCATCGCAGAAAAAATATTTTGTATCATCCAAACGTGACACGTGATTCGATTAAATAATAACTTTGAACAAATGTAAGCATGGGCTCTAGTAGCAGCGTGAATAGTGTTGGTTAGTGGTGCGATAGGTCCGGGATCGAATACCGCACATAGCATATCTTTTTTTTTGCTTTCTATCGTTATATTTTACTTTTAAACATTATTAAATATTTTTTTTATTTTATTTTTAATAAACAGGCTAATTTAGTTAGTCAAGACTTCTAAAAAAAAAAAAAATACATATCCCCCGTGCAGGTAAAAAATATGTACAAAATATTTTTACTGCGATGAGACACTCGTGATTTTGGTAGTTTATTATTAAAATGTTGGTAGAATACGATTTATTAAAAAATATTTAATAAGGTTGAAAAGTAAAATATAACGATAAAAAGCAAAAAAAAGATAAGCTGTGTGCGGGATTCGATACCCGGACCTATCGCACCACTAACCAATTCCAATTCCAAATTTTTTATTTACAGCGTTACTATTTACGATGTAAAATGTTTACTATATACAACTACAACACATTATGTATATCATACTATGCTTCTTTACCCCTTAGATACTTGTTTTGTATCCTCCGGATGTGGAGCAAAAGACTTGACATCTAATATTAGCGTGGGGCGAATTATTTGCTTGTAGAACAGTAACTTGTTATCAATGGTGAGCACGCTGTCTTTTGACAACAGCGGGTGCAACACCTTGATACAACCACTGGCTCTGCAAGTTTTAGTGTTTTAATATGTTCGTGGTAGCTGAGTCTCCTGTCTAGATAGAAACCCAGATATTTTATGACCCTCTTTTCTTCGATGTCATTGTTCTTCACTTTGAAGTGAGATGTCAATCGGTTGCTAGTGTGATTTCTCGTAAGGATCATAATTTCCGTTTTGTTCCGGATTTATCTCTATCCTATTTCTGTCTAGATAGGCCAGTACAGTTCTGTTTATATGGATTTCGAGTTCCTTGCTTGCAATTTGCGCTACATGTGATTTTTTATACAAACAAGTGTCGTCTGCGTACAGCGCTGTCTCTACTCCATTTCGCAAGGGTATATCATACGTTAGTATGGAATAGAGATGCGTGGACACTGCTGACCCTTGGGGAATACCAGCCTCTGCATTGTACGGCCCCGACGTGCAGCCATTTATTTTTACGTTTGGATAAGAGTATGTTATCTTAGCTAAGTACAGGGGATATTGTACCTATACCATTTTGTTTACCAGTCCCTCTACCCAGACTGAGTCAAAAGCTTTCTTCATATCCAAGGTCACTACCACCGTATTCTTCTTGGCTCTGTATACCTCCTTAGCATAATGCACTATGCGCACAAGTTGTCCCACGGTGTAGTGACCTTGTCTGAAGCCAAACTGCTGCTGAGGGATTATTTTTAGCTTTCCCTCTTCTTTCAATAGTCTGTCTAGTAGGATTTTGTCCACTACTTTGGCCAAAATACTTAGTCCGTATATTTTGGATTTTTCCTAGGCTTTAATATAGGTATAATATTCGCGATTTTCAGACTGCTTGAATAGTTCAATTTCTTCGAATTCCTGGTTGCTTTGGCCGTTCGGTTTGAACGTGCCCTCGAAGTGCCTCCCGAACGCTTCTCCCTTCTCCGGGTCGTCCATGCACTCTCTGTCCCCCTACAGTATCGTGGGGATGGGTTTATAGGTTTTCTTGAGTTTTTTCATAACCTCCCAGATCTAATTGTCTGTAGGGGTTAGGTTTTCCAACAGCCTCGTCCACTCACTGTTTCTTTGCTCTTTGATTAGCTCTGCAATGTCCCTTCCCATGGCTAATATTAATTCCCTGTCTCTTGCTTCTCTAGTCCTCTTCCTAATGGACCTTTGCTTATTTCTGTCCTTTATCACTGTCTTAACGATGTCTGGCAGGTCATCGTTCGTATGTTTTATTTTTTTAGTCTTAATTGTTTTTCTAGCACTGTCTTGTATATATTTTATGTATTTTTTAACTTCGTCTTCCAATGTGTCAATCTCCCCTATTATAGTTGTCGTGCCTCTGTGTACGTCTGTCTCATTTCGAAACTGTTCCCAGTTTGCTGTCCGATAGTCGTATACTACGTGTGGTTTTTTCGTGTGTCTATCTGTTTCCCAGCCCGTCAGCTCAAAGAATACTGGGTCGTGGTCAGATGTCGGCTCCTTACTTGTTCTTAGATCTGAAAGGTTACTGACATTTTTTGAAACCGCTAAATCTATAGTGCTTGGGGTCGACCCGTTAAAAGGAAAGTGCGTCGGTTCATCAGTGTTATAGATTATGACGTTGTTGCCGTCTGCAAAGTCCCTCAGAGTGTTTCCGTTCCTGTTGGCCTGCCTACAGGCCCAGTCCGGATGCCTGGCATTAAAGTCTCCCAGCAAGAAGACTTTGTTAGCTACCGATATCAATTTACCTAAATCTCCGTTGTTACATTTATTGAAGGGTTTATTATAAATACCAATTATGTGTAAATTATTTTTTAGTTTAATGATAATATGTTCGATTTTACTTGATGTTTTTTCGATTTTTATGTGAGGAATACTATTTTTATAATGACAGATACGCCCCCCCATTTTGGTCCTCCCTGTCTTCCCTGTGGACCGTGTAACCTTTGAAATTTAGTCTGTGATTCTGATTTAGCCCAGTTTCTGATAGAAGGACTATATCTAATTTATGCGTATTAATGAAATGTATTAAAAGGGGGTACTTATTATTTACTTCATTGATATTAACAAAACGTTCCCTTAGTTCTGTGAAAATAGAATACACTCAAATATTATACTTAAAAATCGACTACCCGAATGACTGGTAGCGTATCAATTTCTCCATAGGGTCATTTGTTGTCTCTAGTAGTTTGTTTATATCTTTTAGGGCCCTTAGAAGCCCTTCCATGTTGACGTTGGCCTCCAACCTAGCGCACTCCTGGTTAACCTGTCTGAATAAGTTAAGTATGCCTCGGAGACCTTCGAGTTTCTGGTTTCTGGGTAGAGGGGTAAGCTTCTGCCCCTGCTCCTCGGGGGTGGAAATTCCTCTCCACTAGGGTTGATGTTTACTTCTTCTAGTGGCGGTCCTCTCCTTGCACTGTCAGGGTTGGCAGTTACTTCATCTGACCATGTCCTTCTGTTGCCCCACGCATTTACTGCAGGTGGGGGTTGGTACATATCGCACTGGGGGCCTTCTCCGTTTTTCCAATATTTCTACTTTCTCTTTGTAGACTTTGCAATTTACTGAGTTTGCGGGGTGTGGCTCTCCGCAGTTCGCGCATTTCGCTTGTTATTCTCTGGGTTTTTTGCAGTCTCTAGTCCAGTGCCCCTCTGCGCATTTTAGGCACACTGGGTTGCGGTTGTAGTTCGTCGTTGCATGTCCCCATAGTTGGCATCTGTGGCACTGGATAATAGGCTTTTGGGATTTGAGTATTTCCCATTGTATTTTGGTGTGCTGGACATATTTGATATGTTTCTTCAAGTATTGTAAGGTGATTGAAGGATCTGTGGTCACCATATATAGCGGCCTGACCTTGGTCCGCATTTTGAATATTTTTCTGACACCACTAACCAGCACTATTCCACGCTGATACTAGAGCTCATATTTACGTTTGTTCAAACTTATTATTTAAGCGAATCACGTGTCACGTTTGGATGATACAAAATATTTTTTCTGCAACTTGTCTTAAATATACCATAGATAGATAGCGATAAAATATAGTTTTAAATTCAAATCTGAAAAATTTACTGAATTTTACAGCGGACGTAAATATTAATATTTTGCGCTCTATTTTTTTCGATCGATTTATAATAAAAAAATATATGGATTTCAGTTTAAAAAAAATGTTGAACCTGTCTAATATCAATTCAACTAAAATTCTACCAAACACCCTCATTTTTCTTAAAAATCTACTAATTAAGTAGGAAATTTACTAAAAACGGTTACCCTGTAAAATGTGTGTGAATACAGCGCAGCAGCGAACCAGGGGCGAAATGTTCATGGCTACTGACGTCACCGGTCTAATCTCGCGCACAGGTATCGTTTTCCAGCCTCTCTCCGATCCTTGATTTTAAAATGCTTACAGCTGACGTAAATATTAATATTTTGCGCTCAAATTTTTTTGATCGTTTTTAAATAACAAATCTCTCGATTTCAGTTAAAAAACAAAAATGTCGAACCTGCCTATTATGAGGAACTGAATCTCATTTGACAAGATAAATAAACCGAAAACGTTGTTAGTACATAAGGGTAAATCAAATATTTCTAAAGTAAACAATTTACAAGGGTACAATTACGTAACGAAAGCTTTAAAACGATTTACGATATTAGCTTTATACTCAATAAATTATTTCCTGGCAATACTAAATGTTTTTCTACAGGGTGATCAAAAATTGAAGTCAGTGATTTTTTTGATTTACACACAAAATTGTAAATATTATTATTATTATTAGATTATGACTACATCATACATTTAAATTATATATTATATTACAGATTTATACAGAGCGGGATAAAAATAATTCCACTTTCATTGACTTTTTTGTTTGTTTCGTCCTGTATATAAAAAACGCTTGTATTATATTTATATATTATGCAGGCATATTAGTTAAAAACGATCTGTAATGTTTCATTACAAACTAATAACTGGTTTTTTATTAAATAAAAAATAATGGTGATAAAATTGTCCTTACGTTAATACTGTACATTATTATTATAGGTTTGTTCGACTTATGACCATAACCGGTACAAAATGATTAGGAGTTTGCGCAGTATATAATATGGCGTTCGCGTTGTGTGTTTTTTTGAACTAGTACAGATTGTGTTCGAGTTTTTTTTTAACCAATCCAGGACTGTGCCAATCCAGGACTGTGCCAATTTTCTCTTCAACAAAAATTTATCAAAACAGTTTAGATTGCACATGCGCTATAGTTATTGTTATTCCATGGTAATTCTTTGGTTTGAATAAAATTTAAATAATGGATATAAATGGTATATCTTCAATTTCTTCATCGAGTTCCAGCTCGTACGAAGATTTATTTTTAAAAGTCCCAATACCGGAGTTCAGTATTCGGTCACGACCAAAAAATGAAAATTATTTTAAAGATATAATTGGCCAGTCTAATGAGGGTGAATTTAGAACTCACTTTAGGTATTTTTTATGCAATTATATATATGGGATATCTATATTATAAGACCAAATAAATCAAATAGATATGTATTAATTAAAAATAAATCCAAATTCAGGCAGTTGAGTGTTATTAGCATAAAAAAGATTAGAGAATAATATGTTATAAAAAAATTATTGTTAGTCTTCAATCTAACAAAAGCAACATTTTTTTTATTTCACCATTTGTATTTTAGAACTTCACAAAAAATATCAAGTTTGTTGGCTGAAAAATATAATCAGTCAAATTGGTTTGCCAGACATGATACAGGATATGAAAGAATATCTTTTTTTTTGTATTATAACTATTGTCCTGAGTTGTAGAGGCGGAAATCTTTTAAAGGCACCCGACGCTGGTTCAATGCGTGGGGTAGTGTTGGACTCTCCCCTAATCGCTCTGCAAGCAGAGTCAGGGGCATACCAACAAAACCCTCCTCGGTAATTTTTCCATTTTGTTTGGTGTTTCCTTCTACTCTGCTGTAGGAGATTGAATTTCCTTTTCAGGGATACAGTGGGTTCTGTTGATCTGAAACTAAAAAATGTAATTAACTTAAGATATTTGATTAGATATGTGAATGTTGATACTTACGAGCTTCCCGGGGTGGGAGGCTCAGAACGGTGTGGCGAGTGGTGTCAGTGGTGGTAGAGCTCATCGGATACTTAGAGGGGCTTCCTCCAATAGACCTAGGAACTCGTCCGGGAGGTCTATGTCTTCTGTTGCTTCGCTAAGGTTCCTGAGGTTGGGTTGTGTGAATTTTCTCTTTGGTTTTCTGGGGATTGTTCTTCTATTCCTGTCAACTTTCCATTTGATCCTTAGACTTTCTTTGGCATGGGTGTTGGAATCGTCCAGTCTTCTCCTGACATATCCGCTTCGTATTTTCTTGAGCCTGGAAATAATTGTTGGGCTATTAGTGTGTTGATATATTGGTTTGATGGGAGGTTAAAGGGAAGGTAGAACGTTTTCCTAAGGATCCTCCTCTCAGTTGCCGTAATGGCGTGCAGGAGACGAGGAGGGAGTGTGGAGAAGTTTAGAGCTCTGTAATTAAATATGGGATGGATGTAGGTTTTGTAGGTATGTAGCAGTGTCCTAGGTTTACACCTGCCCAGTCGTCCGCCCAGGGCGTCGAGGAGAGCGGTCTGTCTCCTGAATCTGTCAAAGAGTCCTTTGGATCTCCCAGTTGAGAGTACGCGTGAAGCATACTCCCAAGTAGGTAACGTCATCCGTAGGTAGGGACAAGCATCTCTCCCCAGAGCCTAAGGTTGATGTTTCTGGGGTCTTGGCTGGATTTTCGAGTGAGGAAAGGATGTTTGAATAGGATTAGTTAGGTTTTTTGAGGATTCAGGGTGACCCTCCAGGGTGACTCTCCTTGCTACACCAGTGGGCCAGTCGATTTAGGAGTTGTTGGGTTTTTGTATTAAGAGCTCTGGTAGAGGGAGCGGAGGCTGAGACTTGAGTGTCATCAGCGTAAAGTTGGACATCTTGGCTGGGAGAAGGAGGAGTAGGGATGTCATGGGTGAAGATGACGTAAGTGAAAGGATCTGATATTGCATTACCCACTTTGACGCGGATGGTTCTGTTTTGGAGTTAGGAGTAAATGAGTTTTATTAGCGGGATAGGGAGATTGATGTTGGAAAGCTTGCGAATAAGTCCGGCATGCCAGACTTGATCGAAAGCCTTCTGAACATCAAAAAGGACTGTCGATGCACAGTGACCTAGGGGGAGGGATTTGGTTACAAAGGTGTGGAGTCTCACAAGTGCATCTTGGGTGGAGTGGTCAGTCCTAAATCCGTGTTGGAATTGGGGGATCAGTCCCCTGTCATCCAGAAAATCTCAGATACGCTCCTTGAGTAATGTTTCGAAGACCTTATCTAGGACATTCGTCAAGGATATAGGTCTGTAGGAATTTGGGGATGTTGGATCTTTGTGGGGCTTGGGGATTAGTATGGTGTGAGCTGATCTCCAGCAGGGAGGGAAGTAGGATCGCTGAAGGCAGGAATTCATTAGGATTGTGAGAATTGGGAAGATGGTTGCAGGGAGGTTTTTTAGAGCCTGTCTTTTTATTTGGTCGAGACCAGGAGCGGAGTTTTTCCCATGAAGGCATGCCGAGGCGATATCTTCAGGAGTGAAGGGACTTAGGATTAGGTGTTGGTTGGGGGGATTTGGAGTTTGCAGGATTATATCTTGGAGGAGTGAAGCAAGGAAAAGGGGATGTAGATTAGGGTTTTGGGAAATTATTTAGGTGTTTTTGAGGTGATTTTTGAAGGCTGAGGCTTTTTGGTCTGGGGTTTGTAGGATTTGTCCATTTACTAGGAGGTGCGAATGGGATTTGGTTTTTTGGCCAGTCAATACCACCAGCTTGTTCCAGAACCTAGATCCGTCCCTATGATCAAGGCTAGAAGTGACCTCAATCCACTTATCTTGACGATAGGTGTTAATCTGAAGCCTTATGAGGGCAAGAGGGAAAGAATATCTTCATAGAAAACGATTTTAATATTTCTGTGGTATGCTGGTCACACTTGCTCTTTTAGAGATGTAGCAGACCGGTTTAATATATCATTAAGTACTCTCCATGGAATTATAGAAAATGTCACATTGTTTTTATCAGAACTAGCTCCAGAAATTATCAAATGGCCGACACATGAAATCGAGACGTTGGGACATACTGTTATCACTAGAATATACAACCTAACGTCATTTATTTGTCAAAACTGTCAAAAGAAAATTTTAGATGACCATAGAAACCGGGTTGCGACAAAGCCGAAATTTTAAAATTTTACTTATATAGTTTAATCGCTCGAAATTGAAATTATTATTTATTTATTTTTAATGGTGCCATGACTATGCGTTTTAAGAGACGGATTTGAAAGCGAAGGGTCATCGGTTCGAATCATAACTTTAATAATTCTTATTCAGAAAACCTAAAAAATGGTCTGTTTTTCATTATGAATGAAATATTAATCAAAGCGAACCGTAGGTAAAAACTTTGTTTGTCGTGACTCGGATTAAAAACTTTGTCCGCGAAATTAAACTGCTTTCTGAATAAAAATTATCCAAAATTATAATAAAAAATAAAAAAGTTACTTATTGAAATGCATTCAAACCCGTGTCATAAGCCGCATAACCATCGAACCAAAGCAAAAATGTAGTCTTTGATTGAATGTAATTTACGTACCTACATATTAATAATAATTTTAATTTTGAGCGGTTAAACTAAGTCAAATTTTAAAATTTCGGCTTCGTCACAACCGGTTTATGGGGTCAGCTAACTGCAGTAAAATTTGCATTGTCGTAGAATCACTGGAAGGAGTTTAATTTCGCGGACAAAGTTTTCAATCCAAGTAACGACAAAGCTCACATATTCCTACGGTTCGCTTTTTTTTTGTTTACATTTGTAAGAACTTTAAGGAAACCGATAAAATTTTATACTGGGACTGTTTTAACTATTATTCTGACAGCCCAGGATGCAACATATTTCTGCTGTTCGGGACAAAAGTTCAGGTGCTGATCACGGCAAGCGCTAGCATCGGCTGTCAAAATGCACCGCCCTCTCGCACAGAGCGAATATTATTTTATGTAAATGCATTTAAATACTTACGTCAAAGTGATCTTCTTAATAGAAATAAGTTGTGTTTTTATTAAAATTCTTACAGCCTCAAGCCAACGCCTCCGGCGGTCTTCATTAATTGAAACCGTCACAGAATTTTTGTCAGGTGTTTTAATTATTGTATTTAAATAATATTGGACAAAACAGTTTTTTTATCGTTTATCCATAACTTTTCCAACGTTTTGTACTATGGCAATCAAATTTATGTCATCAACACGACCCAAAACATACGTAAACAAAAGTAAAAGTAAACACAATTAAAAACACGTTGACCAAACGACACTTTATAAGCAAACGTCATCTATATTTGAAAGCGTCAATTTTATTTAAAGAAACTGGCCCACGTTAATATTATGCTGCAGCTGTTGCACATAAATAAGTGACGTAGGCGCACTACAAGTTGCATAGATGCAGTAATTTTTAAATACCAATTTTTTCATGTTAAATTAAAGAAAAAAACAGAAAAAACGATTTTTTCGTAAAAAGAAATTCATTTTCTTCTCAAATAATGCAAAGAAAGGTGGACTAATATTTCAAATTGAACTCCCCATTATCAATAGTTGGGCGCAAAAAATGTGCATGTAGATTTTTCGTAGTTTTTTTCACATCTTGAGGACAAACAATTGCACTTGGTGCAAAATGTTGTAGTACAAAGTTTTAGAGTGCTGAATTTCCTATAATTTTTGTATGAAACTTTTTCCAGAATTTTCAATAGTTGCGCCACTAGAGGCCGCGCAAAAAATGTACATGTAGGTTCTCCATAGTTTTTCCAAATTTTGAGGACAAACAATTCACTTTAATGCAAAATTTTCTGGTGCAAAGTTGTAGAGCATAAAATTCCCTACAACTTTTGTATGAAACTTTGTTCATAATTTTCAATATTTTTTACCCAGGAAATCCCAATTGTAGTAGTGTGCTATATAATGTGCGTACATTATGTCAGAAATATCAATTCGATAGACGTATTCATTATCGGCTTGCTATTGAAAATTTGTTCCATAAATTAATGTAATGCCTAGTATTTTGTAATTAAAGTAATCCTATTCTCTACAGCCGAGCCGGAAAAGTTCTGGGGTAAGACAGCCAATTTTTTTTATTAATAAAAGAATAAAAAATATGTCTATTATTTTTCTTTTTACAATATTTTTAAAAAAGTATATATTATTCAGATTTTTTAAATTGTATTGTAGTTTTCTATTAGAGCAAGTAATTAATGTAATTTTAAATATTTCTTTATATTCATTTGAATTTATAATGTAGAAGTAAAAGGTCCTTTGCTATCTTTTGAACTGATTGAAATATATTTCATTGTGGCAATCCTTATTATACTCCGCGTCCAGGTGCCTTGCAATCACACTATATATTTAGGATATTTTTTTCCACTCAAGTATAGTTTATTAGATTTGCAATCTTAGTGTCTCCGCGTCCTAGCGCCCCTGTATCCTAGTGGCCGCATCCTAGTGTCCCGTTCCGAAAATGTTGTATATAGGGATAGAACTTCAGCTGAATTAGTATGACAAAGTAGTATTAATACAACGGGAAAATAACAAAAAAAAAGTTGCGTACATTTGGGTGATAGGTATATACAAAAAACAGAAAGTGATGGCAAAAAGATTTGTTAATATCAGCGAAAGATGTTTGTATTGAATGAAACAGCAACTTTTTATGTCAAATAGAATAACCACATTTCGTTGTTATGGTCCACTGAAATTTTAGTCAATAATTTCTGTTTGTTATTTATCCGTAGAATCTACGGCACAGCCAACTAAAGAATTTTTGAAGGATAATAAAAACGAGGCCACATCTCGATAAAAACTGGCTTTTAAAAAAACTGATGAGAGGCAAGAAAATTTCAAAAATGATGTATTAAACTGATGGTGTCACAACACTAATTTAATTGTAACGCACAGAAAAGTTTTGGGGCTCTTAATTGGTTCAAAACCCCTAAAATTTTTATATTTCGTGATTTTATACGAAAAAGATGTTCTTATCATTTTCATTATAAAATGTTAAACAGTGAACGAATTATGAATATTAGTATTCACAACTGTTGAAAGAACACTAGACTGTGATCGTGATAAAATAAATTCTTGGATTTTCTCGAAGGACCAAACTTCTTGGGTAGAAGTTAAACCAATATGAATGTTAAAATAGAAGTAGTATTTGAAATAGGAATGTAATTTTTATTTCATTTTTTCCATGAACACATGAACAGACATATGATAAAACGGCACATTAATATGAAACCCAAACATAAATATTTAAATTGTACTCAATCACTTCATTCACTGTAAAAACTATTTACATTTTTTGTTATGAGAACTCAGAAAATTTTTGGGTGCGATTAATTACGCACCATTTTACTTAGTTGAAGAAACTTTTTTTTGATCTATTGAATGCATGACTGAATTTGTTCACTGTTTGAATGCGATGTATGGTTGTGTGCTCTGAATTTTAACAGAGTAGGGTTGGTGGTTTTTTATTGGTAGGAGACATGTGACGTGGTATGTACATAACCTTGAATTCAGAATCTTAGCGGGAAGACATATATCTATATTTTTGTCTCTTATAATGAAGGGATAATATAAGAGAAAGATAAGCTTGCATAGCAACAGTCGCTTATGTATGTTGTTTTTGTTAACTGTATTTTGCAAGTAGACAGAAAAAAGTCTGAGAGACAGACGGAATAATATTGTGTTGATTTTAAATCTATTTTTAGATTATAAAATATTAAAATATACAATACTAGATATTATCATGAACTGAAAAATTAATATTATTAATTTTAAAAGAAACATGAATTATTTTGTATTTTCTGGATAATATTCCAGTGAAATTTATCCGAACAGTTCATGAAATATTTCGAAAACACGTAACTTTTTTTGTGTACACATTAGCATTAAGAAAAATTATATTCAATCGAATTATTTTTGACACCAGAATAAGTGGTTCAATTTATGACCTACCTATTTGATACAATCTGTATATTTTATAAATGCAATTAATTTTTTAATTACAAAATAATATTGCACATTCTTTTTTTATTTAATAACCTGATATGTCTCTAAATATTTTAAATAAAAATGTTGTTTGTTATAAAAATTTTAAATTTATGTTCAATTTTTTCCAATTTACGTGCCGTTTTTATTTAATTTTCTCCGAACTTTAACGTTATCAAAATATTCACACTTTTTATCCAAACTTTCTATTTTTCTTTTAACTTTTCACAGCATTTTTAACACGTAAAAAGTTATGAAATAAATTCTCCTGTGATATCACGATTTCAATTATCGTTTCCAGTGAAAAATGTCATTCGTTTCGTGGTACGTTCCATCTAGTAAATAAAAAGTGTTTACAATGAAATTTTTCTCATTTGCCAAGAGCTTTCGTTAAACGAATTTGTATTTGACAATAACCTGCTGTTAGGTTAAAACACTTTTACTGGCTTTTCCGTCACGCAAACCCGATCTGGGCTACTAAAATGTCGACCAATAAATCCTTTTAAGTACTGTTATCATAGAGTGGACGTGTTTCCGCCTCTAAAGAGATTTTCAAACAATACGATCTTTATCGGACTAAAAATCTTTAAGACCCGCTACAACATTCACTAAAACATATACAGGGTGGCGCAAATCTTAGTGAACGCTATTGCAATTTCGTAAACAAAGTTGGTTAATTGGAAAAAAGATTAGTATTTTCAAGACGAATTTATTGAATTTTCAAAATAAAAATATCTGGCCCGGTTTTAGAGATATTTGGAAAAAACCGTAATTAACGATTTTCATTTTATTTAATTAACGTCTTAATTTTTTAAGATCAAAAAAAAATTATAAGAGTTTTTTTATAGCGTATTCAATTTTTTTAAACAACGTTTTGCCTTTATCAACTGTTTTTTTTAATACGGACCTTTACTTTTTGTTTCATTTTTGAAATCCCCATTTTTTTCTCCATCTGACCTTAAAGAATACTTAATGTTTTTCTTAGCTTTTGATAATTAACTGTACTTTTCTAAGTACGGTCCTATTATATTTTAAGTGTAAATATTTATAATTTTTTTGAAAAAATTAATGAAAACTGAGTATGCTTCCTCCTTGTTCAAGATATTTTAATGGTAAAATACAGTTCCTTGTCGGAACCAAATTAAAAAATTAAGTAATCTAGATGGTTGGATAGAGAAAAAGTGAAAATTTCAAAAAAGAAATGAAAAGTAAAGGACCGCATTTAAAAAATAGTTGAAGATAGCCCTTTAGATCATTTTTTCTAATTTTTGCTGAATTTTTCCCACTTTTCCCCATTTTTTCAGATTTACTCATTTTTTCGATTAGGTTCATTTATTTAGTTTATTCTTATTTTTTTGGACTTTTTTGGATTTGGTTGGATAGAGAAAAAGTGAAAATTTCAAGAAAGAAATGAAAAGGAAAGGTGCGCATTTAAAAAAATAGTTGAAGATAGCTCTTTAGATGATTTTTTCTATTTTTTTGCTGAATTTTTCCTACTTTTCCCCATTTTTTCAGATTTACTAATTTTTTCGATTAGGTTCATTTATTTAGTTTCTTCTTATTTTTTTGGATTTTTTTGTATTTTTTTTGATTTGGTTGGATCGAGAAAAAGTAAAAATTTCAAGAAAGAAATGAAAAGTAAAGGGGCGCGTTTAAAAAAATAGTTGAAGATAGCCCTTTAGATGGTTTTTTCAAATTTTTGCTGAATTTTTCCCACTTTTCCCCATTTTTTCAGATTTACTAATTTATTCTTTTTGGATTGTTTTAGATTATATTGGTGTTTTTGGATATTTTGGTTCTTCCTAGATTTTTTTTTCGTTTTCGTTTTTTTTTTTAATTTTATTCCTATATTTTCAATTTTTTTTTCGATTTGGATCGACTTTAACCGACTTTTTTTTCTTTTTCTTTTTTTGTTCATTTGTAACAATTTTTTTTCGATTTTTCCAATTCTTTTCGTGCCATTTTTTTCTGATTTTTGCCCACCTTTCTCTATTTTTCCCATTTTTTCGACTTTTAGACTTTTTTAAATTATTTATAGCATTTTTTATTTATTCCAAATTTGCTCCAATTTTATCAAATCAATGCGACTTTTATTGTTTTTCATCTCTATAGAAATATTTACAGCAATATGCTATAAGATTTCCGGATTTTTAAAGAACTTATTGTGCTATTTTTTGCTTTCCACCACTTGCAGTTCACGAACACCATCATAAATATCCAAACCTTAAAAAGCAAAAAGATTTCAGTTACTAGTGACAGCGAGAAGAGTCTATAGAGCCAGCGTCCAATTCATCTCCCGAGATTCGGCATGCGCATGGTCCGACTGCCTAAAGCTCGCATGATATGGAGCAATGCAACCTGCAAGAAATTATGCAATTATTGCAACATGGCTGCCAACCCCCCCCCCCCCCGCCCCTAAAAGCAGTTGCTGTTGAACCGCTACCGACTACCTTTGCTAGACCATAGGATTAATTTACCATCTAAGTCAGCAATAATGTAAAAAAGGGATATTCAGAGATGCTAACTTAGCAGAGAAGTTATATTGAAAAAAAAAACGAAAAAAAATATGTTTACTTACTTTTTGCAGGAAAGTTTATTCATCTCCACAATAAAAACTAACAAAATACAAATAAAAAACATTAAAACAAATACTTCAGCCCATGGATGGTTGTTTTGAAAAAAACAATTAAAATTAAAATGACAATCCTGATTGACAAGTGAAGTGACATGTGGTGAGTTGGTAAACCAAAAGTAACTAGATTTCTCCCTAGAATTGCAACTTTCAGGCAATAGAAATCGCACCAAACCGATAAAGCTGGGCTTTAACTGCGCATGCCTTTGATCAAGAGAAATTGCATCTTACATGGCGTTGCAGGTTGCATTGCTCCATGGCATGCGAGCTTAATAGTTGTACGTTAACTTGAAAGTTTGATTATTCATCACTTTGATACGCTATGGTCTAATATTAACGTGTGTGCGTTACATATAGAAGATCCGGGTTCGATTCCTGAGGACATCTTATTTTTAATTTTGTTTTACGAAATAAATGGAAGTTATTTCTAGTTTTTTTTAATACACAGGTTAGATTTAGATAGACAAGACTTCTTTTAATTCAGACAATTATTGGAAGGCCAAATGGACGCTGGCTCTCTAGACTCTTGCGTGACATTGGGTCCAATTGAAACAAAAATAGCAGAAGTAGTACTTTCTGTTGGCTGATTTTTACTGACATCGATCGTTAATCTTCTACCAATATCGCTTGATTGCATGGACTTTTGATATTTTCAAAACCTCGCCTAGTTTAAAATGCTTCTATACTAAGAACTTCATCGATTCTGCAACAAGTAATATCAGATTTCTCTAAAAAAAAAACAGACACGCCGCATTGGCATTTACGTAGTTATTACAATGTATTACATCGAAACCCAGAACACACACATAAGCGCTGTTGCCAAAATATCTATTTTATTATTTTCATTCCCTTCAAAAAATTTGCTAAAGAAGAGTTGATTTGAAAATGTTCTGGAATGATTTGAAAGCTAAAATTTTTGGCAAATGTTTCTATTTTATAGATCTAACAGTGAGCAAAATCTTATGACCGGGAGCAGATGGCCTAGAAAAGCATACCCTCCTTTAACTTGGAAGTATTTATTTTAATTAGATGGTTGACATGCACATTCCATTTAAGTGTTGAATCAAATATTGTGTTGAATCAAATATTGGACCCAGGAATTTTACGTTATCTAATTTTTTTTTTCTTCTTCGAGGGGACAGTGCTTTTACGCACGCCAGGCCAGATGGTCTGACGGGTAGTGTTCCATAGCCACTAAAAACCCCTCTATGGTTTCCCTCTGGCCCCCCGGTATTATCTTTGAGATATCCTTCAGTAGGGCCAGCCGTTCTTTAATCCTTGCTTTTCTTCATCTGGCTACGGACAATTATGCTCCTCCACGCCTCTCCTCTGCCTCCTTCTCTTTAAGAAGCTCTCTGACAAACTTGTGGATAGAGGCCCAAACTTCTGGGGTTGATACCATCAGTTCCACCAGTTGCCGAACCTCGTCCACGACTCCTACTTTCCGGAACAGTGCTTGTCTTATTACTTGCCACCTGTCGCATCTAAGAATAGTGTGATCTACCGTATCTACCTCGTTGCAGTACAGACAGTTGCCGTTGTCGGTCTTTTTAATTAGCTCCGTGTATGTACGGAAGCAGCCGTGGCCAGTTAACATCTACGTCAGAAAGTAGTCTGTATGTCCGTGGCCTCTGTTTATCCATGTAGTAATATTTGGAATAATTGTCTTTGGCCATTGCGCTATATCTGTCGTGTTGTCCCATCTCGTCTGCCACTTAACCAAGAGTTCTTCTCTTGCGAGTATTCTTGCCCTCGCCTGTGTTCTACCTTCCATTTGGAGTTCTTGCATCCGTCCTCTCTCCTCGACCAATAGGTCAATTGGTGGTATCCCTGTGATCACTCCTATTGCCTATGTGGATACTGTGCGGTAGGAGGAGGCCAACCTGAGCGTCATTTTTCTTTGTGATTTCAGCATGATGTCTTTATACCGTTTCATTTTCATAACGCCACGCCAGACCGGTGCTCCATAGAGCAGGATAGAGTGTCCCACTTGACTAAGTGCTCTTCTTTTACTCGCAGTAGGTCCTCCCATATTAGGTAGTATCTTCATTATTGCCGATATACTGGCTTCCGCTTTCTCGACTGTTTTTAGGACGTGGTTTGTGAAGCTCCTCCTATCATCTAGCCAAATACCCAGGTATTTGATGCTTCGTTGTGGGACGATTTCCCTGTCTTCTATCACGAAACGTATGTTTCTTCGCTGTCTGGGCTTTTTAAGCATTACTGCCTTAGACTTCTGTGGAGCTAGCTTTAGTTGGTTTTTGCGCATCCACCGAGATATCTTATAGAGTGCTAGATTTGCCGATTGTACGGTGTCCTCTTCGTCGTCCCCTTTTACCAGAAGCGCAAGGTCGTCGGCATAGGCAACTGTGGTGCATTGGTGTATTAGTTCAAGCCGAAGGACATCGTCATACATTATGTTCCATAGTCGTGGACCTATCTCGGAACCTTGAGGGACCCCACAAGAAACCCCTATCGTTTCTCCCGTGGCTTTAGTGCAGATGCATCTGCCTCGTAGATAAGCGTCTATCATTTTTGCTAGTCCTTTTTCTATTTCTCTTTTCCCGATTGCTTCCATTATTAACCTCTATGATGCTGTATTGAAAGCATTTTTGACGTCTATGGTTATTAAGGCTACCCACCTCTCCCTCGCGGTGTTTGCCATTTTCATAACGTTTTCGACTGCCTGTATCATTGATTTGCCCTTCCTGAAACCGTTCCCTTAGTTAATCTGTTTAGTTATCCTTTCTCTTAGGATCGTCTCATACAACTTCCCCCATACGTCAATAAGGCATATGGATCTGTAAGCTGATGGGCTGCTTATATCTTCTGATTTGGCCTTAGGTATTAATACTACCTTGGCCTTCTTCCACCTTGCCGGAAAGCTCGTCTGCTGAATAAGCTTATTAAATACGTGGAGAAGTTTTTCTGGTATCACTCTTATTACCGCCGTTTTCATAACCTCCGGGAGAATGCCGTCGATACCGGGCGCCTTTCCACTTTTAATGGACTACTTCCAGTTCGCTAATAAGATTTTTCCAGCAGCGCCTTTTGGACTGTTTTATAATTCTGAACAGCTCCTTTCGGCGGGTTTTTAGCGTCTCCTCCATCGCGTTTACCTCTACCCCTCGCTTTCTGTTGTATGTCTTCGGGTGATGTTACATATTTCCCTGAGCTCACCGATCTCTGCGGTCCACCAGTATGGAATTTCCCCTTCCTTTCCAACTCTACATTTGATTTTATCTTGTGCCTTTTATTTATATGACACTAGGGCCTGGGTATCCGGTTCCTCCACAGTGGCGAAACGATTTTCCAACAACGTGCCTAGTTTACCATGGTTAATCAATACGTGTCGGGCCCTGCCAGCTCTATTGTGAATGCGATGTATTTATGGTAACTCAAGTTTTTCATTTCTATGACCTTCCAGTCCGTTACTTTTTTTTAAATTCCGGGAGTAGCAAAAGAGACGTCTATATGTGACTCACAGTCGCCTCTGACGAAAGTTAGCGTAGTCCCCTTATTCAGAACCACAAGCCCTAATACACTTACCCATTCTGAAACATACTCGCCCCTTCGGTCCGTTGCTGAGGATCCCCATAGAGGGCTTTTCCCATTCACATATCCTGCGATAATAAACTCTTTTCCATTGTATCCTACCTTCTCCATAATTTTGTCTATTTTCTCTTTATATACCTCTAGGGGTATGTTTGGGGAGACATAACAATATATCAATGACCAGTCTTGGCAATTCACCTGTGCATAAGACAATTTAGCATGATTTATAGAGCCTACATTACGGTTTACACAGTAGATCTTTATCCGCATCCGTTATCCAATCACCCTTTCCAACTATATTTTTGTTCGGCTCGCTGGTCACTATCATATCTATTGCCTTAGTCTGGTCTCGTAAAGATATAGATAGACATAGAAGTAGGGTAGTTTACCGTGACATTAACCTTGAACGTTTCCTTGACTTTGATCTTGACCTTAACATGACCGTAACCAAGGTTGTCCTAGAGTCATGTCAAGGTCAAACTCAAGGAAACAGTCAAGAACAATGTCGCTGTGAAGGTCATGGTCAAGATCACGGTCCAGGTCACCCTCTTCTTCCGCCCAGAACACTAATTACTACCCTACTAATAGTGGACTGAAACTGAGAGGAAACGACTGTTTCATTGATTTTATTACTTCTTTAACTCGTTCTAAACTGGCAATAATAATAATAATAATAATAATAAAGTGGTCAGTGATTTTCGCATTTTGTGTTCGGATTGATTCAATATTTTATGTATTAAAGCTAATATCAGCTGGTATGGATACTTTGTTTATGTCGGTTTGATTTTCGGTATTGATTTGGGTAAGTTCAGGTTGTATAGTTAGGATTTCTGTAATAATAAATGTGGGTTCGGGTTGAGATTGGATTTCTTTTCTTATATGTGTAAGTTCTTGTTGAGATTGTGTATTGTCCGTTTACAGAATATTCTGTGTCGTTATGGCTAGTTTTATTACAAATTAAACAATTTAATTCATCCAGGGAGAGGAATACACCTGTTTCCTAAAACTTAGGATATGGTTATACTACGATTAAGGCATTCCTACTCTTAGGAAAGGTATGTGGGATACGGCTATCAAACCTAAAGGAAGAAGTAGTTCTTCGATGATGTTATTAGGTACTCTCCGACTGACGTTAAAGATTATGGGTCATTGGGCAGGAATGACCAATCTTCTCATTTCGATTATTTTACTATTTCTATCAATTGTCTTATGATTTACTGATATTATTGCTGCTTAGACAGATGCAGACCCGGTTGTAATCAATTCGGATGGAGAACATGACATTTTTTGGTCCTATTAGTGATCAGATGTTAATAATATAATCGTGAATTTTGATATTATTTAGTGCTGTCAAAACTATTTTGATGAAAATTTAAAGTTGGTTAATACTTTTGAGTTACCTTAATTTGAAATATATTCGAATACGAACTATTTAAATTTCCGTCCATTTTTGAATGTTTGTCCCATTGTTACACTACAATTGAAGTAGTCAACCCTGGCTTGGGCTGCTATTGTGTGTTTATGGGAAACAAGGTTAAAAAGAGGTTGTACTTACTGGTTACTTTTTCACTTCTACATATTCTCAACATTTTGACTATTTTTACGTTTTAAAGTCTATTGGGTGCTAAGCACTTTTCCACAATTTGTTTTTTAAAAATATGAAATCAAATGACTAACGTAAACATTTCTTTAGATTTAATTAAAGCTCGGCTATAAATCTTATGCCGTTCTATAGATGCATAATAAGAAATTGAATAATAAAGTTGGAGATTTATCGCCTGAAGCAAAATCAATAAGGGTTCAAGTCTGTTGGAAATTATTCGAATTTAACCTCTCGCATTATAATAAGACAGAAAGACTTAAAAAAAGTTAATTTTAAAACGTGTTTTTATTATCACCAGCAGACGCTTTTTAGTTGGTGTAAAATAAATATTATTTGAAATTTTAATTCACATTTAAAAAAAAAAATACTAAAATTTTGCAAATTTCAATTAAAGTTTTTGTTGAATTTTTTATTGTCGTAAACATCATCCTCGGCCATTTAGTATATAATAATAATAATAATAATAATACTCGCCCTACATTTCACCCCCTTACGAGTGAACCCCAGAAGCCAATGGCTTGTGCGGGGAAGGGACGGCTATGTCTATAACCTTCACACAAGCAATAAGTTGACACAGTTTTATCGCAATCGGATGAACGGTACGGTAAGCGCATAAAATACGAACAAACAAATAAATATTTTTATATATTAGATGAGGACTATATATTAAATGAAAAAGATTATATAAAATGGTTAGAAATAAACATGTCTCAGCTCTCACAATATATGCATTGTAAACAATAACATATTTGAAACCAGTAAAAGATATGATATTTTGATATTTAAATTATAGGTGACAGTAAAAGTAGCACCCTACACGCTGAAGTGTGGGGGTAACAATAAATTTATAATGAAAGTAAAAAATAATAGTAATGATTCGTTCCCAAACATAAAAGTACAAAGGTAAAATTTAAAAATTACAAAGGATTTGTATAAGAAAAAGAACAATTTTACACCAAAATGATAGATAGTCACGCCATCTATCGTATTGGTTGATGGGTACCAACCGGGCAGTGCGTTTAGCAGAATACAATTCTGTAAACGCGTCTCCAAATACAATTTGGATTGCAGTCAGATGGAGTAACCCATCAACCACCTCGCAATAAAATCAAAAACACCATCTATCATTTTGGTGTCACATAAAATAGTTGGGGTATATAGAATACATTTTTGAAACTATGCATTCCGACAAAGTGCCAATGAAGATTCCTATAAGGATGAAACATGTATGGTAATGGTAGGAATGTATAGTTTCGAAAACTTATTCTATTTGTTTTTGAACAATATTACAATTGAAATTCAATGAAAACGCTTGATGGATATTCGGTACAGACAAGGTAAGAAAAAAGAAGAATCAAAACAAGAAGAAGAGGTTGACAGGTGCAAGTGGGCAGAAAGATAAAGGTTAGGAATGAATATAAAAATATAAACAGAGGGTCCGCGGACATAAAGGGCCTGTAAAATTAACAGGAAACCGGGGGCAACAAGAAAGAACCAATGGGGGAAACTGAAATTTTAAGGAGGGCATGGTTACAAAGGTAAGAAAGTACATGGAATGGAATAAAAATTATATAAAATCTCTAAAACTGTCTGAAAGGAAAATTTGGTTTTCTTTAGGTCGTAATTATTCCTTAAGACAGAGGATATTGGGATTTTGGAGACAGGAGTTGATTTCATACATCTTTACCTGTGTTGCAGTCATGAAGTAGTTCAAAGTCTGCAAAGGAGGAAAGATGTTTGGAGAATCAGAGAACACTTTAGAAATATTGATAACTACAAAGATAAAGACATTACCAACGTTTCCTCTTAATTTGCTAGTCACATTTGTAATTTGACAGGGTTATACATAGTTTTTATTCTCTCTCTATAGAGACATAAAACAATTCAAAATTTACATTCAAAATAAATAAATAACTAACGGCGGGCTGTTATAGGCGGCCTCTCAGACGCATTTAGTCGATTGGCTGGGCTGGCGGTCTGGATCGTCGTCTTTTTATAATTACGATCGTCACGGTGAAGTCCGGTCCTGGCTTCCGAGAGAATAGACTCAACGCGTCTAAAGCGGTAGTTTCACATGGCAGTTTAGTGCTATAATAACTATAATATTTGGTGGGGGTAACTTCTATTGTCATAGTGCTACTGTTATGACCTGATTCACATAGTGAGTTTAATTGCTTGCTTCAAACTGGCTCCGACTAAAAAAGCATTGTTAAATTGTTCAAATATTTGCTTATAAGCCAAGCAAAAAATTTTGTTAAAGAAAAAGTTAGAAGCTAAACGTAGAAAATATAAGCAGAAAAGATGCTGGGTAAAAACACCTTTATTAAACAGACCGCAGTTTGACAAGGAAAATAAATTATTAACTGAATTATTAAATGTAGAAGCTGATTTTCGAAATTTTACTACTTTACCTTATGAAAAATTTTTAGGTCTGCAAGAGAAAATTCGTATATTTTCGTACATTTTCATACATAAAGTTAGCATTTCCTCTTCCACGCACAATTTTTTGGCAATAACAGTTATTGCGGATTTTCTTTTATCACTGTTTTTATATTAAGCTGACTTAATTTCCAGTGACATTCATTTTAGCGATATAATTCTGTTTTTTCATCTGAAAACGCAATGAATTTGACAGATTTCGCCATTTTATTTTAACCTAAATACGACTGTTATAACGAAAAGTAGAAATTTTTCTGGTTATTACAGTAACTGGCAGAGCATTCTACTTCGATAACCGTGGTATGTTTCACAGCTAACAATGTGACCACGCCCACTTAACAGTCGCTGCTATAGCACTCAACTGCCATGTGAAACTGCCGCTTAATGGAAATAACAGACTCAACACGTATGTCTCTCAACACACCAGAGAGAACCGATGAATCTCTCGTCTGCACCTTAATTTATACCGTTTCGCTGATTGAAGGGGTCCACCTACTCTGTTAATTGTGATCGTGGTGGGGTTCCTTGTCGTGGTAGGATCGGTCGTCGCGGTGGTCTTCCGTGTTGGATGTGTTTTGATGAACAGTGGCGTAGTTTAGGAATGATAATAATATATTATCGTTACACATCCCCTCCACTTCCAAAAAAATGACATTTTTGTAAGTAGCGTGCCTAAACCGAAAAAAAATCTATAGATTCATAAAAACCCAAAATAAAATGTTAATTCCTAAGGCTTAACTCCCATCCTTAATATTTGATCTTGGGGGTTCGGTCTTTTAGTCGGATCCTATATATTGCCTTCTTCGCCGTTCTTCTCTGTCTAATGTGCTCTGGAATCAGATTCTCGAGTGGTAAGCTGACTTTAAGCGAAGATGATTTTATTTTCGACGGCACCTCTGGTTGGTATGTTAATTGTTTTATATCGTTTTCCGGATCGAAAACGGTGCCTGGTTGCCTGAACAGGTTTTTATCTCTGTTAACATGGTCCATGCTGCTTTGCAACTCTTTCCCGGTGTGACTGGCGGTTTTCGTTCAGGGGTCAGCATCGACGGTGTGAGAGGTGATAAGGCAACTGGTATGAAGAGAATGTCTTCCATGTTACTCTGAGTCTGGCTTACCGTGGCTTATTCTCGCCTATTTATATGGTTCTAGTTTGGATGGGGTCCGCCCCCCCCCCGACGTATGCTGGCTTCAAGTCTTTTATGTGCACCTTATGGTATCGTTTGCCGTTATGGGGTCTTAATTGAAAAATGACCTTTGACCAGATTTTGCTAATTAAGTACGGCCTTAAATACTTCGGTGCGACTTTAGCATTAAAACTGTTGCCCGCATTGGACAAATGGTGTCCTTTTTACATTAATTTTTCACTCAGCCTAGATTTATTTTTACCAGGTCGTATGTCTATTTCAGTGTGCTCAGGTAATTTGTTCGTTCTTCTGAAATGCCCTCCATTTGTTGGCTGTTAGGTCTTTCTAAGATTTTACTGGGTATTTGTGGTTCTTGTCAGACGTTTAGAAATGCTGAAGAAAACCCTGTTGATTTGTCCCATTTTTTGTCGTTATTATCGTGAAACAGTGTGATCATCGTTTTTATCACTTTATTAGCCCTCTCTACTGGATTGTTTTGTGGGGAATATGGCGGTATTTCAAACTTTTCTATCTGGTGTTCCTGTAACAATTTCTTAAGTTTCTTGCGTTGTCTGTGACGACGTTTTTTGGGCATCCGATCCTCATTATTATTTTGTCTTTAAAATTTTGGCATATAACGTTGTCGTTTTTTTTCTGACGGCACATATTTCGACCCATTTAGAAAACGTATCTTGGAATACGATTATATGTGTATTCCCTCTGATTGATCTCGGTAACGGTCCTATGATATCGCTTGTGGTGGAATATTCGCTGAGTACATTTTCCCTGGAGTTTATTGTTGTAAAGACTTATACTGCTGGCATCTTTGACATTCTGTAACGAATTTTGCTGCATCTTTAAACATTCCTGGCCAGTAATATTTTGAAACTAGTCTAGAAATTGTTTTGGCGATTTCCAAGTGTGTTTTCTTCGTGATTTTCGGAGAGTAGTTGTTGCCTTTTGTCGGTTGGTATGCAAATATTCCATGGGTTAGACATACCTGAATCTTTATAATCATCTTTGTCTCAAAAACGGCGGTGTAATACATTGTTTGGTACCATAAAGTCCGGGTAGTGTTTCGGGTTTCTTTCTACCTCTTTGTTCTTCTTGTTGTACCAAGCATCTTCTGTATTTTCGATCATTAGTGCTTTGATTGTGTCTACTGATTATCTGGATAGGGCATCTGCTAGGTGATTCTGGGAGCTTTTCTTATAAGTAACATCGAAGTCTAATTGTTGTAGAGTCATTGCCCATCTGGCTATTCTTCCGACTGGTTTGTCCATCATCTGCAGGTATTTCAAACACTGATGATCTGTTATAACGGAGAAGGAGTATTTCTCTGCGTCTGGTAGTGATCATCTATATTTTTTTGTAACTAGGCTACGCCTAAACCATGATTCGACGCGTCGGTCTGGAGGAAAAATCTCTTTGTAAAATCTGGACATACTAATACTGGAACCTGTGTTAATAATATTTTAATCTTATTGAAGACGTCTTCTTGTTCCTTGTTCCAACTCCAACGTTGTCTCTTCCTTAGTAGTTTATTTAGCGGATCAGTTGTTGTAGAGAAGATACTGTTCCTAAGAACCTTCTAAGTTCTTTAATTGTTGCTGGTGTTTGGAATTAAAATATGGCTCTTACTTTGTCGTCGTCGATTTTTATTCCGTCTGTATCGGCTACTCCTAAATATTTCAGTTCTTTTTTGCAAAAGTGGCATTTTTCGATGTTCATTTGTAGGTTTGCTTTGCGAAGTCGGTTGAATACCTCTTGTACGTTTTCTAAGTGATTATTGAATGGGTCTCCTAATACTATAATATCGTCTAGATATACGAAAGCGTACGGTTCCATTTCGAGTCCTATTACCATGTCTAAAAGTCTTTGAAACGTGGCTGATGCGGCGTGGAGTACGAAAGTTAGTACTTTGAATTGAAATAGCCCTTTACCAGGTGCGACGAATGCGGTTATAGGTTTACTTTCTTCCGAGAAAAGGACTTGCCAGTATCCGTTTTTAAGATCTAGTGTAGAAATGTATTTAGCGGATCTCAATTTTTCCAATATGTGGTTTATGAATGGCAATGGATATGCGTCTTTTTCTGAAATTTCATTGATTTTCCTAATGTCAATGCAGAATCTATAGTCCTTGTTTTTCTTTTGTACTAGGACTATTGGTGAATTATACGGACTATTTGATCTCTCTATAATGCCTTCTTGTAACAATTTGTCTATTTCATCATATATTATTTTTGCCTTGCTGGGTTCCAAGGCCTGTATCTTTGTTCAATTGGAGTGTTTTAGTTTGAGAGTATCTTTAATTAGCGGTGTGGTCCCTTTGACGTTCTGGAATGACTTAAGTTCGGTATTCAGAAATTTTTCTAGTCGGTTCTGCTGAAGTTTAGTTATTGTCGAGTCTATTCTGAATTTATTCTAGCTTCGTTTTATCATATGCGTGGTTGTAATTATATTTATATTCCCCATTTGATTCGTTTGGAAGTTACAGTTAAATTCCCACCCTTGTAATGCGTTCATGCCTAATATTGCCTCTCCTGCTAAGTTGGGTAGGTAGTAAAATTTGGTTTATTTTTGTATGTCGTACAGTTGACTGTGACGCTTTTTGAAATATTGCTTGTGCTTCCATCTGCTAACGTGACTTTTATGTTTTGTCCTTAAATCGGTAATTTGAGCTTTCTACTTATTTCTAGTCCTTTTTCCAGAATAAATGACCTGTGTGATCCTGTGTCTATCAAGGCGTTTAGGGTACTTGACTTTACTAAGGTAAGTGAGATGTGAGGTCTTATATCCCTGGTTGTGGTTTAGATGTGGTAGGAGGTGAGCGGGGTTATTAATTCCGATCGGGAAAGCCTTCTGATAACCCGGCCGCCTGGCCATTTCCCGACGGTCTATGACAGTTGCAATTATTTGTCGGAATGTTGATTTTACCACAAATGCTATAATATCGGTCTTGCTCTACATTCTCTACGGTTATGCCTTCTTCTCCCGCATCTCCAACAACGTGTGTTTCTGTCAAAGTTTTCTATTTTGTTTGTATTGGTATAGCTTCTTTGTACTGGTTTCTGAGGGTAACGAGTTCGATCTAACATTTCCATTTTTATGTTTTCATAATCTTCTGCTCTCAGTAACAATTCTCTGATTGTTGTAAAGTCCTCCTTTTTAATATAAATTTTATATTCCGGCCGAATATTGTTGTATATCCTCTCCAATTTCCGATGACGGTTTAAACCTCCATCTCTTCTAATTAGGATTTGTAGGTTTACCACGAAGTCTTTTATAGATTCATTTTCGCGTTGTAACCGTGCTCTTATCTGGTCTTCTAGGTATATTTCCAAGTTTGACAGTGTGAATAAATTGTTGAAATCTTAAACGAAATCGTTCCAATCGCTCCAGTAATCTGTACTGTTTCTGAACCATAATAATGCCTTTCCTCTGAACACTTCTGGTAAGCCTCTCAACATATATTCATCTTGTATTCTGTGGCAATCTTTAAGCTCCTCTTATCTCTCTAAGAAGTTATCGGGTATTTTATACCATCGAAATGTATGCCCTATTTCCTAATTTGGTCCATTGCGACCCCTTTCTCATTTATCCGAAGACATTCGGCTTCTCTTTGCGTATTGACTTGTTGTGTAGGTTTTTTTGGTATTGCCCCAGTTGGAAGAGTTTCGTCTGAGGTTTGGGTCGGGTGACGAACGTGTTGCACTAGTATGGCCCTTAGTTCTTCCATCTTGCCTGAGTGATCCAGTGCTATCTTTTTTGCTTGTGCACGTAGATCTTCTTTATGTAATCTGTAAATCCATTCTACTTTCGGATCTGCACCTTCTAATCCGTAGAATTCGTCGTCGCTCATTTTATTATACAATATTATATATTGTTGTTCCTATCCTTTCTAGACAGTCTGTTGTCAGAGAGAATAAAATTATCCGGACCTTTTATTATTTTTCCTAACTTGCTCGGGCGCCATTTGTAATGTAGTTTCGGGTAATTTATAAGACGAGGTCCTCTCTCTATAGACAGTAAACAAAACAATTCAAAAGGTATATTTAAAATAAATAAATAACTAATTTCGGGCTGGTATATGCGGCCTCTCAAGCACATGTAGTCGATTATCCAGGCTGACGGTCTGGATCGTCGTCTTTTTATGATCACGATCGTCACGGTGAAGTCCGGTCCTGGCCTAAGAGAGAATAGACTCAACGCGTCTAATGGAAATAACAGACTCAACACGTCTGTCGTGAAGATTGTAAACTCAACACGTTTATCGGTTGGACAAACTCAACACGTTTGTCAGGAAAGGCTAGGAATAGAACAGTACTTAACATGTACTGTTCAGAAAATTCTTTCCAGTTCAACAGACCAGAGAGAGTTTAGGAATGATAATAATATATTATCGTTACACATTCTTTCCTATAAACATTTGCAGACTTTAAACTGCCTTATGATTGCCATAAAAAGGTAATAGACTAAACCTCCATGAGAAGTATGATATCAACTCCCGTCTCCACAATCAAAATATCATCTGTCTTAACGAACCATTACGCTCTAAAGAAAACCAGTATTTTATTGAATTTAACTTGTAATACTGTTCAATTTTTTTTATAAAAACCCTTTGTAATTTTTAAATTTTATCTTTTTACATTTATGTTTGGGAATGCATAATTACCATTAATTTTGACTTTCATTATAAATTTAATGGTACTTTCACTGTCACCCATAATTTAAAATGTCAAAATATCATAGGTTTGTTCCAACACGAATTTCTGTATCGGTTCGTAACCGTTTTGTGATCGTTCTCGTTTCTTTTTGTAAGCATGCGCGGACTTGGACAGTCTCGTGACGGTACAAAAGTATGTAAACGTTGGATCGGTTGTGTGATCGGATTATTGACGATTTGCAATAACCTAATAAATTGAATATTAACATTGGTTTTTACCTAACTAATTTTCATTTTTACTCTTGTTTCGTTAAAGAACAGTTCAAAATCGTCTTTACTGGTTTCGTCGGATAAAAATCCTTATCTAAATCGCCACTCATGTTTACTTATTTGTTAGATCAAACGATAGTGAGAAACAATAAAACAAATCAAATGAGAACAGCAGCAGAATCTTCGATTAATGGAACATGACATGGAGAACTCAAAATCCACTGACAAGCTGCTAAATGCGCATGTCAATCCACACAGTCACTAATTTTGAGCATGTACCGAAATTACCATCCACGATCACAAGTTTGGTTGGAACACCAAGAAGATCGTCAGATTACCGTCACCTCTCAGTTGGAACAACTTTTATCTACGGCTCATGCGCGTGGTTGTAGGGTGACGGTCTTTCAACGTGTTGGAACAAACCTCATAATAAACAGGTTAGGGCCGATTGTACAAAGGGAACTTAAGCCCAGGTTCAACGTCGGTTCAGCTGAACTCCAATATTGTAATGTTGG
The DNA here is from genome assembly GCA_963243735.1 of Neocrepidodera transversa. Lineage (NCBI taxonomy): Eukaryota > Metazoa > Arthropoda > Insecta > Coleoptera > Chrysomelidae > Neocrepidodera > Neocrepidodera transversa. Next base: position 25,210,918 of record OY725344.1, on the reverse strand, counting down.
TATCTATCCAAACAGCGTTGTCAGATTTCGAATTTACGACGAATATAAGGACATCTTTGTTTCTCTAATTAAAAAATAAAGAATGTAAATAAAATACTAGTTCTTCCTTATCTTTATTTGGTTTTGGGTCGAACAAATATTATTTTATGAGTTTATGTCAGTTATGTGATGTCAGATGGAATTATATATGAGTAGTTTTTCATACAAAGTTGTTGGGTATCTACGGCTTTTCATATTGAAATGAACATGGAAAATGGGAAATTTGATTAATAATAAATCGAACCCCATCTTTAGTAAACCTAAATCTCTCTATAAATGGACTATTGTTCCATTTCACCAAATGATCATCCCTTATTCTATATACTCGTGGTTGCCTTTCTGGTTCTCGTAAAATATTTACTAATTTCATGAAATCTTCGTCTTCAGATATTTCTTCCGTTTTAAAAAATAGAAATAACACGGATAAAACGTATTCTTTTTCTATAATGGATAACACTATACAATTAATTATATATTTTTCATTTTTACCCACAAAAAAAACAAAACTCAAAACTGTGGAGGAAGGATAAATAACCAATGACCAATGACAGCATAGTGGTACAAACCTACTATCAAAAAATTCATCTGAACTTGGTTTAAGCCAGGAAACTTAACCGCTTTGTTAAACTCGCAGATAAACCCGGTTTAGGAACTAAACTAGTATTGTACGTTATGAACCAGGTTTACGTTGAACCGAGGTTCAACTCACATTGTACCATCGGGAGAGTCAACTTTTTAACCGTTGATTTAAACCTAGACATGTCGGGTATCAAACTAAAGGATTTCTTTTACTGATTTCAAATATATTATTTTTTACAGTATATATATTGTGGGAGCTGAAAAATATTCATCTCTAACCATTTTATATAATATTTTTCATTTAATATATAGTCCTTATTTAATATATAAAAATATTTATTTGTTTGTTCTTATTTTATGCGCTGCCGTACTGTTCATCCGATTGCGATAAAACTTTGTCAACTTATTGCTTGCACGGGAAGGTTATAGACATATGCTGAATGGCCGAGGATGATGTTTACGGCAATAAAAAATTTCAACAATAACTTTGATTTTTTAAAAATATTATTTAAAATTTCAAATAACATTTATTCTACACCAACTAAAAAGCATCTGCTGATGATAATAAAAACACGTTTTAAACTTATTTGTTAAATCTTTCTGTATTATTATAATGCGAAGAATTAAATTCGAATAATTTCCAACAGACTTGAACCCTTATTGATTTTGCTTCTGGTGATAAATCTCCAACTTATTCAATTTCTTATTATGCATCTATAGAAAGGCATAAGATTTATGGCCGAAGTTTAATTAAATCTAAATAAATATTTACGTAAGTCATTTAAAAAATAAATTGTGGAAAAGTTTTTAGCACCCAAATTGAATTATTTTTAAATACGATGAACACCATGTTGCCATCTTTTTCGTTTTGCACCCTGTAGGGTGGCTTTGTTTTTAGAAAAAAATTTTTTGGGGATACTGATCCACCCAGGAGGTGCTTGAGTTCCCGTCAGCATAACCCTTTTTACCTGCTCTTCAAATTGGATCCCTTAAAAGTGCACACGAGTTACCGTAAGGGTTAAAATTTACCTTTATTACCAAACTCGAGTTCCCGTTACGGTCATTCAAACTAAAACTACTTAATTTCAAGTTTGATTATATTTATTCAAAAGTATTATTTACTATATTATATTAAATTTATATGACACACATTTTATAAAATCATAGCGGCTAATATTGAGCAATTTTGTCAGTGATGAAATTTTGACTTTGTACATCTTCTTTTTTGTGAGAAACTTTGTCTTTTTTATTACTACTATTTATTTTAATGTAGGTATCAGTTTGAATTCTTTTCAACGCCTTAATAAATATATACATACAGTGTGACCCATTGTGTTTGGATCGGTTGAAAAATGCGGATTTTACAGAGGTGCTTCCAAACAAAATGGGTCACAGTGTATATATTTGGATGATAAACCTCACAGTAATTTTTAAATTTGGAATGAAAGCTTTCACAGCAGTTCGTAGTTCTAGAAATGTCTGAGGAACATTCTGCCCAAATGTAAGTATCTGTTAAATAGTCCGCGAATTGAACCACTTTTTCATCTTGAGGCATATATTGTGAAAAATCGAAAGAAAATGAATCGCCTACTTCATCTGGATTCAAAAATGTAAGTCCAAAAATATGGTGTAACCATTTTCCTATATCAGAGGCTGGATTCCGATATTCTTTTTGAAAGGCCAAGTTCAAGTAATTTTCTATACCTACAACAAAAAATAGATATTTATAAAACAATTACACTACACTGAAGATCTATTTATTGTAGTATTTAACAATTAGACTATCAGCCAGTTGTATTTACGAGTAATATTTTTTGAACGTATAGAGATTGAAATAATTTTTTTCTTACCAAGAATGTGCCAGATGGAATCTACATTCTATCATTTTAGTATCCAAATTCGCCACATTTTTCAATTAAAATTTGAAGCAATTTCACATACGTTAACTTCTTTTTGTTCTTTAATATACAATATAGAACTGGGACATATGTATCATTGACATAAACATGAACAAAAAATAATTGAAAAAAATTTTTTGGACAATTATCGAATGTTCCATCCATATAAAATTTTATTTGATCACATATAAATTCTATGTTGCTCTTGCAAGAAAAAACAATTATATCCTCGGTGGGATCATGCTCATGGTCACCACTTTTCTTTGAAAAAATTAACTTTTCTTCATTCCCTAGTGTGTATAATTTAGCACGACAAGTTTTTTTGACACAACACCAACAAGTTTCACCTGTACTTTTTGGTATGCGGAAATTTGTTCGCCAACATTTGTTCGACAGCATTTGTTCGTAAAATATTTGTACGAGCGGAAGTTTGTTCGAACGGAAATTTCTTCGATCAACACTTGTTCGACCTACACTTCGTCGAAACTTTGAAAATTTTATTTAAAAAAAGCTTAATTATTATTGTAATGCGGTCATTGTACCCCTAATTTCTAGGAATAATTTAAAGGTACTTATCCTCGGTATGTTCGGCATTGTCGAGTGGGCGGTGACCAACTCGGCCCGAGATTCAGGTAGACCAATTAAAAATGTCCTAACTCGACCCGGAGTTTAAAACATCCCGATTTTAGATATATCAACTCGGCCCACGGGATTATTGCAGGTATATATTTTGAATAAGAAATAATTTTAACTGGTGCAGAAAATGATACACAAATTCCTACACAAAAACATATATAGGTATTTTCCATAAAAACAAAATAAAAATGATTATGCGAAGTCGTAATAATGTGAAATTATTTTAACGTACTGAAGCTTGGACAACGTTTTATTTTTACATTCCACAATTTTGTGAATAACAATGTTGCCAAGTGTATCTTATACGTTTTATTTATGCATTTTAAACGAAAATGTATCTAAAAACAAATATTATATTTATTAATATAAAAAAAAATATCAAAAAAAAAATCTTTTACTCACTGCTAACCGATAGTAAGTATACTTAACTGAATTATATTCCACGGAAACAAGTTAAGAACTTGAGAATTATCAAAAAACCTTTACTATGGCTGATGCAAACTAGTCACTATATTTTGCAACACACTATTATTATATTCTTGAAGAAAAAAAAATGAAAAACAAAAAACTTTAATATGACTAACAAAAAAAAAATCTGATTTAAGATATTTTACACAACTTTGCAAAAATAATAATTTCCCATAATCTCCTTAATGACCAGCGAACCTACGAAAATAGCCATTTTGGGAAATACCTAATTTCCTACTTCGGGCCGAGATGGGCACTTTCAAAAATCGATTAAGAAATGTTACAGGATTAAGGGATTAACAGGTAGATATAATAAACGATTCAGTTGTATTTATTCTTGTTATTCCATCAGTTGTGTTTGCATCTTTGCATTGAAAGTAACAATCCCTAAGTTTATATTGAAATGGCGTTAGAATTTGTGAATAGTTCTAAAGGCAAACCAAATCTATGTTTAGACGGTTACTTGTATGTAAAAGATAAACAGTGCCAAAATAAAATTTACTGGAAGTGCGAAAATTTCAAGAAGACGTTTTGTAAATGTCGTTTAACTACCGTAAATAATGAAGTGAGTAAGCAGATACAACAACATAATCATGCCGGTGATGGTGCACAGATTGAAGCAAATAAAATAATGAATAAAATAAGAGAAGATGCTAGAAATACTCGCGATGCACCTCAATATATTCTGTCCAGTGCATCGATGAATATTAGTCAAGCCGTAAGTGTAAAATTGTCTTCAGTAGATACAATGAAAATGACAATAAGAAATATTAGAACCAAGCACAATAATGGTCCAGCCATTCCAAGTAACAGAAGAAATACTATACATGGCTTACGTGGACACATTGCTTTGCCATTAATTTACGCGTTACTTCCTATCAAAAATGAACAGTGTTACATTCAACTTTTAAGAACAATAAAAAACTTGGAACCAGCCGCAAACTCGAATTCAATTATGACTGATTTCGAACATGCAATGGTAAATGCGATAAACATTGAATTTCCCGAAGCAGTGCATCGTGGTTGCTTTTTCCACTTCTGCCAATGTATTTATAGAAACATACAATCAAATGGTCTTAAGAGAGAATACGACACCGATCCAGACTTTGCCTTAAAACTTAGAATACTATCTGCATTAGCATTTGTTCCTAGGCCACATTTGGAGGATTATTTTGATGCACTTTGTGATCTAAACATTTTACCCCCTCATGCACAAACGGTGATAGATTATTTTGAGGACACTTGGATCGGTCGACCAGATCGACGCCACCGCCGCCGCCCGCCACGTTTTTCCCATCAGATGTGGAACTGTTATGATAACGTTCAACAGGGCTTACCGAAAACCAATAATGCTATCGAAGGTTGGCATCGAGGCTTTCAAAATCAAAGGAGGGTATCGTTTTTTGGGTTTTTTGCGACCCCGTACGAAATTTTTCTTACTAAAAGATATTTAAAAAAAAATGAATTTCCCAAATTTTTTTTCTTTAAAACGTCCCGGAACATACTTTTTTTTAATTTTGACATCTATTTTTTGACAAAATCACAAGGACTGACAAGGAGGATTTGGCAACATGGCGACCGGCTGTCATTTAGCATAATAGTATACCGGAGTGCTCGTAATAGACCAGTTATCCACGAATTCTATTTTTTTTTATTGTTACACTTTAAATCCATAAATACTGGTATTATTACTACAAAAAATGGAAATAAAGAACTAATAATGTAAAATGGTTGAATTCGTGATGTCATCAGTTGTCATCGAATGATAAATACAAAAATTAATTTGCAATTTGTCACATAAGATGTATTGTTGTCACCACAGTTGTTATTGGTTGTATATTGTATATTGCTTAAAAATAAGTTCTAACATTGGATCGCGGTTAATACAGCAAAAATCGGAAGAAGCTTATAAAAAAGAATACGACAAGTTCATCACATGGATGAAAGAGTAAAAGGTATTAATTTGAATAGCATTTCCTCTAATTTAAAATACCGAAGTTTTAATATTTCAAACAATACTAACTATACTTTTCACGTTAAATTAAAAAGTTATGATTGTTAAATATTTGAATAAAGCTTTTAAAAAATGTGTTGGTAATATTTTATTTGACGTTACAAGGTACTCCTGTCAGAACAATAATAAAAAGGTTATTTCTGCCACAGTATAAGACTACTATAGTAGCTGAATTTTATTTGCAGTCGGATCAGTTCACTTCTGATCTAGATTACTTCAGATACAGTTTTTACCTCTCGCCCTTCAGATAAGAGAGGTATAGGAATCATGCTAAAAATTGGGTAGTGAGTTTTCAATTGATAAACACGTTTTGGGGTCCCTAGAATACGATTTTAATATTTTCGCGATGATGTCTGTGTGTGTGTGTGTGTTAGTGTGTGTGTGTGTGTGTTAGTGTGTGTGTGTGTGTGTTAGTGTGTGTGTGTGTGTTAGTGTGTGTGTGTGTGTGTGTTAGTGTGTGTGTGTGTGTTAGTGTGTGTGTGTTTGGATGGATGTTGTAGTAACGATAACTCAAAAACTACTGAATAAAAAAATTTGAAATTTTGCGTACAGGGGCTCGATTCTTGAATCTCGAATGCGAAATGTCGAAGTCTACATTTGTCACTGCCAGTGTCGAACAGTATTGTCAAGAGCTATTCTTCAATACGAATCGGGATTTAAAAACAATGAGACATTATTTGTCGAAAGTATAAGTGGCAACGATGTAATATTGTGACATGGGACGTAAATTTGTATGTCAAACGTCTTGCAAAATTAAAAATTTGTTAGTTCATTGGTATCTTGCTGTATTGTATCAAATACAGATATTGTATTTTACTTGTGAAAATGGAAAAAAAAATGTATTGTAACCAAGAACAAAAACAACGTTTAACGGAAGTGGTTATAGGGGACAAACCTTTATTAAGTAGCAAGTTTACTAACAGCCAGTATCATAAATATCGACAAAAGGGTCCTTTAAGTAAAGTACACTTTATGGTTAAAGTCGACTTTCACTAACCTAAAAGTCTGGCATGTATCATAATGCAAATTTAATCGCCTGTCAGGTAAAGGACACTTTAATTAAATATTGTTGTGTTGGCTGCACTGGAAATGGTGTTTCATGATATAAGTGACGTTATTTTGACAGAATTTTTTCGACTTAACCTAACTTGCTTGGGTTTATTTACTAGCGCCTTTTGACTGTTGATTTGTGTTTGCCGAAATATTTTTTAAATTGTTTTAAAATATCGTCAGCTTTTTTAAATTATGTCAGAGCAAAAGAGAAAGCGTAAAAAGAGTTAATCGCTGTCTATATATTTTTGGTCTTCTCACTACGATATTTTCTTCGTCTTCAACTACTATTTGAATCGAATACCTAATCTCCCTTTGTAATCTAAAGTAAAGCACGTGTGGCCGGTGTAAAATTAATAACCTTTAAAGATTTGTAGGTTATGTTTCAAAATAAAGCTTACTTTAACCACGCAAAAGCATCAAAATTGGGCCTTTACAATAAAGGCGGCTTTTTGGCTTAATCCTCCTTTAAAGTTGTATTATGGTACGGGTTTTACAGGTAAAAGGGACCTTTTACCCTTAAAGTATACTTTATATTAATTATGGTACTGGCTGTAATACCTTTACAGCCAAAAATAGTATGGAAAGGTGGAAAAACATTGCGGATATATTAAATTCGATACCCGGGGCTAATAAGGATTGGAGACAATGGAAAAAAGTTAGTATACCTTTGTTCACTTACAAGGATATTTTTACAACTCCGTCTGTTGCAAGATCTCAAGAGTTCAACAAAAAAGAAATAAACTGCTGCAAGGATGCACATGCAAGGTACTGGGGGAAGGCCACCTACGAAGGAAATTTTGACGCCGACTGAGGAAGCAGTGTTAGAGTCGCTCAATACAACAGTTGTAACTGGAAGCAGCAATGTGTTAGAAACAAGCATAGCGTTTGAGTGGGATGACACAGATGCTGTGGCAGATATTCCGCCAATAGAAATTGCTACTACACCTATCCCTCCTCCAACAGATCACACTTACATTAAGGGTTCAGAAAAAAAAGGAAAAGACTAATACCTGCTAAGCGCCGGCAATAAGTGCAAATGCCATACAGGTGCTAGCACAGTTTCAGAGAGAGAGAGTTAGAGATAAGAAAGCGGTACTATGCAAAAAATTGCACTAATGGAAAGGCAGGTATTAGCTATTGAAAAAATAGCTAATCACTTCTCTGCGTAAACTATATGTAGATTTGTTACATTGTACATATAAACATTTGTTTATAGTAATTTAGAATGTGTTTAAATATACTTCTCAACAAAAATATCTGTCGTCAGTTTCTGAAATAAATTATTTGATCTTTCATTTGCATGTTATGCTGTGAAATACTGTCATATTAATTTTATTTAACAAATGTGTACATTAGGCGTCATTCCCTATTTTATTAAAAGGAAATATTTAGTACCACATGTATGATTACTTTTGACGAAGCTCATTCACCTCTCCTATAGTGTGTGGAGAGTGTACCCACTCGTTAAATATTTCTGGTCTGTTTAGTGCTTCAGAAACTTCCTTAACACTTCTACTAACTGAAGCTTGTGATAGTCCTAATAGTGCATTTTTACCAACAGCTGTTTGATAACTGCGCAAAAAAGTTTAGTGTTGCAAGAACCTGTAATTTTAGTAACTGGTTAATACTCGGATATCAAACATGAATATTTGCTTACCTTCCTTTCAATTGTTAAGCCAGACATGCGAGTTTGTTCTTGTACATATGGCGTAACCATTTCGAGTAACTCCTGGGTAACTACTTTCGTTAATCTATTTTTTTTAAATTCGTTATCATTCATTTGAAATGCATCCATGTAGTTCATAATTGGTCTGGGAGCATTACCATCATCTTCCATGTTTTCTATAGCCACCACTAATGCAACATTCGGATTCATTTTGGTATTAATAAATGATTTTAGTTTAATAAAAAAAAACACCTTTACGAAAAAACGATAAACAACCTAAAACTCGCAATTCATAACAAAACACATTTATCTACAGTGTAGCTTTCGAATTCGACATTAGAAGTCGAAGGATTTTAGTCGTTCGATGCACTCTCGAACGAGAAATGTCGAATTAATCTCGAACTCGACTTTCAAGAATAGACAACACACAACACCATTGACATTTGTTGAAAATCGACTCTGAAATTACGAATTCGGGATTCAAGAATCGAGCCCCAGGGGCTCGATTCTTGAATCTCGAATGCGAAATGTCGAAGTCTACATTTGTCACTGCCAGTGTCGAACAGTATTGTCAAGACCTATTCTTCAACACGAATCGGGATTTAAAAACAATGCGACATTATTTGTCGAAAGTATAAGTGGCAACGATGTAATATTGTGACATGGGACGTAAATTTGGATGTCAAACGTCTTGCAAAATTAAAAATTTGTTAGTTCATTGGTACCTTGCTGCATTGTATCAAACACAGATATTGTATTTTACTTGTGAAAATGGAAAAAAATGTATTGTAGCCAAGAACAAAAACAACGTTTAACGGAAGTGGTTATAGGGGACAAACATTTATTAAGTGGCAAGTTTATTAATACCTTTACAGCCAAAAATAGTATGGAAAGGTGGAAAAACATTGCGGATATGTTAAATTCGATACCCGGGGCTAATAAGGATTGGAGACAATGGAAAAAAGTTAGTATACCTTTGTTCACTTACAAGGATATTTCTACAACTCCGTCTGTTGCAAGATCTCAAGAGTTCAACAAAAAAGAAACAAACTGCTGCAAGGATGCACATGCAAGGTACTGGGGGAGGGCCACCTACGAAGGAAATTTTGAGGCCGACTGAGGAAGCAGTGTTAGAGTCGCTCAATACAACAGTTGTAACTGGAAGCAGCAATGTGTTAGAAACAAGCATAGCGTTTGAGTGGGATGACACAGATGCTGTGGCAGATATTCCGCCAATAGAAATTGCTACTACACCCATCCCTCCTCCAACAGATCACACTTACATTAAGGGTTCAGAAACAAAAGGAAAAGACTAATACCTACTAAGCGCCGGGCAATAAGTGCAAATGCCATACAGGTGCTAGCACAAGTTTCAGAGAGAGAGAGTTAGAGATAAGAAAGCGGTACTATGCAAAAAAATTGCAATAATGGAAAGGCAGACATTAGCTATTGAAGAAATAGCTAATCACTTCTCTGCGTAAACTATATGTAGATTTGTTACATTGTACATATAAACATTTGTTTATAGTAATTTAGAATGTGTTTAAATATACTTCTCAACAAAAATATCTGTCGTCAGTTTCTGAAATAAATTATTTGATCTTTCATTTGCTGTTAAATACTGTCATATTAATTTTATTTAACAAATGTGTACATTAGGCGTCACTCCCTATTTTATTAAAAGGAAATAATTAGTACCACATGTATGATTACTTTTGACGAAGCTCATTCACCTCTCCCTATAGTGTGTGGAGAGTGCACCCATTCGTTAAATATTTCTGGTCTGTTTAGTGCTTCAGAAACTTCCTTAACACTTCTACTAACTGAAGCTTGTGATAATCCTAATAGTGCATTTTTACCAACAGCTGTTTGATAACTGCCAGTTGCAAAAAAGTTTAGTGTTGCAAGAACCTGTAATTTTAGTATCTGGTTAATACTCGGATATCAAACATGAATATTTGCTTACCTTGCTTTAAATTGTTAAGCCAGACATGCGAGTTTGTTCTTGTACATATGGCGTAACCATTTCGAGTAACTCCTGCGTAACTACTTTCGTTAATCTAAAGTTTTTTTTAAAATTCGTTATCATTCATTTGAAATCCATCCATGTAGTTCATAATTGGTCTGGGAGCATTACCATCATCTTCCATGTTTTCAATAGCCACCACTAATGCAACATTCGGATTCATTTTGGTATTAATAAATGATTTTAGTTTAATAAAAAAACCACCTTTACGAAAAAACGATAAACAACCTAAAACTCGCAATTCATAACAAAACACATGTATCTACAGTGTAACTTTCGAATTCGACATTAGAAGTCGAAGGATTTTAGTCGTTCGATGCATTCTCGAACGAGAAATGTCGAATTAATCTCGAACTCGACTTTCAAGAATAGACAACACACAACACCATCGACATTTGTCGAAAATCGACTCTGAAATTACGAATTCGGGATTCAAGAATCGAGCCCCAGGATTCTGATACCCTTGATTAGATCTGATTAGATTTTGGTGCCAATTGCACAACCGGAAGTGGCAGTTGCTATGGGTGATGACGCCATTATTATACAAAACGGCAATAAAGTTTTACACATATATTTTGTATACCCTACAGTTTATTTTCATCTCATTAAAATTTTCTAAACTTTTGCCATTGTTGCCAGATTTACAAAAATATAATTTTTTTTCATACTTTTTTGTGTCAACCTGTAAATTTTTGATTCAAAATGGCGAGAGGTCATGTGCTGGCCACATCAGATTTTCTTTGTAAAATAATCGGAATTTATCCGATCTGGATCACTTCCCATTTACCGATGCTGCTCCACCCGCAAAAATTGTTCAAAAGTGAACTATAGAAATGTTAAGTACAAGGGGTAATTAAATTGACATATATTATCATCTATAGACCAATCCAATATGCTGTCAGATGAAATTCAAGATGGCTGCTGCTAGGCACACAAACCGTTAAGTACAAGGTGTAATTAAATTGACATATATTATCATCTATAGACCAATCCAATATGCTGTCAGATGAAATTCAAGATGGCCGCTGGTAGGCACACAAACCCATGTCTTTCACGTAGTTAACATGAAAAGAGCAGTTTATTTTAACATATGAAACGATTGGAGCTTAAAACGGACATTTTAATTTAGAATAGTTGTGTGACTAACTACTCGGGATGCATTATTGATATTTAATGAAGTGAAAATGTACAGAAAAAATATTGTTTGTTAGAAAGAACTAAACATGCACACTACTTGTTCTGTAGTCAATTGTGGGAGTCGAAGAGGTCGTGAAATTGTTAGATTTTATAGAATACCTATTGAACTACATTTTCCACATAAACCAGAAAATGATCTCTCAAAAACCATGAAAAATATTTATATGCTGACAAACTCTTGTAGACCTTGACTTGTTCTTTGCTGTAAAAATTATGTGTGAGGACCAAATATTAGATTATGTGGAAAGCAGTAAAGTAGTCACTGATGATGGAAAGTCATCTTCTCGAGTTTTACATTAATTCCAGGAGTATTGTATATGTATTTTTTTATACTCTCATTATGTATGTTATAAGCTGTTATCTTTTTTTCTTATTTGCTTATTATTTGAAACAGCAATTATTTTTATTTCAAACACTTTCTAAAAGCACAAAATACATCAAATAAACATAAAACACATACAAAATGATGTTTGGTCACGTGTTCTGGATTGCCTTATTTAAACGTTGTTTAGGTTTAAGGTATAACCTAAAAAAAATATTTACATCTATTTGGAGAAATATTTATTTCTTATCACGAATGCTTATTCTTCTTGTTACATATACTGTGGTTCTGTGTTAAGACATGCGTTGTTGCCATATTTACAAATTGGCTTAACAACTGAGATTTTAATAATAAATGTCAAACTTCTCCAGTTCTTGGATTTTTGAGTTTACAATTGTTAAATATTAGAGCCATTTCAGGCAGATGTAATATTTTTAAAAATATTAGTGATTTATTTTTTTCCATTACAAAGAGATTTCTTGCATTAAATATGTTTAATTTATTAATAATTTTAGCCGTCGCGTATACACCCTAAATTTTAGATAATTTAGAATTTCACACAATGGAAATTCATTTTAAGCTCATAGTTTTAATATAAAAACAAATTTTCATTTTCCTCTCTTTGATTTTCAAGTTTTTGAAACATAAAAATTGTTTTTATGAGAAACCCAAAACACCCATTTAAAACGATACCCTCCTTTCAGCTGAGCATCCAAATATATGGAAATTCATTACCGCAATTAAAAGGGAACAGAGTTTGAACGAGCTTCGCATAGAGCAATATATAAGTGGACAGGAACCTCCTGCTGGAAGTAAAAAATATAAAGACTGTGCCGAAAGACTGGCGCGTGTTGTGAGTATTTTTGAACCTAATATTGACGTAGCAGATTATTTACGTGGCGTGGCGCACAATATTAGCTACTAATAGTTGAAAAAAAATTAGTAATACTTTATGTTACTATGTGTATATTTTTGCTATGACCGATTTAATTTTTTTATTCAATATTATTTACTAGAGTGTGGTTAATATTATGTATTACACCTTATGTACCGGAAATTAAATCATTGTGTATTGTTTTGACAATTACTTACATATAAACATTAAAAGTATTTTCTAGTATCTTGCTGTTTATTTTTTTCACTTATATTAAAAAATTTGTCGAACAAATTTATGTTCGAATAAATGCGAGTCGATTATCTTTCCTCTCGATCAAATTAGCAGGGTATCAAATTTCCGTTCGAACAAATGTTGTCGAACAAATTTCCGTCGAACAAATGTTGTCGAATAAATTACACCAAACCGTACTATTTAAAATACGGTATTTATAACAAAATTAAAGGTTTTCCATTTTCACTTGTTATCACACGAAGATCCATGTTAACAAAACAAATACACAATTAATACTAAATGACCATGTAAACATATTTTATTCTATTAAGGGATTCAATTGAAAGTAGACATTCAAATATTATTAATATCCTTTTATTTAACAGCTGATCGTCGATCAGGTACCTACCTACCTAATTAAATTATTTATTTACGGCAACTCGAGTAGTGGATTATGTCAATCTTCAACTGTTTGCCGGGAATTCCAGGAATAAGTTATGCTAAAAATTTTACTTGCCGGGAATTCTAGTGTCCTCCATTAAGTGCTGGTATTTACTGCCAGCCCCTAGAAAGAAACCTGTGTTGTTTTTTAGAATTTAAATTTTTTATACCCTTAATTTTCTCACATCAATGTTTTATATTTTAAAAATTTTACTACCCCTAATGGGTTTCATATTATATGAACGTTTCTCCCCCTAAAGTATTTAATTTTTTTTTGATGGTTTTTATTGTACCAATCACTAACTTTTAAATGTTTATATCTTTAGACCTGATAATGGTCACTGACCTAAACTAGTTGCCTACTTGTTATGTGTAATATTAAATTCTTGTAGTTCCGGACTTTTTTCTCACAAACTGGACCATTAGAGATATGGATAACCTTTGGTATTTACTTGGTTATGTTTTTCGTCGACCTCTACAAAAAATGACATTTTTCGTACTAATTTCCGAATGAAAAATCGGTACTGTCTCTTTCTACAATATGAATTTTTTTTCTAGTATGTATCATTTGGAATTATTTTTTAGAGAGACATTTTTTTTTATTTTTTTCTGATTGTTTCTCATCTTGTCTCAATTTTCTGAATTTTCTAATTTTTTCTCATTTTTTTCTCATTGTTCAACTTTTTTCTGTTCTTTCGTTTTCTAATTTTTTCTCAAGTTTTATTACTTTGATTTTTTGTGATTATTTGCGATTTTTTTGGAATCTTGTTGCGAGTTTTTTGCAAATTTTGCGATTGTTTTTTAGCGTTTTTTCGGATTTTTCAAAATTATTTTGATTTTATCGTTTTTTTATATTTACAATTTTGTTTTTCATTTTTTCCCAATATTTTCTGATTTTTTTTTTCAATTTTTTTGTTTTTTTTTCCTATTTTTCAGATTGTTTCTGATTTTTTGTTTGATTCTTTTGATTATGTAATTATTATCGTTTTTATTTCGACTTTTCTGATTTTCTGCTTTTTTTATGTTCTTTTCCGATTTTTTTCAGTTTTTTTTCTAATCTTTCCTCATTTTGTTCTCATTGTTCTTTCTTTTTTTTGTAACTCTTTTTCTCGTTTTCTAACTTTTTCCCATTTTTTGTATTCATCTGGTTTTTTCGATTTTTATTTTATTTTTCTATTTTTTTTTTCGATTTTTCGATATTATCGTTTTTTTTATTTTGAGTTTTTTCATTTTTTTATTCTGATATTTTTTGAATTGTCTATAACTTCAAAACTATTTAGTTTAAATTAAAGGTGTAATATGATTTTGAAATCAGCTTCTCACGACGAACATAATAATGTAAAAAATACAGAGTGTTCCGTTTAAAATAATATAACTATAGTGCAGATCTTTTTATTGAGGCAATCTATATAAATCAATATAATTTAAAATTGAACCTGCAGTAAAGATTTTTTATACAATCTTAGCGTTTTCCATCTAAAGACCGACGCGCCGCGTATATGATGGACCACCCTGTATATTTTATTATCGGATTTTAAATAGAGATTAACAAAATATAATAATTTTTTTAACATTTTATTATACGGGTTGGTGTATTTATATCTATATTTAAAGCTCAAAAGTAATCTTTCTATATAAAATGAGGCATCCTGTATAATAGTACTAAACGTATTTTATTAATGACACATATTTTCTAGATTGGGTTTAATTATTTTTTTAGTTTTTTGTTGTTTCAGCTCAGAAATACAAATAAATTAAACTTAGTATCATTCAAGTTACCAAAACAGTATTACTTTTAACACTCTGTAGAGGCTAAACCAGTTGTGGCAGAAAATTTAAACTTAACTATTTTTTTACTTTTAGTAGCACAAAATATAACAAAATTTTCATTATCTTCCAGATAATTTGGTTCTTATTTTCTTGTGTAAACGTATTTATTACAATTATAATTATAGTAATAAATATGTATACACAAGAAAATAAGAACCACCATTTAAATATCTGAATAAAAGTAGTTTATTTATTTAAGTTTCTATACTGAAAGAGAATTTTTGTATTCGACTTTATTATTTTTTTTTAAATAAATCAAGATTAAAATGCCCATTTAGTAAATCATTAATTAATTTACTAAATATGCTTGGAATTATTTCTGTACCTGTCTAAAGAGATTTTAATTAATTAATAAATTATTTCCGGCAAAAAAATTTTAATAATGGAAAGCTTTGTAATTGATATCATGAATTCCCTGAATCAATTAAAAGTTTTATTTTTACATTTTATATATGTATATATTTTTTAATGTAATTATTTATTTCTATCAGATATTCGGGATTGAATTTCTGATTAATTAAAAATCGTTTGTTGCATTGTTTGTATTTTTATTTACATGTGTATGTATAATAATAATTTTTTTCACTGCTAGTATTAGAAGCTGTCATTATTTATGCTGTATTCAAGTATAAAAGATGAGTTTCTATCCTACTGTTAGATAATTTTAATTATTGACTGTAAGTAATTAATAAAAACAATTGAATACTAAACGTGATGTGAGATGTAGGCGATCTTAGGAAATCTTTCAAATTAATTATACGCAACTTTCACTGCTTTGTCATGAGTTTTTTTTTTAATTAAAATAGCTCTTTCTTTGGAATTTCTATCATTTCAAGTGCATTTTCGACCTAATCAAATAAAACAGAGAGGTAAGTAATTCTTTATCAGATATATCTTCTTTAGAAATAGTTTGAGGTTATGTAATAAATATTTTGATATTGCTTTGTGGTATTTATATAATTATACCAATTATAAAAGTAAGCTAAAAACCAATTTAATAGTTTTTCAAATCTAAGTGTCAAATGAAACGATTTCTTCATGTTTTCATCGCTACTTGAACGTTTTAAAATTCACAATGCAATTAACGTAATGAAATGTCAATTTCATTTATTGATTGTTCCTCAAATAAATTTAAAAAGAAACAATCAACAAGCTACACGAAAAACTAGAAAAATCGGTTGTGTCACTCCCAAAACTTTCCCGACGAGGATACAGAGAGGAATATTTTTAGAGGCATATTTCAGTGACACTTTCGTTTAACAGATGTCGTACAAAAACTAATGGGTTCTTCCAATAGATAACCCAAACCCATATACCAAATTTCAGTTCAATCGGATTAAACGTGTGGGCTCTATCGTGGAAGTATACACACAGACAAATGCACAGATAGACAGACACACAGACAGACAGACTAAATGGTTTTAATCATCTCAGGGGATCTTAAAATTTCCATCATTCTCGAAAAACTTTTTCAGCTCGTTCAGAATACATTTTTTCCACACTCGAATTTGAAAAAAACATCTAGACTGTATTTTTTTCACAAAAATTAAAAAAAGAATAGAAGCAAGAATGAGTTTTCTTGCACACGAATTTGAAAAAATAGGAATAAAAAACACATTTTTCCACAAAAAAACTGGAAAAAAATTGAAAATTATTTTTTCACAGACGAATGTGGAAAAAAGCGAAAATGCATTTTTCACACATAACATACATGAATTGGGAAAAAGCAAGAATGTATTTTTCCATACAGAAAATTGAAAATAACAGCAAAAACGCATTTTTTTTTTCAACAAATTCTAAAAAAAAACAGAAGCACGAATGCACACTTGAATTTAGAAAAAACCGCAAAAATGTATTTTTTCACAAAAAAAAAATTGGAAAATTCAGCAAAAACCCATTTTTCACATATAAATTGGTAAAAAGCAAGAATGCATAAAAAAAAGTAGAAAAAAATGCGTTTTTTCACACATACATTGGGAAAAAAGCAAAAATGGATTTTCTACATAAGAATTGGAAAAAACAGCATACTTTTTTATACAAATTTGAAAAAATAACAAAAGCAAGAATACATTTTTCCTTATTCAAATTGGAAAAAATGCAAAGTGCATTTTATCTCACACAAATTTAAAAAGAAACAAGCAACAATGCATTTTTCCATACAAAAAACTAAAAACAAACAGCAGAAATGCATTTTTCACTCATGAATTGGGAAAAAACAAGAATGCATTTTTCCACACAAAACATTGAAAAGAACAGCAAAAACGTATTTTTTTTTACAAATCCGAAAAAAACAGAAGCAAGAATGCACACTAGAATTTAGAAAAAAAAAACGCAAAAATGTATTTTTTCACAAAAAAAAATGGAAAATACAGCAAAAACCCATTTTTCCCATATAAATTGGTAAAAAGCAAGAATACATTTTTTCACATAAAAAAGCAGAAAAAAAATCTGATGTGGCCAGCACATGACCTCTCGCCATTTTTGAATCAAAAATTTACAGGTTGACACAAAAAAGTATGAAAAAAAATTATATTTTTGTAAATCTGGCAACAATGGCAAAAGTTTCGAAAATTTTAATGAGATGAAAATAAACTATAGGGTATACAAAATATATGTGTAAAACTTTATTGCCGTTTTGTATAATAATGGCGTCATCACCCATAGCAACTGCCACTTCCGGTTGTGCGATTGGCACCAAAATCTAATCAGATCTAATCTAGGGTATCAGAATCCTGTATGCAAAATTTCAAATTTTTTTATTCAGTAGTTTTTGAGTTATCGTTACTACAACATCCATCCAAACACACACACTAACACACACACACACTAACACACACACACACACTAACACACACACACACACAGACATCATCGCGAAAATATTAAAATCGTATTCTAGGGACCCCAAAACGTGTTTATCAATTGAAAACTCACTACCCAATTTTTAGCATGATTCCTATACCTCTCTTATCTGAAGGGCGAGAGGTAAAAACAGCAAAAATACATTTTTTACATATTAATTGAGAAAAAAGCGAGCATGCATTTGTCCACACAGGAAAACTAAAAAAAAAACAATTAAAATACATATTTTCACACATAACATAAGAAAAAGGCAATAAAAAATTGTTTATTTTCTCTTAAAGGAATTTGAAAAAAAATCGGTTGTGTCCAGAAACGAATACTTTTTCATATGTTTAGTATTTTAATATATTTTCAAACTTTATTTTTGACACGTGACAGTTAGAGAAATAATTTTGACTGTTATGAATAAAGTTTTTCAAGAGCTTTCAAATGACATATTGCAAGTCAAATTCCGTGACATATTGCATCTGTCATTTTTTGATAGTGACACTTCCGTTCGACAGATGTCGTACAAAAACTAATGGGTTCTTCCGACGGGTAACGAAAACCTATATAGCAAATTTCAGCTCAATCGGATTAAACTTGTGGCCTCTATCGTGGAAGAATACACATAGAGAGATAAACAGACTTCCATCTGGAAATGGTCTTAATCATCTCAGGAGACCTCATAATGGATATTTCCATCTTTATCTCGAAATTTTTTTTAGCTAGTTCACAATGGTTTCCCTTCTAGGAGGTGGGTCTGGAAAGCAAAAATTTGGAAGTCAAGAAAAATAATAAACAGAAGGTCAATTTTTTGAAATTTAAAAAAATAAGGTTTGTCCATGTAAGATGATATAAAAAAAAGTTTGTTTTGAAAGTTGTATGGAAATATAGAATGGATATTATATAACAATTACATAAATAGATGGATTTAATTTTTTTAATATAAAAATTATAAAATTTAATATACTAATGAAGAAAAATTTAAGTTTAAGTTATATGAAAGTATTTGAGAAGCTAAAATAGAAGAAAATAGGAAGAGATTTGGTGAATAAAAAAAATTTGGAATGTTAGAACAATAAGCAAATAACAGGATAAACAAAATTTATATATTTTTTTTAATAATTTTTGTAATGTTTATTATGTTTCTACAGAACCCAACCCAAAATTGAGATAGTGTAAATATTCCTTCAGTTGAGCGATGATTATTTTGTTTATACAGCTTGAACATTTATGCTATGAAATCCTCTTCTGCAACAGCTGGATGTTTTTGGGGTAACTATTTCAACATGGATAAAATCTACCTATTTGATGAGGAAGTCTAAATTACGCATTAGAAATCGGGAACAATTGGAATTGTATAGTTTTATCACATATACACTATTAAACTCACCCCTCCTTAGGAGTTTTTATATCATGTTCGCTTGTAGGGAATTTTATGTAATTTGGGAGTACTTATTTTATTTATTGTTCTACTCGTAGCACTCTGACTCATTCTAATACTAAAGTTTGCGCCAAATATTATTTTCTAGCTACCACTACTGAAGACCTTAAAAAATGCTACCAGTTGAAATCCAGGACATTTGCATAATCAAGAGTCATTTTCATTGTTTTGTCAGGGAGCACGACAAAAACGCCATCTGATGGTTGCATTAAATTATGCTCGACAATGGGGAGTTCAACTTGAAATATTAGTCCATCTTTTTTTGCATTATTTGAGAAAAAAATGAATTTCTTTTTATGAAAAAATCTGTTTTTTCTTTAATTTAACATGAAAAAATTGATATTTAAAAATTACTGCATCTTTGCAACTTGTAGTGCACCAACGTCACTTATGTGAAATAGCTGCAGCATAATATAAACGTGGACCATTTTCTCTAAATAAAATTAACGCTTTCAAATATAGATGACGTTTCCATATAAAGTGTCGTTTGGTCAATATGTTTTTAATTGTCTTTACTTTTACTTTTATTTACGTATCTTTACAAATACAAATAAGAACGGAAAATTATTAACATCTACCAGCTCTACAGAGTACAAACTACAACAGTGGCAGTGAACTATGCAGTAAGCAGACGCGGACGCGACCTTTCACTTGCGACGACACTTCGGTCGTTGCGGGTCACTCTGGCGCCTTAGTCCAGGTTTCGGATTGCCTCGGGCGCCACCTTCCGTTTAGAGTGTGAAGGCCACTGCACGGGCAGCGTCAGTGGAGAAAGAAATACTCCAGGGGTCGTTATGGTATCGACCAAAATCACTGGCGGCCAGAAGGGCGGTCTTTACTTGCCCTACTTGGTTGCGTAACCTGGGTATTAGCTGCTAAGATGTTAAAACAGAAACAAATAATAATAAATATATAAAACTTTTATTTTTACCAAAATCCGGCGAAGAAAAGGTGTGTAACGGTCGATTGGCTCTGCGGCGTGGTGTAGTCGGACTGACGGTACTGGACTCCGGTACAACTTGAACTTGGCTTCAGCTTGACCTATCTCTAAAGGTCGACGGCCTGCACTGCTGTTCCAATTGGGACGGCCACAGCAAGTCTGGCTTCTCGCTGCCTCTGATGCTGCCGACAACGGTTTGAATTGCCCTACTCGATACGAACTTAAGCGTCTAAGAAGCAGAGACGAGAGTGTCTCCATCTGCCTGGCGACGATTCAACTGGTACGACTGGCCTTTTATTCACAATTTTAATTTAATTTTACTCCAGTGCCGTGCGCGATTTAATTTATATATTTTAAATAATACGGAAAAAGTAACTTTGTTACACACCCTTCCTAATTCGGGAAAAAAAAATTATTACATATATTTTTTTTACACCTTAACTATATATCTGGAAAAAAGAAATAAGTGAAACGAATCCTATCAGGTGCCTACCCCTGTAGTGGTCGAACCCTATATTCGGGGTAGGTACGCCTGTTACAAACTAACTAAAAAATAAAAAGCTTCTACGGCGTCTTCGGCTGAGTCTTCGGTCGAAGGGGTGTGAACAGGTCCTATACTGGCAGCGTCGGCAGGAGGTTTGTCTTCGGGAAAAGTCGATCCGGTTTCTGACGGTGCTGTTTTCTTCTATACTTCCACCCTCTGTATCTGGAGCTGGGAGTTTGGAGCGGTATCTCTTGCTGTCGATTGTCCTGGTTGCAGATTAAGGCTGATTCTAGTTCAGTGGTACCGATGTGGAAGCATGGAACGGGCCAGTCATCCACCGCGATAGAGCGGCTGTCCACCAAAATATTTTCAGAAATTGGTTTTACACGGCAATCCTCTTGCTGGATCTCTGGGGTGGTTCCGGTCTCTGTGTTTATCAATCGGGCACCACTTGTGTCAGCGGGAACATTCGGCTCTTCTCGGCTGCACTTCCATTGTTCGGCTATCCGATCTTCTACATAGGAAGTCGTAGCATCACTTTCGATAACGGAATCACTGGTGCCACTTGGCACGTCGACGGGTAACTGGGGATGACTGTCTTCATTCAGTATGATGGTTGCGGCATCATAAGGGCGTTGGTCTACAGGTCTCATTTCTTGGCAGCATTCTAGCCGTTCTTCCGACCGCGGACAAGGGCAGTCACGGGACATGATTCCTTCTCTTCTACATCTTGAGCAAAAGATCCGGGGCGCCTCTCTACATTGGCTTCTCACATGTCGCGTCTGGCCACAACGCCAACACTCTTCGTTCCTTTCGGTGGATCCTCTAGTGATTGGGGTTGCTGGCATCTGCCGGTTTGTCTTAGTACGGTCTACGTTATTTCCTGGCGTGACGGAGGCGGAAGGAAATGTTCGAGGTAGGGGGGTAGGAGTATTTCTAAACGGGAGAGACTGAGGGGCAAAATTGGTAAAATACGGAATAGACGGAGTAGTTGGAACGGATATGTGCGGAGGTGGTGAAACGATGCGGTATGGGATAGGTAAAACGGACGCCTGGGCTAGTTCGATCTCTGATCGGAGTAATTCATATTCTCGAACGGCTTTGGTAAATCCCTTCAAGTCACTGAAGTCGGTTCTGCGAATATGAAGTCGAAATTCAGGATGCAGGTTTCGGTAGAGCCACTGCAGTTCTTGATCTGGCGGTATACCTCCACGTCGGCGAATAAGCGTCTGCAGGTCGGTGATATAGGAGGTGGCGGGTTCCTCCAGATGCTGTGTTCTCCTACTGATGGCGACCTCTAGGTCAATTCGGTAATTGACAGGAAAGAAGAAATTTTGGAAGGCGGTGCAAAAATCTTCCCAGATGGACCAATATCGTCGGTTATTTCTAAACCACATTGCGGGCGTCCCTTGTAGTAGGTCGGGCATGACCTGCAGGAGTCGGTCGGCGGTGATTCCATAATATTCTCGAATTTCCTCTAGTCTTTCTAGAAATGCGGCGGGATCGTCAGTACCATCAAAAGTGACACGCCAGTCCTCTACCATCAATGGCAGCATTACGGTGCTACGGACGTCTTACTTGGTCGAGTCTCTAATTCCAACTCTCTCTCAACGCACAAAAATGTGTCTAACAGCGGTTATCAGGTAAATATTTGTGCTTCTGCGCACTCTGTGGTCTATCTGGCTCGGTATTACTCGGAATTCCTCGCTATTACTCGTTTTAAATCAAAATTACGGCTTTAGACCCTTGTATCTTGAGAACGGCTTCTTAGATTTGAAAACGGATATTGCCAATCGATTCTACGACCTCGTAAACCTATTAAACGATGGGTCACTCGGTGTCCTTTTTCAGTTTGTCAAAATGACAGGTCGGATGTTTTCAACGGGTTTTCTGTATTTTGACCTCTAGACGGGTGTGGAAGCGATGCGGGCTCTCTTTGAGCAAAAATGGACAATCTGTCAAAATGACAGGTCAGCGGTTTTTGACGGATTTCCGTATATTTCGGTCCTCTGAAGCGTTCTACGGTGGTTTTGGCTCTCTAGGATGGTCGGTTCAATCTTTGGCCTCGGAATCGGATTTTTCCACAATTTCGGTAATCAGCGGTCTTGGTACACCATAAAAACGGTCCCTGCTCGGGCGCCAAATTTGCAACGACACTTCGATCGTTGCGGGTCACTTTTTACGCCTTAGTCCAGGTTTCGGATTGCCTCGGGCGCCACCTTCCGTTTAGAGTGTGAAGGCCACTGCACGGGCAGCGTCAGTGGAGAAAGAAATACTCCAGGGGTCGTTATGGTATCGACCAAAATCACTGGCGGCCAGAAGGGCGGTCTTTACTTGCCCTACTTGGTTGCGTAACCTGGGTATTAGCTGCTAAGATGTTAAAACAGAAACAAATAATAATAAATATATAAAACTTTTATTTTTACCAAAATCCGGCGAAGAAAAGGTGTGTAACGGTCGATTGGCTTTGCGGCGTGGTGTAGTCGGACTGACGGTACTGGACTCCGGTACAACTTGAACTTGGCGTCAGCTTGACCTATCTCTAAAGGTCGACGGCCTGCACTGCTGTTCCAATTGGGACGGCCACAGCAAGTCTGTTCGGGCTGTCTCTGCAGCTGCCGACAACGGTTTGAATTGCCCTACTCGATACGAACTTAAGCGTCTAAGAAGCAGAGACGAGAGTGTCTCCATCTGCCTGGCGACGATTCAACTGGTATGACTGGCCTTTTATTCACAATTTTAATTTAATTTTACTCCAGTGCCGTGCGCGATTTAATTTATATATTTTAAATAATACGGAAAAAGTAACTTTGTTACACACTTAATCAGGAACGCTTGTGCCCAGCACTTATGTACCAAACAGCAAATTATTACCTGATCTCGTTAAAATAGTCGTTTTCTTTATCTAACAGCGGAATCTAATACCTATTTATCTCTCTCGATTTTGAATACGAATTCACAGTGGATAGGTCCAAGTTTTCATCTTTATCCAATTATCATATAATGGGTTTCTCCATCTTTGACTGTATAAGTGAGATTTAACAGCTGCTATTCATTCGTTTTCTCTTCTTTACATATTTGCAGTTAATGGCTTGACGGTAACTTCATTGCACATAAGTGACGTCACGATTGTAATGGTGTCATATTCAAATAATTAGAAATTTTAATTTTTTAATTAATTTATTCAAAAATCTAGCTCAAATTACAATAGATAATTAAACTCAATGGGTTTTATTTGATTAATTTTTTAAATAAAAATTAGAGTTTGACTGAATCACTAGAGTAAGAATAAGCCCGTTAATTTTTTGAAAAACACTGTTTTTTGCAAAACCGTGAATGTATCTTCATTGCAATGTAATAAAATGTAAATAATACGTCAAAAAATTTAAACAAACATAAAGGAAAATAAATAATTATTTGTTATGAAAAGTAAAGAAACAGTTTTTTTTTCTAAGGCACACAAACGAACATCACATTTTACGCATTTGGCCGTTGTTTGTCCGGTGGTGCACAATTTACACCGACCTTTTGTGGAAAAATTTAAATTGTGTCCAATTTGATCATCCCGAACTTCTTGTAAAGGTCTAATCTTCGGTTTTTTGATAACTTTTGTTGGTCTATTTTGAGCAGTTGGACGCCCTACTATTTTGTTTTTCTTCAACAATGACTGTGCAATTAATTTTCTAAATTTTTTTAATGCCAAGTATTTGGTAATTTCTTCATTTAAGCCATCTTCAATTATCGATTCATTAATTTCAGGGATTTGAAGGAGATTTTGATCTCGACGCCACAAGAGCCGTGAATTATTTACAGCTATATCAATAAGTTGTGAAAATATCGCCAAATACCACCTTTGTGTTTTAAACCCAGTTCTGTACAGTGATATGAACATATCAGATAAGTCAACACCTCCCATGTGAGCATTGTACTGTTTGACAATGTTGGGACATGCAACTTCAACTTTTGTTTTCGAATCTTTGCAGTATCTCTTGGCACTTAAAATGGGATATGCAGAAACAAAAGAACCAGCTAAAATAACAGATCTGTTATCTTGCCATTTCACTATACAAATTTTCTGTGTATTATCTGCTTTTTGTTGAAAACTTCCCCTTCCTTTCTTCTTAAGAATTTTGTCACTTGCTAAATGGCAATTTCTTAATCTGTTAGCACGCATAGTTCCCAGACTCAAAATTCCAAACTCTTCTCTCAAATAATGCATAAGTTCAAGTGAAGCAAAGAAATTGTCAAAGTATACTTTAGTAAGTGGAGGATCTGGTAAGGTTTTGCACAATGCAAGTACGACTTTTGCTCCAAAACCTAATGCCTCCTCATATTCAGTAAAAATGTATTGCCAAAATGTATTTTCACCAGCATATAAGACAAAGTCATAAACAATTCCAGAAGATCCAGATCTAACAAAATTCTTTTACCCCCATTTTTTTGGATTATTTTTTACATACTGTTTTCTTGAACCTGCTTTGGTTCCCTTATACGGTATCATCATTTCATCTATTGACTGTATTCGTTCATTTTCAATTTCATTAAATTTTCTTTTTAGATGGTCAATAAAAGGCCTCATTTTAAAATATCTATCAGTACCGGTATCGTCATCATTGTCATTAAAATGTATATACCTTCTAATAAGTTTGTATGGGCATTACATCAGCGATTATGTTTATACGTAAGTCACTACACCAATAATCGGTGTAAGCAGGTAACTTTATAATACCCATTAGAAGCTCAATAGCTAAAAAGTCTTTTATTTCGTCAGAATTCGTAGCCAAAGAGTTTCCTCTATGTGTGGTGAAATATAAATTTGTACCTTCTACGATTAAATTAATCGTATAGTCATCGAAAAACCTTTCGAAGTATTCTAGAGGAGATTTTACAGAAGTGGGCAAGGAAAACCCGTTGACAGAATTAACGTTTACTTCATGAAAAAACTCTACATCATTCCACTCAAATTTTATTTCGTTTTGCTTCTTTGGTTTGATTCTTTTGCAGTCTATTTTTGGGTTGGTTTTATATATTTTCGTGATATTCCCTTTTTTATTTTTGAACAAACTAAAACGGGTGGTGCTTTCTGGTTAAAATTTGCTTTTTCACTCGAAGAAATTGATGTTTTTTTTCTAAATGTTTTCGTTTTGATTTTCTGCTTGCTTGTGCAGACGTAGATACTATTTGTGAAGGCTTTTCTACTTTCATTGGAGGTAGTTGCAATAAAGGTTGTTGTAATGCTTCAGATGTGATTTGTGCTTCAGATGATGAATGTGGTTCCTGCTGTGGATTAGGATATTCAGAAATTTGACTGAAAGTAACAGCTTCTGAAACGAGTCTGAAACTTTCTTTTGTTGCATACCTCCTACTTCTATATTAGTATTCACATTAGACTTGCTATGAATTGTAATTGGTGGTAATTCTTTGTATGAAGGACATGGTAGATCTCCTTTTTCTATATTAGTATGTACATCAGACTTGCATTGAATTTTCATTGGTGTTAATTCTGTGTACGAAGAACTTGGTAGATTAATTGAATCAGTATCTTTTAAAATAACTTTTACAGGCGTTACAGGAACTGGATCTGTTTCAGATATATTTACCGTTGACCTATCAAAATATTGATTATTGGAAATATTTTGCAATGGGGATGCAGGAAAGAGAACTTTTTTAACCATTTCTTTAGTTCTGCTTCGATATTTCTGTAAATAGAAAAAAATCTTGTATAAATTCCTTTCAAATTTTGTTTATGTATATAATAGGCAATGTGTCTCACCAGATACATTCGTCAAAAAACTGTATTATGTAGGATACAGGCAGTGTATCTCTCTTTCAATTTACTTTTATGGTAACTTTCTAATGGATTTTATTTCATAAATAATGATTGTATGACATTAATTGACAGATTAAGGCAATATTGATTTAGTTTAAAACATAATTAGTGTATTATAGTAACATAAATTTTAAGTTAACTTACCCGCTTTCTACATGTAGCGTCCATTTTTGCGTACTCACTAGTTTCAAATTACGGCAGGTCACAACGGACTCTCTTAGACAACTGCCGCTCAGATCATGTTTTTACAGATACATTGCACAGGCGCAGAGTGCAATATTATTTGGTAAATTTATGTTGGCTAGCATCTAGAGAGTTTCAAAATTAATGTATCTCAGGAGAGGGTTAATAAAGAAAAGTATGTAAGTTGTGCATAAAAAATAAAAATTCATTATACAAAAATCTCATTAGAATTTATAAGCATATAAATAAAAAATGTGATTATATTTTTGATAGAAAAAATTCATTAAAACCTGTTGTGATGAACAAAGTATAAAACATGTAAATAAATATCAAAAACTATGATTCTTAGGTTAGGTTAACCAATGACATCCAAACAAATAATACAGGGACAGCTAAAATAATAAAAATTTATGAATAGCTGCTAAATTTTGAGTCTCAATAATTTATCATACTTTTTTCTAATAATTTTTAAGCGATGATGAATGTAATTATTTAATCAAACCGGATGAGTCAATTGCACATCAAATATTATTTCAACCCTAAACGATGGACAAAGAGAAACAACTTGTCGCGACTGGTCACGTTAGAATTAAAGACGTAGTGGCAAAAGTTATTTAATCACATCAAATAATTGTAGAATTAAACACAGAGTCCAAGTAAGCATGCTACAAAAGTAGGTTATACATTTCTTACTTTGATCTCCTAACTGAATTTATCCAGTTATTTCTTTTCTCTAATTTACAACTAGCTCTAAAAAATGTGTAAAATTTGTACTTGCTATTTCTCCCTGTATTTTTGCAATTAACAACACAACTATTATGAACCATTTTTATATTTAGTTTTGACGTGTTTACTTATGACAAGAGCATGCTTTTACGAAATTTTGACCACTACGAGCGCTGAGATCGTTTCAGTTGTCCCCACCATGCACTCTGCACCTAGCGAATACCTACTTGTAATAGCGCAGGCGCCATACATTTTTTCAACAATTTAATTGTGAGAAAAAACGGCGCTCTGGGGGTTGGTCTAATTTATTTGGTGGGAGGTTAAAGGGGGTAAATTTTTTTTTTTCGATTTTTCATGATTTCCAGCAAAACTTGATGTTGTATCAAAAAAAATTCTACAGCAAAGTTGTTGCTATAAAAATCTACTTTTATACAAGTCACTTTTGCAAGTAACCTCAAAATTTTGCCACTTTTTCGTGATAGTTTTACCCTCTTTTCTCTCATAATTTGTCACTTTATCTTTTAAATTAATTCTTTTTTTCTGAATTTATCCCTTTTTCCAGTAACCCCTTTCTTTTCTCATTTTTGTCACTTTTTCGTCTCATTTTTTCCTCTTTTTTTCCCAAAATTTTTAATTGTTTTCTTTTAAATTCACCGTTTGGTTCTTCAAAATCACCTTCTTTAGAAAATTATCCCTTCCTTTTTTATTTTTGTCACTTTTACGCCTCAGTTTTACCCTCTTTTTTCCCAAAAATTTGTCACTTTTTCTCTCAAATTATACTTTTTTTTTTTAAATTACCCTTTTTTCCCGTAAATTATACCGTTATTTTTTCATTATTGTCACTTTTTAGTCTCAGTTTTCCCTTCTTTTATACCAAGTTTTTCTTTTAAATCATTCCTTTTTTCAGTATATTACAAATTGTTCTCTCATTTTCATCCATTTTTGTCTCAAATTTTGCCCTCCTTTCTATCAAAAATTTACCCTCTTCTCACAATTATGTCACTTTATTCTTAAATTATTCTTTTTTTTTTAAATTTTCCCCTATTTCAGTAAATCGCCTATGTCTTTTCCCATTTTTGTCACTTTTCCCTCATTTTCTCCCAAAATTTATCAGTTTTTTCTCTTAAATTCCCAAGTCTTTTCTAAACTTGTACATTTTTACTTTCCCGACCCACCTCCTAGAAGGGAAAGTATTGTGAACGAGCTAAAAAAAAATTCGAGAATAAAAACGGGAATATCCATTTTAGGGTCCCCTGAGACGATTAAGACCATTTCCAGATGGAAGTCTGCCTGTCGGTCTGTGTGTGTATATTCTTCCACGATTGAGGCCACACGTTTAATCCGATTGAGCTGAAATTTGGTATAGGGGTTTGGGTTACCCGTCGGAAGAACCCATTAGTTTTTGTACGACATCTGTCAAACGGAAGTACCACTATCAAAAAATGACAGATGCAAAATGTCACGGAATTGGACATGCTATATGTCGTTTGAAATCCCTAGAAAAACTCTATTCAGAACAGTTAAAATTATTTCTCCAACTGTTACCTGTCAAAAATTAAAAAAAATGTCAAAATTTGAAAATTCAGCATTAAATATCTGAAGAAGTATTAATCCGTTTGATCTGAAATTTGGTGTATAGGTTTGGGCTATCTGTCGGAAGAATCAGTTAGTTTTTGTACGAGATCTGTCAAACGGAAGTATCACTATCAAAAAATGACAGATGCAATATGTCACGGAATTGGACATGCAATATGTCGTTTGAAAGCCCTTAAAAAACTCCATTCAGAACAGTCAAAATTATTTCTCCAACTGTCACCTGTCAAAAATTAAAAAATGTCAAAAGTTGAAACTAACATTAAATATCTGATAACGTATTCGTGGATACTCGTCGGGAAAGTTTTGGGGCGACACAACCGATTTTTTGTTAAACCACCTATTTCTTTTCTCATTTTTCTCAATTTTTTGCCTCAGATTTCCCCTCTTCTCTATCAAAATGTTCCCCTCTTTTCTCTCAAAATAAATTTGTTACATTTTTACCTCTTCTTCGCTTATTTTGTCCCATTTTTTCGTCTTCACTCATTTTGTCCCATTTTCCCGTTTTCTTTCAAAAATTTTCCCTTTTTTCTCACAATCTTGTCATTTTTTTTTTCTAAATTACCCTTTTTTTAAGGAATATATCCTTTTTTTCTAATTTTTGTAATTGTGTCTTAAATTTCCCCTCTTTTTCCTAAAAAATTTTCTGTCTATACTCCTTTTCCTTAAAATCTGACAGTAATGGAATGTTAGGAATGTATAACAGAGTTGCCACATTATCTAATATTTGGAAGAAGAATTCGTTTCATCAAACAAAATTATGCAAATCAAATCTTTAAAATATATAATTAATGGTTAATATTATAATATATCATATATAAGATAATTTGTCTCATAATAATAATTTACAATAGTTAAATTTTAGGAACCTTATTTAAATGTTTTTTATAAAGACTTCTACATGAAACTGCTTTATGTATATATACGTAATTTAATTCACATCGACAACACTGTTATGTCGTTCATCAAATTGCCAAGGCGTTGCCATGTGTTTTAAAATTTATTTTCTCTCTCATTTTTTGTCATGCAATAAAAAGAGAACATTTGATATGTACTTCGTATGGAAAAAACAACGTCACTTATATGTTAAACGATCAGTGCTTATTTAAGGAGTGGCTTTGAGTTCGTGTGCGATACGTATTGGCGGGAACGGGAATACATGGTAATTTATTTAATTTATTCTTTTTGTTTGCGGACCCCTGTAGCTGTAGCAACACTTCTGTCCAAAGGCACCATTATTCTGAAGCTGAATTTAACTTAATAAAAAATGTATACGACAGTATTTGAGAAAATTTTCCAGGTTAACCAGTGGATCAGGCGGTAAAATTTTGTGGGAAATTAACGTTAGCTTCAGAACTCACAATTTACTGACCTCACTTTAAATGCACCGAACACTGGATCTATGTGTTCGGTAGTGTCGGGCGCAACTCCGACTAAAACCCCTTCGCGACGCTACCGTTTGTCTACCAGGAACCACCTCTCGGCATTACTTCTGGTAGATTGACCGCAGGAGATGTACACTCTTCCATTGATCCCTTATTGACTTTCATCACCTCGGCCTCCATTTCCTCTATTTCTTTCTGTTTCAGGACCCCACTTATGTATTAGTAGTCCTCACTCCACCTCTCTTCGCCGCTGAGCATCCAATTTATGAGGTCCACCGCACCTACCTCTTCCAAATCAATCCCCAAACTTGCTCTTCCTTATCATCTATCTACTACAGCGGAGAATAGTGTGTTCTGGATCGTCAACCTCCACCTCACAGCAAAGACACCTTGTGTCCGGGACCTTCCCTATCCTATAGCTGTACGAGCGAAAACACCCATGCCCACTTAATAATTGGGTTATGTGATAATGAATCTTCTTAAACTTGCAGTCCAGCCATGCCCTTAGGTCTGGGATGACTGTCTTCGTCCACTGGGCAACTCCCTCAAGCTCGTCCCATCTACGTATCCAATTCACTAAGGTCGCCTCCCTTTCCCTTGCTCTATCCGCTTCGGTCACTCTCCCTACCCTGTACAGTCTTCTCCGCTCATCTACCAATAGGTCCAGTGGGGGGGTTTCCCCTATAATCGCCACCGCCTCCAGGGACACTGTCCGGTACGCCCTAGTGACCCTGAGGAGTGCCTTTCTTTGTGTGGACAGCAGCATATTCCTATACTTATTGATCCGAACGACCTTTCCTCATACTGGTGCAGTATATAATAGGACCGATGTAACCACGCCAGCCAGCATCCCCCTACACATAGTACCTGGTCCTTTCACGTTAGGCAGCAGTCTCGACAATGCTGCTGTTTTCCTCGAGGCATTCTCCCACATTTTTTTTATGTGCTCGTTATAAATGAGCTTTTCGTCCAACCATACCCCTAGGTACTTAACCTGTTAACTTGTTTCTACTACAGTATCTCCTATGTTAAATACTATGCCATCCCTCCTTCTGGGTCCCTTTAGAACAATCGCTTCCGTTTTTTGGGGGGCTATTTCTAAACCTTTGCTCTCGATCCATTTGCAGATGGTATTTATGGCGTCCTCAGCATTTTCGATAAGATCCTGCTTTGTAGTTGCTCGTACTGTTGCTGCAAAATCATCAGCGAAATCCGCTGTCGTACACCCCTCCGGCAGGACCAGGTTCAGTATAGCGTTGTACAATACGTTCCACAGTAGTGGACCAAGCACCAATCCCTGTGGAACCCCTTGGCACATATCTATAGTCTCTTTACGCCTTATGAACACCTCCCGGAAAGCGGTTGGTAGTGTGGGGCTCGCAGCTCTCGTTGTTCAGAGCGCATACCCACTAAAAACACCACCCTTTTAGCCCTTCTTCCCACCTCGGAAACCGCCTGTGTTGGCATTGCATCGAGGGTGGGGGCCAGCGATTAAGGGTTTGGTTGTCTGAGCTGTTGGAATTCTGTTTCTTCAATTTCCTTAATTTGTAATATTTCAATTATTATCCTACTGGCCTTGTTCCAATGGGTTCTACTCTGGATAAGCTTTGAAACAATGTCCCTCGGGGTCAATGGTGGTACTAGAATTTCTTGTAGCTCGTTCCTCATTCTGTTCCATCTACAGCAGTTAAATCTGGTGTGTTCTACATTATCGATTTCCTCGCAGTACATGCAGATATTGTCATCAGAATTGCTGAAACGAAAAGTGTACGCTTTAAAGGCGCCATGTCCTATTAGGAATTGTGTTAAATAGTAGTTTGTAAAATTGTAGTTACAGTTCATCCACAACCTAATTTCTGGTATTAACTTTTTTGTCCATGAGGCCTTTAATACATCGTTTTGCCACCTATCTTGCCAGGTATTGATCGAAAATTGTCGCTCCTGGTTTTTTTGTTTTTGTCTCTGTTTTCGTTGCAGTATATTCTAAAACTTTCTTCAGCCTGAATGTCCATAGGGATAGTTTTCGTCACAACTTGTAAAGCCTCTACCGATACCGTTTTATATGCAGACGCGATTCTAAGGAGCATTCCACGTTGTATCCTGTTTAGCATATACCTGTATACCTTAAATTGTAGTATGCCCTGCCATATGTGAGCTGCATATAGCGTTGTTGATTGGACTACTCCGTATAGTAGACGGCGTTTGCTTGATCTCGGTCCGCCTATGTTCGGTAGAATTTTTGTAAGTGCCTTTATTTGCATTTCGCATTTAGCCACAGTGTTCCTTATGTGTTTTCCACAGTTTGGTAGCTAAACCTAACACCAAGGTATTTGACCTGGTTAGTCTCCTTAACCTAACCTAACCTAACTCAACCTAACCTAAACCACCCATTTCTTTTCTCATTTTTCTTAATTTTTCGTTTCAAATTTCCCCTCCCAAAATGTTTCCCTCTTTACTCTCAAAATTTGTTACTTTTTTACTTTTCATTTTACCACTCATTTCGTCCCATTTTTTCGTCTCAAATTTGTTCTCTTTTCTTTCAAAAATTTCTCCTCTTGTCTCACAATTTGTCACTTTTTTTTCTAAATTGCCCTTTTTGAGGAATATGGGTATATTTTTTTTTCTCATTTTTGTAACTGTGTCTTAAATTTCCCTTCTTTTCCCTGAAAAATTTCCTTTTTGGTTTCTCAAAAAAAGTCACTTTTTTGAGTAATTTTTTCTTGCCCTCATTTCCCCTCACATGTCCGTTTCTCCACTTTGTTCTACCATATACAACAAATTACTTCTTTTTCCCCATTTTCTTGGCCTAATCGCATAGGGTACTCTTCTCCTCTCCGCTCTTCTCCTCTCCACTCCTCTTCTCTCCTCTCCTCTCCTGTCCTAAATTGATTAAAAAAAACATTTAATTATCTCTTAGTTTCATATAAATTAACTTCTTGTCCATGTTTTGTAATATAAGCTAATAAAAGAGAAAAGCAGGTAAATTTTAGTAGGTTATTAATACCAATCATCGCAACAAGAACAAGGATTATCAACTGCAAAGCTAATGGAATTAACAAGATATAAGCATGTAAAATTGTAAATATACGAGGCATTAAATCTTCTCCCATTCGTGTTATCGAAAATTCCATTTTGTGAATTTAAATTTACTGCTTTTAATTTATCTAAAAATGGATTTATTTATTTTATGCTTTATAAATCCAATTTACAACAAACGTGGAAGTATAAATTAAAATAGAAACTTTATTGACCATAAAAAAATCTTCATCATATTTAACATGATAATATGTGAATGTTCTACAGAAACTTAAAAAAATATTTAAAACAAAATCCATTCAGCCGCTTCAATAGAGGAGCAGGTACGAAAATGGCTATTAAAACATATAATAACTACATTATTTTCTACTTTTATATTTTTTAAATTTATTTGTTTAGATTTAGCTCGAAAAATACTATTTAAGTATAATAATTGCGAGTGCCGCGGCATATTGCTACAATTTCGGTAATTTGAATCTAACTCGAGAATAAATGCAAACTCGCAGTCGAAACCTGCTTCACATTCACATTGATCGATAAATCTACGGAATAGTTGAAATTCAATTTGCAGCGTTTCGTAAACGTTTTAAGTTTTCACAATTTTCCTTTTTATTAGAACAAAAAAAAAACAGTCACCAATTTGTCTTTAACCGATTTTCTTTAAACAGGAAATTGAATAGGAAAACGACAAATTTAATTGCCCTCTGACAGGCAATAAGTTTGTTCCAGATATCAGCTCGTAGATTACAATTGATTGCTATTTGTTATCCATTAAAATGGTCCTTTGAAAGCATTAGTCCCGTTAAATTAGGATAGTTCTGCCGCTACAGGACGGGAAAAAAATGTGCATGTAGGTTTTTCAGATTTTTTTAATTCATACGACAAACTATGTATTTTAGTGCAAAATGATTTAGAGTCAAGGATGTACAGGGTTAACGGTACTAATAGGAAAAATTCGGGAGGGTATAGCTTGAGCTAAAATAATGTTAGTATTTCATTTTTTTAATTATGGGCCTACAAAATAGTCGTTATAGTTAAAAATTAAAAATTTTTGTATCGATGACACACCCGGTATAAAAATTTTATACCTTGGGCTAATAAAAAGATACTCTTGTTGGAATCCGATAAAATTAGCCTTTTGGCTGATATTTGCATTTTATTAATGCACTGCATACCAATTTTCGCATTCGCCATTTTTTGTAAGGATGATCCCAGATAACGAAGTAAAACCAATTTAATAGTGCAATGCCCAAGATTCACCTAATGTAGTAGAAATTAACAATTTAGCGATAGTAGAAGGTAACAACATTAACAAGTCATTAAATTGAATGTTGGTAAAAACGTTTTAAATTTTTGTATAAATTTCATGAAGTGGCTTTAGGAATAGCCAAATTCGGATTCTACGGGTCAAAATACATACCATCTAATGATCAAATGTCATTTTGACAGGAAATTAAATTTTTAAAAGAAATTTTTTTTCACTATACTTTGCTATAAATCTATAAAATCGTTTAAAAATGAAATAGGAGTCCAAAAAAATGTTACTTTCTTTAAAGATCAGCTGTGGCTTAATTTATAACAATTTTACCAAAATAGCAACACAATTTTCGACTAAACTCATTTTTTTTACCTGGACTTTTTTGAAGCCCATTTTGAGACGAAAAAATTGATATACTATGCCTCCACTGCTATACATACATTTTTAAATTAAAAAAAACTCAAAATTAAAATTTTTGTTATTCTCTTTTCTCAGTGTAGGTACCTATGATTTACCTGCAATTGTCCAAGTATCAAATGAAACTGTTTTATTTAAACGATTCTCAATAAAGCACCTAATACCTTTATAAACCATTATTTTAAATTATTCTCCTATCACTATTTTTCTCACTGTAAGTTTGCTACGATGAATCTATCTGAAATTGTAAATGATTTTTAAGCAATAATACTGAAAGTTTATAAATCACTTACGTTTTTTAAACATTCCTCTTGGATCAATTTCACTGGAATATTATCCAGAAAATACCAAATAATTCATATTTCTTTTAAAATTAATAACATTAATGTTTCAGTTCATACTAATTTCTATTATTGTATATTTTCAAATCTAAAAATAGATTTAAACTTAACACAAGAGATATTCCGTCTTTCTCTCAGACGTTTTTTCTGTCTACTTTCAAAATACCGTTAACAAAAACAAAATACATAAGCGACCGTTGCCATACAAGCAATATTATTTTTCTCTCATATTATCCCATCATTATAAGAGACAAAAAATGTAAATATATTTCTTCCCGCTAAGATTCTGAATTCAAGGCTATTTGGATACCACGTATCATGTCTTCTACCAATAAAAAACCTGCAACCCGACTCTCCGCTAAAATTCAGAGCATAATCGCCCTCTCGCTTATCGAATGTAAACGGATGCAGTCGCATTCAATAGAGTAAAAAAGTTTCTTCAAATAATTAAAATGGAGCGTAATTAACCACACCCAAAAAGTTTCTGAGTTTTCGTAATAATAAAAAAATGTAAATAGTTTTTTACAGTGAGTGAAGTGATGAGTTATATTTGATTTCGGTTTCATAATTTAAATTAATGTGCCGTTTATTATTTTTCTGTTCATGTTAGTTCTTGGAACAAATGGAATAAAATTACATTCCTATTTCAAATACTGTTTTTATTTTGGTTTAACTCCTACCTAAAGAGTTTGGTCCTTCGATTCATATTTAAGAAAATATAAGTCTAGTGTTCTTTCAACATTTATGAATACTAATATTCGTAAATCGTTCACCTCTTTTGGATCTAAGTTTTTCATTTAACTCTTATAATTAATAATCTAATACTTTCAAAGAATACATTACCTATTCATAATTTCATATTTTATCTCATACTTTCCCCATCAAAGTGACATTTGACCATTGGATGGTATGTATTTCGAAAAGTAGAATCCGAATTTATCAAAATATGCAGGATATTGCATTTAAAAATAAAAATTTGGACCCATTTCCGGCGAAACCGGAAGTAGGCCATTTTGATTGTGTACGTCAAAAAATCTGAAATTACCGTAACTAAAAAAGTTATAGGGGTGATCCATGTCCCTGTGTCACCTGTGTATAGGTATATACCGATAATTTTTTTTACTGATTCTTATTCTCCAGGTCATAAACGGCGTAGCACCTCTATTCCCGGGTCTGGGTTCCGTCATTGAATCGATTACAATAGGTAGATTCCATATATGGATATCTACCTGAAATATATACATGAAGGTTTTACAAAAACAATATATACCTTAGTAGTAATATTTACGCAGAATGCAATTTACGATTAGAGATATATATTAAAGAAATCGACGTCTTTCTTTCAGTTGTACATAATTAGTTCTATGAAATGGTATAGCAAATAATTCTTTATTTCATAAATTACGGAATGGGAAATCATAGATTGTAATTCAGGACATTTGATTAAATTATTACTTTGAGTACAAACATTGCACTTTAATGCAAAATATTGTAGTGTAAAGTTCTTAACCATCAAATTTCCGACAACTTTTGTTTTTAACTTTTTTAAATTTTCAAATGTTCGCCGCTAGAGGGAGAAAAAATACGTATGATTTTTTGCACTTTTTCAAATTTGTGTTTGGCGCAAAATATTGTAGTGCAACGTTATAGACCATCAAATTCCCTCAACTTTTGTTTAAATTGCACACGTAGGATTTTTGCGTTTTTTATAACTTTGTGGGCAAACGTTGTTTTAGTGCGATGTTGTAGAGCATACAATTTTCCACAACTTTTGTATCAAACTTTTGTCATAATTCCCAGTAGTTTCGCCGCTACAGGGCGCGAAATAATGTGCATCTAGCTTTTCTTGAATTTTTCCAGATTTTGAGGACAAACAATGAACTTAAGTGCAAAATGTTCTTAAGTGCAAAGTTGTGAAGCATCAAATTATCTACAACTTCTGTGTTAATTTTTTTCAGAATTCATAATGGTTTCGCTGCTAGAGGGCGGGAAAAAAATTTCGTTCAACTTCTCTCCAAAACTTTTTCCAAAATTCCCAATAGTTTACTAAAATATCTTAGAAGTTTACTTTGTAATGTACAGTCCTGAAGATTGCTTTTTAATCCGAAACTAGTAACGTATTTTCACTAGTTAATTCGTGTAACTTAAGTTTTTTAGTTACTAATTGAAAGCACTTATTTTTTATAATAGGTCAATCGTTTAATAAATAAATTTGTGCTTACATGAGTGCCAATGAAGCGAATAATTCAATCTAGATTACCGCCAATGGTAATTACTAATTAATAGTTGTTGACTCACTCGATTTATTTAATCCTATTTGCTTTATATTATTTGGTTGGCAAAATTGAATTCCATTTGACATGCGAAATTCTACGTATAGTAATAATAAATGTTGCAATAAATTTTTAATTATTAATTTATTATAATTGCGGGATAATTATTTGGTTGGTAAAATTGAATTTCTAAATATATGTATATTATATCAGAAATAATTAGTTCATTAAAATTTTAATAATCAGTTCATTAATATTATAAATTTATTAAACTAAGTGGAAAAGAACGTAATAAGATTACAATAAATTCTACTTTTTTTATAGAATAACTGAAATTGAAATAAAAAACCACCGATTTATTTATCAGTAACATTCAAATCCTGATTTTATAATTACAGAAAAATAAACTGTAAAAAAATTAATTTATTGATTTATTAAACAATTCGTTAATAGACAATTTAAAAAAAAAATCCTGTTGGTAGGGGCGACAGGGGAGGTAGATTTCTATTGTCTAAATTTGAGACTTTTATGCTTCCCCACTCCACGATATGGTATATATAGGTATATACCGATAATTTTTTTTACTGATTCTTATTCAGAAGGTAATAAATGGCGTAGCGCCCATATTCCCGGTTCTGGGTCCCGTCATTGAATCGATTACAATAGGTAGATTTGTTAACACGTTGAAGGACAGTAAGAAATCGTAGTCGGTGCTAAAAATAGCACTAGCGTTTTTGATTAATTTCTGTAACTAAATAACTTTTAAAGTGTAGCAAATGTTTTATAATTTTGAAAAAAAAATTTTTAAGTGTTTTTGGGGCAATTTAAAATTGACGCCGATAAACGTCCTGCCATTTTTAAGACCAATTTTCATTACATATCGCCAAGACGCCGATAAACGTCGTGAGTATAAAAAAACAATTTATGAGCTGTGATAGGCTACTTCGCCGCAAATGGGGAACCAGACAACATTTGGAAAAATAATTTTATTCTATAAAAAAAACAAGATACATGAAATAACCTTCAAAATTATAGGTTGTAATAAAAACAAAAGGAACACAAAATGAGTAAAATAAAACTAATATTCCTATGTAAGAAAAAATAAAAGCTTTTCAGTCGTCATTCTTTGGAGCATGCCATTCCTCGAAACAAACTGGACACAGAGGTGGCTTTTCGATACAGCCTTTACATCTAAAACTAGTTTCCCTTCGTTGGCCATTTTTATAGCACATTCTGCACTTCAAAAACACAGATTTTTTCTGAGACTTGCTTCCAGGATTTCCTGGTATTTTTTCAGGCCAATGTCCTACCAGTCTCTGTTCAATGTTTGGAACTTGATTTGATTGTTCAGAGCGGCGGCTATCATGCCTCTCTGAACGAATAATATTTTTGCCCTCCAAATGTGGAGGAAGTTTTATAAGAGACCTAATTAATTCATCTCTGAATTGCATAAAACGGTATTTCTTTGAACCACCCTTACAATATTTTTTATATAGAAAAAAAGAATTCCAGGTCGTCAGGTCAAGCATATGCAATATAATTTTTTTATACCACCTGATTGTTTTCCGTGTAGACTCATATGTTGCCAACATTTGATCACATCGATCAATACCCGACATATGATTGTTGTAATTAGCTACTTCTTCAGGCTTCATTTTTTCTCTCCCGTACCTATTCTTTACTGTAGTCATACGGGGGTGATTTCTGGTAGTAATCACCAGAACATCTCGTTTATCTCTCCATTTCGCGACATATACTTGCTTCTTCTGCACCCAAAAATGTTCACCTCGCTTTAATTTCTTCTGGATTAAGTGCTTAGGATTACCTCGACGGTTACTTCTAAGGGTACCGTTTGAATGTGTTTTGAATTTTAGAAGTTTTTCACATAATGAAACACTGTTGTAGTAGTTGTCCATAAATAAATGGTGCCCTTTTGTTAGATAAGGTTCCATAAGCCTGAGTACTAGGTTTTCAGTTTTGGTATTATCACTGTCACTTTCATTGGTGGTTCCACTGTACATTTCCGCATTCAACACATACCCATCTGATGTGGTTAACTGATAAAATTTGATTCCGTATCGCTTTTTCTTATTTTTTATATATACTCTAAAGGCAAGCCTGCCTCGAAAATGTAAGAGTGATTCGTCTAGAGAAAGTTCTTTGGTCGGTCCATAGGCTTTTTGATACTGAGATATAAGCATATCCATAAGTGTCTGAACTTTTTCTTTTCCTTTTGATTTTGGTGGTGAACAGCACAAAACCCTGAGTATCAACTCAAATCTTCTGGCAGACATAACGAAAGGGAATATCGGGTGGAAATAAAGTACGTCTTTGTACGAGAAAAATCGACGCACGTTCGCAGTCGAAACTTGTCCTTGGAGCAGGCATAGACCTAAAAAAGTTTTCATTTCTTCTTTTGTAATTGGTCGGAAACTTGTTGATCTACTGTACCTCGTTTTTGGTCTATCTAAATTGGATAGTAACGCTCCATAATCATTTGAACAATTTACTATCAGTTCTAATATTTGGTCTGTAAATAGCAATCCAAAGGCGTCGGCGGGAGTAGAATTTGCGTCAATATTTATTTTCAGCCCTACACTGTCATCGTCAAAGTCGAAAACGGGAATGGGTTCTGTTATTGTTTCCCACGATGGCTCGGGTTCGTCATCATTATTTTCAGGTTCGTCGTCATTATTTTCGGGTTCGTCATCATTATTTTCAGTTTCTTCTTGAAATGGGTCGGTGCTTTGGTTTTCTTCCTCGTCTGAAGATGAGCTGTTGTATAACAATGATCGTGTTGGATTTTCATTCGGCTTTTCACTACTCGAATCATCCGAGACCGACGGCGTATAGTTTGGATCTGATCCATTATCACTGTCGTGATATGGATCTACTTCGTCATCATCAGTATCCATCTCGTCATACAATACCCTCAACCTCCTTTGCTCTTTTTCGTATACATCATTTTTATTATTCATCTGAAAAATAAATAAAAATATTTAATTTACTAAGAATAAATACTAAACCTGGTACCTAATTATTATCTCCAATGAATTTTTTTATAATAATTTACTATAGAAAATAAAAGGTACTTACATTTCTATAAAAAAACAAAAAAAAACTCATATACTAGGAAACAGGTACAATTTCGCGCGTAAAAACTGGACGGCTCCGTGAGAACTACGTGCTCACTTCGTCACCAAACAAAGACTAATTAGATTTGCATGGTGTGCTAGACGTCGATCGGCGTCCGGTCAATATTTGGCGGGACAAGTTAAGGTCGGAAGTGG
This sequence comes from Neocrepidodera transversa, assembly GCA_963243735.1. Taxonomy (NCBI): domain Eukaryota; kingdom Metazoa; phylum Arthropoda; class Insecta; order Coleoptera; family Chrysomelidae; genus Neocrepidodera; species Neocrepidodera transversa. The sequence continues at coordinate 25,169,597 of OY725344.1, read as the reverse complement.
TAGGAGGACACACAGTATAGTGACATGTATAACGTGTAAACAAACGACACTGTCCTAATAGAAACCACTCTCGCTGTGGCAGTAACCATCGGTCTTTAGTATTCTATATGGAAAATGGGACGCCGATAAACGTTCTGTCGTCAGTTATTAAAAACAATATAAACGTCTTACGGCGTTCTGTCACAATGAGCACGCCAAACATGACGCCGTACGGCGTTAGTGTCTTTCAACGTGTTAATTTTATTATTTAATATTTAAACAAATTTATTCAGAAAAGTAAATGGTGGTTCTTATTTTCTTGTGTAAATGTATTTATTAAAATAGGTATAGTTCCTCCAAAGTAAACTGAAACTATTTCTGACAAATTATTTTCATATAAGTGAATGGACGTATTAAAAGCAATTATAATCAACCATCTAGAAGGCAACAGTACTATGTGCAAAATGAAAAAACCAGTTAACAGTATCGTATCTGTAAAACTTTTTTTTGGGCACTAACCTCCAATGAATTCCTACAACCCTCAAAATCCTATTATTTTTTAGGGACTCGCCAATAAAAAAGAATTAAATTTTCAAAAAAAAAAAAAATTAAATTGCCGAAAATCACAATCACAAATAAGACGTTTAGAAAGTAAAAAAAAATTGCCCAAAAAAAACACAAAAATTGTTAAACAATTAAGTCAAAGAAACAATTAAGTGGTCCAAAAAATAATTTTTACATTGTTAAAAAATTTAGTTATTAAAATATTCGAAAATCAATGAAACTTCCATAAAAATAATTAAACTTTCTTAAAAACAATTAAATCCTAAAAAAAATAATTTTCCACAACAAAATATTTTTCGTAGAAGAAAACAAAAATATTAAATTATTCAACAAATATATAAAATATCTTACAAAAAATTTAATGAAAAAAAAAACTAACTTTTACCAATCCCATTGAAACTTAAAAAAAAGGTATTCAACAGAAAACAATTAAATTGCCCAAAATATAATTAAATTGTCCAAAAAACAATTAAATCGTCAAAAACCAATTGAATTGACCCGGAAAAACAATAAAATTTTCCCAAAAACAATAAAACTAAAACAAAACACAACTAAATGGTCCTAAAAGACAATAAAATTATCCCAAAACTATAAAACTACAAAAAAAAAACAATTAAGTTATCCAGAAAAACACTAAATTGGCCCAAAAGGATACAAAATTATTCTAACAACATTAGAACTAAAATAAAACACAAAAACACAATTAAATTGCCCAAAAAAAAAACAATTACATTTTCCAAAATCAATTAAGCTAGCACAAAACAAATAAGTCATTCATAAAAAAAAACAATTAAAATGCCAAAAAATACAAATAAATTGTTAAAAAATAAAGCCAAAAATGTGAAAAAAATTATTATATTGTCCGAAAATCAATTAAACTGTTATAAAACAATTTGACTATCCTAAAAACAATTAAATTGTCCAAAAAACAATTTTTAAGAAAAAGTTATTTGTCGAAAAACAAAAAACAATTAAATTAACATCAAAAACAATTAAATTGACCGCAAAAATATTAAATTGTACAACAAATATTTAAACTATATTAAAAACAATTTTTTTTTTTTAATTTAATTAAACTGTTCCAAATATAATTAAATTGCACAAAAAACAATTTTCTAGAAAAAGTAATTTGTCGAAAAACAAAAAATAATTAAATTGACCCCCAACATATTAAATTGTCCAACAAATATTTAAATTGTATTAAAAACAATTAAATGAAAAAAATACAATTAAATTGTACAAAGCCCACTGAAATTTTAAACAAAAAATTATCACCAGAAAACAATTAAATTGTTGAAAATTTAATTGGTTTTTTTAAATATAATTAAATTGTTCCAAATATAATTAAATTGTCCAAAAGACAATTAAATTATTCAAAAAACAATTATATTATACAAAATAAATTCAACTGACAAAACACAATTAACTCGTTTGTAAAGTAAATAAAAATTGTCCAAAACAATTAAAATGCCAAAAACAAATTCAAATAAATTGTTAAAAAATATAGTAAAAATTTTCAAAAAAATTAAAATATCTAAATTTTCTGCAAATCAAATGAACTGTCATAAAAAAAAAGAAATTATTCAAAAAACAGTATTAAATTGTCCGAAAAATATTTAAATTATTAAATGATAAAAAAAACATTAAATTCTTCAAACCCCAATGCAACAATAAAATTATCTTAAAGAATATAATTAAATTGTACAAAAAACATTAATAAAAATAGTTAAAAATAGTTAATTGCCCAACAAAAATAAATTTAATAAAATAAATAAATTTTTGTGGAAAGTTTGACAATTTTTAGACAATTTGGTAGAATTAAATTCATTTAAGTTCAACAATTAAATTCCATCAAAACAATTAATATATCTAAAAAACAGTTAAACTGACCAAAAAAATAATCAAACTGTAAAAAACAATATAAATGTCGTTAAAACAATAAAATTGTACAAAAAAACAATTAACTGGTTATAAAATTAGGCAAAAATTGTTCAATTGTCCAAAAATAAAATAAACTAAATGTCCAAAAATCAATTAAACGGCAAAAAAAATAATTAATCAAATTGTCGTAAACACGATTAATTCAATTGTCTTAAACAAATGAATTGAATACAGAACACTGTTTTTATCAAAAAACAATTAAATAGTAAAAAAAAACAATTAAAACACGATGAAACTTTAAAAAAATAAAATCTATAAAAATAATAATAATAATAAATCTAATAATTCAGATAAAACGTTTCCTTGATTTTTATTTCTCGATCCAGAAATTCTACATAAAAAAATTCAGGTCATCTTCTATTAAATTAAAATAGCTTTTTAGTTCACTAAGAAATATGCAAGTTTTCTTTTGTAAGTGTCGAATCTCTTTTTGATATATTTTAACTTTCTTTCTGTCGACTTTTCGATTTCTTTCCTCAAACGAGATATTTTATTTGACTTTTATTTTTATTTAAAACAAAAATGATAAATGTCAAATATTACTTGAAGGTTTTATTAATTTTAGTATTATGTTTTTTAAAGCAACTTAAAATACAAGCATACTTAAATAAAGTACAAAGCTGTGAAAATGTTAACTGAAAAATTCTTTTATAGGGAATTGTAAGATTAAGAGAAAAAAATTGTAAGTTTAAGAGAAAAGTTGGTAGTATATTATCGCAGGTTATATAATAATAATAATAATAATAATAATAATAATAATACTCGCCCTATATCCCGAGAACTGCAAATTTAACCGGATAAACTGCGGCTAGCTCTTTTTGAAAAATTTTGCTTCAAAGCAAAATTTTGAAAAAAATTGACTAGCCGCAGTTTATGGGGTTAAATTTACAGATCGAGGGGTATATGTTAAGATTGTTTCCCAAATTGGGAATGTAGTATTTACATTTTATCTTTATTGTTTATTAACATGCATATTTGTCGACTTGAATGTAAAATGAATACAATTTTTACATTTTTGCCTTTATTAGACAAATATAAAGTAATCTCAAATAAGCAATTTGGCTTTAAAAAAAATTCCTCAACTGAGGACGATCTTACTTCTTACAGAGAAAATTCACAATGCGTTGGATGCAAGTGAACCTTGTCTTGGCGTATTTCTTGATTTGTCTAAGGCATTTGAAACAGTCAGTCATACACTTCTCTTAGAAAGCTTGAGTGATATCGGAATTCGAGGTACGAGTCAAAATTTATTTAAGAGCTACTTAACAGAAAGGTCACAATTCGTTAGAATTGAAAATACCCACAGCAATAAGCTTCCAATTCAATACGGTGTTCCTCAGGGCAGTATTCTTGGACCAGTTCTGTTTAATATCTATGTAAACAATTTATTCTCCCTAGCATCGAAGGGTGAACTACTGGGATTTGCAGATGATACGGTAATCTTTTACACTGCAGATAAGTGGATGGAATTAAAAAAAATAGTAGAAACTGATTTTCCAAAAATTCAAAAATGGTTAAACTATAAATTACTTACTCTCAATATTGAAAAAACGTGCTACGTACCGTTCTGTTGCAATACCTCTACTATCCCGTCTTTCGATTACCTAAATATTTATAATGATGTTCAAACCTACAAAATAAAAATGGAAAAAAATATAAAATATCTAGGAATATATCTTGATTTACATATGAAGTGGGACACACACATTAACTTTGTCTGCAAAAAACTTAGGTCATTACTATCTAAATTTAAACATCTAAGCAATATACTTACACCCTCACAGTTAAAAGTATGTTACTATGCGTTAATCGAAAGCCATATAAGATATGGAATTTCGGCATGGGGAGGTGCACTAGCATCTCATTTACAACCGCTTCTAATCATACAGAAATATCACTTAAAAATTATTTTGGGTAAAAATAGGACATTCATAACGAACGAATTGTTTAAAGAAGCTAAAGTCCCAGATATTCGTCAACTTTACTACCTAAAAATTGTCACTAGATATCACAAAATAAAAAACTTTTATTATCCTACTCACGAATATGATACCCGACAAAAACAGCTGCATTTAGTACCTCACATTAAAAAAGCGGTAGGGCAACGCTCTTACATGTACGTAGGACCTAAATTCTTTAACTCCGTTCCACACAACATAAAAGAAATCAGAAATCAACACAAATTTAAAAAAATGTTATATCTTTACATTTTAGAAACTGATCGATATTCTTTTACAAAGTTATGTGATAACAGATATGCTTAAGAAACATAATAAAAACAAAAAAATAACTAAACAATACATGAAATAAAAAGTAGTAGTCTCAATCCTAGAATGACATAAACACACAATTTATAAAAAATATATATGTTCCCTCACCCACCTTATTTGAATCCTATTTTGCACACATATCCTTTCGATACGATGAAACCAAACACTTCGAGGTTCTTAAAGTAAAGTATAACCCAATACTTACCTAACTTAAAAAGGAAAAAAAAAAGAAAAAAAGAGGAATAAAACCATATACTTTTATTTAAGCGTAAATCATCTATTTTCCCATTTTTATTTAAAATTTTTATTACTATTAGATAAGTCTTAGTTTTACACTTTTTACAAGTAGGTAGTAAGTAGGATTTTCTTATTACATATATTATATAATTATTATCACTATTTAATGTAAAACTATCGTTTTTACCTCTCGCCCTTCAGATAAGAGAGGTATAGGAATCATGCTAAAAATTGGGTAGTGAGTTTTCAATGGATAAACACGTTTTAGGGTCCCTAGAATACGATTTTAATATTTTCGCGATGATGTCTGTGTGTGTGTGTTAGTGTGTGTGTGTGTTAGTGTGTGTGTGTGTTAGTGTGTGTGTTTGGATGGATGTTGTAGTAACGATAACTCAAAAACTACTGAATGAAAAAATATGAAATTTTGCATACACGATTCTTATACCCTAGATTAGATCTGATTAGATTTTGGTGTCAATCGGACAACCGGAAGAGGCACTTGCTATGGGTGATGACGCCATTATTATACAAAACGGCAATAAAGTTTTACACATATATTTTGTATACCCTATAGTTTATTTTCATCCCATTAAAATTTTAGAAACTTTTGCCATTGTTGCCAGATTTACAAAAAAGTAAATTTTTTTCATACTTTTTTGTGCCACCGTGTAAATTTTTGATTCAAACATGGCGAGAGGTCATGTGGTGGCCACATCAGATTTTTTTTTTCCTGTTTAACCAAAACAAGTTGATTACTTATTGGTATTTACATTTATTCCATTTAAATTGTTTGTAAAAAACACTCTTTTTGTAATGTATTATGTTCGAATAAATGCTATTATTATTATTATTATTATTATTGTTTATTAAAATTCATTAAATAAGACAAATCAATTTTATTAACTAACGGTTAGGTAGGAAGATACTTAATTATTTTTAAAATCGAAACAATTAATAAAAAAATTGCAATTCTGATAAGTTACAGGATTTTCTTCTTTCTTTTCTTGTACAGTTTCTGACGACTGGATAGTAGATGTTGAAGCAACAGTAGTTTTTTCGGTGAGAGGATTGGTCAAACTGGCGATATTTCGCATTTTGCCCATTAAGTTAGAATGATGTTCTGAATTTAGTTGCAAGTATGGCTTTATTGAACTTGAATTTGCATGGCCAGTAATTTTTATAAGTTGTTGTTCCTGCACACCAAATTGAGAAAGGTTACTTACTGCAGTAAAGCGATTTGAATGATTTGTTATTTTTATTGCTTTTGAATCGAGACCCACACTTTCAGCAGCATTTCGTGTCCATTTGGAAATTTCGTTTCTGTCGAGGGGATAATTTTTGTACCACGATTTATTATTATTTGGTGCCCAAAACCGATTTGAAGTTATAAATAATCTTTTTGAAGTTATGGTACAACTTCTTTTGGAAATTAACTTTTTAAAAAGCCGGACAGGGCATATATTTGTATTCAGATTATTTGGTATTATCCATTTACTCTCTGCCAATTTTTGTGCTCCTCCCTGAGAAGTTTTTGTAAAACCTGGATTATATTCAATCCTACCTAAAATGCAAAATAGTAATTAACAACTATGCCTCTTTGTTTTATATATTGTTTACCTGTTAGCTCTCCTTTATTATTAATTTCTTCTTTGAAATAATCAATTTCGCAATTTACTGCCTCTCCGCCCCTCCATGCTAATTCCACAGCAACAATTTGGTAAAATTTTTGCTGCAGTCCTGCCGGAGTATACTCATCAAATGAGTTTATAATTGCCTGACATTCATCTGGAGTGAAAGAACATGAACTTCTTTTTCTTTTTGAAGGATCACTCTGAAGTAATTTTCGCTTGGTGTCGCGCGCATTTCTCGCTTGTTGAAATTGTATATCTTTAACTGGATCAAATACAAAATTGTAATTTTTAAAATAAACCTGTTGTAACATTTTGGCTGTTATATTCCACATAGTTTTAATAACTCCTTCTTTATAATCTGTTCCATCGATTTTCCTCATGTTAAATGCAAAATCTTTCAAGATATTTGCGAGATTTTCTATTGACGTATTCTCATCTAAAACATACGAATTTGTGCCGCAAAATTCAATGAATTGGTTCCACACCGATTCATGCTTCTTTTTTTTATTTCTTGGGATACTGTTCAAAATGTTTTCATCGATTATTTCTAAATTTGTTTTACCGAAACGTTCCATTTTTAAAATAATCTGCGTCAAAAACGACATAAGTAAATTTATTATTATTTGACGTTTCACGCCCTTCACTAAAAAATGTATATTTAAACCCAAAAATATTTTGACATTTCTCTGCATTTCAGTAAACATGCATAATATGTCATTTTGAAATAAAAAAATTATAGGAAATCATTGCGAAAATAAAAATTTTGGCGTCTAGGAGTATAAATGATACCTGCAATAGACTATCTGAGTGGTTTTGAATTAATTTTTATCAGTTTGCGACATTATTTCAATATGTTTGGATCCCAAAGCTAGGTGGTGTTTAATCAAAGCTAGACGTCGTTTAATCGCGATTAAACGACTTGTAGCAATATAATCACTTATCAATACAAGTCACGTGGTGCAATTTGGAGGTCTCTCATTGGGTTTATTTGTTACGAGGGAAATAATCTCTACACAATTTTTGATTTGGTCGTTTTCGCTTTAAACAATGATCTGTAACAGTGCCTAATTTAATTACATTATATATCGTCGTAAATCCCAATTTCGTTAATTGGTGAATTCTCGCGATAACCTCATTATCCGTAATTCCAGCTTTTTCTTTTTTCAAACACGCGTACATATTTAAAACAACACGTTGACACTGGACATGTAAATATTTGTTTTTAAATTCGGCATCATCAATATTATCATCTGTATTATTTAGTTCTAATTCATTTGGCGGTGCCAATTCAATTTCCGGCGCTATTTCAATACATTGCACCATTACATCATCTCGAAATGCTGTTTCAAATGGTCGCCAAAACGCCATTCTGATTATACAACCTTAATAAACTAGTATTAACACACACTACCCCTATAATACCCGACTTGAGGGTTATACTGTTCGTAGAAAAGTTATGGTCAATTTTTCCAACAAGTGGTTTTACGATAGCAACAAACCCTTAGAAACTACTGTTTAAAAGACTTATAACCCATTGTATTTATCCGCAAAGACCGGCTGTTGCCAAGTTACCAAAATATTCATGCATAAGGCGAATTTTTATATTTAACGTGAATTTTATCATTTGTGGAACTAATTAATTATAATATAACACTAGTGCACTTATATCTATATATTTACAAAAACATACATTATCTGTCTAACAGCGTCACTAACTAAAATTTTACTGGAATAACGAGAACATTTTTATGGTAAGGCTAAGAACGAATTTTAGAAAATAAATGTGACAACCTTGATTGATTTCAGCCTCCTCAAACTGAGAATAGAAAAACTATAAGTGTAAGGGAAAAAGCTAATTCTTGCCTTTCATTTGTTAAACTGCTGTCAATATTAAACAGGATTTATGCCAATTAAAAAAAATATAAAAAGTTCTAAAAATGTGAATATTTATAAATATTTTAGAGAAAATTGTAAGCGTAAGAGAAAAAAATAAGTTTTATTTTTTATTTTTCAAACTACGGCCAATATTAAAACGGGACGCCAATCAAAGGATAAAAATTTTTATTCATGTGAAATTTTTAAAAAGAGATAAAAAGTTTTAAAAATTTGATTCTTTTTAAAATCTTTTATAGAAAATTGTAAGTTTCAGAGAAAAACATAAGTTTCACTTTTCGTTTTTCAAACTACTGCCAATATTAAACGGAATTTATGCCAATTAAAAGATAAAAGGTTGTAAAAATGTGAGGATTTTAAAATATTTTATAGAAAATTGTAAGCATAAGAAAAATGAATAAGTTTTACTTTGCATTTTTCAAACTACTGCCAATATTAAAACGCGGTTTATGCCAATCAAAAAATATAAATTTGTAAAAATAAGATTATTTTTAAAACCTTTTATTATAGAAAATTGTCGGTTTAAGAGAAAAAAATAAGTTTCACTTTTCCTTTTTCAAACTACTGCCAATATTAAATCGGGACGCCAATCAAAGGATAAAAAATTTTATTCATGTGAAATTTTTAAAAAATCTTTTATTGAAATTTGTAGGTTTAAGAGAAAAAAATCAAATTTTCAAACTACTGCCAATATTAAAACGTAACTAAAGATAAACAAAAGATAAAAAGTTTTTAAAATGTGTATTTTTTAAAAAAATGTTATAGAAAAATTTAGATAATGGAAAAACTAAGTTTCATTTATTCATTTTTTAAACTACTGCCAATATTAAAACGGAACTTACACCAACTAAAGATAAAAAAAAATTAATGTTTTTAATCTTTTATAGATGTAAGATAAAAAAATTAAATTTTTAAACCACTGCCAATAATAAAACGGGGCCATACATTTACAATAAATAATTAATTTTCATTAGGTAATATCACAATGTTTTAAAATACTTTTCCTGTATGCTTATTAATAATATATCTTTTTATAAAATTCTAATATAAACTGAATATTTCGTTAAGCCGGATCTGTACCAAAGAGTTTTCTTTGTTCAATTAAAATTGCAATGCAGTTGGAAACTTTGAGGATTTGCATGATAACTAACAGTTATACCTATGCAAAATCCAAGCTTTACAGCGGTAGCTACGCTTAATGAAGACATTGTTCAACTTTCGGTTTAAGCCAGTCGCAATTTGATAAACCTTTCTTGAAACTTCAATTTACTTTTTTTACCTGCATAAATCTTTTAGGCAAATATGAAATTAGTGATTAATAATAGTATTGTTTGGTTTTTTTGTTAAAACATGTTATACACTATGTTGCATTGTAAAACAATAGTTAAAAATTTAATAAAATTTATTTTTTATTTATTGTATATCAATTTTTATAGCCAGACCCCACCAGTCCAGATATACAAAAAAAATGATAAATTGTCTTTGCCGAATCCCCAAAAAATATACAAGTTTACAATGTTAACTTAGTTTTGTTGACTCGAACTTGGAAATAGAGAAGAAACTCAACAATGTGTTTTGCAAAAAGTTGTTTGAAGACAATAAGAACAATCCTGTTCGGGTTGTTTGCTTTGATTTATAGACATTCTTTTGCAGCTAATATTTCTCATATTTCTATTTTTATTAGAGTTTTATTCTCTCCGTATTGCTAAGATCTTGTTTCCAGTAAGGTTAATTTGATTTTTGCACTGTTAAGATAGATCACATGTTCAAAAATGTGCCAATCTTACGATTACTCTATACAGGTATAGTCCAAATTCAATTGAAATTATTTCGGTTAGTATCTTTTCTGACAAACTTTAATTAGATAAATGCATGGTGTTTTTTTTTCTTGTGTAAATGTAAAAGTAAATTCTAACTTCGGCCCATGAACCGAACACTTTTTATGGTGTGAAGCATGAATAGCTTGTGCGATCGTGACGAAACTTCTTAAAAGTTAATATTATTCATGATGTGACGTCGAAAAAGAAAAAAATTGAACTGGAAAAGAGTTTTCCTGTGGAAAAAACTTTAGTTTGTTTGGCGGATATCGGAAGAGCCGGCCCGATCCTGCTCAAATTCAATAGATTCTTCTCTAGAGAAAACTAACTAGTAAAATTAAAAACCGTCGACATCGAACAGTGAACGAGTGCAGACGTATATCACAGACTACACCGTATTACTAACAAGGAGTCTACTAAAAATAAGTTGTGAACAAGTGATTAAATAAAAAATTGTGAAGATTCTATCATAAAATAGTTTACAGTTTGATGCACATTATAATGTTTACAAATTGGTTCTGATCACATGATCACGAGTAAGTCGCATATGATCGAGTATTAAACGCGATATAGTTAATTCGGTTTCTACAATCTTCTTGTCATTGCACAGCGTTCTTGGATCTCTATTGAATCTGTCGATTTAAATGCGTTACGAGCGTTTTTGCCAGCTTCTTCGTTTCCATCTATTCCAATATGATGGGATCCTAATAAAAATTATGTTGTTTAATGAGTTTTGTACAATTCTTCTTTAACTCTAATTACCAAGGAGTTGTTTTGGGTATAGTTGTGTGTAAAGAGATAAAGGAATCTGTTATATCATAACATGTTTCAGATTTAAAAAATTAGCAATTATTTGATTTCGATGCATCTGTGTATAATTTTGTGTAGCCTGTGTACTTCTCCTTAAGTGTTTGCAGGATTCGGATGACTATATGGCTGTTCGTTGTGTTTATCACATGAGATCCAAGAAAGAATATTTTTGGGTTTTCCAGGGTCCAGGATAGTGAGGAATTAAGATTTAGGTTTCCTTATTAACCGGAGTTACTGCAACCTCGTGGAGTTATTGCATTATCTCACATCTCTTTATCTACTGTATCCAGTTAATTAATCTTGTCCCTGTACTAGTTTGTACAGGTTCTTTAATGGCTATTGGTAGCAGTCTTCTGGAGCCACTTTTGGTTTTCCATCTATGTGGAGTACATTCTCTGTTCAGTTATTGCATTGTCTGCATTAAAGGTCACCGAGCATCTCAAAAAAATGGGTTTATAGACCCATTTTGTTGAGATGCTCTCTGGTGGGGAGAATTGTGGTAATTCGTAATTTAGTCCTACTCATTAAAAGTAGTTCTTCAGTTTGACGGTTCTTCTATAAACTTTTTCCCGTGTAGTAGTCCGGGTATATTGTCCCAGTATACTTTGTATTGTTGCTTGATCGAATTTTTTATATAGTTCCTGAAAGTACGCTTCGCTGATTTTGGATCAATTAATGAGGTTGACCGTCCGCTTCTAGCGAGCTTGTCAGCCTTTTCATTTCCAGTGATGTCTTTGTGTCTTGGTACCCATGATAATTATCTTATTAAAGTCGCCAGCTCCCTATGTTCTTCCCAAGCCAGTCTAAGTTATACTTTTGGGCTGCTTGACTTTTGGAGTAGATTATGATTCTGTTTCTCTCGTGGGCCCTCATATTACTCTTTCTCGCAAATTCAAGTACTGTATAGGTCTCTTGGTAATCGCTCTGTTCATAGTATCAGTTCGCCCTTTAGTTTTTGACCCGTCTGTGTACCAATTAATTCCGTTAGGGTGTGTCTTGAAATTTGTGTTTGTATATAACTCACTCTGATTTTTAATTAACATCCTCAGGCCTTTATTAAAGCTGTATTTAGCAGTCATATGACCTGACTTCATACCAAGGATGCTGCTTCCTACATGTTCTAATTTTGTGTGCCTAATGCTATGATTTTCTTCATAGAATGGTCAGTCCTGTAGCAGTCGTATAGCCATTCTAACCTCCCCCATTATAACGTATTTTAAAGGTGGGAGGTCAAGCAAGGTTTCCATAGCAGCTGTAGGTGTTGCTTTTCTGTTTCCCGTCAGGCTAGTCTGTGTATTTTGCCCAGTTTGGAGATAGCAGTCCGTTGTTTTATTTTTGGCCAGCAGACCAGAGATGCATATGTTACCGTGGCTAGGACTATCATATTATACATAATAATAATAATAATAATACTCGCCCTGCATTTCACCTACATGAACCCCAGTGAGGGAAATGGACGGATATTATTATTGTTTTCCGTGGCGCTCCGGGGCGACTTACTGAGGATTGATGGTCCCATTTGACAATAGGTGTAGGAAAATCTGGAAAACCTCACCACCATCATCTAGTGTACCACTATTCGGTTGCGCCTCTATGTTTTTCCATACGTGCATCTAGCTATCGTTAAAGTGGCAACCGCTTTCGTATATATTTTTTGAATCTAGATCATCCAGGTAAGTTTTGGGTTTAAAATTACCCCCAAGATATTTTAGCATTCCTTCAGATTTATCTCTTTATCATGATGCCTTAGTGGGCTAAGGTCCTCTAAATTCCTCCTTTTAGTAAATGCAACTATCTTGGAGTTGGAGGGGGATATGGTCATCTGCATATCGCAATGATTTGTGTCCTTCTTGAATGATTATCAAGCAACCCATCCATTACCAGATTCCATAGCGGTGGAGATAGAACTCTTCCTGCGGATAACATCAAGTCACATGAGCAGCCGTTTTCTCCTTCATCAAATTTATTTGCTTTTTTTGCGACAAATAATTTTTTCTGAAAAATTATTTTTTTGACTATTTAATTGTTTTTTCTTGTCAAAATTTAGTTATTTTATGGAAAAATTTATTAATTTTTGGATAATTTTAACGTCATTTTTTAACAATTTTCTGTCACTTTAATTATTTTTTGGCCACTTTTTTTTAGTTTATGCGGCATATTTGTGTTTTAATTTTTTAATTATTTTCTAAACATTTTAATTTTTTTTATACACAATTTAATTAATTTTTGAAGAATTTTATTTACTTTGTCAACTACATATTTGTGTTTTGTTAATTTAATTAATTTTGGAAAATGTGTTTTGGACAATTTAACTATTTTTTGTACAATAATTTTTTTTTTGGAAAATGTTGTTTTTTTTGTTAATTGGTTTTTGGAATAATTTGATGGTATTTTTAGGACATTTTAATTGTTTTTTTTTTTGATAATATAATTGTTTTTTGGACTATTTAATTGTTTTTTTACGATTTAGTTATTTTTTATTGTTTTCTTATTTTTGATATAATTTTATTGTCTTTTTAGGTTTTGGACAATTTAATTCTTCTCTGAATCTTGTGTTTCATTGGGAAAGTGGCATACGTAAAAAATAATGACAACAAAGTAAAACCTTATGGATTAATATTTTTCAAAAACAATTTGTATAAAACTTTTTTTTATCCGACATACGAGGGGGAAACTGGAGGGGGTTGAAATATCAAAAAAAAAAATTATATCTGCTCCATTTTTAACAATATCGAAAAAGGTCATATTCGTAAGAAATCATAAAAAAAATATAAAAAATCCGTAAAAAATCATAAAAAACCGTAAAAATCCGTAAAAAGTCGTAAAAAATCGAAAAAAATCGAATAAAATCATAAAAAATGGTAAAAAATCGTAAAAAACCGTAAAAAAACGTAACAAATCGTAAAAAAAAACGTAAAAAATCATGAAAACCTGTAAAAACCGTTATGTTAATAAATTTCGTGTTGTGTATTGATCTTGTGTTTATTGGTAAAGTGAATTTTTCGGGCCGAAGATGTTTTTATCTAATGTTTTTGCTCCGTATATTTTTTAGGGGTTTTTTAAAATGTTTGTAATTCTTTATTAATTAAATTTATTTATTTTTGGTGGATTCATTATTATTTATTTGTTAATTAAGGATAAATGCTTTTTGTGGATTATTTATCGCAAATAATGAAAAAATAATTAAAACATTAAAATTTTACCTTCATTAAACCTAAATCACATTAAAAAGAAATTAGTTTAAATTTTGGGCTCCCACAATTCACACCATTTCAGAATTCAAACTATTTTACAAGAAAAAACAATTTGCCGAAAATGCAAAGTATATCACTAAATTCATTTTTTCGTGCTCTTTGCAAATACAGAATCTATTTTGGAAAATCTGATATATAGGGTGTTGTTTTTGGGTCGGAATATTTTTTAATATTTTTTTAATCCGGACCTGGATTTATTTAATTGTAAATTTTTCAATCGATTGGATACTTTAATCAAAATGTGCCCATCAAATATCATGAAAATATACAGTGTGATTAGAAAGTTATGAACCATGCAAGAAATGGCAAAATAGATAAAACACCCTGTATCTTGGTTATTAAAGTAGTAAGACCATGTAAATATGGGGTTTTTGAGATCGCCTAGTTGTCCCCTATCTGCAGTTAACGTATGTCACTTTCCCAATGAAACACCCTGTATAAATGTTACGTTGTAGTTTTATTGTTTTGGGTATAATTAGATTGTAGTTTTTGGTCAATTCAGTTTTTTTTTTGGACAACTTGTTTTTGCGGCAATTTATTTTTTTTGTTTTATTATTTTTGGGATAATTTATTGAATTTTTACAAATGTATTATTGTTTTTATTTGTAGTTTTACTGTTTTGGGAATTGTCAATTTAGTTGTTTTTTTGACAAATTAGTTATTTTCTGGATAATTTTAATTGTTTTTTTTTGTAGTTTAATTATTATTTTTAAGATAATTTGATTGTCTTTTTTCTCAATTTATTTATTTTTTGGACAATTGAATTGTTTTCTGAAGAATTTAATTGTTTTTGGAAAATGTAATTGTTTTTTTTTTTAATTTATTTTAGTAATAATTTGATGGTATTTTAGGACGTTTTAATTGCTTTTTTTTTGGAAAATGTAATTGTTTTTTGGACTATTTAATTGTTGTTTTTTACCATTTAGTTACTTTTTTAAAGTTTTCTTATTGTTGGTATAATTTTATTGTTTTTTGGACAATTAAGTTGTTTTTTGGACAATTTATTTGTTCTGTGGATCATATAAATATTTTTTTCATAATTTTATTGATTTTGGGATAATTTAGTTGTGTTTTGTTGTTTTGGGTATAATAAGATTGTAGTTTTTGGTAAAAATTTTTTTGGGAAATTTACTTGTTTTGCAGCAATTTAATTTTTTTTTGTTTTATTATTTTTGGGTTAATTTGATTGCCTTTTTTAAAATTCATTATTATTTTTGTTTGTAGTTTTATTATTTTGAGAATAATTTCATTATCAATATAATTGTTTTTTGGACAAGTTAATTGTTTTCTGGACAATTTTAATTGTTTTTTTTTTTAGTTTTATTATTGTTGTTGAGATAAATAGTTTGTCTATTTTGTCAATTTCGTTGTTTTTTGGACAATTGAATTATTTTCTGAAGAATGTAATTGTTTTTACCTCTCGCCCTTCAGATAAGAGAGGTATAGGAATCATGCTAAAAATTGGGTAGTGAGTTTTCAATTGATAAACACGTTTTGGGGTCCCTAGAATACGATTTTAATATTTTCGCGATGATGTCTGTGTGTGTGTGTGTTAGTGTGTGTGTGTGTTAGTGTGTGTGTGTGTGTTAGTGTGTTAGTGTGTGTGTGTGTGTGTGTTTGGATGGATGTTGTAGTAACGATAACTCAAAAACTACTGAATAAAAAAATTTGAAATTTTGCATACAGGATTCTGATACCCTAGATTAGATCTGATTAGATTTTGGTGCCAATCGCACAACCGGAAGTGGTAGTTGCTATAGGTAATGACTCCATTATTATACAAAACGGCAATAAAGTTTTACACATATATTTTGTATACCATATAGTTTATTTTCATCTCATTAAAATTTTCGAAACTTTTGCCATTGTTGCCAGATTTACAAAAAAATAATTTTTTTTCATACTTTTTTGTGTCAACCTGTAAATTTTTGATTCAAAAATGGCGAGAGGTCATGTGCTGGCCACATCAGATTTTTTTATTATTGGGATAATTTGATTGCCTTTTTTGGACTATTTAATTATTTTAGTTTTGGGATAATTTAATTCTTTTTTGTCATTTGATTTTTATTTCGCCCAAAGGCCTCTTAAATATACGAAATATATAACTTTGGGAAAACGCGAGCTTAATAAAAAAAAATACAAGCATTAGCCTATAGGAGCATAATATTTCTCTACATAAAAATTCATTGTATTATTTTATTAAAAATAAATTACTTGGTTTGTCTAATTAAATAATTAGTTATTGTTTCACATAAAAAAAATTATTACTTGTTAATTTGAATAACAATTCGTTTTTCCTTACTTTGTTTCATTTATACTTCTAATTAATGGTTTGTTTGTTTTAGAGCACAACATCGGTCAAACGCTAATTGCATCTAGAATATCCACGGAAACGCCACAGTTTTCAGAACCGATTCAGAATGTAACGGTGGCCCTCGGAAGAGAAGCCATCCTCAGTTGTACCGTAGCCGATTTAGGACATTATAAGGTAAATTTTATATAATACATTAATATATTTTATCATTTCTAGTAGATAATGTTATTGTTGGTAATACAAAAATTTATAAATTATTTAATTAAAAATAAATGAGAAAGGACAATGGGCATTTTTATAGGGGTTTTTGACCCACCCTCAACATCAATGAGTTATATGTCATTAGAAAGGTATTTTTATGTAGAATGTTAAGTTCGATTCAAAAACATAACTTTGGCACAGCAGTTTTGAGTTATAGTGATTTGAATTGACATGCTTTTTATGCAATGATATTACTTGTTTTATTTACATGGTATTAACACATGGCTTCGCGCCAATACTAAGCTACAGCCTTTTTATTATTCTATGCCAAGTTAGTACCCAAGGTCAACCTTCCTTTCCCCTTCCAAACCACGTTGCCCCACCGAATCTAATCTAAACTAAAAATTTTAAACCCATCAAATGAAACAATTAGTTCACTTCTGATTATGTTTATTAGAATAAAGTATTACTTAATTATACTCAGTTGTTCTTTAATCTTCTTCATAACTATAACATTATTTATATAATTTGCAGGAGCATTAAATAAATGTTGCATACCAAACCGTAGCTATAGTTCTTCCATTCTCAGTTTGAGGACACGTGCTACTATAAAAGTCACAAATGATTGTGGGCGGCATGCCGACAACGGGCGTGCATATAAAATTTGTATAGGGAGAAAAATGACGTAATAAAATAAAATCATTCCTTATACAAAAAAATCTGATGTGGCCAGCACATGACCTCTCGCCATTTTTGAATCAAAAATTTATAGGTTGACACAAAAAAGTATGAAAAAAAATTATTTTTTTGTAAATCTGGCAACAATGGCAAAAGTTTCGAAAATTTTAATGAGATGAAAATAAACTATAGGGTATACAAAATATATGTGTAAAACTTTATTGCCGTTTTGTATAATCATGGCGTCATCACCCATAGAAACTGTCACTTCCGGTTGTGCGATTGGCACCAAAATCTAATCAGATCTAATCTAGGGTATCAGAATCCTGTTTGCAAAATTTCAAATTTTTTTATTCAGCAGTTTTTGAGTTATCGTTACTACAACATCCATCCAAACACACACACACTAACACACACACACACACACACACACACACACACACACACACACACCTATACGGACTTTTGTACTAATACGAGGACCGGGCCCGATTTCCGGTTCTACATCTGCGTTACGAGGACCACCATTTCTAAAGTTATTAGAAGCTTAATTAATATTAGAATCTTTTCCATTGCAATCAAGTAAGCGTCAGTTAATCTAATTTTAATATACACTCCATATTTCGTAAGATATTAAGATATATGTACATCAAACATACACACAATAGTTTATGTAACATGTCCTATGAGGTCTCCACACAAGCCCATACGTATTAGGACTTGAAGATTTCTTGTTATGAGGACCTAATTAACTTGTATCTCCTATATAACGATTTTATACTGACAGCCAATTTGAATAAATATTTAATCTTTTCTTATTTTAATTAATTATGGCAAAAATATGACTCTTATTCTATGGTCTATATTTTTAACGTTTTTATTAAATAATGGATGGCTAATTTCACAGTGACATTTTTAACTTTCAATAGTAATTATGCGCCAACTCCGTTTCTCGGCGTTTCGAGGTCTTTAGTGGAACACAATTTTCTACCAAGGCTCATATATAGCATTTTTTTCACTACTAGCATTTTATGTTTTAAAAATATTCAAATTTGTTCAAAGTTGTGATTTGAGTAACTGACTTAAATGCGTCCACAGCGTGATTATGTAGGTATACAGAGTGTCCAGAAATGCTTTTCAAAGAAAACTGCAAAATCTAGAGCAAATTTTATGTCGATTTGACTTAAATCACCTTATCGAAAAATGCAGGGAACTGGAGCTCTTTAAAGATCGGTTTAATTTAAATAACTTCAAAACGCGCTTTTTGACGCGGAGAGCATAAATTTGTTTTTTAAACTCCGACTAACGAATTTTAATTAATCTGGTTTAAATTTTGTACCAGGTTCTTTAAATAATATTAGATCTAGCTTGCTGATTATTTATGTACGTGTTTGGTACCTTAAAGTATTATATTCTTACATGGTCCTCATAGGGACCGTGTGCGTAGATACTATTTTTTGTGTGTATTTTTCCCAAAAGTATTATATTATTGCACGGTCCGTATATGAACGGTATACTCAGACAGTTTATTCTTTAGTGTGTATTTGTTCCCATAAGAATTATAATAACAGGCAGGTGCGACATTTTTGTTTTTAACTGAAATCGAGAGATTTTGTTATTTAAAAACGATCGAAAAAAATTTGAGCCCAAAATATTAAAATTTACGTCCGCTGTAAGCAGTTTAAAATCTACGATCGGCGAGAGGCTGGAAAACGGTACCTGTGCGCGACCGTGTGACGTCATTAGCCATGGCCCCTGGTTCGCTGCTGCGCTGTATTCACACACATTTTACAGGGTTACCGTTTTTAGTATATTTCCTACTTAATTAGTAGATTTTTAAGAAAAATGAGGGTGTATGGTAGAATTTTAGTAGAATTGATACTAAGTACGTTCGACATTTTTGTTAAACTGAAATCAATATTTTTTTTTATTAAATTGAGCACAAAATGTTAATATTTACGTCAGCTGTAAAATTCAGTAGATTTTTCAGATTTGAATTTAAAACTATATTTTATCGCTATCTATCTATGGTTTATTTAAGACGAGTGTATCATTGCAGAAAAAATATTTTGTATCATCCAAACGTCACACGTGATTCGCTTAAATAAGTTGTTTGAACAAACGTAAGTATGGGCTCTAGTAGAAGCGTGGAATAGTGCTTTTTACTGGTGCAATAGGTCCGGGATCGAATCCCGCACACAGGAAATCTTTTTTTTTTTTTGCTTTTTATCGTTATATTTTGCTTTTCAACCTGATTAAATATTTTTCAATAAACCGTATTCTACCAACATTTCAATAATAAACTACCAAAATCACGACTGTCTCATCGCAGTAAAAATATTTTGTACATACTTTTTACCTACCCGGGGATATGTATTTTTTTATTAAAAGAAGTCTTGACAACCTAAACTAGCTTGTGTATTAAGAAAACATTAAAAAAAATATTTAATAACGTTGAAAAGTAAAATATAATGATAAAAAGCAAAAAAAGGTATTATTTTTATTAAAAGAAGTCTATCTAAACTAGCCTGTGTATTACTTATTATTTAAGCGAATCACGTGTCATATTTGGATGATACAAAATATTGTTACTGCAATGAGACACTCGTCTTATATATACCATAGATAGATAGCGATAAAATATAGTTTTAAACTAAAATCTAAAAAATGTACTAAATTTTACAGAGGACTTAAATATTAATATTTTGCGCTCATTTTTTTTTATCGTTTTTTAATAAAAAATATATCGATTTCAGTTAAAAAAACCTGCCTATTATCAAATCTACTAAAATTCTATTAAACACCCTCCTTTTTCTTAAAAATCTACTAAAAACAGTAGATGTGTTTGTATCGTGAATACAGCGCAGCAGCGGGCAAGGGGCGAAGCGTTAATGGCTACTAACGTCACACGGTCTAGTCTCGTGCGGTACGTTTTCCAGCCTCTCGCCGATCCTTAATTTTAAAATGCTTACAGCGGACGTAAATATTAATATTTTGCGCTCAATTTTTTTTGATCGTTTTTAAATAATAAAACCTCTCGATTTCAGTTAAAATAAAAAAAATAAGAAAAATGTAGAATCTGCCTATTCAAGGTGCTTATAGCCACAACATAATAAGAAAGTTTTATCTAGAAAAGATAGATTTATTAATATACCATAGAAATGTACATTGTTTATAGGAGAAATTAGTAAAGAAAGTATAAATAATAAAATTAACTAGAAATAAAAAATCTTTAAATAAAAACGAATAGTAATTAAATATAACAAATCAATTAACTTACATAATATATGTAACAAAATGTCAATGAACTTATCCAGTAGGAACGAATTTATTGGTTTTATATTAATGAATGAATAGCTTAAAGATCATAGTTGCTTATGTTGATTTTCAATGTTCTAATAATATTCATTAATTAATAAAAATTAATAAAAAAAAATTCATATATTTTGAAATTGGCGCTGCTTCCTGACCAATAATTAACGTTTTACTTTCTACAGCATTGCCAAGATTCTAGCTTTGTTCGTTTGTAGACAAATTTAACATACTTCTTTCCTTCTTTTAATCATAACAAATGAGAACGAGAGTTGCCAATTTAATCGATATGACAACATAGCCAAATATAATCTGTTTCAATTGGGCCACGTCACAAGCCACTATAGCCCCAATTTTCAAATTTTAAGAATTAATTACAGCCGCAGACTCGGTCTCAGAAGTGCTGGACCCGGTGCAATGTGTTATGGTAGGCCAAAATTATAAAATAAAAATATAAAAAAATCACTGGATTAGTCCATTACAAAATAAATAAATAATTTTAATTGTGAATTTATGCTTTGAATTTTTTTACTGCTTTTATTTCATTTATTCTTTTCGATATATTTATTAGGGTGGAGCCCTTTTCGGCACAACGGTCAGTTTTAACCGAATTTAATCTTTTGTTCTTCTAAAGATGTAGCCTTTCTGGACACGAGAGCGGTATTAAGGGTTCTAGAAAAATGAAGTAGGATTATTTAAATTTTAAATAATATTTTTGTAATCTCTTGAATTGTGGGTTAATTCCTAGATACAGTTTAAATAAAATTATTCACGGTTAGGCTAATGGTTTTCATTGAAGTCCGACACAATCAGCATATATACTTAGATATATTAGCAAATTTTGAAATACAACGAACAAATTTGTTAATATCAGCGTATCCGACAAAGATAGAAAAAAAATTATAAGATGAAAAATGCGTTTTTCAATGGAACTTATACGACTGCACAGATAAAAATAATAAAATATCGAATATCACAATTGGCATAAATACAAAGGTACGGAACCCTAAAAATAAGGGAATGTTAATGAAAAAATTATATTTAGTAATATATTGGTATTTGTTGGTAAAATATACATAATAATAAACATTATCACCAAATTTCAAGTTCATAGGTCAATGGAAAGTTAAAAATACTTCGGAACAAAATTTTGTAAAAAATGCTGACTTTGGCGGCTTCTCATGCCTACGTTTTTCAAACTTTTTGAAACATCTACTGAATGAGCTCTAAACAACGATACCTCACTTGATGGGGTAGGCCAAATTTTGCGCCCCACTTTGGCTGTATGGGAGCCTCCCTTGAAAACATTTAAAAAAACTTAATATAATTTCTATGGCTTTGAGTCAACAAGACGCATATACTGTGAAAATTTGAAGACTCTAGCTCCAACGGTTTAGCTGCTAGACCGGTGTGACAAACGGACGGACGGACACGCGAGTGAGAGCACTAGGATTCCGTTTCGACGCTTTGGGGTACGGAACCCTAAAAAGGACTAGTTACTTTATAGTTGATAACCACTGTGCCCAAAAGGACCACCTCAGTTTAAAACTTTGAAGCCCAAAGACCGGTAGGATTACGGAAACCCCTTGACAAAATTGACCACTGGGACCAAATGAACAACACCAATTTATCAATCAGGGTGTGTTTCGCTTAAGTACCGACACAGAATAGGTACATGTTGGGAACCCCAAAATATGATGTTTTAACGCAACTTACCTCTATACCAAGTTGTACCCTTAAGGAGTTACGGAGACCAAAAGTAGGGAGATAAATTTCGAAAAAAAAATTAATATCTCTGCAACCGTTTAACTTAAAAAATCTATATTTCGTATATTATTTAAGCGCATTTATTTGGGTACTGGAAATTTAAAAAGTCTCTAACGGTATGACTAAAATGAGGTGGTGTTCCATTATGCATGAACCAATGTTCCATTACCAATAATAGCAGCCCAAAATGAGAGAATGGAGATCATTTTCGACAAAATTCTTTAAAGAAATTTGTTAAAATGTGTTTGCTTAATTTTTGTTATTATGTTTTCTGATTTAAATCGATTTTATCAAAAATTATTTGCTGGTTGTTAAATTTAATTGACAAATGCATGGTCAACTAAAGTTATTTTTGTATTAACATTTTTCGAAAAATATTTAGTATTTCTAAAAATAAAAGAGTAAAAAAAGTTTTAAAATGAAACAAAAATTTTAAAAATCGGCCGATGGACAAAAAAGCTCTTAATGGTGATAAGGGTGGGTTACCCCCAAACAACTCCTTAAAATGATTTAATTAATTATTATTCACCCCCAATTTAAGACTTATGAAGCGCCTAAATCCTAAATAATGTACCATATATAGATTTTCTAAGTTAAACGGTTCCAGAGATATTAAGCGACCACTTACAAATCTACAATGATCAGCTGGACACTCTTTAATGCAGGAAAGAGATTATAACTATATAAAAATACAAAAATGTTTATTCCTTTTGAAAAGGTAGAAAAAGACAAATGGATATATATGCGTTCACACATTTATCGGAGATAAAAGCTTTTACTGGGACCGCAGAATTTGCATCTCAGAAAAAGAAAAGCAATATAGGCCTATAATAGACAAAAATTTCTTTAGTTAGTCAATACTACCTTCATAAATCATAACAGTTCCAAATTCTTAGTCATCTTTCAGTATAGCCCCAACTTATTTTTTTTCAAAGTTTTTTTTTGTTGTTCTAGATTTTTCTAGTTATTTATAACATCGTTCCAAATTTCCATGCCTTAAAAAATTATTTCAAGCTCAAAATTAATTAAAACCTTTTAGAGCTAGCCCCTAATTTTTTTTTTTTTGAAATTTTACTTTCCCGACCCACCTCTCTGAGAAAGGAAAGTATTGTGAACGAGTTGAAAAAAATTGTCGAGATAAAGATGTAAATATCCGTTTTAAAGTGACCTGAGATGATTAAGTTAAGACCATTTCCAGATGGAAGTCTGTCTGTCTGTTTGTATGTCTATCTGTGTGTATTCTTCCATGATCACACGTTTAATCTGATTGAGCTGATATTTGGTATATGGGTTAGGGTTACCTGTCTGAAGAATCCATTAGTTTTTGTATGACATCTGTCAAGTGTAAATGTCACTATCAAAAAATAACAGATGCAATATGTCAGGGAATTTGACTTGCAGTAGATCATTTGAAAGCCCTTGAAAAACTCTATTCAGGACAGTCAAAATTATTTCAATAAGTACCACCTGTCAAAAATAAAAAAATGTCAAATTTTGAAACTTTAACAATTAATATCTGAAAAAGTATTCGTGGATGCTCGTCGGGAAAGTTTTGGGGCGACACAACTATTTTTTTTATCATATGAATTTATCAAATTGTCAAAAATTTTAAGGTAAGACTGCTATACAAAATTTCAAATAAAGGAAAAGAAAACTTTTTATTGACTAATATAAATACATATTACTGGTTTTATTAAAATCTTTTCGCAGACACTTTTTATTTTGTACTTTGCTTACTTTTTTAGAGCTTTAAATGGTTTTTTTTAACACGAAAATTTGAAATAATGTTAAGAGCAATTTCTTCGCGCTCCAACACCGTCAAAACGTTTAAATTTCATGCATTTAGTTTTAGTGATAGAGAACACAATACTGAATAAATTTCACCACTTTTTGTTTTGTAACAAAGAAAAAGGATTAATATACAATTTCGTCGAATTTTTTTTGAAAAAACCGACCATTCAGCCTGGAAAAAAATGTAAGCTTGGTGAAATTATTAAAAATAATAAAACTTTTCCTTACAATTACTGTATTAAAAATGTATTATTAAAATATTAAAAACGTATTATTAAAAAAAAAGAATTCGAGCAATCTGCAGATTCATCTTTCCTTAATATAATACAAGAAACAAATTAAATATTCAATTCGATATTAGCTTCTAATCACTAAAATACTAGATATCGTTCTGTTCCTAAAATAATTATAAATAAGACAAATATTGTCCCTACTGCTTAAAATGTCATTCTTTCGTTGGCCGAGGTTCGTAGAGTATCGGTTTCGATCGGTTTGTCGGGGACGGTATTTAAAGAACAAGGTCGGACTCCAAGAGTTAAATGAAATAGCAAATTTTAATTCAAACCAAATGAAGACATTTTTAGAATTAGTTGTAGTTTTTGAAATGTATACAGTGTGTCCCAAAAATAAAATTCTTGTAAGCTGTATACGGTATGTCTCAAGCTGGGTTTTTTAGGAATACTTTTTCTAAATAGTTGGTATATAATATTTGTCTTTAAAATATTTTTCCTTTTCAGAAAATCTCTTAGTTTATACCAGTAAATGTCCCAAAAAAAACTTCTTGTAAGATATATACAGTATGTCCCAAAAATGAAAATTCTTGTAAGTTGTATAGAGTATGCCACAAAAATGCAAATTCTTATAACAGCATGTCCCAAAAATAAAAATTCTTGTAAGATGTATATAGTATGTCCTAAAAATGAAAATTATTGTAAGTTGTATACAGTATACCACAAAAATGAAAATTCTTATAACAGCATCTCCCAAAAATTACAATTTGTGTAAGATGTATACAGTATGTCCCAAAAATGAAAATCCTGGTAGGTTGTATACAGTATGCCACAAAAATGAAAATTCTTATAACAGCGTGTCCCAGAAATAAAAATTCTTGTAGGATATATACAGTATGTCCCAAAAATGAAAATATAAGTTTTATAAAGTATAGTATAAAAATGAAAATTCTTATATACAGCAGGTCCTAAAAATAAAAAGTCTTGTAAGATCTACACAGTGTGTCTGAAGTTGAGTTTTTTGGGGAATACATTTTCTAAATAGTAGGTATATTTTATTTATCGTTAAAGATTTTTCCCTTTCAAAAATCTTTTAATGTTTTTACCTACACTACGTCCCAAAAAAAGTATTGTCAAATGTATACAGTATGTCTCAAAAATGAAAATTCTTGCAAGTTGTATACAGTATGCCACAAAAAATTGAAAATTGTTCGATTTTTATTCGTCATTTATATTCTTCTTTCTTCTCTTAAGAAAATATCGTTTACTCCTTAGCCCCATACTTTCCAATAAAAAGAAAAATTTTAAAAAATCCACAAATAACACCGCAAAACTAACGGCACTAAAAATAATCTCAACAATACTGGGCTTGAAAATTTCTTGAGTCCGTATTTTAAAAGTCAACACAAAACGCCGTGGTTGAAGGGCTGTTAAATAAAATGTTTTCGTGGGTTCCATGACAGTTGCCCACTAGAATAATCCGCACATGATAATTCCCTACAGACAATTTCCCACAAGTAGAAAGGCCCACACGAAATTTGCCCACATAGAAATTTGCACACATGAATAATTCCTCACAATAAATTTGCGCACAATGATATTTGCTCACAATGATATTTGCTCACAGAGAAAATTTATTGGTCATTATTCAACAGTTATTGAGTTTATACAAAAGCAATTATAGAAATATTTTTTTTACAAAGTTTAATTAAATTTCTACTAAACGTTTCTTATATTTCTATTTTTTTTTTCAATATGAGCACAAATTTTATATACTTATATGTATGCGTTCGGACACTTTAATTTGTTTAAAAATTACAAAGATATTTGAATGAGTACAATAAAATATTAAATATATTTTAATAATTACATTGTGAAAATTCATTAGCAAGTTTTGAGAATTCTATTTATGAAATTGTATTATTTTAATACTTTGGTTGCCTAATTATTAAGTTATGCTTAATCGATATACACCGATCAACACAAATTTCATCAGAAGATTATAATTATCAATTAACTATTTTTTATTTAAACTCAATAACTATTGAATAATTACCAATAAATTTTCACTGTGAGCAAATATCATTGTGAGCAAATATCATTGTGAGCAAATCTATTGTGAGGAATTATCTGTGTAAGCAAATTTCTATGTGGGCAAATTTCGTGTGGGTATTTCTACTTGTGGGTAATTTTCTGTGGAGAATTATCATGTGGGGATTATTCTAGTGGGGAAATGTCCGGTCACCGTTTTCGTGAATCGCCTCGGTTGTTTAAAAATTTGTGGTGGGGGCCTCACAGGAGAAATTTCCCCTTTATCTGAGATACAGTGCACGAAGCAATTTCTCTTAAGAACAACTAAAACAATCTAGTACACCAAAAAAAATTTCGAAAAAAAATAATGGCGAGCTAGCTTTAAACGGTTTTAATTGATTATGAGCTTGAAATATTTTTTTTGAAACACAAAAATTTGAAACAATGTTAAGAACAACTGAAACAATCTGATATAACAAAAAAATTTACGAAACAAAATAATGGAGGGCTAGCTCTAAATGGCTGTAATTGATTTTGAACTTGAAATATTTTTTTAAGACATGAAATTTTGGAACAATGTTAAGAACAACTAGAACAATCTAGTACAACAAAAAATATTTCGAAAAAAAAATAATGGCATTACTTAGTTTAAGAAATAATTTTCTGTAACACTTTGTTATAAACCTACAACAATTTTAACAACATTCAAAATGCCAAAATTCGAAAAATGGGGCTAATTTCGTACACACCAATATTGATCGTTGAAGACACTGAGATCAACAGTATGTGAAGTCAAAATCTAAGCAAAAATTAAACACATTGTGAATACATGGTCTTTACAACCAATGCAATATCATTGTCAAATACACACAAAGTGTATAGATGACGGCGCCCCCTTCAGGTATGTTATAAGAACCTCATCCACCTGACACATTACTTATGGGGACCAAATATTTTATTAATGTTATAGGTACCATTTGAGACCAAAAATGACGTAGATTACAAAAATCAGGTTAATTTCTTATGAAGACCGGCTTGATGTCCCAATAAGAAAAACGGTCCTCACAACCATAAGCGTTTTTCGGAAATTGTCCCCGTAAGGTCTCAAAAGTCCACACACACACACACACACACACACACACACACACACACACAGACATCATCGCGAAAATATTAAAATCGTATTCTAGGGACCCTAAAACGTGTTTGTTCATTGAAAACTCACTACCCAATTTTTAGCATGATTCCTATACCTCTCTTATCTAAAATGCGAGAGGTAAAAATTGTGCAGTTTCTTATAAGACAAATAATAATTTAGGTAAATACATAAAAAATAATAAAACAAACTCAAATAATTCAAAAGTCAGGTGTTTATATAAACTAAATTGTGCAGATTGTCCTAAAACATTCATCGGGAGAATGTATGGAAATTTCAAAACTCGTATTTCACAATAAAACAATAAAACAGATTCTAGTTATTCCAATCATTTAATAGGAGAAAATCACTCGTTTGATCCAAACTCTGAAATTTTACATACAGAAAGAAAGGGGCTGAAATTAAATTATTTAGAAGCATTAGAATTCAACAAACGAAAAAAACTTCAACAATTATCAAAAAACGCCTTTCTGATTATACAAACCTTAATAAACTAGTATTAATACACACTACCCCTATAATACCCGAATTGAGGGCTACACTGTTCGTAGAAAAGTTATGGTCAATTTTACCAAGAAGTGGTTTTACGATAGCAACAAACCCTTAGAAACTACTGTTTAAAAGATTTATAACCCATTGTATTTATTCTCAAAGACCGGCTGTTGCCAAGTTACCAAAATTTTCATGCATAAGGCGAATTTTTATATTTAACGTGAATGTTATCATTGGTGGAACTAATTAATTATAATATAACACTAATACACTTATATCTATACAGGGTGTAAGTATATTCGACCGACAACGCTCTACTCCAGAGAGCTCTCGTTAATTGATGGATTTTGATATAGGAACATTAACCCCTAAAGGGCTTAGTTATCGAGATACAGGGTGTTAAAAATTTGAAATTGAAATTCAAAATTTGCTATAAATCAAAAACGCCTTGAAATATTTTTTTCAAATTTGGTGACTAATATGCTCTATAAGAAAGTAATATTTTGATATGAACTAACTTTTGAAAAATTTAACCAGTGGCGCGCTATCAGGGTTAGTTGCAACTTATATCCCCCTATTTTTTACGCCACTGGAACAAATATATTTTTTTTATTTTATTTAAATTCTATGTTCATTTTTAGTTAAAAAAGTAATAACCTTTTACGGAGATAAAATGAACGGTGTTGTAGAAATTAACATCTAAACAAAAGTCTGCAGTTACTTGGATAATTTGTAACTATTAAATTTTCTAAACTCTAATCTAGCAGGCTTGTGTCAAATTGGTAACAGTTCGTGTATTTGACATTGACATTTCACAATACAGTCTTAAACTAGTTTGTAAAATAATTTTGTTGGTACAATATGAATTTTTCATTTGAAGAATTGACCGATATGTTAATGATATACGGGGAAGCTCGAAAAAATGGTAGAATGGCAGCTCGTTTATACCAACTAAGATTCCGCAATCGTCGAATTCCACATCATTCTACATTTGGAAGTATTGAAAGAAGACTGAAAGAAACCAGAAACTTGTTGATTAAAAGGAATAATGCTGGAAGGCCACGAACAACAAGGACTGTGCGCCTGGAAGAAGCAATATTAAATAATATTAATGAAAGGCCATCTTTAAGTACTCGAACTCTAGGCCGTGCATTAAGAGTGAACAATTATACTGTATGGAAAGTTTTAAAGGACAAATGTTGCATCCTCACAAATTCACCAAGGTTCAGGCATTAGAACCTAGAGATTTTCCGGTACGTATGGAAATTTCAAACTGGTATGTGCAAAAGTGTCGTGAAAATCGAAATTTCTCAAAATATGTATTGTACACCGACGAGGCCAAATTTACCAGGAAGAGAATTTTTAATTCCAGAAACAGTCACGTTTGGGATGAAGAAAATCCGCACTCTATTCGTGAACGTGGATTTCAGCATAAATTTTCAGTCAATGTGTGGGTGGGTACGGTTGGAGATTGTTTAATTGGACCTTACCTTTTACCAAATAAATTAAGTGGAGCTATTTATACGCGGTTTCTGGAAGAAGTGTTAGATGAACTATTAGAAAATGTGCCGTTAAATATTAGACAACACATGTGGTTTCAGCACGATCGGGAATCTGTTCATTTTGCTGCAAGTGCTAGAAATTTTTTAAATAGACGTTTTAGAGAAAAATGGATTGGTAGGGGTGGACCCCAATGTTGGCCTCCAAGGTCACCCGACTTAAACCCTATCGATTTTTTTATCTGGAGCTACATGAAGTCCTTAGTGTACGAAACCATTGTCGAAACTGAACAAGACATATAGCGAGAATTCAAGCTGCGTCATAACTAATTCAGTCCAATCAGGAGTTATTCTCAAATACACGTTTTTCAATGAGAAAACGGTGTAGAATGTGCGTCCAAGTAAACGGCCGACAGTTTGAACAACTATTGTAATTTTGTTATTGTTATAATACATTTGTTTGAATTTAATTTTGGTAGCTTTTGCGTTATTGTGATTTGTATTACATTGCAGGTCTGGTCTGAGAAATTAAGCCCATAAATAGCATGTAACCGAATTAATAGTACGGATTAAAGCAAATACTTACTTCTTTAGCAAAACGCTCACAGGCAAATAATATTACACCATAAAGTAATTGCAGATTTTTGTTTAGATGTTAATTTCTACAACACCGTTCATTTTAGCTCCGTAAAAGGTTATTACTTTTTTAACTAAAAATGAACATAGAATTTAAAAAAAAATAAAAAAAATATATTTGTTCCAGTAGCGTAAAAAATAGGGGGATATAAGTTTCAACTAACCCGGATAGCGCGCCACTGGTTAAATTTTTCAAAAGTTAGTTCATGTCAAAATATTACTTTCTTATAGAGCATATTGGTCACCAAATTTGAAAAAAATATTTCAAGGCGTTTTTGATTTATAACAAATTTTGAATTTCAATTTCAAATTTTTAACACCCTGTATCTCGGTAACTAAGCCCTTTAGGGGTTAATGTTCCTATATCAAAATCCATCAATTAACGAGAGCTATATTTACAAAAAAACTACACTATCTGTCTAACAGCGTCACTAACTAAAATTTTGCTGGAATAACGAGAACATTTTTATAGTAAGGCTAAGAAAGAATTTTAGAAAATAAATGTCACAACCTCGATTGATTTCAGCCTCCTCAAACTGAGAACGGAAAAACTATACATTGAAATGATTTTATTTTAATAACACCTCTTGTATGTTTTTATTTTCTACTTAAAAAGTTGATTTCAATATAGTGTAATACTTGGGATGTAAATTACATATTTACAGGGTGTTAAGAATCACCAATGTTTAAACCTTGGTGTTTTCTGTATCAACAAAACTATTACGGATTTGGCAAAACAGCTTACATGAACCGATTCTAACTTTTAACCGGTTATTTTCTGCGTTATAAAAAAAGTAAAAGATGTGATCAAAAATTCATCTTTCTTTATTTAGTCACCTTGTATAAGATTTTATATACGATCATTAAATATTGCTAAAAAGTCTAGATAGTTACATGTAATCCGTTTAGTTAACTATTCAATCATTCTGACGTAAAAATGACATAAAATTCAAAGACCCTGTAACTCTTTAACTACCTATTTACTTTAGACCCCAAGTGTTTAGTTTACTGAAATCAGCTTTTCAAGGAGAATTTAAAGTTATAAAAATATGTTTGTGTAATTTCAAAAAACATTCTCTATCAAGTTTTATAAACTAGTTATGAAACCGTAAGACTTTCAAAAAACTTTTTTATATTTTTAATAGTAACTGAGATAAAGAATGGGTTGACATAACAAGGTACCTACTACAGTATCATTAATTATATTTTGACCACCTGTGAAGGATTTTTTTCCGTAGATTTCGAATCTGAGCTCATATTTTTGATAATCATTATACAGGGTGAGTTATTCTTACAAGAACTTAAGATGGAAGAAAAAGAATATTCCGGTCCTAATATTGGTTTCGTTCAAAGGGCTACTTATTAAGGCCATTTAGTTTAATTCATGTACCAAATATAAATCAAATCGGGTTATCCATGTATTTAATATGGCGGATTGAATTTTTTGTCTAAATTCACAAATCACACTGTATATCAGTAACGAAGCGGTTTTAGACATTTGTATTGGCAGTCCCTATAACCACCTAAATTTTGTCGGTTTCATCTCTGGACACCCTGTATAAGGAGGACGGTTTTAGCCTGAAGACGAGGTGATCTAGACCTTCGATCTTGATATTAACCTAAGCAATAACCTTTGGCCGTTGACCTTTAACCTTAGACTCTAACATTAATCTTGATCTTTGTCATACGACCTGCGACCTTTGATTTTGACATTGACATTGTACTTTGATCTCGACCTTTGACCTTGACCTTGACATTGGCCTTTGGCTTTACCTTGATTTGATCTTGGCCTTCAGCTATACCTTGACTTTTGATTCTCCTATTGTTCTTAATAAATAATATTTATAATGTCGGGCAATTATTATTAGTAGTTTTAGTAACTAGAATTTAATTTATGTTCGATAATTACTTCTGCTTTAATTATATAATTACTGGTAAAAAATTAGTGAAAACAAAAATAAAAAATATCGCAGGTTGTAGGTCGTATGTAGAAGATCGTAGGTCACAGGTCAAGGTCATCTCATCCTCTCCAGAACCGGTCTTCTTATACTACTAAGAAAATTAAAAATTAGTGAAAAAAAGAGGAGTGGAAAAAATGGGCAAAAACAGTTTAAAGCATAAAGAAAAAAATAAAATAGTAGAGGAAAATGAGTGGGGGAAAAGGTAGGAAAAAAAAATTGAAACAATGAAAACTGCAAAAAGTAGTGGAAAAAAGAGAGAAAAAAAGTGCGAAAGAAAGTTTGAAATCTGAGAAAAAATAGTAGGAGAAAAATAGTGCAGAAAGTGGAAAAGTGCGAAAAGTGAGAAAAAGTGGGAAAAAAATATTTGTTGGAACACAAAAAAAACTGTAATAAGTACATAGAGGATAAATAAGGAGAAGGCAAAATAAGTGATAAATTATAGTTTAAAATCAGTGAAAAAGTAGAGGAAAAGTAGGGCAAAAATAGATGAAAAGTGGGAAAAACAATTGAAAAAAAAAATTTTAAATAAAGAAAATAGTAGAAATTAAGAAAAAAAAGTGCAAAAATGGTTTAAAACATAAAGAAAACAATAAAAAATAGGAAAAAGAAGAGTGGGGAAAAAAGTGGAAAAAATTAGAAAAAAAATAATTAGAAAAAAGAATTTGATACTTAAAAAAGAAACTGTGTAAAAATGGAGTGGGAAAAAAAAATTTAAAAAAATTGAAACAAAGAAAACAGCAAGAAGTAGGGGAAAAAAAGAGGAGAGGAAAAATTGACACAAATAAACCAGTAAAAAAGTAGGAAAAAATAAGTGGGGGAAAAGTGCCACATCAAACCTTTGGTAACTTATGAGGCAGTTGTTTTTACCCCCAGCTCTTGGTCTAATTATATTTCCGATTCCCCACATTTTCCCGATACTATTTTTTTACTATTTTTCTGTTCCTCGTTTTAGTTCTTTATTCCAACTTTTAAGAATTGAAAAAAAAATGAAACAAAGAAAACAGTAAAAAAGTAGGGTAATGAGTGTGGGGGAAAAATTGGGAAGAAAAAATCCTTTCAGCAGGGCCTACAGGATAAAGGTAGATTTCTGTTCCATCCGCAGGTACTATTCTTAATTTTTGAATATTACTAAGTCAAAGCGAGCGGTTTTCAAACATACCCCAATTTTAAAAACTGATATACATCCACCCCACCCCCACCCCTAAAAATTGTCAAGTCGACTATGTGAGTGATATCAAAAAACAAGTCAACGGTGATTGACAGCGAGAACTATCCAATCATACCCAACATGACGCTCTTCCAAAAGACTTAAATATTTCAACCCCCCCCCCCCACCCCGGTGATAGTTCTTAGCCAAATTGTAATTAAAAGTATATTAGAAATTTTGTGTTTTTTTGTAAATTTTTTTTTTTTTGACATTTAACAATATTTTCTCAAATTAAACTTATATTATTCTAAATATTTGTGTATGATGTAATTTAAGTAATTTGGCTTTAAAATCAATTTTTACCACACAAAATTTTATATTATTATTTATTTTTTGTACATTTTTTCTGATTGAAAATATTGATGATTTTTAATATGAAAATTGACAACTAGGTCACTGTGACAAACTTTATACTATTTTCCAGCTTATCAACAGTAATCGAACGTAAAAAAATGATTGATGAATTCTTGAACCGGTTGTTATAATCCCGCACATAACTTGTCTGAGCGTAACTAATATCAAAGGATCATCATCAGTGTCGCACTGCAAGAAAGTAAAATTCTGATACTAACCGGAAAAAATCAGAAAAAAACGAAAACAAAAATTGGAAAAATTGAAAACAATAAGAAAATTAATAGAATTTTTTTTTTACAAAATACCGGAAGAATAAGAAAAATTTAAGAAACCGGGAAAATCGGAAAATTTAGACAAAAGAAAAAATCGTAAACAATTGGCAACAATGAAAACAATTAGAACGAATCAATAAAATTCGGAAAAAAACTGGAAAAAACCGGAGAAATGAGAAAAACCAGAAAAAAATGGTAATAATCGAAAACAATAGAAAAAAGAATAAATAAAAAATCGGAAGAGTAAGAAAAATTAAAGGAACCGGAAAAAAACGAAAAATCCGGACAAAAAGGAAAAGAATCAAGAAACGTCTAAAAAAAATCGAAAAAATAGGTAAAAATCATAAATAATTGGAAATTGCGAAAACAATCGAAAAATATCAATAAAATTCGGAAAAAAATGGAAAAGCCGAAAATAAGAAAATTAATAGTTTTTTTTTACAAAATACCGGAAGAATAAGAAAAATTGAATAAACAGAGAAAATAGGAAAATCTAGAAAAAAGAAAAAATCGTAAAAAATTGGTAACAATGAAAAAAATTACAACGAATCAATAAAATTCGGAAAAAAAATGAAAAAACCGGAAAATCAGAAAAACTAGATTAAAATGAGAAAAATCTAAAACACCAAAAAAATAAAAATCAATAGAAAAAAAAATAATGAAAAATCGGAAGAGTAAGAAAAATTGAAGGAACCGGAAAAAAACGAAAAATCCAGACAAAAAGAAAAAGAATCTAGAAACGTCTAAAAAACACGAAAAAATAGGTAAAAATCATAAAAAATGGAAATAGCGAAAACAATCGAAAAAACCAATAAAAGTCGAAAAAACAAATGGAAAAACAGAAAACTAATAGAAATTTTTTTTACAAAATAACGGAAGAATAAGAAAAAATGAAGAAACCGAGAAAATCGGAAAATCTAGAAAAAAGAAATAATCGTCAAAATTGGAAAATACGAAAACAATTAGAAAGATTCAATAAAATTCGGAAAAAAACTAAAAAAAAAACCGAAAAAAAAACAGTAAAACCAGAAAAAAATATAAGAAAAATAGAAAACAAAGAAAATCAAAATTAATAGAAAAAAAATTAATTAAAAATCGGAAGAATAAGAAAAATTGAAGGAACCGGAAATTAAAACCAAAAATCCGGACAAAAAGCAAAACAATCCAGAAACATTTGAAAACGAAGGTAAAAATCATAAAACATTGAAAACAGCGAAAACAAAAAGAAAATCAATAAAATTCGGAAAAAAATGGAAAAAAAACCGGAAAAAAATCAGAAAATGAATAGAATTTTTTTTTACAAAATACCGGAAGAATAAGAAAAAGTGAGGAAGTCGGAAAAATCAGAAAATCTAGAAAAAATAAAAAATCCTAAAAATTGGAAACAACGAAAACAATTAGAACGACTCAATAAAATTCGGAAAAAAAACCGAAAAAAATCCGAAGAAAGTCAGAAAAACCAAAAAAAAAATGAGAAAAAACACAAAAAATCAAGACCCATAGAAAAAAAATAAGTAAGAAACGGAAGAATAAGAAAAAATCGAAAACAACAAAAAAAAATCAAAATAAAAAAACTGAATTAAAAATAGGAAAATTGAAGGAACCGGAAGAAAACGAAAAATCCGGACAAAATGGAAAAGAATCAAGAAACGTCTAAAAAAAATCGAAAAAATGGTAAAAATAAAAAAATCGAAATAGCGAAAACAATCTAAAAAATCAATAAAACTCAGAAAAAATGGAAAAAACCGGAAAAAACCAGAAAAATTGAAAATAAATTCGAAAAATCGAAAACAGCAAAAAAAAATTAGAAAAAAGGTTAACAAAAAAAACAGAAGAAAAAGAAAAATTCAAGGAACCGAAAATTTTTTGAAAATCCGGAACTAATACGAAAAAAAATTAAAAATATTTAAAAAAAAATACGAAAAAATCTTAATGAATTGGAAAACACGAAATAAAAAATGGAAAATTAGAAACAATATAAAAAAATCAATGGAAAAAACATTATCAAAAAACCGGATACATAAGAAAAATTGAAAGTAACGCACCCGAAAAATCGGAAAAAATTGAAAAGTCCGAGAAAAAAATCTAAAAACATTTAATAAAACCAAAACCAAATAGGTAAAATCTTAAAAAATTGGATACAGTGAAATCAGCAAAATCAATAAAATTCAAGAAAACTAAAAAAAAAAACGGAAAAATAAGAAAAATCAAAAACTAAAATAAAAAAGACAAAAAAAAATTACAAAAATCCAGGGAATAAGAAAAAAGAAGGAACCTGAAAAAATCGGAAAATCCGGTAATATAACGAAAAAATCTAATAACTTTAAAAAACAAACGGAAACATCTTAAAAAACTGTAACAAAAAAAATGGAAAAATTAAAAAAAATGGAAAAATGAAAAAAAAATCAACAGAAAGAAAAATTATCAAAAATTAGAAAAACTAATGGAACTGGAAAAATCGGAAAAAATTGGAAAATCTGGAAATAAAACGAAAGAATCTAAAAACATCTGAAAAACAAAGAGAAACTGGGAAAAAATCTTAAAATATTGGAAGAAGCAAAAACAATCAGAATAAAGCAATAAAAATCGAAAAAAATTCCGGAAAATTGCAAACAAAACGAAAAAATCGTAATTAAATTAAAAAAATCGAAAACAATTGGAACAATTGGACAAAATTCGAAAAAAAAATCTACAGACTACTGAAAAAATCGAATTTTTTTTTTAATCCAAAGATGTCAGAAATAATTAACAAAAAACCGAAAAAAAATCCGAAAAATCGAGAATACCCGAAAAAATCAGAGAAATTAAAAAAAAAAAAAAAAAAAAAAAAAAAAAAAAAAAAAAAAAAAAAAAAAAAAAAAAAAAAAAACGAAAAGCACATAAAAAAACATTTAAAAAAATGGAATCGAAAATAATTGGAACAACTGGACAAAATTCGAAAAAAAAGAGAAAATCTACAAACAACTCAAAAAAATAGATTTTTTTTTAAATCAATAGAAGTCAGAAATAATTAACAAAAAACCGAAAAAAATCAGAAAAATTAAAAATTCCCGACAAAATTAGAGAAAATTAAAAAAAAATCAGAAAAAAAAACGAAAAGCACATAAAAAAACAAAAAAATAGGAAAAAAAATCGTAAAAAAAAGTACAAAACCTTAAAAAAACTAGAAAGAATTGAAAACAATCAGAACAAATCAATAAATTTCGGAAAAAACAGGAAAATCCTTGGAAAAAATAGGAACCACAGAAAAAATTAGGCAAAAAAAAATTGGGAAAATCACAAATAATTGCAGCATACCGACATAATTCGGCTAAAAAAAAATCCGAAATAATTCATCAGAAGTCCGAAATAATCAACAACAAACCGGAAGAATCTGAAAAATTGGAAAAAAGGTCAAAATTAGAAAAATCAAATAAAAATTTTAAAAACCGAAAAAAATTGAAAAATCAGAAAAAAAATGGGAAAATAGAAAACAATTGGAACGAGTCGAAACACCTTAAAAACAGAAAAATAGGAAAAGTCGTAAAAAATTGGAAAAAGTGAAAACAATCAAAACAAATCAATAAAAGTGGGAAAAATAATGAAAAAAATTGAAAGTAAATTCGAAAAATCGAAAACAGCAAAAAAAAAATCAATAGAAAAAATCTGATGTGGCCAACACATGACCTCTCGCCATTTTTGAATCAAAAATTTACAGGTTAGCACAAAAAAGTATGAAAAAAAATTACTTTTTTGTAAATCTGGCAACAATGGCAAAATTTTTGAAAAATTTAATGATACGAAAATAAACTATAGAGTATACAAAATAAATGTGTAAAACTTTATTGCCGTTTTGTATAGTAATAGCGTCATCACCCATAGCAACTGCCACTTCCGGTTGTCCGATTGGCACCAAAATCTAATCAGATCTAATCTAGGGTATCAGAATCCTGTATGCAAAATTTCAAATTTTTTAATTCAGTGGTTTTTGAGTTATCGTTACTACAACATCCATCCAAACACACACACACACTAACACACTAACACACACACACACACTAACACACACACACACAGACATCACCGAAGCGAAAATATTAAAATCGTATTCTAGGGACCCTAAAACGTGTTTATTCATTGAAAACTCACTACCCAATTTTTAGCATGATTCCTATACCTCTCTTATCTGAAGGGCGAGAGGTAAAAATTAACAAAAATCCGGAAAAAAAAGCAAAAATCCGGAAATAAATCGAAAAAAATCTAAAAACATTTAATAAAAACAAAAACAAATTAGAAAATTGGAAACGGTAAAATTAGCAAAATCAATTAAATTCGAAAAAAACTGAAAAAAAACCGAAAAATTGAAAAAATCAAAAACTAAAAAAAAAAAAGGAAAAAAATAACAAAAAACCAGGAGTATAAAAAAAAAGAAGGAACCGAAAAAAATCGGAAAATCTGGAAATAAAACGAAAAGATCTAATGACATTAAAATATAAATGGAAACATCTTAAAAAACTAAAAATCAAAAAAAAAATCAGTAGA
This sequence comes from Neocrepidodera transversa, assembly GCA_963243735.1. Taxonomy (NCBI): domain Eukaryota; kingdom Metazoa; phylum Arthropoda; class Insecta; order Coleoptera; family Chrysomelidae; genus Neocrepidodera; species Neocrepidodera transversa. The sequence goes on along the minus strand of OY725344.1, from coordinate 25,130,779 downwards.
AATAAAAATTAACAAAAATTCGGAAAAACAATAAAAATTGATGAAACTGGAAAAAATTGGAAAATCTGGAAATAAAATGAAAGAATCTAAAAACATCTGAAAAACAAAAAGAAACTTTGAAAAAATCGTAAAGAATTAGACGAAGCAAAACCAATCAGAATAAATTATTAAAATTCGAAAAAACACCCGACAATTGGAAAAAGAAAAAAGCGGAAGAAACCGAAAATAAATTGTATAATCGAAAACAATTGGAGCAACTGGACAAAGTTCGAAAAAAAAAAATCTACAATCAACTGAAAAAATCGAAAAATTTTTTAATCAACAGAAGTCACAAATAATTAACAAAAAACCGAAAAAATCAGAAAAATTGAAAATTCCCGAAAAAATTAGAGAAAATAAAAAAAATCAGAAAAAAAACGAAAAACAGAAAAAAATAGGAAAAAATGGTACAAAACTAAAAGAGTTGGAAAAAAATGAAAACAATCAGAACAAATCAATAACTTTCGGAAAAAAACTGGAAAATCATTGGAAAAATAGGAAAAACAAAAAAAATTAGGACAAAAAAATTGGGAAAATCAAAAACAATTGGAGCATATCGACATAACTCGGCAAAAAAAATCTGAAAAAATCAGAAATAATTCATTAGAAGAAATAAACAGGAAAAATCTGAAAAATTGGAAAAACGGAAAAAATTAGAAAAATTAAATAAAAATTGGAAAAAACTGGAAAAAATAGAAAAATTAGAAAAAAAATTGGAAAATCTAAATCAATTGTAACGAGTCGAAACACCTAAAAAACAAAAAAATGGGAAAAGTCGTAAAAAAATAGGAAAAAGTGACACTTATCAGAACAAATCAATAAAATTGGGAAAAAACTAGAAAAAATCGGAAAACATTTAAAAAAAAAATGGAATCGAAGACAATTGAAACAAGTCGACATAATAAAAAAAAAACGAAAAAATCTAAATGTATCTGAAAAAATCCAAAACAAGAAGAGAAAATCGAAAAAAAAAACTACTAAAATTAGGTTAGATCTTACAAGAGACTAGTTCTTTTTTATCTATCAAACTAAAAATTACTATTATTATTATTATTATTAAATATTAGGTAAATAAAGAAAACCCATCTATATTTTTCAATCAAAGTTGATAAAAATCCCTGCTCATAAAATTCCCATCAACCCCCGCGGCATTCCTAAAATTCGAGATTTATTGTTATTAGCAACTGTTGTTACAAGCATTTTGCGATGTTGCCAAATAACTACTTTTATTAGTGATAACTATTTTTAGTTTAATTAAATAAACTAACGTTATATTTTACTTTCCCGACCCACCTCCTAGAAGGGACAGTATTGTGAACGAGCTAAAAAAAAAATTTCAAGATAAAAACAGATATATCCATTTTCGGGTCCCCTGAGATGATTAAAACCATTTCCAGATGGAAGTCTGTCTGTCTGTCTGTGTGTATGTGTGTATTCTTCCACGATAGAGGCCACACGATTAATCCGATTGAGCTGAAATTTGGTATAATGGTTTGGGTCACCCGTTCGAAGAACCCATTAGTTTTTGTACGATATCTGTCAAACGGAAGTATCAATATCAAAAAATGACAGATGGGATTTGTCAGGGAATTAGACATGCAATATGTCATTTGAAAGCCTTTGTAAAACTCTATACAGAAGAGTCAAAATTATTTCTCCAACTGTCACCTGTCAAAAATAAAAAGTGTCAAAATTTGAAACTTTTTTCGATTTATTTCAAAAAAATTTTTAATTTTTTTTTTAATTTTTTTAGATGGTTACAATTTTTTTCGGTTTTTTGGTTGTTTTTTACGATTTTTTATCATTTTTTACGATTATTTTCGATATAATTTTGCATTTTTCCCAGATTTTTTGCGCATTTGCATTTGCAATTTTTTGGGATTTTTTGTTATTTTCTGCGGTTTTTGTTTATAATTTTTTGGGATTTTGTTTAGATTGTTTACGGGTTTTTTTCCGGTTTTTTTAGATGTAATTATAATTATTTGCAACTTTCATCAAAAAAATTTTCCGGATTTTTGCGATTTTTTGCAATTTTTTACAATTTTTTTGCAGCATTATGCGAAATTAATGCATTCTTTGCGTTTTTTACCAACTTTTTTTTCATTCTTTGCGATTTTAGCGTTTTATTTACTTTTTGATGTTTTTTTGTCAGTTTTGTATAGTATTTTTGATTTTCTCATTTTTTCGTATTTTAAAATTTGTTTTTCATTTTTCAAAAATATTTTTTTATTTTTTCAACTATTACCAATGTTTTCTATTTCTTTCGATTTTATCCGATTTTTCAATTTTTTTTTCCTGGTTTGTTCTGATTTTTTCTAATTTATTTCTCATTGTATTTTTTTTCTATTTCTATTGTTTTATGATTTTTTCCTCCGACTTATTTTAATTCTTTCGAATTTATTATTTTTTTTTATTTTTTAGACGGTTACAATTGTTTTCGGTTTTTTTGGTTGTTTTTTGTTATTTTTCGTCATTTTTTGACGTTTTTTTTCGCATATTTGCATTTGTAATTTTTTTTCCTTTTTTTAATATTTTTTTCCATTTTAGCGTTTTTTTTATCTTTTTTCGATTTGTTTTTGGGATTTTGTTTCGATTTTTTTGCAATTTTTTTGACGTTTTTTGCGTTTTAATTTTCCCAACCCACCTCCGAAAAGAGAAAGTATTGTGAACGAGCTAAAAAAAATTTCGGAGGTAAGGATGAAAATATTTATTTTGAAGTCATCTCAGATGATTAAAACCATTTCTAGATGGAAGTCCGTCTGTCTGCCTGTCTGTCTGTATGTATTTTTCCACGTAAAGGCCACACGTTTAATCCTATTGAGCTGAAATTTGGTATATGGGTTTGGGTTACCCGTCGGAAGAACTCATTAGTTTTTGTACGACATCTGTCAAACGCAAATGTCACTATCAAAAAATGACAGATGCAATATGTCATGGAATTTGACTTGCAATATGTCATTGGAAATCACTTGAAAATCTTTATTCAGAACAGTCAAAATTATTTCTTCAACTATCACCTGTCAAAAATAAAAAATGTCAAAAGTTGAAACTTTAACATTAAATATCTGAAAAAGTATTCGTGGATACCCGTCGGGAAAGTTTTGGGGCGATACAACCGATTTTTTAAATTAGCTTTATAGAGTCGGATTTTTAAAAAAAAAACACTCTGTATAATTTATTTTAAGGTTTTACTTCATGCTATTCATTAATAGACACTTATTCATCTCAATTTGGTATTATAGATTGTCTTTTGTGACAACCCAGTGAAAGGATCTTGCAACTGCGACTTTGTTTTAATGAAATGGATCGCATAAAGGAACAATAAAGCTGTATCATTATAGAAAGTGGAAACAGATGTTTCAGCTTGCAGTGATAAATTGACTGCTAAAAGTTTTTTACGCGGCATTATTGATTATATGTGAATCTAGGGTGACAATGATGTGAAGATGCTGCGATATTGGTCGACTCGGGATCGTAAATCAAAAGCAAAACGATCAGATTTAATATATTTTTATTTAATAAAATTAAAGTCTTGTTTTTTCTTAACTAACACAAAATTATTGTAATTATATTTAACAACAAAACTAGCTTAATAAATTATGTTTAATTTAGATCAAGTTCCACATGACCCATCTCAACTTCAATTGCATACCTCCAGTTTAACATATAATTTTACTCTTTTAATTACAGGTATTTTTTCAAAATGATATTTTGTATAAGATAGTGGAAAGAAGTATCACTCGCTTTATGGTATACATATAAATCTACCTGAACAGATCTTTCATATTTAATAAGCAGCTTTTGCCCGCGACTTCGTCCGCGTTGATGTTGGAATTAATAAAAGTTTCCTTCTTATATCTCTTTCCTTCCCCTACTTTTTAAACTCTTTAATGAATATTGTATTGAATATTGAATATCTCGAAAATTATAACTGGAAATAGACGCTTGAAAATTGATACGTAGGTTCTCATAAAGAAATTTATTTTTAAAAATGAAGGGGATAGGTCCAAGAAAACTACACAAAAAATATGCGCTTAAAATTATAATTAAATTACAAATAATGAAAAAATGGGTTGTGTTGCCAGAAAACTTTCCCGACGAGTATCCACAAATACTTTTTTACATTTTTAATGTTAAAGTTTCAGAATTTGACATTTTTTTATTTTTGACAGGTGACAGTTGAAGAAGTAATTTTGACTGTTATGAATAGATTTTTTCAAGGGCTTTCAAATGACATATTCTGTGACATATTGTGTCAGTACATTTTTTGATAGTGACACTTCCGATTGACAGATGTAGTACAAAAACTAATGGGTTCTTTCGACGGATAACCCAAACCCATATACCAAATTTCAGCTCAATCGAATTTAATCTGTGACCTATATCGTGGAAAAGAAAACACAGACGGACAGACAGACAGTCAGACAGTTAGACAGTCAGACAGTCAGACAGTTAGACAGTCAGACAGTCAGACAGTCAGATAGTCAGACAGTCAGACAGTCAGACAGTCAGACAGTCAGACAGTCAGACAGTCAGACAGTCAGACAGTCAGACAGTCAGACAGTCAGACAGTCAGACAGTCAGACAGTCAGACAGTCAGACAGTCAGACAGTCAGACAGTCAGACAGTCAGACAGTCAGACAGTCAGACAGTCAGACAGTCAGACAGTCAGACAGTCAGACAGTCAGACAGTCAGACAGTCAGACAGTCAGACAGTCAGACAGTCAGACAGTCAGACAGTCAGACAGTCAGACAGTCAGACAGTCAGACAGTCAGACAGTCAGACAGTCAGACAGTCAGACAGTCAGACAGTCAGACAGTCAGACAGTCAGACAGTCAGATAGTCAGACAGTCAGACAGTTAGACAGTCAGACAGTCAGACAGTCAGACAGTCAGACAGTCATACAGCCAGACAGTCAAACAGTGAGACAGTGAGAGAGTCAGACAGTGAGGTAGTCAGATGGTGAGGCAGTCAGACAGTCAGACAGTGAGTCAGACAGTGAGGCAGTCAGAGAGTCAGACAATGAGGAAGTCAGACAGTCAGACAGTGAGGAAGTCAGAGAGTCAGGCAGTGAGGCAGTCAGAGAGTCAGACAGTGAGGCAGTCAGAGAGTCAGACAGTGAGGCAGTCAGATAGTCAGAAAGGCAGACAGTCAGATAGTCAGATAGTCAGACAGTCAGACAGTCAGGCAGTCAGAAAGTCAGACAGTCAGAAAGTCAGACAGTCAGACAGTCAGACAGTCAAACAGTCAGACAGTCAGACAGTCAGAAAGTCAGACAGTCACACAGTCACACAGTCAGACAGTCAGATAGTCAGACATTCAGACAGACAAACAGACAGACAGATAGACAGACATTTGGAAATGGTCCTAATAATCTCAGGTGACCTCAAAATGGATATTTCCCTCTTTACCTCGAATTTTTTTTTGCTCGTTCATAATACTTTCCCTTCTCGGAGGTGGGTCGGGAAAGTAAAAAAAGTTAAAAATGCTGAAAAAAATACAAACATACAAAGAAATGCACAATAATACATGAAAAGCAAAAAATGAGCTAAAAATGTTAAAAGTTCTAAAAAAACTGAAAAGTTAAAAAAAAGTGAAAAAGGAAATTGTAATGAATGTTAAAAAATGCCAAAAAAAATCTGAAAAAAAGTAAAATAATGCTAAAAAATGCTAAAAATGAAAAAAAAATGCAAAAAAATGCCAAAAAATCTAAAAAAGTCCAAAAAAGTAAAAAACAATGTTAAAAAATGCCAAAAGTGCCAAAAAAAAAGGAAAAAAACACTGAAAAAAGCAAAAAATGAAAAACGCGCAAAAAAAATACAAAAGTATGCAAAGAAATGCACAAAAATACATGGAAAGCAAAATGAGCTGATTTTTTAAGAATTTTTAAGGAGTTTTTAAGAATTTATTAAGGATTATTTAAGATTTTAGATTTTTTTTGAAGATTTTGTAAGGATTTTTTAGGGATTTTTAAGGTTTTTTAAGGTTTTTTAAGGTTTTTCAGCCTTTTTTTAAGGATTTTTTTTAGTATTCTTAAGGATTTTTTTAAGATATTAATTAGGGACTGTTTAAGGATTTTTTGAAGATTTTTAAGCGATTTTTAATCGATTGCAAATCGATATTTAATCGATTTTTAATCAATTTTTAGTCGATTTTTTACTGATTTTCATTAAAGGATTTTTAAGGTTTAGTATGGCAAGTCCATTTGAATATTTTTTTATGTTTTAGAATAAAAATTCATTAAGGAATTTTTAAAGATTTTTTGCGAATTTTTCAAGTATGATTCAATGATAGTTCAACGAATTTTTAATGTTCTTCAATGCTTTTTTAGGTGTCTCATTATTTAATAATGGTTTAAGAATTTTTGAAAAATTTTACAAGAATTTTGTCAAGATTTTTCCCAAGATTATTTCAGGACTTTCCAAGTATTTTTAATAGAAATGTAAAAGGATTTTTTAAGATTTTTGTTATGATTTTTTAGTACTTCTTAAATAATGTGGCAGAGTAGTTTTAAGATTTTTTCGAGCATTTTTCATTCTTGAGTTTTTCTAGAAAATTATATGGATTTTGCAAAGTTTTTAAAACGATTTTTCTACAAATTTTATTGTTTTAACAGATTGTTTCAAGATTTAACCAGGTTTCCTTCAATGACTTTTAATGATTTTTTATGGTTTTTTTTGATTTTTTAACAATTTTTTAAGTATTTTTTAAGGATTTCTGAAGGACTTTTTAAGAATTTTGTTAAGGATTTTTTAAGGTTTTCTTAAGAACTGATAAAAGAATTTTTTAAGAATTTTCCTTCGCCGACCCACCTCAGAGAATGGAAAGTATTGTGAATGAGCTAAAAGAAATTTTAGAAAAAAGATGGAAATATTCATTTTGAAGTCACCTGAGATGATTAAGACCATTTCCAGATGGAAGTCTGTCTGTGGGTATTCTTCCACTATAGAGGCCACACGTTTAATGCGATATGGTCCAGTGCAATGTTGTAGAGTATTAAATTCCCTACAACTTTTGTATCAAACTTTTTCCACACGGCCTCTAGGAAACTACAGAGAATTCTGGTAAAACATTGAAATGATAATTATAGGGAATTTGATGGTCTACGACTTTACACTAAAACATTTTGCACGTAAAATTTTAAACAAGTGAAAAAATCTTAGATGTGTATTTGTTTTCGCTCTACAGCGACGAAACTATGGGAGATTCGAAAAAAGCTATAGACAAAAATTGAAAGGAGTTTTATGCACTCCATAAAAAAGGCAGAATAGCCTACATGTTTTGATACGGACCACCCGGTATACAAGATGTCCTATCTACGATTCTTAATCCAGGGTTGGGTTCACTTTATAAAACAATATAAAAATTATTAGATATTATATAAATATAATTTTAAATTTGATCTAAATTAATTTCTCTCCATTTCTTAATTGTTTACTTCTTCTTAGATAATCTTCTTAATAATCTCCTCTTCTCATTTTGCATATAGCTTACCCTTTTCTTAAATCTAACTTTCTCACTTCTTAAGCAGCTTATCTATCTTGTCTTGTGATATCTTCTAAATATTTTATTTCATTTCACCCTGTCTTAATATTTTATATGTCTTGGTCTATTTTATTTGTATATATTTTTTATATATTTGAAAAGAAATTTTCACCTTCCTCGATAACTTCTTTATTTCTTCTTCTAAATCAAAACATTCCATATCTTCATATCTATCCAACAAATTACCATTTTTTATAAACAATTCTCAAAGACATTTAAATATATCAAAATTTATTTTAAAAATTTTACAATATCTCCATTTTTTTTTATTTCCACTTGATTTAATTTTTTATTTCAAATTGCCAAATAGTAATTGAGCCAGGATTGATCATCCTAGATGACATTTGACATGATCTAATCCTTTTATGTTAAATTTATTCCTCTCATACAATTATCTGGGTTGCGTTTTCTCAGAAATTATTTAAATATGCAAATTTCTTCCTTGTATCATTTATAATAATAAAATATCTTTAAAATAGTGCATCCTGTATATGCGTTAAAAAGTCATTTCGTAAAATGTCTTATGGGTGTTATAGTCCGACTCTGACTTTACTGCACAAAAATTTTAAAATTCCGTTAAACTGAACAAACTTTGCGCATAACTTTTCATAAACAACTAATCAAATTTCAATTTTCTCTCCCGGTTTAATAAATTTTTAAGAAAACTGACATAACAGCTTTGCACTCTTTCAGCAAGCAAAAATTGATGCAGTGATAAATTATCCGAACAAGAAGCATTTTTCTAGATTATGTATTACTAGAATGTACAATGTTTATTTTAAGTATTACAAATATTTAACTATTTTTCTAAATAAATTAGTTTTTGCAATATCCATCATTTTTAAAATATTTGGTCCTTTTAAAAATCGTTTTTCTATTAAAGTATTAACATAGCTAGAGTTTTATTTTTTACAATCACATTTTAAAAAAAAATCCATCAATTTGTTCTTCCTTTTCATTTAAATGAAAATTGGAATAAGGATAGGGAAAGTCGATTATTTACATACGATTGATATGTAGAAACCTGTAAGTGTAAACAAAAATTAGGCTACGTCTCTGCTAGTGACTCAATTAGTATTGATTATTATTTTAAATAAATTAAAACTATTGTTTATTTTAGCTCATTTTTTACATATATTAATTCTTATGTGGTCATTTTCCTAAAATATTCTAAGTAGTCCTTATATTATTATTATTGAATTAAAAATTCCTAAAATATTTCATTTTTATCTAAAAGTGTAAACATATGATAATAAATTTCCGTAAGCTCTAAAACCGGCGATGTAAATTATAGTTTTAAAGCCGATGAAATATTAAATGATCAAAGTCGTATTACAAAGAATTTACGGTCACATTTAGCCAACTAGGCTATTTTCTTTAAAACTGCTAGAAAGTGCGAACATAAAAGTTGGAGAAAGAATCAACCGTTTATTATAAAATGAAAAATTTCTGTAAAATGTGCCAAGTAGTTTCCACATATTAAAATCTGCGGGTTAAATCAAAATCTAATATTATAAGATTTTCAGCTATATGATCGTTTTATCAACGTAGTAAAAAAAATCGGTTGTGTCGCCCAAAAACTTTCCGACGAGTATGCAGAGACGAATACTTTTTCAGATATTTTTGACAGGTGGCAGTTGGAGAAGTAATTTTGACTGTTCTGAATAAAGATTTTCAAAAGCTTTCAAGTGACATATTACAAGGCAAATTGCGTGTTATATTGCTTCTATCATTTTTTGACAGTTACTTTTCCGTATGACAGATCCGGACAAAAATTAACTGTTTCTTCCAACGATTAACGGAAAACCCATTTTATCAAAATTTAATCAAATCCATGAAGTACTTTTTCAGATATTTAATGTTAAAGTTTAAAATTTTGACATTTTTTATTTTCTGACAGGTGACAGTTGAGAACTAATTTTTACTGAATAGAGTTTTTCAAGGGCTTACAAATGACATATTGCAATTCAAATTCCATGACTTATAAGCAATAGTTTTTCACACCACACGTCTGTTTAACAGATGTCGACCAGAAACTAATGGGTACTTCGGACGGATAACCAAAATCCACATACCCTCAGATCAGTGGGATAAAACTTATGGTCTCTATCGGGATGAATATAGACAGACAGACTGGCACGCAATAGCGGGAGGTTAACTCGCCGTCTATGGATTTTTCTCCCTAATTTCTGTACGACCAAGCAGCACCGGCATAACTATTTTTATATTTTCACACACGAAATTTTCGCTCACTAAATTTTTGTGAATCGACGCAATTAATGAATTAGTGAATTAACTTCGTGCAATTATTAGTTAGCCGCCTAACGACTAATTTTTTTTCGTGTCTATCTGTCAGGCACCCGCGTCGCGACGTTAGGGTAACGCCCCGTGATTTTGTATCAAAAGTACAATGGTGACGTACCGATTCGCTGATTGGCGGTACCACTTTTCTATTGGTTTTCGCGTTGTGTTACACAACATAGACGGATGTTCCTTTTATTTTTATTGGCTTAGTTCTGCCCGTAAATGTGGCTCTATAGCCCGGGACGCTGTTCTACTTCTCTACAGTGACCTTTGCACGCTCGGCCAAATTTGTGCTTAGTTGCTAAAAGTGTCTAAACGATAATTCAACCAGATATGTTTTTCAAATTACTACATATTATCACTACCTGTTTGTAACGGCCCTTCGGTCGTTACGGGTCACTTTGGCGCCTTAGTCAAGGTTTCGCGTTTCCTCGGGCTCCACCTTCCGTTTTAAGTGTGAAGGCCACTTGCACCGGGCAGCGTCAGTGAAGATTTAATACTTAAGGGGTCGTTATGGCCTCGACCAAAATCTTGACAGCCGTAAGGCAGACTTTACTTGCCACCTGGGATGAGTGCCGGAGTATCTGCCGCTAGGATGTTAGTTTATGTGAATAGAAGAATAAATAAAATTACCAAACGAAAATAAACCTTTTATTCTTCACCACAGTTAACAAATAATTTTACCAAAGCCGGTAAGAGGAAAGGGTGTGCAACGGGTTCAAAAAGCTGAAGCCGGTCTTGCGGAATACGAAACGATTTAGCAACGGTGAACGATGAAATGCATAACGGATATGACGGGTATTAATAGCGAGGGTGCGGTATGATGAAAGCGAGAAATGAAAGTATGCGGCGAGACGTCGTGGTTAAGCGGTGAATGAGATAAATCGAAATCTAGGTTTGACGAAGTTCAATTTCACTTACAGGTTAAGTCGTTACCCTTGTCGGTTCCCACCCTGATTCTCTGAATTATGTCGCCGGAGTAAGTACGGTGTGATTTCCTCGACTATCAGTACTTTCCGGGGTCCCCTATACCTATATATAACAGTAATACAGTAACGACATGCACCCTAAGATTTGCTCGACTATGGGTACTCCGTCCTAGTATAACCAGTTATATACCATCGAGCGATACAGTGTGATTTTCTCGACTAGCAGTATTGTTGTCTGCATGGGCCTAAGGTGAACCTAACTGTACCTTCTAAATAATTAAAACAAAAATATTGTTACGGTGAAATAGTGTCGCCGGAGTAGATACAGTGTGATTTTACTCGACTATCAGTACATACCGGGGTTCCCTTTACCTATATATAACAGTTACACCCTGTGATTTGCTCGACTATATAAACAGTTATATACCATCGAACGATACAGTGTGATTTTCTCGACTAACAGTACCGTTGTATGCGAGGGCCTAAGGCGAACCTAACTGGTCTTCTCGAGTAGTCGTCGAATACGGCAAAATTGAACTCTGAAAAATAAATACACAAGACAATTCTATTAATAGACTCGATACGTCTCACCGGTATTTCCTCGGAGCACTTCGGATATCGTCGGAGATCTCGAGCAGGCTGTTGGTGTCGGTTCTCTGGCGTGGTGATCTTCTCGGTGGTGCTGGCACAACTGAATTTATTTGAAGCTTATGCCCGTATTTACAGTCGGTGCTCAAGTCCGTAACGATGCTTAAGGTCGAGTCTGCGTATGCTTGAGCCATGGCAGACTCGACCTCAAGCATCGGCAGCGTCTTGAGTACCGACTATAAATACGGGCATTAAAGTTAGGACCAAACCTGTCTTTTCCCACTCTTTACTTTCGATCGGATTAGGAGGGGGTTTAAGCGTGCGCGGAAGCGATATATTGGACTTGAAAATTTATATCTAATATTATCTACTTTTTCCGGACTTAGAAAAATTCATGAAATTTACATTTAATTATATTTAACAATGTCTCACCCGGTATACGGCAGCTGCTAATCTCAGTCGGCTGGCTCTCACGGTGTCTGTCACAGAACTGACTGACCGCTGATTCAATATCGCTTTCCCCAGCGGTATTGATTTTTAATCGACCGTTGCTACCTACGGTGTAGAGGGGAGGACTCGATGGTTCCGATAGCGGTATAGTTTTAAGGGTGACAGGGGATCGACGCGTCAAAAAGAGTTAAACAAATGTGTAGAGTATATTAAAAGCAGATTTTTGAAAAAAGAATGGAGGTTGTACGATTATTAATAACGGAGATTGCATAATTAATGCTTTTCTGATTTTAAAAATTAGCCGAATTTAGTAACTTTGTTACATGTTTTAAAACAAAGAATTTTTGCACATCCTGCGGATATCCAGGTCATAAATTACCTGAATTTGCATATTTGGTTGTTCCTTCTTTTTATTTTAATTTCTCTGTTTCTTTCGCCTTTATTACAATTTTTTTTATAATTTATTATAATAAATTGATTTGTTAAAGAGAAAAAATTAGGTTACTTCATAAAATTGGAATTTTGACAAATAAATGTGACCTGACCTAGATAATGTCACAATAAATATACTGTAAAAATTTTGTTTCTTAATATCAAATCGTTGTCCTTCTCCCGAGTTTACAGAGTGAAGTTACTGGAGCAGCTGGAACCATATAAATAAGAACTTTTGAAAAATGTTATTTCGACAACGGTTTGATATTAAGAAACAAAATTTTTACAGCATATTTATTGTGACATTATCTAGGACAGGTCATATTTATTTGTCAAAATTCTAATTTTATGAGGTCGACGAATTTTTTTCTCTTTAACAGAAAGTACCTATTCAGGGATAAAAAAAATCGGTTGTGTTGCTCCAAAACTTTGCCGACGAGTATCCACGAAAGCTTCAAATTTTGTTACTTTTTTTTGACAGGTGACAGTTAGGGACATAATTTTGACTGTTCTGAAAAGAGATTTTCAAGGACTTTCAAATGATATATTGAAAGTCGAATTCCGTGCCATATTGCAACTATCATTTTTTCATAGTGACACTTTCGTTTGACAGATGTCGTAGAAATACTAATGAGTTCTTCCGACGGATAATCCAAACCCAATTACCAAATTTCAGCTCAATCGGATTAATAGTTTTTCAGATATTTAATGTTAAAGTTTTAAATTTTGACATTTTTTATTTTTGACAGGTGATAGTTAAAGAAATAATTTTGATTGTTCCAAATAGAGATTTTCAAGGGCTTTCAAATGACATATTGCAAGTCAAATTCCGTGAGATATTGCATCTGTCATTTTTTGATAGTGAAACTTCAGTTGAACAGATGTCGTTCAAAAACTAATGAGTTTTTCTGACGGATAACCCAAACCCATATAGCCTATTTCAGCTCAATCTGATTAATACTTTTTGGATATTTAATGTTAAAATTTCTCATTTTGACAATTTTTTTATTTTTGGCAGGTAACAGTTGGAGAAATAATTTTGACTGTTCTGAAAAGAGGTTTTCTTCAAGGGCTTTCAAATGACAAATTGCATGTCAAATTCCGTGGGATATTGCATCTGTTATTTTTTGATAGTGACACTTGCGTTTGACAGATGTCGTACAAAAACTAATGGGTACTTTCGACGGGTAAACCAAACCCATGTACCAAATTTCAGCTCAATCGGATTAACGGTTTTTCAGATATTTAATGTTAAAGTTTTAAATTTTGACATTTTTTATTTTTGACAGGTGACAGTTTGTAACAAAGTTACTTTTTTCCGTATTATTTAAAATATATAAATTAAATCGCGCACGGCACTGGAGTAAAATTAAATTAAAATTGTGAATAAAAGGCCAGTCGTACCAGTTGAACCGTCGCCAGGCAGATGGAGACACTCTCGTCTCTGCTTCTTAGATGCCGAAGTTCGTATCGAGTAGGGCAATTCAAACAGTTGTCAGCAGCTGCAGAGGCAGCGAGAAGCCAGACTTGCTGTGGCCGTCCCAATTGGAACAGCAGTGCAGTCCGACGACCTTTAGAGACAGGTCAAGTTGAAGCCGACTTCAATTATATCCGGAGTCCAGAACCGTCAGTCCGAATATACCACGCCGACAAGCCAATCATCCGTTACACACCTTTTCTGCGCCGGATTTTATTGGTAATAATAAAAGTTTTATTTATTATTATTCGTTTCTATTTTAACTTCTAAGCAGCTAAATACCCAGGTACTTAAACCTAGTAGGGCAAGTAAAGACCGCCCTTCTGGCCGCTAGTGATTTTGGTCGATACCATAACGACCCATGGAGTATTTATTTGTCTACTGACGCTGCCCGTGCAGTGGCCTTTACACTCTAAACGGAAGGTGGCGCCCGAGGCAATCCGAAACCTGGACCAAGGCGCAAAAGTGACCCGTAACGACCGAAGTGTCGTTGCAAGTTGACTGTTCTGAATAGATATTTTCAAGGGCTTACAAATGACATATTGCAAGTCAAATTCCGTGAGATATTGCATCTGTCATTTTTTAACAGATGTCGTACAAAAACTAATGGGTTCTTCCGACGGGTAACCCAAACCCATATACCAAATTTCAGCTCAATCGGATTAAAAGTGTGGCCTCTATCGTGGAAGAATACACACAGACAGACAGACATACTTTCATCTGAAAATGGTGTTAATCATCTCAGGTGACCTCAAAATGGATATTTCCATCTTTATCTCGAAAATTCTTTTTAGCTCGTTCACAATACTTTGCCTTCTCGGAGGTTGGTAGGGAAAGTAATAGAGGACCATTTTGAGGTTAAAATAAATGATCAGTTCTATAGATAAAATGGACATTTTCAAAGGTAGGAATAAAGGATTTCTTCTACGATAAAAATAAAGGATATTTTTTGAGGTAGAAATAATGGACCTCTTCTGGGTTAAAATAAAGGAATAATAAAGGATCTTTTCTGAATTAGAAATAAAGGACCTTTTTTAAAATAAAAATATAAAATCTTTTTTAAGATAAAAATAAAAGACGTTTTCTATTGTCGGTTTTCTGAGGAAATTAAAGACCATGGTTACAATAAAGGTCCCTCCCCCCAGCTGCAGAAAAATAAAGGATCTCTTCGGAAGTAGAAATAAAGGACCTTTTCCAACGTAAAAATAAAGAAACTTTATAGAGGCAAAATTAAAGGACCTTTGTATGGTAGATGTACATAATTTTTTCTGAGGAAATCAAGGACATTGATTAAAATAAACATCTTCTGCTGCGGAAAGATAAAGGATCTCTTCTAAAGGAAATAAAGGACCTTTGTAACGTAAAAATAGAGAACCTTTTTTGAGGTAAAAATAAAAGATCTTTTCTATAGTAGATATATAGGATTTTGTCTGAGGAAATCAAGGATTGTGGTTAAAATAAAGATCCTCTGCTTTGGAAAAATTAAAGATCTCTTCTGAAGCAGAAAATAAAAGATCTTTTTTAATTTCAAAATAAAGAACGTTTTTTAAGTTAAAAATAAAAGACCTTTTCTGTAGTAGATATACATAATTTTTTCGGAGAAAATCAAGGATTTATTTTTAAATAATGGTCCACTGCTGCGAAAAAATAAAGGATATCTTCTGTAGTAAAAATAAAGGATCTTTCTTAACGTAAAATAGACTTTTTCTAAGCTATAAATGGAGGACCTTTTCTACGATAAAAATAAAAGAGCTCTTTTGAGGTTGTTACCCTCTGCCGTTGATTAACTTTATTCAATTCCAGCTAGCTCTATTTAAATTAATTTACTTTGAAAAGTGGGTAGATTCCCAAATCAAAGTCAATACAACTATTAGATGTATTGAGTCTCAATATAGCCAAAGAAAAAGATACAATTAAAGAAATCCAGATTTATGTTTATTGTTAGGCCAACACTTTTCAATCTCAACAAATAATTTATCAATATAATGTGTATAAAGTGTATAAAAAAAGTAACGTAACTTGTTAATAATTCGTTTTTTAATGTTCATAAAAAAACATTTAAATAAAAATTTACATTGCCTAAAACTTTTATTTAAATCTTTTTTTTTAAGAAAGGCACATCTTCCATCAACAGCCACAAAAAAAAAGAGATAAAGGTCAAAAGAGATAAGTCAAAATTTTATAATTTAAGGACTTTAGTGTTAATGGTAAGTTAGCTAGTAGACTTTGGCCATAAAGCAAGAGAAAAATCAGACTAGTTGACAAACTGATATTTAATTTTAAATGAACAAATCAAGGTTAACCTTAATAAAAGGTACTTAAACAACTTAATTAATAAGCAAATGTGTTTTAGATCCAAATGTTTTGTGAAATATGAAACAAAATCATGTCTTTGAACGGATTTGAAAACATAGTAATTGTTTTTTTTCCATTTTTTTTAATTTTGGAATTAGATAACTTTTTTCATAACTGAACTGGTTCCTGAAACATTTCCTAATTTTTCTTAGAAACAAATCTATTAAGTTATTTATTGACTAATAGCAGCAATAAATCAAGAAAAATATATTTTTGTTTACCAACATTTTTAATAGAATTAATTATATGTCGAACTTTTCTTTCCCCAAATAATTTTCCAACTTTATCAAACTAGGTTAATGGAAGGACTTTAAGCACTTGAATCGAATAAAACATAAACAGAAAAGCACAAGTGAAAATTCTGTTAGAGCGATATCAAATTCATTAAAACTTTATTATACCGTCTGTTTTAATTTACTGCACCTGAATGGATTCTAAAATCTCATTTTTATGACTTAATAAAATATTCCTAGATCATAAAACATAAAAAATTATGTTATTTATTATACTTGAACAAGATGGTCGTATTAAAAGACAAACATTTTTTTCCTAACAAAAAAAGTTGTTTATATCTACCTCAGAAGCGGTCATTTATTTTAACTTTAAAAGTGGTCTTTTATTTTAACCCAGAGGAGATCTTTTATATTTACCTTACTTAAAATCACCCACACTTATATTTCTTAATTTTGCCACTTTTCTAACTTAAAGTTACCCCCACTTTTCTTCCTAAGGATAACGAAAGATAATAAGAACATTTCTCGGGCCAGTGAAAATCGGAGAACAGGAATATATAAGAACGAATCAAGAAATATTAGGAGAACTGAATGGAGAAGATATAATAAAGAAAATTAAAGCTCAAAGAATCAAGTGGTTATAGGACATATATGGAGGACAAGGACCAAATTAGTAACAAAAGCCGTGCTATAATGGTAACCAGGAGGAAAAAGAAAGTGTAGCGAAAGCGACGGACCCAACAGCAAAAGACACAAGAGAAAATGAGAAAAGAGACCACGGAAAAAAGCTCTCTCTAGAATAGCAGAATACAACCAAAGTTCACAAAAGTTAAGAGAAAGTCGATTAGAGAGACGATCGCGATCATGGTAGCAGTACCCATGTTCCAAAAGACATCGATGGCGAAAGTATAGAGAAAGTACAGTTAGGAAATCACTTAGATGATAATATGGGCGAAGAAAAAAGCCACTGGCCGCTCCTGGACAGACAGCGACAGCAGAAAGTCAATGATAATTGAATAATATGAAAGTGAGAAGGAAGAAAACAAATTTCCCCCCAAAAGACGAGGTACCTCTAAAAAGGGATTAAAGATGAGAAAAATAATAAAATCAGTCTTATGCTGCATTTACATTCCATTCGATATCCATTTTGAGTTGAAATTGGCGTGCTTGTCATATGGTGGCAGCATGTTAACATTTACAATGCGAAAAATTCCAAGTCAACTTTGATGTGCACTTTGAATTTTGGCAACGGCTAGCAAAAATTTGAGCGTTTACGAATTTTTAGGTTAGATTGTATTATTTTAAAGATTTTTGATATACGTTTTAAAATGAGTTACTACGACAATTACAGCGATGATAAAATTGAAAGTCAACTTTTAACTCCTGCGTTGAGCGAAGCCATTGAAGAAAATAATTTTAATGAAGAGTTATTTATACAGTTAATCTGCAATTATCCCTGCATTTATAACAGCCAAAGCAAGACGTATAGTAACCGAAATTTAAAAGAAAATGCCTTCGATAGTGTAGCTCGCTCAATGCAAATAACGCAAATAGCTGGTAAGAGCCCTGGAGAGCTATTCCTGGCACCACACGTTTCAACCGACCGCTTGTTCGAAACGTGTGATGTGGAAGCGTATGATAGCAGCGTTGTATATTCTAGAGAGCACACGCTTCGTCAATCGTTCCGTGCGTGTGGCTGCACTTCGCAACATGGCATTAGTACCGTGTTTGAACTATTTTAACCTTAGATTTTAACGCCATGTCCACGTAATATGGTTATGTGTTATGATTTATTGTATAATGTGGCTTATTCGTTTATTTAGCTCAGCTATATAATAGATTTTGGCATTCAATATGAAAGGTGCTGCTATCACAGACTCCAAAAAACTCTAGTCGAGTATCTGAAGAGTACAGCCAAGCATGCTGAAAATGCTTGGCAGGAAGAACACAATCACTAATACCTTCATTGGAATAGTTAAATCAATCTGCATTTGTGATGTTGTCATATAAGGTATTAGGTAGGTAGGTTCAATGTGAGTGGAGCGTTTGCTCGCCCCTCCACTGCGGCCAACAGGGGCCTATTGTGGCTCACCCCTATGGGCTTTAATTCACCATACAATCCACACCTTCTTACGAAGTCTATGGTTGATTTAGGTGAAGCTTCCTTGAAGTCGGTAGGCTCCAGCTGTACGAAACCAAACGTACGAAGCCTATTCATTTCCAGGGCAGGGCAGGGGCATAAAATATGCTCCGCCGTTTCGTCTTCCATACTGCAGAAGCGACAGTCCGATGTTTAACTCAGACCTACCTTCTTCAGACGGTACCGCAGACGACAGTGCCCTGTAAGCAGTCCAATTAGGAAGCGTAGATCACTTCTACTCCATTCTAGGATCTGAGAAAGGGTGCTACCTGAGGGTTTGACTATAAACGCCGTAGAGTGAGCTAACCCAGGAATATCTTTCCAGTGCTGTAGAGTTTTCCTCTCGGCCCATTTCCAGATAGTGTCTTTGGCACTGCTTTTGCCTATGCCGAAAAATGGTTCCGGTCCAATGAACTCGGATTCTGCACCTCTTTTCGCAAGGGTGTCGGCTTTCTCATTGCCCTCCACCCCTTCATGCCCAGGTACCCAGAGTAGTGTTACCCTGTTACTGGTAGCAATGCGATCCAGGGATTCGATGCAGTTCCACACCAGCTTCGAGTCCAGCCGGTTGGAGCTCAGTGCTTTTAAAGCTGCCTGGCTGTCTAATAAAATGTGAATGCTTTTGTTGACAAGATGATGGTTTATCAACTCTCTTGCACACAATTCTATAGCGAAAACCTCCACCTGAAAGATGGTAGCATACTTGCCGAGGCTTACTGTAATGTCAACTCTCGGTTTTCTGCTGTACACTCTGGCTCCAACACCACTTGGGGTCTTTGAACCATCTGTGTACAGTACATAAGACATCCCTGGAAAGAGGATCTAACCCTTTTCCCATTCGTCTCTTCTCGAAAGAAGGACGTTGAAGGACTTCTGTATGTGAGTTCTGGGAGAGAGCACATCCGAAACCATTCCGAGAGTGTGGTGAGTACTCATCTCTCGCAGCAGTCCAGAATGGTCGCATAGCCTCTCCCCCTCAATTTGATTGGCCACCGACATGGCTCTGTAGGAGGTCATTCTGGCCTCCTGCTCCAGTGATGAGGCGGTCAATTAAGGACGTCACCCGACACACGACTTCACGACTTACGACTAGCGTTCCAAGTGACAAAATATTAAACAATAATTTTGACAGATGTGACTTAAATCATTTTCTTTATGAGATTTAGTGAATGTGTATACTTTAGTTCTGTAATATTAATTATTAAAATACGAGGCGAAACACTAATTTATATTTATTTTATTATGAAACGTGATTCGCTTAAATAATAAGTTTGAACTTATTTAAAGAAAGCTGCAGTGGCTGCGTGGCATAGTGCCCGCTGTTGGTGCAGGGGGTCCGGGGATCGAATCCCACATCATCTAATTTTTTTTATTTTTTTTAAACACAAGTTGGATTTTTAAGACTTCTTTTAATAAAATAAATATTTTTTTTTAATTCCACAGGTTAGCTTTGGTCAGTTAAAACTTCTAATAAAATAAATATCAAAACTTCTAATAAAATAAATATAAATCATTGTTTAATATTTTTGTCACTTGGAGCGCTACAGTCGTGAAGTCGTGCTGTGTAGTTGGGTGACGTCCTGGATTGACCGGCTCGTATGCCGTGTGTAACATTCTTAGATTGATAATCAATTTTGTAATCAAATATTGGTTTTTGTTGTAATTTTATTAATTTGTAGCATAATGCTAGTACTTTTTAACATGTTTTCATGTTTGTTAAGATCTCTGGTGGAGGTATCTTACTGAAGTAAGTTTTCACTTGTATTTTTTAGGGTTTCGTACCCCAAATGGTCGAAACGAAACCGTATTGCTCTCACTCGCGTGTCCGTCCGTCCGTCCGTCTGTCACACCGGTCTAGCAGCTAAACCGTTGGACCTAGAGTCTTCAAATTTTCACAGTATATGAGTCTTGTTGACCCAAAGCAATATGGATTATAAAAAATATTTTTAATTGTTTTCAAGGGGGGCTCCCATACAGCTAAAGGGGGGCGCTGAAAAAAAATTTGGCCTACCGCATCAAGTGAGGTATCGTTGAATAGAGCTCATTGAGTAGATTAAAGCCATATTTTTTTTAAATATTGCAAAACTTAGGCATGAGAAGCCGCCAAAATCAGCATTTTTTACAAAATTTTGTTCCGAAGAATTTTTTAACTTTCCATTGACCTATAAACATGAAATTTGGCGATAATGTTTATTGTTACGTATATTTTACCAACAAATACAAATATATTAATAAATATGATTTTTTCATTATGATTCCCTCATTTTTAGAGTTCAGTACTTTTGTATTTATGCGAATTGTGATATTCATATTTTTTTTTCTTCGTCGAACACACATTGGCCAGGTTATTTTTCTTTTCATTTCTTTAAATTTTTTACCAAGTATTTTTGACTTATTAGTACGATTAAAATTTTAAAAAGTCCTCTGCACAGTTCACTTATATTCTACATTTGGTACGGAACCCTAAATGTGCGAAGTCCGACACGCACTTGACCGATTTTTATATTTTACTTTTTATCACTGTAAATTAACACCTTCTAGGAAGGCTTTGATGATGGCTTCATAAGAGGAAAGCGCTTAGCCGAATTTTAATAAATTATTATTTAGTGTGTATACAATCTTCAATCTTTAATTTACTAAAATGTGACAGAAAGAATATTAAATTTCAAAGAAAATACTACCTCATCAAAAGACGAAAGCAAAATGGTTACAAAGGTGAAAATTCACCACCCACCTATCTTAAAAATGAAAGAACTACCCCTGAGGATGAATTTACGCATAATAGTCGATCTAAATGACCAAGGGTAAAATCCAACTCACCCAGAAGAGAAACAAAGGACATTGAGGCCATTACAGTTGAGGGGTGGGGGGAATCATAACTATTAAAACTGACAAATTCAATTAATTAACTATTTATTGAACATACAACAAACCCAATAATCCAATAAAACCATGTATAGTAAGGAGTGGGCATGGCCAGAAGCGCAATATACGAGTTGAGGTAAAGACCGAAGATGTAGCCTTGAATTTAACACCGTCTGCACATAATTTTTATTCGCGTATTTTTTCTACGAAATATCTTTAATACCATATAGTTTGTTCCACTAAAATCGGACCACTAATAAGGAAGTCAGATGCTAATGCCTTTTGACAAAATTACAACGCATGATTTTTCTTTGCGTATTTATTCCGATATGTCCTATTCAAACATCATCATTAATAACGCAAATAGACAGTTAATACAATCAAAAGTATAACTATTTATATAGGGTAGCGCAAATTTAATTGATCACTATTTCATAAACAGAATTAAAATAATTCACTTATAAACCAATATTTAATTAACCTATTTGAAATATCCCTTACCTAACGCTACATACACCCTTAATATTGTTACTGGCCAAAAATCAATTCTCGTTTAATATAGGGCTGTATCTCTTAAACAGTCTAATGCCCTGAAAATTGTCACGGGCTTACCATTGCCCAACAGACATCAATAACGACACGTTAAGTAGAGTATCAAGGCCCTAAACTTCGAAACTAGCTAAAGCTCATTAAGGGACAGCCATCTTCTCGAAGCAGATTTTCAAATAAATTACTTTGGAAAAGTTCGCCCTCAGGGAGACTACGGATCGTTTTAATAGCAAGTGTTAAACGTTTTTAGAGTATATCAGCTCTGGCGGTGTCATACTTGCTTCCATTTTGAATTTACAAGATGAATTGCGAACCTTTTTTTTTTCGTCGTTGGAAAATGGGCAAGAAAGTTATAAAAATGAACTAAACTTAATACAATATTTATTTAAAAAACTAAACAGTTTTTTGACTACATGATAGTTTTTTTAACTATTTAAATTTTAAGTAAAGTTTATGAAACATAATTTTTTCTTAAAAATCAGCAATAAAAAAGTTTATACACTCGATATATATTAAAGTGGTTTGTTCTATGTATATGAAGTATATAGAGTATTTTGCATATATACTGTGACTAATTGAAAGTCAAAAATAAATTAAGAAGCGTGAAAGTAAAATGTTTAAGGTGTGCATGAATGGGTGTTGCTATAGATTATGGTTTGTTCTGGTTAAAAAAAAACTTAACTCTTCGTTTGACACAGAATATGACATGACGAAAAGCTGGCTCATGTGCCACCCCTATAACTTTTAACCCATTATATCCTAGCGATACATTTATGTAACGATTACAGTCGTCTTATCAAACAAGCCTTCAAATTGTGCTTGGGCTTCTAAATGGTAGATGGCGCTAAAAGTAGAAGCTGAATGTTATAATTTCACATTTGTCAGGTAGCTGAATCAGTTCAAATAGATCGTTGTAGTTAAATGTACGTTTGAATATAATAAAATATTTTTTGGACATGGATTCGTTGGTGAAGTTCAAGTAAGTGTTATATAAATTACATTTAATAATATTTTAACGCCATAATTGGTCTTAGTATACTACATTATATATATTTCATGATAGTTAATAAATATTTAGGTTTTATGAAAATATCAATCGGTATTTCTTTACCTAAAGTGAGCGTTACATATTATATGTAACGCTAGGATGTTGTGAAACATTCGAAGTAAACTATTTATTTTTAGAGGAATTACTTTGCAAGAAGCTTTGGAAATAGATTCCGAAAATGTAGAGGAAATATATGTTGAACCTCCAGAAGTAAGTAGTCTCACTGATGAGGATTCAGGCGACAAAATACTGGGGGTACAATGGATAACTTGAGTGGAAGACAGTTACGAAGCCATGCTGAACTTGTTTTGAGCAATAATAATCGAATTAGTTGTCAAGAAGATATAGTTCGACTGGAGAAAAATAATTCAGAAATTGACCAAACACCAGAGCAAAATCCAAAAAAAAACAAACAATGAAAATACAGGTATAAACAAAACTAAATCAAAAAAATCTGAAAAAGCAAAAGAAATAATCTGGGATCGAGAATGGGATTTAGAGCAATCAGCTGCACGTGTGTTTCCGGATCATTCAAAAGATTATAAACAATTTCAAGGACTGTCATGTACAGATATATTTGAAAAATTTATTACTGATGATATAGTAGACTTGCTTGTTGCGGAATCGACAAAGTATGCATTTTTTAAAAACTCTAATGATCCAAAAATAACAGTCGATGAAATGAAATGTTTTAGTGCAATTTTAATTGTTAGCCGATATGATCAGAAGCCTGGAAAACGAATGTTATGGGATTCTGCTAATGATATGAGAAATTATGCAGTTGCAGAAGCTATGAGAAGAAATAGATTTGAAGAAATTCTTAAATTTATAGACTGTGCCGACAACACTAAAATTGATGTAAACGATAAAATGTATAAACTACGTCCATTTATGAATATTCTCAAACAAAACTTTTTAAAAAATTTTGTGCCTGTTGAAAATTTAGACTATGATGAGTCAATAATAATAATAATAATAATAAATGTTTATTCAATAAATATAGATGGTAAAGCATTTCGGCAGACATGGCTGCAAGCAATTCATCAGAGGCAAGCCGATACGTTTTGGTTTTAAAATTTGGGCAATGAATTCAAAAGATGGATACCTAATAAATTTCGATGTATATCAGGGAAAACAACTCAAAGCTGTACCAGAGAGAGAGAGAGAAAATGTTTTGGAAAAGCTGCTGCTCCGTTGATAAATATGATAGATGAGTTGCCCAAAAAACAATATCCATATAAGTTTTATTTAGACAATCTTTTTACATCTACCAATATATTTATTTTTATGAAAGAAAATGGTCACGGGTGCACTGGAACATTCAGAGAGGATCGACTAGGAAAATGCCCACTAGTATAAAAAAAGATTAAAAAAAAAAGAAAGAGGAACGATAGAGAAGGCTCTAGACAAAAATAATGGTATACTTTTTGTCAACTGGGTTGACAATAACGTAGTGACAGTTGCTTCCAATTGCTATGGTGAAGCCGTTGAATTACGTAAAACGATATAGTAAGACCGAAAAAAGGTATCTCAATGTCCCCAGACCTGATCTTATTGGAAAATATAATAGCAACATGGGCGGAACAGATCTGATGGACGAGAATATAAATAATTACCGGATCGACATCAGATCGAAAAAATGGTTGTGGTGCATTTTCACTTGGTGTCTGGACGCTGCTATTAGTAATGCCTGGATTTTGTTTAGAAAAGAATGTGATCAGAACTATCTTCAAAGGTATGGAATTATTGGAAAAGGTGCAGGCCGACCTAGTACTTCCAAATTTAGTATTTCTTTCAACAGAGTATCGGATGAAATGCGATATGATGAAAAAAATCATCTTCTTGTAGATATTGCCGATAAAAAACGAAGAAGATGTGCGAGAGAGGGATGCAGTACCAGTGCCAGAACTATGTGCAAAAAATGCGACGTCGGTCTGTGTTTAGATTGTAATTATATATTTTATATAAAAACTAAGTAAATTTGTTAACATCGATTTTAAAAAGATTCACATTATCCTAGTGTTACATATATGCAACAGCATTTTTTTATTATCTAAATAAATTTTTTTGCTAAAATCTTAACACTATGTTTCAGTTAATACCCTTAATACTACAAAACTAACCATATTTTTAAAATTTTCAAAAAAAAAATAATTCGGGCGTTACTGGGCCTGTTGCCTCTGAAGATTTAAAATAAATCCACCAGAGGCAGCGCTAGGGGGGTACAAATATTTTGATTTCCCTGTAAACAGTAATGTTAAACGTACTAAAAAAATGGAATTAACGGAAGATGATGTATCTGGAGCAAAATTGAAATTTTCTAAAGTTAAGACCATCTTGTCCGGGACTTGAAACGATGGCTTATATGCCGTGGTTTACCTATTTCAGGTAATAAAAATGTACTCGTAGAAAGGTTAGTTTTTATTCTAGCGGTCCATAAAATTTAAAAAAAGCAAAAAAACTGGCGCAAATTTAATCGAACACTATTGGGATATCGTAAACCGTTATAGATACAATGTTAACTACTAAGTTAAATTAAATTTGCGCTATCTTATATATCAATTTTTATGAATAAGTCTTAGTTTCGCATAATGAGAAAACATTGTGATATAGTAATTTTTTATTATTTATGAGTGGAAATACGTTACTCTAGAACCATTTGATATTTCCAGTATATTGCAAACAAATTGATTCATCCTGAATTTGGATACTGTTGATGGAATCTGTTAATACCATTTCAAATATTCTACATTTCCATATAATACAACTGTTTTGCTTTTGACGAACTACATAATTACTTTGTATAGCAAATAATAATGTCATATTAAACATGATAACTTTTTAAATTTAAATTTAATATCAATTTCCATTCATTAGTATAAATTTCCAATTATTTCATAACAATACTTGGTAGCATATGAGAAAAATGTATACATATTATTAATATAAAATAATCAAAACTAAATTCTCAACAACTTAACCCAATAATATATTTTATTTCAAAATATATGATAGTCACAGATTCTTGGAACAATTAAGTCCGAATTGAAATACTGAAATGAGACAAATATCTAAAATAAATAAGTATATTGTTGAAAATAAAACAAATTAACAAAAAAAACTCAAAAAAAGTGACTTCCAAATTCAGTCAGCAGTTCATAGCATCAATAATCTTTCTTATTTTGATTTTCTTTGAACCATTCATTTTTCACTCTCATTTTTTCTTCATGTCTCTTTTGCTTTCTCATTGTTATCTCGGCAGCAGTGAATGATGGTTTGATTTTTCTTTTTTCTCCAGGAGATAAATTTTTATTTTTGGTAACCATCTGTTTTTTCTAAGTAAAATTGTTGAGGTTTGTTGGTTTCCTTTTAACAGAATCAGTAGTACTGGAGACAGTAGCAATAGGAACAAAATACATATCTTTCCATTAGATTTGCTGAAAGTCTTCATAAAACATCCGTGTTACTTTCGAGTTTTCTGTTTTATTCATCTTTATGATGAGTTTTCCTTAAATTTATCCACTTTTCGTCAAATTTCACTTCAGATTTGTTATAACCAAACTTGTATAATTCAAAACATGTTATTTTCCAGACTTTTGTTTTTATTTTCTTTATAAACGGCTATAAGAAGTTTTACAGTGCTATCTGTCCATATTTCTGATGATGTGTGTCTTAGAACTGGATGATGCCATATTGCTAAGCAATTTTAAGCGAACTACGAATATTTTTTGATTTTTTACTCAAAATTGCTTGGTTATAACATGCGACTATGGAAGGGGTTAGTATACTGACGTCACAAGTGCTAATGACTTGAATGGAGTGGTATTTACCGGAATTATAAATTTGTTTATGGTCAAATTTCAATTGATTTAACCTATCTTTTTCGCTGTGTTTAACGTCTGTTTATCGATTTTCATTTATACTGAATTGTTTATTGTCTTGTAAGAACTAATGAATGTAAAGGAAAGACACGATATTATTTGACGACAATTTGCTAGTGATTTTGTACTGATATTGAAAGAGTTATGCAAATACTTTATCTACTTATAAATAACTTACATGATATGACCCCAAAACTATTAACCACTGAGTGGTGCATTATAGAGCACAACAATCTTTACTTTTTTCGTATGGATAAGGAACCATTTAAGAAATTAGTTAAAGTTGTTGGAAGCAGTGACAAACAGAAAATTTTGTCATCTGAACTATATAATATTTTTCTGTACTAAGAACACATTCACTTTTTTTGTTGTTTTATAACTGTCAACTTCAACCAAGAAGTAAAAACAGCTCTGCAGTTAGGTAAAAACCACGAAATTTTAGTTAGAACTTTGACTGATTAATGACGTCACGGATATATGACCATAAAATGACACTTCAAGTTGTTAAAAATAATTTAATGTGATTAAGCTCAAATTATATTATGGGTTCGTTCCACAAATAGAATTTGAAATTTATCAGAAGTAAAATATTAAATGAAAAAAAAATTTGGACGCCAGTCAGTTGATTTTTTGATGTGATTAGAAACAATTGACAAAAAAACTATGATATATTTCAAAATCCGTCCTTTCTTTTTTTTGGTATGAAACGATATATTTGTTCATTTAACGATAATGTCAGAGATTTTTCTTTTTTTTTCAATAAAAAAAAAACTTAGCTTCTTTAACTTCTTTAAGGTAGATGGTCTGGTTGTTATAGATGAAAGCTGTTATAAGCTGTCCTATTCCAAGCTGTCCCGTTCTCGGTTGTCCAGAAAAAAGACTTCTTGGACTCGGAAAATTTGACAGTCCAGAAGAAAAACAACCGTCTAAGACGTGAGAACCAGCAAAAAAAACCAAAACCAGATTTCGTGGTCTCTGTTATTAAAAAAAAAGAGTGTAAAACAATGATAATATTAAAATGAAAAACATGAATTTTAGATCAAAATATGAAATACAAAAATAATTAAAATGAATTAAATTTTAAGACAATCTGTAAAAACAAATTAAAAATTAGATTCTCTTTTTTGTATAGACACAGAAATCAAATAATTTATAATGATCAGATATGAACTTTTAAATAAATAATAAAAAAATATACCGGCATTAATAGAATTAAAAATAACAGTATGAAAGTTAAAAGCGTCGAAATAATTAATAATGATTTCAAAGAATTTTAGTGAAAATATAATATGATACAATAAAAACTTACCCTCGAGAAAAAGGGGGGAGAAAATATCTTCAGTAGATAACACAGGCGATATAAAGATACAGATCGTACTCAATATATAAAGAAAAAGAAGGTTATTAATATGTGTAAGGCATTTTATAGGAATACCAAAAGAAGAGAGGGATATGACGCGAGGAAATAAGAAGGGAAACATCAAGCAAGTATGAAAATATAAAATATACTGAGTAGAGGAATAATCAAAATACAGGGTGGCACAAAAAAACGTAACAACCAAATTAATAACCGAAGCCGCTTGAATGTTGTGGTAATTACCTATCTCAAATGGTAAATACCAGACGCTTTTGGTTATTCGCTTAATATTGATTTTATTCAGTTGACCACTCAGAATCTTTCAATGGCACATTATCATTCGGTTGGCTCGAAGAAAATGCAAGAATTTAACACTCATAATCCTTCAGTTCGTTATCAGCACTATGAATCTTTCTTGTTTCATAAATTATAATAACATTTTCAGTCTTTCAAACATCCATGCTTTGCCAGTATTGGATTTTCGATTAGAGAGGGCAAAGTTCCTAATTCCTGGGCGCAGTAGGCACAGGCGAAAGACGTGTTGTCCTGAAAAAAAATTATCATCTAATTTGAATATACCGGTTATATTAATCTACCTCAATGAACGAATCCATTACAGTTGCAAGATAATTAGTATTATATTGTTATTGTTTCTTTTCTGAATATAACCTAAAACAAATACGTCACACAATAATAAACCGCTTTTCAGCAACCAAGTTCCGTAAATAAACTTATTTACAGGAACCAACCGAACATTTAGCATTTAAGGAACGGAAAACTAACCAACTTAACCAAATTTAGGGAATATCCGTTTGATCAGATTTTGGTTTCAATCGGACAACCGGAACTGGCAGTTGCTATGAGTGATTACGCTATTACTAAACAAAATGTTTGGTATCGTTAAAATTTTCAAGACTTTTACCATTGTTCCCAGATTTACAAAAAAGTAAATTTGTTTTATGCTTTTTTGTGTTAACTTGTAAATTTTTGATTCAAAAATGGCGAGAGGTCATGTGCTGGCCACATCAAATTTTTTATTATTCCTGTATGATCTATATCAGAAGCGTCTAGATCCCAATTGCAACTCGAGTGCCCACCGCTGTTGCCATCTGTTTGTACGTTAGTTTGAAAGTTTGATTATATATTATTGTGACACGAAGTGGTCCAGTGCTAGAGTGTATGCTTTACACATAAAACTTCCTGGTTCGAATCCCAAAGAAATTTTTTTTATTATTTTTTTTTAATACACAGGTTAGATTTAGATAGTCAAGACTTCTTTTAATAATATAAATATTTTTTTTACGTCAATAAAGCACTTAAACCTGGCTACAGCGGTGGGCACTATAGTTGAAATTGGGATCTAGACGCTAGTATCTATATTTATCATTTTTTGTCATTCTAACAGGATGCGTTCAGAATTTAATTATATTTTTAATTATCAGTGGTAATACCACAAGACGTGAAATTTTTTTACAAATTTTGTTGTTTCATTGGAAATTATGCGTCGAAGGAAACAAAAAAAAACTCACCTCGCATATTTGGAAAGATTATTCAATAATATAAACAATTAGATTTTATCGTGTTTGTCGGCACACTTTTTTGAACGCTTTGAATTATTGAGTCAATATTGTTTTTTCCAGATACAAGTTTCTTTTTATTATAGGGAAATGGAGGGGGGCTTTATCCCCTTGCAACTCGGTAATTGACTTATAATAGTGCTCCCTCTTTCAGGGCTTTCCAGTTCAATATACTGAATCCTACGCTTGGGTAAATTTGAGGATTCTCTGAACTAGGTTTAATCCTGTCAGGTCATCTTGTATATTGGTTATACCTAAAATGCCTCTTCTACTTTGCACCAGTTCAACACAGGTAAACATTAAGTGTCCTGCAGTTTCTTTCGCCATATCACACATTCTGCAGTTGGTGGTTCCATCATGGAGACCCATTTTCGGTAAGTGTGTTCGTAGTTTGCAGTGACCTGTTAGCAGGCCAACAACTTCTCTCAGTTGTCGACGATTAAGCTGCAATAGGTCATTTGCTGGGTTACGAGAGGATTGTTTTATAATTCTTTTCCTCTGCCTATTACCTTGTAGTAATGATTTTCAGTGGTTGGTTTGTTTGTTGTTATGGGCGTAATTACACCGCGACCTAGAAGAACTATTGTGTCCCCTTCTAGTGCTTAGTCGTTAAGGATATCTCAATTTAGAGGTCCAGACCTATTCTCCTTAAATTTAGGATGTCTGGCGGTTTCACATTCGGTAAATCTCTCTCTCCTATCTGATATGCTCCTAGGTATTGTGATCTTAGGTTTTGAAAAGCAGTGCATTCTTGTTCAGCTAGTCCAAGCTTCTTAAGATGTCCTCGCAGCCGTTAGGACTCCTGTTAATATTCGAAGCTTGTTTTTAGTCAGTTTGTTATATTCTGTGGACCTCTTCTGGTTTTGGTTTACCAGAAGGACTTTCGCTTGTCTCATTCCTTGTTGATTGCTCCAGTGGTTGAATCTTTCTATTTCCACTTCTCTTTTTAATTCTTCCAGTATCATGCTGTTACTGATCCCACAAAATACTTCAGGCCCCAGAAATGGCGTTTCAGCCACTTTTTTACCGAGTATATCTGCTATTTTGTTACACTCCACGCCGGTCTGTCCTGGAACCCATAGGAGGGTGACTGCATTATTCTTGCCTAGCTCATTTAGTTTTTCTAAGGATTCCTTGACTACCTTAAACCTGATTACCCGAGAGCTCAGCGATTTGACTATCCGACATAATGACATATTCTTGCCGGAATTCAATAGCGTATATTTCTGCTTTAAAAATACTTGGTGATTTGCCCAAGCTTTCTAAGCATCTGGTACCAGGCCCATATACTCTTATTCCAGTGCCCTCTGCTGTCCTCGACCCATCCATGTATCATTTAATGGTATTTCTGCTGAGGCTTGCAATAATGTCCTCGCCCAATTAACTTTTACTACCGAGCTTTGTGCTGAACTCATTCACAAAGTTATACTATTTTGGTATCTCGTCCTAAGGCATGTCCCAGATGTGTCCGTCTCCGATACAGAAATCGAGTTTACTTCTGGTGATTCCCTCTCGGACCATCCGGCAATCCGGCATGTTATCTTTTTTGCCACATTATCCACTTGTATGTGTAGAGGTGGAGTTTTAAGATTATCTCCATTGCAGCTGTTGGACACGTTCTTATTGCTTCTGTTATACATGTGCAGACTAACCTCTGGACCTTTGAGAGGTTGCTTCTCGAGGTTACAAGGTTAGTTCTCCTACTCCAAGTAATAGATCCGTAAATGATGATTTGCCTCACAACAGCTGTATACATCCACAATAGGATTTTTAGGTTACATCCCCAGTTTTTGTTCGCAAAGTTTCTGCATACCATTAAGGCTTTCGTAGTCTTAGTAGTTACTTCTTTTTCGTGCTTATTCCATAGCAGTTTACTGTCTAGGGTGAGTCCCAGGTATTTCCACTCAATAATGTGCCAACCTAATTTGATGGTTTTGAGATTGAAGTTTCTTCTCCTTGTGAAGGCTACAAGAGTGGTCATGGTGGACTTGATGTTTAGTCGCATCGTTTGGTACCATTATTTTATCAGGTTAAGTCCCCTTTGAATTATGTCGCAAACAGTGTTTGCAAACTTGCCTCTGGCCATTATGACTATGTCATCAGCATATCCGTGGCACGATATACCGTTGTCAGTCAAAATGTAGAGGAGTTTGTCTACTATTAGGCACCACATAAGAGCAGATGCTACTACCCGTTGAGGGCATCCTTTGGTAGTGCAGATGGAGATGGTATCTTGCCCTATCTTTGTCTCTGCTTTTCTACTGAAAAGCAGTTGCGACATCCATTTGGAAGCCAATCTATCTACCCCTGCGTCATCGAGTGCTCTTCTGACAGCTTGATCTGGATTGTTGTCAAAAGTCCCTTCTATTTCTAGAAAGTCTCCTACCACAGTTTCATAAGTGCGGTGTCCATGGTTCTACCCGCCCGGTATGCATGCTGGCTGGGGTGCAGCGGCACCCGCTCCAGGATCTCTTCTGATATAATTATCTACAGAATTTTCCATCATTTGAAGAACAAATGATGTAAGGCTGATAGGTTGATAGGTCGTAGCTGTGTGATGTCCCTTTGCCTGCTTTTGATTGAAGGTGACTTTGGCCCTTCTCCAAACTTCTGGTATGTAGCCTAGTTCTAGACTGCTCCGACTAATGCGGACGCTATGAGGTAAGATATCTTCCTGCCCTCGCTAAAGCAGAGCTGTGAAGATTCCATCGACTCCAGTGGATTTAAATGGTAAAAAATTGTTCATGGCCCATCTTATCCGCCTGCTACAACTGTTAAGAGTTTTTCTTCCTATAGTTGGAAAGCAAAAATAACTACTTTTCTTTTTATTAATGCAACGGGGTCGTGGGGTCTTAATTAAAACACCAAAACCTAGTTTGACTGAATCTATTTCAATTTTCTCTAAATTGTTTGATTTTTTTGAAATGAGTGAATGCCTAATGGTAAGAGGTCACAATATTTCAAGTTAAGAAGAAATTAGCAAAGTGCTAACCTTAACTGTCACAGGGCTTCAGATCTGACAAATGTCAATGTTATATAACAAATTAACGAATTATCTATAAGATGTTAACAAAATTCAATATAATTACACCTAAAAGTATATACTGTATAGGTTTACAACTTCTGAGTAAGTATTGATAAAACAAAATCAATAATTTATATAATTGACTAATTATTATGTGTAAGTAACCCTCAATCTTATTTTCAGGTTTGAGCAAAGATCTCACTACTAAGGATATATATTCTGATATACTATGTAATTTGATTTACAAGAAAAGGAATTACAGAGTTTAATTCAATTATGATTTGCCGTTATTTGTGGCGTCTCTGATTGTTGTTTGTGTTGTTCAAATATATTTACCTTAAAAATCACCCTTATAAACAATTTGAATCAATAACTTTTATCATATGAAGTAGGAGTTACTTCCAAACAAAATAATTAAAGTGAAATAAAAAGAAATCCGTATTTAATGTAGAACTCGACTCAGAATCAAATAGAAGCGATTAAATTAATGGTAGTCCACGAAATCTGTATATAGTTAAACATGCAAGCTTATCTGAAACATACGGTTCCCCTCTGGGTCCCAAAGGCAGCAATTGTACCTCTGAGCAGACAGGTCGTGACTCTTCCTATGATAATTCAAGGCAGGACAGCAAGACAGCAGTCCGGGACAAGTGTAGTCTCCCAAAGCAAGAAGAAATCAAATCTTGAAAGTTGTCAGTTAGATGGAAGACACAAGCATTGGTAAGATTTGTTGTATATAAAATAAAAGGTCTACAAAAGATAAGGAAAGCAAGACTTAGAATTATTATTTTAGGTAGTTGGTTTATTACATACCTTGGATGTTGGGTGACCTAAACAAGTACTTTTCGTTAATAAACGAAAAATGTGAGCATGCACATCAAAATCATCAAAAGAAAGGAACTTTTTTTTGCCATCACTTCCCACCAAAATCTAGTAACTTTTCTCCAGTTCAAGTTGCAGACTTTAAACTGGTTAGAAGACATTTCACATTAAGGCATTTTAACAAGAATTTACAAAGAAAAGAAGATAAGCCTGGCTGTAAAAACTAAACCTTAAAATAATTATTAGCTGAAGTCAATACCATCAAATGTCACAAAATTTGAAGAATAAGAGGTTATAGAAGAATTTCCTCTACCTATCAATAAGTAAATATAACCTATGGTCCTAATGTAAAAATATTGTGCCTGTAGAAGTTTAACTAGTTTAGATTATTTATTTCATTTTATTTTTAATGTTTTGTCCAGCTATTTTTATGGCTTCCCTAGTAGGTCTGCTGTATCCCTCCAGTGTATTTCCTGTGGGGATTGGTTTGATTCCAAGAAAATGAGTTTCAAGTAGGAGCATGGCTCGTTCCTCTTTACTTTCTGTGAAGCTCCCCTATGGCTTTTTTAGGGCCACCTGTATCGACTTTTTTTCACCATGACTTTGTGTAGTCTTACTGCGATGGGTGTCGAGTCGATACCCGCACAGAATTTTCTGAAGCTATTCCTTTTAGCTTTCCTAATATCTTTGTTGTAGGTGGTGAGTTTCTCAGTGTAGCTCTGCCAAACTTCGTTAGACTTGTCCCTATCAAACAGTTTTCTTACTTCGGATCACAGCTTTGACATATGACTATTCCACCAAGATGCGTCTCTACAATTTTTCCTTTTCTGAACCGGACAGGCCGATTCATATATATCGAGTATTGCCTCATTTCACTGGTTAGTATGCTGGTTTAGCGTCCACTGTTGCATTATTTGACGAAACAATGAAATTTCACATACTGGTTCAAGTACCATAAAAGTGTCTTCTGTTCCCTTCCTTACGATATTGTCAGCTCTTTCATTGCCTTCTACTACACTATGCCCTGGTACCCAAACAATAGTCACATTGTTGTTCTTTGTAAAGGTCTGATTGTAGGCAGTTCTCTACAAGTTTAAAATTATATAGGTATGCTTTCAGTGCCTTTATCGCTGCTTGACTGTCCGAGGTAATATACATGTATTTCTCTTTGTATTGCCTGTCTACGCAGCTTAAAATGGTTTTAGTTTCAGCTCGGAATACCTTTGCATGTTGTCCAAGTTTTAGACTGACGTCTTTCTTTGGTTTCACTTCATATATCCCTGCGCCGCTACCCCTTTTGGTTTTCAAGCCATCAGTTTACCACATAATGTTTCCTTGCATACGAGAAGGCTTTCTTCCTTCCTGTTTATTACTCAAGTCGACAGAAAATGGTTTTTCGAAATGAAACTTTGGGGTCATTATATCAGCGGTCATCTAAAGGATTGGATTATCAGCCAAGTTGACAATCCTCCCGTGTCCGTTAGAATAATTTCCCAAGTTTCCTGTACAGTTCAGATGGTATGTTGCCAATCTCGCTTTTCTCTTGATTCTTGATGACTGTATCCATGGAAGGGAGATTTAAGATTGTTTCTATAGATGTTGTATATGTATTTCTAGTGCGCCCAGTGTTCCCAAACATGCTAGTCTTTGTAGACTTGCAAGATGGGCTTTTGCTGATTGTTCAACTTTCGTCTTGCCATCATGAGGATGTTTTTTGCTTTTCCAATCGTCCTGATTAAATGTGCGTTCCACGTTAGCTTAGAGTCCAGTGTAACACCTGAGTATTTAAACACAAAGCTTATTGTGATTTCAGTATCAAAGAGTATGGGTACCTTAAATGTTCCTCTTTTCTCTAAAAGGGACCAAAACCGTTTTTTCTGGGATTAACCTCAACACCAGTTTTGAATCATATTCAAAGCGTTATGTGTAATTTCTGCACATGTATTCATATATGTTTCTTTGACTAGTGCTACAGTATCATCAGCGTAGCTTCAAGCATATATGCTAACTTCACTAAAACATCTGAGGAGGTTGTTTACGACAAGATTCTATAGAAGGGGACTATAATTCCTCCCTGTGGGCATTCTTTCCTGACAGGCATCTCCGCAGCTTCAACGAATAGAGTGGCCTGGACACACCTTCCTTCTAGTATATTTTTTACTGGGTAATATTCCTCAGTCTGATATTATTGACTTGAATGAGGTGTTCATTTGTTGATTTTGATTGGAAAAAGTATCAAAATTAAATATTTAAATAATTTTCAAGTTTACCTTCCCTATATAACGGTAGCTGTGTTATTGGCGACAGTATCTGTGCTGACCCTAGATGATAGCAAGGGTCTTTGCTCTATTTACTAACGGAGTGACGTCATGGGATTCATTTAACTCACTTTTCACCCTATTGAATACATGCTATAACTCAAAAACAAGATACAAATAATATTTAAAAAAACTGCGTTAGTCAATAAACACGATATACAGGGTGGGGCACCCTATACGCGTCGGTCTTTATATGGAAAACGGTAAGATTTTATAAAAAATATTTAATGCAGATATACACATGGTAAAGTACACTTTAAAATTATTTTGATTTTTTCAGGGCGTCTCAATTAAAAGATCTAAACCATAGTTTTATTTTTTTTTAATGGAACACCCCATACTTTTATCATTTTTTGATTTGTCCTGAGAAGTTGATTACAAAAACGTATTACACTTATAATGTAAACTTATTAGTTTTGAAGTTAAAGACAATTGAAAATCGCATTTTTTTCAAATGTTAGTGATTGCTCCGGCCAAACGACATAAAATCGGACAAAACGGTTTACTTGTCCCTATATTAACTTTTTCAGTTTTATGTATACAGGTGATCTCAATTTGCGTACTTTTGATAACCTTGTATATATTTTTTTCATATACTACCAAGAAGTACTTAAAAAGTTAAGATAGGGACATGTTAACCGTTTTATCCGATTTTACGTCATTTTGCCGGAGCAATCAGTAAAAGTTGAAAAAAATGCAATTTTCAATTGTCTATAACTTCAAAACTAATAAGTTTACATTATAAGTGTAATAAGTTTTTAAAATCAGCTTCTCATGACGAATCTAAAAATTTTAAAAAAATACAGGGTATTCAATTTAAATAAATATAATTATAACTAAAATAATTTTAAAATGTACTCGTATACCACCATGTATACATATACCCGCATTAAACATTTTTATAAAATCTTACCGTTTTCCATATAAAGACCGATGCGTATAGGGTGCGCCACCCTGTATATACTTAAAAAAGGTAATTAAAATGTGATCAATGTTGAAAATTCCTTTCATGTTTCCTTGATGTTTAATAGGAATTAAACCGCTATAATGACATTTTAGAGCAATTTGTAACATTTCGTTGAAACAACACCATGACACCCTTTATTAGGCGAAATAATTTATGACCTTAAGTGCGATTACAATATATTAAACAGTAAATTTAAATGCGGACAGAAAATGAGGGCATAATTGCTATAATTAAGTAGGAGATCTGTCCCTAGCGCCGCACTCCAAACAGTCCAGATCTGCTTCGGCGTAGCGCAAATTGACTGTTTTTTGTTTAATGTAACCTAATATTAGAATTATGTAAATAGCTGGCTTAACCCTTGTAATAAAACAGCAATTAAAAGCAGTTCTCACAAAGACCTCAAAATACCAACAACGAAAAGTCGAGAATCTTCTAATAATTTGTGAGTCGTTAAAACTTTGCATCACTTAACATTTTAGATTTTAATTAACTACACCTGGAAGGGTTGCAGAGTTCGCGTTTCGTAATGAAAGAATATTAACGTAGTTAATGTTCTCTGCGAAATATTTCTAAGTTTGGTTGCATTTTGTTTTCTAAATTATTACTACATCAAAGGATCTTTGTAAATGTGTTAAAAGATGCAAACAAAATGTGCAAGTTGTTAAGAAAATCATGTTCGAAGCTTTACCTAAAAAATTATAATTTAAAAACGTTTACAATATTTTCGGTTATATATTTTCATGCTTTAAAAGTTGTTGCTAAAAAGAGGAAATTTCATATTAGGCACATTTGTACATTTAGATGATAACATAACATTGTTCTTATGGAAATTTTAACCCCCTAGGTTCAGAAGCACTTTAAGATACTTTAAACGATATTGTACTGAGCCGAAAGAAAATAACTGACATCATATTTGAAATCTGTAGAAGAAATTCTTTAATTTGATACCCCACACGAATAGGTTTCGAGCAACGGTTATAGAGCGCTAAAGACATTATCATTTTTAATTTTTATTATTTATTATTATCATTTTTAATCAAGCTCATTAGATATTAAAAGACTATTGCAAATCATCGTTTTTGAGCACACAAAGAACATATATTATGCCTAATGATATATTTTGAATATGCGCCTTGAATT
This sequence comes from Neocrepidodera transversa, assembly GCA_963243735.1. NCBI lineage: Eukaryota > Metazoa > Arthropoda > Insecta > Coleoptera > Chrysomelidae > Neocrepidodera > Neocrepidodera transversa. Next base: position 25,092,737 of record OY725344.1, on the reverse strand, counting down.
ATTAGAGCCTTTCTTCGGCGAAATCTGGGCATTTTTTTAAATTTTATGTCTGTTTGGCACATTTAAGGTTAGATTATAAATAAGTACATCGAGCCACACTACATACTTAAATTTGAAGTCTAAGTGATTTTTTATGATGAATTTGGCACCCTTCAACCATTAAATTTGTCCCTAAAGCATTAAGTAAAAATATTAACAGCTACGTATAAATCATTCACAGTTTAGAGAAAGCTGTATGTCTTGTTAGCGAGAAGGTAAAAAGTATAAACTATAATATTGATCTTTCTTTGTGTATCTATTATACGAGCTGTTCTAAATACAATGTCGTTTGTCCTGTTTTAATCTGACCAATAGTAACAAAGATAGATATTATTGCCTTTTTGACGTTGCCATTGCCCATGATTTTTTTTGTATCTATTCTACATCATATTTAGAATATAGCGCCGTTTACCGCGTTTAATTTGAACCAATAATAACGGAGATAGACGCTACTCCATTTTGGGGTCGCTTTTGCGCATGATTTTTGTTCATGTATTAAATGCATGATCCCTCCTTATTATAACCGATTTTATTTTTCATTAAAATTGGACCATTAATAAATGAGACAGACCTGTGTCATTTTGTCATTGGCTCTGCACATGATTTTTAACTAGATATTTATTTTACGTCACATTTATAATGAAAAGATGTTTTTTTCGTTCAAATTCGATTATTAATAACGGAAATTTCCACTATTTGCGCCATCTGTTTCTTAGCGGGAGTATTAAATGTTTGCGGCATGTAGCGCTCTACTATCGGTACCATTTTTAGCCCGCAATCATTTTTATCCAAACATTCAAAGTATACTACAAGCCGCCATTTTTATTTGCGTCTTACTCTTGCACACTAAATCTCTGCATTCTCCGCAACTATTTTTTATCCTAATATTCAAAGTATACCACATGCCGCCATTTTAATTTGCGTCTCACTCTTGCACGATGAATCTCTGCATCCTCCGAACCCATTTTTTATCCTAATATTTAAAGTATACCACGTGCCGCCATTTTAATTTGCGTCTCACTCTTGCACAATTAATCTATACATCCTCTAAACCCATTTTTTATCCTAATATTCAAAGTATACAACGTGCCGCCATTTTAATTTGCGTCTCATTTATGTACACTGAACCTCTGCCTACATCTTCCGTAGCCATTTTTTATCCTAACATTCAAAGTATACCACGTGCCGCCATTTTTATTTGCGTCTTACTCGTGCATACTGAATCTCTATTTCCTTCACAACATGTTTTTCCTAATATTCACAGTATACCACGTGCCGCTATTTTTATTTGCGTCTCACTCTTTTACACTGAATCTCTGCATCATTCGCTGTCATTTTGTATGTGAAGCCCTTTTTAGTTGCGCCTTACGCCTGCATACTGAATCTCTGCATTCTGCGAAGCCACTTTTTTTCCTAACATTCAAAGTATACCATGTGCCGCCATTTTTGTTTGCGTCTCACTCTTGCACAATGAATCTGTACCTCCTCGAAACCCATTTTTTATCCTAATATTTAAAGTATACCACGTGCCGTCATTTTAATTTGCGTCTCACTCTTGTACAATTAATTTCTACAAGGATTCCTCCAAACCCATTTTTTATCCTAATATTTATAGAAAACTATTTAAAATGACCTTATCACCTGATACTATTGAACAACTAAAATGCATTAGTGAGGAACAAAATAAGAAACAAACCGAAACCATAACAAATCAACTGAATAAAGAAATAAGTAATATAAGGCAATTATTGGAAGAAGAAAAAAAGAAAGTTTCTAATCTTGAAATAAAATTAGAAAATCTTATGCAAAAAAACAAAAAATTAGAAAAAGCTCAAAGATCCAATAATATAATTATACATAATTCTAAATTTCAAGGAGGGAATACTGAAGACTTACAGAAACATATCTTAAAATTCCTTAACACGCATCTAGGTCTCCAGCTAGTAGATTCTGACATAAATAATATATTTACCATCGGAAAAGCCGACACTAATAAGCCTACAATTGTTAAATTTGTTTCATATTTAACAAAACAAGCAGTACTGAGAGGTTGTAAAAGACTAAAAGGTACCGATATAATAATTGCGGAAGAGCTGTCTAAAGAGGAGAGAGACGAAAGAAGAGTTTTGGTGGAGCATCTTAGATACGAGAGACACCAAAATAAAAGGGCCCACATTTTCAAGCAAACTTTATATGTCGAAGGCGTGGCGTACACTTATGAAGAGTTAAAGGACTTAAATTTACAATCCCGCGATAATAAGGAAGATCATGATAGAAACGAAAAGAAGATAGGTACAAGCAGAAATAAGAAAAAGGTAGCTCAAATTGGCGAAGATACAACAAATAAAACTTTTAGAGAACATTCCACTGCACCAAGGCAGTCCAAAAGACTTAATAGTGCCAGCCAAAACGATTTAATGTGAAATTTTTAGAACTCAAAAAAAAAATATATATAGTATCCAAAACAATTTATATTAACCTAACACCCGTACTAAAAATATCACGTACAGAAGGTAATTAGGAAATAATCTAATTTTATCTATATAGTTTTTGTCTTTCAAGATAAACACATATTTAAATTCATATTTTTGTAAAATTTGCATAAAAATTTACTTCTTTTTATTGATATAATTCATTTAGTAAACCCACATTAGCGATTGCTTTGTTGCCAATTTACATTCTTTTAAATATAATTTTTTTATTAATTCTAAGGTTTAGCATAATAATTGTTGACATTTTGTATAATAAAGAAATCATGGATGATTATTTACGTGATTTTACTATTGATCTATACGATACAAAAGTAGTAGACAGTATATTGGCCTATAACATATTGAATAAAAAAAACTACCACAAGCATAAAATATCAGTATTCCAAATGAACATCAGAAGCATAAGTAAAAATTTAGATGAATTAAAATTGCTATTATACGAGGTAAACCAAGGCTTCGATTTTATCATTCTCACAGAGACCAGAAAAATCTTTGATAATTCACTGTTTACAATCCAGGGATACGATATGTTTTATAATGAGGGAGTATTCAATCAGAATGATGGGGTCGTGGCATATGCTAAAAAAAGAATTTACATGCGAGTTTAAGGTTATTAAACTAAATCAATTTAATATTGTGGAACTAAAAACAAAAATCCACCACAAAACAGTAATTGTTAATGGAATATATAGACCCGGCCCATCCTGTAAATATACTTTCATACAAAATCTCTCTGAATATCTGAACATCTACAATAAAGTTGATTATCATATAATAACCGGAGACATAAATATTAATATACTAAGCCCAGAAGAAAACTGTGTACAAGAGTACTTAAATTGCCTAAGTGAATCACACAAGGGTTTTTGGTAATGAAAAATCGTGCTTGGATCATATCTTTATTAAAACAAGAAATATTAATGATCACGTTAATGTACCAGTAATATTAGAAACCCATATTACAGACCACTTTGCAGTATGTAACCAGACTATTCTGTCTGAAATACAAAACAAGGAACTTACCCAGACAAGTAAACAACTATTTAATAAAAAAAAATACACTGAAATGATTCAGAATGAAAATTGGTTAGATATATATTTAGAAGCTGATAAACAAATGTATGAAAATATTTATTTCTAAAGTAAAATCAAATATCGAAAAATCAAACACTATTATAAAAATAAAGAACAGAGATAAAAAAATTAAGTCGTGGATTACAACTGGTTTATTAAATTCGGTAAAAGAAAAAAACAGATTATATAAAATTATGAAAAATGACAACTCCGAAATTAATATATTAAATTTTAGACGATACAGAAACCATCTTAATAATCTAATAACGAAAACTAAACATGAATATTACAAACAAAAAATAGAACAAAATAAAAACATTAGCAAAAACCTATGGAGCTGTATTAAAGAAATGTCAAATACGACAGAATCTAGAAATTCTATAGAGGAAGTGAAGTTGTCCAACGGAAACATTACTAGAAATTATAAAGAAATAGCTAATGCTTTTTGTGATCACTTCTCAACAGTAGGACAACAAATGGCTGACAGTATAAAAATAAGGAAAGATATAAATATGAAAGCGAAATATATTACCAAGACTATATTTCTGTCCGAAACAAATAATGATGAGGTTGTTGCAACAATATCTGAGCTAAAAAATAGGAAAAGTCCAGGTCTAGATAATATTAAAGCAGAAATGATAAAAGATGTATCTCAAGTATTGGCACCTGTCCTAACATTTTTATTTAATAAATCTTTAAAAGATGGTATCTTTCCCGAACCATTAAAACATACTGTGATAACACCTATACATAAAAATAAAGATAAATTAAATGTTACAAATTATCGGCCAATTTCGCTAACCTCTTGCATTAGCAAATTATTCGAAAAATTATTGCAAAAAAGAATAAATTCTTTCCTAAATAAACAAAAAATACTCTCAGATAGGCAATATGGTTTTCGAGAACATAACTCAACTTCCGATGCTGTCGCTAGGTTAACAAAAATGATAAACAATTCTATAGATAAAAAAAAACCATCTGCATGCATATTTGTTGACCTGGCGAAGGCATTTGATACAGTGGATCACGAACAACTACTCAGCACATTAAATAACATTGGTCTTAGAGGAGTTGCTAATGACTTAATAAAAAGTTATCTACAAGGTAGAAAACAATGTGTTAATATAAATGGCGAACTTAGCGATTTCCAACAGGTCAGATACGGAGTACCACAAGGTACTGTCTTAGGCCCTATACTTTTTAATTTATATTTGAATGATCTTTATGAACAAGAACTAAATGGGGAAGTGACATCTTTTGCGGACGATACTGCTGTATTTTATCAGGCTGACGACTGGGAGTCGCTAAAACAAAATATTTCGAACGATTTTGGAACAATAATTAATTTTTTCGAAAATAAGCTCTTAACCATAAATTTTGATAAAACCTATTACGTCCCATTTACGTCTTATGCTAGTAATTTACCTACATATAAAGAGATCAATATAAATATCTATCCTAATACACAAATTATAATCAAATCAGTCAATAAAATAAAATACTTGGGAATATTTATTGATTCTCATTTAAAATGGGATGAGCATATAAATTTTATAATTAAAAAACTCCGATATATTGTATATAAATTCAAAAATCTTTCTAAATTTCTTGATATAGCGCATTTAAATACTTTATATTACGCTTTAGTGGAATCACATCTTAACTATTGCCTTCTTGCTTGGGGATCCGCGGGCGCACTTCTACTGAATAACTTACATAAAATTCAGAAGTGTATACTGAAAACCATTTACAAAAAACCAAAAACGTACCCATCTGAAGCCATCTATCGTGAATCCGGAGTAATGAACATGTATCAATTGTATGCTAAATCTTTACTAATATATCAGTATAGGAAAAAAAACAGTTCGGTCTCTATCAATCATCTCTATAATACGAGATATAAAACCGAAGCGGTGGTTGTACCTCGAGCTGAAAAAACAATAGGTCTAAAGTGTTTTAACTACTTAGGTCCTAAATTATATAATGAACTCCCGACAGACCTAAAAAAAATTAACTCATTCTTTATGTACAAAAGGAAAATTAAAAATTGGTTATTAAATATCCATCACGAACATCTTCATAATTTTTTAATATGTGTTAGGCTAAATATATACTATACTACACAAATTTCTTTTCTTTTTTAATATTAGTTAATAATTATATGAATTTATTGTAGGTGAAGGGTTGTAGGCTTATAAAGTAAAGTAAATAACCATGTGCTAAATAGGTAACTATTGATAAATTAATGAAATACGCACACCCCACGCTCAAGTTATCTTCTTGTGGGGGTTTGTTTTCGTTTATTTAACATTAGAACCATTATTTGAAATGTATGCTAATTAAATAAAAAAAAAAAAAACTTGTATTGATTGTGGTTATGGTTAAATAAATATTATTATTATTATTATTATTATTCAAAGTATACCACGTGCCGCCTTTTTAATTTGCGTCTCACTTTTGCACAATTAATCTCTACATCCTTTAAACCCATTTTTTATCCTAATTTTCAAGCCATTTCAATTTGCGTCTCATTTTTGTACACTGAATCCTTGCCTGCATCCTCCGTAGCCATTTTGTATCTTAAGATTCAAAGTATACTACGGCCGCCATTTTTATTTGCGTCTCAGTCTTGTACACTGAATCTCTGCATCCTCCGCTGTCATTTTGTATCATAATATTCAAAGTATTCCACGTGCCGCCATTTTTAGTTGCGCCTTTGGCCTGCATACTGAATCTCTGCATTCTGCGAAGCCATTTTATTCTAACATTCAAACTATACCACGAGCCGCCATTTTTATTTGCGTCTCACTTTTGTACAATGAATCTCAACATCCTGATTACCCATTTTTTATTCTAATATTCAAAGTATACCACGTGCCGCCATTTTGCATATCATGCTTCGATAATGAATCTCTGCATCTTCCGGACTCCTTTTTTTATCCTAATATTCAAAGTATAGCACGTGTCGTCATTTTTATTCGCGTATCACTCTTGCACACTAAATCTCTGCATCTTACTCAGCCATTTTTAATCCTAACATTTAAAGTATACAACGTGCCGCCATTTTAATTTACGTCTCACTCGGGCACACTTAATCTCTGCATCCTCTCTCTTCAACACCTTAAATTCCATATGCTTGCGATACACTATATAGTTTTTGTCATAAAATAATACAATAGATAAGCCTTTAAAGCATTAATAGGTTCGTAGTCGTAGAATTTGGATTTTAAACCAGTATTTGATTCACTATTTTATCAAAAAAATTATAAGTAACATTAATTAAAATGCATTGTAAAATTTATTAAAATATTGTTTAAAGCTAGTTCTGAACACTTTTTGATATCTAATTCAGGTCAACTTCAACATGTCTTATGACAACTTCAGTGTCAAAATCCTGATTTAACATACATTTTTAAAATATAACTCCTTTAAATAAAGATATTTTAAAATAATATTGTTTCACATTCTATGAGAGTCTAAATGTTAACCTGTTTCGTTATGTACATGTACTTTAATAATACCCTGCATTTTAAATTCCTAAGTTTATTTTTGAATAGGAATTATTTTTCTTAAGATTTAATGATCTCAAGAATAAATATAACTGAGTACCCATAAAAACATGAATGATATCCAAATTTTTAAACATCTTATGCAAATCGTATACCATTTATTTACTTGACATTGTGTCTAATGTTGAGAAAACGAGGATTTAGGTGACAAATATCTTGACTGGTGTATTATTTGAATGAAATGAATATATTTATCTTACAGAATTTTCGTTACATTTTTTCCGTTTATTTAACATATATGAAGATGTGATGAAAGCAAATATACTTTTTAATATTCTGATCTATATAAAACTGAAAATATATATGCATTGTTTTTCAGAATAATATTTGATATTGATTCATAAACATAAGAAATTTAATCTAATATATTTTCAAAACACAATTTCAATAAAGCATTTCAAAACTTTCGTCTGCTGGTTTGTTAACGATATTTAACAGAGTGACGGGGGCGGTAGGAAATGTTCGTGGTAGAGAGATTAGGGGTAAAATTTTTCTATACGGCCAAGGCGGAGCAAGTGGAAAGGATATGTACGGCGGTGGTGGAACCATGCGGTATGGAGTGGTCATATCGGACGTCTGGGTGAGTTTGATCTCTGATCGAAGCAATTCATATTCTCGAACGGCCTTGGTAAGTTCCTTCGCGTCATTGATATGACTTCGAAATTCTGAATGTAGGTTTCAGTACGGATAATTTAGTTAAATAGTTAGTTTGGCGTTATGACTCCATGCGGGCGAATAAGCGTCTGAAGGTCGGTGATGGAGACTTCCAGATAAATACGATAATTGAGACTCGAAAGAAGAAATTTTGGAAGGCGGTACAGAACGCTTCCCAGGTGAACCAATATGGCTGGTTGTTTCTAAACCATAGAGTATCCCTTGTAGTACATCGGGCATGGCCTGCAGGAGCCTGTGCAAAAAGAGGCGGGATCACTAGTACCGTCGAAAGTGGTTCCTTACTATCAATGACGGCATTACGGTGCTTCAGACGTCTTCTCTGTATCTGTAAGGTGGGAGGGGGTTGCTTCACAAGTGGGCTGTCCCAAAGCACTTACACCTCATTACACCCATAGTACATCCTCCTTATCAAGGGAGGACTTTGCTCATCAGCCAGCCTACAGTTTTCATGCACTTGGCAACGTCGCCAATAGGTGCCTCTCTTATGTTGGCCGGTATTGGCCAATACTCGCCGAACACTGCTTTCCTCATTGATGAGAGTCTCGGACGATCATTGACGATGTGTTTGATTGTCTTGTCTTTTTGTTCATACTCTCTAGCATAGTGTGGTGTCTAACAGACCCATGTTGTTGAGGTGTTTTCATACTGGACAGTGACCAGTCAGAATATCTGTTAAAAGGCGCGTATTCACTCCAGTTATGGAGAAGTATTTGTTGGCTGTTGTATTGTCAGGGTAACTTACGAGATCGCTAGCAACTCGGACGTCTTACTCGGTCAATTCTTCAATTTCAACTTCCATAAACAAATTAAAATGGACGGGAAACAGTGTCTTTATTGGTATCACTCAGAATTCCTTGCAATTTTTCGTTCGAAGTCGAAATTACGTCTTATGCACTTGTATCTTGAGAACGGCAAACTTAATAAACAAGGGGTCACTCGGTATCCTTTAATAGTCTGTCCAAAATGACATGTCAGTTTTTTTCGACGGATTTAGATTATTTCGGCCTCTGGATGTGTTTGGAAGCGATTCTGGCTTTCTTTGAGCAAAGGTATACAATCCAATGTTAAAATAACAGTTAGCGGTTTTGGCGGATTTCGGTGTATTCCGATGTGCTGAAGCGTTCTGCAGCCGTTCCGGCCAGTAAAATTTCTTCCTCGCAATCGGCTTATTCCACAATTTCGGTTATCAGCGGTCTTGATACACCATAAAAACGGTTCCTGCTCGATCGCGAAATTTGTAACGCTTTTTAGTCGTTACTTTCAGTCAATCAAAAAATACGTTATCATATCTCCTTTTCCCTTTACTTTGACTTTTCCTTGATACTGTAACTGTAAGGATAAGTACGAAGAACGTGGAATACTTCTTCGGTAACTTGAGTATGATTTGGGAGACCGGTAGAATCCATGCGGCTCGCTACATTGACGGTGTACTACAGGTAGAGTCAGTAGAAATAAAATACTCTAGGGGTCGTTATATTAGCCAGTAGGAGCCATAAGGGCAGAGTTTACTTGTCCTACCGGATCGAATAACAGGGTATTTGCTGTTAAAAACGTCAAACTAACAAACAAATAAAATCACAAAGCAAAAGTAACTATTTAATACCAAATCCGGAGAGGGAGAAGAAAGGTGTGCTTCACTGTTTTTACTTGTTGGTGATGTGTCGGATGATGGGGCGGCTGTATATGAACTTGATCTGCTTGGTTCTTTACAGACCTACTGGCTCTGTCTGGTACACTAGCTTACGGTTGACTGCGCTCGGCTTCGTTCTCCTGAACTCGACTTATCTTTAAAGGTCGCTGAACAGGTATTGGAGTTGGATCTGCTTCTCGGCTCGAACTGATAAGGATAAATATGATCGTAGTTATAGGGTTGAAAAAAATTGAAATAAAAATTTAAAAAAATCACAAATTTCATAAAGTTAAGGTATTTATTTTATTTGCATTTAAGAACATAAAAAAATAAATCATTTTGCCAAAACACTTTTTATCGCAATGCAATTATTATTATTTTGTAACTTCTATGAGGTTATTTTTAACTTTCTGTTAATATAAATGCCTCAACTTTAAAAAATATGAGAGAATATTAAAATAACTTGCCGCTAGGTGGCACAAAATGTTATTTACAGAATATAATTGCATTAAAAAATTATCGAAACACCCTGTTTTTGCAACCGAAAAAACTCTCCAATTATGAATCTACTCTCTATAAGGACTGTTTCATTTTTTAGGAAAACTAGGAAAACTCTTTTGTGCATTTTTCCAATTTTCGACGGAAATTGCCTCCATAAACATGTTTTGCACATTTGCTAATTTAAACGTCGTAATATGCAAAGTAACATAACCTTTGAACTGTAACAAAATTGATTTACTCGAGGTAGGATTAGGTTTATAATTCTGTGTGATAGGGCGATAGTAGATGAAATTTCATTTATTTTGTCCTGATACTTTTCTTGAATTCTCAGAAATTTCATGATTTAAAAGAAGTCATAGAGAATTTAATTAACTAAAAATACCCCTGTATTACGTTTTCACGGAAAATTACAAAAACCGCGAAAGGCCCAAAAATTATATACAGGTATATATAATTTCACTGAGTGATATGAAATTTTTTTATTCAGGATACCGATACCTTCAATTTGATACCTGTCTCGTTTTAGAAAAATTTTCGGTAAATCGACGAGTAACCTTAGACATTCGGATCCCTCAATAGGCTTACGTCAATGTCTAAGTGGTGTTTAATAATCATTCGTTATCTTCTTGAATATGTTTTTCTTTCTGTTCTTCACACTCATAACCTTCCTTATATATCCATGCACTTCATTCCATTTATCCTCTATAACGTTCTTCTCTTTAATGTATGTTGCGAATGCCCCATGTTCCGCCAGAATCTGGATAAGAAAATAGTTCACCTTTCTGTGCCTGCATTTTACTCACTACCTTAGATCCCTGACTAAGTTTGTCGTCCACTCTTCGGTTTCTTCCATCACTCTCCATTCCTGCTTCCACTCTAAAATAGTCTTTTCCTTTTTTGCCATGTTTGTTATTATGTCTTCCCTTTTATGTAACATGCGACTTTCCTGTACTGAAATCTTTATTGGCGGTATCCCAGCTATGACCTGGGCTGCCTGCGCCGGAATGGTGAGATAGCCGCAGATCACATTTGAACCTCATTCTGAGGGCATTCCCCAAGCTGGAGCTCCATATAGTATAATATCCAGGTACTTTATTGTTTTAGCATGTTCTACTTGCTGAACTCCTAGCTGAAATTTAACATCAGATCTGTTCCTTGGTTCTAACACCTGTTTCCTCATCCATCTCCTTGCTTTTTCTAAAACGATATCAATTCTGTGGACACTTATCTTTATTGCGTCGGACCATATCCATCACTCATTCCATAGCCCTTATCGTAGAACCGCCCTTCCGGAAATATTATTGGTTAGGTGATATGTGCTCTCCGTCCTCTTCACTGTTGCTATGCCTCTCTCGGTCTAGAGTGTATTGATGAGTAACCCGACTTCTTTTCATACCTCCGGAAAGCTTTTGTCTGTAGCAGCGTATTTAGAACCTGGAGGACCGTTTTCGGGAATTCTATTGGCAAGATTTTTAATGAATTTGGTGGTGTTGTCCCATCTGGTTCAGCTGCTTAACCGTTTATAATCCTATTTCTTGCGTTCTCTAGCTTCTTGTAGGTGACTGGTAACATGCCTAGTTCGTTCTGTTGTTCATTTGATCTTATTCTGTGAGTCCAAAATGTATTGGGAAAATTTTTTCGAACCAACTCTTTCTCTCTTTTCCGGAGACATGTATTATGGTGCTCTCATCCCCCATTTACCTGTTGCCATTTTATATCCCTCGCCCCAGATATAGTGGTTCAGCTCGTCGCACAGATTTCTCCAGTGTTACCTTTTTGCTTTGTTTATTTCGTCTTTAACTTACTTTCTCTTTACATTCCACTCTCTCTTTGCTGCCTCCGACCTTTGAACTCCGAACCTACCCAGGGCTCTGATTTTTTTTCTCCTGATGCTTATACTCTATATCCTCTATGTATTGTTTGATTCCTCCAATACAGTGCGCTATCCTTTTAAACTCTCACGTATCTCATGCTTTCTCTAACCACGCCTTGAGTACCTGCATAAGTGTCTCTACATTGTGACCAACCTTCTTTGTCATTCTGTCTCTCAGCCTTTTAGTAAAAGACTCTTTGTTCCTCAGTATTATTCTAGAGTTGTAAACGTGTATACTTGCTCGTTACGAGTCTTGAAAGTGTATACTTACTCAACTAATTATCGCCCACTATTACCCCTAAGTATTTTATTTGGCCGCAGTGCTTAATTTCGAAGTTCCCAATTTTTTCCTCTATTTATTCCATTTTAGGATAATGACCTCTCTTTTTTTTTTCGGCCCCTCCAGCTTCTTTCCGGCCATTAAGGATATTTTCCACTGCCTCATTTCCTTTTCTTACTAGTTGCTCCTCATCTTTCGCTTCGGCGATGTCTAGGATATATTGTAGGTTTCACAGTGTGTGCACCAGGACAAAGCCTTGTGGAACTTCTGCATTTGTTTTCTTCCTGGTCTTTTTGTCTCGTACGACACATCTGTAAGGTTCTTTATAAAGCTTGACACTTCTTTTGTTTCGAAGGCTTCCATAATTTTCCCCCAGGAGGTAGTGTTAAACGCGTTTTTCAGTCGATCGCTTTAGCTGCCATCCATTTGCTGCCACTATTTTTGACTTTTTTTACTATCCTTGCCTTTATAAGTTGTTCGAAAAGTTTACCAATCGTGTATAGTAAGCAGATTGGTCTGTAACCTGTTAACTCCTTAACTCCTTTTCCACGCCGCGTCCTTTAGGTATAATATCAGACTGGCTTCCTTCCAGATCCGTAGGAAGCTCTGATCTCTTAACAGGTCGTTTAAAACTTGTAACACTATTTGCGGTCCCATGTTCACCACTATCTTGATTGATTCTGGAGGTACTCCGTCCGACCCTCCTGCCGTTTTAGCTTGATTTTTTTTGTGGTTTCTACAAGTTCCACCAAATTAAACGGTTTCGGTTCAAATTCTGATCTCCTCCACCTAGATATTTTTGGTTCTCATGAAGACATCAGCTTCTCACACCATTCGGTTTTCTTCTTTATATCTATGTTGTAGGGGGCTTGAATTACCAGACTTTTTATCTCCCCAGATATCTTCATTAAGGTATTCACAGAGTTTCTTCCAGTGGTTATTCTTAACTCTTGAGATGGTTCTTTGTGTCTTTGTGGCTCTCATCATCTCTCTTCTACTTTTTATGCAGTCTGTCCTTTTGTTTTCAACTTCCTCACTCCACTAGTAAGGGAGCCTTTGTTTGTCACCCACTAGGTCACTTGTCACTGATTTTACTGCCGTTGCGATGTCTTCCGTTAGCGTATTTGGATCGTGATTTTGCCTCTTGTTTAATTTATCGCAATTTATTTCGGCGAAGGTCTTCTTGTTGAAGAACTTTTTCTTCCCGTGACTTTCAGGCTTATCCTTCCTGATTCCACCAGCTTCGAAATAAATGAAGTGGTGGATTTGTATATATTCCCTGTTCACCTAGGATTTGAAAGTTTTTTTTTTTTGTACATCTTTATCATCGTAAGGTTCACGTCTATGTGTGTCTTTGTATTCCCCCTTATGAACGTTGGTTCCCCGTTCTTTTCTATTTCGAGTCTTGATTCAAAAATCCATTCATGTATATGGGTTCCCATTTCGTCCCCATAAAGGAGACTTCGCGCTTAGGTCCCCGGAAATGATGCATTCTTCCTTCGACCCTTTTAAACATAATGTTAGTTTTTCATTCGTACTATCTAAATCGGATATTGGGTGAAAAGTAGCATCCATATATACTGAAGCCTTCGAAGTTTATTTCAACAAAACCCCTACCCTTGTAAGATTCTACTCCTATATTCCTATTTCTTATGAATATTGCTATGTTATTATCTAGGTCTCGTATGTAGTTATACTGCCTTGGAATTTTTTGATTCGGCTCTGTTATGATCGCTAAATCTATATCCCATTTTGTTATTTCTGCATACGCCAGGTCGTAAGCCGTTCATGACCTGCCAAGGTTTAATTGTAGAATTCTCATTACTGCTTAGGACGCGCTACGCTAAAAACCTCCTTTTCTCTCATGTTCTATTGTCTTTTTAAAAGATGTGCAAGATATTTGGGTGGCCCCATTCTTTCACCATGTGGCCTTCTTTCCCACATTTGAGGCACGTAGTTTCTTTGCTTGTCTTTCCTAAGATGCCTATATTCCAGACACCTATAGCATTTTACCAAGTTTAGTCTTTCCTTGATGAAGCAGTTCACCCATCCTATTTTGATCTTCCCTACCATTGTTAATTTTCTTCCTTCCTTTTTTGGTATTTCGACCGTGGCCATACCTTGGCCAAACTTGCCCTTTGTCATCCTTTTTATGGTGACTGAGCTTTTAGCCATGTTAAGTTCTTCCCCTAGCGCATTTATGACATCGCCCTCGGTTTTTATCTCGTCGAGGCCCATTATAAACAATGTCATTTTCTGCCCTATCCTTGTTTCTGGATTTTTGATTTTCTTCATAATTTCCGATTTAAGAATTTCTGCCTTGGCCTCTCCCTCCACGATAGCTAGCACTACGTCTCCACTACCGCTTTTCTCTATTTTTTTCACGTCGGCTTTGATCGTACCGAGGTTCACCTCTTTTTTTATTTGCATAAATAATTCTGAATAGCTTTTTCCCCTGCCATGACTGTTAGTATGCCTTCCTACTTTATTCTGCTTGGTGTGGATTTTACTTGGCAACAGACGTTTATGCCAGTGTCTCTAAACACATATTCCAGGACTTTCCTGCAGTGATTTTTCCTGATCGCTCCCATCAGTACCACTCTGATATTTTTCCTACCTCTGTCTTCGATTAGTTGTCTAAGTTTTACAATTATCCCTTACATCTGCTTGATATCGTATATCGTACTTTCGTCGGTTTGTATTGGCAGTAAATATGTTATTTTTCATTTCTCTATAAACTCCTTTTCCTGTTGTGATTCTAGTGATCCTTGTCAGAAAGTCGACTTCTTCGGGCTCTATAGTAGCCATGATTTCTCTTTCTAACCTAACCTAACCTAAGGAGTGACTTTTGTCTCAAACATTGATCATTCTACTGTTGACCCTGCTGTTCAGTTCGTTCTTGAACTCCTTTTCTTTTTAGCACTGAATTTTGTTTACATATTTGTTCTACATCATAGAATACAAGTTTTTTTTCATTAAAATTGTACCTTTAATACCTGAAATATACGTGTCCTTTTATGTTTGAATCTGCGCATGATATTATTTTACGTATAAATTTCACGTCATTTCTTTAATACAGTGGCGTTTGTCCTCTTTAAATCTGACCACTAATAACGAAGTTAGGTGCCAGTGCCGTTTTGCTATTGTCACTGCGCATGATTTTTCCAGACGAATTTAAGAAAACATAAACAAGAATGCATTTGCCCAGTTACGAATTTTAAAAAACAGTAACAATAGTAGATAAGCAAAGTGCCATCTGGCCTACTTATTGATCTCAACAAGGCATTTGACTGTGTTAACCCTTTATCTCCGTTATTAGTAGGCAGATTTAAACAGGACAAACGGCATTGTATTATAAATGCTACGTAGAATAAATACGTAAACAAAAATCATGTGCAAAAGTTAAAACTAAAGGGCCTTAAGGTCAAACTTCTTTATTATTGATCCAAATTTAACGCGGAACAAGGCAAGATATTTGAAATGTGACGCAGGATATATATTTAAATAAAAATCTTATCAGACACCAAGGACCAAAGGGCATTAGTCTTTATCTTTGTCACATTTATAATACAATGCCGTTTGTCCTATTTAAATATGCCTACTAATAACGGAGATAAAGACTAATGCCCTTTGGTCTTTGGTGCCTGACAAGATTTTTATTTAAATATGTCCTGCGTCAAATTTCAAATATACCGCCTTTTTCCACGTTAAATTTTAACCAATAATAACGAAGTTTGACCTTAAGGCCCTTTAGTCTTTGTTTACGTATTTATTCTACGTCACTTTTATAATATAAAGCCGTTTGTCCTGTTTAAATCTGCCTACTAATAACGGAGAGTCAGCCCAGTCAAATGCCTTGTAAAGATCAATAAATGCGCCAGAATGCACTTAGCTTATCTACTAACAATAATGCATTTTTTTACAAGAAAATTTGAAAAAATAAAGAAGCATATATGCATTTATTAACACTCGAATTTGGATAAGAAGCAAAGTGAATTTTTTCATACATACCAAAAAAAGGAGCAAAAATGCATTTTTCGATACACGAATTTAAACCACAACTTTTTTCCAGAAAAAAAATTTCAAATTTTCTCTAACCTCCCCCTATTGCCTTGATAGTATTCGGAAGAAATGTCACTGGTATATAGAAACTGACCTTCATGGTCGATGTGGGTTTCTGCCCTTTGATCCTGTTGATTATACAATTTTATTGTCAAATCTGCAGTATGTGCCCCAAAAACGTTGATTGTGTATTTTTAAGATGGTACCGTCGAACCTGGTTTAGTAATTTCTAGGCCCATACTCATAATGGTCGCCGTGGGTCTTTACCCTTGGATACTGTTGATTATACACTTTTTTGTTGTATATGCAGTATGCGCCCCAAAAAAGTTTATCGTCAATTTGGTTATTGTCTGATTTATTAATATCTAGGCCTGAAGATGGCTCATAAGCTGAAACTAGTTTTTGCATAACCCATATGTATTTTATTAAATATATTGTGGTATATGACTCAGAATTTTATTTATTGAATGATTTTTTTGGAATTATTAATTCTATACTCAATGTAAAATTAAATTAATGCTAAGTGGTTTTTATTTGTATGGTCTCGTTTAATTTATTGAATTTCAATTAAAATAATTTTTTATAAGTAACAAATATTTAACGATATACTAGATGTTCTTATGCATACTTTACATTAAAAATTACACAGTGAACTCCTATAACGTTTTTAACTGGTGACAAAAAAAACTTTTTATTATTAAGAGTTACAAATATTTTAATAACACCCTCTACTATACTATAATGAACATCCACTAAAATTCAAACTAAATTGTGAGAACGAATATATCGAGAATATTTCAAAAAGTTTACTTTGATGTTTATGCGCGATAAAAAGATAATATTTTAAGTATATTGCACTTTAATTTCCCAACTGAGTCATCAAAAGAAAAAAAGAAACAAAACAAAACTTGTTCAACGTATAACATTGCCGCTACGCTGTAGAATAATAATACCACTCGCAAATTGTCTCGTGCACCATTAACTCAAGGCGCAAGAAAAATATACTCTTGCGGAGACGTAGCAAAATAGAGACTTAATGCAATTTTATTTATAGGTGGGATGGATGAAAGCAGACGACCAAACTATTCTGGCACTTCACACTAGGGTAATAACTCACAACCCGAGAATAACAGTTAATCACGATGACAACCTGAAGACGTGGCAACTGCGTATACGACAACTGAAGGAGTCAGACCGTGGCTGTTATATGTGCCAGATAAACACTGGAGAGATGAAGAAGCAATATGGATGCATAGACGTACATGGTGAGTTAATCAATTTTTTTTATAACTACATATACATAAGTAATAATCGACTTTTAATCGATTTTTAATTCGAATAATAATCGATATTCGAATCAAAATCGTTAAAATTACAATAAAAAATAATAAAAAAAGTCAATCTTAATTCGACCACCGGTTAAGTAAGTTATCACCTTGAGTACAGACCAGCAGCAATCATTCGAGATATTCGGTGGTTTTCTTGAAAACCAGAGTTGGCACTGACAATTTTAACTGTACCAAGTAAAATTTTTTTTTTCCTCTGGATAGCTCAGTATCTATCCAGAAGAGAAATGAAATTCTCATAATTCTAAAAAGCCATCAAATCGTTTCGCGCTTAAAATTCCGATAGGCTTCAACATGTCTGAAAGTTACTTAATAAACCAACCGCATTTTACAAAATTAACTATTTTTATCTGTAATTACTTACTTTCCGGCACGAGACGGAAATAACTTATAGAGAACTAAATCTAAAAAACGACAAAAACCTCAGAGTTCATGAGTGTAGATGAAATCGTCATTTAAAGTGAAAACCTAACAAATACCTTAAATATGTGCCTGTAATTGTTTGAATATATGTGCCGGTATTTGATACGTATATAAAAGTACCAGTGCAATTTTGTCTCCCATTTGTATGATTATTATTAATCAGTTTGTTTTACTTTATAGTCTGGTACTTTGAAAATAAAATTCTATTCCTAATAATTCAAAAATATCGTAGTTCTACTGTTGTGTTACAAAAAAAAGCATAAATTTATAACAGTACCTGTTGGTTAACTGCAAACAATGTTCTTTTCTTGAGTCAATATTAATTTTCAACTTATGGTATTTTCGATGATTGGTTTTGTGAAAAAGATGCTTCCTTAAATAGGGTTGCTTTACGTTTGGTCTTTGATTAGTTCTCCGGTTTTTCGGAATGTAAAACCTACAAAGACCTAATAAAACTAAAATAAAAAGCCAATTATAAAAACAACACAAATAATGCTAACAATAACATACAAAACCACCCACCATCGATAAACCACCAGCAAAATCCAATAAGCTATAGTCAATTTGGTACAGCTAACACCAGTACAAGTAACAATCAAGATCTGAGTAATATAATGGGATAATGGGCAACTTCCTGAATGAATTTAAAAACGTGTTCAACCAAATGATCAACCAAAACAGCATGATATTAAACATGCTAAGTAAATTATCCTAATGGCCACGTCCGTTCGAATAGCAGCCTGGAATGCCAATGGGCTAGATAATCATGTGCAAGAAATTACGTTGTTTCTAAATATAAACCATATTGACATACTCCTAATCTCTGAAAGCCATGCCACAGATCGAATTGTTATCAAAATACCAAACTACAGCATATATTACGCCAACCACCCAAATGGAACGGCCCATAATTATTAAATCAAACTTAAAACACTATGCACAGCAACCTTAAAATTCAAAGTACTGTAATAACCGTATCAGCACTCAGATGGCCCATAAGTATAGCAGCTGTCTACAGCCCTCCACGCCACACTATCTTACCTCAAGAATATAGAGACTTCTTCCAAACATTGGGAATACAATTACTTGCTGCTGGTGACTTTAACGCTAAACATTCTCTCTGGGGATCCAGATTAATAACACCCAAAGGAAGGAATCTTTATCAGGTTATACAATAGAACAACTTAAAGTTCCTATCTACTGGAGAACCTACGTACTGGCCCTCAGACAGAAATAAAATCCCAGATCTATTAGACTTCGCTATAACAAAAGGAATCTCAAAAGTACACAGCCATATAGAGTCCAATTTTGACTTAAGTTCCGACTATAGCCCAATATTGATAACATTAAGTATGAATGTCATTTGGAAAGAACAACAATTTAAACTTTGCACTACTCACACTGATTGGTAACTCTTCAAACTCAGATTAGATCATATAATAAAAGAAAACCAAAAACTTGAAGAAGCGACTCAATACCTAACTAGACTAATCCAAGAAGACTCATGGCAAGCGACACCACAACAAAAGAAGTTTGTATCAAAAAGTCAAAACATTCCCATACATATTCGAAAACTGGTATCTAAAAAAAAGAAGAGCACGCAGAAGATGGCAAAAACAAGAAATCCGCTAGATAAGACATTGTTAAATAGACTAACTTATTTACTACACACCTCTATACAAACAGCTCGTAACGAAACCTTTAGAGACTATATAACTAACTTAGCATCTGAAGACCATTCCCTGTGGAAAGCGACGAAGAGATTTAAAAGGCCCACCATAACCATCCCACCAATTAGAACTCCGGACAGAAATTGGGCAAGAATATATAAAGAAAAAGTGAACACCTTTGCCAAATATCTAGCAAAAGTTTTTTCTCCTCTAGAAGACGATAACCTAGATCGTGCACACATCATAAACTTCCTCGATGTCCCCTGCCAACTATCTCCACCTATAATATCCTTCTCACCAAACGAGGTCCATAAAGAACTGCTCAAAACAAACTCCCAAAGGCACCAGGACACGATTTAATAGTTGGTGATATACTCAAACATCTTCCTAAGAAAGCAATATTACTTCTCACAATAATATACAACAGCACGTTACTCTGTCACTGTTCCATACAGTGGAAATGCGTACAAGTGATAATGATTGACAAGCCTGGTAAACCACCAACCGATACTTCCTCCTACAGACCGATCAGTCTTTTACCAATCATGTCCAAAACCTTTGAAAGACATCTGGTAAGTAGAATAGAAGAAACAATACGAATAGATCATCCCAGACCACCGGTTTGGAATTAGACAAAATTATTCTAGAATCCAACAGTGTCACCGCATAACCAGTAAAATAAAGGAGAGATTGGAAAACAAAAAGATGTGTGCGTCTGTATTCTTAGATATCCAACAAGCCTTTGACTAAAGAATATATTTCCCAGTGAAATCAACTTGCTGCTAAAATCATAGTTAACCGACCGTCACTTTCAACTTAAAATAGAAAATACATTATCTGATCATCTTTCCTTAAACTCTGGAGTACCCCAGGGAAGCGCCCTTGGTCCTCTCTTATACCTACTTTTCACTTCCGATATCCCTCAATCCCAAAACATAACCCTTGTAACATTTTCAGACGACACTGCACTTCTGTTCTCAGATATAAACCCTAACAGAGCCTCTGAAAACTTACACAATTACCTCAATGTTCTCTACGAATGGGTACAGGTCTGGAAAATCAAAGTAAATACCGAAAAATCAGGACAAATAACATTTACCATAAAATGGAGTGTATGCCCGTCTGTTAGAGAAATAATACACCAATACCCGTAAAGACAGTTACTCCTAAAAGCGAGAAACATGAACTGGTTAATTGGTAAAAAATCACAATTATCGATGGAAATCAAATTGATAATATACAAAACTATACTAAAACATATTTGGACGTACGGAATATAATTGTGGGATTGTAGCAAACCCTCCATAACAAAAATCTTACAACCGTTCCAGTCCAAGATGCTACGTACGATAACCAACGGCTCATGGTTCGTATCTAACCAAACTCTCCACGATGACCTTGACGTACCCTTCATCAACGAAGTGATCAACAAACAAGCCAGCAAATATAGAGACCGCATATCGGGATACGATAACCAGCTAATACACGAACTTGCCACCCAACCCTTGATCAACAGAAGACTGAAAAGACAAAATGGCCAGAAGACCTAACCTAGGTGAAAAGTGATGAACCATCAGTGAGTGGTACTCACCTTAAGCGAAGTACAAAGTTATAATATTTACTTTTTACTCTGCTGTTAATTTGAATAGATTGTAAATTAGCAAGTAAATAAAAAAAAATTGGAACTTGCAAATTTGGGGAGTTCTTTTCCTTCCGCTACTAATACTGAAGTCTGACCTTTCTCTGGTAAGGAATCTAAGTCTTCCTAGTCCAAAATAATATCTATATCTACTTATTGGAATCCTTATATATGGAGAAGGTTCAGAGTGTGCATTTTTTACTTTAGTTACGCTCCATACTGTGCAAAGGTGGGTTCTTAGTCAATGGTTATCGATTCGAAGTCGGTTTGGAATTGTTTCCCCCTCCAGTTTTTGCCTTCTGACCGCTATTTTTTTCGTTGCAGTAGCTTGTGCTCTTGCAGAAGTCACCAGGTCAGTCTTTTTATTCTATCCACCAGGATAGCCTTTTGCATTCTCTCATGTCTTGAGGTTGAGTTAGTAAAGGAATTTTTCCTTGTTTTTTGGTTGTGCTTTATCAGCTTCCTTACTTTAGTTTTGTAAATCCCTGATAGACTTGTCTCACGAATTTCATCATCAGACATGGAATCAATATCCTCTTCGGATTTGAGTCTGATAGTTTCTAGTCCCTGTGACCTGAAGGGACTGGTCTGTTGGTCTCGATAAATTCATATGCTTGGTGAGTAATGGTGTTCTCCGGCTCTTGCTTTTTAGCGTTAAAGCCCTTCTCCGGCATTTTTTTGTATCTCTACTAAAATGTGTTTTTGCGAACAGTGAGAGAATAGTATATTGTTTAACGAGCAAGGAATGATAGTTATTTCCTACGAGTATGAAGTTTGAAGCATGAGCCGCAGGCGAATGCTACAAATCATACGAGTGGGAAATTAGCATTCCATGCGAGTTAAACACTATACTTTTTCTACTGGTGTAATAGATAATAGCGAAATGATTGAACAAATAACATGAATTTCAAATTTAACGTCATTCAAAATTTCTATTTAGGTACAATTAAAATATCAATTACACTTAGTATAAATGAGAAGTTTTGAAAAAAATATTTAATGATTCACAATTTATGGTTACATTGTTACAGTGATGAAACGTAATGTTTGAAAGACCTGATTTATTAAAATAATAACACAATGAATTATTGTGTTATCAGATACGGAAATGAAATTGGAGACATACAATGTACCTCATTAATCTATCAAGAACAGTTAAGAAAGAGCAGTTTTGTATTATAGCCCTAGAAAAATTATGTTCGCTATCTAAAGGAGGGTTTCATGTGGTGACCTTAATCGATCCATTTCGATAGATTTGGTTACGCATGTAGCTGCCATTTAGGTTTAGATACGGCACATCACATATAACCTTCCGTGATTGTTGCCTCCAACAATTCATCATCAGCATCATCAACAACATTATCATATATAATAAAACGAGTGGTATCGTGACTATCGATAATCGCACAAGTTATTTCAGAAAACCTGTTTTCACGAGTCCACAGGACGAGTGAAATTATAATTTCACAACACGTTGAGTGCATTAACTCATGGGATACCAAGATTTGTATTCATTAGATTATATCACGAATTAATGACATTTTAAAAATTTGACAGCTCAATAATTTACATTTACAGTACAATAGCAATTTGACTAGAAAGGAGGCGTTTAGGCATTATCCTGCAGATGGTATCTTTGCAACCATTAACCACTCGAGTAAATGCGTCAACCAAATGTCTAAACTTGCGGAGTACCCGGAAAATTTATTTTACTTATTATTAATAATTTGGCAGAAAAATGCATTCTTTATAAAAGTTTTTAAATCACCTAAGTTATACTACCTCACTTCAAAATATCTAATATTTAAAAAAATAGTAGATAAGCTGTTTGGGTTCAAGGATATACACAGTGGAGAACCGAGAAAAATTTTATTTTACTTATTATTAATTTGTCAAAAAAATTGAAAAAAAAAATAGTAGATGGAGTAAACTGGTCCATAATGGGACGGTTTTTTTCAAAAATATATAGCATCTTTATTTATAATAAATGTTATTCAACCAGTCCCGCTATGGACCACTAGTCCTACTATGAACCACTACATGGTTCATTGTGGGAATCACAGTGGTCCATAGTGGGATTTTTAATAAAAAACACTTACTGTCAGTAGATAGAACGTCCTTTAACTTTAACGGTTCTGTAACTAACGACAATGACGTTTAGATTGTGACAATTGTACAAGAAATCAACTTGTTAAATTTTATTCTAAACGTCATCGCCTTTAGTTATTGAATCTTTAAAGTTAAAGGTCATTCTATCTACTGACAGTTAGTCTATTTTAAATTGGAAAAAATTCAAAGAGAACTTAAACTGGCGAGCAGCCCTAGCTGTACTGCCAGTAATAAAGGAGATATTATATTCATCTCCACTTATCTTAATAACCTGACCATCATAATGTTTAACAGTTTTTTTTTGTCATGTATCTTACTATAACATAGTCCTGCTCTTGAATTGACAGATCTTGATATTCTGATGTGAAGCTTTCTAAATCGCTAGAATCGTTGCAAATATCTTCACTGAAGTGACTGTTCAAAATAATGTCGCTATTAAAAACTTTTTTAGCCTCCTGCTTTTTCTTTTCTGAAAGTGCCAATCTTGCTTTAGGCTGTTCCTCTATGACATCTTTTACGGGGTATTATTGATGACTGTAGCTTCTTTCTGTTTTTCCTAAGGTTTTTTGTAGGAGCAGATTTAGCATGTGGCCTGATTTACCGAGGGGTTACTATATTGGAAGGGCCAGGAATTGGGCTGACATGTCGTGGTTCTTCTACATCCTGATTATTTTCTACATCCTGAATATCTTCTACATCCTGAACATCTTTCATATCCTAAACACCATCGTTAACCTTATTTTCGTCACCATTTCCATTTTCTTCGAGCCTATCAGTGACATAAGATGACATAAAATTACTCTTTGTAAAAATTTGTCAATGGGGTAAATGCTTTAGGGTAGGCAGTACTAACAACACTACAAACATCATAAATGGTCATAGGTACGGCAGTCATAAATTCCTTGATTATAATAGCTTTTAAATGGAAAGAAGCAGCTCACGTCCAGCGGCTGTAATTTATGGCTGCAGTGGGGCGGCAATGTCAATAACATAATCTCATTATCTTTACACTTATTCAGCACATGAACATCGTAACGGCTCTCATGGTTGTCAAGAATTAATAGAACTTGGAATACTTTACTGCATCGCACGTGTTTGATAAAGTGCTATATGTACTTCAAAAAATTGTCTCCTGTCATCTAGGCAGAGGGATAAGCTGCACCGCCTAATCCTAGAGAGGCTCCAGTAAGCATGAAATGCTTAAATATTTTTCTTGGGAATACAAAGAATGGAGGGACAAGCGTTCCATTAGCGCATATGGCGGTACACATTGTTATTAATGTGCCTCGTTCAGCACTTGTCACTTTTCCAATTTGTTTTTGTTTAATGTTAGCAAGTACCTTCTCGGCTTTATGCACATTAGTGACACCAGTCTCATCACAATTGTATATTTGGTTCGACTGGATATTATGTTTCGTTATCACATTTCTCAAGTTGTTGAAAAATCTAGCCACATTATGCTTGTTGAAGCTGGTCGCCCTACCAAGGCTAGTTGCATCTGGTTTTCGAAGCGATAACATTGGGTGTAGTTTCCTAAAATTATTCATCCATTTGACTTCTCGTTTCTTATCGAGGAACCGTTTGATTATTATTAATGGCATACTTGTAAGATAATTCACGAGTATTTAATAATGTTAAGTCGTAGCACATTTGACAAACTTTAATTATATACCCGCTTAATAGCTGCTCCTCTCTACTTGTAAATATTGGATTGAAACCATGGCTTCGTCCAAATTCAAAATCATTTGTATTTTCCTCATTAGCTTCAATTGGAACTTCTTCACTAAAGCTGACTTGCTTACACCATGCTTTTTGGATGCACTCATCAATGTCATTTGATTTTCTAGAACATCTTTCACTGCAGAATGCATAGACCTTGCATATACTTCATGATCTTCTCTACTTTTTTTCACAAACTGCTGACAGTTGGGATCTTGGATGTCTCATCATATTCAATTCTGCAAAAAAATTAAAATATTTAGCATATTTCAGCATGGACCACATTATGTTATCATATCTCAGTAGGGACCACTTATTTTTCCCCACTATGGACCATGGTGCATTAAAATACACATGACCAAAATTTTTATCAAAGTGGTAAAGCTAGGTATAAACAGAAGAAGACAATATTGAGGTTATATGTAGGTCTTAGATATCCATATAAAATTCTTGTTAAAAATACACACTGATACATACCTCTACCGCGATGATAAAATAGCCAGGAGAGTGAAATTCCCACTATGGACCGCGTCCCACTATGGATCAGTTTACCCTAAGCTGTTGGTTTATGGAGCACCCAGGAAAATTTATTTTACTTATTATTATTAGAAAATTTTACTCTTTATAAAAGTTTTTAAATTATTCAATTTATATCGTCTCACTTCAAAATATCCAATATTTAAAAAAATAGAAAACAATAGTTGATAAGCTGTAAAAAAATAATAGATAAGCTGTAACTGTTGGTGTTCAAAGATATACATAGTAGAGAACCGAGAAAAGTTTTATTTTAGTTATGAATTTGTCAGAAAATTTCATTCTTCATAAAAGTTTTTAAATCATCTAAGGTATACTGTCTCATTTCAAAATATCCAATATTTGAAAAAATTAAAAAAGATAGTAGATAAACTGTAAATAAATTGGTTGTGTCGCCCCAAAACTTTCCCGACGAGTATCCACAAATACTTTTTCAGATATTTAATGTTAAAGTTTAAAATTTTGATATTTTTGTATTTTTGACAGGTGACAGTTGGATAAATAATTTTGACTTTTGGGAATCTAGTTTTTCAAGGGCTTTCAAATGACATATTGCAAATCAAATTCCGTGATATATTGCATCTGTTATTTTTTGATAGTGGCACTTCCGTTTGACAGATGCCGTAATAAAACTAATAAGTTCTTCCGACCGGTAACTTAAACCCATATACCATATATCAGCTCAATCGGATTAAACGTGTGGCCTCTATCGTGGAAGAATACACACAGACAGACAGATAGACAGACAGACAGACAAACAGACAGACAGATAGACATACTTCCATTTGGAAATGGTCCCAATCATCTCAGGTGACCATCTTTATCTCGAAAATTTTTTTTAGCTCCTTCACAATACTTTCCCTTCTCGGAGGTGGGTCGACAAAGTAAAAAATATTAAACAAGCTGTTTATGTTCAAGAATAAACATACTGGAGCACCGAGAAAAATTTTATTCGATATAGAAGTTTCCAAATTACTTAAGGTATAGTATTTCACTTCAAAATATCAAATATTTTTAAAAACAAAAAAAAAACAGTAGATTAACTATCGGTGTTCAAGGATATTCATACTGGAGCACACAGAAACATTTTATTTGACTTATTACTTATTTATTTGCCAAAAAATTTCATTCTTCATAAAATTTTTAAATCACCTGAGCTAGTCTATTCCGCTACATAATATCCAATATTTAAAAAAAAATCGGTTGTGACGAACCAAAACTTTCCCGACGAGTATCCAGAGACGAATACTTTTTCAGATATTTAATGTTATTTTTTTATTTTTGACAGGAAAAAACTAAAAGTCGCAAAAAACAAAACGAGAAAGAATTCGCAAAAAATGAAAGAAATCGAAATATATCACAAAAAATAGCAAAAATTGAAAAAAAATCAAAAACACCAAAAAACCGGAAACTATTGTAACCATAAAAAAATAGGAAGAGAAAAAATTCAAAACATTTGAAATAAATGGCAAAAAGCCTTAAAAAATCGCAAAAAATCTCTAAAAAAAATCGCAACAATATCCCAAAAAATATTGCAAAAAAATCGCAAATAATTAGAAAAATCAGAGCAATAAGAAAAAATTCGAAAACAAAAATTAATAAAAAAATAGAAAAAAAACTAAATAATATAAGAAACAAATGAAGAAGAATTTAAAAAAATCGAAAAGAACCAGAAAACGAACAAAAAATAAGAAAAAAATCTTAAAATCAGAAAAAAAAAACAGAAAGAATCAAAAATAACAGAAAAAATCAGAAAAAATGTCTTTTCCAGAATTATTGGGATTCAAAAATCCTTAATTTCACAGGTTATAAATATGACATAAATCTGTAAAAAATCAGAAAGATCAGAAAAAATCCGACAGGAGAATCAGAAAAAAAATCACAAAAAATAATATATAAGAAAAAGTAAAAAGAAAAACAATAAAATAAAAATAAAAAATCAAAAAAATAAGAAAAACATTTTTTTTTGAATAATTCAAAAAATAAATTGAAAAAAATCATAAAAAAACATTGAAAAAATCAGAAAAAACTCATTAAAAATTGGCTAAAAATCTGAAAACAATCAAAATATAATTAGAAAATATAAAATTAAGAAAAAAATTTTCAGATATTTAATAGTTAAGTTTCAAATTTTGACATTTTTTTTATTTTTGACAGGTGACAGTTGGAAAAATGATTTTGACTGTTTTAAATAGAGATTTTCAAATACTTTCAAATTACATATTGCAAGTCAAATTCCGTGACATATTGCATCTGTCTTTTTTGATAGTGACACTTGCGTTTGACAATAAGTTCTTCTGGCGGGTAACTCAAACCCATGTACCAAATTTCAGCTTAATCGGATTAAACGTGTGGCCTCTATCGTGGATGAATACACACAGACACACAGACAGACTTCCATCTGAAAATGGTCTTAATCATCTCAGGTGACCTCAAAATGGATATTTCCATCTTTATTTCGAAAATTTTTTTAGCTCCTTCACAACACTTTACCTTCTCGAATGTAGTTCGAGACAAGTAAACTTATTATTGTTTTTTCAGAAAATTTCATTCTTTATAAAAGTTAAAACAGTTAAGCTATACTGTCACACTTCAAAATATACAATATTTTAAATAAAAAGTAGATGAGCTGTTAGTCTTCTGCAGCACCCAGAAAATGTTATTTTACTTATTATTATTAGTTAGTCAGAAAAGTTTATTCTTCATAAAACTTATCCTATTTATACTGTCTAACATCGTAATTCGTGTTCTGGAGCATCCAGAAAAAAATTTTGTACTTATAAAAATTTGTAAAAAAAATCATTCTTTTTAAAAAATTTTAATCACGTAAGCTATCTCACTTCAAAATATTCAAATTTTATTGAGAAACAAAATTTAGTAGATAAGCTATGTGGGTTCTAAATGAAGTAAGTTGTAGTGAGTAAATAAATAAAAACTCTCGAATAACGTTTTTGTATAATATTTTATAATTACAAAAAAATAGATATAGCTAAAGACAAGATCACCCTGTACAGGGCAACATCATAAATCTTTACTATCCAATATAAACTGAGCTATCCGCTACATATTTATCCATATACAACATGATTTGATTCCAAGATTTTGCTTTAAGACCAAAATGAAATTTTATAATTTATTTATTAATTAATATTGTACAAAGGAATGAAACAATTGCATTGCAATGCACTCAGCTTTATAACATGACAGCATTGTGGAATTATAAAATTGATTTTCTATTATATAGAAGATTCTACGATAAAACAAGCGACTCCAGAAATCTTATGGTTAAACTATTGTTCTGAAACATTTTCACGTCCCGAAGACTCCATCAAACCTCCATACCTATTTTATCTACCTGTTTCCCTTACAAATTCGCAGCGTTGTAGCTGTCTGGCATAGAATGTAAAATGAAATATGCAATAGAAATGCAGCGGGAATGAAAATAACAGAATAAATTTCTCTTTCATGTTAACATTGTAGGAATGGATATTGTATGTTAATTATTATTTTCGGATGAAATAGTTTTCATTTAAATTGTCTTTTAGATAATTTAATGTTATACAGCGTGGCACGAATTTAATTAAACACTATTGCGATTCTATATTGTTCTATAGTTTAATATTTCCGGAAAATTAAAACCTCAACATAACCACTTTAATATTAATTAATTTTAAACCGAAACTGATGATTGACGCTTGAATAAAACCACCTTAGCTTTGTAAACTAACACTGCTAATAAGTTTTCTTTTATGTCTAAAGGTTTTTTTTTTGATCGTAAATCTCACAAAGTTCTATTTTAGGCTACGCCTCGGTTATGCGATAAAAAACTTACGAGACTTCAAAAACTAAATCTTTTATACTTGGAAAATTCGCTGTCACCTACACACATATACACACACAAGCATACATCCATTTTTCGGATCTTTCCCACGATCAAAGTAAATTTTTTAATAATAAAGATACCCTTTTTAGGTAAGTAATCAAAAACCCTTCAGATCCTTCAAAACGATACACATATTACAAAAAAAATCTTTTGTAAACTTGTAGAAAATTAATGAGAGGACACTGATTTTATTATACATCGCATCGACTTATCATTGTCTTTTGATAAAGCGCTTTTGTTTTTGATGGGTTTGTTTTTACCGGAGCGAACGTAATAAGTGGAAGGAGCAGGGATAAATGTTGAAGGAACATCCGTAACGCGGCAAAAAGGACAGTTCAGCAAAAAAATAGATAAAGGACGATGATCGAATTAGTGAGCGTGCATATTTCATGCGGGGGTTTTTTAGTTCGGTAATCAATTTAAATCTAATCCGAAATTATTATCTGCAGACTAGATACAAATCTACAGGGTGGCGCAAATGTAATTGAATACTATATTTAATTTAAAATTATATTTTCAATAATTACAATAACAAAGAATATAAATTAAATCGTCCCAATATGACTTGACTTACGTATATTACTACGTCACTGTAAAATTTCTAGAAATGATGGAGTCAATATTTTCTATCTTTATGCTAACTCGATTATCTCTTTTCCTTCTGTATAGTGCAACAAATAATATATCGAAAATTGTTCATATTACGAATTTTAACCTACAGAACCCCAGGGAAATATATCACGCCAATTTTTGTTAGACAATCAAATTAAGTTAACATATCGCCAGACATTCAATGGTTTTTCTAGAAGTAGCGGTTAGAGCTATAACACGTCTAAAAGTTCAGTTGAACAGTATCCCTCAAAGAAAGATGTACTGCTCCTTTGAGGATTAAATGCCGCGAGGAACAGCTGCTAGTAATATAATTGATATCATTAACAATTAATGAATACAGTAGAAATAAAACTCCAAGACATGTACCACAATATAATTAACATGTTTTGGAGTTTTATTTCTACTGAAATAATATAAGGTTTATTAAAATATAAACTGTGCAAAAGTTATTCATTTTAATAATTTGTATTGTTGATGTGCAGTGATATCTAAATTAAACACGTCGAATGCCGGTATCATAGTGTGGTCATTATTGTGATTTCTTGGGTGTTCTTGCAACATATTTTTGTCAACACTCAAAAACTTTCAGTCGCACACTAGTTCACTATTCGAGTAAATGCAAATCATGAGAGTCCTACGATCGAGAAATAACACATTTAGAAAATACTTATCAAACAAAATACTTGCACGGTCGTTAGCGCCGGTTTTTCGGGACCCTAAATCGATTATATTGGAAATTTCAACAGTCGCAGTGTACTAATATATAAGTTAGAAACATACCTGGAACACAGAATTTTTACGTCTCACTAACAACATCGCGCACTACGATTAAGTTGTTGTGTGATTGTTTAGTCGCTGTCGCGGAAATACAAGCTTCCAAATAAGCAAGGCGCCCACTACGATTGTTTAGCAGCACGATTGTAGCATATTTTTATATCAAAACTATTAAGTAGGTTTAGTGATTAAGTAAACTGTTTGTCACAACATGGCCGTAGTTAAAACAACCTGCATTGTAGCATTATTACTTCACAGAAGAGCAAAAAGAAAGCGAGATAACAAGTATTAGGTGCATCCTATGTTAAAAGACACATTAAATAACGGCCAGTTTTATAAAATAGAGAGAATATTCTGATAATTTTTTCCAATATTATCGAATGAGTACTTCTACTTTGGATGAGTTGCTTCATTTACTAAATTTAGAAGAGCTATACCACCTGAAGAACGTCTGTCAGTATTGCTGGCGAAAATGTATTATCAGCAAAATTGGAGTGATATTCTCTCATTGAACAGGAAGTATCAGATCTCTCAGTTGGATCAGTCGCTGGAGTCTGCGAAAGTGTTTGAAAGTCCCCAGCGTCTACAAGTTGCAACTGGGTGTTGTTGGTTAAAATTGACGGTAGAGCAACTTGTTAAACAGTTTGTGGAGACCGATAGTATCTAGCTTGTTGCATTATATTAAGGATCTTTACTTTGGCGAAATATTTATGGTCGTCATTTAATTTGGCCAACATTGGCACGAGCATGAGGGCAAAATTTTTGCTTTATTTATTTCCTCATTTTGCTTGGATTTTAAAATGTTCAGTAACGATTATTCATAGGCGTCGACTTCTCGTCTGGACTTGTTGGGACGACGTCGTCTCGGTGTAAACTCGTCTTTGTTACTCTCTGTCGCATGCGTTGAAGATGGGCCAGGTGTTGAAGATACGCCAGGAGCGAGGCCAGGAGTATTTTGATGATTACTGTCACTGGTACTATTAACTGGAGGTTGGATATTGCCGTTGGTTATCTTCATAGGAAAGGAGAAAGAGCAACGAATCAACGTAAATATATTTGCGTCTCTTGTTTTTTTGCGGGTACTTCAGATGTAGTTTTGCGTTGAGTGGCCTATTCCCTTGCAATGCTGTCTTTTAAATTTTTCCATTTTTTTTAAATTTCTTTTCCTGTAAAAAAATTCAACCTTAACTTAAATGTATCTTTTTTTGTTTAATTTATTGTAGGTACTTAGCTACTGGCAGCAGCTTTTATTCATTACATTTCGAATATCTACTAGGAAGTACTACTATACGAGAAAATGTTAGAGAGACGTGTGAACAATTGTGGAAATACTTACAACCTTTATATATCGCCGAAAAATCTGAAGAAGAATGGAAAAAAATTGCTGGTGAGTTTTTCCAACTAACGAACTTCAGAAACTGTATTGGTGCTATAGATGGCAAGCATATTCGCCTAAAACAACCCAACAACACCGAATTAGAATTTTATAATTAAAAAAAAATTTTTCAACAATTTTTCTGGCAGTTGCTGATGCCGATTATTGTTTTACAGCTATAGAAGTGGGAGCATATGGAGCAAATATCATTTATAATGTATTTAAAAAGTCAAATTTTGGTCAAAGACTGTACAAGAACCAATTAAATATTCCTATTAATCAAAAGCTACCATTTGACGACGATGGAAAATACATGCCATATGTTTTTGTAGGATACGAGGCGTTTGGATTATCAAAAAATATTTTACGGCCGTACTCGAGAAAAAGCCTAACAGTTAAGCAAAGAGTATATAATTACAGGTTAACCCATGCTGGACGAATGGTGGAATGTGCATTCGGACTTTTAGCTAATAAATAGCGTATTTTCCACAGAGCTCTAGATGTTAAGATTGAGTTCGCAGATGTAATTATAAAAGCATGTTGTGTTCTGCACAATTTTGTTCGAAAAATGGATGGTACGCATTCTGAAGAGGAAGTTTATGACTGTCCTTTTAATGGTATTTTGTCGATTGGAACAAGAGGTGATAAGTGTGGTATTGCGACAAGAGATTATTTCGAAAATTATTTTACATCAGCTCAGGGTGCAGTATCTTGGCAATAAGATAAAATATAATTTTTACGGACAAATAGATACAGATAAATAACAAATAAAGTATTTGTGTTTTTCTTCTCGTTATTAGATAAAACATTCCAGTTCTGTATAACATTTATACAAACTTCATACCACAACTTTTCTTTGATATTTCTATCACTGTACTCTTTTAAGTGTTTGTTATACAACTGGGGTCTTTTTTCCACTTCTATAATAAGTTTTTCAACATTGATGTAGACACTTTTTTGTTCCGAATCAACCATTTTGCAGAAAATAACTCTTCAAACTCAGCAATCGCAAATGCGTTCAAATCTATATTCCCGCCAATGCCTCATTTCTACCTGCGACAGTCGCGTCGCTTACAAAATAGGGCCGGTTGCATCTTTTTAATCGCAAGGATTGTTTAGTCGCATATCAGTGTATTGCTATCTAAATAGTTGTGATCTATTTTTGCTACTAAATAATCGTGCTGCAATAAATCGTAGTGCGTGCCTAGCCTTATATGCGTTACGGGTCTGGCAGATCCGCCGCTACCGCTGCAGGGTTAATAATTTTTAAAAATTTCTGTTTCTAAAACATGGTAACATATAACATATTATAACAAAATTTTACTGTTTGGGGAAATGAGTTAATCCTTCATGTCGTAAAATAAAACTATTTTTAAATATTACTTTTTTCATAAAATAAAGACTATACATTGTTACAAAATTATGATTTGTGGGAGAATGAGCTGAAGTTGAATTTTTCATGTTTAAAATTTAATAATAAATATGCATCTGCATTTTTCTCTGTATCGCAATCTGATTTCAGTGCCAAACAAACTACCCCCCAAAGTCCGATAATACAGGTTTGGCTTCAACAAGAGAAATTAAATCTTCAACGTCAATGTCCATTTAAACAACAAAAAAGGAAAAATAACAAAAGCAATAAAACTACAAGCGTTGAGAACTTAGTACTAAATGCACACTCCAAAGTAGCTGCCGTACGACTAAAATTCGTATAGTATGAAAGCGCTTATTTGGTTACGTGTATCACTGAGACATACGTACGATTCCTGTGGCAGTGGATGGACAGCTGCAACACGACCAAAATTCGTGCCGTATTGATATCGTGAAATGTGAAAGAACTCATGCACTTCTTTAGTCGACTGAAAATATTTTCCAGTAAGATTTATTTCCGTACGGGTAAAATCGCATAATGTAAAAGAGGCGTAAGGGCTAACCCTGATAAAATCGTTTTTAATGCAAAAATTTTGTGTAGTTTTAGATAAATCAAAATTTTCATGTAGGATAATATAGCTACATAACAGATTTAAAATATGCAAACATCTGTTGTATTGATAACAGTCCATTTTTGTTTTGGATGATTTAGGTAGTTCTGTTTATGATTAGGTACACAACAGTAATTGGCGACGAATATAAACACAGTAATAGTCCCAGTTAAAAATCAAGTGGAATCAAGTCAGTGTATAATCTAAAATTTAATTACAGATAATTACTCCAGTGTTGCCTAAAACAAGGTGTTCAATAGGTTCAATAGAACATTTTGAATGGTGAATTTAATTCTTACATAGGTATTGTGACGTGCCTTTTCTTTTCCTTTAAAAGAGCCTTATCGTCACTATGGCACCCTCGGTTTCGGTATATAACTAGATTGCCTCGGGCGCCAGATTTTTGGAATGGTTTACTCCACTGACTCTCGATCTACGGCCTCAAGAGTACCAGGGTAGCAACAGATGGAGGTTACAGTAATTCCAGGGGTCTGTTGTCGTAGACTGAATAGGGGAGCACGGTGTAAAACGGGCTTTAATTGTTTCACAGTGCCAAACCTAAATTTACCGGTTGCTTTTGTTAAGATAATGAAAAATTGCAAATAAGTAATTATTTTTATAATTATTAATTCTTGTCAACTGTGGAAAGCTATATTAAAATTTGCGGTGTTTTAAGCAAGAATAAAAAGAATACAGATCAACTTCTTTAAAAAATATATACCGGTAAGCAGTAATTAATTAAAAGCAATGCATGATAGCGTGAAATTCTAGGAAAAAGCGTGTGAAAATAATTTGCAGTGACGGTGAAAATGATATCTACTCAGGAAAGCGTTATAAGGCAAAATGACATAGGTTTTCTGTTGTATTTGCGTCTTCAACGCAAATATGCCGGTGTTAAAATAATAAATAAATCAAAATTAATGAAATTAACTTTAAAACGGTGTGATTACACTTCTTGATTAAAAGATTTAATTAATTAAATAAAATGTTTAAACGGTATTTTAAAAAAAAGAAAATTCCTGATTTTCTAGATTTGACTCAGTGCTCTCTGAATAAGAGGCCCCCTATGACCCCGGGCTACGGAGATCACTAGGGCGAAATTCCCGAACTTCTGAGTCTAATCCACAAAAATCAGTTTTCCGTTCTTAATCCGAAGTGTTTTGAATAAACAGCCTTTTGTGTCCCCGGACTACGGCGAACACAAGGGACGTTACTTCAAAATCTTCGAACTAAACGGACTTTCTGTCAGAAATTAGATTTTATTTGTTTAAAACTGTATTAGTTTAAAAAAAAGTATGAAATATTTTATTTTCACAAATACGCAGGAAATCCTATGTCAATTAATAATTCACTGCAGTCAAATGATATTTATTATTGTTCAATCGTTATAATAATAAAAACAAATTTGTACAAAAGAAAAGAATATTTTTACCTTTGATAAAGCACAACACAGCACAAATCAGACTTCGGTCGGTCGGTATATTACTTTTTGTTCCGGAGAAGGCCAATAAGTCAGATAGAAGAGCGCCAGATTTTAGCGGCTCCCGGCCTTTTTATTAATTTCCTTAGCCCCACTTAAATCAAAATATGCGCGAATCGATTTATGCTGTTTGTCTTATCAGTTTACAAAAAAAAAATCCATAGACGTCCAATAAATTATTTGTATACAGGTTAATAAATTAAGAGGGGTGTAAACTTGTTATTAAAATGTAATTTAACCAACTAATTCAAAATTATAAATTCAAAATTATTTAAATAATATAGTACAGGATGTTCCAAAAAAAAATAAAAAGTAACTTCGTTACATCCCCCTCTTACTTCGGTAAAAAAAAATGAAAGCGGAGCTTGCATTTTTTTTTAAATACACCCTAAAAGAAAATAAAGAATTATTACTAAAAGGTCAAGTTCCACGGGGCGTCGTTCCAGGCTTCTTACTCTGGGAGACGAGGGATTCTGGTGCGTACGCTCGGGTAGGGGAATCTGGATCGGTGACCCAAACTCCTTCGTCCGGTAGTGGTATGGATCCTGGAATACCGTACAGGGGCATCAGCGGGAGCGTCTGGAATTCTTCGGGAACAGTCGCAGATATTACATTGCACGCCCCTGTCCTGACGGGAGCGGGATACAAAACATGCCTGACTGGCGACGGAGCAAGTGCCTGAATTACGTGACGGTTGTGACGTAAAACGGAGGAGGTCGGAGCTGGCGGAAAGTCGGTTGCATTTTCCGGCTAGTTGTTTTTGAGATTGCTTGTACTTCAAACATTGTAGACAACTACGTACGTACTTCGTGATGTCCCTAAACATTCCTGGCCAATAGTACAGCTTAGCAATTCGTGCTATAGTTTTTGCAATCCCTAAATGTCCTGCAGTCGGCGCATCATGATTTTCTTGCAAAATTCGGTTTCTTTGTGGCTTAGTCACACACAACTTCCATGGGTCAGACAATTCAGATTTTCTTAAGTCGTTTAGATCCCAAAAATGTCGGTACAGTCGTCCTTCTTTAATACAATAGTCCGGAAACTTTTCTGGATCTTTCGATACCTCAGTCTTCTTGTTCCGATACCAAGAACATTCCTCGGAAACATCAGTTAAGCACAGTTCAGACGGTTGATCGGACGTGCATGGTAACGGGTTTCTAGACAGTGCATCGGCTACTCGATTCAGGGCGCCGCGACGGTACTTAATTTCAAAGTCATATTGTTGAAGAAAAATACTCCAACGGGCTAGACGGCCAGACGGACTAGATATAGAATGTAACCATCTTAAGGATTGGTGATCGGTCACAACTGTGAAGTGGTATCCTTCTAGATAGGGGTGCATCTTATC
The DNA here is from genome assembly GCA_963243735.1 of Neocrepidodera transversa. Taxonomy (NCBI): domain Eukaryota; kingdom Metazoa; phylum Arthropoda; class Insecta; order Coleoptera; family Chrysomelidae; genus Neocrepidodera; species Neocrepidodera transversa. Next base: position 25,055,648 of record OY725344.1, on the reverse strand, counting down.
TATCCCCCATACTATGGCTAGACATTCTTTTTCGGTCACAGAATAATTTTTTCAGCTGAACTTAACGTGCGGCTAGCGTAGGCTATTACATGTTCACTACCATCTATCTTTTGAGTCAGTGCCACACCTAATCCGTGTTCAGAAGCGTCAGTTTGCAGTATGAACGGTATGCTAAAGTCAGGACAGCTTAGCACGGGCGCTTCGGACAAACAAGTTTTGATTTTCTCGAAAGCAGTGTCCTGTTCCTCCGTCCATTTCCACCTCTGTGTTTTACGAAGTAACTTCGTCAGCGGAGCTACTATCTGTGAAAATGAAGGTACGAATCGGCGGTACCACGAGGCTACCCCCAAGAATCTTCGTAGCTCTCGGATATTTCTAGGAGGTGCAAACTTTATGATGCTCTCTACTTTTTCAGGATCGGTACTGATACCATCACCAGTAATGACATGGCCTAGGTATTTCATAGACGGTAGACAGAAATGGCACTTTTCGGGATTCAGCCTCAAATCGGCATCTCGGAGACGACGGAAAACTTCAGCGAGATTTTCTCTATGTTCTTCGAAAGTGTCCCCTAGTACGATAATATCGTCGAGATATGCAAATGCGTACGGATCTAAATCTGGACCGATAATTCGATCCACCAGCCGCTGGAAAGTGGCTGGTGCTGAATGTAGACCAAACGGCATGACAGTGAAATGGAAAAGTCCTCGTCCTGGTACGGTAAAAGCAGTTATAGTCTTGCTGTCAGGCGATAACGGAACTTGCCAGTAACCACTCTTCAAATCTAAACTGGAAATGTACTTTGCTCTACGCAATTTGTCCAGAATAGCGTTTATAAATGGAAGAGGGTAGGCGTCCTTCATCGTGACCTCGTTGACTTTTCGAAAGTCGATACAGAAACGATTCTTTCCATCCTTTTTCTTGACGATTACTACGGGTGAACTCCACGGACTGTTTGAGGGCTCTATTACCCCTTCTTTCAACATCATATCCACCTCTGCATTGCAGATCTCCTGCATCTTAGGATTTTGTGGACGATATCTTTGCTTAATCGGGGTGCAGTCTAGAAGACGGATCTCGTGATATACTAGATCTGTCGGTCCCTGAATTTCCTCAAACTTAGGCAATTCCTTGTCTAAGAAACTTTTCAAAGTTTCTTCTTGTATTTCGGTCAGTTTTCGGTGTTGCAGCGGCACGATAGTTTCTACAGAACATCCTAAACCAGATAATCCTTCCTCTTCCTCGTAACATTCTAGATCAGAGCGTGAAATTCCTATAAAAGTATTCAGTTCACAGCGGTCAGGAATTTTGGCCATTTCAAAATGTTCCAAGGTTGTCCTAGCGGCAGTTACTAGAGGATATTCTGTACTAGACCCCTTTCCATCATCTTGGACTTCTTCCAAGCCTGACTGGGAGTTATCGGTAAATATCCTATCAGTTTTAACCTTTTCACAAATTGTTCTAGCGGAATCAGTATTAGCCAAATTCTCTTTTGCAGTTTTATCAACAGTCGGATTTCGTCTAGCGGTATCAGTTACATTAAGTTCGTAAGAATGTCCGGGGTCGTGCTCTACCGGCGGTGATCTTACTACTTCTAGAATTCCTATGGTATACAGTGCGTCTGGCGGTTGACACTTTACGGGTTTGCCATCTTGAAAGATCTTCCCTGTTCCTAGTTCTATGCAAAATTTATACTTCTTGAGTATATCCAGTCCCAAAACCATATCAGCGATCAGACCTGGAAAATATTCCAGAGGTTCTTCCATAATGATGTCATTTACCATTAACTTTAGATCATATGTGTCGGTGATAGAAACCAAATTTCCGTTAGCGAGACGTGCTTTCGAAGTCTCACAGACTGCAGTCCGCTTTCTATGGGAAAAGTGTTTCACTATTTGATCTCCAACATATGATCGGACAGCTCCGGTATCCAACAAGGCTTTAAACTTGAAGTTTTCGATATGGACATCAATTTGCGGTCGTGGATCTGACGGTTCGTGTGACGGATGCTCTTGAGAGGCTAAGAGATGGGGAAGCTGCGGCGGCCTCTCTGCGGGACAGCTTCGGATTAGTTTTCCTGATTCGAACAGGAACAGTCTCTTGTAAGGACTCCTTCCTTACGACAGCGGGAACAGAACAGTTTCGGTTGATTTGTACATTGTGATCGGAGATGGCCTGTTTCACCACAACGCCAACAAAGTGTACTAGAATTACCGGTTACAGGCGGTCGATGAACTTGAGTGCTTGTTCGAGGAGAAGTAGTACTGGCTACCGGTACAGCAGTCGGAAGTGGAGTTGTATTCATACTCGGTACGTTCCTGGATATATTTGCAGACGGAAAACGTTGATTTGTACCCCTTTGCCATCCACTGGTGCTTGGAATATTTTGGAGTTCTTTTCGAAGTAACTCGAATTCCTTCACCTCTTGACAGAAAGAAGTAAAATGCTTGAAGTCATTTTTCCTTATCTGCTGCCGGTATTCGGGTAACAGATTACGGTATAACCAGGCTAGCTGTTGTTCGGACGTTAGTTTCCCATGACGTCGCATTAATGTTTGTAAATCGGTAATATAGGAAGATACAGGCTCATTACGGCGTTGCAATCGTCTTCCAATTTCAGCCTCTAAATCAATCTCATAATTTACTGGGTAGAAGAATATACGGAAGTCTCTTTCAAAATCGTCCCAGTTTGTAAAACGACTGCGGTTATTACGGAACCACAAGGCTGGTTCTCCAGTTAGTAATTCAGGTAATACTGGAAGTAACTGATCCTGTTGTACGTTCCTAGCAGTACAAATTTCGTCTAGTCTTTCTAGAAAACTTGCCGGATCATCACGATTTCCAAAAGATATTTTCCAATCATTGACGTTTATCGGCTGTGAGGTTGCCATTGTTATCGTGCTATTATCAGTACTGGCCGGAGGAGTAGCGGTACGATTCGGTGTGGTTACAGAATTCGGTTTAACGGGGGACGTACTCTTTTGTACTCTAGGGAAGTTTTTGAGAAACTCCACTAAACGTCTGCGTTTTTCCCTAACGCCTCCAGACGGTGATAGCTGTCGGTTAATTAACTCAGTTGTAAGGCCTTCCTTCTTTAATTTATAAACCCAGCTTACTAGTGTATCGGTCTTTCCAGAAGTATCACTATCTTCACTATTTGACATTAACTTCAGTATATTAATCCTACAGATTAATTTATTATCGGTGAAAATCACTCGGTATAAGAAAAAAATAATACTCAACCTTCTAGAGATAAGTCCAACTATTATAAAACACGGTCGTAAATAATTAGAACTCTATTTCAAAATTTTAAATATCCAATCGTAGCGATTAAATTCGAAAATGTAAAGTTTTATTCTTGGAAAATAATAAAACGAACGGCACTGAACGACAAAAAAAATTTTAAATCATGAAAAAAAAAAAATCAGTTTTAGATGGTATCAAAATTTTCTAAAATAATTTTGAAGTACACTCGGTCTAGCCCTAAAAATTTTGGAACAAATTTCGCAGTAAATCTTAATCAACAATAAAAATTTTAAATAAAGAAAACCACAAATATTTTCAATGCGACGGTAGCACTAAATGTAAAAATTTTTAAAATTAAGGATAATAATTCCAAAAACAAAAATTCCGAATTTGCAAAAATATCAACAGTATGATATCAACCTTAATCAATTTCAACTCGTATGTTAAAGTTTCTTTTACTTCCAAACACTATTTGTCAAATGCGAATAAAATATTCAAGGGACAATCGGTATAGTAAATATCAAAATATTTATCTCTAGTTACATGTAAAATTTTATTGTTTATTTCGATTTGAAATAAAGCTATTTAAAAATCACCGGTAAAATCTGCTATTTTTAAATAAAAGTAACGAATGTCGTTATCATGAAAAAAAACTGGTTTTCTTATCTTTTAGCAGGAGTTCAGAAATTGAAAAACGGCTTTAAATCGAATAGATTTGCAATACATGTAAAATCTTTTCTGTAATTTAAATATAACATATACAGAGTGTTTTCGGTATAAATTTATCACTTTGATTTTGCGGTTTTTTATTTCTCGAATATTAGACAGATAATTTGGTTCAAGCAGTGATTTTATTTAAAAGATACAGTCGGTGCTCTTTTACATATTTTCCTATTTTCTAATTCTCCAAATAAAAACAGCGGTCTAGGCTTTTTTTTTCAAAAACGGTTTTCCTTAAATTTCTCTTTTTTTCTTTTTAGCGGTCTTGTGCTCTTTTCGATGGTCTCTTGGACCTGTTTACGGTTCTTTTCTTGCAGTTTTCACGATATCAATTTTTCTTTTTCACAGCGGTCAGTAGACGGTCTTCTTATACACACTTTTACAGGCTAATAGGTTATTATTCAACAGCGGTACTTTTTAAAACAACGGTCCCTGCTCGGGCGCCATTTTGTGACGTGCCTTTTCTTTTCCTTTAAAAGAGCCTTATCGTCACTATGGCACCCTCGGTTTCGGTATATAACTAGATTGCCTCGGGCGCCAGATTTTTGGAATGGTTTACTCCACTGACTCTCGATCTACGGCCTCAAGAGTACCAGGGTAGCAACAGATGGAGGTTACAGTAATTCCAGGGGTCTGTTGTCGTAGACTGAATAGGGGAGCACGGTGTAAAACGGGCTTTAATTGTTTCACAGTGCCAAACCTAAATTTACCGGTTGCTTTTGTTAAGATAATGAAAAATTGCAAATAAGTAATTATTTTTATAATTATTAATTCTTGTCAACTGTGGAAAGCTATATTAAAATTTGCGGTGTTTTAAGCAAGAATAAAAAGAATACAGATCAACTTCTTTAAAAAATATATACCGGTAAGCAGTAATTAATTAAAAGCAATGCATGATAGCGTGAAATTCTAGGAAAAAGCGTGTGAAAATAATTTGCAGTGACGGTGAAAATGATATCTACTCAGGAAAGCGTTATAAGGAAAAATGACATAGGTTTTCTGTTGTATTTGCGTCTTCAACGCAAATATGCCGGTGTTAAAATAATAAATAAATCAAAATTAATGAAATTAACTTTAAAACGGTGTGATTACACTTCTTGATTAAAAGATTTAATTAATTAAATAAAATGTTTAAACGGTATTTTAAAAAAAAGAAAATTCCTGATTTTCTAGATTTGACTCAGTGCTCTCTGAATAAGAGGCCCCCTATGACCCCGGGCTACGGAGATCACTAGGGCGAAATTCCCGAACTTCTGAGTCTAATCCACAAAAATCAGTTTTCCGTTCTTAATCCGAAGTGTTTTGAATAAACAGCCTTTTGTGTCCCCGGACTACGGCGAACACAAGGGACGTTACTTCAAAATCTTCGAACTAAACGGACTTTCTGTCAGAAATTAGATTTTATTTGTTTAAAACTGTATTAGTTTAAAAAAAAGTATGAAATATTTTATTTTCACAAATACGCAGGAAATCCTATGTCAATTAATAATTCACTGCAGTCAAATGATATTTATTATTGTTCAATCGTTATAATAATAAAAACAAATTTGTACAAAAGAAAAGAATATTTTTACCTTTGATAAAGCACAACACAGCACAAATCAGACTTCGGTCGGTCGGTATATTACTTTTTGTTCCGGAGAAGGCCAATAAGTCAGATAGAAGAGCGCCAGATTTTAGCGGCTCCCGGCCTTTTTATTAATTTCCTTAGCCCCACTTAAATCAAAATATGCGCGAATCGATTTATGCCGTTTGTCTTATCAGTTTACAAAAAAAAAAATCCATAGACGACCAATAAATTATTTGTATACAGGTTAATAAATTAAGAGGGGTGTAAACTTGTTATTAAAATTAAATTTAACCAACTAATTCAAAATTATAAATTCAAAATTATTTAAATAATATAGTACAGGATGTTCCAAAAATAAATAAAAAGTAACTTCGTTACAGTATAGAAAGAAGTCTAGAGTAGTAAAGCATCCTTTATGTCAAACGGTACAATAAAAGGTTAGTCCCAGTGTCATCGAGGTATGAGGCTTGAAACGATACTTTACTTTGTTGATAATAAATAAGTAACGTAATTTCAGCTCAAATCTTTTATTATGGGTTCGTTTCACGAATAGAATTTGAAATATATCAGGAGTAGAATGTTAAATAAAAAAATTTTTGGAAGCCAGTCTAATTGATTTTTTGATGTAATTAGAAACAACTGACAAAAAAACTTTGACATATTTCAAAATCCGTCCTTTTTTCTTTTTGTGGATTTAAGGAAATTAAACTCAAATTTAACGTTATATTTGTTTATTTTACAATAAAAAAAGTTCCAGAGATTTTTTCGTTTTCTTCTGAAAAAAAAAACATTTTTTAAAGTTCCTCTTATCTTCCTTCTCCAAAGGGAACTGGATAGCTTGGTTCAAAAACGTAGTTCAGGAAAAAAATGTCAAAGAAACAAGCTGGATCCAAAAGAACGTAGTCCAAAAAAAAAGTCCAAGAAAAAAAAAGTTGGTCCAAAGGAAGAACTGAAGTCCAGAGGAAAAACGAAGTCCAAAGGAATAACTGAAGTCAAGAGGAAAACCCCTAAAAGTTCACATAAAGTAAATATAAAACAAAAATTTTATAAATTACCTGATTTCGTGGTCTCTGTTTTTAAATAAGAATATAAAACAATGATAATATTAAAATTAAATACATGAATTTTAGATTAAAATATGATATATAAAAATAATTAAAATGAATTTTAAGACAATCTGTAAAAACAAAATACATACATTCTCTTTTTGTGTGCGAGACACAGACATCAAATAATTTATAATATTACAAATGATAAGATATGAACATTTAAGCAAATTACAAAAATATACTGGCATAAGAAAAAAATTAAAAATAACAGTAAAAAGTTAAAGCGTCGAAATAATTAATAATGATATTAGAGAATTTTAGTGAAAATATAATATAATATAATAAAAACTTACCCTATAAGATAAGGGGAAGAAAAAATAGAAATCTTCAGTAAGCAACACGAACGATATAAAGTCAATTATTTTGACTGAGTAGGCAAAGAGAAGAACATTATTAACATGAGAAAGACATTTTATAGGAATACCAAGGGAAGAGAGGGACATGACGCGAGGAAATAAAAATGGGATTTCAAGCGAGTATGAAATTAAAATATATTGAGTAGAGGAATAATGAAAATACAGGGTGGCACAAAAAAACGTAACAGGCTCCAGAATTCATAAACATTGTCTGACAAGAACTGGGAATGTTTCTCCTGCAAACTAAAGAGGCACATGACACATGCCAAGTGTTGTCGCAATCGCAAAGTCAAGACCGTTAAAACTGAGGAAGAGAATGAGTCAGAAATTGAGGAAGATAATTTACTGCTAAACAGTCTCGGTATTCATGTGTTGTCATATAGTCAAATTGTACTTATTGTAATAAAGGCGAAAAAAACAGAGATATTACAATAAAAATAAGGAACAAATAAATATTTGTGCATTAAAATAAATATAAACTAGTAAAAGGAATAATTTCTGCGCGATTTTTCAAGACTACGGCCAGTTTCCATCAGCGGAAGAAAGTCCGATTCGAAAAAATCGGAATTTTTCCAATATTTTTTTTTTTATTTTTCAATTTTTTCAAAGAGCCACATGCGATATGGATATCAATCGACGCGTCTTGACTTGCACAACACCTTAAAATAAATCAGTATCGACAAATGTACTTTCCTTATCGAGATATCTCGAATAGAAGTTTCACTTAGTTGGCGTGCCCAGGATTCTCGGAACCAAAATAGCTCATCTTCTGATAGAGCCTTCCTTTTTTAAATAAAAACAGATTACCGAATAGTAGATTCTGTAACAAGGTTAGAATGAAAAATTCGATACGAGTGGAAAATTCCGAACGCGAGCGTTAGCGAGCGTGAGGAACCACGAGTGTCGACTGTTTTCATTCTACCAGAGTGACAGACTACATTTTCTCCACGATCTAAAAGTATGAATCAAAATTAAATTAAACCTGAACACAAGTTATTTGTTGACTTATTTGTATTACATTGTATTAATATTTATAGTGTTATGCTACACTTACCGAAATTAAAATCTGCTGAAGTGGTATTTTTTCATAATTTGCAATTTCAGATATTATTAAATTCTATATCTACTTCACTTGATTTTTCACTCATTATTTTGTCTAAATTAAAACTTGATTGAAAATAATTAATACCGTCGCCATTTTATATCTGACAGTGACACTTTTGAAATCCATGGCAATCCATATCGTTTAGTTCGATTACAGAAATCCATTCTAAACCTTGATAAAGAATGAAAATACATGCAAAATACATAAGAAGCAAGTGTTTTAGAATAAATAATCAGACTCTGGAGTGTGAATGTTTGCATTCTATTACTAAAAATGATATCGGAATTCATACATTTAGTAATGGTCGTGGAGAAAGAATTTTCTGGATCGGCCGTACCGTTCTTGAGTTATCGTGCTCACAGACATCCACACAGACAGACTTTTTTTTGCGGAAAATCAATTTTCTCCACGTTCCATGACATTTTAAGTCATTTGGAGCAAAAATTTTTTTTTTGATTTTTGCACGATTTCAATACTACGGTTTGCCCTACTGCACAAAAGATGAAGTATGGGCGAGCCGTAGTAAAAAATTAAATCGGAAAAGAGCACTTTATTGGGTGACGAAGATTTTGCTTATAATTTTGTATGTAATCAGGCAACTCTTTAACTGAATCCTGTTTCAGTTTCAGAGATGAGAGATTTTCCAGAGCTGTGTAATTGGGGTTGTGCTGGAGGTTAAATTTTGTACGAAAAGTATATTGCATGTGCCAAGTTTCACCTCAATCTGATTATTTAAGAGAAAAGTAAAAAACGCAGTAGGTGTGGACCCAATGGGGTCACTGTGATCCAAAAACTCGCCTTGGTACAAGGTGCCCGAGGTCTACGTGGCCTATTCCCTATGCATCTGCCAAGTTTCAACACAATCCAACCATTTCAGAGAAATTTGAAAAACCCAGTGGGTGTAGTTGAAAAGTCTAGTGGGTGTCGACCCAATAGGGTCACTGTGATCCAAAAACTTAATCTGATTAATTTAGAAAAAGAAATAAAAATCCAGTGGGTGGACCCAAGGGGTTCACTGTGATTCAAAACTACGTGGACATGGTCTATGTGGCCTTCTCCCTACAGGTTGCCAAGTTTCCAGTCAATCCGAATATATTAGAAAAAATCGAAGAGCCCAAATCCTTCACTAAACCGGATATCATCTTTTCATATATAACTAAATAATAACGTTCTAAATTAACTCAAAATACAAATCGGGATCAGGTCATAAACTCCACGTACAATATTTAATCCGCAGGATGTAAAAAATTTTTTGTTTTAAAACAAGTAGTGACATATAATTTGAGAAACTTATCGGGTTGACTTGTTGTTTGGACACGTTTAGCAACTAACCAAAAATTTGGCCCAGCGTGCAAAGGTCACTGTGGAAAAGTAGAACACTCGGCCATATTGCGTGTCACAAAGCGAAAACCAATCAGAAATAAGCTGATCGTCATCCTGACATCACGACGGGGTCAAGAGGGACGCAGTGACAGAAAAAAGAGTCAGTCGTGATCATAGTCAGGGATCTGACAAGTGGGCCGCCGATATATGCCCTAGTCCGAAGGTGGCGAATATTTGTTTTTTTTTATTGATCACGGATAAATAACGAAAATTCAGTCTAAAAGTTTGAGTGAGAACAAAATAAAGTAAAAATAATTCTATCAGTTGATTTCTGCAGAAACAAAATGTTTTAAAAGAAACCGTGGACGCCGGTTAAATCTTCCATATTTCAGGAAAGGATTAGGCGAAAGCATCAAGGGGTAAGCGAACCTTACTTTTACTCACCCTTAGTCAGACGTTGGTTCATTTAGGTTTTTTTGTAAGTTAATTTTCACCCTAATATAGGGAGAAATCTCTTATTTCTTGCATCCTCATTAGTAGGAAAACATAGGGGTAATTGCCTCTCCTAACCTACAAAAAATAAGAAAGTATAATTTAGGTTGTTGTGGTTTTTTTTGTAAAATATATAGAGTCAGTACTTAGGGTACTAAGGTAATTTGGTGCCAATTGGCAACCTACTATTTCGTATTTAATTTCTAAGACTTCTAAGACTGTATCAGACGTAAGAGTCTGATATTATATATTTTAATAAACTATGCTTAAAATTTTATTAGGGAATTTTAATTTTCCTGCCCAATGGGGTTATAAAAGGAAAGTATAAAGAACGAGTTAGAGATTTAAATACTAAAATATATTTAGTAAAAGAAAGTGAAACCATTCCTCATCATCAAATCCTGTCTGTAAGGTAAAGACTCCTCCAACAAGGTGAGAGGATGAACTGCCCTCTCGTCTGAAAAGTGGTCGTTGCGTTCCCAGAGAGTTTCTGCAAGGGAACGCATTCATTCTTCCAGAGCCTTATTTTTTTCTGTCTCTGACGAGAGTGGTGCCAGTAGCGCTGCCGTTACATTTTTGTTTTAGGTAAAGTCCTAAATTTCATTTAATAAAAAGAATCTTACAACTAGTAGATTATTACAATATCTGTATAGAAGATAGGAAAGTTCTAATGGAAGCTGATACAGGTGCTAATATAAGGGTTGTGTCTGAAGGTATGTGCCTAGAACTGTTTCCAGAAATTAAGTATAAATTATGTAACTTGTCTATAAATTCTATATCTGGTGATTTAACCGATTGTTAAGGGGGACATATCTGCTTATAAAAGTGTTGATTCAGAAAATTATCTATTAGAGTTAGTTATTATTAAGTCAAATGCCACCTGGTAAGGTGGGCATGTTGGTTAAGGCATGAGCCTTTGCACTTGACCGATATCGGGGCTGTAGATTGGAATCCCATTAAAACAGAAGTTGAAAAAAGTCGGACAAGACTTTGGGCAAGTCCAAAAGGTATTTGTATCATGCAAAAAAAAATACAAACATATACAATAAAATGCACAATAATATATGAAAAGCAAAAAATGACCTAAAAAATTATAAAAATTCAAAAAAAAGCAAAAAAAGTTTAAAAAGTGTCAAAAGAAATTGTAAAAATTTTTTAAAAAAATGCCAAAAAAATCTAAAAAAAATGCTGAAAATAGTAAAATAATGCTAAAAACTCTAAAATTACACAAAAAAAATGCCAAAAAATGAACAAAAAACGCAAAAAAACGAACAAAAAAAAAATGAAAAAATGCAAAAAAATACAAACATACAAAGAAATGCACAATAATACATGAAAAGCAAAAAATGAGCTAAAGAATGTTAAAAGTTCAAAAAAACCTGAAAAGTAAAAAAAAAGGTGATAAAGGAAATTGTAAATAATGTTAAAAAATGCCAAAAAAATCAAAAAAAATACTGAAAAAAATAAAATAATGATAATAGCTAAAAATTAAAAAAAAAAGTAAAAAAAATGCCAAAAAATATAAAAAAGGTCAAAAAAGTAAAATAATGTTAAAAATTGCTAAAAGTGCAAAAAGTGCCAAATAATTAAAAAAAAATGCGAAAAGATGCCAAACAATCTAAAAAAGTTGAAAAATGCTGAAAAAATTAAAATAATGCTAAAAAACGTTAAAAATTCAAAAAGTCCCAAAAAGTTAAGACAAATAAAAAAAATGAAAAAAATACAAACATATGCAAAGAAATGCACAAAAATACATGAAAAGCAAAAAATGAGCTAAAAAAAAGCAAAAAAAGTTTAAAAAGTGTAAAAATTGTAAAAAATGTTAAAAAATATTCGCGGATAATCGGCGAAAAAGTTTTAGGGCGACACAACCGATTTTTTTGTTTTTGACAGGTGACAGTTGGAGAAATAATTTTGACTGTTCTGAATAGAGTTTTTCAAGGACTTTTAAATGACATATTGTATCTGTCATTTGTTGATAGTGACACTTTCGTTTGACAGATATCGTAAAAAAACTAATGAGTTCTTCCGACGGCCAACCCAAACCTACATACCAAATTTCAACTCAATCAGATTAATACATTTTCAGATATTTAATGTTAAATTCTAAAATTTTGACATTTTTTTATTTTTGACAGTTGACAGTTGGAGAAATAATTTCGACTGTTCTGACTAGAGTTTTTCAAGGGCCTTCAAATGACATATTGCATGTCAAATTCCGTGAGATATTGCATCTGTCATTTATTGATAGTGGCACTTCCGTTTGACAGATGTCGTATAAATACTAATTGGTTGTTCCGACGGGTAACCCAAACCCATATCCAAATTTCAGCTCTGTCGGATTAAACGTGTGGCCTCTATCGTGGAAGAATACACACAGACAGACAGACTTCCATCTGGAAATGGTCTTAATCATCTTAGGTGACTTCAAAATGGATATTTCCATCTTTATCTCGAAATTTTTTGTTAGCTCGTTTACCATACTTTCCCTTCTCGGAGGTGGGTTGGGAAACTAAAATAGTTGCACTCCCTCAGGGGAAGAGCCACTCCCCTCTAAAAGGACTACCCTGTATGTTTTTGGTTAACGCACTTAATCGTGCGAGTCAATATTTGTTTAACCCCAATTTTGAACCCCTTAAAGTGTGGATTTTCAAAATTCCTTTCTTAGTGCTCCCCTACACTACTAAAGGAAACTACCCTGAACATTTCACGTCTCTATCACCTCCGGTTTAGGCTGTGCGTTGATTGTCAGTCAGTCAGTCAGTCAGTCAGTCAGCGACACGACAATTTTATATATATAGATATACAGATAGGACTTAACAGTAACTGGATTGACAACTAAGTCATTGGCCAAAATCACACAAAAACTTATTTGTAGATTTATTTAAACTTAACCAAACAGATTTTATCCTTATTATCAACAAAACCTCTAAATGGTTTAACATTTTTATTATGAAAAGTAACAATGTACAGCACAAAGGTAAAAATTTAAATTCTCATATTGTTTTATTACATTAAATTTGATAATTAAAAAGAGCTTTTATTATTATTATAACCTTAATTTATTTCATTTATAAAATTAAATGAGTTGTTTTAATAACGAACTTCTTACCTCTTTATAATTAAATATAATTAATTCTAAAATGTGCAAGTAACTACAAATAACAAAGTTTATTTAATTACCACGACCATTAATTTCTAGTGAGATGTATCAGTTAAACTCTTGCGAAAGTTGTACAAATTTGCAGTTCTCCAATTGCTATGCTGTTATTTCTCTAATCTACTTAAGCCCATAAATATTCCCGGTGAAGTTATATACATTACCATTACAGAGATTTACTGACAATGCACTATAATTTATCCCCAAGGAATGGTGTCGACGGATGATGTGTTTCTAAAGGATGGGGCTCGGGTCTTATCACACCGCAGGTTTGTTCTCGAAATTGTCTGCTATTAAATCCGCCATCAGAAATCTACTTTCCGGAACACAAGCTCCTTTCAATAAAATTGTCATCGTGAACAGATACTGGAATAATAAGATCAATGAATATCAAGAATTTAATTTACAAAAAAAAATACGCTTAATATTTTATTTCTTCCTATAAAAAATTTTTACATTTATTAAATTGTTGCCGAAAAATATTTAATATTTATTCGCAAAATACTTAGAATTGAAGCTCTCACCGTTTTTAACAAAATATGAAATTTTTAATCTTTGATTATTTTTTTCAATTTTCATCATTTTTATTAAAATTGGTCCTAGAATTGTTTTTTTTTTCATTTTGCTGGTCAAATTTAAAGGTTTATGTTCAAACGGTTGTTATATATGTATAGAATCTTTTCTTAAAGGATGTCTGCATAAAATGGTGTTTGATACTGCATACATTTTCCAATTTCTAAAGAAATTACTCATCCTTTTGTCTTAATTTTAAATACAGCTTTATGTTAGAATCGAGAGAGAATTTACATAGAAACTTTAATCAGACCCACATCAAAGTTAATCTTGAGCATCCTTTATTCAATATTTTAATAATATATTCTTTGGAGTATTAATAAAAGATTTATTTTGTACTTTGTGCTGAAGAATTTGCAATTGCTGTATTTTATTATATATTTTTGGAAAAGATATAATTATTGGAATAAATAATTTAAAGAATGAATTTTTTTAAATAAATAATTATATTACTTTACGAATTATATAGAAAAATCATGCACAGAAGATATGGCAAAAGGGCACTAGCGGATATATCCTGTGGTATTGTTTGAATAAACAAGTACTTTTAATTAGTTTTAATTTTATTACTAACATTACATTAAACGTGCTCAGTTTAACTGAACCTCAAACGATAACCGAATAACAGTAGTGACAGGTTGTGTCTCTGTCCATGACTTCCGATCTTTTTAAGAACGCTAATACTACATCTCCTCCTCAATCTTATTAGTCCAATTTAACAGCAGGCTTCTTAATCCTCTGACTTCTTCTAACAGGTGGGAAAGTGGGCTCTTGTTCGAATATAGTTGGATCTGGATCTGAATATGTAGTAGGCTCGAAATCTTCCATCTCTGCTTCATTTTTAATAGACACAGGTTTATCTTCAACTTCACTATTCATGGGAATAAGGAATTTTCTGTTTCTTCGATATTCACTACTTCCTGATGTAATAACATATGATCTTGGTGAATCGTGTTTCCTTGTAACCACTCCTTCCTATTTTCTATCGGAAATGAAAATTCTTTGCCCTACATTTAATTCAGTCAAAACTTTAGCTCTATGTGATTTATCAATGTTCTATTTATACCTCTTTCTAATTTCTTCTTCTTTCTTTTCTATTTTTTCCATGGCAAGAGGGCTAGGTTGCAAATATTTTGGTGCTATTGGTACTACTCCTCTTAATTTTCTCCCCATCAGAAGTTCGGCAGGACTGAATCCATTTTCTATGGGAGTAGATCTTATAGCTAATAGCATTTGATAAAGGTCTTCAGACTTCTTAAGGTGCATCTTAATATTATTTACTTGGGATTCGGTGAATCCGTTACTCTGGCTATGATACGGGCTTGATGTAATCACTTGAAAACCATAGTTTCTGGCACTTTAAGTTTAGCATCAATAAAATGTGTTCCGCAATTTGCCCTTATTCTTTCTGGGACTCCATGTCTTGACAATATAGATTTTAAATGCTTAATTATACAGTCGCTACTGAGTGAATTTAGTTTGACAATTTCTGGATATCTTTAAAAGTAATCGGAAACAATTAAGTACCATGAATTATATTTAAATAAATCAATTCCAATGATCTGCCAGGGTCTTTCTGGTAGATTAGTTTTTATCAACGGTTCAGAAGGGTTTATTCTATACTCACAACATTGTGGACAATTTTTTACCTTCTGCTCCAATTCCGTTGATAGGTTTGGCCACCATACTGATTGCTTTGCCAGTGCTCTACATTTTGTAACTTCCTGGTGACCTGTGTGAAGTTTTTCTCGAATTTCATGTCTCATATATGCTGGTATTATAAGCCTAGATCCTTTTAGTAGTAAACCATCTTGTAATGAAATATCATGGCGGTGTTGCCAGTATGGTATATATTGGTCAGACATGTTTTTTCTTTCAGGCCACCCCTTTCTACAGTATTTCATTAGTTCTTGGCAAATATGGTCATTTTATTATTGTCTGTTTACTTCTCCCAGTTTACTATCTGTTGCTGGAATATTCTCTATAACACTCTGGATGTAGGCCAAAACTTCTTCAGCAAGCTCAGCTTCGTCTTCTTCATAGTTTTAAGGGCTATGGGATAGTACATTAGCTAAAAGTAGCTCTTTTCCAGGTGTATAAATGATTTCATAGTTATAGCGCAACAAACGTAACCTCAATCTCTGTAGTCTTGGGGTAATACTATCTAGTTCTTTCTTTCTCAAGATGGAAATGAGTGGCTTATGGTCAGTTTCAATAATTATGTTTAAACCAGTTATAAACTTCGAAAACTTATCACAAGCCCAAGCAATAGCTAATGGCTCTCTTTCAATTTGTGCGTATCCCCTCTCTGTTTCTGTTAGGGACCTTGATGCAAAAGCTACGGGCTGTAGGCTACCATCTTCCTGTCTCTGAATAAGAGCTGAAACAAGGCCAAATAAATATGAGTCGGCCGAAATAATAGTTGTTGTGCTATACAGTGCCAAGCGCGGTGGACTAGTGATCATATTTTTAATCTTGTTAAAAGACTCTTCTTATTACTCACCCCATATCCAATCATTCTTCTCTCGTAATAGTTTGTACAGCGGCTGTGTAATTGTGGTTAAATGTGGAACAAACTTACTGACAAAGTTTACAATCCCCAATACTCTTTTTAGTTCTGATATATTAGTAGGATTATCCAAATTTCTTATAGCTTTTACTTTTTCATTATCTGGTAATATCTTTAGTTAAAACATGGCCCAATAGTTCGATTTGATCCGTTCTAAAATTGCACTTCTTCTTGTTAAGAGTCCAACCAGTTTTTTGTAGTTTAGTGAGAACAGCATCTAATCTTCGAACATGTTCAGCGATATCTTTTCCAAAAACAATGACATCATCAAAATGACATATAACATCATCCAGTCCTTCTACTGTTTCGCTTATTGTTCTTTGAAATACCTCAGGAGCTGATGATATCCCAAATGGTAGGCGAAGGAATCTGAATCTACCAAACGGTGTGATGAATGTGGTGAGTAAAGATGATTCAGGTACAAGGGGAATCTGCCAAAACCCAGAATTGGCATCCAATCTGGAAACTATTTTAGCCCCTTCTAGTTGTCCAAAAGTATAATCTACTGATGACATATGAAACAACTCTCTTTTTACACATTTATTTAAATTAGTTAGGTCGACACATATTCTTAGTGTTTTATTAGGTTTAGGCACTATCACTATACCTGAACACCATTCTGTTAGTTCTTCAACTTTTTCTATAACCCCTGTATCTACCATTCTATTCAATTATAGTTTTAAAGCATTTTTCAAAGGTAGGGCTACTCTTCTAGGTACAGTCAGAGCGAAGGGTTGAGCATCTTCTGTAATTTTTATTTCATGGGTGTCTTTTATCTTACCAAATACTTCTGTAATTTTTATTTCATAGGTGTCTTTTATCTTACCAAGTACTTTAAAAAGCTTTGGGAATTTATTTATAGGGTTTAGATTAACATTATAAATTCTTTGAACTCAAATTAGTTTTTCACTTGTTACATTACTTAATAATGTGCTGAACGCAGCTCCAGAAATAACATGAAAATTTTGAAAAATCTTCCTCTCCTTACATTTTAGTTCATCCTGTATGCACCCAACAGTAATTAGTTTATTTCCATTTGGAACAGACAAGACTTTATTAGAAGGTTTTAGTTGAAGATCTGAAAAATCTTTTTTATATACGGTTTCCGACAAAACACACACATCTGCTCCTGTGTTTATTTTGGTTTTTAATAGTCTATTGCAAAAATTTGTATTCACTCTCCATTTAATATCTTCATGCACATTATTGATTGTATCTATAGTTAGTCCGATAAAATCAGTTTCTTATTCAGAATAGGTCTCTTCATCTACTAGATTAACATTTTTAAATTTACACATTTTACTGAAATGTCCTTTATTTTTACAGTTGAAGCACACACTATTTCTTGCAGGACAAGTTTGTCTTTGATGCTCCCTGCCACCACAAATAAAAACATTTAGTTGGAACTTTAGGATTTTGAGTTGAGGTACCAGGTTTATTTTTCCAGTCATTTTTTTCCCTGTATTACTTTTATTTTATTTTTTTACTAGGTTTACCTTATCAGCAGCATTATATAAAAAAATTCCTAAATGTTTCTTGCTGATTTTTCATAATTTCTGTTTGTCTAGCTTTCGTAACAGCTATTTTTGGAGTTAGTTGTGGATCTAGCTGTAATTTCTCAGAAGGGTTTTTGTCTAAAATTCCAACCACCACTTGGTCTCTTATAGCTTCATTCACAAAGTTAATTGGAAAGTCACAATTTTCTGCTATGGAATATAGATCAGTAACAAAATCCTCTACTGGTTCCCCCTCTTGCTATTTTCGTGTGTGAAACAAATATCTTTCATATATAACATTTTTAGTAGGAATGAAATGTGTGTCAAAATGTTTCAATACAGTATCAAATGACTCCAGTTCATTAGCACTTAATTTAAAAGACTTTAAAATATTTTCGGCTTGGGGCCCCATTAGGTAAATTAATGAATCCACCTGTTCCTCTGCTGATTTATTTATTAGACCTGATGCCTTTCTAAATCTTTGGAATCGAGACTTCCATTGCTCCCATTCGTCCCCACTCTTAAAGAAAAATGGTTTAGGGGCCGGTATTTGGTAAACTAAGGTCACTGGAAAAATTACGGTTGCATTATTAGTTACGTTAGGATCCTCGTCGCTATTCATTTTGTACAGGTAGTGTTATTAATTGTTGTAGTTCGTAATCCTCTTACGCTGCCACCATGTGGTATTGTTTAAATAAACAAGTACTTTTAATTAGTTTTAATTTTATTACTAACTTTACATTAAACGTGCTCAGTTTAACTGAACCTCAAACGATAACCGAATGACAGTAGTGACAGGTTGTGTCTCTGTCCACGACTTCCGTTCTTTTTAAGAACGCTAATACTACATATTCATTAATAAAGGCTCAATTTAAACAAGTAACTAACCACAAGGGTGTAGTAAATGCGACAACTACGAACCCCCACCGGCTTCGTTTCTTCCGTATAGACATATTCTGCATATATGTTGAAACGTCTTCGAGTAGAAAAAGTACTATGTTTATGTTTTTGCTATTTTTTACCTTTACCTATTCCCGTCTACTTAAGAGTCACAAAAAAAGTTTGTGCGATCGGGAGAACTAAATTCCTTATGTGATTTAATATCTCTTTCCCCCTTTCTCTGTCTCTCTCTCTCTCTCTTTCCCTATTTTTCATTATTTTTTCCCTATTTTCATTATTTTTTTTCCATATTTTTCATTATTTTTTTCCATAATTTTCAGTATTTGTTTTTCATATTTTTCATTATTTTTTCCATATATTTTTTTATTTATTTCCCTATTTTTATCTATAATTTTCATAACTTTTTCCATATTTTTGATTATTTTTTTTCATGTTTTTCATTATTTTTTCCATATTTTTAATTATTTTTTTCTATATTTTTCATACCTTTTTTTCTAATTTTTTTCATTTTTTTCCAAACTTTTTATTATTTTTTCCATATTTTTCACTATTTTTTCCATATTTTTCATTGTTTTTATCCATATTTTTCACATTTGTTTTCCATATTTTCCATTATTTTTTTCAAAATTTTTATTATTTTTTCCTATTCTTCATTATTTTTTCCATATTTTTCATTATTTTTTCCCACATTTTCCATTATTTTTTTTACATATTTTTCATTTTTTTTTTCATATTTTTCGTAATTTTTTTCAATATTTTTCATTATCTTTTCCATATTCTTCATTATTTTTTTCCATATTTTTCATTATTTTTTCCACATTTTTCCTTTATTTTTTTATATATTTCATTATTTTTTTTTCGTATTTTTCGTTATTTTTTCCATGTTTTTCATAATTTTTTTTGAAATTTTCAATTTTTTTTTTCTATTTTTTATTTTTTTTTCTATTTTCTAATATTTTTTCCCTATTTTTCAATTTTTGTTTTCATTTCTTAGGATCGGTTCAAGTACAGCAAAAAGTACTCTTGACATTTGTCGATATTCCCCCTCGTTTCCGAGATTTTCGGCATTTTATTTTCAAAAAAATTTTTTTCCCCAACTTTTTCAACAAATTTCGGAAAAATACTTCAAATAATTGTTTAGCTATTTAAGTCCTACATTTTTGTATTTTTGTTTTTTGATTATCTTTCACGGTTTCAAAGATATCGTTATTTTAAAATGATGACATTTTCGGAAAAACGATCCGGAAAAACCCAGAAGATATTTTCCGATTATTTCGATTTTTGATAAGCTTCGTAACAGTACTTCAAGGTATGACTTTCCCAAATTTGAAATTACGAAAATTACGACCTGCAGCGTGTTTCCTGTGAAACTAGAAAAAAAGTGGGAAAAACCCGGAAAACCCCGTTTATTCATTTTCCGATTTCACTCATTTTCTACTAAAATATAGTACTCGTTGATCTTAAAAAATGGTGAAAATTTCAAGTCGATACATTAAAGCATTCAAAAATTTTTTAAGCTTTGCGGACGACAACCAGACATACAGACAGACAGACAAACAGACAGACATACAGACCACAGAAAAAAATTAAATTGTTCAGAATTTGATGGGGATCATTTCTCCCGAAGATACTATAGGCCGTTTTCGCTTAGTGACGAAGATAGCGATTTTATATAGGTCGTAGTAAGCAACTCCCTTTGGGGTCGTCGCTAACAAGCAAAATATGACGTAGAATTTATATATAAAGAAAAATCATGCGCAGTAGCGACGAAATTACTATTTAAATTCGTTATTAATAGTTCAATTTCAATGAAAAAAACCGCTGTTGTATGATAAAAAGAGTTTTTAACTTTAACCTGCAAGAAAAAAATATTTTTATGAAAAAAAAATAATATTTTTTATATAAACGTTTATCTTAATATTTTTACTTTGCGTTTTGGGAAAAGACGTGCAAAAGACAAAAAGGAAGCAATCACTTAAGTTTCCATATTCTCGCGTTGTTTAAAGTTCCTTGAGCTTAAAACATATTGCGGTTTATAATTTAAATTCATCCTAGTGTAAATTCTGCATATGGCTGGATGATTCTTACTTGGAGAAAGAACGAAGCTAAGGAATAAAATACCATATATAACTTGAGACGATGGAGTAAAGAAATTAATGTGTGTGCTTGAATTTTAAACAAATATGGGGTTATTAAATAAATGTGAGGATTTTAGTACGAAATAAATGATGGGCTTAGGGTGACAACAAAGTAAAGAATAAAATATGAAATGTATAAAAGGAAATATAAATCTAGATTTTGTATTTAAGTGTTACAATAATAACAATAACTCTTATTTATTATTATATAAAATACTGAACTAAAACAAATATTCCAGTAAATAATTTTAAATTATATTTAAATAAAATTAATAGATTTTTATTTGTAATTCGAAACATATGTTGCAAAAAATTAATAAAGGATCAAAGAAAACTACAAAATGATGAAAATCTGTTTATTTTAATTTATATTTAAACGAGTATAAAATTCATTATATAAAACTCTTTCCGTAATAAAAAGAATATTTTGTCATAAAAAAAATTAAAATCCACTTTGTTAACCCATAGAGTCTCTTTTGACTGAAATTTATTTCTACACATATAAAATATCTACTAATCAAATATGAAGTGAATCGTACCAGTAGAACAAAAGTCTTAACAGACAGACTTGAAGCCAATCTTACTTGTGATTTTTAAAATATCTCTACCAAAATCCCATGTTCAAAAAGTGGGGTATAAAATGGAATATTTAAGAGTAAAGTACCTAGTACAAAAGTTTTTCGGTGTAGAACTAGAGCGAATAAAATGGGGGGTGAAAGAAACCTCGAAACTATCAACAATGACACATCACTCGCTACAGAGTCACTGTGGAAAACAATTTTTTATACATACGAAACGGGCTGTGGAGTAAGCTGCAGTTGTCGAAAAGCTGGACTGAAATTTCCCGAGCAAGCAGATGAATGGCGACATTATAGACGATTCCTCAAAGGTTTATTTTTATGACTGTATATGTATTTTTGAAAACATTTTTTGTATTTTGAGCCTTCTTATTATTTTACTGTTACCACCACAAAATTTTTCTTAACGTCAAAATTTATTATGTCAATGTCGACTGTCATTTTTCATCCCTCTATCTCAATGTTGTACTGTGTTATGAGCGATGGTACGTGAATGACAACCATTCTTTTTCCTACTGATTGTAGTTTTATTTTCAAGTTTTCATAAACTACAATCTTTGATGATTTCAATAACTTATAATCATGTTCCATTCCTAGTTAGTTATAATTTTTTTTAATATTATATCAGACTTTAAGTCTTTTCGGGCTTCACAGCCATTACCGGTATGTATGTAAAAGTTGTTACTACCGTTTAATTTTTTTAATCTTAGTGTTTAGTTAATTTTCTTCATGTACCACTTATAATTATTTGACGTAACAACCGTGCGGTTGTTTGATTTAAATTTTTTTGTTATACTCCTATTGGTAAGTTTTTAGTTTTTAATTTTTGTTAACTTAGACCATTGAATGCAAATATTTTAGTCCTGATGATGGCTTTTTAGCCGAAACTAGTCGCCTTCTTCGTCTTCTCGTTTAACTAATTGTTATACACGTTATGGTACTGACTTGGCGTTTTATTTTTTGTTTAAAATACTTGGACCACATTGTGACATGGATAACCTCTTCGAATTATTCCTAAATCTGTCCGGTGAAGAAATATAAGCCCCAAATTATTTTGAAATATCTATATCTGTAAGATGGTGAGGGTAGTTTGCTCCACAAGTGGACTGTTCCATAACACTTAGGCCTCATTAGGCCCATTGTGTATCCTCTTTAGTAAGTGAGGACTTAGCTCATTAACCATCCTACAATTTTATGTAGTTGACAATGTCCCCAAAAGGTGCCTCTCTTGTGTTAGCCAATACTCGCCGAACTCAATTTTTTTAATTGATGAGAGTGTCGAGCAATCATAGAGGATGTGCTCGATTATCTCGTCCTCTTATTCACATACCCTGCAGAGTACGATATTTGACAGTCCCATGTTGTTGAACTGTTTTCATACTGGACAGTGACTAGTCAGAATTCTTGTTAAAAGGCGCAGATTCTGCCTAGTCATGGAAAAATTTTTGTTGGCTGTTGTTGTCAAGGTAACTTACAAGGTTCCCAGTAACTTTGCAGCTTCTTGTTTCATCCCATTTTCCTTGAATTTTACAAGGGATTAATCCTTAATTAGGTTCGTCATGACCGATGTTGTTAGTTCAATAAAGGAGCGAGGTCTAAATAGTTTTTGGTTGACTGGCTTCTTGCCAAATGAATCGGCGAAACGGTTACATTTTGAAGTTGCGTAGCGTTTGATCTATCTTGAGGTAACCACATTATTGATGGATGCTTTGACTACTGCTTGGTGCCAATCTAATACTAACCCGGAGCAAAAGTTACATACAATTTAAAACCACGATAAAGAAGGTAAAATACAATAAAAGCTTAAAATAGATAAAAAAAAAACAAAATTAAGTAATACTAACGAAATAAAAAGTGTACTTTGTCATATTAAATATTTCATATTTCATAGTAAATAGGTTAAGGTTTTCACTCAGGATAAAGTCATTGCTATTGAATAGTTTACTATGGGGGAGTTTGTATTTACTGAAAATATAGCCTATTTTATGTTTAGGTTTAAAGATCTGGAGTATATGCCGCATCCTGAACCTTGTTTTGTTTTGGAGTCGTCAGTGTAAATATGAATCATACCTGCCACTTGCGGTTCTTCTATATATTTTGTATTAATTTTGTAGTGCCTGGTGAGATCGCTTGTAGCAGTAGAAGGGTGTCAAGAGCCTCCCACCAGAGGCGACATCTCACCTCTCCGAATCCTATATCAGGCTCTATTCTAACCGAGCAAAGTCTTATCATCGTCCGACCTTCCTAGTATAATTAATAATTGGAGTGAGACCGAGGATGAGTTCCGTAGCTTTGGTTGGTGTCGTTTTCATGACTCCAGTTATGTTGAAAACATGCTGTTCTTTAAATTTGTTCTGGTTGTTTGTTGTTTGTGTTTTTAGTCCCAAGGAGACCATATGTTACTATAGCTCCGTGTACGTGCTTGAGATCTCTCTGGGGAAAAAACCACAGGTGCGCCCCACTGTTCGACGGCATTATTCATACGTAACGTATGCTTTTTGACTATGTCTTTGAGACCTAGGTACTTCACCTCTATTGCGAAGTTTAGTTTTGTTTTAAAAAGTTCTGGAGGTTTTAGTTCCAGTACCTATTGCTTGAAAAAAAATAATGAAAATACAGGATGGCACAAAAAATGTAACAGGAAGAAAGTATAAATTGCACAGTTTATCAATCATAGATAGATGGATTGTGGTTTTCCTTTATCCAGTCAACCACATTTGTGGTGACCGAGTCAGGGAAGTGCACTGTCAGCTGAAGTTTGGTGCATTCTTCGAGGTTTGCAGTTTTCATGCCATCCTCTTTTCTGCGGTCTGGGTCTTTTGAAAGGGCTCTATGGAATCTTGCTGCCCGCGGGAAATCAACGATTTACTCGCTCCATGCCTTTCTCTGTCGACTTTTTTGTATTCTTTGACGTGAGATTTGTATGTGTCCCAGTCCTCTTTGTGCTTTGACATTTTACCCATATTAGATAATTTTCGTGCCACTTTCCTGAGGTGTTGCAAATCGTGACACCAGCATGTGGAGGCAATCGGATTGTTTTGGGACCAGCCTCAGGGCGCAACATTTTTTGTAAGCGTTATGTATTGGATTATTACCAACAAAAAGGTGCAGTAGATAGTTTGGATAAAATGGTCAAGGATTTGAGCTTTGAGCTAGTTACACCCTTTATACCATTCCGACCGTATCAAAGTTTACATAGACACATTCAAATAGCAATAGATATGATACTAACAAAATATTCAGAAGATTCTGAAAATGCAGAGCTAACTTTGTATCTATAACGGTTTACGAAACTCCAATAATGTTTAAATTTGTGCCACCCTGTATGTATCTGGAAAACAATAATTATCAATAATTTTCAAAAATGACTAAAAAACAACTAGTCAAGAAAAATCCAATAGGATTAATTTCCCTTTGTGTCAGAAAAATTGACTTTATTTCACAAATTTAACAACTGTTAGTTCAACTTTTATCAACAAAATAAGCTTCATTATCGTTCATTCGGGCTTATATAAACATCAATCACGTGTAACATATCCCAATCTATCGGTATATACCGTCCATCTGGCTTTTTATTAATGCTAAAAACTTGGTTGTTTTATCGATTTTCAGTTACGTAAACAAAGGTTGCTCATTATCAGACAATTTTTTGTTAAAAGCTAAATTTTTTTTCTATTTATCAAAGTAAACGTGGAAAAAATACAATGAACTAAAAAAAATATTTATTTTTATCGAAAACATCAACGAACCTGATTTAAAGTAATTTTTCAAATGGAAAAATTGTTTTAACTTATTAGACGACATATAATATCATGCACTAAGCGATCATAATTTACTGTTACTTTAGTACAAAGATTATAATTTTATATATTATAAAACCATCAACTGTTTAATTATTTAGTAAGAATATATGAAAGCCTAATAACTATTTAATTATCATTTACGCCTAATAACTATTTAATTATCATTTACTAAGAATGTATGAGTCTCTAATAACTGATGATGACCTGCGACGTTCTTACAAAGACTAATGGCTTAGTGTGATGCTGGTAAAATTTGAAACCAGGAAGTTCCTCTTTTATCAATTTGTCTGAATTGTAACGTCATATATATAAATAAAAGGAACAATTCGGCCTCTGCGGTGTTAAGAGGTTTTTTTTAGGTTATAGACTAGGGCGGTGAGAATCAATTTAAGTAATAAACACATTGTTAATTAATTATTTTCCTAACTTTGTTACTGACATGTTTTTATGAGGACATTATATTAGAATCATTAGAAGATATTCTAGTCAAAATATGTATTCCTATGCTCAAGTTACAGCTCCAAGCACTAGCAGCAACAAGCAAAACACTTGTCAGATCAGACTACAATCCTAACATCGCACCAAATCAACAGATTAATCAACCGTTCAACCAATCACAGCCTTAAAATATGTATTCCTATGCTCAATTCACAGCGCTAAGCACTGGCAGCAACAAACTAAACAGCTGTCAGATCAGACTACAATCCTAACATTGCACCAAATCAACAGTTTAATGAACCGTTCAACCAATCACAGTATCAAAATATGTATTCCTATGCTCAAGTCACAGCTCCAAGCACTAGCAGCAACAAACAAAACACCTGTCAGATCAGACTACAATCCTAACATCGTACCAAATCAACAGTTTAATCTACCATTCAACCAATCACAGCATCAAAATATGTATTCCTATGCTCAAGTTACATCTCCAAGCACTAGCAGCAACAAGCAAAACACTTGTCAGATCAGACTACAATCCTAACATCGCACCAAATCAACAGATTAATCAACCGTTCAACCAATCACAGCCTTAAAATATGTATTCCTATGCTCAATTCACAGCGCTAAGCACTGGCAGCAACAAACAAAACAGCTGTCAGATCAGACTACAATCCTAACATTGCACCAAATCAACAGTTTAATGAACCGTTCAACCAATCACAGTATCAAAATATGTATTCCTATGCTCAAGTCACAGCTCCAAGCACTAGCAGCAACAAACAAAACACTTGTCAGATCAGACTACAATCCTAATATCCCACCGAATCAACAATTTAATTAACCATTCAACCAATCACAATATCAAAATATGTATTCCTATGCTCAAGTCACAGCGCTAAGCATCAGCAGCAACAATGATCTAGCCGAAAAATTGTTCTTCTCAATATTCTTACAACTATTATATCAACATACTGAATATATTTACCACTGTCATAAATAAATTAACAAAATAATGGCTAATTCAGTTATAATAGCAGCATGAAACTCTAACAGAATAGAAAATTATCTAAATTAAATAATTATGTTTCTAAATATAAACAAAATAGATTTACTGCTGATAGTAGAGAGTAACTGCACATCTTTCTGCTTATAAAAAATCGAAAATTACACTATCTACTACGAAAATCATCCTGATTGGACTGCACACGCAGGTACAGCGCTTATTATACGATCAGGTTTAGATCACTACCAGCTACAACTGTATATCACCAACAAAATTCAGTATACGTTGGTTAAAATAAAATCATTTCCTTGGAAATTAATTGTAGAATCTCTATATAGTCCACCTAGAAACTCCATCTGCTAAAGAATGCAATGATTTCCTACAACCACTTGTATCTCACTTTTTAATAGTTGGCGATTGGAACGCAAAGCACACATATTGGGGCTCTAGATTAATTACTTCTAAGGGAAGAAACCTACTGCATAATATACAGCAACTGAATCTAAAAGTCCTATCAACCGAAAAGCCAACATACTAGCCAAATGACTTGCATAAAATACCAGATTTACTAGATTTGGCTATCACTAGGGGTATTTCAGAAATACACAATCATATTGAAAGTAACCTAGATTTAGATTCAGATTCTAGTGCAATTGTAATTACCATAAATAGAAACGTCATTTCGAGACAACCAATTCCAAAACTTTACAACTCCAAAACTAACTGGGACACATCATTAATAGTAATATACAATTAAATCGCCGGATACGTGAAGCACATAAAGTGGAATACGTAACAAACCTGATCTTGGTAATCAACTCCAAAAATATACAAAGAAACAACATAAAGCAAATGGTAATTGAAAAACGCAGAGCTAGACGTACTTGGCAGAGATCTAAAAACCCTCAGGATAAAGCAATCCTTAATGTATTAACACATTGCATAAAGAACGCTTTAAGTAAAAATCTAAATGATATGTTCAATTATTACGTTTTCATATTAACAGCCGACCATATAATATGGAAGGCCACCAAAAATTCAAAAGACCCATTGTAACATTTTCACCGCTAAGAAAACCAGATGGAACATGGGCCGAAACAAACGAAGAAAAAAGTAACAAATTTGCAGAACACCTTGCCAATACATTTACGCCTCTCCCAACAAACAACCTGAATATAGATGCTGAGATAGAAGAATACCTGAACTCTCGAAACCAACTCTCACTGCCATTAAGAACAATCTCATCCGTGGAAGTATATTACTAACACAAAAACGGAAAGGAATAAGAGGAAAGCTTCAGCAAGAGATCAATTGGAAGACCAAACAGAAACAAAAAAAAGCCCTATAGAAAATATTGGATTGAGACAGTCTGCAAGATTAAACACTGAAAAATAAAAATATTAGAAAAGACGTACATCCCTCTGAATTACTAGAATAAACCAAAACTAACCCAAACTAACTAAATTTGTTTTTAACTGTATTACTAACCACTTATTATTTTAATTATTATTAAGAATATAATAAAATTTAAAAACATGGACAATTATTTAAGAGATTTTTTTAGAACTGAATATATAGACACAAATGTTGTCACTGATCTTCCAGACTATAACAAGCTAACTGCAGAACATGTTGTATTTCGGTTTATCAGTTGAATATAAGAAGCGTCAACAAAAACTTGGAAGAACTAAAGATTACTTTAAACCAGGTAAGTAGTTGTTTTGATTTCATTATTCTTACAGAGACAAGAATTCTCGAAGATATATCTTTATTTAAACTGCCCGGTTATAAGATATTCTACAACGAAGGAACATTTAACCAGTGTGATGGAGTGATTTTATATGTAAAGGAAAAATACAATACTATTTTTAATATAGTTGAATTAAATAACATAAATATAATTGAAATACTCGTAAAAATCAACAATAAAAGTTTTTTAATTAATGGTATATATAGGCCTGGTCCATCAGATAAAAGCAACTTTATAGAGAACTTATCAAATTACATTAAATGTAGCAAAAAGGTTGATTTTCACATTTTAACCGGTGATATAAATCTTAATATCCTTGACACTGAAAATAAGTATGTTCATGATTATCTAAATGTACTAAGCGAAGAAGGTTTCTTAAGTTACATTAACAAATATACAAGGGTAGTAGGCATAGAGAAGTCATGTCTCGACCATATTTTTATTAAAACTATTGAAACAAATATAATAAATATTCCAGCTGTAATTGAAACACACATCACCGATCACTTTTCCGTAGCTAACACCATAGTTTTTCCTAAAATCAAAAAAATACTGTCAGAAAAATCTAAACCCCTTCTTAACAAAAAACTACTAAAAGAAAAACTTAAAGCAGAAAATTGGAGTGATGTATATAATACAAACGACATTAATACAAGCTGCTCACTATTTATTTAAAAAATAAAATGGTACATAGAAAGTTGTACACGACAAGTAAAATTAAAAAATCTGATGTGGCCAGCACATGACCTCTCGCCATTTTTGAATCAAAAATTTACAGGTTGACACAAAAAAGTAGGAAAAAAAATTATTTTTTTGTAAATCTGGCAACAATGGCAAAAGTTTCGAAAATTTTAATGAGATGAAAATAAACTATAGGGTATACAAAATATATGTGTAAAACTTTATTGCACTTTATTGCCGTTTTGTATAATAATGGCGTCATCACCCATAGCAACTGCCACTTCCGGTTGTGCGATTGGCACCAAAATCTAATCAGATCTAATCTAGGGTATCAGAATCCTGTATGCAAAATTTCAAATTTTTTCATTCAGTAGTTTTTGAGTTATCGTTACTACAACATCCATCCAAACACACACACACACACACACACACACACACACACACACACACACACACACACACACACACACACACACACACACACACACACACACACACACACACACACACACACACACACACACACACACACACACACACACACACACACACACACACACACACACACACACACACACACACACACACACACACACACACACACACACACACACACACACACACACACACACACACACACACACACACACACACACACACACACACACACACACACACACACACACACACACACACACACACACACACACACACACACACACACACACACACACACACACACACACACACACACACACACACACACACACACACACACACACACACACACACACACACACACACACACACACACACACACACACACACACACACACACACACACACACACACACACACACACACACACACACACACACACACACACACACACACACACACACACACACACACACACACACACACACACACACACACAGACACACACACACACACACACACACACACACACACACACACACACACACACACACACACACACACACACACACACACACACACACACACACACACACACACACACACACACACACACACACACACACACACACACACACACACACACACACACACACACACACACACACACACACACACACACACACACACACACACACACACACACACACACACACACACACACACACACACACACACACACACACACACACACACACACACACACACACACACACACACACACACACACACACACACACACACACACACACACACACACACACACACACACACACACACACACACACACACACACACACACACACACACACACACACACACACACACACACACACACACACACACACACACACACACACACACACACACACACACACACACACACACACACACACACACACACACACACACACACACACACACACACACACACATACACACACACACACACACACACACACACACACACCAACACACACACACAGAGACATCATCGCGAAAATATTAAAATCGTATTCTAGAGACCCTAAAACGTGTTTATCCATTGAAAATTCACTACCCAATTTTTAGCATGATTCCTATACCTCTCTTATCTGAAGGTCGGGAGGTAAAAAGAACGAAATCAAAATAAAATCATGGATTACTACGGGTATCCTTACATCAATTAAGGAAAAAAACAGGCTTTATAAAATAATGAAAAATAACTATAGCGAGCAAAATAAATTAAACTTCCAAAACTATCGTAACTATTTAAATTGTCTAATAAGGAAAACTAAAACTGAATACTATAAACAAAAAATTGAAAAAAACAAAAATATAAGTAAAAATCTTTGGCAATGTATTAATGAAATATCAAACATAAAAGAAACGAAACAGTTAACCAAATCAAAACAGCACAAGGTGATATAACAAACAATCTAAAAAGCATATCAAATACATTTTGTGAACACTACACAATAATTGCAGAAAAAATGTCAACACAAATATCACATGGCTGTAACAAAAATATTTTACAAAAAAAGAATGCTAAAACAATATTCTTAACAAACACAGACCGTACCGAAGTTACTGAAACTATACTGACCTTAAAAAATAATAAAAAACCTGGTTTAGATAACATAACTTCTGAAATTCTTAAAGAACTAAATCAAGAAAAATCACCGGTTTTAGCATTTCTTATTAATAAAACTTTTAGTGAAGGTAAATTCCCTGACGCCCTCAAAGACTCAGTAATAACGCCTATTTACAAGAAAGGGGACAAGTTAGATGTTATTAATTATCGACCGATTTCCATAATTTCCAGTGTAGGGAAAATCTTCGAAAAAATTATAAAACAACGGATGATATCATTCTTGGACAAATGTGGGGTACTCTCTAAACGACAATACGGCTTTCGTGAAAAGACCTCAACGTCAGACGCAATTGCGAGATTAACAAGTTCCATAAATGTGTCAATAGATCAAAAACAACCATCATTATGTATCTTTGTCGATCTTGCAAAAGCGTTTGATACGGTCGACCACCGTAAACTACTGGAAACACTAGAAAATATTGGATTTAGAGGAGTTGCTTATAATTTGTTTAAAAGTTACCTCTACGATAGACAACAATCTGTCAGCATCAATGGTACCCTGAGTGATCCTAAGGTTATAAGATGTGGCGTTCCCCAAGGAACAGTCCTTGGCCCATTATTATTTAACATATATATAAATGACTTATTTGAACAACAAATAAAAGGTGAAATTGTTAGCTTTGCAGATGACACTTCAATATTCTACCAAAATAAAAACTGGGACTTACTCAAAAGTAGTGTTGAAACTGACTTTAAGACCATTGTCAATTTTTTTCACTATAAATCGCTAACAATAAACTACGAAAAGACTTTTTATATACCCTTCACATCTTACACCAAAAACTTACCAAACTATAATAACCTTGAAATTATTACTAATAGAGAAGAATCAATAAAAATACAATCTGTAAAAAACATCAAATACTTAGGAATATATATCGACTCTCATCTAAAATGGGACGTGCAAGTGAATTATGTAATAAA
Organism: Neocrepidodera transversa; assembly: GCA_963243735.1. Lineage (NCBI taxonomy): Eukaryota > Metazoa > Arthropoda > Insecta > Coleoptera > Chrysomelidae > Neocrepidodera > Neocrepidodera transversa. The sequence continues at coordinate 25,023,581 of OY725344.1, read as the reverse complement.
GAAACTGCGTTTTGTGGTATATAAATTTAAAAATTTGTCAAATTTCTTAAATATTGAATACCTTAAAATACTATATTATTCACTTGTAGAATCCCATATCTACTATGGACTTATAGCATGGGGCACCGCTGGAATAACACTCCTTGAAAACCTACAAAAAATTCAAAAATGTATTTTAAAACATATGTACAAAAAACCTCGAACTTACCCATCAGAATTATTATACCACGATACCCAAATATGTAACGTGTATCAGCTATATGCCAAAACAATATTACTATTTCAATACAAAGATAAAAAAAATCAAAAATCTATCAACCACACTTATAGCACGCGATATAAAACTGATGCAGTTACTGTGCCCCGGATAGAGAAAACAATTGGACAAAAATGCTTCACTTACCTAGGACCAAAATTATATAATGATATTCCTTCTGATTTCAAAACAATCAACTCTTATAACCTTTTCAAAAAAAAAATTATTCAGTGGATTTTAGGAATAGCACTTATTAAATTAAAACAATTTCTAAATTTAAATATAGCTTGTTATAGTCTAAAGAGTTTCTAAAAGTCTCTTATATTTATAAATATTCTTGAAAGTATATGTCTATTATATTATTTTACTTCTAATCCTAAATTATATTTTACATTATATTTACTTTATGTTTAAATTATGTTTCGATTACGTTTATATCATGTTTACATTATGTTTCCATTACGCTTATATCATGTTTATGTTATGTTTCTATTACGCTTATATCATGTTTATATTAGATAAAAATAATTCAATTCTGCATATATGCACTACTACTATTCTCTGCAAGGAGAAGAATGAAAATATTGCCCACGATCAGGCTTTCCTTTTGTGGGTGTTTTCATCTTATTTACTTGTATGTTTCAAACTAATTATACTTGTAAATTTTTCATCTAAGTAAATAAAGATTATTATTATTATTATTATTATATAGAGAGATACAACTAATTAACCATATAAAGCTCCATGTTACGATCTTATTGTCGGGAAGATAATGAAAAATTTACCAAAATATTACCACAATATTTAATTGAATATTGCATACTTGTCACTATCCACTACAATGGAAATATGTACAAATTGTCATGTTAGCAAAACCAGGAAAACCTGCACATGAACTTATTTCATATAGACCAATATCTTGCCTCAATTAACTAAAAGAAGAATCAGCGAAATTAAGTTAAAGATGAGCTAATACGAATACATGAATTTGGATTCAGAGAGAAGCATTATACCACCCAGCAGTGCCACACACTAGTTAACTATATTAAACAATCATTTGAATAGAAAAAACTGCATGCCTCGGTGTTTCTGGATATACAACAAGCCTTCGACAAGGTATAGCGCAAAGGGTTACTCCTCAAGGTAAAACAAACATTACCAGACAAAATCTTCCTTTTGATAAAATCCTACCTAAGTAACAGATCCTTTCAAGTCCAAACACATAAACTCAGGTGTTCGTCAATGCAGCGTCCTTGGACCATTTTTGTACCTTCTATAATCTGCCGATGTTCCTAAGTCTTATAATACCTTAATCACCACATTCTCTGAGGAAACAGCAATGATGTCATCTGATGCAGACCCAGCCAAAACATCAGAAAACTTACACGGGAATCTAAATGTAATACAGAACTGGTAAAAATTGAGAATAAAAGTAAATAGTAATAAATCCATACAAATCACGTTCACTGTAAATGACACTACTTGTCCAAAATAAATAATATTTAAATACCAACTAAAAACGAAGTTAAATATCTAGTACTCCACTTGGATCAAAAACTGACATAGGAAAAACATATTAAAACAAAAAGAGAACAATCGAAATTAAAAACACAGAAGATGTATTGGCTGATTGGCCGTCAATCACAGTTAATGCTTGAAAATAAGCTTCTACTTTACAAAGCTATATTCCCGGCATTAGTCGCTAGGTTAAAAATCCCATCGTTAGTCGCGTGTGACATTTTCTCTCACGAACAAAATTAAGAAATAAAACGCTGTTCATTTTAATGATTAGTTTTAATTATAAATTGAACAGTATGGACAGTTGTTAAACATGATATTTAGTTATAATAAGTTATAATTTCAGGCTTTAGTTGGTCACCTGTGTCTTCATCTATGACATCGCCGTTGTGCATGGTAGACAAAAGAAGTACATTTTTCTTTATTTTCTTCTGACAGACGTATGAAACCAATATAGACTTTTTTAAAAAAGCAAATATTCTACTCAGAAAGGTCGCTCCTTGATATTTGACAATTAAAGGGGAATTTCTTTCTTATTTTTTCGCAACGTGCCAACAATGGTAATGCTGTGGTTAACTTTAAGATCTATAGCCAGTGGAACTGAAGTAAAATAATTGTCCATCGTGACATTCCTATTGGTATTGATATTGTAGAAATTTACAGCGACCTCTAAATGCCTCAAGCCTCACATCTACAGTTCCATATTCACCAATTGTATAATGCGATTTACAAAATTGAACAAAATCATCAAACTGTTTTCTAATAGAGGCCAAATTATCCGAGGCTTTGCGAACATCCCTATCATGAATGTTTTCAAATCGTAGAGCACTTAGTAGTGTATAAAATCTTCTCTGACTCGTTGTTGCCCGAAAATATTCAGGAGCAATGCCATCATCTGTCCAAAGTTCAGAAAGATTGATATGGCTACTTTTTTTGATACCAGCAAGATATAGAAGACCAATAACAGCACTTATTTCATAAAAATTAGTGTCAGCACAATCTCTTTCACGGCTATAGTTTTCGCGCTTTATTCTAAGGTATTCATTAGTGCAATCGACCACTTCTTGAATCGATGCGTCCGGAAAGAAAAGTTTCCAACAGTCAAGGTTCATTTTCGCAATACGTGCTAAGCCTTTAACACCAGGCAAATGCGTTACCAAATTGTCTTCATGTACGACCTCTAATAATGGAGTCGTGCTTCAATCATTTTGTCTTTTTATCTTTACCAATGTAAATTGGAGCATTTTGGAAAAAAGCATCATCAGTGTTTTCATCCATTAATTCATCGCTTTCATCAAAACTTTCTTGTTCTTGTTCGCCTACATTTTCTTTGTCTGTGTCTGTATTGTGTAGGGTGTGTTCGCTTTCTGCATCACTTTCTGGTTCGTCAAATCTCCCTTTGCCATCTTCAAGAGGCTGCATATCTTCATTTTGATTTGAAACAAATTTATTCTTTAGTCTTTAGATTAAAAATAAAAGGTCAAACACGTATTGGAACTAAAATTGTTCTGTCATTGATTTTTTTATTTTTAGTTTAAAATAAATAAACAGACAGGCAAAGAGAGATAGTTATACAAACCATTTTGATGACAGTATCAGTTTTACTGGTTTTAGTACAGAAAGCAGAAACAAAATATTATGCTTACCTCTGTTCTTTTCCTGCTCAAACTTTAAAAGTGCAAGGTCTAAAAGTCTTTTTCCACGACTCATTGCACTACACTAATCAAAAACAACAACCGAGAGTCCCTAAAAACAGTTCAAAAATTGTCCTGCAATGAGATGAAATCTTACACGAAGTGCAAGCGCCTCTACTAAACTCTGCACAATACTAATGCGACGCGATTGGCATACAATCGTTATGCCAGTAAAGGGAGTATGAGTAGCCAGTTAAGTACCTAGAAGTACACGATTCAATATTGTGTTGGAAAGAGTTTGTACCAAGTAAAATAAAAATGTGAGAGAAACACTCATATAGCAACTAATATTGGGTTAACCAAGTTTGGTTTTTTGGCATAGAACTGTGGGGTTGTAGCAAGCCATCGAACATTAAAATACTGCAAACATTCCAATCAAAAACGTTGCGAACAATAGCAAACTCCCCATGGTTTGTTAGCAATCACACTTTACACAATGACCTCGAAATACCATTCGTCAATGATGTGACTCAGACTTAAGCCAAAAAAAAACATAAACCGCAATGAACATCACTCAAACACATAAGTCGATGATCTATAAAACAAGAGTATTGAGAATAGAAGATTAAAAGACGCTGGCCAGAAGACCTACTAGAATAAAACTTGGAGATCCATCAATAGATGGAGCCCAAATTAAGCGACTTACCAAAAGGATAAACCAATTTACCTAATACTCTATAAATCTTTGTTTGAGTAGATTGTAAATTTCCAATGTAAATAAAAAAAATTAATAGTCTTCCGAAAATTCACTTGAAATATTTCTAATCACGCCCTATCAAACCAAAAGAAATTTAAGTATATATAATTATTTTTTGTAAAACCTATCATGTTTATTTTTTAATATAAAATTTGCCGATTTAAAATCTTTAAATTTTATTCTAATCCTATTTCTACCGACTGAATCAATATTTTTTCATCAATTCCAAAAATTCCTGTTTATATGGTTTATTTTGCTTATCCGACAATTTTTTTTAGTTGTTTACTGTTAGTTTTTGTTCGTATTTGTTTTTATTATTTTTATCTAATGTTAAATTACTATTGCCCAGTTTTTCAATCTGCTGTTATTGTTATTGTTACAACAATATTCTAGTTAAATATATACATCTGTTTATCATTGTCTTGTTATGATACCAGGCACATAAATATTGAGTAAACAATAAGTTAATTTAATGGAAACTGTTTGGCAGTTAAGCGACAAAGAGCAGGTCAAGTACAATAATTGAAATTAAATTTAATTTATTTAAAAATGGAGAATTATAGTGTAAATGTCTTTTCTGATTCTGATGAAGAAGTAGAAATAAGAAATGTTTTAAATGTAGTGTACAGATGACGGTACATTATACGACAACAACCAGATCACTTGAATTTGAAGGACGACATTGATTCCGGCTAGATAAAAATAGTGTTCAAAATGTATTGCTGCAAATAGAGGATATGGTTAAATTTCCTATAGAAAAGTACGTATTTATAAATTTATAATTTATAAACTCAAAATTTCATCTACATTTTTTAAGAAATCATGGTGTAAATAAACTGCAACAATTACATATAACATTGCGGTTCTACGTAACTGGCAATATGCTAGTCACAGTTGGAGACTTTGGTGGCATACATAAATCAACAACTATTGCTATTTTTAAACGTGTAACTGAAAAAATATATTCCTTACGAGCTCAATATATTAGTATCCCAATGAATGAAGAACAAATAATTATTCAACAGGGATTTTACAGATTATCTCGCTTTCCAAGAGTACTACTAGCTATACATTGTTCTCATTTACGAATTAAGTCACCGGGAGGACCAAATGAGGAAAATTATCGCAATCGCAAAGACTGTTTTTCACTAATTGTGCAAGCTGCTTGTGACTATCAATTGGAAATAGGAAATATCGTGGCTCGATCAAGTCACGATAGTACAATTTTCATAATTTATTTTTAAAAGTTCGTTTCGAAGGAGGAATGGATCAATGACTTATTTTGGGTGATGGAGGTTACCCAGTAATGAGATACTTACAAACACCTTTACAAAATCCACAAATAGAAACAGAACGTCTATATAATCAATCACAAATTGGTACAAGAAACGCAATAGAACGCACATTTGGTGTTAGGAATGCGATTGAAGAAAACTTCTGTTCAAGATGTAGTAGTTGCAACAGCCATCCTACATAAAATAGACATTGAGGCCCGTAGCACCTGAAGTAGATGAAAATAATTTACAATATATTAATGATGCTGTACCACAAGATAACTATCAAAACCTTGATGAAAATGAAACAGTACGTAGACAATTTATTAATGATTACTTTTTTCGTATGTCGTAGTATGAAAACACTAAATATACTACTAAATGCAGACTTTATAGATGTGTTTTATTAAATAAACAAATTTAAGCAAATTTAACAAAATATAATATTTCTTACATAGAATCTGATCAATATTGTTAAATCTAATTTTGGCTTACACTTATGTTGGAAATAGGATCACTAGGTTGATATGAAAAAGCGGACTGTAATTTTTTAATTGTAAACTTTATATATGAACTAAAACAGTAATATTTAACTATTTAGAAATGATAAACGATATACAATGTTCTTTCTAATTGTCTTGGTTTAGCTAGTCTCTCACCCCCGCTCTCGTTCGCGCACATCGGGGGTTGGTTTTCGCAATGTTGCCAAATGCACTCGCGTGGTGCATAAGTAAGGAATTTGACGTTACGAATTTTAGTCAACATACTCCCCAGGTTGAAGGCACTTCAACAGTCACTATAATCCTTAAGAGGTAATTGGAATTGGATGGAGATGACGGGTTGATTTTCTGATGATTCCGTTGGAAGTTTTGACATCTGCTACTCGAACAATTGAGTTCTTTCCAGGATAAACGGTTATAATTCGCCCCATAGCCCACTTGCCTGGGGGTAGGTTCTTCTCTTGGATTAATACCAATGTTCCAGGGTCAACAGGTGCTGAGTTCTTTGTCCATTTATGAGATTGGTGCAGCTGAGTCATGTACTCCAGTGAAAATCTTGTCCAGAAGTGCTAATAGAGCTGCTGTATCTTCTGGTAATTGTTGAGTCGATAGGTGTTGAGAGGTAGTAAGTCTGGTTCTGGTATTGACGTTAATGGACGATGAATGAGGAAATGGGAGGGTGTTAGAGGTTCTAAATCGTTTGGATTGGAGGACATTGCATATAGTGGCCTAGAATTTAAGATAGCCTCTATTTGATATAACAATGTTGACAATTCTTCATAAGTTAATAAAATATTTGTCATAACACGCTTTAAATGATGCTTCATTTGCTTCACTGCTGCTTCCCATAGTCCGCCAAAGTTAGGACTATAAGGAGGAATAAAATTCCAGGATATATTTAAATTAGTAGCAAAAGTATGAATTTTATTTTGGCTTTCTTGCAAAAAATCTGCAAGAAATTTCAGTTGATTGCATGCACCTTTAAAGGTACTGCCATTGTCTGAGTAGATTTTGGTAGGCAAGCCTCGTCTAGAGATAAATCGTCGTAGACAGGCAAAAAAGCATTCTGTGGTTAAATCTGACAATAATTCAAGGTGCACTGCTTTTGTGACAAAACAAACAAAAATAGATATATAGCATTTAAGAGTTTTACAGCCTTGACCTTTTTTATCTTTCATTTAAAATGGTCCTGCTTAATCAATACCAGTAATATTAAAAGGGTAAGCTGATGTAACTCGTTCATCAGGTAAGTTACCAATCGAAGCTTCAATTAATTATACAATACACAAAAATGTGAATATTTTTCAAACCTTTCCAACGAAACTAATTACAATGATGTTTATTTATAGGAAAATTAATAGAACTCATAGAATAAATTACATTTTACTAAAATTATTTCTTTTTCTGTCCATGAATTGTGATTTTCATTTTCAATAATTTTACAATATTTAATTGCTAAATTAATTAAAAGTTCTATTTTATTGTTTGTTATATTTGCCGAAAGTTGTTTCTTCTTATTCTTCTAATTAGAGATATCCATTGTAAAAATCTTACAAATAAATTTTTTCTACAAGCATTGTTTTGACACTTCACTATGAATTAACCTCACTTTTCAACACCCATGGTAGTCAACTTTCACACAAAAAGTACAACTGGAAACTTAACCCATTGATAACTAACATTCACCTAAATATTGTTTGGAAAACGCAATAACACTTAACAATTACTTTACCAGATATATTACAGTTATGTTATTGGTAAATAACAGTAAAATTAACAGCCGATTGAAAAACTGGGCATATGTAAGTTGCTTATCTGAAATTTTTTGGAGAAAAACCTTTAAATTCGCCTATTCGAGAAATTCAGGACGTTCTGGCTCACTGAAACCCATTGTATTTTAGGGGGGTTTTCCCCGCTTTTCGCACTCATTTATAGTTTTTGCGTACCTCCGAAAAGGCAAAGTATTGTGAACGAGCTAAAAAAAATTTTAGAGATGAAGATGGAAATATCAATTTAGAGGCCCCTGAGACGATTAAGACCATTTCCTGTCTGTCTGTCTGTAGTTCCGTCTGTCTGTCTGTAGTTCCGTCTGTCTGTCTGTCTATATTCTTCCACGATAAAGGCCACACGTTTAATCCGATTACGCTGAAATTTGGTGTAGAGGTTTGGGTTATCCGTCTGAAGAACACATTAGTTTTTGTACGGCATCTGTCAAACGAAAGTGTCACTCAGAAACAATATGTATCGGAATTTGACTTTTAATATGTCATTGGAAAGCCCTTGAAAGCTCTATTCAGGATAGTCAAAATTATTTCTCTAACTGTCACCTGTCAAAAATTAAAAAATATCAAAATATGAAACTTTAATATTAAATATCTGGAAAAGTACTTCATGGATTTAAACCAATTTTAATAAAATGAGTTTCGGTTAATTGTTGGAAAAACCAGTTAATTTTTATCCGACATCTGTCAAACGGAACTGTCACTATCAAAAGATGACAGAAGCAATATGTCACGGAATTTGACTTGCAATATGTCATTTGAAAGCTTTTGAAAATTTCTATTCAAAACAGTCAAAATTATTTATCCAACTGTCACCTGTCAAAAATAAAAAAAAAATATCTGAAAAGTATTCGTCACTGGATACTCCTCAGGAAAGTTTTGAAACGACACAATCGATTTTTTTACATTCTGTGCACTTGAATATTTTCCACTAAAGTGCATTGTTTGTTCTCAAAATGTGGAAAAATTCGGGAAAACTTATACTTACATTTCTTCGCACCCTCTAGAGATGAAACTGTTGGGAATGCTGGAAAAACTTTGACATAAAACTTGTAGAGAGTTTGATTCTGTAATTATTATGTTTTAGAAAAAAAATCAAAAAGATTAAAAAAATCGGAAAAATTTCTAAAAGTAGAAATAATTTCTAACTATCAACTATTTTTCTCCTACTTTTTATATCTTAAAAAAAATTGAGAGAAAAAAATAAGTTAATATTTCCCCAACCATCCACTCAAATCAATAAAAAAAATCAAAAAAATTGTTACAACAAATTCATAATTAGAACAAATAGTTTAAAATATATATTTTGAGTTTAAAATCTCTATTAAAAAAATCTTTATTAAACGTCATGTCCAGGTACTTTAACCCCGATGTTATATTCCCTCGACTTTAAGCTTTTTTTAATGATACTTTTATCGGGAAATGACGTCGAGAGTAAATTAACCAGCCATCTCAACATGTTCGTAATTACTTTTGATCTCAGATAGATCAGAAACGGTTCTTTTTAGAATTAGATTGAGTCGTTTTTACTGAAATCGTGCACTCTTTAAATAGACGGTTTTAGGATCAGAGAAATTATATAAAAAACCGTCTAAAATAAACGATCAATATAAGGATCGTGCTTAATTAGTAAAATTATTCGAAAAACAATGACAAGTAGGAGAAGGTTGAATACTAGCTTAAAGCTTTTTAAAACACGCCCGTTATTAATTATATGAAAAAAAATTAATAATCAATATTTTGGAATCACTCTCACTGACATAATTTTTATTTTTTTTCAGCTTACAAAAGATTCAGAGCAATTTTGGTTTTTGGGATTTACAGAGTTTCGGCACTTTTTATTACATAAATAACTAGTTAATATTGCACTAAGCTACTGTCAGAGCTCAATTTTGTAGTCAAAAATATTTAATAGGATTAGGTAACTGGGTTTCATTTAGAACATAAATTAATTCATTATTTTCTAAGCTATAAGCAACACTTAAGTTATGTTCAGAGAGGGAAAATTAAAAACTAAAATAAACATTACAGGTATAAGGAGACCGAAATATCTGACGCTATAATTGGGCTGACATTATTTTGTTTTGGTTAAAAAAAAATGGGAAAAGAATGAAAAATAGTAGATAAAAAAGTGGAAAAAAATATTAAACAAATAAAATTATTATTTTCCCCACCATCCAATAGAACCAAACGGAAGCGAGGCTCGAAGCAATCAATTCAATCAATCTATCTAATACTTATCTCCACTCTAGCAATACAACATATTAAAAAAAAGGTATTAAAAATGATTTTTAGGAGAAGACTCTCAAGTTATAATTATCTGCTCAACTTCTGCTTTCTAAAAAATATAGCAATAATTTAGTCAAATTAATTACTAAAAGCATCTATTAGTAAAATCATTTGGTAGTTTTACCTGAAAAGATTTGCGGAAGTTTGAAAGTTATTAAAGAACCCCGCACAAACCTTATGGTAATTGGCTCCCGGTCAAATTGGCTGAAATTTGGATATGTTGTTTGTTTCGGCATCTTGAACAAAAGTCTCACTGGGCACAAAGCTCAATTTTGCTTATTTTGGCTCCTACGGAGCTCCAAAGCTCCACGAATTCACCATTATTTACTATTTAAAAGGGTAACCAAAATTGATAAAATCTACATGTAAATATATGTTTTTGAGGTTACTGAGTTCAAAACTGTTGTTAACAAGACGACATTGACAGTTGACAGCTGTCAACTAACTTTCAAACAACATGTGATAATCAAAATTGATAAAATCTACACGTAAATGTTTGTTATTGAGGTTTCTGAGTTCAAAACTGATGTAAAAAAATCGATATTGACAGTTGACAGCTGTCAACTAACTGTCAAATAACATGTGATCATAAAAATTGATAAAACCCACATGTAAATGTATGTTTTTGAGGTTGCTGAGTTCAAAACTGATGTAAAAAAATTGATGTTTACAGTTTACAGCTGTCAGAATATTGCTTGTTGTTTGACAGTTGTCAATTGTCAATATCGTCTTTTTGACATCAGTAAACTCAAAAACATATATTTACATGTGGATTTTATCAATTTTGATTATTGCTTACTGTTTGACAGCTAGTTAACAGCTGTCAACTGTCAAAATTATTATATTGGCATTGAATTTAAATGCAGCGACCTCCAAAACATAAAAGGGGACTTTTTGTTAACGCAGCAAATACTAAATTTTTGAAGAGATTACCCTTTTAAGTAGTAAATAATGGTGAATTTGTGGAGCTTTAGAGCTCAGTAGGAGCCAAAATAAGCAAAATTGAGCTTCGTGCCCATTGAGATTTTTGTTCAGGATGGCGAAACGAACAACATATCCCAATTTTAGACAATTTGACCGGGAGCCAATTCCCATAAAGTTTGATGTGATCTTTCCCAATTTCTACTTTGCCGCCTCGAATCTCTGCCGCTTTCGCCGCTATATTGGGAAATTGGTGTATAAAAAGTTTTTTGACACTATCGACTCTTTTTACAATAAAAAAAGTTATATAATAAACGAAAGTAGAAAACATTTCGTATGTTTTATCTACTAACCTTTTTTGGTTGTACGAGCGCAGAAAAGTCTCCTTCCAATTTTTTTCAAAAAACTCATTTCCGCACTACCATGAAGTAGAGTAAGTGATATGTGTTTTTTATCGTGGTATTCCCAGTAGGCCTAATCCACATGCAATCCACTAGTCCAAAATGCAACACATTCTCTTTCCCTGCCCTGTTATTGATGGATCTTCAATACCGATCGAAACGTCATAGATAGAGATATCAGTGTTATTGTAATTCTCTTCGTTTTCGATTACATCTTATGTTTGCTCAAAAACAGTCTATGTTTCTTCCTTTTCGTTGCTATCTTGTAATGGAACTTACAGATTAATAAAGGTACTACAACAATTCGTGCATATAATAGTGCACTTTAATCCACTCTTTCTGCATCTCTAACACCCTTTTTAGTATTTACACGAAATAAGTTTTAACAAGGTTTTCGGAGCTGAAGCTTCAAAGAACATTGCAAAATCAGAAAGATGATAATATATCTATTAATCCATACCTTTGAAACAAAAATACTACTGCTCTAATAATTAATGATTATACGAAATATTTCGGCCTTGCTGCGGCAATTATAGGATGTGCAAGAGCAATGCTTTTTTTCTATTTCTCAAGAAATGTAAAACATTCCAATAAACACACAGATTTATTGCAAGTGGTGAGAAAATGATGAGTGAACACAAGAAAAATAATGTCAGATATTTTAAACCCCAGGTAATGATCTTATATCAGCTAGAATATTGCAAGAATTAAGTTTCACAATTATAAAATACCTAACTTATATCTATAACGCTACGCTAAGGACAGCACATTTCCCATAGCAGTGCAAAGTGGTACAAATTATTCTAATTTTTAAACTGGGTAAGCCACTAGAAGATGTGAAGTCATATAGACCTATAAGTCTGCTTTCTATAAAGGGCAAGTTGTTAGAAAAATTACTTGGTGAAAAAATTCAACAAATCATTGACTAAAGAAATATACTACCAAATCATTAATTGGGATTTAGACGTGAGCACGCAACAATCGAACAAGTTCATCATTGAACTAAAAAATCGGCTGTGTCACCCCAGAACTTTCCCGGCTCGACCGTAGAGAATATGTTATTTATTATTATTATTTTAATTACAAAATACTAAGCATTACATTGATTTATGGAACACATTAAAAATAGAGCACGTTGTATATCACACTGCTACAATTAGGATCTCCTAAAATCATGTGTGAAAACTATTGGGAATTTGGGAAAATTTTTCATACAATAGTTGTAGGGAATTTTAAATGTGTATTTTTCTCGCCATCTAGCGGCGAAACTATGAGGAATTCGATAAAAGTTAAAGAAAATGTGATGCTTTACAACTTTGCACAAGAAAATTTTGCACTAAATACATTGTTTGTCCTCAAAATCAAGAAAAACTAGAGAAAACATACATGCATATTTTTTACACGTCCTCTATTGGCGCAACTATCGGAGATTATAGAAATAGTTTGAGACAAAACTTGTAGGGAATTTTATGCTCTAAAACGTTGTACTACAAAATTTTACACTAACGTATATTGTTTGTCCTCAAAATCAAGAAAAACTAGAGAAAACCTACATGCACATTTTTTACGCGCCCTCTAGTGGCGCAACTAGTAAAAATTCTGGAAAAAGTTTTAAACAAAAGTTATAGAGAATTTTATGCTCTAAAACTTTGTACTACAATATTTTGCACTAAAATGTATTTTTTGTCCTCAAAATCAAGAAAAACTAGAGAAAACATACATGCACATTTTTTACGCGCCCTCTAGTTGCGCAACTATTGGAAATTTTGGAAAAGGCTTAAGACAAAAATTGTAGGTAATTTTATGCTCTAAAACTTTGTACTACAACATTTTGTGCTAAAATGTATTATTTGTCCTTAAAATTTAAATAAAGCAAAAAATTGTTACATGTATATTTAACCAATGTCGGTCTTGAGGACCCTCCACTGTATCAATTTAAACCAAAAATGGTCGCATTCTAGGCACACACCGACCCTCCATACAAAATTTCAGCTTGATTGGTCAAACGGTTCGGCAGTTATCGTGGAAGATTACACAGACACACAGACACACAGACACAGACACACAGACAGACCATACGCTGGAAATGGTTTCAATCTTCTTGGGGGACCTCAAAATGGATATTTCCATCGATATCTCGATTTTTTTTTGCTCGTTCACCTTACTTTCCCTTTGATGGGTCCGGGAAAGTAAAAATAAACGAAGATCTAGAAAATACAAGATATTGTGCTGCATCGTTCCTACACATCACGCAGGCATTTGACAAGGTTTGGCATGATGGCCTTTTATTTAAAATCAGAAAATCCTTACCTATCAATTATTACCAAATCCTTTACCCCTACTTCAAAGATTGCTATTTCCTAGTTAAATACCTTGATGAGCAAACAGCATTTTTCCAAATAAACTCTGGAGTTCTTCAAGGCAGTGTTCTGGGGCCGCTACTTTACCTCCTCTTCGCGGCTGATCTACCAAAATGGCAATGACGTATTGGTAGCCACATTCGCAGACGACACCGCCATACTAACATCACATAAAGATAGCATGCACCTAAATAAGTACCTAACCAAGAGGAAACACATCTTTACCAAGCGCAAACAATTGGCTGATAGGTAGAAAATCTCAATTATCTATAAAAAATAAGGTACTGATCTACAAGCAAGCCTCAAGCCCATTTGGACCTACGGTATTCCACTGTGGGGATCAGCAGCCAATTCCAATACTGAAATTCTGGAGCGATTCCAATCGAAAGTACTAAGAATTGTTGTAGATGCTCCATGGTTTGTGCCAAATTTTGTTATAGCCCGTGATCTTCAAGTGGAATCGGTCAAAGCAGAAATAAAAAACTTATCCATAAGCTATAAAAATAGATTAATATATCACCCAAAAAGACTGATATCTAACCTCATGGTACAATCGGCGCCCAGCGTAGACTTAAACGTTATGATTCATACGACCTAATTAATAGGTTTTAACGAGTTTTAGTGTATTCCCAATAGACAAAACAAATTAACTTTGTTATTAATTATATATTTAAGAGATGGTAATCACTGGATTCCTGTCGAGAATGTCAACTGAATTGTATTATCACACAATTTGCTTATTACAATAATTATTATAAATTGCAAATAAATAGGGAAATTAAAAAAAAATTGTGGCGCTCTAATAAAAAAAAAATAATATGTAACACTTGAAGTAATATTGATTCACTCAAAACGTCACTTAAAAAAATACTGAATAAATATTACAACGCAAAAAAATCAAACGGTTATATTTGTATAGAGCGCCATTAAAATCCAATAAGTGACGACTATAGGCGCGACGATTTTGATACTTAATGTGAAGAGTAGTAATTTAAGTAAAGTTAGTCCCCTAATGGGACCATAACGATTGATATTTTTACTGTAAAGTTAATTTCCGCTTTAGAATAACTAAAAGAAATGTAGACCAATAGTGCTTCTCAGACTGAAATAATACTCTTAGTAATAAACAGTTAATAAACGCCATTTTTTTCCGGGACCGTTCTTTACAACCGGATTGATTGCAGCCTCGTTGGCTTATTACGTTATCTCCCGTCTCTTTGTCTACTGCACCCAGTCCTTGTTCCCTGTACTAGTTTGTACAGGTTCTTTAATGGCTATTTGTAGTAGTCTTTTGGATCCATTTTTGGTTTTCCATATATTCTTTGACTTCTGTGATCCAGCGCCTCACAGTTGCATAGTATGTGAAGTACATTCTCGGTCCCTTTATTGCATTATCTGCATTTAAGCTCGCCGTTAAATAGCCCCATTTTGTTTAGATGCTCTATGGTTTTCTACATTTTACTTTCCCGACCCACCTCCTAGAAGGGAAAGTATTGTGAACGAGCTAAAAAAAAATTTCGAGATAAAAACGGAAATATCCATTTTCGGGTGCCCTGAGATGATTAAGAGCCATTTGCACCGATCGACATCTAAGCTTGGTTTTTTAAAACTCGCTTAAATATTTAAGTGAAGTTTATTTTCCAAACCATTGCACCGCACCTTTTTAAAGCGCGCTTTCTTAAGCGAGTACAACTATTGTTGGTAATTTTGTTTATTTATAGTTGTGACCACTGTTGTGACTAACTTCATAACAAAAATTCAAATCTGACAAAAATTCAAAAACAGTAGTGGCTGTACAAATATAATATACATTTCAAAATGAGTGAAAAACGCCAGCGAAGTATTAATTTTTCAAATGAAGAAAAAGCAACCATATTAAATATAATAACAAGATATGTTAATATAATAGAAAATAAAAAAACAGACGCTGTTTCCACAATGGAAAAAAATAAGTGTTGGCAAAAAATTGCCACCGAATTTAACGCCATTGTACCAGATAATGTTCATAGAGATGCTTCGGTGATTAAAAAATTTTACGAAAATAAAAAAAAACAAGTAAGAAAAACTGTGGCACTTGAGAAAATTGAAATAACAGGGATTGGAGGGGGTCCACCCCCAAAAATACAAAAAGACCCGAATCACGACATAGTTTTATCATTGTTAAATAACAAAACTGTTTATGGTTTAAATAATCCTGTTGATTCTGACGAAGTTGATTATTATGAATCAGAAAATTCTATCTCCCAGCACCAAAATACGAGCCAAAATATTTTTGAATTAATAACTGATCACGACATTAATAGATCTGAAGTAAGTAGCTAACTTTGTTTTTATCTGAAATATACTGTGGTCATGACTGCGAATTTTATTTTGATATTAAAGATTTGACCACATTTGAATTATGGATAACCTTTTGGTATTAAAAATCCCATATGTAAACTTCAGTATAATAATAAAAAATTTCAGAAAGAAAATGTTGTTAATCTCCCACAGCCTAGTACAAGTAGTACAACACAACATGTAAGAAATATAATCTATTTAAAAAGTTTCTATTTTAAAACAAATATTTATTGATTATTCAGTTTATGTATCATATACAACTTATTTCGTAGATTGAAAATGATGCAACAGAAAGGAATATCTGGCAAAGATATGCCCCAAAAAAATTAAAGGAAGCACCTTCGGTTCCATTAAGACAATCTGAAAGTGTAAATATAATTTTAAATTATTTAAATTAAATTAGATTGTTTTTCTTTCTTTATATGAAATAAATAATAGATCCACCTAAATATATTTTACAGTTTTATCTAGTTTGAATTTTATCAGGTAAGAAAGCAAAATTTAAAAAGAAAACGTCCAGCAACAATTGTAAGAGCCCTGACATTATCCAACATAAGAGAAAAGTATGAAATATTACTAGAAAAAAACTGAACATTGCCCAGCTGACAGAAAATGAATTCCAAGAGAAAACCAGAGAACATATAAAAAAGATTTAATTGTTAGACTTTGAAATTGCACTAAAAAAGGGTGAATTAAATAAATAGTAATATTTTAAGATTTTTCTACCGTTTGTTATCTTTTTTAATGATTGTTTGATTTTAATATTTAAAATATATATGTAGAGTGAAAACTGTTAATATAAGTACATTACTTAGTGTAGGATTTTTGTCGTTTTGAGTTTTTTTTAATAAAATATATTAATAAATATATATGGTTTACACATTTGACTAATATAAAATTCTAATTATAAATTTGAAAAGTAATTTATGATAAGTTGTTGTATTTGTTGTGGAACGTTATTATTATTATTATTTGCAACGTCTGGAACTTGACCCATTTCAATAAGGTAGTTTAACTCATTTATATTTATTTCTTCTGGCACTGGTGGCTCAGCTTCATTCATCTCAATTGCTAAGTTATGCAGGACAGCTGTAGCAACTATGATAGTCAAAATTAATTCCCATTTTAACCTTGCTCCATATGCCATAATTGGAAATCGCCTTTTCCACACTCCTATTGCTCTTTCTATTGTTACTCTTGTTCTAATTAGTGATTCATTATATAATTGTTCGGCGGCCCCAATTGGGTTAACGAGAGGTCTAAAAAAGTAGTTCCTCAGAGAATATCCACTATCACCTAAAAAAAATATTTATATAAGGCTAATTTGTAGATATCCTAATACATCTGTTTGAATCTGATGCTAGCTTGTGTATAAAAAGGGTACATTACACAACTCACCTAATAAATAAGAATTAGGAAAATTACCCCTTTCAAATAAGACTTTTAAAAAACTGTTATTAAATATAGTTGAGTCATGAGCTGACCCAGGCCACCTTGCAACAACATTAATAAATTTCAAATCTGCATTGCATGTGACCTGAGTGTTAATAGAAAAGTAGGACTTTCTATTACGATAGACTTCTGCATCTTCTCCACCTAAAAAAAATCTGATGTGGCCAGCATATGACCTCTCGCCATTTTTTAATCAAAAATTTACAGGTTGACACAAAAGAGTATGAAAAAAAATTATATTTTTGTAAATCTGGCAACAATGGCAAAAGTTTCGAAAATTTTAATGAGATGAAAATAAACTATAGGGTATACAAAATATATGTGTAAAACTTTATTGCCGTTTTGTATAATAATGGCGTCATCACCCATAGCAACTGCCACTTCCGGTTGTGCGATTGGCACCAAAATCTAATCAGATCTAATCTAGGGTATCAGAATCCTGTATGCAAAATTTCAAATTTTTTTATTCAGTAGTTTTTGAGTTATCGTTACTACAACATCCATCCAAACACACACACACACACACACACACACACACACACACACACACACACACACACACACACACACACACACACACACACACACACACACACACACACACACACACACACACACACACACACACACACACACACACACACACACACACACACACACACACACACACACACACACACACACACACACACAGACATCATCGCGAAAATATTAAAATCGTATTCTAGGGACCCTAAAACGTGTTTATCCATTGAAAACTCACTACCCAATTTTTAGCATGATTCCTATACCTCTCTTATCTGAAGGGCGAGAGGTAAAAATGATGTGTAATCTTAAAGTGATAGGTTGATTAAATTTTGAAAAAAAAAAATTTTTTTTGGGTCACCACATTGACAGCTTATAACTTTACAGGACAGACTTAGTTAACAAACTAGTATAGATTGTCCAACTACTAAACCGACACCTAGAGAGTCCCCACTAAAATTTCTCCCTTCCGGTTTCCTACAGTCGATTATCGCCGAACAGTGAACAGTGGCGTCGTCAACTTTAAACTGCTTCCTGTATTGTTTGCTTTGGCGGCAAATTTAAAATATCTGATCTTTTAAAGGTGTATATAAGCGTTAAAATGAATATATCCGACATTAAAAAAAGAAGTTGATTTAAATTGATGAATACGTTTAAATATAGGAGTCATTTCAAATAGAGGATAATTATAATTTAAGGTTTTTGTTCATTTTAGCAAATGTTTTTTAAATTGTTCATCCTCCAGTTATCCCAGGAGGAGAAAATAAGGGACGATTACCTATTTTAATTTGTTCTGTCTGTTTAGTTTTATTTGAAATGTTGTTTATGATTATTGAGTTAAACACTTTCTTATTTCAATATGAATTTTATTTCTTAATTGTTATTAACAAGAACACAAGATCGTGTCTGGTTGACTGATGATCGACGTGGAATGTCAAAATCAAATGTCATCCTTGAGTCTCTTACAAATAGGCCAATCAGCCATTTCAAATGACTTCTGTTACACTGTCTCTTAAAATTTTTTTTCAAAAGGTTTTCTTTTTAATTCCTGTTGCTGCTAATACTCTTATCCTGTGACGTTGTAAAGAAATTCGTATGCCATTTTTTGCCTGATTTTTCATAAACTTAATAACTTTGGATATTATTTGTTGTGTTTGGTCAGAATACTTACCATTTTGATAATAAGAAATAACCTACTTAGTCTTTATCAATAACAACTTTAAGCACGACACTGGTATCGGCCAGTTTGCCATGTACTTTGCGTTTGCCCATGCGCAACCGATTTCGGAGATCCTCGGGCCTCGTTCCCCACTTCTCTAATTTTTAACGTAGCGGTCGTTTTAGTAGTTGGACAATCTCTACATGGTAAAATGTATTACCTGGAGACTGTATACGAACATGTGTACCATCTACTGCTCCAATTACTTTAGGAAATCTAGCTATTTCATAAAACTTTGTCTGTTCTTTTATTACTTCATTACCATTTGGCATTTTAATGAAACGTTGAGATAATCTAGATATAGCTTCAGATACTCTTACTACAATGCGAGACACTGTAGATATATCCATTCTCATAAAGTCTGCAACACTAATTAAATGGCCGCCTGTAGCAAATAAACGCAAGGCAGTTAATAATTGATTCATGGGTGATACTGAATTGTTTCTAAAAAAATAATTAGCAAAAAGTACAGACTGCCTATAAAGAGAAAGTTATATACACACAAACTTAAAAATACTTCCAAATTATTATTTTGATATTCCAATTCGTACTGAATTAAAGTAAGAAGGTACTGAGTTGTTCTTTTATACAAACGAAACCTTTTAAAGAAAGTTAGTTCACTTAGCTCTTCGTAAGGATTATTTCGGATATAAATTTGTCTCGGAAAACCGAAATTAATTATTTCCAGAACATCCAAATCGTCTTCAAAAATATCATCGAAATTCATTTTGTATGTTTGGAAACGATAAAAGTTTGGTTATGAAATCAGGCTTTGTAAATTAAAACCCTCAATTCTGACGGTTTAACTTGAACTTCGCTTGGACCACTTTAAACCAAGTTTGTCTAGCTGTACAAATGAATTTTTATTTAAAGCGAGGCTTACGCCATAGCTGGGTTTAAATTTAGTCGGTGCAAACGGCCCTAAGACCATTTCCAGATGGAAGTCTGTCTGTCGGTCCGTGTGTGTGTGTATGTGTGTTACGACATCTGTCAAACGGAAGTATCACTATCAAAAAATGACAGATCAAATATATCACGGAATTGGACATGCAATATGTCATTTGAAAGCACTTTAAAAAACTCTATTCAGAACAGTTAAAATTATTTCTCCAACTGTCACTTGTCAAAAATAAAAAAATGTCAGAATTTGAAATTTTAGCATTAAATATCTTAAAAAGTATTAATCC
Organism: Neocrepidodera transversa; assembly: GCA_963243735.1. Classification (NCBI taxonomy): domain Eukaryota; kingdom Metazoa; phylum Arthropoda; class Insecta; order Coleoptera; family Chrysomelidae; genus Neocrepidodera; species Neocrepidodera transversa. Next base: position 25,003,167 of record OY725344.1, on the reverse strand, counting down.
GATTGGACTGGAATTTGGTACAGAGTTTTGGGTTACCAGTTTGAAGAAATCATTAGTTTTTGTATAACATGTGTCAAACGGAAGTGTCACTATCAAAAAACGACAGATGCAATATGTCACGGAATTCGACTTGCAAAATGTCATTTGAAAGCCCATAAAAAACTCTATACAGGACAGTCAAAATTACTTCTCCAACTGTCCACCTGTCAAAAATAAAAAAATGTCAAAATTTGAAACTTTAACATTAAATATCTGAAAAAGAATTCGTGGTTTTTTTTTAATTTTTTTACAATCTTTTCCAATTTTGTCAAATTTTTTTTTCAATTTGTTTTTGAGATTTTTTTTTTCAAGTTTTTTGATATTTTTGAGTTTTTTTTGAGATTCTTGAGATTTATAGAGGTATTTTGAGATTTTTTGAAATTGTTTGAGATTCTTTGGGACCTTTTAGATTTTTTAAAAAATTATAGATTTTTTTGAGAATGTTTTGAAGTGTTTTAAGGTTTTTTGAGATTTTTTGGTTTTTTCAGATTTTTTAATATTTTTTATGATTTTTTGAAATTTTTTTGAAATCCATTCGAGTTTTTTAAGACTCTTTGAATCTTTTGAGATTTTTTAAAAATTTTATGAGATTTTTAAAGAGTTTTTGAGATTTGTTGAATTTGTGTTTTTAGGTTTTTTGAAATTTTTTTATATTTTTTAATTTTTTGAGGTTTTTTAAGATTTTTCAGATTTTTTTGTTGAAATTTTTTAAGGTTTTTTGAGCTCTTGAGAATTTTTGACTTCTTTGAATTCTTAGAGAATTTTTGTGTTTCTGAGACATCTACTATTTTAAATTTTTTGAAATTTGATGTTTTAAATTTTTTGAGATTCTTTGTTAATTTTTAGATTTTTAAAGAATTTTTGGAGATTTTTGAGATGTTTTTGAACCGTCTAAAAATTTTTTGAGATTTTTTTTGAAAATATTTTGAAGATTTTTTGATTTTTGAAATTTTTTGTGGTTTTGAGGTATTTTACCTATTTTTAGTTTTTTTTTTTATTTTTGAGATTTTTCAAATTTTTTGCGATTTGAGATTTTTTGACATTTGAGATTTTTTGAGTTTTTACTATCCCGAGCCACCTCCGAGAAGGCAAAGTATTGTGAACGAGCTAAAAAAAAAATTCGAGATAAAGATGGAAATATCCATTTTGAGGTCCCCTCAAATGTTTAAGACCATTTCCAGATGAAAGTCTGTCTGTCTGTCTGTCTGTGTGCATTCTTACACGATGGAGGCCACAGGTTTAAACCGATTGAGCTGAAATTTGGTGTATGGGTTTGAGTTACCCGTCGGAAGAACTCAATAATTTTTGTACGATATCTGTCAAACGGAAGTGTCACTATCAAAAAATAATAGATGCAATGTCAAATGTCACGAAATTGGACTTGTCGGGAAAGTTTTGGGGTGACACAACCGATTTTTTTAAATTTATAGAAAAAATTACTGAATTCTACATTTCTGTCTGTCTATAGCAATTTTCTTATTTGGGATTTTTAATTTTTAATTTTTCTAAATTTTTTTTAACAACATAAAACAATCTATAAATCCATCAACAACTCATCGATCTCTACATCCTCGATACTTGTTTGCAGTTTTAAATATGAAAATTTCTGACCTAATTTTTTTTGGAATTCTAATCCAGACCTAGCGTGGCAAATAAAGCCGAGCTGTGCAGTTGTTTTCATTTATCGTACAAATGTAATCATCCATATTGCATGCCTCCACCATATTGGAAAAACTCTCCAGCAATATGCACCGCTCAACAATTTATTCATGAACGCTCTCGGTGTGAAAGTAAGTGTTATCTAGCGCCGTTCTGCTGTTTTACTACCCCCAGGTTATCTTTCCAATGTGTGGGTAATATTTTCCTGTTGTCGGCAGTAGATTCAATCTGGGCATAAAAATCCACATAAGCTTCTTTTAATGGCACTTTCATCGGCGGGTAATGTTCAAAGTGAATTAAGTAACGAGCTGAACATCTGACGTAATTATAGGGATTAGATAAAGTTTTGTTTGGTGTTAGATTAGGTGGATTTTTTTTTTGTTGTACAAAAATTTATTAGGATGGACATTTATTTTTACATTTATCTTTAAGAAACAGTTAAAAACTGCAAAAAAATATGAACAAATTTTATAAACAATTATTCAAACATAACATAGGAACATAGACAAATAAGTAGTGGAATCTACCTATTGTAATCGATTCAATGACGGGACCCAGACCCGGGAATAGGGGCGCTAACCTGGAGAATAAGAATCAGTAAAAATGTATCGGTATATACCTATACCGGGTGGAAATGGGTCATGGGCCACCCATATTATTATTGGATTTTTTTACATACAAATCCAATATGGCCGACATCCGGTTCGACCGGAAATGACATGAAAACTGGAAATTCAAATGGAAAACCCGGTATATTTCTATATATTTGGATTCTACAACCTTCAACACGTAGAGGTCGATGGTCAAATTTTAACTTAAGACGCCATTTTAATTTTATTTTTAATTTTTTTTTTCCATCCTAGGTGCTTATGATTGGGTCATTATAATCAAACTAAATTTTATCAATTATGTTTTTTTACTTAATAATTATTTATATTTAAAATATAATGTTGTAAATATCCTTTATTTTTTAACAGGGATGTCTTGAGGAGAAATTTGTATCGAAATTAAAGAGAAAAAAAATTACACCTTTATTTGAGAAAAAAAAATGGTTATGTACATCATTTTAATAGTAATTGAATGAACAATTTTTAATGCCGGGAGGCCCATCTATGTTTCATTTAAAAAATTGAATTTTAGTTAAGAAACTGAATTTGCTGAATTAAATTTTTTTAAAATAGACAAAAATAAATAATTGACAAAATTGAAACTTTTTAGGTAATTCTAGTTTAATTATAAGTAATTTAGACCAAATCGTGCCCACATAGGATTGATAAAAAAAATTCAAAAATAAAATAAAAATTGCGTAGAATCCAAATATCTAGAAATATACCGGGTGTTTCATTTGAATTTTTAATTTTCATGTCATTTTAGGTCAAACCGGAAGTCGCCCATAACGAATTTTCGAAAATATCTCTCCTATAATAGACCAAAATTTGGTATAAATCTAATAACCCGTTTAAAAGTTATAGGGGTGGCCCATGACCCATTTACACCCGGTATATATGTATGTATGTGTAGACATTCCGTACAAAAATTCTTTGGGACAGTAATTCGTTGTGTATTGAAAATGTGCATTCTAGCTCTAAGGGGGTAAGAATTGGAGAAGGTTGACATGTCAAAAATAATAGATAAAAATCAGAAAAATAGGGAAAATAAAGAAATAGGAAAAACTAATGAAAACTAACAAAATATGAAAAGAAATAATAAAAAAGAAAAGATACAAAAAATTGAGAAAAAAAGAGAATAATAGAGAAAAATAGGAAAACATAAGGAAAAATAACGAAAATAGAAAAACTAATAGAAACCACCAAAAAATTGAAACAGATAGGAAAAAGAAGAAGAAATAACGACAGTAGTGAAAAAAAGGGGAAAATATGAAAACAAATAGAGAAACATGGTGAAAAATTGGAAAAATCATCGAAAAATAGGAAAAAATAGGGAAAATAGGAACAAATGGGGAAACATTGTGAATAATAGAGAAATTTTGGAAAAATAGCGGTAAATAGGGAAAAGAACTAAAAAATAGAGAAAAATTGAGTAATTAGGAAAAAATAGTAAAAAAACAGGGCTTATGGGAAAATTAGGGAAAATTATGAAGATAACAGTAAAAAATTAGAAAAACAAGAAAATTTGGAAAAATAGGAAAAAAACCATAAAAAAATCGGTTAAATAAGAAAAAAATATGGAAAAATACGAAAATGGAAAAAATAGCAACAATAGGAACGCAGTTAGGAAAATAGGGAAACATGAAAAAAAAATAAGGAAAATAAGACAAAATAGAGAAAAATAAGTACAAATAAGGATAAATACTGAAAATAAGAAAAGATAAAGAAATTGGGAAAACTAATAAAAAACAGGATAAAATAGAAATATATCGGAAAAATAGAAAAAATAGAGAAAATAGTGACAATAGGGGAAATTATCGAAAAAATATAGAAAAATAGAAAAAAATAAGTACAAATAAGAACAAATAGGAAAAAAGTGGAAATAATAGGAAGAAAATAGAAAAGAATAAAAAAAATAAAGAAAATAGCAAAAATTAATGGAAACCAAGGAAAAATAGACAGATATAGGAAAAATAAGAAACAAATAGGACAAATAGTGAAAATTGTGAAAAATATTAGAAAACTTGAAAATAAATAGAGAAAAATAGGGAAAACAAAGAACAAATAGAGCAAATTTTCAAAAAAATAGTGACAAAATAGGGAAAAATGGGGCAAAATAAGGAAAAGTAGGGAAATATGGAAAAGTAGTGAGTAATAGGAAATACAAAACTGGGGAAAATAAGAAAAATAGGAAAAAGACATGAAAAAATAGGGACTGAAATTAGAGAATAAATAGGGAAACAGCTAAGAAAAAACTGAAAAATAGAGAAAATGTGGAAAATTGAGATAAATAGGTACAAATAGGATAAAACAATGGAAAACAAGAAAAAATAGAAATAAATAGAAAAAATGGAAAAAAAAGATAAAAAATAGAGAAAATAGGGGAAAAATAGGAAAACTTGCTAATAATAGGAAAAAATAGTGAAAAATAGGAAAACATGGAAAAATATTTGCAGAAATAAGAAAAAATTTGAAAAAGACAGATAAAATAGAGAAATTAGAGACAAATACAGAAAAATAGGTAAATATGTCGGAGCATAGTAAAAAATAAGGGAAAATAACGAAAATTAGTTTAAAAAAGGCGAAAAGATAGATAATAATAGGGACAAATATATACAAATAGGAAAAAACAGGAAAAAATAATGAAAATTAGGGAAAATAAGAAGAAATAAGAATAATCCAGCAAAGCTCAGTCGACCAGGTACTAAGGAGACTCAGCACGGGTATTCACCTAGTATTGGAAAAACCATCTTTTGGTCCATTCAACAAAAATAACTAATAATTGTTTTTACAAGACAAAAATAGTGAAAAAATAGAGCAAAATAGGGAAAAATGGGGCAAAATAAGGAAAAGTAGGAAATATGGGAAAAAAAATGAGAAATAGGAAACAGGAAATTGAGGAAAATTTAAAAAAATTGGAAAAAAATGGAATGGAAAAATAGGGCAATTACTGAAATTAGACAATAACTAGGGAAACAGATGCGAAAAAAGTGAAAAATGGAGAAAATGTGGAAAATAGAGATAAATAGGTACAGAGCCACAGAACATAAAATTTGGACCGAAAGGCGGACTTTCGCTTACGTGTAGTTAAGGTGTTCTAAGAAGTCCGTTGAAGCCTAAATGAGAATCGGCCTGTATTCTTTGCACCTACACGACTCACGCATGTTTGACTTTAATTTAATTTCCTTCATCGTAATCTATTAACTGTCACACAGCAAAATATACAAAAGCCGGTACTCTATTCTGCAATCTTCTACAGAACAGATTTTATTGTTGGAATGTGCCCCCTGAAAGTAAATTCAAGTAGGCGAGACGCGAGCAGTGAGCGTCAGTCGTCATCTTTAAAAACACGTTTTGTGAAATATATGGTGAACCGTGCATCGTACGAGAAAAATAGTAGAAACTACTTTTTCTACTCTTTCTCATTAACTAATATATCCGAACAATAAGGAGAATAGAGAAGTGTGATACGTCACTTTGTTTACAATCTCATCGCTTACATTAGTTAGGAGAAATGACGTCAGGCCAATTAATCGGAGGAATGCCAAGCGCTACTTTAAAATGTTATAATTTTGTTAGTTTTTGAAATAACTTAATTTCACTTTGATACTTTTGTTCAGTTTTGCTCAAATTTTCAGTCCCATTCATGAAAAAATAGCACACTTTTCCATTGTATGTATGTAAATGTATATGTATTTTTCTTAAACGCGTTATGAAATTAGATTTCAGGAGACCGACACCTTTAATTTGTTGTTGAAGGAAAAATTTCGAAAATTTTTTTTAATTTGAAGGAACTAACAGGACATCACCCCTCTTTTACCCTGAAAGTTTTCGGCCAAAGTAACTCCAGGAGACATCGATCACAATGTTCAAATCCTGAGGGATATGCTCGATAATAATTCTCAAACTCTTATTTATACTGCTTCATCTTTCCATAGAAGAGATAATAATACCGATAAATCTTTTTGTGTTCCTGGGCGTACTGATAGGCGGAGACGTGGTTCCCAGAGACGAAAACGACGATTCAAATAATGAAGAAGAAGAAGGCAATGAGAAAGTTGTGCAAGTACCTCATTTACCTAAAAATGTTGAGCTCCCTATAAGTCAATATATAATCTCTTCTGTGTGTAACTAGTAAGAAGATGACACCAAAACAAATTGGATTAGTTTTATCTGTACATCAGCAAATACGATCTCGTAAATTTGTAACCACTCTACACTGGGTGAGGCTATAAGTTGGTCCTTCAGGCAGATAAAGCTCTTGCAAATATCACTTTGACGTTCCTAGCCCCAAATTTCAAGGTGGCTACAGCTGACGTCAGGAATGACAGATACCGTTGATGCCAAAAGGACGTTCCACGTAACCAATATGCTCGCTTTCAACATTAAAGGTCTCCGATGTGCTAAATGAGTTGTTACGTACACAAATGTTGAGCCTCATTTTACGAAACCATTAAAAACCGAAAATGCTCATCATGCCCGATTGGTGGTTAATAATACTAAGCCTTTGGCGCCTTAGTCCAAGTTTCGGATTGCCTCGAGCGCAATCTTCCGTTAATAGTGTGAAGGTCACTGTACGGCAGCGTCAGTGGAGAAAGAATTACTCCAGGGTTCGGATGGTATCGACAAGGCCCTTAGCGGCCAGAATGGAGGTCTTTACTTGCCCTACTAGGTTGAGCTACCTGGGTAGTAGCTGCTAGGATGCTAAGACTTAAAGCAAATAAAATTCAATAAATGGATGAAACGTGTGTAACTCACAAACAGGCACCTCAACGTTGCCAACTGTATTGAAAGCTGTACGGACACTTAAATTATTATAGTGCATTGTAGAAAAATATAGTACAATAAAGAAGAAACAAGAAATATTAACGACACCAACAATAACATATAACTGCATCAAAAATATCAAATACTAATTATCTCAATTATGTATTTTAGTTCAATTAACTCTTTCCGGATTATAAATTATGCTTCTCTGCTCTTGGTTAATAGTAAATCCAAAAAAATCCTTAAAAATCCTTAAAATTCCTTAAAAATACTTAAATATCGTTAAAAATCCTTAAAAGCCCTTAAAAATCCTAAACAATCCTTAAAAATCCTTAAAATTCTAAAAAAAATCTTACGAAAATCTAAAAAATACTTTTAAATCCTAAAAATCGTTGAAAAATCCTTAAAAAATCCTTAGAACTCGCTAAAAACCCTTAAAAAAACTTAAAATCCATAATAATCCTTAAAAGTCCTTAAAAATCCTAAAAAATCCTTAAAAATCATTAAAAATCCTTAAAAATCCTTATAAATCCTTAAAAATCCTTAAAAATCCTTAAAAATCCTTAAAAATCCTTAAAAATCCTTAAAAATCCTTAAAAATCCTTAAAAATCCTTAAAAATCCTTAAAAATCCTTAAAAATCCTTAGCAATCCTTCAAAATCCTTAAAAATCCTTAAAAATCCTTAAAAATCCTTAAAAATCCTTAAAAATCCTTAAAAATCCTTAAAAATCCTTAAAAATCCTTAAAAATCCTTAAAAATCCTTAAAAATCCTTAAAAATCCTTAAAAATCCTTAAAAATCCTTAAAAATCCTTAAAAATCCTTAAAAATCCTTAAAAATCCTTAAAAATCCTTAAAAATACTTAAAAATCCTTAAAAATCCTTAAAAATCCTTAAAAATCCTTAAAAATCCTTAAAAATCCTTAAAAATACTTAAAAATCCTTAAAAATCCTTAAAAATCCTTAAAAATCCTTAAAAATCCTTAAAAATCCTTAAAAATCCTTAAAAATCCTTAAAATTCCTTACAAATACTTAAATATCGTTAATAATCCTTAAAAGCCCTTAAAAATCTTAAATAATCCTTAAAATTCTAAAAAAAATCTTACGAAAATCTAAAAAATACTTTTAAATCCTAAAAAAATTCTTAAAAAATCGTTGAAAAATCCTTAAAAAATCCTTAGAACTCGATAAAAACCCTTAAAAAAACTTAAAATCCATAATAATCCTTAAAAAACCTTAAAAATCCTTAAAAATCCTTAAAAATCCTTAAAAATCCTTAAAAATCCTTAAATATCCTTAAAAATCCTTAAAAATCCTTAAAAATCCTTAAAAATCCTTAAAATACCTTAAAAATCCTTAAAAATCCTTAAAAATCCTTAAAAATCCTTAAAAATCCTTAAAAATCCTTAAAAATCCTTAAAAATCCTTAAAAATCCTTAAAAATCCTTAAAATTCCTTACAAATACTTAAATATCGTTAGTAATCCTTAAAAGCCCTTAAAAATCCTAAATAATCCTTAAAAATCCTTAAAATTCTAAAAAAATCTTACGAAAATCTAAAAAATACTTTTAAATCCTAAAAAAATTCTTAAAAAATCCTTAAAAAATCCTTAGAACTCGCTAAAAACCCTTAAAAAAACTTAAAATCCATAATAATCCTTAAAAGTCCTTAAAAATCCTTAAAAATCCTTAAAAATCCTTAAAAATCCTTAAAAATCCTTAAAAATCCTTAAAAGTCCTTAAAAATCCTTAAAAATCCTTAAAAATCCTTAAAAATCCTTAAAAATCCTTAAAAATCCTTAAAAATCCTTAAAAATCCTTAAAAATCCTTAAAAATCCTTAAAAATCCTTAAAATTCCTTACAAATACTTAAATATCGTTAGTAATCCTTAAAAGCCCTTAAAATACCTAAATAATCCTTAAAAATCCTTAAAATTCTAAAAAAAATCTTACGAAAATCTAAAAAATACTTTTAAATCCTAAAAAAATTCTTAAAAAATCCTTAAAAAATCCTTAGAACTCGCTAAAAACCCTTAAAAAAACTTAAAATCCATAATAATCCTTAAAAGTCCTTAAAAATCCTTAAAAATCCTTAAAAATCCTTAAAAATCCTTAAAAATCCTTAAAAATCGTTAAAAATCCTTAAAAATCCTTAAAAATCCTTAAAAATCCTTAAAAATCATTAAAAATCCTTAAAAATCCTTAAAAATCCCTTAAAATCCTTAAAAATCCTTAAAAATCCTTAAAAATCCTTAAAAATCCTTAAAAATCCTTAAAAATCCTTAAAAATCCTTAAAAATCCTTAAAAATCCTTAAAAATCCTTAAAATCCTTAAAAATCCTTAAAAATCCTTAAAAATCCTTAAAAATCCTTAAAAATCCTTAAAAATCCTTAAAAATCCTTAAAAATCCTTAAAAATCCTTAAAAATCCTTAAAAATCCTTAAAAATCCTTAAAAATCCTTAAAAATCCTTAAAAATCCTTAAAAATCCTTAAAAATCCTTAAAAATCCTTAAAAATCCTTAAAAATCCTTAAAAATCCTTAAAAATCCTTAAAAATCCCTAAAAATCCTTAAAAATCCTTAAAAATCCTTAAAAATCCTTAAAAATCCTTAAAAATCCTTAAAAATCCTTAAAAATCCTTAAAAATCCTTAAAAATCCTTAAAAATCCTTAAAAATCCTTAAAAATCCTTAAAAATCCTTAAAATCCTTAAAAATCCTTAAAAATCCTTAAAAATCCTTCAAAATCCTTCAAAATTCTTAAAAATTCTTAAAAATTCTTAAAATTCTTAAAAAAAATCTAAAAATCTTACGGAAATTTAAAAAATGGTTTAAAATTCTTAAAAATACCTAAAAATCCTTAAAAATCGTAGATCCTTCGCCTGCGACGGAATTACTGACTGTAGCAAATTACAGTTGGGCGGATAACTGAAGACTGTCCTAACAAATGCTCGTTATCATTATTTCTTGCGTTTTTCTGCGATCAAAAATTACAATTTTAGCTTGTCCTTATAATTTTTATTGCTGTTTTTACCTCTCGCCCTTCAGATAAGAGAGGTATAGGAATCATGCTAAAAATTGGGTAGTGAGTTTTCAATGAATAAACACGTTTTAGGGTCCCTATAATACGATTTTAATATTTTCGCGATGATGTCTGTGTGTGTGTGTGTTAGTGTGTGTGTGTGTGTGTTAGTGTGTGTGTGTGTGTTAGTGTGTGTGTGTGTGTGTGTTTGGATGGATGTTGTAGTGACGATAACTCAAAAACTACTGAATTAAAAAACTTGAAATTTTGCATACACGATTCTTATACCCTAGATTAGATCTGATTAGATTTTGGTGTCAATCGGACAACCGGAAGAGGCAGTTGCTATGGGTGATGACGCCATTATTATACAAAACGACAATAAAGTTTTACACATATATTTTGTATACCCTATAGTTTATTTTCATCGCATTAAAATTTTAGAAACTTTTGCCATTGTTGCCAGATTTACAAAAAAGTAAATTTTTTTCATACTTTTTTGTGCCACCGTGTAAATTTTTGATTCAAACATGGCGAGAGGTCATGTGGTGGCCACATCAGATTTTTTGTTATATTACTATTTTTTTAAATTCTAAATTAAGTGTGCTATAACTTAGTTTTAACTAGACGTTTCATATTCAAAAAATCACATTTAATTTACTAAACTAAATTTTATAAATTATGCAGTATTTTTCAATTATGGGTTTATTACATCATAATGAATGAATATATATTAATATATTTACAACACCCCCTAATATATTATATTAGGGGGTGTTGTAAATTTGTTAGGTATATTGATCAGTATATTGCAAAAACCTTTGGTATATTGTTATGATTTGTGAAAATACAAAATTATAGTACAAAGTAACTATATTTACTTTGAAATTTTATTATACATAGAGTTGTAATTATCGTACAAATACTATAATTATCGTACGGTTGGCAACGCTGAGGCACCTAGTGGCTTGGCTGGCGTGGTGCGGTCGGACTGACGGCTCCAGGTTCTGGTCAAATTGGATTTGTGTTCCGCTTGACCTGTCTCTAAAGGTCACTAAAGGGAACGGACTGTGGCTGCCACTGCAGCTCTAATTGGGACGGACACTGCAAGTCTGACTTCGGGCTGCCACTGCAGCTACTGACAACGGTTTGAATTGCCCTACTCGATATGAACTTTGGCGTCTAACAGCACAGACGAGAGTGTCCCCATCTATCGGGCGGAGGTTCAACTGATACGATTGGCCTTTTATTCGAAGCTTCTCTCATAATTTTAAGTTAAATTAACATTGTTTAAAGTCTGAAATGATCGTTGTTGCTAACAAAGTCTCGGCGGTTATCTTGAACGCCATCTTGGAACCCAAACATAAGGCAAATAAATTTTGAGCATTGCAATGTGTTTGGTATCCGAAAAAACCTCTAAGCAGACGCTTATTATTATTTTAAGCCAACAGATAAGGACAAGAGAGTTTAAGCCGCTGTCTCGGATGCCGGATTTCATAACGAAAGTTCCTATTGGCTACAAGCTGATTCGTATTCACATTTTTATATTGTTCTTTGTTGAAAATATGCCTGGTTACGTATTTTAATAACTGTTACAGAATATTATAACCTAACTTCTATACCATTATAAAATCTCTTAAGCCTCAATATATAAAATAACCATTAGCTATTTGTCCAAAATTTGAAAAGTTGAACTAGATTTAAAATTTTTATTTATTCTCTACGTTAAAGTGATACTATGATTTACTTGCGTTTTATATTTTTTATTCTAAAATTTTTTTAATAACCCCCGTACCGCTTTGGCAATTATTTAAATTGGTTGGTTGTTCTCGAACTCTTTAAAGAGTTTTAATGGCTACGCCGAACCTCCGCCGGCAAATGATCCTTCAGGAAGAGGTAGAAATTTCGTTTATTACCCTTCCTTGTGAAACTGAACCGGGTATCTTTTAATTCGTTCAATATGTTTATAACCCTCTTAAAAAGTTTATAATTGAATAAATTGCAACAATACTGTAAATTTTGTGTACGTAAAATGTAGAAGTAAGAGATATAAATTCGTTTTATTATACATGGTAATTAAAAATAAAAACTACTCTAGATTTTATAAAATTAATAATACCAATAATAATCTTAAGACCCCGTGGATTAGCATCTTGTCGTGATGAGAGTGCTAAGTAATCATGATGATTCTGGTGCCGGTTGGTGATTCTGCTCCTGACAGAGCTATCCATGGGTCAAAGGTAAATGGTGAAGCCAAGTGCAATTCACAGGAGACAACCTGTACAAAAAGCTGCTACACAAGGCGTTAACAACCGTGCCGATGGGTAAATGATCGTACGTAATTGACCACAAACGGTGGATTCCGGATAACAGGTGTCCTGGAGTTTCAAGAAGCATTGGTGTGGTAAAGCACGATTGCCACAGTTGACCCTTAGTTCTACCCTGCTCGTAGAATGCTTATGCACCCTCAAAAACAAAAAAGAATTTTAATGCATTTGTAAATGTGAGTGCTTGATCTATAGTGAGTTTAACCCATTGGGGATCATTCCCACGTTAGACGTCATACCCATTTCAGTCTTTGAGTCTACCAAATATGCCTTAAGGACCATATTCCGATAGAAAGATCATCAGGAGGGTCGCTATCAACCTGAGAAAATAGAGAACTGCAGGTGCAGTGAGGTTAAATACTTATCTCCAAGCTGCTGCGGTGACTAGAAAAATCCCAGTCGACATGATATTATGCAACATCTACGAGATGGTAACTGAACTTAACAAATTCAATTTGAGTTAGTTGTCCAACTCTTACAACCTTTTTTGCTAGTAAGCGATTTTAACGCGCACTCACCTACCTGGGGTGCTTCGGGTATAATGAGGTTAAATACTAACCTCCAAACTGCCGCAGTGACTATAAAAATACTAGACAAGATGACAATATACAACATATACCTACCAGAAAGTAACTGGACCTATCAAAACCTATTTGAGTTAGTTGTCCAACACCCATAACCTTTTTTGCTAGTGGGCGACTTTAACGCGCACTCACCTACCTGAACGCAGGCTCAAATAGATGATCTTAATTCGAGCAACCATTTCGTGATTAGCATAATTCTTAATTCGCCAACAAGACAAGAAAAAAATGGTTGTGCAACAGGGCTAACTAGAAACAATTCAAGCAGCTAAGGTGATAACGGAAAGTATTCTGAAAGCATCACATAAGTGTATCCCAAGATCTAAAAGCTCTTATAGAAAAAAGAGTATCACTTGGTGGAATGAGGATGTCCAAATAACCATTCATGAAAGAAAACGGGCGCCGAAATAATTTCGAAGGCAATAAAATTTAATTATTAAATAACTTAGAGCAAGAGCTGGCAGACTGGTTAACGAGTCGAAACACAGGTCTGAAATAAAATAAAAGGGTATAAATAAACGAAGTCCCAGAAATGTTCAAATCTGCCAATGAACGTACTACAGGACTTTGTCTCAATATTAGTGGACCACTTAGAAATGGTTAGCATCACCAAAAACTATAACCTCGAGTTCCAAAACATTAAAATTATTGAGAAGACCATTGACCTATTTCAAACCTGTTAGTGAGGAGAACTATAACATTTCATTCTTCGTTGAAGTGCTGGAGCATGCATTACACATGTACATCAAATATAAAATAGGGTCACGCTAACCATGTACAAAACTCTCATTTCTTCAAGATTTGATTATAGTAGTTCGATTGATGAATCATCGAGACCATCGCAGTTTAAAGCACTATAAAAGATCAAAAAACTAATGACAAGTGCATTTATACCAGCCCCATAGTTGCTCTTGAAGAAGTTATTCAAGTCATGCCACTAAAGCTCCGTAGGTATTTGCAGAATATGACATATTTCTGTAAGGGCGCTTCACCACCAAAGCATATCAATAATAACCAGCCTTAGTAAGGACAACGAATTTTCTTATAAACCATCAAATCCCCGATCACGCTTCGTTGGTACAGCCGTAAGATATGAGATAGAACAGCACAACATCCTATCTGACATATTGGATGATACACCCTGGTGTAAAAAAGTCACAAATATCAATATCAAACTGGCTAATTAGAACAAAAAACTTATCTCCTCCTCAACTCGCAGATCTTTTTTTCGTCATTAAATAAGCTTGTACAATGGCTTGCCTACCATTTACACACACGGGCCAAAAACACAAGATGGCATAGGTCATTTATAATATGACGAACAAATATTCAGTTAGACTATAAGAAAAAATTGTAGTATCCTCACTACACCATTTGACAATCACTGCTATATTTCTCGTTCGCATTAATCCTGAAATGTCTAATATGCACTGACTGGTTCAGTGCTTTTATGCACTTAGGAAACCAAATGTCATGATTAAACAAATAATGGAATTCTATTTAGCTGTATTTGTAAGGTAAGGAAGGTGGGTTGCTCTACAAATGGGCTGTACCAAAATTGTTGATGAATGCTTTGACCAATGCATTCTATTACTAACCCTGAGATAACTTGTGGCCTACCCAGAGTGAGTAGTGTTTGTCTGTTATCTGTATAGTTGCGCATATTTCTTCCAGTGATTTTATTTCTGGAGATTTCTTTTACTGCTATTAGTATGCCAGTCAGCTCCGTTTGAGGTACGGTAAAACTTTTTCCTATAGCCTATTTTATGTCTAAGCTTTAGGATCGGGCGTTTATGTCGCCCTCTGAACCTTATTTTGTTTTGGGACCATCGGTGTAGATATGAATAATACCTGCTACTTCTTCTATATTTTTTGTTATAACTTTTTAAGGACTAGGAAAGGCATATCGCGATGAGATAGACTCTATGTTCACTTATAGCAGTGAAAGCAGTATCTCTCCTAATCCTACATCGATTATATTCCAACTGAGGGGAGTAATATCAAGGGGGTGATACTGAGGATGACTTCCACAGCTTTCGTTAGTATTTTCATGGCTCTATTTATGTTCAGACATGCTGTTCCTTGAATTTTTTCTAGTTTTGCGGGTTTTTGGTCCCCAGGTGCAAAGATCTTATGATGACCGTGTACGTCCATGACACGACTCTGGGGGATAAACCCCAGATACACCCCACAGTTCGATGGCATTATTCATAAGCAGTGTATGATTTTTTTTTACTGTTTTTTAGTTGTGAGTTCCAGGTTAACTTGGTGTCAAATGTGAAGTTTAGTTTTGTTTTACGAAGTTCTGAAGTACCTCCCTTTTGTTGTGAAGAGTAAAAAATTTTTTAGGCATGTTTCTACCCTAGGTGAAAGGCTGAATGGGTAGATCTTCCTGGTGTGTATACATGTTGAATGGGATGTAGTGATGTTGTAGTAATTACCACATCTCTTATGTACCTTTAACATAGCCTTTCTAACGTTTTCATAGAAAACGATGTAAGGCTAATTGGTCGGTATGATTTTTTAATGGAATAATCCATCCTTCCCGGTTTAGGTATGAAAACAAATTTAATTTCTCTTCACTTTTTTGGAATATATCTCAAATCCAAGGAGGATCTATGTATTCACACCAGGTGCGGTATGCGTTCATCAATGCCCCACTGAAGTAGTGCTGGGTAGCAGGTCCTGACAACTTGAATGGAGAGGAGCTAGAAATTGCCCACCTAATTTTGTCCTCGTCTATAATGTGTTTGGCAGTTTTCCAATCTTAGACTTATGGATTGTGCTCTTCGACAATCTAGTCAACCACATTTGTAGGTAAGGGAATTTCATTGACAGCAGAAGTTTGAAGCCTTCTTAGAGGTTTGAAATGTTCGTGCTATTCTCTTTGGTTTGTGCATCGATACTGCAGTGAAGGGTTCTTTGGAGCCTCGCAGTAGGCTCTCCACGCCTTTCTCTGGTTTTATCTGACGACTTTTTTGTATTCCTTGAGGTCAGATTTTTGTCTCAGTCCTTCTTATGTTTTGACATTCGTTCCTTAATGAGTGATTTTCTTGCTACTTTCCTAAGGTATTCCAAATCCTGACAAATATTGGAATTAATATCACACTTAACAATAACTGGTAAAAAAGTGCACTTCATGTGGATCCGGAGTAATGTGGAAATTCCTGGCAATGAGGCATCGAATAATGGAGTTAAAACAACAACCTTTTAAATATTTGAAGATATACCGTTACCTCCAAAAGATGTAGTTAGAGATATCAAAAATGAAATAATTGCAAATTAACAAAAAAATTTTACGATTATTAACAATGTTTGAAAAAGTTTCCCTATCGTGTAATAAAACGAGACCATCCTATAACAACGATAAATCAAAATAAAAATTCCCGTAAACTTTTCCTAAACTTAAATAAAACAAAAGTAACAATATTGAATTGAATTATAGACATCATTTATTTCTAAAGGAACGTTCGTATCTTAAACACATCCACCATTTTGACCTGAAAGTAATGCGAGGTATTTTTCATTTCTTATCCCTAAAGTTTCTCATAACTTCTCTCTTAACTTATACCTTGCTTAAGAAAATATGCACGTAATAACATAGAAGTGTTATATAACATCAGGAAAGTTTGCTCAGAAGTGGCGCATATTTGCAGTGACTTCTAAATATAACTTAATATATTTTACTTCCATATACAAATTGTAAATGCAGAATATATATTTACATATATGAATTGCTGGTTTTTTCTCAGATTCGTCTGGTGTTGTCAATTTTTGATACTTATGAGAATCGGTATACTAATGACGTTTCGATACAATTACATGTGCCATCTTCACGTCTTTCGTTGTTGCACTGTTGCTCTGTTTACGGTTTTTTGTACTGAACTGACTTCTTCTTGAGCTGCGGGGCTCTTGTATATCGGGTTGGTTTTTCGCAGGGTTGCACTTGGCGGTATTGATGGTGGGGTTATGGTCGGTGCTTTCACTTAGGGTGACTTTAAAGAGATTTTCCAAAAGGCGGGGAGTCTCTGGGTGGCATCTTTTATCGGACGCTTTTATATTTCTATAGATCTTCTCTGGTGATTTATTTTGTTTTATGTTCCAGACTAGCTATAACCCTAGTGTTATAGAAATCCATTTCGTGTGATGTTTTCCTAACTTGTTCTGCTTGTGAAGATATGGTTTATTACTTCCTCACGGTATTTCCTAAGTTTCTGAATTATAAATTGACAATACGCAGCGAATCCCGGAAAACGAGCAATTCATATCCGCCCGTGGAAACCTAAAACAGAACATAATTCTGCCCTACGGGGAGAAGATTTCAATTCAATAGAAGACATTTGAGAGACTTCAATCGAAGCGCAGCAAATTGCTATGTACTGTTGACTTTTTTGGAATATGTGATACCAAAAAGTATAAAGGTAAATTTCTAAAAAAAAAACACCAAAATAAACAACATGCTCAAAAGAACTGCTTCGCCCCTATTAGAAAAACCATTAAGGACACTAGAAGAATTTTGGATGAGATCAACAACAATCTTTTACAATTACATTTGGAACTTAGCAATTTTCTCCATCCGATTTTGTGGAATAAAGAAGACCAGTTGGCTGACTTCCGATCTCAAACTAATGCCAAGTGGACCACAAACAGAAAACGAAGTTTAGGAACCTAAAACAGATCCAGAAACCAGGCAACGGCCAACCCCTGGAATTGAAGAAACTGGTACACAACCTGTCCATCCTCTGTCTAGATGACTCCGTACAAAATTGTGCTTGCCAAAGGTTTTAATCATGCCATGGCATCAACTAAACTTCCAGTTGAAGAAATCATTTGCAAAGTTTAAGTATCGCTAGTAAATGTACCATCAACGTCAGCTGATACTATAAGACAAGACAATGTATGAATCTTAAAGGCAGCCAAACCACAAACAGAGAATCTCTGGCCAAGAACACCAGGCTTTAAGGAAGTTGCAGAAAAATAAAGAGATCATTATTTTATCAGCTGATAAAGGAAATGCAACGGTGATAATGAATGTCCAACAATACGACAATAAAATCGTTACACTATTCCAAGAAGACCAATAACAGATAATCCTAGAACAAATAATCCGAAGAGAGAAATCATCCAAATGCCCAAAGCTCTATGGCTCGCAAAATATCTAGCGAATCATGTGCAACCATACGCCAAAGAACCAGAATCTTACATGAAGAGCGCAAGAAACTTCGAAATAAATAACGAGTAAGAAAAGATATCACAGAACCAGTCGGACACTGTCTCAAAAACACATATTTTCTTTAGATAAATGAAACAAAGTTATGATTGAAAAAAAATATATAACAAAAAGTTATTTAATGACGTAAAAAAAATTTATCAGACTAATTAGTCCATTTAGTGTTTTATTGATGTAAATATGATAATGGATTTTCATCAAGTAAAAGCCGACAAAGTTAAACTCATATTTTCTCTATAAAACCCAATGATTTAAACAAAAAATCGAAAGAGCTCTAATGGGATCACCATTATCTCCAGTAATGGCTACGGTACGTAGATGATACTTTCATCGTTTGGACCCACGGAGAACGTGAACTACTGAAATTCATATCCCACCTTAAAGGGATTCACAATAAAATTTAATTCACTATTTAAACTTAGAAAAAAAATCAACTTTCTTTCTAGGCGTTCTAGTGACCAAAAATCAGAATGGCAGAATTGGAAGCAGTTGCGTCGTCAAGCGGTATTTTGGCGCCTAAGTCCAGGTTTCGGATTGCCTCGGGAGCCACCTTCCATTTATAGTGTGAAGGCCACTTGCACATGCAGCGTCAGCGGAGAAAAAATACTTCAGGGATAATTATGGTATCGACCAAAATCACTAGCGGCCAGAAGAGCGTGCTGTACTTACCCTATTGATTAAGTACTTGTGTATCAGCTGCTAAATTCATTAAATCAAAATAACTCTATATTAAATACCAATTTTCTAAAATCCGGCAAGGAAGAATGGTTCAATATCGTTGATATGTCGAATGCTACAGACATGTCTTCTAGGCTGGGGTATTCTGGTACAATGTGGTAGTACAATGGAGCTTGACTGGGTCTACCACAGCAACTCGTACTTCGGGCTGCCACTGCAGCTCAATGATGAATTCCGGCTGCCGTAAACCATAAAGACAGACGGGTATACGAAACAAGTACGGGAGTGACTCCATCTTTCGGATTGTGTTACAATGTTACATAATTTTAAACTAATTCTAAAACCAGTGCCGTGCGAGATTTAATTTAAATATTTTAATTATCACGGAAAGTAACTTTGTTACACACCCTTCCCACTTCGGGAAAAAATACAAAAAGGAATAGTTAATAAAGTTTGTAATTCGAAATTGCCTGATGGGGGAGAACCGTAGACTTGTCGTCTAAAGTTTAATGTGTTAATATTCGCCACCTCGAATACCAGCTCGTAAAAATGAAACAGGGGAAGTTAACTGTAGGCCAAAACTTTTTACAACATTTTTAACGAGATTATGGAGTATATAAGGTGATATGTTCGAAATGATTATTTGTTTTGTCGGAGAGACAAGTCTGCAAATGTTTGTGGTATTATTGTTGCATGCATTATATCGATACGCTGAGAATTGACTAAGTAGATGCAGATTCTACTAATCGATATCTTCGACGCAAAGGAATTATGTTTGGGTTCTACAACATTGCCTATTACCCTAGCACAGTCGAATAACTGAATTAAAGTAATAATGCTAAGTCTATCAATAGACAAGAAATCTACTCAATAAATCTATCAATTTCTTGAGGACGTGTTGAGTTCTTAATGTAACCTTCACATCCTCTTCCTAGAAAAAGCCACGGAACGCCACTGGGTCTATTACACGTAGTGATCTCGCCCCGACGTTCATTGAAGTTGTGCATTTGCACTTAATTGGAGTAAAGCTACGTTGCCAAGAGTATTTATACATCTTAAAAATAATAATTTTATACATATTGTAAAAAATAACTCAACAAATTATTATATAAAATTTTCTAGATAATATAAGAAGTAAGTCACGTGGGATTACGAACTATATATAACATATACATGCCGCTCATACTAAAATTCGCCACTCATCTGACATGCATTAGACGAGAAACGAGATCAATCTTTAATAGTATTCACATGAGGTTAGATATATGGCTATCTTTCTTTTTGCGATAATATGAAGCACGTTTCGGATGTACATAAAATTGTGTAATAAAAAGAATTGTATGAAACAAAAAATTCGTATATACGATATTTGATGTATCTTTGGTTTGGAATGAACAATTTTTTTTGGTGAATGGTCGATGTGTTTTGTTTTGTATATTAAACTATAAAGGAAAATAAAAAATATTTGAACACGTTATTAGTAAAAGAATGGATGGAAAATTGGAAAGTTGGATATGAGAAACAAATAAAAACGAAATAAGTAAATAAATTGAAAACTTGAAAATATATACTGACAATAAAGTAGAAGAAGAAAGAAAACAAATCCGATTATACATCTTGAAAAGAATAACAGAAGTGAGAAAATTGCCATCTTACAAGAAAAGAGAATTGGTGAAAAAAAGCAAAAATTTATAATCTGCGACCCAAAAAACCCCCACATATCAATTTTGAATAGAATCGATTCCCAACCATAAATTTGGTCAGCCATTTTTAATTAATTAATTTTGACAAAAAAGTCATAATCTCCGACCGCAAAACCCTCCACATATCAATTTTGAATAGAATTGGTCAATAATCCATAAATCTCGTCTGCTATCTTGGGGTCGCCATCTTGAATTTATTAATTAATTGAATAATTGAAATTGCCAGGAAAAGCAACCCAATAAAGAGTAACAAGCAGAATCCAAAAAGAGGACATAGATAGAAACAATTAGCATCAACGAAGGCAAAGAGAAGACTGGAAGTTAACTAGAAAATGACATAGAAATAAAAATACAAGACAAAGAGAAGTCAGCAGCATTAGATAAGACGAAGAAACTAGTGGTTGGTGTAATGCTAATATTTACCACCTCTTGGTCATCTGAATACTCAAGTATTATTCATCTATTCCTTTCTAGTGTCATTAGCAGGTTCTCCACCATCAGGTTCTAGAGCAGTAGGACAGCACACCCTCTTTATGACCTTGGCTTCCAATGTTTCTGCCACTAGAGAAGAGTAGATTATTCTTTCTCTTAGCATGTAGTCAATCCACCTGCAGCAGGTCTCATCGATGCCTTTTCTTCTCGATGTCCTTGAGAATGATTTTAGAGATGTCTTGATAAATGTTCCCTCGATATCCAGGACTGCGGACAAAAAGACCTCTTTGTTCCTCAGTGTAGTTTCCACTTTCTCTAGGAGTTGATGTAATGCTGTTTCTGTAGATTTTCCTATTGTGAACTGGTTGGTTTAACAATACTGTATCCCTGATATGTCTGCCAAACAGTTTTTCTTTTGTCTTAAACATAAATGGCATAAGACTTATTGGCCTCACTTAGCACCAGCTCCCTAATTAGTTGGTAGCTGGAGGTTCACGTTCGTCATATGGGAGGTATGCTGATGATATCATAATTTCTCTCGGTCTCTTTCTCTCTGCCATCTTTAGTTTTACTATCGTTATATTCCTAGAGCAAAAATTACTGCAGTATTTTTATGTCATTTCAGATGAGTAGATTAGCTATTCCAGCTATTCCAGGGTGACATAACTTATAATATATAAATTAATTAATCTTCTTTGTCTCATTCCACTATCTGTTCCCGGGGCTGGAGTCGAGGGCCGTAGCCTTCCTATAGAGGTACCTTAAACTAATCCTCTTACGTAAATAGATCCTTTATTGCGCCACAGCCAGCTCTAGCTATTCTAATTAACAATTAAAGGAAAAAAGAAATTACTGAAATTCTTGCAATTATAAAATGAACCTTTGATAAACCTTATTATTAGTAACTGACCTAACCCACCAAGTGGGAGAAAAGAAAGAGAAAGAAAAGATAAATAAATAAAAATAAAAATGGAAATTCAAAGGAGATTAAACCAAATAAGAAACTTAATAGGTTAATAAAACTTAATTTGAAGCTGCTTGTACTAGGGCAAGAACTTATTGTAACGGACCATTTGATCCGGACTAACTTACTATCTAATTAATTAATAACTCTGGCTTCCCCTAGGGGAAGTCATCTGGCTTAAATTGCCACAAGAAGGGAAGAAGATGCATGATTCTCTCAAAGGCATCTGGAGGGTATATTGGCGAGTATTTGTATAAGCAGTGCAATAAAAAAGTCTATGAGTTAGTGAATCGACAGAATTACAGCTAAGACAGAGGTTGTTCTCTGCTTTACCTAAGCGAAAAAGGTGTACCATCGAATTACCATGACTTGTAAGAAGGTGCACCGTTTTCCTGTTACAGAGGTAATCCACTCTGTAATATCTGGAATAATAGAGAATAAATACCTGCCCTTCAATGAAGAGTTCCATTCAAATTGCTAACTTTGAATTAGTATATTTTCTAATTCTCTTACTACATCGATCCAAAATCTAAAACTACCAACTATAATTTCCTCTCCCATGAAAAATCAATGTCCGGACCGCTGAAGTTCTCTCTATGAATACAATTGCTGCAAATATAGATATATGGGGGGAATTTTAGCCAAAATATAAACTGACTCACATGGAGTCGAAGAATAAGCACCAAGAGCGGTACGTAACCACATCGCTTGAAGTGATCTTAGAGCGCGCAGATTAACTACGCGACGAATACGCATACCCCATATCTTAATCCCGTACGAAAGGATGGGGATTATGGCCTTTTGATAAATCTGGATCAAAGCAGGGTAGAAGAGGTCGATACAACCCCAATTGCACCGTAGAGAGCGCCTAAGCATTTGGAAGATGTTTTTGCATTTATCAATGATATAGGAGAAGTGATCAGCAAAGGAAAGTTTGTGATCGATAATAATGCCTAGGCATTTAATTTTTGTAACCCGAGAGATGGTCCGCCCGTCGTACCTGATAACTGGATTTCTATGGAAAGAAAGCTGCGAAAAGACCAAGTATTTGGTTTTTGCTTCAGAAATTTTTAGTTTATTGGAAACGGCCTATAGGTTCAAAATCTGCATACAGCAGCTTTTTTTTCAAGTTCTCGTCTGCTACCTCCGTAGATGATTAGGGTAAGATCATCAGAGCATACGCAGTATTTGAGGTATTATCCGGCCAGTTGGATCTAAGCAAAGAGTCAATGATAATGTACCACAATGTTGGTCCAAGGACTGATTCTTGCGGGCAGCCTTTGGAAAAAAAAATTGTGGAATAAAACACCTATCTATCAGACAGGTAACTTCTAATGATTTCAAAAAGGTCACCAGAGAATCCTTTATTGCATAATTCAATTAACAGGCTGGGACACCAGAGATTATCAAATGCGCCGGATATATCCACGAAGATAGCCAAACAGTGATGTGGCGCCGCACGTATATTTGTATGGGGGCTATATCAAATTCCCCTTTAATTGCGGCAAGGAGTTCGGAGACTCCCTTGCTTTGTTATAGGTTCGCTAGAAGGACCTTGACCATCGCCATTGTCCCCATCGGCGAGACCCCTCAGGAGCCTGAACGTTTTCCTGTCGAGCTTAGAGAAAGCCTTGAATTGGTCCCGCTCCAAGGCCCTGAAGGATAGCACTTCGATAGAAAACGCCAGCAGCTGGCCTCGTTTCTCCGATTTCCTGCTCAGCCTAACACTTTTAGGTTCGAGTTTTGTTTCCCTAATGGTGTTCGTACTGTTTCCTCATTATCGCTTTCTGGTCTCGAGAAGAAAGGTAGGACCCTGGGTCTTTTTAAAAGGTCTTTGGAGCCCACAATAGTGACCCATATTCAAGATAACAGAATAGTTCAAGCCTAAATATTAGAAAAAATAAACGATTTTTTTTTAAAGTTCACTTTAACTTTTAAGGTATTTTCTCACCCATCGGATAAGAACGAATTCTTATTTCATCTATTGCTGCATTATTTCCAGGTTAGAAATACTACTTCTGTAGTTTAATAAAATCCCTAATTATTAATACAACTTGCAAATTGTTTGATTTTATCATCAATCATTTTATAAAGTTTAGATAAATACAATCATATTCAGTGCCGAAACTTTTCACATCTGTCTCTATAAAACTGAGAGCAAAACTCGCAACTTTCGTGTGCAAAATTCAAAACCAATCAAACTTCCTTTAGAAATACCAACTGGGAACAATATCGCATATTTGAGAAAGCCGAGTAATACACCATCGAAGTACATTTCACGTTGTTACTAGAAACTTTACAAATAATGTGCTAACTAGATTTAATTACCATAAATAAATAATAATGTTTAATTGAAATAAACTTTTAATTAAACGAACTAGATGTTATTATTTTGTACTAAAATTTTAAAATAAAATATTAATTATTTTCCCGTTACATACCTATATCAGATGATTAAATTAAAATAAGAAAACTAGAGGGCGGAAAACAAGATTTTTTGTCTTTTTTAAATTTCTGGGACAAAAAATGCCCTTTAGTGCAAAATGTTCTAGTGCAAAGTTATAGCACATAAAAATCCTTACAACTTTTGTATTAAACGTTTTCCAGAATTCACAATAGTTTCGCCGCTAGAGGGCACGAAAAATGTACATGTGCTTGTAGGTTTTCTAGTCTTTCTCCAGATTTTAAGAATAAACAATGTAGTTTAGTGCAAAATGTTTTAATACAAAGTTATAGAGCATAAAATTCCCTACAACTTTTGTCTTAAACTTTCTCCATAATTATCCAGTAGATAGCGAAAAAAATCCACATGTAAGGTTTCTTGTCTCTTTAAATTTTAAGCGTAAAAAATGCACTTTAGCGCAAAATGTTTAATTGCGAAGTTGCAGGGCATAAAATTATCTACACCCCTTTTTTAACTTATTTTCAGCTTTTGTGTTAAACATTTTCCAGAACTTCCAATAGTTACGCCACTGGAGGACGCAAAAAAAGTTTTGGGAGCTCGTTTACTCAAAAATAGAAATTATAGTTGAAATAATTTTTCTCCTAAAGTTTGGTAGAAATGGACCAAAAAGAAACAGTTTTTAGTGTCACTCTCTCTGTATATATAATCTTACTATCCATCACTACGTAATCTAGATACCAACTCCGAGTGTCTTAAAACTAATAACCCAGCTATTAGATTTTTAATTTTGTCTCTCAAAAAGTCGTATCTTTACGTAAAATGTAATTCCGGTAGTGGAATCTCGGAAATCCGTTTATAATCTGATAGGACTCTGAAAGTCTGTTGGATATGGTTTTTCTGTGACCACAATGGTGCAGTCAACTTCAGGTCTGCCATCTTGATAACAATTCTAAGCCACAGGCAGAAGGTTGCCTTCAATTTTCTGCTTTTCTAGATATAGCACTTATTATAACTGGCGATAAATTTACTAAAGTAGCGACAATTCGTTTTTGTAGGGATTTTGTGAGGATTTTTAATTAAAATAAAAATAATGAAAAAATGTGACTAACATATTTTACCGCTCTCACTGTAAATATTTAAAAAATATTTTTTGCAAGAATATTAAAATTGTCATGGGAAAGGATTGTTTTTGGAAAATATTGTAGTGGGAAACGATTTTCGCGGGGAAGAATTGTCGCGGGCAAGGATTATCGTCGGAAAATATTATCGTGGGATACTACTACTATTGTCGAAGGAAAGGATTGTCGCGAAAGGATTGTTGTGGAAAAGAATTGTCGGATGGAACTTACTTTTATGCCAGAAAGGATTGTTTGAGGCACAATTATTGCGGGACTAAATCTTCGTGGGAAAAGACTGCCATTGGGAAAGTTGTTGCGATACAGAATTTTCGTTGGAAAAGATTGACGGTAGGAAGGATTGTTCCAAAAAAAGATTGTAGTGAAAGAGTTGTATCTAAAAAGGATTGTCCTGGAACAGAATTATCATTAGGAAGTATTGTTCTGGAAGGATTGTCTGGGTAAGAATAGTTGGGGAACAAAATGTTTGTGAGTTAGGTGTGATATTCAGAAAGATTGTCCGGATTGTTATAGGAATGGATTATCAGGTAAAAGATTTCCGGAACGAATTATCTGGGGAATAATTATTGCGGGAGAGAATCTTCTTGGGAAAGGATTGTCATTGGAATAGGATTGTTGCACGAAAAGACGGTTCTGAAAGGATTACTACAGAGAAAGTTTGTTGCATAAAAAGATTATACGGGAAGGATTGTCGTCGGAAAGGAGTATTGTGAGAAAATTTTGTCCGGTAAGGATTGCCTGGGCAAAAATTGTTGCGATACGGAATTTTCGTGGAAAATGTTTGTCGGTTGGAAGGATTTGTTGCACAAAGAGATTGTAGGGAGAGTTGTATTTGAAAAGGATTGTCCTGGAACAAAATTATCATGAGGATGGATTATCTTGGAAGGATTGTCTGAGTAGGAATAGTTGCGGAACAAAATGTTCGTGAGTTAGGAGTGACATTCGGAAAGATTGTCCGGAAAGGATTGTTATAGAAATAGATTATCAGGCAAAAGATTTCCGGAAAGGATTATCTGAGGAACAATTATTGCGTCAGAGAATCTTCGTGGGAAAGGATTGTCGTTGCGAGAATTTTTGCACGAAAAGATTGTCCGGGAAGTATTGTCGTGGGAAAGGAGTTTATGTGAAAATTTTGGGAAGGATTGCGTGGTCAAAATTGAATTTTCGTGAAAAAATATTGTCGGTGGGAAGCATTGTTGTACAAATATATTGCAGGGAAAGAGTGGTATCTGAAATGGGTTGTGCTGGAAGAGGATTATCGAGAGGAAGTATTGTCCTGGAAGAATTGTGTGGGTCAGAATACTTGCGGGACAAAATGTTCGTGAGTTAGGAGCGACATTCGGAAAGATAGTCTGGAAATGATTGTTGTAGGAATGGATTATCAGGCAAAAGGTTTCCGGAAAGGATTATCTGGGGAATAATTATCTGGGAAGAATTTCCACTAAGGATTATCGCGCGAATGAATTGTCTGTAACGGATTGTCAATTGAAGAGATGTTGTGGGACAGAATTTTAGTGGGAAAGTATTGTCGTTGGGAAGGATTGTTTCACGAAATGACGGTTCGGAAAGGATTACTACAGAGAAAGATATTTGCACAAAAAGATTGTCTGAGAAGGATTATTATAGGAAAGGATTGTCAAGCGAAAAGATTGTCTAGGTAAAAATCTCTAGGGAGGAATTGTTACAGGACAGAATTTTCGTGGGAAAGATTTTTTAGGCCTCATTGGGCCCATTATGCATCCTCCTTAGTAAGTGAGGACTTAGCTCGTCAGCCAGTCTATAGTTTTTATGTAGTTGACAACGTCGCCAAGAGGTGCCTCTCTTATGTTGGCATAAGAATGTGCTTGATTGTTTCGTCGTTTTGTTCAACACCCCCTGTAGAATGCGGTGTCTGACAGCCACATGTTGTTGAGGTGTTTCCGTACTGAACAATAACTAGTCAGATTGCCAGTTAAAAGTTGCAGATTCAGCCTAGCCATGGACAAGTATTTGTTGGCCGCTGTTTCATCCCATCTTGTCTTGAATTTTACAAGGTAGTGATCCTTAATTAGGTTCGTGATGACCGATGTCGTTTGTCCAATGAAAGATCCAGGTCTAAATAGTTTTTGGTTGACTGCTTTCGTGGCCAATGAGTCAGCGAGATGGTTACCTTTTCATGTGGCATGGTCTTTGATCAATTTTAGAGTGATCACATTGTTGATGGATGCTTCGACCAATGCTTTGGTGACATTCTAGTACTAACCCTGAGCAAATTCGTGGCCTATCCAGGGTGAGTAGTATTTTTCTGCTACCTGTACAGATGAGCCTATTTCTATCGGTAAGATAGTTCTGCTGATTTCTTTTGCTGCTATTAGGATTCCAGTGAGCTCCATTTGAGCTACGCTGGTACTTTTTCGTTGGGAAGGATTGTTGCACGAAAAGACGGTCCGTAAAGGATTATCACTAAGAAGAATTGTTGCACGAAAATATTGTCCGGGAAGGATTGTCACTAAGAAGAATTATTGTGCAAATAGCTTGTCCGAAAAGGATTGTCAGTGAGAAGGATAATCGTGCGAATAGATGGTCCAGAAAGGAATGTCTGTTGACGAATTGTTGCAAAATAGAATTTTCATGGAAAAGGATTGTAGTTGAAAAGGATTGTTGCACGAAAATATTGGTCGTGTAGTTTTGGCACTGAGAAGGATTTTTGTACAAAAATATTCGGGAAGGATTGTCGCGGGAAATTATTGTAGTGTAGATGTATTGTCCGGTCAGGATTGTCGCTAATAAGAATTTTCGTGGGGTAGACTTGTACGGAAATGATTGCATTTGGAAGAATTTTCTGGTAAGAATTAGTGTATCATTTTATAATACAATGCCTGAATGTATATGGTGGAAATAATGAAATGCGTGCTAAAATTACGAAACGATGTCGATATGATTACTTTTTTAAAAAATCCTCAAACGTACCTTCTTTATCTATTTAAATATTTTATAAGGTGAGCAATTTATTAACTCATCTGACGATGAACTTCAATGGGTTGATAAAAATACAATTCATAACAATCCGCCTGGGGATTACATTTTAGAGGTTAATCTGTCATATCCCAAAAGGTTGCGTGATTTACATAAACACCATCTCCTTTAACCGGAACATTGCGTGCCAAATTAACGTAAATTACAGAAAATATAAACTACTTTGTAATGTAATTCCCTAGAGAAATTATTTTTTTAGACTTATTAAACCTTACAAAGTAATAAAAAGTAAAAATCCCGGAAAAATAATGTCAATTTTTTTAGCAACTTTACTAAACGATGCTTTTGAATGGTTTTCATAGTTTTTCCATACATTGAATTATTTTTACTTTGCCTCTATGGAATATATAACGGGTACAAAAATATCGCAGTATATGGGAAAACTATGGATAATATACAAAAACATCGTTTAGTAAAGTTGCTAAAGTTTTTTCAATAACACTTTTTTCTAAAATGATTTTAATTTTTGTTTTACTTTACCATTGGACTCTTTCCGAAGTTGATCCGCAATATTGAAAAGACGCTTTTTATTGTTCCAGTTCCTCCGGATATTGATGATTCCGGAACGAGCAAAGACATTACCATAAAGGAAGGCGAGAACGTCACTGTAACTTGTAGCGCCACAGGGCATCCAGAGCCCAGAATTCTTTGGCGAAGAGAAGATGGGGGACATTTGATTACCCAAACGGGACTTTACGAAGCTCAAAAAGGTAATTGTACAAAAATGTTTATTTTGTATTGTGCCAATTGAAAAATTTATGTTTCGGGAAATTGAGGTTTATTTATATAGTCGAGGAAATAGTTTCGTTTCTTAATATTTAAATACAATTGAGTATAAAATTCCTAATGATACCGAATCAATAATGTAAATTAAGTAAAAATAACCAAAATTCATTAAAAAATAACGTAAGTTCGGTAAAAAAGAATTCAAGTTGAGTAAAAAAGAGTAACGTAAGTTCTATAAAAATGAAAGTATTTATGGTAAGTTCTATAAAAAATTAGTAAATTCAGTAAAAATGAAAGTATTTAAGATAAGTTCAGTAAAAAAATTACATAATTTCAGTAAAAAAAACCGTGCAGTAATAATAAAATTAAAAGTAATAAAATATATAACAAAAGCAATTTAAGTTCAATAAAACATACGTTTTACAAAAAAATATTTGGTGGTCAGAAGAGAATTACGCAAATTTGCAATAATGTTTATTAAAAGACAAATGCATAAGTTCAGTAAAAAGTAAGTTCCATAAAAATTGAGTAAAATAGCTTACTAACAGTAAAAAAATTACGTAATTTCAGTAAAAATAACGTAAGTTTGTTAAAAATGAAAGCAATAAAATTTATAACAAAAACAACTGAAATCCAATAAAATATACATTTTGTAAAACATTTTTGGTCAAATTCGCAATAATGTTTATTGAGTAAAAAATGCGTAATTTTAGTAAAAAGTAAGTTCCATGAAAATTGAGTAAAAGCGTACTAAGACTAAATTGTTCAGTAAAAAAATTACGTAAGTTCAGAAGAAAAAACAGAAGTTCACGAAAAATGAAAGTAATAAAATTTATAACAAAAATAATTTAAGTTAAATAAAAAATTCATTTATTAACAAATATTAAGTCACTAGAAAACTACTCAAATTCACATTGTTTATGAATGCGTCGTGGATAAATTTCACTGGAATATTATCCAGAAAATACTAAATAATTCATATTTCTTTTAAAATTAATAATATCAATCTTTCAGTTTATATTAATGTCTATTATTGTATATTTTAATATTTTAAAATCTAAAAATAGATTTAAAATCAACACAATATTATTCCGTCTTTCTCTCAGACTTTTTTCTCTCTACTTGCAATATACCGTTAACAAAAACAAAATACATAAGCGACCGTTGCTATGCAAGCAAGCTTATCTTCCTCTCATATTATCCCATCATTATAAGAGACAAAAATTATAGATATATTTCTTCCCGCTAAGATTCTGAATTCAGGGCTAGTTAGATACCACGTCTCATATCTCCTACCAATAAAAAACCAGCCACCCTCCTCTCCGCTAAAATTCAGAGCACAATCAACCTCTCGCTTACAGACTGTAATCAGATGCGGTCGCATTAAATAGAGCAAAAAAGTTTTGCGGGATAAAATTTTCGTGTGAAAGGATTATCGTTTGAAGCAATTGTTGCGGGGAAGAATTGTCACAGGGAAGGATTGCCGTGGAGAAGGATTATCCGTAAAGGATTTTATGGGGAAGAATTATCACGGCAAATAATTGGGCATTATACAGTGTTCATAAACAACATTATAATGTTTAGCAGATGATAGCATATACCGGCTGTCCACTTATAATTTCCCATATTTTAACTATGTATAACTTCTAAAAGGTTCTGTATAAAAATGTGCGGTTTTCGCTGAATTGTTTTATTTTAGTAGAAGTTTTGTTTAAATTGATTGAATTTTTTTAACGATTTCGATGACGTCAGAACAAATGTGACTCTAATTAGTTAAAAAATTGCGAAAAATTATTCAGTCATTTGCTAACCGATGAAAAATCTTACATGGCTGAATAGGTGAAAGTCAGTTCTTTCAAACTACAAAAAATATACTGGGTGTTCCATTAAAAAAAGTCAATACAAAATTCTCAAAAATCCGCCATTTTTGTTGTGACGTCATCGAAAGTGATAGAAAAATTTCAATTTACCTAACCTGAACCGTTTTGAATTTATGAGCAGTTAAAATAGGAGAAAATATTAGTGGACACCCGGTATAACAAATAACTTTAAACAAGCATTTTTAATGCTTAGGAAGAGTGGATGATTTAATATACGGAAATTTAACTTCAAATATTTGGTCGCCCGATTAGACGCTTTTAAACACACGTAATTGGTGTGCCGTCACTTTTCTAGGTCTTTTATTATCTTGTTTGTCTCCGAACAACGACAATAAAGAGAGATCACTAGATTCTATCAAAATATACAAAATCTGTCGAAAAGCGTCAACTTAATTTAGTATTCAGTTTACATTTTCAATTTTTTTGTCAAGATGGGTTCCCATTATGCGGAAAATATATTCGATTGGGTGATGTGATTTCGAATTAATTTGCCGCCAATTATTTGGTTCAATTTTTTACAAACTCCAGTAGATTCGTAACCTGAGAACTGTAACAGTAATTGTTATAATTATCATCTCAATATAATCATTGGAGAAAATCGCCATCTTGAATTTATTTGTCATACATAGCAAAAGAAGAAAAAGGATCAGCAAAGTTCGACTTTGTAATAGTTATTCATATACCATTTATTTTCTTACCTCTTTCTCTTGCATCATTGTTATTTTGTTTAAAAAAAATTCAATGAACCCTTTTTTTTGTAATTTTTTTGATTTGAGATTATAAAAGTACTCGCAACATCACTTACTGAACACTTAGAATTCCCAAGAAACGACAGATTATTTTACTAGCAGTGGAAATCTTGGCAGATATTTTTAGTTTTTCCGCCTAGTGGAAACTCGTCTCCAATGTTTTATTTCTCATTTGTGACTTTTGAGAGCTGTCACGTCACAGAACACCTTAACTATACAGAAGTGAATGTCCGCCTTTCCGCCTAAATTTTATTTGAGAGCGCATGTGTAATACTAGTATTACAATTGTCAACGTCAAATTCACTCTTCTTCGATGATTCTATATTTATAAAGAAAAGTAATTGAGCATTCAGCATGTTGTCCTCATTATTTTTGCCACTTGTTGAAAAACAAACTTGAAGAATATAAGTAAAACAAAAATAAAAAGTCAACTGTGAGGAAAAACCCAGAATATATGTTTTAATCAAATCTATACACTAAAAAATATGCTAAAAGTAGGTGCGTTTTCAACTACCTTAATTTCATTTCATTTATTCATTTAAATTTCTCGCTCAAAGATGACAGATGTAATACTTAATGAACCCTACAAAAGTTCGCCACTTAAATATCAAAGTGTCACCTTGTACTTTCACTTTTGTATAGTTAAGACGTTCTGTAGTCACGTGTCTTGCGGAGTAACGTTTTCATCTGGTATGCATTTAAATAAGTGTTTTAGCGCCATATTAATCCTTTAAAAATCGTGAAGTTGATGTTATAATACATATGTATGCTTACTACAAGATATATTTTGAATTTTAGTATAATTCCCTATTGTCGTATTGTTGTGAGGAAGGATTATCGTGGGCAATGGGTTTCTGGGGAAGGATATTGCGGGAAAGGACTATCACAAAGAAGGATTATACGGAAAAGATTCTCTGGGGAACAACCGTTGCGGCAAAGGGTTGTCTTAAAGAAAGATTATCCGAAAAGGATTGTGTGCATAAAAATTATCCTGGAAAAGAATTGTGGTAGGAAGGAATTGTTGTTGGGAAGGATTATCGTGGACAATGTTTTTCTGGAGAAGGATTGTCGCGAAAAGGATTGTTGCAGGGAGACTATCGAAAGGAAGGATTTTCCGAATAGGATTGTCTGGGGAAGAATTATTGCAGCAAAGGGTTGTCGTGGAGAGGGATTATCCAAAAAGGATTGTGTGGGGACGAATTATCCCTGCAAATAATTGTCGCAGGAAAGAATTGTTGTGGAGAAAGATTATCATGTAAAAGGGTTGTCTGCGGAAGGCCTGTCGCGGGAAAAGTTTGATGCAAGGAAGGACTATCGCCAGGAAGGAATGTTCTGAAAGGATTGTCTGGGGAATAATCGTTGCGGCAAAGGATTGTCGTGAAAGTATTGTGTAGGGAAGAATTATTGCTGCAAATAATTATTGTAGGAAAGGATTATCATAGGGAAGTGTTGTCTTTGAATAATTTTGGCGGAAAAGGATTGTTGTGAGAAATTATTATCTCAAGGATGGATTGCCTAGAGAAGATTTGTTGCGATAAAGGATTGTCGTGGGAAAGAATTGTTGCGGGAAAAGATTGTTGCAGGTAAGGATTGTCGTGGAGAAGGGTTATCCGAAAAGGATTGTGTTATCGGGGCAAAGAATTGTTGTCGGAAAGGATTATCGTGGGGAAGTGTTATCGAGGAAAAAGATTATGGAGAAGGATTGTCGCGGGAAAGTATTGTGAGGAAGGATTTTTTGGTGAAGAAATATTGCAGGACAAAATTGTCGTGGAACTGGATTATCGTCAGGAGGGATTGTCGTGGGAAAGGGTTGTTTGGGAAAGGTACGTCACGGGAAAGGATTGTCGTAAGGAAGGAATACCTACATGTATATTCCTTTCGCACCCGCTTACGACTAAACTGTGCGCAATTCAAAATAAAATTACAGGGAAATAATTATTTCTGAAAAATTCAGAAAATTGTAAAATGGCGCAAGACCCAAGAATGTCTTTTAACAAGATAAACGTTTTAATTTTTTTTTGAACTTTTCACGCTATTTTTAAATGAAAACTAAAACAAATTTACATTCACTGTTATCAACAATAAAACTTTAATTAGAGAAAATTTATGCACAAAAGTATGGAATATTTTATAAGTTTAATATTTTATTTAAACTTGTACATAAATTTAAAGTTGGCAGTAGCAATTGCATGATATAAAGCACTTTGCAAAGCAAAATACATTTATTTCGTTAATTTTGGACAGTTTAATGCAAAACCCAAATTGATTTTCGTTGTTCACTTGTAAAACAAAAATTACGCAGATAACATCAATGCAATCGCTCTCTGCAAATTAAATGGAATTATGCCACATTAAAAAATAAAAATAACAAATTGAATCAGAATTAATAATAAAATTTATTCTTTAAATTGTCACATTTTATGTCTTTTTTTAACCAAAGTTTTAATTACTCCAGTAAAACTTTACCTGGATGAAAAGGTAATTAACTTAAAAATTTCAAAATAAAACTAGGAGTTGAACCATCGAGAATTTATAAATTGACATCCTGAACCAAGATTTCCCGAGGGAAAACAGCAGATGATATTTAACAAAAGCGAGTCGTTTTATAGTTAAAAAGAACAATATAATATGAAACATATTAAAAAATATACAGGGTGACGCATAGGAAATAAACAAAAATATATTTATATACAGGATGTCTTAAATTGGACGGGATAACATTGCTATAAGAGATACAAAGGCCGTTAAAATGAAAAAGATAACTATTTTGAAAAGCATTACATTGGCCTAAAAAAATCTACTGGGACTTTCGCCATTCTCGAGTTATACAAGGGAAACTAAAAATGTTATTTTTAGTGTTTCACGCATATTATTTTTATTTCAAAAAATATGAAAAAATAAAAAAAAATCATCTACGACAATAATTTTTAATTACAGTCCTGTCGTAGTTCTTTTCTAAATTTGTTTTAATAATTTTATCAAATTGAATATAACATTACCTAACAATTTCGATAAAAAAGATGAATTATCAGTGAAATAAAAAAAATCAAAATAATAGAAATTAAACAAGCAGAAAATAATCGACCTGCGTCGTGATTAAAAAATTTTGATCGAGGCGCTACAATTCCGTGTCGCCACAATTCTTCCCTAGACAATCCCCTCCTACGAAATCCTATCCCACTAAAAGTCCGTCGTGCAAAAATTCTTCCCGGGCGATTCTTCCCGACAATAATCGTTTCCGACCACAAACCTTGGTCGCGACTGTTCTTCCTCATATAATTCTTTCCGGACAATCATTTTCATACAGTTATTCCCTGAGACAAAAAACTCAATCTCAACCAACTACCAGCTAGTCCTAAAATCCTACTTTAGTTATCGCCATTTCCTTCCCAGACAATATTCCCGCACGACCATACTTTTCAGCGAAAATTCATATTCAGACAACCCTTCCCCACGATATTCTTTCCCCACAACAATCCTTTCCCGCGACATTCTTTCTTGAAATAATTTTTCCCCAGACAATCCTTCCCGAACAGTACTTCGCTGCGACAAAAAAACTCCATTCCTAACAATGATTACCTACTCCTGAAATCCTATC
Organism: Neocrepidodera transversa; assembly: GCA_963243735.1. NCBI lineage: Eukaryota > Metazoa > Arthropoda > Insecta > Coleoptera > Chrysomelidae > Neocrepidodera > Neocrepidodera transversa. Next base: position 24,967,649 of record OY725344.1, on the reverse strand, counting down.
TCAATAATCAGTATTTCCTCAGATAATCCTTTGACGCGACAATTCTTCCCCAGATAATAACTTCAGAATAATCACTTCCGGATAATCCTTCTCCACAATCTTTCCCTGCGACAATCCTTCCCCGCAGCAAACCTTTCTCACGATAAACTTTTGCTTCAACAATTCATTCCCACGACAAACCTTCCCCGCAACTATCGTTTCTCACGACAATCCTTTCTCATATAAATCCTTTGCCGCGACCATTCTTCCCCAGACAATCCCTTCGGAATAATCCTTCTCCACGACCATCATTCCAATTCATCTCCACAACAAACCTTCCCACTATAACTCTTTTCCACGACAATCCTTTATGGACAATCATCTACGATAAAAATTTCAAAAATTGACCAAATTTTATTTCTTAATAAAGGTTAAACATTAATAAACTAACCAGAAATTAGTAAGGTAAAGTTTGTACAAAATAATTTATAGAGACGTCCGTTACATAGCGCTAGCGGCACTGTCATTTGTCATATATCAATATTATTTCTCATTTCATCTGTCGTTTGCCACATGATTTATTGAACAATAACACGGCGCCATTTTGAATCCACAATACAACGTGTAGCCATTTTTTATCGCTGTTTATGTCATCTATCGACCGCTACGCGCCACCAGCTAGCAGTCGATATATGACGTGATAGATAACATGACAGATGGAAACACCGCTATCTAGAGAATGCTTGTGTAACTTATCTCAGATATTATGTAATGTGTTTTCAAGATCTGCTCTAATCTCCAAATCCGTAGTTACAGCGTATGGGTTGAAGATCTCAACCTTAAGCCTTCGGTGTCACTCTGTAGTTTAGATGGAAGTGGGTTAAAAAAAATGGGCGCCATGCCGTTGTATCTATCTCTGGATTTCAATTCCGATTTACCTCTTAAACGGCTGAACTGGGTAAATCAAAGACGAACACACAAAGATTTATTTTGAAGTGAGTAATTCTCACCACTAATGAATAACACAAAAAAGGTAATAATAATTGTAGCGCACTAAATCCATATATGAATATAAGTTATGAAGGTAATTTCCCACGCAATAAAATAGAACATAATATAAAAAAAATAAATGTTTACATAGGTATTCTACCTGAGGTTATAAACTAAAAGGAATAAAAAATTTAAGTACATATTAAAATGTCAAAAAAAATTAAAAAGTTATATTTTATAGAGCGCTTTCAGCGGAGATTAAAATTTCTATTATACGAATAAGAAGTATAGGCGGATTTCGATTCCAAAAAACGACAACAGTGGTTAAAAAATTTTATAGTTAATCTCCGCTTTACAACAAATAAATTAATTATAAATGAAAATGTTGCATTTAATCTGCTTTATTTTATCTTATATAAATTATCGTCTTATCCGAACACTGATAAAAAAAAATTAACAATCCCTTGGCAGCAAATGTGCGCTACCTCCCTTTATCGTTTAAAACATTTTGCACAAAAAAAACAATAAAAATTCGTATTACTTAGCTATACAATACTCAGCAGCGTAGAACACCTAGTACCAGAAAGAAACCGCAAAGCCTGGCACAAAAAGGTTCTACAAGAGGCCTGTCATAGTCTGTCATTAGAAAAACTGGTAGATACTGCTACAAAATCACCTGGTGCAGCAATGCCTGGCACTAAAATGGTTTGCTACTACTACTAGCACTTGATACTAGCCTGATACTGGAACAAAAAAAACGTGGTACTAGAATGGCTTTCTACTAGCCGGACACTAGAACCCTAAAATAGTAAAAAAACCCACATGGGCTATTTCATATAAGAACTACTGAAAGTTCAAACCTAGTCTGGAATTTACATTAAAATAGACCCTCCAGTTAAAATGAAACACTCAACCCACTTACTTGAATTTAAAGTAGGATATGTCATTGTACAAATATATAAAAAATTAGTAAAAATAAAGACAGCCGGCATATACAAAAAAAGTCTTACCTTTTTAGCAAAAAAGGTTAAGGATTATTATTCCTTGGGCGAATCCAAACAAACAATCCCCATGAAACAAGAGTTTTCGGCTGTGAGACCAAGATGTAACACATATGATCAATTCCAATTTCAAATCCAAATGTCGCTCTTTAAAATATGGTCGTTTATGACAAATTATACCAACTCCAAAAACAAATACCAGTGGTAGAAAAATCGAGTTAATATCTTCCCAACGGAGATGATGTACAAAGCATACAAATCATTCCCCGATTTTCTAAGGAATCTACACTTCAGTTGGCAACCATAAACTTTATTGTCCAATAAACCACGAGAAATCAATCAACCACCACGAGGAATACTAAACCAATGAGGTCCTTCTTCTCCGAACAACCTCAGGTTGTCAAAATTTCCCTGACCAATCAAATAAATTCTGACCCTCGAGTGACCTAAAACAGCCAACCACCTACAAGATCAACGCGCATGATATTCGATCATAAATCACACTTATAAAACGAAATAGAGTTTGTAACCATCCTCTGCCGTTACATCATACATTGTCCATCTTGATCTCTAAATCATAAAATGAATGAGAAAGAATTATGACGTCATTATCGTATTTCTTAACTAATGTTGACGTAAATGTTATTAGAGAGTTAAAGCCAACACACAACGTAAACGCATCTCAATCACGTATACCTTAACGTATCGGGGTTACGTCTTAGAAACATTGGACAATTAAGAAGACTTAAAGCACTTCTTTTACATCGTAACGTAACGTCAATGTTGCACAGTGGTTTCTAACCAAACTTTTCGTTGATTACATGATTTTAAATCATATTTCGCAAGATTAAGTACTTCTAGGTAATAGAGCAGCCCTATACGGGGCTTTTGTCCTCAATGCCCCAAGTGATACCCAGTGCTTATCTTTATTTCGGTTTAAAAAAGTACATTTACTACCTCTGAGAATAGGCCTAGGGTTGCCTGAACAATTTTTTTTAATACAATTAATTTGTCTGGAACGTACCTTATAAAGCTTATTTTTTTGGAAACTATTTGGAAAAGTGAAAATACTGAATTTTTGTAAACTCTTTTGTAGGATGTACTGCACTGCGCATGCTGCTAAGACGTTTAGTGAGGTTAGGTTTTCATTTTGTATGATTTCCTTCCATATTTTGAAAACGACATGCGTGATGCGTTAAAGAGATACGTAATGCAGAAATCCGTAGAGTTACGTTCGACGTGACACTTAAACCTATCCGTATCATATGTGCGCAGTCGCAGATCGATACGGATAGGTATACGTGTTGAAAACTGGTCGTGCTTTAACTCTCTATTTATTACTTTTCACAGTTCAATTAATTTTTCATTGTCAAAATGCCTTCCCGGTGAAAGATCAAAGTTTAATTTTGAAGTTGATTACTTTTCAAGAGAAAGAGATGCTGGAATACCGCTTTTACCGTTAAATGCAGTCTACAAAGTTTGGGTTCACCCTAAAAATATAATCGTATAATACATTTTTAATATGCATTATATAATTCGCCATTTAATCACGCTCAGGAACGTAAACATCCCCAAGCTAGAAATTTAAAACAAATTAGTTAAAAAAAACGGAGGTTTCAAGTTAAAAAAGTTACTAAACTCTGTAAAAAGGTATGCAACGCATAAAGCAAAATACAATTTTTGGCATTACCAATGTATTCATACAAACACACCTGAACATGAATATGTCATTGATTATATTTTAATTTTGAGGTTATGTATAAAATAACATTTAAATAATATATGATAAACGTAAAACAGCAGAATACGTCACTGACTATGACGTAAGATGGTTAAACAAATTCTACGAATCCACGAGGGTACGCTGCTAAAGACTCACCTATACCAAGTCCATTTATGAAGACCAAATGACAGATGTCACGGCAAAGCAAATGTCAGTAAAATAACCTTATTTAAGCCAAGGTAAGTAATATCAATATGAATACTAATATTGTTTCCAATCACTAGAGGCCTGGAACAAATCTGAAATTAATACCAAAAATGGAATTTCTGATGGATAATAATCAAAAAAATGAACACACCTTGACGAAATTGGATTTTGCAGTTATAATCGCTTTCTGAATGGAATAAAAACAACAGTGTATTCGAGAATATCTATTAAGAGTCTAAACACATGATATTGGTAAAATAACAGTAGGACATCTTATCTTTTTAGAAGTACACGATGAAACAAATACAAGTATGTGACGTATATCTCAGGGTCACTAACACCGTACAGCCTTAAAAAAAATAAAAACTAACAAAAAATCATCCTTGTAGACATGCGTATATATCTAAATTCCATATGCTTGGGCTATCAAAAAGTTATTTGCCTTATAGTCCAGGTAACATATGCTCAAAAAAAGGTATTGGCAGGGAACGGGAAGAAACCGCCATCTGATGGTTGCATAAAATCTGGCTCGACAATTGTGAGAAGTATGTAAGTTGTGTATAAAAAATAAAAATTCGTTATAGAAAAATCTCATTAGAATTTATAAGCATATAAATAAAAAATGTGATTATATTTTTGAAAGAAAAAAATCAGTAAAACGAGTTGTGATCAACAAAGTATAAAACATGTAAATAAATAGGTTAATCAGTAACATCCAAATAAATAATACATGACAGCTAGAATAATAAAAAGTTATGAATATTGGCTAGATTTTCAGTGAAATAATTTATCATACTTTTTTTTTAATAATTTTTAGGCGATGATGAATGTAATTATTCAATCAAACCGGATTTTAGTCTATTTAATCAAACCGGATGGACAAAGGGAAGCAACTTGTCGCAGCTGGTCACGTTAGAGTTGTGAAATAATTAAGACATAGTGGCACATTCGTCTAAGTAAGCATGCTACACAAGTGTTTTATACATTAATTAGATTGTTTTTCCTAACTGCATTTATCCAGTTCTTTCATTTCTCTAACATCCAACTAGCTCTTGAAAATGTGTAAAATTTTCACTTGCTATGTATTTTTGCAATTACAACACAACAACCATTATGAACCATTTTTATATTTAATTTTGACGTATTTATTTATGACAAAAGCCAGATTTCACGAAATTTTTACCACTACGAGCGCTGAGATCGTTTCAGTTGTCCCCACCATGCACTCTGAACTCAGCGAATAGAGGGAAATGTTGGGAATACATTTTTTGACTTAGTAACTTTATTTGGTTAGTTAGGAAGTGAACATATCAAAATTCTCCGCCCGTAGCCCTTGAGCCGATGATAGAGGGGGGGTCCTGAAGGTCTCATTTTTCGAGTTTTCGCTTATACCTCGGAAACTGAGCAGCGTCCTAGCGACTTGATCGTTCTAGACAAAATCAAAACTGATTAAAATTGCTACATGTTTTATTCAGTCAAGTTTTTCGATATCTTGTATATTTTTCGAGACATCCGCTCTTTCTCTTTAAGTCTGTAATTTTGGAAAAAATAATTTTTGCCTCTCATTTTTTGCTCTTTTTGACCGGATAACTTTTCAACGATGCAACCAAAAAAAATGTCTATCATAGAACTGTAGAGCATTAAATTCCCTTCTATAATATATATTACTTTACTATTTGATATAGTTTCCTTAGAATTTTGTATTTCAAATCGTTAGCGCCAAAAAATGTTGGTAAGACTGGAAGATCACTATCTTTTTTTTTTGTTATGTTTCGACGACTAATTATAAAAGGTAGGTGAAACCTGCATCTTGAGGTAGTATGGGGCTTCAGCGAAAGAGGCCTCCCTCAATGCCTACAGGTACAAATCATTCTTGAAATCATTGGTCACCATCAAGCCTAATATATCTTGTCTTTCTCCCACCGAGGGAGCAGTAAAACAACATTGCTTCCGATCATTTCACCAAGTACAGCTATGACTGGGAAATAACCTGCCTCCTCAGATATATGGGTGGAAGATTGAGTGCAACTGCCTGGTCCCAGTGCACAGTCAGTTAGCAGCTGCACCGAAGGATATCCTGAAAATGATTTTCTGCCGATGCACGAAAGACTGTACCAAGGCAAAGTGTAGCTAAAAAAGCAAGCTTCAAATGTTCCCCAGCATGCCAAAATTGGCAGGGGAGAACTGCCTGAATGGGGCCCATCAAGTTGACTCCGAAGATGAAGATGGGTCCGATGAAGAAAATATTGGAGAAAAAGACGATTAAAACGAAGATGAGGATGAAGATCCTTCCCACCACAAGAGAAGAAGAAATTGGCTCAGTGGTACCTACTGTTGTAATGATTTATCTTAATTTACTTTTCTATGTTAATAAACTTTGTTGTAATTTAATTGTTGTGATTTATAAATCTATCCCAATGCCTTATAGACACTCATATATGCACAAACATGATCATATCAACATATTTTCCTATTAAAATGGTATAGATCTTCTTTAATTAAGTGCGAGGAACCTGGTCAGCGGGTCCAGAAGTATATATTCCAAAATGAGAATCTGTACTATTTAGACGTCCGGTACTCATTATCTGTATATAATGGTGGATATTTCGGCCAATACGTTGACAGTTGTCGCTAAACCTCAGATTTCATGCTCATCAGTAAAATTGCTAAAACATTTGAAGAAAAATAGATAAAATAGTAAGGTAATATAAAATGGAAGGGAATTTAATGCTCTACAGTCCTAAGGTCGACATTTATTTTTTGGGTGCATCGTTGAAGAATTATCCGGTCAAAAACAACAAAAAATGATTTTTTTCAAAATTACGGTTTAAAAAGGACGGATATCAACTATACAAGAAAAAATTTATTGAATAAAACTTGTGGTAAATTTAATTAGCTTTCATTTTGTATAGAAGCGAGAAACCAAAAACGTTAACCCCCCCCCCACTTCCCCGGATCTAGGGCTACGTGCTGGGACTTTAGATATGTTCACCTATTAACTAGTCCAAACATAGTTACGCAGTCAAAAATTGCGTTCATTCTATACTTTTTCGTTACCTATTAATACAAAAACTGGACCGTTACAGTACAGGAAACCAATTTTTAATTTGATGTAAAAGATGGAAAATCCAAGGATAGCGGACGACGAGATTTATGATCATAATTTGTTTTCATTCAAAATTGGAATGTGGGAGTTTTTGGGGTCGAAGATTATGAATTTTTTGTCAAAATTAATAAAATAAAATCAAGATGGTGGACGACATTTATGCTTATTTACCGATTTTATTCAATATTGGTTTATGGTGGTTTTTGTGGTAGAAGATTATAATTTTTTTGTCAAAATAAATAAATTCAAAATGGCGACCCCAATATGGAGAACAAGAATTATGATTTTGGACCGATTCTATTTAAAACTGGTATGTGGGGGTTTTTGGGGTCGAAGATTATGAAATTTTTTTCAACTTAATAAAATTAAAATTGTGTACGATATTTATATTTATGGACCGATTCTATTCAAAATTGGTTTGTGGAGGTTTTTGGGGACGTAGAATATAAAGTTTTTGTCAAAATTAATAAACTTAAGATAGTGGAAGAAATTTATGATTATGGACTTATTCTTTTTTATTACGGTTGTAGCGATTTTTATATTTGAAAAAAATTAAAAATTAAAAAGTTTGTTCGTTATGGTGTCTAGGTATGCGGCAAACCAATTTTGATTTTTTTAAACCATAGGATGTAACATACATAACTTGTTTTACTCATTTCGAAATGATGTACAAATGCGTAAACCCCTTTTCTAATCCATCTGACTCCAAAATATCTATGCCAAAGCTCATTTCCTTTAACAATTAGCTTAACAAACAACTTAACCACAACATTAAGATGAAACTAAATACCTATAAGCTTTTGGAAATGAATCCCTTAGGGGAGGTTCTGTGCATCCATAAAATCAAGCTGAGATTTTGGCCTTAGCAAGGGCTAATAAAAGGGAAGTTAACGTTAGTAATCTGATTTTACAGTCACTCCTTGCGGTTGACTAATAACACTTTTACACTTCCTTACGAAACGGCGCTTTTATAGTTTTCAAATGTCTTTTTGAAATTTAATTTAAAGTGTAAGTACCAATTTTATTTTAATAAATCGTGTCTAACCTAGATAAAATTAATATAAAAATTTTACTGTAATCATATTAGTAAAAAAAATAGTTGTTTAATCATTAAATTGGTTAGTAACAAAATTTTATTCCGCAATCGACATAATGGATTTTCCGAACCGCACGAAATGAATTTCAATTTCATCGGTCTTTAAATCTTAGAAAAATACCTCAAGTTAGGACGTAACATCTATTGAAAAAGAGGATTTACTTGAATACAAGATCCAACGCCAACGTGCATTACTTTGGAAACGGTTTACGTCGATATATATAAAAACAGGATCGGACTGGGATTTTCCTTTTTAAAGGAAATAAAATAAAAAAATCCGATACAGCTGAATTCTTTGTAGTTGTTCTGATAAAAATCCCGTGGCGAATTCCTAATGGTGAAAGTTAATGTATTTTTAATAATATTTTCTGACGCAATTTCCGGTATGAAAGAGGTCATTTTTCAAAACTTTTTACAGAATAAAATTTCCTTCATTTATCCAAATTTTTTAATTGAGTTATCAAACATTTCGATCAGATTAGTAGTTTTCGAGATATTAGGAGTGGAAATAAATTCACAATAAAGCGCGCGTGGTGCTTTTACTACGGGATCTATGGCGAAATTATGACTTAAATTTATAATTTTTTTGAGTGCTTTAACTAACCATAGTGTTGCCAATGGATAAAATGAAAAGATCCTCCTATCAACTAAAAATTATCCGATTTTGCCCGAAATTATCCGATTTTTTAAATTTATAAAATTACTTGTTTGTACATGTTATTTTTATTTGATCTTGACTTTGCAACGAAATTAAGTATTTATGGTAATGATTAAAAGCAAAAGTTTTTTTTTATTAAAAAAAAGGTAACATACGCATATATTTATTTTTATAAATAACATTTCGTCATTACCAGGTACCCATAGAAGTACATTGAACATAGTTATTTACGATACAAGGTGCGTGAAGTAATGTTTTTGTGCACTAGTTGTATTTTAAAATACAACATATGCGTAAAAACATGTTTACGCACGTGTGTCATACAAAATTTTATCTACGACTTCTTCTTAAAATTTGTAATTCGTAGATGGAAAAGTACCTTTAAACACAGACAAGATTGGATAAACAATGGCGTCTCAAAGACTAGCTTAATTATCACGTTTATTACGTGCTTTTGAATTCTTTTTTGATGCTTTTCACTAACTAACTAGCTTATTTAATCCAGCCATTAGGTGTTTTTTCCATTCTTTCATTCTTCCATAGGTAACCTAATCTAGTATTATTAACTTAACCTATTTAATTTGATAAACAAATATGTAAAATGACAACTGTCAAACTTAATGACGCTGAAAGTTAAACAAATGACTATTGTCAAAGGCAACTGGCCAACAACTAGCTTAAAAAAGAGTGGTATAATGAAACTCCCATTTAAAATGAACTTTTACTCACTATTTTAAAATCTGTATAAAGCGTAACTTTACGTACCAGAATAAGTGTGTAAATTCTCGTTTTTAAGAAAGGTCGCAGAAAAATATATTAAAAAACAATCAGTGCAATTATTTACCTGTGAAACTTTACCTAAAAGTAAAATTTAAGTAAACACCTATTCCAGGAATATCACAGGTGTTTTGATTATTCAATATTGATCGAATTGCAAACGCAAGTTGCAAACGCAATGGGAATAGGGAAATAGGGGAAGTACATAAAAATCTCTCGAATCCCGCCCAGATCGACATTCGCAGTGTTGCCAATGACAAATCACAACTTTGCCCCAAAATACCCGATTTTACCCGCAGCGAATTCCAAAATACCCGTATTTTACCCACTTACAATTTGAAGTGATTGTCGTCAGTTAGTTATAACGTTTTGTTTATGTATACAACAAATTAAATCACAAACTGCAACACGCGCAAAAATGCAACACAAACAAGAGCTTAGGTGCTGCCAGGTGTGTTGAATGTAAACCAATTACTATTTTTATGTACTTTTTAAAAAATAAGATAGCTGTAGCGGTAATATTTATGTTTAGTTGAAGTGGCCTCACTTCCACAAAACATCAAAACAGTGAATAATTGACATGAGATGAAGATGGAAGAAAATACTCGAATTTTACTCGCAAAATTGAAATACCCGCAAGAATACCCACAAAGCAGGAAAATACCTGAAAATCGGGTAATTACCCGCACATTGGCAACACTGGACATTCGACATCTGATAATGACAAATGACTATGCCATGTTTTCTAATCCATTTCTGCCTTCAAGAATCTACCACTTTGTTGCCAAATTCAAAATAATACCTCGTAATGTTAATGTTAATTTTAAGGTATCACATCAGATTTAAAATTATCCAATTTTTATCCGATTTTCGGGTGGTTGAGAAAATATCCGCCAATCGGCAACACTGCAAAGGTCATATTTAAAATTCTAATGATGAATTCTGTTATCAGCGACCTTTTTAATTTTACTGTGATTCTCTTTGATTAGATTTGCTCTATTGAGGCTTGCAAGTGTCTCTTTGCTTTCCGCACCTGGCAATTCTGTCCCCAGTACTGGAAATTGTGTTCTTGTAAAGCCTTCACATAAGACGTGAACATAAGTTTTTTCTTTTCCCTGACAAAATCTGCATAAGGCTTCGTTTGTCAGAACCATTTAGCTCATATGCTTGTTAAGCTTGCAAAATCCTGTGATGCTCACCTTTGAATATCACTCAACATGCCTCAGTTTTATTTTACTGATGATTCGTCTTTGCAATAGTAATCTTGCTCAGTAGGAGAGCAACCGCAGGTTCGGATATTTAGTTGACGCGTTTACTCTAGTGGGTAATGGTACGAAGCTATCATCTATGGGATTATGTCTGAACGCCTCTAAGTCCGTATCCTTTCTGGTCAAAGGTGACAACTGGGGTTTAACTGCCATTTTACCTGCCACTACTAATGACTTTCGGCTTTTCAGTGCTCTTTCAGCACCAATCGTCCACTATTTTCAGTACGACTAGTTCAGAGACAACCCGTGTGAAGAGGCCTCTGATGATTATCTGGAGATTGTCTGCGTATCTAAGGCTTCCTCGAGAGTTTTGTAATAGAGCATCCACCAGAGTTATCCACAAGAATGGCGACAGAAAACCTCCTCTACTGCCACTGCCTCTATGGTAGCTTACGGCAGAGGATCAATGGACCTACTATTTATGCATTGCGTCCACAGGCGAGCTAAATCGCCCTTCTCTTTATACTCTTTTGACTTAAAGATAATTTTATTCATACAATGCTTGGTCTGTTGGTATACGTGTTAACGTTTGCCAAGCGATTGTTGCGCTAGAATTTTGTCTCTTATGTACCTATCTAGCAGTCTTTCTACAATTTTTTATAGAAAGGACGTCTGTATGATTTTGGCGTTAAGACGGAATTAGCACCCCATGATTTTCATAACAAAAACTATTAATTAACTAAATGTTCGATAGATGGCGATCAGATGTACTTTCTGCGTAAAAATTTAAATGTTTATTATCCTCCAATAATCTGCCTAGTTGCCAGATATAACGACCGCCGAATGGTTTTAATTTTGAGTGAAATTGGGATATTAGTGACCATCAGGCACCTAAATAGAAGATTTTTATGACACCATTAAAATTGCCTGGCCTATAATCCGATATATAAACTGGCCTGTGAATGTTAGGTATCTTTTAATATTTTTTTTTTAATATTTTTATCTAAATATATACCTGATTTGTATAGTAAACAATTTTTTTAAAGTTTGTTCTCCAAATAAATAACCTCGGTTAGATTTATATTATGATTTTTTCAGTACGTACCAAGTCTTTACTTTTGCGAAAATTATTTGTTAGTTACAAAAATTTTATTTGTTCTAGTTTTTTCTCATTTTTCTGATTTTTTGTTTTTTTTCTGTTTTTGTGGTTTTTTCTTTCGTTTTTTAATCTTTTCTCATTTCTTCTGATTATTGCAATTATTTGGAATTTCTTTGCAATTTCTTCATTTTTTATGATTACAGTTGTTTCTTGGTTGTTCTTTGGTTTTTGCGATGTTTTTCGATTTTTCTGATTTTTTTCAGCTTTTTTTTCATTTTTTTTTTGATTTTTTTTTAATCTTTGCTCATTGTTCTGTTTTTATTTTTTAATTTTTTTCGTTTTCTAATTATTTCTCATTTTTTTATGATAATATTTATATTATATGTTACAATTTTATTTTTCATTTTTTTGTTTTTTTCCGATTTTTTCTGTTTTATTTTTTCAGTTTTTTTTTGATTGTTTTAATTATTTTTTTTTCATTTTTATGATTTTTTATTTTTTTACTTTATATTTATTTTTTTCAAATTTTTCTAACCTCTCCTCATTTTTTCTCATTGCTCTATTTTTCTATTCAATTTTTTTTGTTTTTTTTTCTCATTTTTTTTTATTTTATTGATTTTTTGTGATTTTGTTGCGGTTTTTTACTATTGTTTTACGATATATTGTAAAATGTTTCGATTTCTTGCTTTTTTTCTGGCTTTTTTTTTCGTTTTTTTTGCTATTTTTAACGTATTTTTAGCGGTTTGTTTTTCGGTTTTGTGATTTCTTCATATTTTCCGTATTTCACAATTTTATTTTTCATTTTTTTACCAAAATTTTCTAATTTCTCTTTCAATTTTTCCAAAGTTTTTTTTAATTTGTTTTCCTATTTTTTCTGTTTTTTGCAATTTATATCAATTTTTTTGAATTTTTTATTTTTTATGGTTACAGTTGTATCCGGTTTCTTGGTTGTTCTATGGTTTTTGCAATGTTTTTCGATTTTTCTAACTTTTTGTTACTTTTCTAATTTTTTTTTTTGATATTTTTTTTTTTAGATTTTTTTTTCGATTTTTTTTAAATTTTCCTCGTTTTTTTTCTCATTGTTCTGTTTTTCTTTTTATTTTTTTCGTTTTCTAATTTTTTCTGATTTTTCTTATTTCTTTGATTTTTTACGATAATTTGCGATTTCTTTTTGATTTTGTTGTGGTTTTGCGATATTTTGGGATTTCTTGCTTTTATTTCTCCCTGAATTTTTTTTGAACTCTTGTTTTTTTTTTAATTTTTTCCGATTTTTTCAGATTTTATTTCAAATTTTTTCGATTTATTTAATTATTTCTCGTTTTTTTTCATTTTTATTTTTTGTTTTTTTTTAATTTTTTTCGATTTTTCCTAAATTCTCCTCATTTTTTCTCATTGGTCTGTTTTTCCATTCTTTTTTTGTTTTTTTTTCTCATTCTTTTTATTTCATTGATTTTTTGTGATATTTTTGTCATTTTTTTTGTGATTTTCTTGCGTTTTTTTTGCGATTGTTCTACGATTTTTTGTGAAATGTTTCGATTTTTTGAATTTTTTTAGGCTTTTTTTTTCGTTTTTTTTTTGCGTTTTTTGGCATTTTTTTTCGGATTTGTGATTTCATCATTTTTTCGTATTTTACAATTTATTTTTCGTTTTTTTCCCAATATTTTCTAATTTCTCTGTCAATTTTTTTGTTTTTGATTTTTTTTTAATTATTTTTTCCGACTTTTCCTCTTTTTTCCGATTTTTCTCTTTTTTTTCTTTTCTAATTTTTGTCCTGAATTTCGTACTTTGAAATCAAGTTACCATAAATTCTAAAAGAAACCTAGTTTTCATTAGGTATTATACTAAAATAGTAATTTTAGCAGCATTTTAAAAATATTGGAACAAAGACATACATTTTTTATTAAGATATCGAATTTCCTTTTTTCTGCTACTTAAAAATATGACAGCAACATTGCGTTACGAAGACATGAATTATATACCCCAAAATAATTATTTTGCACGTGGCGCCATCTATAAAAAAGTAAGTGAACTGTAAAATTGACAGAATAACAGGACTCAGAGGTGTTTTTGGTGATGTTCTATGGTTCAAATTATAAATTTTTGAACATATAAGACTTGTAAATCTCTTATGTACCATCTCTAATGGAAACATACTCTAGTTCCTGAATTAGTTTTTATAGCGATTGTTGATTGCCTTTTTTGAGGTTAAATTTTCACTATTCCATTGTTTTTTTCATTTTCTTAATTTTTTTTTCACTTTTAACTATATTCAGGAACTAATTTAATACCATTAGGACATTATAAAAGCAAATTCGCATATATTTCTTGCCCGGATAGTCCGTCTTATATGTTCAAAAATTTCCCTATCCTTATCCATTTGCTAACGCCGCCTTAAGACTGATACTCTACCTACTTTAGGCAAGAGTATGAACATGAACTTGAACTGTTGAAAACTGCTTATAGTCCCTCTGATCTTGTTCGCAAACTTTCAATCCACTAGATCTGTTACCACTGCTACGATTACTGAGGCTACAAAGTGGACTTCTAGCAGTTCCTTATGGTTTTCCTCTTTTGTATTTGTGTAGGTTTTATTATTATTTATAACCTAACTAATTTCATGAACTGTACAACCATCTTTGATCAAGACTTTATGGGTTCTTGGGTTTACTAGAGTATCTTTTGCTTCCTCACAGAACTTTCCCCATGAGTATCTTGTGGGTTTGGAGATATTCTTGTACTGCGTGAGCCTTTCTAGGTTCTTAATCAGTGTGACTGTTACCTGGCCTTTAGGTAATCTATTGGGTTTTCGGTTTTCTTGGAGGCTGCGTATTTGCGGGGTACCTTTTCTTTTACTACTCCTTCTAGTGTCTGATTTTCTCTTGTCAGTCTCCCTAGTCCAAAATATGGTCTTAGATCAAGTCTTTGGATCTTCTTCCTCTAATCCCTTTCTATAGAGAAGGTCCATAGTGTGCATTTTTCCATTGTGTTCAAGTCCCAGACTATCCAAAAATTGGTATTGAAACAGTGGTTGTCAGTTTAGGATCCTTTCAGCCTCAAGTATTTCACCATCTTTGTCTGGTACAAGTGCTATACTAGCCCTTGTTTAGGGATGTTCCTATCTATTGCCTCGAGAAATGCATTCTACCATGGCTTTAGCATTTGTGCTCTTGTACTGTCTGCACATGGTTTCAATAAGTGGCCCAGGAAAATTTTGGGAATTGGACCTATGGCTCTTAGTTCGAGATCTGTTCCTGATCGCCTTTTCGGTTGCTGTTAGTTTGTCAAGTTTCAGTTGCAACAATGAGAAGCCTGAACCTACCATAGCAATTTTTACCATTTCGGTTGTTGTACCTTGGTTCTGCTGTGTTTTTTTTGCTTTGCTCTTGCTGCCTTCTAATCTCGGTTTTTTGTTGTCATACCCCAGGAGCCCTGAACTTTCAGTTAGTGTATGCTTTTTTCTTTGCTTTTGTGGTTATGGCAGTTTTTGTGCTTCTGTGGGTGGCTTTTCATAAAGGTTTTTTTGATGATGACCCTTTTACCCTTGAATATTTTGCACATCTTTAAAAACTACAATACTTATAGTAGAATCTTGGCTATGGGAATACTCTTTAAATGAATCCTGAGGAGTCCCTTGAACTAGAAGTGAGGAATTTGTTATGTTACATTGTTAGGTGACGTAATCCGAATTACGTCACTTGTAGCTTTGAGTGAATTTAGAAGTTAGCTTGGAGAAAGAATTTGTTAGGTTACCTTACCAATAATGCATATACAAATTTGTCACTTATACGTTCCTACATGAAATTTAAATTCATACATATTAAAACATTATTAATGTACTTCAATATATTTTAATTAACCTATTAATAATTAAGACATCTACAAAAAATCATTAAATGTGTTTTATTTTATCGTTACTTTATCGGGTCAGTGAATATCGAAATGAATAAAAGTTAACAAGAACGTTCTGTTTCGTTGGATTCGAATTGGCAAAATGGCACTAATTTATTCTGTGACAGACACGTTTGTTTCTGACTTTGTAATGAAATAAATACTTTTTGCATCGCGACTTTCATGTTCAGCGTAATTTTTAAATCTCCGTCATGAATATAATGAGATTTTATTCGAATGCGCATAGCGGAAAATGAATGAGGGTGCAGAAACAAAACGAATTTTTTAAAATAACTAATTATTTTGTCAGCGAGATAATGGAATAAGTCATTATATAAATAGTAGAAATTCTATTATAAGAGTGTACATTGCGGTATATTGTAATATATGATTTAATCTGCATTCATGTCATTTATCAAACGTAATGGCTCCCATTTTTAATTCACGTCCATGTCATCTATCTGTCAAAAGGTGGCGCTAGTGGCGACCCAGTCATCTGTCAGATATATCACATGTTATGTCATTTGTCACGTATATATATATATATATATATATATATATATATATATATATATATATATATATATATATATATATATACGTGACAAATGACATAACATGTGATATATCTGACAGATGACTGGGTCGCCACTTACTTAACTTGGAACCCACATAGCTTATCTACTACACTTTTTTTAAATAAAATTTTAATATTTTTATATAGGAATGTGTAGTTTAGGTGATTTAAAACCTTTTATCAATACAGTGTTTAAAAACTGAACTTAAATTAGCGAACGAAACGCCAGTGAAGTGATTATTGCTAGAACTTATGTTACATGTAAGTCAGCTAAATAATTTAAACTCGCTCACGTAAGACATAAACAATATAGACAATAATAAACTGGTTCCTTAGTGTACATTCCACCAAAAAAACCTTATCTATTCGTGGACCCAGTTATCTCTCAATTTTTAAATTAAAAATGAATGGTCAACTTCCTGGAGGCTCCGCCTACACGAGCCAGCAAGGCACACAATCGAACACCTACTCAAGAATAGTCAGCCAACAGATTCCAAAAAGTCAACAAGCGATAATTTTAAATGCAACAGAATATTAAATTGCGTTTCGAGGGCTGCAGGGCAACATATTCCATTTTACCAAAAACTTTCTCGAAACTAAAAACTTTAGAGTGAAAGTAAATGACACTATTTCAGAGAATTACATCCAAACAAACGGTACTCCTCAAGGTTCTGTACTGAGTGTAACACTTTCTAGCAGCCATAAACAATATAGCGTACAAAATTAAATCACCATTATATGCAAATTTGTTCGCAGATGATCTGGTTATCTATACTAGAGGAAAAAACATTAACACTATCGAAAGTATTCTCCAAACAACAATATCTGAAAATTCAACATAATTCTCAATCAATGACTGGAAATTACAAGAAGAAAAAACCAGATGTATTATATTTACCTGTCGTCAACAATCTACCTACTGAGATCCAAACCTTTCAATTAACGATCAGAAAATTGCAGTTGTAAAAGAACATAAATACCTAGGGATGACATTGGACCACAAATTAAACTGGCACCGACATCTTGACAATCTAAAAAAATCTTGTCTCCCAGGTATGAATATCTTGAAGATGCTTGCAAATGTTAATTGGGGAAGTGATTGCCAAACATTGCTGCACATATATAAGTGCTTAATCAGAGCACGCATGGATTAATCGTATATTAGACAGCTAGCAAGAAAATATTAAATAAAATGGATGTCATACAACTAACAGCACTACGCCTAGCTACTGGAGCATACAGAACAAGCCTGGTGGAATCTGATGAAGTACCGCTAACCATAAGAAGGGAACAACAGAGCCTACTCTATAACGCAAACATATATCCGAACCTAACTCACCCTGCAAGACATTTCACCTTTACAAATAGATTCAACTCACTATTCACCAATCACCCTCGAATAACCTCTCCATTCTACGAAAGAATAAATAGGCTTAATCAGAAACACAACCTTACCAAGCACACTCCCCATCCCAGCCAAAATTATGCCTCCGTGGACATCACTCCTTCCTAGATGCAATACTCACCTTACAAACTACAATAAAAATGAACAACCTAAACAAACCATCTATAACAGCTTCAGAGAAATCCTCAACCAATATAGCCACCACCAAAAAAATCTACACAGACGGTTCCAAAGTAGAGAGCGGTACAGTAGCAGCAATAATATCGAGTGAAATTCAATTTAGCTACAAATTACTATTCTCATACAGTGTATACTCGGCAGAAATGTACGCTATCCACAAGGCTCTAGACCACTGCATTGAAAGTAGTCACAAACAGTTCATAATAATATCCGATTCACTTAGCAGCGTAAACAGCCTGATGCACATGTTCCCAACCAACGCCTTGTCGCCCAAAATTAAAGAAAAACTACGCATAATTAACGACACTAACAAAATGGTGGAATTTCTTTGCTATAGAAGGTAAGGAGCGAGCAGACGCAGAAGCGAAGGAAGCAGCAACGAACAACAGTCTACCTGTTGCCTAAGAAGCAATCCTACACCCTGACCTGAGAGCTTTAATCAAATCAAATATTCGTAAAAACTGGCAAAGCCCATGGCCAAAGTCAGAAACAAGACTAAGAGAAGTCAAAAGTAAAACGACACCTTTGACCCAACTTCCAACGACAAGAAAAGAACAAACAATCATAACATGGTTAAGAATAGGACATGCGAGATACACCCATAACATACAGAACTCATTAGAAAATTCCCTAAATGACAATTGTAACTATCAAAACCTATTCAATTACCTTAAGGATATTCAAATCTATACCAAAATATGATGTTAAACGCTAAACAGAGTAAAAATGCATAATGATCTATCGTATAGGTTGATGGGTACCAACCGGGCAGTGCGTTTAACAGAATACAATTCTGTAAACGCGTCTCCAAGTACAACTTGGACTGCCGTCAGATGGAGGAACCCATCAACCATCATAATGCCTAGGGGGGAGCGGGCACCTCGCAATAAAATCAAAGTTTCAAAAACTTATTCTATTTGTTTTTGATAAAAATGCATAGTTTACAATATAATAATATTATATACT
Organism: Neocrepidodera transversa; assembly: GCA_963243735.1. Taxonomy (NCBI): domain Eukaryota; kingdom Metazoa; phylum Arthropoda; class Insecta; order Coleoptera; family Chrysomelidae; genus Neocrepidodera; species Neocrepidodera transversa. The sequence goes on along the minus strand of OY725344.1, from coordinate 24,948,789 downwards.
CCACAATACAAATGTATCGTTTGCAATATTGTACCACTGGTAATAACCCCAGTAGTTGAAGCAGAAATTTAAATTAAAAAGAAAATCTTTTATGAAGAGTAAATTTGACTAGTTGATAATAAAACTCAAGAATTTTGATCACAAATTAGAATAATTTTAACGTAAAAAGAAGAGAGTGTGGAAAATTGTATAAAATTATATGCGTGGGTTTTTCCTAGCTTGATTTAATTGGTTGCTCCGAAGAAATAGTGGGGAAAATAATTACTTACTTAATTTAGAAGTCACATAGCTTATCTACTATTTTTTTTGCAATTAAAATTTGAATATTTTAATGCACACTAGTCTAATTTACATGATTTAAAAGCTTTGATATAAAATTATTTATTTTGAGTAGAAAAAAATTCAGGAAATTTGATAAAAAATTTCAAGAATTATGACGATAAAAAAGGGAAACAGATTGAGGAAAAGACAAAATTATTTTTTTTTAGTTTTTCAGAGATTGATTGATTTGGTTGCTCCAGATTAAATAGTGGAAGAAATAATTATAATAATAATAATAATAATATTTTGATGTAGGATAGTGTACTTTAGGTGTTTTAAATTCTTATGGAAAATAAATTTCTTGAAATAAAAATTTCAATACTTTTAAAGAAAATAATGGTAAGGAAATGGGAAAGTCATATAAAAATTATGTGAGAGGGTTTCTCCTAGCTTGATTTATTTGGTGGCTCCGGAGTAAATAATTACTTAGAACCCACATACCCTATCTACTATTTTTTATATGTAGAATTTGGATATTTTAATTTGGAATAGTGTAGTGTACATGATTTAAAAGCATTTATTAACAATAAATTTGTTGACAAGCTGATATAATAAGGGTTGTAGAAACAATTTCAAGAATGCTGATAAAAAATTTTAAGAATTTTGACGAAAAAAAGGGTAATTTTTAAATCTCCGTCATGAATATAATGAGATTTTATTCGAATACGCATAGCGGAAAAGAACGAGGGTGCAGAAACAAAACGATTTTATTTAAATAACTAATTATTTTGCAAGTTTTATCAGCGAGATAATAGAATAAGTCATTATATAAACAGTATAATTTCTATTATAAGAGTGTATTGTAATAAATGAATGTATATTATAAAGGTTTTATTCAATATATATTAGTAAACTATAAAATGAATAAATTGATATTTACCTATCAGTTATTATTAACAGGTAGTAGTCAGATAATTAATAGTTGTATATTTAAAAATTTATAATAAACATTGTCAAAATTGGGACAATAAAAAAAATAGTATAAAAAAAATATTTGCAATACAAACTATATTAAATACTAAATAAAAGTTAAACAAGACTATAAACTATACTAAATAATAATAACTATAAACTATACTCTACATTAAACTAAATACTAAATAATAATTATAAACCATATAAAAGTACGAATAATAAAATCTATAAATAAGTTTATAAACAAATAAATTCACTAGGTGAAAAATTATGTGAATAGAATAAGTAAAATTGTAAGGAAAGATTATTAAACAAATAGCATTAGCTATCGTAATTTAGAAAGTTGATAATTATAAACCAAAAATAAATAAATGAAATAAGTTATGGTGAAATAGCTTAATATGTTTTTACGGCAATATTTAAATTGTGATAAGAAAATGAACTAAAAAGGGTTGCTAGGAGATAAGGGGTTTGAAAAAAAAATAATACGAGAAGAAAAGATTGAGCTGTTAAAAAAGGCAGAAAAACAGATTTTTAATTTATAATAGTAGATTCTGTAACAAGGTTAGAATGAAAAATTCGACATGAGTGGAAAATTCCGAACGCGAGCGTAAGCGAGTGTGAGGAACCACGAGTGTCGAATTTTTTCGTTCTAACCGAGTAACAGACTATATTTTCTCCACGATCAAAAAGTAGAAATCAAAACTAAATTAAATCAGAACACAAGTTATTTTTTGACATATTTGTATTACATTGTACTTAGTAATATTTATAGTGTTATGGGACACTTACCGAAATTAAAATCTGGTGCATTGGTATTTTTTCATAATTTGCAATTTCAGATATTATTAAATTCTATATCTACTTCACTTGATTTTTCACTCATTATTTTGTTTAAATTAAAACTTGTTTGAAAATAATTATTACCGTCGCCATTTTATATCTGACAGTGACACTTTTGAAATCCAGGGCAATCCATATTGTTTATTTCGATTACAGAAAATCCATTCTTTACCTTGATAAAGAATGAAAATACATGCAAAATGCATAAGAGGCAAGTATTATAGAATAAATATTCAGACTCTAGAGTGTGAATGTTTACATTCTATTATTAAAAATGATTTCAGAATTCATACATTCAGTAATGGTCGTGGAGAAAAAATAATACAATCAAGTTAAGGTATTGAAAAAGATAATTAAGAACGTTGTCATTAAATTATAAATAAAAAATAAACCAGGAATATAGAAGATCATCGAAATTTGGATTCAGTTGAAGGTGACATTTAATTATTTTGAAGTTTGGTCAAAAGACGAAATTTTATCGAATCACATTATCGGAGCATTTGACAAATAAAAAAAAATTTGGAGTTGTAAGTGAAGAATAGCCATTAGACTATTGAATAATTATTTAACCAGTATCCGGAAGACTTGTTTTATTGTGAACATTTAATTAGACAACGGGTGTAAGAAACAATATTAACGGACGAAGACGAAGAACTGGACTCGTGGAGACGATACCAGCGCCACCTTTTTACTAATAGAGTAAAATAGACAGTGGTGTAGACAATAGGTGCAGTGAACGGTAATTATTAAAATTTAATTTGTCGTAGTTCATAGTGTTATTAGTTAATTAAGAAAATCTGATCAGATTATATTTATAAAATATAAGAACTGTATATGGATCAATTCATAAACTATAATTTATAGAATTTATTATACCAGTCATTCAAAAATTATAAAGTTATGTTTATTGTTGGTGACATTCAGTTCAAATTTCATATTTTTTTTAAATTATAAATAGATGAACAAATGTTTCATTAATTTTTTTTGTTGACATTTTAAATTGAAATAATTTGATAAATTTCATATATTTATAATTTCAGAATTTGGGTTTGGTAATAAATATTATTGTTAAAATGTTGTTTATATTGCACTCTTAATTATCTGATTCCTACCCTGAGATTAAAGAGGAATATGCTAGATAAAATCATAAAATGTTATATACAATTTGGCGCTCAACCTTAAATTAAATTAGTTAAAAAAGTCAAGACTGATAATAATGAAGTACTATTAACATAAATTGTTATATAATAAAACAAAAAAATAATATAACAAAATGTCGCTTGCCAACGTGGGGCAATTTTGATTAAGAGGTGTATTTTGTTTATAAACTCATTTATAGATTTTATTATTCGTACTTTCATATGGTTTATAATTATTATTTAGTATTTAGTTTAATGTAGAGTACAGTTTATAGTTATTATTATTTAGTATAGTTTATAGTCTAGTTTAACTTTTATTTAGTATTTAATATAGTTTGTATTGTAAATATTTTTTTTATACCATTTTTTTTAATGTCCCAATTTTGACAATGTTTATTATAAATTTCCAAATATACAACTATTAATTATCTGACTACTACCTGTTAATAATAACTGATAGGTAAATATCAATTTATTCATTTTATAGTTTCGAATTTATATTAAATAAAACCTTTATAATACACATTCATTTATTACAGTATATTGCGGTATATTGTAATTGGATAAGTAGATAATAAAAATTTAAATAATTTTGAAAAAAAAAATGGTAAGGGAGTGGGACAGTCATAAAAATTATGTGAGTGAGTGTGAAAAGTAGTAGAAAAATTATGTACTTCATTTAGAAGCCACATAGCTTATGTACTATTTTTTGTTGTAAGTAAAATTTGGATATTTTAATGAAGATTAGTGTAATTTACATGATTAAGGGCCAATACTTTGTGCTTTTGTTAAATTTTTTATTAGTTAATCACATTGTTAAACTAATCATGATAAAATTAACAGAATATTAAATTGGTACTTTTAAGTAACTTTGACAAAGGTTAGTTAATCAATGTTTGATTTAATATTTAAGTAGTGGTATAACACTGTCTCTTCTTCTTTTTATATATTAAATTGCATTTATTCAAATTTGATGTAAAATGTTAAACATACGTTTTGAGATAGTTGACATGTATTAGAAAGAAAAAGTTTTACACATCATGTCGAATTTTAAATATATGTTAGTTGTTAGTTATGAGTTTTTTTAATGTTCGCCTGTCTTGGTTTATAATGTTGATTTATTATTTTATTCTAATGGATTTGCACGAAATAAACGATAGTTTTGATGATGATGATGAACTTATATTCGTAATCAACGTAGACCATATGATTTATTTGACATTTTTGAAATTTTAATCTTTTTTTCGGTTTTAATTAGCTTCTTTCAATTTTTTTCCAATCTTTTATTTTTTCCATTTTTGCTGTTTTTTTTTCTTCAAATTTCTTTGACTTTTCGTTTCGTTTTTCATTATTTTTTCAGTTTTATTCGATTTATTTTAATTTTGTTCGTTTTTTTTTCAATTTTAATTTCACGATTTTTTCGGTTTTATTTCGTTTTATTCCAATTATTTCGATTTTTGCAATTTTTTCGACTTTTGTCGATTTTCGTGGTTTTTTTATTTCGATTTTTTCCATTTTTTTTTTTAAATTTCACGATTTTGTTCCGGTTTATTCAAATTTTTATGGTGTTATTTGACGTTTTTTAAATTTTTTGAATTTCTTTCATATTTTTCGAATTTTTTCGACTTTTTTAATTTTTGTAGATTTTTATCAATTTTTTTGGTTTTATTGGACATTTTTAGAAAGTTTAACACTTTTTTTGGTTTTAATCAATGTCTTTCGATTCTTTTTATTCCCAACGATTTTTTCTATTTTTCCTTTTCAAATTTCCCGATTTTTTTGTTTTATTCTTTTATTTTCGATTTGTTTCTTTTTTTATTTTTTTTAATTCGATTTCTTTTCGACTCTATTCAATTTTTGGCGATAAAATTTTATAAAAGGTTTCGATTTTCAAAAGAATTAGTTCGTTTTATTCTTAACGAAATAAAAATAAATTGTCAAGCCAAACAAGCCAAATCAGAATTCTAAACAATAAAGTACAGAGCAAATAATTCTGATTAAAGCTTAAATTTAAGACAAAAGATTATGTTAAAATTAACAGAGACACGCCCATGTAAAATCATGATTAAGGGATAATCATAGCATAAAGTACCAAAATTTAATTTTCTGTTAAATTAACTTAATCAGCTCGCAAAGTGCCGGGCCTTAAATGCTTTTATAATAAACAAATTATACTGAGTAGAAAAAAATCAGGAATTTTGATAAAAAATTTCAAGAATTTTACGAAAATAAAAAGGGAAATAGAGTGTGGAGAAATTATGTGTGTAGGTTTTTCCCTGCTTGATTGACTTGGCTCCAGAGTAAATAGTGAGAGAAATAATTACTTAATTAACTTTGAACCCACATAGCCTATCTACTATTTTTTTTTGTAATTAAAATTTTAATCTTTTGATGTAGGATAGTGTAGTTTAGGCGATTTAAAAGTTATTATGGAAAATAAATTTTTTTGACAAGTAATTAGAAAAATTTTAATAATTTTGACGAAAAATAATGGTAAAGGAATAGGAAAAAGTCATAAAAAAATTAATTTATCTGCGTTGGTTTTTATTAGCTTCATTGATTTGGTGGCTCCATAGTAAATAATTACTTAGGACCCACATAACCTATCTACTATTTTTTTATAAGTAGAATTTGGATATTTTAATTTGGAATCTTATAGTGTACATGAGTTAAGAGCTTTTATAAACAATATTTTTTTTAATATTGAGGGCTGTAGAAAAAATTTTAAGAATGCTGGTAAAATTTTTAAGAATTTTGACGAAAAAAGGGTAAGAGAGTGGGGGAAAGTCATCCGCATTTGATTGATTTAGTTGCTCCGGAGTCAATAGTGGAAAAAATAATTACTTGTTTTAGAACCCATATAGCTTATCTACTATTTTTTTTGTAAATAAAAAATGAGTATTTAGATTTGGGATAGTTAGTTAAGATTATTTAAATGATTTTATGAAAAATAAATTTGACTAGTTGATTATAAAACTTTAAAGAATTTTGATCAAAAATTATAATAATTTGGAAGAAAACAGGAGAGAATGTGGAAAGTCGTATAAAAATAACATGCGTGTTTTTTTTCTAGCCTGGTTGATTTGGTTGCTCCGGAGTAAATAGTGGGGGAAATATTTACTTATACTTAATTTAGAAACCACATAGCTTATCTACTATTTTTTTGAGTAAAATTTGGATATTTTAATATAGACCAGTGTAATTTACATGATTTAAAAGCTTTGATATAAAATAATTTATTATGAGTAAAAAAAAATTCAGGAATTTTGATAAAATATTTCAAGAATTTTGACGATAAAAAAGGGAAGTAGACTGAGGAAAAGACAAAAATTATGTTTGTAAGTTTTTCAGAGATTGATTGATTTAGTTGCTCCAGAATTAACAGTGGAAGAAATAAATATAATAGTAATAATAATATTTTAATGTAGGATAGTGTACTTTAGGTGAATTAAAATTTTTTAGGGAAAATAAACTTTTTGGATAAGTTAATAATAAAAATTTCAATAATTTTGAAGAAAAAAATGGCAAGGAAGTGTGAAAGTCATATAAAAATTATGTGAGTGGGTTTTTCCTAGCTTGATTTATTTGGTGGCTCCGGAGTAAATACCCTATCTACTATTTTTTTATACGTAGAATTTGGATACTTTAATTTGGAATAGTGTAGTGTACAGGATTTAAAAGCTTTTATAAACAATAAATTTGTTGATAATAAGGGTTGTAGAAACAATTTTAAGAATGATGATGAAAAATTAAAGAATTTTGACGAAAAAAAGGGTAAGAGAGTGAACGTCATCTTAGAACCCACATAGTTAATCTACTATTATTTTTGTAAACAAAATATGAATATTTTGATTTAGGATAGTGTATGAAAAAAGTTTGACTTGTTGATTATAAAACTTTCAAGAATTTTGATCAAAAATTAGAATAATTTTATCGAAAAAAGATGAGAGTGGAAATTCGTATAAAAATTTTATACTTAATTTAGAAACCACATAGCTTATCTACTATTTTTTGGTGTAAGTAAAATTTGGATACTTTAATGTAAACTGGTGTAATTTACATGAATTAATCGCTTTTATAATAAACAAACTATTTTGAGTAGAAAAAATTCAGGAATTTTGATAAACAATTTCAAGAATTTTCCGAAAATGAAAATGGAAATAGAGTGTGGAAAAGACATAAAAATTATGTGTGTGGGTTTTTCTGTGCTTGATTGATTTGGTTGCTCCGGAGTAAATAGTGAGAGAAATAATTACTTAATTAACTTTGAACCCACATAACCTATCTACTAATTTTTTTTATAAATAAAATTTGAATCTTTTAAAAATATAAATATTTTGATTTGGGATAGTGTGGTTAAGATTATTTAAAAGCTTTTATAAAAAATAAATTTGACTGGTTATTATAAAACTTCAAAAAATTTTGATCAAAAATTAGAATAATTTTAACGAAAAAAGAAGAGAGTATGGAAAGTCATATAAAAATTATATGCGTGGGTTTTTCCTAGCTTGATTTATTTTTTTGCTCTGGAGTAAATAGTGGGGGAAATAATTACTTAATTTAGGAGCCACATAGCTTATCTACTATCTTTTTTTAAGTAAAATTTGGATTTTATAATGTAGACTAGTGTAATTTAGATGATTTAAAAGTTTTTTTATAAAATAAATTATTTTGAGTGGAAATAATTTCAGGAATTTCGATAAAAAATTTCAAGAATTTTTGACGTGGGATAAATAATTACTTATTAACTGTGAACTCACATAGCTTATCTATTAATTTTTTTTTTTCAAATAAAATTTGAATCTTCATGTAGGATAGTGTAGTTTAGGTGATTTAAAAGCTTTTATGGAAAATACATTTCTTTGACAAGTTATTAATAATAAAAACAGAAAAAAATTCAAGAACTTTAATGAATGAGAGAAAGGTAAGAGAGTGAGGGAAAGTTATTAAAAATATGTGAGCGAGTTTTTCTAGCTAAATTGATTATGTTGCTCCAGAGTAAATAGTGAGGTAAATAATTACTTATTTAACTTAGATTCCCCATAGCTTATCTACTATTTTTTGCTAAATAAAATATGAACGCTTTGATTTGAAATAGTGTAGTTAAGATAATTTAAAAGCTATTATGGAAAACAATTTTTTTGGCAAGTTAATAAGTTTTGTACAAAAAATTTCAACAATTTTGATAAAAAATTTCAAGAATTTTGACGAAAAAAGGAAGGGGAATAGAGTGAAGGAAATTCATAAAAATCATGTACGTGGGTTTTTCCGAACTTAATTGATTGGTTTGCCGGAATAAATATTGGGGAAAATAATTACTTAAAACCCACATAGCTCATCTACCATTTTTTTTTGTAAATAAAATATGAATATTTTAATATGGCATAGTATAGTTTAGATGATTTAAAAGCTTTTTTGAAGAATAAAATTTTCTGAAAAGTTAATAATATACCTAGGCAAAAATGTAATGTTCATAAAAATGTAATTTTTAATTCAACTACAATCGACTATGAATATATTTTCAGGCTTTGTTTTTTTTTCGTGGCGAAGAATAAATCAGAGTTGTTATTCCAATGAAGCTCATAAACACGCTTTTGTTATCAAACAAAACTCTATAGGTCCTTGCATGACATGTTGCAACAAAATTATAGGGTGGATCCAATAAACAGAAACAAAAGTAAATAATGACTAGAAATCAAAAAATACAATGAAAGGATTTTCTAGAAAAAATAAAAAAAGTGGTACCAACATTAACAGAACAAGAACGTAAGTAAAAAAAGGTAAAGTAAGAATTTTCAAGAAAAAAAAGTGGTCGTATTAACTGAAAAAAATGGACAGAAACCGGCGCATATAATAGGTGATTTTTACGATTTTTTACTTAATCGCACTTTATAAAGAAAATTGTAATTATAAAATTTGCTACACGTATTTGTTTATACCTAATAAAAATTGTTTTAAAAAAATATTTTTACACTTTGTTTCACATTCTACCCTGTAGACAAAACCAGTAATAAAAAAGCAAAATTTTACAGTTCGGTCGAGGCGATATACCTCTGCACATTTACATTTTATGTATCTGCATATCGAAATAGGGACCGTGGACACTGAAACGCTGAAAAACTTTATTGTTTCAGCGGAAACGTTCAGAGGACCTTCGCTGAAACTTGTGAGGGTCGAAAGGCGGCAGATGGGCGCTTACTTATGCATTGCAAGTAACGACGTGCCTCCGGCAGTAAGCAAAAGGATCACTCTACATATTACTTGTAAGTATTCTATACAGTCCTAGGAGTATACGTCAAATTTGTCTTTAGTAGAAAACTAAGTTTTCATACGAAATTATTTTATGTAAAAATCTATATTCGTTATTATTGGTCCAATTTTTAAGAAATAAAAAACTATTATTGTATTTAGGATATTTCGTACATTAAATATTTTAGAAAAAAACATACGCAGTAGCATCGACAAAGGAGCACCAGCGTCTTATCACCGTTTTTCAGCTCATAATGCATTTATATTATGCCTACTAATAGATTATAGATCTACGCTTTAAACCATTTAATTTGATCCGTCACTCATCGAAATTGGGGCACTTTTAAAAATTTTATGCCATTTTGGCATATTTCAGGTTAAATTTTAGATAAGTACATCTAACCACAATATGTGCTTAAAATTGATCAAAATCTGAGACATCGGTCTCCGTGGCACAGATCGTTGGCTATCGGTCATATTCACTTATGGCTGTTAATATGCTAGAGCCAACGTGGGTTCGTGCCTCGTATCTAGCAGTGAAATTTTAATTTAAAAAAAAATTCAGTGTTAGATACTTGGCTCGAATAGGTAAACCGCATTGAATATAAATTTAATTAATGTCTAATGCGGAGATTAGATTTTCAATCCCCCTGTGTTATGATGGTGGTGTAGGGTTTCCGGGTTTTTCTACACCTATAGCCAAATGGCGCAATCGATCATCAGTAAGTCGTCCCGGAGCGCTATGGCAAATAGGAATAATAACCGTCCTTTCCCCGCACAAGCCATTGGCTTCTGGGGTTCACTCGTAAGGGGGTGAAATGTAGGGCGAATATTATTATTATTATAGTGCCTTTTTGTTAATGAATTTTGCACCCTTCAACCCTTTTTCTGTCCCGAAAACATTAGATCCGACTAATTAAAATTAACATTTAATTATAAATTTTTGACAATTTAGAGAAAGTATTATGTTTGTTAGCGAGAAAGTAAAAATTATGGACAACGTAAGTGATTTTTCTTTACGTATTTATTACACGAGATGTTCTAAATACAATGCCGTTTATCCTGTTTAAATTTGACCAATAGTAACGGATATAGACGTTAGTGCCTTTTGTCATTGCTACTGCGCATCATTTTCCTTTATGTATTTATTCTATTTTACATTTATAATAGAGCTCCATTTTCCGTGTTCAATTTGAACCGATAGTAACGAAGATAGAGGCTACTGCTTTTTTGTCGTTGGTCATGCACATGATTTTTCTTTACTTAATTGATCTATATCATACTTATAATAAAACGGCAATCTCCATCAATAACGGGAATCTTAAATATTTGAGATATGCATCGTGCTCCTGTCGGCGCAAATTTTAGCACGCAGCCATTTATAATCAAAATATAGCAAGTGTCACCATTTTTATCTGCGTCTCACATTGAATCTCTAGTATATTGATTTCTCATATACCTGTATCAATAACGGCCTATCTGATCTACTTGTCTTATTATGAAAAAAATGCTTCCCAGTCGTCAATTTTTAGTGGTAAAATGCTTCCAAGTCATGCTTTTCTCGCCGATAAAATGCTCCATTTTTAAGCTTCTTTTATTTCAAATAATGCGTTATTCCTAGTTTTGGAAACAATTCTTATCAGTTTGTGCATTTTTTGTAGAAAATAATGCTCCCCAATCGTGCATTTTTCGGCGATTTTCAAGCTTCATTTATTTCCACTAATGCTTTATTTTTAATTTTGTTATTTATCATGGAGAAATTTCCGACCACTTGCGCATTTTTCCTAAAATGCTCCCCTTATAAGCTTCTTTTATTTTAAATGATGCCTGATTCCTCATTTTGATAACATAAAAAAATCCTGCCAGTTTTGTATTTTATATGGGAATTATGCTTCCCAGTTGTGTATTTTTCGTGAATAAAATGCTTCACTTTTAAGCTTCTGTTATCTCAAATAATGCGTGATTCCTTATTTTTTTAACATGGAAAAAATCCTGTCAGTTTTGCATTTTACGTGGAACAAATGTTTTCCAGTTTTGCCGATAAAACGCTCCATTTTTAAGCTCTTTTGTTTCAAATTGTTCATTTATTTTTAGTTTTTTTACTTATCATGAAAAAAATTGCAGAGTTTCAGTGTGCAAGAGAGAGATAGAGATCGCTATGACGTCACCAGCCAGCTTTCCACTTTCCTTTAATACAATTTTAGCTAGTTCGGCTCCTATTTGACAGAGGGCGGTACTACTCAGCTGTATAGTGCCATCTGTTTATTAGCGGGATTATTTAATGTTAAACGTGTGTAGGATTCTACTATCGCGGTCATAGAAAGCTGGTTAGTCATGTCCTTTGTCGGATAGTAGCCGAACTAGCTAAATTTGTATTATAGGAAACTATACAGCTGAGTAGTAGCGCCCTCTGTCTGATGGTAGCCGAACTAGCTAAAATTGTATTAAAGGAAAATATAGAGCTGAGTAGTAGCGCTCTCTGTCGAATAGTAGTCAAACTAGCTAAAATTGTATTAAAGGAAACTATACAGTTGAGTAGTAGCGCCCTCTGTCGGATAGTAGCCGAACTAGCTAAAATTGTAAAGCCGGCTGGTGACGTCATAGCGATCTCTATCTCCTCTTACACACTGAAACCCTGCATCCTCTCTCTCTAACACATTGAATTCCCTATACATGTACCAGTAGTTGTATAGCTGATCTACTAATATTCTTGTCGGTCGTGCATTTTTTGTGGAAAAAATGCTTCCCACTCTTGCTTTTTTCGCGATAATTTGCTACACTTTAAGATTTTATTATTTCAAACGACGCATTGATTCCTAATTTTGTTAAAATAAAAAAAATTATGTCCGGTTCTAGTCGTGCATTTTTCACTACTAGAATGCTGCACTTTTAAGCTTCTTTTATTTCAAATGACGCATGATTCCTACTTTTGCTAACATGGAAGAAATTCCTGTCAGTTTTGCATTTCATGTGGAAAAGCTTCCTGTCAGTTTTGCATTTTTGTGTGGAAAAATGCTTTCTATTTGTGCATTTTTGGTCCATAAAATTCCCCACTTTTAAGCTTCTTTTATTTCAATTACTGCCTTATCTTCTAAATTGTTATTTATTATGGAAAAAATTCTTACCCCTCGCGCATTTTTGTAAAATAAATGCTTCTTAGTCGTGCATTTTTCGCCGATAAAATGCTCCAGTGTATTTTTTGTGAAAAAAAAATGGGTGACAGTTACGCATTTTCAATAGATAAAATGCCTGTTATTCGTGCATTTTTCGTGGAAATATTGTCTGCCGGTGGTGCATTTTTCGTGAAAATAATGTCTGCCGGTGGTGCATTTTTTGTGAAAAAAAAAATGCTTCACTTCTAAGCCTCATTTGTTTTAAACGATGCCTCATTCTTAATTTTGTTGTCGTGGAAAAAATTCCTGCCAGTCGTGCATTTTTAGTAAAAAAAGCGCCCCCTGTCGTGCATTTTTCGCTGATATTAACCAATAGTAACTAAGATAGACGCTAGCGCCTTTTTGTTACTGCTACTGCTCATTTTCTATTTATTTAAAGTTCTAGGTATTCTTAATACAGTAATGATATTGTTTTCAATAAAATCTGACCAATGGTAACTTAACGCCGTTTTACTATCTTTACCGATGATTTTAATTTTCGTATTACAAACTTCCCCTTTTCTCTCCCAGACTATAAAGTCCCTGAAAAAAATATTAAAAAATCGCTGACTATACGCAATTCTTAACGTAATTTTATCGTTTTAATAGATCAATCTGTGTTAACTGTTGGTTTGATATCGGTGACGTCACGTTGTTCTCTCACTCTTACATGTTGGTTTTATTAAGTTAGAAATGCTTTACTAAAAAAATTTCGAAAATTAAAAAAAAATCTTAGTATACCGCGACCACTACTTTTTTCGCCAGACATACGCCATACGGTCATAAATTCGAAACTTTGCGATTTCTCATCTACAGTTTGGTTTGCGTTTAGCGCCACTTGCATAGAATGACGAATGAGACATATCCTTGAAGGTTCTTAAAATATCCTGACATTTATTTTATGTTATTGGTTTATTTTATTGTCATTTCACTTTAATTTAAACTGGGAGGATTTATTTAAATCCCATTTTTTATTATTAATTCAATAAAATTTTATATTTTTGATATGACTACACGAGAATTTTGTTTTATAATGTGTCATTCTATTGGTATGAAAATTCACTGTTAGTCACAGGAAAAATATCGGAAAATTCTGGAAAACCTACATGTTTTTTCTTGTCCTCTGCGAAACTGTTGGGAATTCGACAAAGGGCATTTTACGCTCTACAACTTTGTAATAATTAGTAGTAAAGTACGTTGTTTGTCCTCAATACCTGGCAAAAGTCGGGAAATCTACATTTTAATTTTCGCGACCTCCAGCGGCGAAATTATTAAAAATTCAAGAAAAAGTTTGATACATAAATTATAGGCAATTTGAAGCTCTACATTTAGTAAAATAATGACTACCAAATTGTCATTGGCCAAATGTGTACGTTAAATATACGCTACAACATTAAATCTGGGACTTGGTTTCATCATGATTTTGGTCAGACATTATTGATTTCTTGGAAGGCATCCATTGAATTAAGGTTTTGGGGTATTACCACGCTCTTTTAGGGTAGAGCAAGTGCTGAATTTTGTTTTTTTTTTCTTAGGGATGGGAAAACTCTGTCCTATAGGTTATAGTTGTTTGATTGTCTGTCTTTTGTCCTGCTAACTAAAGCTTCTTTCCGCAGGGCACGCGTCCCCACAATTAACACATTTGGCTGGGAGGCTTGGGGATTTCGTGCAGTACCTTGTGGGGTACTCTTTTGTACATTTAAGACATCTGGTATCTCTGCCGCATCCGGATGTAGCATGCCTTCACTGTTGTGGCATTATATGTCACCCTTTGAACTTCTAAGTTCCAGGATGATTCTTATACAATAAACATCATAAGTGTCCCCATTATAATCTATTTTTTCCTATTTTCCTTTTTTCACTATTTTTCCCTACTTTTCTATATTTTCCCTATTTTTTCCATTATCCCAATTTTTTCTGTTTTTTACAGTTTTCAGTATTTTGCCCATTTAAAATTAAATGAGGGAATATCCGATAATGCCGAAGATATAACAGTCTCTAGACGTATATACCGTCGAATATACAGTGAACATCATAAGTGTTACCTCCGTTATCTAACTCGTTACTGTGCCGACATACGTCGACATTTTATTTCAAAAACGTATATTTTTGTATGAATAGTTTACCCCTATTTTTATCCCTTACTTAAGGGGAGCAACCCTTACGAAAAATTTAAATAGAATTGGGCGATGAGTGGCAGCTCATTTAAAAAAGAGTATTATTCTTATTCCAACCGTGCAAAAAAATTAAAATTTGTTTCATTACGTGTTGAGTTATTAATGTTTAAAAATACACCACAAACAGGAAGGCAACTAAACTAATACTAACCTTATCTGTTATTATAATAAATGTTCAAAATATTCCCCATTGACCTTCAGGCAAAAATAAAAACTATTTTTAGTTTCAGCCCTGATGCTTTACTAAGTTTCTCTAGTAATTGATGTACACACTTACGTAATCTCGCAACTCCTGAATAGAGTGACATTGAGTCTTGTACTATCGATTTTAGGTTACATCAAAGAAAAAAATCTAAAGGGGTTAGATCTGGTGATCTTGAAGGTTATGCCGTGACGTGTTACCAGTTTTTAATAGCATGAGACACAAGTTACAATTCGTTGGTAATGATCTAATACGTGTCCACGGATGGGGGTATCCTATATGTGAAAAGTTTTTAAATTTAAGTTTTAGCGAAAAGTGTTATTCTTGATAAAAAGTTTTGCTTGTACTGAAATCTAAAATACAATCATCAGATATCAGTTTTTTCCAGTAGTATACGAGGTTTGTCAAAAAATATGAATTTTACTCAAGAGTAAAGTACCTTTAAATTTGACAACATCGAAAAATGTTATTTAAAAAAGTTGATCAGAACTAAAAACTAAGTTCAAATATGCAATTACATCTATTTGCATTCAAAAAATAGGTTTAGTGCTTGTTTAATATTGTTTCTATTTTGAATTAACATTTATCTCTGTTGATTATAAAAGTCATGATAACCTTCTGGTTTCTTAATGTTTTTTATCAATTTTGCAATTTAAACACCCAATGAATGCATATGCATTTAATTTGCATTGTTATTGTACCTAGAAATACATTTTAAAAATGAATACGTTTTTTCAATGCAAATGGATGTAATTGCATATTTGAACTTAGTGTTTATTTCTGATCAACTTTTTTCAATAACATTTTTCGATGTTGTCAAATTCAGGTACTTTACTCTTGAAGCCCAAGGGACTAACTAAAGTCCAGAGGAAAAAAAGTAATTCCCAAGAAAAAACCCTAAAAGTATAAGATAAAAATCTTATAAATTACCAGATTTCGTAGTCTCTGTTTTTTAAAAAGAATATAAATCAATGATAACACTAAAATGAAATACATGAATTTTAGATCAAAATATGAAAATATAAAAATATTAAAATGAATTAAATTCTAAGACAATCTGTAAAAACAAATTATAAAATTCTCTTTCTGTAAAACGAGACACAGACATCAGATAATTTATATTGTTATAAAAAAAAGATCAGCTTTTGAGTAAATATAATAAAAAAATATATACCGGCATTAAAAGAATTAAAAATAACAATAAATAAAAGTTAAAAGCGTCAAAATAATTAATAATCATATCAAAGAATTTCAGTGAAAATATAATATAAAAAAAACTTACCCTGTAAGACGAGGAGAATAAAAGAAATCTTCAGTAAGCGACACGAACGATATAAAGTCAATTACTTTGACTGAGTAGGCAAAGAGAAAAATGTTAACAACATGGGAAAGACATTACCAAGAGAAGCGAGTATAAAATTAAAATATATTGAGTTGAGGAATAATGAAAATACAGGGTGGCACAAAAAAACGTAACAGTTACCAGGAATAGCGATCTGATTTTAGTGGTCATCTGGAACACTTGTCGAGTTTCTAGTAACGATTTATGATCTTCGCTTGTTTGGGTGGTAGTGATTATTGACTCGGCGTTTGTAAATTTTATAGTGAATTTACCATTTAGATCCGTTTTTAGTTCGTTAGCGAACCCTTTTATATCTGAAGGCACTCCGTCAACTACTATACTATAGGGAGTAGAAGTTTCGATTTGTGGTTTGCAGGGAATTTGATATTTTACAATTTTGCTATTGAACATTTTGCACTAAAATTCATTATTTGTCCTGAAAATGTGGAAAAAGTCTGGAAAACCTACATGTTAATTTTTTTGCGCTATATAGCTGCAAAATTATTGGGAATTCTAGAAAACATTTTAAACAAAAGTTCTAGGGAAGTTCATGCTCTACAATTTTGCAATACAATATGTTGCACCAAAGTGCCTTGTTTATCCTGAATATCAGGAAAAAGTCTGAAAAATCTACACGTTCATTTTTTATGTCCTTTAGTAGGTAAAAGCTACATATTAATTTTTTTCGCGCCCTCTATCGGCTAAACTACGAGGAATTCTGGAAAAAGATTAACACAAAAGTTGTAGTCAATTTGATGTTCTTCATCTTTGAACTAGAACATTTTGCACTAAAATGCATTGTTTGTTCTCAACATCTGGAAAAGTAGGTAAAAGCTGTTGGAATACAATGATGTTTCACCCTATATATTATCTGTTATGTTTTATTTTTTATCTAGTATGTTTGATATTATTATATATATGATTAATGTCAGTTTTGAATAAAAAATATAATAATATATTTCTTCAATATCGTCTAGCCCTTCAACAGGTTATGGGCCCAGGAGGATTGTAAGCGAAATATGGTTGATAAATTCGTTACAACAATAACAAAATTAAATAGCGAGAACTATCTCGTGTGGAGTTTTAAGTTGAAACTATTCCTTACAAAGGAAGGTTGTTGGGATGTTATCGAAGATCCCCTCCCGCAGCTAGATCAACGAAATGCTGAATGGAAGAGAAAGGACTCCTTGGCATATGCTAATATTGGCTTGTTAATTGAAGACAATCATCTTACTCATATTAAATATGCTAAAACAGCGAAGGATGCATGGGAAATTCTAAACAAATATCACCAACAGTCAACACTTTCTAATAAAGTATATTTAATACGAAAGATATGCAGAATGCAATTATCTACAGACGGAAATATGGAATCTCATATGTCTCAAATGTTGGATTACATAGACAAATTAAAGGGAATGGGTGAAGAATTATTTAACGATAAATGGATAATAGCTTTCTTACTAAATAGTCTTGCTATAGAATATGATACGTTAATAACTGCATTAGAAATAAGAAAAGATGATGAACTAACGTTGGATTTGGTAAAATCTAAACTCATTGATGAATGGTCCAGAAAAAGAAATAACTTAATAATAAAGAAATTGTAATGAAAGTATCAACATCAACATCTTCTGAATATAAAACTACCAGCAGTAATTGTGAATTTTGTCATAAATACGGACATTTAAAAAAAGATTGTTGGAAATTTAAAAAGTTTGCAAATAAGCCGAATTTTAATAACTACATAAGAAATCAAGCACATTTTACTATTACAGAAGATCAAAACAAAGAAAGGAAATTTTTTTCAATATAGGATCGAGATGAATTTAGTTGGTATATAGATTCAGGAGCCACATGTCATATTGCAAATAATAAAGAATTCTTCACTGAATTTTCATCTTCAATAAGAGAAAATGTGTTCGTTGCAAACGGTATTACAGTCACTAGGTAGAGGAAACGCATACATAGACATTTTAAATTCTACTGGAAACGTTGATAAGAGAAAAATCACCGATGTATTATTTGTTCCAATTAGTTTTAAAAATTTTTGAATTATTATTCAAAAAGGACATTTGTATCATACAAAGAAATATGAAAGAAGTTGCCATTGCAGATGTGGTTGGAAATTTATTTAAATTAAGACAAGATAACAATATTATTTCATTACTTAAGAATGAAAGCCAAGATTGTATTCATTCTTAGCATAAGAAACTTGGTCATAGATATATTGAAGCTATAAAAATACTATATGAAAAGAATTTAGCTACTGGAATAACAGTGAAAGATTGTAAATGCAATAATTTGTGTGAAATTTGTATAAAAGGGAAAATGTGTCGTACAGTTTTTCCAGAAAAATCTGATCATGTAGCTTCTGAAAAGTTAGATTTAATTCATTCTGATGTTTATGGTCCAATGCAAACAGAAACACCAAGTGGTAGAAAATATTTTATTTAATAAGGGACTCTGTTAACGATAATTAAATCAAGTTTATTAACAGAGTAACGTTTCTGAACATTTTGAAGAGTTTGTTTACGTAGTTTATAACTTTAGTATCAAAGTTAGTTGATATAAACATTTATAATTACTTATTATTATAAAACTTTGTTAGATGAATAAACAAAGAGGAAAATTAAAGCTCAAACGACGAACAGATTTATTTTTTTATAAATATTTAGCTTTTAAGTCTGATTAGAGTTCGCGAAGAAACGTTTTGTTTGTGTTTACATAAACAAAATGCTTATAACGGATTAAAAGTTTCAATAAATACCCGTATCAGTTGGAATTTCGACAAAAGAAAAATAAATAAAAGATTTTTTTTTTCGTATAAAATAATATTCCTGAACAGGATTTTTTCTTTATTCTGTTTTTAAATCAATCTGACTTTATTCTCCATTGGATTTTCAATTGGGGGAATGTATGTATTCCTAAACTTTTAAGAAATATTATGCACGAATAAAAGTTTTCAATGTTCGATGAAAGCATGGAAGACAAATGATTTAACTTAAAAAAATAAGATCTACTTTCATAAAGTTCCCTATTTCTAAATACAGAGTGATTTAAATAGTAGCCTTGTAACGACCTCAAAAAAGGCGTAGTAACTTCTTTTTGATTTCGAAATCCTAGTTTTCCAAGAGTATAAATTTAATTCTTTTGACGATCTCACTTCGTTATTCGAGCCAACCTTTTTTTATTTCTAGAATTATTGCGCATGATAAATTCTAACATTTTCGTAGTCAAAAGATTTAATAAAACCGTTAAATATTTCTTTTTTACTCCAAGTATTTTTATTCTTAGTGCATTTTCCCGTACTAAAAATGTATCACTTGTGACGACCCTAGAAAGGAAGTAGTAACTTCTTTATAATTTTGAAAACTTTCGTTTTCAGACATATAAATTTATTAGTTGTGACGATTAGTCTGCGTGAAACGATACTTTACTTTATTGGTAGTAAATAATTAATGTGATCTATATATTATGGGTTCCACGAATAGAATTTAAAATATATCAGAAATAGAATATTAAATAATAAAAAAGGTTTTGGACGCCAGTCAAATTGATTTTTTAATGTAATTTGAAACAATTGACAAAGAAACTTTGATCTATTTCAAAATCCGTCCTTTCTTTTTTTTCGGTCTAATGAAATTAAACTCAAACGTTGTTGCGGCATGGATTGCCTCTTAATTTTAATTTAATACTTTTATCGCGAATCAGCTCAGATTGGCTATATTCAAGTGTAAAAGGACACACAGTCGTATTTGTACCTGGTACCAGTTCACATCGAGATCAATATCAAGTGTGTGTGTGAAGTGCCCATGCCGGCCCATATAACGACGAGATTCACCCGGTAAGTTAATCTGAGCTTTCGAATTATGTCTTAAAGGGTTTACAACCCCATACGCTTACTACCAAGCTCCGTGTAGTTTTTAATGCCTCCGCTAGCTTACCTAATCAGGCATCACTTAATGACCATCTGTTCGTTGGCCCTAAACTTCAACAAGATATTGTTGCAATTTTATTAAATTTTCGCTTACATCGTTACACAGTTTGTTCAGATATAAAACAAATGTATCGAATGATTTTTGTTAACCCCGTTCATCGTGATTATCAACGAATTCTTTGGCGATTTTCACCTAATGCAGAAGTTAAAGATTATCGTTTAACCCGTGTGACATATGGCCTCAATAGTGCTCCGTTCTTGGCTCTTCGAGTTCTCCAACAGCTGGTTGTTGATGAAGGGCGAAATGTTCCTTTAGCCGCACACGCTATTCGCAATTCTTGCAATGTTGATGATTTTGTTCTGTCATGTCCTACTGTCACATATGCTCGCAAGTTAATTTCTGAACTAATATCGCTCATGAAACGAGGAGGATTTGAATTAAGAAAGTGGTCAAGCAATGATATGTCGTTACTTGCTGATCTCCCACCTTCATATTTATCAAAAAATCCTCTCGAATTTTCAACCGATACTGAAAATAGTCCTTTAAAAGTTCTTGGCTTGCAATGGAATCCCATTCACGATTGCTTTTCATTTTCTGTTAATATTAACTCCGATATAAAGTGTACAAAGCGCATTTTGTTATCGGAACTGGCTAAGATTTATGATCCTATAGGTTTCTTATGTCCTATAACATTTTACTGCAAACATCTCATTCAAACTTTGTGGCAAGCTCATTTAAATTGGGATGATATTCCACATAGGTCTATTATTCTTGCATGGAAGAAATATATCGATGATCTTCCTGCCCTCGCTAATCTTAAAATTCCCCGTTTCTTTGCAAATAATTCCGCTCTAGTTGCCCCTTTGCAGTATCAATTGCATGGCTTCAGTGATGCTAGTGAGAAAGGTTATGGTTGCGTCGTTTATTTTAGGATTTCTGACATAAAAGGTCTTATCCATACGAGTTTTGTTTGCGCAAAATCCAAAATTGCTCCTACGGCAAAACTAACTATACCTAGACTGGAGCTTTCGGCTGCTATTCTGCTTACGAAGCTAATGAACTACACCTTAACGTGCTTCGCCGAATCTATTAAATTTGATACTATTACTGCTTGGTCCGATTCTCAAATTGTTTTGCATTGGATTCATGGATCTCCTTCCAGATGGAAAACCTTTGTCGCCAACCGAGTTAAATTTATACAAGAAAACTTACCTTCCACTTCTTGGAATTACGTTGATTCCGCTAATAATCCCGCCGATGCCGCCTCTAGAGGTCTGTTGCCTTCTGAATTTGTTAATCATCCGCTATGGTTTACAGGACCGTCATTTTTATCAAAATCCCAAGAATATTGGCCTAAACCTAATTTTTCTAGTGATTTACCTACTTTTTCCGGAGAAGAAAAGAAGGTAGTGTTGCTCTCCGTTTCGCCAAATAATGATTTCTTAGGTGAACTTCTAAATCGCTTTTCTTCATTTTCTCTACTTCGAAATACTGTTGCCTACATACTCCGCTTTGCATTTAATACAAAAAATCCCCTCAATAAACAAGTAGGCCCTCTCGAAAGTAGTGAATTACATTCTGCTCTACTTGTCAAATATACGCAATCATTGCATTTTGATAACGAATTAAACACTAACAAATTATCTAAACCTCTTAGAAAATTGCAAGTATTTCTTGATGACGACAATATTCTTCGAGTAGGAGGTCGTCTGAAACATGCCTCTATATCTTATTGTTCGAAGCATCCAATTTTGTTACCCCGTTCTAGTGAGTTAACCACTTTATTAATCCGTCACTTTCACGAGACTCTCTTTCACACGAGTTTTCGTTCAACTTATTATTTGTTGTCCCAACATTTTTGGATTTTATCTCCAAAGCGTGCCATTAACGCTGTTATTTCGAAATGCATTCGGTGTTGGAAAACTAAACCCCGCTCTTATCAGCCCCCTATGGGCAACTTACCTCTATCGAGAGTTTCACAAGTCAAGCCCTTTTCCCATTCTTCAGTAGACTACGGTGGACCTTTCAATATTGTTATGAGTCGATATAGAGGAGTACGAACATGTAAGGCGTACTTATGTATTTTTGTTTGTTTCGCTACTAAAGCGATTCATTTGGAACTAGCAAGTGACCTATCTTCCGACGTATTTTTGGCAGCCTTACAACGTTTTATCGCTCGTCGGGGTAGGGTGTCTCATTTATATAGCGATTGTGGTACCAACTTTTTAGGTGCCAGTCGTGAACTCGCAAAATTAATGGAACAAGCCGCCGCGCGTGAAACCATTCAGTGGCATCCATCACCCGCCGGAGCACCACATTTTAACGGTCTAGCTGAAGCTGGGGTAAAGAGTGTAAAAACTCACCTCTTTCGAGTTCTTGGTGAACAAATTCTAACATACGAAGAGTTTTATACTACTTTAACTCTAATAGAATCTCTTCTAAATTCGCGACCCCTGACTCCCATGAGTAATGATGTCGAAGATATTCAGGCAATTACTCCTGGGCATTTTTTAACTTTAGAACCTGTCTCCGCTTTTCCTATTCCGGATTATACTACTATACCGCTTAATCGCTTATCTCGATGGCAATTAATGCAGCGCCTTCATCAGGATTTTTGGCGACGGTGGCACTGTGAGTATTTACATACGTTGCAGCAAAGAGGCAAATGGCTTAATTCTAGTGCTGCTCCGGATATAGGTACTTTAGTACTAATCAAAGTTGATAATTTACCGCCGTCTCAATGGTTATTAGGTCGTGTTTCGGAATTACACCCGGGGGATGACGGAATAGCCAGAGTCGCTTCAGTTAAAACGTCCAATGGGACATTAAAAAGGCCGTTGGTCAAATTGTGTCCTCTGCCTCTTGATTAATCCTATACAATTTTATTTATGTCTGTTTTATCGCTTTAAAAATAGGGGTTATTCATTTTTATATTTTGTATTCATTTTTTTTTTCTATTTTTGCTATAACTAGTAGTTAATTTCATTGGTTAAATGTTTGGATATTTTCATTTAAATTTAAAATTGTTACATTTTCGCGGGGCAGGAAATGTTGCGGCATGGATTGCCTCTTAATTTTAATTTAATACTTTATCGCGAATCAGCTCAGATTGGCTATATTCAAGTGTAAAAGGACACACAGTCGTATTTGTACCTGGTACCAGTTCACATCGAGAGCAATATCAAGTGTGTGTGTGAAGTGCCCATGCCGGCCCATATAACGACGAGATTCACCCGGTAAGTTAATCTGAGCTTTCGAATTGTGTCTTAAAGGGTTTACAACCCCATACGCTACAAACGTTATATTTCGTAAAAAAAATTCCAGATTTTTTTTTTTTTTTTCTTAAAAAAAACTTGGCTTTTCTTGGGGTTTCTTTAATCTTCCTTCTCCAAAAAACTTTAGTCCAAGAAACTTGGTCCAAAGGAGAAACTGAAAAACCGTAGTCCAAGAAACTTGCTGCAAAGGAGAAACTGAAGAAAAAAGAACTTCTTGGCCCAGGAAAAAAAACTTCTTGGCCCAGGAAAAAAAACCCCTATAAGATGAGGGGGAGAAAAAAAATAAAATCTTCAGTAAGCGACACGAACGATATAAAGTCCCCTAGTTTGACTGAGTAGGAAAAGAGAAGAAGATTATTAACATGGGAAAGACATTTTATAGGAATACCAAGAGGGACATGACGCGAAGAAATAAGAAGGGGATATCAAGAGAGTATAAAACGAAAATATATTGGGTAGAGGAATAATGAAAAAACAGGGTGGCACAAAAAAAGGTAACATGTGTTTGAATATCGAGAGATAAAGACGTGTCTTCGTGTTTCGTTTCTCTTATCACTCAACAGTAATAAAAAGTTTTTGTACAGTGATTAATTTTTATCATCATCTACAAGGCAAATAAATAATATCCAGTTCCACTACATGAAAATTAAATTTTTAAAAGTACGATATAAATAACATACGGGAAGCAACCAAAATTATGTAACCAGTGCAGATGAATACGTTTTATTACTGCACCCAGCTTCTCACTCAAACTATGATGCCAGAACAACTGATACCAGAACAGTCGATGATACCAACTACATCTCTGATCAATGATCCATCACAAATGCAAGGTAATAACCAAATTGTTTTTCCTTTATATTCTCCTCATGCCCAATATATTCAGTATCCTCACCAACACTCAAATCCACAGAAGCCATACGAATAATGGAAAATAGTCGAGAATGCAAAAAAACATTCAAGATCTGGCCCAGACGGAAAATTAGTCAAACAAACTAAAATAGATGATTATTGGCTAAACTCTAGGATAGTAGCCACGTCAAATATATTCAGCAGCTTAGAAGAAAATGACGACGAAGTAGATGAAATGGACAACACAAAAGAACCTAGCGCCGACAAACTGGAAACAAACTCTACTCTTAAACCACCACCAATATTTGTTAAAGGTATTAAAAATATTTCTCCACTAATCAACCTTCTAAATGCAATAGCTGTGAACGAATTTGAAATTAAAATCCTGAATTACGACCAAGTCCGGATTAAAGCTAAAAAGTCACAAACATACACAAAAATAATAAAAGCTCTAGAAGAAAAAAAGACTGAATTCTACACATACAATTTAAAAGAAGAAACTTCAGAGTTGGTCTTAAAAATATTTACTACTCAGTGGATATAAATGAAATAAAAAGTGAAATAGAAAAAAAATTGGGCCACTCTCTAGCAAGTGTTTGGAACATATAACTAAAGATCCACTACCACTGTTTTTTGTAGATCTTAAACCTGAAAACAATAACAAGGAAATCTAAAATATAGAAATTCTTCTTCATCAAAAAATTAAATTCGAACCTCCCAGACAACGAAGAGAAATTCCTCAATATACCAGATGTTAGCCTTATGGCCACACCAAGTCATTCTACAAAACAATGAAAGAAAACAACTACAAACACCTTTCAACAAGAGAACCGTCTTACTGGCTAAGCGATAGAAGCAAGATACCAGACTAAATTGATTTCTGTGTTATGAAGGGTATTTCCTTGAACTTAGCTGAAGCATCTTCCTGCTTTGATTCATCTTCTGACCACTCTCCGGTTTTACTTGCGCTAAACCCAGAGATAATAGTGAAGCAGGTACGTCCTACCTAACATAACAAGCTACAAAACCATCCAAGACGCTTCTTTTCAAAATATACCAACAATGACGCACACGGTGAATAACAAGGATTTACCCAACATAATCAAAGAAAAAATAGCCAACAAAAGAAGACTTCGCAAAATATGGCAAAATACAAGAGCACCCCTAGTCAAAACTGAATTAAACAAAGCAAATCAGGAACTAAAAAGAATTCTAAATTTCCAAAAAAAAACTCTATTCAACAGTATTTGTGTGAATCAGAGTGAATGCATTTAGTATATTTGTGGACTTGTTGTAATAAAAGTTTGCTTCAAAAAATAACACATAAGCTATCGCGTAGTCGAATAGAAGAATTCGAAGGACCACCCTATAATTATTACACGTTTAGGGAACGTGGGACAATAAAACATATCGTCCTGCTTTCTGATAAGATTTAATCAGCAAGCTTTAAATGTTAAAGATAAACACATAAATTTATAATAATTAAACAATGTTTATCTAATAATAAACAACAACAATAGAAGTTCATTTAATAGTAAACAACAACAAATAAACAGAAGTTCATCTACTAGTAATGACAATTAAATAGAAGTTATCTAATGGTAAAAAACAATTAAATAGGTAATGTTTGATACAGTGCATTTAAATGAAAGGAAGTACAAGACATAAGTAGTTCCGAATATAGCACAATACATTTAACAACAGCTCATATAAAAAGATATAATTACAAAAATATATGAGGAGCTATCCTTTGGTACATCCTGGACCGTGTCCTAAGGAATTCTAAATTGTTTTACTAGTTTTACAGGTAGATTACGAAGCACTATATTAATTTAAATGTTAACTGCACAACGGTTGAAGTGGAAGAGAGGGTTGTCACAGTGCTCACCTTGGCGAGAGGGGAGATCATACCGCGGGAGATGTCCCCAGCGCACATGGGAGCCGTTGTTGAGAAAAAAGGAAACTAGACAGTGGCGTAGCAGAGTTTCAAAAGTTAAAGTGATTTTAACAGTATTTAAGGAACTTAGGCGCTACAGAAGCTTCTGAATACTCATTATGGAATTCCACTAAAACGCTAGACCGTCCATAATTTCACAACCTTCTTATCAGAAATGATGAAGGTAACAGGCTTAAAAGCAACAGACAAAAAGCAGCAGCATTTGCAAAACATTTAGAAAAAGTCTTTCAACCTAACTCCACAGAAACAAATAAAAATGACATTAACATTGAGCGGTATCTTTCTTCTCCTTACCAATTGGAATCTCATCTTGAAAAAATAACAGCAAAACAAGTTTAAAATGCTATTAAAACTCTGAACAGTAACCAGTTTTTAATAGCATGAGACCTGAGTTACAATTCGTTGGTAATGAATGGCTGGCTCTAATTATTGATGGATAAGTGAGTTAAAATTATTTTTAATAATGTTGCAAAATAAATATAATGCCTGAGCGCCACTTGCCTATTATGTCTATCTGAAGGATCCCGACAAGTTGATCCCACACTAGATAAATTAATTGTTTAGTCGTTAAATCAAACAAAAAAATGATTTCCTGGAAAAGTGTCAAAAATGAAACGGATAAGAATAAATTTTAATGAGTTTAATGAATGAAGTTGAAAATGAAAATGACTTGAGTTCCACCTTTTAGAACTTTGTGGTTTTCTGCACTAATCTTGGGTTTTTTAGTAAATGTTACCCAAGAGGTCTTCAAATAGTGAGTGAGGCGTCCTACGTCCAAGTAGTAAATGGGTCGTCTATGGCACGATAGCAGCAGTGTGTGTCTTTACAGTCTGGGTTGTTCGCCTGCGAATAATATCCCGTGAAGTATGGCCCAGAAGATGTTCTGGGTTCTGAGTAGTCTTCAAGAAGGCTACCAGAGCGCTTTTCGATGCAGATGAATGATGCAACGGCTCCCAGAAGGTTACATGTAAACAGAGAAAGGTTTCAAATTTAATGACCGAAAACTCACTTGGCTCTGTATAAATTCAAAAACTCAAGAGTTAATGTGTGGTTACACGCACAACCACACCTTCACTGATTTCTATTCAAGTTATTGTCACCAAAGAACTGTACGCACACTGATTGAACTCAAAATTGTCTCACACAGACGGTTAGTGCATTAAATGAATGAAATTGAAATGTTTGGAGGAAAATAATCAATTTATAGGGAAAAATCTCAGAAAACAATTTTAGTTGACAAATTGATTTATTAACAATTGTCAGTGAAAGCAATGTGATGAAAAGTTACAATGAATAATACATGGTTTTAAACAGTAATTAGTAAGATACGTATGGTAAAAAATTACATCTAATACTATGTGAAAAAGATAATCAAATATGTGCTAAAGTAATCGAACAAATGTTATATGTTGAATTGTCCTGGCCAAAGACGATTAGACAACTAAATGAACGTATGAAGTTTTATAAATTTAGGAAAAAAAATAAAGCAACAATTTGAAATATAGCAAGAAAGAAAACAAATGTCGAAATATCTAGACAGAAGCTCGCTTTATTTTGTGTAGTGAAATGAAACAATATGAAAGAAAATTGAAGATAACCTTGATGGACGAAGGTACAAACGTGTTAATGAGAGGTCACAAAATTAAACGCAGTTAAGATTTATACACAAAAAAAATGTCTTTCACACCAACAAATTTAAAAGAATGTATGATACGTTCAGCTGGAAATTGAAGTGCTTTTTTTTCTTTAATAAAACAAACGCTTAATCGCTCTACATAAGCTAAATTATTACGAAATAAAACGCAGCCATGTCGTTTTACACATGAAGAGATGAAAAAAATAAGATAATAAATTATAAGATAAGATAACTAACTTACAGTTTCACTGTACAAGACACAAGAAGCCGAACTTTTGTCTGCCGAAAGTTTTATACAAATTTTAGATTAATAACACCACCAGGGCCTTAATTCTCGACTTTATTCCTATAGGAAATTCGACCTATTGTCTTACCTTTTGTACAGGAATAAAGTCGAGAATTGAGGCCCAGGTGTAAAAGCGTATAAGAATAAATAATAACGATTTTTCAGAGTACTATTTTAAATGACAGCACTTAATCGTCGATTTAAAAGAGTACTACTTTAAATAACGGTTAAATAATTATCTGCCTAATAGATGTCGTTAAGCGACAATACATGGTTCTAAATTAATTAAATAATGTATCAAAAGTTAGCGTATATCAAATATACGCTACATTGGTTATGACCTGATAACAATCAAAATTCTCCAATTCTCCAACCTGAAAAAGCAGTTAAGATAATAACATTTATCTGTAATGCCATAGTAAGAACTGGCTACTTCCCAATTCAATGGAAACTCGCAGAAATAATTCTTATATCCAAACCTGGAAAACCTATCGATAAAGTCACTTCTTACCGACCAATTGGACGCTGTTATGCCTAAATGATCCAGTCCACATGAGAATCCAATCCAAGTCGCTTGGATCAGTTTTACTGATTGCATTATCTTTGAATGTTTATTGTGGGCTGGATAACTATTATATTTTTAACAGGATCTTTAATGGACTGGATAATTTTTGCAAAACGAAAATAGTTCTATGTGAGACAGTTTGGACCAGTTAACTCATATTTTAGTATTTTGTGGATTGGATCGTTCATGCATAACAGCGTCCAATTAGTCTTCTCCCAGTAATTGAAAAGATGTTGGAAAGAATAATCAAAACCAGAATTGTACAAATTCTTGAGGCCAAAGAAGCTATTCCAAAGCATCAATTCGGATTTCGAGAATAACACGCAACCATTGAGCATTTACAACGGATCACCAACAAAATCATGCATGTTCTGGAAGATAAAAAGTTTTGCTCTGCTATGTTCCTAGACATTAGCCAGGCATTCGATAAAGTCTGGCAAATCTGTACAATTTACATGAATGGTTAAAAATGTGGCGTATCAAAGTCAACGAAGGCAAATCTAATCATGTCACCTTCATAAATAGACGAGGAAACTGGCCACCTGTTACTTTAAATAGTCAAGAAATATCACAGTCAGAAGATGTCAAATATCTTGGAATCCATATAGATAGAAGACTTTCCTGGAAGAAACATATCTTCACAAAAAGAAAACAGCTTGGAATAAAACTTATTTTGGATAATTGGAAGTCAATCCGAATTGTCTCTCGAGAATAAGGTATTGGTTTACTAAGTCCTACTCAAACCCATTTGGATATATGGAATTCAGCTATGGGGATCAGCATCTTCTTCAAATATCGACATTGAGAGGTTCCAATACAAAGTATTAAGGATGATAACAAGTGCCTAATAACACCATTGCACTTGATATTCAAGGTCCCTCGGTCAAAGATAGTTCGGCAGTCACTGGGGAGAACCCAAAAATTTGGGATTAACTTTTTTTTCAACGGATTTGTCATCTACAGATCTCCTACTTTTGATATCCGAGTGATGATAAAGTGACATCTTTGGGGAATTAAAGATATAGGGTGATTTATTATCGATTATGTGAAATTATAATTATTTTTAAATTATAGGTGTTTTTAACGTAAAAATATGAATATTTGGCTTTGATTTTATTGATAATATAGGTTTTGTCATATGTAAATGATAGCTACACATCTTGCATACAGGGTGTTTCAAATTTAGTATTATATCCATTAAATTCTGGACATTTATCTTGAAAGAAAACATCATTTATAAAATCGAAGTCAGTTTTCTTAGCTTTCTGACTAGATAATATCTGGTTTTGCAGGGCCATGTTATCTCACTACATCAGTCTCATAATCAAGTTTGTTAGTTAAATCATTCCTTTTTATACGTTTAATTTGTGTCAAGTTGGTACACGGTACATTTAACGCTTCTACTGATTTAGTTTGAGGAACGAGTACGGCTAGTGAATGAGTACTGCTTTTTCCATTTTGTGATGAGATTTCTGTGTTAAAATTATAAACAATAACCTGAGTCAAAGTAGTATCACTCTGTTTAGAAATTCCAGTCAAGTTTGAGTTTTTAACCACTTGAGTAGCAGCCGACTTTTTGAACCTCAAGAGTTCATCGTAAGTACAAGATATCTGAAATTGGTTTAATACGTTTACTAATTCTTTGGAAAAGCGAAATTTAACCCTAATCCCAACCTGAAGATCCGTAAATGTATTAGGTAAGGTAGACGACACAATACTTCCGATTAATAAAGTTGGTGGAGTTTTATCAAGTTTGTGTGATAACTTTGCGCAAAGCTTTAACAAGGTCTTACTACACTCTGTTGACACTGATTCGTCGCTTATACGTAAACTATATTTTTCTTTATTCTTTTTTACTGCAGCAACCTCAAGTTTAATTTGTTTAGCAACTTTACCAATGGCAGTCTTAATGTCGTCGCTATTATCATGGCTTAATCTTAAAATTGACAAGGCTTTGTTAGGAAATGTTAAGATATACGCATATCCTGGAGCAGAAAGTATTACAAGATCTTCAAATTGATCCTTAAATGCTTTAATTAAAGTGTTTCTCGTAAGAATATGTCCTCCATGTTGAGAATAAATATTGTTTATATCAACTGAGTTCCAAACTTTTTCTTTATCTGCCAACAGCTCTTTTACGGTTTGATCATACGGAATATCTTCTTCGTCGTTATTCTGGTCTGATCGTCGTTTGGCTAACAAAACAGCTTTTTTTCTCATAAATCTGTTACGACAATCCAGATGGTATCTGGCGTCTACTGCATGTAAGTCTGCTACACAGCCTGCTAATTTTAAATTAACTTCGGAAGCCCAGGTATCATTTCTCTCTGTACAGGTTTCTAAAATCGCTTCTTTGATTGCCATTTTTCTAGAATAGCCTTCTAAAGCGCGGAACTGGAAGGCCGCTCTCCATCGATGTGGGAGCTTTTCATCTTTTTGTAGTTCACACTTAAGTCCACAAAACAAACAGTATTCTATGAATTTAAAGATTGGCACTTCTGAACGCCGCTGCATTTTTTTACTTGAAGTTCCAGTGTTGCTAATAGCATTGTCTGGGGATAAGGTCCTTTTCACATGTGTTTTTGATGTGTACGTCGATACGCAACCTCTGTGACATAGTATATGGAAATCCTTGTCTGCAGTGATCTTCTCTTCCAATTCTTCAAATTTGCCATCTTCATACACTTTGCTACACTTTATAATAGTTTCTATACGTTGCAATCCAGCAACTAAAAGTTTTTCACTTTTTTTCTGATAGAAAAACTTCCACTCAAAAAAACACTTTTCACTCATGTTTTTAACTATATTACTGTGTCTTAAATAAATTTTAATCTGAAAAAGAAAACACTGTTATCGTTGCATCTTGAGATAGATTTCTAAAGTCTAATTTATAAGCTCTGCAGATTGCATTCGACAGTCGCAGTCGGCCGTTCCACCAGATTGAAAATTTTATGAATCTGGAACGGCCAATTACCGCCTGCAACTGCGAACACTGATTTCTGGAAACTAAGCATTTTTCTTCATAATTCCGAAAGAGATGAGTGATAAAGCTTAATGGAGCCTCAACAAAAATGACAAACAAAACATTTTTGTTTATACTTCATTAACTCAGCTTAACTTTAAATTATTAAAAATTCTTTGAAATCGGTAATCCAAAGGTCGTGGGGTTGAATCCCACTGAATCTGTAAAATTATCAACACCAATTCTTAAATTTAATTTAAGTTAGAAAATTCTAAAAACAAGAAAAACATCAATAGGAACATTTATAAGTTTTATATATTTTTTTAAAACACCCTGTATATTGTAGATAATAATTATTGTTATGCTATGTAAGCATATAGTACCTCTACAACGAATAAATTAATCAGCGCATTCTAAAATCTTTACCTAAGTCTAAAAAACTACATAATATATTTTTACGTCTTATATTTTGGAACATCCTGTATATCTGGATTTCCCCTAGGATGACAGATTGTCGGCTATGGAAACTAGATACATGGATCTACAGGAATCCGTCAACAAAAAACTTAATCCCACAATTGGCACTTCAAGGAAAAATCAGGGTTCTGGTGCCGGACTAAGAAGAAATTAAAGTGTTTAGTAGAAAATACATCAAAAGACTATAGTCTCATCCCATTAACCTCTCCAAAAATCTAGTGACTGAACCAATAGGCAGGTTCGACACTTTTTTTTTGACTGAAATCGAGAGATTTTGTTATTTAAAGTCGATCAAAAAAAATTTTGCGCAAAATATTAATATTTACGTCCGCTGTAAGCATTTTAAAATCAAGGATCAGCGAGAGACTAGAAAACGTACCTGTGCGCGAGACTAGACCATGTGACGTCAGTAGCCATGAACGCTTCGGCCCTGGCCTGCTGCTGCGCTGTATTCACGATACACACATGATACTCTCGCCGATAATTGATTTTATTTTATCTTTACTTTACAATTTTAACCTATATGTTTTTATTAACTTGTGATATGTAATTTTACTGTCTCTATAACTCATATCTTGTCCCAGGCCATAATCAGTTTATATAATAAACTAAATAATGAAGGGGTAAAACCATGGGGTTTTGATTCTACATGCCCATTTTCTACATACACAACATTTACTTATTTTTATTTATTGTTCTATTTTTGAACAGATTGTAAATTAACTAGGAAAAAAAATCAGAGTATCCGAGTCAATCTTTTTGATGTCTAATGCCACTGGGTAATAATTATTAGTAGAACAGATTAGGGTTCATTAGATTAATATTCTGATCTTTTAAATGAAAATTATAACACTTCTAGCGTTTGCTAAGAGTCCTATAATTTAATCATTTTTGATAAAGAGTAACATATTTCTGACCCAATAAACTTTTCTTTTCAATGTATCTAATTAGTTATCAAAAATTTCAACTGCTGAATAAATACAAAAGTGTAACTTGGGCTATGTTTGATTTTAAATGAATCCGTCGAGAATCGTTCAGAATTCGAGAAATTAGAAATTCTCATGGTTGCTATAGAATTCGAAATTCTCAATATCGCAGCCGGAACGTTCATTGAATACCCACATCAATTAGGACTTCCGGCATCTGTCCAATAAAAGGCAAACATCCGCTTATTCGAATTAACTTAAAACTTTAACAAATTTTTCGCAAACAAGTTGTTATTTGCGAGATCTGCCGGGAAATGACATACAAAAACGACAGAAAAGTAAAATGAATTTGTACGCGTCCTCGTGGACTGTCAACTCCGGTGTACTGTTTAAAGTTATGCAGACCGTGGTGTAACAAGCGTTGTTGAAAAGTTCGCTGACTTTCAGGTCCACGTGTGATTCGAATGAGATTCAATTGTCAAACTTCCTGATGTATGCTTTGTGAATAAAGGAAATGTTTCTTTTTAAATAAAACTGCTAAACAATCTTCTTTTATGTGTTAAAGTAACAGAGGATGAGTTACAACGAACTTTATATATTTCAGTAAATAGAGAGAATATTAAACAGCCACTAAAAGTTTTGAAAATGTTAGAATTTAATCATCTGCGATAATTCTATCCATCAAAACAGATTGACTTGAATAACGAGGTCGTCACAAGTTTTACATTTATTTTTCTGGAAATTGAAGCTTTAAAAATAAAGAGAGATTATTACGGTTTGTTAGTGCTACATTTTTACTACAGCAATATGCATTGAGAAAAAAATTACTCGGAGTAAAAAAGAAATATTTAAGGATTTTATTGAATCTCGTGATGATGAACATATTGACTCGATTGACGAAGTGAGGTCGCCACAAGTATTAATTTATTCTTTAAGAAGAGGAAGCTTTCGAAATTAAAAAGAAGTTACTACGACTTTTTTAGAGTCGACATAAGTGCTACATTTTTAGTCCGGGAGTATGCATTAAGAAAATAATAATTTGTGAAACCTTTCATAGTAACCATACATGAGAGGGACAGAAAGAGTGAGGTCAGGACTCAGAAAAATGAATCTGTCTGGTATACGGACGGGTCTAAAACATAAGACAGTACAGGTGCTGGATTCTATCATATGAACTCAGGGAGAACTTGCATTCTAAACCTGGGATCTATGGCAACGGTCTTTCAAGCGGAAATGACTGCGATAAATGCTTCCTTAAACGTGATGTTGCGTGAGCATCTTAGAAATAAGAGAATCCGTATACTCACGGATAGTCAAGCATCCCTTAAAGCATTACAAAGGGTGGAAATTCAGTCCAAACTAGTATTGGACTGCCATAAAAACCTAACTGCCCTGGCAGAACACAACAAGATAACTCTTGAATGGTGCTTGGGCATGAGGGCATTGAAGGAAATGAAGAGGCAGACCGCCTGGCTGGTAAAGGAGCCGAAAAACCTTTAATTGGACCGCAACCCACATGTGGTATTTCCTACCAACATATAAAGGGTATGCTGGAAAAACAATTAAGGGACGAACACAGGAAATACTGGTTGGAACTTCCGGGACTAAGACAGTCCAAAGCACTTATCGAAGGTCCATCCAAGAGCAGAGACAATCTGCTACTATGCCTAAAAAGACGGGAACTTAAAACCGCACTAGATGTCCTGACAGGACACTGCGGGCTTAGAAGACACCTGAACCTCATCAGGTGTATCAGAAGATTCCCTATGTAGGAAATGTGAGGAAGAGGACGAAACTCCTCTTCATGTATTATGCTATTGCCGGGACCTGAACAGGGAAAGGGAATGGCACTTTGGGGTACAGTGACCTGAACCCGAAGAGATAGCGAAAGCTAACATTAGGACTATTCTTGACTTTGTCAAGAGTACTGGACTGATGTGAAAACTGGCGGGGCACAATAGGTCTCGAGCCTCAGTGCAGGTGGGAAGAAAAAAAAAAAAGAAAAAAAAAATAGAATTTATCATCTGCTACTTACTTTTTGAATTTTTTGAGATTTGACGTTTTAAATGTTATAAGATTCTTTGTGAATTCTTAAATTTTTTTAAGAATTTTTAGAGATTTTTGAGATGTTTTTGAAGCGTCTAAAATTTTTTTGAGATTTTTTTTTGAAAATTTTTGAGATTTTTTGATGATTTTTTTGATTTTTGAGATTTTTTAAGGTTGAGGTATTTTACCTTTTTTGAAATTTTTGATTTTTGAGATTTTTTGAAATTTTTTTAGATTTGACATTTTTTGACACTTGAGATTTTTTGAGTTTTTACGTTCCTGACCCACCTACGAGAAGGGAAAGTATTGTGAACGAGCTAAAAAAAAATTTCGAGATAAAGATGGAAATATTCATTTTGAGGTCACCTGAGATGATTAAGACCATTTCCAAATGGAAGTCTGTCTGTCTGTCTGTCTATGTGTATTCTTCCAATAATAAAGGCCACACGTTTAAACCGATTGAGC
The DNA here is from genome assembly GCA_963243735.1 of Neocrepidodera transversa. Taxonomy (NCBI): domain Eukaryota; kingdom Metazoa; phylum Arthropoda; class Insecta; order Coleoptera; family Chrysomelidae; genus Neocrepidodera; species Neocrepidodera transversa. The sequence goes on along the minus strand of OY725344.1, from coordinate 24,913,061 downwards.
TGAAATTTGGATGGGTTTGGGTTACCCGTCGGAAGAACCAATCTGTTTTTGTACGACGTCTGTCGAACGGAAGTGTCACTATCAAAAAATGACAGATGCAATATGTCACTGAAATTGACTTGCAATATATCATTTGAAAGCCCTTGAAAAATTTTATTCAGAACAGTAAAAATTAGTTCTACAACTGTCACCTGTCAAAAATAAAAACATGTCGAAATTTTAAACTTTAACATTAAATATCTAAAAAAGTATTCGTGGATGCTCGTCGGGAAAGTTTTGTGGCGACACAACCGATTTTTTTAAGGTAGTGGCAAGTGCTACATTTTTAGTACGGGAATATGCATTAGGAAAAAAATTACTTGGGATAAAAAATAAATATTAAAGGGTTGTATTAAATCTCATAATGATGAAAATGTTAATATTTATCATCAGCAATAGTTCTAGAGTTAAAAAAATTGACTCGAATGACGAGCCGAGGTCGTCACAAGCATTAGAAAGTCGAAAATAGAGAATACAAGAAAATTAAGGGGAAATATAACCAGACCAAAAAGTCAAATAAATGTTCTACGAACTTTAAAGGAGTTGGTCACTAAATTATACAGGTTAGTCTATGTCTTCTCTGTAATTATACCATATTGGAAATCATTTAATCTCTTGTTTCCTGCAACCAAAAGCATTTCGGTACGCTTTCATACATTTTCAGACAATATTATTAATCAGTTCCTGCAAGACTTGTTCAGCATACATCTACATTGAACTGGGTCGTTCAAATGACAAATTAATTCCTAGGAAAGCTCTTATTAGGTGCAATTAAACAGTTTCTTTGGTTGAAGGAAGAGTAGCTAAGTTGAAAGTATTGTGTATTAAGGATTCGATGAACAGTTTAAAGCGTGTTTCCAGAGAAGGATATTAAAGAAACATCCGGCACCCATTTAATCTGCGATCGCCTCACGGTTGTTAAATATCTCCACACTCCTTTGTATCTCCGCATCTTTGTCCAGAAGCCAACTTCGTCTAAAAATGGAAGATATTAAATCGTATTCACTAAAAGCGTGAAGAAATAATATTTTTTTTAACTCTCCTTTTCCATGCTTCATCAAAAAGAACCAGTCGCTATTTCAGACCTAATGCAGTACTGTCTTTTCCATCACAATCACATATTTAGAGCGTCTAGCGTGTATAGCCATTCTGAGAATGATTGTGTCGGCATCTTCTGCAGACTGTTCCATCAGCATTGAGATGAATCGTTTTTGTTCCCTACATTCGAGAGAAATTTTATATTACGACATCGTCACTCCAAATCAACCATATTAGCTTTACCCGAAGAAAGACTTATATCCAGCTGTCGGAAAAGGTCAAATTTTAATACCGAAACTGGTAAAAAAGTTTTTTTTTTATTTTCATATTTATTTGCAATCTATAATAATTGACACTTTTCGTATTTATTTGCAATCTATAATAATTATTATAATAAGCAAATTGTGTGATAATACAATTCAGTTGATATGCTCGATAGGAATCTAGTTATTACTATCTCTTACATCTATAATTAATAATTAGATTATTTTGTTTTGTCTATTAGGGATACACAAACCTTCATTAAAAAATATTAATCAGGTCTTATGGATCATAACTTTTAAGTATACGCTGGGCTGCTGGTTATACCATGAGGTTAGATGTCAGTCTATTTGGGTGATATCTTAATCTACAACATTTACAACAATTCTTAGCACTTTCGATTGGAATCGCTGCAGAATTTCAATATTGGAATTGGCTGCTGATCCCTACAGTGGAATACCGTAGGTCCAAATGGGCTTGAGGCTTGCTTGTAGATCAGTACTTAATTTTTTAGAGATAATTGAGATTTTCTACCTATCAGCCAGTATAAGTCTCTTAGTTTCAAACCCAATTATTTTGCGCATGGTACAAATGTATTTCCTCCAGGATAGGCGCTTTTCTAGATGCATGCCTAGATATTTGGCATCGTCCCGTTGTGGTAGAGTTTGATTGTTTAGAGTTACTTCTGAACATTTGCCTTTACGGTTGGTGAAAGTTATCTGAGCAGACTTCAATTCGTTCGCTTTAACTCGCCACTTCTTTAACCAGTTATCAACCTTATTGAGGTGAAGCTGTAGTGTATTTGATGCTACAATAGTGTGATACTAATAGCTACTAATACGCCATTGCTATTTGGTAGATCAGGCGTGAAGTTTAGGTAAAGTAACGGCCCCAGAACACTGCCTTAAGGAGGAACTCCGGAGTTTATTTAGAACAGTGGTATTTGCTTATCAAGGTGTTTAACTAGGAAATAGCAATCTTTGAAGTAGGACTGAAGGATTTGGTAATAATCGATAGGTTAGGATTTTCTGATTTTTAATAAAAGTCCATTATGCCAAACCTTGTCAAATGCCTGCGTGATGTCTAAGAACGATGCAGCATAATATCATCTATTTCCGTTTATTTTTTTAATTACACGATGAACTTATTAGATTGTTGCGTGCTCACGTCTAAATCCAAATTGATGATTGGGTAGTATATTTCTTTGGTCAATGATTGGTTGCATTTTTTCCCATTATAGGAAGCAGACTTATAGGTCTATATGACTTTACATATTCTAGTGGCTTACCAGGTTTAAGAATTATTATAATTTGTGCCACTTTCCACTGTGATGGAAAATGTGTTATCCTTAGCGTAGCGTTATAGATATAAGTTAGGTATTTTATAGCGGTGGAACTCAATTCTTGCAATATTCTAGCTGATATAAGATCATACCCTGGGGCTTTACGAGGATTTAGCTTTGTCCTGATAGAATTAGTAACTTGCCTTATTGTAAATTTCTCAAGCGAAAGTTCTAGCTGAATAGGGGATTGAAAAAATTCAATAATAAACAATCTACATTGTGGTAACCTCTACCCCTCTTGAATTTGACAAAATCGAGGCAAAAAAGAACCATAATGGAGAAGGTGCGATGAAATAATTTGCGCAGTCTTGTCAGTGACTAGAAAAAAATGATTACCAAACAAATACATATAGAAGTGAGTGTTACAAAAAATGATGGTAAGAGCCTATCTCTCCAACTGGCTGTAATTTCTCCCTTTCTCTCATTTTACATTAAGAGTCAAACACGAGCAACAGATCAGATCACAACAAGATAAAGGAAATAATGGGAGGTAACATTCTTGAGACCAAAGAAAATAGACAGATGACACTATCAAGGGTGAACCTGGAAAAGGATCTGGTCTTCAGATGGATTCAAGACCAGGGAAGGAACTGGTACTGAAATATACAGCGAGGGGAGAAACTCCCAACTGAGCATCCCACTGGGAATAAATACTTCTGTATTCCAAGAGTCACTAAAGAATCTTATAAACAGAAAAGTGGGATCAAGACTGGTATGGGAGTACTGAAAAGAACTCAGTGTCCCCTCAGAACGCAACAAAATAATTTGAACTTGGGTTCCAGGATAACGTGGCATCGAGAAGAACGAAAATGCTATAATGACCTAGAACCCGCAATCAGAATTACAAAAACTGCCATCCGAGGATGCATACAGGACTGAGTTAAACGAAAACAAAGAGAGCGATGGATTAAAACTCCTCTTATGCACCACGGAAAAACATTTATTGAATAATTTGGAACGGGTAAAAATAGAGTTGGGAAGTAACAAATAAAAATAACTTTAAGTTACCGGAAAAATATGACGTTAACTGCTAATGACCTTTGTGCTATAATTGAGCCATATTTTCCTTTAAAATGGTTCTTTTTTACTTGCTGTCACGTGATTTTTTTTCTATGAGTTGTCATGAGATTGGACAGTTTTTACTGATCAGAAATATGGTTTCTTGAAAGAATGTAAGTGTTGTTTTAACAATTATGTTCATTTCCAATTGAATAATCTGAATTTTGCTCTATGAGGATGATTTAAATATTGGTTGTTGTATATAATTTTTGTATTACAATATTAATTAAAATAATATTGGTATTATCTGGATTTTGCTTTGTTGTGTATCCTGCAGTTAATTTTCATAGTAGTTCGCTAAAATTTGGAGTGTTATAATATGCAAATTAGCAATGTGTTAACTAATGATTTTGATTAACATTTATTGGAATCTTTTTTATCGCTTTCGCCATAACATTATCTTTATGTTTTAGCATATTAAAAATTTGATTTTAGCGGTGCATTCTACGTGTTAAAAATTTTCTTTTCTTTTATTTATGTTTTACATTATGCACTGTAAATGTATCACACTATAACGAAGTTACTAAATTACCGGTAATGTTTAAATGTTTATTTCCTAAACGTTATTTGCTACCCTGTTGATTTTGAAATAAATATACCGTTGTCCTGATATATCTAAACGCTCTATCATGCTTTTACTCATCGTAAAATGAGGGTACCGCTAGGCGAGATGGCGGATACGCGATTTTGCCCTTTCAAGTTTCTTAAGAATTACAGAATGCACCAGTTGAGATACGCGATTTGTTAAAGATAAGATATATTTATTAAAAGCGGCCTGAGCTGAGGCATTTTAGAGTGTTGCCCGGTTGTCAATATTTCGTATAAACCGGGAGAAACAATAATTATTAAAGGCAACTTAAAGTGAAGCATTTTACAGTGTTGCACGTTTGTTAATATTTTGTGTCAATCGCGGGATAAATAATAATAATTAAAAGCTGCCTGAGCAGAAGAATGTTACAGTATTGTCCGTTTGTTAATAAGGTATATAAACAGGGAGAAATAATTATTATGAAAAGCGACTTGAGCTGAAGCATTTCACAGTGTTGCCCGTTTGTTAATATTTTGTGTAAATCGCGGGAGAAATAATAATTATTAAAAGCTGTCTGAGCTGAATAATATTACAGTGTTGTCAGTTTGTTAATATTCTATATAAACAGGGAAAAATAATTATTATGAAAAGCGACCTGAGCTGAAGCATTTCACAGTGTTGCTCGTTTGTTAATATTTTGTATAAATGGGGAGACTCTATTGTTGTTGCTACTGTGCATAATTTTGGCTTAGATTCTTGTCACTCTGTATATTTCATATAGTCGCCACGACATCCCTGTGTTATGTATTTCATATTCCTTTTTTGTTACATCCGCTTTCGTCTCCGGAAATAATCAACTTTGAAGTGAAAATTTGACGCGAGGAATTTTATTTATTGAAATGGTGATGATTCTCAAGAATATTTTTCCTTTTTATATCTGAGATTTTAGACATTCAAATATGTTCAAGTGATACGGAAAACGGAAGAAAATCATAATGTTATATTTCTGGAGAATATTTATTAGCAGTTTGAAATAGATGAAAAAGGGCACATAAGTATTTTTCGATAAAAAAATGAAAACGATTTCCTGAAAATATAACGAGCAATGATTTAAAAAAAAGCCGTGTTTACTTGTAGATTTATTCAGTAAGGATCAAAATTACTTCACAAGGAGAAATGAAAACGATCCATTTCGAGGGTCTGGAATGAATAAGGGAAAGTGAATGAAATGAGATTATAAATCGACAATAGGGGCGCTACTTTTTTATTTGCTCAGCTTTGCAACCAGAATTGCGAAACGACACCATCTCTTAAGATGGGGATTTTATATTACGTTTTTATGTCGAAAAAATGAAATATGGTTTCGTTATAAGACTCGCCGAATGAGTCTGAGAAGGAAATTGGTTAATTTTTTGTAAATATTAATTTGAGTGTAAAAATACAAATGCCAAACGTTTTTATTTTTTTATTGACGGGGAACTTAGTGACCTTCAGCCTAGAATAAATGATTTTCACCTCTTAGAACGTCCTATTCTAAAAGCAAGGGTTGTGAGAAAACAGCAACAAATCTAGCCCAAAGATCATCGGTTATCAACTAATTATTCACGTAAACAAAAGTACAGAGACAGCAGGCAACATTGATAAAAGCGAGGAGAAATCTTCGAACAGCTAAAGTATAGAGAATATACTAAAAAATATACTACACGAAAGTGAGGAGAAAGCTGCAGAGAGGAAAATCAGTGACGGTAAGTAAAACTCATCATGACGCTCCTCAACCGCAACAAGAAATAATTAAAGATGGTCAGCAGAAAACAGGCATATCGCAGTTAACAAAAGTGAGGAGAAAATAAATATTGCCGAAATTCAATCACAATCGAATGCCCCACAATTATTGAGATACCAACAAAGATAAAGGGTCTTTGTTCCCCCTACTTCCAGAAATGAGCGATGGTGGAGAGAAACCACATAAAATTCAAATATTAGCAGATCAAGAACCAAATTCAACCACCAGGCCCTCGGACACAAGTAACTTCTAAATACTTCGAATCACAAACTCTTCAATCTTACACAATATTCATCGACATCGGAAGACCAAACTGCGAAAGTAAATCCCAGTAAGCTAGGTAGAAACTATCACTACATACAGTCGACTTCAATGCAATTCACTCCAAATAGTCGTTTTACATGAAAAAGATGGGATGAAGTTACTCCAGAAAAAAATAGATAAAAAACTGATAATGACATTGACAACCTGAAAAAAAAATGGGAAAGTCGACAAGAAGTTAAGAAATAAAAGACCAAGACCACCTCCACTAATAACGCATGATAACTCGACTCGATACAACGGCAATGCCGTTTGGAATAGCTACCTAGAACAATCCTTTAATAGTAAAAAGACCCAAAAAAACAGTCTACAGCTACCGCCCCATACGACTGATCGACACAATATCAAATACGATCCATAAAGTCTTACTACAGAGATTAACAGAAGCAGAGGAAGAGCTTTAACTCATCCAAGACTTCCAATACGGCTTTATAAAGAACCACTGCACTATATCAGAGCTCTTTTGGATCTGGCGATTGTAGATATAGAGGTTTCATCAGCGTAGAGCTGAATGTACTGGAGATGACATGCATGTGTATGATTTACACTACAGAGCCTTGGGGATCTACGGCTTTCGGAGTAAAGTGGTCGGATATGGAGTTCCCAACTTTAGCATGGATGGAGCGAATAGTGAGGTAGGAATGAATGATTTTTAGTAATAGGATTGCAGTTCGATGTATGAAAGATTGTGGAATGCCAGACTTGATCAAACGCCTTTTATACATCGAAAATGAAGGCTTATGCACAGTGACCATGGTTGAGAGCTCTGGAAGTGAGTGTGATAAAGGGTTCTGTTTACGGGTTTTTAGTGATAGTTCGCTGAAAAAAAAGGGCAAATCTGCTTTTATCTAACTTTGGATTTTGTATTGGGTTGTTCTTGGTGATGTGGGATTGAAAAGTCTGTGTTCAGAATGGGTAAAACCTACCTGGTTTACCCTTCTGTATTATTAAAATGGAGAACTAACTCAAAAAATGACTTTTTCCGAAATATATTGACAAAACAATAATCTTTTTTTTATACATAACAACAAAAATACAGATAACAACTATATACACTAACTATACACTCATCTAGTCTTTCCATTTTCAACATTCTCCCACCTTTAGACGTTCAATGAAGAGACTCAACTTTATGGTTGAAACCTCTCAGGAGCTTTTATAGGCCTACCATGATGACTAAACTTAATCTTAGAAGTGTATTCAATATTCGTTTGTTTCATTTGTTCATCAGTTTCTTCTAGATTATTTTCAGTGCCCCTTCACTGCTCTAATTCTTCTCTGAAATAATTTATTTCAACTTCAGAATGGACTTCTAAACGATATAACGATATAACCTTTTAATAGGTCTAGTCACAAATCCTAATTGTGTGACTCTAATATTACCATCTTTTCGAGGAAAAGGTTCAGTAACAATTGCCAAAGGCCATTCCATTCGCTTAATTCCTTCATTACTAATTAGTACTGTAGTGCCTGCTTTTTTCATTGGCGCATTTCACTACATGTTAACCTTAGTATTTTGGTAATATTGTTTTTTGACGTTAACAGTTATATCGTACGATGATGATGATTGACAATTGATCAGATTGACTCTTTAGGATCGTTCATTTTGTCATTCGTTTGCCAATGACAATTGGCAGAATGACACTGTTTTTTTAAGGGATTTCAGGATACAGAGTGATCCATCCAGTGGAGTCAAGATTCATTTGGTTAGAAGCCAAGAAAAGGAGATCATCAATCAAGATCAACATCAACAACATCAACAAAATATTCATTATTTTTTTAGACCTTTGTCAACTGTACCATTTTTACAAAACATCCCTTATTTATTTTTCTGTTACAAAAATAATAAAAGACGCATGCAATATTGTGTATTAATAATTTCATGGTAGTTACTCTCAAGTTTCCGAGGTAGAGCCAGGCAACTACCATAAGTACAATATCACCAATATTAATATTTTTCGGAAAACACTTTTTGTTTCTGATAACCAATTGTCATCATCAGAAATGTAGGTAAGAGGTATGAAATTCATAACAGCTTCACATTCGTAAAAAGTAGTGCAAAGCTCATCAAACGACAGTGAAGTAGTACGCAGAGTTTTTCGTTAAAGCTGTTTTAGTAATCGAATTAATCGCTCCCACCAACCACCCCACTAGTCTACAGTTGGTGGTGAAAATATCCAACTAATTGTGCAGTAATGTACTCTAAAATTTTTTTAAACTCAATACGTTTAAAAGCATTTACGGCTCCAGCAAAATTCGTCCCATTATCACTATATACAGTACTATGTCTCTTCTACTAATAGATTTTCTAAAAACCTGAAGGAAACTATCCGTAGATAAACTTGAGACCAGTTCTAGATGCACAGCTCTATACACTGCACAAGTAAAAATACATACCCATACCTTGTCCATATTCTTAATGAATAACGGTCCAGCCAAATCTACACCAATTATTTTAAAAACAGCTATGTCTTTAAAACGATTTTTAGGCAAAGGCACAGGAACAGTTTCACATCTTTTGGAATCATACCTCTTATACACTTTGAAACGACACTTTTAATTGTCCGTCTGCCCTTCAGAATCCAAAATTTCTCTCGCATTTGACTTAACAAAATCTGAACGCCAATAATCTTTTTTTTATCCATAACAACAAAAATACAGATAACAACTATATACACTAACTATATATTTCGACCTTAAGGGTTTGTTTGGTGATTAGAAGTTACAGATGAACTTTACATCTATCTCTGGGCAGAATGTGGTGAATGTTAGAGATTCCACGATGTTCTATTAAAATAGGGGAGGTCATATATAGTATGAGGAGCCTAATAAAAAGCCCCCAACACTAACATGATTCACAGATAAACCCTGTTTTGGCATCTTTTTCAGGGAGATTTGAATCGCAATATGCCCTAGCTCATAGCTTCATCCCTTAAGTATCTCGAAACGAAAAATATGATTTAAGTAGTTAAGTGTCGCTTGGTGTCGCGAAATTTAAAATTCTTGGCAAGGAGAAAACAGTAGTCTATTTTATTTTATATAATGATTTAAAAGAATAACACATCAAGTTTTACACGATTTAAAATTATTAACGAAAGTAAGGCGACAAGTCTAAATTGTATCCTAAATTCAAAAGTAAGTAAGGAATGACCAATTCATACTGTACTTCCAAGGTTCAAGCGATATCCGATGAGACGAATTAACGAAAGTAGGTTAGGAAAGTGGGGAGAATATCTTAAACAAGCGCCATCATAAACTGGGCACGGTACAACAGAATAAAACGATAAATCGCCGTTGACGCTTGGTGTCGCGAGATTTAAAATTATTGGCGAAAGTAAGGAGAAACAGTAAACTTGTTTATATTATACAAAGATCAAGAGTACCACATTAATGCGATGTAAGATTAAAATCCAAATTTAAAATAAAATCCATCATAATAAATTAACCAAAATCGGTATGAACGATCATCGGTGGGGAAACTGAGCACATTTCACTCGACTTCCAACTGTTACTTAAGGTACCTCTAGTGCTCTCCAGTGTTTCTTCTACGGTTAGTAGAGGGGTTGAGATTCGTCGCCACGCGTCATCTATTTCTTCTTCTCAGTGGATACTAAGTCTGGTAGCTGGGGATATTTAAACACTATATGGCATGCAGAATATTTAACTATCTAATTACTTTACTTTTATCTTCGTAGAGTATTAAATTTTTACTTAGTTGTCTAATTTTTTCGGAAAATTCCTGTAATTTATGTTTGTATTCATGAGATGCCATCATACAATAGACAAATTATTTTAAAATCATTTCTGTTTTGTTATAAAAAAATAAACTTTCAAACTAAAACAAATTTTGGCTCCTAGACTACAAAATATTTAATTAAAAAATGGTAAGTCGAACAGATTACCTTGAAGGTAAAAATAAATAGCGTTTTTTATTTAGCAGGACGCTCATTTTATCATTTATAAGATAAGGAAATTCTAACACCATGACGTTCTTTGCAAATATTATTTATTGCGTAATATACAATTAAAATGACAAAAATATTTTAAAATTTAAATAACCCTAAGTTAATTAATTTAAAATATTTTTTTTTACATGATGAACCTAAATTTCTGCCTTCAAAAAGTTAATTAACATTTTAGTATTAATTTCAAAAATTTTCGAGAAAGGCCGAATAAAGAAAGAGTGAAACCGAAGTTATTCGGTTTAATGAAAGATATTGCATCAGAATATAGGAGCAATTAAGAACCCCAAATTGAGAAACTGATTTACATATTAATTGCATTCGAAAACTTCTTTAGCCCTAAACTGGATCTCAAGTAATTAACACGATAATATATTTTAAAATAACTAATTTATTTACAACGAACGGTTTTTTACGCGACCAAATTGATTAATTATCTCCGGCAAATCTTTTTTCTTATACTTTGAAAAACAAAGTGAAAAAAAGAGTGGGACAAAAACCAAATATTTATTTCACACGTTCATTGTGACTTGTGACATCCGTTACAATTTTAACGTTATCACTCGAATTCAATTTCGTATATAAAAATTTTCTCGCTTAAAATGAATAAATCAATTAAAGAAAAGAATCATTTCCAAAAATAAAAAAAACTTTTACTCAGGGACATTCGGTAAGCCAACTGCACCGCGAGTTGAAATACAATAAAAGAATTATTGCTTCCGAAGTTTGATAAGTCCTGGGTTATTATCGAAGTTTTATTATTTTCGTTCGGAGGATTCCGAACCGAGTTTATATCGGTCTGTGATATTTATTGACTTCTCCATACACTTTGGAAGTTCAGTCGCTCTATTAAGGAATTAATTCCAGATTGATAAACGGTTATTAGAAGTTCTTGGTATTTTATATAAAATATTTATCTAAAATTATTTAAAAATGATTATATCATTAAAAAAAATTAGTTAAGTCAGAATGAAATTTTCTAACGAAATTTCCGGCATTTTTCAAAAATGTTTATGGAATAAAAGATTAGTAGTTTTCGAGATATTGCGATTTGGAGTAAATTCACAAAAATGGGCGTGGCGTTTTTACTATGGCACTTATGGCGAAATGATTTATAACTTATACTTTCTTTAAGTTTATCTACATCAATAATATAGACAATTATTAATGAATCACTCTATAACAATTATCTTCCTTATGATACTAATTATAGATATAAATTTTATTGAGTTCAATCGGAGATTCGAATAGAAAATGTTTTTTTTTCGGACTACCCGAAAGTGCGTAGAAAAGAAAATTGGAAAATTAATTGGTCGACGTTTGTTAGAAAGCCATATAAACTTCCATTCATCAGCTTGTTGTTATGTATCTTGTTTTTCGCTTAGCGAAAAAACCAATTATAAGGGCTTGTAAGTACAATAAGACTGTTTTGAAAAATATTATACATGCGAGTTTGAAAAATATATGGCTTGATATTTATCAAGTGATTTTTTAGTAAGTTACAGTGAGAAAAATGTTTTACTTCGAAGAAAATTTTATTGTCCGAGTAGCCTACATTTTGCACCCTCTATCGTCTAAACCATGCGTTATTCGAAAACAGTTCGAAAAGTTATAGAGAATTTAATTATCTAAAATTCCACTGTATTACGTATTTCTCTGAAATGTGTAGTTTTCCCGGAAATGTGCACATCTTTATCCTAATGAAAAATACCGGTACATGAATTCTGGATCCTTCAACGTGAATAAAAGTGGCACACAATGGGCTGGATTGTGGTACGAGCAGACACTGATGTATGACATGAGAAGCGAAGCAGAAGTAACAAAGGACGATCTTTGATTGATACCTCCACATGTTCGTTACTGGAAAGATTTTCCGGATTCCATTCAGCTTCAGAGACACCCGGCATACGAGTAAGTTTGCTGACTGGTTGGCCGCCCATCGTTCTGTTGCTCATAATTATATCATGTCTTCTCAATCAGAGTCATAGGCAGTAGTAACATCAATTGCAATAAAGCAGCGGAAATCGGGTCCCATAAACTTTGCAGGCATGAAGAAGACTAAAGTAGTCCCTTTGTCTGCTATGAGTTATGAGTAGTACTATCAAAGTTAACAATGAAACGGTGATCGTCCAATGGGCTTGATTGTGGTCCGAGCAGACACTGATGTGTGACATGTAAAGCGAAGCAGGAGTAACAAAGGAAGATGTTTGACTAATACTTTCACATGTTCGTTACTGGAAAGATTTTCCGGATTCCATTTGGCTTCAGAGACACCCAGCATATGAGTAAGTTTGCTGACTGGTTGGCTGACCATCTTTTTGTTACTCGTGATTATATCATGTCCTCTCAATCAGAGTCATGGGCAGTAGCAACATCAATTGCCACAAAGTAGAGGAAATTGCGTGCCATTAATTTTGCAGGCACGCAGAAAAATAGAGTAGTCCCTTTGTCTGCTATGAGTTATGCGTAGTATTATCAAAGTGAACAACGAAACCGTGATCGTAAAATGGGCTGGATTGTGACATGAGAAGCGAAGCAGAAGTAACAAAGGAAGATGTTTGACTGATACTTCCACATGTTTGTTACTGGAAAGTTTTCCGGATTCCATTTAGCTTCAGAGACACCCAGCATATGAGTAAGTTTGCTGACTGGTTGGCAGATCATCATTTTCTTGCTCGTGATTATATCATGTTTTCTCAATCAGAGTCATAGGCAGTAGCAACATCAATTGCCATAAAGCAGCGGAAATCGGGTCCCATAAACTTTGCAAGAATGAAGAAGAATAAAGTAGTCCCTTTGTCTGCTATGAGTTATAAGTAGTACTATCAAAGTTTACAATGAAATGGTGATCGTCCAATGGGCTTAATTGTGGTCCGAGCAGACATTGATGTGTGACACGAGAAGCGAAGCAGGAGTAACAAATCAAGATGTTTGACTGATACTTCCACATGTTCGTTACTGGAAAGGTTTTCCGGATTCCATTCAGCTTCAGAGACAGCCAGCATACGAGTAAGTTTGCTGACTGGTTAGCCGCCCATCATTTTGTTGCTCGTAATTATATCATGTCTTCTTAATCAGAGTGATAGGCAGTAGCAACATCAATTACAATAAAGCAGCGGAAATTGGGTCCCGTAAACTTTGCGGGCATGAAGAAGAATAGAGTAAGTCCCTTTGTCTGCTATGAGTTATGAGTAGTACTATCAAAGTTAACAACGAAATGGTGATGGTCCAATGGGCTTAATTGTGGTCCGAGCAGACACTGATGTGTGACATGAGAAGCGAAGCAGGAGTAACAAAGGAAGATGTTTGACTGATACTTTAACATGTTCGTTAAAGGAAAGGTTTTCCGGATTTCATTCAGCTTCAGAGACAGCCAGCATACGAGTAAGTTTGCTGACTGGTTGGCCGCCCATTCTTTTGTTGCTCGTAATTATAGCATGTCTTTCAATCAGAGTGATAGGCAGTAGCAACATCAATTGCAATAAAGCAGCGGAAATTGGGTCCCATAAACTTTTGCAGGCATGAAGAAGAATAAAGTAGTCCCTGTGTCTTCTATGAGTTATGAGTAGTACTATCATAATTAACAACGAAACGGTGATCGTCCAATGGGATTGATTGTGGTCTGAGCAGACACTGATGTGTGACATGAGAAGCGAAGCAGGAGTAACAAAGGAAGATGTTTGACTGATACTTCCACATGTTCGTTACTGGAAATATTTTCCGGATTCCATTCAGCTTCAGAGACAGCCAGCATAGGAGTAAGTTTGCTGACTGGTTGGCCGCCCATCGTTTTGTTGCTCGTGATCGTATTCCTTTGTCTGCTATGAGTTATGAGTAGTACTATCAAAGTGATCAACGAAACGGTGATCGTCCACCTTTTGATGATTTTTCAATGAACACGATTTAAAAAAAAACATTGAAGATGATGAAGGGTCTGTCAAAAAAATTAATAAGTACAAGACGCGTTCTCTCCGTGCATCTTAAAACATTTACACACTAGTGGCCGACGGTTTTCTCCTCCATCGAGTCAAGTGGAATGTTGTTACCAGCTCCTCTTCCTAAATTTTCGGTGGAGGTCAATGTGCTTACTAACATGAAGCTGAAAAACTTCCTGGTTAATGGTAAAAACAAGAATAAGCAGATAGAGTTTCTGGTGATGACATTGACCGCACGATGGATACTGGGGAATAACACTCAAGGAGACGCTGATCAATATATTATAATATGTAGCCTGGACAGATGACTTCTCATTCATTTATTGTTGTCCAGCTGATAGCTCTCATACCACTAAACACAAACATGTATCTCTTGAAGTCTGGAAGAGGAAACACCGATACAAAATTATTCTCCACCTTAGAAATGCAGAAGTTGCCGCTTACTGGATCGATCCTCTTCATCCGCAGCTCTACAGGTTTTGTCGCAACTTACGCTATCTTTGGCAAAAGCAAAGCGTCAATCCTCAGGTGCGTCAAGATCAAAAATCGTCAAAATACCATAATCTCAATAGTTAGATAAACCTTCATGCTGACTTATCGGTGAAGAGAACTAGAGCCGCTTACCTTTAAGTAAAACTGCTTCGAGACGACTAACTGTTTGGTTGATAGTCGCTAAATGGTTTCGATCATTAAGTTAGAATTTATTTTTGACTTTTAGATGGTACAGACATGACTCAACGTTAAACTAAGAATCTTGAGAGATCCGTCTCTCTTTTCCTACTCCTACTAAAATGCTTCTATTAGGACATGTACGGAACTAAAATATTGGACTTGTAATAATTCGCCAAAAATTTGTATGTAATTACCTTACGCGATTTTTAATGCTGGACGGTACTTCAAGACTACTCGTTAAACTACACCGTGTGAGAGATCCGTTTCTCTTTTCCTAATCTTGGAGCTGAAGGAATTTTGTCGTACGCGGTTCCGAAATATCGTACTTAGCACAACTCTTCTGAATTCATGCATTTATATCAATTCAATATTCTACTCGATGTTTAGTGTAATTACAATTGGCTCTCTTGGTGTAATCTACACGACTGCTTTAATCGACCCCTGCTGTTTTACGTGCGGTGTAGAGTGAAGATTGGATTGCTTCATTAGCAGTGTTATTTAAGGGCAAAAGCGGTGCGGCGCATTAAAGAGTGTTAAACTTTGAAAAGAAGATTTTTGCAAAAATATTGTAGGATTATTATTATTGAATATTTTTCTAGGTTTATTATTTAATTTTAGTGGCTTAACACAATATGCAGTTGAAAAAATAAAATTTTCGTGATTATTATTAAAAAATTAATTTTAACTGAAAGTATATATTAACGATGTCTACATTTATATTGCAGCATATTTGTCATATTTCTTGCTCGGAATTTGGCGATGATTCCATTAGTAAAGCCGGGGCTTAAGTCCGTTCTGTCGGAAGATATCGCTATATTAGTCTCTCGTGTATCAATTAATTATCTGGTGATATCATATCTACCAGTAGAGAAAATCTCTAGAAACTATAAATTAATTTTATTCAACAATACCAATTAGAATATCAGGAAAATAATAGAATTTCTTATGATTTATTTTTAAAAATGTGTAGGAAATAATTGCTTATCCAGTGGTAAAACTATTGGGAATTCTGGAAAAATTTTATTACAAAAGTTACTGTGAATTTGTTGCTTTAGAAATTTGTATTAAAACAATTTTCAACAAAGTGCATATTTTGTCATCAAAATCTGGAAAAGTCAGAAAAACTGGTAATACTATTGAGAATCTGTGAAAAAAATTGATAAAAAAAGTTGTAGGGAATTTAATGCTCTACAACTTTGCACTGGAACATTTTTCACTAAAATACATCGTTTGTTCTAAAATCTGGAAAAAATGGGAAAACCTATACAGTTTTTCGTACCCTCCAGCGGCGAAACTATTGGGAATTCTGAAAAAGTTAATACAAGAATTGAACATAATTTGATGCTGTACAACTATGCTTTAACGTTTTGCACTAAAGTGCACAAAAAATACGGGAAAACCTACAGCACATATTTTTCTCTAGGGATAAAACTATTGAGAATACTAAAATGCTTTGTTTGTTTTCAAAATGTGGAAAAAGTCGTTAAAACCTACTTTTGGCACCTGAGTCCAGGTTTCAGATTTCCTCGAGCGCCACATTCCGTTTATATTGTAAAGAGCACTTGCTCTGGGTAGCATCAGTGGGGAAAATACTCCAGGGGTTATTATGGTATCGACTAATACCTTAGCGGCCATAAGAGCGGGCTAATAGGCTGAATACCTGTGTATTCACTGCAAATCCAGAGAGGAAGAAGAAAAGTGTGTAATTTTCCGGATTTCATACTCGGTCATCATCGGCGTCGATCAAAGAATGATCGGCGGTCGGTCCTCTATCATGTGCTGCTTGTTGCGGCTGGACATGAACTGGATCTGCTTGGCTCTGTGTCTGGTGTACTGGCTTGCGGTAGACTGAGTTTTGATTCGCTCCTTCAACTCGACCTATCTCTAAAGATCGCTAAACCGGTATTGAAGCTGGATCTGAATCTCGACTCGAACTGATGAGAATGAATTATATCGTAGTATAAGGTACTGTATGATGCATGTGTAAAGCCCGCAACGCGACTGTTTCCATCTCTCGGGCGGAGGTTTAAGTGGTACGACTATTTGATAGAAGGTCGCCTTCACCATAATTTAAAAATTAAATGCAATTTTTTTTTTATTTAATAATTCGCATCAACCCTACGGGTTATTAGTGAGAGGTAGTTGGTTTACAATTTGTTGACAAGCTTAATTTCTGATAGGTAGGATCCTATACTTTTAAAGTTACATGTTGAACCTAGGGCGCCAATTAAGGTGTTTAGGATGTTGAATTTATTTTTTTCATTTTGGTATTTTGGACAGTTTATCAAAAAGTATTCGACCATCAACTTCGTATTGCAGGTGTTGCACATCGGTTCTTGATGTTTTCTAAGTAAATATAAATGTGTTAGGTTTGTATGAGTCAACCGGGTCACTATCACTTGGGATTTTAGATCTCTTGGTAAACGCGTCCATGGGTTTCACTATATGTAGTTTTGATGTTGAATTGTTCCATCGGGATTTCCATGCGCTTTGTACTTTTGTTTTAACACTATTTATCACGTCTTTTGGTAATATATGTTGTATGTGGATAAAGTCTGTAGATATAATTGCTTCACGGGCACCGTTGTCTGCTTTTTTATTGCCGATAATCCCAATGTGTGACGGGATCCAATTAAATACGGTTTCCTTATGACTGCTTTGCCGTTTGTGCAATTATTGTTGGATTTTCATTGCTATATGATTATTAGTGTATATATGCATAAGAGTTTAAGTTAAACTCAGTAAGTCTGTAAGAATAGCTATATTTTGCATATGAGAGTGTTCAGTTAGGGCCGTATATATTGTATATAATTCGGCTGTGTATATACTGCATTCGACAGGAAATGCATAGTTTTTTTGTTGTATATGGTGATACAATTGCTGCTCCTACTCCACTTGTTGATTTTGACGCGTCTGTATAGATTTGTAGATAGTTGGGGTACTTGTTTAAAATACTTCTCTGGTGGTCTTAGAATTCAAGGTGGTGGAGGTTCATATATTGTGGGATAATACTGTGGTAAGGATAGGTTATAGGATTGAAAGTCTATTCCAACTCTATTGTAAAATGGTTTATGTATTCTTGTTCTGTTATGATATATTGCTGCCAGTCTATCATTGTCGGTTATGCTGTAGGTGTGGTTGTTGGGATTAGCATTAGTTCTTATTGCATATGCTAGTCTTAAGTAGGTTCTTCTGTCGTATAGGCATGCTTCGCCTGCTTCGCAATATAGAATCTCAACTAGAGTTGTTCGAAAAGCGCCAAATATTAGTCGTAGCGCAGAGTGGCGAATTGAATCTAGAGATTTTAGCTTAGATTTAGCTGGTGATGAATAATCTGTTGCCCCGTAGTCTAATTTTGACTTTATTATTGATCTGTATACGGTGAGCATAGTTTGTCTATCTGATCCTCATTCCTTATTTGCTAACACTTTCAGAATATTTAGTTTTGAGTAACGTTCTGCTTTGAGTTTTTTTATATGTTCTGTCCAATCTAATTTTTTGTTGATTGTCATTCCCAAGAATTTTATTTGATTTTTGTTTGGTAGGTTTTTGTTGTAAAATGTTAATTGAGGACTTTTTGGAATATCTTTATTTGAAAAAACTATATATTGCGTTTTTTCTGTTGAGAAACTGAAACCAGATTTCTGTGACCATTCATCTAAGTTATATAAAAAATTCTGAGTAAGGGTTAATAGATTTTTTATATTTTTGGTTTTGCCAAAGATCACTAAATCATTAGCATATAGTCGAGCTTTTAGTGGTATTTTTAAGTTGTTAAGGGAATCGTTCATTGCCATTAAAAATAAAGTAGGACTGATCACAGATCCTTGGGGAATTCCATTTTCTTAGTTCATAATTGGTGACAGTACTCCGTTGGTTTTAAGTCTGAATTTTCGATTGGATAAAAAATTGTTTATGAATTCTAGACAATGTCCTCTTATTTTATGTGAATAAAGATTGTTTATTACTCTATGTTTCCACGCCGTGTCGTGTGCTCTTTTAATGTCAAAAAATACTGCAATACATTTCTGTCCCATTGCCAGTGCTTCGTGTACCTCATTCTCAAGTGCTATTGTCCATCGTTGATCTGTTGCTACGTAATCCACTTTGATCTGATATTATAATGTTTTTATTTTCTAGCGTTCAGAGTAAGCGTTTGTTTATAATTTTTTCTATAAGTTTACACATAGAATTATATAATGAGATAGGATGATACGACTCGGGATTACGGTCCAGCACAGGTCTCCTTAAATGATTTTAATGCTTCTTCGTATTCAACTCTCTTGTAAGTGCTGTATTTATAGGGTCTTCATCTTCTTCAAAATTTACTTGGTTGGTTTCTTGTGGTTTTTTATATTTTTGAAAACATTTTTCATAGTATTCTGTTCTAGATCGGAGTTGATACATTTTAACCAAAGTTGCCGCTATCTGTTTGTCTTCTGTGATGTTTTTCCCATTAGTGTCGAAGCAGTTTATTCTGTTAAAACTATAATTGGCCCGAAATACGTTTGATTTTCTTCCATATTTCTGTCATTGGGGTGGAACTAGTTATTGTTGATATATATTGAATCCATGATTGTTTTTTAGCTGTTTTTATAGTGAGTCTCGCAAGGGCTCTATATTTTTTATACTCAGCTTTAGTTTCGGTTGATTTCTTTCTTTTATATTTGTTGAATCATTTTTTACTTAATTTTAATGCTTCCGCACATTTACTGTTCCACCAAGGGACTGGTGTGAGATGTTTAATGTAGTTTGATTTTCCTATGTAAGATTTTCCTGCTTGCGTTATAACGTTGGTGAAGTTTAATAAGCATTCATCTATGTTATCAGTAATAGCGCAATTTGGGATGTTTGTTTTAATATATTGGGAGAAAAGCTTCCAATTAGCATTTTTGAGATTCCACTTTGTGGAAGGTACCGTTGTAAGATTATCTTGGTTGTATTTTATTATAAGTGGGTAGTGGTCACTGTTATATGTATATTGCATTCTATTCCACGTGAGTTGAGGATATATAATTGAGTCGGATATTGTTAGATCTAATGAGGTTTCTTCACCAGTTATGATATTAAATCTTGTTGGTGTTCCATAATTCAGAAGGCATAGTTTAAATTTATCAATGGTTTCTTCAATGATTTTTCCTTTATTATCAACGTATGTCGTTCCCCATATGTGGTTGTAAGCATTAAAGTCTCCTACTATAATTCTGGGTTTTGGAATGTTTTTACCTTTTATCGTCACAGCTCCGGCTTCATTAGTGCTATTTATAGGTATTATATAAGAATCAAATTGTTTACTTACATAAATTGATATGCCACCACTAGCTATATTTTGATTTTGACGAATTTTGTTATAACAGTTATAATTTTTTATTGTATTTCTAGGTGCTTAAGTATCGATTTTCTAAGTCTAGTGCTTCTATTTTTTAAGTTTCTTTCTTATATGTAAGGGTATATTTTTGTTAACATATTTTAATATCTATTAGTCTAGCTCATGAGATCTGATATAAATCAAAGTAGCTGTCCTAGACCGTTAAATAAATAATTAAAAAATTCATTTCTATTGTTGTGCATATATCTATATATTTTTTTCAAAACGCATTCTTTTTTTGACCCATATCTTTGACGTAGAAAAAATTTCAGTAAATCTACCTAAGAGACTATTTGATTAAAATGACAATAATTCAATGAAACATCAACGATACATCCATTTTCAATCAATATATTTCATTTACGTATTCGTATTTGATGTATGCCCCGCAGATACGTTTTCAAAATTCATGCTTACAAGTGAATATAGACCGTATGTTCGCTATCTTTGCAAAAGTGGAAACCGCGTTACAATCCTACGAATGTGTGAAAGTACTGAGTGAATACGAAATACGAGATGTTGCAACAAATGCAATTCAATATTCATGAGACCTGTTTGAAATACCAACAGTTGAGGTCAGAAGATTTGTATAGTTCGTATTCGAATTGAAAGTAAAATAGGTAAAACAAGGTTTATTTCTGGGAAATATATCAGGAAAAATAATTATATTGATATAAAATTTCTATATTCGTATAAACATATATTCAAACGTTATTATTAGGTTTTAGTTTTCACTATTTTAAAATTACAAAACCAGATGATACCTGCGACAATCGCGAATTAGTTTCGTTAACTTAATTTTCCAAAAGTTACAAAATCCAGACGTTTCCTAATTAACTTAAATGTAGATGATATGGATTATCCATTTTATTGACACAGCGCTGTAACACTCGCTACTCATCTCTCGAAACTAATCTAATTGAATTAGCAATATTCACCTTCCCTGGTTTGCTTCTAAAATGTAAATTTTCACAAATTTTAAATATTAGATTAAATATACCTTCAACAAAACTGGATATTTTCTAAGCGGTTGTTTCTAACGATGTACAATATTACAAAAATCTATCAATTTTTTTTTATTCCCGTGTTTCGTTTATTCAATTAACAATAATAGTAGTGATTTTATCAACTATTGGTTTTATAAAATTAATACTAATAAAATAAGTTTGAAATTAGTAGCATAAGAAGGCCGATTATAGACCAAATAAGGGGGACATTAACCTATGACCCTGACTTGGACCTTTGACATTGATATCAAGGTCGATCTAAAGGTCGATGTCAGGGTCGATGTTAAAGTCACGGTCATGGGTAAAGGTCACCACTTCCCGTAAAGATGCAACTGACACTTGCTAACAAACTACAAAATATATCTTGCTTTGAAGATATATTGAATCAAACTCACAAGTGTCTATGACTATCTAATAAAAGACAATAATTATTATAATCACCAACAATAAATATGCACGTGACTTAAATAATTGATTGCTTCTGTTTTATAGTAATACGCATAATTTTGTTATACTACACATTAACTTTATAGTACGGCAAGGTAGGAAAAAGTTCATCAAGTGACTAAATCTTGATTTCAACCAAAATATCATCCAGAAAAAGGAAATAATATTTTTAATATACCTGTCACAGATCCCATAATGGGCAATTTTAAAGATAAATTGGTCAATAAAGTCATAAAGGCATTTTTATGAATAGGATTCAAGGTATATTATATTGAAAGGCCGGAAAAGATACAATCAAATAAGCCAAAGGTGTAGACAAGCTTATTGTCGAAAGTAATCTACATTTAAAATAGCAATGCCAGTATGTATTAAGTAATATTCTTAAGGATTATAGTGGATTAATCCTAACAACCCTCATTCCAGTGGAATAGCTATAGGCTTGAAAGCCCCGTGGCAGCAAGTTATAGTAATAGAAACTATTAAATGAAGTTTTGATTGAACATATCTAAGTTGGAAATAAATTGCTTTTTCATGGGCATTCGTTTTCACTTGCGGTTACAAGACATTTAGGCTCAATTACTTTATAATTGCCAAGAACACCTTTCATGCCCTATAAATGGTTATCTATCAGAGTAAATAAATCGTCGATCATTGGGTAGAACACTATTACTTTTGGCTCTTGTAAATTCTGATCTTCACATAACTCATTGAAGTATTTTTTTCACCTTCCTACTCCTGCTCTGGCGAAATCGTTGAAATATTCCCCAACGTCTACAAATCTCTGAAGCATTAGACACTAGTTCTCCAAATCTCTTCCATGCATCTCGGTGACTTTAAGCAGTAATTTGCAGATACCAGATCTCGTACTGTAGAGACTTTGATACGATGTTAATGGATTCTAAAACTTCGCAATGTATTACTAGAAGTAATATAAAGTTGAAAGATTCCAGCTTCATATCGTCGTAAGTAATCTACAGTTTAAAGACAAATACAAGTTTGTAATGTATGATATTATCAAGGAATATAGTGGACTACTCCTAAGAACCATCATTCCAGTGCTGTAGCTAGAAGCTAGGAGGGGCTGGGTTGTAGCAAGAGATTATGGGAGGCCTCATCAACGGTCACAGGCACTGCATGTCGATTCATAGAGAGAAAAATAGGTCAATTTTCATGTTACAATGGCTTAGTTGGCAAAAAAACAAGTACAGTCAAAAAACATCCCTATTTATAGGAGTGGTGTTTTTTGCAATTTTAGGGGTGTTCCAACCATTGCTGTTGGTTTTAACCCTCATTTTCGTAATCAGCGCCCCAAAATACGTAGGGGACAAGTGGTCTCGTCAAGTGCGGCGTTTCCCGACCTTTTACCGTTATTTTAAACGTACTCGTTCTCATAAATGCAAAAGCGCGCGGCATAAACGGGACACTACAAGCTGAAAAAAAGTCAACAGTTGAAAGTTGTTTGCCTTCGAATCAAGAGTGATTATTTTAAATGAACTAGGTTATCCATTTCCCAAATGTGGTGAAGTAAGTATAGGAGAAAGAGAATCAAAATCAAAGTCTTACCACATGAATTTTTAATAATCGTAGAAAATGTTTACGCAACATGTTTCGGCCTTCCGGCCATCATCAGGCGCTAAAAATTACAACGGTTGTCAAATGATGTGTGATTTAAATAAAATATTATTAAAACTTATAATAGTTTATCGTAAATTAAGTGTAGAAATAGTAACAGATTTAACAAGGCATCTTGAAGATTAATTCAATGTTAACTGTATGTGGTAAAATGGTAAAATTTAGCATATAATAAAAACACAATAAAAACACAGTAAAAATATAAAAATCATGGTCCAACAATTTCATCACAAAATTGATTGGACGACTATTACCCTCTATAGGTAATAATAAAACCCAAGAGAGCTTGCTGAGTTTACCAAAAATGAAATCAAAGTGCATCCTACGATGCACTTCACAATTAAATTAGAAAAGAAAGTTTTAAAATGTTATCGACGCACCATACACAACAAAATGGTAGGTAGAAGTAGGGAACGGAAACAATATCTAAATTTGACAAGTGACATTTCAAAAAGCGGTAAAATTTAAATTTAAGTAAAAGTTAACAGAATTAATTTCATCACAAAATTAATTGGAAAACGATTGCCCTCTATAGGTAATAATAGAACCTAAGAGAGCTTGCTAAGTTTCCAGAATGAAATCAAAGTGCATCTTACGATGCACTTCGCAATTAAATTTGAAAGAAAAGTGAAGTAAATGTTAAATGGCTAAAAATTTTTCTTGGTCAGAGAGACACGCGAACGAGTAGAGGCCACAATGGGTCCGGCGAAAGGAAGAAGAGATGAAAGGTGTCAAGAGGTGGGAAGTGTCAAGAAGGAGAGGTAAACATAATCTAGGAAACCGACTGGAACAAAACAAAACAAAACAATCGGAAAGAAAAGTAAAATAGGAATTGTGGGTGATAGCTGTTAAGAAGTTTAAGTATAATAAGAAGATAAAAAATTTTAACATTTCATTCACTGTGGGTCATGAACAGAATAATAAATTGAAAATTAGTTGAAATTTAAATTTAGAAAAATAAAGTTTTCTGAGGGCCTGAGTTGGTCGTTGACACAAATTACGTTTCTGTCTACAACAGCTTTATTAATTTCGAACATTTCTAGATGATCAAGTTTGGTCCCTTTAGAACAGCTGTGTATAAGGGAGATATTAATATTGTCATGTGAATGTCTGGATTCCAGGATGTGGTTTGCATAGGAATAGGAAGAATTAATGATGTCTGTGTCCCAAAATTTGTTTATTTCTCTTAAATATTCTTTAAGTCGTGTGTCTATACGACGTCCTGACTGGCCGATATAAATGGCATTGCAATCGGGGCACCCAAGTTTATATACTCCTGATTTGTGCAGAGGGGGACAGAGTCTTTTGAATTGACTAAAAAGCTCTGAATAGTGTGGTCTGACTTGAATGCTACTTGGATGTCATATTTCTTAAAGATCTTGGAGATTTTATAAGATATTGGGCCTAAGAATGGGAGAGAGCCTAGATAGTTATGCGAGTTGGGCTGTGAATCGAAATGTGAAGTGATAGGAGGAACTAGTGTATTGAAATATAATTTGTGTTTGTAAAAATATTTGAAATAAATTTTGTTAAGCAATTGAATAGGAAAATTATTGTTAAAAGCTAATTGTTTAAGAATGTTAATTTCGTTATCGAAAGCAGATTGTGAAAGAGGGATAGAAAAGGCTCTATGTAAGAAGCTATTAAAAGATGCAACTTTATGAGAAAAATGATGGTTAGAGTTGTAGTTAATTAAAGTCTCGGTGGTGGTGGGTTTTCTATAAATCTCAAGTTCGAATCGTGAAAAGTTAACATTTTTGTAAAGTAGTAGATCTAGAAAGGGTAATTTATTATTTAGTACAAATTCTATTATAATGCGGGGGTGTAAAGTATTTATATAATCTAGAAATAATAGAATGTTATCTTTTGAATCCTCTACAAGTAAAATACAATCGTCTACATATCTGTAATAAAATTAAATATTGTTTTTGAAATTTGGGTGATTTTTGAAGATGTTTTCTAGGTTATTCATGAAAATTTCTGCTTAATGCGGGGAGAGATTCGATCCCATCGAAAGACCTGAGGTCTGAGTGTAAATTTTGTTATTGAATTGAAAAAAGTTTTGTTCTAAAACAAGACCTAGTAAAGAACAGAGGTCGAGGGTGGTTTTGGTGTCAATGTTATTTAAAAAGAGAAGATTTCTGACTAGGGAAATGCATTCTTGGGGGGGTATACTAGGGAAAAGGTTGGAAACGTCTAAGGAGAAAAGGATAGAATTGTAAAAAAAAAATTTCACCACTTTCTGTTACCACTGTTCTAATCTTCAAGTTGCTTTTTTAAACCTGTTAACTTTTACTTAAATTTAAATTTTACCGCTTTTTGAAATGTCACTTGTCAAATTTAGATATTGTTTCCGTTCAATACTTCTACCTACCATTTTGTTGTGTATGGTGCGTCGATAACATTTTAAAACTTTCTTTTCTAATTTAATTGTGAAGTGCATCGTAGGATGCACTTTGATTTCATTTTTGGTAAACTCAGCAAGCTCTCTTGGGTTTTATTATTACCTATAGAGGGTAATAGTCGTCCAATCAATTTTGTGATGAAATTGTTGGACCTTGATTTTTATATTTTTACTGTGTTTTTATTGTGTTTTTATTATATGCTAAATTTTACCATTTTACCACATACTGTTAACATTGAATTAATCTTCAAGATGCCTTGTTAAATCTGTTACTATTTCTACACTTAATTTACGATAAACTATTATAAGTTTTAATAATATTTTATTTAAATCACACATCATTTGACAACCGTTGTAATTTTTAGCGCCTGATGATGGCCGGAAGGCCGAAACATGTTGCGTAAACATTTTCTACGATTATTAAAAATTCATGTGGTAAGACTTTGATTTTGATTCTCTTTCTCCTATAGTGATTATTTTCTTTAAAAGGTCTAATCATCGTGTACTGATAATATATTTGCGTAAGGTGTACACCACATATTTAGATCAAAATTGCACTTAATTTTTAATAAAACACCATGTATATCGGGTTCAATATAAGAACGTATACTAAATGACACAGAGCATAAAAAACGCACACGAAACAATGTTAGTATTGCCGGACGAAGAATCGACGTGTCGTTAAGCGCAAGTGGGAAGGTATTCATTTAAAATAATAAAATATTTATCTGGCGACAATTTGCTATGAGACAATAATAAGTAACTTATCATAAAGTTTGAAATCAGTTTATTTTCGATTTTTGAAATAAAATAATTTTGTTTCAAAAATTTTTTAATTCGGTTTTGCACAAAAAAAATCACTCCTAGTGTCCCCGGGATACTGCTTTAATTGTCCCTGTCGTAGTTACGGCCCTGGCCTCATTCTGGAAAAAAATGGCTGAACAGAAATAATAGTTACAATTGGTAAGAATGAGAATGAGAAAATAAATTGGCTCTGAATTAAATTTATCTTTAATATTTTTATTTTTAATTATTTTTTTACTAAAAACAACTTTAACAGTGACGTCCTTTAAAAAACAGTGTCCAATTTCGATGCTGCAACGTATGAAAACACTTCCTAGTTTACCGGATTCGGACGTTAATTAAACCACTCCAAACAAAGTGCAATTGCGCAAACTTTCGAATTTATTGACAAACATTAGCAGATAGGATTCTGTAAAATTTAATTCCGGTAGTTAATGAATAGAATTTTCATTATCTACGGAAAATTTTTAATTAAAATTAGGTGTGTGCAATGAATTAAGATATGTTTGTTTAGGTTAAACATAATTTTTTAAATATACAAAAAAAATAAAGATAATAAACTGATTAAAAAAAATTAGTTCTTTATTTAAATTAAAGATAATAATGTGTTTTCGTTGTATTTAAAATAAATTTTATTAAATTTTCTTAATATATTAAAACTTTTTTTATAATACATTATTGCGCCCCTATATTAAATTATATTAAATAACTCGGGTTTTACTAATAAATAACTTAAATCTTAATTATGGTTTGGATACGAACTCTCATAATTTTTCTAGCGTAATAACGTAATACTATAATAAATTAAATTTAACAAAAAATTATATCGAGTTTTACTTGAAATGACATTAGTAATTCCTAAAATTTGCACCTAGAGTATGACGAAAATGCACCTGAAATTATTCAAGCTAAAAATCAATACAGATTTGATGACTCAATGCCAATTTATACATCGGATGCATATTCATTTAATGTGAACTCTGCAATAATAAAGTAAAATTAAAAACAGGAAAAAAATCTAGTATAGTCGACTACTTTATGGTGACAATGATAAAAATACCGTGGAGAACTCAAATATCAATTTTTAATAATTTTTTTAAATTCTCTGTCGCAATTTCCGGAGATCATTTTCCAAATTTTTTACGGAATAAAATTTTCTTTATTTATTGAAATATTTTTGTTGAGCTATCAAAAACTTCTATCAGATTAGTAATTTTCGAGATATTGTTAGTGAGAGTAAATTCACCAAAGTGGTACCTTTACTATGGGATCTATGGCGAAATGATGACTTAAGTGCTACCGCTGTGACGATCACCGTTACTATAATACAACAGATATGCTAGATAGAACGTTAGTTGAAATCCAGGTAGCGCAACCAAAATCTGGTCCATCAATCAGCAACATAATGACTCTATTAAGAGTAAAATAATTGCGTGACACCTACGATGGGACCAGTGGCCCCGCTTCATTACTGGAAAGACTAAAGGAGATTCTTGTTATGGTTTAGAAACAACCGAAGATATTACATGAATTGAGAGGGAGTTCTGTTCCGCCTTTCGGGACTTCTTCTTCCCTGTCAATTACCGTATCGACCTGGAGGCCGCCATTAGTTAGTTCCTACAGTATCAGGCCAACAGACATTTATTAGAAAGTGGCAGGCCGAAACCTGGATTAAACCGAATCAATAGCGAGGAGTGCTACAAAATTTATTTTTTAAAAAATTATAAAAAACATGTCATCTTCAAGAAAAGATCAATTTTGATAAAAAACCCACGACTATAATACAAATGTGACGTAGAATAAATCCGTAAAGAAAAATCGTGCACAGTAGCAACTACAAAAAGCACTAGCATCCATATGCGTTTGCAGTGGTCCAATTTTAATGAAAAAAAAAAAGATTCTGTATTATAAAAATTCACCAAAATAAGTGTAGCAGCTTTACAATAAGATCTACGGTCGAATGATGACTTAAACTTATTATTTTCTTGAGTGTTTTAACTAACTATAGGGTCAGATTTGAAATGTCCATAAGGAACCATGTTTGGTAATAAATTGAAAACTAAAATAAGTTTCGGGTATGAAGGAGGTCATTTTTCAAAAGCTTTTACAGAATACAATTTCCTTCATTTATCTCAACCTTTTAAGTCAGCTATCAAACACTTCGATCAGATTAGTAATTTTTAAGATATTTCACGTGGGAGTTAATTCACAAATGTGGGTCCAGTGCCTTTACAATGAGATCTATGGTGAAATGGTGACTTAAACATATACTTTTTGTGAGTGCTTTAGCTAATAGTATGTGTATAAACTGGGTGTTATTTTGCTATTTTGAATAAAACGCTGATTCTCTATGAAATTATAATAATGTAAATAACATAGGTTATGCCTAGACGGCAGCGAGTCGAGAAGAGAGGGAGATGCAATCTCCTAGCTTGCCTCGCTACATAAAAATTAAAAATAGACCAGTAGCATACTGGGGGTTGTGGAGTTGCCACTACTTACAAATAATCTAAGAACTAAGGAAACTAAATATGCCTCCCCCTTGAATGCTTGTCATTCAATACAATAGCTGTAATACAAATTAACATAAAAGTGGACTCTAAAAATTTAAATCCATTAAAGTCTGATATTATTCAGTTCGTTATCGTCGATTGGTAGCACACACAATTGCGTAATTGCCTTTTTAAATACTCCCTAAACAGTTTTAGCTAATTCTACACGACATAGTCCATCATCTCCAGGGTATATTTGAGTAACTCTGCCCAATGGCCATCTCAATGGCAGAGATAAGTTGACCTAATGTGATTGGATGAAAATTTGTGCTGTGTTTTTGTGTAACAGTCGTTTTGAGTCATCTTGCAAATATGGACTAAAATATGAAGACAATATTTCTCGTCTTGTATGAGAGAGGCGGAGAGGAAGGAATTAAAATAAAGACAGATTATTGCAAAAGAATGTTGGATTGAATAGGTGAGGCTTTTACTTGACGAAGATTCATACTACACGATGAAATAAAACAATTTAATTTGTTTAAATCTGCATTCGAACTAAGTTCAATATAGATTTGTGACGCGTTTCGCTCACATAGTAGCTGTCTCAAAAGGTGAAGGTATAATTATAATATACCTTCACGCGTCACAAATCTATATTGAACAAATTAAATTGTTTTATTTCATCGTGTAGAATGTTGGATGTTTCTAGAAATTTTAATGACCTAGATATGCTAGCTACGACATACAGCAAAGTATTAGCCGTTATTGTTGCAAAATAATAAAGAATTTTGATGTAGTAATAAATATTTATTATATTAATGTGATTTTCAAGAATACATATGGATAGAATTATAAATTCTGTATAATTTTTCAGTGAAATTTTATCCATTATCATAGTGACCATTTCTAAATTTTTCATATCTCTCTTGTCCTTGATCTTTAACTTTCAACAGAAGAAGAATGTCTTCCCTAGGTACTCATTTGTTGTTGATACAATTATAAAGTTATGTTTGGCTGGATGCTTCATATGGATTGGCTCTGGTGTTCATAAATTAACGCATATGAACATGTTGGTACTCAAGATTCATAAAAATTCAGGATGAAGAGTTACCTCACTATAACCAGTACAATCAGCACCAATTTGTAAAGCTTATTGTTTCAACTGAGAGTAAATGCTAAAAATACTGTTTCATGTTCTGTAACTGGCTTGGGAATGAATGGAAGAAATCCCACATGCATGAGAGGTCGTGTCGCAGTTAAAATCAGTGAATAATTATACTATAAGTACTTTCTTCATGTATTCCATGTTTAATTAAACTGATGGCATATTAAGTTTCAATCGGTAAAATTACAAAGCAGGAGTTCCTTAACTTTAAAACCATGATTTGCTGACTGGACTCTTTTTTGACATGGTAATATGCTTGGAATAGTGCATCATGAATACCAGATGTACTTGAAGCATCTCTATGATCAAAATTGTCAATGGCTGCGATAGTAAAGTTATCAGTATCAAAATGTTTTGGGAAACGTTTATTACCATTTCTACTTGCTTCTATAGCATAGGCTGCTAATTGCTATTTTTACTCAACACTTTATTAATTCCTATAAATAATAACATGATAGGTTGCATCTTGTTCAACATCACATTTGTCATCTCCTTCATATGTATATTTCGTATTGATCTGGATCTGGATCTTCATCAATTGTTATATTTCATAACAACAGACATTTCTTCAGTAGCCATCCATTGCTTCTTTAGTAGTGAAGTAGGGGTTAAATATGGTCTATCGTTGAATGTATTTAAGATCCCCGAAGAATAAAGAAACAGAATGAAATTTTTATGATTTTTATCTTCTTTAAGTACCGATAACCCAAATTGTATCTAGAATAAAAATTGGCTGCCTTACCGTCACCACTCTATAACACTGGGTGGCCCAAAAAGTACATAAGGAGAGATTGGTTTTCTAAGACTCTGATCGTTCGCTAACGTGTCGCCGCTGAGAAACAGAACGTGTCTCGAAGGGGGACAATTCGGCCCATGCAGTGGTGAGAGATCTTTTTCTGTTATAGACTGGATAACGAGAGAGAGGATTTTAAGATTTATAGGAAGTGTTAAATAATTATTGTCCGACCTTGTTATTTTCGTATCATTTTGGCAAATATTATTTTTCAAAATAAGGAAGTTTCGAATTTCAAATTTCCCGCGTGACATACGTAACATTTTCATGGCAATTTTTGGACCATATCATGTAACCTTACAATTCACCCCTAAAGTGCCCTAACTTAGAGGTAGCCAAATTTAAAAATAAATTTAATCAACAAAAGGTCACATGAGTTCGGCCGTCTGATGGACAACCTTATAGGCTCCGGTTTCACTACAGTGGAGATGGGAGTGAATCCACAATTAATTAATAGTTAAGAAAATTCTATTAAAGGGCGCCAGTTAGATTTACATGAGCCAACCTAGTCAAATATCCCTAGTAAACCTAACAAAGATCAGGATAAGAATAAAACAGTATTTACTCACGTTACAAATTTATTTAAAAAAAAAGAGCAACCAAAATTTCTAGTTGAATTGGTACTTATATAAATTACTTGGCAAGCCACAAATAGTATGTAGGTAGTAAACACAATTGAGCATGGTATTGACACATTGACTTATATATTGATAAAAAAAAATGATACAAAATTACATAAATGTTACGTCAAAACGCTGTTAGAAAAGATGATGTTTAACATAAATTTCTATACATTAACATAGGTGATAAATAACCCTTAAAAGATAGAATAGTAAAATAGACAATTACTGTCTGCGCTGGTACCAGGGCGTACATCAAATTCTTATAAATATATAGGAAAATAAATCTTATAATCCATACTGTACCGCAACAAATGTATCATAGAAATAAATTGTTCATCAGAGCTGAAGGCTCATGGCGCTTGTTAAGGATAAATTTTAAGTAAACATCTACGTAAATTTTACAAGTGAGTTATGTGAGTATGTTTTACTAGAAAAATGTATAAGAATTCAAATAGGACAGAAAATAACACAGTAAAAGAAGATTAAACCACTTATCGCTTCCTCCTTCATGGGTCTGGTGGAGAACTACTCTCTGAGTAGCTGGTTTTCTATCGAGGAGAATTCCAGGATGAATGTCTCTTCCCAGAGACAGATGTAACTAACGGTGTCCTTCCAACCGTCAATCCGCCAAACCACTGGAGGTGAAACCAGGACGTTAAACAGAGACATTTCACATGGATCAAGACAGTGGTCCAAGACTGATGTCCAGTTGTTTCCACAAAAATAGTCGAACAATAAAACCCTAAAAACACAAACCCTACTTAAAAAAGTATTGCCTTTCTGGCAAAACAAAACCCCGTGGTTCACAAAATAATCCTAAAGAAAAAGCAAACAAAAGCCTACTATTATTACTTAACAGCACTTAATACCAAAAGGTATGACATAACCTGATATAAAAAAAAATAAAATAAAAAAAACAAGATTAATTTATCTGAATGAAAAATATGTGGATAATAAAATGTACATACCTCCTTTTGGGAAGGGTTTTTCAAACCAGAGTGTCAGAAAAAAGTGAATAAATCTCCCAACAA
Organism: Neocrepidodera transversa; assembly: GCA_963243735.1. Taxonomy (NCBI): domain Eukaryota; kingdom Metazoa; phylum Arthropoda; class Insecta; order Coleoptera; family Chrysomelidae; genus Neocrepidodera; species Neocrepidodera transversa. The sequence continues at coordinate 24,880,354 of OY725344.1, read as the reverse complement.
GGGTTAACGCTCCAAGGCCTCCAAAATCCAACTTCCACCAAGAAATAACCAAAAATATTAGGTCCACCATATGCAGCGTTACTAACTGAGATCCATTTATTATCCCTACGAGAGGATGGCGAGAATTTACCATATATATAAAATGGATTTTCACTATCACGTTTTCGACAGCTCCGCGAGACACAAGTACGGCAAAAGCCCTGAGATGTCTGCCTCTCAAAGACAAAAGACGAACCAGACATATGACACAATCCGGACAGTTGCCAACTGTCGACTAAAAACAGCTAACTGATCCTCCCAAAAATATGTCCACAATAAAATCGACGAAAATAACTCAAAATAAAAATTCTAATTGACCCGGAAAAAGAATTCCAAAATATCCAAGATTACCACTAAAAACAAAACTGAAAAATGTATACGCTAAAGATTGACCTGCGTGCGAAATCGGATCGCTGTCTTACAACACCAGACTGTCGAATAAAATCAGGCCAAATAAATTCAAGGTCAATTCTCAGCTGTAGCAATAACAACAAAATACATTAAAGTTAACCTACAAAACAACAATAATTAAAATCGAAATAAGTAATCAAAAATAAATGATAAAAGGAGAGTGGAATAGAATGTGTAAATATACGTCATTATAGACATTCAAAAATATGGATAATTGTCACCGCTATTTAAGAAGTCCTAAACCAGGGTCTTCAAAAAGGAAGTCGAATGCACGTAGCTAAGAATTTGATTCATAGAGATAAACAAGGTTAGTTGTACAATTTAACAATATTTTAGCAAGAATTCACGGTTAATGTCTTAAAAATAATGTGCGCTGAAATTCGACCGTCACAATCAAATTAAAAACAACTGCATTTCCTAGAATTTCAAGAATTTTGAAAATTTCGAGATTTCTAAAATTTTGAGAATTTTTGGAAATTTCGGGATTTTCGAGCATCTCGGGAATTTCAAGAATTTCTGGAACTTCATGATTTGTTTGAATTTCAGGAATTTTGTAAATTTCGGATTTTCAAGAATTTCGGGAATTTCCAGAATTTTTTGAATTTCGAAAATGTTGGGGTGAAGAAAATCCAACAGAGGAAACAGATTCTATTTTTTAGAGTCTTACCGCTTCTAAGTTGAATAAAGTTCCGGGTCTAAGAAATACCTTGTATCCCATATTTTGTGTCATAGGAAAGTTTCGCTGCCAAATTGATTTATTTTTTTTTACTACAGTGGGGTTTAGTTTGAACACCCAGTATACTACAATTTTTCCTTTTTCTTAAATCACGTTTCGCACTAAAATTAAAGCGATGACCGAATTCTTTATTTTTTCGTGATTCAACTCTTCAAATTTTTATTTTTTTATTTTCTTGACTCCCCTTATTTTCCTGTATAATAGGAAAACGATATAACTTGACTCCTCTGTTATGGGTGTTTGCCCTTGAATCCTGTTGATTATATATTTTTTGGCTAATATGCAGTACAGTACGTGCCCTGAGAATTTTTTGTATTATTATTATTGTATCGAAATTACTGGATTTGCTAAATATGTAAAATTAAGTTTATATTAATGAAACTTAATTTTCCTTTGACCTATATTTTTATCACACTTTACGATAATTTAACCTAACCTAAATTTTGTCTAAAATTTAATTACAAATTATTTATTTTTTTCAGTTCCCCCTAAAGTTCAAGTTCAAAAGCCACTAGTCGGAGCTTCACTGCAATCCAATGTAAAGCTAAAGTGCGACGTCGAATCGTTTCCAATTTCCAATAACTTTTGGACAAAGGGCGAAGAGATGATTTTCAAAAGGTAAGAGCGTAAAGGGGAAAATTGTAGTCTGCATGTATGAATTGAATGTCCAACGTTTGAATGGAATTTATATCGAACCGGTCAAATAGCATCAGTTTAACAAAGACAAATGTAACACACGAATAATTTTTCGTAAATTTGTGATTATATATTATATAATTTTATAGTTAAAAGATAAATAACTGGTATTTAGAAAAATAAATTAGTTTCACAGTAGATCAATAATTTAATAAATAATGTATAAAAAATCCTGATTTTCGCATTTAAATAATAAACAGATATATTGTAATTTTTCTTTCGATGCATATGGGTCAATTATAAAATGCCATAGGATGATTATTATTATAAATATTAGCATTTTTATTTTATTTTTGTTTCAGCGATAAATACACAATACTAGAAAAACGAACCGGATGGAAAACCGTTATGCTGCTGACTATTCATAATGTTACTAAATATGATATTGGTACATTTACGTGTACGGCTCAAAATTCTATGGGACGTTCTGAAGACTCTGCGCGAATCTATGGTAAGTGTTTTTTAGCTTCCATAGCTATAGACAAAATTTAGTTTAACCAAGTACTTATTTTATTACTGGTGAATAAAATTTCTTCATTTTTGTTTAGAAGTAAAAATACCGACCACTACTACGACTACAACAACAACAGCACCAACAACAACAACAACCACTATGTCTACAACTACTACAGAAACAAACCTAATTTTAGGTAAGTAAAATAAAGTATTAATTTAAAAATGTTAATGAAGAAGCAGTACGACCTCTGGTGCTGATACTAGAAATCAGCCTAACAGCGCAAACAATATACATGACAATCCACCCTAGAGGGTTATTATTTATAGAAATATTTTTTTGTCATTAGCCCAGTAATTTCTACGAACGGGTCAGGATACGTGAGTTCAATGAATATCGCTTGTTTAAGCACCCTGCGGTGTAACTAAGGACTCAACGCGTCCTAACGGGATTGATAGGTTTCAACAAGGAACGATAAACTACTTTTACATTGATGACAGATTATAAATATGGCAACACCGACAGACAAAATTGATTTTCGTATTGATACTGAAATATTAATTACTTTAATAGAACAAAAATGATGTATTTTGGATGTCGACCATATAGTAGAAAATAAGCATTTTAACTATACAGAAATAATCAAGAGAAATCGGCCTGAGCTGAGGGATTTCACAGGGCTGCCATTTGTCGACTTTATAGTAGATAATAAACATTTTGCATATACGAAATAATCAAGAGAAAGCGGCCTGATCTGAGGCATTTCATATGATATATACCGGAGTAATTAAGGGGTAACGGCCTGAGCTTGAGGCATTTTATATGGTTATCATCTGTGGTTGATATAGTAGATAATAAACATTTTATACATACCGAAATAATTAAGAGAAAGCGGAAAGCGGACTGAGCTGAGGCATTTCATAGGGCTGCCATTTGTAGACTTTATAGTAGATAATAAACATTTTACATATACCGGAATAATCAAGAGAAAACGGCATGATCTGAGGCATTTCACAGGGCTGCCGTCTGTCGAGGATGTAGTATACAATAAACATTTAATATATACCGGAGTAATTAAGAGATAACGGCCTGACCTTGAGGCATTTTACAGGGTTATCATCTGTCGATGTTATAGTAGATAATAAACATTTGATATATACCGATGTAATTAAGAAATAACGGCCTGACCTTGAGGCATTTTACAGGGTTATCGTCTATCGATGATACAGTAGATAATAAACATTTTATACGTACCGAAATAATCAGGAGAAAGCGGCTGAGCTGAGGCATTTCAACGGGCTGCCATTTGTCGACTTTATAGAAGAAAATAAACATTGTACATATACCGGAATAATCAAGATAAAGCGGCCTCAGCTGAGGCATATCATAGGGCTGCCGTCTGTCGATGATATAGTAGACAATAAACATTTGATATATACCGAAGTAATTAAGAAATAACGGCCTGACCTTGAGGCATTTTACAGGGTTATCGTCTATCGATGATATAGTAGATACTAAACATTTTATTCGTACCAAAATAATCAGGAGAAAGCGGCCTAAGCTGAGGCATTTCACAGGGTCGCCATTTGTCGACTTTATAGTAGATAATAAACATTTTACTTATACCGGAATAATCAAGAGAAAGCGGGCTGATCTGAGGCATTTCACAGTGCTGCCGTCTGTTGACGATATAGTAGACAATAAACATTTGATATATACAGGAGTAATTAAGAGATTACGGCCTGAGCTGAGGCATTTTACAGGGTTATCGTCTGTCGATGATATAGTAGACAATAAACATTTTATACATACTGAAATAATCAAGAGAAAGCGGCCTGAGCTGAGGCATTTCACAGGGATGCCATTTGTCGACTTTATAGTAGATAATAAACATTTTACATATACCGGAATCATCAACAGAAAGCGGCCTGATCTGAGGCATTTGACAGGGCTGCCGCCTGTCGACAATATAGTATAATAAACATTTGATATATAAAGTAGTAATTAAGAGATAACGGCCTGAGCTGAGGCATCTTATAGGGTTATCATCTGTCGATGATATAGTAGACAATAAATATTTTAAACATTCCCAAATTATCAAGAGCAAGCCGCCTGGGCTGAGGCATTTCATAGAGCTGTAGTCTGTCGGTTATATAGTAGGTAGATAATATAGATTGCATATACCTATACCGGAATAATCAAGCGTTAGCGGTCTGAGCTGAGGCATACTATTTGTCCAAATTGATTGTGAAAAACAGTGCTATATTTAAAACGTGCCATAGAATAAATACATAAATATGCGCAGCGCCTTCGGCCTTGATCCTATTTTAATTTAAAAAACTTGGTTATATTTGAAATGTGACGTAGAATAGATACATTAAAAAAATCATGAGTATTAACATTGGCAAAACGATAATAGCACTTATCTCCGTTATTAATAGTCTCTTATACTGTGATTAAAGTTGCCAGTAGTCCTTTTATTGCAATTATTCTCTTTGGAATTTCGTAAGTATACCAATTTATATGTGAACCTGAAGATAGAATCCAAGTTAAACCGCTGCCAGCAAAAAACGAACGGCAAGAACGCTGTGGGCCCGACGATACTTTTGGACCTGATCTAACCGTGGAGCAGTCAGAATGTGAGGAAAAAAATTACTCTCCGCCGGTGCCATCTTGGGTACCCTTTGCACCCGACAACTTGTCACTGTGTGAGTTACTGAGGAACGCTGGAAGTGTAACGTTACTTTTGGGTCGAATAAAAGCCTTTCTCAGGTGAGTGGTTCCACAGTAACCGGAAAAAAATTATTCCCTGCCGGTCTGTCATCTTGAATGAGCCCAGCACTCGGAAACTTGCGACCACAGAGGATCGTTGCAATCACAAATTTTTGGGTGCTGGGATCATCCAAGATGACCGTCAAGGAACTACCCGACTGACCCAGCGTTAGATCGAGCCCTAAATTACTATCAAGCCTCTAGGGTTCCTCCGGTTGGGCTTCAATTGCTAATCTTAAGTCAGTTCAAGCCTAATTGTTTTGTCAGCAAATTTCACTTTGCGTGTAAGTTGCTTCATATAGAAAATATCAGTCAATATTTTTTTAAACGGGATGCTCTAAAGTGTTTACTGCCGTGGTTTTTTGCTGGCCGCTGCTTAACTTGGTTACTATCTTCAGTTGTATCAATTAATATCCATTCTAGCGTCTATATACTTTGAAAATAATAGATAGTCAATGAATACAATTCTGTAAACAGGTCTATCCAAGTACAACTTGGTTGCCGGTAGATGGCTGGACCGATCAGCCATCATAATGCCTAGGGGCAAGCGGGCACCTCGCAATAATATTAAAAATCAAATATAGTAAGTTTTTGAAGCTATGCACTCGGACCATTACCATACATGTTTCATCCTTTAGGAATCTTCAGTGGCACTTGGTCGGAATGCACAGCGTCAAAAACTCACTCTGTCTGAATATCTCAAGTATTTCTATGTACTCTGAAAATAATAGATAGTCACGCCATCTATCGTATGGTTGATGGGTACCAACCGGGCAAGCCGTTTATCAAATTACAATTCTGTAAACAGGTCTATCCAAGTACATCTTGGTTGCTGGTAGATGGCTGGACCCATCAGCCATCATAATGCCTAGGGGCAAGCGGGCACCTCGCAATAATATTAAAAATCAAATATAGTAAGTTTTTGATGCTATGCACTCCGACCATTACCATACATGTTTCATCCTTTAGGAATCTTCAGTGGCACTTGGTCGGAATGCACAGCGTCAAAAACTCACTCTGTCTAAATATCTCAAGTATTTCTATGTACTCTGAAAATAATAGATAGTCACGCCATCTATCGTATGGTTGATGGGTACCAACCGGGCAAGCCGTTTATCAAATTACAATTCTGTAAACAGGTCTATCCAAGTACATCTTGGTTGCTGGTAAATGGTGGGACCCATCAGCTATCATAATGCCTATGGGCAAGCGGGAACCTCGCAATAATATTAAAAAACAAATAGAGTTAGTTTTTGAAATTATGCACTCCGACCAATACCATACATGTTTCATTCTTTCAGAATCTTCAGTGGCACTTTGTCGGAATCCATAGTTTCAATAACTCAATCTGTCTGAATATCCCAATTATTTCTATGTACTCTGAAAATAATAGATGGTCACGCCATCTGAACGGTTTATGAATATTAGTATTCATAACTGTTGAAAGAATACTAGTCTGCGAACATGATTAAATAAATTCCACAATTTCTCGAAGGACCAAACATCTTCGGTATAAGTTAAACCAATATGAATGTTAAAATAAAAACAGTATTTGAGATTGGAATGTATTGGAATTTTTATTCTATTTTTTCCAAGTACGAAACATGAACCACAAAAATTATAAAGCGGTAGTCTTTGTATTTATTCCTAATAGGATTTGTTCTGGATTGTAAACGACTTTGGTATTTGTTTTACATCTATTTTCATTTATTCCAATATTTTTGGTTCTTGTAACACGATTTACAATGGTCTCTTGTTGATTTTTTCGGTTTCTGTCTTATCGGCTATTCTAATAGTGCTTAGCTTCTTTTATCCTCGATTGCTAATTCAGCTCGTGCAATATTTGCTATGTCCATTACTTGCTCTGCTTTATTTTCTTCTTCAATTGCCTTCATTTTTGTCTCTTAGTGCATCTATTGTTTTCGCCATTTTACTTACTCTTTATATCGTCTGGTATTGTCTATTCTGATCTTCATATAGTTAGTCCCGGGAGCACTCAGTAGCTTGTATTAAGTTGTTACGAGTCTCAGTCACAGTGGCTTACTAATTCATTTTTTCAAAAATTATGACAGTAGAAGGGGTTCGGGGCTTGCGCAGATGCGGACGAGATGATGACTCTAGATTGTTAAATTGTGACGTAAATTAGTAACACTAAAAATAATTATATATAATTCATATTAAATATCTCTTTAGGCAAACAGTGAGTAACGAGTATAAAAGCATTCGATATTTTATTGAAGACAAATTTAAACAGAATTTAATATAAACAGAATTTTATCAGTTGCCAGCTGAGTGCCCATATTCCATCATCGTTTAAGGATTAAATCGAACATCAATATCTACAAACAGTAAAACGAAAGGATTACGTTTTGTAAATCCTTTTGCTATGAATACCATAAAATAGGATATTGATAATAAGAATAATCAATTTAATAAAATTATTGGAGTATAAATTTTATGGTGAAGAATATCAATAAATAATATACGACAGTGGCTTAGAATAAATAAAAATTTTTATTATAAAATTTTATGTAAACTGAAATTCTGTATTAAAGATTTATTGAAACTAATAAAAAACAAAAACGAAAATATTTCATCATAATGTTACAAATTTAAGTTCAAAACACCAATTTACAAATGGTGGTTCCTAGGTTTAGGGTGAGTCAATAGACAAAATTCTGGATGGGAGAAAATGGCGGCATTGACCTTGACTCTCTCCTTCCGTCGAGAATCGGCTTTTATATACTACTAGTATGACTCCGGATGTACTGGTCGCCCTTTAGAGTAACTTTTATATGTGTAATGTATGAACTCTACTTAATACAAAACAATTTACCCATTCAAATTAGACCAATAGTAACGGAGGTAAATGCTAGGGTTCTTTTGGTATTGCTACTACGCATAATATTGGTTTAGTTGAATAAGGGCCGGTTCTACAATTCAAGTATATACCGAGAATAAGCAATACCCAGAATAATCTTTGAAAGTTGCGTTCTACAATCGCCGGATAACATAATTCTTGGTATAAATGACCGGATAAGTTATACTACAGAAATCGAGTAGATATACTAGGGAATATCTTTATTCTCGGATTCTATTGGTCGAACGCAAGAGGATGAGACTTGACTTATTTCATTTATGTGTCATTTATTCTCCTCGTGGTTAACCAACAAATGTTTTCTTAAAAAGTTATTAAAAATAGATATTTTTTTTTATTTTGTACCTACAAACTGTTGTTGGAATAGTGCTAATTATTTCGAAGAACTCGACGATTTGGAGTTTTTCAAACGTTTTCGGTTGCAAAAAAAGACTTGTGCAATGTTATTGAACATAATAGAAGAAAACATTAAAAGCGATTCAAATCGAAACAATGCAGTGTCCCCAGAATCAAAATTATTTGTTACCTTAAGATACTACGCTACGGGAAGTATGTTGATCGCAGCTGGAGATTTCGCAGGAGTGAGCAAAACATCAGCCTGTACCATTGTAACCCAGGTAACTGCGGCAATTGCATCCTTAAGGCAGAGGTATATAAATCTTCCAGAAATACAAGAAGAACAAGCAACAAAAGAACAATTTTACAGAATTGCACGATTTCCTCATGTAATAGGTGTAATAGATTATACCCATATTCGCATACAATCGCCAGGTGGAGATGAAGCAGAACGGTACCGTAATCGAAAAGCATATTTTTCGTGGAATGTCCAAACTGTATGTGATGCTCGCTTACGTATAATGGATATTGTGGCACGATGGTCTGGGTCTACACATGATCAGATAATTTTTAATAATAGCAGGATCAAGGAAAGGCTAGAGAATAATCAATTTGGATCATCTGTTATTTTGGGGGATAGTGGCTATGGAAATACGAATTTTTTGCTTACGCCTTTGGAACACCCCAATACACGAGCAGAAATTCTATATAACGAATCCCAGATACGTACACGAAACTGTATGGAAAGAGCATATGGTGTATGGAAACGAAGGTTCCCTATTCTTTCTGTTGGTATGCGGGTTTCTCAAGACAATTAAAAAGCAATTATTGTTGCAGCAGCAGTTATTCATAACCTTGCCATACAAGAACATGAAGATGAACCTCCTAATGACAATCGAGTAGAAGATGTGCCTGTACCCTTACCTTATGCCCACAATGAGGTCATCCAAGAAAACAACAGAATGAGAAGCTCATTGATTAATAATAATTTTAGAAATTTACTGTAAGCGTAAAGTTCAAGTACATAAAATTGTTTTTATTATTAATTAATGTTGTGTCTACAGATGGACCACCTCCCGTCTTATACATCATCTGCTTCATGCCAGCATATTCCTTCTTTGTAGTTTTTTTTAAAGAATCCCATTTGTTTCGTAACATTTGGGACGTCCTTCCAGTGGTACTCAGTATTGAATTCCACTTCGATTTTGTTCCATTCTGCATATTTTGCAGCATTGGAAGTGAAATCAGTTTTCTTACATTCTAAAATAATAATAACAATGATTTCAATATATTATACAGTAGACTACTTTAGATATATGCACCTAACAAAAATGTTTTTTCATTCATAATTTTTTTATTTAAAAAAAAGTCTACAAGCCGCAACTTTTATGATTTTATTATACTATTTTTTACTTACCAATAATTTCTTTGTGTTTCTCTACAAGAGCAGCTAACACTTCTACTTCACTATTGCTAAAGTTCTTACACCTTTTTTTGTCCACATTTAGTAAAAAAGCTCAAATATAGAATAAAAACAACGAAAACAATAATAAAATACACTAAAAACAACGAAAATAAAAATAAAATACAATTAAAAGAACGAAAACAGATTAAAAATACAACACAAACACGATTCACGAAAACGAGGGAAAAATGATCACACAGTAACCTCACAAATCATACAAGTAGCGCTGTTATGGACAGACGCACAGATAGACAGTTAGGTCACTGAAAATAGTAGATGGACGAGTAATTGACTTAGGTCACTAAAAATACTGGGTGGACGAGCTAAGGTGATCTCGATTGTTGAAGACGGATTTCCAAAATTCGAAACCGTTCCCAAATTATCGCTGTAACAGACAAACAGACAGACAGACTGGCGGACATTGTAAAGTCAATAAACACATACTGTAAATCTCACAGAAAAATTCTTAAGTCAGGATAATTATAATAAAGATGATAATTTTAGCTACCAACTTTATTCAATGAGATTGTTTTAATTGTGTTTATTTGGTAAAAAAGGGAATTAAAACAGTTTTTTTACCTTTTGAATTAAAATATAAATTGCTGTAAATAAAATACACATTAATATTATTATTAAAATATTCAATTTAAAAAAATACTAATAACGTATAAAAATAGAATATCATTACCGATATCCAATTATTTTCACGCTAGCCAATTTTCACATTTTCATTAAAAGTGTTTTAATATTATGGATTAATTAAAGCGTATGAACTTTTAAGTAGTATTCACCGATGTTTTGTCCGAGCTTTAATAATTTATCGAGTTTCCGCTCTACTAATAACAATTGGATAACGTTATTAAACAATTTGAAATTTTGTTGATTTTTGCGAAAAATACCACTGTTTGGGTTTGTTTTTTTTTTGTTCATTTCTAATTTTTGTGCTATATATGGGAAATTAAATGAAGTTGCAGCGTAATCAAAATTTTATTAATTTTTGGGTTAGTTGAATATGACAAACAATTACAGAATAAATTTGTTTATATGAACACGATTTATATGTGTATTTTTTTTTAGAATTGATTTTATCATAACTAGACTAAAATACGGCAATTTTAATTAAAATTTAATTGATTTTAAAGAGAAAATAATTTCATCTGGTTAAAAGAGAATTGCAAAAAATGAGAAAACAGTATTTTTCCCTATTTTACACTATTTTTCCCAAATTTTCCAATTCATGTTTTTTCATATTTTTCCCTATTTGCTCTACTTTTTCTTTTTTTCCCTATTTTTTACAATCGCAATTTTTTTCTCTATTTTTCCTATTTTCCTGTATTTTCAGTATGAAGGAGGCCAATTTTCAAAATTTCAGAGATATGGCGCTTTTACTATGGGATCTATGTCGAAATTAAATATGTAATGAATATATGAGATTCATCTTGTTATTATGACGAATATTAAATAACTAATATTATATTTTATCGTTTCAGAAATTACAGGAAGTATTAAAAGTACCACGTCCTCTCTATATGGTAAGACATTTAAAATTAATATTTAGTAATGATGCTTAATTTGTATTAATTTTTTAAATAAGCCGAAATAAAAAATAAAAAATCATGTTTGTTTTAATAGATAAAATTTTTTTAAAGATAAATTAATTTTCGTAAATGTTTTTTAACCATTAGAAGTTTCCACAAATTTTGCACTTCATATAAATATCAAAAAATGATCAGAAATTTTTTAATTCTAATTTGTAACAAATCTGAAAATATATCGAAACAAGTCGCTATTTTTTATTATTTAAATTAAGCTAAATAATATTAAGTTGCGGTTTCAGCAAAAATATTAAACTCGTAAAATAAGCTGTCAACGATTTTAGAGAAATATATTAAAAAAAGAAACAATTCCAATTTGAATTTATGCTTTAACTTTGTGGGATATTTATTACCGTATATTTTAAAACCAGCTGTGTTATATCTACATATTATTTTCGATAACTGCATAGTCGACAAGTACTGAATATTTATTGGTTTATACGAAAAGGATATTGAATATAAATTATCATGAAAAAATTTGACGAACACAAGTAAATTTTTTTTCTTTTTAACTTTTTAAATATTAAAGATGTATGGACTTGAATTTTTAATCGTATTCTACACAGGCGAGCCGGCAAAGATCTGTGGTGATACAGCCGATATTTTTTACACCCATGTCGTCATAGACCCAATATTAAAACTGCCACGCCCACTTCTGTGAATTTTTCTCCCACCCTCAATATCTTAAACTATTTGATAGCTCATTTGAATGAAGAAAATTTTATTGTCTAAAATATTTTGAAAAATGGCCTCCTTTATACCGGAAATTGTGTAAGAAAAAAATTATTTTAGTTTTTAACTCTAATCCTGATGAATTCAAGCCTCCTACTTTTTAATAAGTAATGAATCAAATCATTAATCGATTTTTGCTACCGAAATCCCGCATTTAGTCCACATCCGTTATCTCAATCTCAATTTAGCTCTAGTTACAAATCAAGAGTAATAAAAATGTTTAAAACAAAAAATTTCCGTCTGCAATTTTCTACCTCTCGATTTCTTTTACATTTTACCTATTCCCATCTAAAAGGAAAATAAATTTGAATTACGGCTACTTCCGTTTTCGAGTTTGAAAAGTTTCATTTCGATCGCGAGTGTTAATTAAGTTTCAGAAACAGTAAAGGAATTATCTGGGAATCTCCAATTTTCAATTTTCCAATAAAAAAGTTATTCCGGGGAAGATTATTCCGTGTCGATTTCAATGATACCGTAATTAATTATTTATAGAGTGATAATCCCACGAATTAATTCCGTAGAAACGAGTTTTTAAAAAATATATATATTTAAAATTTAAATTTAGTACTCAATGCGCCATCAACAAATACCTATAACAAAAACATTTTTTATGTTTTCCGGTATTTAATATTTTTTTCTTTACACATAATGTCATTGAAAAACTTTATAATTAAAAACTAAAGCGTAGGACACTCATCATAATTATAATTTATTTCTCTACTTATTATTTACTATATATACTTTTTTTTAATTTTATTTAAACTAATTGAATATTTAAATTTTATCTAACAAAATATTTTCTCATGAAGCTATACTCTAATTTTACATTTTTAAAATTGATCTGACCCACCAAAACCAAATTGAAAATAATTAACTAAACTTATCAAAAATTTACATCATTACCTATTCTAAGTTTCCCAAGGCGACGATTCGCTTTCCTCCTTCATAAAATTAATTAAAATCCTTCGTTCGTCCTTCACCCTCTAAAGTGAAAAAGGCACCTTAATCTAAGTTTATTTTGTCTTTGCAGGTGGTAAAATGATCGATGAAGATCCGTCGGAAAACTGGCTATTTCCCAGCGTCGCCCCTGCACCACTCGAATTGGAAACCCATTCCGATTCTCCGACAAACAAAGGGCTGTCCTGTGCTTTCCATTTGACTTTAAGTTCGATCGTGACGTTGATTGCTTTTCTCAGGTGACACATAACTTATTATTAGGCGGCTGGGAATGTCTGCTGTCGAAAAAACTTGTGTTATGATGTAGGATGTGAAGAGACGTCTGCTGCATGTGTCTAATATAAGTGTGAGAAGGACTAAAGATGTACTGTAAATATATATATCATAGGGCTGTTTATTTTTATTTGCCGACACAATACCGATACATTCTCGTATAATCCTGAAAATGCAATTATCCAAAAAATGAGCCCCCACGATCGTGATACGAATATTTCTCTAGATATGTATATAATTTACTCGAAAATATTTATTTAATTGCTTTTAAAATAATTGCCTGAAAGGCACAAATTCATGTCGCATTTAATTTTGGAACGACTACTACATGGTTCAAATTGGAAAGATCTGGGTGCTTTTATCTCGTCACAATATTTTATTTTGTTGATAATAAATAATTAATGTGATTAAGCTCAAATCTTTATATTATGGATTCATTCCACGAATAGAATTTGAAATATATCAGAAGTAAAATATAAAATAAAAAAAGTTTTGGACGCCAGTCAAATTGATTTTTTGATGTAATTAGAAACAATTGGCAAAAAAACTACGATATATTTCAAAATCCGTCCTTTCTTTTTTTTCGGCTTAAGTAAATTACACTCAAATTCAACGTTATATTTGTTTATTTTACGATAATAAAGTTCCAGAGATTTTATTTCCTTTTTCTTAAAAAAACTTTCCTTGCCGTTGAGGTTCTTGCAGTAGAGGAAAAAACTTCATGGCCTAAGTAAAAATAACTATCCAGAGGAAAAACTTCTTGTCCCAGGTAAAATTAACTGTCCAAAGGAAAAATTTCTTGTCCTAGGTAAAATTAACTGTCCAGAGGAAAAACTTCTTGGCACAGGTAAAAAAACTTTCAAGAGGAAAAAACTGTCCAGAGAAAGAACCAAAACCCTAAAAGTTCACATAAAGTAAGTAAAAGATTAAAATCTTATAAATTACCAGATTTCGTGGTCTCTGTTTTTCAAAAAGAATATAAAACAATGATAATATTAAAATGAAAAAGATGAGTTTTAGATCAAAATATAAAATACAAAAATAATTGAAATGAATTAAATTTTAAGACAATCTGTAAAAACAAATGAAAAAATAAATTCCCTTTTTGTATGAGACACACAGATATCAGATAATGTATAATATTATAAATGATAAGATATGAACTTTTAAGTAAATAATAAAAAAAATATAATTAAAAATAACAGTAAATAAAAGTTACAAGCGTCGAAACAATTATCAATTATATCAAGGAATTTTAGTGAAAATATAATATAATATAATAAAAACTTACCCTACAAGATGAGGGGGGAAAAAGAAATCTTCAGTAAGCGTCACAAACGGTATGAAGTTATTTTTACTGAGTAGGTGAAGAGAAGAACATTAATAACATGGGAAAGACATTTTATAGGAATACCAAGAAAAGAGAGGGACATAACTCGAAGAAATAAGAAGGGGATATCAAGCGAGTATGAAACTAAAATATAGTTAGTAGAGGAATAATGAAAATACAGGGTGGCACAAAAAAACGTAACAATTGGCTAGTGGTCATAACCATCATACCTTTTACCTAGAAATTATTTTTTCGGCCTGTATTTTATTTATTTATTGGTGGGCGTTCAATTTCATTATATTCAGAGTCACTTATATCCCTCCCAGCTGTCAGCAACACTTAGTCCAAAATCCAGCAAGTCCAAAGTGTACATTCTTAAATAACCATTCACTGTATAGTGAACTTTGGATAAGGATACTCAGTGTCTACGTCTCTGTCTTTATGAACGTCCGGTAGATCTAATATATCAACCCCACCCTTATGTTGGTTATATTATTCGATTACCTTCGGAATATACATACATCCATGTAGGGTTTTATTTGCTTTTCCCATTCATCCAAAAAAGATCCCTCTGTGGCGAACTACACCTTTTCCAATGGACCTTTTTATGAACCATGTGAGAACACTGTAATTAGAAGGTATAAGTACTAATATCACCTGGGAATTTTTTTGGAATTTTCTGATAGCTAATTTTTCCATAATCAGGGAAAAAGAGGGTTCACTAAAATTAAATTTGGCATCGTTGTGTAAGGTGCGCACCATATAACCTCAATTTTCCGTTAAGTCTGAATTGTGACGTTTAAGATTTGTCATTTAATACTTAAAAAACTCGTACATTTGCATCACGTAGTAGAATATTATCAATTGTTTTTCTCCGTTCATCTCGTTTTCAAGCAAATATCAGATACGAAAAATACTGTTTAGTGCGATTCGCAATTACCCGATATAAAGGAATTCAAGCCAAAATACAAGAAAAAACAGTTCAGTACTTGTCAAGCAATTCCCCGAAATTATTTTACAATTTTAATAACTGAAAAGATCTAAAAAATGCTTTTTGAGTGCATTACGTCATAATTTTGTTTAAGGAACGTTATAATTTGATTTAAGAAAATTCCTTTAGGATCTGCAGCGTTGCCAATGATTGCTCTTCGTTAAAAGGAAGGCGCGTTCAAAAACTTTTGAATATTTTAAGTAAAGAAAACAGGAGATAAAATATAAATTTTTTTGAATGAGTCGATCAAATGACAGAGTTCAATTATATATCAAATGTGTATATCAAGCAGTGAGCTATATTTTTGGGAAAAATAGTAATGCGTGTTTCGGAACGTAAATAATGGAGGGGGGTGTTTCCGATGAACATGACATCATGGGAACATTTTAAAACGCGATATTTTTTCGAAATGAAAAATTTATTGTATAAATCTAAGTGAAATGGACGTTTCCTGTAAAATACAATCAACTTATATAAGTTTTAGAATTTATTTTTCGTAAATGAAAAGATCGATTGCAATTCAAATTGTGCCAATTCTATTTCCAAATAATCATTTCAATTTCAAAAAGCATCATTTGAATTTTCAAATTGTTACTTGAATTTTGTAATGTGTCATTTACATTTAAAAAAGCGTCACGTTCAGTTCAAAAAGTATCAATTGTATTTCAAATTGGTCATTTTAATTTCCAAAATTGTCAAATGAATTTTGAATTAATCAAATTAATTTCGACAATTAATATTTCAATTTTCAAAATAGTAATTTAAATTTAAAAATATATCAAATGTATTTCATATAAAGCATCATTTGATTTTCAAATAAATTACATATGAAAGGTATATAAATATCCTGCTGTACTGCATAGTGGTTGAAATTTTACTATTTAATCACCCTGTTAAAATGCTTTTGGCTCCTGTCAATTTGACATAATTTTATTACATCTATGTAATTTGAACGTGAATTTGAGCCAAAAAATGAATTTGAAACACAATTGTGCTATCTGCCGATTTTCGATGTTGAGAGGTAACGTGCTAAGAGTTCTTCCGTGTAATCACTTTTTTCACGTAACTCGCTCAGAAAGAATCATCAACACGGCGGATTCAAGATGCCCTTTATGTAGAGTCATACTGGTAGGTAACAGACCTTATAAAAGAAAGAATTACAAGAAACATTCAGATGCAGATAGGGAGAGAATTGTCACTTGTGCTAAGATTGGGTTAAATCGGCATCTAAGTTAAATATAAAGTTTCACACAGCCTACGAATGAATCAAATCAGGTCGTAGTAACATGCTCAAAAAAGGAGGTAAGAAACCAAGAATTCTAACTGAACATCAGGTAGATATAATAAGTGAATGGGTCGAAGAAGATTGTTCGCAAACATTAAAAAGGCTTAAAGAAAGAGTGTTAGAAGAGTTCCTTGTGACAATCAGCCTTTTCACTTTGGGTAATTACCTAGAAGATAGGCTATTTACATTAAAGCAAGTATATAGACAACCTGTAACAATGAACAGAAATGAGAATAAAATGTTGAGGGTGAATTATGTTCGCCAACTCGGTAAACAAATAGTATGGATCGATGAGACAAACTTCGATCTATTTTGTTGTCGTTCTAGATGTCACTCTGGAATTGGTAAGAGCCGTACAATTGCTACCAGCCGCAAGGGGGCCAAATATTCATTTAATTGGAGGCATCTCGGCAGCAGGCCTCGTTGCAATGGACCGCCGTCGCGGCTCTTTTAATGCAGCTGCTGCTAATGAATGGATTTTAGAACTTTTGCAACAATGAGAAAACGGAGGAAATCAACTTGTTGATTTGGTGATAGTGTGCAAGAATGCTCCATGTCATTCCAGATTAGAAACAGCATTAACTGGTACTCCAGTAACTCTTTTGAAATTAGCACCGTATTCTCCAATGTTAATCCCGATCGAGACCAATTGGTTCAACATAAAAAACTTTGTGAAGAATAACATGGGCATTCCAGATGTCGCTGCTCCTGGAGTGATAGATCAAAGGCTGGTTTACGTGGACTCCAATAACAGCAAACATGAACTGCAGTAGGTAGGTGACCAGCATGATATTGCCGATCGCCTTAATGGCTACTATCACGCATTTCACTACGCACTAGCCACACAAAGATTCGGCATGATAGAATGAAAAAAAAACGAAAGAGTCAGTAAAGTAATTAAGGAAAAAAAGGTAAAGCTAATAGCGTCAAGGAGCGCAAGGCGTAACTGGAGATCCCGGATATATATGAGCCCCCCTTAATTACCGACAGCGACAGTAGAGGACGGATTCTGGTCGTTGCACCCATAGCTGCAAACAACACGCAAAATCAGCTGAGCGAAAACATGCGGGTTACTGGGCCCCATCCATCACAACAACAGGGTTAATCTCTGGCGGAAGGATGGAATTGAAAAAATGGCTATAGGAAACCCATACCCACGGGTACACACTGTGTAACGTACTGTGTAATCCCATTTTGGATATTAAAATACCGGGAGGAGGGTTTACCCTCGTATATGCTTGATGAGCTGGCCTTTGAAGAGATCAATTTTTAATACATAAAAATAATCTAAAGTAGTTGTAATAAATGGTAGAAGAGACAAATCGGGTATGGTATTCAAGTGCTAAAGCTAAAACTTTATGAAATACCTTGGCATATATATCAACAGGGTGAAACCTTTAGAAATCACATTACTAAGACCGTTAGCGCGCAACTAGATTACTGACAAACCTAAACAGGCCCGGAAGTTTTACACCAATGTTGCACAATCCATATTGTATGGTGTGGAATTATGGGCAAACTTGATTAAAGTACCAAAATACAGGAACATATTGGTTACAGAGCAACTTAGGACCATAATGGGATATAGAACTAGATATAAGGAGGGGACCTACTTAATAGCAGGAAGCATTCCGATGTACCAGTTAGCAGAAGAGAGGACATATATAGCAAAACATATCATCAGTGAAGAAGAAAGAAAGAAAGAAAGAAAGAAAGAAAGAAAGAAAGAAAGAAAGAAAGAAAGAAAGAAAGAAAGAAAGAAAGAAAGAAAGAAAGAAAGAAAGAAAGAAAGAAAGAAAGAAAGAAAGAAAGAAAGAAAGAAAGAAAGAAAGAAAGAAAGAAAGAAAGAAAGAAAGAAAGAAAGAACAAAAGAAAGAAAGAAAGAAAGCAAGAGAATTGACTTTCAGAAGATGGCAGGAACAGTGGACCGCAAAGAGAAGCTTAAGTTTCTACACACATAAGATCGGGAAAAAAGAAGACTAGATATCATAATACTGTAATAATCTAGACCCCGCCGAACATACCATTTTTTCATGCCAGAGATGATAAAACACAAGGTAGGAGATGGAAGAAATGATAGGTCGGATAATGACACCAGAAAATGTAATTGAGTGAGTAAACAAGAAAACATTAAATATGTAACTAGCATAACTAGCGAAAAGGAAAGAGAAGAAAAAAACTTCCAGTAAGATGAAAGGTGACGAAATTACGATTAAGACCGGGTCAAAGGAGTTAATAAAGATTCTCAATCTGATCTCATCATCGACTCCTTAACCAAAAAACAAGGTAAAAGGGTGCCCTATACTACCAGACGTATAGACCCAATATCCATCGCTTCTATTAGTGGGACAGTGGTGAAATACCTATCATGATATTTGTAGTTGGCCATAAATAGGATTACAGATCGACCTCACTCAATGAATAAAATTTCGTTAAACAATAATTTGCTCCATTGTAAATCGCAAAATCGAGCATTAACCCTTCACTAGTAGTCGACACAAAATTTTTAAGCGGTTTATTTTTTTCCTCTTGACGTACAGCATATCGTCCATTAAATGGGATCATTTTTTCGTCTATAGAGTAATACGACGGAACTCGTTCTTCAGAAAGAACTAATTACAGAAAATCAAAAGTCAAAAACTGAAAATAAATGTCTATAATACTAGCTGACGAAAAAAGTTTTATTCGGTGACCTATCGGATGGTACAGGCACGACTAAGATGTCTAAAAACCCTGGTGTTTCCACTTATACCTGTAAAAGTTTGGGACAAACTGGGAGATCTCTACCTACTTGATTTTGAGTTATTAGAAATTTCAGATGGCGCATATATCGCTCATAGTAAACTGCAATCACAGATCACAGATCATACAGGGTGTATTTATAATCTGGTACTGAATACAGACGAATGCTCGAATCTGCAGCTTTACACTGTCCACACAAAATGTGACAAACTCAGCAAGGACTCGAACAATTCTAAACAGCGCCATCTTACAGAATTCTGGTAAGTTCTATTGAAGGGAACAGGTGGTACTTCCAAAAACTTCCAAACAAAATCGAATCAGTAGATACACTAGGGTTTTTAGACATCTTAGGCACGACCTTTAGGCTGGTGTGGTGGCCGTATTGATGCTTCCGTTACCACTGGCCAAACGGCTTGCGGTTGACTGAGCTTGCCTTCTCTTTCGACTGGACCTATCTCTAACGTTCTCTGAATAGGGGCTCAGTACTCGGCTCGATCTCCAACTCGAACTGATGAGAACGGATTAAATTGCGATATTCGGTAACGTTTTTGGCATCTAAGAAGCACGTGCGCGAGTGTCTCCATATGTTTGGCGGACGTTACATAATTTACCTTTATCATAATTTCAAGATAGTTGTAAACCAGTGCCGTGCGTGGTATAACTAATATATTTTCATTATCAAATAGTAAAAGTAATCAAAATAAGACCGCTAAGAAAGTAACTTCATTACCAAACTGGATAGTCATGTTTTTTATCATGAAACGGAATTATATTCCAGAATTTCTTCTTTGTTTCTCTTTTTGCTTCGGTTTTTAACGTAGAATCATTGATGGAATTTCTTTTGATGTAGATGGTACTTCAGGATCAATAATTTCATCTGAGGAATCCCTCTTAAAGCCGTTATTATTGTCTGTCTCAGATCTGATCTCATCGTCTCTCTTAGATACATTGTCATTGTTTCTCTCAGATACGTAGTCACCGACTGTTAACTTTTTAACAATGCGCGACTCTGTTTCCAGGTCTGCGTCGTGGAATTATTCAATATCGGAATTATTTTTATCTTCCAATAATTCCCAAATTTAATTTCGAGACATTTCAGAGAAGAGAACTCCTGAAATCGTAGAACGGAATAAATTTATTCTGTTATTACATATGAAATGAATTTATTCTAGATTACTGCATGTTTTGGTGCAATATAGGAAATGCCATCCATGACGTGAAAGGTTATTGTACGGCTGGTCAACATTTAGCGGACCGCTGTTGATTGCTCATGCTTTCAGACTTTTGTATACGATGAGCAAAACCCCACTGAGTAAACCACATCGACCAATTTCCGCGAGCCATACTTCTTGTACAGGAACACTGCTAACCCAACTAGTACTGATAAGACTAGGTCTCACTGCTTCTACAAAACTATGAGCCGGTGCTCTTCTTCTTCCACATATCACGCTCATTACATTTTTTGTTCAGTACAACTTTTTAAATGAATATACGGGGGTTTCTTCCTACCTTCCTGCATCCACAATTGCGTTGGCAGCTTTTTTACATTTACAAGATTTGATGTAAGTATCAATTCCGGTGCTGGCACGAGACGACTTCTTGTATTTTCCATTCCCACTCCTCTACGGTCCTCTTTGTTGCTCGTCGGGTGTTTTACCTGCTAGTAAACTCTTAGTGAATGTTGTAGTGCAGCAGCATCGGTTAGGGGGTAATGAGGCATTGTTGGTTTTAGTGTTTTACGATGAACATACGTATTGAATGTGTCTCAATTCGTTCAGCCTAGTCTCATGTTTTTCTCATACAGAGCCACGAGAAATGCGTTTTTTGCAATTTTACTCCGGTGTGCATGAGGGTTTTTCAAAATATCAATGACTGGTTGCAAGTCATTATTCTTTAGTAGGACTTTGACAATAAAGCAGAAGTGATGTCACAACCACTCATCGCGTACAGGAACACTGTTTGGTCTGTATTTGTCATATAACTCCAGGTGCCACCAAAGTTTCTAAATTCTACGAATAGTGAAAAATCATCGGGTGGTGAAAATCTTGTATTCTGCAGATGGAATTGTAGTTTTTAAGGTACGCATGTCCTGGAGGTAAAGATTGCTACATTTTTCATACATATGGCTACTGGTAACGAAAGAAAGGAAGCATTTCATATACGACTTTTTAAGTGTAGATTTCAGTAGCTGCTTTTTTATACTTCAATGAAATAATTCATCCAAGTAACCATTTCAAAATTTACAACCTAAAGCTTGGTAGTGGAGCCACATTTTGCAAACAGTTGAAGACTAGTTTTGATTTTTCTTGCACATCTTTTACAATCTACTTCACATCATTAGAAATAATCACTATTTTATCCATGTTGAATCCGATCTACAATCCATGTACCATTGTTGTCGACATGACTATTGGTTGAATTGCTATTTTAGTTAAAGTTCTATGAACCAACATATAAGCTGGTACTACCCTTGCGTAAGCATAGCCAGACATATTTTTTTCAGTTGAGTCCACCGCATGTATACCATTGAAATATTCAGCCAATCCGTTACCTTACCTAATGTAACCAATTGCCCCCATGAAGGACATTATTAAATGAAATCGTACAAGCCTTATACCAACATTTGGCAGAGCAAGATCATCAGAATAGCTAGTACGAATGTCTCTTGTCTTGAGGTAAAGAGGTTGGTTAAATGCCAATAGGCAGTAATTTGGTTTATGACCCCAATAAGTAAACCACATCGACCAATTTCATCGAACCATACTTCTTGTACAGAAACACTGCTAACCATACAGGTACTGAGAAGACGAATGACATGGGTCTCACTGCTTCTACAAAACTATGTCCCGGTGCTCTTCTTCTTCCACGTATTATGCTCATTACGTTTTTGTTGAGTGCAACTATTTAAGGTATGAATTCCTCCAAACTGATCAGTTGTGGGTACTGTTCTGCGTTATAAACCTTATTCCGGATATCCTAAACAATAATTATAGCAGTTGTCTTAATAATCTGGAGTCGTTTCAGCTACGGGTTTTGGTCCGCGCGGAAGCTGATCGGAAACTGATCCAAAACTCTTCTAGCGGAGGTTGGCTGGTGACGACTCGAGTGACCTTGGCTTGGACAAAAATTTACTAGAATGGATCTTTGCAATTTCCCAAGTTATTTTCCATAAGATGTGGCCTCGAACTGTCATAGATTATCTACTTTCTTTGACTGGATTAATAAATTAAAAATGGAATATTTCTGGCATATTTCTAAAAAGCAAACGCAGATGATATTGTATTGTCGGTATTGTGTTGGGAATTGAAAAAAATAACCCTAAAAGTGACCAGCCAGTAACTATAAACTGAACACTTGTAGTATAATAAACTTTTATGAACTAGGATATTGTGATAACGAAAGAATGCAACTTTTTTATTATTTATTAATTTATCGGTTTCCTTTGCACCATTAGAAATTTTCGAAGATTAAAAATCCTTATGTGCTTTTTTAAGGAGCGTGGGAAATAAACAAGCGATAACTGCGTATTCTTTCGTTATGAAAATATTTAATACATGTTAAAAAAATATGGTCACGCTGTAGATAAATATATCATATCATTAAGTATGATAGACGCTCCATAGTGAATTTTTTAGATACGCCATGAATATAAAGAAAATATGCTATAGGGATTGGAAATTGTGTAGTTGTAGTAAATATTTTTTTTACTTTAATTATATAAGCTCAAAGAAAAAAAATAATCAAAAAAAATTATTCTATGTTCCAAAAATGTTTTTTAGCAAATATACAGGGTGTTGCAAATTTAATTGAACACAATTTTTTTTTAATACAAAATTCTTATTTTATTTTTAAAATTCCCATTCAAGGTAAAGAACAGGACTGTATTTAGAAACATTTCTAAAATAAAAAGTACAGGTTTGTATTAGAAAATAAATAGTTGAGGGTGGTTTTTTAACGATGAAACGTTGATTTAAAAAATTAAGATATAAAATTTTTAATTAAATTTTCGCTAAATTTATATTGCAAGTATATTTATTTATAATTTATTAGAATATTAATAAATAAAATAATTTTATTAACATTAAATTTGATTCCTGCACTACAGCCCTGACTCATTTATATTAAATAAATTCAAGAACATTTTAATATTCAATAACGAAATTTTTGAATAAGTAAAAACTCGAAAAGCATTCCACCACCCAAAAAGTAAATTTATAAAGTAATAAGAAACGGTGGTAAAATTTTTTTTTCGCAATCACGAAATTAATACTGAATTTCTGTCTTTTCTGAACAAATTTTTATGGAGATAAGTGAATTCTGGTTCTTATTTTCTTGTGTAACCCTATTTATTACCACAATTATTTTTGTAATAAAAACGTTTACACCAGAAAATAAAAACCAGCATCCACTTATTTGACAGACAACCGGACAGATTACATTTGCATTTGGCTCAGGTTAAAGTAACTTGGCCTGGGGGTAGAATTTTTTTTTTGAAAATAAATTGATTTGTGTTTATGCATTGAAGAAAAAGACAAAATAGTATATTAAAAAGTGACAATTTTAAGAGAGATAAAGGGGGAAATTTTGGTGATAAAAAATTTGACAAAATTAAGCATAAAACAGGGGTAATTTTAAAGGAAAAAAAGTGCTAAAAAGTGCAAAAAAGTGACAAAATAAAGAAAGAAAAGAGCGGAAATTTCGGAGCTGATTTTTTTCCTTTTTATGCCTTTTCTCTCTTTATCTCTTTCTATTTTTTTAATAGATGAGGAACCTCATGACAACCCTAACGCTCGGATCATGTCTATTGCGACTGAGAATGTGGGTCTCAGAGTCCCTAAAATCGGTTAGAGTGAATGCAAAAAACCACTGCTTACCGCACCAAACCTTATCTCTTTGTGTCTCGAACGTTTATCCTTTTATTGTTGACCCTGTTGCTCAATTCATTCTTAAGATTTCATACTTTTTAGTACTGGCGTTATGTACTTCTCTTCTTGTTTCCAGTGTTCTTTGGTTTCCAGTGTTCTTTGGTTTCCAGAACCTACTCCGTCAGCTCTCGAGGATTATCTGTTACAATTCCTGCAGCGTGTCTGTCGGCCTTCCATCAGGATCGTCAGCTTAAATTTGGCATGTCGTCTTGGGTCCTCCAAATTCTATACATATAAGACTATAAGCACCCGTGCGTCTGCGGTCAGCAATGCCTTAAAATCGGGGATGCCTTACAATCTAGAATGTCCTTTTTTGTCCATTGGCCTACCTTCTCCAATTCCATTTATATTTCGTTCCATCTCCTGATCGTTTCATGGAGCTTTCTTCTCTTGGCCTTTACGGTTATTAGTGGGCCAGTCATATGCAGTCGTCCCTGTTTTTTGGCTAATAAGTCAATTGGGGAAGTCTCGCCGATAACCGATAGAGCATCTGCTGACAGTTTTGTAAGCTCTTGTTATCCTCAGTATTATCTGCCTCCTATTAGATGGCAGCATTTTTCTGTATTTTTGAAGGCAGACGATTCAAATAGGAGACTCGTACAGGGTTGTTGAAGAGAGTGAGTGGCTTCCTTTTTTCTATGTCTGATCCGCTTATATTTGACAATAGTCTCGTTAGAGCTAAGCCTATCCGCGCATTTTTTTCGCAGGTCTTCCTCAGGTTTTTGTTAAAATGTAACTTGTCATCTAACCGGAGTCCAAGATACTTTATCGAATTTTTTGATTCCACGGTGACCTTCGTCTTTTGGAAAGGTGCCCCAGCCTTCAGTTGACTGCTGCCAGAGCTTCGTTCCATTTTGCTACCAAGTCCTCTGAATGGTCTGCTCGGGCGATCACGGTTATATCGTCTGCAAAGGCCAAGGTCAATTTCAAGAATCTCGTGATTTAAGATATTCGCGAGCAACGGTCCCAGGACCGATCCTTGGGGAACTCCCTGGCTAACATTCATTTCACTGTGCCCTACCAGGAGAGACCTATCTTTAAAGCAGTTTCCTATAAAGTTCTCTAAGTATGAGCTGATATTTAGAATTTCCAATCTTCTTATATTCCTTATATTTTTTACATCTACGAGGACCGCTGCACCCCAAAGGTACTTTCTGTCTGTGGTCAGCGCTATTAGTTTATCCACTGCCTGCACTGTCGAGATTTCTTTTCTGAAACCAAACTGTCTATCTGACATGCCTCAACTTAGGACGGAAGAAATTTCTTCCAAGTCAACCTCTAATCTGCTCTTTAGAATGTGTTCCAGCATCTTTTCTGGACAGTCTATCAGGTATATTTCTCTCTGTATCAGGGTCTGTTTAATAAAAACTCTTGCTTACCAATGGCATTGTTCAGGATTTCAGTCGCCATTTCTGGGACTTGCTCCTTCACACTTTTGATCGTAACCAGGAGAGTCCCGTCAGGTCCAGGATATTTTCCTGTTTTTGGGCCTGCTAATAACGTTTTTCAGTTTCTTGTAGATGAAAATGGGAGAGTTTCCATCATTTCGTACTTCTACGATGGAGCTCTCCCGGGTTTTTAGGGAAGAGTTCTCCGCCAGCTCGATCTTAATTTCATTTGGCAATTCACACGACTGAAATAGATGTCGGAATTTACTTGTGATAATCTTGTATACTATACCCCACGGATCGTATTGATAGTATTAAGAGAAAAAAGAAGGGGAAGTTTGGAAAGAAGAAAAGTAAAAAGAAACCGTTTTGGGAAGGAAAATTTGAGGGGAAATTCAAACAAGGAAGTGACAAAATTAGGAGAGAAAAAAGTGTTAAATTTATAGCGAAAGAGATTCAGCCAAAAAAAAGTGACTGATAAAAAGAAAAAAGAAGGTCTTTTTCAGAAAAAAAAGAGAAGAAAGTGAGTTTTTTGTGAGAAAATGACAATTTTTTTAACAAACTGAGGGAAAATTTGAGATGAGAAAGTCTCAGAATTAAAACAGAAAGAAGGGGAGATTTTTAAAATTAAAAACAGTACAAAAAGTAACCCGCACGGAATCGGGAACTCACCAGGTACGAAAGCGTAACCCACATGAGTTACTTGGACCGCAATCAGAAGAGTGAAAATAACCTACTAATGATCTCTGGACGGTATTAATTACCATATTGATAGCTTGTCTCTTATTATAATGGTAAATAACTTTGAGAAACTCGTCAGAAACACCTTATGTCAGAAAATCTATCAAGTATTTGCGGCTGATCAGTCTAAGATACTCGCATTCTGAACCGCTTCACAATATCTAAGGTCTTTGAAATGGAGTTTGTTAAAGGGATATAGACAGAATTCTTTGTCAGTCAACGAGTCTCCATTAGTGAGAATTGTGTCGGCTTGAATCTCGCTTCCAAAAAAACTCTTACAACATCATCAGAAGCATTATAAATAAAACACGCACGCTCCTCATTTTGATTTAAGTTGAATCTCAGCATTTATAGACTGATTGCAATTAGAAGAAATTTGATGATAATAAATTGCACACGTAACACCGCAATCTTTGTGCCATTATTCACTATATTTTCATCGCAATCTTTTTCACGAGGTACAGGTTGCTATCATCAGATTGACAGCCTCTTGTGAAAATGGCTTGTTTTTTTGTATTGCCGTGGACTTTTACTACTCAAATATGAGTATGAACTTAGAAATAGTCTTTTTAATATGGCTATTACAATCTACTACTGAAAATTTTCGTCTAAAATTAATCTGAATCAGGAAGTGCTTGATGTGGGCTTCACCTACTTTTTCTGATAGCTGACCAATAGCTATAACTGCATGAGACGTGAACTGTCCTAGCCTTTTTCTGTGACCCTTTTTTTGAGAAGTGGGATCGCTTTCTGCTCACCGGATATAGGTTTCTTACCGCTCCGATAGTATTCACTAACACCACCTCTTTCGATATCTATTACCTAGGACCGTCTTCCCAGATATTACATCCGACCATAGGATTTCAGTACTCAGTCTATTCTAATTATCCTTTGTTCTTCCGCTTTTTTCCCATGACCTCCTTTATAAAGTTTTCTCCAACTTTCTTTTTGGGCATCATTCATTTAACCAGCCTTCTAGTGCTCATAGCTTCCTCCATCCTTAGCTCCATTGCTAGCTTCTGCGCTTGCCACTTTGCGCATCTCGCAATTGTGTGTTCCGGATCGACCCGCTGGCTGCAGTATATACAATCCTCAGCTTTTCTAATTATGTACAGGAAGGTCTTAATAAAGCTACTATGTCAAAATAGCACCTGCGTCACATGGTAGAAAGTTCTTCTGTGCTTGCAGTTTAGCCATTGGTTTTGATCTGGTATCAGGATTTTTTACCACTGCGCCACAGTAGTCCACTTCATTTCCATATAGCCTGCCGTTATGCTATGGTTATTCTTTTCTCCTCTTTTTTACCAGCGTCGCTGTCCGTGTCCTGTTTCGCTAATCTGAGCCGCTCCTCTGTCATAAGGTCTATCGGAGACAACTTGCAGCTCTTGTAGTCTTCCTCTTCTTGGTCAATTAGATCTAGCGATTCTCCGTTGCCCCTCAGTATGGTCGTTCTTCTGTTGTTCTTCGGACATGCGCGTCTAGCCTTCTCAATATCCTCGGTCGATCATAGGGGCATTTCTTTAACCAGGAAATAAGTCTTTCTTACGCTGGCTTCCTGCGCTATCTTAGTAGCTCCGCTAATACTTCGCGCATTTGGATGTCAGTCTGATGATGGCATTAAACATGCTCTCGTCCAAGTCTTTCCACCGCCATGGCTCCTCCTCACCTCATTGGCGAGATCAACCTCTATAGCAACATACCTGTGTAAGCTCAACGATTTCGTATCTTTGAGGATTGATTAGATTTTTACATTCTGGTCTAACCCTAGTGTGCAGAAGAAGATATCAATAACTGACTTTTTCTCTTCCGACAAAGGTTGGCATCGCTCCACTAATTGGGATCACCAAATTGCAAGGCTATCAGGCAATGGGCGAGGAAACCTTGGCTAGAGCGGGCCTCCAGAGGGCTGATTTGGAGTTAAAGTCCTCTATTTCCTTCGAGATGTCATCCATCAGATGCTCTACATGTCTACTGGATGTTTCAAAACTTACATTTGGTAAAAATTAAACAATGTCCTATTTCGCCATTCGGTTCCTGTATCGCGATCAGGCCCACGTTAAGAGCATCTGCCGTAGCCACCGGTAGATCTTGTGCCTTTGCTCTTCTGTCCACATTAATTTGGAGAATTGTTATTGTCATTATTGTCCTTATTTTAACTAATCCTAAGAGTATCACAGAAATTTTTTATTACTGGTATTATCACCGCGCTTCTGAAAGCTGGACATTCGAAGCTTGCGTTACGGTGACCTTCCTTCCTATATGTTCAGCAGTACGGTGTGTCCTCCTTTTAGCCACCTTATGACGTTCACCACTACATTTCCTGCACTTTTCCCCATGGCCTCTTCTTTGGCTTTGTGGCTTATGCTCCCGCAGTTAAAAAACCTCTTTTCGTCTGTTCTTTCATTTTATCCGGCCTCTAGACCACCCCACTCCTCGTCCATTTCTACAGTAGCCACCTATCTGGTTCCCACCATCGGCCTTATCGACCTTACGGCAACGGTCCCAGTTACCGTCAGGAACTCTATCGCCTGGCCTAGTTCCTTCCCTGTAGTAGAAGCGTCCACATCATAGATATGGATTGCCGCTCTTTGACCTCTCTTCAATCTGACCTCTGGACTTAAAATTTGATTTTCAACTTCCTCTTTAAATTCCTGGAGGCCTTCATCATCTCGACTATTACGTCACCTCTCCACGTTTCTTTATACTTTTTATTTCTTACGGAGTGTGTTTAGTTCCTTGATTATTAATGCCGGTGTGGTCTTCCTGACCTTTTTCTGTAAGGCCGTGTACTACTCGTCGCACTCTTCCGCTGTGAAAGTTCCCATATCATATAAATCCATCTTGATACCTGTGAAGGCGCACTCGATCATTTTCCTCGTTGTCTCATTTAGGAACAAGCTAATTCCGACCAGAAAGTATGCTCTGCCTACCTTTTTTACTAGCACTTTCTCTTCTAGAGACAATTTCCTATCGTTTTCCAATTTACTTACTCCTCCCTTGTCAATTTTGCTCAATGTCCTTGAAGTAACTTTATCAGGTTGCCAGATTCACTCCAGCCGCTCCATCATCCGGGACGAATAGAATCACGATATCTAGGTCCACCAATACAGAGAATGGGTTCACCTCCCTTATCTTTGTGGTCAAGTCTTGTTTCGTTCACTTCCCTTTGCATACTTTAATTGTGTTCTCACCGATTCTCTAATTGACTATGTCATCTATGTCTTCTATAGTGTATTCTTTTTCCCCTATCATCTGGGTCCCTACCTCTTCAAGGTGTTGCGACTCCTAGAGGTAAAACAACCTAACCGAGCCTAACCTTTTTTTTTGAGGGAAGAAACCGCTTGGCACCCTAACACCATCAGAGTAGCTTCTCCCACTAAAGCCTTCCTATGTCATATAACCCTGAAACTACTCTTGCGAATATAACGTCAGGGTTAGCGGCCTGTATTCTCATCCTCGTCTTTACTTTTTTTCTTGGTAACCATTACAATAAAACCTTCTCCGGCTTTCCATTTGTTCTCGTTGCTCATTATTTCTAATATCGGCCAATGCTGCCCTCATCTGCGCCCTCTTTGTATCCCATCTGAAACATTCCATAGTCGTATGTTCAGGACTGTCTGGCATACGGCAGTATATGCACAGGTTATTTGTCTTTTTCCCAATGCGATGGGTGTAGCTGGCAAAGCAACCATGACCCGACAGTACTTGAGTGACATAGTACTTTACATTTCAGTGTTTCCAGTACATCCACCATTCTAAGTTTATAATTATCTCGTTTGTCAACTGTGCTGCGTTTACTTGTGCTCTTCATTATATCTGCCACTGTGCTTTCCTCTCTTAATTCCTTCTGTTTTTTCTTAAAGTTCTGCCTTTCGGTGCCAGACACCTTTTTTCTTTCCTGCGCAAGCAGGTGTATTGGTACCGTTCCCGTTATTATCTGTACGGACTTTGCAGACCCCCTTAACATAGAAACACTTTCTCTGGGCCCCTTCCATTATTTCTTTATATTTTCTTTTTTCTAAAACCTCAGCCCACAGGGGTGCTCCGTACAAGAGAATAAAATGAACAACTTCCAGTATCAGTTTTCTCCCCCAGAATAAAGGTCCATCTATATTGGGCATAATTTTGGCCAGTCTGCTGGTCGTATTTTCTGCTTTCTGAACCTCTTTTTTAATATGTTCCCGAAGTGTCCTTTAAAACCTAATTTTATTTCGAGGTACATCACGTTTTCCTTGGGTTCTATTTTGCTACTCCTGAAATCGAAGCTCACTCTTCTCTCAGCTTTCCATTCATGTCCTGAGATTATTAATGATTCAGTCTTTTGTATAGCTAATTCCAATCATTTAGCCTTCATTCACTCTTCTATATATAGTACAGACTTCTCCGCACTCTGTCTTAGATCCTCCACGTTATTTGCTCTTGTTAGAATACCTAGATCGTCTGTGAACCCATAAGAGATGACCCCTTCTGGTAGCTGAAGCCTTAGCACTCCGCTATAGAATACATTCCATAGCGCCGGTCCTAGGACCGACCCCCGTGGTACTCCAACTAAGACCCCGATTCTTTCTGTTTTGTCGATTGCTATTTCTCTGTTCCTTAAGTATCTTCTTACTATATTTATGAGGTAGTCTGTAATGAGGTAATAGCTTAACCTAACCTATTATAAACCTAACCTACCATGCATCAAAACTTTATGAATCGTAGGTGACATAGGATGCCAACCATATAGATCTCTATACATCTTTGTAGTTTGGCAACGTATACCAGCTTTTCTTGAAGCTGTTCAAACGATTGCCAAAAATTTAATAAAATCTGATGTATTAAAACTAAAATTCTCCTAAAATGACATCCAAAATCCATATTTTTAGAGAAGTTAGAAAAAAACTTTTTTAAAAATATTATGACAGATTCCCGAAAAAGTCGAAATTGCGTCTACTTTCTTAAAAGATAAAGCCTCGGAATGGTAGGAAACATGCAACTCAATCTTATTAATTTGGAATATGTTTAAAAATATATGTTAACATTTCAATTCAACTGCGTTTGTTTGTTTCATCAACTTATTCCTAATCACCCAGAAGA
Source organism: Neocrepidodera transversa (assembly GCA_963243735.1). NCBI lineage: Eukaryota > Metazoa > Arthropoda > Insecta > Coleoptera > Chrysomelidae > Neocrepidodera > Neocrepidodera transversa. The sequence continues at coordinate 24,848,529 of OY725344.1, read as the reverse complement.
CGTATTAACAGATCTGCTCAGAGAACAACTTGGACCTGAAATACGTTCTCGAATAAGGGCCGTAGTCTTTGATTGTATCGAGTCAATGATTTCAATAATATCAGCTATTGAAAAAAGAAATATTAACGGATTCTAAAAGTATGCATACTACAAGTTGAAAGGGTGGTACTATAGTACCATATGTGGTACTCTTGATCGTCAAAAATTACGGTGGTAGTCCTTTGATAATGTTTTTCGTTTGTTTCTTTAACTTTAGCGTTTTCTAGATTGACATCTTTATTAACTAATTTATTAAAATCTTTTGATGTCTATTCGCAAATATAGCATCTCATGTTAGATGCTGGTATCAGTCTCGGCATTGCAGACTTTACTGTCAGTCATTATAAGTATGATCTTATGCTTTATTTTGCCTGCTCCGTTCACCTTTGTCTCCTGAAGTTGAGCGGTTTGGTTTTCGATGTGTAGGATTTCTTCTTTGGTTGCATCTTTTGATTCATTTATGACGCGTATGCCTATGGATCTTCTGAATCTGGACTGGGTTTTGCCCCATAATTTTCTTCTGTTCTGTATCAAAATAACAACCAATCTTAAGGGAAAAAGAGAGTTCTGAAAAATATTTGCATCACTGTCAGTGCTGTTCTAAAATTTCTGTTTATACTGTGTTTCTTGCGAGCCGTCACATCCCCATTTACATGTTAAAACCATATTTTGTTTCTCTTTTGAACACATTGCTACAACCTCTCTTAAATATTTATGCAGGCGGAATGCAGTGTGGTCAAGTAATACTTGAAGTCTAATCTCAGATCATGTTTCAGATTCCTTATCAGGATAACACTCCTTTTTGGCCTTTTGTATGAGTCATTGGCAGGGGTATTTATTCTTATTCGCTTTGTATACCTTCTGGTAAAGTGTATGTTTCTTTAAAACTCTTTGCTTAGTGGCAGTAGTAAAATGTTAAATTTTACCTCTTTTGTCTCGAAAATTTCTCCTCTTTTCTCAGCAAACTGTCATTTTCTTAGTGTAATTTCCCCTTTCCCTCTCTTAAGAACATCTCTCCTCTTATTTCCCCTGTTTCTTTTTAAATTACCCCCGTTCTCCTCAATTTTGGTCTTTTTTATTAAATTTCGCCTTTTTCCAATAAATTATCCCATTTTTAGTCTAACTTCTCCTAGAATACTGTAACCTCTCCTGTACCAGTACACTAGTCTGGGAACCCCAAATTTAATTACGAATAATTCTGAGACTTTATCGTTAATTCTATGTATGAATTGTTTACATATAATTTCAATAAATTAAAATTAAATAGTATAGAGGGATTTCATATAATCGTCCTTTGAGCCGGACCTTATTGAACACTTTAATTACATTCTTTGAAATTAAGTAAACTTTGTCCCCTTGTATTTTATATCTGCGTGACAAACTCAATTTGCAGAATTTTTTTGTGATACCAGTAGGTCTGGATGTAGCGCAGGGATCAACTTTCATAATATACTTTTTATTAAAGTTATACAAAATTATTTGCTAGTTTCGATAACGTAAAACTGGTTATAAAATTTTTAAATAATGAAAAAATAAATAAAAATAATTAATAATACAATAACACTTATATCAAAATTCTATGTGCTTAGTATAAATCTTATGTATATAATGCTTAATTAAAACATAGATATGTAGGTTGTACTATATAGTTAAGTAAGAAATAAAAATATATTAAATTTATAATTAATTTTTTACCTTGTTAAAGATTATAGCATTTTTTTTACTTTACATCTAACACTTAAATAATAAATAATCTTTAATATAGGTTAAATATTAATTTAAAATTATTACGTTAGAGTTATAATAAAGGATTTGACAATATTTTGTAGTAAAACATTTCCACAAGGCAACAACGGGTATTCGAAACGTAGAATAAATCAAAAGTAAATACAATAAATTTAAGGAAAGAAAGATTTATCAATCTGAAAAAAGGTAGGATTTTTTTGGGCGACAATTCTTAAATATCTTATTAGTTTACTCTTCCATATTTCTTCTTCAAGCGTGTTTAAATTAATTTTAAAAATCCAAAAAGGTTAAAAAAATCAAATATATATAAATGAAAAATTAATTCATTCACAACATATGTATTACTATAATTATTACAATTATTTTATGTAACTACATTTATAGGTAAAAACATTTTATTTAATAATATTTTAGGTTAAATCGTCATATTTTGGGTTAAGGGTTCTTTAGTGGCAATATTAACATTTATAAATAAGATACAATTGCTCCAAATAAATCAAAAACTAAAACTCCAGGCAAATTGTTACAATAAAACGCTCTGTTCAAATATTCTGGTTCAACTACTTTACTCATTAGAATATATAATTATGTATTTGCACTATAGAGGCTACCTAAATAAAAGCGTGTCAAATTTGAATACTTGGTAAGTAAATTTAACACCCCCAGTTACCAAGTGCTCAAAATTAGGCCTATTCTACTATTCCTAAGTAATTAACAAATTTATTATGCTTAACATTACATAGACTTTCTGTTAACAATTCAGCTGACATTTCAGCTGTTGGAAGATAATTTAACATTATTTGATTTCTTGTAATTGTCTCTCTAATAAAATGGAATTTTATATCAATATGTTTACTACGTTTATGATATATCTGATTATTCGCCAATTTTTTGCACCCATATTATTATTAAATAATGTTACAGTATTCTCATCACGTGTTAAATTAAATAGTACCTACAGTTTGTAAATATACAGCCTCCTTGGCAGCTTCGGATATAGCCATACATTCCGCTTCTGTACTTGACAGAGCCACAGTTTTTTGTTTTCGACTTTCCCAAGAAACAGGGCCATTCCACAGTTGAAAACAGAAGCCTGAACACGTTTTGCACATTTCCAGTGACTTTTATCATAATTATTATTAAACTGACGTAAATAAACTTTCCTATATTTTACTATAAATACATGCTTCATATGGAGATTGTATATACCCTAATTCACACCAAACATTATGAACTTTTTCATTCCATGCCCGTGAAGATTGCTTTAGTCCATAAATAGCTCTTTTTAACTTTAACACTTTATTACCATTTACTTTCATACCTTCAGTTATTTGCATGTATAAACATTCTTTTAAGACACCATTTAGGAAAGCAATTTTCACATCCAGATGGTACTATATCAAATTCCAATTTTACTGTTGATGCAAATAATAATCTTAAACTTGAAAATCTTATAACTGGGGCAAATGTTTCATCGTAATCTACCCCGGGCTACTGAATGAACCCTTTTCCACTAATCGCGCATGATACCGAACTTCACCGTCACAACTGACCTTTCTTTTAAACACCCACTTACACGGCACTATAGTTGATGCGTCGTTGGGTAGATTCACCAGGTCCCAGGAGTCGTTTTTATGGAAAATTTCTAGTTCCTCATTCACAGCTTGCATCCACATTTCAGAATCTAGCCTTGAGAAGGCCTCTTCTGTGGTGATAGGATTATCTTCAGCTCCGCAGAGAATTTTTTGTAAAGTCATGTAAGTCATAAAATTATCATACCTTTTTGGTTTTCTTTCCCTCTGTGACTTCCTTGAATTTTCTATCGTTGCGAGATTTTTCTCAGGAACATAATCTGAGTCTTCTTCTTCTTCGCTCTGACCCTTTATGATCAGACTCAGAAAGAGTGTTGGTTTCATCCCCCACTGAATCTTGGTGTTCTAACAATTTATTTTCTTCTACTTATATTTCTTCGTTTTTATTGGTTTCATCAAATTTTATTTCTTCGATAACTATTAAATCTCTATGTTTTTACTTCTCGTTTCTCGGGGTCATACACTCGATAACCTTTTATATGTTCATCATACCCTACAAGTACCATTTCTTTGGATTTTTTGTCCCACTTTTGTCTTAAATTCATTGGTATATGTACCATAACACGACTAGAAAAAATGCTAAGATGCTTTAAGTTTGGTTTTCTGTCGTACCATACTTCAAATGGAGTTTTTCCAATGCCTGCAGCTATTGATCGATTTCTCAGGTACATAGCACAATGCACAAAATTCATTTCCCAAAATTGCTTCGTACAACATACTTTTCCACTAAAGTACGGTTAAGTCTTTCAGACATCCCATTCTGCTCTGGTGTATATCTGTTTGTAGTCTGATGTATGATGCCATTTTTCTTCAATTATTTTTCAAATTCTTTCGAATAGAACTCACCTCCATTGTCTGAACGCAAATATTTAATCGAAGTATTTTTGTGTTTCTCAACCATTGATCTAAAAATTCATATACCTCATCTTTTCTTTTAAGGAAATAGACAAAACCCATTCGGCTATAATCATCTTTAAAAGTCAGGAAGTATTTAGAACCACCTAGTAATCGTGTTTGCATGGGTCCACAGAGATCAGTATAAATAATTTCTAACAATGAAGTAGCCCTATTGCCAACATTATTAAAAGGATGTCTGGATTGCTTACCTTCACAACATTTTACACAGTTTTTTAGGTCAAACTGTATTGGTCCCTGGCATTCCATTCGGTCAACTGCTCCATTAATCATTTTATATGACCTAATCTTCTATGCCATGTCTGCTCCGTATCTAAAACCACTGCAGGTGCAGCTATTAGAGAATCTTTGTCTGGTATATTCAACTTGTAAACACCATCTTGCAGATCAGCTGTTGCAATTAGTTCATGTTCTTTATTGAAAATATTACATTTTCCATTTTTAAATTTAACCGAATTTCCACTTTCAGATAACAAATTTGTTGTCAGTCCTGGGACACACATAACTTTTCTTACGGTAACATTTATACATTGAGTATTTACTAATGTTTTCAGTTCCACATCACCGATACATTTAACAATAAGTTTTTCTTTGTTGGCTACCATTATCTTTGGTAAACTGGAATACACTTTATTTTTTACCCATTTTTCGTTTGCAGTAAAATGACAACTATGTCCGGAGTCTACATACCAGTCATTACAACTGAAATTTCTACTAGAAGAAACAACATTAAACAAATTACTATTTCTTTGTTGGACACCTGTGTTTTTTTTCAACAGTGTATTGTTTTATTTTTGGACATTTGTTTCGGAAATGCCCTTTTTCTTTACAGTACCAGCAAGTTATACTACTTTTTATCAAAACTCGGATTGTTTTTGTTTGATCTGTCAAAGTTGTCAAAGTCATAACTATTTTGAACTAAGCGGCACTGCTCTCTTGTTCCCGATATTTGAACTTTTAACTACAAGCGCCATCCCACTGCTACTGGATTCACTATCCATGTCGGGTAGCCTCATTTTAATGGAATCTGTAGTAATTTTTTGCCCGCTATTTTTAGCGCTATTACCATGGGTTGGTATTTTTCTGTTAGACTGGCTAACTAATGCACTTAGACAAACCCTCTAACACGAGAAAATTTTTGACAGCCAAAGGACCATTCAGCGAAATTTTCGCGACCTCTTAGTTTCGACACATTAACAACGTAATTCGATGCCATTACTTTGTTTCGTGAACTCGCACTTACGAACAACGTGTAATGTAACTCAACAGGTTTAACTACTTTATTCAGGGCGGGTTGTATAAAACTCAGTTACCGGTAAATCCAAGTTTAACTACCAAAGCGAGTTGTATAAAACGCGTTTACCGTAAAACCCCGTTTAAGATGGTCCGTTTACCAAACCGCCAAAAATGAACGTTTAGGAGTTAACGATGCTATTATAACCTAAAACTCAATTAGCTGTCAAAAAGTTTATTAGCTACGGTTTTTAAATATTTTTATTATTTTTTCTATACTTAAAATGGATTTAACTGATGATGAAGATTTCAACGAGTTAATTAATATGTATTTACATCCTCGAAATCCCAGGACTTTTAGAATGAGAACGAACCACTTTACTGAGTGGAGTGAAGAGGAATTTAGGTATAGCTTTCGGTTACCGAAAGCAATTGTACATATTCTGGAAGAAGAACTTTCTCCGGTATTAGTTTCGGCAACAGAGAGGTTAGTAGGTTTTTGGGTTATATCGAAAGAAGTTTTATTTAACAAAAAATTTTCCTAGCGTTAAGATTTTTGGCCACGGGCTCAATTTTACCAGATGTTAGTGATTTTTGTTGCATTGATAAGTCCATTGCAAGTAGAACTATTGACCAGTGCCTAATTGCTATTGCTAACCGTCGGCCACAATTTGTGATGATACCACGCCTTATTTTTTGCCTGGTTGGAAATGGCATTAGTCCTTTTGCACTATATTTTATTGAAATATTTTTTACCTATTTCAACAAGAAGCGTCTCTTACTTAGCAGAAAAATTAGGAGACCTTGTTTTTTTTCTTTTATTTACTTTTACCGTTTTCGAAACCGGCAATATACACCCAGTCTGTAACGGTCCATTTTTTGTGATAAGACAAATACCTTTTTGTTAACCCTTGTATAGGTGAATTATGTTTTCTACGCTACCTTGTATGCAATTGGGGATAAATATTTGTGGTTTTCATTTCCTTTCAGCACTGTACGACGTTTTTATTCCTCAGAGATACGTATATTTCAACTTATGTGCTTATCGAATGACTTCCTAAAAATAACACAATTTTTCTGTTATTAGGAGACTAAATTCTCATTCTTTAAAACCCTTAGATATCTAGGTATATTCCTACCTTAAATTAAGAGTCCCATTCTCTTATATTTCTCCGTTTTCTCAGTGAATCATTGGCTAATGTTAACCTATGTTTATACTTGGATGTTATTCCCTATTTTGCTCCTTAGATCGTATTGTTGACTTGTCATCCAGTCACGACTATTCTCTGGTAATTTCTAGGCTGGTTTATATTAATGCGGGTTAGCGTGGCGTAGATAATAATAATTTATTTCCGTATCGGGCATTTGTTTATTCTTGAAGTGACATTTCTTAGAGGTTAATTTCAATCGGACATTTGGCTTGTCATCTGTCGTTAGTACGTCACGGGTGCGTTCGGTTTGTTCTCATGTGAACCTAGGGTAAATACTTGTCGCTCGTTATTCGTTCGTGGTTTGATTATCGGTTCTCTAGAGAACCGTGTTGTCGAGTGGACATGTATTACGGCGTATCCCATGGCGCGTGTGCTGTTGGTCGTTACTATTCGATAGGGAGGACATGCTCCTCTCGGGTGACATTTTCGAACGTGGTAGAGTTCTTGACATCGGGCGTGATGCGCGGTTTATCTTGATTTGATTAGCCGAATTGGGTCACTTGACCGTCAGACGGTCTGTGATTGGTCGTAATTTGTTGGATGAAAAAAAGGTGATTTTGAAGAAGAAAGGCGTGGAAAACTTTTGATGGTTTTTGGCAAGAGTTAACAAGTGGTTGGAAAAACTTAAAAGAGCATTCCTGGAGAAATCGGGGTATATTTTGTGATTTTTGATATCATCTTCGTCGGAAGGATTTCCCCTCGATTTTCCGCTCCTGTGTAAGAAATTGGCATCCTGGTTTTGGAGTTATTTGGATAAATGCATGGTGCATTTTTTTTGGTGTGATGGCCATATTGCACAGTGGCTTTTGAAGTCGGATTTATTGGAATAGCGACCCTAGTATTACATCGTGGTTAACCTACTCCTCCACTTTTGGGTTATTTGGTATTTTGGTTTGTTATAACTCAGGATTTTAACCCTTTTTGTACAAAAAGGTAAGATTTTTTTTTGTATATACCGGCTTTTTCCTTTCAACAATTTTGTGAACGCATGTGGGCCATTTCTACGGTCATATCTACTAGCTTAACTTCAAATTATTTTGTTAAGTGGGAATTTCACTTACTTGATGGGTATTTAATTTAATTTAATGTAAATTCTAAGTTTGGGAAGGTCCACAGTTAGTGGTTTTTGTTGATTTTTTTTTTAAATAGCCTTGTGGGTATTATAGCATTTTTTTTTTGACTATTTTAGGGTTCTAGTACCAGGCGGTTAGTACCAGTTGTCTAGTATCAGGCGGTTGAAACCCAGTTTTTTAGTACCAGGCCTTTCCTATAAGATTTCTAGTACCAGTCCTTACCTATAAGACTTTTAGTATCCAGCTGTTCAGTGACAGATCATCAGTGCAAGATTACTGGTATCGAGCTTTCTACGAAGAAACTAGAGTGTGTAATCTACGCGGCTGTGTCGTGTTCAGCTAAGTCTTAGTTTTAAGAGTTCTAAATATTTCACTACTATTTTTGGTTTTTATATATAAATTTTCTTATTTCGGTAAGCACATAAAACATTAGATTCACGTCAATGGGGAGGTTTTTGTAAATTGATCTATTGTTATTTTATTTTAAGGGGTTATATATCATTGTAATTTAATAGTCACTTCAGGCTTATACTATTTCTGATTGGTTACTGTAAAGCGGAAATTAACTTTATATTTTTCCATCGTACGCTCCCAAGAAGGGACTTACTTTATTTAGATACCTCTACGTCGCTTTTGGTACCAAAATCGTCGCGAATATTTGAAAACACTTTAATCGTATTTTTAATCTCCGCTGAGGGCGCTCTAGAGATATATAACCATTTATTTTTTTTTTGTGGTACAAGAATCTCACTCATATTTTGTTCACGTTTTCTTTTGAAATTGACAACTTAAGTGAATCAAATCTGTTCATTTTTTTTGTGCTAGTGTGTGTTACATTTAAATATTTAATTATACTTTGAATTTGTGTGCTACTATTATTTTTTTTTCTTGTTGTGTTACTCATCGAAAACCCATTACTTTCAAATAAATCTTCGTGTGTATTGGAATGTATTGTCTTTGATTTACCTAGTTTAGCCGTTTGAAAGGTAAATTTGAATTGGAATTCAGAAGAAGGTATAACGGCTTGGCGCCCAGTTTTATTCGATCATATTTGACCCACTCCCATCTCCACTACAGAGTGACACCGAAGGCTTGACGGTTGAGATCGATAACCCATACACATGTAACTCCGGGTTTGGAGGTTACAAGTCTTCAGGCTGCAGACCATAGAGAAAGAATAAATTCTGCAGACTTGCTGCGACAGCATATTATAGAACCAGTAGAAACAGAAACAGACTATTTTTTTTTATTGTTAGGTTATATTTTTGATAGTTCAATGCCATTTGAACCATTTTTGCATTGCCAACCTTATAAAAACAGCAGTTAACAAAACGGCTGCCAAAAAGTTTTATACAACAGGTAGATTCTTGACTGGTCAATTAAAATAAAACGACTGTTAACCAAGCTCCAGTTAATACAATTTTTATACAACCCGCCCTCATTAAAATATATAATTACGTATTTGCACTATAGAGTGCGCTACCTTAACAAAAGAGTGCCAAATTTGAATACTTAGTAAATAAATTTAATACAAATCAGATAACAACAACTTACAATAGCAACTACAGTATCTACAATAAATTCAAAACAAAATAGGCTTTGGAAAACATCAATATTCTAAGGATACTATTTATTGTTAAAAAAAAATTCAAAATTGGTTTTTTGCATATTTAGACTTTATAACAAACAACTTTTCCTATTAAAATAAATGTTATCAACTACAATACAAATTGCTTTAACCGTAATAAATAAACAAACTCAACAAAAATATAAAATAAAAAATCTAATCCGTTATCTTGGAGTCTCCATCTTAGATTTATTAATTTTGACAATAAATTCACAACCTACAATCCCAAAAACCTCGAAATACCAATTATTTTGAATCGAATCGGTAAATAATCATAAATCTCGTCCGTCATCTTCAAGTCGCCATTTCTTAATTTTGATAAATAATTCATTCGACCCCAAAAACCGTACAACGTACCCAAAAACCGTCACGTACCAATTTTGAAAATAATCGGTAAGCAATTATAAATCTCTTCCTCCATCCTAAAGTCGCCATCTTGAATTTACTAATTTTGAAAATAAATTTATAATATCCAATCCCAAAGACCCCGATATACCAATTTTGAATAGAATCGCTTCCGCCATCTTGAATTTATTAATATTGAAAATAAATTCATAATCTCCAATCCCAAAAACCGTGAGATACCAATTTTAAATAGAATCGGTTAATAATTATAAATCTCGTTTGCCGTCTTGAAGTCGCCATTTTAAATTCCTTAGTTTTGATAAATAAATTATAATTTTTGACCCCAAGAACAGCCACATACCAATTTTGAATATAATCGGTAAATAATCATAAATCTCGTCTGCCATGTTGATGTTGCCATCTTGAATTTATTACATTTGATAAATAATTCACAATCTTCGATCCCAAAAACCACTACATACCAATTTTGAATAGAATCGGTAAATAATCATGAATCTCGTCCGCCATCTTGATTTCGTCATTTTCAAATTATTAATTTTGATAAATAACTCATAACTTAAACCCCAAAAACCCCTACTTAGCAATTTTGAATCTAATCGGCCAATAATCATAATTTTCGTCCGCCATCGAGTCGCCATCTTGAATTTAATAAATCTGATAAAAACATCATGATCTCCGATCCCAAAAACCTATACATAGCAATTTTGAATTCAATCAGTAAATACTCATAGAGAGGCATTAAATTTTTATTTAAAAAAATTTAATTGCCATTTAATTATCGGAGGGTAGAAGATAATGGGTCTATCACTTATGTGATCAAGTTGTTCCCCTGTTATTACTTAATAGTGGCCTGATGATGATCAGTGATCTAAACTAGTTGCCTGCTAGTACTTTTTATCAATTAAATTTTGTGGTACTTGACTTTGTGCTTTATTGCCTTAAACTTTGGACCACATTTGAGATATGGATAACCTTTGGGACAAAATAATAGCCTAAATTATTATCGAGTTTTAAACCATTCTGCTGCTTCCTCTTTCTAAAACTAAAGACTTTTTTTGTTTTAAAATCTACCAAACATTTTCTTTTGGTTTTCAAAAAGGAGCATAATTTTTTTATTTATTTTTAATTGACATTTAATTAGTTAATAATTACATTCATCATTGAACACTAATTATTTATTTATGGTTCCAATTTTGTCATTGTTATTGTTTATATATCCTAATTTCTTTCGTAACCTCTATTTTCTCCTAAGTCAGTTGACTTTTTCCAACTTTTGACATTTCTTCTTGCCACATTCTTCTTTCTTCTAGGTCTCTAACCTCTTCTTTTCCTACTTCTTCTTCTTATCCGTCAACTTTCCTTCTGTTCTTGTTAAGTCTTGCTCGACGTACCTGTTCTCAGTTCCGTCTTGGTTAGGTATAATAATTTAATTGTTTTCTTACTTAAATATAACTTTGTTTGTAAGATTTACAATTGTACAGCTCCTCAGTCGTGTTATTGTTATTCGATCACTATTAATGTTTTTTAAATAATTCATACTTATAATATTCAAAATTCCCGCGTCTACTTAGGTTGTCATTTGTCAATTTAACCATTTGCTTTGGGTTATCATTGGAACTACTTTGTGAATTTTCGATATTTAAGAAAAAATTTATTATTAGTTTGATAATTGATATCATCAACCTATTGTTTAACTTATTGTTAAGATAAGTCTTTCTCCCCATACAAATCACCAGGAGAAGATGGTATTTTTCCTGCCATGTTGCAAAACGGGACAGAGGAGCTGTTGCCTCTTCTAGTGAAACTATATCGTGCGAGCCAGGTGTGGAGCTACATATCACAGGGCTGGTCGATTGCTAGAGTCGTATATATACGGAAAGAGGGGAAGGTAAATAATTCCCTGCCTAAATCCTGTAGACCGATCAGCCTTACCTCGTTCGTACTAAAAACTCTAGAGAGAATTCTAGATAGGCATATTAGATATGGGAACTGAAGGGAAATTCCCCTCAACCCCAAACAATATGCCTACCAGGTTGGCAAATCCACAGATTTGGCGCTAAATAACCTCGTAGGAAAGATACGCCACTCTTTACAGCATAAAGAGATTGCGCTGACAGCTTTCCTCGACATTGAAGGGGCGTTCAACAATGCCCTGCCTCAATCCCTTTACGCTGCACTTACCCCCACAAAACGGTAGTAGTTCCTTTTACAAAAAGGAGGAAGCTTGATAAGCAACGACATCTAATTTTGGAAGGCGTAACCATTCCGTTTGCGGAGGAGGTAAAATATCTGGGGATTATCCTTGATAGAAAACTTACCTAGAACTCCCATCTTTAAAGAACAATCAATAAAGCTAGGGCATCCCTCTGGAATATCAAAAGGGTATGCGGCAAGTCGTGGGGAATGAACCCTAAACAGATTTACTGGATTTATCAAACGGTGATAAAACCAATGGTCACATATGGCGCAATGGACTGGTGGACGAAGGGGCTCCAGTCTATTGCGGCGGCTAAATTATCTGGACTACAGAGATTAGCATGTGTGGAGCAGGAGGCCAGAATGACCTTCTATAGAGCCATGTCGGTGGCTAGTCAAATTAAGGGGGAGAGGCTATGGGACCACTCTGGACTGCTGCGAGAGATGAGTACTCACCACACTCTTGGAATGGTTTCGGATGTGCTCTTCCGAGATGAGCCGAATGGGAAAAGGGGAAGATCCTCTTTCCAGGGACGGCTTATGTACTGTATACAGATGGTTCAAAGACCCCAAGTGGTGTTGGAGCCGGAGTATACAGCAGAAAACCGAGAGTTGACATCACAGTAAGCCTCGGCAAGTATGCTACCATCTTTCAGGCGGAGGTTTTCGCTATAGAATTGTGTGCAAGAGAGTTGATAGACCATCATCTTGTCAACAAAAGTATTTACATTTTATCGGATAGCCAGGCAGTTTTAAAAGCACTGAGCTCCAACCGGCTGGACTCGAAGCTGGTGTGGAACTGCATCGAATCCTTGGATCGCATTGCTACCAGTAACAGAGTAACCCTACTCTGGGTACCTGGGCATGAAGGGGTGGAGGGAAATGAGAAAGTCGACACCCTTGCGAAAAGAGGTGCAGAATCCGAGTTCATTGGACCGGAACCATTTTTCGGCATAGCCAAAAGCAATGCCAAAGACACTATCTGGAAATGGGCCGAGAGGAAAACTCTCCAGCACTGGAAAGATATTCATGGGTTAGCTCACTCTAAGGCGTTTATAGTCAAACCCTCAGGTAGCGGCCTATCGCAGATCCTAGATTGAAGTAGAAGTGATCTACGCATCCTAATTGGACTGCTTACAGGGCACTGTCGTCTGAGGTACCATCTGAAGAAGCTGGGTCTGAGTCAACACACTGTCGCTTCTGCAGTGTGGAAGACGAAACGGCGGAGCATATTTTATGCTCCTGCCCTGCCCTGGAAATGAATAGGCTTCGTACGTTTGGTTTTGTACAGCTGGAGCCTACCGACTTCAAGGAAGCTTCACCTAAATCAACCATATACTTCGTAAGATGGTGTGGATTGTATGGTGAATTATAGCCCATAGGGGTGAGCCACAATAGGCCTCTGTTGGCCGCAGTGGAGGGGCGAGCAAACGCTCCACTGACATTGAACCTACCTACCTACTATTGTCAAGATGAGGTCCTATTGATGGTTGGATTATTTGCAAGTGCTACCACGTTTTTAAGCCCTATAATGGGTATTATTTATTTAAGTTACCAGGATTAATAGACCTTTGCGCCTCCATTACTCCTTTGGTACTTTCCTTTTTGGATTGTTTCTCTTTGGAATAATCTTCAACCATTTATGATACTCCTTTTACGATTAAAAAAAAAATTTCATATTTCTTTCAAATAAAAAAAAAATTTTCCATAAATTAAAAACTTTTTAAATTGTGTTTCCTAATGTTCCTTTACGTTTTTCGATTTTTAGTGCCACCTATGTACCCCCATTTCATTTATTTACTTCCCTTAACTGTGCGCTCACACATATTTTAATTTAACAATTACTTCTGACAACCAACCATAATTTAAGTACTCGTTCTTTTTAATAAATTATTTGGTAAGTTTGAACACTACTGTAAATTTTTTTTTTCTTTCTTGACACTCTATTATAGGCCTGATGATGTCTTTCGAAACTAGTTTCCGTCCCCTTCTACTTCTAAACTTAGATGAAATTATATGTTGTGTTTTATTACCTTATCGTTCTTTATTTATTAATTTTTAAAACATTAATTTGCTACCTTGTCTTAAAGCTAGCAAACTTTTTTTTTTGTTTTAAAACAGTAGCATAATGTTGTTAATTAGTGTATTTAATTAACAATTAATTCGCATTTAATCAGCACACGCTTGAAGAAAAATATTTATACATATTATGTATATTTTTTTACAGTTTCTAGTTACTTACGTACAGTCAGACAAGCCAGAAAAGAGACATAAAGTGTGCAAATAATTGAGAGAGAGTAACGAGAAAAAAGATAGGGCCAGTTAGTTAAACCATAACGTTGTAAGTGTTTTACAATGTTTTGATTACGATCTAACTGAACTGCACGAAATTATTTATTGTTGTTGTTTATATTAATTTAATTATAAAAAGAGGTATAAGAGTACAATAATATCTTACTAGTCAAATAATTAACTAATAAAACAATTAAAAATTTAATCATACTTTACTATAATAAAAACATTGTCAAAAGAGTAAAATATTACCAGTATTTCCGAATTATTATTAATAAATATTCATAGCAAACAAATGTAATGTAATTAGATGTAAAATGTAAATGAATGTACATATCCTGCAGATGAGCAGTTAACATTGTTAAATATTATATTGAAATAAAAGATGTATACATGTCACAATATTTGTTTTATTAAAAAAACGTTTCACCTCCAGATCGAGTCATCTTCAGAACACCAAACATTAAGTGGAGAGAACGACAAACGTGCAGCTACGGCAGAAAAACCCACCTTAGCTGTGTTTCAAAAAATCTACAGATTTTTTGAAATTTTCTTAAATTTGGTAACATCATAAAAATATTTGTAGCTTTAGGGAATTTTCTAAATTGAAGAGCATCTATATCAAAATAATTTTTTCAAATTTAGGAAAATAGGCAAAAAAATCATTATTTCTACCAAAATATATTTTTAGAAAGTTTAAGGAATGATAAAAGAAAATTGTAAAGCAAAGTTGGCATTTTTCCAAAAATTTTCAAAAATTTGGAGATTTTTTTATGGTAGGAAAACCCACTTAACAAAATTGGGGAAAAATATTGATATCTACCAAAGATCAGCCAATAAAAAAACATTGTAAAGTAACGTTGTCATTTTTTCAAAAATTTCGCCAAATCGGGAGATTTTTAGATTAGTGGATCTTTTACGGCAGAAAAACCCACCTTAGCTGTGTTTCAAAAAATCTACAGATTGTTTGAAATTTTCTTAAATTTGGCAACGTCATAAAAATATGTTCAGCATTAGAGAATTTTCTAAATTGGAAATGGTTTCTATCAAAATAAATTTTTCAAATTTAGAAAAATTGGGTAAAAAGTAATGATTTGTACCAAAATATTTTTTTAGAACCTATAAGGAATTATAAGAAAATCGTAAAGCAACGTTGATATTTTTCCACAAATTTTCGTAAATCTGGAGATTTTTTTTAGTTGAAAAACCCACTTAAGAAATTTACAGATTTAATGAAATTTTTGTAAATTTGGCAACATTTTAAAAATATATTTAGCTTTAAAGAATTTTCGAAAATTTTGTCAAAATTTCTATCAAAATAATTTTTTTTAAATAAACGTTTTAAAGCAACGTTAACATTTTTCTAAAAATGTTATTAAATCTGGAGATTTTTTACGATTTGAAAATCTGTCTTGGCTTTATCTCAAGAAATATACACAGATTTATTTAAATTTTCATAAATTTGAACCGCCATGGTGTTTCATATTTATAGGTTATATGCGTTGCTGCTGTTAGAGGGAAAGTACAAATTACGGGTCTTCTTGGTCTTTTAAAAAACATAAATTGTAATCATGTTGGTAAATCATTAGTGAGAAAGTATCATGTTGGCGACACTGTTCTCCTTTATATTTCGAAAAAAGTACTATGTTGGTAACATTGTATTAAAATATTATAGTGGGAAAGAAATTTGACGAGAAAGTATACGGTAGTAAATTATTAAATGACAGAAATTTTAAATTTAAAGCGAGAAAGAAATTTGTTGATGAGATGACGACTATGTTGGTAACGTTATATTAAAATATTACACTGTTTATTATCGACATTGCCGGAAAAGTATCACGTTGGTAACACTATTTGACTAAATCATGTTGTTAAATTATTAAAGCTATTTGATGAAATTATGTTGGCAACACTCCTTTATATTTCAAAACAAGTAAAATGTTGGTACATTTTTAAATGACAGAAATTTAAATATTATAGCGGGAAAGAAATTTTGCGAGAAAGTGCCATGTTCGTAACGTATCGAAAATTATTCTAAGTTAAAATGGCAGCTGACAGCTATTTAAATATTATAGCGAGAAAGTAAAAATTATGGGTCTATTAGAAAGTTCTTTGTGCGAATAACGTTGTATTATGTATATGTTGAGCAATGGGGGGGAGAGGGGAACGGGGACCTATGTCACGTGATACATTTTAAAAATTTTTTCGTAAACACATGGGGTGGTTGGGGGCTGATGGAGGTGGTTGGGATTTTTTTCATTATATTTTTCGTACTCCTCGTGGTATGGGCTATCCAATGACGTAGCGCATGCGCAGATTGCATGAATTTTACCCCCTCCACTTTTTGAGCCAATTTTGCTAATTTTGACCTTAGATTTTCTTATGGAGATCATAGCTCCTTTACTTATTTACCATAACAGGAATTGTAAGAAGCAAATTACGCACGAGAGGAAAATTTGCGTACGATCTGCGAAGGGCGAGTAACGTAATTCCACGAGTACGTAATTACCTTACCAACTCGAGTAATCTACTATACTTTTTCTATGAAACCTTTTCAGTATTTAAATTATTACAGCATATATACTAAATATTAAATTGTGCTATAAATAAAAAGCGACTTTCACAACAAGAATACTAATAATGCTCGCCTCCATCAACAAATTTAAGGGTCATATTTGCCGAGCACATGATCAAGGTCAATATTAAGATCAAATCTATTGTCAAGTCAACATCAATGGTTAAGGCCAAGGAAATATGTATAAGAATCACATATAATTTAGATCAAAGTCAACGTAATACGTTATCCTCATCCTTCATCAAACCCAAAACCATGTTATTAACCTGAGGGATGTTGTTGATGTTATCTAGAAGGTAGTCAGTGGTATTAAATATGTATAACAATCACATATAAGGTGAAGTGGTGTAAATGTAATAAAGGGGCAATTGTGATAATGGTCTATTTGTTTAACGCAAACATAGTATTACTCCTGCCACATTTATTGTGTACACCATAACCTAACCTTTTAATTTGAGAGGTGATCACAATTATTTAAGTAAAATTTGTATTTGCTCAGGTAAGTCGGTTTTTTTTTAACTTATTATTTAAAGTTATGTAGCGTGTTTTTAAATACTTGTAACGTAATAATAGTTTAAGCTAAGGGTTTGCCCCGTAAAAAATGCTCATTGGGGCAAATGTGATATAAACATTTGAGGTAATTGTGTAATATGTATTACATTTACCCCATTGTTTCAGAACCATTATGGTGCGAACGTATAAAAAAACGTACTGTAGCCGATATAAAATATACAGATATAAAATATACAGCGGAAGATTTACGTTTGGCAATAAATGATGTAGTTACGGGAAGAAAAACCATATACGGCGCTTCTAAACAATACAAAATACCCTATGTAACACTTTACAGTCGAGCTAAAGGAAAAAAGAAAATATAGGTCATCCAACAGATATTCCCTTTGACGACAAATTAAAATTAGCTAATGGCTTAAAAACCATAGAGAAGTGGGGATTCGGGTTGTCTAGAAAAGAAGTAGTTGAACTAGTGGGAAGATTTGTAACAGATAAAAAAATGAAGACGTCTTTTAAAAATGGAGTCCCCGGCGAGGACTGGTTTCTCAATTTCAAAAAACGACATAACTTAAGCCTTAAAATTCCACAAAATATGGAATACGCTCGAAAGAAAGTGTTGGATCCATTCATAATTTATGCATATTTTGATTTATTGGAAAAAACTATGATATAACTGGAGCTTTTTGATAAACCTCACAGAATCTGGAACCTTGACGGGGACAGCCTCAGCATTGACCCCAGAAAGACAAAAGTTGTCGGTGAAGTAAATAAACCATCTTCAAGAACAATAAGTTCTACAGGAAAGGATAACACCACATTTTTTTTGATGTGCAATGCAAATGGGAATAAATCGCCACCGTTAATAATATTTAAGGGCAAACCCTTGTGGGACCAGTGGATTGCTGCTCCCTAAACAGATTTTCCAGACACCATTTATACTGCTACCAAGAAAGGCTGGATGGAGACTGATATTTTTACCAGTTATTTAGTAAAGACTTTGATTCTAGCACTTGGTCCAGAACGTCCAGTTTTAATCATTTACGACGGTCATTCAACACATATAAGTTTGGAAGTACTTGAAGCAGCAATTCAGAATGATATTACAATAATGAAACTGCCACCACACAGCAGTCATTTGTTAAAACCTTTGGACCTCTCTGTTTTCCGGCCATTCAAATTAAATTGGGATGAAAAATTAATCTCTTGGCAACGACAACATGTTGGCCGTAAACTACCAAAGAAAATGTTTTCAGAGTTTCTCTGTGCCACCTGGAAAGATATTGCATGAAATGTTATAAAAGGTGGATTTCGAAAAGCAGGAATTACGCCTTTTAACAAAAACGTTATTCCAGAGAAAGTGTTCCTACCAGAAGCTATTAAAGGATAAAATGATCATAAGAATAATGGGCAGATTGAGGAAGCTATGAATTTGCCAGAGGCCACAACTGTTGATGAAAATTCAGTACCAAATGACGCTGCAGTGGCTACAACAAGTGGTAGTACTAAGTCCTTACTATTGTCCACAATTAGCCCAGCACATGCTTCAATCCCACAAAAAAAAAGAATATGTTCTGGTGCAGAATTAATAACGTCAGAAGAGGCAGCGAATCGACTTAAAGAACAAAGAAAAAAAAACCAATAGAGAAAGAGAAAACAAAACAAGCTAAAAAAAATACAAAAAGGCGTAAAGTTTCCTCAAGTAGCCAAGATATTGAACCCGAGTCACCTCCTTATATTGATTCGGAAAACACCGAAGAATTTTGGCAAGAGATTGAAAGTCTTTCTACAGATAGAACTGAGCAGGTTGACCAAAATGTAACTCCGAATTCTTGGGTTTTAGTTAAATACGCCATTTTGTTTGAATGGTTACTGAGACATATTATAATGGTTGGACAGTTAAGTTTGCAAAAATGTTTAACAATACATTTTCATGGCCAAAACTTGAGGACGTGGACAATATACAGCAAAATGATATTGTCTTGGTTTTACCAGAGCCAAGTTTCAATGGATGCAGTTCTTTTACATTTGCAGTGTCATTTGATGGTTAGAATTTAGCCTAATTGTGGACCTAATGGTGAATGAAAATATATTTTTACATTTAGTTCTAATGTTAAATATTGAAACGTATGTTTGTGTTAATTTTTTTAACCTATTTTTTGCATAGAGACTTAGGGTTTTTTTACATTTTTTTGCATATACTGAAATAAGTTTGTAACTTTTTTGTTAATTAAGATATTTGAATTTTCAAAAAATAAAAATATTTCAAAAATTATGATTTCTATACATTTGCCCCAATCTGTTTCTACCATAGGTAGTTAAAAATCGTTATCACATTTGCCCCAAACTCCGGGGTAATTGTGATATACTGACACCATTTAAAAAAAAAAACCTAATATTTTTGAGAAAAGATTTGAGAAGGTGTCCATCCTATAACCAGTTAAGAACTGTATTACAATAATCGACAATTTTTTTCAAAATTTTAGTTTTTTTAAAAGTGTCACTTTTAACACTTTGTTTATGAACTATTAAAAAACTATATCACATTTACCCCACTTTACCTTACTTCAGATCAAAGTCATCATATTTCTCCTTCATCATAGCCAAAACCTTATTAGTTACCATAGGTATATTGTAGATATTATTTAAGGGATAGTCGGTGGTATGAAAATATGTATAACAATCACATATAATTAAGATCAGAGTCATTGAAATACCTTAGCCATATCCTTCATCATATCCAAAATCGTCTTAATAACCAAAAATACTATTATAATAAGTTGCGTCAACTGCTTTAATACCACTTGCTCCCCTCCCTCAACAAATTTAATGGTCGCATGTGTTCGGTTTTTGCCGAGCACAAGGTCAATGTCAAAGTTAAGATCAAAGTTTAGGTCAAGGTCAATGTCAAGGTTAATGTCAAGATCAATATCAAGGTCAATGTCAAGGCCAAGTTCAATGTTGGTGTTAAGGTCAACATCAAGGTCACCCTCCCGTTCCTGATCCAGCAACAACATGACTATACTACTGATGTACTATATTTTTGTACGACACTTATTTATACAAAATTGAATTGTGTTCCAAATAAAAAGCATATCTGTAATTTTAAATTTTATTATTGATACAAATTCAGCTGTAATTTATTGTAAAATTATGAAGCTTTTCGTTAATTATAGCTGTTTTATCTCTTTGTGCTATTTGAGATGTTGACAAGTGATGAATTATTTCAATATTTAATTATAAATGACAGACGCCAGCTGTGATCGGGACCGGTGAGTTGCATTCCATTTGAGCAGGCCAAACTTTTGACCGCTGACTTGCATCCGTCCAACCGCCGAGTTGCATCCCGTCAACAAATTTAATATTGTGTCTAAATCTGGTAGATAATTAAATAAAAGCGGGCATTGCTGTGCTGTTTATTCTGATATCGTAATTGATACTAAATATATATCGGCAACATTGCTGCAAAATTTGACCAGCCTTTGACCATGAACAGACCTTTTTGGATTACAGATGCAATTCGACGGTTACCTTTTTTCGTTCAGGTAAAATTTTACTTTTTGGGATGCAACTCGCAGATCGCCGTGTGATTCGACTTCGAAATTACAACTGTTACGTAATAAAAAAATTACTTGTTAGTCATTAATAATAGTATTTATAATACTGATTTTATTAATTTAATAAATAGTATATACTGAGAAATTTCCTAATAAAAGCGTAAAAAAATAATAGAGCTAGAGAAGAACTGATATTATTTCACAACTATAAAGTTACAACGTCTTTACTTCTCGCAATATAACATGCACAGTTTAATTATAAATATAATCATCTATAGATCAAAGTTCAAATAATAGAAGCTATCTAGTTTATAACATGTAGTATATTGTCTAATTCCTGACTTAATTTGTGTTAACTCTCGATATTAATACAAGCTTATACGCAAACTATGAACTTATATTGTTAATCGCTCCAACGTGAGTCTATTAGTAGAAAGTTACAGATTAATGAAGCAAGTAATATTAAGATCTAATATGTGCTACATTTTCTTTCATAAAAAGAAAATGGATTTTTCTTTTTTTTAATAAAATATTTTTATTGGATCATGATCATCTGACTCGTAATATAGTTTGTATAAAAGAAAAATAATAAAAGTTAAAAAAATAAATTAAATATATATTCGTTGTTATATTTTATTAATCTGTATGAAATAAAATTGGCCTGGTTCTCGGGAAAATGCGAAACAAGTGACATCAGCTAACCGAAATTTATGAATCCAGATTTTGGCGCGTCTACTCATTGTTTTACTATAATCCACTTTAAACTCAGAAACAAGTCTTAAATTTTCTGTTTGGCACGTTTTCCAAACAACAGCGGAAAAGCAAGTGTTACGCTCTTTTCTAATGCATCATCGTCCGTCATCCTAAAGTTAATAATAGTCTCTGGAAGAGTTGATTTATATTCCCATTGGTTTATTTTATCAACGTATTATTTTTTTTGTTCACCCATCACTCAAGATACAATAGAAATGGAATAACTGTGATTAGATGGTTTTGATGAAATACAGATTATCTCTCATTATAATTATTTAAGCTGTTTCTCGGAATTAATTAAACTCTAATCGACAGATATTTGCTTATAATTATTTAAACATGTGTTTCAGTTTTTACAACAGACTTCCTTCGCTTTTTTGAAAATACCATAGTTTTGTAAAATTATCTTAATTTTTTTATTATCGTACTCGTTATTTTGCAATTTATTTTTAATATCCGACTCTGTCTTCAACAACTTCTTATAAACCGGAGATATGTTGTATATATTATCTAGAGGATAGTCAGTGGTATCGGGGTAGGTATAACAATTACATTTAATTTAGATCAAAGTCATCGGAATCCTCATCCTTTATCAAATCCAAAACCTTCTTATTAACCTGAGGTATGTTGTAAATATTATTTAGAGGATATTCAACGGTATCAAAATGTATATCACAATCAAATATAATATATATCAAAGTCATCTTTCATCATACTCAAAACATTCTTATTAACCGGAGGTAGGTTGGAGATATTATCTAAAGTGTAGTCAGTGGTATCGAAATATCTACAATCACTAAAGATGCTTCGCACAATGACCCGAGGCCTAAATACTCTGGAATGGAGTGTTCTGCGCAGGGATCCTGCAGATCCTGGTCAAACATTGACCTTTGCCATGGATGATGCATCCATGGTGGAGTTGAAGAGGCTGGAGCTCCGGCCCTTCTACGGGTTTGGGCGGGTTCAATTCCGGCATAGAGCCATGGGAGGAACAGCGGTCACTGGCCCTCCAAACAGCCAGCCAGGTGGTTCGGGGATTTCAAGAGAGCGCTCGGGGCCCCGGTGGAAAAACGACATCCCCCAAGGACCAAAGCGCAACCCCCTAAAGACCCCAATAAACTTACCGGGGCCGTCGCACAGGCCTTAAGCGATAAGAGGAAACAACCTCAATCGCGAAGGGCATCGAAGGGTATTGAATCCGAGAAACTAACAAAACCAGCGGGTGTGGAAAAGAAACCTCCTATTAAACCGCTGAAATGAATCAATGGCTGCCCACGTGTCCTTTCTCCAGGAAAATATCCACCATGCCAAAGCTGCGTCATACGTCCTAGGCTGGGTATTTCGGCTGGAGAACATTGATGTGGCACTGATCCAGGAACCCTGGATTTCCATGCTAGAGTTAGTCGCCTACTGCAAGAGAAACAACAAGCAATTGATTAATGGATATGATGCTAATGCCCATCACTTGGACTGGGGATGCACGAACATAAATAAAAGAGGCGAGTCTCTATATAATTACGTATTATTATTAACCGGAGGTATGCTGTAGGGGTGATATGAATCAAAATGAGCATTTATTTTATACTCCATTATTTTGAGGAAATATTCGAGATGACATAAATAAAAACCAGAAGCAAATGCTCCTCTTGAGTAAGTAATCTATGTACAATTTGTTGTGAGTAAATTCTCTCTTTTACTATGAATAAAAAATTGTTTATGCTCTTCGGGGTGAGAATCTACTCCACAATTTTGGCGTCTGATAGACAACAGACTTCAGTTTGATCGCGGCAGAGCTATGGCTGAGTTTATCTTTAATTTGCGTTCCAAAAAATATTAGAAACCTAGAAGAATCATTGTATCGATTTACTAAAGAAAGTATAGAGTGGATATCAAATCACTTTTTGGGTCTAGAAACTGAAGAAGAGGTGGTGCTTTATGTAATTTTGATAAAATGAAAATTTTCAGATATATAGGTGACCCTGATTTGTAAACAGGAGTTGAAGAAGATATTGGTGTTCACCAAACTTCTGTATCAAAGATCTTTCTAAGACTAGCCTGTATTTATATTAGAGGTGCCATGAGAAGCACTCCAATCGCAGCTATGAAAACCATAATAAACCTCCTGCCACTTGATATGCATATCAGAGCGGAGGCATTCATATTGGAGTGCAACGGTAACTGGTGTCCAAGTGACCAAGGATATATCAGTGTAACAAAAGTCATCACAAACTCGTTACTAGAAATGAAAAGTGATGAAATGATACGAAAAAATAACTTCAACATTCAACTAACATACCGATGGATTCAAAACCGACAGTGGAACTGGTGCTGGAATATATAATGATAAATCGAGACGCAGGGGATTTACGCATCAGTAGTCCAAGTAGTGGTACATGCCATAGAGTTAAGTCTTAGTGAGAACATTGATTGGGGCTATACAGGGAAAACAATCTGCATTTACTCTGACATTCAGACAGCCCTGCAAGCTCTAGCATACAAAAAAATCAGATCATAACTAGCCTGGAACTGTCTAAATACCCTAATTGTTCTGGCAAACCAAAACAGGGTAACACTTAAATGGGTTCTTGGACACAGGGGGGCTACAGGAACGAGGCAAAGTCTCAGGAGCCAAAAAGGTCCTTGAGCCGAAATTTTTCATTCCGAAATCCTCAGAATCCTCAGTACGACTCTGGCTAACTGGGTTGGCTCCTAAATAACATCTGTCAAGCTGGAATCTCGCGCGTGCAGGGTAAAAAACACAGTAAATTCATGGTAAAAAAACAATTAGAAGCACTGACTGCAGCTAAGCAGAAATCAAATAAGGCATGTCACAGGGCTAATAACTGGACATTGCCACTTTAGGGAACACCTACATAAAATGGAGCATCTAACCAAACGAACCCATCTGTAGATCATGTAATGAGAAGAAGGAAACAGCCTCTCACATTATATTAGAGTATCAAGCACTTATGCCCTAGAGGTACAACCTCCTGTGGGCAGAAAACTAACAGGAGGCCTTTCCCAGAGGAAATCTGGTGAAGAGGCTACTAAACCTGGTGAAGGTAACAAACCTTTTCACCTGATAACAAAGATGTAATTGGCAAAATAAAATAAGTCTTAGGGCTAAGTGTTGAGGCCAAACCTCAGTCAGTAACATCGATCAAATCAATCAATCAATCATCAATCTTTGTCAAAAGTTGTGATGGAAGTTGCTGATCAGTTAATATAAATATAATAGAAGCGAAAGAAAGGTGGCAAACAAAATATTCTTTTCCATGTGCAATTGGTGTGATCAATTGTACTCACATGAAAATTAAAAAAACAATTATTCATGGTGATGAATATATTAATCGCAAGCATTATGTATAAGCCACATGCAATTCAGATGAGTGGTTTGAGAAGCGTAGACGCATCATGGCCAGGATCTGTCCACGATTCACGGATTTGGAGCAACTCAGATATTTGTAACATTACAAGGAATGATTTTCAGGGGTTGAATGCATTACTTTTAGGGGTTGAAGAATATGTACTTCTCAAATTTAAATCTATTTTATTCATATAAATTGGAGCACAAACTACCACTTAATGCTCATGCTCATGAGTACTTACTCGGAGTTTATTCTTGGTTGTTATTCATATCAGTCATTATCTGAAGGATAGTCAGAGGTATGGTATGATGTATAACAATCACGTTTTATTACATCGTATATACCATTAACAAATATTTCATAAATTTAACTGTCAGTATCAGTATATGTTAAGGCAATCAATAATGGATGTTTTTGTTAAGCCAAGGATGACTTGTTGAATATTTTCAGCTTTCATAGCTCGACAGCAACGAGGTTCTTCGCTATATACGCCTCTGTACCGTAGCGACCAACCCACTCAGTCAGAAGTCTAATGTTAACGTTTTGTTCTAAAAATAAAATATTGGTACTTTAGTATAATATCTATATATAAATAAAACTGACTAAATACAGCGTTGTTCGTTAATTTGAACAATTTCTTATTTTTTGCTTTTTCCTCAGCTTGGTGTTAAGATCAAAGTACCCTTTAAGCCAGGACTCTATGGATTTTAGTTAATACTTAACCATGAGCTACGGCTTGTTTAAAGGCTCTATAGTGGGTTCTTTTTCGGGGCTATTCTTTATTATTCGGATTCACTGCAGCCTCGTGGGCTTTTTGCGGTATATTCCACCTCTTTGTCTACTACACCAATCAAATCTTGTTCCCTGTATTATTTTGTATATGTTCTGTTTGCAGAAGTCTTTTGGATTTAGTTTATATTTTCCATATATTATTTGCCTTCCAGCTACACAGTATGTGGAGTATCCCTTTATAGCATTGTCTGCATTTAAGGTCACCGTTGTATAGCCACATTTTGTTTAGTTGCTCTCTGGTGGGAAAGTGTCCCGTGGTAATTCGCAATTGATTCCTTCTCACTAAAGGTAGTTCTTCAGTTACGTTCCTTGATATTTCTTGTGCAAAATTTTTACGCGTAGTAGTTCGGGTATTTTATTTTCTCGCTTGATCCAGTCTCTTATACGAAGTACGATTTGGTACTCCTGTCGCTGGTTTTGAACCGATTAGTGAGGTTGACGATCAGCTTACTGCAGATTTTTTGTTTCCAATTAGATGTCACGTTTAGGCTCTTTAGAGCCTTAAGAGCTGCTGGAATGTCTGAGTATATTCTGATTCTTTTCCACCCTCGGTTTTTGACCTATCTGTGGGTCAGGTAATGTCCTGAAATCTGTCCTTATTCCGGTTCTTAATTACTATCCTCAGATCTTTATTGATGCTATATTTGCCAGTCATGTAGTCTGTCCTCATGCCCAGCATGTTACCTTCTACGTGTTTTAATTTTGTGTGTTCAAGTCTATGCTTTTCTTCATAGAGTGGTAAGTTCTGTAACCGTCGTAGAGCCATTCTAGTCTGTCTCATTATAACGTATTGTAATAGCGAAAGGTCAAGCAGGGTCTCGATGGCGGCTGCAGGAGTTGTTTTTATGTTACCCAGAGATGTACCCAGAACCACTATATTATACATCCAGTGAACCATTTTACCATTAAAATAGTAATATACTTCGTATTTACTTTTTAGATCTAACATTACCCCATTACCTCTCCTTTAAGAATTATCTCTTCACCACGAAGCCATAGTGGGGGCTAAGGTCATCTACATTCCTACTTACGGTGAATGCTGTTGGAGTTTATTTTGAATCCTTCATCTTCAGTTCAAAGCGTTACTCCATTTAGGGCCATATGCAGTCGTTCCTGCACCGTAGAACTGAATTTGCCTTGGAATACTATGACGAGATCATCTGCATATCCCAGCGTTTTATGTCTTTCTTTTCTAAGGTTCTTATCAGCTTCTCCATGTATAGTGGGTTACATACTTCTATTTATTATTGAAAGTAGCCTTTATTTTTGTTAGTTATTTAAGCTAATTTTAGGGTAATTTATTCTATGAGCATTATGAGCGATGAGAATATTACAAATCGACCTACATCAACATTATCTGGAATACTGATAACATCAACGTTTGTGTAACACAATTCAAAGTCTTCATATGGAAGACAGTAAGACATAGCCCAACCATGTTGATTATTGACATCGAAATAAATGATAAAAGTCTTAGCTGATATTTATATAGTTGGCTTGAACTCAAACCTTCTCGTATGATACGTTCAGTCAAAAACTGCAATTCGTGTCCGGTATATTTTAACATACTGTTACACGTATGTATAACCTGGTAACGTAAAATAGAGGGTGGATCAAGGTTTTCATGCAGTAAGAAAAAAGTCTTCATGTATAATTTATATCGACTCTTTATAGTTGCCACTCGGTCTTTTCGGCACCTTAGTCCAGGTAATAGGTTCCCTCGGCCGCCACCTTTGATTTAAAATGTGAACGACACTTGCTCCGGGCAGCGTTAGTGAAGAAAAAACTCTAGGACTCGTTATGGTATCGCCAAATCAATCAGCAAGCTTTACTTGTCCTGCTAGGATGTTAATACTCACAACAAATTTGTTAACTAAATAAAAGAAAATAACCAAATGGAAATATTTATCTTTATTTAACACGAAAATTCAATGGGGAAAAAGAAAAGGTGTGTAACGAGTTTTAAAGCAAAACACGAGAAAATAAGCGGTCGTATAGAGGGATTGGGTATAGAAAAAACTAAACCAACAGGCGAGCGATACGTGCGGTCGGTTTCCTGAGCTAAAATGGGATACGTGAACGTACTACTAACAATAATCGAAATTCCGTGAGTCTATAAACGATAAAAATAAATTTAAGCCAACAGAATTTCTACGTTCTATTTTCCGGTATATGAAAATACGCTATTAGTGCGTTGACGCTCTGAGAAGTATTTCAGCTCAGGTCGCTTTCCGTCGATTATCCTGACATATATAAATAATGTATTTTAAGATAAAATATCTGATAGTAAAATAGAAGTAAGTCTTTTTACAAAAATATTATGCCTAATAATTCTCACCAGTTTTTTGTAATTCGCTGTTCTTTTAGGCTGACGTGTAGCTCGGTTTTACGGCACAACTCAACTTAAATTATGATCTGAGTAAGACCCAATCTTTGATTTCCCACTCTTACTTTTAACCGGATCTGGAGGGACTCCAAAATAACAGACCCTAGAGTAATATTTAACAAATTTAATGAATAATTGCGTATTTTCGCCGATTTATTTCGAACTTTAATTAACTCTATTTCGGAGGTAAGCGTAATCAAAAACCACAGACTTCTGCAGTTATTTTTAATAAAGTTATATTGAAATTGCATAAAATTAAAAAAACAAATATAATTCTTAACGTATCACTATACAAATCTATTAGAATGAACTTAATTTCACACATTTTTACAAACTGATCAGTTTCTAAATAATAAAAACATACTGCAAAGTCACTTTTGCGTGTCAGTAATAATTTTCCTAAGTGTTTCCTCTTGTTTGATTAATGTTAGTTATGAAAATAATTAATGAGACACCCTGTTTATACACAAACCAACTAATACGCCCTAATTTTTAACTTTAATCGTTTCCTGCGGGGAATTAAGATTGGTTATATATTTCATAGCCTGGGTGAATCTAATTCGCAAAAACTTTTTTCTGACTTTACTAATTGAACATAAACATCCACAATCAAGAACCATTTTCAGAGAAAAAAATTATAACGATGCCGTTTCTCTTTTCATGGAGAAATATATTTTTGTTATAATTGAATTTTTCTTTTCATTGCTATTGAGAATGGTCTGTTTCATAGTCTATTGTTTAATGAAAAAAAACTGAAGGGAAAAAATTAGGATTTTATTGATGTAATTAATGAATCACATTCTTTAGTACTTTTTATTAATTTTACAGTTTTTTTAGTTTTATATTTGCTGTTTGTGGCTATTTTCAGTATCTGTATATCTGTCTGGCTTTTTAAGTCAGATTTTGGAATATTGTTTGTTGATGTAACGATACACCTCTGTACTTTATACGCTTTAGCCATTTTCGTTGTTTTTCATTTCTATTCCACCATTCTCTATAGAAATATCGAGTTGAATTTCTTCTAACTCGCCTCGATGAAGTTCCAGAGATACTAGTTATTTATTTGGACTTTTCAAGCATACAAAAACTAAAAACCTTTTAACGCTACAAAAGTATTGTGTAAACGTGAAACCATTTTGTTGGCAACAAAAAACGAAACAAAAATCAGCATACAGATCATGTTGCATGGCTAATATCCGGTTAACTACTAATTGTGATGTAATTTCTACGGAATGGCTAAATGGAATTAGAAGAGAGAAAATCCCATCAAGAAAATTAGCTCGACACACTTTCAATGACTCGATCTAATCCCCAAAGACCTACTCGAGGATATTTTCAATTAATCCTAAGCGCTGAAGAAAAACGACGGAAAGTTCGTAAATTGGTGTAAATTTAAATATATTTTTTATACGCATAATAAAATTAAAATTATAATTAACAGATACAATTTTAAATATTTTATGTAGCTAGCAGTCAATTAGTCGATAAATTACAAAATCCCTACAATTATACAAGGTGGTGCAAATTTAATTAAACCGTTATAGATACGAAGTTGATTGGACATTCTCTCTCTCCCTCCTTCGATCCCTCACACGTATTGAGAATTGATGTTATAAGGCTGACCGCGCACAATGCTTGCTGCTCGAATCTCGATACTTGCCATTTCGTTATGTAACGATTTCTGCCAGTTATCTCCTACCGCAAGCCGCGTTAAAGAACTTCTTCCAAAAACTTTCGGTTTACTTCGCATTTCCGGTCACGTGACACAAACTCCAAGATTTTAAATGAAACACCTTGTATATTACTACTTTCTCAAACACCAATTCAATGTTATGGTTAGAAGTCATAGAAAGTGGTGGCTTTGTTGGACGTCGTTGTCATTGGTGGGGACGGGCTCATCAGATGGGCTTCCTCGAAAAGGTTCTGGAGCTCGTCCAGAAGATGTTTGGCCTGATGTTAGGTTAAGTGGTCTTCAGCTTACGTCTCTTCTGTTTCTATCAACTGTCGAGGCGGATCGTAACTATAGGTCTTTGAGTCTCCCCTCTTAGGAGCTGTAAGATCTTGACGTTGGTGAAGGGGCTTAGTGGCTTTGTTCTCGCGCCCTCGGGACGGGAATAGATAGTAAAGCCAAAAAACAGCTCAAAATGGCCGGTTGGGTACTGGTGGGGTCACTGATTCCGAATAGGTGACACAGGGAAATATCAGTCTAAGAACAGCAAACCGGCAAGTCCAACCCTGAAACGGGAGGGCGAATGGCGAGTTCTCGGCGCCATAAAACCGGAACCCGCGGCTAAGGAAAGGAAAACCCCTACAGAAAACCAATACGGAATCTAAGCCTGGGAAACTGCGGCGAGGGATGAATGGTCCCCCGAAGAGGGTCGCGAGCAACCCCCCGGTGCCATGGCGAGGGCGTGTGGGGTAGCCGGAGACAATAGCCAAAGGAATGTATTAGCATTGCAAAGAAGCACTACAGTGTCTAACCGATATAAATCTGTCCATCTCGTAGCCAAAAATATGGAAGATACTAAACCAAACAAAACGGAAGATAAACGAAAACAAAGAGGTAGCCTAAGAACAATTAGCGATAGCAGTGAGGACAGGGGGAAGGAGAATGAGCCCGACATCTGGCTCCAGGCCTTGGCACCACCGAAAAATAGCTCGAGCAGACTAAACCCTGTTAAGAGGAGGGCGGTAGGCGCAGAAGTAGGCTCGGAAACAATCAAATTAGATACAGAGGACAAGGATGTGATAGTCATTGATGATGAGGAAAATGAGGAAACACTTAAGAGGAAGAGGGAAAATAACGAGTCTTCTCCGGAAGATACGCGAGCAGGGATTAAGGAAGCGAGGAAGACCAGCGAGGACAAAGGTAGGTGGCAGGCATAGCGACAATACTCGAGCAACTATCGGAGGAGAATATAAACAAAAAAAAAGAGATAAAGAATGCTATCAAATATCTCGCGAGGGAAATGAGGACACTCACCTCCCTCGCGAGGGAGGTTGCTAAACAAGTCCCGGAACCTGGAAGTAAACCAGTAACGTATGAGATGCGTGCCCATCACCTAACCTAACCTAAACCGAGTAGATGGGCATATGATATCCGTCTGTGTTCGCTGGGAAACACAGGAGGCAAGAATAGGCGAGAGAGTATCCATAAGGGGAGAACTAAAATGGATGATGGCCAGTAAAGGAAACTGGGAATAGGGGAAGAAGTTTATAAAAGTCGTAATGGGAATGAAAACAGAAGAAGAGAGGAGGATTAGGTAGAAAAGTCAGCGCCTATAGTCTGACGCTATGTCTTGAAAGATGGTCCGGGCATAGGGAGCAGGTGTGGTTTTAGTAAGTATACCCTTTCGAGGAGTCTCACACCACCAGGGAAGGGGAAAAAGGTATTTGAGATTAATATTGTTTTAGTGGCTTCATATAGAAGTCCTTTTATTTAGTGCAGAAATCCTTTACGGACGTCGGGGATAGTGTGTAATTCTCCCTTACAGTTTATAGAAGCCGGGATCATTCTTTCGAACCTGCGCTAAATTCTAGGTTCTTCTTCTGAGTATACTTCTTCAGCATCCTGCTTCGTTCTTTCAAGGGCTTCTTTTTCCTTCATTATATGCTGGATGAGGTTAGAGGATTTTCCAATTTTTTTGTCCTCCATCACGATTTTTTTTTTCCACCTTCTGTGCTTAATGTTGTGAAGCATCTATATCCTAATAAGAATTGCATTAGAAAGTAGTCCATTACTTTGTGTTTGCATTTCACTCACCTCTTTAAGTCTGTGATAAGTGGTTTTGTCCATTTGCTTTTCTTCTTGTCGACATCGTTCTTCCATTTACCTTTCCATATTTCCAGCTTTCTCTTCTTTCTCGGCCTTAACGATCCTGGAGCTTACGTCCTCAACTACACTGCAACCTTGGATACTGTTCTGTATCCGTGCTATCCTTTGTATGCTATTTATTCTTCTCTTATACTTGTCCATGCGTAGGGCTGCGTGACTTACCGGTGCCCTGTATCAATTGTGTTACTCCGTACATCAAGATCGTTCTTCTTATATAAGGTCTTTGTATTAGTATACTTGCTTCCATATTTCCCTCTGCGGCCTCTAGTTCTACTAGTTCTTCCATATCGTCCGCTTCTACAATTATCAGTAGGTCGTTTCAAAGGCTATTGTTGACTACCCCTCACCTAGTTTTACTTAGATTAACTCATCATATTGGACATTCCATGGTGGGGACTTAGTATTTACCCCTGTAAGACTTCCACGTTTATTTTCTTCTAATATGATCTCTTTGTATGAAAGGTTCATTATGATTCTCATGGTCTACAACACTCTAAGTTGTCCATGATTGCTTCCCATGAGATTGTATTGAATGCATTTTTTGTATCTAGGCCAATTACTGCTACCTGTCGATAGTTTTATTCTACTTTTACAGATTGCAAAAAAATATTTTAAAAATTAGTGTACACCGCTGTGACGTCGCTAATCCGGAACGATAAATAAACTCTTTGTTCGAAGCAGAGTGTAATATAATAATATTTTATTAAATTGCTGACTATACGTAACTTTCCTAATCAAGATAATAATGATTTAAATAATAAATAGTATGACTTGGCTATATCACACTCTTGTACTTGCCACTGCGCAGGAAGAGCCTACGTAAATATTTATTTTGCGCCCTCTAGCTGCTAAACTATGAATATTTCGAAAAAAAACTTTAATACAAAAGTTGCAGAGAATTTAATTATCTAAAATCTACTTGTGTTATTTTTTTATTGGAAATACATAGTTTTCCCGGACAATTGGAAAAACGGCGAAAATATATATATATATATATATATATAAATTTTACTAATTTTTATTGACTATATATCAACGTCATGCAAAATCACCCAATTAACTAAACAGAATGTGTTCAACCACTAAACCAACCACTTGAGATTGTGCAACCTATTCAATATAATTACCTAGAGGAATATCAAATTAGTGTCGGTGCAAAGGACAGTTTAATTTCTAGAAATTTCGGAATGTCCTTATCGTACGCTTCGGTGGCTTTCAAATTACATGTTTGCGGTATGTACCTGTATCAATATGACACTGTTAAGTTTATCTAAGGTTACGTAAATTCTAGATGTCGCTTATGTGATTTGAAAATAAGGTAATTACTCTGTTACTAACTAGTACAGCCAGTGGCGTGGCATCATGGATAAAAGTTACAGGTCTTGCAATAGAAATAATTCTATGGTCTAAATACTTAAAATTTATTATTTTTAGATATAAGTATTAATAACTTCAGTGGCGGTTTACTTTTATTCTTTTATTAAATCTTGTGGTTGAAGAAATAAAAATTTGGTATCCAATAACCAAAATCGAACTCATTATAGGTCAACACATTTTCCGCGAGGAAGAGGAGTTCCAAATATACTAGATCTAACAATAATGAAAAATATCAATGAAGGAGACGGTTATTAACATGAACCAATAATTCCAAAACCAGAAAATTGATAGTGACTGTAACTAAAACAAATTGGAAAAATTTTAATAGGACAAAAATCAGACCAGAAATAACTGTGTCACAGGATATCGAACACCTGACGATAATGTTGCAAGAATTAATAAGAAGTTTCACGGAACGTATATAACAGATTCTGAAACATTAACCAACTCCTAAAAGACCTAATCAAACAAAGAAGAGTGACAGACAGTACAGTACGCCAAGAGGACAACATTTTAACATCTACTTTGGAGACACAAAAACCAGGACTAATATAATCTACAAAAACGGACAAACAGTCATTATCAGCACTGCACGGAGTAAACGGATTATCATACCTATTGTTACTGAATCGAAGCGAAAATTAAATAAGACGTTAAATTAATTCATGGCATTTAATATCTTTTAACGACAGACAAAATATGTCAAGTGATGTTGTTTTTTGACAACGGTTTTTCAACATCCTGCACAACCCAAAATGAAAATTAAAAAAAAACAAATTATTAACTTGGCTGACTGTACTGAATTGAAATTTAAGTTGTGTTATGCGACCAGACCGTGTTCTAGCACAATATAATTTTTTTAAATTAACGTATGGGTGTTAAAAAATTAAATTTATATCACCATCAAGCATAACCGAAAAATACATAAAAAAGGAATATAAAATAATACTGCTAGCAAATAAGTCGACGCGGTATCTTGACGGTTCTACCAGAATGCGTTATTACAGCTGGACGGGTAGCTGGATCTAAAGATGAACTATCTTCGAGTAATACCCTAGACTCACTTACAATAGGGTCACTAGCTTTGATTTCCAATTTATAAATACCTTCAACTTTACTGAGATGATACCTTATAGTAGCCGATAGCAAAAATGGACTCGACGTTAAACCAAAGACTACTCTGCAGTGTCGATAACTAATTATATCCTTCATAAACTCATCGCGCCACCACATGAACCCTAAATAATCACGGCCAATTGGTCTAATTGAAATTTGAAGAAAGGCTTTGACAATATCAGATACTATGCCTATACGACCTTTTCTAAACCCTAATAGTAGTTTGGGAATGAGGTCTAAAAAATTTACCGGTCATATTTTCGTAGTACGACTAGATTCCTTAATCACGGCTCTATGTGGTAAGTAGTGTACATTCGCTGTTTTACTTACCTCATTTTTGGGCACAATTTCTACAATGCCGCTATCGAGCCAATCATGGAATACCTCACTGTATTCACAAAAATTACCTGTGTCGACAAGACGTTTCGTCATGCATTTGTGACGTCGAAGTGCTAAGTCATAATTACTCTTAAGCTCATCATAACCATATCGCCACGGTAGCTGGATTTGATAACAACCATCTTCATTTTTTTCCACAGACTGTTCAAACATCATCATGACTTCTTCTTCAATTTGTTGTTTTGTTTGGCTTTCTGTTGCATCTCTAATTCCCAACGTTTCTAAACATAAAAAATTTTGTAAATCAAAGCTAGCGACGCAAAATAAAAAATTAGAAATAGTTTGCTCGAGAACGTTTTGCCTACCTTAGAGTGAGCTAACTGCTTTTGGCTATGCCGAAAAATAGTTCCGGTCCAATGAACTCGAATTCTGCACCTCTTTTCCCAAGGGTGTCGGCTTTCACATTACTCTTCACCCCTTCATGCCCAGGTACCTAGAGTAGGGTTACTCTGTTATTGGTAGCAATGCGATCCAGGGATTCGATGCAGTTCCACACCAGCTTCGAGTCCAGCCGGTTAGAGCTCAGTGCTTTTAAAGCTGCCTGGCTGTCCGATAAAATGTCAATACTTTTGTTGACAAGATGATGGTTTACCAACTCTTCGGCACACAATTCTATAGCGAAAACCTTTACCTGAAAGATGGTAGCATACTTGCCGAGGCTTACTGTGATGTCAACTCTCGGTTTTCTGCTATACACTCCGGCTCCAACACCACTTGGGGTCTTTGAACCATCTGTGTACAGTACATAAGCCGTCCCTGGAAAGATGATATCCCCCTTTTCCCTTTCCTCTCTTCTCGGAAGAAAGACGTTGAAGGACTTATGTATGTGAGTTCTGGGGGAGAGCACATCCGAAACCATTCCGAGAGTGTGGTGAGTACTTATCTCTCGCAGCAGTCCAGAGTGGTCCCATAGCTTCTCCCCCTTAATTTGACTAGCCACCGACATGGCTCTATAGGAGGCCATTCTGGCCTCCTGCTCCAGTAATATATGGAGAGGAGTAAGACCCAGAGATCTTGCCATTGCCGCTGTCAGGGTAGATGACATAGCGCCTGTAATAGCCACACATGCTAATCTCTGTAGTCCAGATAGTTTAGCCGCCGCAATAGAGTGGAGCCCCTTCGTCCACTAGGCTATTGCGCCATATGTGACCATTGGTTTTATCACCGTTTAATAAATCCAGTAAATCTGTTTAGGGTTCATTCTCCACGACTTGCCGCAAACCCTTCTGATGTTCTGACTTTATTTATTGTTCCTTCTAGATGGATTTTGGAAATAATCTCTTCAAATAAGCCTCTAACCATTATTAAAAGTTCATTGGCATAGCATTAAAAATCTACTCCCAGCTGGGAGCGCCTGTTCAGTAGGGGGTCGACCAAGAGTGACCAAAAAAGTGGAGGCAGCACTCCACCTTGAGGACACCCCTTCGCCGCCCTAAATCTAACAGTCTCCTCCTGCAGTGATGATGTGACAAAACGATTTTCAAGCATGCATTTAATCCAGTTGCAGATTAGTCTGCTTATTCCCTTTCGCAGAAGTGCAGCGTAAAGGGATTGAGGCAGGGCATTGTTGAACGCCCCTTCAATGTCAAGGAAAGCTGTCAGCGCAATCTTTTTATGCTGTTAAGAGTGGCCAATCTTTCCTACGAGGTTATTTAGCGCCAAATCTGTGGATTTGCCAACCTGCCAAATTATAATTGTTAACTGTTTGTTATCATTTACGACATTAGTTGGGAGTGTAGACAACAATGTCACGTTTTGGAAGTTAGTGGTATTCGCCATAACGTCATTCTGTTCAGTTGTTTTACCTGGGCATTAGAAAGCAGATTGACGTTTTGCACAGATGTAACATTTAATAGAGGTCTTGCAGATTTTTACGTGGTGGCCGGGTTCTAAACACAAAATACATGCTTTTTTCTTACTAAGCTACTCCTTTCGTTGCTCCAGACTCATTTTGGTTGCTTTCCAACATTCCAGGCTTGTATGTGTGTTTTTATCACCAAATATATAGTTACGGTTTGAATATATGGTTTGTTTCTTTATTAGTGGTAAATAAACATTCTGCTGTAGGTAGGTTATTGATATCAGGTGAAGTTTGTGGAGTCTCTGAGTTATAGATGAATGTAGACTTAGCTAAGTTTATTCTCTGCTCACCCATTGAAGAGTTATCTTGTTATGTGCTTCCGGTGCATTTTTCGGTGTATTAATAATGCTTAAATATCTCTGCGTATGCAGATTCTGTTATTCTAAGATCCTTGAATAACATCACATTCCTAATTTGAAGCGTGACTATCCATCGCGTAATATTCTTAATAAAGTTCTTATATGCATATGAGACAATATAACAAACAGAGCACCTGACGAGCATACCTCAAAAAGCAACAATGCACTTGGTGTCAATAATAAACGATATACTTGGAATAAAAAAATTTCCCGAAGAACCTTTAAGCAGAACTACAGATCAATATAGCAATGAGTAAAGTTGGGGAACGAGTCATACTCAGTAGACTACATAAGCTTGCAAGTAGAATAATTTCGATTCAGAAAACAAAGGACTACATGAGTTAAGGCTTTAACAGAAAGTAATCTTCAACAA
The DNA here is from genome assembly GCA_963243735.1 of Neocrepidodera transversa. NCBI lineage: Eukaryota > Metazoa > Arthropoda > Insecta > Coleoptera > Chrysomelidae > Neocrepidodera > Neocrepidodera transversa. The sequence goes on along the minus strand of OY725344.1, from coordinate 24,810,978 downwards.
CCATATTTTCCGACATCAAAATGAAAGGAATGGGGTACTCCAACGCACTAATAAAGGAAGATCATTTCAATGCATAGTCTTAAACATGACAAGAAGCTGTTGACGGCAGAAAAGAAGAACATAGAAAATGGAACATGTGAAATAAACTTCATGATTATGTTGTGTAACCAAAATTTTGGCTCCAATAAAAATCAGGTTAATCTCGCTGTCAACCTGTATGGCCGCGGTTCGCTCATAAAAAGAAGGGCAAGGGCTAAACAAATAGGGTAAAATTATTTTAAGTAGGGCGCCACTTAGGTTTATATCTAAGCCACTGTGCGAGTTTTCTCACTAAAATAACCTAAGAAAAATACGAAATACAATAAAAGAGAAACCTGGACTTCCACAGAGATTTTATTTCTAAATAATTGCTGGGATTGAACTAGGTTGGAAATTAACACTTTTTGTTTTTATAGTTATCTCAAAATAATGTACATTAAATACCGAATAACTGAATTAGTAAACCGCGTTGATAGCTTTGGTACCAAGGCGAAGGACGATTAGTTCGTCAAAAATTTAAGTTCATATGTTTGATCACATTTAATTTCCCCCTTCACAATTTAAAGTTTCTAAAATTAATCGAATCATAGTTACAAAATAAATCTTTATCAAGTTTGATTGTTGTTAAACAAAGTATTAAATAATAATAATGGTCACAAAATAAATCTTATTCAAGAATAATAGGTTTCTACACAAAAGTATTGAATAATAATAACAAAAAAAAAATTATTATTGTTGATGTTCACTTTTAAGATTAGAGTCCTTCTCATAACAAAATTAAATTATCAAACCTTTAAACTAAAAACAAAATTTAACCCAAGAGTCAATATTGATACGAAAAAGAAAGAATTAAATAAATTCATGAACGCGAAAGAAAATAAGGACTATTAAATAAATACATTTATTAAACACTTATCCAAATCACTGGATGGATGGTCTAGTTGGACCTCATGGTAGATCCTCTCAAAATCAACAAAATGTCGTACTTCATCCTCAACAGACGACACTTGTCCTGAACCTCGTAAACGGTACCAACCGGAATAAGAGATACTTTCTGGATCATTGTATGCGGTTCGGAAAACCACTAAAGGATAAAAATAAAATAGGAAACCATCCCCCAAATATAAAACCCTAAAAAGAATTAAAATTTTATTAGAAGGAATCCTTCGCTAACTTAATTAATCCATACAATAATATTTAAAACATTACAAACCTCTTATCGCGATTGTTTCTATGGGCGGTCCTGCAAAATATTGATTAGTAGAACGCCCAAAATCTCCTCACATCGATAATTGAAACCACACGAGTCCCCAAAACTCAATCGAAACACTGGTCAAGGGATACCAAAATTCCCAAAAATTAACCATCCATAAACACGTTTCAAGTAATTATAAGAAAACTTTCACCTCCCCAACAAGGGATGACTTCAAAGTCATAAAATATTTTCAAGTGCTCCCTAATCGTCAGTTTTTCCGTTACTGTCCACAAAATGAACCGACGATCGTTAGCAATCAATATACAAAAAAAAATTCCATCAGTCTTATTGGTTGAGATATTAATATTGGTAATGCAACACTTTTTTGTATGATGTTAATTAAAAAGAAATAGTTGATTGTGTTGACATTATGCGAACGGCTTCTGTTCACCGGTGGAGCGGTCGTAAATTCTTTTTTATATTATTGAAAAATTAAAGTCAAATTGTGGGCGCCACGAGGCTTAATAATTAAACTTTCAAACAACAAAAACGTAACTTTACATAGCCTTGAAAAGTAGAGTATTACAAAAGGATCTTACATAAATAGTTTGAATGTTTTAGTAAATATATGCATAAGAAATCAAACACAAACCTAAAAAGTGTAAATGTTTAATAAATAAAAAAAATAGAAATGTATAATATGAAAGCACAAGTGAATCCTATAGTTGTATACAATCAACACATTTTAATAATCTTACACCTTATATATTATTTGGTGTAGTACAAGTGGCATATTCGTCTAAGGAATGTGTATTTTTGATAATATAGATTATGTCAAAATATTAAAATTATTAAATTTATATTTTCACCAATGTGGTGACCCAACCATAGCTATGTTTAGTTTACAGTAGGTAATTTAAAGAATGTACACATACATATTGTAAAATATAGAAAAATTAAATTCTTAAATGAAAAATGAAATACATGTTAAATTTATTATTACCACATGAAAGTTGTCAAAACTAAGTGACATTAAACCCAAAATAAAATGAAATAAAACAAAAGTTAAATTTAAAATAAAAACACCTTACTTTGTACACTGTAGTGATAGTTACACTGGAAATGTTCCATAATCTTCAGCACCAAAAAGGAATGTTGAAAAGGTCTCGCTGATCAACATTACGAATACGATGGACGATGATTGAAGTTCTTGAATCCAAAAATGAAGAACACTATGATGGTTTCAACAGGCATAACCCATGGTTACAACTAACAGTTGTACAGAAGAATGAAGTGTGGTAAAACGTCATGAAACGATCCCAATGGAACTGCAATCCTGCTACCAGTGATTGTCGGTAGACAAAGGGGTTTCATAAGTGGAAAATTATCCAAAAAAATATCCGAACATTTACAAAATGTCCAGAACGTAGATTATCCAGAAAAAATCCAAAAACAAAAGTTGGAATCGACAAGATGGCTGTCGACATCAAAAAATCGGAGGTCCCTAACAAATAAAATTGGTAAAACATCACGAAAATATTTCTACCAACAGCTACTAATTAGCGAAAGTAAATTAACATACCTTTTTTTAAAAGGGAATCATCAAGACTCTTCGACCTGCACTGTATGCCGATCCAACGCCATAAGGAACGTTTGTCATTCAAAGACAGAAAATCTGACCTAAATGGCCTTGTACATCAAAGGTAGTGAGGTAATTTAACTGGATTACCAAAAAGAAAATGACTTTTATTAATGGGAAAGAGGAATGTAAACAAGCTTACGGATTCGACTTTCGACCTTCGAGAACAGGTTGACGTTTGTCATAACCTAAGTTATTAAAAATCAAAACAAACATATTTATACCTGGAAACATACGGACATAAAATACTGAAATGGTTTGGATAATAAGAATTATATTTTATTGCAAGTACAAAGACTTATCAAACGATATTAAGGTCTGCATGGTATAATTAAATCATTTTCATATGATACCAACAGGTGTTTATTACAAAAAATAAGTAACGATTCTAATAAATGTTTACCAAAGTTGAAATTAAGGGAAAATAGAGTAACAGGTTAGTATTATATTATACTATTGAGTATAAATATTTCTGTTTACATGGACTGCTAATTTTTAAATGCTACAGTAATACCAACCTCTTAAGACAAAACACCCTAGCAGAACGAATAAAAACAACATAAAATCCTTAAAAACTATTTTCCATATGTACGACAGCATAAACGCAAACTCGGCACGGCTGCGAAGATACATACCTATACATGCAAATCCTAAAAGAAACGAAAAATACTTAATAACCAGGTCACCGGACGAAATCCCAAGCGATTGACGCGAGAAAATGTCTAACTCGATTATAGTTGTTGGCCTTGAATACGACGAGTGACGATTGACGTAAGACAAATTGTCAGATAACTCTAAACGTCGAAACAAACCCAAAATAACTGACAGTAATCTTAAAATGGACAAAATTAAGTTAAAGATAGCTACAAATCCGATACAAATATTATGAATTAAAAAGTAACTTATCTAAATATGTCATACACTAACTAAGTTTACGAGTAAATCGCGACCTAACTTATTATTCTTTTCTTAACAGGTAGTGTAACGAAGGTACTAAAGCTCCGCTATTATTTATTATCCCGTCCCTGTTCCTTTCTATTTTTATTTCATTAACTACCCTGTTATAAATAATTTCAGGAATCCGTTTTCTTTATTTTTATTATTGTTCAAATAAATATTTACAAAGTACCGTTTACCTGAGCCGGCGCGCACTTACCTCCTACCTCTCGAACCGCGGAGAGATGGTACCGATGAGGTCTAGACGGCATTGATTCGAGAAATGAAATTCAGTTCACATCGATCAACAAGCAGCAGCAGTAGACCTACCTACAGTGAGCACCGACAATATTGGCCGAACCGTAAGATATCAATAAGTATAAGTAAAATTATGGTATAATTTTTCCAAATTTAGTCCAAATTTAAATCAAAGTAGAAATTATACTAAGTCCGTAAGATCAGTCCACGCACGCCTGTCTCCCTCCAAATCCGATTAAGAGTAAAAGTAGGGTAATATTAGTAAGTTCTATTTGATTTAATATTTTAGTTGCAGTTGAAACCGAATCATCGACAAGAGCAACACGCAGAGGAAACCGTCCCAAGGAGTATTGGTGAGACATTATAATTTGATTAGTTGTATTATCAAAGTTCTATTTCACCGCTAAGAATTTTTGTACCGAAGGGAAAGCAATCTACAGAACATACCTGCGCTGAGTTTTCATCGGGTATTCTCTGCCGACGCGTTGTACTGATTATTAAATTCTTTGGCCGTTAGAATATATTTGTATTATAGATACCGAAAGGGAAAAATCGACAGAACGTACCTGCGCTGAGTTTTCATAGGGTATTCTCTTCCGACGTGTTAATAGGAGGAACTAGAGCAATGTCATTATCGAAGTAGAACTTTGACCGTAGTAGTAGAAATTTTTGTGTCCGCTTGACGATGCGGAGAGCGTTGCAGTAGGCTACGTATGTTTACCAATTAAAATAAACTATAAATCATGATAATAAAACTACAAAGTCAGTAAATACAACCATAACCACAAATCATACCCTATTTAACCTATATGGAAAGCACAATATAAGGAAAAGTGAAAATCAAATGGCATTACAGGAAATATGTGAACTGAAATCTTGTCTTACATCTTACTTAATTTATGGACAATAATACATCTCACTTTAAACCAAAACTGAGAGGGTACATTACCGAAGTGAACAGGTAAGAGAAGTTGTTTCTTAAGTAGTTTACGACAAAAGTTAGTATCTAAAATGGCTTGATACTTAGAGATAAAATAAAACCGTTACAGGTGAAGAATATCGTCACCACTAAACAAAACTACACTTTTATCATTCTACGTACTTTTCACTAACTATGTTAGCATCGCATCATCATGAATTCATGTTTATAGTCACTACAAGTTTTATCATTTTTAAACCCAAGAAATAAATCTCAATATATTATACGAATGTAAAAATAAAGTAGGAGAGAATGAGAATAAAAAGAAAATAAAAGAAGACAAATATCAGAACGATATTTTTATTATTATTATCAATGACCAACGAGACTCTTTTAGATCAGTTCGCACAATAAAATAATAATGAATATGGCAAAGTCAGTTTCAAAAAACACACACTTAATAAAAAAGAAAATGCAGAGGGCAAAGTGCTGAACACAGCAAAAAAGGTATACAATAGGTTAACCCTTTCCATGTCCATCGACTGGAGAAAGCAAGTCTAGAACCTGTCGCAATTGATATGGGGTAATGGAGTAAGCTCCCCGACTTTTAACTTATTTCGAAACGAATAAGTTTGTGAATCAGGAGACTAAGGCAGTACGTCTGTAGCCATAGAAGAGTTTTGCCTCTGCTCTGGTTGATATATTGAATTACTGTGCTCATTTTAACTCCTGAAGATCCTGTCTAAAATGAAAGCAAACGAAAATAAACTACAACAAATGAAAACAAACGAAAACAAATGAAAAGAAACGAAAACAAATGAAAACAAACGAAAACAAATGAAAACAAACGAAAACAAATGAAAACAAACGAAAACAAATGTAAACAAATGAAAACAATTGAAAGCAATTGAAAACAAATGAAAATAAATTAAAATAAATGAAAACAAATGAAAATAAATGAAAACAAACGAAAACAAGCGAAAATAAACGAAAACAAATAGAACGAAAACAAATGAAAACAAACGAAAATAAAAGAAAACAAATGAAATCAGACGGAAACAAATGAAAACAAACAAAATCAAATGCAAATAAATGAAAACAAATGAAAACAAACGAAAACAAATGAACATAAACGATTAAATGTTGCGTCTTAACTACTTATAATTTTTTCCGGTATGTACTAGAATTTCCGGTATGAAGGACGCATTTATTAAATTTTTTTTACGGAATAAGCCTTTATTCATTTATGGAATTCTTTTAAATAATCTACCAAACACTTCGATCTGATTATTAGTTTTCGAGATATTGCATAAGGGTGTAAATTCGCAAAAGTGGGAGTGGCGCCTTTACTATTGAATATATGCCGAAATATTAACTTAAAAATTTCTTTTCTTAAGTGCTTTAGTTAACAATGTAGATAAATTTAAAATGCCAATGAGGAACCCTATTTTGTAGTGAATTGAAAAATTTAATAATTTTTATTTAATTTTCTAACGCAATTTCCGGTATGAAGTAGGCCATTTTTCAATTTTTTTATAAAAAAAAACTTTCTTTATTTGTCAAAACCTTTCAAATAAGTTATAAAAAACATCGATCTGATTATTAGTTTTCGAGATCTTGCAGATGGGAGTAAATTCGCAAAAGTAGGCGTGACGCCTTTACTACGCGAAATGATAACTTAAAAATTTCCTTTTTTTGAGTACTTTAGTTAACCATATGGTCATATTGAAAACTTAAAATAATTTTTTCAAACTTTTCTAACGTAATTTCCGGCATAAAGGAGGCCATTTATTAAAATTTTTTATAGTATAAAATTTTCTTCATTTATCGAAACCTTTCAAATCAGCTATCAAACACTTAGATCAGATTAGTCGTTTTTGGTGGGAATTAATTCACAAAAGTGGGCGTGGCGCCTTTACTATGTGAACTATGGCGAAATCATTGCTTAAATTTGTACTTTTTTAAGTGCTGTTTTATTTTAAATTGATAATTCGAAATACACTATCTATAATTTGTCGTATAGAACAAAATACTAAAAATAATTCTCTTCATTTTTATTTTATAACAGCGTTATGTAATCCGACAAGTATAATTTGAATCTACAATCAAAAAGCGCCATTTTACTCAAGAACTACCTTGTTAATTTTAACTAGCAGAGTATTAAAATTTGATGAGACCCTATTCTGTTTCGGAAGTGGAAGGAATTTTTTCCCTCGATTTAATCTTCTCGGCAATAATTTATTTAAGATCCAGTTATAAAGGACAAAAGATCTTAGATATAATTCCGGAGAAACTGAGCTGTAAGACCTCCGTCGTTGAAACTAAATTTTTATTGCTTATTCGGATATTAAAAAAAAAATATAAACTTCTTTATAAATTTTTCCACAATTAATATATTATTTAATTTTTTAAGGAGAAAAAATGCTTTTACGCAGTCGCTGACGCAACTGGAACAATAATAAATACGTCAGTCACGCTATTATAATGAATTATTAAGTTCGCCTCTGTCCCAATCTCATTATAAATAAGCATCGCCCAACACTACAGCTGTAGATTGTGTTTTTATTAATAAATAAGTTATAAAACCCAAATATAAAAATATTATACTATTTTGCTTAAATCACTTTGTTCTAGTTCTTTTTTTTTTCTTTTTCCGCATTCACTACTACGAAACCTTCTGTCGAGCCCTATCTGGAATAATACAATCTTCCGCATGCCAAAACCGTATCCTCCTTCCCGCAATAGGTGCAGGCTTCCATATTTTGCTCATAAAAGTCCTTAAGGCTTGGGTCAGATAATAATATCTGTTTTTCTATGTGAGCAAACTATCTTGGATTAACTAACATCTTTTCCGTTTTATCCCACTTTTCTTGCCAGATCCTTATACCTGTCTAGCTTGTTTTTTTCTTTTCCTCTCGTTTATCATTTGTGACCTTCTTCACGTGTTCCAGCCTCTGTCTAATCTCTGAGACACCCTTTCGATGTCTCTTTTCCCTTTTAGTGTCAAAATGTAAACTAAGGCACTCCTCCACTCCAATCTAATTTGTACCAACTATTGCAACATCGTCAGAAAATCCAATATTGGAGCTTTCCAGTAAATTCAAACTAGGAATTCCACCGTATAAGACGTTTCACAACAGCAAGTCAGTAATTTACGATTCGTAGGTGACCAATCTGTAGAGTTTAAAGCATTTTTGACGTCCACAGTCACCAGCAGGCTTTACGCGAATGACGGGTTTGTACTTGGAAAATGTTTTTTTAAAAAACGAAATTTTTATGAGACGTTTATTACTCGAAAGTTAACAAAAGACTGGATTTAATTTAATTTTACTTGTATTTATAATTTTAATAAAATGTGCAAGTCAACAACAATTTATTGTTGCGTCGTCCGTTTCTATTCCATAACTCCTCCGGGCTAAGATGAGAACTATGGGGTTACATCAGAGTTCGACATTAAAGGGAAGTTCTTGAGGTCGATTGGATTACCAGGCTGAACTTCTAAATTTTCTAACTTCTTTTTTCGTTTCATGCAAAACTTGTAGGCTGCGTGTAGGATTGCTATAATAACTAATACATACAATAAAATTGTGTAAAAACTAATTCTTTTAAAATGCACTGGAGATATATCTAATTGTTGAATTTTTGATTGATCTTGTTGCAAGGCTAATTCTATATTGTTTAGTTCGTCTAATTTAACTGAGTCTATTTTCACTGGGTTTAAATTAAATGTTTTTGAAGTAAAATTGTTTTCTAAAATTTTTAAATTAGGCAGTTCGATATATTTAAAAAGGGGCATTTTTGTTTCAAATGTTTTTAACAAAATATTGTCTATTGACACTTCACAAAAGTTATTTAGTTCGATTAGATAACTACCGTTTAAAGGCACATTGTCTATATTTTTACCGCATTTTTGGATCCCAACTACACTATACGGGGTGATGACGATCCATTGATTTTTCTCTAATTTTTGAATTTTGACTACGTTGATTTCGGCTGGAATTTGGTGGCAATTCTTCAAATTTTTTTAGTATTTTAGTAGTTGAACCTCACATGGGGCGTTCGGGGTAATTTTTAATGTTTGAACGTTTTGGCAAATGAATTCTTCTTGAGTTACCTCGTAGCATCTGACATCAGAAAGTGCATAGTGTTGCTCATTGGAAAGGAGAAATTTTGATTGTAGTATTATTGTTTTAAAGGAGTTTGTAGAGGGGGTTGGTAAAGAATAAAGGTGGTAGTAGTTATAATCGTTAATTTCTACTATTGGTATTTCTAATACGAAAACAATATTATTTTTACTATAGCTTTTAATTTCTATTATTTTTTCAAGTAATAAAATGTTATCTAATGATAGTTCAAAAGGGAACTTATTATTTTTGAGATTTTTACTAATGGATAATATTTCAGAAAATAATTCCCTAGGATCTGCTATTGCATTGTGAAACGTGTTAAGTTTTGAAAAACTAATAGCTATTTCGATTTTTTCTAATATGTCATAAATAATTTGAAAACTTATTGAAAATTGTGAAGCGATTCTTTCTAAAGCAAAATAATGAAATGTTTCTATTTTTTCTATGTAAATGTTTTTTATCGTTTTTTGTATTTCCTCAATACGAGAGCTTAATATTATTTGATTATGAGCTAGTAAATCGGAACTATTTTTAAAAGTTTGAACAGAAGATTGCAGTAATGTTATCTGATGCTCGACTAAAGTTTTAATTTTGTTTTGATTATTAAATAATGTTGAAATGGCTTCATCGTACCGTTTTGCATCATTTTCATCTAAATTACCTGTTAAAAATTTAATTGCTGTACCGATACCATCAAAGAGTGATCGTTTCGATCTGGTATTCCAAAAAGGATTTAATTGACTTAATTGCAAAGTTATTTTATTTTCAATTATTTGAATCATATGATAAGAATTTTGAAATTCTTGTTTGAAACTAAATAGTGGGGAAGAGTTGGAAAGAGAACTGTTTATTTTATTGTATTGGTTTGTTAGTGTTATAAAGTTTCGAGTGATATTTGTTATGTCGTAAATATGTATAAATGTCCAAAAGTCGGCTTTAACTTGTGCTCTACCTAAATGAAGCGGAAGAAGTCCTGGATTGTCATTCAGGTTATAGAATCGGGGTGCGTCTTGTCTTGCGTCGGTGATCCAGAAGAAGAACAACCTGCAATAGGAGGTTTTTTTAATTCTTTAATATGTATTGTCTCTTTGTGTAAAACCGTTTTTTTATGTTTTAATTGTTTTCTACAAATTTCTACGCGATTTCTATCGAGAATTTGTGTAATTTGATAAGGGCCTAAAAATCTTTTGTCTTTTTTATTTCGTTTTTTTGTGTTTTCTTTATATACTGTTTCACCAATTTGAAACTCTTTATTGGTTTCACCTTGGCTATTTCTTTTTCAGTTATTTTTTTCTTTTTGTCATTTAAAGCTTTTTGCACTTCGTTATAGACGTGTTTTAATTTTTCATGATGGCCATTGATGTAGTCTGTATAAAAATTATGAGGTAAGAAAATTTCGTTCGGGTTTCTAGAGTCAGTGTGTCCGAAAGTAAGTATATTTCGTAGAACTGTGAATAGAACTATTACATCCAATTATTGCATAGTCCATTAAGTCTTAAATGTTCAATCAAAGTAGAGTGTATTCGCTCGGCTATAGAATTTGATTCGTGGTGACCCGTGGTTGTAAAATGTACTTTAATTTTGTGTAATGCCAAAAGATCTTTAACTGTCTCATTATTAAACTTTGTACCTTTATCTACTACTATTAATTGTGGGACGCCAAAAGAAGTGAAATATTTTATAAGAGCTTTACTTACATTTAACTAATTTTGGTCCAAGTTCCGAAAAATATTTCAGATATACTGTGTTAAAATCCATATATAGATTGTCTTTATTAAAGTGAAGATAAAAGGTATTTTTAAGGTCGGTGAATTCGACTAAGAATTCGAAAATAAATTTTTCATTGTTTATTTCGGGGATTTTTACTTTAATTATTTTTAAATTTTCGTATGTTTCGTGAGTTACGTCAGTTTTTTGATACAAATTTGGATAAACTATTATTTGGTGAGCTTTATTATTAATGATTTCGTCTAAAATGGGTATACCGTTGTTTGTAGTTTCGTTTGCTGTCGAATGTTGTGTAGAGTCGGTAGAAATGTTCTGATCCTGTATCCAGTCAGGTTCAGGAGTTGTTAAATCGTGTCGTATGTCATGGTTTGGGTTGTCGTTAGCATCTTTAATTTTTATATCTGATATTACGTTAATTTTAGGTTTTGTTTTACTTGTCGAAGGTTGCTGCTCTAACGGAACAGTTTCGGCTAAATTTTGCAAATATTCTAAAATATCATCACCGGAATCTCCAGGATTATTATTAATTGATTCATTTTCTAGTGCGTTAATTGATATGCGAAGATAAGCAATCGGCATTAGTATTAAGTTTTCCTTTTTTGTAAATAATTTGATAATCGTACTCTTCCAATTTTAATCGCCATCTTACTAATTTGGAGTTAGGCTCCCTTAAGCTAAATAACGAAGATAGCGGTTTATGATCAGTATATATAAAGAATTTTCTTCCGTATACATAAGGTCGAAAGTGTTTATATGCCCACACAATTGCGAGCAATTCTTTCTCAATTGTGGAATAATTTGTTTCTGATTGATTTAGTGTTCTAGATGCATAAGCTATAGGTCTGTCGTTGGGTACATTGCCTTGTGACAATACTGCACCAATAGCGAAATTACTAGCGTCCGTTGTCAGTATAAAAGGTTTAGTAAAATCTGGATATTGTAGTATGGGGTCGTTCGTCAGTATTTCTTTACAAGTTTGAAAACAGTCTATAAAATTTTCGTCATGTATTACTTGAGTACCATTTTTAAGGCACTTTGTCATGGGTTTGGTAATTTTGGCAAAGTCTCGTATAAAACGTCGGTAATATCCTAATAGTCCGAAACAACTTTTTATTGGTATGGGAAAATTTTTAATTGCAGAAATTTTTTCTGGTTTAGGCTTTACGCCGGAAGGGGTAATTACGTGTCCTAGATACATTACTGATTTTTGTAAAAATTCTGACTTGTCGAGTTGAATGTTTAAATTATGTTGTCGTAGTCTGTCAAATATTGTTTTTAGTCGTTCTATGTGTTCCTGAAGGGATGTGCTGTATATTAAAATGTCGTCTAATAGCGCATTCGACTCGTACGCTCTTACTCGATGCTAGAGCGCTTTTAGTTCTGCACTGATTTCGTACAGCATTTTAATAATTCGAAACTTTATCGAGCAAGGGAAACTGGTGTGACCCAGTTCGGCAATGGCAAAGTGCATAATTTTATCGATATTCGACTGATGCAATTGACATTTCTATTTTCTCACCTAATTTTATATCTGTATGTGTTTTTAACGAAATTTATTTAAAATGTCTATTAAACTCTTCCTCACTGTCATCACTAATATCTTCATCTTCACTACTACTGGACAATAATAAAGACAAGGGTAACATATTTTAAAAATTGAAAATAAAACCTAACCTCTAAATCGGCAGTGGCTGGCACTGAAAAAAAGTACAGTTCCAAAAAATTCGAACTTTGAACAAGTGCTTCTACCAGTCGAACAACATTTCACTCTGACCTTGTGCCGAGCAATTCCAGTCGAATACAATAATTGGTTCAGTTCCGCCAGCCGAACAAATAGCACTTAAAAAAGTCGAACTAAATGCGCACCAGTGCTACCAGTCGAATGCGTTATAAGTAAACAATACATGTTTCGTCTGCCAGTCCGCGTAAAACGTTGTCCATAACTCTTTGAAATGTAGCTGGGGCATTTTTAAGTCCAAACGGCATCCGTTTAAATTGAAAATGACCCTGTGGAGTACTAAAAGCAGTTTTTTCTACGTCTTGGGGGTCCACTTCTATTTGGTGAAACCCACTAGCTAAGTCAAGTGTAGTAAAATAGTTTGCTCTAACTAGTCTGTCTAAAATTGCGGTAATGTTAGGTAGAGGATATTTGTCATCTGTCGTGCGTTCGTTTAACTTCCGGTAATCAATAACACAGCGCCATTTCCGATTTTTTTTTGGTACTATCCAAACCGGAAATGAAAATGCGAAAGTAGAATTTTCAATGATACCGTCATTTAACATTTTTGATACTTGTCGTTTAACCTCTTCTCTATGAATTTCTGGGAAACGATACGATTTTGTATATATTGGAGAATTATCTGTCAAATTAATTTTGTGTTTAATTTGATTGGTGAAGCTTAAAGGAATTTATTCGCAATAAAAAATATCTCTATATTGATAACAAAGATTTTTGAGGAATTGTTTTTCCTCTTTATTACAGTGGCTAAGTCTAATGTTTTTTAAATTTTCTTTTAATTTATTATCTTGGGTTCTAGTTAAATCCTGATCGTATTCGTCTTCTATTCTGTCTAAAATATTTACTTCTACTAAATTTAAAATTTCAATGTCTAATGGTTCAAGAATGTCTAATTTTACTGAATTTTCATTGATATTTGTAATCGTTGTAATGGCAAAATTGTTCTCTATAGTTACTAAAGCTTTAGGCATTTCAATGCCTTTTCCAAAATTTTGATAATCAAGTATACCTATCCCATTTTTACATTTAACTGGCAACTTTACTATTTGTTTGCAACGGCTTGCTATGGTTAGGGAATAATTGTCAATTTTATTGTCAGTGATTTCTGTGTCTAAAATTAAAGGAATTATTGCATTTGGGGTTAATATTTGATTTTTATTAACGTTTATACTAGCATTTAATTGTTTTAATAAATCTACGCTTATGATGCCATCAAATCTGTTACTGAACTTAAATAGATAAAATTTATGATATTCTTGCAAATTAAAAATTGTAAACAGAAGAATGTTAGCGACTTCGTCGTGATAAGATATATTATGTGCAGTTTGAATATTGAATTTTTCTTTAAAAATGAAATTTCTATAAAACTTGTAAGCTAATTCTGGGTTAATTAAAGATTTTGAACTCCCTGTGTCAACTAAAAATTTTGCGTTAATTTCTGGAATTTCGATATAAAGTAAATTTGCTTTTAGAGCGTTAACTAATATTACGTCTGGTTGCTTGAACTTTTGTTCTCGCGAAAATCCTGACTTGGGTTAATATTATCAGCTGGGAATGAAGATTCCCTGTATAGGTCATTGTCAGTAGTAAGAGTTGAAAGATAATCGTTTGAAAAATATTGTGTTTCAGGTTGATAAAAATTCGGGTCAATGTCATTATTAATTTCAGTATGATATACATTTTGATCATTTTGGTATTCGAATGGATTTTCGAATTGAACAAAATCATTTGGTTTATATTGTTGAGAATTATTAATCGTTTGATTGAAAAGTTCGGTCGAAGTAAATTTTTGTTTAGGTTGAAGTATTACCTGAGGATGTGTCCATAGGTTCTGGTTAAAAATTTAGAGAATTATTTGGGCGATTTGATTGAAATTGATTAAAATTTCTTTGTTGCATTTGATTATAATTATTAGATTGATTTTGGAAAAATGGATGACGCTGGGTCGGAAAATTATTATTTGGACGCCAATTATAAGAATTATTCGAATTAAAATTCGGTTGAAATATTGGTCTAGTATTTTGAAAAATTGGTTGATGAGCATTTATATTGCTAAAATTAGGTGTAAAAGTGGGCGAATTTCTATAATTTGGATTTCTCGTAGGAGTCATTCGTAAATTAGGTTTAAATGATGCATTTGAATTTATATTATTTGATCTTTGAGTTGAGTATAAGAAGTTTTCTTCTTCAATAACCAAACTCATGGCTTTTTCTAAAGTATTTGGTTCGCTTAGTCGAACATTAGTCTGTATTGGCAAAGGTAAACCTCTAATATAAGTTTTTAAGGCTAAATCGTCATAATTACTAAGTCTAATAGTGCATTCGTCGTCTCTAAGATTTAATGAATTTAATTTGGAAATGATGAGACTTTTAGAATCTTGGCATCTCATGCCGAAATTATAAGGTGTCTCATTTTTCATAGGTCTTAAATTGATTAAATCCTGTATCAAGCAATCAATATTGCGTTGATCTCCAAAACTTAAATTTAAGGCATTTTTAACGTCAGCCCATGTTTTAAGCTCTGTACGCGAACCAATTAATATTTGAGCTCTCCCTGTAAGTTTACCAATTATAGCTTTTAATAAAAAAGTATTTAATGCATTGTCAGTTTGACTTGCAAAAACAGACATTAAACTTTCGCAATTTCCTACAAAAATTGTTAAAGTATGTGGATTTCCATCAAAAGCGGGAATTGAATCTAAATATAATTTAAGCAGTTGATAATTAATTTGATCTACTGGTGGAGCCATTTCTAAACTTAAATTATTACTTTCTGAAATATTTAAACTACTTTTTGAGTCACTTATATTAAGACTATTATTTAATAAATCTGCTAGTGTATCGTATTGATTCATAAAAATAATAATATAAAATTTATTTTATTAGTATATTTTTTTTTGATAACTACTAGAAATATGGGAATTATAAAATTAAAGGATAAAAGGAAATAAGCACTTACGCTACGAAGAATATCTTCGTTTCTTAATCCTAATTCCTATAGGGTTGGACGATGTGTGTTCCTCTCCCAGGATTTGAAAATTTCGTTTTTTTTCCTCCTTCAAGTCCAATCCAAAATTTTCTGGTAACGCTAACTGGAACTCTTCTCACTACCCGATATTCACTCGAACAGGAAAACAGCTCACGATTCGATATTCGTTCGAATCACAGTTTTTGCACCAAAATTTGTTCGTTTTTCCGGTTAATCGTTAAAACGAAAAATTGCTCGTGCAATACGTACAATTTCCGGAAAATCCTACTTTGCGACTGCGCCAATAACGGGTTTGTACTTGGAAAATGTTTTTTTAAAAAACGAAATTTTTATGAGACGTTTATTACTCGAAAGTTAACAAAAGACTGGATCTAATTTAATTTTACTTGTATTTATAATTTTAATAAAATGTGCAAGTCAACAACAATTTATTGTTGCGTCGTCCATTTCTATTCCATAACTCGCGCATTTCTTCGCAGTATGTCTAACTGTCTTCTCAAAATGGATCGTTGATCTTCCTTCAAAGAATCCATATTGGTTTCTTGATAAGTCTGCTGCGTCTGGTTCCAGTATTACCCTCATTAGTGCTTCTTAGACCTTTCGCTCTTGGACATTAGTACTATTCTGGCTATTTGGCAGTCCACTGGGACAGTCTTAGTAGTCAGGAGCCCTAGTAGACCTTTTGTATCCACCTTGACAACCTATTTTTGTGCTTTTCCCTTGATGGCGTCCAGTAAGGGTGCTTTGTCGTTTTCAGCGTTTTTGAGATCCTGTTTGGTGAAACTCTTTCCTCACTCTTGTGGGAGAGATTTGATTCCGAAAAATATTCCATCTGGGATGGTCTAAGTGATCAGGCGTCTGTTGGAAACTCTTAGTAGAGCCTGTTAAATATTTCTAGTACTCTTTTTGGCGACCTCTTTGAGGGCTTCTGCTGTGATGCTATTTAGTAAGGATGGCTTATCGTTTTTCATGAAACTCTCCGCTCACTCTTCTTTCTTCTGGGAAAAATTTTATTCCGGACTGCCTTCTCTACCCCCTTGCTTCCAGTATTCCACTCATTAGTACTTCTTAGACCTTTCGCTCTTGGGGATTAGTACTATTCTGGCTATTTGGCAGTCCACTGGGACACTCTTAGTGTTCAGGAGACCCTTTGGCAACCTCTTTGAGTGCTTTTGCCTTGATGGCATCCAGTCAAATTGCCTTGTCGTTTTTCAGCGTTTTCTAGATCCTGTTTGTTGAAACTTTGTCCTTACTCTTGTTTAATCTGGGAAAGATTTGATTCTGAAAATTATTCCATCAGGAATGGTCTAAGTGATCAGGCGTCTATTGGAAACTCTTAGCAGAGCCTGTTAAATAGTTCTAGTACTCTTTTTGTCCACCTTGGCTTTTGCTGTGATGCAATTCAGTAAGGATGGCTTATGTTTTTTCATGAAACTCTCCCCTAACTCTTCTTTCTTCTGGGAAAAATTTGATTCTGGACACTACTCCATCTGATTCCATCATGAGCTCTAATGTACTCACTGGAATGTACCGAAGGTATGATAAGATGCTTCTGAAGGTCTTCTTGGACAAGATAACAGCATCATTTCAGGTGTCTGGGTTTGGAGACAATTCTGGAGACATTTCTGTGAACCAGGCTCGGACTAATCGGAGGAGATGTAAAAAAAATATTAATAAATTTGTTATAATTAGGTAGTATACATTTATTCTGGTACAGGCATAGATAAAGAGGATGCAGAGGTTCAGTGTGCAAGAACGAAACGCAGATAAAAATGGAGACACTTTGAAGAATATGCAAGACAAAAAATGTCAGAAATAATTAAAAAAGAAGGCACAGTTGGCGATATATTTGCGTTATTTGTCCAAATTGGAATATCAAAAGCAGTGAGACACTAATGTCTATTTCCGTTAATGATGGTTCAATTTTAATGAAAAAAAAGTCACTGCTGTACTATAAACTAAATATTTTTTTTGAAATTTTCTGATGCAATTTCCGGTATGTCAATATTTTTTACGGAAAACTTTTTTTTTATTTATCAACACCTTTCAAATGAGCTATCAAACAATTCGATAAGAATGGTAGTTTTCGAGATATTGCGGGTTTGAGTAAATTTTCAAAAGTGGGCGTGGCTACTATCGGATTAATGGATCTATCTCGGCTTTTTTCTAAATTAAATTTTATAAGTTTATTTTTAGATAGTAAAACGAATTTAAAAATAAACTGCCGCCAAGCAGCTTTATTGATAACATTTTCTTGCTAACGTATAATCAGCTGATTCATTAAAAATGCATTTTTTTAATATTCCTTAAATAATGATGTGTTTTTCCGTGTAAACTAGAAAATATTTATTCCAGAAGCTTTTCCATAGATAAATCACCATTAAACATGAACCATCTCGTTTGGCGAGAGATCTGATCCTCTCGCAAACATTTTTCACAATTTTCGGGTCGCTTTATGGTATTTGCATACATGTGTTGCAACTATGTTTATGCCTTGCTGCATTTAATCGCAATAATGATGCATTTTAAACAACATGCCTTGTCGGCTGCGTGACGTATTTGCGCCTAGACTGTTTGCTAGATGGTATATTAAGCAAACATTTCTGTTAAGTTATGCGTTCACTCTGTGAAACAACTTTATTGTTAGTCGGCGTTACTGTGGTTATGTAAACGATCTGATTTTCTATTGTATTTGTTTTTGTTCGGTTTTGTATAATAATAAAATAATTCTGGAAAATTATAGAGAATTTGGAAATATTTTTCATCAAGTACAAAAACTACAAAATATAAGACCGTTATTTTAATAACAATTTCGCATTGAAAGATCAACTTTAATTTAGAATACCTCGCTTTAAAAATAATACAGGGTAGCGCAAATTTAATTGGGATTTCGTAAACCGTAGTATAGATTAAAATTCAGAGACTGATCACCGAATCTAAGAACAGGAAATTGAATTGGAAGAGCTGAAGAGGGGTATTTGACCGCGATCTGGAAGCTACACAACCCCACACTAGTAGAACTTACAAGGAGAAATAAAAAGGTAGTGGAAGTCATCTTCCAGATGCGAAGGGGAGATACAGTCAGGGAAGACCCTGAGCTGGAACAGAATATGCCCCCCTTCGCACTGGGCAACATGAAAACAAATAAAGCCACTGAGCTAGGTGGTATCCCGACTGAAGCCATAAATGAAACAGTAAGGGTAGCCCAAACCTTCTTTTAGGTATGATGAATGCGTTACTCGAGCTGCGGGAGTTCCTTCAAGAATGTAAAGTAGCCAAACCCGTTCTCTTTCCAAAAGCAAAGTACAAAACCAGGAAGGTGCGATCACGTATAGACCCATTGGTCTGTTTAACACTGTTAATAATGTGAGGAGATAGAGATTATGATGGGCGCCCCACAGAGGTCGGTACTGATACGATGAAGTTTTAAGATTAGAACTGTGCTAGTACGTGTCTGCTGTAGCTTTCGCCGACGATCTGACAATAATGGTATAGCCAGGTCTCAAACAGCCCCGATAGATGGAAGCAAACGGGCTCACACTGATCCCTGATAAAACAGAGGCAGTGATAATGAGAGGACATAGTTGAAGGAGGGGACGACTAACAGTACATTTCAACCTCGACATAAGGGAAGTAAGACTTGCCAAACAGGCAAAATTACTGAAGAGTTTTAATTGACGACCTGGAGACATACGGCCCCCATATACTAGAGGCGGCCAGAAAAGCCGAAAAAAGAGCTGGCAAATTAGCGCAGTTAATGCCCAACATCGACGGCCCAGGTAGGATGGAACGGGAACTGCATGAAAGTAAAGACCTACCGTCAAACCCTGGGAAAGTGCAGTGCCCAGGTTCGGAAGTGCGTACCAAATGATATTAGCCAGAGTAATACAAGTGGCGAAGGGAACGATCCCCTTACACATCCTGGTGGAGGTGAGGCAAGTGTCGGAAACTTTACATTAATGTTGTAATGTTGTTATTACGGGAAAAATTAGTAATGAGGGACGTTTCTGGTAGGAAAGGTTAAAACAAGGGATGAGACCACAGAAACGGAAAACATCGTTTGAATGTCTGCAGCGCAGTGAAAAAACAAGTATACCAACTACAAACAGGGTAATTGGCAAGAGTGGCAATCCCACAAAGGACTAAGTAAAGGGATGCGAGCATTAAACGCTCCCTAAAAAAATTGAAATCATCAACATTGACAACAACGAAGAGTCACAGTAACTATGTGAACAAAATGGAGGTACTACCGGAAGTAACTTGACAATTGACAGGTATTTGTAAAATATTTAAATAAAGGCAGAAAACAGGAAGAATAGATGGGAAATTAATGAGGAAATAGTAGTACGTACAATAATAATAATAGTAACAATATAAAGTAAAGAATATTTAAAGTTTAATTTAAAAATATTAAGCCAGGGTTAGGGTGAGCGATTAATTTTGAAAAAGGTTGAACATAAGAACAAATTGGTACTGTTGGAGGCTTTCTTACCAGAAACCATTACTAATTTTTCCCGTTCTTTCTGTGACATAGTTCACAAATACCCTCCATACATTTTTTTTTTAATTTAATTTAATTTTAAAGTGCATTTTTCACCCACTTCAGGTTTTATTTTTGTATATTTTATGTACCTCATTAGCTCTATCCATACCCCCTTCCTTTCAGTAGCGGCACTTTAGCAATATGCTAAAATTATTTAAGATTTAATTCTGTTTGATTGTTATTCTGGTAAGTTATTTATTTTACTCACAATCGTATATGTAATAGCTCAATTACTCACTTTTTAAAGGTGGGGAAATAAGCTATTACAAACTTTACTTCCTGCCTATGGATGGGAAGCGATATCTGTTACTTCCCGCCCGTGATCCGGATAGATTTCTCTATAAGTACCTATCATATCAGCAGAAAGCGATACATAATATTATTAAATTGTGAATTTTTCAACAGAAAAACTGTGAGTACCTATAAGATATTTATTCCAATAGATTCAGAAAAAAATTTGCTCTACGGTACTATAGTTAATAACTAGACTAGTGATTGCATAAAATCGCAAATCAGTAATTTTATAATGGTAAAATAAATAAAACAACCGAACTTATCTTATCGCTTAAGGAGCAAAAAACTATCTGACCAATAAATGTATTTAGTCTATGGACTCTAATACTCAGAAATGTCTGAAATAACAAAGGAAGATATTCTACAAATGTTTAATGAAGTAAAAAATTAAAATCAACAGCTGACTGCAAAAGTAGATAGTTTGAGTAGTGAACTCTGTGCATTTAAACTCACAATACAACAACAATTAGATGAATTAAAGAAGGAAAATAGCGAGTTACAAACAGAAAATACAAATATAAAAAATCGTTTAAAAGCCATCGAGAGAAAAAAGTATAATTTGATAATATATAACTTAGATGGAGTTGATATCGTGAAATCTGTTATTAACCTGTTTCGTCAAAAGCTGAATATTAACTGTGAAGATAGCGATCTACGTGATGCTTTCAGGCTAAATTCTGGGAAAAATGCTAATAAACCTAAATCTATTATTATTGAATGCTTGACATATATTTAGATCCGAAATCCTTAATCAAGCGAAACAGTTAAAAGGTACCGGAATATTTATATTCTTAGATTATACTACGGAGGATTACGAAAAGAAGAAAATTCTCTTCAAACAACAGAAATTGGCTCGTTCAGAAGGTCGTACGGCAGTAATAAAAGGAAACAGACTGATTGTTGACGGCGTAACTTATAAAGTTGAAGATTGTAGTGGTAAGATAAGGATGCATCCTATTTAATTATTAGTAATTAATTATATTTTAGTTTAACATCCTGTAGATTTAGTTTAACCTAGTTATTTATATCGTAGTCAGTAAGAATTATTGTTTTATTAATATAATATGTACATTTCGGCACTTATTCTAATGACGCAGCAAATATCGCGGGTCATTGGAATAAGCGAAATACTCAAAACCATTAATTAATTAGAATAAAGACACTGAAGAAAAAACAAGTTTTTTAATCAATAATACCTCCGCAAAAATAAGTTATTAATGGAGTTATTACAAGATATATTGGAGGCATCCGATCCTATAAGCTTAGGAAAAGATCATCGTAGCACATCATCAACTGGTAGCAGTTCTTCGAAAAAAAGGGATCGTGATAACAATGAAGAACTTGCAAATATCAACAAAAAAAATAGATATATTGGAGGCATCCGATCCTATAAGCTTAGGAAAAGATCATCGTAGCACATCATCAACTGGTAGCAGTTCTTCGAAAAAAAGGGATCGTGATAACAATGAAGAACTTGCAAATATCAACAAAAAAAAATAGAATTCTTAGATCACATATTAATAAATAAATTCGATGTTCAAACTTTCCTTTTAATGTATTAATCTATTTATATGCTGATTGGTAGAATCTTATTTTATTTGTTGTTGTTTGAGCTCGGCCCACGTACTGAATGTATTTATTTATTTTTTCGGGCTTAATGCTAATACAAAAAGAATATTCGCAGCGTAGCAAAAAACATGAATGAGCTACTCGTATTATTAGATAGTATGCATGCTGAATTAGATTTGATAGTACTAACTGAAACTTGGAAGCTATATGATTATAATAATTTTAACATTCAAGGATATAAAAGTATTTACAATAATGGGAATTTAAATCAGAATGATGGCGTTTTGGTCTTTGTTAAAAATCATTTACAGTTTAAAAAAGCAATTGAACTTATTGGAGATATTAAAGTCATTTATATCTCAGTCACTGCAAAAAACAAAAAAATTGAAATTAAATCTATATACCGATCACCTAGTAATTGTCCAAAAATGTTTAATCAAAATTTAATTAACTATTTAAATTCATTAAAAAAACACGATATTAGTATTATAACAGGTGACATAAATATAGACTTATTAAACAGTAATGATGAAATAGTAGAAGAATACAAAAATATAATGAGCTCTTTTGGATATATTTCACACATTAACGAATACACTCGTTTACCTAGTCGGACATGTTTTTATCATTTTTATGTAGCTAATCGCAACGAACTTGTTGCTAAATCGTATATATTTAGATATAATATTACAGATCATTGTCCCATAGCCCTTACTTTGAAAATAGAACGAAATAACATTCAGTTAAATGACCAAATAAATTACAAATACTACATAAATTATCCATAACTAAAAAATTCTTTAAAACTTGAAAAATGGGAACTTGTATATAATGAAACGGATGTTGATAATATAGCTCTTAATTTTATTACTACTCTTAAGCATCATATTAATCAAAATAAACATAAAGTAAAAATAAAACAAGAAAAAAAAATATTACAAAATTGGATGAATCATACATTAGTAAAATTAATTAATGAAAAAAATAAATTGTATAAATTAACTCTGAAATATCCCGATAATTTAGAAATAAAAAGGCAATACAATGTTCACAAAAATAATACAAATAAACTCGTAAAAAAACAAAAAAGTATTATTATAGAAAAATTATCCAACAAAATCAAAATTCTTCCAAATCTTTGTGGGAATGCATAAACAAGGTCTGCGGCAAAACAACACCTAACAAAATTATTGAAAAAATTAAATTAAATGGAACTGAAATTACTGACAAATTGAATATTGCAAATGGCTTTAATACATACTACTGTGAGTTAGGCTCAAATTTGGCGGGAAAAATAGCCAAAGTAACAAATTATACAGAAAATATAAATCGCATAGAAAATACTATGTTCCTTAATTATACTAATGAAGATGAGGTTATTAATACAATTAAGAATTTAAAACTTAAAAAATCTCCAGGTCTCGATAATATAAGGTCTGAAACACTAATGCCCGATTTCACCAACCTGTTTTTAGGTACTTCCTATCTAGGTAATTCTTACGCTAAGAAATACTTAAATCCGATACTTACCTAAATCGAATTTCACCAACCTAAGAAATCCTTAGTAAAGAAATACCCAAATAAAAATTTGATTTGGATATTTTTATACGTATAGATGGCATTGCTGTGTAATTTTAACCTGTAAACCGAATGGGTGGAGATTATAATTTTACAACTAGTGAGAAAAGAAGAGTAAGAAGATTGATATAACCCCAAATATGACCGTTCGTTCATGGTTCATGTCACGCATTCGCGCTAATATTTTGGTGACTCTGTTTTTATATTGTGTTTTGTATTGTGTTTTTATATTGTGTTTTTCTATTGTGTAATATGGATGAAAAAAGGAACAGCAGTGCCAATTTTAGCGATGAAGAGAAGATGAAATTACTTCATTTATTGCAAAAACACAAAAACATTTTAAACAAAAAAACCAATTTTTCGTTTAATAAAAAAAAAGACACTGCTTGGGTAAAATTGGAACGAGATTTTAACTCAAATAATCAAATTAAGAGGTAACATTATTTTCATTGATTATTAAATTAGAAGTTTTATATTTTTAATATTTTAGGAACGTAAATAGTTTAAAAAAAATATGGAACAAATTAAAGTATGATGCTAAAACATACAAAAGCAAAATAAAAATAGACGTTATGGGCACAGGAGGTGGACCAAGTACAGTCAAAGAAAATAATATTTTGGAGGAGGTGTTAGTTTTAATTGGAAGAGCAGGTGTCGGAATAGAAAACATTCCTGATTGTGACTTGTTGCCCGAATCTAATATAGGTAAACAATACATTTTGAGAAGCATTACTTTCTTTTAAATGTCGTATTTTTTTAGTTATAGAAATGGATGGTCCAGTAGAACCAATCTTCGTGCCAGTGGTACATAATGAACTTGAGAGTGTGACAACCACAACTATTATTTCACAGGTCTCTTAAGTTCAAGAAGAAGGCAGTGAGATTGAAACATTGACTTCACCAGTACCCCAAAAAAAAATTGCAAGCTCTAGCCGAGTACAAATAACACCTTCTTCAAGAAGGAGGCCAATTGTAAAAAATGCCAGAGAACAATTGCAAAAAGAAAAAATGGAGACGGAAAAACTTAAGCAAAATATAATTCAACAAGAAATTAGACATGGTGTGGAAAAGCGATTTGAAGAAAAGGAGCTGTTTGAACTACAAAAAAGAAAAGCTGAACAAAGCATTCAGTTAAGAAATATTATTCTACAAAAATTAATAAGTAAGGTTTATAGACTTAAAAAGTTTAAATATACTTAAATTAAGAGTGTAGTAACTTACCTATCACTTTCAAATTCAAGTGTATCTTCAATTAACTCTAATATTTGTAATGCCGTATTTTTATGTAAACGAAAACGCCGAAAGAAATCAGTTTCGTCCAAGGTCTCAAAATAATTGGTACGCGAACGAATTACACGTTCTCGCGGCCCTTCATTTTCAGACTCTGATGAACTATCGAACCTTTCAAGACGTTCTACAAAACGTACAGCTAGCATGTTTCTTTAAATGATAATCACCAAAAAAAAATTGTAAATCAACAAAGATCGATGAAAACCAACTATTTTGAGGTTAAGTATTTCCTAAATGCTTTAGGCGGGCTCAGCAAGCTGTCTTAATGTTAGGTATTTCCTATCGCCCTTAAGTATTACTTAGCGTATGGTGAAACCCAAATTGCGCTTAGGAATTCCTAAATCCGGTTTAAGTATTGCCTAACTTTAGGAATCAGTTGGTGAAATCGGGCGTAAGAGAAATATCTCATGAGATTGCAAGTCCACTAACTTACTTAATAAATAAATGTTTTAGTGAAGGGTCATTTCCAAAAATTCTGAAAAATGGTCTAATTAAACCACTATTCAAAGGTGGAGAGAAAACCGAAATGGTTAATTACAGACCTGTATCACTGGTTTCTAATATTTCGAAAATAATAGAAAAAATATTAAAAATTAGACTTTGTTCCTTCTTAAAAAACATAACATTCTGTCCGATCGCCAGTATGGCTTTAGAGAGTCTAGGTCGACTGAAGATGCGATATATAGGCTAACTTCTCTTATTTACGATGCGCTTGATAAGAATATTCCTGCTGTGTGTATCTTCCTAGATCTTTCTAAAGCATTCGATACTGTCTGCCCAAAATTGTTATTAAATAAATTAGAGGAGTATGGTATTAGAGGAAATACCTACAAACTCATAGAAAGTTATTTATCGGATAGGGATCAAATAGTTGAAATCGATGGAGTAATGAGCACACCTCAAACAATTACTTATGGTGTACCACAAGGAACCGTTCTAGGCCCACTTCTGTTCGTCCTATATACTAATAGTATGCTTTCCTTAAATATTCTGGGTGAGCTCATCAGCTTTGCAGATGATACTGTAGTATTTTATTGTTCCTCCAACTGGCAAGAACTAAAAAATAAAATAGAAAATGATTTCCCTATTATAACTAAATGGTTGCAATTTAATAAATTGACCCTCAACTCTAGCAAAACAAACTACTTACCTTTTGCATCATACATAACTGGACTCCCTCACCTGGGGCCACTGAATATCGGCATGACTTACAACATTGTAGAAGCAGAAAAAGTAAAATACCTTGGCATTACAATTGATCGTCATATGAGATGGGACCTTCAATGTAGTGAAATGGTAAGAAAAATAAGAGGCCATTTGCCAAAATTTAGATACTTAGAAGAAATTCTTGATGTTAAGGAACTTAGAGTTCTGTATTTCTCACTGGTTGAATCATTGCTTTCTTATGGTATCTTAGGTTGGGGAGTAGTGAGTGAATGTTATTTAAATCGTGTTCATATTTTACAAAAATGGCTTTTGAGAATTATATTACACAAAAATATTTTGTTTTCCTCAGATCAATTGTATATAGATGCCCAAGTAAAATATGTACGTCAAATTTTTGTTCAAAAAATATGTCATTTTATATTTCAAAATAAAATACAATTTGTACATAATGAACACTCTCACATCACTAGGAGATATGAAACGATCGTGTTTCCACGATGTGAAAAAACTATCGGACAAAGAAGCACTAACTATTTAGCTCCAAGAATTTACGTGCTGTTATCTAATGATACGAGAAACTCAAAAAGTTATAATACATATAAAAAGCGAATTAAGAAATGGATTATGGAAACAAACAGACGATTCTTTACCAATTTTGTGAATCAAACTTCTTAATAACACAGTATCCATTTTAACAATACTTAAAATTCTGATAATTCAACTTGTATGTAATATACTGTACTTTATTTTTATACTGGACTCGACAAACATCCCTGATTATGTCGCCAAAAAAAGGCAAAACAAATTTTTCAGTCACAACACAAGTTGTTTCTAAAAACTACTTCTGTGACTTAACTTTGTTTATTCTATATTTATATTTATTGAATAAACATTTATTATTATTATTATTATTATTTAATAAGGATTTATTAGAATTATTAAATTGAAAATATTATTAAATTTGATTCGGTTTATTATAAATTTATTATATATCTGGGTATTTTACACATACTTTTATTTGTGAAATAAGGCTAGGGTACTTACAATTTAAGATAAGATAATTCTACATTATACTCTTATATTGAAAATAAACGAAGGATGGATAAATATATAAGAGACTTTGACGTGATAAAAATTGAAACTTTTAACCTTACAACTATTCTTGAATGTAAAGAGGTACTAAAAGTAAATGATATAAACAATCATTTTTCATTAATAAACATTAACATATCTAGTGTGGGAAAAAATTTAGATGAGTTTAAGGTATTTCTACAAAATTTGGACTGTACCTAAAAAACAAAAAGACGCCGGGATGTGATCAAATCTGTGCAGAAGATCTAAAAATTGTAGCATCTTATAAAGCAAATCCGTTAACATATATTGTAAATAATTGCATTAAAAAATCTATTTGGCCTTCAAAACATCTATAGTAGTACCTATTTTTAAGAAAGGTGATAGTACTATTTTTAGTAATTATAGGCCAATCTCTTTATTGACACATTTATTAAAAATTTTTGAGATGTTAACAAAACATAGACTTAATTCTTTTTTAAATAAATATGATATATTATCACATAGGCAGTTTGGTTTCAAAGAAAAAAAATCTACAGACGATGCATCATTAGCCTTAACAAATGAAATACACCACAGCCTGGAGCAAAATCGGCCATGTTTATGTCCTATTTCTAGATCTTAGTACGGCGTTTGACACGGTTGAACAACATTTGCTTTTACAGTGCCTGGAAGATATAGGGATAAGAGGAAACTCTTTATACCTATTTAAAAGCTATATAACAAATAGATATCAGACGGTAAAAATAAATGGGAAACTAGTAGTGGAGTAAAAATTAAATATGGAGTACCTCAAGGCAGTGTCTTAGGACCCATACTATTCAATATATATCAATGGCCTGTTCTCTATTGGTAGCAAACGAAATGTTATAGGATTTGCAGACGATACTGCAATTTTTTATGATGATACAAATTGGAACGAACTCAAAAATACAGTAGAATTAGATTTTATTAAAATAAAAGGTTGGTTTGATAAAATGTCTTTCACTTTAAATCTAGACAAAACTAAATACTGACCATTTAGCTGCAATATTAAAGGCCTTCCGGCATTTAATCAACTTGATGTACAATTTAATGGACTTCCTTATGTACTTCAGCAGGAATCTGAAATTAAATATCTTGGTATATATGTAGATAACCATTTAAAATGGGAATTTCATATGAACTATACTATTAAAAAGCTACAATGCATTTTATACAAATTCAAATATTTAAAAAAGTACCTTCCTGATAAACAGCTAATAACTCTTTACCATGCACTGGTAGAAAGTCATTTTATATATGGTATTATAGCCTGGGGTAATGCTTTAAAATGTCACATACAATCACTTGAAATATTACAAAAAAGATTTTTTAAACTAATTTTTCTCGAGAAAGACTGTATAATAGTGATTTTTTATATACAAAAAGTAAAATATTAGACCTCAGGCAGTTATATTTCTATTGTGTAGCTCAAAAATATCACAGCAACTCAAAAAATTATAATGTACCTAACCACGGCTACAATACACGTAATAAAAACTTACATGTTCTTCCTCAATTAAGTAAATCTTTGAGTCAGAGATCCTTTGTTTATCTTGCTCCAAAAATCTGTAATCAGTTGTCTGAAAGATTAAAAATAATTAATAACAAAATAAAATATAAAAAGCACCTTAAAAAATTTATTTTTGAAATTCCTAGATAAAACATTAATGAAGCAAAAATACTGACCTTGAATTCACAAGTTGTAAGCATTTTCGTTATTTGAGGTGTTCAATCATCACTATTACCTATAATTTTATTCATTCCTTCATTTCCATTTCTGTTTTCATTATGGTTAATTTTAAGTTTATTCAAGTACCTATGATTTTATTTTTGACGAAACAATTGCACATGCACTTATCGTTTGTTGTTTACTCTATTCACACTTGTATTCGAAACTTGATGTATTGTTTTTATATGCTCTGTTTTGCGAATAAAGTTATTATTATTATAATTACAACAATAAAAGAGCAGACTATTATAAACTACGTATTTCCAAAACCTATTTTATTTGTTAAAATCAATCGTAATGTATTGTGACTAGAAGTTGCCATTTTCCTTTTTTATTTTTTTCTTAAATTGATAGTACACAAATAAAATGTCATGTAATATCTAAATGCCAAAGTATTTTGATTTCAAAGAAAACTTGACTTGAGTATTTTAATAGACATGTCACATATGACACACTTTTAAAAACAATAAATAGAAATT
The DNA here is from genome assembly GCA_963243735.1 of Neocrepidodera transversa. Classification (NCBI taxonomy): domain Eukaryota; kingdom Metazoa; phylum Arthropoda; class Insecta; order Coleoptera; family Chrysomelidae; genus Neocrepidodera; species Neocrepidodera transversa. The sequence goes on along the minus strand of OY725344.1, from coordinate 24,781,666 downwards.
ATTTCTAAATTTTAGATTGAAATAAAATGATTGTGAATAGAATAGTATACAAACCTTGGCGGAAATTATCATTCTTGTCTCCAGCAATGTTTGCCCTCGACTGTAATGATGCATTTCCCGCCACGGTATGTAATCTACTATTCCTTTGTAAAAAAATTTTCGCTACAAGTTGTATTTCTATTATAGGCTTGAAGATGGTTTTTTAACCGAAACTATTTGCCTTTAAATATGTATAATAAATGTTATTGTGGTACATGATTTTGGGTGGTTTTCATTTATGATTAATAAATACATTGGCTGTCGTGAGCAATCACATCCAATTAAAGAATTGCCATGTACAGGGGGAAACGCGGTTCAAATTTTTTCTAATAATGCCTTGACTGCCGTGAGCAATCAACTCCAAGTCAATAGTATCTTTATATAGGGGGAAACGCGACTTAAGTTTTAATTTAAAATATTAATTGGCTGCTGCGAGCAATCACCTCCTAAACAGATTTGTACCGTAAAGACGAAATTCCAGTTTTGTACTATATACCGGGAGAAACATATTCGCGAGGGACCGATTAAGGGAAGTTACCATCTAAAATAGTACTTTGTCTGACCAAGTGGAATCCCCGCCTACATGTTTCCTCATCTGAACGATTTGCTACATTATTTGTCATAATCACCTGTATCACCGCTTAGAAACACGCACCGCGCTACGATCATTATCTATTAGCACGCATTTTTATTTTTCGCAAGTTTCTTTTTTTTTTGGTTTGGCTTAATACGTTACACACCTTTCTCCCCTTCTCCGCTGGGTTTTTATGTAAAAACTTTGGAATTATAATACCCAGGTAGCACAGTGACGTCCAAATGACGTCCTAATTTGGTCACATAATTGACCAACTGACGTCCAAAAATGACGTCTCGTAGACTCTGAAAAGACGTCAAAATGTCAGAGCTATAAGACGTCATCAGCAGGACGTCATTCTGACCTACATCAATTTAAACAAATGAATATTATTATTTTATTATTTTTGATATGGATATTTGACAGGATACATTTTTCGGATTTTTCGGACATAATGATATAAAAGTTACTAGAAGTCACCAGAATAGAACTAATGTTTTTCTATCGAGTAATATATTACCGAAAACGTCCGAAGTGTAGTCGACCGGAACACACAGTGCCAAAAAATGCAACAGTCGATTTCCAGAGTAGATATCGACAGTAGAAAACTAAGTGTCGAATTCTATGTGACACAGTGTACCACTCCTGATATAGAAATAGAACCTACTCATATGCCTCCTGAAGAAGATCCTGAACATCAACAAGAAAACATCCATCTTGCAAGAGAGAAAAACTCCGAGGAACTTTTAAATAATAACAGGCCAAATACCCCACAACCTGGAACGTCGAAGGAGAGCGACACCAGTTTTGCCCAGAAGCTGTCTTACCCTGCTCTCAAGCTAAGCTAACCAAGAAAATAATCACTAGAAAAAAGGCAAAATAGCGATCTTAACATCTTTACTCCATAAGACAGAGTTAGAATTAGTATAAGAAGAATAAAATACTAAACTGATTAGAAAAAAATCAGTGAAAAGGAAGATGTCATGATGAAACTCAATCGAAGCAATCAAAAACACCTAAAACAAAAAAAGCTAAATCTGATTCGGAATGCGATTCTAGTGCTACTGAGTGTTTTTACTGTGCAGATTTGTATTCAACTTCAATGAAGGGGTGGATCTGTTGTTCCAGATGTCACCAATGGGCACATAATTCATGTGTAGGTGTTGAAGATAAGGATGATGAAGCAGTACTTATTTATGAGAACTGCCAGTAATAGTTTTCCCTATTTTTTTTACACTTAATTTTATGTTCGATACTGTAAATCTTTAATTTTTTTTATAAGCCATTCTGAATCTTAGGTACACAATTTTGCATCAAACTAGAGGACCAAAGACGTAGCGCAAACATAGGAGTTTTATTTACGTTAACGTGGGTTTGGCTTAGGATTTATTACAAATGATACTTTCTTTTTAACTGTAACAACCTCCTCTTTATTTATTTTCGGAGAGTAAAAAAGCGGGTTTAATTAAATCAACACTGACCACTTTCTCCTGTGTTACCCTCAAAATTATTAACGTTAACCTCTACAAAATTTGTTTTAATAGGACAAACTTAAGTCAAGTAGCCCACTTCGTTATATATTCTATAAATATATTGTTTGTACTGACATTTAACAAAGTTATGATAACCGTTCACACAGCTTCTACAAAGTCATGTGCTTACTCCCCCTCCTAGTGATTGCTTATCCTCCTTCCAATTTATATTTTCTTGACCATTCAGCCAGTACGTCTTGAATTGGTTCTATTTTGGCCTTGCCTTGCTAACTTGCAATATATTTACTTGAACCTGAGTAGGCACCAATGCCGCCTCCTTTTGCTTTTGTATGTTCTTCTTCACATTAACGGTTTAACACAGAGACCTTTCCAAGAAAATAGCAGAAGTCAGCAGACTCTTTAAAAAGTCTAAAAGAACTGGCAACTATGAAGCCCATAAGGCATCCAGAAGAGAATACGCCGTAAGGAATCCAAAGCATTATTTGTGTAAAAGGAAAAAACAAGGATACATTGGGTCTTTCAAAAATGAAAATGGAGAGTATGCTGGCACTGTGGAGGAAACTTTAAACTTGTTACTAAACTCACACTTCCCGGATTGCTTACTTAACCAAAGTCAAGAGAACGGTACTATGGTGGCCCAAGTAGCCAGGGCCACAAAGCAGGACTAGACCTTAGCAAACAAAGTTGTAAACAAAACCAAACTTGCATGGACTCTGAGAAGTTTTCAGCCATACAAGACAGATAGACTGGATGGCATATTCTTAGCCCTTCTTCGGAAGGGACTAGATGAGCCTGCTTCAGAAGGGACTAGATGAGCTTGAAGCCTGGCACTGGGGTATGTACCAGAAAAATGGAGGTCTTCATTATAAATCTATCAGCCTGACATCATTCTTTCTAAAAACTTTAGAAAAGATGATTAACAGATATATAAGGGACGAGGTATTGGTAGACAATCCGATACATCGAAACTAATTCGCATACCAATCTGGGAAATTCTGTGACGCTGCGATTCAGACGCTGGCGCTCAAGGCGTAACAAGCATTGTACTGTCAAGAAATCGCCCTAGCGGCATTTATAGATATAGAAGGGGCGTTTCATTCGGCTTCATATAAGTCCGAGGTAAACTCATGCTTCAGCACAGTAATGTTTACAGCACTTTCTACAATGTAAGAAGGGAAGTTATTGCCACCAAGGGGTGCCCTCAAGGGGGAACACTCTCCCCACTGATGTGGTGCCTGGTGGTTGATGACCTTTTTAGAGAGCTAGAGAGAGAAAATGTCTACGCACAAGCATATTTCTAGGTAAAATCGGATCACAAACTTTCTTCCCACGAGTTCCATTCATCGCTTATTTTAAATTATGCTATCCGTCCAATTGTGATTTGTCATCTGAAACGATACTTTAATTTGTTGATAATAAATAATTAATGTGATTTAAGCTCAAATCTTTTTATTATGGGTTCGTTCCACGAATAGAATTTGAAATATATCACAAGTAAAATATTAAATAAAAAAATTTTGGGCGCCAGTCTAATTGATTTTTTGATGTAATTAGAAACAATTGACAAACAAACTATAATATATTTCAAAATCCATCCTTTCTTTTTTTGTGGCTATAAGGAAATTACACTCAAATTAAACGTTATATTTGTTTATTTTACAAAAAAAAAAATGAAACAAAACAATCCGAGACTTTTTCTTTTGTTGAAGTTTAACTTAGCTTTGTTTTTGAAGTTTTTCCTCTAGTTTCTAGGATGGATCCGTTGCTCGTTCCAAGAACTTGTTCAGCAAAATACTTGGAATCCAAAGACGAAACATGTAATACAAAGGAAAGAAAAAGGTTCTGTTCAGAAAAACCAAAAAAGGGTCCTCTCCAGAAAAAAACAAACAAAAAACAAGCTCACATAAAGTTAAAATAAGATAATAATCTTATAAATTACCAGATTTCGTGGTCTCTGATTTCGAAAAAGAATATAAAACAATGATCATATTATAATGAAATCAATGAATTTTTAGATAAAAATTTTAAATATAAAAATAATCAACCTGAATTAAATTTTAAGACAATCTGTAAAAACAAATTAAAAATAGTTTCTCTTTTTATAAACGAGACACAGACATCAGATAATTTATATTGTTATAAAAGATAAGATTTGAACTTTTAAGTAAATATTAAAAAAATATATACCGGCATAAAAACAATTAAAAATAACAGTAAATATTTCATAAAAACTTACCCTATTAAACGAGGGGGAGAAAAAAAAATTTTCAGTAAGCGAGACAAACGATATAAAAGTCAATTATATTGACAGAAGAGGGATAGAAAGAGAATTATTAACATGGGAAGGACATTTTATACCAAGAGAAGAGAGGGACATGACGCGATGAAATAAGAATTGGATATCAAGCGAGTCTGAAATTAAAATATATTGAGTAGAGAAATAATGAAAATACAGGGTGGCGCAAAAAAACGTAACACATCTCTTCCTCGTTGGAATTAGACTTGAACTTAATACGCCCGGATCTACAAAAATCGTCGTTTCTATCGACCAACAACAACCTTAATAATACCCTTTTTACCTTGTCGCCATTGTAATATATTGAAATCTTAATAGTTTATTGAAGTGTTCCTTTATTTACATTCAATATTAAGAATACAATTTGGTACAAGAGCGATTCATCTCCTTATAAAAAATGTATAATTTAATACCCTTTGCTTCTTAACAACAAAGATATTTATTTGATTTTTCAAGAAATACTACATTTTTCCTTATGGGAAAAGTGACAGGAACCAAAAAATTACATTAAAAATATTATCGAAAATATTCTGCAGACATGTTAGAAAAATCGCTTGAAAATTTAAAATTTCGCTTGCATAATATGTGCATTAAAGAGAAGGGTGTGCATATACAGCATTTATTGTAACTCACATTATTTATTACTAATAATTGCTTTCCTATTTAAATTAAATTTTTGTTATGTTTTGTTGCTGAATAAATTCTTTGTAACATTTGTTAATTTTTATTTAATGTCAGTTATTCCATAAGGAAAAATTGCAGTGTTTCTTAAAAATTCGAATATCTTTGTTGTTTTTAAAGCAAAAGATAGTATACATTTTTTAAAAGTATATGTATCGCTTTTTTGAATGTCATCAAAATATACAGGGTGTTCGATTTAAAATAATACATATTTTTTCCATTTATTTTGACCAAAACTTTTTGGTAAGTGAGAACCCGAATTCTTTAGGGCAATTAATAAGCTGTGCATGTACATTTAAAATCGATAACTCTTATTTGGGACACCCTGCATTATAATAATCCTAAATTGAAAACAATTGCTGGTCACCATAATCCATAGGTTCACATCGATTTTAAGGACAGCTTTATTCAAAGGTCCTTTACACTCCAATAAGTTGGATTATATACTAATTTTAAAAATACATAGGTATTAAAAAACCTTATTAGATATATATTTATTGACTTGAATACACATATCTTAATAATACTATCCCTACATTTTACCCCCTTACAAGTGAACCCCAGAAACCAAAGCCTTATTATTATTTGCCCCTGTGCAATTTACTGATCATTGATGGCGCCATTTGGTTATAGGTGTAGGAAAGCCCGGAAAAACTCACCACCATAAATTATTTCTCCAACTTATTTTGCATTTTAAAAGTAATGGCAAGATTGTCACAAAATACTTTTTGTTAAAGTAAAATTCTCTATTTAAAGCTTTCATTTTACTGTCCCGGACCCACCAAAGGGAAAGTAAGGTGAACGAGCAAAAAAAAATCGAGATATCGATGGAAATATCCATTTTGAGGTCCCCCAAGAAGATTGAAACCATTTCCAGCGCATGGTCTGTCTGTGTGTCTGTGTGTAATCTTCCACGATAACTGCCGAACCGTTTGACCAATCAAGCTGAAATTTGATACGGATGGTCGGTGTGTACCTAGAATGCATTTAAATTGGTACAGTAGAAGGTCCTCAAGACCAAGATTGATTAAATAAATATGTAACAATTTTTTAATTTTTTTTAATTTTAAGGGCAAACAATACACTTTAGTGCAAAATGTTATAGTACAAAGTTTTAGAGAATAAAATTCCCTATAACTTTTGTTTTAAACTTTTTCCAGTATTTCCAATAGTTGCGCCACTAAAAGGCGCGTAAAAAGTGTGCAATGTTGGTTTTCTCTAGTTTTTCTTGATTTTGAGGACAAACAATACACTTTAGTGCAAAATTTTGTAATAAAAAGTTTTAGAGAATTAAATTCCCTACAACTTCTGTCTTAAGCTTTTTCTAGAATTTCCAATAATTGCGCCACTAGAGGGCACGTAAAAAATGTGCATGTATGTTTTCTAGAGTTTTCCTTGAATTTGAGGACAAATAATACACTTTAGTGCAAAATGTTGTATTACAAACTTTTAGAGCATAAAATTTCCTACAACTTTAGTTTAAAACTTATTCTAGAATTTCCAATAGTTTCGCCAGTAGAGGGCTCTTAAAAAACGTGCATGTAGGTTTTCTCTAATTTTTCTTGATTTTGAGGACAAACCATGCATTTTAGTGCAAAATCTTTTTGTGGAAAGTTGTAAAACAACAAATTTTCTTTATCTTTTATGTCTAACTTTTTATCAAATTCCTCATAGTTTCGCCGCTAGATGGCGAGAAAAATACACTTTTAGGATTTTCCATTTTTTTTGCTATTGGAGATAAATTATGCTCTTTAGTGCAAAATGTTTCAGTTCAAAGTTGTAAAGCATAAAATTCCCTACAACTATTGTATAAAAATTTTTCCAAAATTCCCAATAGTTTTCACACATGATTTTAGGAGATCCTAATTGTAGCAGTGTGATATACAACGTGCGCATGCGCAGCTAATGTCATTATCAACATTGAAATATCAATTCGGTAGACGTATTCACCATCGGCTCGGTATTTTTAATGTGTTCCATAAATTAATGTAATGCTTAGTATTTTGTAATTAAAATAATAATAATAAATAACATATTTTCTACGGTCGAGCCGGGAAAGTTCTGGGGGACACAACCGATTTTTTTTAAATCCAAAAGGTTATCCAATATCTCAAAAGTGGTTACTGATGAAGTAGGTAATAAAACTCGCGTACCACAGACTTCATGCTTCAGCACAGGAATGTTTACAGCACTCTCCACAGCGTAACAAGGGAAGTCGTTGCCACCAACGGGTGTCCTCAAGGGGGAGTACTCTCCCCACTGATGTGGTGCCTGGTGGTTGATGACCTTCTAAGAGAGCTAGAGAGAGAAAATAACTACGCACAAGTATTTTCTGATGACGTAGGTATCATTATAAATGGAAAATTCGATGCCGTTGTATCAGATAGGATGTAACGGTCACTCATCATTGTAGAAAGATAGTGCCGGAGAGAGGGATTATCCACGAATCCGGCGAAAACAACAGTTGTTGCCTTTACAAGGAAAAGAAACCTGAACATAAAGGGACTATCCATGTGGGGAAAACAAATAAATCTGTCTAAAGAAATTAAATATTTGGGAGTTATCCTGGATAACAAATTAACGTTCTCTAGCCATATAGATAGGGTAACGGATAAAGCTCTAAGAGCCCTTTGGGCCTATAAGAGGATGGTGGGGTCTAAGTGGGGACTCAACCCCGGAATGGTGTATTGGCTCTATACCAGGGTTGTGAGACCTGCCGTGACTTACGCCTCCGTAATATGGTAGCACAAAGCGAACAGCGCTAAAGCAGCTAGGCAGCTAGGCAAAATATAAAGAGTAGCATGCCTTCTGATTACAGAGGCGTTTAGATCCACGCCAACAGCGGCTATGGAAATTCTGCTGCGGCTTCCTCCGCTACATCTAGTAGTGGAAAAAGAGGCACTTGCAGCAACGTACAGGCTGGGTATAAACGGCATGGGATGGGAACTTCCAAGGAAAGGTTATCATTCCATGATCGCAGAAAAACTTAGAGAAAATCCGGTGCTAACTATGCCATCGGACAGAATGCCTGTCAGTCACAACTTTGTGAAACCATTACGAATACCAATACGAATATAAACTATAGTGTATACAAAATAAATGTGTAAAACTTTATTGCCCTTTTGTATAGTACTGACGTCATCACTCATAGCAACTGCCACTTTCGGTTGTCCGATTGGCACCAAAATCTAATCAGATCTAATCTAGGGTATCAGAATCCTGTATGCAAAATTTCAAATTTTTTCATTCAGTAGCACACGCACACGCACACTCACACGCACACGCACACGCACACGCACACGCACACGCACACGCACACGCACACGCACACGCACACGCACACGCACACGCACACGCACACGCACACGCACACGCACACGCACACGCACACGCACACGCACACGCACACGCACACGCACACGCACACGCACACGCACACACACACACACACACACACACACACACACACACACACAGACATCATGCTAAAAATGGTATAAATGGACTTAGGTAACCTCAAAACGTAAAGATTCGTTAAAATCTGGGTATGGTTAAAATATCATGATCGCAATACTTTCCTTCTATACAACTCTGTTGATTGGAAAGTAAAAATTCTAAATAAGAAAAAATTTATACTGTAGAAAAAGAGAAAGAGAGGGAAAATAATATAACTATGGTGCAGATCTTTTATTGAGGCAACCTGTATAAATCGAAATAATTTAAAATTGTACCTACAGTAAACATTTTTTAAACAATCTTACCGTTTTCCATATAAAGACCAACGCGACGCGTTTATGGTGCTCCGCCCTGTATGTTTTATTGTAAGGTTTTAAATATAAATTAACAAAATATAATTATTTTTTTAACATTTTTCTAATTTTGAATGGTGTATTTATATCGATATTGAAGCTGTTCTTTCCATATAAATGAGACACCATGTATAATAGTACTAAACTATTTTTATCAGTTGCACTTATTTTCTATACTGGGTTCATTAATTTTTCAGTTCGTTTTTCTTGTTTCAACTCAGACATATAAATAAATTAAACTTACTATCATTCGAGTTACCAAAACAGTATTAATTTTAACACTCTGTACAGGCTAAACCAGTCATAGCAGTAATTTAAACTTGACAATCTTTATTTACTTTTGGTAACAGCAATAACATATAAAATTTTCATTAACTTGGGTAAAGTTGGGATATAAATCTATTTACCCATGAACCATTAACACTCGGTATAATAACAATAATAAAATAATTTTTTTTGCAAAACAAAAATATTAAAAAGCGTACCTACCCAATTTCGAACTTTAAAAATCCGGTCACCTATTTAAAATCAGAAAAATTGAAAAATAGAGAAAGTAAGTAATTAATATTAAAACAAAATTTTAATTCTATTTTTTAGATCTTTACATTTTGGAATTGTTCTGAAATAGTCATTTCCTGATAAAATTTTTGCAACTAACAAATAGTTTTCACAAAAGTAAAGACTTCTGGTACTAAAAAAAATCATTATAATATAAATCAAACCGAGGATATTTATTTGGAGACAAAAATTTAAAAAAAATTGTTTACTGTACAAATCAGGTATAGCTTTACATAAAAATATTGAAAAAAAATATTAAATGATGCCTAACATTCACAGGCCAGTTTATATATCGGATTATAGATCAGTAATTTTTAGCCAGGCGAGTTCAATGGTGCCATAAAAATTTTCTATTTAGTTAGTCACTGAAATCCCAAATTCACTCAAAACCGGGGGTCGTAACATTTGGCAACTAAGCAAGTATTATTGGAGGATAATAAACATTTAAATTTTTACGCAGCAAGTACATCTAATCGCCATCTGTCGAACATTAAGTTAATCAATAGTTTTTGTGATGAAAATCATGGAGTGCTAATTCCGTCTTAAACTCACAGATTTTATTTGAGCTGTAAAACTCCCATAAAATTTTGATTTATTACTCCGTGTCGATTGCGATTCTCGTATAGTGTATTTACATATATTATAACAAATTTATTGAAAGTATATTCTCATTTTATGAAAAACAAAAGCGTTTAATTTTATTATTTTTTAACATCCACAAAATATACAATGGGTTCCTCCTCGACAAGACACATTAACAAAAAAAAGTTCAAAATATAAAATATATAAAAAACTACAAGTATCACATAAAAATAAAAACAGTCACTTTAAACACAACAAAATAGCAATAAAGCAAACTTGGTAAACTATCAACTACAAATTATAATTTAAAAGTTGTGAATCATGGCTGGGGAACAAGATATTCCCACATTTAAATGTATTTTAATAGGAGACGGTGGTATCGGAAAAACTACTTTCATTAAATATCACATGACTGGAGAATTTAAAAATGAATACGTAGATACTTTGGGCGTGGAGGTTCATGCTTTGATATTTAACACAAACAGATGTCAAATTCGTTTTAATGTTTGGGACACTACTGGCCAAGAGCAATTTGGAGAAGCAAGAGATAAATACTATTTACAGGGAAAATGTTCAATTATTATGTTTGATGTGGCATCCCGAGTTACGTATAAAAATGTAGCAAATTTGCATGGGAATCTTGTTCCAATTTTGTGGATAAAAGGGATAAAAAAATTAAAGATAAAAGTATTGTTTTCCATAGAAGGAAGAATTTTCAGTACTATGAAATTTTTGCTAAATTAAATTACAACTTTGAAGAAGCTTATGGGCAATCCCAACTTAGTTTTAGTTATTGCCTCCAGAAATCCAGATGGATCCTCAATGGCAACAACAAATTGGAAAAGATCTCAGAAAAGCATCGGAAACTGCTCTACCGGACAATGAAGATTTGTAAACAATTAATTCAACATACAAAAATTTTGTTGTAAAAAAAAATCCTAACAAGACTTAAATTATATTAAATTTAGTTGTGTTTAATACTGAAGACTGTTAATACTTTTATATAATGTTTTTTTTTTTTAATTTTCTGATGTGTTTGTCTGAACAAATGTTTTTTTCTATATATATACAAAAAAGGTACTTTCTTAAGCTATGTAAAAATGGTGTTTATCAGCATCTTCAAGGCGATAGGTATATTGTGGAAATTCTTGAAAAAAAAAAAACGATTAGTCTCAGAAATATTACTCGATGGGGATATATGTTCACTTACTTGTTTGAAATTCTTCAAATCAGTTTGGTGTTCAGAGGACTTAGCCACACTACGTTCAGGAACAGCATCTCCACGTGCGATACACATACTTCCGACCAAATCGATTAGTATATTTAAGTGAAGCAGGCTCAATGAGTAGAGGAATTAATTTTTCATTTATCTAAGCTCCAATCTCTAAATGGGACATTCCATCGGTCTCCTTAATTCCATCGGTTGTTACTGTTAACAATAAAAAAAGCTTCAAATCTTTGCTTAATAAATACATTCATTTATTCATTCCAACATGGTAGCAGAGCGTATAAAAGTATAAAAGAGAATAAGAATATCGTCTCCTTATAAGATTGAAACGTTGGAAAAAATAACTACACATAAGCAGTTCTAGTCAAAAACAAGCTGTGGGAATATGCAAATGGTACGAAAGTAAAACCAGAAGAAGCTGATGAGATAGCAAAATATGAACAGGAGGATACAATTGCCCGTTCAGAATTAATGTTACTAATATCTCCATCAGAACTGAAACAAGAAAAAAATTGTAACACGGCAAAAGTTTGGGATATACTGAAAAGAAATAATCAGAGTCAAGTACCTGCTAGAAAAGTAACTTTATTAAAGTAATTAATCCTAAAGAAGAAAAGAGAACATGAAGAAATAAGAGATCATTTAAATCGAATTTTATCAGTAATTGTGTAAGAAACTAGCATGTGTCTGAGGAGCTTAAATTTTCAGACCACAGACACCTTTACTTTAATATAGGAGACCAATTTCCTATACAAGAAACTTATCGCAACCCACGGAAAACAGACTGGGACGCATATGAAACAGACCTAAAAAACAGTTTAAGGTGGGTTAAAACAGAGATAAGAAACTCAACAGACCTGGAGATAACAGCAGGCCAATTACAGGAAGCTATTATCTCGGCCTACGAAAGTAACTGTCGCCATGTAAGGAAAAGTTCCAACAGGAATATGCCCTGGTGGAACAACGAACTTGCAGGATTAAGAAAGCAAGTTAGAAAAAAAATATGATACAGCAAGAATTGATTCAAGTAAATGGGATGAATATACGAAGACCCTAACTGAATACAATAAAACACTGAGGAAATCTAAAGGAAACTCTTCAAAAAGGCACTGTGAGGACATAAATGGAACTCACGAATGCGCCAGGCTCCTAAAAATCCTTACTAAAGATCCACAAAGGTCAATAAACACTCAAAAAAGAGAACGGAAAATACACCAAAACTGGTGAGGAAACAATGGAAGAACTGTTAATAGTTCACCAAAATCAAGTTCAATAAACCTGTTACAAGAGAACTGGCAGAATTCAGAACTGGAGCCACTTATGTGGGCCTCCAGAGAGAACTGGCAGATCGCAAAAAGGGCAATTGACGTGGATAAAATTAAATGGGCAATAAACTCATTCGAACCATATAAATCGCCGGGACTAGACGGAATTTATCGTATACTCCTACAAAAGGGAGGCAAGATTCTATAACACAGGCTGTGCTCTATTCTAAGAGCAAGTTTGGCTCTAGGGTATATACCCAAGACCTGGCCACTTATTAGAGTTACATTTATACCCAAGACTGGAAAAACTGGACAGGATACGGCAAAAGACCTAAGACCAATATGCCTAATGTCTTTTCTACTAAAAACACTAGAAAAACTGCTAGAAACACATATTAGGAACGGCGTATTGGCTGAAAGACCTCTACACCGAGACCAATACGCCTATAGAGAAATCGTGTCTACAGAAACTGCATTACATCAGCTTGTAACCAGAGCTCAAAATGCCATGGGAACGAGAGAGGTGCTACTAGCAGCCTTTCTGAACATAGAAGGAGCTTTTGACAACACGTCATTAGACTCAATAGCCAGAGCGTCAAGGTACTTGGGTATTGATGCAACGAGCTGAAGGTGGATAGACTGCATGCTACGGAACAGGCTAATATATACATCTCTGATGGGGAAGAAAAAGGCAGCTCATGTGACCAGAGGTTATCCGCAGGGGGGAGTACTTTCTCCTCTGCTATGGAATCTGGTACTGGATGGACTGCTGAGAATCCTCCAAGAGGAAGGACTTAAAACACTGGGATACCCAGATGACCATGTCATATTATCCCAAGGAAAATTTAACACTACGGTTAGGGAACGACTTCAGATGGACCTAAACGCAGTTACACTCTGGACAGAGCATGAGGGTTTAAAAATAAGCCCCTCCAAGTCCAATATAATAGCATTCACCTAAAGAAGGAATTTAGAGGGCCTTAGCTCACTATGGCTTCGTGGTGAAGAAAGAGGGGTAAAATATCTTGGGCCAAAAAATGGCACATTAGTTGTACAATATGGTAGTCCTGCCCATGGTAACATATGCATCTCTGGTCTGGTAGCCAAAGATAAAACAACGGACCGCTATCTCCAAATTAGGCAAGGTACAAAGACTTGCCTCTTTGGAAATAGCGGGGAGCATAAAAAGAAGACCCACAGTTGCTATGGAAACCCTCCTTGACCTCCCACTATTACAATACGTTATAATGGGGGAGGCTAGAATGGCTCTACGGCGGCTAGAAGCAGTTGAAAAGGAACTAGATTCACTTGAAGAATTAAAGATATGAGAAGAAACGGAACTAGCAGAAGGATAGAAAGCGATTCAAACGAAATGGGTTTTCAGAACCAAGGATGATGGAACTAAGAAGACCAGAACTGTAGCAAAGGGTTTTCAAATCAAATAATAAGATCCACTTCAACCAGTCTATTCACCAGTAGCAAAGTCATCTACAATGAGACTACTTTTATCCACCTCACTGCAAAATAACTGGAATATAAGACAAATGGATATTCCTACTGCATTCTTAAATCGTATTCTGGAAAGTGAAGTATATGTATATGCACCAGAAGGATTGAAATGTAAAACGCCAATATTGAAACTGAATAGAGCATTTTATGGACTAAAAGAGTCACCAAAGGTATGGAATGATACTTTTAACGATTTTGTGTTAAAGAACAACTTTGAAAGATTAAAGTATGATGGCTGTCTATACTACAATGGAAAGATATGGATATTGATTTACGTGGACGATATTTTATTAGCAAGCAGACTTAAATGATACTGTAAAGATTTTGCAAAATGACTTCAGAGCCAAAGATCTTGGAGAAATTAAAATTTTTTTAGGTATGAACATAAAAAGAGATAAAAACACGCTAAAAATTGAACAGATTAAATTTATAGAAAAACTTTTGAGAAATTTCAACATGGAAAATTGTAATCCAAAAGCTACACCAATGGAAAAAGGTTTTCAATATAACGAATAGGGTAAAATACTTACAGACATTCCATATCGACTACTTATAGCAAGTAGACCTGATATCGGATATGCAGTTTCATATCTTAGCAGATTTTTAGATGAAATATGGAACGCAGGAAAAAGAATACTTCGGTACCTGCAAGGTACAAAAGAAAATGGATTAACAAATAGGAAAACCAATGAAATACACCCAAAGTTGAGAGGATACTCGGATACCGATTGGGGAACCGAAAAGGAAGAAAGGAAGAGCGTTAGTGGCTGTATGATACTATATGGAGAGAACCCAATATTATGGTTTTCAAAGAAACAAAATTGCATCGCACTTTCATCAGCTTAAGCTGAATATGTGGCAGCGGCTACTTCTGCTCAAGACCTAATGCATTTAAAAGGGATTTTAACTGGTGGTTGATGACCTTCTAAGAGAGCTAGAGAGAGAAAATATCTACGCACAAGCATTTTCTGGTATCGTAGGTATCATTATAAATGGATGCAACGGCCACTTAATATGGTAGAAAGATGGTGCCGGAGAGAGGGATTATCCACGAATCCGGCGAATACTACAATTGCTGCCTTTACAATGAGAAGAAACCTGAACATAAAGGGACTATCCATGTGGGGAAAACAAATAAATCTGTAAAGAAATTAAATATTTGGGAGTTATCTTGGATAACAAATTAACGTTCTCTAGCCATATAGATAGGGTAACGGATAAAGCTCTAAGAGCCCTTTGGGCCTGCAAGAGTATGGTGGGGTCTAAGTGTGGACTCAACCCCGGAATGGCGCATTGGCTCTATACCAGGGTTGTGAGACCTGCCGTGACCTACGCCTCCGTAATATGGTGATACAAAGCGAACAGCGCTAAAGCAGCTAGGTAAGCTACAAAGAGTAGCATGCCTTCTGATTACAGGGGCGTTTAGAACAACGCCAACAGCGGCTATGGAAGTTCTGCTGGGGCTTCCTCCGCTACATCTAGTAGTGAAAAAAGAGGCACAATGAAAAGTTATCATTCCATGATCGCAGAAAAACTTAGAGAAAATCCGGTGCTAACGATGCCATCGGACAGAATGCCTGTCAGTCACAACTTTGTAAAACCTTTCATAGTAACCATACATGAGAGGGACGGAAAGAGTGAGGTCAATCTGTCTGGTATACGGACGGGTCTAAAACAGAAGACAGCACAGGTGCTGGATTCTATCATATGAACTCAGGGAGAACTTGCATTCTAAACATGGGATCTAAGGCAACGGTCTTTCAAGCGGAAATGACTGCGATAAATGCTTGTTTAAACGTGATATTGCGCGAGGATTTTATAAATAAGAGAATCCGTATACTCACGGATAGTCAAGCATCCCTTAAAGCAATACAAAGGGTGTAAATACAGTCCAAACCAGTATTTTACTGCCATAAAAACCTAACTGCCCTGGCAGAGAACAACAAGATAACTCTTGAATGGGTGCCTGGGCATGAGGGCATAGAAGGAAATGAAGAGGCAGACCGCCTGGCTGGTAAAGGAGCCGAAAAACCTTTAATTGGACCGCAACCCACACGTGGTATTTCCTAACAACATATAAAGGGTATGCTGGAAAAACAATTAAGGGACAAACACAGGGAATATTGGTTGGAACTTCCGGGACTAAGACAGTCCAAAGCACTTATCGAAGGTCCATCCAAGAGTAGAGACAATCTGCTACTATGCCTAAAAAGACGGGAACTCAAAACCGCACTAAGTGTCCTGACAGGACACTGCGGGCTTGGAAGACACCTGAACCTCATCAGGTGTATCAGAAGATTCCCTATGTAGGAAATGTGAGGAAGAGGACGAAACTCCTCTTCATGTATTATGCTATTGCCGGGACCTGAAGAGGGAAAGGGAATGGCACTTTGGGGTACAGTATCCTGAACCCGAAGAGGTAGCGAAAGCTAACATCAGGACTAGTCTTGACTTTGTTAAGAGTACGAGGGAAAAAAAACTGATCTTCAATTAAGAAATGATACTATTTTGTATTGTGACAACAAAAGTTCGATTATGATGTCTAAAAGTAATGAAAACTCGAAACTGGCTAAGCATATAGATATCAAGCATCACTATTTGAAAGAGTTATTATTGAAAAAGGATATTAATATTGAATATGTTTCAACGGATCAAAATTTGGCAGACATTCTAACCAAAGCCTTAAGTAAAGAAATATTTACTTATCTTAGAAATGAGACATATATTGTATAAGTAGTTCTAGGTTGAAATGCGATTTTCATATAAACATTTTAAATGGAATCTCTATGTTTAATAGGTTAAGTTGGTAACATTGTTTTTAGACATGAATGTCAATATAGTCTGTAAAATTATAGTCGAACACATTTATTTGTTATTGTTAAATTGTTAAGATTAATACTTAAATAAATAATATTGATATATATATATAAAACTACAAATAAGTGTCTCTCAGTCATATACCATAATAGAAGAACTGCACTTCAAGTCCCTCTTAGAAGATATGGAAATAAGGCAAGAAAGTATTATAATATTCAATAATAATCAGGCGGCTCAACAATTAAGTAAACTTAAGTGGCGGAAGCAAACATGTAGACACAAAATTGCATTTCATTAGAGGTTGTATCTAAAAAGGAGTAATAGAAGTAAAGTATTGGAAGTCCGAGAAAATGGAAGCAGATACAGGGTGGCTACTTTTTAATAGGGATAGTATTACTATCTCGTAAACGGTAGACGGTAGAAAGATAGTTAAATAGGGAAAAATGTGCGAAATATAAAAATAGACAAAACGATTTTTTGAAATCTAAAATATTCCTATTGGTTCCGGAGTTAAACGACGAATTTGTGGAAAATCGTTTTTTGCCATAGCTCTGTTATTATACAAAATTTGGGATAACTTAATAGTTTTTGTTGTATTCTAACATCGTTATAAACTGTCATAGTTAAATTTTAAATCTAACGTTTTGTCCCTTCGGGACCACCATCAACTTTATTTTTAAAATACGGACCTGTCTATTTTATTTAAATTAATTGCTGTGATTCGTAATATACTACATGTAGATATCAGGAAATTCTATTTAATTATTTATTTGAGGTAGTAAAACTCAAAATTCTGTACCCCAAAATTTTAATATCTCTTTGATAGAATTGGGGGGGAGAGGCTTCAAATTACAATAGGGGTGGCGACTAGTTTCGGCATTATGCCATCATCAGGCCTATAATACATAGTGTAAGAAAACGAATGATACAAAATTAGGATATCAAGAGACTGATATCACACACTCAATTATTGTTTTTTACTAAATTTGTGAAATAATATTGCTCGTAAACTGTTATTCGGTCTATGATTGTTTTTTATAGCGCCTCCTTTCAGGTTTTACCTTTGTTAACCTTATTTAATATCATTGTTTTTTGAATTTTCCCACACTTTTATTATAATTGTCACTTGTCAATAATTTTAACTTCACAACGTTCTATTGCGCCGTCTGTGAACACGTAGTCTGATGGTTACGGTTATAAAAATTTTAAGTTTCTTTACTTCAATGTTAGCAGTTTTAAGCTGCATTTTTTATTGTGTACTGGGTAGGCCTCCTATAGGATCGCCCTCCCACGAAGTACTACAGTTGTTACTTTTCGCATTTTAAGTGAATCAACACGGGTGCCGCACTTTGCCGGACAACATACCGGCTTTTTCCTCAAATTCGTTTAGTCCACTCATAATGTGGCTTACACATAACACCATGGGATGTTATCCTTTCACTCTCCCTCCTCTTACTTTACCCCAATAATTCCTTTTCCCTAGTACCACCATCCCTTTGTTACCCCTATTATATTTTATTTTATTTTCCTACTTGTGCGCACAATTTTCGTAAAATGTTTTAATATATATTAATTTCGATTGTATTTAGTTAGGTAAGTCTTATTAATTTTGTATCATTCGTTTTCTTACACTATGTATTATAGGCCTGATGATGGAATAATACCGAAACTAGTCGCGGCCCTTTTGTAATTTGAAGCCTCTCCCCCCCAATTCTATCAAAGAGATATTAAAATTTTGTGGTACAGGATTTTGAGTTTTACTACCTCACCATTAGACCACATTTGAGATTATGGATAACATTCTTGACTTAATTATTTATTTGTTAAATATTACAATACCAAATGCTATTGTATCTTACTCAGTAGCAGGTGTATTGTTGTCTCTCCATCATGAAATACGTAAAACCACGATCGGGCAAAGCGTCACAGAATAATCAAATGTTATTATCGTCGAATGTAGTCAAAGCGATTTAGTACTATTAAATAAAATAGACAGGTCCGTATTTAAAGAATAAAGTTGATGGTGGCCCAGAAGAGACAAAACGTCACGGAATAATCAAGTCTGATATATCATTGAATTTAGTATTCGAAGCGATTTAATAATATGAAATAAAATAGACAGGTCCGTATTTAAAAAGATAGTTGATGGTGGCAACGAAGAGACAAAACGTCAGATTTAAAATTTAACTATGGCAGTTAATAATGATGTTAGAATAGAACAAAAACTTTTAATAAAGTTATCCCAAATTTTGTATACTAAGAGAGCTTTGGCCAAAAAACGATTTTTCACAAATTCAGATTTTGTCGTTTAACTCCGGAACCAATAGGAATATTTTAGATTTAAAAAAATGGTTTTGCCTATTTTTATATTTCGCACATTTTTCCCCATTTAACCGTTTTTGTAGCGTCTACCGTTTACGAGATAGCAATACTGTCTCTATTAAAAAGTAGCCACCCTGTATACTTACTAAGGGAGTGGTAGGACCAAGACTTTTTGAACTCAGAGGAAATTAGGAGTATTTTGATTCACTAGTGGTTTTGTTATAAAGTTAGTGTTTAGATCAAAGTCATTATAGTGAGGGGGAGTGTTAGAATATATGTAAACACATATCTTATTCACTTAGACTTATCAATATTTTATACAGATAAGTTACCTATGAATGTCATTTAAAAATCTTATGTGAAATAAAAAATTAAAGCTTCAAATCTTTGCTTAATAAATAAATTAATATATTCAGTCCAATAGTTACCTCCCGACTAACTTGACGTTGTCTCAATTTATCCTATTCCGTTGATATATTTTTATACGTAACTCTGGATGTAACATCAAACATAATAATGGCACATTGTCCCTGTAAATAGTATTTGTCTCTTGCTTCTCCGAATTGTTCTTGGCCAGTAGTATCCCAAACATTAAAACGAATTTGACAACTATCTGTGTTAAATACCAAAGGAAGAACCTCCACGTCCAAAGCAGCTACTTATTCATTTTCAAATTCGCCAGTTATGTGATGTTTAATGAAATTAGGTTTTTCCGATACCACCGTCTACTATTAAAACACATTTATATGTGGGAATATCTTGTTCCCCAGCCATGATTTACAACTTTTGAAAATGACAGTTAGCAACTTTGATCATATATGCTGCGATAAATCCAGCAGTGGGATTCAGAACATTCGATACGAGAGACGATATCGAAATCGAATTCGATACCGTTTTTGGAAATGGGATTCAGAGCACCTATCGTAATGACGATATACTTCTTCGGTTTGAGTCGGAAATTTAGTACATTTGAACTACAATTTTTCACGGAATCTTTCTTGGAATTTGTTTCTGTTTCATGATTTGTTTATGACCTACCTAACCTATGATTTTGATTATCTGAAATAAAATGCTTGTTGCTGTTTTTGTTTAATTAGTTTTAATAGTTTATTCATGTCGTTTTAATAAACTATTGTTTAGTGTATATGCTGAAAATTCTTTTGACCTGGATAAATTTTCATAAAATTTACCAAATTTTCTAACAAAACACTTTTATTAATGCTATTAGTCATAATTTAATAGAACAAACAAATTATTTAAGATGAATAAATTATTTGCTACTCTAAAAAAGAGGATAAATATTTCGAAACGATCTTTTCGACACCTCGAGTGCTATCGAATTATTTGGTCTTAAATATTTTCCAATTGTCACCTGTCAAAAATAAAAAATTATCAAAATTTGAAACGTTCAACATTAAATATGTGAAAAAGTACTTCATGAATTTGAACCAATTTCGATAAAATGGATTTCGGTTAATCGATGGAAGAACCAGTTTGAAACTTTACATTAATAACTGAAAAAGAATTCGTCTTTGAATACTCGTCGGGAATTGGGGTGACACAACCGATTTATTTTTATAGTATACACACCACTGTATAATTTTTCCGAATCTAATATAAACATACCGCTACCTACATCTATCGGAAATTATATGAAACACATAATCCTACTAAGTATAAATATGACATCACCGCTAGATGGAGAAACATTACTTTTATTGATAAAAGAAATAATAAAAGTATTAGTATAAACCCCTGAAATATAGATAAACAAAATTACACGTACCTGTAAACAGAGTTGCATATATACGCGTTCTTTTAATGTTAAAACAAATGAATAGTTATTCTCAAGTTTTCCCACAAATTTCACTATTTTACCAAATGCCAAGACATTTTCTAGACAATGAATAGGGTGGGATAGAAAATGGTCTATTAAGTATAATATTGTACATACTTGCGAGCCATCTAGTATGAACTACGTAAAGTACAGGACATTATAATTATATTCCGATAGATGGCCAGCTTTAAAGTGTATTACTGGTTGCCTATGGACTAAACAAGAAGATGCTCCAATACATCATAATAAACATAGCCATCTATTGGCAAAAATTAAAAGTGACTGCAAGATATTATAGAAATCTTATATAGTAAATAATAAAAAATAGCATGAGTGAGAAGTATTTCAAAATTGCCAAAATTTTAAAAATTTTAATTATAATTCAGAGGAAAAAAAAATTAAAATATTACAAAGGGTCCTAGAGGCATTTTGAAACAATATTTAATTCAAGATATATTAATGATAAAATAATTAAACTAGTTCAGCTTTGCTAAAAAAAGGGTTTTTTTTATTAAAAATATAGTTATTTTCCTAACAATTACCTAAGTAGAGAAAAGATACTAGGAACAATATTTTTTCTACAAGCGTCTAGAATTAAAAAAAAGTTTTAGCAAAAATATTTTAAAATATTTTTTTGTCATTAAACAAAAATTTTCTTAGTGCTTCTTAATAAATAAAACATTAGGCTGAAAGTAATCATAGTAACCAAGCAAGAATTAATTTTTTATTCATTTTAGCATTTATAAAATCAGTGCGGAAAAGTATACTTTCCCGCACGCTTGTAGAAAAAATACTTTTATGGTTAACTGGCTAAATTTATTTCTACTTCATGAAGTATATAAATAAAACATAAAAATATTCGGACAGCTCGGTTTTTTTTTAAGTTTGATTATTTTTTTACGTTATTTGAATTTTTTACTTTTTAGTAAATCAATGCAAAAATTAAAAGTACATAAATATTCGAAATTATAATATTCAAAATATTTATTGATATCCTATTTTTTTCATTAAATTTAGCTAATATTTTTTTATTATTTGTTTGGAATTTGATAGTAAAAAAAGTGAAAGTGTAGGCAAAAAAAGGATAAAATTAATTTATATTAAATATAAATATTTAAACTCAAATATTTTTATTAAAAAAAAATGATGATTTTCTCAAACTTGTTCTTGCCTCATTTTTCCCCATTTTTCCCACTTATGTTATTTGACTTTCCTCCGTTTTTTCTCACACTTGGTTTGTTGTCCCATTTTTCCTCTTTTTCTTATTACGCTTGTTTCTGTCATATTATTCCCACTTCTGTGTTTGCCCCACGATTTCCGTCCTTTTTCTTCTCTCACACTTGTGTTTTTGCCTCATTTTCCCCCATTTGTTTATTCACTTGTGTTATTTGTCCCGTTTTCTCATACTTGTTTTTTGTCCCATTTTTCGCCTCTTTTTCTTCTCAAAATTGTTTATGCCGATTTTTACAACATGTTATTTCTGCCCTACTTTTTCCCTCCTTTTTTCTTTTGTTTATTGCTCCATTTTTCATCACACTAGTTTATTGTGCCATTTGCCCCCATTTTTTCCATTTGTGTCAATTGGCCAATTTCTCTTTCCTTTTCCGTCACACTTGTTTTGCTCTATTGTCCTCATCTTTTTCTTCTCACACTTGTTTTCGCTTAATTTTTTTCCCACTTGAGATTTTTTCCTCACACTAGCATCTTCCCCATTTTTCCCCTTTATCTTATATCACACTTGTTTTTGCCAGATTTTTTCCACTTCTGTTTTTTGCCCCACTTTTCCGCTTATTTTTTTCTCAAACTTGTTTTTTGCTCAATTTTTTTTCCACTTGTATTGTTTGTCCCACTTTTCCCCTCTTTTTCTCACACTTGGTTTGTTGTCCCATTTTTCCCTCTTTTTTTTCATACGTCTATCTCTGTCCTATTTTATTCCCACTTGTGTTTTTTGCCCCACGTTTTTATTCCTCTTTCTTGTCTCACACTTGTGTTTTTGTCTCATTTTGCCCCATTTTTTTATCCACTTGTGGTATTTGTCCCACTTTAACCCTTTTTCACACACTTACCCAATTTTTTGTCAAATTTTTTCCCTTTTTCCCACTTGGGTTTTTTGCCCAACTTTTCCTTCCTTTTTTATGTCTCTCTCTCTCTTGTTTTCGCCTATTTTTTCCCCATTTTTTTTTATTTGTGCTATTTTCCCGACTTTTCCTCACTTTTTTCTCACACTTGTTTTTGGCCCCATATTTTGCCTCTTTTTCTTCCCACAATTGTTTATGCCTGATTTTTTACCACGTGATTTCAGCCCACTTTTTCCCTCCTTCTTTTTTGCTCATTTTTCCTCACACTAGTTTTTTTCCGATTTTCCCCGATTTCTTTCCATTTGTGTCAATTGACGCATTTTTCTTTCCTCTTCTCTCACACTTGTTTTTACTCCATTTTCCACATCTTTTTCTTCTCACACTTGTTATTGCTCGATTTTTTTCCCACTTTTTTTCTCACACTTTTTTTTTGTTCTATGTTTCCTCACACTAGTTTTCTTCACCTTTACCTTCTCACAATTGTTTTTGCCCGATTTCTTTCCACTCCTGTTTTTTGCCCCACTTATTATTCCCTTACTCTTTTTTTTATCTCATACTTGTTTTTTGTCCAAATTTTTTCCAGTTGTATTATATGCCCTACTTCTCCCCCCTTTTTTCTCACACTTGGTTTTTGTCCCATTTCCCCTCTTTTTTTCTTACGCTTGTTTGTGTCTTATTTAATTCCGACTTGTGATTTTTGACCCAAGTTTTCCTTCCTCTTTCTTCTCTCACACTTGTGTTTTTGTGTCATTTTCCGCCATTTTTTATCCACTTGTATTATTTGTCCCACTTTTCGCCTTTTTCACACACTTGCCCTATTTTTTGTCCAATTTTTTCCCTTTTTCACACTTGGGTTTTTTGCCCAACTTTTTCATTCCTATTTTATATTTCTCTCTTGTTTTCGCCTAATTTTTCCCGCCTTTTCCTCACTTTTTTTCTCACACTTGTTTTTTGCCCCATATTTTGCTTCTTTTTCTTTTCACAATTATTTATGCCCGATGTTTTACTACATGTAATTTCTGCCACACTTTTCCCCTCCTTTTTTCTCTTGTTTTTTGCCCTATTTTTCCTCACACTGGTTTTTGTCCCATTTTCACCCATTTCTTTCCATTTTTGTCAATTGCCGCATTTTTCTATCCTTTTCTCTCACACTTGCTTTTACTGCATTTTCCACCACTTTTTCTTCTCACGCTTGTTTTTGCCCGATTTTTTCCCACTTTTTTTCTCACACTTTTTTTTTTATTCCATTTCTCCTCACACTAGTTTTCTTCTCCATTTTTTCCCTTTATCGTCTCACAATTATTTTTGCCCCATTTTTTTTCCACTCCTGTTTTTTGCCTCACTTTTTCCCTTATTCTTTTACTTTCCCGGACCCACCAAAGGGAAAGTATAAGGTGAACGAGCAAAAAAAAAAAATTGAGATATCGATGGAAATATCCATTTTGAGGTCCCACAAGAAGATTGAAACCATTTCCAGCATATGGTCTGTCTGTGTGTCTGTGTGTAATCTTCCACGATAACTGCCGAACCGTTTGACCAATCAAGCTGAAATTTGGTGTGGAGGGTCGGTGTGGGCCTAGAATGCGACCATTAGATTTTGGTTTAAATTGGTACCGTAGAAGGTCCTCAAGACCGACATTGATTAAATACACATGTAACAATTTTTTACTTTTTTTAAATTTTAAGGACAAACAATACACTTTGGTGCAAAATGTTGTAGTACAAAGTTTTAAAGCATAAAATTCCCTATAACTTTTGTTCCACACTTTTTTCAGAATTTCCAATAGTTGCGCCACTAGAGGGCGCGTAAAAAATGTGCATGTTTGTTTTCTCTAGTTTTTCTTGATTTTGAGGACAAATAATACACTTTAGCGCAAAATGTTGTAGTACAATATTTTAGAGCATAAAATTCCCAACAAGTTTTGTCTTATGCTTTTTCCATAATTTCTAATAGTTGCGCCACTAGATGGCGCGTTAAAAATGTGCATGTATGTTTTTTTTTTTAGTTTTTCTTGATTTTGAGGACAAATAATACACTTTAGTGGAAAATGTTGTAGTACAAAGTTTTAGAGCATAAAATTCTCTACAACTCGTGTCTTAAACTTTTTCTATAATTTCCAATAGTTGCGCCACTAGAGGCGCGTAAAAAATCTGCATGTAGGTTTTCTCTAGTTTTTCTTGATTTTGAGAACAAACAATACAAAATGTTGTAGTACAAAGTTTTGGAGCATAAAATTCGCAACAAGTTTTGTCTTAAGCTTTTTCCATAATTTCTAATAGTTGCGCCACTAGAGGGCGCGTTAAAAATGTACATGTAGGTTTTCTCTAGTTTTTCTTGATTTTGAGGACAAACAATGCATTTTAGTTCAAAATTTTCTTGTGCAAAGTTGTAAAGCATCAAATTTTCTTTAACTTTTATGTTTAACTTTTGATCGAATTCCTCATAGTTTCGCCGCTAGATGGCGAGAAAAATACATATTTAGTATATTCCATTTTTTTAAAATTGGAGGTAAATTATGCTCTTTAGTGCAAAATATTTCAGTGCAAAGTTGTAAAGCATAAAATTCCCTACAACTATTGTATGAAAATTTGTCCCGAGTTCCCAATAGTTTCCATACATGATTTTAGGAGATCCTAATTGTAGCAGTGTGATATACAACGTGCGCATGCGCAGCTTATGTCATTATCAACATGTATAACTATTCATCATCTGCTCGCTATTTTTAATGTGTTCCATAAATTAATGTAAGCTTAGTATTTTGTAATTAAAATAATAATAATAAATAACATATTCTCTACGGTCGAGCAGGGAAAGTTCTGGGGTGACACAGCCGATTTTTTTATCTCATACTTGTTTTTTGCCCAATTTTTTTCCCACTTGTATTATTTATCCCACTTCTGTCCCCTTTTTCTCACACTATTTTTTGTCCCAATTCCCTCTTTTTCTTCTTACGCTTGTTTATCTCGTATTTTATTTAAACTTGGGTTTTTTGCCCCACTTTTTCCTTCATTTTTTGTGTCTCTTTCCGTTTTTTTTCGATTAATTTTCCCAACTTTTTTCTTACATTTGTTTCTTGTCACATTTTCGTCTCTTTCTTCTCAAAATTGTTTATGCCCGATTTTTTCCGACATGTGATTTCTGCCCCACTTTTTTCCCTCCTTTTTTTCTCTTATTTTTTGCCCCGTTTTCCTCACAATAATTTTTTGTCCCATTTTCCCCCATTTTTTCCATTTGTGTCAATTGTCCATTTTTCTTTCCTTTTCTCTCACACTTGTTTTTGCTCCATTTTCCTCCTCTTTTTCTTCTTACAGTTGTTTTTGCTCAATTTTTTCCCACTTGAGATTTTTGCCCCATTTTTCACTTTTTTTCTCCCACTTTTTTTGTTCAATTTTTCCTCACATTAGTTTCTTCCCCATTTTTCCCCTTTATCTTCTCACACTCGTTTTTGACCGATTTTTTTTCACTTCTGTTTTTTGCCCCACTTTTTCCCTTATTTTTTTATCTCATACCTGTTTTTTTGCCCAATTTTTTTTTCGCACCTGTATTATTTGTCCCACTTTTTCCCCTTTTTTTGTCACACTTGTTTTTTGTACCATTACCCCTCTTTTTCTTCTTCTTTCGCCTGTTTTTCTTCTCACAATTGTGTGTTTTACTGATTTTTTCCCACATGTGATTTCTGCCCCACTTTTCCGCCTTTTTTCTCTCTTGTTTTTTGCCCATTTTCTCTCACACTTGTTCTTTGTGCCTTTTTCCTCCATTATTTCCCACTTGCTTTTGCTCCATTTTTCACCTCTTTTTCTTCACACAGTTATTTTTGGCCGATTTTTTTTTACTTGGGATTTTTGCCCCACTTTCTTCCTTTTTTTTTGTCCCATTTTTCGTCACACTAGTTTTCTTCACTATTTTTCCCCTTTATGTTCTAATACTTGTTGTTACCCAATTTTTTCCCTTATTTTTTTATCTCATATTTGTTTTTCCCCAATTTTTACCCACTTGTATTATTTGTCCCATTTTTTCCTAACTTTTGTCATACTTTTTTCCCCCATTTTTTTTACTTCCTTTTGCCAGATTTTTTCCCACTTGTATTTTTTGTCCCACTTGTGTTTTTTGTTCCACTTTTCTCTAATTTTAACTCACATCTGCTTTTTGCACCATTTCCCTCCTTTTTTTACAACTATTATTTTTTGTTCCCATTTTTTACAACTGGTTTTGTGTGCCATTTTCCCCCCTTTATTGCAACTACTGTTTTTTACCCCACTATTTTTGTTTATGCCCCATTTTTTTGCTCTACTTTTGCCCATTTTTTTTAGAGAGGAAAAGGAATGGGGGAAACTGAGCAAATCACGTTTTTTGGTACCTAATTATTTTATCTAATTGCGATTTTTTTTAACTATTTTTTTTTGCTCAATTCTTTGTAATTATTTATTTCCCCCGTTTTTCCCACTACCGCTTTTGCGCCATTAACCCCTGTTTTTGCTCTATTTTTTCTCACCCTTGTTTTTTGCCCCATTTTTCATCATACTTGTTTTTTGTCACATTTAATCCCATTTTTCCCACTTAAATTATTTGCACCACTCTTACTTTTTTTCTCATAATTGTTTTTTACCTCATTTTATCCATTTTTCTTACGTTTCTTTTTTACCTTATTTCCTCCACATTTTTTTTCATACTTATTTTTTGCCTCTTTTTTATCGCCATTTTTCTCAATTGTGTTATTTGCCCTATTTTCCGGTTCTGTTTTCACAATTTTTTTTATCTCATTTTATCCCTTTTTTCTTACATTTCCATTTTACCTCATTTCCTCCACCTCTTTATTTCATACTAATTTTTTGCCTCTTATTTCTCGCCATTTTCCCACTTGTGTGATTTGCCCCATTTTTCTGATCAAGGAAGGGATTCTATTACTAATTATCAACTATAATTTTTTTATAGGGGACCTGGTGTGAGACTCTTTTTTTTACACTTTTTTTTACCCCATTTACCTACTATTGTTTTTGTCTAAATTTTTCCTCCTTTTTCCCCATTTTTTTTTCACTTGTGTTTTTGCTCCAATTAATTTTTGCAACTATTTTTATGCATCATTTATCCCCCGTTTTTACAACTATTGTTATTACGCCCCATTCTTTTTCCACTTCTGTTTTTTGCCCCACTTTTTCCCTTATTTTTTTATCTCATACTTGTTTGTTGCCCAATTTTTTTTCCTACTTGTATTATTTGTCTCACTTTTAACCCTTTTTTCTCCCATTTGTTTTATATCCCATTTCCCCTCTTTTTCTTCTTACGCTTGTTTTTGTTTGATTTTATACTCACTTGTGTTTTTCGTCCCACGTTTTCCTTAGTTTTTCTTCTCGCACATTTGTGTTTTTGACTAATTTTTCCCCATTTTTCCCCATTTTTCATGCGACGTGTGCAATTTGTCCCACTTTCCCCTTTTTCGCTCAATTGTTTTTTGTCCAATTTTCCCCCTTTTTCCCACTTGGATTTTTTTACCTACTTTTTCCTTCCTTTTTTGCCTCTCTCTCTTGTTTTCGCCCCATTTTCCACCATTTATTTTCACTTGTGTTATTTTCCTTCATTTTTTTCTCACACTTGCTTTTGTCTCATTTTTCGCCTCTTTTTCTGTTCACAATTGTATTTTCCCGATTTTTTCCCACATGTGATTTCTGACCCACTTTTTCCACTTTTTTTTATTTTGTTTTTTGTCACATTTCCTCACACTTATTCTTTGTGCCATTTTAATCCATTATTTCTTACTTGTTTTTGCTCCATTTTTCACCTCTTTTTCCATTTTTCCTCATGCTAGTTTTCTTCACCATTTTTCACCTTTATGTTTTCACACTTGTTCTTGCCCGATATTTTCCCTTATTTTTTTTATCACATGCTTGTTTTTCTCCAATTTTCTTCCCATTTGTATTATTTGTCCCACTTTTCCCTCATTTTTGTCATACTTTTTTTCTCCATTTTTTTTTACTTCGTTTTGCCCGATTTTTTCCCACTTGTGTTTTTTCTCCCACTTTTCGCTCATTTTAACTCACATCTGCTTTTTGCACCATTTTCCCTCATTTTTTTACAACTATTATTTTTTGTCCTATTTTTTTCCTCTTTTTTTTACAACACCTGGTTTCGTGTCGTATTTTCCCCCCTTTATTGCAAGTACTGTTTTTTACCCCACTATTTGTGTTTACGACCCATTTTTTTGTTCTACTTTTGCCCATTTTTTTAGAGGGGAAATGGAATGGGGGAAAGTAAACTAATCAGGGTTCTAAGTAATTAATTTAACAAATGACGAATTTTTTTAAACATTTTTATTGCTCGGTTCATAGTAAATATTTGTTTTTCAATTTTTTTGCCACTACCGTTTTTGCTCCATTTACCCCCTTTTTTCGCAATTGTTTTTGTACCCAATTTTTTCTCACCTTTGTTTGTTGCCCCATTTTCCTCATACTTGTTTTTTTGTCCCATTTAAACCCAATTTCCCACTTGTGTTATTTGCACCACTTTTTCCCCCTTTTCTCTGACAATTGTTTTTTACCTCATTTTCCTTCCTTTTTCTTACGTTTCTTTTTTACCTCATTTCTTCCACACGTTTTTTTTCATTCTTATATTTTGGCTCTTATTTCTCGCCATTTTTTCCACTTGTGTTATTGGTCCCATTTTTTTCTGATCAGTAGTCTACTACTAGTTATCAACTATAATTTTTTTAGGGGGGAAATGGTGTGAGGCAAACTCTTTATTCGCACTCTCGTTTTTACCCCATTTACAACTATTGTATTTGTCTAAATTTTCCCTCCTTTTCCCCCATTTTTCTTTCACTTGTGTTTTGCTCCAATTAATTTTTGCAACTATTTTTATGGCCCATTTTTTTCCTTATTTTTACAACGATTGTTATTACGCCCCATTTTCTCCAATTTTTCTTCCACTTGTGTTTTTTCTCCAATTATATTTTGCATCTATTTTTTTATGCCCTATATTCTCCCCTTTTTATAACCATTGTTTTCACGTCCCATTCTACCCCATTTTTCTTCCACTTGTGTTTTTGGTCCAATTAAATTTTGCAATTAGTTTTTCATACCCCATTTTCCCCCTTTTTTTACAACTTATGTTTTTAGCTCCATTTTTCTTCCACTTGTATTTTTGGTCCAATTAATTTTTGCAATTATATTTTTTATGCTTCATTTTTCCCCGTTTTTTTACAACTATTGTTTTTTGCCCAAATTTCCCGCTTTTTTCTTCCACTTGGGATTTTGCTCCTCTTAAATTTTGTAAATATTTTTTTCTGCTTATTTTCCCCATTTTTATCACTATTGTTTTTACGCACCTTTTCCCCCATTTTTCTTTCACTGGTTTTTTTGCTCCAATTAATTTTTGCAATTAGTTTTTTATGCCCCATTTTCCCCCTTTTTTTACAACTTATGTTTTTAGACCCATTTTTCTTCCACTCGTGTTTTTGGTCCAAATAATTTTTGGAATTATGTTTTTTTATGCCCCATTTCCCCCTCTTTTTTTACAACTATTGTTTTTTGCCCCAATTTCTCTCTTTTTTTTCCAATTGTGCTTTTGCTCCTTTTAAATTTTGCAAATATTTTTTTCTGCCCTTCTTTCCCTATTTTTTATCACTATTGTTTTTACGCACCATTTCCCCCCATTTGTCTTTCACTTGTGTTTTGCTACAATTAATTTTTGCAATAATTTTTTTTTGTCCCATTTTTCCCCAACTATTGCAATATTTTTTGATCTATATTTTCCCGCCTATTTTAATAACCCATTTTTTTTAGCCCCACTCTTTCACCTTTTTTACAACTAATATTTTTGTTTAACTTTCCCCCTTTTTTTACAACTAATATTTTTGTTGCCTTTCTCCCCTTTTTTACAACTATTGTTTTTGTCTAAATTTTCCGCCTTTTTTAAAAGCTATTTTTGTAGACCCGATTTTCCCCCATTTTTCTGCCATGTGCATTTTTGTTATAACTTTTTTTGAACAACTATTGATTTTAGATCCCATTTTTCCCCTGTTTTTTACTACTATTGTTTTTGTCTAAAGTTTTACGCATTTTTTTAACAACTAATGTTTTTACCCTCCATTTTTCCCCTTCTTTCTTCCCCTTGTGTTTTTGCTCAAATTAATTTTTATAACAATTTTTTTATGTCCCATTGTCCCAAACTACTATTTTTAGGCCACATTTCCCCCCACTTTTCTTCAACCTTGTGATTTTGCTCCAATTAATTTTTGCAATTATTTTATATGCCCCATTTTCTCCTCTTTTTTTATATTATTTTTACGCCAATTTTAATCCATTTTTTTCCATTTGTGTTTTAACTACAATTAATTTTTGCAATTATTTTTTTATGCCCCTATTTTTACATCTATTTTGTTATGCCCCACTTTCCCCCATTTTTCTTAAAACTAATATTTTTTGCTCCTTTTTTTACTACCTAATCTTTTTGCCGCACTTTTTTTTCTCAAATTTTTTTTGTTTTTGCCTCACTTCTTTTTATTTCTGCAATTTCATACAGAATTAATTGGCATTTAATTTTTTTTAAATATTTTTAAAAAATTTTTTGCAAAAAAAATTAACCAAAAAACTAATTTTCGAGTGACAAGGACATTGACATCTGCGGTTTAGTTATAACCTAAAAGCCGAGCCTGTTCTTACCATGTTTTTGGATTTACTAAACGGTCACATTCTTACGGTTTTTATTGACAACAAAAGTGTTCCGCATCTAGTCGGCGACAAAAAGGAAATAATACAGGTGGAACCACAGGTGCCGGACGGACGATTCTTCGTAGATGAGGAAACGAGCGACGTTGCCATAACAATTTTTATTTTATTCGATACAGAAATTTTAAAAATAAAGCAAAAATGCAAAGATAAAATTTTTTATCCAATTTTAGACATAATAATAATAATTTGCAGCAAAAAATTTATATTTTACAAAAAAAAAAATTTTACCAAATCAACAATACAGAAATAACTATGAATTATTTAAATCAAATCAAAGAAATTATTTACCAAAAATCAAAATTTCTACCAGAGAAACTTAAATTAAAAATTAAAAAACCAAAAACAAGACTAAAAAATAATAATAAATCAAACACTAAACTTTTACAAAAAAAAAAACAATAAAATAAATAAAGAATGCACAATGAAATAATTAAAAATAAAATTTTACAAACTTAATTATTTAATATTTAATAATTAAATACATTACTTAGTTTCAAAGAAATTTTCCGAGAATGGGCAACGCCGCATTTAATCTAGCCATAGGTAAGGTATCGAAGACATGCTTGCATTTTCTTCCAAGTGTTTCACTGATGTTTGTAGCTTACGGATCTCCCCGCGACAGATCAAAGCTCACGTGCGATTTGTTTACCGCGACTGTCATCTATTTTTTACGCCTCCTTTGTTTCTACTAACTTTTTTATTTCGATTTTATTTTTTTTTTATTTGTTGGGATTGTGAGTGTGGGTTCTTTTGTTCGGAAAGGAAGTGGTTTTGTTTGAATGCCGATGTTCGAGGGAAAAATGCAAGTTTAGAATCGGTGAGTCGTTAGATAATAATATTTAACACGTTTGGCGCCAATACGGTTGTCATATTTTAATAATAAGTTACTGATTTTTAGTTTGGTAAATATTATTAATTTGACAGAAAAATTTTTTTTTGATAAAAGTTTTTGAATCCAATAAGCTTTAAAAAAATTAAAAATAAATTACAAAAATATACAGGATGATGTCAGGAATACGTAAATTCTAAGTATCAAATAACTCTTTAGTTTGAACACACTGTACTATTAATTTGACAGAAACTTTTACTTTTGATAAAAGTTTTTAAATCCAATAAGCTTGAAAAAAAATTAAAATCATCTATCAAAAATATACAGGATGATGTCAAGAATATGTAAATTCTAATAATATCAAATAACTCTTTAGTTTGAACACACTGTACTATTAATTTGACAGAAGATTTTACTTTTGATAAAAGTTTTTAAATCCAATAAGCTTAAAAAAAATTAAAATCATAAATCAAAAATATACAGGATGATGTCAAGAATATATGTAAATTCTAAATATCAAATACCTCTTTAGTTTGAACACACTGTACTATTGATTTGACAGAAACTTTTACTTTTGATAAATGTTTTTAAATCCAATAAGCTTAAAAAAAAAATTAAAATCATATATCAAAAATATACAGGATGATGTCAAGAATATGTAAATTCTAAATATCAAATAACTCTTTAATTTGAACACACTGTACTATTAATTTGACAGAAGATTTTACTTTTGATAAAAGTTTTTAAATCCAATAAGCTTTAAAAAAACTTAAAATCATAAATCAAAAATATACAGGATGATGTCAAGAATACGTAAATTCTAAATATCAAATAACTCTTTAGTTTGAACACTCTGTACTATTAATTTGACAGAAACTTTTACTTTTGATAAAAATTTTTAAATCCAATAAGCTTTAAAAAAAATTAAAATCATAAATCAAAAATATACAGGATGATGTCAAGAATATGTAAATTCTAAATATCAAATAACTCTTTAATTTGAACACACTGTACTATTAATTTGACAGAAACTTTTACTTTTGTTAAAAGTTTTTAAATCCAATAAGCTTAAAAAAAAAATTAAAATCATATATCAAAAATATACAGGATGATGTCAAGAATACGTAAATTCTAAATATCAAATAACTCTTTAATTTGAACACACTGTACTATTAATTTGACAGAAGATTTTACTTTTGATAAAAGTTTTTAAATCCAATAAGCTTAAAAAAAATTAAAATCATAAATCAAAAATATACAGGATGATGTCAAGAATATATGTAAATTCTAAATATCAAATACCTCTTTAGTTTGAACACACTGTACTATTGATTTGACAGAAACTTTTACTTTTGATAAATGTTTTTAAATCCAATAAGCTTAAAAAAAAAATTAAAATCATATATCAAAAATATACAGGATGATGTCGAGAATACGTAAATTATAAATATAAAATAACTCTTTAGTTTGAACACACTGTAATATTAATTTGACAGAAACTTTTACTTTTGATAAAAGTTTTTAAATCCAAAAAGCTTTAAAAAAAAATAAAATCATACATCAAAAATATACAGGATGATGTCGAGAATACGTAAATTATAAATATAAAATAACTCTTTAGTTTGAACACACTGTAATATTAATTTGACAGAAACTTTTACTTTTGATAAAAGTTTTTAAATCCAAAAAGCTTTAAAAAAAAATAAAATCATACATCAAAAATATACAGGATGATGTCGAGAATACGTAAATTATAAATATAAAATAACTCTTTAGTTTGAACACACTGTACTATTAATTTGACAGAAACTTTAACTTTTGATAAAAGTTTTTAAATCCAATAAGCTTTAAAAAAAATTTAAATCATATATCAAAAATATACAGGATGATGTCAAGAATATGTAAATTCTAATAATATCAAATAACTCTTTAGTTTGAACACACTGTACTATTAATTTGAAGAAACTTTTCTTTTTGATAAAAGTTTTTAAATCCAATAAGTTAAAAAAAAATCATATATCAAAAATATACAGGATGATGTCAGGAATACGTAAATTATAAATATAAAATAACTCTTTAATTTGAACACTCTGTACTATTAATTTGACAGAAACTTTTACTTTTGTTAAAAGTTTTAAAATCCAATAAGCTTAAAAAAAATTAAATCATATATCAAAAATATACAGGATGATGTCAAAAATACGTAAATTATAAATATCAAATAACTCTTTAGTTTGAACACACTGTACTATTAATTTGACAGACTTTTACTTTTGATAAAAGTTTTAAAATCCAATAAGCTTAAAAAAAATTAAATCATATATCAAAAATATACAGGATGATGTCAAGAATATGTAAATTCTAAATATCAAATAACTCTTTAGTTTGAACACACTGTACTATTAATTTGACAGAAACTTTTACTTTTGATAAAAGTTTTTAAATCCAATAAGCTTTAAAAAAAATTTAAATCATATATCAAAAATATACAGGATGATGTCAAGAATATGTAAATTCTAATAATATCAAATAACTCTTTAGTTTGAACACACTGTACTATTAATTTGACAGACTTTTACTTTTGATAAAAGTTTTAAAATCCAATAAGCTTAAAAAAAAATTAAATCATATATCAAAAATATACAGGATGATGTCAAGAATATGTAAATTCTAAATATCAAATAACTCTTTAGTTTGAACACACTGTACTATTAATTTGACAGAAACTTTTACTTTTGACAAAATTTTTTAAATCCAATAAGCTTTAGAAAAAATTAAAATCATATATCAAAAATATACAGGATGATGTCAAGAATACGTAAATTCTAAATATCAAATAACTCTTTAGTTTGAACACACTGTACTATTAATTTGACAGAAACTTTTACTTTTGACAAAATTTTTTAAATCCAATAAGCTTTAGAAAAAATTAAAATCATATATCAAAAATATACAGGATGATGTCAAGAATACGTAAATTCTAAATATCAAATAACTCTTTGGTTTGAACACATTGTACTATTAATTTGACAGAAACTTTTACTTTTGTTAAAAGTTTTTAAATCCAATAAGCTTTAAAATAAATTAAAAGCGTATATCAAAAATATACAGGATGATGTCAAAAATACGTAAATTCTAAATATCAAATAACTCTTTAGTTTGAACACACTGTACTATTAATTTGACAGAAACTTTTAAAAAAAATTTAAATCATATATCAAAAATATACAGGATGATGTCAAGAATATGTAAATTCTAATAATATCAAATAACTCTTTAGTTTGAACACACTGTACTATTAATTTGACAGACTTTTACTTTTGATAAAAGTTTTAAAATCCAATAAGCTTAAAAAAAAATTAAATCATATATCAAAAATATACAGGATGATGTCAAGAATATGTAAATTCTAAATATCAAATAACTCTTTAGTTTGAACACACTGTACTATTAATTTGACAGAAACTTTTACTTTTGACAAAATTTTTTAAATCCAATAAGCTTTAGAAAAAATTAAAATCATATATCAAAAATATACAGGATGATGTCAAGAATACGTAAATTCTAAATATCAAATAACTCTTTAGTTTGAACACACTGTACTATTAATTTGACAGAAACTTTTACTTTTGACAAAATTTTTTAAATCCAATAAGCTTTAGAAAAAATTAAAATCATATATCAAAAATATACAGGATGATGTCAAGAATACGTAAATTCTAAATATCAAATAACTCTTTGGTTTGAACACATTGTACTATTAATTTGACAGAAACTTTTACTTTTGTTAAAAGTTTTTAAATCCAATAAGCTTTAAAATAAATTAAAAGCGTATATCAAAAATATACAGGATGATGTCAAAAATACGTAAATTATAAATATCAAATAACTCTTTAGTTTGAACACACTGTACCATTAATTTGACAGAAACTTTTACTTTTAATAAAAGTTTTTAAATCCAATAAGCTTTAAAAAAAATTAAAATCATAAATCAAAAATATACAGGATGATGTCAAGAATAAGTAAATTCTAAATATCAAATAACTCTTTAGTTTGAACACACTGTACTATTAATAAGACAGAAACTTTTACTTTTGATAAAAGTTTTTAAATCCAATAAGCTTTAAAAAAAATTAAAATCATATATCAAAAATATACAGGATGATGTCAAGAATATGTAAATTCTAAATATCAAATAACTCTTTAGTTTGAACACACTGTACTATTAATTTGACAGAAACTTTTACTTTTGATAAAAGTTTTTAAATCCAATAAGTTAAAAAAAAATCATATATCAAAAATATACAGGATGATGTCAAGAATATGTAAATTCTAAATATCAAATAACTCTTTAGTTTGAACACACTGTACTATTAATTTGAAGAAACTTTTCTTTTTGATAAAAGTTTTTAAATCCAATAAGTTAAAAAAAAATCGTATATCAAAAATATACAGGATGATGTCAAGAATATGTAAATTCTAAATATCAAATAACTCTTTAGTTTGAACACACTGTACTATTAATTTGACAGAAACTTTTCTTTTTGATAAAAGTTTTTAAATCCAATAAGTTAAAAAAAATCATATATCAAAAATATACAGGATGATGTCAAGAATATGTAAATTCTAAATATCAAATAACTCTTTAGTTTGAACACACTGTACTATTAATTTAAAGAAACTTTTCTTTTTGATAAAAGTTTTTAAATCCAATAAGTTAAAAAAAAAATCATATATCAAAAATATACAGGATGATGTCAAGAATATGTAAATTCTAAATATCAAATAACTCTTTAGTTTGAACACACTGTACTATTAATTTGACAGAAACTTTTACTTTTGATAAAAGTTTTTAAATCCAATAAGTTAAAAAAAAAATCGTATATCAAAAATATACAGGATGATGTCAAGAATATGTAAATTCTAAATATCAAATAACTCTTTAGTTTGAACACACTGTACTATTAATTTGACAGAAACTTTTACTTTTGATAAAAGTTTTTAAATCCAATAAGTTAAAAAAAAAATCGTATATCAAAAATATACAGGATGATGTCAAGAATATGTAAATTCTAAATATCAAATAACTCTTTAGTTTGAACACACTGTACTATTAATTTGACAGAAACTTTTACTTTTGATAAAAGTTTTTAAATCCAATAAGTTAAAAAAAAAATCATATATCAAAAATATACAGGATGATGTCAAGAATATGTAAATTCTAAATATCAAATAACTCTTTAGTTTGAACACACTGTACTATTAATTTGACAGAAACTTTTACTTTTGATAAAAGTTTTTAAATCCAATAAGTTAAAAAAAAATCGTATATCAAAAATATACAGGATGATGTCAAGAATATGTAAATTCTAAATATCAAATAACTCTTTAGTTTGAACACACTGTACTATTAATTTGAAGAAACTTTTCTTTTTGATAAAAGTTTTTAAATCCAATAAGTTAAAAAAAAAATCATATATCAAAAATATACAGGATGATGTCAAGAATATGTAAATTCTAAATATCAAATAACTCTTTAGTTTGAACACACTGTACTATTAATTTGACAGAAACTTTTACTTTTGATAAAAGTTTTTAAATCCAATAAGTTAAAAAAAAAATCGTATATCAAAAATATACAGGATGATGTCAAGAATATGTAAATTCTAAATATCAAATAACTCTTTAGTTTGAACACACTGTACTATTAATTTGACAGAAACTTTTACTTTTGATAAAAGTTTTTAAATCCAATAAGTTAAAAAAAGATCGTATATCAAAAATATACAGGATGATGTCAAGAATATGTAAATTCTAAATATCAAATAACTCTTTAGTTTGAACACACTGTACTATTAATTTGACAGAAACTTTTACTTTTGATAAAAGTTTTTAAATCCAATAAGTTAAAAAAAAAATCGTATATCAAAAATATACAGGATGATGTCAAGAATATGTAAATTCTAAATATCAAATAACTCTTTAGTTTGAACACACTGTACTATTAATTTGACAGAAACTTTTACTTTTGATAAAAGTTTTTAAATCCAATAAGTTAAAAAAAAATCGTATATCAAAAATATACAGGATGATGTCAAGAATATGTAAATTCTAAATATCAAATAACTCTTTAGTTTGAACACACTGTACTATTAATTTGACAGAAACTTTTACTTTTGATAAAAGTTTTTAAATCCAATAAGTTAAAAAAAAAATCGTATATCAAAAATATACAGGATGATGTCAAGAATATGTAAATTCTAAATATCAAATAACTCTTTAGTTTGAACACACTGTACTATTAATTTGACAGAAACTTTTACTTTTGATAAAAGTTTTTAAATCCAATAAGTTAAAAAAAAAATCGTATATCAAAAATATACAGGATGATGTCAAGAATATGTAAATTCTAAATATCAAATAACTCTTTAGTTTGAACACACTGTACTATTAATTTGACAGAAACTTTTACTTTTGATAAAAGTTTTTAAATCCAATAAGTTAAAAAAAAAATCGTATATCAAAAATATACAGGATGATGTCAAGAATATGTAAATTCTAAATATCAAATAACTCTTTAGTTTGAACACACTGTACTATTAATTTGACAGAAACTTTTACTTTTGATAAAAGTTTTTAAATCCAATAAGTTAAAAAAAAATCGTATAGCAAAAATATACAGGATGATGTCAAGAATATGTAAATTCTAAATATCAAATAACTCTTTAGTTTGAACACACTGTACTATTAATTTAAAGAAACTTTTCTTTTTGATAAAAGTTTTTAAATCCAATAAGCTTTAAAAAAAAATTAAAATCATATATCAAAAATATACAGGATGATGTCAAGAATACATAAATTATAAATATAAAATAACTCTTTAACTTTGAACACCCTGTTTTTAAATCAAATAAGCTTAAAAAAAAATTAAAATCATATATGAAAAATATACAGGATGATGTCAAGAATACATAAATTATAAATATAAAATAACTCTTTAACTTTGAACACCCTGTTTTTAAATCAAATAAGCTTAAAAAAAATTAAAATCATATATGAAAAATATACAGGATGATGTCAAGAATACGTAAATTATAAATATAAAATAACTCTTGGGTTTGAACACCCTGTACTATTAAATTGACTGAAAATTTTACTTTTGATAGAAGTTTGTAAATCCAATGAGCTTAAAAAAAATTAAAAACATATCTGAAAAAAAACAGGATGATGTCAAGAATATGTAAATTATAAATTTAAAATAACTCTTTGGTATGAACACCCTGTACTATTAAATTGACTGAAAATTTTACTTTTTATAGAAGTTTTTAAATCCAATAAGTTAAAAAAAATTAAAATCATCAAAAATATACAGGATGATGTCAAGAATCGGTAAATTATAAATATATAATAACTCTTGAGTTTGCACACCCTGTATTTTTAATTTAAAAGAAAATTTGACTTTTGATTAAGGTTTTTAACTTCAATATACTATAAAAGAAAATTGAGTGCAAATATCAAAAAAGAACTGTTTAATTTGAACACCCTGAACTACTAATTTGACAAGAAAAATTTTTTCTTGATAGAATTTTTTTAATCCAATAGGCTTTATAAAGCTGATAAACAAATATTAAAAATAAACAGGATGGTGTCTAGAATAAATTATTATAAAATAAATCTTTAATTGCATTATTGTATTATTAACTTAACCGAACGTCGAAAAATTTACTTTTGATAAAAGTATTTAAATCCCATTAGCTTTAAAATTTGCAAAACAAGAATCAAATATATACAGGATGATGTCAAAATACGTAAATTATGATTAAAAAATAACTCTAGTTTGCGCACCCTGTATTATTAATTTGACAGTAAATTTTACTTTTGATAGAACTATTTAAATCCGAGAAGTTTAAAAAAAATTAAAAATAAATATAAAAAATATACAGGTAGAAATAAAAGTCCAAGTGATGTACCACAATGCATTAATAAAAGAATAGTTTTAAGAGGCAACCAGTTTCGGCTGATGAGCCATCTTCAGGGCATATACATTTTAACAATAGTACAATAAAAACAAACCTTTAACACAATTATATTATTTAGGGGAAGAGAAGGTATATAAAAATAAACGAAATTGTATTAATGTCTAAAAATAATTTAAGGTTTTCTGGTTATCTTATGACTGAAAAACCAAGATTTTCTTGTCTTATGGACACTATCAACTGTCCAACACCAATAATCACATTGCACGATGCAAGCAGTACTCTTTGTAAAAATGAAAACAATGTTCTCACTTTGGTTCTAAATTACTTTTAGACATTAATACTAATTCGTTTATTTTACGTTTATTTTCATGTACCTCATCTCACAACAACACTCCCCTAACTAATATAATTATGTTAAACGTTTGTTTGTATTATAATCATGTTAAAATTATCTATATTATATAGCCTGAAGGTGGCTCATCAGCCGAAACTAATTGTGGTACACGATTTGGAGTTTATTTCTAGATGATAATTTGACCACATTTGAGATATGGATAATCTTTTCCTGAAAAATATAGGTAGGTACCCATTCAGCCAACGACTCAGTGTGTAGTTTTTAACGGCTTCAAGTCGCTCGAGTACTTGTCTACTTCTGGTGTTCCGCAGGGCAGCAACCTGGGCCCTCTACCATTTAACTAACATCTTTAATACACTGGACGTAAATTGCCTGTTATATGCGGATGAACTGAAGATTTACTGTCAAGTTAATAGTATTTCCGAATGTGAAAGACTTTCTCAAAATTTGGAACGTGTTGAAATTTGGTGTCTAAAAAATAACCTATCTCTTAATGCAAGTAAATGTAAAGTAATGTCGTACACACTAAAGACTGATTGTTTTAATTTTGAGTATAAAATTAATAATTCTGTCCTTGAGCGACCTTCCACTTTTACCGACCTGGGTGTTACGTTTGATAAAAAGCTTTCCTTTATTGCTCACATGGACACTGTTTAGTCTGCTGCCAACAAGATGTATGGATTTATAGCGCGGAACTCCCGAGATTTTGAACATCCGGAAACCATGAAAACAGTATATTATGCATATGTTAGGTCAAAAACTGAGTATGCGGATATAATTTGGAGCCCATTTTATGATACTCATATTCAAAAAATGGAATCAATACAAAGGCGGTTTCTAAAACTCCTGTCATTTAGAATAGACCATGTTTATCCATCAATTTTTATCAGCAACACTGAACTTCTTTTCCGACACAAAGTAAATAGATTAAGCCACCGGAGAGACTGTCATTCAGTAATCTTTTTACACAAAATCATCAGTAACAAACTTAACGATTCAAATTTTCTGCAGAAACTAGATTTTATTGTTCCAAGAATAACATCCAGAACATGTCAATCCTTTTACCTTCCCACTCCCCGAACTAATATTTTAAAATTTTCTCCCTTGCATAAAATGTGCTCTAAGTGCAACACAGTGAATTACCAGCTTGACATCTTTAATACTAGTATTTCGGCCATAAAGACGTACTTCTTGGGAACCTAATTGTTATTTCTTTTTTTTGTATTTTTTTTAATCTGTTAATGTGTACTCTGATAATATGTATGTATTTCGGTATGTATTTTATACTGTTCATAGATCTGTTCTATAGTTGGGTGCAAACCTGTTTGAACAGTAAATAAATAAAGAATAAAGAATAACTTCTTATGTGCAAGCGCATCTCACTGTGATTCATATAATCTGACTTACGTCCAATACTTTGAACTTTCCTCCATAGATATTGGTTAAAATGAAAATTCCATCCAGCAGGTACCCTTAATACATTGGGCGCAAACTGGCTGAACTAATGAGCGGGCGCAAGTTGGCCGACACCATTCTTTCCACATGGGGTAGACCACGGTTAGGTAGGTATATAAACAATTAGGGAGGACACCAGGTATATTTGATCATCTAATCTCTAATTCATCAAAGCCTAATTTTTGATTTACCTACGAATTATAAAATGCTATCGAATATTTTTTTTATTATTTGAGGACAAAAGGTACATGAGATTAAAGGGTCTGTAAACCTTCAAATTTTTCAAATTACAATATAGTGCTGTCCGTTCTTCGACATATTTAATACATTCGAATAATATATGTTCCAAAGTCTCAATTTCGTTACAAACATTACAGTTGGGTGATTCCACGACACCGATTTTGTGTAAATGTGTCCCAATTTCATTCTAGTTATTGTTGTAATTAATTTTCTTGGATAATTAAAATATAATTAAATTATTGTAACATGGTGTACTTTGATATATGTTTTTTCCTATGTCGTTGCCATAATGAATAGCATTTTTCTTTTATACATTAGCTCTGGTTTGTACTAAATCTTCCAGTGTTGATTGATAGGATAGGTGGTCGCCATTTTGTATACTGTCCTTAGCTAGTTGGTCAGCTTTTTCATTGTTTTTAATTCCAACATGTGCTTTGACCCAGATAAATTCAATTAAATTATTATTTTTCATTATTCTGATAATATTACACCTGGTGCTGTTTGTAAGTATTAGAATTTTTAACCGGATTTTCTTTAATCGTTGTAAGTACAGATAGGGAATCAGATAAAATTGTAATTTTGTTATAATCATTTTGACAACAGTACCTTTAGTATGCCAATAGTTTCCGCATTAAAGATTAATATTTGATTGTGACATTTGTATTGTTTTATTATGTTTTTACTGGGAATGTAGAATGCACATCCTGTTCCAGCTGCTGATTTGGAGTCCAGTCATTTTTGTTTTCCCTTAATTGAGCTACTATATTTTTATTTTCGATTGTAGTTACTTCAGCTATGCCTAATGAATGGAAATAATACATGAAATGATTTATAGCCTGTGTTAATAACGACATTTCTAAATCCAATACAGATAGTTGGTGAACTTTTTTTAAGCCAATATTTTTTTTGTAGATCATTCATATTCAGTTGGTTTATGTTTTTGCAAATTGGTGATTGTAACATTTTCAGCTTTAGGTTAAATTTTTCTGCCAAGTATTCCCTTCTGAGATTGAGTGAAGGCTTCTACTGTCAATGTGGACTTCATTGCTCCTAAACAAAGCCGTAGCACCTGATTTTGTATCTTATCGATTTTTCTAAGTGTTGTCTTAGTAGCAGATCCATACAGTATACATCCATAATCCAAAATTGTCCGTATATAGGATTTATAAAAATTTAACCCTGTTTCAAAGTTTGCTCCCCACCATCCATATACCACGTATTATTTTAAGAAAATTTAATCCTTTTTGACACCTTGTGGCAGTTTTATCTACAAATGGTTTCCAGTTAAGTTTTTTATCTAAAATAGTTCCTAGGTATGTTACTTGCTGTTTTATAGGTATTTCCATGCCTTCCAGAATCAGATGTTGTTGATTCGGTATATTTTTTCTGGTAAAAAAGGATATAATGGTTTTTTCTGATTCAAGTTCCAAACAAAGCTATTTAGATATATTTGTAAAAGTTGTCATAACTTCGTCTAATTTTTCAATGGATTTTTCATACGTTTTTTCTTTTA
Organism: Neocrepidodera transversa; assembly: GCA_963243735.1. NCBI lineage: Eukaryota > Metazoa > Arthropoda > Insecta > Coleoptera > Chrysomelidae > Neocrepidodera > Neocrepidodera transversa. Next base: position 24,737,483 of record OY725344.1, on the reverse strand, counting down.
TATATACAGCAAAGTCATCTGCAAATTGCACTACCGTGGAGTTCTCACTTTTTTTGTGTGAAACTCTATTGTGTATATGTTGAACAAGTCCGGTGCGATTGCTGAACCTTGTGGTATCCCGATTGATATACATCTTGGTCCAATTAATTGCTTTTTAGTTCTAATGGTAACTTGTCTGTCCAGATACAATTCACAAATATTGGCAGCAACTTCTTCAGGTATTTTGAGTACTTTCATTTTATTTTTTAATACATCTAGATTCACTGAATCATATGTTCAATATATGATTGCAAGTCTACCAGGATGTCCAAGGTACTTCGTTGCGACCTAAATCCTGATTGTTCTGGAGTTATTATTTGGTATTTTTCCAGGAGCCATCAAAGCCTATTATTTATCATCTTTTATAATATATTTAGAAACCTCTTGTTAATCCATGTACTGTTAAACAATCTAATAATTTTTTGAGGCTAAAAATTGGCAACTTTTTCAGAAAGATGAAAGGTATGTCGTCAGGACCAGCAGGAGAATTTTTTGAAGTAGAAAGGGCAGTTGAAATTTCTTTAATTGTTAAAGGACGATTTATGGAATTAACGTCTTTAGTGTCGGTGTATGAAATAGATGAAGTAGGTTTGCTTAGAGTATTCAAATTAGCATAGTTCTTCTTTTCGTTAATAATTTTTTATGGAAGGTTTCCGCTAATGCAGTGACACTATTTTGATCTTCGGTAGAATTCTTCCTTGATATGTTAATGCTGGTATTTTCATGATCGTTTTTTGGCCCTGCATCTGTCTAATTTTTGCCACACGTCAAAGAGGAGACATATTTATTGCATGAATCTGTTTTACTTTGTTTAAGTATATATTTCGCTCTGGCCTTAAGTTTTTTAAAATTGATTAAACTGTCAGTGGTCCTTATTCGTCGATGTCTATTTAATGCAGCCTTACTCTCTTGCACTGCAGTTTTGCACTGATCATTCCACCAAGGTACGGCCTTCCGGAAATCAGATATGTAGGTTTTTCCAACGTGATTTTCAACGGCTTCGATTATGCACTTATTAAAAAGAGACACCCTCTCATCTATTTCTTCAGGGAGTTGGGCCTGGGATAAGAATTCGTCAACACAGTCACTGAAATTCTTCCAATCCGCTTGAGCAATCTTCCATCTTTTAATTGTTCCAAAGTATTTTTTAATGTTATTATTAGAAATAATAATTGGGAAGTGATTGCTGTCATAAAGGTCATCTAGGGTAGTAGTTAAGTCAAGGGAGTGATTCGGAATCGCATATGCTAAGGTCTATCGATGAAAAACTATTGGAGGAGAAATGAAAATAGGTGTTGGAGTAATTAATATTTAAGAGGCAAATATCAGTATTTTTCCTCTACTGCAGTTTTTTTTGGATCCCCACATTGTGTGCATTGAAGTCCCCTAAGAGAATAAAGGGAGATGGGAGTTGACTTAATAGATCAGTTAATTCAGCTTCAGTTAATTTGTAATTTGGAGGTATGTAGACATTCCAGATAGTTATTTTGTCTGGGCACCAAGCGGAGATAGCTACTGCCTCTAGATTTGTAGTTAGGGGAATATCAGTTGAAAAAATATTGTTGGATCCAAATATAGAAGAACTTCCACTTGCTCTAATACAGTTTGTTCTAATACGGTGGTAACCATGAATGCCTTTGAGGCTATATGTTTGTTTTTCAGTGAAATTTGTTTCTTGCAAGTAGATGATGTCAGCTATTGTATCAGATATTAATTGTGTAACCTTTCAATGCGAGGGTAGCACCAATCGCAGTTCCATTGTATTATTGTGAAAATGATTAGTAGAAAGATTTATCTGACAGGTCTGGGGTATCAGAGAAGTCGTCGTCATGATGTTCTAGAGATGATTCCATATGTTCATTTTCTATTAATAATTCCCTTTTAAATTTTTTGTTAAACCTGTTTTTTAGTGCTCTGTCTTCTAATGAGGGGCAAATCTAGTGCATATCTTTTAGTAGTGATATGACATCAGAAGTGAATTCATCAGCTTCTTTCCAAAGGAGTTTTCTAAGAAAGCTATAAAATTTTCTACAGGTAAAGTGAAATCATCCGGAGACTTTTTATATATCTCATGAAGGTTTTCCTTTGACGAAGCAGTTATTTTGAAATCATTTACGGTTTCCTTTTTAGCTTTCTTTAACTTTCCCGACCCACCTCCTAGAAGGGAAAGTATTGTAAACGAGCTAAAAAAAAAATTTTGAGATAAAGAGGGAAATATCCATTTTGAGGTCACCTGAGATGCTTAAGACCATTTACAAATGGAAGTCTGTCTGTCTGTCTATCTGTCTGTCTGTCTGTCCGCCTGTGTGTATTCTTCCACGATAGAGGCCACACGTTAAATCCGATTGAGCTGAAATTTGGTATATGGGTTTGGGTTACCCATCGGAAGAACTCATTAGTTTTTGTACGACATCTGTCAAACGGAAGTATCACTTTCAAAAAATGACAGATGCAATATGTCACCTAATTGGACATGCAATATGTCATTTGAAAGCCCTTAAAAAACTATTCAGAACAGTCAAAATTATTTCTTCAACTGTCACCTGTCACCTGTCAAAATAAAAAAATGTCAAAATTTGAAATTTTAGCATTAAATATCTGAAAAAGTATTAATCTGATGGGGCTGAAATTTGGTACAGGGGTTTGGGTTACCCATCGGAAGAACTAATTAGTTTTTGTACATCTGTCAAACGGAAGTATGACTATCAAAAAATGACAGATGCAATATGTCACCTAATTGGACATGCAATATGTCATTTGAAAGCCATTAAAAAACTCTATTCAGAACAGTCAAAATTATTTCTTCAACTGTCACCTGTCACCTGTCAAGATAAAAAAATGTCAAAATTTGAAATTTTAGCATTAAATATCTGAAAAGTATTAATCTTATGGGGCTGAAATTTGGTACAGGGGTTTGGGTTACCCATCGGAAGAACTCATTAGTTTTTGTACGACATCTGTCAAACGGAAATATCACTTTCAATAAATGATAGATGCAATATGTCACGGAATTAGACATGCAATATGTCATTTCAAAACTCTTGAAAAACTCTATTTAGAACAGACAAAATTATTTCTCCAACTGTCACCTGTCACAACCGATTCTTTTACTTGTTTCTGAGGAGGCAGAAGCATCGAGGGTAGAATTAGGTAGTATTGGTTGTACTGTACTATCACTGGATCCTGCAGAGCAAGGAAATGCCCTTTTTACTTCTGTAGAATGATCATCAGGCTCTGTTACAGAATTTAACGGATTTTCTTGCGTGTTTAATGATTGAAGGCCTAAATTAAATGTTCTGACTTTTTCGATACTATCACCTGGCACCGTCTGTACATTAGCAAAATTTTTGTTATTTTTTGTTTTTACAGTTTATGTTAGATGCAGGATTTTAATTTTTACTTGGATTTTATTTAAATTTTGTTATTAATTATGTAATAAACGTTTTGTATTACTATTTTTTTCCTAATTTATTATTATTTATTTAAATAATCAATAAATTATCTTCACTCTTATAAGCGCCAAAACAACAGTATTCACGAATACTTTTTCAGATGTTAAAATTTCAAATTTTGCCATTTTTTTTGACAGGTGACAGTTGGAGAAATAATAGTCACTGTTCTGAATAGAGTTCTTCAAGTTCAAGGGCTTTCAGATGACATATTGCAAGTCAAATTGCGAGACATATTGTATCTGTCATTTTTTGATAGTGGCACTTCCGTTTGACAGATGTCGTAAGAAAACTAATGGGTTCTTTTGACGGATAACCCAAACCCATATTCCAAATTTCAGCTCAATCGGATTAAACGTGTGTCCTCTGTCGTGGAAGAATACACACAGACAGACAGACAGACAGACAGATAAACAGACAGACAGACTTCCATCTGGATATGGTCTTATTCATTTTAGGTGACCTCAAAATGGATATTTCCATCTTTATATCGAAACTTTTTTTAGCTCGTTCACAATACTTTTCCTTCTCGGAAGTGGGTCGGAAAAGTAAAAGTACTTAAAAAATCGATAAAATCAGAAAATACAATTGGGAAAATTACTTTAAAAATGGACATAATTAGAAAAAGGAAGGTGTAGAAAAAAAAAGAATAATAAATAGACAAAATTAGAAAAATGGGCACAAATAGTAAAAAAAGAATATAATTACGAAAAAACGGACAAACTAAAAAAATGACGTAATTAGAAAAAAATGGAGACACGAAAACAGGACAAAATTAAAAAATGTGGAGACAAATAATAAATAAAATGAGATCATTAGGAATAAAAGGAGGACTAGAAAAAAAGGACAAAAATAGAAAAGAAGTGTCACTAATAATGAAAAAGAACATAATTAGGATAAAAAAGGTGGAAAATTTTTAAAATATTTCATCATAATGTGACGTACTTTCTTTCTACAAAAGATACTTGCCGTCACTATGACACCCACGGCTTCGGTTTCCTACTAGATTGCCTCGGGCGCCAGATTTTTGGGATGGTTTACTCCACTAACTCTCGATCTACTGCCTCAAGAGTACCAGGGTAGCAACAGATGGAGGTTACGGTAATTCCAGGGGTCTGTTGTCGTAGACTGAATAGGGGAGCACGGTGTAAAACAGGCTTTAATTGTTTCACAGTGCGAAATCTGAATTTACCGGTTGCTTTTGTTAAGATAATGAAAAATTGCAAATAACTAATGATTTTTATAATTATTACTTCTTGTCAACTATGGAAAGCTATATTAAAATTTTCGGTGTTTTAAGCAACAATAAAAAAAAAGATCAACTTCTTTAAAAAAAAAAATATATATATATATATATATATCGGTAAGCAGTAATTAACTAAAAGCAATGCATGATAGCGTGAAAATCTAGAAAAAGCCTGTGAAAATAATTTGCAGTGTCGGTGAAAATGATATCTACACAGGAAAAGCGTTACTAGGCTCTAAATGATTCTCAGGAGTTTTCCTTGGTATTTATGCCTGAATATAATATTAAAGGAATTAACCGGTATCTAAAATTTGTATAATATGAAAATATACCACAGATAAAATGATTTTCCGGAACAGAATTCAAGATTCCTTGAATTAATTAAATCAAACCCCCCCTAAATTAAATAAACCTTTTTGACTAAATTCAGGGTTTGTTGAAAGAACCGCCGTTGTGTTCCTGTGAATAGACAGCGAACGCAAGGGCAGCTAATTCAAAAACCTTTGAATTAATTAAGCCAAATCCCCTTAAATTAAATAAACCCTATTGACTAGATTCAGGGTTTCTTGAAAGAACCGCCGTTGTGTTCCTGTGAATAGACAGCGAACGCAAGGGTAGCTAATTCAAAAACCTTTGAATCAATTAAGTCAAACCCCCCTAAAATTAAATAAACCCTACTGACTGGATTCAGGATTTCTTGAAAGAACCGCCGTTGTGTTCCTGTGAATAGACAGCGAACGCAAGGGTAGCTAATTCAAAAATCTTTGAATCAATTAAGTCAAACCCCCCCTAAGTTAAATAAATCAAAACCTTTGAAACTTTTATAACTAATCGGAAGATATTTTAAATAGACATAAATACGCCAGAAACTTATTGTTAATTATAACCTTTATATGTAAGCCGAGTGATATGTAGTTATTTAGTTTATGCACAAGAAAAAAAATCAGAAATATCCAAAATTATTTATTAAGAAAAATTATACAGGTTCTTACCTCGGACATACACACACAGGTCAGATTCACTACGGCCGGTAATTAATTTTTAAAAACGGTAGAGACGGATAACAGTCAGCAAAAGAGAGTGATTTTAGCGGCTCCCGGCCTTTTAAACAATTTTCCCAGCCCCACTTAGCAAAGGCCCCACTAAAAATTAAATATGCGCGGTCGGCTACGGAACTGACTTGTGTGTTTCGTCTTAACAATTTACAAAATTTGAAATCCAAAGAAATAGGAAATCCAAAGAAGGAATTTCCCAAAAATGCATTATGATTATATCGGGCAATAAAATAAGAGGGGTGTCAATAAATTCAAAGTAAAACGGTTGATACAATAACAAAAATTACAATTATTTATATACAGAATGTCCCAAAAAAAATAAAAAAAAAGTAACTTCGTTACATCCCCCTCTTACTTCGGTAAAAAAAAATGAAAGTGAAGCTTGCATTTTTTTTTAGATAGGCCCTAGAAGTACCCTCAAGAAATCAAACCTTATTAGTAATGTATTCAATCTACGTGATCCTGCGAGCTGTTGTTTCTTTTATGTCCGTCGTCACCCATTTTACTGCAACCTAGGAATCCTGGTGCGCACGCTGGGATAAGGAAATTGGGATCTGTTCCCAAAACTTCTTCTTCCGGTAACGGCACGGACTCTGGAAGACCGTACGGGGCATCAGCTGGAGCATCCGGAACTCTTCGGGGACAGTCGCAGACATTACACTGTACGCCTATGTCCTGACGGGAGCGGGACACAAAACATGCCTGACTGGCAACGGGGCGAGTGCCTAGATCACGTGACGGTTGTGACGTAAAACGGCGGCGGTTGGAACTGGTGAAAGGTCGGTTGCATCTTTTAAAACATATCATTGAGACTCTGCGGAAACGGGTTTCAAATCTTTGATATGCACTCGGTTACAACGCTTGCCTTGTTCATCTTTCAAATCATATACTACCGGAGATAAAACTTTCACCACTTTATATGGACCTGAATATTTAGGAGCTAGTTTAGCGGCTATATGATCAACTGCGGACGACAGAGTATGTTCTTTCTTCATGACGGAGTCACCTACGGTACATCTCCAGTCACGGCGACGCAAGTTATAATACCGACTTTGGGTCGTAAAAGCTCTGGACAAATTTAAGCGGACTAGGTCGAAACACTCTTGTAACTTTTGCAAGCGAAGCAGGTAATTTGCGGAAACTCTGTTTTCAGCGTCTTTCTCTCCAGAACATTCTTCCGGTTCTTCAGCATCTTGACCTTGTTCGACTTCACGCTTTAAAGTATTCGGAACCTCAAGATCCCTCCCAAAATTAAGAAAAGCTGGAGTGAAACCAGTAGAGTCGTGCTTAGAGTTATTTATTGCAAATTTCAAGTCGGATATCCTCAAATCCCAGTCACGGTGATCCTGTTCACAATACTGAGCTATCATAGTTTTCATCGTACGGTTGGCTCGTTCAACTGGATTAGCTTGCGGAGTGTACGGCGGAGTAAAACGATGACGGATTCCCAAGTCCTTAAGCATTTCTTTAAAAAGTTTACTGTCATACTGAGTTCCATTGTCCGATAACACGGTTCGAGGGCATCCAAAAGTTGTCAGAACCTCCTCGTAAAATGCGGTGCTAATCGAACTTGCTGTTGCTTTTCGAATCGGTCTACACTGTACCCATTTCGTAAATCGGTCTTGAAACATCACGATGTAACTATTGCCTTTCTTACTTCGTGGCAAAGGTCCAACAATATCGGTACTGACAGTTTCCCAGGGACGGTGGTTAGGGGACGGTTGCATCTTTCCGGCTAGCTGTTGTTGAGAGGGCTTGTACTTCAAACATTGTAGACAACTACGTACGTACTTGGTGATGTCCCTAAACATTCCTGGCCAATAGTACAGCTTAGCAATTCGTGCTATAGTTTTTGCAATCCCTAAATGTCCTGCAGTCGGCGCATCGTGATTTTCTTGCAAAATTCGGTTTCTTTGTGGTTTAGTCACGCACAACTTCCATGGGTCAGACAGTTCGGATTCTCTTAGGTCGTTTAGATCCCAGAAATGTCGGTACAGTCGTCCTTCTTTAATACAATAGTCCGGAAACTTTTCTGGATCTTTCGATACCTCAGTCTTCTTGTTCCGATACCAAGAACATTCCTCGGAAACATCAGCTAGGCACAGTTCAGACGGTTGATCGGACGTGCATGGTAACGGGTTTCTAGACAGCGCATCGGCTACTCGATTCAGGGCGCCACGACGGTACTTAATTTCAAAGTCATATTGTTGAAGAAAAACACTCCAACGGGCTAGACGGCCAGACGGACTAGATATAGAATGTAACCATCTTAAGGATTGGTGATCGGTCACAACGGTGAAGTGGTATCCTTCTAGATAGGGGCGCATCTTATCTATCCCCCAAACTATGGCTAGACATTCTTTTTCAGTCACAGAATAATTTCTTTCAGCTGAACTTAACGTGCGGCTAGCGTAGGCTATTACATGTTCATTACCATCTATCTTTTGAGTCAGTGCCACTCCTAATCCGTGTTCGGAAGCGTCAGTTTGCAGTATGAACGGTATGCTAAAATCAGGACAGCTTAGCACCGGCGCTTCGGACAAACAAGTTTTGATTTTCTCGAAAGCAGTGTCCTGTTCCTCCCTCCATTTCCACCTCTGTGTTTTACGAAGTAACTTCGTCAGCGGAGCTACTGTCTGTGAAAATGAAGGTACGAATCGGCGGTACCACGAGGCTACTCCCAAGAATCTTCGTAGCTCTCGGATATTTCCAGGAGGTGCAAACTTCATAATGCTCTCTACTTTTTCGGGATCGGTACTGATACCATTACCAGTGACGACATGGCCTAGGTATTTCATAGACGGTAGACAGAAATGGCACTTGTCGGGATTCAGTCTTAACTTGGCATCTCGGAGACGACGGAAAACTTCAGCGAGATTTTCTAGATGTTCTTCGAAAGTGTTCCCTAGTACGATAATATCGTCGAGATATGCAAATGCGTACGGATCTAAATCTGGACCGATAATTCGATCCACCAGCCGCTGAAATGTGGCTGGTGCTGAATGTAGACCAAATGGCATGACAGTGAAATGGAAAAGTCCTCGTCCTGGTACGGTAAAAGCAGTAAGAGGCTTGCTTTTAGGTGATAACGGAACTTGCCAGTAACCACTCTTCAGATCTAGACTGGAAATGTACTTTGCTCTACGCAATTTGTCCAGAATAGCGTTTATGAATGGAAGAGGGTAGGCATCCTTCATTGTGACCTCGTTGACTTTTCGAAAGTCAATACAGAAACGATTCTTTCCATCTTTTTTCTTGACGATTACTACGGGGGAACTCCACGGACTGTTTGAGGGCTCTATTACCCCTTCTTTCAACATCATATCCACCTCTGCATTGCAGATCTCCTGCATCTTAGGATTCTGTGGACGATATCTTTGCTTAATCGGTGTGGAGTCTAGAAGACGTATCTCGTGTTCTACTACGTCTGTCGGTCCCGGAATTTTCTCAAACTTCGGTAATTCCTTGTCTAGGAAACTTTTCAAAGTTTCTTCCTGTATTTCGGTCAGATTTCGGTCTTGTAACGGCACGATAGTTTCTACAGGACATCCTAAACCAGATAGTCCTTCATCGTCCTCGTAATAGTCTAGATCAGAGCGTGAAATTCCGATAAAAGTATTCAATTCACAGCGGTCAGGAATTTTGGCCATTTCAAAATGTTCCAAGGTTGTCCTAGCGGCAGTTACTAGAGGATATTCTGTACTAGACCCCTTTACATCATCTTGGACTTCTTCCAAGCCTGACTGGGAGTTATCGGTAAATATCCTATCAGTTTTAACCTTTTCACAAATCGTCCTAGCGGCAGTTACTAGAGGATATTTTGTACTAGACCCCTTTACATCATCTTGGACTCCTTCCAAGCCTGACTGGGAGTTATCGGTAAATATCCTATCAGTTTTAACCTTTTCACAAATCGTCCTAGCGGAATCAGTAATAGCCAAATTCTCTTTTGCAGTATTAGCAGTCGGATTTCGCCTAGCGGTATCAGTTACATTCAGTTCGTAAGACTGTCCGGGGTCGTGCTCTTCTGGCGGTGATCTTACTACTTCTAAACTTCCTATTGTATCAGACAGTGTATCTGGCAGTTGACAGTCTACGAGTTTGCCTTCTTGGTAGATCTTCCCTGTTCCTAGTTCTAAGCAAAATTTATACTTCTTGAGTATATCCAGTCCCAAAACCAAATCAGCGATCAGACCTGGAAAATATTCCAGAGGTTCGTCCATAATGATGTCATTTACCATCAACTTTAGATCATATGTGTCGGTGATAGAAACCAAATTTCCGTTAGCGAGACGTGCTTTCGAAGTCTCACAGACTGCAGTCCGCTTTCTATGGGAAAAGTGTTTCACAATTTGATCTCCAACATATGATCGGACAGCTCCGGTATCCAACAAGGCTTTAAACTTGAAGTTTTCGATATGGACATCAATTTGCGGTCGTGGATCTGACGGTTCGTGTGACGGATGCTCTTGAGAGGCTAAGAGATGGGGAAGCTGCGGCGGCCTCTCTGCGGGACAGCTTCGGATTAGTTTTCCTGATTCGAACAGGAACAGTCTCTTGTAAGGACTCCTTCCTTACGACAGCGGAAACAGAACAGTTTCGGCTGATTTATACATTGTGATCGGAGATGGCCTCTTTCACCACAACGCCAACAAAGTGTCTCAGAATTTCTAGTTACAGGCGTTCGATGGACTTGTACGTTTGTTCTAGGAGAACTAGTACTAGCTACTGGTTCTCTGGACGGAAGTGGATTAGTATTCACATTCGGTACGTTCCTGGATGTATTTGAAGATGGAAAACGTTGATTTGTTCCTCTTTGCCATCCACTGGTGCTAGGAATATTTTGGAGTTCTTTCCGAAGTAACTCAAATTCCTTCACCTCTTGACAGAAAGAAGTAAAATCGTTGAAGTCATTTTTCCTGATCTGCTGCCGGTATTCGGGTAACAGATTGCGGTACAACCAGGCTAGTTGTTGTTCGGAACTCAGTTTCCCATGACGTCGCATCAATGTTTGTAAATCGGTAATATAGGAAGATACAGGCTCATTACGGCGTTGCAATCGTCTTCCAATTTCAGCTTCCAAATCAATTTCATAATTTACTGGGTAGAAGAAAATACGGAAGTCTTTTTCGAAGTCGTCCCAGTTCGTAAAACGACTGCGGTTATTGCGGAACCACAATGCTGGATCGCCAGTCAGTAATTCAGGTAATACCGGAAGTAACTGATCCTGTTGTACGTTCCTAGCAGTACAAATTTCGTCTAGTCTTTCTAGAAAGCTTACTGGGTCATCACGATTTCCAAAAGATATTTTCCAATCATGAACATTTATCGGATGTGGAGTTGCCATTATTATCGTGCTATTATCGGTACTGGCCGGAGGAGTAGCGGTACGATTCGGTGTGGTTACAGAATTTGGTTTAACGGAGGACGTACTCTTTTGTACTCTAGGGGAGGTTTTGAGAAACTCCACTAAACGTCTGCGTTTTTCCCTAACGCCTCCAGACGGTGATAGCTGTCGGTTAATTAACTCAGTTGTAAGGCCTTCCTTCTTTAATTTATAAACCCAGCTTACTAGTGTATCTGTCTTTCCAGAAGTATCACTATCTTCACTATTTGACATTAACTTCAGTATATTAATCCTCAGTTCAATCGGTATAACACAGTCGTAATTAATTAAAAGTTTACCTCAAAAAACTAAATCTTGATGTCCAATCGGTATATTAAAATTTTTAAAAAAGGAAAAATAAATACAACTTATTTAAACGAAGAAAAATTAAATTAAAAAAAAAATCAAGTCTGGTTAAACAGAAAGAAATATTTTTATTCTTGCACTGTGTATTCAAATAAAAAGTAAAAAAAAAATTATTCAGTATGGAAGCTTGAAAACAAAAGCAAGTAGTTACAGAATATTTAAAATCTTATTATAAAAAAAAGTGCGAAAAAAAAAAGAACGGCACTGAATCACAGAAAATTTTGAATCCAGAAAAAAAAATCAACTTTAGATGGGAACAAATTTTTCTAAAATAATTTTGAAGTATACCCGGTCTAGTAACAACAAAGAAAAATCTGAACAAATTTTCGCAATAGGTAAATAATTTATTTTTTAACGATTGAACCGATTTTTTTCTTAATTAGTGAAAACTACTTAAACACACAATAATGTACTTCAATGGGACAACCGGTACTACTCAGTATAAAATCTTTTCAAATAAATTCCAAAAAAAAAAAAAATTCAGACTTTTGAAACTCAATTTCAAAAAAAAATCAAACGATTTGCAAATGAAATATTTCAAAGAAACAAGTCCGGTAAAATAAAATAATTAATGCACTGTCGGTTCAGATTGAAATCAAAATTTTATTTATAAAACAAATTAACGAAAGGTTTTCAAAGTATTATTCCAGATTTAAACAACTAAAAAAAATTGTTTATTCGGTATCACAAGTATTCCGTGTTGTAAATTCAAGTCAAATATCCAGAAAAATTAAAAAAAACAATTCTAAAGTTCAACCCACAACGCGAATAAAATATTCACGGGACAGCCGGTATAATAAATATTAAAATATTTATTTCCAATTACATGTAAACTTTTATTGTTTATTTCGATCTGAAATAAAGCTATTTAAAATCACCGGTAAAATCTGCTATTTAAAAAAAAGTAACAAATGTCGTTATCAAAAAAAAACTGGTTTTCTTATCTTTTAGCAGGAGTTCAGAAATTGAAAAACGGCTTTAAATCGAATAGATTTGCAATACATGTAAAATAATTATTTTATTTTAAATAAAACATATACTGAGTGTTTTCGGTCTAGATTTATCACTTTCATTTTACGGATTTAATTCTCGAATTTTAAACAGATAATATTCTTCTGACAGTAATTTTATTTAAAAGATATAATCGGTGCTCTTTTGCTATTTTACAGCGGTAACTTGTTGTGTCGTTTGCCCTTTTTTTAAATTTAATCAAACAGCGGTCTGGGGTTTTCAGCAACGGTTTTCCTTAATTTTTTTTTTAGCAGTCTGTACGCTTTGTCTCTCGGTTCTGTGCTCTTTTCACGTAAATTTTGTATTTTCCAACGGACTTTGATAATTTTTCTTATATTTCACTGGCTTATCTGCAGCGGTCTTAGGTACAATTTTCGATGGTCTCTTAGACCTGTTTACGGTTCTTTTCTAGCAGTTTTCACGATATCAATTTTTCTTTCTCACAGCGGTCAGTAGACGGTCTCTGCTTCTTATACACACTTTTACAGGCTAATAGGTTATTATTCAACAGCGATACTTTTTTAAAACAACGGTCCCTGCTCGGGCGCCATTTTGTGGCGTACTTTCTTTCTACAAAAGATACTTGCCGTCACTATGACACCCACGGCTTCGGTTTCCTACTAGATTGCCTCGGGCGCCAGATTTTTGGGATGGTTTACTCCACTAACTCTCGATCTACTGCCTCAAGAGTACCAGGGTAGCAACAGATGGAGGTTACGGTAATTCCAGGGGTCTGTTGTCGTAGACTGAATAGGGGAGCACGGTGTAAAACAGGCTTTAATTGTTTCACAGTGCGAAATCTGAATTTACCGGTTGCTTTTGTTAAGATAATGAAAAATTGCAAATAACTAATGATTTTTATAATTATTACTTCTTGTCAACTATGGAAAGCTATATTAAAATTTTCGGTGTTTTAAGCAACAATAAAAAAAAAGATCAACTTCTTTAAAAAAAAAAATATATATATATATATATATATCGGTAAGCAGTAATTAACTAAAAGCAATGCATGATAGCGTGAAAATCTAGAAAAAGCCTGTGAAAATAATTTGCAGTGTCGGTGAAAATGATATCTACACAGGAAAAGCGTTACTAGGCTCTAAATGATTCTCAGGAGTTTTCCTTGGTATTTATGCCTGAATATAATATTAAAGGAATTAACCGGTATCTAAAATTTGTATAATATGAAAATATACCACAGATAAAATGATTTTCCGGAACAGAATTCAAGATTCCTTGAATTAATTAAATCAAACCCCCCCTAAATTAAATAAACCTTTTTGACTAAATTCAGGGTTTGTTGAAAGAACCGCCGTTGTGTTCCTGTGAATAGACAGCGAACGCAAGGGCAGCTAATTCAAAAACCTTTGAATTAATTAAGCCAAATCCCCTTAAATTAAATAAACCCTATTGACTAGATTCAGGGTTTCTTGAAAGAACCGCCGTTGTGTTCCTGTGAATAGACAGCGAACGCAAGGGTAGCTAATTCAAAAACCTTTGAATCAATTAAGTCAAACCCCCCTAAAATTAAATAAACCCTACTGACTGGATTCAGGATTTCTTGAAAGAACCGCCGTTGTGTTCCTGTGAATAGACAGCGAACGCAAGGGTAGCTAATTCAAAAATCTTTGAATCAATTAAGTCAAACCCCCCCTAAGTTAAATAAATCAAAACCTTTGAAACTTTTATAACTAATCGGAAGATATTTTAAATAGACATAAATACGCCAGAAACTTATTGTTAATTATAACCTTTATATGTAAGCCGAGTGATATGTAGTTATTTAGTTTATGCACAAGAAAAAAAATCAGAAATATCCAAAATTATTTATTAAGAAAAATTATACAGGTTCTTACCTCGGACATACACACACAGGTCAGATTCACTACGGCCGGTAATTAATTTTTAAAAACGGTAGAGACGGATAACAGTCAGCAAAAGAGAGTGATTTTAGCGGCTCCCGGCCTTTTAAACAATTTTCCCAGCCCCACTTAGCAAAGGCCCCACTAAAAATTAAATATGCGCGGTCGGCTACGGAACTGACTTGTGTGTTTCGTCTTAACAATTTACAAAATTTGAAATCCAAAGAAATAGGAAATCCAAAGAAGGAATTTCCCAAAAATGCATTATGATTATATCGGGCAATAAAATAAGAGGGGTGTCAATAAATTCAAAGTAAAACGGTTGATACAATAACAAAAATTACAATTATTTATATACAGAATGTCCCAAAAAAAATAAAAAAAAAGTAACTTCGTTACAATAAATAGCGAAAAGAGGGGACACAAAAAACTGCTAAAAAAAGACATAATTGATAAAAAAGATGGAGGCAATTACTACAAAAGGACAAAATTGAAAAAAAACAACAGGAAAAAGTACAAAATTAGAAAAAAAGGGGAGAAAATAAAAATATACATAATTAGCGAAAGAGAGGGCACACAGAAAATTGCCATTTTGA
This sequence comes from Neocrepidodera transversa, assembly GCA_963243735.1. Lineage (NCBI taxonomy): Eukaryota > Metazoa > Arthropoda > Insecta > Coleoptera > Chrysomelidae > Neocrepidodera > Neocrepidodera transversa. Next base: position 24,722,473 of record OY725344.1, on the reverse strand, counting down.
CATTTTTTTTATTTTTGACAGGTGACAGCTGAGGAAATAATAGTGACTGTTCTGAATAGAGTTTTTCAAGGGCTTTCAAATGACATATTGCAAGTCACATTTCGTGACATATTGAATCTGTCACTTTTTGATAGTGACACTTTCGTTTAGATTCTTCCGACGGATAACTTAAACCCATATACCAAATTTCAGCTCAATCGGATTAAACGTGTGGCCTCTATCGTGAAAGAATACTCACAGACAGACAGACAGATTTCCATCTGGAAATGGTCTTAATCATTTCAGGTGACCTCAAAATGGATTTTTCCATCTATCTCGAAATTTTTTTTAGCTCGTTCACAATACTTTCCCTTCTCGCAAGTGGGTCGGGAAAGTAAAAAATCTGATGTGGCCAGCACATGACCTCTCGCCATTTTTGAATCAAAAATCTACAGGTTAACACAAAAAAGTATGAAAAAAAATTACTTTTTTGTAAATCTGGCAACAATGGCTAAAGTTTTGAAAACTTTAATAATACGAAAATAAACTGTAGTGTATACAAAATAAATATGTAAAACTTTATTGCCTTTTTGTATAGTAATGACGTCATCACTCATAGCAACTGCCACTTCCGGTTGTCCGATTGGCACCAAAATCTAATCAGATCTAATCTAGGGTATTAGAATCCTGTATGCAAAATTTCAAATTTTTTCATTCAGTAGTTTTTGAGTTATCGTTACTACAACATCCATCCAAACACACACACACACACACACACTAACACACTAACACACTAACACACACACACACTAACACACACACACACAGACATCATCGCGAAAATATCAAAATCGTATTCTAGGGACCCCAAAACGTGTTTATCCATTGAAAACTCACTACCCAATTTTTAGCATGATTCCTATACCTCTCTTATCTGAAGGGCGAGAGGTAAAAACTAAAAAGAACAAATACTTAACAATTGACTTTAAGATGTTTTACCACTGACAGAATAACATTTTATAAAGATACCTAATTGGCTCCTAGGTTAAACCAAGCAAAAATAGTTGGCAGTTAACGTGTTAAAGCTGAGTTCGACTTGATTACACTTTTCATTCGTTTTACCCCGCTTTTGTTCTATCCGTTCGGGTACTGACAAAAATTCGGTTTAGACCTTAGTCCAAATAGTTACACTACTCTTGACGCTCCAAGCCGAAATCATCTTAAATGTAACAAAATCCAGGTCAGGCTTGGCAAAAAATGTCTATCCTGAATTGTAAGTTTTTTTAATTTGTGTTATTTGGTTTGAAACTGTCGAAATTTTTAACATATAAAAAGGTATTAGTAATTCTGTATTATTTTTTTAAATTCTTACTGTTAGAATATGCATAAAGTATCTAAATAACTCTATAAGTAATTCCTAAACATAATGAACATTTGTAATTTGTGCAAACAAAAAGTTATGAACATTAAAATTACCGTTTAGGAATTAATTTAATAGCTGAGAGTGAAATAAATGGTTTTTATTAAAAAACGGTGCTTTGTTATTTTCAATTATTTGTGTACAAATTACTGTTATGTTTACGAAATAGAAGAAGTTTATTATTTCTATTATTTTTTTAATATTATCAGTGAAAATTGAACAGGAGCGTAGTTAAAAAAATTCCAAAATACAGTTCATTGTTAAAACCAAATAAAAAAAATTAAGTATTCTACATGGTTGTATAGAAAAATAAATCGTGTGTGTCACTCCAGTACTTTTTCCGGCTCTTCTGTGGAGAAAAAGATTATTTTAATTAAAAAATACAAAATTCCTGAATGGGAAAGTAAAATGCTGTAAAAATGAAATAAATTACTGAAAAAAAATTGGGTAAATGCACAAAAATTAATTAAAATGAAAAACGACAAAGTTACTAAAAATGGTAACAAGTTATTATAAGTACTAACAAGGTAACGAATTATTTCCAAAAAATTGTTAAAAATGATAAAGAATTGCTAAATTTCAACAAAAATTAAAACTAAAATAAAAAAGGTGTGAAATTAGAATTAAAAATACGATAAAAATCTTAATACATTTTGTAAAAATTGGAAAAAAGAGACAAAGATGCAGAAAAAGACAAAGAGCAAAAAAGGTACCTAACAAAAGGAAAAAAACGTAAAATAAAGCAAAAAAGAAAAAGAGGCCTAATAAAGGCAAAAACAGGACAAAAGGGTAAAACAATAAATCAACAAAAAGTCCAAAAAAAAACCAAATAAGATAAAGTACAGGGAAAAAAGCAAAAAACACCAAAAAAGATAAAAAAGGTCAGAAAAAGACAAAAAAGTTCCAAAAAGTTCAAAAAAGTTCAAAAAAGTTCAAAAAAGTTAAAAAAAGTTCAAAAAAGTTCAAAACTATTAAAAAAAAGTTTAAAAAAAGCAAAAAAAAATGCAAAAAAGTGATAAAAATGCCAAAAAAAGCAAGAAAAGCAAAAAAGGCAACATAGAGACAAATAAAGGCAAATAGCTTAAAAAGTCCAAAAAAGACCAAAAAATAAAAAAAAAAACAAATTAAAAAAAGCAAGAAAAGGGAAAAAAGAAGGTAAAAATGCCAAAAAAATGGTAAAAAAGTAAAAAAAAGGCAAAATAAAGGCAAAATAAAGCCAAAAACTTGGTAAAAAAGAACAAAAATGGTACAATTAGGATATCCTAAAATCATGGATGAAAACTATTTCGAGTTCTGGAAAAAGTTTGATACAAAAGTTGTAGGGAATTTTATGCTCTACAACTTTGCGCTAGAACAATTTGCACTAAAGCGCGTTATTTGCCGTCAAAGTAAAAAAAAGACGAAAAGCCTAAATATTTTTCGCCCTCTAGCGGCGAAATTATGGAGAATTCGAAAAAAAGTCAAATATAAATGTTAAAACAAATTTGGTGCTCTACAACTTTGCACCGGAAAATTTTCACTAAAATGCATGGTTTGTCTTAAAAATTTCCAATAGTACAAGATGATCATCTATCTTCTAGGCATCTTCAAAGGATCCTTTGGCGTTTCGATCCTTCTGAGCCTTTGTCAGCCTTTGAACTAAATACGTTGACTTACGGAACCTCTGCTGCTTCTTTTCTTGCCACCAGGTGCATTCTCCAACTTTCCATGGATTGCGCTGATGAGTTTCCTTATGCATATCAAATTATTGCTCACGACTTTTATGTTGACGACCTCTCTCTTACCGAGCATTCTTCAAATTGCCAAATCATAAACCACGTTCTGGAGAAAGGATGTTTCCCGTTGGTCAAATGGATTTCTAATGATACCAGGGTATTCCAGAACATCAATTCTTCTGTTTCCTTCCCTCATATACTCCAAATCGGCGAAAATGAGAGTACTAAAACGTTTGGACTTCTCTGGTGGTCTCAATATGACTATTTAAAGTACAAAATTAATTCATCGATCACTCCTGCGACCATTACAAAAACGTCTATCTTATTTGCTATATCTGGGACTTCTCGGAGCAACAATAATTAAAGAAAAGGTTATGATACAGCAGCTTTGGCTCGAAAAGCTAGGTTGGGATCAATCTGGGCCTTTACATATTCACACGGAGTGGCTTTTATTTAGAGATCAACTATCACAGTTAAATGATCTTATAATTCCCCCGAAAAATAAAATTGACCAATGCTGTTTCAATTGAAATGTATGGATTTTGCGACACCTCTGACGTCGCATATGGATGCTGTATCTATATTCGCAGTATTGAACAATTTGATAATGTTGAGGTTCATTTACTTTGTGCCAAATCTAAGGTTGCTCCACTTAAGAATATTAGTATTCCAATGCTTGAGCTGTGCGACGTCTTAATTCTTAGCAAGCTCTCAACCAAGGTTTAAGCATCCCTGTCTTAAAAATTTAATAAAAATTTTTATTGGTCAGACTCCTTTATCATTCTTGGATGGTTAAAGAACCCCCCCTCACTTGCTAAAACCTTTGTAGTAAACAGAGTTTCAGAGGTCCAATCTTTACCGGACATATCTTGTTGGAGTCATATAGGAAGTAAAGAAAATCCTGCTGACCTCATCTCCAGAGGAGTCGATCCTGCAGTCTTAAAATCCTCCGCGTTTTGGTGGCATGGTCCCGACTACTTACGAGGATTTAATAAAAACTGGCCTACTCCTTTGAACAGCATTGACACCGAACTTCCTGAACTCAAAATACCTAAATCTGTTTCATTGGCTACCACGCCGGGTTTCACATTTCCCTTTCAAAGATTTTCGAAGTTCAGTCTTCTACAGCGTGTCTTCGTTACTTCTTTAACTGTTCTGCTCCCAGCAAATCACTGGAAAGACGAACTGATCCTCTTTCTGACCAATAAGCTAAGAGCAAGCTCTTACTTGTCTCATCAGATAGTCTATCCAAGGGAAAACCTCTTTCCTCTAAAAGCAAAATCCTATCATCAAACCCTGTTCTTGACGACCTATGCATTATCAGAGTAGGCGGCAGGCTTAAGCATTCACCTTATGACTTTTCTAAAAAATATCCTGCGCTTCTTTCTTCCAAACACCAATTCACCAAATTGTTGTTTCTTAAAGAACATATAAGGCTTTTTCACGCAGGGTCTCAGCAATTAATATATTCAATTAGGGAGTCTTATTGGCCCATTCTTGGAAGAAATTTAGTAAGACAAGTAGTTCATAACTGCGTTCGATGGTTCCCTGCCCGTCCTGTGTCCATGAATCCTATTATGGGTGATCTCTCAGAGTTGTGAGTCACTCCATTTCTCCAATTCATTAATACTGGAGTGGACTATGCTTATGTAAGCTTTTTTATATGCTTGTCGACTGAGTCAGTTCATTTGGAACTTGTTACTGGTCTCTCCTCTGATGCCTTCATTGCTGCTCTGAAGCGATTTGTCTCGCGAAGTGGCAAGCCACAACGAATATATTCAGATAACGGCACAATTTTTTTATTCTCTAATAAACAGTTAATAGACATTGGGAAGTTTCTGAAAGGTTGCTACAATCAAATCGTGGATTTTAGTACTTGTCAAAAAATTTCTTGGCATTTTATTCCAGCGTACTCCCTGCATTTTGGCGGAATTTGGGAAGCTGGGATAAAATCCATGAAGGGTCACTTAAAACGCGTTTTATCCGACGCGGTCCTCACTTATGAGGATTTTACTACAATTTTAGTGCAGGTGGAAGCGATTTTAAATTCGAGACCTGTAACTCCATTATCGTCCGACCCTTCAGACCTTAATCCCTTTACACCTACTCACTTTCTTCTTGGCCGCACTTTAACTTTAGTGGTAGAACAGAACCTTTTAGAAGTGAAAGCCAACCGTCTTAGTCACTAAGAGAAGCTCCAACAGCTGGGACAACACCTGTGGTAGAGGTGGTCAGTAGAATATATTTCAGAGCTTTGACAACGCCAAAAATGGAAGCAAAATAAGTCGCAATTAAAAATTGATACCTTGGTTTTGATCAAGGATCCAAATCTAGGTTCTTTACAATGGATGCTTGGAAGAGTCCTTCAGCTATATGCTGGTTTCTATGGTGTTTCCCGTGTAGATATACTTCTCATTGTCAAAGGTGAAGTACCCTGGAGATATTTTGAAAGTCTAGCCTTTCAAGGTGGGGTGGGGCTTGATCAGGCCGCAGTCAGGCCAACCCTGTATCATTTACATTACTTATATGTTTAAATAAATATTCAAGAAAGTAACTGCTACTAGCGCCGTTTTATCAAGGTATTTATAATCTTCATAAATTCTACACTTTCCCTTTGATGGGACCGGAAAAGTAAAATGGATATTTCAAAAATTAAATTAAAAATACAGGTCCGTATTTAAAATAACTAGTTAAGAGCGGAGGTACAAATTTCAGAAACTCTCGCACCGATTTGGCGTTTGTATCCCACGTTAATTTTACTTCGAGCGAGAGCTGACGTAGATAAATACAACATATACAGCCAATATGCAACCGATGAGATTTAGAGTGAATGTTTGAATATTACAGTAACGTACCTACTCAATCTGTGTGACGATATTATGTAGACAAATTGCAAAAACCCAAAATCGGAGTATAACTTTTAAGACATTAATATTATTGTCCATTACGAATTTATACATAATAAATCAAAATTTACGACATACTCAATTGGTCGAGACAAAAAAATTAGGTTAAATTTTGTTTTTTTTTTTTACGTTATAACCGTGCCATTTGGCTTCTATAATAAATAGAAACATCGTTTTTGTTTTATCTGAAAGCTCTGTTTTTTTGTCTCTGTAATAGCAACATTGTTAATTTTTTTTTCTCAAAAAATTTAAAAGAACCAAAAAACTTGAGAGGTACACAATTTAGTTCAATTTTTCAATTGTACACGTACAATCTCCCTTATTTGATATATTAACCTACACTTTGTTTTACACCAAAAACTGCAGAATTTAATTGTCTTAATTTTGTGTGGATTACATATGGAAATCCGAAATACAGTTTTTGAGTTTCAGCTATTTATACAGTTGCGCGCTTGATTTACGCAGAATGTTATTCTTGCATTTAGTGGTTCGCGTTTGCATGTGCACGCATATCAAGCCTAACTTTTTTGTCTCAGACATTTTATCGGATATTAGAAGATTGTTAATGGCAATATTTCATTCTAAATGCAGACTGATGTAACTTGTAGAACCTTTTTATATACCCAACGTGCTTTAGTATTATGTTTACGTTTAGACTGTGTGAGAAATTCAATCAGCATTTTTCAAATTGGAAAAAAGATTTAAAAAGAGGAGGAAATTTCACCAAAAAAATTATACCTCCTTGAACTGTAGCACCAATATTTGTAGTTTTCTCAGACGGTTAAAAATACGGCCGAAAACGGGGACACTGGCTTGCGTAAGTCACTTTGGACCTTTAATGAATAATTATTATTTAAACTCATTAAATATGAAAATAATAAATTGAAAAAATTCAGGCATCTACTAAATAGATTTATGCACAATAATACGCGGTTAAAAAATTAAGTGCGACAATTGTTAAATAACAAATCTGAGATTTTTTCCTTTTTTGGACCTATTTTTGAAAGGTCTCAGAAAAGATTCCCGTTGGAAAAATTAAAAAATTGTTATTTTTCACTTCGTTATTTACTTGGGTTAAAAATTAAAAAGCTTGATTAATCATTGAAAAAATTTTTTTTTTCATATTACTATTGATCTGTTTTTTTATGATCAGAAACATAATCTTTGATGCAAATTTTGATTTTTTCTAAAAAAATCGTTCCTTCAAAAAATTTTTTATTCCTTAAAAACATATTTGTTAATTAACAATTTTATTCTACCATATAAATAAATTATTTTTTTCAAAAAATAACACATGGTTGTTTTTGTTTCATTATGTAGAAATAAAAATATATAGAAAAAATTTAATTATTTAAAACAAATTGTTTATTAAATAAACAATGAAAATATAAATAAAAACAATTTTTTTTTAGTTATCAAAGGGCAAGATAAATTATGATTAAAAAGAGTGATTCCTTAATAGTAATTACAGGGGGTAGAAAAAAATTTTTAATTAAAAAATACGTTTTTAAGCAACAACAAAATTTTTCTAGGAACGATTTTTTTTAATTCATACTTTGCATTAAAGATTATGTTTCAAACAAAAATTTAAATTATCTTATAACAATTTTGTAAACAATAGGAAATAATTTTTTTTTAAATCATTTTCATGTGACTTCTGATCATAAATTTCACTTTCCGAACACACCTAGTAAAGTAATTAGTTTTTCTGCAAAATCAAAATACAATAATAAAGTTAGTTTAAAAAAATTAAAAAAGAAAAATTTTTGTCAAAATTTTTTTTAACTTTCTATAATTTTGGCTATAACTTCTACAATATTATTTTAAAATTATAAAATATTTCACACATAATGTACTTTTTCGAATGTATTGTTAATTTTTTTCATTTGTTGTATCATTTTCGATTTAACAAAAGGACAAAAAAATTAAAAAAAATTTGGATAACAATTACAATTTTAAATTCGAAGAAACTAAAATATATTCTTAATTTAGAGCGTTGTATTACCTTTCGAATGGTACAAATACTATTTTAATAACTTTAATATTTTTAAAGTTATTCAATTTCTCTTTAAATTTATATTAAAATTCAAAAGTTTTTCGAAATTTTTTTACGAATTCTACAATTTTTTTAATAAAATTTTGAAAAAAATCAATATTATCGAATTTTTACTACAAATTTAATGGCGTTTTTTTTAAAACTTTTAATATTTAATATTAACCTTAAAAGAATAAAACCTTTTTTGAATAATTTTAAAATCAATAAATAATTAATATCCCATTGAATTTTATTCAAATTTTTGTAACAGACCTTTTTTTAGGTTTTTGGATCAAAATATATTAATAAAGTTAATTTAAAAAAGTTAAAAAAATCTTTTTTTTTACATTTTTGACTTTTACTTTTACAAATATTATTTTAAAATTATGAAATAATTTACACATATAGTACTTTTCGATTCTTTTTAGATGTACTATTTACTTTTTCATTTATTTTATACTTTTTGATAACACAAAATTACAAAAAATTTAAAAAAATTCTTTATTTTGGCTATAATAATTACTAATCTAAATTCGAAGATAGTAAAATACATTTATAATTTAGAGTTTTATATCATCTTTCGAATGGTAAAAATCCCATTGTCATATCTTTAATATTTTAAAAGTTATTCAATCGTAATTTTTTTGATCCATTATTTTAAAAATTCATCATTTTTTTTTAATACAATTTTGAAAAAAATCGCAATTATAAAGTTTTTTAATACAAATTTAATCTTATCTTTTTTAAAATTTGTAATATTAAAATGTATCTAAACCAATTAATTTAATAAGATAAAAAATATTTAGAATTAAAATAAAAAATATCGGCTAAACCATGCGGAATTCCAAAACAAGGCGAGAATAAATTTTGTAGGAAATTTTGAATTCTACAATTTTGATTTCCTATAAGTTTTCAAAAAAAAATCCGCTTGCCCACATTGTATATAACATACTGCTACAATTATGATTTCTAAAAATAATGTGTGAAATCTATTAGAAATTATGGAAAAATTATGATAAAAAACTTGTAAAGAATTTTATGCCCTACAACTTTGCACTAAAACATTTTGCACTAAAGTGCATAATTTATCTTCAAAATTAAAAAAAAGGTGAAAATCCTAAATGTTTATTTTTTCGCCTTCTAGCGGCGAAACTATGAGGAATTCAAAAAAAAGTTAAATACAAAAGTTAAAGAAAATTTGATGCTTTACAACTTTGCACCAGAACATTTTGCACTAAAATACATTGCTTGTACTCAAAATCAAGAAAAACCGGGGGAAACCTACATGCACATTTTTTACGCGACCTCTAGTGACGCAACTACTGGAAATTATGGAAAAAGTTTAAGACAAAAGTTGTAGAGAATTTTATGCTCTAAAACTTTGTACTACAACATTTTGTACCAAAGTGTACTGTTTGTCCTTAAAATTTAAAAAATCTATTTTATGCACTTATGTAAACAGAGAAAATACGAATATTTAATATCATTTGTGTACATAAATTTGGGAGTTCCATTAAATGTTACAATATAATATTAGTAATTTTTTTTATTTATTTTCTTCCGTCAATTATTTATTCATGTTTATATTTCTTATGCAAGCTACCAACGGAGTTAAAAAGATCCATAATATGTAAACAAAAAGCCACTTCGTTTAAAATCTAATCTGATTTATTATGTTTATATTAATAACAAGGTAAGCTCCATTAGAAAACTATAATGGGCACAAATTGGTCCTGAGTCCGTACAAACTGTTTATTTTAAACGACGTCGACGGCTATATTGTGCGAGTAAGAAAGCAAATCTCATAGGATAGCTGTTAGCGCTTCAAAAATACCATTTTTATAATCAAAATCCTGAAAAATCTACTGAATATTTTTGAATCAAATTTTTTTTAAATGATTTCTTAACCTGTTCTTAAGCTCGGAAAGTCCCTGAGATTGTATAAAAATATTCTATTGGGTGATTTTTACGAACTATCGATTTTCATTAATTTTCATATGCTAATATTTTCAAAAACTAAATATTGTACCTCCGCTCTTAAGGATGACCCTTCAAATACGAAACGATGTTTAAAAAAATTGGGTACGCAATGTTAAGCAATAAAAAATATTTAAAATAGTGTTTAATTAAATTAGCGCCACCCTGTATAATTCTGTACCGTTAATTTAAATATAAGGGAAACAATTTATATAAACGATTCTTTTGTAATTAGGATTACTTTTAAAACGTACGTTTGCATGCATGGGAAAAATCAAATCATTTTATTGTTATCTATTTAAGAACGGTGCATTGCGGTATAAAAAAAGTAGTTACAATAGTTCAAATGATCTGTAATTAGTTAATTTTGTATTGTCTCCAACATACCGCTTAAAATTAATTAATGAAGTGTCATTGTAAGAAGTAAATATATTGTTTTAAGAAATTAAAAATCACGCTACATTGTCATTAGAATATTTCGTTTATGTAGGGCCAACATGACTACTATACAGGGTGGCGCAAATTTAATTGAACGCTATTGGGATATCGTAAATCGTTATAGATACAAAGTTGGTTAAATGAAAAAATTTCAAAAATTAAATAATAAGTACATGTCCGTATTTAAACAAAAACTGTTGAGGATGGCAGTTCAAAGACGAAACTTTATTTAAACAATTGGATACGCTATGTTAAGCTGTGTTTGACCTTTAATAAAAAATCGTTTTTCTATCTTTAAAGATTAAGGCCTTAATTAAATGAAACGAAAATCGTCAATTTCGGTTTTCCTCAAATATCTCCCAACCGGCTCTGATAATTTAATTTCGAAAAAAATCATTCAAATCGTCTTGGAAATACACATATTTTCCAGTTTAATCAATTTTATATCTATAACGATTTATGAAATACTGACAGTGTTCAATTAAATTTGGGTCACCCTGTATACAGTCCGTTTCTCTTAAAATGTTTTAACATTGTTATATTATAAACTGTAAGGGTTACAAAAAAAATTAAATTGGTAAAAGGGAGAGCATTACATTTGTCAAAATAAAATATACAGGGGCTCTCGCTCTTCTTGAGTTATACAGGGAAACGAACAAATGCTATTTTTGGTTTTTTTCTGCATCGAATTTTTAGTTCAAGAAATATTAAAAAATAGAAAAGGAAAAATGTATTGTACCTAAAATTCGCTATTACACTGTACTAATAAATCTTCGATACGACGTTTCGTGTCTTCGCGCCCCTCGTCAACTATATATATTTTTTAATATGGATCTTTTTTATTACAAAAATTAATATTCAGTTAAAATCCGAATTCAGTAATATATCATACTCATTTTAACGACGTTTTATCTGAAATAATCAACATCATCAGTGGCAATAGCTGTTAATTACAGTCTTGTCGTAGGACAGTGTTTTCAAGGAGACTGGAATAGCGTCGGACTTTTTTTTCATACAGTATATTATTGATAAATAAGGATGGGACTATTCCGCTGGTGTATTAAAAATAATGCAAATGTTCCTTCTTGTAGAATTACTAAACGGACCTTACAGACAATTAGACAATAAATATCAATCAATACAAAAATATAAAAAACAATTTTTTTGTACCGCACAGACTAAAACATGCATTTTACTCCCTCATTTTAGGATCTGAAGTGTCCCGTTTACTCCTTTGGTACTAAAATAGTTATTATTATTTATATAGGGACTAAAGTGCAACGCAACTTTTACTCACTTGGAACAAACATACTTTATAATATGTATATAGGGACTAAAGTGCCACTTTTACTCGTTTTTGGAGTAAAATATCTAATAATCTCATACGGGGACTAAAGTGCCATTTTTACCCACTTGGACTAAAATATTTAATAATCTGTATAGGGACTTAACTGCCACTTATATGGGACTAAAATATTCAATAATTTCTATGTAGCACTCCACTTTTATTTGCCTGGAACTAAAATATTTATTAATCTCTATATAGGGATTAAAGTGCCTTTTTTTAGTGAGTTTGTTTGTTTGTTTATGTTAAATTACAATTTTATTGTCAAAATTATTAAATTCAAGATGGCGACTCCAAGATGGCGGACGAGATTTATGATTATTGACCGAATCAATTCAAAATTGGTATATAGGAGTTTTTGGTGTCGGAGATTATAAGTTTTTAATGTTTTTTGAATGAACTTTCTTTAAGTGCGCGCTATAAAATTGACACGAGTACTTAGTACAATTATTTAAATTTTTTCCTATGATGTTATAATCATTTGGTAAGTTTCTTTATACTGTTACCCCAACCTCTTCGTTACTCATGTTAAACATTGTATTATAGGCCTGATGATGGCATTAGTATGCCGAAACTAGTTGCCAATCTCCAATAAAATTTATGTGGTACTAGACATTGAATTTTTTATTTCTTAAAATTATTAATTATTAGAGTTAACTTTTACAAACTGGACCATCATCAATAATATTAAGAAATCATAAATCACAAAACGCAACTACAAATAAACACGGAAAATTACCAACAGCAACCAACTCTACAGAGTAAAAACTATAACAGTGACAGTGGACTCTGCAGTAAGGAGACGCTGACGCGACGCTTTCACTTAATCAGGAACACTTCACGCTAGGTTTAATGCGTGAAGTAGTGCAGGACTCTCTCCTGATTGCTCTGCAAGCAGAGTCAGGATACCTGCTAAACCCTCCTCGGCTATTTATCCTGATTCGGCTGTTTCCTTGTACCCTGCTGTAGAAGAAGTTTCTACTTTTCAGGGATACAGTGGGTGTTGATTTGATCTGAAAAGTAATTGATTATATATATTTACTTAAGATATTTAATTAAGATTTTATGTTGAGATTTTACTAACGAGGCTCAGGCGGGCAGAGAGTTCTTGGACGTCAGTGGGGTGACCAGCTCATCTGACGCTTAGAGGAACCTCCTCTAAGAGATCTAGGAGCTCGTCCGGAAGATCTTTGGCTTCTTTAAGAAATTTTATGTTATGTTGAGGTAATTTGCTTCTTGGGTAGAGGTCTTCCGTTCCTTCCATCTGTCCATCTCATCCTTAGTGTTTCCTAGGCATAGGTGTTGGGCTTGCCAGGGTTCTCCTGACGTACCTTCCTTGGAGGTCTTTGAACCTGTAAATGATAGGAGTTGTATTAGTTTGCTCGTGTATTTCATTGGAAGGACACCGTCAGGGGAGTTAGGCACATTTCCTGAGGATTCTCCTCTCCGTTGCCGTGATGGTGTGCAAGAGGTGAGGAGGAAGAGTAGATAGGTTCAGAGGATGGGTTTGATGTAGGTTTTATTTGTGTGTAGAAGGGTTTCAGTGTTGCATCTCCCAAATCGTCCCCCCAAGGCTCCGATGAGAGAGGCTGGTTCCCTAACTCTGTTCAGAGTTCTTTGGACTTCGGTTGACCATCCTTGGGCACGAGACTCTCACCTCAAAGCCTTATGTCAACGTCATTAAGAGATTGGACCCGTCTATTGGAAAGGGAAGGATGTTTGAAGATAATGAGTTGGGGTTTTTGTGGGTTTAGGGTAATCCTCCAGTTGCTGCACGATTCCGAGAAACGGTTTAGCATCTGTTGGGTTTTGTTGTGTAGAGCTATGGTGGTTGGGGCTGTAGCGGAGATGGAAGTGTCGTCCGCAGACAGTTGGATGTCTTAGCTAGGAGTTGGCGGGAGGGGGATGTCGTGCGTGTAAATGACGTACAGCACTGGGGCTAACATTGAACCTTGGGGGACTCCGGCTTATGGAGTAAAGGGGTCTGCGGTGCCAGACCTGATCGAAAACCTTCTGGACGCCGAAGAAAACTGTCGACGCACAGTGACCATGGTTTAGAGATTTGGTTGTAAGGGAGTGGAGTCTCACTAGTGCGTCTTAGGTGGAGTGTTCAGACCTAAATCCGTGTTGCAATTGGGGGATCGTTCCCCTTTCATCCAGAAAATCCCAGATACGATCGCTGAGAAAGCTCCATCAAGCTGGCAGTCAAAGGTTAGCGGAATCAAAAAAAAATGCACTAGAATTTGTGGCTAATTAGTTGACAAAGAAACGATTTAATTGCACATACCGATCACGAGAAATCGCGAATACCGCTAGCTTTATATAAAGGTAGCGGAAAAATTTGAACAAAGTTAGCGAAATCGATAGAAAAATACACTCAAATTAGTTGATAATTAATTGCTAATTAGTTACCAAAGAAACGATTTAATTACTCATACCGGTCACGAGAAAATGCGAATATTGCTAGATTTATATAATAAATAGATTTTTTTATTCCTGCCATCTTGACACCCGGTTTCTTAGTCTTCAGCATGTGAATAAAATTTGTTGCTGATCGGGATATTGATACATAAGGTCCACTTGGTCAGCAACAAAATTGCAATTGAAAATCGGCCAGTTTCTTGCTTATTATTTGAGCACCAAATTAGCAATAAATTATATTATAAAAAGCTAGCGGTATTCGCAATTTTTCGTGACCGGTATGAGCAACTAAATCGTTTCGTTGGTAACTTATTAGCAACTAATTCGAGTATATTTTTATTTCCATTGTTGAAATTTTTCCGCTACCTCTATATAAAGCTAGCGGTATTCCAGATTTCTCTTGATCGGTATGAGCAACTGAATCGTTTCTTTGGCAACTAATTAGCAACTAATTCCAGTGTATTTTTTTGATTCCGCTAACCTTTCACTGCCAGCTTGATGGAGCTCCTTGAGCTGATTCTCAAAGACCTTACCCAGAACATTCGTCAGGGATATATGCCTGTAGGAATTGGGGGAGGTGGGAGCCTTATGGGTCTTGGGGATAAGAGTGGTGTGGGCTCTTTTGCAGTTTGTTAGAAAAAAGAAGTGCTGAAGGCAGGCATTGAAGAGGAGGGTGAGGATGAGCAGGATGGTGGCAGGTAGGTTTTTCAGGGCCTGACGTTTGATTCGGTAAGGGACTGGGGCTAAATTTCTCCCCTTCTGACATGCCGAGTCGATGTCTTCTGGGGTGAATGGGGTAAGCAATGGATCGGGGATAGGGGGAGTAGGTGGGTTGGGAGTGGTTAGGATGTCATGGAGTAGAAGGTCGGTGTCTTCCTAGAAATTTTTGTTGAAGTTGGGATTGTCATTGTTTCTTGTAGATGGCCTTTGAATGCAGTGGCCTTCTGCTCGGGAGTGCATCAAGAACCCTTGTACACAGCACTTATGTACGAAACAGCAATTATCTGATCTCGTTAAAAAATATTCGTTATCTTTATCTAACAGAGGAATCTTATATCTATTTATGTCTCTCGATTTTGAATGCGAATTCAAAGTGGATAGGTCCAAGTTTTCATCTTTATCCAATTATCATATAATGGTTTTCTCCATCTTTGTATAAGTGAGATTTTACAGCTGTTTTTCATTCGTATTCTCTTCTTGACACGTTTACAGTTAATGGTAACTCTCCATTAATAAATTCAAGATCGTCTGCGAGATTAAGGTTGTGAACCCATTCTTTTTTGTTACCTCTCGCTCTTCAGATAAGAGAGGTATAGTAATCATGATAAAAATTAGGTAGTTAGTTTTAAGGTCCCTAGAATACGATTTTGATATTTTCGTGATGATGCCTAGGATGGATGTTATAGTAACGATAACTTAAAAACTACTGAAAAAAATTTGAAATTTTGCTTACAAGATTCTGATACCCTAGATTAGATCTGATTAGATTTTTGTGTTTTTGTTTTTTTTTCTGGACAACCTGAAGTGGCAGTTACTATGAGAAAACAAAAACGAAATGGCAATAAAGTTTTACACTATAGTTTATTTTCGTATTATTAAAATTTTTTAAAATTTTGCCATTGTTGCCAGATTTACAAAAAAGTTATGGTGTGCAGTTTTGCTGGAAACACATTTTGAATTTTTTATAACCATGAGATATAACATACATAGACGCGTCAGTACTATACTAATTACTAAAACTTGATCTATTACAGTTTAGTTATTTTTTTAAACTGAAAAAGTTACACTTGATGTTACCATTTCTTTATGATCACCAGTTCTAAGTTAGAACCAACATAATTTGTGTTGCAAATTTGGTTATAATTGAATTGTTAGTAAAATAAACGTCAAGGACTTTATTCATAAAAAAAACTAATTTTCTATATAATAAAATAACAGTTGTTGTTTACTTGTCTATTTGACCCTCATCAATATTCTATTCAGTTTAATGTTTATTTATTATCAATTGTTTTATTTTTATTGTTTATTTTATTGTTTTATAACTTCATTACAGGTGTTTACAATAATATATTTCTGATTAAATCGAAGATAGGATTCTTCGTATTATCGTTTCCATTAATTTATAGCAATTGCTATTCTACCAGCGCGTGTCGAAGATGAAATTATAAAAACTAATTACTTAATAAATATTTATAAAAAATAACCAGTATTCTATTGCATAATACTAGGATTTTTATTATTTATTAAGTAGGTCATTTAATAAAAATTGCTCTAGTTTAAAAAAAAAATTATTAATTATAAATGTTTAATTAATTTCTAATAAAAACTTTCACGTCCAAAATTAATGTTTAATTAGAATGGAATAATTTGGACATAAAAGTTTTAAATAAAACGTGCAATTCTTTTGTAAAACAGAAAAATAGGAAATAAAATGCTAAAAACTATTGTCTAGTCAGTCAGCATTGTTCTTAATCAAGTGAAAGATTAAAATATTTATAGTTATGCTAATAGAATTCGCTACACTTTTGTTCTGGTGTAAGCTAACAAATTTTCGTTAATAAATTAGACTTTCTCTGTAAGTAATTTATTTGGAAAAATAATAATAATAATATTATAAATCGTAAAATTTAAAAAAATTAATAATGATCAAAAATTTAAAAAAAATTTATTTTAATGATATATTATAAATTGTAAAATTTAAAAAAATTAATAATGATCAAAAATTTTAAAATTTTTTATTTTAATGATATTATTTGAGATACGCTATAAATATATATAACTGTGTCTGTAATATTCTAAATAATAAATGGTTTTTATGTCTAATTCAGGTCAAGTTGAACATGACCTATTTCAGCTTCAGCAGCGTCATTATTCCGTTAGTTACAACTAAATAATATTTTTCTGTAACTTTTGATCTGTTTTGCATATATTTCAATAACACCCTGTATATATTTATTACAAAAATACTTATTTTTTAATTTACCTTTTTAATACCCGGCCACTGGCTTTTGTGCTCTGCTGATTTTTTTCTTATGCGTTTTGACTAACTGTTATTTTTGCGCGCTAATAATGATTAATAACATCCAGACAACGTTAATAATTGCTCATTTTTCTCTAATTACTCCATGGCTCTCTTGCGTGTCTTAGAAAGATAATAAATAATTTTTTAAACTCAAATGATTTTTTTTAGTAAGACTAGTATATAGGGTGACGCAAATGAAAAAACACTATTGGGATTTCAAAATAGTAAAAAAAAATTATAAGGTGTTTTTATTGAAAAATAGCATATACAATTTTTTAAAACAACGTTTTGTCTTTGACGGGCCACCCTCAACTATTTTTTCTAATACGGACCTATACTTTTTATTTCATTTTTGAAATCTCCATTTTTTCTTTGTCCAACCATGCAGAACACTTATTTTTTTTTATTAGGTTTCGACAATGAACTGTGGAAATTTTTCTAAGTTCGGTCCTGTTTATTTTTACCCTGAAAATATGAGTACAAGGATTATTAAATATCTTGAAGAAGAGAGAGGACAATTTGAGCAATTCTTACAGAATTGAAATAATTCACGATGACTATTTAGTTAAGAGTTTTATACATGGTTGCATGGAGAAAAAAAAATGGGAATTTAAAAAAATAGTTGAGAGTGGCTCTTTAAAGACGAAACGTTATTTTAAATTATATTAAGCAATGTTTGGTCCTCAATAAAAAGTTTCTTACTATCTTTAAAAATTAATTAAATAAATTTCGGTTTTCCCTAAATGTCTCGGAAACCGGACCTGACATTTTAATTTGGAAAAAAACCATAAAAATACGCATATTTTCCCCATTTAACTAAATTTGTATCTATAATGGTTTATGAAATACCAATAGTGTTCAATTAAATTTGCACCACCCTGTATAAAGCAAAAAATCCAACTTCGCTATTGATATTTTGACGAGCTGTCTTAGTAACACAATCGAATTAAAAGTCGATTACAAAATCGATTTTTTTAATCGATTGTTTATTTTGAACTTTATCCACAAAAAATCTATTTTTTAAATTGATTTTTTTTTATTTTGATCCCCCCCCCCCCACCCAAGGTGTCTGTAAAATTGCTCTTTCAGAAAAAATTACTACTTTTCTCTCAATTTTGGCCTTTTTCCTAAAAAGATTACCCTTTTTTCTCAATTTTGTTCTTTTTTTGAAAAATAATACCTCATTTCTCTCTCATTTTTGCACTTTTTTCAAAAAAATTACCCATTTTTTTTTTAACAAATTTCACGGATTTTTTCTAACCTCTCTTAGACCAGTCTAACTAACCTCTTTTAAAAAAATTCCCCCTTTTCAATAATTTACCTCTATTTTCTAAGAAATTACTGCTTTTACCAGTACATTACCCCTTGTTTCTTATTTTTCTCACTTTTTGTCTCAAATTTCTTCTTTTTTTTTCTCATACCAAGTTTGGTGTCAATCGGCCTAGTAGTGTTCGAGAAAATAGATGCATGGTGAATTTTGACCCACCTGTGGGTAGTGAACTGAAAATAATAGCAGTAGCCGCCTTTAACCCAAGGTATCTGTGTACCAAGTTTGGTGTCAATCGGCCCAGTAGTTTTCTAGAAATCGTCTACACAGATACACAGACAGGATCGTGATCTCATTAACTACATTTTTATCCTCTACACAGGGATCAGTAGTTAATAAAAGGTACACTGAAGCACATATTAGAAAGACTAAAAACTCCAAACCTACATCAAATTAAAAAAAAATTCACATATGATATAGCGAAAGCTTGTTAATTGCGAAAAACCTCCACTCAAGATTTCAAAAACCTTCTTTCTCCATTAATCCTCCATCCTAGGTAGGTAGGTATAATGTGAGTGGAGAGTTTGCTCGCCCCTCTACTTCAGCCAGCAGAGGCCTATTGTAGCTCACCCCTATGAGCTATAATTCACCATACAATCCACACCTTCTCACGAAGTCTATGGTTGATTTAGGTGAAGCTTTCTTGAAGTTGGTAAGCTCTAGCTGTACAAAACCAAACGTACGAAGCCTATCAATTTTCAGGGCAGGGCACGAGCATAAAATATGCTCCGCCGTTTCGTCTTCCACACTGCAGAAGCAACAGTCCCATGTTTGACTCAGACCTACCTAGCTTCTTCAGATGGTACCGCAGATGATAGTGCCCTGTAAGCAGTCCAATTAGGATGCGTAGATCACTTCTACTCCATTCTAGTTATGCAATAGGGTGCTACCTGAGGGTTCGACTATAAACGCCTTAGAGTGAGTTAACCCAGGAATATATTTCCAGTGCTGGAGAGTCCATTTCCAGATAGTGTCTTTGGCACTGATTTTAGCTATGCCAAAGAATGGTTCCGGTAAAATGAACTCGGATTCTGCACTTCTTCTCGCAAGAGTGTCGGCTTTATCATTGCCCTCTACCCCTTCATGCCCAGGTACTCAGAGTAGGGTTACTCTGTTACTGGTAGCAATGCGATCCAAGGATTCGATGATGCAGTTCCACATCAGCTTTGAGTCCTGCCGGTTGGACCTCAGTGCTTTTAAAGCTGCCTGGCTGTCCGATAAAATATAAATACTTTTGTTTGCCAACTCTTTTGCACACAATTCTATCGTGAAACAGATTATATTTGGCTATGTTGTCATATCGACAAAACTGGCAACTCTCGTTCTCATTTGTTACGATTAAATGAAGGAAAGAAGAATGTCAAATTTTTCTACAAACGAACAAAACTAGAATCTTGTAGAAAGTAAAACGTTAATTATTGGTCAAGAAGCAGCAGGACTTTCAAAATATATTAACTACCTTTTATTGATTTTTATTAATTATTGAATATTATAAGACCAATGAAAATCAACATAAGCAACTAGGTTCTTTAAGCTCAAATTCCTTCCTACTGGATAAGTCCATTTTCTTGCACAACGGCAGTTTTTACGTTTCCATCCAACTTAAATAAAAAGAAAGTGGTTGTCAAGTGTGGAATTTAAAGGTCTGACAGTGGGTCAAAATAATGTACTTCAAAAAACTTTGGTACCTCCACATAAAATTCGTCTACCACCTATCCATATAAAATTTGGGTAAAATTTGTAGGGAGATGGAGAATATTTCAAATATTTGGTCACCAAGTTTTCGAGCTTCCCGAAGGCAAAATTGACGGAAAGTGTGTTCGTTGAATCAGACATTACAATAGTTGTTCAATACCATGATGGATTCTCATTAGGAAGAGTAGATTGCATTTAAAGAGCTACAGAAACTTTTCAGTTACAAAAAAAGATCGCTTGCTTCGTAAGTTTAAAAGTGCATTTCGTCTAATCTCACATTGAGTACTTTTCTAGAAATTTAAAAGAAGAACAAGGTGAACGATTTGACCAGGATATTAAAGAGATGGAAAAGAAGATGTTAGGGAAATTGGAGCATTGCAATGGTGGCAAATTACTGTTCAAGTCTACGGAATGACCTGCAGCTTAAGCACAGTTGCTTTGAAACTTTTTTTTGAACAATCCATCGAAATACGTTATTGCGTTGATCAATATTTACCCATCAAACCATCGAGATTGGTGTAGAAGACCAACTTCTTTTCCTGGGCAAAGTAATTAACGAACTTTTTTTCATTGGAAATAATTAATTTTCTTACCAAATCATTCTTCTTCTTGGGAAATAAAGCTAGTCTTACATCATCTTCAAAGTCAGAACTGGATTTGTCATCTGGTTCAGGTATGACTTCACCTTCATCGTAGCTAGGTATCTTTCAAGGTAACAGAGGCGTTGGGTATGGGAGATTGCTGAATGGAAATTGGGGAATGAAATGGAATGCTTCCATTTGGAGTTATACCCTATACAACTATGGTTGTTTTGTTTTCGTCAATCACATGAATCCTATAACAAACAGCTTCTTTCGTTGGAGTCTAAGATTTGGAATCTTTGGTGAAATGGTTAGATTTAAATCCGTGTTAGAATTGGAGGATGAATCATCTTTCATCCAGAAAACTCCAGATACGCTCCTTGAGAACTATCAAATGGTTTTAGGTCTAAGGGATCTTCGTGAGGTTTTGTGATAAGATTGATTCTAAATGGAAAATAGGATTACTGAGGATAGATATAAGGATTGTTAGGATGGAAGATTGATGGAGAAAGATATTTTTGCATGTTTGAAACTCGGTGGAGTTTTTTCCCAGTTGAGAAGCTTTCGCTATATCATCTGAGATGAAAGATTTTGGAGCTGGTTTGGAGTTTAGTTTTTCTAATACGTCCGTCAGTATGTCTCAAAAACTACTGGGCCGATTGACACCAAACTTGGTACACAAATACCTTAGGTTCAGGGCAGATTGAGAGAAAAGATAGAAAACTTGAGATGAAGAAGTTAAAAAATAAAAAAGGGGTAATTTAGTGAAAAAAGGACCAATTTGTTAGAAAAATGGTAGTTTCTTGGAAAAACAATGGGGAATTTTTTAGTGTAAAGAGCAAAACGGAGGAAAATTCGTTTTTTGAAAAACGAACAAAATTGAAAAAATGGGGTAATTTTTTAGAATAAAGAGCAAACTGAAAAAAAGGGGTAATTTTTTTGAAAAATAAGCAAAATTAAGAAAAAAGGGGTAATTCTTTTGAAAACAGAACAAAATTGAGAAAAAAGGCGTAATTTTGTAGAAAAAAGGTGGAAAATGAGGAAAATGGGCTAAAATTAAGAAAAACAGTACAATTTTTTAGAAAAAGATCAAAATTGCTAGAAATTTTTTTGAAAAACGAGTAAAATAAAGAAAAAAGAGTTAGTTTTTTTTTAAAAAAAGGAGTAAAAATGGATCAAAATTGAGGAAAAAGGGCCAATTTTTTTTGGAAAAAGGGGTAATTTCTTAGAAAAAATATTAAAATTGAGAAAAAGGAAAAGATCAAATTAAGAAAAGGGGGTATTTTTTGGGAAGAAGCAAAATTGATGAAAAATGAATGATTTTTTAGAAAAAAAAATCAAAATTGAGAAGAATGGGGTAATTTTTTTTGGAAAAAGGAGCAAAGGGGTAATTTATAGTAAAAAGAGAAAATTTAAAAAAAGCATAACTTTTTTGAAAAAAGAGGAAAAGTCAAAAGAAAGCGGTAATTTTTTTTGGAAAAGCGCAAAATTGAGAAAAAATTGGTAATTTTTTAGAAAAAAGATCAAAATTTATAGAAGGGGTCATTTTTTTGAAAAAAATGGAAAATTTAGAAAAAAGGAGTAATTTTTTAGAAAAAAACAAAATTGAGAAAAAAGGGTATTTTTTGAAAAAAGAAAAATTAGGAAAAAGTGGTAATTTCTTGAAAATAGTTCAAAATTGAGAAAAAGGGCAATTTTAGTGAAAAAAAGTGAGCAATTGTTCATTGAAAAAAGTAAAAATTAACATTGAGGCTAATTTTAAGTGAAAAACGAGAAATGAAAAACAAGTGGGGTAATTTTAAGTGTGAAATGTAAAAAAATGAAGAAAATGATAATTATTTTTTGTAACCGATTTTTGTATTCGTTTTTTCTATTCATTTTTTGTAATCGATTTTTTAATCAATTTTTGTTATTGAAATTTTGAATAATTTTCTCATTGATTTTATTAATAGACTTCTGTAATCAATTTTCCTAATAGGTTTTTGAAATCAATTATTGTAATCGATTTTTGGAATTGATTTTTGGAATCGATTTTTGTAATCAAATTTTGTTATTGAATTTTTAAATAATTTTCTCATCTATATTTGTAATCAGTTTTTGCACTTAATTATTGTAATCGATTTTTAGGGAAGATGTTAGACTCTAGGAGGAGATAGACTATAGTCCAGTAGAGGTTAGGGAAAAAGATTGAAATTTGTCCGGAAAAAAGGAGTAATTTTTTTGAAAAAATAGAAAATTTAGAGACCAAGGTTAATTTTTTATAAAAAAGAGCAAAATTGAGAAAAATGGGGTCATTTTTTGAAAAATACCAAAATTGAAAAAAGGGGTAATTTTTTAGAAAAATATCAAAATTTAGATAATCAATAATTTTTTTGAAAAAGAGCAAAATTAAGAAAAAAAGGGGTAATTTTCTGGAACAAAAAGACCTAAATTGAGAAATAAGGGTAAGACCGAAATTGAGGAAAATTGATAATTCTTTGGGGAAAAAGAGCAAAATTGAGAAAAAGGGATAATTTTTTGAAAAAAGAGCAAAATAAAGAAAAAGCTGTAATTTTTTTGGAAAAAAAATATCAAAACTGATAAAAAATGATTAATTTAAAAAAAAAAAATCAAAATTGAGGAGAAAGGGGTAATTTTTGTTGAAAAAGGAGCAAAATTCACGTAGAAAGGGTAATTTTTTTTCAAAAACGAGGTAAATAAAGAAAAAATCGTATTTTTTTTAGGAAC
Organism: Neocrepidodera transversa; assembly: GCA_963243735.1. Taxonomy (NCBI): domain Eukaryota; kingdom Metazoa; phylum Arthropoda; class Insecta; order Coleoptera; family Chrysomelidae; genus Neocrepidodera; species Neocrepidodera transversa. The sequence goes on along the minus strand of OY725344.1, from coordinate 24,698,885 downwards.
AGCCCGAAATTGAGAAAAAAGAGGTAATAATTTAGAAAAAATATCAAAATTTGGAGAATTGGTAATTTTTTTAAAAATTTAGCAAAATTAAGAAAAAAGGGGTAATTTTCTGTAAAATAGACTTAAATGGAGGCATATGGGTAATTTTACAATGGGAAAAAGGGTATTTTTTTAGAAAAATGCAAAATTGAGAAAAAAGGGGTAATTTTGTAGATAAAAGATTAAAACTGAGAAAAAAAGTGTAATTTTTTTGGAAAAAGATCAAAATTTGGAAAATATTGGTAATTTCTTGAAAAAGAGCAAAATTTTGAAAAAAGTGAAAAATTAAATTAGAAGGTAATTTTAAGTGAAAAAAGAGAAATGAAGAATAAGTGTGGATAATTTTAAGTGTGAAAAGTAAAAAAATGTAGAAAATGACAATTTTTTGTAATCGATTTTTGGAATCGATTTTTGTATTCGTTTTTTGTATTCGTTTTTTGTATTCGATTTTTGTAATCAATTTTTCTTATTGAATTTTTAAATAATTTTTTCATCGATTTTTTTAATCGATTTCTGTAATCAATAGGTTTTTGCAATCAATTATAGTAATCGATTTTTAGATTCGATTATTGTAATAAAATTTGGTTATTGCATTTTTTAGTAATTTTCTCATTTTTGCAATCAATTTTTACACTCAATTATTGTAATCGATTTTTATTCATTCTTTGTAATCGATTTCTTTAATCTATTGTTGTATTCGATTTTTGTATTCAATTTATCTAGTAAAATTTTTAAATAATTTTCTTATCGTTTTGTGTAATCAATTTTTGGAATCAATTTTTGTAATCAATTTTTTTAATCGATTTTTATAATTCATCCTTTTAATCAATTTTTGAAATCGATTTTTGTAATCAATTTTTGAAATCTATGTTTTTAGACGATTTTTTTATCGATTTTTTATGGCTTTAAATTTAGTTCACGGTTGGACCACGGGGGATGGGGTTGAAGATTCACTCAGCCACTAAGGTTTTAACTAAATTTGGTAACACCTGATCAAAAGTAGATCAAAGTAGATCAATACCTGATCAAATATTGTCAAATGTAGCCCAAAATTGGATTTTTTTTGCTATATACAGGGTGGCGAAAATTTCATTCGAGACTATTAGGATTTCATAAACCGTTATGGATACTGAGTAGGTAAAGTAGGAAAAAAGATGCCTATTTAAAAGAAGACAGATTTTTTTAAAATTATAATATCAGGTCCGGTTTCTGAGTTATTTTGGGGAAAACGGAAATTGACGATTTTCGTTTTATTTAATTAACACCTGAATTTTTAAAAAGAGATTTTTTTTTCTGCATTACAACTATTGTCCTGGTAATTTATTCTTGGGTCCAAATACTGCTTAACACAGCGTATTGATTTGTTTAAACAATTTTTTGTCTTTGAAGGACCACCCTCACCCATTTTTGTAAAATACGGATCTGTACTTTTTATTTTATTTTTAAAAGCCTCATTTTTTCTCTTTTCAACTATATACAATGTTTAATTTTTTTATTAGGTTTTGATAATGACCTGTACTTAAAAGTAACTACCCTGTATATTTACCATACTAAAAAACATTTTTTTTTTCAGATTTGGAATAAGAAGTTGATTCCCCTCTAGAAAAATGTAAGATTTTATTAATCAACTCTTTCGAACCACCTTCAATATGCCACAAACTGTGTTGAGAGGACTTAACTGCCATAACGGTCACATAGTGCATAATGGACAAAATGGTTATATACCAAACGGTTATCACGGTCATAGTGCGCATATTAACGGTCATAACGGTCATAATGGTCATAACGGTCATAGTGGTAACAATAATCATACTGCATTTAACGGTCATATTAATCATAGCAACCATAATGGACATACGTCTTTGTTTCAACAAAATGGACATAGTAAATCTAATGGACATGCAGGTAAGATAGTTTTTATTTAATATTAAAAAAATATATATTTAGAGGAATTTAATTTAAACGTTGAACAATTTCTAAAAATCTGCTTACATTTATCAAAAATCTCTTTAAATTTGGTAATCAGAGAAAGAAGATTTTTCTGTATCTTTTAGAGATTAATAAAAATACAATATAGGATTAATTTTGTTTGTGTCCATTTTTATGTGTCCCCAGATTTAGGGAAATTTTCGGAAATTTGGCAATGACGCTTTAAAATTCATATATTATGTGGGATGGACCACCTACAAACATACCTTAGAAATGAGATGTGAAACGGATAAGATGAATAATTTCCTCTAAAAATGGCAATTACAAATAAATCATCTAATAAAAGGAAGGCGGCAAGGCAGGCAAGCGGCAATTGAACGCAAAAGTAATTTTAGCTTTAGGCTAAAAAATAATTAAGATAATTGTACTAATGAATACCGTCGGCGTATGCATTGGAAAAAATTATACTTTGTTACTTATATCGATGATCGAATGAGACTCAGATTTTATTTACAAGTTAATAGTAATTTAATAGTAAAAATACAGATTGTTACTATTTTTTGACTTAATGGATAAGTTTCATGGTAATGATAAAATTTACCTAACATTTAACTAAAATAAAGACAAGTAATAAATCGGTAAATTTTTTTTTGAAATCGGTCAGTAAATAACGGAGAAATAAAATATTAAATTTGTTCCTTTTTTTTGTATTAGAACTATTGTCCTGATTTGTGGAGGCGGGAATCTTTTATAGACACCTCACGCTTGGTTCTATGCGTGAGGTAGTGTTGCACTCTCCCCTGATCACTCTGCGAGCAGAGTCAGCGGCATACCAACTAAACCCTCCTAGGTAATATATCCTTTTTGTCTGGTGTTTCCTTGTATCTTGTAAAAAAGAGATTCTTCTTTTCAGCGATACAGTGGGTGTTGTTGATCTGAAATTAAAAATTAATTAACTTAAAATATTTTAGGTACGGTAAATATTGTGGATACTTACGAACCTCCCGGGTTGGGAGGCTCAGAGAAGTGCGGTGCGGTGAGTGGTTCTTCTGTGTCGGTAGTGGTCGAGTTCATATGACGCTTGGTGGAGCGTCCTCTGATAGACCTAGGAGCTCGTCCGGGAGATCTATGTCTTCTCTTGCTTCACTAAGAATCCTGAGGTTGGGTTGTTTGAATTTTTGCTTCGGTTTCCTGGGGATTGTTCTTCTGTTCCTGTCAACAATTCGTTTGATCTTTTAGAGTTTCCTTGGTGTGTGTGTTGGTGCTGTCTAGTCTCCTCCCGACGTATAATCTTTGTAGCTTCTTATATCTGAAAATGATAGTGGGTATATTAGTGTGTTGGTAAATTTGATTGGATGGGAAGGCCAGGGAAGGTAGGACGTTTTTCTTAGGATCCTCCTCTCAGTTGCCGTGACAGCGTGCAGGAGACTAGGAGGGAATGTGGAGAAGTTTAGAGCTTTATAATTCAATAAAGGGCGGATGTAGGTTTTGTAGGTGTGCAGCAATGTACTTGAGTTACACCTGCCAAATCGTCCACCAAGGACGCCAAGGAGGGAGGCCCGCCTTCTAACTCTGTCATGAGTTTTTTGGACTTCGCCCAATTGAGAGTACGCGTGAAGCATACTCCCTAGTAGGTAACCTCATCCGAAGGGACGAATCTCTTTCCCCAGAGCCTAAGGTTGATTTCATTGAAGTCTTGATTGGATTTTCGTGAGTAATTGGGATGTTTGAATATGAGTTGGATCTTTTGGGGATTCAGGGTAACCCTCCAGTTGCTACACCAGTAGGCGAGTCGATTAAGGAGTTGTTGGGTTTTGCTATTAAGAGCTCTGGTAGAAGGATCGGAGGCTGAGACTTGGGTGTCGTCAGCGTAGAGTTGGACATCTTATCTAGGAGAGGGAGGGATGTCGTGGGCATAGATGACATATAGGACAGGAGCTATGACGAAGCCCTGAGGGACTCCAGTTGAAGGAGTGAATTGATCAGAGAGGGAGTTCCTACTTGAACGCGGATGCTTCTGTTATGGAGGTAGGAGTAGACGAGGTTGCTGAATGGGATAGGGAGATTGATGTTGGAAAGCTTGCGAATAAGTCCGGCATGCCAGAATTGGTTGAAAGCCTTCTGAACATCAAAGAGGACTGCCGTTGCACAGTGACCAAGGTTAAGTGATTTGGCTACAAAGGTGTGGAGTCTCACTAGTTCATCTTGGGTGGAGTGATCGGACTTAAATCCATGTTGGAATTGGGGAATCAGTCCCCTTTTATCCAGAAAGTCACAGATACGCTTTTTGAGTAGTTTCAAAGAGCTTACCCAGAATATTCATCAAGGATATAGGTCTGTAGGAGTTAGGGCATGTTGGAAATCTCTGGTCCAGATACCATCAATCTTCTCAAAGCTGCTGGATTTTCTGTCAGTCCTACAGCACACCCATCACCTTTGATGTTAGCATTCTCCTGTTCAAGATTATGATCTAAAGCTATTGTTAAGAATGTATGGTTAGTCTTGTTGACAACAGATAGTTGGATGGAGTTCTGCCAGTGTTAACATATCATATGATTCATTATAAACAACCATGAGGAAATTTCTTGAAGAGTTTAAACATAAAGATTAAAATTTCCCTTCTCTAATGATCGTAAAAACTGTAAAATTAATATTTGTGGTTTCAGAGCAACTGACCAAAATTGAAACTGTAAGCAAGATCCACATGGGGTCTTGATATTATATCATTACTACTACAAAAATGAACAACCGTACCAAATTTAAGCTTTCTACCATAATCTGAAGTATTTTTACACATTATTGAATATATTATCGGCCATATTGAATTATAATAGGAATATATGACGTCATACATAAGATCTACATGTGGTTTTGATCTTATATTATTACTACTATAAAAATGAACATTTGTACTAAATTTCAGCTTTTTATTATAATCTGAAGTATTTTTCACAATTTTGAAAATATTATAGGCCATCTTAGATTATAATATGACGTTATAGGTAAGATCTACGTGGGAATCTTATATAATTTCTACAACAAAAATGAAAATTTCTTAATTTTTTCATCTTAAGAGCTGTTAACTTTAGGGGGTGTAACCACCATTAAAATCGTTTAAGGCCCAATGAAAAAAATTGTCTCACTTGTGTGTTATCTCAAACATATAATAGATGTAAAAATCGTTAATTATCGACGAAGGGCTGCTGAGAACCCTTCGTTATTAGAGATGTGTTTTTATGTGTATTTTTACAATAAATTTGCAGTTTTTTGACGTCAAAATTTTTTTGACAGTGTTTGTCTCAAACATTTTCATGCACGTAATCTCCAAAGAGAAAAGAAGCGCGGTACGTCACTTTGTTTACAATTCCATGTCGTTCACCTAATTAGGAGAGATGACGTCAGGTCACTGATTCGGACGGAATGCAAAGCCAACATTAAAATGTTAGTTTTTAAGATATTTTAATTTCACTTTCACACTTTTGTTCAGTTTTACTTAAATTTTCAGTTTTATTAAAAAAAAAAAAATAGTAATCGTCTTCATTCCAAAATTGTTATTTTATTCTTTAAAATTACATTTGTTGGAACTATACTATACTTTTTGTTAAAAATGAAAATAAAAATTTAATAAAAGAACAGCCTGTCAAATAATTGAATTATGAAACGGGATCAATGGGAATATTTGGAGGTATGAATCGAGTTTGGATCAAGTTTGAGTTTTTAAATTATGCTTGTTCTGATTGAAAGCTTTTGCAAATATCAAACATTTGAACTAAAATATATCAATTTTGAATTTTAAATACAAACTCCAAACTGGCGGACAAAAATGTATAATACTTACTTTCCGTGTTCACTCAAAATACAAATTTCCAATAATTTGCAGCTGCTATAGCTAGGATAATATCGTTTATTGTGCAAGGGTTGTCTAGTTGAGGGCACATAATTAGATGACTTGGGTCCTGTATCGCGTCACAATAACACAGGGTGCTTGGCCCCTCCCGCAGTAGGCCCCATTTTTGCATGTTAGTTTCGCATCGCGGTACTCATATTCTCATATGATTTAGGGTTTTCCATACCGCATAAGGTTGGTCTCTCTCGGGATGTAGTAACTCCTTGGCGTCTGTTGTGGAGGAAAGTGCCTATCAGTGATATGATTTGGTAATCACCCGTTAGTTCGTATACTTTCTTCAGAAACTTGCTATGATTAACCGTATCGTATGCGGGTGTAAGATCTATGAAAGCGACGCCTGTCGTTTCTTGCTCTCCAAACCGTCCTCAATATGCTAAGTGAGGTTCAAGATTTGGCCGGTTCTAAACCCTGCTTGCTGATAGATGAATCTCTCCTCCAGCCTATTTCCGATGCCAGTTAGTGTTAAGTGTTCCAGGAGCTTTATGGTATGGCATAGCAGGGAGACTGGCCGGAAATTTTTAGGGCAGTTAGGTCCCTTTCCGGGTTTCAGTAGTGCGACCACTCGAGCTTTCCTTCAAACTTTCGGGATCTGCATGTCAACCACACTCGCGTTCATCAGTTTTAGCAGCTATTCGTCTCATCGATACCAGCTGCTTTATTTGATTTCATGTTAGACATCACTGCTTTCAGATCAGTCATTGAGAATGGTTTTGGTTTTTTCTTTGTTGGCATACTAGTGGGTTTGGATACGGCCAAGGGTTTTGCCGTTTTTGAGCAGTTAATTCGGTGAAATTATGTGGTATTTTGGTATAAGCTGTCTAAGCTCTCCATTAGTCCACTCCATTTAGCTTTTCGATTTTCTATTATGGCAAGCTTTAAGTCCTCCTGCCTAAATAGCGACTGGTAGCGGTCATCTTAGTCTGCGGGGGGATCTTCTCTATCTGCGTATCGAGTTACTCGCTGAACCGCTTCCAGTCTGCCTTTTTGAAATTAAATTTCCTCTTGAAAGGTACTTTTGCTCTGACTTCACTACTGCATCGGCATCACATATGATGGGCATGCGCTGGATGCGTGGTATTAAGTGTGCTCGTCGGTCTCGTTATATCCCCTGGCAAGACTGTGGCAGTTGAAGTTTCCCATTACAAAGTTAATGCTCTGATTGCTGAAATTCGAAAGTTCTGCAGTACCGAAATCTGAATCAAGCGATTTGTACACTGAGGTGACGCTATATTGTGCGGTCTTTAGCGTTAGTACTTTAATGTCAGCCTTCTCTATCTGAGATTTGAATGTTAATTTCATTAAATGGCGCAAATATGTGCAACTTTTTTTTCTTTACACTGCAAAAGTCAGTTACAATAGTATGTTGTGTCACAAGGCAGAAAATAAAGATGTACGAGCGAGTGTAGCGAAGCGAGGGCAGCTAATATCTAAGGCCGCTAAAGCGTTTTACGCATGTGTGGCAAACAGCTGTTTTTCGCCTATCAAAAAAACAAAAAAAAAAACAAAAATAACACAAATATTTTACAGATTTGTTGTCTTGATTTCAGACTAATTTATTAACGTTTAATGAAATTTTATGTGAAACGTTAAAGTACGCGAGTGACAGTTAAAGGTGTCTAGATATAGTGAAAAACTAAAAAATCATGTTGTTATGACTTTAGCATCCCTAGGGATGAAAAACAATAGTCTGATCCGTACTTCTAGGGTTGATTTCAGAGCTGGGGCGTTACTAAAATAGACGTAACGCGTTACTTTACCGTTACTTTTGCTGAAAAGTAAAGCGTTAGATAAACGTTATCGTTACTTTTTTAAAAAGGTAACGATTTATTCGTTACTTTCCAAAAGTAACGCGGTACTTTTAAAGTAATACAATAACGCGTTACTTTTCTATGTATTCTTTTTGTTCCATGTCTTCTCGTTCTTTTATTGTCCGTCTTTACCATAGCACATACAAAAAAAAAATTCAAATAAGTTGTACGATTAAGCTTGATTTTTTAAATTGCTATCCAGAACCAGACCTGGGAGTAACGAAACTGAAACGTTACTTTCCAGTAACGTGTTACTAGTAATTTCGTTCCTTTTTGAAGTGGGCAAAAAGTAACGCGTTACGGCAAAAGTAACGCGTTGCTAAAAAGTAAGGCGTTACTTTAAAACTAAGGTTTTTCTCTTTTGTTTCTGCTGTTTGATGTGAAATAATGTTTTTATTATTTTTCATTTATTTAAAATATTTTGTAGAAACTAATTTAATATATCTCCAGTTTACTTGGAACTTTGCTATAAGAAAAAATTTAGAAAAAATATTGTTTTACGGCTATGATTTTAGATTTTGAAGTAAATATTGTTTCTAAACGAGTTTTCCAAATAAGATTTTCTATATTTTTTTAAATAAGCGTGCTTTATTCTTAAGCAAAATTTATATTTTTTGACGGCCCAAAAAATTTATTATCTGATAGTTGCATTTTAGGTTTTAGAGTATTAAATTAATAATAAAAACATTCTCATATGCTGCAAACTGCATATATAATATTTTAGTTTTTTTTTAGTTTTTTGAATTTTTTCATTTTTTTTAAAGTATTTCTTATATTTTTAGCAAATGTAAAAGTTTTCAATATTTTTTAATAATTTTGAACGTTTTTATAAGATATTTTTTTAGTAGTTTTTGCTAATTCTTTGTAATTTTTAATAATTTTAAAAATATTATTAGTATCTGTGATATTTTCAACATTCTTCATTAATTTTAAGTTTTTTTTTATTATTTTAGCATTTTTTGTCAGTAAATTTTTGATAAATTTGAACTTTTTTAAATTTTTTAAGCAACAAATTTTAAAATGTTTTTAATATTTTTTACCATATTTTACAGGTTTTTCTTGATTTTTTTTTTATAAAATTTAGACATTTGCTAAAGCAGGTGGATATTCAAATACCAATGTACTTTTTTTTTCTACATAGTCATAGCATTGCAGAAAATTTTCATTTTTAAGTTTTTGCCAAAAATTGATGTATTTGGATTCACTGTGCGCCGTTCTAGAGAGTTATTAAATAAATCTAGTGCATTAAAGAAAGAAATATTAAAAAAACAAATTTTTATTATTATTAAATAAAAGCTAATAAATATACCGTTTAATAATAACATTAAAAATATAAACTAAAATGTATGTCAAAAGATTTTTTTTATTTTTATTAACGTCCATTATATTTCTATGCTACCATTATAACGGTGTTATATAAAATAAAGTTAAATCTGAAAATAAAAGTGTATTAACCGTTTCTCTCCATCGGAGCTGAAAAATAAAGTAATTTTCCTTAGTTGCCAACACATTTCGTTCAGATCCTTCAAATATGGCGATCGTAATTAAATTAATCATTAGTTTAGCCATTCTAACTAATTACACATCGAACTATCAGGTAGTAATTAGTTAGTTGAGCTACTTCCTATTAAAATTATAGTCATTTTTATAAGGAATCGAACGAAAAAAGATGAATTGCTCGCTATTATTTAAGGATGATTAGAATTAACAAGTGTTGCACTTTCTTTATAACGCTGTAATTGATTAATCTATATTTTTCTGGAATGATCGCTTTAATTATTTGATAATTGTTAATTCAAAATCGCTTATTTAGAAAATTACTAGTATAACTGTTATTGTGGTCGTTAAAAAAATTATTAATTTCGTTGAATGCTTTTAAAAAGTAATAAAATTAATTTTAATTGACATAGAATTAGAAGTAGCTCAATAAATAATAATAGTGGCTAACAAAAAATCCTTAAAAGAGTTATATAGAAAATTATAAACAAGACATTTATTATTTAATTCTTTACCTGTTGTATGAATGCAAAATCGAAAATAAAAATTGTAAATTCTGATGTATAATCAATGTCATTGATAACGGATGTATGTCTGTTCTTGCGAGACATAAATATACTAATAATTTGCATTCAATTCAACAACATTCATTCATTCATGGTTGAAAGATAAACCTACTGATTTCATAATTAAACAACCTTATAAAGAATTTATATTAAGTAGTGGCATATCGTTAAAATGTAATTAAATATTTAATTTTACCTTTAAAGAAGTGTAATTATATACATAGTATGGCGAAAAATTCTTACTCCCATTTTTTATCAATTTACTCGATGTTTCCGAGCGCCCAGAGTTTGAAAATGTAAAAAAATCCTGTCCGGACGTCGCTCTGTCTAACCGTCTGGATGTAAACACTAAAAGTCTTGAACGAAAAATCCGATCATGTTCTGGTTTTAATTCATGCTTTACTATATAAAAAGTGTTCGTTCGATAGGCCGAAGTCTCGAAACGGTGCATCACCGTTTAATCACTTTGCTTACGCTCACCTTCTCTGCTGGAGATGAAGGTTGCATCAAGTAATAATAGTGCTTTGGAAAAATATTCACACAATACATAATTCTTACAAGAAGTCCTGGCCCCTAAGGCTGGTCCAAAACGACCAAGCTACGGCCGCATGGTGGTGTCACGAATTGGAACACCTCAGGAAAGTAGCAAGAAAATACATTAATAAAACAAGAATGTCAAACACACAGAGGACTGAGGCACATACAAATCTCACCTAAAAGAATATAAAAAAGTCGTTAGACAAAACCAGAGAAACTCATGGAGAGCCTACTATGAAGAAATCTAAGATTTTATGTAGACTGCAAGGCTCCAAAAGTCCACAACGTTGTAACGCACTTCGGTCGTTACGGGCCACTTTGGCGCCTTGTTCCAGATTTCGGATTGCATCGGGCGCCACCTTCGGTTTATAGTGTGAAGGCCACTGCACGGGCAGATTCAGTGGAGAAAGAAAATACTCCAGGGATCGTTATGGTATCGACCAAAATCACTGGCGGCTAGAAGGGCGGTCTTTACTTGCCCTACTGAGTTGAATACCTGGGTATATTAGCTGGAATGTTAGTTTATGTGAACAGAATAAAATTACAAAATAAAAATAAACCTTTTTATTGTCTCTAAATGATACCAAAATTACCAAATCCGAAGGAAGGTGTGTACACGGTTCTTACTTTGGATGGTAAAGGCACGTCTTCCAGGCTGGTTGTTGACGGTTCTGGACTCCAGTACAATTGGAATTGGCTTCGCTCTCTTCAGCTTGACCTATCTCTAAAGGTCGACGGACTGCACTGCTGCTCCAATCGGGACGGCCACAGCAAGTCTGACTTCGGGCTGCCACTGCAGCTACCGGCAACGGTTTGAATTGCCCTACTCGATATGACCTTCGGCGTCTAAAGGTGCGTATTCAACTGCAAGAAAATGCTTCGAACGAACCAAACACGCCGCACGCGCTGTAACAAATTCGTTTAGTTGCGTCAAACAGAACAGAAAGTGCCAAACATTTTCCGAGCTTTGTCGGTAAACGCTATTTGCACAAAGGGAATTATTCTTTCGCTGGTGCTCAGTGGGTACGGGTGTTTGGTGCGTTTCCTGTGTTTGTTGTGTTTGTGGCGTTCCGTTATCCGACGGAAAAGCAATTTGTTAAAAAATGGATTGGAGCAGAGAAACATTTCTAGAGCTAATTGACCAATTTGAATGGCAACCTATATTGTGGGATCCCACAAATGGGTTGTATTATAACAAAATTAAAAAGCTTGATCCGTTGGCGGTAATTGATAAAAATGTGGAATGTGCCCCAAATGATGTCAAAAAGTCTTCCTCGTAAAAATGTTTATATGCATATAATCCAGGTCACTGAATATGGCCTTATTTTTACGTCGCAAAAAGAGGCGCCTTGTTCACATTTTTCGTTCTTTTCTATTTTTTTTTAACGCCAGTTAAAGCATCTATAATTTAAAAAGCACCAACGGCTACCTTCACATCATTTGCATCCATGTCGACGAACACAGATACAATACTGATTACGAACACCGCTAACTCTCCAAATAGCCCGATCTTTCCGCGCAAAATATTTGCTGCAATTTGTTAAGCGCGCGGGGCGCGTTTGGTTCGTTCGAAGCATTTTGTTGCAAATGAATCCGCACCTTAAGAAGAACAGACGAGAGTGTCTCCCATCTGTCGGGCGGAGATTCAACTGGTACGACCGGCCTTTTACTCGAAGCTTCTCTCATAATTTTAAGTTAAATCTACTCTAGTACCGTGCGCGATTTAATTTATACATTTTAATTATTACGGAAACCAGTAACTTTGTTATAACGTAGTATCGGTACAGTAACCAAAGCGGATGGCACGAAAACGCCAAACCTCGAAGATAGCACAAATATTCTGTTATCAACGCACTTCCCTGACTCGGTCACCACAAATGCAGTTGACTGGATATAGAGGAAGAACATAATACATTTGTCTACCGTCTACTGCTAAACATATTGTAGATGAGGACAAAGTTTGGTGGGCAATTTCTAGCTTCTCCCCATTTATATCGCCAGGATCTGACTGTATCTATTCAGTACTACTTCCGTGGAACCTGGATAAACTTATACCGTACCTGGTGGAAATACTTAGATCCTGCTTGGCTCGGATATATATCCTCAAAATATACCTAAACCTGGAAGGATGGATTATTCCATTCCAAAAGCATACCGACCAAATAGCCTGACATCGTTTTCCATCAAGAAATTAGAAAGGTCATGTGAAAGATACATAAGATATGTAATTACTACAACACTACTACATCCCAATCAACATGCTTACATCTGAGGAAGATCTACCGATTCAACCCTCCACCTAGTGGCCTGTCGGATGAAAAGATCAGGACAAAAAAGAGTCCACCTTAGGTGTTTTCATAGTTATAGAAGGTGTTTTTGATATGAGCATCTTCAACAAAATAACACACTCACTAACCAATAGGAATGTTCCACAAATGGTTAGTGAATGGATACATAACATGCACTCCAAACAAGCAGTTAACGTAAGTGTAGAAGAAGTTACCTTGCGAGGGGATGTCCACATATAGGGGTGGAACGTGGTCCTGAATACTCTCATCAGCGGCCTTAGCAACGACCAATACTATACAATAGCATACGCGGAAGACTTAATCGTCCTGTTGACAGAAAAATATTTGACAACACACTCTGAAAGAATGCAAGTAGCTCTCAGAATTATAGGTCAGTGGTGTAAAGACCACTCACTGTCTATCAATCCCAATAAGACAGAAATAGTTCTCTTCACAAGAATAGAGAAGGTACTGGAACTGAAACCTCCAGAACTTCTTAGAACAAAACTAAACTCGCAATAGAGGTAAAGTACCTAGGTCTCACCCTTGACAACAAGTTAACCTGGAACTCACACCTAGGAAACAAAAGCATACATTGCTTATAAATAATGCCGTCGAACTGTGGGGCGCACCTGGGGGGTCTCCCAGTGTCGTCTCATGGACGTACACGGCAATCATAAGACCTATGGCAACATATGTTGCCATCGTTTTGGAACCAAAAACATTTAACAAGCAACTACTCGCAAACTAAAAAAAAAATGAAAGAACAACAGCATGTATCAACATAACGGGACCCATGAAAACAACACCAACCAAAGCTATGGATGTCATCCTCAGTTTCGACTTCTACAAGCGAACATGAACTCTATCTCACCGCGATATGACTTTCACAGACCCTACAAAATTATCGGAAGATATGTAGAAGAGGTGGAAGTGGCAGGTATGATTCATATTTACACCATTTACACCGATGGCTCAAAAACGAAACAAGCTTCAGAGAGCGGCATATACTCCAGATCTTTAAAAATAAACATAAAATTGGCTATAGATCAAAGTGATAGCGTAGCTCTGTCGGAGCTCACTTGCATCATAATAGTAGCATAAGAAATCACCGATAATAAAATCACTAGAAGAAATATGCTTATCTATACAGATAGCAAACAAATACCACTTATCCTGAACAGGCCATGAATTTGCTCAGGGTTAGTACTAGAATATCACCAAGCATGGGTTTATCACAATATATTCCAGCACCTGTTCCACTGTAGATTTTGGATCCATCAGTATACCATACCAGTGTTACCTTTCGACAGTTGGATGTGTCTTCACCTTCCCATGATAAATGAAGGTTGAATGGTTTTGTGAAGTTATTACTTTCCCGACCCATCTCCGAGAAGGGAAAGTATTGTAAACGAGCTAAAAAAAATTTCGAGGTAAAGATGGAAATATCCATTTTGAGGACACCTGATATGATTAAGACCATTTCCAGATGGAAGTCTGTCTGTCTGTCTGTGTGTATTCTTTCACGATACAGGCCACACCTTTAATCCGATTGAGTTGAAATTTGGTATATGGGTTTGGGTTACCCGTCGGAAGAACTCATTAGTTTTTGTACGACATCTGTCAAACGGAAGTGTCGCTATCAAAAAATGACAGATGCAATAATTAACGGAATTTGACTTGCAATATGTCATTTCAAATCCCTTGAAAAACTCTATTCAGAACAATCAAAATTATTTCTCCAACTATCGCCTGTCAAAAATAAAAATATGTCAAAATTTCAAACTTTAACATTAAATATCTGAAAAAGTATTCCAATTTTTTTTCGACTTTTTCCGATTTTTTTCTACTGTATTTGACTTTTTTCGATTTTTTCAGTTTTTTCATTTTTTTTTTATTCTTTCGATTGATGTTTCGATTATATTTGATTTTTTCCAATTTTTCCGATTCTTTCCGTTTTTTCGATTTTATCCGATTTTTTGGGAACGTATTTGATTTTTGACTATGTTTCTATGTTTTATTTATTATTTTTTTTTAGTTTTTTTTCGATGTTTTTTAATTTTATCCAATTGTTTTTCAATTTGCTCACATTTTTTTCAACATTTTTTGATTTTTTTCAAACTTCATCGATTTTGTCGATTTTATTTGTTTTTGTTTTAACGATTTTCGTCGATTGTATTTGATTTTTTGGATTTTATCGATTTTGTTTAGATTTTTTTTTAGATTTTTTCAATTTTTTCGAGTTTCTTTTCGATTTTATATGATATTCGATTTTTTTATCAATTTTGTCGCTTTTATTTGGGTTTTTAAGATTTTTGTCAATGTTATTCGATTTTTTTGTATTGTATTTGACTTTTTTCTTTTTTTTTCAGTTTTTTTTGTATTTATTTTTTGTCGATTTTTTAGATTTTTATCGATTTTATTTGTTTTTTTACGATTTGTTTCGATTTTTATTATTTGGGTTTATAAAATTTTTGTCAATTTTATTCGATTGTTTTGTATTATATTACTTTGTCAATTTGTTCCGAATTTTTAATTATATTTTTCCAGTTTTTTTTCGGGTTTTTTCTTCTTCGTATTTGTTTTTTGTCTATTTTGTTTTCGATTTATGTTGGATTTTATCGATGTTTTTTATCTTATCCAGTTTATTTTAATTTGTTCTGAATTTTTTTTCGATTTTTTTTTAACTTTTTTCGATTATTTCAAACTTCATCCATTTTTGTCGATTTTATTTGGTTTTACTTTCCCGACCCACCTCCGAGAAGGAAGTATTGTGAACAAGTTAAAAAAATTTCGAGATAAAGATGAAAATATCCATTTTGAGTTCCCCTAAAATGATTAAGACCATTTCCAGATGGAAGTCTGTCTGTGTGTATTCCACGATAGAGGCCACACGTTTAAACCGATGAAGCTTAAATTTAGTATATGGGTTTACGTTATCCGTCGGAAGAACCCATTAGTTTTTGCCCAACATCTGTCAAACGGAAATGTGACTGCCAGAAAATGACAGCAGCAATATGTCACGGAATTTGACTTTCAATATGTCATTTGAAAGCCCTTAAAAACAGTCAACATTATGTCACCAACTGTCAAATGTCAGAAATAAAAAATGTCAAAGGTTTAAATTTTAAAATTAAATATCTGAAAAATTATTCGTCTCCGGATACTCGTCGGGAAAATTTTGGGGCGACACAATCGGTTTTTTTAGTATCATTTTATCACTTCTCATTTCTAGTAACGAGTTTGTGATGACTTTTGTTACACTGTTGTGTCCTTCTTCATTTGGACACCAGTTACCGTTACGCTCCTATCTGAATACTCCATTCTTGCCTCTGCTATGATATAAAAGTGGCGGGTGCTTTAGTACGGTTTCCATAACCGCAGTTGGAGTGTTCACCATGGCACCTGTAATACAAATACAGGCTAGTCTTTGGGGTTTGGAAAGCTCCAGTATAGCCCTTTTTTGATTTATTTTAGGACACCACACCAAAAAGCCGTAGGTTATCATGGGTCTTATCACTGCAGTGTACAACCAGTGTACCAAGCGTAGATTTAGTCCCCATTTGGGCCCCATAGCCATTAGTGCTATTTTTCCTTTGTTTATGTTGTTTTGCAAGTGCTTATTCCAGGTTAGTTTTGCATCTAGGGTTATACCTAGATACTTCACCTCCTGGTTTATTTGTAGTTACGCGTTGAAGAGCTTTGGTAACCTGACGTTGTCCAGCTTCTTATTTGTCGTGAAGGGGATTACTGATATTTTGCCAGGATTAACTTTAAGGTCTTTCCTGAGACACCACCTATCCACCATGCTCAGAACCTGTTGCATAAGGCCTGTGACAATGTTTGCAAAATTCCCACTATATGAGTACGTCGTCTACATACCCCTGGGTGTAGAAACCGTCATTACTGAGCTACATCAAGAGCTTGTCAATTACCAAATCCCACGGTAGAGGGGATAAAACCCCTCCCTATTGGCATCCTTTAGAGATTGACACCTCCGTGGTCTCACCCAACAATAACACTTTAGTTGTCCGATGGTATAGCATGGTTTGTACATATGGTGTCGTCTACGTCACGCCTTGCCTAGCTGCTGTCATCGATTTGAAAGAGGTGTGATCAAATGTACTCTCTATGTTCATAAATGCTGTTAGAACGATTTATTTGTTCTTGTGTTCAGCCTCTATTCTAGAGACTAGTTTCGCCGAATTTTCCATGCTGGTTTTTGTGTAGGTAGGTAGGTAGGTTCAATGTGAGTGGAGCGTTTGCTCGCCCCTCCACTGCGGCCAACAGAGGCCTATTGTGGCTCACCCCTATGGGCTATAATTCACCATACAAGCCACACCTTCTTACGAAGTCTATGGTTGATTTAGATTTTCAAGCATGCATTTAATCCAGTTGCAGATTAATCTGCTTATTCCCCTTCGCAGAAGTGCAGCATAGAGGGATTGGGGCAGGACATTGTTGAACGCCCCTTCAATGCCGAGGAAAGCTGTCAACGTAATCTCTTTATGCTCTAAAGAGTGGCCTATCTTTCCTACGAGGTTATTTATCGCCAAATCTGTGGGTGGATTTGCCAACCTGGTAGGCATATTGTCTGGGGTTGAGGGGAATTTCCCTGCAGTTCCTAATATGCCTAGAATTCTCTCTAGTGTTTTTAGTACGAACGAGGTGAGGCTGATCGGTCTAAAGGATTTAGGCAGGGAATTATTTACCTTCCCCGCTTTCAATATATATACGACCCTAGCAATCGACCAGCCCTGTGGTATGTAGCTCCACACCAGGTTCGCACGAAATAGCTTCACGAGAAGAGGCAACAGCTCCTCTGCCCCGTTTTGCAACAGGGCAGGAAAAATACCGTCTTCTCCTGGTGATTTGTATGGGGAGAAAGGCTTTACCGCCCACAAGATTGAGTGTGGAGTGATCACCTCAGATGCAAACCTCCAGTCTTCCTAAATTGGTCAGGGCCAAGTGGAAGTGGAAAGGGTTGCGGGCGACCCTCTAGAAGCAGGCTACCTGGGAAGTGATTCCGCATCAGGATCTCTAACGTCTGCCTCTTGGAGTCCGTAAAAGAGCCGTCCGGTCGTTTTATCGACTCTACCTCTTGATTGGGATCTCTAGAGAGGATCTTGTGGAGTCTTGTTCCAGTAGGTAAGTCTGTTATACTCTGGCAGAAGCTCCTCCAAGACTCTCTCTTGGCTTTCCAGATATCTTTCGTGTATCCTGTAGTGGCCTTTCTGTTACAACACATATATTTTAACCGGTTTTTTCAATACCTTTATCATAAAAGACGTTAAAGTACCCTACTGCAAGAAATCTGGGAATTTGTCGTCCGGTCCGGGTGATTTGTATGTTTCGAACGAGTCTAATCCCTTTTTGATGAAATTGGTGCAAATAATCTTGGTTATTACCAGCATGGTTGATTTTAAGAATTATTGGTTGGCGGATATTGTTGTGGTGTTGGGAGCATGTCCCACAGGGAAAAACCTTAGGGATAGCTAGGACCAGTTGCTTATCTGATTGATTATAAATTTCGTTTGACTAGGCCACTGATGTAATGGATTTTAATTTGCTGACCACTTCGAAGCTATAAACTAGACAGCGACTTATACCCCAAAAAAAGGTTCTCCCCAATTTTTATAATTTTTGATGTATACTGGAAATTAGCAAAAATTATTTTTTTAACACCAATTCAACTGATATCAATGCTCATTTATCTCAATGCCATTGATATTAAATGTTACTAGCCTCAAGATGGCGCCATTATAAAGTAGTACGTTCGACAACTAACACATTTTCACTCCTTGTTGGATCTTTTTATTTTTATTTATTTATATAAGAGGAAGTGATACATGACAAACAGAAAGACCTGCGGGGCGTCGGGTGAAGCTGAGGTATATTATTCGCTACTGATAGGCGTGGTCTAAATACTACGAATACATTATTACTTAGTCGTCAATCCGTTCCTAGACCGAAGTTTATTACTTTTGTCCAGGTGTTGATCTATGTCGAACACTTACGAGGGGGAATCTAAATTCGGTATGGCGGTACCGTTGGTGGAACTGTAAAATAACAAAAAATAAGAGCATGTTGTAGGATAGGAAGCGAACCGTTGGCGAGTTTCGTATATAATATGCGACTGTAATAATGGCCATACTCTATTCTATTTTTTCTACTCCCATTATATATTAATTATCTTAAATGAAAAGGAATTTTTTTTGCAACATATTAATTAATTAATCTTTTTTGTTATTAACTTTTAAACAATTCAAAATATTTTGACAGTTAACTTACCTAAAAATACTACTACATGTAGTATGATTATAAATAAGGAACAGGCGTTTTTATCGCTGTGGACACATTTTATATAGGAGTTAATTTAGCATTGTGAAAATCACTATCATAATAAAATTCATGAAACAGAATTTAATGTTTTAATTGGCGTATCATTATATAAGAGCATAAAATAGTTATTTATGCAACAAGTGCGTAATGGTGATACTTTTTTCACGAATGTGAATTTTGTTTGACAATCACATGAGCGAAAAAAGACTTTACACACTAGTTGCATACAATATTTTTTCTACTACCATAATATTTATGTACAAAAATGGATTGCTCATGAGAAAAAGCTATTTTGCAATTTTTTTAAGTTAACCAGTTTTAACTTTAACTAGATTTTTGGCACATAGAATCTTGGCAAGATAAGAAACATAAGGATATTGCAAACAAATATCGTACACATGCGCATAGGCTATTTTTCAACTTTTCTTTTACTTTAGGTATGAGGAGATTTTTAAATTAAACTCATTTGTCATTTTTTATCTTTCTGTCTTTTATTCAAAAGTAGGATAAAATATGGAAAATTAGTGAAAAGTAGGAAAATTATGGCAAAATACGGAAAAACAGGCAAATTAGAGAAAAAAAAAGGGAAAAGCATGAAAAAAAAATGGCGAAAAATATGAAGAAATACGGCAAAATAGGGAAAATTGACAAATGTAGGAAAAAATAGGGCAAAATAGGGAAAATATGAAAAACTGGAGAAAAATAGTAAAAATAGGAAAATGAGGCAAAATGAGGAAAATAATAAAAATAAAGACAAAACGGAAAAATAGTAAAAAGTAAATTAATTTGGTGAAAATAATACAAAACGGGGAAAACAGAGAAAAATGGTGAAAAATAGAGTAAAATGGGAAAAAATACGAAAAAAATGTGAAGAAAATAAGACAAAAAGAGGAGAAATGTAAAAATAGAAAAAATGGGAAAAAAATGAGAAAAAATAGGAAAAAATTGTACACAATTGAAAAAAATAGGAAAAAAGGAAAAAGGAAAAAAGGAAAAAAGGAAAAAAGGAAAAAAGGAAAAAAGGAAAAAAGGAAAAAAGGAAAAAATATAAAAAAATCAGAAAGATACGTAAAAACGGATAAACCTGGAGAGAAATAGGGAAAAATTGGGAAAAGGTTAAAATATGGAAAAATATGGCAAAATGGAGAAAAATAGGAAAGAGTAGGGCGAAATAGAGACAAATGGGGAAAAATTAGCAAAAAATAGGAACAAATGGTAAAAAATGTGTCAAAATGATGAAAAATATGGAAACGATAGAGTAAAACAGGGTAAAATAGGAAAAATAGGGGAAAATGGGGTCAAATTGGAAAAACAGTCAAGATTAAAACTTGTAATGTAAAATAAAAAAAAATAGAAAAGAACAGGAAAAACTGGAAAAATTTGAAAAAATCAATTAAAGCATGGTCGTACAGGTATTCAGCTAGAATTTGGTATAAAACTGTTTTATTTTTCGACACACGGAAAGTGGATGAGGCCACGTGACTTGCTTTGTTGTCATTTAGAGAATTACCAAACGAAAATATTTATCAGAAGATCGCATCTGTTCTACTTTTTTCAAATTTATCTAGAGAAAAAGTGGATAGTCGTACCACTTTTACTAAAAATAATTCGAAAAAAATAACATAAACGCGCTCTC
Organism: Neocrepidodera transversa; assembly: GCA_963243735.1. NCBI lineage: Eukaryota > Metazoa > Arthropoda > Insecta > Coleoptera > Chrysomelidae > Neocrepidodera > Neocrepidodera transversa. The sequence continues at coordinate 24,678,336 of OY725344.1, read as the reverse complement.
AACAATTAAATACAGAATCGATAGGTGAAAACCGCAGCTTCCTAGCTTTAATATTAACGGAGCGACCGTCCTAAAACTATTTCAGGCAAGATAATATTTTGTATTGGCACCTCTTAATAGGGGCATTGGCAAGTTTTATTAAATTGCAGTGTCGCCTCTGTGCTGAATATACGTTCTTTTCATAATTATATTCTTCATTGTGACCACATTGCAATAATTTTTTTTTCATTTATTTATCACAAGTAAAAGTAGAATTGTGTGTGCAGCAAAAAATTGACCAAAACAAATATAAAAATTGTTTTCATCGGTTTCTAGCTAAATTCAAACGTAAATGTTTGGTCATGTATTACTTTTATTTTTATTATTTTGAGGTTTCCTGATTTTTTTTCTTTCCTATGTACGATATGAAATAATAATAATTTAATTTTTCATGAAAATTATAATTCTTTACCCTCGTAAACATTGTAAAAGTAAATGAAGTTCATCTCTATTCATAAATGATTAATTCCTTTGAATTCTGATAGTGGCGCCACTATCCAGATATAAAATGTTGTAATGTAAGGGTTTCGTAGTCCCTAACTTTTAAAGTTTATTTTTTATAATTAACGGATGAAAAAATTTGTACGTGTTGGTAAAGATCTGATCTATGTTCCTTACCCCTCAATTTTTCGAAATTTTATTTGGTTCTTTTCTAAAAAAATTGTGAAAATAGTCAAAAAACATGGAATTTTGCGATTTTTTTTTTGAAAAAACCAAATCAAATTTCAAAATGGTGAGGGGTAAGGAACATAGATCAGATCTTTACTAACACGTACAAATTTTTTAATCCACTAATAATAAAAATTAAACTTTAAAAGTTAGGGACTACGAAACCTTTGCATCCACTGTTTTATAGTATAGTACAACTTCCTCTTAATAAGTGCACAATTTTCGCGAACACCTCGTATATTTTCCTTGTGACGAGTTGTCGGTCGCTTTTAGATTGTTCTTTGTTCATGTTTCTTTTAGATTGTAATTAAGGTAATAAACTATTAAAACAGACTAAAAATTTATTATTATTATTAAAAAATTACCATAATTATAAGGTATTAGAGCTACGCCTATGGAAACCGATCCATATGAGGAAGCGAGATGCGGTTTAATTTACAACATCTTTAGGCATTTTATGAATCTAGTGTAGCGAAAGGTGAGACGTTAAATATGAAAAGTTTTATAGAAGAAGAAATGTGTTACCATGCCAGTCACTGTTCGTATTGTAATAATCTAGATTATGACTATTTTGACCTTTTATGGGGTTCGTGGTTAAAAGTTTCCCACAATCGAAAATGTGAAATCGTTAAAAATATTAATAAAAAAATCGATGATTTTATAGTTCGTCAAAAGATGAATGGGGAATCGTTAAAATCAAAAATACAATCGTCATTAAAAAATCAATTGGAAAAAATATGGTCATAAATACATAAATACCAGAAAATTTTAATTCAAAAATATGGTTTGTCAAGAGATAACGTTGATATAAAATTAATTAAAAATTACAGGAAAATTGAATTTTAAAATTATAATGCGTCACGTGATAAACCGTCAAGCGTTAATAAAAATATAAATGCCTCAAAAAAAAAACAACTAAAAGATGATAATTGAAAATTTTAATCAAAAATATCAATTAAACATATAAAAAAAATTTAAATTTTCGACAAAAATTGCAATTAAAATTACCCTTTTTGTATTTTTTTGTTGTTTTGATTTTTGTTTTTGCCAATTTTTTCCGATTTTGTCGTTTTTTGTTTGGTTTTCTTAAGTTTTTCGAGTTTTGTTGATTTTTTCGAGTTTTTTCGATTTTGTTATTTATTTTTGTTTTTTCGATTTTTGTTAATTTTTTTTAATTCTTTCATTGGTTTTTTTTTGCTTTATTTACTTTTTTTCAATGTTTCCTTTATTTCCTATTTTATCATTTTTTTATTTTTTTATTATTTTTTCGATGTTTGCTGATTTTTCGATCTTCCAGATTTTTCATTTTTCTTTTGTGATATTTTTCGACTTTTGTTGATTTTTTCGATTTTTCTGAACTCTATTTTCAGTCTTTAAAGTTTTAAGAATTTTGATAAAAAGTTTCAAATAAAAATTTTAAACAAATAATTTTTTAGATATTTAATGATAAAGTTTAAAATTTTGACATTTTTTTATTTTTGACTAAAAAACCAAAGAAATAAAATCAAAAAAAAATAAAAAAAAAAAACAATTAAAAAAAATTTAAAAATGATGAAATTAGGAACAATTATAGGAAAGCTGGGAAACTAGGGAAAAATTGGAAAAATATGAAAAAAATTGGAAAAACGGAAAAAGTTGGAAAATTGGAGGAACAAATCCAGGAAGAATCTGAACCAAATCGAAAAATAAAATGTATGAAAATGAAAAGATCGGAAAATATTGGAAAAATCGACAGATCTAAAAATTGAAAAAATCGAAAACCCAAGAAATGGAATGAAATCGAAAAAATGGAGAAATTAAAAGAAAAATCTGGAAAAATTGAAAAAAAAAGCAATTAAAAAAATTGTTTTAATGGTAAAATTAGGAAAAATTATAGGAAAACTGGGAAATATATGGGAAACTAGGGAAAAATTGGAAAAATATGAAAAAAATTGGAAAAATGGAAAAAGTTGGAAAATTGGAGGAAATCGAAAAAATCCAACCATTTTAAGAAAAAATCTAACAAATCCAGGAAGAATCGGAACCAAATCGAAAAAGAAAATGTATGAAAACGAGAAGATCAGAAAAAATTGGAAAAATCGACAGATCTGAAAAATTGAAAAAATCGAAAAACCCAAAAATGGAATAAAATCGAAAAAATGGAGAAATTAAAAAAAATCTGGAAAAATTGAAAAAAAAGCAATTAAAAAAAAATTTTAAATGGTAAAATTAGGAAAAATTATGGGAAAACTGGGAAATATATGGGAAACTAGGGAAAAATAGGAAAAATATGAAAAAAATTGGAAAAATGGAAAAAATTGGATAAATGGAAAAAATTGGAAAAATGGAGGAAATCGAAAAAATCCAATCATTTTAAGAAAAAATCTAACAAATCCAGGAATAATCGGAACCAAATCGAAAAAGAAAATGTATGAAAACGAGAAGATCAGAAAAAATTGGAAAAATCGACAGATCTGAAAAATTGAAAAAATCGAAAAACACAAAAATGGAATAAAATCGAAAAAATGGAGAAATTAAAAAAAATCTGGAAAAATTGAAAAAAAAGCAATAAAAAAAAATTTTAAATGGTAAAATTAGGAAAAATTATGGGAAAACTGGGAAATATATGGGAAACTAGGGAAAAATAGGAAAAATATGAAAAAAATTGGAAAAATGGAAAAAATTGGATAAATGAAAAAAATTGGAAAAATGGAGGAAATCGAAAAAAACCAATCATTTTAAGAAAAAATCTAACAAATCCAGGAAGAATCAGAACCAAATCGAAAAAAAAAAAAAATTTAAGAAATTCGGAAAAACGAAAAGATCGGAAAAAAATGAATCGAAAAAAAAATCGAAAAATTGGAATCATTTTTGATAAATAGTAAAATTAGGAAAAAATCGGGAAATGTAGGGGAAAAATTGAAGAGAAACTGAAAAAAATTGGAAAATTTGAAAAATTGGACAAAATTCGTAAAAAATTGAAAATATCGGAAAAAGTTTTAAAAATCGAAGAAAAAAACTATGGAATCGAGTAAAATCGAGACAAAAATTTGAAAAATCCAGAAAAAATTGGACAAATTGGAAAAAGTTGGGGTGGGGGGACGGAAAGAGAGAGAGATCAAATCACGTCAGGAACTTAGTTTCTGACGGGAAACCCTCGACTGCACAAACTTTTTTTAATTTATTTATTGCTCTGTTATACAGAACTGGAAAAAATTCTTTATTTAAATTATAATAAAATTGGAAAGGTGCAATTTCACAATATAAACTGAAAAAATCAATTATGTCGCCCCAAAAATTTCCCCCACGAATACTTTTTCAGATATTTAATATTGCATCTGTCATTTTTTGATAATGATACTTCCGTTTGATAGATGTCATACAAAAACTAGTGGGTTCTTCCGACGGGCAATCCAAACCCATGTATTAAATTTCAGCTCAATCGGATTAGAAGTGTGGCCCCTATCGTAAAAGAATACACACAGACAGATAGACAGACAGACAGACAGACTTCCATCTGGAAATGGTCTTAAGCATATCAGGTCACCTCAAAATGGATATTTCCATCTTTATCTCAAAATTTTTATTAGCTCGTTCACAATACTTTCCTTTCTCGGAGGTGGGTCGGGAAAGTAAAAAATGTGGATTTTCAAGATGAATTAATTGATTTTTTTCAAAATTTAAATATCAGGTCTGGTTTTCAAGATAATTGGGGGAAATCGAAATTAACGACTTTCGTTTTATTTAATTAACAGCTTAATTTTTTAAAAATGGAAAAAAACTTTTTTATTGATGGCTAAATATCGATTACAAATTTTTAAAACAACGTTTTGTCTTTAAAGCGCCACCTTCAACTATTTTGTTAAAATACGGACCTGTACATTTTATTTCATCTTTGAAATCCCCATTATTTTCTCTATCCAACCATGTAATATACTTAATTTTTTATTAGGTTTTGACAATTACAGGTAGTATCGCCGCTAGAGGGCGCGAAAAAATTAACTTGTAGGTTTTCCCGACTTTATCAAGAATTGAGGAAAAACCATGTACTTAAGTAAAAAATAATCTAGTGCAAAGCTATAAAGTATCAAATTGTCTACAATATTTGTATCAAACTTTTTCCTGAAATCACTATAATTTCGCCGCTAGAGGGCACGAAAAACTGTGCTGAAGGTTTTTCAGACTTTTTCCAGATTTGGAGAACACACAATGCACTGTAGTGAAAAATATTATGATTTAAAGTTGTTGAGCATCAAATTTTCTACAACTTTTTTATGAACCTTTTTCCAGAATTCCTGACAGCTTAGCCGCTAGAGGGCGCGAAAGAAATGTGGATGTTGTTTTTTCCGACTTTTTCCAGATTTTGAGGACACACTATGTCCGTCAGGGTTAAATGTTTTAGTACGAAGTTGTGGATTATCAAATTTTCTACTAATCTTGTATCAAGGTTGTTCCTGAATTTCCAATAGTTTCGTCGCTAGAGGGCGCGATAAATTGTGCATGTAGGTTTTCCCGACTTTTACCAGATTTGGAAGAGAAACAATGTACTTTAGTGAAAAATGTATTATTTTGAAGTTCTTAAGCATCAAATTTTCTACAACTTTTGTATGAAACATTTTCCAGAATTCCTAATAGCTTAGCCACTAGAGGGCGCGAAAGAAATGTACATGTTGGTTTTTCCGACATTTTCCAGATTTTGAGGACACACTATGTACTTAAGGGTTAAATGTTCTAGTACGAAGTTGTGGAGTATCAAATTTTCTACAACTCTTGTATCAAGGTTGTTCCAGAATTTCCAACAGTTTCGTCACTAGAGGGCGCGATAAATTGTACATGTAGGTTTTCCCGACTTTTACCAGATTTGAAGGATAAACAATGCAGTTTAGTGGAAAATGTTTTATTTCGAAGTTGTTGAGTATCAAATTTTCTACAAATTTTGTATGAAACATTTTCCAGAATTTCCAACAGTTTCGCCGCTAGAGGGCGCGATAAATTGTGCATGTAGGTTTTCCCGACTTTTACCAGATTTGGAAGAGAAACAATGTACTTTAGTGGAAAATGTATTATTTTGAAGTTGTTAAGCATCAAATTTTCTACAAATTTTGTATGAAACATTTTCCAGAATTTCTAATAGCTTAGCCGCTAGAGGGCGCGAAAGAAATGTACATGTTGGTTTTTCCGAAATTTCCAGATCTTGAGGACACACTATATACTTAAGTGCCAAATGTTCTAGTACGAAGTTGTGGATTATCAAATTTTCTACAACTCTTTTATCAAGGTTGTTCCAGAATTTCCAACAGTTTCGTCACTAGACGGCGTGATAAATTGTACATGTAGGTTTTCCCGACTTTTACCAGATTTGAAGGATAAACAATGCAGTTTAGTGGAAAATGTTTTATTTCGAAGTTGTTGAGTATCAAATTTTCTACAAATTTTGTATGAAACATTTTCCAGAATTTCCAACAGTTTCGCCGCTAGAGGGCGCGATAAATTGTGCATGTAGGTTTTCCCGACTTTTACCAGATTTGGAAGAGAAACAATGTACTTTAGTGGAAAATGTATTATTTTGAAGTTGTTAAGCATCAAATTTTCTACAAATTTTGTATGAAACATTTTCCAGAATTTCTAATAGCTTAGCCGCTAGAGGGCGCGAAAGAAATGTACATGTTGGTTTTTCCGAAATTTCCAGATCTTGAGGACACACTATATACTTAAGTGCCAAATGTTCTAGTACGAAGTTGTGGATTATCAAATTTTCTACAACTCTTTTATCAAGGTTGTTCCAGAATTTCCAACAGTTTCGTCGCTAGAGGGTGTGATAAACTGTGCATGTAGGTTTTCCCGACTTTTACCAGATTTGGAGGACAAACAATGCAGTTTAGTGCAAAATGTTTTATTTCGAAGTTGTTGAGTATCAAATTTTCTACAACTCTTGTATCAGGGTTTTTCCAGAATTTCCAACAGTTTCGCCGCTAGAAGGCACGAAAAACTGTGCTGAAGGTTTTTCAGACTTCTTCCAGATTTGGAGAACACACAATGCACTGTAGTGAAAAATATTATGATTTAAAGTTGTTGAGCATAAAATTTTCTACAACTTTTTTATGAACCTTTTTCCAGAATTCCTGACAGCTTAGCCGCTAGAGGGCGCGAAAGAAATGTGGATGTTGTTTTTTCCGACTTTTTCCAGATTTTGAGGACACACTATGTCCGTAAGGGTTAAATGTTTTAGTACGAAGTTGTGGATTATCAAATTTTCTACTAATCTTGTATCAAGGTTGTTCCATAATTTCCAACAGTTTTGTCGCTAGAGGGCGCGATAAAGTGTGCATGTTGGTTTTCCCGGCTTTTCCCAGATTTGGAAGAGAAACAATGTACTTTAGTGGAAAATGTATCAGTTTGAAGTTGTTAAGCATCAAATTTTCTAAAACTTTTGTATGAAACATTTTCCAGAATTCCTAATAGCTTAGCCACTAGAGGGCGCGAAAGAAATGTATATGTTGGTTTTTCCGACATTTTCCAGATTTTGAGGACACACTATGTACTTAAGGGTTAAATGTTCTAGTACGAAGTTGTGGAGTATCAAATTTTCTACAACTCTTGTATCAAGGTTGTTCCAGAATTTCCAACAGTTTCGTCACTAGACGGCGTGATAAATTGTACATGTAGGTTTTCCCGACTTTTACCAGATTTGGAGGACAAACAATGCAGTTTAGTGCAAAATGTTTTATTTCGAAGTTGTTGAGTATCAAATTTTCTACAACTCTTGTATCAGGGTTTTTCCAGAATTTCCAACAGTTTCGCCGCTAGAAGGCACGAAAAACTGTGCTGAAGGTTTTTCAGACTTCTTCCAGATTTGGAGAACACACAATACACTGTAGTGAAAAATATTATGATTTAAAGTTGTTGAGCATCAAATTTTTTACAACTTTTTTATGGACCTTTTTCCAGAATTCCTGACAGTTTAGCCGCTAGAGGGCGCGAAAGAAATGTGGATGTTGTTTTTTCCGACTTTTTCCAGATTTTGAGGACTCACTATGTCCGTAAGGGTTAAATGTTTTAGTACGAAGTTGTGGATTATCAAATTTTCTACAAATCTTGTATCAAGGTTGTTCCAGAATTTCCAACAGTTTCGTCGCTAGAGGGCGCGATAAATTGTGCATGTAGGTTTTCCTGACTCTTACCAGATTTGGAAGAGAAGGTTAGGTTAGGTTAGGTTCAATGTGAGTGGATCGTTTGCTCGCCCCTCCACTGCGGCCAACAGAGGCCTATTGTGGCTCACCCCTATGGGCTATAATTCACCATACAATCCACACCTTCTTACGAAGTCTGTGGTATATTTAGGTAAAGCTTCTTTGAAGTCGGTAGGCTCCAGCTGTACAAAACCAAACGTACGAAGCCTATTCATTTCCAGGGCAGGGCAGGAGCATAAAATATGCTCCGCCGTTTCGTCTTCCACACTGCAGAAGCGACAGTCCGATGTTTGACTCAGACCTAGCTTCTTCAGATGGTACCGCAGACGACAGTGCCCTGTAAGCAGTCCAATTAGGATGCGTAGATCACTTCTACTCCATTCTAGGATCTGCGATAGGGTGCTACCTGAGGGTTTGACTATAAACGCCTTAGAGTGAGCTAACCCAGGAATATCTTTCCAGTGCTGGAGAGTTTTCCTCTCGGCCCATTTCCAGATAGTGTCTTTGGCACTGCTTTTGGCTATGCCAAAAAATGGTTCCGGTCCAATGAACTCGGATTCTGCACCTCTTTTCGCAAGGGTGTCGGCTTTCTCATTGCCCTCCACCCCTTCATGCCCAGGTACCCAGAGTATGGTTACTCTGTTACTGGTAGCAATGCGATCCAGGGATTCGATGCAGTTCCATACCAGCTTCGAGTCCAGCCGGCTGGAGCTCAGTGCTTTTAAAGCTGCCTGGCTGTCTGATAAAATATAAATACTTTTGTTGACAAGATGATGGTTTACCAACTCTCTTGCACACAATTCTATAGCGAAAACCTCCGCCTGAAAGATGGTAGCATACTTGCCGAGGCTTACTGTGATGTCAACTCTCGGTTTTCTGCTGTACACTCCGGCTCCAACACCACTTGGGGGTCTTTGAACCATCTGTGTACAGTACATAAGCCGTCCCTGGAAAGAGGATCTCCCCCTTTCCCATTTGTCTCTTCTCGGAAGAAGGACGTTGAAGGACTTCTGTATGTGAGTTCTGGGAGAGAGCACATCCGAAACCATTCCGAGAGTGTGGTGAGTACTCATCTCTCGCAGCAGTCCAGAGTGTTCCCATAGCCTCTCCCCCTCAATTTGACCTGCCACCGACATGACTCTATAGGAGGTCATTCTGGCCTCCTGCTCCAGTAATATATGGAGAGGAGTAATACCCAGAAATCTTTCCATTGCCGCTGTCGTGGAAGAGAAACAATGTACTTTAGTGAAAAATGTATCAGTTTGAAGTTGTTAAGCATCAAATTTTCTACAACTTTTCTATGAAACATTTTCCAGAATTCCTAATAGCTTAGCCACTAGAGGGCGCGAAAGAAATGTACATGTTGGTTTTTCCGACTTTTTCTAGATTTTTAGGACATGTACTTAACTGGTAAATGATCTGGTACGAAGCTGTGGATTATCAAATTTTCTACAACTCTTGTATCAAGGTTGTTCCAGAATTTCCTACTTTTTTGTCAAACTTTTTCCTGAACTCAGTATAGTTTCGTTGCTAGAGGGCGCTCAAAACTGTGCATGTAGGTTTTCCAGATTTTTTCTACATTTTGAGGACAAACAATGCACTTTAGTGCTAATTATTATATAACAAAATTGTAGAGAATAAAATTCGCCACAGCTTTCGTATGAAACTTTTTCCAGAATTCCTAATAGCTTAGCCGCTAGAGGGCGCTAAAAAAATGTACATGTTGGTTTTTACGACTTTTTTCAGATTTTGAGGACAAACGATGCACTTCTGTCCAAAATGTTGAGCATCAAATTTTCTACAACTTTTGTCTCAAACTTTTTCCTGGACTCACTATAGTTTCATCGCTAGAGGGTGTGAAAAACTGTGCATGTAGGTTTTCCAGAATTTTCCAGATTTTGAGTACAAACACTAGATTTTAGTGCAAAATGCTCTAGTAAATACTTGTAAAGCAACAAATTATCTAGAACTTATGTATCAAAATTGTTCCAGTATTCTCAACAGTTTCACCACTGGATGTAAGTTTTCCAGACTTTTTAGATTTTGATGCACTTTAGTACTTAATATTATATTGCAAAGTTATAGACAATAAAATTCGCTACAACTTTTGTATGAAAGTTTTTCCAGAATTCTGAATTGGTTAGCCGCTAGAGGGCGCGAAAAAATGTTCATATAGGTTTTCCCGTCCCGACTTTTTCCAGATTTTGAGGACAAACAATGCACTTTTGTGGAAAATGTTTTAGTGCAAATTTGTACAGCATCAAATTTTCTACAACTTTTATATTAAACTTTTTCCTGAACTCACTATACTTTCACTGATATAGGGCACGAAAACTTTGCGTGTAGGTTTTACAGATTTTGAGGACAAACAATACACTTTGGTTTAAAATGTTCCAAAAAAATGTTGTAGGTTATAAAATTCCCTACAGTTTTTTAAGAATTCGCAAAAGTTTTGCCGCTAGAGGGCGCGAAGAATTTTTTTTAAAATTTTAGATCATAATTTTTTAAATTTTTCATTTTGAAAAATTTGTTTGAAAATTGTTTTTGAACGAATATCAAATATATTGTATACGGCAGTAATAATTTATTGTAAAACCAATCATTTAAAAAGCAAATGATATATTTATCCTTGGGTATATTTTCATGACTTCACATTTTACTGTTAATCAAAATTTATTATTACAATTAAATCAAAATTTACGGCTATTTATAAATACAAAATACGAAAATAAAAATCGAACACAAACGAAAGAAGCGCCATAAATCCCAAAGGGAAGTAAACACCTTCTCGCTATCTACCCGAGAGCAAGACTGTAACCATTTCTCCGGTGACATCTTAATTGCTATATAAATATACTTATATATATATTTTACTGTTATGGCGGTAGTTTTCTATTCTTCTGGCTATGAAAGAAGTCGTGAATGGCTCGCTGGGATTTGCAGCTACTGCATCCTAAAAAAAAATTATTAAAAGTGAATAAGTGGTAGTGAAGTATGACGAGGAGAACTGTCTTGATCTTCCTACCATGAAATTAAATTTTTATTTAAATCAGTCCAATATTTTTTTTTAGATTTTAACATGTTGAAGATTACAGGAAGTGATGTGTCATAACTGACAGATTAATATAGATCATAATTTGGAATAATTGTAGTAGAAATAATCGGCTGTGTCACCTCGGAACTTTCCCGGAATATTTTAATTACAAAATATTTAGCATTACATTAATATATGGCAAATTTTTTTGATATTTCAATGTTGGTAATGATATAGCGGGCGCATGCGCAGATTGCATAGCACACTACTCCAAGAATCTTCTAACATTATGGGTGAAAACTATTGGGAATTAGAGAAAAAGTTTAATACAAAAGTTATAGGGAATTTTATGCTCTACATCTTTGCACTAGAATATTTTGCCCTAACCGGAATTGTTTGTCTTCAAAATTAAAAAAAAAAAAGGCAAAAGCCTAAATGTGTATATATTTCGCCCTCTGACGGCGAAACTATGGAGAATTCGAAAAAAGTTAAAGCTGTATCACCCCTGAGCCTTCCCGGATTATTTTAATACAAAAAACCAAGCATTACATTAATATATGAAAAAAAAAATTACGTAGCAAGTCGATGGTGGAATACGTCAACCGAATTGATATTTCGGGCGCATGCGCACATTGCATGGCACACTGCTTCAATTAGGATCTTATAACATCATGAGTGAAAACTATTGGGAATCCGGGGAAAAGTTCAATATAAAAGTTATAGGGAATTTTATGCTCTACATCTTTGCACTAGAACATTTTGCACTAAAGTGCACTGTTTGTTCTCAAAATTTGGAAAACTACTGAAACCTACATGCACATTTTTTGCGCGCCCTCTAGTGGTACAACAATTGAAAATTCTGGAAAAAGTTTGAGACTAAAATTGTAGGAAATTTTATGCTCTAAAACATTACACTGCACACATTTTTGCACTAAAGCGTATTGTTTGTCCTTAAAGGGCAAAAAATCTTTGATGTGTATTCAATAAATGTCGATCTTGAGGACCTTCTACTGTACCAATTTAAACCAAAATCTAATGGTCGGATTCGAGACACACACCAACTCTTCATACCAAATTTCGTGAAAGATTACACACAGACAGACCCTACTCTGGAAATTATTTCAATCTTCTTGGGACACGTGGATATTTCCATCTTTTTTTTTTTGCTCGTTCACTATACTTTCCATTGATGGGACCGGGAAAGTAAAATGTACCCTAATTTCAACCAGTATTGGGAATAACTCATTTAAAAGGATTTTTAATTTTTAAAAATAATAATAGACGTTTATTATTGTTCGAAGTGAATAAATAAATTTTTGTATTGATAAACGATGATAAAATTGACAATGTCGTCCGATATATACATAATTATTTACTCAATTGAAATTATTTATAATTCTAAATTATTAATTTTTTTTGTACATATAGTTATTTGTAAATATTTGTTGTTTATATTTATTGATTTCGATCGATTATAAAATGTGCTTTATGGTATTTATGTTTTTTAAATAATTACCAAATAATATAAAAAACAAAACAGTTATAGTAGATAATTCATATATGCAGAAAATGTAAAAGGAATTTAGATTAGGTTATCTCTTATGATTAATTTTCGTAATTTTTCGATAATTTGCAATTTTCAGAGTTTTGTTTTAAAAGATACAAACTCTTCGTAGAAGAAATAAATTAATATTCGCTCCCTATAGCAGCGAAACTACAGTGAAGTATAAAAAAAGTTTAATATAAAAGTTGTAGGAAATTTGAGGGTCTAGATATTTGCGCTAAAACATTTAGCACTAAAGTGGATCGTTTGTCCTCAAAATCTGGAAAATTCTGGAAAACCTAGATGCACATTATTTTCGCAACGTTTAACGGCAAAACTGCTGGGAATTCTGAAGAAAGTTTAACATAAAAGTTGTAGGGAATTTGATGCTCTACAACTTTGCACTAGAACATTTTGCACTAAAATGCATTATTTCTCCTCAAAATCTGGAAGAAGTTAGGAAAACCTAGATGCAAATTTTTTTGCCGCGCCCTCTAGCGGCAAAAATATTTTGAAATCTTTGCACTTGGACAATTTGCACTAAAGTGTATTATTGGTCCTCAAAATCTGGGAAAAAATCGGAAAAATCTTCATGCACATGTTAAAGCGTCCTCTAGGGACGAAAATATTAGGAATTAGGGAAAAAGTTTGATACAAAAGTTGTCGAGAATTTTATATTCTACAACTTTACATCAGAACATTTTGCACTAAAGTACATTGTTTGTCCTCAAAACTGAAAATTCTGGAAAACGTACATCCACATTATTTTGGCGTCCTCTAGTGGTGAAACTGTTGAGAATACTGGAAAAAGTTGTAAACAATTTGATGCTTTAGAAGTATTTACCAAAGAATTTTACCCTAAAATGCATGTTTGTCCTCAAAATCTGGAAAAAGTAGGGAAAACCGTCATGCACATTTTTTTCACGCCCTTTATTGACGAAACAGATGGGAATTTGTGATAAAGTTTTGACACAAAAGTTGTAGGAGACATTTATACTCTACAACTTTGCAATAAAACGTTTTGCACTGAAGTGCATTATTTGTTCTGAAAATCTAGAAAATGTCGGGAAAACCTATATGCACATTTTTTGACACTCTCTAGCGATTACACTATTGGGAATTATAGAAAAAGTTTGATACAAAAGTTGTAAGAAATTTTATGCTCTACAACTTTTTACTACAAGAATATGCACTAAAGTGCATTGTCTATCATTAAAATCTGGAAAAAGTGGGAAAAACCAGCATGTAGTTTTTCGCAGCCTCTAGCGGGAAAACTATTATGAATTCTACAAAAAGTTTGATACAAAATTTGCATTATAACATTTTGCACTAAAGTTCATTGTTTGTCCATAAAATCTGGAAAAGTGTGGAAACCCTACATGTTTGGATATCATTCAGAAGTCTTTGTAACATCGCTACAATTGCATTTTCATGGCTTCGAAATATGACTGTATCATTATTTACTGGTAGATCCGCTGTATACAATGTACCTTGTGGAACACCTGATTTTATTGGGAAGTTAATGGACTTGCCTTCATTCACTTTTATTGAGGTCTCGAACAGGTCTTGTTCGGATTTCATAAGGTTAGCTAACCTTTTTTTTTAGGTGGGAGGGAAACCGCTTGGCACCCTCTGCTGGTTCTATGCAGCGGGCAGTGTGGGTCGCTAACCCCTCTAAAACCCCCCCTAGCCCACCGATAACCTCGGATCGGACCGTTCAGACATATCGTCGAGGTTTTTTATCCGTCCAGTTCGATTCTCCCCCTCTCCCCTCTGAGACGTTCTCTCTTCCTCTCCTCCTTCTTCCGCATGGTCCTACTAATATATCCATAGCCTTTAATCCAGTTCTGGGTGCCGCTCATTATTGTATATATGAGCTCTGCTGGCTGGTTTCTATCCAAGTTCCATCCGAGCTCGGTTCTCTCTCCTTTCCACCTAGGGCACTAAAAACATGTGTGTCTTGCTGTATCAGCGACTCCACAGTACCCACACGCATCAGTTATGTCTTTTTAAATTTTATCTGTATTGCTTCTGAAGCTACCGTGGTCCCTGAGGAATTGCGTGAACCAGCCTGGTCTCCTTCCTTTCTCTTCTTTTATCGTCCTCCGTTATTCAGGGCAGCCGGTGTAGTCTCACTCGTTTCTCTGCCTGCATGTCAATTGGCGGGACCCCGCAAATTACAAAGAGAGCTTCCGTGGAGACAGTTTTATACGCCCTCGCGACCCTGAGCATAATGCTTCTTTGAGTAGACAACAGGATCTTTCTGTACTTGCCTATTCTTGTTGCTCCAGCCTAGACTGATGGCGCATACAGAATTTTGGACGCTACTACCCCTGCCAAAACCCTTCGTCTTCTTAGCCCCGAGCCTCTCATGTTCGGTAATAGCCTCTTTAGGGCAGCTACCTGTCTCCTGGCCTTCTCGCATGTTCTTCTTACACCGAGGTATTTCACGTTTTTGCTAGACTCGCCAACTCTGAACATGATTCCCTCTCTTTTCCGGGGTCCCGTCATGACAATGGATTTTGTCTTCTCTGGGGCAACTTCCAGACCTTGGTCCACTACTCAAGACTTATTGATGTCGTTATCAGCTTTGGACATTATGTCCTCTTTGCTGTTCGCCCTGACTATCAGGCCCAAGTCGTCTACGTAAGCGACTGTTTCACATCTTTCTGGGAGTCGTGTTCTCAAGACTCCATCGTACACTATATTCCAAAGAAGGGGTCCCAGTACGGAGCCTTGTAGCACTCCTTGCGTTAAGTTTAAAATCATCTTCCCTATATACAAAAGCCTGTTCTCGAAATAATCCTTTACGACTATCTACTAACTCCCATATCCTGTAATGTCTCCACAATGCGGTGCCACTTCGTCTTGTTAAACGCATGTTTGTTATTCATGAAGATGATGCTTCCAGAAAACCAATTCTCCGCATACGGATAGCTCCACTTCCCTTTCCACTGCCGTAGTGGTTGACTTGGCTTCCATTAAACCATACTGGAGGTCTTGGAGTCCCCCTAGTACAATAACCTCTTACTGAAGCCGTGTCTTAACTAGCTGTTCTAGTAGTTTGCCCGCAACGTTCAAAATATAAATCGGTCTGAACTTGTTCTCCGATGGGTTACCTTTTGGGATCAGGACTAGCTTGTTCCCTTTCCATTCGGCTGGGAAATGCTGCTGATGTATGTACCCGTTCATCAAATTTAACATCAAGTTCTGGAATTCCTCAACAACTACTTTGATCCACTCCGGGTATATTCCGTCCGGCCCTAAGGCTTTCCCCGCTTTGATTCTGGGTATGGCATTGAATAGTTCTTCCAGGCTGAAGGGAGGGGGTTCCTCTCAACGCATCCTGCCAGGTGTTGAGCGTGCTCTTGCATTCAGGAAAAGCGCCCTCGCTATTTCCACTTCTTAGTCTTTGTCAAGTTCATAAGGACTCATCAGGTGCCTAAATTTATTGCTGCCCCACAAATCGTTCTCTACTTCGTCGCAGAGTTCTAGCCAGCTATTGTCCGTATCTTTCTTAATAGCCTTTCTGAGAGTTTTCCTGGCTCGTTTGAAGTCTTGATTCAGTTCGGTCATTCTCTGTTGTCCAAGAACTTTAGCCCTTCCTCTTGTGACCGACTTAGGTTTGGTTGTGCACTCGCTGTGTTACTTTTGTACATCCCTGTTCCACTACACTGGCTGTCGTTTTACCCTTCTAGCCCTTGCTGAAGGTTAGCGAACCAAACCTAACCTAGCCTGACTCAGATACAGAAGAATGGATACCCCTCTACCAATTTTATTTCCGCAAAAAATAGTCTACCGTGCAGCAAGTTCACAAAATAGGTCACATCATAATTCTAGCCCTGGAAAGTAAAAAATACTGTCAATCTGCTTACCTAGATATTAGCTAAGCCTTTGACAAAGTTTGGCATGGGAGCTTAAATTACTAAATCAGGTAACTTCTTCTCATAACACTTAAGGAGCAGCACCCATGTAAAATTCCATAAGAAAACGCCAATGTGCGTTCTAGCAAAATTGAGTTAATTTAAGGTCACGCGATACGGCGCAAACAGGTCTTGATCAACTTTGATCAGATCTTGATCCGCGATCAACTCTGCTCTATAACTTAGCACTGCAACATTCTCACTAAAGTGCATTGTTTATTCTCAAAATCGGGAAAGTGTTGTGAAAACCTACATTTACATTTTTTCGCGCTCATTAGCGGCGAAACTACTAGGAATTCTGGAAAAGCTTTAATACAAAAGTTGTAGGGTATTTTATGCTCCACAACTTTTCACTAGAACGTTTTGCTTTGAAAAATGTCGGGAAAACCTACAGTCACATTTTTTCGCTCCCTCTAGCGACGAAACTACGGGGAATTCTAAAACAAAAATTATACAAAACTTGCGGGGACTCTTATACTCTACAACAAATCTGGACAAAATTGCTTAAATCAGAATGCACATTTGCTTACGCCCTCTAGCGGCGTAGCTATTGGAAATTCTGGAGAAAGTTTGATACAAAAGTTATAGGGCATTTTATGCTCTACAACTTTGTACTGAAACATTTGGTACAGTAAACGCCAAATCTAAAGAACCAAGGACGCGCATTTATTATGCTACGAACAAGCCTACCGATGAATACATTTTCCATTTATTTTATGTCTTAAAATATACGCGCCCCTGGTTTACAACTTTCTAGGTAAACTATACAATTCTATTCATCGGTAGGCGTGTTCGTAGCATTATAAATGCGCGTCCTTGGTTCTTTAGATTTGGCGTTTACTGTACTAAAACGTATTGTTTGTCCTCAAAATCTGAAAAATGTGCTGCGCATTTTTTCGCGCGATCCAGCGGCGAAACTATTAAGAATTTGGAAAGAAATATAATACAATAGTTGCAGGCAATTTTATGCTCTACAACTCTGCACTAGATCATTTTGCACTTAAGTACATTGTTTGTCCTCCAAACCTGGAAAAATTCGGGAAAACCTACATACTCTTTCGTTAAAAATTAATAGTGTTCAATTAAATATATGTCTCTCTGTATAAAGTTTAAGTGATAATTAAAAAAAAATTTCACCTGTATTTAAATCAATTATTGTACCTGCATGGGAAAAAAAGTTGTGGGTCATCCGGTATATACTGCGTGTTGACGAACATGCATATACATTTCCTGTTTTGCCATTTTTTTTTGTTATTGTTTTGGTGGTCGTTTTCTCATGGAACTCAAGTGATTATGCAAACTAAAGATTGCGGTGGTTAGGACTGAGAGAAGTTCAAGGTGAATTATAACTCGACCTAGATTTGAAAATCGTATACCGGTTTCGTATAAAATAAAATTAATGCGAATATAGCCCAGTGAACCAACAAAAATAATAGATTTTTTTTAATGGATCTTACACATGCATAATAAAACGAAAACGGCGATTCACGTTGAATTTTAATATATTAATAATAATTTTGCTTTAATGAAATGTACTTTGGGAATTTTTTTTAAGTACGTTCCTATTCGATTTGATCAATTTTTAAAAATCTTGTATAAATCTACAATTTTATCGTTTGTCTTAGATCCAATATAAAAACGTTTCTCATCAAACCGGAGTGAATACTTTAAGTTAATGTTT
Source organism: Neocrepidodera transversa (assembly GCA_963243735.1). Taxonomy (NCBI): domain Eukaryota; kingdom Metazoa; phylum Arthropoda; class Insecta; order Coleoptera; family Chrysomelidae; genus Neocrepidodera; species Neocrepidodera transversa. The sequence continues at coordinate 24,660,278 of OY725344.1, read as the reverse complement.
ACCTATAAAATCACCCCAAAGTAATCATTCCAGATGGATCGTTGTGTAAAAGCACATAAAAGTAGAACGTGAAAATAGGCCTTTAATTAAAAGTTTCTTTGTTTTTTTTTATCACCTTCTAAAGTAGTAACATCGTAATGAAGAATTTGGTATAGGTGCTATTTTTAAATAAAAAAATGTTTGTTCGTCTCATTTTTCTCTTTTTAACCTAAAAAACGAAAAATATACCGTAATTTTTTTTATATGCACTAGACACGAGTCAAATTGAAGGTCAATTTTTTAAAACAATGCTACCCTCAACTTTTTTTTTAAATACGTACCTGCATTATTTAATCTTTGAAATCCCCATTTTTTCTCTACATTAAGAACACTTAGTTTTTTTATGTTCCGACAATGAACTGTACCCTAGGAATTTTTCTAAGTACGTTCATTTTCATTTTATAACCTAAAAATATACAAGAATTATAAAATATTTTGGGGGAGGACAATTTGAGCAATTCTTATATAATTGAAATAATTCACAATGCCTATATATTATAATTTCCAGTTATCTGTTTTCATTCAATAAGCATGATGACAGTAACAAATAATCAATCAAACTGTTATTTTATAATTATAATGAATTTTTATATTAAAAGTAGGAGTTACGGTGGTTGAGCGTGGAAAAATTTCTTAACTCAATAGCATTATAAACCACGCCCTCTTTCCTTCCAAGAAGGCCGCCGACCACAGTATCCCAAGAACAGCTTTTAACATATTTCAAACAGCTCTCGAACAGCTTTTATCTGGTCTCGGAACAACTCGATCAGAAGTTAACATTACTACTAAAGATTTGTGGACTTATATCTTAATCATTATCACTTCTGTTAACTGTTGATCAAAAACTGTTCCGAGAGCTGATAAAAGCTATTCGAGACCTATTTAAAGCTGTTCGAGACCTGTTAAAAGCTGTTCGAGAGCTGTTTAAAGCTGTTCGAGAGCTGTTTAAAGCTATTTGAAAGCTGTTTGAGAACTGTTAAAATCTGTTTGAAAGCTGTTCGATAGCTATTTGAAATCTGTTAAAAGCTGTTCTCGGGATACTGTGGTCCACCCATCGGCGGCCTTCTTGGAAAGAGGGCGTGACTTACAATGCTATTGAGATAAGAAATTTTCCCACGCTCAACCACCGTAACTCCTACTATTAAAAGCATTGAGATTTTTATTTTTAATTTAATAGAGGTAATCGCAATTTTATATTAAATGCCAATCAAAGTGAGTTGCATCACCCCAGCATAAACACAACTGACACCTGTCAACTTTATGTTTTATGATAATTTAAAAACTTAAAATGTTGGTTTATTAAGGTTACTGTGTGTAAGTCTAAGTGGGTTAACAGCCAAGAATTATAGCTTGTTACTATTAAAGTGGACTAGGAAGAAAATTTTTGCCGGAGAACCACTCAGTTGTTTGCAGAACTGAGACTGCACGAATAAATGAATAAACTTTATTTATTCACAATCGTATATGTAATAGCTCAATTACACCCTTTTTTAAGGTAGGAAAATAAGCTATTACAAAGTTTACTTCCTGCCCCTGGGTGGAAAGTGACATCTGTCACGCCCCACCCATGATCCGGATAGATTTCTCTATAGCTATCACATCAGCAGAAAGCGATACGCAGTATTATTAGTTACAATAACAATAAAGTAACAGACTTTAATAAACTATACATATTTCCAAAACCTATTTCATGTGTTAATGTTAGTCGTAATGTTTTGTGATCAAAATTTTCCGTTTTCCTGTTTTGATTTTTTTTTAAATTGATAGTACAAAAATAAAATGTCAATATCTAAACGCCAATGTATTTTGATTTCAAAGAAAACTTGACTGGAGTATTTTAATGCACATGTCACATAGCCACTTTTTAAACAATTATTTATTCTTTTCAAATTGTGGATTGAAATAAAATGATTCTAAATAAAATAGTATACAAACCATGGTTGAAATTATCATTCCTGTCTCGGGAAATAGATTAGTGGTACCAGTTGAACTTCCGCCTGTTGTCATCAGTTGCAGTAGTAGTCACAGTTGGAGTTGCAGTGGCAGTCCGAGTTCCAGTGGCAGTCCCAGCTACAGAACCCGTTCGTTAACTTCAGCTACCTTTAGAGATAGGTCAAGCTGAAGGCTGAAGAAAGCAAAGCCGAAGTCAAAATCTAGCCATGTTGAAATTTAAAAAGATACACATCTTTATTCCGGATTTGGTTTGATTTTAATAAGTTGAATTTATTTGGTGTGGCTTTTAACTTTTAGCAGCATAAATACACAGGTACTTAACCCAGTAGGGTAACTAAAGATCGCAATTCTGGCCGCTAGTGATTTGGTCAATACCATAACGACCCCTGGAATATTTCTCTTCCACTGATGCTGCCAGTGCAAGTTGCCTTCACACAATAAACGGAAGAAGGCGCCCAGAGCGTTACAGCATAATTGATGATAAAGAACCTTTTGTCGTTGAAACGGATACCTCTGATTGTTCGATTTCAGCTGTACTTTATCATTCTGGAACCACTCAGCTATAGAAAAAGAAGTTTACGCAGTTATCAGCTCTTTTAAGAAATGGAGACATTTCTTATTGGGACGCTATTTTAAAATAATTACTGATCAGCACTCTGTTTCATTTAGGTTTGACATGCATCACCAAATCAGAATAAAAAGATACGGAGGTGGTGCCTCCAGGGAAGTCAAAATCAAGTCACTGATGCATTTTCTGGAGTGTGCGAATTCTAATCACCCTAATCACCCTCTCTATGTGAATGCTCAAACTGGCGATTCGCTTAGTTTCCTTAGCCTCACTTTTAGAAAGTTTAATTCTAGAAGCAACACTTGGTCATTACACATCTACCTGATTGTAAATACTTTAAAATGTCACAGATTTCATCCAAACCTGTATCAGTATCAGTATCAAGACACAAGGTATTTTATTGTGTTGACTTTTTTATAATCTAAACATGTAAGTGCTTGATGGACAGCCTTCTAAAGCTTTCGTATCTCAATTTCTAGACACTCTGTATAATGCAATCTACGTTATTATATTTTTGTAACTTTTTTTATCTAAATTAATGATGAAAGGAAATTATGAATAAATTTAAAAACATATTTCGCAGTTATCTAAAAATCTAAAAAAAGTCTTTTCGTGTCCACTTTGAGATTAACTAATTCCTTTCTCTGGCTATTTAACAACTAGAAAACTAGTACCTGATTTTTGTTCTATTTCCTTTTCACATTCTTCAATAGCCATCCTTCTTTGTTTATTAAGAATGTATGACAGTTCTACGGTATTAGAAATCATCGATTTTTTTAAATAATTACATTATTTTCATTATTAATAACCGGAAAAATGTATCCATTACGGCAGGTTTTCGTGCAAGCAAATATGAAAAAAACCTTGAGGATTCTCTTCTTATCTTTCGCGACGTTGCAATTAGGAATGAAAAAGCATCGTTTAGTCGCAAGAACTTCCGCTCGGTCGCTGTTCGTTTGTTTTTTTAATTCTCAGAGAGTGAAAATTCAAGGCATGTAGATCTTCAGCGAAAGATATTATCTGTACGAGAGTAATTGACATTCCGAAAGATTATAATTACTTCCCAGTGTTGCGACTAAGCCAAGTGATGTAAAGATAATCAATATTTAATACCTACTGCACAATTGTTCGATTCGTATAAATTACTTATCCGAAAATGGTAAAAGAAAAAGTCTTAATCTGGATAATCGATTAGTTTTCGATCTTATCAGCCGGTATCGATTTACAAAAATACGAATGTAAATTTACAGACGGTTAAAAGCGTTTCTCTTTGATCTCAATGTACGATTATAATTTTAGTTCCACTGCAATTATAATATTATCTTTTTTTGTTTTAACAAAGTTTTCGTGCTACAATTTTTAGTTGATTTTTTTATGCTGAATCCAAATTTGAAATTAAAATTTTTAAATTCTAAATTGAGACTATGGGTAGTGAGAGTAAGTAGGTACGAGATAATTTCCCGAACCGTCCGCTAAATGGCGCTAGTGGCGGCGATATCATCTGTCATATTATATGCCATCCGTCTTATCATATGTCATCCATCACGTCATCTGTTGGCCGCTAGTGGCGAGGCTGTCGTCTCTTTTATGGACCGCTAGATCGCGCTGCGAGCAACGTGTCGCCATTTGTAATCAGTACCTTTCTCCGCCATTTCTTATCCTTGTTCAACTCATCTATCGACCGCTTGGATACAGATACAGATAGACAGACAAACTCAGAAAACGTAACAATAGTACAATTTGCTTCTTTTGCACATTGATGTACCAATTGATTTTTTGCATTGACTGGACTACTATTGAAAGAGAGAACTATCGATTCAGATAAAACGTGACTTAATTGATCGAAAAAAAAAGTGTTCCGTATCAGATAATGAGATGATATATTGACGTTAATTTATGTACATCTACAGTTATAAAAACACATTTTAAATATAAACTATATTTCCTAAATACCCACACAAAATCTACAAGTCTGAGATCTCGATCCTCAAGATGTCGCACGGTCTGAACTGTTGTGTTTGTAGGGTTATACGATAACAGTATTACTCAGGTAAATAATTGTATATTGCCGTTAAGGTTAATTATAACATACATTGCATACATTAATTCCTATGAGAGGCTTCCTTCTAGCATGGGCTAGACTGGGTTGGTAACTGGCCGCTTATGCGCATGACCCATGACAGTATTGCCAACACAACACTCTCACACTTAGTTTAAAAACTCAAACTATAAAAAGAATGCCGCTTTAACAAAATAAAAATAAAACGAACTATTAAACATTCAGAAAGTTTTACAACCTTATGTACTTTCAAACATTATACCTATAAGATATTCTTTTAAATAGGTAGGTGGTTTGACCTGTCTACGAGACCTTTTATTACTTGTACTAGAATCGATAATGAGGGGTTCCTCTGGTTACTGGAGTTTCCTCCGATGAACTTGGAGTAACTGAATTAGAACCTGGTATTTCCTCAGATATAATAGCTTGATTAGTTTTTGCACTTGGATACATTCATCGTTGTAGTCTGGTACGAAATCATCCGGATCTTCTTTGTTCCTTAATATTATTTGATTCGTGTGTCGTTCCTACAACTGAATCGGGTCTAAAAAGGTATGTTGTCTTTCCAATTCTCCTCTCCGCTACAGCTTCATTCTACCGTTCTTTGTTTGGTTCTCGATAATCCTTCACCATTATTAAATTTCCTTTTTGAAACTCCCGTGTGCTACCTATATCCTTTAATTCTCTATCTCTTGACTTAGTATCCGATTGTTCGTTTAAAATATGTAATCTTGATCTTAATTGTTTTTTGAAAATAGCTTCAGCTGGAGATTTCCCTGATGTTGAATGCGTTGTGTTGCGATAAGTAAGCAAAAATCTGGAAATTATTGTTAAAACCGACTATCCCATGTCTCTTTTATCTTCTACTGCCATTTTAATGGCATTTCTAACTGTTTTAACGCCAATCTCAGCTTGTCCATTTGACATAGGATGATAGGGTGGACTTTTCATATATTTGATGCTATTTTTATGGAAAAATACCTCCATCTGTCTTGACGTAAAAGGAGGTCCATTATCAGACACATAATTTGGGTAGCCCAAACCTCGCGAATACTTCCGGTAATTTTGCTTCAGAGTGTGTTGCAATTATAGTTACCATGGGCATCACTTCTATCCACTTGTTGTTGGCGTCAATTACAATCAAAACCTTCCTTCTGTTAAGTTTGAAGAAATCAATATGTATCCGATACATCATTTCTTGTACTTCGGGTCACTGCGATTTCGTCTCTGGAGGGGTTTGCCTATTTTTAAGACCTTATCTCCTCATTATTCACTGGCCAGCTTTCCAGACATTTCTTCTGATATTACCACTGTATTTATGGGTGCTCTAGATAAATAGTCTGTTACACAATTATCTACTCCTTTGATATATTCAATCTGGTACTGAAATATTGACAAAAATATAGTCCATCTTTGCAATTTGTTTGTTGACATCTGGAGTATTCCTTTATTTTCGCCAAAAATGGCTAGCAAAGGCCTCTGGTCTGTCCTTAAAATAAATTTGTTACCACACAAATATTGATACAACTTATTTACTGTGAAATAAACAGCAAGGACTTCTCGCATAATAGTTGACATGTTTTTCTCATATGGCATTAAAGTGCGATACCATTGGCGTTGGCATCTGTAGTCACTATTATGGGAAGTCCGAAGTTAAAATGCCCTAAACACGTGTCAGATACTATAATATCCTTTGTATTTTTAAAAGCATTTTCGGAGTCTCTAGTCCAAATATTTTTTTTTAATAGGTGCTAAAATCTCGGCAGCATCTGGTATGAATTTGTGGTATTAGTTCACTAGTCCTATATACACAACTGCCTTTATTTTTGCTTCAGTCTTCTTAAGACCCTCTTTAGTTAATTTAAAACCGAGGTATTCGACTTCATTCTGAAAAAAATTGCATTTCTCTTTTTTACTGTCAAGCCCATCTCACGTAGTTTATTAATAACTTTCTCTAGATTGTCCAGATGTTCTTTATCATTTTTTCCAGAAATCAATATGTCATCCAAAAAGTTGACCCCAAAATCCATGTTTTTAAAACTATTTTCTAACTTTCTCTGAAAAATACTGCTTGCAACCGAAATTCCCAATGGCATTCTATTCACTTTATACAATCCTCAGTGCGTATTCCATGTTAAGATTTTACTAGATTCCTCGTCCATACAAAATTGCATATATGCCATCTGTAAATCTATTTTCGAAAAATTTTTACCATAGTGTAGTTTCGTAAATACTTCCTCTATCTTGAAAAGCGGGTATTTGACCTCACATATATTCTTATTCACTGTGGTTTTGTAATCAGCATAAATCCTAAGATCACCATTGGACTTCAAAACACATACTAAGTGTGTTGCCCATTGCCTTTTCTCAATTTGAGAAATAACTCCTTCTTTTCCAGTTTATCTAACTCTAATTCAAGTTTTTCCCTATACGCCAGAGGTACTGCCCTATGTCTGGCAAAGACAGGTTATTTTCTCTTAATCTTCTGTGCAGTATATTTGCCCAGTTTATCTGAAAATATGTTAGGAAAATGACTTACCAACCTTCCTATTCCTTGGGTGACTTCCATGTGGTTAACAATTTCCATCTTCATATTAACCAGCGATATCCAGTCTCTTCCTAGTACATTAGCTGAACCTCTGTTCACGACATAAAACTTAACAGGCTTTATAATACCCTCGAGTCTAAATATACTTCCATCATAACCCTTCATTATTGTTGCATCATGTTAACCTAAAATCAGAAAAATATTTTATATATTAACTTTTTCTTAAGACGCTCAAACCAGCCCTCGTATATATAATCATCTCTATTGTATTACCTGAAATAGTAATATTAATCTTAAATGGATTTGTCAATTTTTCTATAACTAATTGATTAACACAATCATTTTCGAAATAAAACATATCATAATCTTTGTGACTTTCCTCTACAAAATTAATCTTACTGTTTTTAAAACATGCTCTTGCAATATGAACTATTTTGCCGCAAATATTGCATTTCAACTTTTTTATAAACAATCTTGTGAAAAATGACTTCTGTTACAATATAAACAGTTTTGACTTTGACCGATTGACACACTGATACAGTCACTTTCTTCTCTTCTTCTTTCTTCGAATGGACTTTGTCGCGAGGTGCCCCCTACGCACCCTGGGAACTCGTTCCATACCCACTGGAACATTGACCTTGATAATTACCATTTGCGTTGTGTTGATGGCGCTGAAACTCAATTATTGGCGGGAACTTTGAAATCGTGTTGATGTTCGTAGACGTCTTGATAAGATTTTTTACCTTCAGTGCGAGCTCCACTAGGTCTCTTAATCTTGTTGTTTCCTTTTCTTCACACAACCTGTCTAACACACGGCCTTTGGAAAGTCCACTAACAAATTTGTCGGCCAGGATCTTGTTTAAATCGCCGCCAACTGCAGTGCTTCATATTCTAGCGTAAAATTCGTTTATAGGGGTCCTCCTGATTAAGACCATAAAAGTTTCTTCGTTCACGCCAAACACTAACCTGAACTGTAAATTGCTCCTTCAAGATTGTACAAATCTCGTTAAATGATTTGTCTTTTGGCGCATCGGGATAACACAAATCTCTTAAGGTTTATATGTGTTGCTGCTTACTGAACTCAGGAGGATCGCCGTCTTAATTTCTTCTTCCGTTACTTTATTTGTCGTCAAATGATGTTCCAATATTTCTTGGTAAATATCCCACGACTCTAATTCAACAATTCTTTTTCTTTTTACCTCAGTATTACTCAGGTTAATTGCATATTGAAGTTAAGGTTAATTATTACATACATTGCATACATTAATTCCTGCGAGAGATTTCCTCTAGCATGGGCTGCAGAGTTGGTAACTGACAACTGGCTGCTTATGCGCATGACCTACGACAGTGTTGCCAACATAACATGAACAAACCCAGATCTACCAAAAATCCGAGTTCAAATCCGTCCCCTTTGCTGAATCGCAATAATTAATTTCTTAAACACGAGTGGTCACTGAACCTTGAAGTGCAAAGTCGAGAATGATGATGTTGAACAATTTTAGTACAAGCATGCGTTTCTCAATAATAATGTTGTCGTCTCTGACCGTCCAACCAGCTGATAACTTTTTGCGTTAACCAAAAAAATAGGATTCAATTGGATAATGCTAAATAGCACCTACAATTTACCCATGATGTTCAAGCCAGGGATTCCTTTGTTACAGCGTTTGTCGGATTCTTGAACAACGGAAGGTTAAAACAGCTCAATAAGCAAGTACTTTAGACCTTCCTCTAATACTACGGTATACTTTACGTTCCTATGTTCGCAGCAAGATTCGCAGTATGTGGTTCTAGCACTTCACATAGCCACTTAATCGAAGTTGTGCCCACTGCCAATGCGTGTGTATCCGCGGCGACCACGGATATAAGTGAGGCTTGACCACGTCAGGAATTCTAGTATTTCATCTAGACAATTGAGGGCGCAAATTGATGTGCTGCAGTCTTTTGAAGAGATCTACAGCGAGAGGAGCATCGAACGACAATTTGAGGGAACTCTGGTAAGTACTGCAAAAGGTTGCAAGCGACGATGATAAAGCAATCAAAACCGGTGTTCTCTAGGAGGATTATCTCAGGGTAGGATTGTTCGTAGGAACGTCGGGCAAATTAAGGGAACGTATCTTGGTGAAGTGCTAACAGTAATCAATTGCATAACCACAGGAGTGCGTTTGCGCGGATTCTGAGGCTTGTTCACCTTGGAAGCGTCAAGCTGAAGCTGAGGAACTGTGACCTTGGGCAGTCCGATGGTCGTATGAAGGCGGTTATACTAAGTCACAGCATCACGAGAAACTTTGACGTATTTTCGGTAAAAGACTGAATACGACGTACTCTTGTCTTTGGTCGAGACGGTCACATTATCCAATGTTAGACTTGGGACTTGTGGATGATCGCCACAAAAACCATTACAATGTTTAAGTCCGGCATCAAAGACTGCTGGGACTCGTGTGATGTCAAAGAGGTCAATTTTATGATCAAAGTTCACTTGGATGGTTTGAACCCTGAGTCTTTGAAGATCTTGGCTCCGTTGACCAAACCATTGGTCGGATTAATGTTACGCCGGAGCATCACAAGAGCGTCGTCGTCCATCAGCAATTCCTTGGGTAATCCTACAGTCTTGCTGTCTTTCGAAGACGATTTTTTGGTTTTCTTTGGCTTGGTTTTGATGGCAGCCCTGATAGAGAACTACTTGTATTGATTGATCGGTTTTGCTTACGATGCGAGATAACCATAGAATTTTTGATAGGAATAAACCACACTCTCTAATTCTAAGCTCTTATCCACATCCGAGTTGAACTTTGTCACGTCTTCGTTCAACGGAAATAGTATAAGGTTGCTCTTGACGTTCTTCGCAGAAGAATGCAACAACATGATCGTCATTATTTGAAATTGCGCGTTCCTCTAGCATCTAGAAGTCATCTAATGACAACAAGAGTGCGAAAAAAACAAGAGTGGGAAAAATAAAAAGGAGGAAATAAATAATTCCCTCTACTCCACTGCCACTCCCTAAAAGAAAACATAACAAAAATCCATAATTAGTTAAAGTAATTCGCTGTTTTCCCCACTCTTCTTTTCAAAACAAAAAAAAATCCTATATATCTAGAAACTAACACAAGTGGGAAAAAATGGAACAAAATTCAAGAATGACAAGAAAATGGGGCACAAATAAGAAGTGGGGAAAGTAAAAAGGGTGAACCAAATAATTACAAAGATTTCTCCCACTCCACTTCCATTAACTAAAGTAAAGAGAAGTATGCTAGATTTTGTCGGAGAAAAGACACACATTTGTTTATAGCTTCCTGTGCATCTTCAGATATTTGCCCTTAAATAATTGTAGCAACTGACACAAATTTTCAAAAAACCTTCTGGCAATTTTTCCTTCGTTGGTGGTACCAAATTCGTAATTAGCAATGCCAAATAAGTTTTTAGGCGAACTTCAATGATATTTATATAAATATATCCCCCATTTTGATTTTTTTACAAAACATATTTTATGTTTTTATATACAATTTTTTTTAAATTTCCGGCCACTATGTTGCTAAGCACCACAACCGTAAATAGGTAATAAAAAAAACAGTAGCCAAAGCGAGCACCTGCGGCTTGTAATAACTATTAGAGGACATTTAATACTTTCAGCAGATAAAATTTCGAACTGGTAATAGGTGGTAAAAAAGTTATATCTATCATTATGTAAAAAATATTTATTACACACGCGTTGTATCTAAATAAAAATTAATAAATAAATAAATACATTGGAAATTTATAGTAAAATGTGAAAATTGTTTTTTAGTTGATATAAGTACTCTACAAATAAATTTAAATCCTTAGAAATTGCTAGAAAAATTTTTTTTCTAATTATATTGGATCATTTTTAAACAACAGAAGATTATCCATAACTCAAATGTGGTAAAATATTCAACGAATAATAAAAACTGTAAAATTTATTAATTGGTTAAAACTTGGTTCACTTGGCGAAATGTTTCGGTCAACGATGGCCATCATCAGGTCTACAATACAAAATATGAACATTATATAGTATTACGCAGTTACCGGATACTTTTAAAACTTAAATTTACTTTTTCGGAGTGCATCGTAGGATGCACTTTTACGTCAAGTTGCATAACTCTGATCATCTAGTTTAGAAGTTCATTTTAATATTGGTTTAAGTTTTCAACTAGTTTAGGTTAGGTTATTTCTTCGTTACGTTTGTAAGTAAGTAACCCTTTTGAGTGTGTTTTATATTGTTAAACCAATGTTCATATTTTGTATTGTAGGTCTGATGATGGCCAAGGTTGGCCGAAACATGTCGCCAAGTTAACCAAGCTTTAACCAATTAATAAATTTTGTTGTATGACTTAGATTTTTTATTATTCGTTAAATAGTTTTTTAGTCATTTTGGTGTCGGGGATCTATGTCCTGCTTCCTTCTCTCCGGGTCTACAGCCATTTGTCTGTGGTGGAGCTATGCTGATTAGCGGATATAATTTCTCTGTTGGAGTCGGTTTCAGACACCCAGTAACGATCCTCGCTGTTTAGTTAATTGCAACGTCCACCTGCTTCGCATGTGCGGATGCGTTCCGTACTGGTACGGCGTACTCTTCTGTAGGTAAACATAGCGCCAGAGACGAGTTTCTAAGAGTTCGAGGGTTTGCACCCCAGGATTTGCTCGTAAATTTCCTGATTATATTATTTCGAGCACTGGACTGTCCCCTCAATATTTAGGCAGTACTGTTTCAAGGTTAGGGTGCGACACAGCGTTACCTCTAGATATTTTAATCCATGGCAGTGTTGGAGGCGGTTTTTTCTCCATGTATTGTCCAGTTCACTCTGCGTCCGTTTTTGTTATACATCATCGAAACTGGGCGACGATCGCCATCTCATCAGTATAGAGGAAATTTTGACTGAATTCTGTCATTGGCTGATCGTTCGTCTAGATGTTATAGAGAATTGGCGACAGGACGCTTCCTTGCCGTAGTCCGTTTTTCTTATTCATCCATCTGCTGTTCTTTCCCAGCAGGAAAACATAGAACCTTCTATTGTGGAGAAAAGTGCCTATCAGCGATGTGATTTGGTAGTTTCCCGTGAGCTCGTATACCTTTTTCAGCAGCATCCTGTGATTCATCGTATCACATGTGGCTTTAAAATCTATGACAGCGACGCCTGTGGTTTTTTTGCACTCGAAACCGTCTTCAATAGCTGAATGAGGTTCAAGATTTGGCTGCAGCATGATTTCTCTGATTTAACAACTACTTGCTGATGGATGAATCTCTCCTCCAGCCTATTTCCGATGCGGTTTAGCGTTAAGCGTTTCACTATCTTGAAGGTATGTTATAACACTGAGACAGGTCGAAAGTTTTTGAGGCAGTTAGGTATATTGCTGGGTTTCAGTAGTGCGACCACTCGAGTCTTCCTCAAAACTTTCGAGATCTGCATGTTAACTGTAACACCACTTCGTTCGTTACGGGTCACTTTGGCACCTTGGTCCAGATTTCGAATTGCCTCAGGCTCCATCTTCCGTTTATAGTGTGAAGGCCACTGCACGGGCAGCGTCAGTGGAGAAAGAAAATAATCCAGGGATCGTTATGGTATCCATCACAATCACTGGCGGCCAGACGGGCGGTCTTTAGTTGCCCTACTGCGTTGAGTAGCCTGGGTATATTAGCTGCTAGAATGGAACAAAAACAAAATTCAAGAAATAAAACTTTTATTTTTACCGAAATTTTGGCGACGAAGAAAAGGTATGTAACGCTCTCTATTGGTGATGTCAGACGGTACTGGCACGTCTCCTAGGCTGGCGTGGTCGGATTGACGGTTCCTTCATCTCGAAATATCTCTAAAGGTCGACGAACTGCACTGCTGCTCCAATTATGACGGCCACAGCAAGTTTGACTTCGGGCTGCCACTGCAGCTTCCGACAACGGTTTGAATTGCCCTACTCAATATGAACTTCGGCGTCTAAGAAGCACAGACGAGAGTGTCTCCATCTGTCGGGCGGAGGTTCAACTGGTATGATTGGCCTTTTATTCGAAGCTTCCCTCATAATTTTAAGTTAATTCTACTCCAGTACCGTGTGCGATTTAATTTATATATTTTAATTATTACGGAAACAAGTAACTTTGTTACATTACTACATGCTCGTTCATCTGTTTTAGCAGCCCAAGTTATTTATTTGCTCGACCCACAATTCATCGATGCCAGCTGCTTTATTTTATTTTATTGCAGAGATTGCTGCTTTCAGTTTAGTCTCATGATGCTTTCACTTTTTAGTCATTGAAAATGACTCCTTAAGAAAATGGCTTTCGTTTTCTGGTTGACGCACAACAAGGATTTTACTATTTTTGTGCAGTTAGCTTGAAACCTGATTGGTAAAATTATATAGTGGTTTGTTAGCATCCTCGTTAAGATTCTTAAGTCGCTTCCAGGTTGTCCTGCAGTTTCCCTTCATGTCTAAGCTCACCATTAGTTCGCTCAATTTAGCTTTGCGATTTTCTATTATGGCAAGCATTAAGTCTTCCTCTGCCTGGAGAGTGTTCTCGGCAAAAGGATCATCTTCGAATAGGGACTGGTACCGGTCCAACAGAGGTTTTTATCCTTATATATGGCTCCTATGATATGCGTTCTGCAGAACCTGGGTATTGTTCTTCTTGAGATCCGCTGAACGAAGGTGATGAAGGTATCTGTGGGGGATCTCGAGTTCCTCGCTTCCAATTTGTCTTTTTGAAATTGAACCTACTCCTGAAAGGCTGCATCGACAACACATATGATGGGCCTGAAATAGGTGCGTGGAATTGGTTGTCCTACTAGTTTCTCGTACTGTGCTGCAATTTTGGACAATACAAAGATGTTATCTGGAATGTATCTTCTCTTCCACCAACCGCTGTTGAAAGATGGTGGTAGTTTCAGGTTGTGGATAAGCTAGAGGTCGTTTGTCACTGCTCGTTTTAAGAGTTTTCACCGTGCTCGTCGGTCTCATTGTAGCCCCAGACAAGACTGTGATAGTTGAAGTCTCCCATCATAAAGTTGATACTCTGGCTGCTGAAATACTGAACTTTGCATCAGGCGGTTAGTTCAATGAGGTGACGCTATATTATGGAATCTATACGTTAGTACTTTAATATTATCTATCTCTGTCCGATAGGCAGAGATGACGTTGACTCCAGGTTTATTGAATATAGCGGTACCATATTTGCCTTGGGGTCTTTCTAGGATTAGGTCCATTCCTGCTATTCGGGGTCTTTACATTGGATCGCCTCTATGTGTTTTTTGGATCAGTAGTAAATCGCCTTCGTGTATTAATTAATTGAGATAGTATTTCTTCCTTATCTCTAGAGATTCCCTCGATTTGAATCTAGTTTGCTACCAGAAAATCGCCGTTTCGTAGAATCCATTTGATTTTACGTTTGTATCGGTTATAGAAGGATTAGCCGTTGATTAATCAACGTTTACCGATTGCCAAATTAACGTTCAATCTGCGGGAAGACTCCTGTACATCCCTTTACTCTCTTAAAATTTAGTGATTCAAGAGAGAAATTTTTCTGTATCTTATAAAAATTAATACAAACACAAGATGAATTTTTTTTTGGTGCGTTTAAAAGTAATTTTGTATATATTTTATTGTTGAAATTCGTTATAAATTTTGTATTATTTTTTATTACTTTAATGTTTTTATTTTACAATAAAAATCAGAATAGCAGAACGTAGGTGAAGCATTTACATAAAAATAGGAGTGAAAAATTACACCGCTGCTGTTGCATGTATCAATTAAAACAACGTGTAAAATGATACAAGTAACAGTGAACTTGTGTCTTGACTGACACACATGACCTTAAAACTAATCAGAGCATAAGTTACATTCTTAAGAAATTGGCTAGACTGTTTAATTAAAAAAAATTAAGAAACAAAAGACATACTTTTTATCATACATTAAAAATTGTAAAAATTATAAACAAATAAAGATTTAAATTTAAAGCGTTAAAAAAGGGTAAATCAATCATAAAGAGGAAAGTAAAGTTTTATCCCAATTATTATTAATATATTTAATTTAATTCTGAAAATATGATTTAATAAAACGTGATAAATGCAAACTTATTTTTTCATTGTATTAAATGTTAATTTAAAAATTGAAAAAAAATATGGATTTTATTTAACGATAACGCCGTTGTTCTTGTAGAATATCAGAGAGGTTGTACACCTGTCAATAGTTGAAAAACATTCATATGTAAGACACAAAGCGTAGGTTAATGCAAAGTGAGTTTCTCTTGACAACCCTACAAAATGCGAGTAATGCCTCGAGTCTTAGAATAGATGTGTTAGTCCACCTTCGTCTAGTCATTGTCTTCAGTAACGTGCTTTGATCATGTATATATTTTTTTTTATTTTAAAAATTATTTTTTATGACTACAGCAAAAAAATAAAATTTTTAAAAAGTCTGTTTATATTTTATTGTGCCCTAATTAAAAAAAGTATTAAACCCTCATACAACTACCGAACTCGTCGTACAATAAGAATCGATAATAAAAAGTATCGATTTTTTTCTAATTGATTATTTAATCTCAACTTTAATCGTTCCACCCCTTAAAAAAACGATTTAATAATCTAAACTTTGACCCTAAAATCAATTACGAAAATTGATTAAAAAGATCGATTTTTTTAATCGATAAACTTTAGCCCCCCACACCCATATACCCTTCTCCTCAAAAATATATTGTTTAATTTGAACTTTGAACCAACAATCATTTACGATAACAAATACAAAAATTGAATAAAAAAATTAAATTTTTTAATCTCAATTTTAACCTCTTCCACATTTCATACCCCCCTTAAAAAAACCATTTTATAATCTAAACTTTGGCCCTAAAAATCAATTACGAAAGTAAATTGATTAAAAAGATCGATTTTCTTAATCGATTATTTGATCTGATCTTTGGCCCACATACCTCCCTCCTCAGAAATATATTTTTTAATTTGGACTTTGAATCAAAAATCAATTACTAAAATCGATTACAAAAATTGTATAAAATAATCAAATTTTTTAATCTCAATTTTAACCTCTTCCAAATTCTATACCCCCTCCCACAAAAAAATCCATTTTTTAATCTAAAATTTGGCCCCAAAAATCAATTTGGAAAATAAATTGATTAAAAAGGTCGATTTTTTTTTAATCGTTTATTTGATCTGAACTTTGGCCCCCCACACCCACATACTCCCCTCCTCAGAAATAATTTTTTTTAATTTGAACTTTGAACCAAAAATCAATTACGAAAACCGATTACAAAAAGTGAATAAAAAAATCGAATTTTTTAATCTCAATTTTAACCTCTTCCACATTACCTACCCCCTCCCACAAAAATATCATTTTTTTAATCTGAACTTTACCCCAAATTGATTACTAAAATCGCTTACAAAAATTAATTTAATAAATCGATTTTTCAATCGATTGTTTAATCTGAACTTTGACCCCTATACCATTCACACAAAAAATCTGGTTTTTAATCTAAAAAAATCGATTAGGAAATCGATTGCGAAAAGTAATTTAAAATATTAATGTTTTTGTTATTTTGTTTAATCTAAACATTAACCCCCTACCCCCATACCCCCTCCCACAAAAATCAATTTTTTAATCTGAACTTTACCCCAAAAATTGATTACGAAAATCGCTTACAAAATTAATTTAATAAATCGAATTTTTCAATCGATTATTTAATATGAACTTTGACCCCTATACCATTCCCACAAAAAATCTATTTTTTAATCTGAAAAATTCGATTAGGAAATCGATTACGAAAAGTGATTAAAAATATTAATTTACTTGTTATTTTGTTTAATCTAAACTTTAACCCCCTACCCCCATACCCCCTCCCACAAAAATCCATTTTTTAATCTGAACTTTACCCCAAAAATTGATTACGAAAATCGCTTACAAAATTAATTTAATAAATCGAATTTTTCAATCGATTATTTAATATGAACTTTGACCCCTATACCATTCCCACAAAAAATCTATTTTTTAATCTGAAAAATTCGATTAGGAAATCGATTACGAAAAGTGATTAAAAATATTAATTTACTTGTTATTTTGTTTAATCTAAACTTTAACCCCCTACCCCCATACCCCCTCCCACAAAAATCCATTTTTTAATCTGAACTTTACCCCAAAAATTGATTACGAAAATCGCTTACAAAATTAATTTAATAAATCGATTTTTCAATTGATTGTTTAATCTGAACTTTGACCCCTATACCATTCCCACAAAAAATCTGTTTTTTAATCTAAAAAAAGCGATTACGAAATCGAATACAAAAAGTGATTAAAAATATTAATTTTTTTGTTATTTTGTTTAATCTAAACTTTAACCCCCTACCCCCATATCCCCTCCCACAAAAATCCATTTTTTAATCTGAACTTTACCCCAAAAATTGATTACGAAAATCGTTTGCAAAATTAATTTAATAAATCGATTTTTCAATCGATTGTTTAATCTGAACTTTGACCCCTATACCATTCCCACAAAAAATCCATTTTTTAATCTGAAAAATTCGATTAGGAAATCGATTACGAAAAGTGATTAAAAATATTAATTTTCTTGTTATTTTGTTTAATCTAAACTTTAATCCCCGCCACAAAAAAATTATTTTTTAATCTGAACTTTAACCCCCACCCCAGTACCCCACCCCCAAAACAAAAAATCTATTTTTTAATCTGAACTTCTGACTCTTAAAATCGATTAAAAAAGTAGACAACACAAGTTGATTAAAAATGGAATTTTTAAATCGATTATTTAATCTACTGTTTAACACTCCTACCCCCGTACACCCCTCAAAAAATATATTTTTTAATATGAAATTTGACCCTAAAAATTTATTAAAAAAGTAGATAACAAAAATCGATTGCTTTAATCGATAATTAAATCAGAACATTGAGACTCCATAACACCCTCACAGAAATTGATTAAAAAAGCATGTTTTTTAAATCGATTGTTTAATCTGATATTTGACCCACCACCACCTCAAAAAAACTTTTTTTAATCTGAACTTTCACCCGAAAAATCTATTAAAAATTCCGAACATTAACCCCACAAAAATCTATTTTTTAATATGAACGTTTACTCTACAAAAAGCTATTTTCTGATCTGATTTTGAGCCTTAAATCGATTTAAAAAGTCGATAAGAAAATTGATTAAAAAAATCGATTTTTTTAAATCTGAACATTGACCCCAGAAAAATCTATTTTTTAATCTAAACTTTGACTCTAAAATTCGGTTAAAAAAGTTGATAACAAAAATTAATTAAACAATCGATAAGAAACTGATTGTTTAATCTAAACTTTGGCCACTCCTCAAATCCATCCCAGAAAAATTCCATTTTTTAATCTGAATTTTGTCCCCAGAAATCGATTACGAATATCGATTACAAAAATAGATTTTTTTAATCGCCTATACCATCCCCAATCTACCCCCACAAAAAAATCTGTTTTTTAATCTGAACTTTGAGCCCGCCATATAAATTTCCTGGTAAAGGGTCATCAGTATACCTTTATAATATGCTAGCTACGTAGCTCAGTCTGTCAGTCAGACAGTAATCAAACAGTGATGTAGATTTGTAGGGAATTTCCCATTTTTGGGTATTTTGTAATCAACAGTGTTGCCGATTTGTCTAGAATTTCCCATATTTGGGAATTTTCGCACATCATTGGTTAGTTATTAGGGGATAAGTTTATTTTAAAGCTGTGTACCACTATTTTTACTTTCTCGCTACATATAAAGAAGAACAAAAAAAATCAATATTTATGATTATGGACCGATTTCATTCAAAATTGATTTGTAGGAGTCTTTGGGGTCGGAGAATATGAATTTTTTGTCAAAATTAGTAAATTGAGATTGCGACTCGAAGACGGCTAACGAGATTTATTATTATGAACCTATTCTTTTTTGTTTTTTTTTTATCACAATTGCAGCGACTTGTATTGTTGTTGAAACAATTTGAAAATTTTAATTTTGTTAGTGTCTAAATGTGCAAGAAACCAATTTTGATTTTTTTAACAATAGAATGTAGCATACATAGACGATAACAGGCGGCCCATCGGGCCACCGTTTGAGCTAATTAGATATTACTTGTCTTAAGAGGAAAGGTACAAAATACATTTCCGGTTAAAGGACCATTAGATACATTTTCCTTAGAGGAAAGACACAAAATGAATTTCCCTTGAACGGATCATTAGATACATTTTCCTTAAGAAAAAGACACAAAATAAATTTCCTGTTAAAAGATCATTACATACATTTTCCGGAATTTTCCATTAAAGGATCATTATACAGATATATTTTCCTTGAAAAGAAAGACTCAACATAAATTTCCCGTTAAAGAATAATCAGATACATTTTCCTTAGGGAAAAGACACAAAATAAATTTCCTGTTAAAAGATCATTAGATACATTTTCCGGAATTTTCCATTAAAGGATCATTAAATAGATACATTTTCTTTGGAAAGAAAGACTGAACATAAATTTCCCGTTAAAGGATAATCAGATACATTTTCCTTAGGGAAAAGACACAAAATAAATTTCCTGTTAAAAGATCATTACATACATTTTCCGGAATTTTCCATTAAAGGATCATTATACAGATATATTTTCCTTGGAAAGAAAGACTCAACATAAATTTCCCGTTAAAGGATAATCAGATACATTTTCCTTGAGAAAAAAGACACAAAATAAATTTCCCGTTAAAGGATCATTAAATACGTTTTCCTTAGGAAAAAGACACAAAATAAATTTCCTGTTAAAATATCAATAGATACATTTTCCGGAAGTTTCCATTAAAGGATTATTATACAGATATATTTTCCTTGGAAAGAAAGACTCAACATAAATTTCCCGTTAAAGGATAATCAGATACATTTTCCTTAGGGAAAAGACACAAAATAAATTTCCTGTTAAAAGATCATTAGCTACATTTTCCGGAATTTTCCATTAAAGGATCATTATACAGATATATTTTCCTTGGAAAGAAAGACTCAACATAAATTTCCCTTTAAAGGATAATCAGATACATTTTCCTTAGGGAAAAGACACAAAATAAATTTCCTGTTAAAAGATCATTAGATACATTTTCCGGAATTTTTCATTAAAGGATCATTAAATAGATACATTTTCCTATGAAAGAAAGACTCAACATAAATTTCCCGTTAAAGGATAATCAGATACATTTTCCTTAGGGAAAAGACACAAAATAAATTTCCTGTTAAAAGATCATTACATACATTTTCCGGAATTTTCCATTAAAGGATCATTATACAGATATATTTTCCTTGGAAAAAAAGACTCAACATAAATTTCCCGTTAAAGGATAATCAGATAAATTTTCCTTAAGAAGAAAGACAACATAAATTTCCCGTTAAAGGATGATCAGATACATTTTCCTTAACGGAAAAGACACAAAATAAATTTCCCGTTGAAGGATCATTAGAAACATTTTTCTTAAAAGAAATGACACAAAATAAATTTCCTGTTAAAAGATCAATAGATACATTTTCCGGAAGTTTCCATTAAATGATCATTATATAGATTTTTTCCTGGGGAAAAAAGGCTTAACATAAATTTCCCGTTAAATGATAATCATATACATTTTAATTAAGAAAGACACAAAATAAATTTCCCGTTAAAGGATCATTAGATACATTTTCCTTAAGAAATAGACAAAAAATAAATTTCGTGTTAAAAGATGAATAGATACATTTTCCTTGGAAAAAAAGACTCAACATAAATTTTCCGTTAACTGATAATCAGATACATTTTCCTTAAGAAGAAAGACACAAAATAAATTTCCCGTTAAAGGATCATTAGATACATTTTCCTTAAGGGTAAATAAAGTATACTTTCTAGATTTATTACTGAATTATAAATTTTAATTTAACCACAAGATGTTTATAAACCTTTTATCAAGTTATTAATTATTAATTTTTAGTTTTTAATAAATCGCAGACAAAATTAATGCAAACGATGATGTTCAAAGACACGAACCACCGTGTATCTACTTATAAGCTAATTTGACTGTATCATTGTTATACTCTGAATTATGATTATTTGTATGGCGATGAGATCAGAGAATGCCTTTGTAGCGAAATAATAAAAATCCTCTCTTTATTGCGAGATAGTTACAATGATGTTATTAACATAAGTATGCGCACGCGGTGCTATACTTTAGACACGCCTTTCCACAAGACTGACACCTGTAATTAAAATGAATTTCTTTTGTCCTTAGCGGAGTTGCCATATAGTCAAAATTTTCACAAACATTATTATTATTAATATTAATAATAACAATTAAAAGATCTGTTTACTTTATATAAATAGCAGGGGCCATACTGGATCAGCCATTTTAAATTTCGTAAATCCAAATTCAAATCTGATAATTATCGATATCAGCGACATCAATAACTCTCAATTACCAAATTTCAAAAAGATTGAATAACTTCCAAAAATTTGTCCGCCATATTTAAATTCGCCATTTTATGTTCGTCATATTGGATGCGCCGTTTTGAATTTTATAAATCCAATTTAGTATCGATATCAGTGACCTTAAAAACTATCAGTTGTCCAATTTTAAAAATATCAAATTATTTTTTCAAAAATGTTATCGCCATATTGAAACCGCCATTTTGAATTTAGAAAATTCAAATTTAGAATCGATATCAGCAACCTCAAAAACTCTCAATTACCGAATTTCAAAAAGATTGAATAACTTCCAAAAATTTGTCCGCCATATTGGATTCGCCATTTTAAATTTCGAAACTCCTAATTACCAAATTTCAAAAATCTTTCTTCAAAATAGGTTCGTCAAATTGGATCCGCCGTTTTGAATTTTATAAATCCAATTTAGTATCGATATCAATGACCTTAAAAACTATCAGTTGTCCAATTTTAAAAATATCAAATTATTTTTTCAAAAATGTTATCGCCATATTGAAACCGCCATTTTGAATTTAGAAAATTCAAATTTAGAATCGATATCAGCAACCTCAAAAACTCTCAATTACCAAATTTCAAAAAGATTGAATAACTTCCAAAAATTTGTCCGCCATATTTGAATTCGCCATTTTATGTTCATCTTATTGGATGCGCCGTTTTGAATTTTATAAATCCAATTTAGTATCGATATCCGTGACCTTAAAAACTATCAGTTGTCCAATTTTAAAAATATCAAATAAATTTTTCAAAAATGTTATCGCCATATTGAAACCGCCATTTTGAATTTAGAAAATTCAAATTTAGAATCGATATCAGCAACCTCATAAGCTCTCAATTACCGAATTTCAAAAAGATTGAATAACTTCCAAAAATTTGTCCGCCATATTTGAATTCGACATTTTATGTTCGTCGTATTGGATCCGCCGTTTTGAATTTTATAAATCCAATTTAGTATCGATATCCGTGACCTTAAAAACTATCAATTACCGAATTTCAAAAAGATCAAATAACTTTCCCTAAAATATATTCGTCATATTGTATCCGCCATTTTGAGTTTCGAAAATCTGAATTTAGTATCTATAACTCTTGATAATCGAGTTTTAAACAGATTGAATGCATTTTCCCAAAATTGGACCGCCATATTGAATTCTGAATTTAGTATTTATATCAGTGACCTCAAAAACTCTTGATTACCGACTTTTAAGAAGCCTTGGATCCGCCACATGAGGTAAGAATGTAATATTTAAACAAAAATGGTGCGTAGAGACAATTACAAACAACTTTGAAGTGCGCGCAAAAATAAATTCTTATCACTTCAACGGATCTACTGCTACATAACTTTAAAGAGCGTGCAGACTATAATTATTATCACCATAGCGGATCTATCGCTTTGAGCTTGATGCGAATATTATTTTTTTCCGTGAAGACCTTATAGTAACTATATTGTTTATTTTTCGACAATTATTTAAACAATTTAGTGTAAAATAAAATTATAAACAAATAAGATTGATCACATTTATTTTTAAAATTTGTCGTTTTATTACAGAATATTTTTAGACGTTTTTTTTATTATTTATTTTATGATCAATTAGTAAATATTTCTTTTATCTTCTTAAATTGGCAACGTTGCTTTTCTTTTGATTTTAGCAGCGCAGTGGCGCCCAGTTTATTATCTCTCGTTTACGGTCGCAGTATCATTAGTCACTTTCCACTTTCGACTACTGAAACGGTAACGATCACCTCGAATGGGATCCTTGACCTCTCCCATTTCTTTTTTTTTCTCTCCTGATTGTAGAGGATTTATGTCAATCAATAATTGAAATTTTTGAACAAAATTCTTGAGGTTTTTTAAATTTTATATGATTCTTAAAATTTTATATTAAAATTCTTGAAATTTTTTGATCATGATTGAAATTTTTGATCAAAATTCTTGATTTTTTTTTTAAATTTTTGATCATTCTGGAAATTTTTAATCAAAATTCTTGACTTTTTTTAAATTTTTGATTAAAATTCTTGAAATTTTTAATCAATATCCTTGATTTTTTTTTAGATTTTTGATCTTGAAATTTTTTTTCAAAATTCTTGAAATTTTTTGATCACTCTTGAAATTTTTGATCAAAACTCTTGAAATTTTTGAGGTTTTTTTAATTTTTTTTTTCATTCTTAAATTTTTTTATTAAATCTTGAAAATTTTTGATTATTCTTGAAATTTTTATGAAAGCTCTTGAATTTTTTTTAATTTTTGGTCATACTTGAAATTTTTAAATAAAATTCTTGAATTATTTTAAATTTTTGATTAAAATTCTTAAAATTATTGTTGAAGATTCTTGAATTTTTTTTAATTTTTGATCATTCTTGAAATTTTTAATTAAAATTCTTTAATTTTTTTTAAAATTTTTGATTAAAATTCTTGAATTTTTTTAAAATTTTTGATCCAGAAATTTTTGATCAAAATTCTTTAAATTTTTTGATCATTCTTGAAATTTTTGTTCTAAACTCTTGAAATTTTTGAGGTTTTTTAAATTTTTTATCATTCTTAAATTTTTTTATTAAATCTTGAAAATTTTTGATTATTCTTGAAATTTTTATGAAAGTTCTTGAATTTTTTTTAATTTTTAGTCATACTTGAAATTTTTAATCAAAATTCTTAAATCATTTTAAATTTTTGATTAAAATTCTTAAAATTATTGTTTAAGATTCTTGAAATTTTTTTAATTTTTGATCATTCTTGAAATTTTTAATTAAAATTCTTGATTTTTTTTTAAATTTTTGATTCAGTCTTGCATTTTTATAAAATTTTTGATCTTGAAATTTTTGATCAAAATTCTTGAAATTTTTTGATCATTCTTGAAATTTTTGATCAAAACTCTTGAAATTTTTGAGGTTTTTTAAATTTTTTATCATTTTTAAATTTTTTTATTAAATCTTGAAAATTTTTGATTATTCTTGAAATTTTTATGAAAGTTCTTGATTTTTTTTTGATTTTTGGTCATACTTGAAATTTTTAATCAAAATTATTGAATTATTTTAAATTTTTGATTAAAATTATTGATTAAGATTTTCAAAATTTTTTTAATTTTTGATCATTTTTGAATTTTTTAATTAAAATTCTTGATTTTTTTTTAAATTTTTGATTAAAATTCTTGAATTTTTTTAAAATCTTTGATCTTGAAATTTTTGATCAAAATTGTTGAAATTTTTTATCATTGAAATTTTTTATCATTCTTAAATTTTTTTATTAAATCTTGGAAAATTTTTGATTATTCTTGAATTTTTTGATCATTCTTGAAATTTTTAATCAAAATTCTTGAATTTTTTTAAATTTTTGATTAAAATTCTTAATTTTTTTAAATTTTTGATTTAAATTCTTGAAATTTTTAATCAATATTCCAGTTTTTTTAAAATTTTTGATTTTTGATCAAAATTCTAGAAAATTTTTGATTATTCTTAAAATTTTTGCCAAAATTCTTAAAATTTTTGCCAAAATTCTTAAAATTTTTGATCAAAATTTCTGAAAATTTTTAAATCATTCTTGAAATTTTTGATCAAAATTCTTGAAATTTTTGATCAAAATTCTTGAAATTTTTTATCAAAATTCTTGAAATTTTTTATCAAAATTCCTGAAATTTTTGATCAAAATTTTTGAATCTAATTTTATTATTATAATTGTTATTATTGTGATTTTAACTGCTAAGTTTATATAGTAACGGACACAAATATGGAAATGAGGGGTACAAGAGTCCAATTTTTTAACATAACCAACATAATACTTTTCCACTACTATACCAAAAAAGAGTACGTCTACTCTTAATTCCTTTTAAGTAAAATTCTGAAATTCTCTGAAAACGAACTTGTTATAAAAGTTATACAAGTACTAAAAATATTTTTTTAATTTAAATTCCTGACTATTAGATACAGATAATAAAAAAATATAATTAATTTTAGATATTCAATTATTTTCCAACGGTTTAGTTTATTATTTTATTCTTACTATCCTTTGTTTGTTGTTAAGTGATGGCATATGTAAGATTCAAAATAAGTAAAGATATTTTATGATATTAAGGGAGTGTCACATAAAATCCCCGCAATCTAGTTTTCATTGTTAACTTTTAAAAAATTTCCAGTATGAAGCAGGCCATTTTTTTATATTTTTGTACAGAATAAAATTTTCTTCAGTTATTGAAACGTTTTAAATGAGCTATCAAATACTTCAATCAGATATTGCGGATGAGAGTCAATTGAAAAAAAGTGGGAGTGGCGCCTTTAATGATGACTTGACTAATTGATTGATTGATTTAATTGATGTTTTAGCTAAGGATTTAGGCCTCAACACTGCAGCCTTAAGACTTATTGTGCTATGCCAATTGTATCGTAGTTATCAAGTGAAAAGGTTTGTTACCTTTATCAGCCTCTTCACAAGATTTCTGTGGGGAAGGCCTCCTGTGTATTTTCTGTCCCCAGAAGGTTGTACCTCCAGCGTATACGTGCTTGACACTCTAGTATAATGTGAGAGGCTGTTTCCTCCTCATCATTACATATCTACAGATGGGTTTGTCTTGGTAGATGCCCATTTTGTGTAGGTGTTCCCTAAGGTGGCAATGTCCAGTTATTAGTCCCGTGACATGCCTTATTTGATTTCTGCTTAGCTGCAGAATATCGTTGGTCAGTGCTTTTGATGACTTTTCGACCATCAGTTTACTGTTTTTATAACCCGGCACGAGATTCCAGCTGGGTCTGATGTTCTTTAGCTGCCCATCTAGACAGCCAGAGTCGTACTAAGGATTTTGGAATGCCAAACACGGGCTCGGGGCCCGTAAATTTGGTCGCTGAGGCTTTTCATGCCAGAGCGTCAGCTTCCTCGTTGCCTGTTATCCCCTTGTGTCCGGGAACCCATTTAAGTGTTGCCTTGTTTTGGCAGTAGGGTTTGTAGACAGTTCCAGACCAGTTTCGATCTGATTTTTTTGGATGTTAGAGCTTGCAGGGCTGCCTGACTATCGGAGTGAATGAGGATTGTTTTCCCTCTGTAACCCCTTTCAATGTTCTCCCTTTGATATAGCTCTATGGCATGTACCTCCGCTTGGAATACTGATGCGTAATTCCCCAGTGACGCATAGTTTTGCATCTGGGTTTGTCGCCATATATTCCAGCACCTGTTCCACTGTCGGTTTTGGATCCATCAGTATACCATACCAGTGTTCCCTCTCGACAGTTTGATGTGTCTTTACCTTTCCAAGTTATCTGAATGTTAAATGGCTTCGTGAAGTTATTTTTTGGTATCATTTCATCACTTCTCATTTCTAATAATCAGCTTGTGATGACTTTTGTTATACTGGTATGTCCTTGTTCAGTTAGACATCAGTTTCTATTGTACTTCAATCTGAATGCTCCCATTATTGTCTCCGCTTTGATATGAATATCAAGTGGCGGGAGGTTTAGTATGGTTTCCATAGCCGCGGTTGGAGTGCTCCTCATGGCACCTGTAATACAAAGGCAGCCTAGTCTTTGGAGTTTAGAAAGCTTCAGTATAGTCCTTTTTTGATTTTCTTTAGGCCACCACACCAGAGAGCCGTAGGATATCATGGGTCTTACCACAGCAGTATACAGCCAATGTATCATGCGTGGGTTTAGTCCCCATTTGGTACCCACTGCTCTTTTGGTAGCCATTAATGCCATTTTTCCCTTGTTAATGGTTTTTAGCAAGTGCTTATTCAAGGTCAGTTTTGCATCTAAATAATTCACCTGCTGGTTTATTTGTAGTTGTATGTTAAAGATCTTTGGTAACCTGAGGCTGTTCAGGTTCTTCTTTTTCGTGAAGGGGATTAGTGCTGTTTTGCCAGGATTGACTTTAAGGTCTTTCTTAAGACACCACCTCTCCACGATGTTCAGCGCCTGTTGCATCAGGTGTGAGACAATATTTGTAAAATTCCCCACTACAAGTATGAGTACGTCATCTGTATACACCTAGGTATAGAAACCGTTATTGTTGCGCTGCACCAGGAGCTCGTCAATTACCAAATCCCACAGGATAAAACCCCTCCCTGTGGGCATGCATCCCTTGGAGATTGACACCTCCATGGTCTTACCCAACAATGATGCTCAGCTGTCCTATGGTTTAGCATGTTTTGTATCCACCTACACGCGGTTGCGTCTACGCCACGCCTTGCTACAGCTGCTGTCATCGATCTGAAGGAGGTGTGATCTAATGCTTAATGGAATGTAGCCTATAGCCAGACTTGTCCTAAGTAATTTACAAATCACCGGTACCAGCAGTGTTTTGTTCTGCTGTAGGAAAGCTGGGCATATGCCGTCCGGTCCAGGTGATTTGTACGGTTCAAACGAGTTTATTCCCCAGCTGACTTTGCTGTGAGTTACGACTTTATTTGCCAGTTGCCAACCCCTTTTTGAAGCCCTGTGTCTTTGGTTTTCTGGGTTAGGGATTGTTTGATTTTCTTAAGTTTTACTTGAATCTGGCAGATGTGTCTGTAGTAGAACCTCCAGAGTTTCCCTACCAGATTCCGTTTATGTCCCGTCCGGTTTTTGTATGTTCCCGATAGGATTGATTGGATCTTTGGCTAGGACTCTGTGTATCCGCGCTGCTTCCGAGGTTGTTTCCACCTCTTCGCAGAACTTTCTCCACGAGTCTCTCTTAGCCTTTTGGATCTCTATGTTGTATTTTGTCAGTGTGGTGGTATATTGCTCCCACTCACCTATTCTTTTTGCCTTATTAAATAGAGAGCGCGTTTTTCTTCTGAGTTTGTCAATTTCTTTATTCAACCAGTTTGTATTTATTCTGGTGTTTTGGCTTGCCTCAGGACAGTTTGCCTGGTATGAGTTTATAATAGCATCTTGGAGTTGACCAGATGCTAGCTCTATGTCAGTGCTAGTTTTTATTTTTTGTTTTAACGTTACTCAGGTTGATTATTAAGTCCTTCTTAAATTTCTCCCAGTTGGTCCTCCTCGGATCACGGTATATCCCCAGTGAATTCTCTGCATTCGAGATTTGCATGCGAATATATCTATGGTCCGAAAATGATGGTTCACCGGACACATGCCAGTGAGGTATCTGAGAGCTTATTTTCAAGGACGCCAAAGTTACATCAATTCTTTCGCAACGAGTTTTGTTAAGAAACGTAGGGTCCTTACTGCGGTTCATTATTTGGTAATAATGTAGTCTAAAAGGTACTCACCTCTTTTGTTGATGTCGCTGCTGCCTCATGCTGTGTGGTGGGAGATGCCCATCAAAATCTGTAGGTTATCTTCAAGTCTCTTCATTTCTTCCGAAGTAGGTGGACTTGTGGAGTCGTATGGCAGATACTCTGAAGCCATGACTATTTCTGTCCATTGTCCTGCCATATGCATTTTCAGCCTTATTGCCGTTTGGTCCCTAGAACAGAAATCAAGCATTTTTAAGGCATGCAGATCGTTCCTAACAATAATGGAGGTTCTAACGTTCCCCGCTGTTAGGTCGTAGAATAACTTACCTTTAACATCCCCCAGTCCTGATATGCGTCCCCCGTTGATCCAGGGCTCTTGTATCAGGACGATGTCAATGTTGTTTTGGGCAAGGTATTTGCAGAGAGCAGCAGTTGCTGCCTTTTTATGCTACAGATTTATTTGAAGGACCTGCAGCATCTTCCTCTGGTTTTTTCTTTACGACTCTGAAGTTTATTGTTGAGAGCCCAAGAAAGGCTTTGAATCCTCTCTTTTCCAACTCCTTCAGGGTCGAGTCGTCCAGTCCGAGCACTAGGGTGATTTCTTGTGATTCGGTCCGACTGCTTATGATATGCCAGTCTTCTGTTTTAAGCCCCATATTCTGGGTTTTCAGAAGATGAAGTATCATCTCCAGTTCCTTTTTTTCTAGGAAATCAGTGAGTATCCATGCTAAAACCCTGTGAGATTTGATGATTGTCCTCGCGTCATCGACTTTGAGGTTTGCCCCCTCCCAGGGCTTCAACGTAGGTACCTGCTGTTTGAGCCAGGTTTTCGATGCCTCGTTTTCGCAGGTTATCATCAGCAACCCTGAATGTGGATGGCTGCCTGTAAATTGAGGCCCTTTGCACGGGGCACATTTCCAAATTTCCTGCGTCAGAGCATGCTGGATTTTTTTGGCTTGCTCCAGCGACAGCCTGACCTCAGGATAATTGGCTTCCGTAATTGCCATTTTTACTATAGTCAGGGCCTGCTTGAATGATGACTTAAACATACACCTTTTTTGAGTTCTTTCTCTAACCGTTTGGTCAAATTTGAAATATCAATGAGGAACCGTGTTGTGTAGTGAATTGAAAACTAAAATAATTTTTTTGAAATTTTCGGATGCAATTTTCGGTATGAAGGAGGCCATTTAAAAAAAAATTACGGATTAAAATGTTTTTCATTTATCGAGACCTTTCAAATAAGCTATCAAACGCTTCGATCAGATTAGTAGTTTTTGAGATATTGTGAGTGGGAGTGAATTCACAAAAGTGGGGTGGCGCACAAATTCATCTTTTTCCTCTACATCATCGTTTGTCCCTTCAGAGGCTTCATATATAGATACTGCTGTTGGATTGGAGTGGAATTCTTACAAAAAGTTTTGATTAGGAAAATTATAGGCACGTCATGGGATGTCCTGAACTCAATTTAGTCGAGCCCTCTAACACTGTACCTCTAACCCCAAATTTTGCACTTAGTGTACCCAGAACTGACACACCGATTCAGAGTAGAGAAGCAAAACTAAATGCTCTATCCCCTACAAATTCCCTAAAACAAACAAAATCCCACAAAAAGCGGAGTAAGCTCCAAGTCTCATGGTCCTCATTGCTGATGTTAAATTGGTCATTATTCTGAAGGTCACAGTTATAATGAAAAACCCTTACTGTCCAAATCCCTATTCTATTTGGACAACAAAACTATGGATTGTACTATTGGTACGGTGTACAGCGCGGGACTTAACAGCAAAATAGGTCTAGTGAAGCTTCTTGTCGAGAATCAGTGCTATTAACTTTATCCATTACAGACACAAAAGTAAATTACTTCATAAGATACTCCACCTACCATTCCCCCAAGTCTCTTACTTGTCTCTGGAGTGGTGTACTTCTCAAAAATCTCAAGAGAACTAAACTCCAGATACACACAGTTTGGATATCATGCCCCCAACAGGAATGGACATCTTTTTTTAATCTACTGGTCTTCCCCATATTCCTAGTCATCAATACTTTTTTCACCATCATAGGGCACCAGGGAAGCTCTATTATTGATCATATCGTGCTCATTACATAAATTTTGATCACCAAACCCTCTTGGTGGCTTTTACTCATCCAAAAAAACCAACCATAACCCAAATGATTTGGTAACAAATCTAAGCAAAACCATTGATGTTGCAGGTTGTATGTTGTTATGGGGAGTAATTACTTTGCGATCTATAAGATCTATTATGTCCTCTTCTAGTGCTTAGTCGTTGAGGTTTTCTCAGTGATTAGAGAACCCCGTCCAGTCCTATTCTCATGTTTGACGGTTTCAGATTCGGCAGATCTCTCTTTTCTATTTTGTAATGCATCTCAAGGTTTTCTCTGGGTATCGGGAAGATAGATATGCATGAGGCACTGTTAACAACTAATTATTCATTGGTTAATATTTTACTATAATATAATTAACATATCTTTTGAGTTCTCATGCCAGCCCTGTAACACTAGCGGCACGAACTCCGTACTCTTAATTGAATTGAACTCAACCTAATTGTATTGAGCCCGTATCAAGGAGACAACAACCTATTTATGCAACATATCTTTTGAGTTCTCATGCCAGCCCTGTAACACTAGCAGCACGAACTCCGTACTCTTAATTAAATTGAACTCAACCTAATTGTATTGAGCCCGTATCAAGGAGACAACAACCTATTTATGCAAATCCACCAATAAACATTTATTTCACGTTTACCGCATGAAATATTAACATCACGTCTTAAACTTTATATTGTTTAAATTACAACTAGTTTAGTGAACATTTTATTATTTAAAGAGTTATTCTGTGTATCCCAAAAGGCTCCACAATCTGATGTGCAATCTGGTAGTATATGGATTGAGTTTTCAACCTCTAAGTCACAAAATCTGTATTATTCTTGTTCTGCTAGTCCAATTATCTTAAGATGTCCGGTAATGCCCTGTTAGCCCTGTTAGGACTCCTGTTATTATACAAAGCTTGTTTTTGCTCGAGTTGATACATTCTGTGGACCTCTTCTGGTTATAGCTTCCCAGGAGAACTTTTGCTTGTCTTATTCCTTGTAGATTACTCTAGTGGCTGGATATTTTTATTTTCACTTCCGTTTTCAATTCTTTCAGTATCATGATTTTACTTATACCATAAAAGGATTCAGGCCCCAGATGGTGTTTCAGTCCCTTTTTGTCAGGTTTATCAACTATTTCGTTTCCCTCCACCAGGTACGTCCCGGAACCCATATTAGGGTAACTTTATTACTCTTGCTATTTAGTTTATATTCCTGACTATCTTCGAACTGATTAAGTGAGAGCTCATCGCTTTAATGGCTGCTTGACTATCCGACATAATGACAATTTCTTACCTGCTGAATCTCTTTTCGAGGTTGAATTGGACACATGTTTCAATAGCGTATATTTGTGCTTGAAAGATACTTGGTGATTTGCCCAAGCTTTTGATGCATCTGGTACCAGGCCCAAATACTCCTATTCCAGTGCCATTTGCCTTCTTGGATCTATCAGTTTACTATTTAGTTGCATTTCTGTTCAGGTCATTCCATTCACTTTTGAGATCTAGCTTTGTGACGAATTGTTTCACAGTCATACTTTTTTGGTATCTCATCCTGAGGCATGTTCCAGATATGTCCGTCTCCGATACGGAAATCGGTTTTACGTCTTTTGATTCCCTCTCGGACCTTCCTGCATTTTGTCCTTTTTGTCACATTCTTCACGCTCTGTATGTGCAGAGATGTGAAGAGATTGCTTCTAGAGTTTGCAAGGATAGTTCTTCTCGAAGCAACAGCTCCGTAAATGATAATTCGTCTCACAATAGATGTGTAAATCCACTGCAGTATTTTTGGGTTGCATTCTCAGTTTTTCCTAGCGATCTTCCTGCATAGTATAAATGCTTTCGTAGCCTTAATCGTTACTTTTTTTGTGCTTATTCCAGAGCAGTTTGTTATCTAGTGTCAGCCCCAGGTATTTTGCTTCTGGTTTCTACTCAATAACGTTCCGGTCTAATTTGATGGTTTTGAGATGAAGGTTTCTTTTCCTCGTGAAGACTATAAGAGTGGTTTTTGTGGGGTTGATGTTTAGTCCCATTGATTGGCACCATTCTTTTATCAGGTTAAGTCCTCTTTAAATGATGTCGCAGAGAAGCTTTGCAAACTTGTCTTTGGCCATTATAACTTTGTCATCAGCATATCTTTGGCAGGATATACAGAGGTCAGTCAGAATGTGGAGGAGTTTATCTACTATTAGGCTACACATAAGTAGTAGTGCAAATGGAAATGGTGTCTTGTCCTATCTTTGTCTCTGCTGTTCTACTGGAAAGTAATTGAGACATCTATTTGGAAGTCATGCTGTCTACCCCTCTGTCATCGAGTGCTCTTCTGACAGCTTCATGTAGAGTATTGCCAAAAGCCAATTGTATGTCCAGAAAGACTCCGGACACAATTTTGTTGTTAGTCAGTGCTTCCTGGATATCATAAGTGCGTTGTCCGTGTTTATATCTGCTCGATATGCACGCTGATTGATGTGCAGCAGCACCCGCTCCAGGATCTCTATTCTGATACAATTATCCACAGCTTTTTCCATCGTTATAAGGACAAACGATCTAAAGTTGATTGGTCGTAGTGATTTGGTATATAGCCCAGTTCTAGACTGTTCCGAGTAATGCGAATGATATGGGGCAGAATATCTTGTTGCCTTTGCTGAATCAGATCTGTGAAGATTCCATCGACCCCTTGGGATTTAAATTGTTCATTGGCCCATCTTATCGACTTTTTACTATGTATGTGTCTATCAATTTTTGTGACTTCCCTAATAATTCTGCTGTATCCCTCTAGTGCATTTCTTGTGGGGATGGATTTGTTTCCAGGAAAGTAAGTTACGATTAGGAGCATGGCTCTTTCATCTTCACTTTATTTGAAGCTACAGTTTGGATTTTTAAAGGTTATTACTATATTCCCATGACTTTATGCAGTCGATATCCTCACAGAATTTTCTGAAGCTATTCATTTTAGTTTTCTTAATCTCTTTGTTGTAGGTGGTGAGTTTCTCAGTGTAGCTCTACCAAACTCCGTTTACTTGGCTATATTAAAGAGTTTTCATACTTCGGATCTTAGCTTTCGCAGAGGCGCATCCCTTCATTTTTTCCCTTTTTGAACCAGGCAACGCGATTCATATGCATCATTTACTTCAATTGGGTTATTCTCTAGTTCAAAATGGTTCTTTGCCCTTCTGTTAGGAATGCGTGTCAAGTGATTTTAGGTTGGTGTTGTATTTTCTCCAATCCATTTTCCTGGGATTACTCCTGAGGTGAGACTTAGGAGGGTCCGTCTCTAATTTGAACACAATTATTCTGTGATCAGATAGAGGTGATTCACTCAATACTCTCCAGTTTTTAACTAAAATGGAACTACAACCACGCTCTCCGCCCATTTCTGCCAACGGCAGGAAAAACTACAAATTTTTACAATTTTTTCGAATCAACAGTGACAAACAAGAGATATGGTTTGAAACCACATCCAATCTTGACCATAATAGTATATTATTCAACGAGCGTATAATAGCTATTATATGCGAGTAGAATACTGTACTTTGTCCACGACTGTTAGATATTTATTAACAAACTTTTACTGAAGTTAATATTTATGGAACATTATTTTCAATATGTATAACATAACTGAATACAATATTCATTACAATTCAACATTAATTATTTATGTTAATAGTTATATTTGAACAATTTGTTAAGTTAATTGAAGGAATAGAATTAACGTCAACATTAATATTCTCATTATTTGTTGAAATTCTTTGATTGATGGCATAAGAATTACAATCATTTACGTATATGGAGCTTGATATCTTTTAAGCGGTATCTGTTTTGTTTCTTATGGAGTCGTCTATGTAGCTCTCAGCTACTGCTGAGGATTTCCATCCGCCATGATGTTTCAAACCTGTTATTTCCCCGCCTGCATCAACCAGTAAAGTTGCAGAAGATCTACGAAAACTGTGCCCAGAATATTTTTCTGGATTTGGTATTTTCAGAAAAGCAGCAATATCTCTTCCCATTTTGGTAAATTTATTAATACCAATTCTTTGGGCAGTGCATTTACCGTTCTGATAATTTAAAAAAAATTTAAAAAAAATAAGTACTTGCAACATGACTTGGACGATTAGTGATGTATTTTTTACAGATATGATAAAAATTATCGGTTATCGTAAATTTTCGAGTTATTTTCGTCTTGGTGTTGGGCAGAGTTACTAAAAATGTTGATCCAAAGTCTTGTAAATGCGTAATTTTCATGTTATACATCTCATTGGCCCGACAATCACCCATTATTCCAAGTATTAATGCAACCTTAAAGAAAAAAGAAATTATAATATATTATGAAGAAAATTCTTAATCAATATCTTACCTTCGTTGCAAGATATTTGTCGTGTGATGCTTGAGTAAGAAAGTCATTAATATTTTCTGCAGAAAACGTACTAGCTTTTTTAGCCTGAAAACCTTCACTTTTTCGTTTTACTAATGCTCGTAGTTTCATATAATTTTCTATATTTATTCCTTGATGTATATTGATTGTACTTCTAAGCATAGTGTCGAGCATTTATATTTTGTGGAAAGATCTGTAAAATATACTAACATAACAGATTCCCAAAAAGATGATTTTATGTTCTTTTCCTTGCTCCAATTGAGGAAAGATTCGGTAAATGTTGAGCATTTACGAAACTCTCCGATATTCATAAAAATTGGTATAAATCATCTACAAAGTGTAAATATCACTTTCCAAAATAAATTTTCTGCCGCAACCACTATTAAAGACCCTTTTTCCATTTTTATAAATATATTATTTTTAAGGTTGGTTTTGTATAGATACATCACAATGACTTAGAAGATGTTGCCAAGTTGTGTAAAATATCTTAAATCAGCTTTTTTTTAAATTTATATTGACTGGTTTTCATTGGACAATATTTTTTACTTTTTTTTTCTTCAAAATATAAAAATAGTGCGATACAAAATATAGCAACTGATTTTCATTATTCAGCGATATTGATATTAAGCTGATAAGAACGCAATAATATTCTTTGATCTGTGTCAGTTGGTCGGGACGCAGAGGTAATTTTTGAATAAAATTGAGAAAAAAATAGGTTCATTAGGCCAGTTAGTGAAAAAAGAACACGGAAATATGTAATAAATGTGTTAGATTCGCTGTCTTTAGACAAATCTAGAATACAGTGCTTTTCTTTAGAAAAATTGTTGTACAAACTTAATCCTTGTTGGGCATATTAAAAATTGGATAGGTCTTAGGTGGTTAGATTAGTCTAGTAACTGGTTAGCTTTGAGTTAGTTAAATCTTTTTTTTAAATACATCATTATAATAAATTAATTTTTTTTAATGATTAACAATTAAAATTCTAAATCTTCTTCTTCTTCTTCTTCATCTGCTCTGTACTCATCATCATCTTCATCTGAAGTATTATTTTTTTCTGGATTATATATTGTTCCCGCTAATTTAAAAAATTCCAGAGTTCTATCCAAATCAAAATGTTTGCATTTTTTGTAAAACATATACCGTGCCAAATTCCCTGGAACATGCGCTTTCTTGCGACCATTTGACACAGTTATTGCTTTTGCATGCCTCCAAGACGATTCAATCGAATTCGTATGTGCTCCGGTTTCAGGATCTTTGAAAGTTATTGAATGGTTAACAGTTAAATGATTATATCCATGTTTGGTTAAACAACCGTATGATTTCCATCAATCTGAGATAATGGTAGTACCCTTTTCAATGTATTTTTCAATAATTGGCAAAAGGGTATCAGTATCTCGATGTTCAACAGTTACCATAAATAATTTTCCTGTCCCCCTTTCAAAACCTCCAAAGACCCATTGCCCTTCTACATGGTGCCCCCTGTTATATTTTCGTTTTCCAAATTTACTCTCATCAATTTCGACAATTTTACCCGGACCACCAAGTTTTTCAGTGTTTTCTAACAAGGCATTTAACAATACCTCTCTACAAAAACTAGCCCAGTCCACTGCTGTTGTTCGATTTATGTTAATTTGGATGCAAATAGCTTCCAAACTAACATTATATACCCATAAATTAACAAACCCTAATATTTGTATGGTATCTAATTTAGATTTGTAAAAAAAAGTTCCCTTCTTTAAACTCGTCTTGTATCCACATATCTGGCGTTTTTTATTTCGAATTTTGATTAAATTCGGACATCTCCAAAAATATTTATCTGGCCTAAAATAAATTTTATGATTAAGATTTGTTTATTGAGTGATTTTGAACCCATTTAAACTATCCCTGTGTATAATTATCGAATTACTTTATGGAATAAGCGTTAAAGATGAAAAACTTACAATCTTTCATCTAAAGATAATTTTAAAGTACCATTACATTGTGGGCACATAAAATGCCCTTCCTTTGGTATCAAACCCCAATTTTGGAGATTTTTTATCAATTCAGCTTTATTTTCATTGAATTTATATAATGTTTGTAAATTCATGATTTTCGGATTTAGTTTTGACATATGACATGACTACTAGATTTTATTCACTTCTTAACCAATTTTCATTATTTATACATGGCAACATCGCTTTCTTGGTTCTGATATGACAATGATGTGAAGTTAACAACGCATGTGTAAATGACAATTTTATGTTTGAATGGTTTACACAGAATCAATTCGAAACAACAAATGTGTCATAATTTTACTCTTAAATTAATTCGAAGCGTCAAATGTGTCATAATTTTACTCCAAACTTCAAAAAAATCGAAATTTAAAATTAAGAAAAAAGGTGTTAAATGTTGGTTGCGGCAATTTATTTTTTTTGGAAAGTGATATTTATATGCTCTGAAAATCGGCGTATTTCGTAAGTGCTCAACTTTTTCCTCTTTTACCTCTGGCGGTGTTAAACACATTTCATTTTCACTTTCTAAATCAATTTTTTTATTACAATTTATTAAAAATGTTAATAACGTAATCCGCAGTCAAAACTTTGATTTTTCAATTTAAATTATTAATTTGACTTTTAAATGACAGTCACGGCTTACTAATAAAACACAACGGTTAAGTATAGGAAGAGCAGTGATAAAAAGTAGTGAATAATGATTATTCATTGCTATTAGTGAATAATATATATCATTTGAAGTTAGAAAACACTTCAAAAATGGCTTCATTATAAAACAGCCTTGGACAAAGATTATTCACAGTTTAGGAACAAATTCATAATCTTTAGTGGTCAAAAGGCCAAGTACCACTATCACTTAAAGCCAATTTATGGTTAGTATAAGACAATCTGTATAGAATTTGGTAATGATCGCATATTTAGAATATTTTTAGGGATTTTCAAAGAATTATGTTTTTTTAAGGATTATATTAGGATCTTTAAGAAGTGCTTAAGATTTTTAGTCTTTTTAAGGGTTTTTAGGATTTTTAAGGATATTTTACGATTTTTTAAGGAATTTTTAAGGATTTATTAAGGATTTTTTAGGATCTTAAAGTATGGTTAAGAATTTTTAAGATTGTCTTAGGATTTTTAGGATTTTTAAGGATTTTTAAGGATTTTTATGCATTTTAAAGGATTATTAAGGATTTTTAAGGATTAATTATTTACCAAGAGCAGGGGAAGTATAA
Organism: Neocrepidodera transversa; assembly: GCA_963243735.1. Classification (NCBI taxonomy): domain Eukaryota; kingdom Metazoa; phylum Arthropoda; class Insecta; order Coleoptera; family Chrysomelidae; genus Neocrepidodera; species Neocrepidodera transversa. The sequence continues at coordinate 24,621,809 of OY725344.1, read as the reverse complement.
TTTATAATCCAGAAAGAGCTCAGTTATACAGGGTGTTTTTTTAAAAAGTTTCCACCCCGATTTAGGCTTACCCAATAATTTTTGGCAAAATGGCGAGACCCGACGATTTTTGATTTGAGGGGGACAAAATTTTTGATAACAAACATCACTCTAACGTCAACCCCCTTCACCCCTCGCCCCTCAACTTTAAAATTTAAATAGGGAACATACCATGTGTGGCACATTAGAGGAAAGGTAATTCAATGCAGAATTCAAATCATACCCTTTGTCCACTGCTAGGACAAAAAAACATTACATAATTAGTATCAATAATGTTATCAGTTTATTGTTAGGTATTTAAAAAAAGGTAAAAATAAAAAAAAATTACAGCAATTGCTCAAAATGTTGTCCATCGTGTGCTAAACAAAAGTCAAGTCTGTCTTGGAATTCTTGTCTAACATTTTGAAAAATTTCCCTATGAATTAATTTATTGAGGTTCTCTTACAATTCTGAATGTGTGGATTTTCAAATTGTTTGCTATTCAGCACTATTAAGGTACTTTTTAGGAACGTTTATTTTCTGAATTATCAGCAATTCACTTTTTGTTTCTACAAAAAATAAGAGTACCTTTGGTAAAAACCAACCTATAAACTCACTTGTTTAAATTGAAAATGATCTACACTATGTAGAGCACAGAGAATTGAAATGATTTTCATTTACGGCTCCGCGAACGGATGTTCGAGAAGAGCTGCTACTCTTTTTAATGAAGAACATCCTGGTTTGCAAGTAAGTCATACTTACATTAGAAAACTTGTTATGAAGTTTGAGGAAACTGGATCTGAAGTAAATAAAAAAAGGACGGCAGTTAGGGTATTGGACGAAGTAACAGAAGTCGAAGTTCTGGGAAATTTTGCAATGGAACCAGCATCTTCTCTTCGCAAAGTAGCCTCTAATACTGGACTTTCAGTTTCATCAGTTCGACAAGTATTAAAAAATAATAAATATCGACCTTACAAGATGCAAATCCATCAGCAACTTCATGAAGATGATCCGGATAGAAGAGTTCAATTTTGTGAGGAAATGCTCGCATTGATTGATATAGTTCAAAACATTTGTTTTTCGGATGAGTGCACATTTTTTCTTGACGGGTTTGTGAATAAACATAATTGTCGTTACTGGAGTGACAACAACCCTCATGTTTTTGTTGAAGGGCATACTCAACATGTTCAAAAACTTAATGTTTGGGCTGGCATACTGGGCGATAAAATTACTGAGCCATTATTCGTAGATGAGAATTTAACTGGTCAAAAATACCTAGAAATACTAGAAATGACCATTGACCCGCTAATTACTCAGGAGCTTGAAAATCAGGTAGATGAAGTAAGAAATCCTGCTCTAGATGAAAATCTATTACATTTTCAACAAGATGGGTATGGTTCTCATTATCATTTACCAGTCAGACAATGGCTAGATGACCATTTCCCACAACGTTGGATCGGTAGAAGAGGAGCAATAGAATGGCCTGCGAGATCTCCAAATTTGACTCCTTGTGATTTCTGGCTTTGGGGTCACCTAAAGTCAGTAATTTACAAAACTAAACCTACATCTATTGATGACCTTCGGGTACGAATTGTAAGAGAATGTCAATCCATTACTAGGGAAATTTTTCAAAATGTTAGATAAGAATTCCAAGACAGACTTGACTTTTGTTTAGCACACGATGGACAACATTTTGAGCAATTGCTGTATTTTTTTTTATTTTTACCTTCTTTTAAATACCTAACAATAAACTGATAACATTATTGACACAAATTATGTAATGTTTTTTTGTCCTAGCAGTGGACAAAGGGTATGATTTGAATTCTGCATTGAATTACCTTTCCTCTGATGTGCCACACATGGTGTATCGCCCATTCAAATTTTCATGTTACGGGGTGGGGGTGAAAGGGGGTTAAGGTAGAGCGACAAATTTTGTCATAAATTACGACGCGTCTCACTATTTTTCTCAAAAATTATTGTGCGAGAGTAAAGTGAGGGTAGGAAAAAACACCCTGTATTTCTGTTCAGGGGGGTAGTAAAAAAATTAAACTTAGTGATTTGAATTCTGCATTCAATTACCTTTTCCATTATGTGCCACACATGGGATGTTCCCTATTTAAATGTTAAAGTTGAGGGGCGTGGGGTGAAGGGGGTTGATGTTAAAGTGATGTTTGTTATCAAAAATTTTGTCCCCCTCAAATCAAACATCGACGTGTCTCGCCATGCTTTCCAAAAATTATTGGGTAAGCCTAAATCGGGGGTGGAAACTTTTTAAAAAACACCCTGTATTGGTGTCGTTACATATTTCTTGTTTCTTCTTTATTGTACTATATTTTTCTCCAATGTACTATTATAATTTAAGTGCCCGTACTATAACAGCTTCCAATACAGTTGGCAACGTTGCCACCCTTGCGTTCTTTCGTTACATAGTTTAAATAAACGTGGCCTGATTCAGTGTGTACCAGTGATCCACTGTTAAACAAATTGTTTCATATTTTTTTATGTTTTAATTTTTGAAGTTATGTAAAAATTAAAGAGGATATTTTTTAATAAATTATATTCGGTATTATTTTATTATACTAAAAATTTAATACAACATTTTCAGATTTGTTTTTATTAAAATATTCTCAAAAATCTTTACCACCATTACCAGATTTATTAAACAGTAGAAACTTTTTGGATTTCGTATAAACATTTTCATTTTTTTAAATAAATGGTAGCATAAGTACTTACAAGTGTTTCTCGTGATCTTGTTATCAAGATTCCATTAAAAAAAACGACCAAAGTAAAATACTTCAATATCCAATAAATCCCTGTCACCTATTAACATTTTTCTACGATATCGGTGTATAATTAGAAGTGACCGTTTCGAACATATGGCGATAGGATCAAAGTGAGTCGACGATAACGATTTCAGTTCTCGATTTCATAGAGAACGATCCCAATAACGTTTTATAAATTATGAAGTACACGTACCATCTCTATTGCCATCAATTCGATCTAGTCGGCTTGCTTTGACGTCACATCGATGGATCCCATAATGTCAATCATGTTGCCGGTTCATAATAAAGAAATATTGAGAGATTTACTACATAATCTCGAATTTTCTAATTAAATACTATTAAGAGACTAAAAACAATAAATTTTAGTACAGTAAAATAATTATTCAAAATGGCGTCCGTCAAAAATAATTTTTATCAAATTTTTACTTAAGTTGATAACAGCGCACAAGTGATATAGGTAAATGTTTGATATTTACGTTGTGCGATATAAATTTGCAGCAAAAAAGTTACTTACGCACACTGTCTATAGTCTATCGACATGTATTTTTTTTTCTGTTTCAGGTATGTTGATTTCTACAAACAATATCGAGCTTCTTTTGGTAAGATTTTTTTTTTTAATTGAAGTGTCTCACTGTCGTTTAAAATTATAATAAATTCGACCTTGTGTCGTCTCAAACTATATAAAGGAGGTAGTGGTAAATTTTTCGGCTTTTTCTACACCTATTGCCAAATGGCGTCATCAATTATTAGTAAATAGTCCCGGGGCACCACATCAACTAATAATAATAATAATAGTCATCCCTTCCCCGCACAAGTCTTTGACCTCTGATTTTTACTCGTAAGGGGTTAAAATATAAGCATATTATTAGTATTATTATTTTATTTTATTATTTTTTAAATTTAATTTATTATATTGCGAACTAAATAAAATAGTCCACTTATTTTTTTTATAATGATACTGCGTGTTATATCAATACGTTCAGAATGTATTTGTTAAGAAATAAAGAAAAATATTAAAATATATAAAAATTATAAACTATAAATAAATATAGTGGTTATTGAATTAAATTTCCTATAATGATGCTAATAAATTATGGATTATTTAATAAGTAATAGGGATTCGAAAAATTAATAAACGCATTTGCAATATTATTTATTTTTAATAAATATATTTAGATCAATTTTTTTGGGGATTATACAGGGTGGTGCAAATTTAATTCGGATATCGTAAACCGTTATAGATATTATGAAGTTTAAATGGAGAAAATTAAGTAATAAAACGAAAATTGTTAATTTCAGTTTTTCCTAAATACCTCGGAAACCGGTCCTGATAATTTAATTTTGATATAAGCATTGAATTCGTCTTAAAAATACGCATCTTTTTTCCCGTTTATCAACTTTGTAACGGTTTACAAAAGTGTTCAATCAATTTGTGCCACCCTGTATAGTTTGTTTAAAAAGTGTTAGTCTAAAGGAGTCGAATAAATCAAATAAAAAATCAGAAAAAAAAACAAAAATAAAACCGGAAAAATCTAAATAGAAAAAAAAGAATAAAAGAAATACTGTAAAAATCAAATAAAAAATAGAAAAATAGTTAGAAGAATTTTAAAAAATCAGGAAATAACAAAAAATCGGAAGAAAAATTGGAAAAAATAGAAATAAATTAGAAAATACTGTAAAAAATTGAAAAAAAGGCCAAAGAATCGAAAAAAAAATCCAAAAAAATTAAATTAAAACCCCAAAAAAAATGGAAAAATTTGGAATAAATCACAATAACTAGAAATAATTGAAAAAATCTGAAAAAAAAAGACAAAAAGTGGGAGAAAGTAGGTAAAAATCAGAAAACATTGGAAATGGACATCTTTGAAGGGCTACCCTTAATTATTTTTTTTTATACTGACCTGTACCTAATTTTTATTTAATTTTTGAAATACCCATTTTTTTCTCTATCTATCCAACCATGTAAAAGCCTTAATTTTTTATTTAGTTTAAAGAATGAACTGTACTGTTCATTTTTACCTGAAAAATATGAGTACAATAATTATATAACATTCGGTACAAGGGGGAGACAATTTGAGCAATAAAACAAAATAAAAGAATAAAAAAAAAACGGAAATAATCAAATAAAGAATCCAAAGAAACCGAACAAAAAAAAAGCAAAGAAATCGGCAAGATCAAATAAAAAATAGAAAAAATGGGAAAAATGAGAAAAGGGGAAAAATCAAAAAAAATCGAAAAAAAAAAGCAAATAAAAGAAAACAAAAAAATAAAAACAAAAACAAAAGAAACTTGAGAAAACTAATAAAAAAGGAAAATAGAAGAACGAAAACAAACAAAAAGCGAAAAGAAAATGGAAAAATATCGAAAAAAATCAAAAAATGTCGATACAAATCGAAAAAAAAATGAAAAAACGTCGATACAAATCAAAAAAAAATGTAAAAACGGGTATAAATCAGAAAAACTAAAAAATCGGAAAAATACAAAATAGTGTTCAATTAAATTTGCGCCATCCTATATTTTTTTAAATTTAAAAAAATTTTATTGGTAACATTTTTCCTATTTTAAACTTAATCTTTGAAATATTAAATTGAAACCGAAATAAAAAATATATAATTTTCATGATAAAATTTATTGATACTTATTGAGGCGAAGCACTTGGGTGTTTTTTTATATTGAGGCGAAAGACTTGCGTGGGTTTTCAAATCAAGGCGAACCTGCTTCTTTTTACAGATTTATTGAGGCGAAGGACGGGTTTTTTTTTAAGAAAATTATTGAGGCGAATGACTAAGGTGTTTCCCTTAAAGAGATTTCTTAAGGCGAATAACTTAGGTCACCCTTTTATAGTTTATTTGAAAAGTGTTAGCCTAAAGGAATCGAAAAAATCAAATAAAAAATCAGAAAAAAATAAAAAAAAATCTAAAAGAAAAAGAAAAGAATGAAAAAAAACTGAAAAAATCAATAAAAAATCGAATGAAACCGAACAAAAAAAAAACTGTAAAAATTAAATAAAAAATAATTTAAGGAAATTAAAAAAAACTTGATAAAATAAAAACAAAAGCGAAAAAAATCGAAAGAAAAATTGGAAAAATACAAAAAATAAAATCAAAACCAGAAAAAAAATGGAAAAATTAGGAATAAATCAGAATAACTAGAAACAAAAATCTAAAAAAATTAAAAAAGTAAAAAACTAAAAAATGTCTGAAAAAATCTAAACAAATCTAAAAAAATCTGAATAAATTTGAAAAATCTGAAAAAAAAAGGAAAAAATGGGAGAAAGTACGTAAAAAGTCAGAAAAAATTGGAAATAGTCTTCTTTAATTATTTTTTTAATACGGACCTGCACCTACTTTTTATTTCATTTTTGAAATCCCCATTTTGTCTATCCATTTTTTCATTAAGTTAAGAGAATGAACTTTGAACTTTACTTTAGGATTTTTTCTTAATAGGGTCCTGTTCATTTTTACCTTAAAAATATGAGTACAAGAATATACGAGACAAGGGGGAGGACAATTTGAGCAATCGAAAAAAATAAAATAAAACAGAAATAATCAAATAAATAATCCAGAGAAACCGAACAAAAAAAAAATAAAGAAAATCGGAAAAACCAAATAAACAATAGGAAAAACGAAGAAAATAAAATTATTTAAAAAATGGAAACAAATGAGAAAAAGGGGAAAATCAGAAAAAATCGAAAAGAAAACAAACGAAAGAAATGAAAAAAAAAACAAAAGGAAATTGAAAAAACTAGTAAAAAAAACGAAAATAAAAGAACGAAAACAAACAAAAATCGAAAAAAAAATAGAAAAATATCGAAAAAATAAAAAAAATGGAAAAACATGTATAAATTGGAAAAAACTAAAAAATTGAAAAAATCCAAAATAGTGTTCAATTAAATTTGCGAAACCCTATATTTTTTAAACTTTACAAATTTTTAAAATTAACATTTTTCCTATCTTAAACTTAATCTTTGGAATATTAAATTGGAAACCAAAATAAAAAATATATAATTTTCATGATAAAATATATTGCTGTTTATTGATGGATGTTTTTTTATATTGAGGCGAAAGACTTAACGTGGGTTTTCAAATCAAGGACACCGTGTTTCTTTTTACAGAGATTTATTGAGGCGAAGCATATATGTGTTTCCTTTAAAAAAAGTTATTGGAACTTTGGTGTTTTTTTTTAACAAAATTATTGACGCGAAAGAGATTTATTGAGGCGAATGATTTAGGTGTTTTTTGAAAGAAAGTTATTGAGGTGAAGAACTAATGTGTTTCTTTTTCAGAGTTGTTGAGGCGAAGGACTTTGGTGTTTTTTTTAAGAAGATTATTGTGGCAAATGACGTAGGTATTTCCCTTAAAGAGACTTATTGAGGCTAATTACTTATGTGTTTTTTTAGTGATTTATTTATTAAAGAGAGTTGTTGAGACAATAGATGTGTTTCCTTTAAAAAAAGTTATTGAGGCGAAGAACTTTTTAAAGAGATTTATTGAGGCAAAGAACTTTGGTGCTTTTTTAAGAACCTTATTGGGGCAAATGACTTATGTGTTTTTTTTACGAGATTTATCGAGGCGAAGGACTTATGTGTTTTTTTAAAGAGATTTTTTGAGGCAATGGACATGTGTGTTTCCTTCCAAATAAGTTATTGAGACGAATGACTTAGTTGTTTTTTTAGAGATTTAATGAGGTAAAGGACGTGGGTGTTTCCTTTAAAGAGAGTTATTGAGGCCAAGGACTTTGGTATGTCCTTTAAAGAGATTTATTGTGAACGAGCTAAAAAATTTTTCGAGGTAAAGATGGAAATATCCATTTTGAGGTCACCTGAGACGATTAAGACCATTTCCAAAGGAAGTCTGTCTGTCTGTCTTTATGTGTATATTCTTTCACGATAGAGGCCACACGATTAATCCGATTGAACAGAAATTTGGTACATGGGTTTGGGTTATCCGTCGGAAGAACCCATTAGTTTTTATACCACTCTGTCAAACGAAAGTGTCACTATCAAAAAATGACAGATGCAATATCTCACTCGTAAGCCCTTGAAAAACTCTATTCAGAACAGTCAAAATTATTTCTCCATCTGTCACCTGGCAAATATAAACAAATGTCAAACTTTAAAACTTTAACATTAAATATCTGAAAAAGTGTTAATCCTATTGAGCTGAAATTTGGTATATGGGTTTTGTTACCTGTCGGACGGATGTCAAACGGAAGTGTCACTTTAAAAAAATGACATATGTAAATATGTTTCGAAATTCAACCAGAAATATGTCATTTGAAAGCCCTTGAAGAACTCTATTCAGAACAGTCAAAATTATTTATTCAACTGTCACCTGTCAAAAAAATGTCAAAATTTGAAACTTTGATATTAAATTTCCTCAATTTTTCTTAATTTTCCTCAATTTTTGTTAATTTTCCTCAATTTTTCTCAATTTTTCTTGGTTTACCTCAACTTTAATCTTTTTTTTTTAATTTTTCGTGATTTTTCAAAAAAAAATTTTATTTTTCTGATTTTTTCTAAATTTTTCTCAATTTTTCTCAATTTCTCTCAATTTTCCTCACTTTTTCTCGTTTTTTTCTCATTTTTCCCTAATTTTTTTCTATTTTTTTAGTTTTGCTCAATTTTTCAAATTTTTTCTAAATTTTTCAATTTTTTCAATTGTTCTTAATGTTTCTCACTTTTTCTCAATTTTTTTAAATTTTATTCACTTTTCCTAAATTTCTCTCAATTATCCTCAATTTTTCAAAATTATTTTCAAATTTTCTTAATTTTTAGGAATTTGTCTCAAATTTTCTCATTTTACTTTCCCGACTCACCTCCGAGAAGGGAAATTATTGTGAACAAGCTAAAAAAAAATTCGAGATAAAGATGGAAATATCCATTTTGAGGTCACCTGAGATGATTAAGACCATTTCTAGATGGAAGTCTGTCTGTCTGTGTGTATTCATCCACGTGAGGAGACACGTTTAATCCGATTGAGCTGAAATTTGGTATATGGGTTTGGGTTAATTATCGGAAGAACCCATTAGAATTCATCAGTTTTTGTATGTCATTTGTCAAACTATCAAAAAATGACAGATGCAGTATTTCACGGAATTTAACTTGCAATATGTCATTTGAAACCCTTGAAAAACTCTATTCAGAAGAGTCAAAATTATTTCTCCAACTGTCACCTGTCAAAAATAAAAAAATGTCAAAATGTGAAACTTTGAAACTTTATCTGAAAAAATGTTGAGGCGAGGGACTTTGGTGTTTTTTTTAAGAGAGTTATTGAGGCGAGGAACTTTGGTGTTTTTTTTAAGAAAATTACTGAGGCGAATGACTTTGGTGTTTCCCTTAAAGAGATTTATTAAAGCAAATGACTTAGGTGTTTTTTTTTAGATTTATTGAGGCCATGGACTTGGGTATTTCCTTCAAAGAGTGTTCTTGAGGGGAAGGACTTAGGTGTTTCCTTTAAAGAGCGTTATTGAGGCGACTGACTAAGGTGTTTTTTTTTAAGAGACTTATTGAGGCGAATGGTTTAGATATTATTTTGTAAGGGATTTGTCGAGGCGAACGAATTAAGTGTTTTTTTTATAGAAAGTTATTGAGGTGAACGACTTATTTGGTTTTTCTTAAAACGTTGTTGAGGCTAAGGACTTAGGTGTTTCCTTAAAAAAAAGTTATTGAGGCGAAGAACTTGGGTAGTTTTTTAAGAAAATTATTGAGGCGAATGACTTAGGTGTTTCCCTTAAAGATATCTATTAAGGCGGATGACTTAGGTGTTTTTTATAAATTTATTGAGGCGAAGGACTTGACTGTTTCGTTTAAAGAGAGTTATTGAGGTGAAGGACTTGGGTGTTTCCTTTAAACAGAGTTATTGAGGCGAAAGACTTTGGTGTATCTTTATAGAAAATTATTGAGGCGAAGGACTTAGTTGTTTCCTTTAAAGAGATTTATTGGGGCGAATGATTTAGATATTATCTTTAAAGGGATTTGTCGAGGCGAACGAATTAGGAATTTTTTTTTTGATAAAAAGTTATTAAGGTGCGTTTTTTCTTAACGAGTTGTTGAGGTTAAGGACTTAGGTGTATCTTTTAAAGAGCGTTATTGAGGCGAGGAACTCAATTGTTTTTTAAAGAAAATTATTGAGGCAAATGACTTAGGTGTTTCTCTTAAAGAGATTTGAGGCGAAAGACTTGGGTGTTTTTTTTAAAGAGAGTTATTGATGCGAAAGACTTTGATGTTTTTGTTAAGAGAGTTATTGAGGCGAACGAATTAGGTGTTTTTTTTTTAAAGAAAGTTATTGAGGCAAATGATTTAGGTGTTTTTTTAAAGGGATTTATTGAGGCAAAGTTTTTAAGTTACGGTTTTTATATTGAGGCAAACGACTTAGGTTTGTTTTTATATAAAGGCCAACGAATTGAACTTATTTAAATAGTACTTCTTTTATTTACCAGTAATTTTGAACAGTGACCATTTAAAAAAATTACTACCAAATTATATTATTTATTTATTTATTTTGTAGTATTGTAGAAATTATCTGAAACTCAATAATTCATGTATTAATACATAAACTCCGTTGAGTATTTCTAAGTCGAGACGGAATACGAATCTATTTTGTAAACAATGCCTCTCTTCTCTAAATCACCGTTTAATATTTTTGCCATTAACGTTTCCTCTGACCACATAGTAAAAAAAAATCTGGATTTACGGTCACAGACTAGTAATAGTAAATGCGCGTATATAGTACTCATAGTGGAAGAGGTAGAACACATTTAAAAGAAGTAACAAAATACTACCATATTTAATCATAAATTGTTTTATTTGTATAGAATGTTATTGAAATATGAGTATATATTAAAACTGGTGAAATTTTTAAATATTTGGAACTCTACCCTTCAAAAACTGCCAAGATATGATAATAGATAGATAAAATAATTTATTAACCCGTTTTTTTACCTCTAGATTAATCTAGATGAATTAAATAAATGGTATATTGTATACCTAGGCAGTAAAGTGATATTTTTCAGGACGAAAGAAGATATGGAAAGGCGAGGCGCAGCCGAGTCTTGCCACTTCTTGAGTCCTGAAAGAGCACTTTACTGTAGTGGTTTATTCAATTTTTTTTTTTTTTTTAAATATCCCTGCAAAAATCGTAATACAAAACGCAATCACTAAAAATGTGTTTGATCGACAGCGGGACTTCGCATACAGTACATTCTGGTATCTCGTTGCCAGTTAGAAAGTGTGCGGATGTAGGCCGGGTGTGTCCTATTCTTAATCTGGTTAGAATGACTTGTTCCTTGCGTGTTATGTTTTGTTGGAAAGTTCCAGTGGGTTACGTTGGGCTTTATAGGCTTTAATTTACAATTAGTTTGGTTCCAATGATTTTGCCATTTTTCTTTAATTTTGTTTTTAACGAAAGCTTTGAAATTGTCTTTCCTCTGTTACGAGTTTATTTTGCATATATAGGGAGTTAAATATTACCTTTGAGGGTTCGGTTAATTTTATATTTATTTATCTAAGTTAACATAACCTTTTGTTCATTTGTTTACTAAATCTATATTAGACATCTGTCAACCTTTCTTCTTTTTCACTTCTTCTTTCATTCTTCTTTTTGTCTTCTCTTCTTCTCTTATTATTCTTACCTCTAGAGGCCTTATCCATAAACACAGTTAGGATTTTCATTCAAAATTGACCATGAACAGACCCTTTTTTTTGAGAATTTGTCTGTCCTCTGTCAATTCCCTTTTTTTTGCATGAGCAACTGATTTTGGAACATGTGCTCCTAAAATTCGAAGTCTGATTCGGATAAATTCTGCTCTAAAGAAAAAGAAAATAATTAGTTTGTTAAACTAAAAAGGTTATCAAGGGATACACCTCCACTTCGTGGATTGTAAATGACAAACTAACCTTCTTTATGGCCATCCTTTATCCGGGGTAAGTTTATTAAAATAATCTTCTTTTATTTCATTCATTACCAGTGGTTTTTGTAGGCCTTTTTAGCTTTTGCTTTTCGCTGCATGTTTCTTAACGCTTACAATTAGCTGTATTGGATCAGCGCCACCGCATGTCTATCTACTGCACTTCCCAGTTTTGCATGGCATGCTTTGCAGTACTCGAATGCCTATCGATTGATGATAGTTGCAAAAATAGGCCTTCCGAAATACGTTCACCATCAAAATAATCTCAAGTAAGGACTTTCCAATTTTATACGCATGTCTGCACCATTATGGACATTTTAAATCGTAACACTTGCCGTTACATCTGCTGCTTTTGTAAAATTTAGTTATACCAATCTTCATTTACCGGGATGCTAAAACATTAACATATATTATAGTTGTATATATATTATGGTGCTCAGATCTTTTGGTATTTAAACAAAAACATATATTTATAAAGGATTATGTACATACCTTCTCTTTGTGAACGATCAGTACTGATGGTAGTAATTTTATTGTAAATAATATAATATTTATATATATGTTATCAACGGTTTAATAACGTATGTTCACTCTTTCCTTGGAAATACAATTCACTCCAACCCTTAAGTGGCAATTTTTACAATAACCCCGACCCATGACCCAGAGGGCAAATAGGGAACCCTCCAGGCCGGTAACACCTCATCAGTGGGATGTCGGGAATTTCCATTTCTGTAGCTTGTCGTGCTGCTAGATCTGCTAGCTCGTTGCCTTTTATTCCTGAGTGACCTGGAATCCACGTAAAAGTGACTGAAATGTCTTTGTTGTGTAAAGCTGTTACAGCCGATAGAATTAGCTGGACTATGGGGTCCGTTGTGTAGATATTAGACAAGCTTTGGATAGCGCTGAGGGAATCTGAGCAGAAAAGAAAAGACTTTTCAGTTCGGGTCAGATGACAATACTGAACGGCCTGCCAAATAGCATATAATTCAGCGGTGTATATGCTTGCTGGTAGCGACCAAGAGTGTATTTCGTTTTGTGCTACGAAGGAACATCCAACTTCCTGAGGAGAATTGGAGCCGTCCGTATATATCACCAGACTATTTTTATACTTATCTAGAATTTCGTGAAATTTTTGCCTGTAGGTTATCGGTTGGGTTGTTTCTTTTGGGAGTATACAGAGATTATAGCATAAGTTAACTGAAAAGCATGTCCATGAAGGGATTTCACAGAAGCCTTCGGAGAATGTATTGGCTAGTTGTATGTTTAGTCCCGTTAGGATTTCGTGACTTCGAATGTGAAGCGGGCGTGTAGCAGTTGGCCTAGAATTGTAGAATTTGGAGATCTCTCTATCGTTGAAGAAGAGGTTGTAGTTAAGATGGTTCTTTTGTGCGTGAATGGTAGAGGTATAATTTAGCGCTGGCGCGTCGGAGTTTAAGTGAAGAAAATCCTGATAAGCAGTATAGGCTTTCAACCGGACTTGTTGGGAATGCTCCCATAGCATATCTTATGCCTAGGTGATGTACTCTATCCAACTTTCTGAGTAATGTTTTCATAGCTGATGAGTAGACGATGACCCCATAATCGAGTTTTGAAAGTACCAGAGATTTATAGACGTTTAAAAGGACCTCAGAGTCGCTACCCCATTTTGTGTTAGCTAGACATTTTAGTAAGCGTTTTTTTGCAGCGGGTAGCCAAGCTTTCAATATGTTCGCGCCAGTTAAGTTTCTTGTCAAACTTTAGACCTAAGAGTTTAGCTGATGATTTACACGGGATGCGAACATATTTAATATGCAGTACTGGGTCTTGGTGGGGTGTGCGAAATCGACAGAAGTGTACGCACGATATTTTTGTCGAAGAAAATTTAAATCCTCTGAACTCTGTTTCTACTACGATCTCGTTTATAGCATCCTGAAGGCGCTGAGTAATATGAGGAATGTTTTTGTGGCTTGTAAAAATTGCCAGGTCATCTACATACAAAGATACACCGATATTATTTTGTAGTCTGTCAGCAATATTGTTTATTTCTATCGCAAACAAGGTGGTGCTGATTGTAGATCCCTGGGGCACTCCGGTTTCTAGTGTATGTTCTTCGGAGGGGGAGTTGTTTATTTTCATTTTAAATTTTCTGTCTTAATAAATAATGGTAGATGGCCGCGCAAGCCCCATAAGTGTAACTTTTCCATGCTTCCGTGACGCCATGTTAGATCGTAGGCTTTTTCTAAATCAAAGAAAACCGCAACTTGATGCTATCTTTGAATAAAGCTATCCTGGATTGCTTTTTCTAAGTTGACCAATTGGTCGGTCGTAGAAAGTCTTTTCTTAAAACCTGTCTGGTATCCAGAGATAAGGTTTTTTGTTTCTAGAAGCCACACTAATAGGTTGTTAACCATTCGTTCCATTAGCTTACTTAAGCAGCAAGTTAGGCTTATGGGCCTATAGCTAGACAATAAGCAAGGTTTTTTTCCTTCTTTTGGCATTGGAATTACAATTGCATTTTTCCATGAGGTTGGGAAGGTATTTTGTATTTAAAGGCGGCATCCCACGGCGCGTGTATCGGCAAGCCACGAGCAAGACTCGCCGATACACGAGTCGTGGGACCGGGCATCTATGGGGCAGCTCGTCATTTTTGGCGCGGCTTGGACGTACCCGCTTTTTGTCGGTAAACTTGACGATACTCAAATGAAGGCGAGCCCCTTCGAGCTCGGCTCGTGTCATGTTCAACCCGATCCAACGATCGCTCGAAACGAGTACGGAGGTTCGGTTCAGGTCAGTAGAGTCTTGACTTTTGCTGCGAACGGTTGGCAGGATGACGGAAAAAATAATTATGGAGTGGTCCAACGAGTTGGTGCTCGAGTTTTTATCTTTCTACGAAGGTGAACCGGCGATATGGAACCCAAGGGACCCAGCCCACAAAAATAGGAACCTGGTCCATGATGCGTGGAAACGAATTGAAAAACAAATGTCCAACAAGTTTACGGTGACGGAATTAAAAAAAAAGGATAGCCTAATGGCTTCTTTTCGAAAGCTTCTACAAAAAGTCAAAGACACAACAAACACTGGGTCTGGATCCCAGAATGTATTCAAACCTGATTGGTTTGCCTTTGAATTCATGTACCGGTTTTTGCACGGTGTTTATATGCCGAATAAAACATATGTCTTAAACCTCTTAACTTTTAACCTACAGGGTGTTAAAGTTTTAATAGGGCACCAGCCTACTGCAATGTAAAAAACGATTTTTTTCTTAAAACTTTAACAACCTGTAGCTCAAAAGTTAAGAGGTTTAGGACATATTATGCTCATATGAACTTTTCTTCCTAAAATGAGCTAAGGAATAATATCCCTCATTTTCAGCCATCAATTAAATTACACTCTGTACATACAATGCAAGTTAAAATAATAAAACAAATTAAAAAGATACATAGACAATAAATAAGTCAATCGCTATAATATCAATATAAAGTGAAAAAATAAAAGGACTAGTTTTCACCCCCTCCCCCAGTATGCTATATTAAATTGTATCGAATTTAAAGGGGCAACCTATAAAAGTACTTACATATTGCGGCTTTTATACAAAGACACTCTCCACCAACGCCTTTTTTTTGCCGTTGTTGCTGGTTCAAAAAATTACCCAACATGATGTAATAAGCGGCTGCAACACAAGCTGCATTTCGGCTTCGTCGATTCTTCATGTTCATGTTGCAACACCACTGGCACGACTAAAAAATAAATTTGCCAAACCAACACGAGCATTCTTCACGATATTTCACGCGTCGTGGGATCGCATCCACTTGCCAAGCCCAGATTAACGAGCCAAGCCTAGGCGAGCCTAGACGAACTCAAGCCACGAGCCAGGATCGCCGATACACACGCCGTGGGATGCCGCCTTAAGTTGTATTGTATAGCTGAAGCAAACTCTCTAAAAAATTCTCGGGAAAATGTCTGATAAATTCATAGGGTATTCTGTCTGGGCTAGGTGAGGAATTTTTGACCTGATCGATAGCTTGATGGAGTTCAGCTTTAGAGAAAGGTGCATTGTACGTTTCATGTACTTCTGTTGAAAAATCGAGGTCGGTTTGCTGATCCAGTTTGTTAGCCCGGAAAGTTTGGTCGTAGTTTTCCGCGCTACTAACTGAGGCAATGTACCTTGCGAATTTTTCAGCGACGTGATAGGGGTCATCGATTATAAGCCCATCTACTTCTATGAAAGGTATGTTCGAGTAGGATGATCTAGATATTGCTTTAATTTTTCGCCACACTTCCGATACGTTAGAGGACGGAGATTGTAGATACGTAGTTGTGCCATGATGTTCTCTTGCTCTCCGGTATGATACGACGAGCTCGAGCACGCAACTTTTTAAACTTAATTAGGTTTTCTTGGGTTGGTCTCCTACGAAATGTATTAAAGGCTCTTTTATTGCTTGCTTAGTAGCCTGGTTGAATCAAGGAACCTGAGCCCCTCGAACCATGGAGCCACCTATAGGGACACTTTTTTCGGCAGCCGCGATGATATTTTTTGATACTTTTTCCACTACGTCATCGATTAAGTTTGCTGGGGATGGTGTTTTTAGGTTCATTTCGAAGGAAGGCCAGTCCGCCCTATTTAATTGCCATTTTGGGCTTACCTCGTATTGAGATTTCAGAATATGACTTTTAATAATGATAGGGAAGTGGTCGCTATGGTGTAGGTCGTCTAGGGGCTCCCAAGTTATACGTGTGGAAAGTTGGGGAGAGGTTAATGTTAGATCGATTTTCGAAAAACTTCCATCTCTAGCGTTAAAGCGCGTAGCCGCGTCTGTATTTAGGATTGATATGTTTTTGTTATCTAACACAGTTTCAATTTTCCAACCTCTGTTGTCGCGGTTTTCCGATCCCCAGATCGGGTTATGGGCGTTGAAGTCTCCCATTAGTAGGAAAGGAGTTAGTAGTTGTTCAACTAGATTTTTTATTTAATCCGCGGACCAGTTATTTTGAGTTAGGTATACGCTGCATAATGTGACTTTAAGCGGATACTTTATGTGGACCGCTATTGCTTGCAATTGGGTATTGAGAATGATAGGTTCTGTTGGAAGATCGTCTTTAATAAGTAGGGCAGCTCCGCCTTTGCAGCGTATAGCTGGAATATCGTATTTTCAGAAAACTTTGAAGCCTCGGAATGAGAATTGTTTGTTTGGATGAAAATGTGTTTCTTGTAAGGCTAAGCAGAAAGGTAAATCCTTAGTTATAATCAGCCTAAGTTCACTTAAATGAGAAATGCAACCATTGCAATTCCACTGAATAATATTTTCATGTAGAGCCATTGTAGAAACTTATTATTTAAAAACTTGTTTATAATGTATTAAAAGTGAAATTAGGAATATTTAACATGAATAGATTGTAAAATATGTGAAAGGTATTTGGTATATATGTAACTATATATGTGGGTAAAAAAATAAAAGATATCACAGGTAGGGATTCGTTTAACGGTAGGAATTATTTCTTTTTACTTATTGGCCGACCTGGTTTTCTCCTCGTAGCTGTAATATCCTCTTCAGACGCTGTGTCCACTTGGGAAATATCACGCTTATTGCGTTGTTCTGAGGACATTGAAACACTCGTAGACTCAGAATCTGACCGATCTCTAAGATTCAATGGCGTTTTAAATGTATGTATTTGCATTAACCGAGGTAGGATGTTTTTCACAATTAGGTCTTCCATTCTTGGTAATATAGCTGATATCAAATCTTAGGGCGAGACATTATTCGTTCTAGAAGTAGCCGCTGCATAGGAGACGTTTGGTTTTGGTGTGGTAACTAGGACTTTTAGTTTTGCTTCATGATATGAGATTTTTTCTTCTACTTTAATTTTCTGTATGGCTACCTCAGTTTTGTATGTAGGGCAGTTATTGTATGCAGCTGAGTGGGGGCCACTACAGTTCACACATGTTTTAGGGTCTACGCATTCACTTCCCTCATGAGGGGGTTTCCCACAGGCACAAATAGCTGTTTTAGAACACACATCGGCGACATGGCCGAAGGCTTGACATTTAAAGCAGCGTAGAGGGGCGGGGATGTACGGTCTTACTTTAAGTTTATAAAAAGCTACGTGGACTTCATTCGGAATGTTGGGGGTATTAAAAGTAAGCACATGGCTAGGTGTGTCTACTAAGACGCCTTTTGTTTTAGTTTTTAGTAGTCTAACGTCGATAACTCCCTCGTTACCTAGTTCTGATATAATCTCTTCAATAGTACAGTTAAGTAGGTCTCTGCAAAAAATTATACCCTTTGAGATATTCAAAGTAGGATGTCCGGTAACTCTAACGTCAAAATTGGCGAATCTCTTTATTGCTAGTAACCGCTGCGATTGAAAATTTAGTTTGGAAAAGTAAACCAGTTTTTAGTTTCCTTGCCAATTTAGTTTCACCGAGTAATCCGTAGAGTGTCTTTGCTATTAGGAAGGGGCTCTCTTTATCAAAATTTTCATTATCTCCATTGATTTTCTTAACAAGCAGGAACCGGGGTAGTGGGGCCTCCGTCACCTGTCTTGTTGATGAAGTTTTATGTGATTCATCTGCACTTGTTTTTGGGTTATCCATGCAGTTCCCACGTGATGGGAAGAAATAAAGGTTTTTTTTTTATTCTACACAATGATTGTTGATAATATTTTTTCTATAAAAATTTTATTTTTATACTGACGTTTAATGATTGTACTTAATTTATTGAAAAACTGAGTTAATTTCAAACAAACTTAGGGATTTAATGAATTTGCAGACGTTGTGACGTTTAATGGCGTTATTTATTTTAAGGTATTCTATTTTGTTTCTTCATTCTACATGATGGGATTGAAATCGGTTATGCTATTTTAAATGGGATATCAATCAAATTGGAAATTATTTAATTTATGTCAATTTGATCGCCATCTAGAGTGAAAACGTAAAATTTATTTTCTCTGCTAGGCACTTTTCATGTATTTTGCCAGGATAGAAAAGGTAACTTTCTCCTCTCCTTGAAGCCGATAAAATTCAACTTTCTCACGGTCTAGGATAAAAATATATTTTCTAACCTTTCTCAAAATGGCAGTAGCGTGGGTTTATTTTACTATTATTTTTCAAAAATTTATATCTTTTTTAGTTTATCTCTTTGACTAATATAGTGCTCGTCTTCGACGAGCGTGGACATTGCCGTATTCGCAACATAAGAATCTGTGTATGGATACGTGCCAGTTATAAAAAGCAGGTACATTCCTAAAGCATACACTAAAATATTATGATAGCAGTAAGACTTGTTATGCAGTTGTGGAATCGAATGGTACCGGCTTAGGTACTGACGACGGATTATCATACTTAACTGTTTTGTTTTTGTGATTTTCAGGTAAATATTAAGGTTTTTGTGTTCTTTGTATTGGGTGTCTGTTAAATTTCCCCTTTTTTCTCAATTTTGTCATTTTTTTTTAGTAAATTTTATTTTTTTTATTCGTCACTTTTTCTTCTTAAATTTCTCATATTTTCTCTCATAAAGTACCCTCTTTTCTCTGAATTTTGTTATATTTTTTAATAATTTTTGTTTTTCTAAAATTTGTCACTTTTTCGTCTCGAATTTTCCCTCTTTTTTCCTAATTTTATCACTTTTTGAGTAATTTTTGTTGTTCTCAAATTTGTCACTTTTTCATCTCAAATTTCCCTCCTTTAGCATCTGGTGAAATTTCTCACCATTTCGCTCAAATTTGTCCCCTTTTTTAGTAATTTTCCTTTATTTAAAGGACCTCGCACTGCTGAAATAGGAATTTAACTTTTCCGAAATGTCAAATGGCTATTGTGAAGAAACTTTTTCGAATATACAAACCAAATCAACTTTGCGTAGATTGATCCATCACTTTTGGACCATAGATATATTCGCATGCAAATCTCGAATGTAGACAATACACTGTGGATATACATACCGTGATCCGAGGAGGACTAACTGGGAGAAATTTAAGGAGGACTTAATAACCTACCTGAGTAACGTTAAAACAAAAATAAAAACTAGCGCTGACGTAGAGCTAGCATCTGGTCAACTCCAAGATGCTATTATAAACTCATACCAGGCAAACTGTCCTGAGGCAAGCCAAAACACCAGAATAAATACAAACTGGTGGAATAAAGAACTTGACAAACTCAGAAGAAAAACGCACTCTCTATTTAATAAGGCAAAAAGAATAGGTGAGTGGGAGCAATATACCACCACACTGACAAAATACAACATAGAGATCCGAAAGGCTAAGAGATACTCTTGAAGAAAGTTGTGCGAAGAGGTGGAAACAACCTCGGAAGCAGCGCGGATACACAGAATCCTAGCAAAAGATCCAATCAATCCTATCGGGAACATACAAAGACCGGACGGGACATACACGGAATCTAGTAGGGAAACTCTGGAGGTTCTACAACAGACACATCTGAAAGATTTAAGTGAAACTAAAGAAAATCAAACAATACCTAACCCAGAAAACCAAAGACAGAGCGCTTCAAAAAGGGATTGGCAACTGGCAAACAAAGACGTAACTCAAAGCAAAGTCAGCTGGGGAATATACTCGTTTGAACCGTACAAATCACCTGGACCGGGAGGCATATTCCCAGCTTTCCTACAGCAAGGCAAAACACTGCTGGTACTAGTGATTTGTAAATTACTTAGGGCAATTCTGGCTATAGGCTATATTCCATTAAGCTGGAAAAAAGCCAGAGTTGCCTTCATTCCAAAAGATTACTCCCAGGCAAACGAATTCAGACCGATAACTTTATCATCCTTTATGATAAAGCTATTGGAAAAACTGGTTGAAATATATGTCAGGGAAAATTTTTTAACACAAAGGCCACTACACAAAAACCAACATGCGTACCAAAATGGAAAATCCTGTGAAACAGCACTCCATAAACTTGTTTCAAAGATAGAGGAAACAAAAAAATTGCTCTAGCAGCGTTTCTGGAAATAGAGGGTGCATTTGATCAGATCTCCTTCAGATGGATGACAGCAGCTGTGGCAAGGCGTGGCGTAGACGACGCCGCGTATAGGTGAACACAAGATGCTAAACCGTAGGACAGCTGAAGCATCATTGTTGGGTTAGACCATGGAGGTGTCAATCACCAAGGGATGCCCACAGGGAGAGGTTTTATCCCCTCTACTGTGGGATTTGGTAATTGATGAGCTCCTGGTGCAGCTCAACAATGGCGGTTTCTATACCCAGGGGTATGCAGATGACGTACTCATACTTGTAGAGGGTAATTTTACAAATATTGTCTCAGACCTGATGCTACAAGGGCCGAACAGTGTGGAGAGGTGGTGTCTCAAGGAAGATCTTAAAGTCAATCCTGGTAAAACACCACTAATCCCCTTCAGGAAAAAGAAGAAGCTGAACAATATGAGGTTACCAAAGATCTTTAACATGCAACTACAAATGAACCAGGAGGTGAAGTATTTAGGCAAAAACTTGCAAAAAACCTTTAACAAGGGAAAAATGGCAAAAACCAAAAAATTGAAAAAAAAAAGATGAAAGAAAAACGAAAAAAAATGGAAAAATGCAAAAAAAATACAAACATATGCAAAGAAATGCGCAATACATAAAAAGCAAAAAAGGTAAAAAAAGATCTAAAAACCTGAAAAGTTAAAAAAAAAGTGATGAAGGAAATTGTGAATAATGTTAAAAAATGCTAAAAAAAACTAAAAAAAAGTTTAAAAAATGCTGAAAAAAAGTAAAATAATGCTAAAAAATACTAAAAATGAAAAAAAGTGCAAAAAATGCCAAAAAAACTAAAAAAAGGAAAATAATGTTAAAAACTGCTAAAAATGCCAAAAAATTAAAAAAAAAATTAAAAAAAATGCCAAAAAATCTAAAAAAAAATTAAAAACGGAAAAAATTAAAATAATGCTAAAAAACGTTAAAAATTCAAAAAGATCCCAAGAAGTAAAAAAATACAAAAAAACAAAAAAAATACAAACATATGCAAAGAAATGCACAAAAGCAAAAAATGACCTAAAAATTTGTGATTTGTCATTTTTTGATAGTGACACTTCCATTTGACAGATGTCATACAGAAAGTAATGAGTTCTTCCGATGAGTAACCCAATCCTACATACCAAATTTCAGCTCAATCGGATTAATACTTTTTCAGTTATTTAATGTTAAAGTTTAAAATTTTGACATTTTTTTATTTTTGACGGGTGACAGTTCTAAAAATAATTTTGACTATTTTGAATAGAGATTTTCAAGGACTTTCAAATGACATGTTGCAAGTCCACTTCCATGACATATTATATCTATAATTTTTTGATAGTAACACTTCGACAGATGTCGTACAAAAACTAACGGGTTCTTCCAATATACCAAATTTCAGCTCAATCAGATTAAACGTGTGGCCTCTATTGTGGAAGAATACATACAGATGAAAATGGGTATTTCTATCTTTATCTTGAAACATTTTTTTAGCTCGTTCACAATACTTTCCCTTCCCGGAGGTGGATCGGAAAGTAAAATTGAAATATAACTGAAAAATCCTTGAACCATCATTTAAAAATGATAAAATCGTTAAAATCCTTTAAACTTCCTTAAATAATTATTAATAAAAAACATAACAAATAGTAACAAGAAATTGGAATAATACTAAACCATAAAAAAATTTATTGAACGTCCTTAAAAAAATCATTGAAAATTCCTTTTAAAAATCCTAATAATCCATAAAATTTGAAAATTTATTAAAAAATCCGTGAAATATCCTTAAATAATCCTTGTAACAATTTCAAAATTCTTTTTAGAGAACCTGTAATAAATTATTGAAAAACCATTGAACCATCATTGGAAAATTGATAAAAAATTCTTTAAAATCCCTTAAAGAATGATAATTTAAAAAATTAATAAATATAGTAAAAAAACTGAAATAATACTTAAAAAACTCCTTGTAAAGTGTGACAATATCCTAAAAATTACTTTTAAAAATCATAAAAATCCTTAAAAATTGAAAATTTATTAAAAAATCCATAAAATGTCCTTAAATTATCCGTGTAACTTTAAATAAAAAAACACTTAAGAAACTGATAAATTGTTGAAAAATCCTTGAACCATCATTGAATAACTCTTGAAAATTTCATAAAAAATCCCTAAAGTTTCTAAAAAAATTATCATTAAAAACCCTCATAAAACTAGAAAAAAACATTAACTTAAACGTACTTAAAAAATCTTGTTAAATTTAAAAACAATCCTTAAAAAGTTAAAATTTGTTTAAAAACTATCGTAAAATCGTAGCTAAATCCACAGAAAAATCCTTGCAAAAATCCTTGAAAATTCCTTTTAAAAATAATCGGAAAATCCTGAAACAAACATTGGATTTTTTTTTGAAAAATTCTAATAATTGGTTGCGTTTTCAAAGCTGCAAAAATAAAAATTATTATACAGGATGATTATACAAGTTAGGTTAGTTTAATATTGGGTTAATGTTTTAAAAAATGAGGACAACAAGCACCATACAGTTATTTAGTTCGTTGTTTTTTTAACATAGAAATGATATTGAACATGTTAATAACCATAAAATTCCTAAAACATATTTTTTTTTCGTACAAGCACTATTTACGGTACAAAAAATTTATGTTTGTCGCACCAGTTGTTACGGTTTTAATTTATTAATTAAAATATTTTTCTTTTAACGTTATTAAATTAATTTATGATCATTAAATACATAAAAATATTTTTTTAATAAATTAATAGTACAGGGTGTACAAATAAATATTTATTTTATATTATTATTGGATTTATAAATTTTTATCGAAAATGAAATTTTCAGTTAAATTAATAATACAGGATATCTTAATTGACTTATTCTTTATATTATCCTGTATATTTTTTATATTTATTTTCTAATTTTCTTTCAAATTAATAGTACAGGGTGTGCAAATTAAAGAGTTATTTTATAATCATAATTAACGTATTATTGACATCATGCTATCAATTTGTGATATTTATTTTTTAATTCTATAAAGCTTATCATATTTAGAAACTTTTATGAAGAATAATTTTTTCTGTCAAATTAATATTACAGGGTGTGCAAATTTTTATTTTTATTTTATAATCTTAATTGACTTATTATTTATATTATCCGGTATATTTTTTATATTTATTTTCTAATTTTATAAAGATTATTAGATTTAGAAACTTTTATCAAAAATAAAATTTTCTTTCAAATTAATAGTACAGGGTGTGCAAATTAAAGAGTTATTTTATAATCGTAATTAACGTATTATTGACATCATGCTATCAATTTGTGATATTTAGTTTTTAATTTTATAAAGCTTATCTTATTTAGAAACTTTTATGAAGAATAATTTTTTCTGTCAAATTAATATTACAGGTTGTGCAAATTTTTATTTTTATTTTATAATCTTAATTGACTTATTATTTATATTATCCGGTATATTTTTTATATTTATTTTCTAATTTTATAAAGATTATTAGATTTAGAAGCTTGTATCAAAAATAAAATTTTCTATCAAATAAGTAGTACAGGGTGTGCAAATTAGAGTGATTTTATAATCATAACTAACTTGGGTGTGAAAAATTTTATTTTTATTTTATAATCTTAATTGTCATATTCTTGACATCATCCTGTACATTTTTGATATTTATTGTCCAATTTTATAAAGCTTATTAGATTTAGAAACTTTTATCAAAAATGTAATTTTCTGTCAAATTAATATTACAGGGTGTGCAATCAATCAAAATTAAATAATTTAATTTTTATGCTTCTAAAATGAATAAAACCTGTTGACGATTTTAACAAACTTATATAAAAATCGCATAAAATTTAAAACAAAACAATTTTTAATTTGTTATGCATTCCTGTATTGATGTAATTAATGATTGCAATGTCGTTAATTATGTAAAACTATTCTCTTATAATTCATAATACTGAGAATATTTAACAAGATTTATTTCAATGAAAACTTGCATTGTTTTAACGTAATCGATTTATTTTTTCCACCTACGTAACAATTTCTGTAATATGGAAAAATAACAGCCTTTGATTTGAGTCATAAATCTTGAAAAAAATTATTCAAATAAAAAAAAACAAAAAAATTATTTAAAAAAAGGGGGGAAAATAAACAAAAAGAAAATAATAAAAAAGTAAAGAAAAGAGGGAGAAGTCGGAAAATAAAGAGGGGAAGTAGGAGAAAATAAGAGAATGACTAAAAAAGTAGAGCACAAAGTGATCTGAGGAAAAAGTGGGAAAAGTGTAAAAAAAATTAGTTAATTAGGAAAAAAGTAGGGGAAAAAAGGGTGCCAGGAAAAAATTTTCATTACTATATTAAAAAAATGGCGAAAAAATGGAAATACCATAGAAAAACAGTGAGAAAAATAAATTTGAAATATGAAGAAAAGAGTAAAAAAATTAAGGGGGAGTGGAAAAAAAAAAGTTGGAAGAACAAATTTGAAACAACCAAATTAGTACAAAAACTGAGGAAAAGTAGGAAAAACCAGTGAAACGTAAAGAAACGATTAAAAAAGTTGATTAAAGTCAAGGGGGTCATGAACGATAGCGAAGTTTTTCGCTATTTTTCCAATTACGTGAAAGGAATATCCATGTAGGCTATTCGACCTTTTTTGTAGATTTTCAGTACAAATAATGCATTGTAGAATAGAAACTAATAGTAAAAGTTGTACATCATAAAATTCCCTACAACTTTTTTTTTATCAATTACCCATAGCTTCCCGCTAGAGGGTGAAAAAAAATACACATGTGGGATTTTTTGGATCTTAGTGCAAAATGTTGTGGTGCAAAGTTGTAGAGCATAAAATTCCCTATAACTTTTGTCTTAATTTTTTTCCATAATTTTCCATAAATTAGCATGTAAGTTTTCCGGAATTTACTAGATTTTGGGGACATGCTTTATTGCAAAACGTTTTATTCCAAAATTGTAGGGCCTCAAATTACCTACAGCTTCTGCCTTTAACTTTTTTCGAAATTCTTTACAACTTTTATATCAAACTTGTTACAGAATTTCCAATAGTTTTGGAAGATGACGTCACGATTGTCCGAATATTCTGCGTATATCTAAAGCGCCATGTGTCCATAGGGCCGGCCTCGTTACATTGCCCCCTACTTAAAATCATTTCAGGGCCCACTATGGTATGGCGATATCTATAGGACTCCCCATTCCGGCACCGGGACGTTCGGTGGAAGTAACAGTCGATGGTCTTCAAGTCTGTACTACGAGTATTGAGACAACATACAAGTATGTTGATGCCACTGAATCAAAAGATAGTTTCCAACATACTCCTCACAATCCTACAATTCGATCCATCCGTTCCACATGCTAATATTGGGACGCCAAATTCCTTAGGTTCTTGGTCATCATCACATTCTTCAGTTCTACGAAAGCCTTCCAAGGTCGTGATAGGTTGACTTATCATGCGAGAACGTTTTTGTTACCAATTAGAAGATATCCCTTTAGACCAATGGATGCTTATCTTCCAGTTGAAGTACTTTTCTCACCAATGGATTCTGCTCCCTTACATTTTCAATCTGGCCGAACTTCTTAGCGAACACCTTGGCGATTCCTCTGGATATTCGAAGGTCTTGAGTCACGCAATGAGACAAGTAAAACTTTACTGGCACTTCAAACAGGTCTCGTGGTTCCTCTCTGGTCACGCCGTGCTACACTTTCTGTCCATTCGAGTACAGTGCCATGAATTGCAAGAAAATCATTTCCTCATCGCGTGGTTGGATGCTGCGAACTTGGGCTTGGTCATCTTCGCTGTCAAGTCTTCTTGTAAGGGAGGCTAATCTACTGAAATGTACAACTCTTAGTTTTCCTTGAGGGAGCTTCTTAATTCTCTAAACGACATCGTTGATCTTCTTTATAATCTTGCAAGGTCTATCCCAAGAACTCTTCTGCAAGTTGGGTGAATATCCACGACAACGTTTCGGGTTATACAGCCAATCAAGATCACCCAGTTGGAATTCTCCATCTTCGACTTTGACGTCATATGCTTCCTTCATCCGGGCACTGTAATTTTGGATATTTGACCGGACTCGTTGATGGATATTGTTCATTCTTTGGCGTAACTTGCTGACATAATCTTCGTCTGCGATCTCTTCTGGGGGACACCCAAACTTCAGGTCACAGCTCTCGTACCATAATAATGCTGGCACGGGTTTATTTCGTTGACTCGTGTACCGATGAGCGATATGCCATTAGAAATAGGTGTATATACTGGTCCCAATCTCTTTGATGGTTAGACTACTTTTGATAAATACCTATTAATGGTCGTATTCATTCGTTCCACTATTTCATCGAATTGCGGATGTAATGCTGTAGTCCGTGTTTTATTAATCAGAAGTTTGCAGACGTCTTTAAATAGGTTAGACTCGAAATTTCTTCCTTGCTCTGAATGTAACTAAGGCAACACCAAACCCGTTCATCCATTCCTTGATAAGAGCGTTAGCAGCGGACAACGCTTCTTGGTTCGCCAAAGCTAAGCTTCAGCCCATTTACTAAAGTGGTCTATCAGCACCACAATGTACTTATTTTCAGATTCAGGAACTAGTTCTGCCACATCGATTGCAATTCTATTAAATTGACTGCCCTCGTTATATTGCTTCATACGATCTTTTGATTGCCTCTGTGGACCATTACTTACTGCATAATCTGTACATTTCCGGCACCAATCCTTGACATCTGCTTGACAATTTATCCAGTAGAACCGCTCTCAACTTCCCTAGGGTTTTCGTAACTCCAAGATGTCTTCCAGTTGTACCATTATATATTTCCCACAACAGTTCCAATTTCCTACTTTGGGGGATTACAATCTGATTCCTGCCCTCTTTTCCCTCTGACGTTTCCATCATGCGCGTCAGAATTCCGTCGTCTAGGATGAGAGATTTCCATTGAGCCCAGTATGACTTCATGGTGGGTAAATATCTTGAAATCTTCTGCCACCAAGATCTGCGATCTCGTTCTTTCCACAGAATAATCTTCCTCAGATCCGGATCAAATTTTTGGTCCTTTTGGATATCCCTAAATTGCCAGTGGTCATCTACTGCAGTAGTTCTATAAACAGTGGCCTCTTTTTCCTCTGCTCGCTGACAATGTTTGCAGTCATCAGGACATGGTCTCCTTGATGAGGCATCGGCATTCTTGTATCTAGTCCTGGCACGATGTTAATTCTGTAATCTCTCAATCCACCTGGCTACTTATCGTAAGGGATTTTTAAATTGTAAGAGCAACTTTAACGCTGCGTGATCAGTCCTGAACAGAAATCTTATTCCATAAAGATACTTGTAGAAGTGTTCCACTCCTTTAAGCACAGCTGAGAGCTCTTGACGAATTATTCAGTAATTCCGTTCCGGCTTGCTCAGGGTCTTGCTAAAATATCTAATAAATATTTCTTGACTCTCTTGTATCTGCGATTGCCCAGCACCAATTCCCGCATTGCTTGCATCGGTATCTAAGATGTAGTTCCCATCCGGTAGAGGATAACATAAAATAGGCGCAGTAGTCAATGCTCTTTTCAGGGCTTCCAATGATCGTTGGAATTCTTCGTCCAATTGATATCTCGCCTTCCCTTCCGTAAGTCTATTAGGTGGCTTGGCGATGTTAGAAAATCCAGCCACATACCGACGATAATAAGTGCATAATTCCAGAAAACTTCTTAGTTGGTGGGTGTCTTTAGGTAATTGCCATTCTTGAACAGCTCTGACTTTTTGTTTGTCAACAGCCACTCCTTTTCCAAAAACAACATGTCCAAGATACTGTACCTCTTTTTGAAACAGTTGACACTTCTCTGGGCTTAACTTTAATCCAGCACTTCGGAGTCTCAGGAATACTTCTTCCAGGTTCTTCAGGTGATTCTCAAATTATTTTCCAACCACGATGATATCGTCAAGATACATCAGGTACGTCTTCCATGAAAGTCCCTTCAACACTGTTTCCATCAATCTTTCAAATGTCGCTGGAGCATTACACAACCCAAATGACATCACCGTTAATTGATAAAGTCTTGAGCCAATGGGAAAAGCAGTATTTTCTCGGCCCTTAGGATCCTCCTCTCAGTTGCCGTGACAGCGTGCAGGAGACGATGAGGGAGTGTGGAGAAGTTTAGAGCTCTATAATCCAATATAGGGCGGATGTAGGTTTTGTAGGTGTGCAGCAAGGTCCTTGGGTTACACCTGCCAAATCGTCCACCAAGGGAGCCATGGAGAGAGGTCCGCGTCCTAACTCTGTCAAGAGTTTTTTGGACCTCGGTCGCTCAATTGAAAGTACGCGTGAAGCATACTCCCAAGTAGGTAACCTCATCCGAAGGGACGAGTCTCTCTCCCCAGAGCCTAAGGTTGATTTCATTTAGGTCTTGATTGGATTTTCGTGAGTAATTGGGATGTTTCAATATAATGAGTTGGGGATTCAGGGTAACGCTCCAGATGCTACCCCAGTGGGCGAGTCGATTGAGAAGTTGTTGGGTTTTGTTATTATGAGCTCTGGTAGCAGGAGCGGAAGCTGATACTTGGGTGTCGTCAGCGTAGAGTTGGACATCTTGGCTAGGAGAGGGAGGGATAGGGATGTCGTGGGTATATATGACATATAGGCGCTAGAACGAAGCCTTGAGGGACTCCGGCTAAAGGAGTGAAGGGATCAGAGAGGAAGTTTCCTACTTTAACGCGGATTGTTCTATTTTGGAGGTAGGAGTAGATGAGTTTGATGAATGGGATAGGAATACTGATGTTGGAAAGGTTGCGAATAAGTCCGGCATGCCAGACTTGGTCAAAAGCCTTCTGAACACCAAACAGGACTGCCGATGCACGGTGACCAAGGTTAAGTGATTTGGTTACAAAGGTGTGGAGTCTCACTAGTGCATCTTGGGTGGAGTGATCGGACCTAAATCCATGTTGGAATTGGGGGACCAGTCCCCTTTCATCCAGAAAGTCCCAGATACTTTCTTTGAGTAGTGTTTCAAAAAGCTTACCCAGAACATTCGACAAGGATATAGGTCTGTAATTAATAAGCACAACTAACAATATTAATTTATAATAGCGCGCGATCGTTTTCTATTGCAATTGTCCCTCTCTTCCAAGTATATATACTTCTTACGGCCGAACGCGAGACATCGCGTTATTTCTAGAAGATGACGTCACGATTGCCCGAATATTCCGTATATCTAGAGTGCGGTGTGCGCGGTGTGTCCAAAGGGCCGGCTTCGTTACACTATTTTAAAATTATATGCAATATAGGCTTGTTTCTTTTATCATGTAACATTGCTATATTCTAAACCATAAGAGATACGAAGACGATTAAATGGGCAAAAAGTTTTAAATATTTTGGAGAACATTACATTGGTCGAAAAAATCTACAGGGACTATCGCCCTTCTCGAGTTTACACGAAGAAATGAAATTGCAATTTTTGGCTTTTTACGCTTAACATTTTTATTAATCGAAATATCAAAAATTGGTAAAGGAGAGTTTTATTGTACCTCAAATTGTCTACAAAAGTGTACTAATAAATCTTTGATATAAAATTTTTTATGTCTGAAAGGCTATCATCAAGTTATTTTTTTAATACAGACCTGTCTTTTTGTTAAAAAAATTGATAAACCGGTAAAATTCAAATTCAGTGATATATCACCCTTATCATTTTAACAACATTTTATTTAAAATAACTAACATCATCAGTGACATTACTTTTTAATTACGGTCCTGTATAGTAGTTCATTTGTAAATTCGTTTTAATTTCGTCAAAACGAATATAACAATGGGCATACTTTGACATTACCTAAAAATTTCAATAAAAAAAAATCAATATGAGTGAAGTAAAAAAATTATCAAAATTCTAGGAACGCTCAAATTCTAGTGCACTGTTTTTGGACTTCGGCCCTTTAGCTACCGGAATGGTTTGTGCAATCCTGGCAATACTTCTTACATACATGTAGGGTAGTTCTCAATATTTGAACTGGAAAACAGTTTTCTTATGAAAAACCCCAAATTTGTATAGCGAAATAACTTTTGAGACTTCAAAAGCTGATTTTTAAAATTATTGCGTTTTTTTTGTCATTTTTTCACAAAAAATGTCTGGCGGCCTATTAAAATATCTTTTATTACGATCCATTACATATTAATAATAATAACACTTTAATTATATTATTACCATTTAATAAATCGTTTTTTGAGTAAATATCCTGAGATTATATTCCAAAAACATACAACCAGCATAATAATTATCCTTGCAATGTGAAAATAAAATCTATTAATTTCACATTCCGATATATAATTAATAATAAAAAATACATAAATATTTATCATAATACCAATTGACCACCTACTTTTTATCAGTTTCCGCAGACTTTTATGGATCGCGACTATTAATTTTTAATTTTATTTAATCACGATGGATTGCTAAACACTTTAACTGATGTGGGATTTTCAATTCACCTCTTCGAAATGGGTCTAAGAATAATATGTGGTACGGATTTATAGATCATAAAAATATAAAATATTTATTTATGTAGGCTAGTTTTATGTTTTATAAGAATCTAAGTTATCTAAAAAATTAATTATAATCACCCACATCTTCATTAGTATATTGACCATCATTATTGTAATCTACAGGAATTTAAAACGAGCATCAAAAAAATTGCGGAGTATCTTGCTTTATTTTTCCATCTTTATTTCCAATTTTTTTTCCGATTTCCCCCCTCCCCCTTGATATTCATTAACTTTTTATTGTTTTCTTTACTGCTTTTTTTCTACTTCATTTCCTCGTTTTATTCCTCTACTTTATTGCTGATTAACTTTTCCACTTTTCACTCCCACATTTTTATACTCTACTCTTTTACTCTTTTTCTTATGTTTCGAAGTTTTTCAAACTCTTTTTTTCCTATTTCACCCCTTTTTCCATTTTTTATACTAATTTCTTTGTTTAAAATTATTTTTTGCACCTTTTTTTCTCCTCTTCCCCCTCCTAATTTTCAGCAAGTTTTTACTCTTTTCTGATGAATGGGAATGAATATACACGTAGGCGATTCGACCTTTTTTGTAGATTTTCAGTATAAATAATGAATTTTCGAAGATAATATGATGTAAATTTGTAGAGCAGATAATTCGCTATAACTTTTATATTGAACTTTTTTTCGAATTCCCCACAGTTTTACCGCTAGAGGGCCAAAAGAATTCACATATACGATTTTGTGCCATTTTTTTAAATTCTGTGAACAAACAATGCACTTTAGTGCAAAATGTTCTAGTGCAACTTTTGTGTTTAACTTTTTTTTCGAATTCCCCATAATTTTGCAGCTAGATGGCGAAAAAAATACACATGTACGGTTTTCTGCCTTTTTTAAATTTTGGGGACAAACAGTACACTTTAGTGCAAAATATTTTTGTTCAAAGTTTTAAACCATAAAATTTCCTACAAGTTTTGTATTAAAATTTTTTCGAATTCCCCATAATTTTGTCGCTAGAGGGCGTAAAAAATACAAATATGCAATTTTCTCCTTTTTTTAAATTTTGAGGGCAAACAATGCACTTTAGTGCAAAATGCTTCAGTACAAAATTGTAGAGCATCAAATTCCCTACAATTTTTGTATTAAAATGTTTTCGAATTCCCCATAATTTTGCCGCTAGATAGCGAAAAAAATATATATGTACGAATTTCTGCCCTTTTTTAAATTTTGAGGACAAACAGTACACCTTAGTGTAAAATATCCTGGTGCAAAGTTGTAGAAAATACAATTTCCTACAACTTATGTATTTTATTTTTTTCGACTTCCACATAATTTTGCCACTAGAGGGCGTAAAAAAATACAAATATACGATTTTCTTCTTTTTTTGAATTTTGAGGACAAACAATGCACTTTAGTGCAAAACGTTTTAGTGCAAAATTATAAAGCATCAAATTCCCTACAATTGTTGTATTTAATTTTTGTTTCAAATTCCCCATAGTTTTACCGCTAGAGGGCGATAAAAGGTACAAATGTACGATTTTCTTCTTTTTTTAAATTTTGAGAACAAACAATGCGCTTTAGTGCAAAATGTTCCAGTGCAAAATTGTAGAGCATCAAATTCCTTACAACTTTTGTATTAAATTTTTTTTGAGTACCCCATAATTTTGCCGCTAGAGGGCGAAAAAATACATGTACGGTTTTCTGCCCTTTTTTACATTTTGAGGACAAACAGTACACCTTAGTACAAAATATTCTTGTGCAAGGTTGTAGAGCATAAAATTTCCTACAACTTTTGTATTTTAATTTTTTCAGCTTCCACATAATTTTGCCGCTAGAGGGCGTAATAAAATACAAATGTACGATTTTCTCCTTTTTTTAAATTTTGAGGACAAACAATGCGCTTTAGTGCAAAATGTTCCAGTGCAAAATTGTAGAGCATCAAATTCCCTATAACTATTGTTTTAAACCTTTTTTCGAATTCCCCATTTTTATGCCGCTAGATGGCTAAAATATACACTTGTACGGTTTTCTGCCCTTTTTTAAATTTTGAGGACAAACAATTAACTTTAGTGCAAAATGCTCCAGTAAAAAATTGTAAAGCATCAAATTCCCTACAACTTTTGTATTGAAATTTTTTCCAATTCCCCATAATTTTGCCGCTAGAGGGCGAAAAAATACATGTACGGTTTCCTGCCCTTTTTTACATTTTGAGGACAAACAGTACAGGTTAGTTCTAGAGCAAAGTTGTAGAGCATACAATTACCTACAACTTTTGTATTTTTATTTGTTTCGGATTCCACATAATACAATAAAAAACACATACACATAAAAAATACAAATGTACGATGTTCTTTTTTTAAATTTTGAGGACAATCAATGCACTTTAGTGCAAAATGTTGTAGGGCAAAATTGTAGAGCATCAAATTCACTATAACTTTTGTATTTAATTTTTTTCGAATTACACATAGATTTACCGCTAGAGGGCGATAAAAGATACAAATGTACGTTTTTCTGCCATCTTTTTAAATTTTGTGGACGAACTATGGACTTCAGTGCAAAATGTTCTAGTGCAAAGTTGTAGTGCATAAAATTCCCTACAACTTTTGTTTTAATGTTTTTCCACAAGTCTCCGTAGTTTCGTCGCTGAATGCTAATTTCATTAAAAACAACTTTGTATCTATACCGGTTTACGAAATCCTAATTATATTTGCGCCACCCTGTATAAATAATTTGATGCGGGTAAAAATTTAATAAATCATAACGTAGCCGTTTTTTTTCATAATAAACGGTAATACTATAACCATGGTTCCACTTACATAAACAATTTGTATTTGCACCGTATAAATATGTGATACATAATCAAAGTCATTAAATAAATTTATCCTATAATATTCCATTTCCGTAGATTTCAAGGAAACAAAATAAAGTAACGTTACATAACGTTAGATTAGCTGAATGAATTTGCTTTATTTGAAAATGTCCCGCTTTAAAAAATATTGCACGCTTCAATTATTTTAATTCTGGAAGAATTTCTTAAATTGTCCTCCTCCTTGTTCAAGATATTTTATAATCCATATTTTTTAAAGTACAGGTCTTTATCATAATCTACTAAAAAATTTAGTGTTTTACATGGCAAAACGAAAAAAAAAGAGAATTATAAAAACTACAGGTCCGTACCATAATTTATTTTATTATGGCATACATTCATTTATTACAAGAGTTTTCTGCCCCCAAATCGGTTTGTGTCGCCCCAAAACTTTCCCGACGAGTATTCACGAATACTTTTTTAGATATTTAATGTTTTTTGATAGTAACATTTCCGT
This sequence comes from Neocrepidodera transversa, assembly GCA_963243735.1. NCBI lineage: Eukaryota > Metazoa > Arthropoda > Insecta > Coleoptera > Chrysomelidae > Neocrepidodera > Neocrepidodera transversa. The sequence goes on along the minus strand of OY725344.1, from coordinate 24,587,355 downwards.
TTGACAGATGTCGTACAAAAACTAATGAATTCTTCTGTCGAGTAACCCAAACCTATATACCAAATTTCAGCTCAATCGGTTTAAACGTGTGCCCTCTATCGTGGAAGAATACAGACAGACAGACAGGCAGACAGACAGACAGACTTCCATCTGGAAATGGTCTTAATCATTTCAGGTGACCTCAATTTGGATATTTCCATCTTTATCTCGAAATTTTTTTTAGCTCCTTCACAATACTTTCTCGGAGGTGGATCGGGAAAGAAAAAACTCAAAACCATAAAAAATCTCAAAAATCATCAAATAATCTCAAAAATTTTCAAAAAAAGTATCAAAAAATTTTAAGACGCTTCAAAAACATCTCAAAAATCTCTAAAAAATTCTTAAAAAATCTAAAAATTCACAAAAAATGTAAAACGTCAAATCTCAAAAAATTCAAAATAGTTAATATCTCAAAAACTCAAAAATTTGATCAAAAAATCTCAAAAACTAAAAAAACTTTAAAACGTTCAAAAATTAAATCTGAAAATATCTTAAAAAACCTGAAAACAATCAAAAAATATCAAAAAAACTTAAAACAAAAAATTTCAAAGAATCTCAAAAACTCTTTAAAAACCTCAAAAAAACTTAAAAAAAAAGTCAAAAAACCTTTAAAAAAAAATTAAAAACCTTATAAAACCTAAAAATCCTTAAAGAATCTAAAAGGATTCAAAGAGTCTCAAAAAACTAAAATGAATTTCAAAAAATCTTGAAAAACAATAAAAAGTCACAAAAAAACTCGAGAAATTTCAAATAAATCTCAAAAAATCTTAAAACACTCAAGAAATCTCAGAAAACTCAAAAATCTCTAAAAATCTCAAAAAACCCCAAAAATCTCAAAAAATTTCAAAAAATCTAAAAAACTATTAAAAAGTCGAAGAAAAAATGAAAAAAAAAATTGGACCAATGGAAAATCTTGAAACACTTCAAAATATTCTCAAAAAATCTATAAATTCTTAAAAAATCTAAAAATTCCCAAACAATCTCAAAAAACCTCAAGAAATCTCAAAAACCCCTAGAAATCCTTGAAAAATCTCATATATCTCAAAAAATCTCAAAAAATCCCAAAAAATATCAAAAAATCTCAAAAAATCTCAAAAAATCTCAAAAAATCTCAAAAAACCTCAAGAAATCTCAAAAATCTCTAGAAATCTCAAAAAATCTCAAAATCTCAAAAAACTTCAAAACAACAAACATAAAAAACTATTAAAAAGTCAAAGAAAATTTGAACAAAATTGGACAAAATTGGAAAATCTTAAAACACTTCAAATAAATCTCAAAAAATCTTAAAACACTCAAGAAATCTCAGAAAACTCAAAAATCTCTAAAAATCTCAAAAAACCCCAAAATCTCAAAAAAGTTCAAAAAATCTAAAAAACTATTAAAAAGTCGAAGAAAAAATGAAAAAAAAAATTGGACCAATGGAAAATCTTGAAACACTTCAAAATATTCTCAAAAAATCTATAAATTCTTAAAAAATATAAAAATTCCCAAACAATCTCAAAAAATCTCAAAAAACCTCAAGGAATCTCAAAAAATCTCAAAAAACCTCAAGGAATCTCAAAAACCCCTAGAAATCCTTGAAAAATCTCAAATATCTCAAAAAATCCCAAAAAATATCAAAAAATCTCAAAAAATCTCAAAAAATCTCAAAAAATCTCAAAAAACCTCAAGAAATCTCAAAAATCTCTAGAAATCTCAAAAAATCTCAAAATCTCAAAAAACTTCAAAACAACAAACATAAAAAACTATTAAAAAGTCAAAGAAAATTTGAACAAAATTGGACAACATTAGAAAATCTTAAAACACAAAAATTCTCAAAAAATCTCAAATAATCTCAAAAATGTCAAAAACCCTCAAAAATCTCAAAAAATTTCAAAAAAACTCAGGAAATCTCAAAAACTATTAAAAAGTCAAAGAAAAATTGAAAAAAAAATGGACCAAATTGGAAAATCTTGACACTTCAAAAAATTCTCAAAAAATCTATAAACTCTTAAAAAATCTAAAAAGTCCCAAACAATCTCAAACAATCTCAAATTACCTCAAAAAATCTCAAAAAAACTCAAAAAACCTCAAAAAACCTCAAAAAATCACAAGAAATCTCAAAAAACCTCAAAATCTCAAAAAATCTCAAAAAAACAAAAAATCTAAAAAAACTGGACAAAAGTGGAAAATCTTTAAACACTTCAAAAAATTCTTAAAAAATCTATAAATTCTTAAAAAATATAAAACGTCCCAAACAATCTCAAAAAATTTCAAAAAATCTCAACAAACACAAAAAACCTCAAATAATCTCAAGAAATTAAAAAAATCTCAAAAACCTAAAAATCTCAAAAAAACGTCAAAAACTCTCAAAAATCCCAAAAAATCTCAAAAACTATTAAAAAATCAAAGAAAAACCAGATAAAATTCTAAAAGATTGTATAAAAATAGAAAAAAATCCACGAATCCTTTTTCAGATATTTAATGTTAACGTTTCAAATTTTGACATTTCTTTATTTTTGACAGGTGACGGAGAAATAATTTTGACCGTTCTGAATAGAGTTTTTCAAGCGCTTTCAAATGACATATAACAAGTCGAATTCCGTGACATATTGCATCTGTCGTTTTTTGATAGTGACACTTCTGTTTGACAGATGTCGTACACAAACTATATAATGGGTTCTTCCGACGGGTAACCCAAACCCCTATACCAAATTTCAGCTCAATCGGATTAAATGTGTGGCCTCTATCGTGGAAGAATACACACACACACAGACAGATAGACAGACTTCCATCTGGAAATGGTCTTAATCGTCTCAGAGGACCCTAAAAAGGATATTTCCGTTTTTATATCGAAATTTTTATTAGCTCGTTCACAATACTTTCCCTTCTCGGAGGTGGGTCGGGAAAGTAAAATATAATAAATCTAACATTAGTACAGGGGCCAACGGGCTTTCCTAAATGGGCACACTCAATTATTTTTTTAAATACGAACCTGTACTTTTTATTTTAATTTTAAAATTCCAATTTTTTTTCTATACAACCACATAGAACACTTAATAATTATTATTATATTAGTTTTAACAATAAACTATACTTTAGAAATTTTTTTAAGGACGGTCCTGTACTATTTTTTACTGTAAATATTTATAATTTTGAAAAAAATATTGAGGGTACTTAGAGTTTAACGTCTTAAGTATAATTCATTTCTATTAAATATGCTCAGGGTAAAAATGAACAGGATCGTACCTTAAAAAATTTGTAAATAACAGTTCATTATCAAAACCTTAAAAATTAAGTGTTCTACATGGTTGGATCGAGAAAAAAATGATAATAATAAAAACAAAATAAAAAGTACAGGTCCGTACCATGATTTATTTTATTATAGCATAAACTTTGTTATTTTAAGATTATTAAGAGAATTATATAAGGTTACCTATAATTCATTTGCGCTTTAATATCACCTTTGGGACTATAAAAATCCCACATGAATTGCTGCGCTGTCATCGTCAGCAGTAATCATTAGCCATCCAGAATGCAAAAACTAGTACATTAAATCTCCATTTATAAGATGATGTACGTATCCCTCTTCTATCGTGTTCTTTCAATGGGATATTCACATTCTTATTTCTTATGATTGTCAAAGAAAAGAGAAATTGTTGATGTGATTCTTCGATGTATGCGTGATATTCTAAGGACTCGCAAATTACTAAAGTCATTTGCGAGTGCCCACGTGTTCACTTGAATACTTATACGTGGTGTACTTAACTGATTCTAGTAAAAAAACGAAATGATTTATAGAAAAATATTAGTTTTGTCATTATTAAACCAGAACTTCGATTATAGGACGATTTTTTTAACTTTCTGATGCATTTTCCGGAATTTTAATAATCATTTATAGAATAAAACTCTCTTCATTTATCGAAATGTTTCAAATAAGCTATCAAACACTTCGATCAGATTAATAGTTTGCGAGATATTGAGGGTGAGAGTAAATTTACAAAAGTGGGCGTGGCGCCTTTACTATGGGATTTATGGTAAAATGATAACTTAAACGTAAACTTGTTCCAGTGCTTTAGCTAATCATATGGTCACGTTTAAAATACTGATGAGGAACCCTGTGTTTTAGTGAATTGATTTTTGTTTGTAATTTTCTGACGCAATTTTCGGTATTGAGGACGTCATTTTTCAAAAATGTTCTTCCCTTATCGAATCCTTTCAAATTAGCTATCAAACACATCAACCACATTAGTATTTTGCGGAATATTGTGGGTGGGAGAAAATTCACAAAAGTGGGCGTGTTGCCTTTTCTAGGGGATGTATGGCAAAATGATGACTTAAAACTTTTTTTAAGTGCTTTAGCGATCATATGGTAATGTTTGAAATACCCATGAGGAACCCTGTATTAGATAGGCCATTTTTCATTTTTTTTTTCATTTATCGAAACCTATCAAATGAGCTATCAAACACTGCGATCAGATTAGTAGTTTTAGGGATATTGTGGGTGGGAGTTAATTCACAAATGGGGCGTGGCGCTTTATTATACTATCTGTCAGTAGATAGAACGTCCTTTAACTTTGAAGACTCAATAAGTAAAGGCAATGATGTTTAGAATAAAACTTTACAAGTTGATTTATTATACAATTGTCACAATCTAAACGTCATTGTCATTAGTTACAGAACCGTTAAAGTTAAAGAACGTTCTATCTATTGAATCTATATATGGCAAAATGATGACTTAAACTGATGGTTTTTATGAGTTAGGTTAGATTAGGTTCAATGTGAGTGGAGTGTTTGCTCGCCCCTCTACTGCGGCCAGCAGAGGCCTATTGTGGCTCACTCCTGTGGGCTATAATTCACCATACAATCCACACCTTCTTATGAAGTCTATGGATGATTTAGGTGAAGCTTCCTCGAAGTCTGTAGGCTCCAGCTATACGAAACCAAACGTACGAAGCCTATTCATCTCCAGGGCAGGATATGAGAATAAAATGTGCTCCGCTGTTTCGTCTTCCACACTGCAGAAGCGACAGTCTGATGTTTGACTCAGACCTAGCTTCTTGAGACGGTAACGCAGACGACAGTGCCCTGTAAGCAGTCCAATTAGAATGCGTAGATCACTTATACTCCATTCTAGGATCTGCGACAGGGTGCTACCTGAGGGTTTGACCATGAACACCTTAAAGTGGGCTAACCCAGGAATATCTTTCCAGTGCTGGAGGGTTTTCCTCTCGGCCCATTTCAAGATAGTGTCTTTAGCACTGCTTTTGGCTATGCCGAAAAATGGTTTCGAAACAATGAGCTCGGATTCTGCACCTCTTCTCGCAAGAGTGTCGGCTTTCTCATGGCCCTCCACCCCTTAGTGCCCAGGTACCCAGAGTAGGGTTACTCTGTTACTGGTAACACGTCCGAAACCATTCCGAAAGTGTTGTTAGTACTCATCTCTCGCAGCAGTCCATTATGGTCCCATAACCTCTCCCCTCAATTTGATTAGCCACCCACATGGCTCTGTAGGAGGTCATTCTGGCCTCCTGCTGCAATAATATGTGAGTAGATAAGCTAATTGCATACGAGCGCAATGGACCTCCGCGGGTGTCGCAAGGACGGGGGAAAGTATGAAGCGGTATATCTCCGTTATCAGTAGACATATTTAAATGGGACAAACGGCAATGTATTAAAAATGTGACGTACAATAAATACGTAAACAAAAATCATGCGCAGAAGCAAAGACTAAAGGGCCTTAAAGTCAAACTTCGTTATTATTGGTTCAAATTGAACTCGGGAAATGGCGGTATATTTGAAATGTGGCGAAGAATATATATTTAGATAAAAATCTTGTCAGGAACAAAAGGCCAAAGGGCATTAGTCTCTATCTCCGTTATTAGTTGCCAGATTTAAACAAGACAAACGGCATTGTATTATAAATGTGACGTAGAATAAATACGTTAACAAAAAACATGCGCAGATGTAAAGACTAAAGGGCCTTAAGGTCAAACTTCGTTATTATTGGTTCAAAATTAACGCGGAAAAAAGGCGGTATATTTGAACCAATAATAACGAAGTTTAAATCTGTCTACTGATAACGGAGATATAGAGTTTGTTTAACCATCCTTTGCCGTTACGTCATAATCGGTGACGTATTCTGCTGTTTTACGTTTGTCGTATATTATTTGAATGTCATTTTACACATAACCTCAAAATTAAAATGTAACTAATGACATATGTTAAGGATTGTTTTCAATGACCCATGTTAAGGTGTGTTTGTATTAATAAATTGGTAATGCCGAAAATTGTATTTTGCTTTATCGGTTGCGTACATTTATACATAATTTATTAAATTTTTTTAACTTGAAACCTCCTTTTTTTTAACTGATTTGTTTCAAATTTCTAGTTTGGGGATATAACTATATTCAATTGTGAGAAATACTTTCGTAAGTATTCCTAAAAAATGAAAATAAAAACACATGTATAAATAAATTTATTTCTGAAAAAACTCCCAATACTAATAGGAAAAAGGAACGAAAGAACGGATAAGAAACGTAAACTAAAATAGCATGTAATGAAATAAAATGTAAAATCTAAGCTTCATCACTGACAAAATCATCTTCATCATCACTCTGAAAGTCCGATTCTTCAGATCTATGATAACAGGAAGAAAATGAGATGCATCAATGTATTTTTCTTTTTCCCACTTTGATTTTGTAGTCTTTATCTGTTTCTATTCCACTAGTAACTGTTTTAACATGCTATAAAATTTGTTAAAATCAAATCAATAAATGCTTAATTTTGCATAATACAGCTATATACTTACGTTGTAGACTGCATTTAATGGTATAAGTAGTTTTCCAGCATCTCTTTCTCTTGAAAAGTAATTAATCAACTTCAAAATTAAAGTTTGCTATTTCTCATTATACCGGGAAGGCATTTTGACAATGAACAATTTATTGAAAAAGGCGAAAATAATCAAAAATACTTAACAAATCAAAATATGACAACTTCACTGTCAAAAGTGATAAATAATCTGAATTAGTTAAGAAATACGTCAATGACGTCATAATTCCATCTCATCCATTTCATGATGGAGAGATCGAGATGGGTAATGTATGACGCAACGGCAAAGGATGGTTAAACAAACTCTACCACTTCATACTTTCCCCCATCCCCGCAACACCCGCGGAGTTCCATTGTGCTCGTATGCACTTAGCTTATCTACTTATGTGGATAGGAGTAAGACCCAAAGATCTTTCCATTGTCGCTGTCGGGATAGTTGACATGGCTCCTCAAAAATCCACACAAGCTAATCTCTGGAGACCAGATAATTTGGCCGCCGCAATAGACTGGAGCCCCTTCGTCTACCAGGCTATTGCGCCATATGTGACCATTGGTTTTATCATCGTTTCATAAATCCAGTAAATCTGTTTAGGGTTCATTCCCCACGACTTGCCGCACACTCTTCTGATATTCCAGAAGGATGCTCTGGCTTTATTGATTGTTCTTTCCAGATGGGAGTTCCAGGTAAGTTTTCTATCTAGGATAATCCCCAGATACTTTACCTCCTTCGCAAACGAAATGGTTACACCTTTCAAAATTGGATGACGTAGTTTATCAAGCTTTCTCCTTTTTGTAAAAGGAACTACTACCGTTTTGTGGGGGTTCACAGACATCTGTTCCCCCTCACTCCACATTTATACAATGGTAAGGGCTTCCTGAAGGATATTAGAAATAATCTCTTCAAATAAACAACTAATCATTATTAAAAGGTCATCGGCATAGCGTTGAAAATCCACCCCCAGCTGGGTGTGCCTGTTCAGATGGGAGCCGACCAGGAGTGACCAAAGAAGTGGAGACAGCACCCCATCTTGAGGACATCCCTTAGCCGCCCTAAATCTAACGGTCTCCTGCTGTGATGATGTCACAAAACGATTTTCAAGCATGCATTTGATCCAGTTGCAGATTAGCCTGCTTATTCCCCTCCGCAGCAGTGCAGCGTAAAGGGATTGAGGCAGGGCGTTGTTGAACGTCCCTTTAATGTCGAGGAAAACTGTCAACGCAATGTTGTAACGAGTGGCCTATCTTTCCTACAAGGTTATATAGAGCCAAATCTGTGGGTTTGCCAACCTGGTAGGCATATTTTCTGGAGTTCACTGGAATTTCCCTGCAGTTCCCAATATGCCTAGAATTCTCTCCAGTGTTTTTAGTACGAACGAGGTAGGGCTGATGGGTCTAAAGGATTTAGGCAGGGAATTGTTTACCTTCCCCGCTTTCCTTATATATGCGAGCCTAGAAATCGACCAGCCCTGTGGTATGTATCTCCACACCAGGCTCGCACGAAATAGTTTCACGAGAAGAGTCAAGTCTTCACCTGGAGATTTGTATGGAAAGAAAGACTTTACCGCCCATTGAATTGAGTGTGGAGTGATCACCTCAGATGTAAACCTCCAGTCTTCCTTAATTGGTCGTATAGACGGGCCAGGTGGAAGTGGAAAGGATTGCGGGCGATCTTCTAGAAGCAGGCTACCCGGGAAGTGATTTCGCATGAGGATCTCTAACTTCTCCCTTTTGGAGTCCGTACAAGAGCCATCCGGTCGTTTTATCGACCCTACCTCTTGATTCGGATCTCAAGAGAGGATCTTGTGGAGTCTTGTTCCAGTAGGTAAATCTATTATACTCAGACAGAAGCTCCTCCAAGACTCTCTCTTGGCTTTCCGTATATCTTTCGTGTATCCTCTTTGAGTCGATCTATAGTGTCTCAGCACCCTGTTTCTTTAGGTCGATCGAAGAGACGTCGAACTTCTTTTCTCTTTTTGTCCAAGATTCAGCTCATCCACGATGCATCTCTATAATCTCTCTTCTCCTTAAGTAGGCAGATGTCTTGGTAGGCTGTGAGAACGGCTTCCTGTAAGTGATCGCCCGCCGCCTCTATTTCAGCCTGATTCTTTATAGATACAATGCCGTTCTTCAGGTATGTTTGAAGGGAATTCCTATATCCGCTCCAGTCTGTACACTTTGGATCACAGAATTGTACTATAGGCCTGTGTCCTGCCCTCATTTCAAATCGGATATGCCGATGATCCGAGCATGAGGGTTCCGTGGACGCCCGCCAATTAATGATCTTGGTACTCAGAAACCGAGTACTCATCGTTATATCAAGAACTTCCATGCTATCTCTACTCACGAAAGATGGTTCCGTCCCTTCGTTATTAATCGAAAGACCATCCCTAATTATGTAATTATATAGAGACTCACCTCTTTTATTTATTTTCGTGCTTCCCCAGTCCAAGTGGTGGGCATTAGCCTCACATCCAATAATCAATTGCTTGTTGTTCCTTTTGCAGTAATCGACTAACTCTCGCACGGCTGCAGGAGGAGGTTGTTCGGCATTGCCATCACCTGGGAAGTATGCCGAGCAGACTACTACTTCAAGCCTGCTGTCCTTCACCGGGATCATTAGCTAGACATCTGGGGTTCAGAAACCACGTCTGGGGTACAGAAGCCGGTTAACACAAAATAGTTAATGTCAGTAGATAGAACGTCCTTTAACTTTAATGACTCAATAAGTAAAGGCAATGACGTTTAGAATAAAACTTTACAAGTTGATTTCTTGTATAATTGTCACAATCTAAACGTCATTGTCATTAGTTACAGAACCCTTTAAGGTTAAGAACGTTCTATCTACTGACATTTAATGGCTTATGAGTTAATACGAAATCCTGTTTTGTAGCGAATTGAAAACTAAAATAGTTTTTGAAATTTCTGGTATGAAGGAGGCCATTATTTTCTTCATTTATTGAAACCTTTTAAATGAGCTATCACACACTTCGATAAATTTAGTAATTTGCGAGATTTAGAGGAGGAGAGTAAATTTACAAAGTGGGCGTGGCGCCCTTACTCTAAGAACTATGGCGCAATGATGATATACGTTTTTAAAGGTGCGTTAACGATCTCAAAAAACTCAAAAATCTCTAAAAATGTCAAAAAACCCCGAAAATCTCAAAAAAATTCAAGAAATCTAAAAAACTATTAAAAAGTCGAAGAAAAATTGAAAAAAAAATTGGACCAAATTGGAAAATCTTGAAACACTTCAAAATATTCTCAAAAAATCTATAAACTCTTAAAAAATCTAAAAAGTCCTAAACAATCTCAAAAAATCTCTCAAATAACCTCAAAAAATCACAAGAAATCTCAAAAAACCTCAAAATCTCAAATAATCTCAAAAAAACAAAAGATCTAAAAAACTGGACAAAATTGGAAAATCTTAAAACAATTCAAAAAATTCTCAAAAAATCTATAAATTCTTAAAAAATATAAAACGTCCCAAACAATCTCAAAAAATCTCAACAAACACAAAAAACCTCAAATAATCTCAAGAAATCTCAAAAATCTAAAGATCTCAAAAAACGTCAAAACTCTCAAAAATCTCAAAAAATTTCAAATAATCTCAAAAACTATTAAAAAAAAAAAAATAGAAAAAAAACCACGAACCCTTTTCAGATATTTAATGTTAACGTTTCAAAATTTGACATTTTTTTATTTTTGACAGGTGACAGTTTGAGAAATAATTTTGACTGTTCTGGATAGAGTTTTTCAAGCGCTTTCAAATGACATAAAGCAAGTCGAATCCCGTGGCATATTGCATCTGTCGTTTTTTGATAGTGACACTTCCGTTTGACAGATGTCATATAAAAACTAATTCTTTCTTCCGACTGGTAACCCAAACCCCTATACCAAATTTCAGCTCAATCGGATTAAATGTGTGGCCTCTATCGTGGAAGAATACACACACATACAGACAGGCAGACTTCCATCTGGAAATGGTCTTAATCGTCTCAGAGGACCCCAAAAAGGATATTTCCGTTTTTATCCCGAAATTTTATTTTTAGCTCGTTCAAAATACTTTCCCTTCTCGGAGGTGGGTCGGGAAAGTAAAATAAGATATATTAAATATTTCTTTAAAAAATTAAATACTACACATAAATAGCGAGAAAGTGTTATGTTGCCCACAACCCATATTTTTTTCCTATTTCTTTACTTTTAGATTTATTTAGTCTATATTAAAAATATTTTAAATTGTTTAAACACATTTTTTTATTCAAATTATGATAATTTAAGTTCCAGAAATTCGTTCTAAACGCAACAATTGATATAAATAGATTTGTCCTTTAAGTATTTTCTTTCATACAAATTCTATACCTTATCTGTAATTTATACATAATGTTTTATAGTCAGTACGTGTCAATTTATCTAAGCATATCCATGAACTATTAGACAACAACACACACATATTTCTAACTTTAATAAATTTCCTCTAGACATTCGTAATCAACATTATTTATATTATCCAATATACATCTTAACATTTTAAACATGTTTTCTTATAAATTTATCGTTTATACATTTTTAACAAATGGTACAAATCAGAAAAATCTAAGCATCCATTAAAAATGGGGAAAAATAAAAAAAGAAGAAATCGAAAAAATTAAAAAGAAAACGGGAAAAATGATAAACAGCCAAAAATTATAGACAAAAAAGTAAAAAGAAGAAATCAAAAAAATTTTTAATGGAAAAACTTGGGAAAAATGGGGAAAAATTGAAAACAAACCAAAATTATAGAAAAAAAAAGTGCAAAAAGAAGAAATCAAAAAAAATTTTAATGGAGAAAGTTGGGCAAAATGGAAAACAACCCAAAATTATAAAACAAAAATTGGAAAAAATGAAAAGCAACCAAATATTATAGAAAAAAATGGAAAAATTTTATGGACAAACAATACACTTTGGTGCAAAATGTTGTAGTGCAAGGTTTTAGAGAATAAAATTTCCTTCAATTTTTATATCACACTTTTTCCGGAATTTCCAATAGTTTGCCGTAGTTTTTCAAATTTTGAGGACAAACAATGCTCTTTAGTACAAAATTTTGCGATGCAAAGTTGTAGAGAACCAAATTTCCTTTAACTTTTATTTTTAACATATTTTCAAATTTCCCATAGTTTCATCGCTACATGGCGGAAAATATACACATTTAGGCTTTTTGCTTTTTTTTTTATTTTGATGACAAACAATAGACTTTAGAGCAAAATGTTCTAGTGCAAAGTTGTAGCGCATAAAATTCGCTACAACTTTTGTATTAAACTTTTTCCAGAATTTCCAATAGTTTTCACCCATGATTTTAGGAGATCCTAATTGTAGCAGTATACAATATATTGCGCCTGCTTATGTCATATGAACATTGAAATATCATATTAGGTAGACGTATTCACCATTGGCTTGCTATGTAAAAATTTGTTCCATAAATTAATGTAATACTTAGTATTTTCTAATTATAATAATCCTATTCTCTACAGCTGACCCGGAAAAGTTTTGGGGTGACACAGCCGATTTTTTTAAAATACAATATTTATCCAACTTTTTTCGAAACTTGTAACGAAGTTACTTGTTTCCGTAATAAATAAAATATATAAATTAAATCGTGCACAGCACTGGAGTAGAATTAACTTAAAATTATGGGAGAAGCTTTAAATATATGGCCAGTCGTACTAGTTAGCTTCCGCCCGACAGATGGAGGCACTCGCGTTCCTTGTTTCTTAAGCCGGGATCCAACGACTGGTGGAGTGGCAGTCTTCGGTCGGCGCGGGTAGTCCCGTCATCTGTCGGTAAATCAACACGGTTCAAAGGAGCTCGGACGCTGTCGTTCAGGACATGTATAACCGATCCAACGACGCGCTCACGGTTCATTTTTTCGTTTAATTAAAGTTATTAAAATTTTTACCGCCAACACTGCCGGCGCATGTCCACGTCTAAAACTGGGAACCTACACGCGCCATGGGAATGACCTGACCACATTTTGACACGGGAACTTGACACTCCACGCTCAACACAGGATTGCCACTCCACGCGCCGTTGGATCCCGACTTTAGACGTCGAAGTTCTTATCGAGTAGGACAATTCAAACCATCGTCGGACGGTAGTTGCTGTGGCAGTCCCAATTGGAGTGGCAGTGGTAATTCCTCGACCTTTAGAGATAGGTCAAACTGAAGAGAGCAAACTGAGCAAAACCAAATTCAACTGTACCGGAGTCCAGAAATGCCAAGAGTGCCGTATCGACTAACACCGTCAAGTAAAGGACCTTGTTACACACTTTCCTCTGAATTTGGTAATCAATAAAGGGATTTTCTTTGACCTGTTGATTTCATTTAGTTGTTTAGGGTTTTAACATCCTGGCCACCAGTGATTTGGTCGATACAATAATGACCCCTAGGGGGCTATTCTCGAACTCGGACGAAGTGAACGTTTCCTTAAGAGAAGTGAATTGTCACATCCTTTTCTTGTTCTCTCGGTGCAACAAAACTATATTCTCGGATGTAGAGGATTATGATCGAATGCTTGAAACAATCGTGCTGTATTGCCAATACTAATTTGTTCGTCTTCTTCTTTTAATTTACTTAATGTCTCTACTTATTCGTTATGTTAGATAGCTTTTAAGGTATTTTTAGTAAAAGAAAATAAAGTTGGTAAGAAAAAAGTGTGTCGATCTGCCACTGTCAGTGATTTGGTGTCTGCAAAATGGAAGAAAATAAATTTAGAAGTTTTTCTATAAACAAAGTACAAAAATAAATGCTTACGGAATTAAAAAAAAAAATAATAATCTACAAAGCCATTTTACTTTAAAAAAAAAACAGACGTTATTTCTTGGTAGCTGAAAATCGTAACGCAACTAGAACCTAAAAATTATAAATACAAAAAGTACACAAGACAAAATAACTTTTGGGATAGTTTATCCTTTTTGGCATTGATATATCTACATAATTTTATTTGTTCTTACCTTTACTTTAATACTTAAAGCTGAAGCTTTAATGTGACCTTGGAGAAATGGCGTCAATAAATCTATTAGATTTCGCACAAGTTCTTTATGCAATCTAAATAATTTAACAAATTTTTTATCTGTTAACTTAAACGCTGTGGCTACCCGTAAGGTAACCAGACGAATATTAGAGAGTTTAAGCACTACCAGTTTTCAACAGGTATACCTATCCGTATTGATCTGCGACTGCGCACAGAGGATACGGATAGGTTTAAGTGATACGTTGAACGTATCGCTACGGATTTCTGCGTTCACGGATTTCTTTAACGCATCACGAATGTCGTCAAAATATGGAGGGAAATCATAAAAAACGAAAACGTAACCTCAAAATAGTATAGCTTTACTGTGGCCTGTGTATGAGTTTGTGTATCAAATAGCCTATTTTTATTTCTTATTGAAAAGTAATTCAATGGCGTCTCAAAAAGTATTGGTGCCAGTCAGAAAACGTGTACATTTCTCTATTGACGACGATTTATATCTCTTAAGAGAAGTTGCGGGACAAAACCCCTATGAGGAGCCCTCAAGATGGGGGCTCATTCAATCTAATATTACAGAGATTACTGGAAAAAATTTTTCAGAAAGGAGCATGAAAGACAGGGTCCAAAATTTAGCAATAAAATTTTCAGATAAAATTCAAAAAGATGAGTTCAAGTAAGTAAATGTACCTAGTAGATAGTTATAGTACATAAGTTTAATGAAGTTTAACTGTTTTATGTTCAATTCCAAAAGGGTGACCAAAGCTATTTATGTAGTCTTATTATATTTTGTTTTAGATCTGGAGTGGAGGAACCCACCACAGAGACTGATGATCTATTGCATACGATTCTATTATTAATGAATGATTTTAAAAATACGAAATCAAAGAAAAAAAGTGCTGCTACCGATTCCTCTAGCCAAAAAGGATATAAAAAAAGAGAGGAAGCTACATAAAATTTAAAATCCTCATTAAATATTGATGAAAATTTTTCATTTCATAAACCGTAATTTGTAATTAATTGTTATAAATTATTAACTTGTTCACCTATTTATATTTTTTAGCCAATCAAGTGGAAATAATAAGTCATCAGGATAATCCTCTATCAGAACCAATAGTGGAGCTAGACCATGATTATCTAAATAATCAGAATCATTCCTATACTGACACGACTGTTGACTGTCATGTCAGTGGCAGTACTATTGACCATGATAATAATGACCACAATAAGAATAAATACAGTGTACCCAACAAAAGTGTAAGAGGTGGAACTAGGGGAAAGGGAACAGGAGCAAATATTATGAGTAAGTGTTTTAAAAATTTACCTATATAAAATGATTTTTAATAATTATAACATGGAAGAATCTTCATCTTCAAATAAAATTTACCTTTTTTTACAAGTGTAAAAAAACTATAATTATTACTAATACTTGTTTAGCTCCTTCAAGAATTAGAAGTGTTGGTATCAAACAATCCTCTCTAAGGTTTATGGAGAAGAAAAACGATCGCTGGTATGAAGTTAGGTGTCGCGAATTGAAATTACAGGAAAAGCAGTTAGAATTAGAAACCTATGAAAGAAAAAAGAGGCTAGAAATAGAAGAAAGAAGATTATCAATGGATGAAAAGAGACTGGAAATTTAAGAAACAAGATCAAAAAATGAATTAGATATTTTTAGAAACCAGCAAAGGCTAATGGATATGGCTTTTCAGGCTTTTAAGGCAAAATTGAAATAGTTTTAAGTTGTAGTTAGTAGGTTAACTGGACTACAATTTTTGACTTTATTAATTTGTTTTGTCCTTAACAATATTTAATATTTAAGATTTATTATTAAAAAAAATTAAGTTTAGTTTAAAACCCTAATTTTTAAAATAAATGTACCAATAAACTTTTTTTTTTGTAAATTTTTTTATTTGTTATATAAAACAACATAAATTAACAAATTAATCATTATACTAATATCAAGTCTTCTGTATATACTATAATAGAAAAGAAAAACATATCTACATTTACCCCAAATATTCTTGTAAGGTTGGAGGTTCAACTTGAAAATATTGTGCTGTTTCACCTCCATAAACTCAGGTATGACAATTTGTTAATATCGTGCCCACTTTATACGTTGTTTGAAGGTCCTGGACTAGCAATTTTTGATTTTTTTTAAAATCCAAAAATGCAAAGATTTCTACAATTTTATTAAATCCCCATTCTACTGATATTGAAACGTCCCTACCCTAGGTCACTTAATCTCTTATTAATTTCCATTTTTAATTATTATTTTCCCTATATTTTGCTATTTCCGTAGAATTATTTTACGTATAAATTCTAATTTTATTTTTCCCTGTATAAAATTTACGCTTCAAATATTTCTCTTAAAATTCGTAAAAGACTCAAAATAGCTAAAAAGTTGTCCTCAGGAATGCAGTTATCTACGATAACATAAACAAATTGGCGATTACGAGTCGCAAGAGGGTAGATTCTCACTACGCAGTTACAATGCCTACGTCACGAAATGAGATAATTTCTGGGTATAAAAGGGCATAAAATGAGAAATAAAGGCAGTCTGAAAATTTTTACCATCGCCTAAACTATCTAACAGTACCTACGCTTCGCTTCGGGAAAGAATAAATAAAAAACCAGCCAGAGAGAAAAAAAACAGTTCCTTTAAAAATACCCATCGACGAAAACAACAATTATTTTGTAGACCTGTGTCTACCGCCAACTTCGACCCCGTAATAATTATTTGTAGGCCTTTGCCTATCGTATAGAAAACAACTGCCCATAAAACCAAAGAGAAAATAAGTAAAGAAAAATAATCCAAAATTCGTTACAAAATAAAAATATCTATCTAAATAAAATGTTTCAAAAACACCCCCAATTCAAAATCCGGGGAAGAAAATTCATATTTAATTTGCGTCCGGACAAGTAAACCATTTGTTTAATTGACCGTTCACAGCGGCGCGCCGTTGTGTGTTCGGAAGGGTTAAGTCAGGAGTCTCATTTACCAATTACAACAATACACAATAAATTACACAGAAAATCTTGTGTTTTTATGATTTGGTCAAGGTTGTTACTATGTCTATTAAGGTACGGTCCCTTTTAAACAAAAAAAGAATTAATTATTTTGGGACGGTAGGAGACAATGTGATCTCCCCTCCCCGTGAAATTTTCCCAATGAGGGATGTCGCAGACGGCAATAGACCCGCGGGCATTCCATCTTCCTACCTGAATGATTAGGACATTATTGACCATAGTAATTACACGTGATTTCAAATCACCAAAATAAAAAGGTTATAAAATAGAAACAAACAGAAATATAAAAATAGTTACACAAACACAAAATACAAATTGGTAAATGTGACAAATGTCTTCTCTTTCATCCACACGGTGACGGGTCTCTGTGATGGGTCCTCACATACAAATAGAGTAAAGAGTAAATAATGTTTCAAGGTTTTTGATTTTTGTAATTATCATAAAAGGTTGAAATTACGGAATATACGATTTGAAGGTTTTTCAGTGTTTTATTTTTTTTACTTGCAGCAAACTTTACTATAACGAATAAAAATACAGCACAACTGGGTCCTTTAACAATACTAGACGATCAGGTATATTTTATGATAAATTTGAGTATAAAAGTTTCTTACCGAAATGGCCATCGGTTTGTTACTTTGTACTCGCCTTTTTCATGAGATAAATGGCCAGGGGGGTGGGAGGTTACAATATTCTTAGTGATCTCATTGCATTATTAAATAATTGCCTGGCTGGATCAACTCTAATCTCGTATTCTGTATAGGGTCTTAAAAGTAACTCCCTCAACCCATATCCTTGATCTCCATAAATCAAAAATCTCTGATTCCCATGTACATTTGCTTCCAATTCTTCATATAATCCACTATCCCTTAACATCGCAGCATCATGACGCCGCCCCTCATATGCTCCTTTCAAGCTTATAATAATTCCATCAGGGCTTATAAGTGACTGGTATTTTAAGCAATGTACTTTTTTATAGCCAGAATAGTAGGCCTCCTGGCTTATCGATGGCCTGCAAATAGGTCTTACTGTTCCATCAATGAACCCGAAGCAATTTTTCACTGGTGAACCTTTTGCCACTAGCCTGAAAAAAAAATAACATTTAGAACAGCTTAAACACTTTTTTACGCAAAATAACTGAACAATACACATGACACATGGTCTCTTTAGAAAATTCAGGGTTTTTTTAATTATTTTAATTAGTAAATATTACCTGTGAGAACTGCATAAGTCTATTTAGATTTAAGTATGGTATATTATTTAGGTCATTCAACAGATTGCCCTTATTTACTTCAATTATTTGAAGAACTACATTGCATGCTTTTGATATCACTGTTGAAGAATATCCAAAAATTGGTTCCAAGTCCACCAAACGGTTGGGGTACACTAAACGTATTAGCAGCATGCACAGTGCAGTACATCCTACAAAAATTCAGTATTTTCATCACTATTCCAAATAGTTTCCAAAAAATAAACTTTATAACAGGTACTTACCAGACAAATTAATTCTGTTAAAAACAATTTGTTCGGGCAACCCCAGGCCCATTCTCAGAGGTTGTAAATGTAATTTTTCAAATCGAAATAA
The DNA here is from genome assembly GCA_963243735.1 of Neocrepidodera transversa. Taxonomy (NCBI): domain Eukaryota; kingdom Metazoa; phylum Arthropoda; class Insecta; order Coleoptera; family Chrysomelidae; genus Neocrepidodera; species Neocrepidodera transversa. The sequence continues at coordinate 24,568,898 of OY725344.1, read as the reverse complement.
AGATAAGCATCATTTAGGGCATTGAGGTCAAAAGCCCCGTATAGGGCTGCTCTATTACCCAGAAGCGCTTCATCTTGCAAAATATGAATTAAAATCATGTCATCCAAATCATCATCTTCAAAATCATCATCATAATCAAAAATAAAATGATGAATTATTGCATTCATTTTAACAAAAACAATATGACACCGAAAAGTTTGGTTAGAAACCACTAAAATATTGACGTTACGTTACGTTGTAAAAGAAGTCGTGCTTTAAGTATTTTCAATGGTACAATTTTTCTAAGACGTAACCCCGATACGTTAAGAGCAATTGCTTCGCGCTCCAACACCGTCAAAACCTTTAAATTTCATGCATTTCGTTTTAATGATAGAGAATACAATACTGAATAAATTTCACTACTTTTTGTTTCGTAAAAAAGAAAAAGGATTAATCTACAATTTCGTCGATTTTTTTTTTTGAAAAAACCAACCATTCCGCCTGGTTAAAAATGTAAGTTTTGGTGAAATTATTAAAAATAATAAAACTACCTTACAATTACTATATTAAAAATATATTATTAAAAAAAAAGAATTCGAGCAATCTGCAGATTCATCTTTCCGTAATATAATGCAAAAAACAAATTAAATATTCAATTCGACATGAGTTTCTAATCACTAAAATACTAGATATCGTTCTGTCTCTAAAATAATTATACATAAGGCAAATATTATCCCTACTACTTAATTTGCAATTCTTTCGTTAGCCGACGTTCGTAGAGTCTCGGTTTCGATCGGTTTGTCGGGGACGTTATTTAAAGAACAGAGTCGGACTCCCAAGAGTTAAATTAAATATTTTAATTCAAACCAAACGAAGTAATTTTTAGTTGTAAATTTTGAAATGTATGCGGTGTGTCCCAAAAATAAAATTATTGTAAGATGTATACGGTATGTCTCAAACCGGTTTTTTTAGGAATACATTTCCTAAATAGTTGGTATATAATATTTGTCTTTAAAACATTTTTTGTTTTCAGAAAATCTCTTAGTTTATACTAGTAAATGTCAAAAAAAAACTTCTTGTAAGATATATACAGTATGTCCCAAAAATGAAAATTCTTCAAAGTTGTATATAGTATGTCCCAAAAACGAAAATTCTTATAACAGCATGTCCCAAAAACAGAAATTTTTGTAAGATGTATACAATATGTCCCAAAAATTAAAATTCTTGTAAGATATATACAGTATGTCCCAAAAATTAAAATTCTTATAACAGCATGTCCCAAAAATAAAAATTCTTGTATGATGTATACAACATGTCCCAAAAATGAAAATTATTGAAAGTTGTATACAGGATGCCACAAAAATAAAAAAATTTTATAACAGCATGTCCCAAAAATAACAATTTTTGTAAGATGCGTACAGTATGTCCCAAAAATGAAAATTATTGAAAGTTGTATACAGTATGCCACAAAAATGAAAATTCTTATAACAGCATGTCCCAAAAATAACATTTTTTGTAAGATGCGTACAGTATGTCCCAAAAATGAAGATTCTTGTAAGTTGTATACAGGTATGCCACAAAAATGAAAATTCCTATAAAAGCATGTCCCAAAAATAAAAATTCTTGTAAGATATATACAGTATGTCCCAAAAATGAAAATTCTTATATACAGAATGTCCTAAAAATAAAAAGTCTTGTAAGATCTATACAGTGTGTCTGCAGTTGAGTTTTTTAGGAATACATATTCCAAATAGTAGGTATATATTATTTGTCGTTAAAAGATTTTTCCTTTTCAAAAATCTTTTGATATTTTTACCTACAGTATGTCCCAAAAAAAATTATTGTCAAATATATACAGTTTGTCTCAAAAAAGAAAATTCTTGCAAGTTGTATACAGTATGCCGCAAAAAAGTAAAAATTGTTCGATTTTTATTCGTCATTTATATTCTTCCCTCTTTTCTTAAGAAAATATCGTTTATTCCTTAGCCCCATACTTTCCGATAAAAAGTAAATTTTTAAAAAATCCACAAATAACACCGCGAAACTAATGGCACTAAAAATAATCTCAACAATACTGGTCTTGAAAATTTCTTGAGTCCGTATTTTAAAAGTCGACACAAAACACCCTGGTTGAAGCGCTGTTAAATAAAATGTTTACGTGAATCGCCTCGATCGCTTAAAAATTTGTGGTGGGGGTCTCACAGGAGAAATTTCCCCTTTATCTGAGATACGGTGCACGAAGCAATATTGATTGAGATGCGTTTACGTTGTGTGTTGGCTTTAACTCTCTATTATTCAAAAGGCAATGACGTTACTCCTGTTATATTTTATTAAAAGAAATCTAAATCTGGCCTCTGTATTTAAAAAAAATATATATTTATTTTATTATAAGATTCTAACAACCTAAAACTAACCTGTGTATTAAAAAAAAAATTCTCGGAAATCGAACCAAGAACTTAATAAATAATCAAACTTTCAAGTTAACGTACAAAGACTATTGCATGAGTGACGTTATTGCCTTTCAAATAATATTCGTCTGGTTACCCTACGGGTAGCCTTAAATGCATTTTCTCGAACATGAAATCTTCTCACTGGCCTATTTTATTGTTCTTCTGCATCGACAAGATCACAACAAATCTGCCTAATCCACCTTCCATATTTTTCACAGAAAATAATAAAGAAATAAAAAGTTAAGTCCAGAGTACTTTGAAGAAAATAACTATTGATATTCACAAATCTCATCCAAGTCCGACCAAATCAACATAAAATCCTAACCTTACTTTTGGACTTTAAAACAATAAATTACAAATGCGCAAGCGTTTGATGGTTTATTTTCATGAGAAGACCACGTTCTCCTAAAATTAAGCAGAAGAATAACACTTTCTCGATTTCTGTATTATTTCAATGGAACCACGCCCCCTGTTCCTATGAGAACGTAATCGCATGACTCGAGAATAGCCCCCCTGGAGTATTTTCTTTCTCCACTGACGCTGCCCGTGCAGTAGCCTTCACACTATAAACGGAAGGTGGCGCCCGAGGCAATCCGAAACCTGAACTAAGGCGCCAAAATACCGCTTGGCGACGCAAACTGGTCACATTTTTTAAAAATTTTTACTACATTGTTTATTTCAACTTATTACTACATCGTAACTACTATACAAACGACTGGCTAGTATAATTTATTTTCTGTAACATTTAAAACATGACATTTACATTTAGAAATAAAACGATTGTTCTATATCCAAAAACTAACACGAATACTTTCGCTATTTTGTAAAGTAACTTATAGAATGTAGCTGACATTTCATATTTGTAAACGGCAACAATAAAAAAAAAGGTAAACACAAATAGAGTTATGTAAGAAACATATTTTAGATATGTTTACGTCAAACTTGGAGAGTTAGCACTGCTTCAAACCGAAGTTATGATCTTGCTTAGTTGTCTTAATAAATACGTTCCGTTCCACTCATGCTTCACACTTTGTATTCATTCATAATATACGCGCATTTGTTGTTTTTTTTATAAATTAAACACGTTAGCTGCGTTATAAAACATAACCATTGTTATTGGAAATGGAAAAGTGGGAAAAATTAAAAAATGGGGAAACGTGGAAAAAAATGGGAGGAATTATAAGAAAAAATTGGACAAATCTGAAAAACCCTGAAAGAATTGGTAAAGAAAAATCAATAAAAATCGAAATAATTAAAAGAATTCGAAAACAATTGAGAAAATCGAAAAACAAAAACGAAACCGATTGAAAAAAAGTGAAAACATTGGGAATAAATTAGAAGAAAACTAAAAAAAATCGGAAAAACAGAAAATTGGGGAAAACAACAATCTGAAAAAATTGGCAAAACCGGAAAAGACATACAGAATTGAAAAAGTAAAAAAATCGAAAAAAATCGGAAAAACAAAAAGAAATTTTAAACAATTAACAAAAATCGAAAATAAATGGAAAAAGTGAAGATAATTTGAATGAATCAGAAGAAGACTGAAAATAATTTGATAAATGTTAACAAAACCAAAAAATCAGAAAAATGGCAAAAACCGGAAAAAAAATAGAAACATTGAAAAAAATTGAATAAATGGGAAATTGGAAAAATGGGAAAAAATCAGAAAAAATTCGAAAAACCGAACAAACCTGCAACAATTGTAAAATTCGAAAAAAAAATGGAAAAATTTCAATATGGTAAAAAAATTCGTTGACTACTGTAAAATTGGACAAAAAAAAATTGAATTAAAAATCAGAAATATTTGAAAAAAAAATGAAAAAAATCGAAAAAAATTGTAAAAGTGGATACATTATAAAAAGTGAAAAAAAGTGAAAACAATCAGAAAAATATTTAAAATACGGAACAAAACAAATAAAAAATCGATAAAAATTTTGGAAACAATTGGAAAACTAAAATAAAGAAGAAATAAAAAATTGGAAAACTCCGGAAAAACGGGGAAAAATGGAAAAACTGGACAAAACGAAGAAAATTGAAAAAATCAGGAAAAAATGAAAATAAAGGAATAAAATGAAAAGCATCCAAAAATTTTAGAAAAAAATTGGGAATAGGCAGGAAAAAAACAGATATGGAAAAAATCGAAAAATTAAAAAAATGTAAGACTAAGAGATAGAAAAAAATGTAAAAATCGGGAAAAATCGGAAAAAATGAAACAATCGCTAAAAATCGAAATATGTCGAAAAAGAATGGAAAATATCGAATATAAAATTAAAATATTAGAAAATTCGTGAAAATCGAAAAAAATTGAAAATAATTGAAAAAAATCAAAAAAATTGGAAACAATCGAAAAAATTGGAAACAATAGAAAAAATCGACCAAGAAATTGGAAATAATTGAAGTAAAAAAAACGGAAAAAGAAATGAAAAAAATCAGGTAAATTGGGAAAAGGTGGAAAACCAGGGAGAAGTGTAATAAAATCAGAAAAAATCGAAAAATGTATACCGTTCGTTCTGCTAATAACACATTCGATTTTAAAACGAATTGAAAATCAGAAAATATTTTTAAAAAATGGAAAAAATCGGAAAAATTTGAAAAAATAACGGTAAAAGCAGGAAAAAAAAATTGAAATAAATGAAAGAAATTGGAGAATAACAAAATTTGGAAAAAACGGAAAAAATTGGAAACAATCTAAAAATATCTAAAAAAAAAAAATGATAAAAATCGAAAAAAATTAAAAGAATCCACAAATATTTCAGAAATAATTAGAAAAAAAGACGAAATCTAAAAAATGGAAAAATTTAAAACATCCGAAAAAGTGGAAGATCGGAAAAAATTGGAAAAAATGGAAAAAATCGAATAAAAAAATTAAAAGAATCGAAAGAAATCGACAAAATTTTGAAAAGATCGTGAAAAAATCAGAAACCATGCAAACAATCGGAAACTATTGGAAAAAATAAAATAAACGAGAAAAATCTAAAATAAAGAAAAAACCGAAAAAATCGGGAAAAAAGTAAAAAATAAAAAAAGTGGGAAAAATTAGAAAAAACGGAAAACTGGAAAAACAGAAGAAATTGAAAAAAATGAAAATACTGGGAAAAATTGATAAAAATGAAAAAACCCAAAAATTTCAGTGAAATTTGAAAAAACAGAAAAACTGGAAGGAAACGAAATCGAAAAAATCTGCAAAAAATGGAAAACAATAAAAAATTATAGAAAAAAAATTGGAAAAAAGTGAAAATTAAAGAAATGTGTACCGTTCATTCTGCTAACATTACTAGGTACTGCATTTTTTACTTTCCCGACCCATATCCGAGAAGGGAAAGTATTGTGAACAAGCTAAAAAAAAATTCGAGATAAAGATGGAAATGTCCATTTTGAGGCCACCTGAGATGATTAAGACCATTTCCAGATGGAAGTATGTCTGTCGGTCTGTGTGTCTGTGTGTATTCTTCCACGGTAGAGGCCACACATTTAATCCGATTGAGCTGAAATTTATTATATGGGTTTGGGTTATCCGTTGTAAGAACCCATTAGTTTTTCTACAATATCTATTAAACCGAAGTGTCACTGTCAAAAAATGACAGGTGCAATATATCACGGACTTTGACTTACAATATGTCATTTGAAAGCGCTTGAAAAACTATATTCATAACAGTCAAAATTATTTCTCCAACTTTTATCTGTCAAAAATAAAAAAATGTCAAAATTATTTCTCCAACTGTCACCTGTCAAAAATAAAAAAATGTCAAAATTTGAAATTTTAACATTAAATACCTGAAAAAGTATTAATTCGATTGAGCTGAAATTTATTATATGGATTTGGGTTATCCGTCGGAAGAACTCATTAGTTTTTGTATGACATATGTCGGACGGAAGTGTCACTATCAAAAAATGACAGATGCAATTTGTCACGTAATTCGACTTGTAATATGTCATTTGAAAGCTCTTGAAAATCTCTATTCAGAACAGTCAAAGTTATTTCTCCAACTGTCACCTGTCAAAAATAAAAAAATGACAAAGTTTGAAACTTTAACAATAAATATCTAAAAAGTATCCGGAAAAGTTTTGGGGCTACACAACCGATTTTTTACTTTGTCATGAAGAATTATATCTCAATGGAAAATAATAATAATTACTACCTTAGTTAGAGATTCTTTTAGAGTTTTCGAAAAAAAAAACTCTTATCTAAAATACTAATTTAATTAAAAAAAAAATTATGGAATATAAAAAATGTAAGACTAATTCAAACTGAATACCTTCATATTTTTTTTTTCTAAAATTATCAACACCATTAAATTTACGAGTCGTCTCAAGATAACACAAGTACATCCGCACTGTTTTTATGAGATAATGTATAGTCGCATTGAAATTTGAAGCTCGTGACTAATCGTTAAAAATGTGCGACTATTCACATTGAGTTAAAGAACATTCTAGCAACCTGTCATAAATGTCACCGATAAAATTGAAATAATTAGCTGTAGATATAAATTGTTGCATCAGGAAGTAAGTGTGTGGTCCCGTAAACGCATATATATATTTGCAATAATTTAAAAAAAAACTCGTATATCATACATATGCTGTTCAAGATATTTATATCCAGTGGCGGACATAATTTTTTTCTTCCAAGTTTAAATAAATCAGCACATTTAAGGCATGACCCTGTCTACTTATCACGTATCTTCAAAACGAGAAATATAAATAGGTAAATGTTTATATAACCGAACAATGTATTTAACCTTGTTTCGTTCAATCACGAAGAACATGTAAACATTTAAATAATTTCTTAATCAGCCTACTTATTTACAATGAGATATTATTATCTAAGTACCGAGATCTATACAAGAATTCAGAATGGATTTCCCTCATTAATCTCGATAATGTGGAAGTCGAACTCTTGTTGATGGTAATTATAACGATAAAAGTGAACTGTAAATGACTATTATCGGGATTTAATGATCTCTACACCTTTAACTAATAAGAAAATAATTTATTAATCTTGTTATGATATAGAAAAACATCATTTTTAAACCTTTAAGTGGCTGTACTATTTTTTGTTTTTTAGATGTTTTTTACTTTCCCGACCCACCTCCTAGAAGGGAAAGTATTGTGAACGAGCTAAAAAAATTTTTCGAGATGAAGATGGAAATATCCATTTTGAGGTCACCTGAGATGATTAAGACCATTTCCAGATGGAAGTCTGTCTGTCTGTCTGTCTGTCCGTCTGTGTGTATTCTTCCACGATAGAGACCACACGTTTAAACCGATTGAGCTGAAATTTGGTATAGGGGTTTGGGTTACCCGTCGGAAGAACCCATCAGTTTTTGTACGTCTGTCAAACGGAGTGTCACATCAAAAAATGACAGATGCAATATGTCACGAAATTTGACTTGCAATATGTCATTTGAAAGCCCTTGAAAAACTCTATTTAGAACAGTCACAATTATTTCTCCAACTGTCACCTGTCAAAAATAAAAAATTGTCAAAATTTGAAACTTTACCATTAAATATCTTTTCCAATTTGTTTTCAATTTTTCTTTTGTTTTTTAATAGTTTTTGATATTTTTTGTTTTTTGAGATTTTTTGAGTTTTTTTGAGATTTCATGATATTTTTTGTTTTTGGGATTTTTTCAGATTTTATTTTGAACTTTTTTTAAGGTTTTTTGTTTTTGAGATTTTTTGATCAAATTTTTGAGTTTTTGATATATTTACTATTTTGAATTTTGTGAGATTTGACGTTTTATATATTTTGATATTCTTCGTAAATTTTTTAATTTTTTTATAATTTTTAGATACTTTTGAGATGTTTTTGAAGCGTCTAAAAAGTTTTGTGAGATTATTTTTTGAAAATTTTCGAGATTTTTAATGATTTTTTGATTTTTGAAATTTTTTATGGTAGAGGTATTTTCCCTTTTTTGATATATTTGATTTTTGAGATTTTTTGAGATTTTTTGAAATTTTTTGAGATTTTAGATTTTTTGGAAATTGAGATTTTTTGAAAATTGAGAGTTTTTGACAATTGAGATTTTTTGACAATTGAGATTTTTTGAGTTTTTACTTTCCCGACCCACTTTTGTATGACATATGTCAGACGGAAGTGTCACTATCAAAAAATGACAGATGCAATATGTCACGAAATTTGACTTGCAATATGTCATTTGAAAGCCCTTGAAAAACTCTATTCAGAACAGTCAAAATTATTTCTCCAACTGTCACCTGTCAAAATTTGAAACTTTACCATTAAATATCTGAAAAAGTATTCGTGGATTTTTTTAAATTTTTTACAATTTTTTTACAATCTTTTCCAATTTTGTCCAATTTTTTCGAGATAAAAACGGAAATATCCTTTTTAGGGTCCTCTGAAACGATTAAGACCATTTCCAGATGGAAATCTGTCTGTCTGTCTGTTTGTGTGTGTATTCTTCCACGATAGAGGCCACAGATTTAATCCGATTGAGCTTAAATTTGGTATAGGGGTTTGGGTTACCCGTCGGAAGAACCCATTAGTTTTTGTACGACATCTGTCAAACGGAAGTGTCACTATCAAAAAACGACAGATGCAATATGTCACGGAATTCGACTTGCAATATGTCATTTGAAAGCGCTTGAAAAACTCTATTCAGAACAGTCAAAATTATTTCTCCAACTGTCACCTCTCAAAAATAAAAAAATTTCAAATTTTGAAACGTTACCATTAAATATCTGAAAAAGAATTCGTGGATTTTTTTATATTTTTGTACAATCTTTTAGAATTTTGTCCAATTTTTTTTTTCGATTTTTCTTTGATTTTTTATTAGTTTTTGAGGTTTTTTGAGAGTTTTTGACGTTTTTTGAGATTTTTAGATTTTTGAGATTTCTTGAGATTATTTGAGGTTTTTTGTGTTTGTTGAGATTTTTTGAAATTTTTTGAGATTGTTTGGGACGTTTCATATTTTTGAGAATTTTTTGAAATGTTTGAGATTTTGAGGTTTTTTTGAGATTTCTAGAGATTTTTCAGATTTCTTGTGATTTTTTAAGATTTTTTGAGGTTTTTTGACGTTTTTTGAGGTTATTTGAGATTTTTTGAGATTATTTGGGACTTTTTAGATTTTTTAAGAGTTTATAGATTTTTTGAGAATTTTTTGAAGTTTCAAGATTTTCCAATTTGGTACAATTTTTCTTTGACTTTTTAATAGTTTTTGAGATTTTTTTGAGTTTTTTTGAAATCTTTCTAGATTTTTGAGGGTTTTTGACATTTTTTGAGATTTTTGAGATTTTTTGAGATTATTTGAGATTTTTTGAGAATTTTTTGAAGTGTTTTAAGATTTTCCAATTTTGTCCAATTTTTTTCAAATTTTCTTTGACTTTTTAATAGTTTTTTATGTTTGTTGTTTTTTTGAAGTTTTTTGAGATTTCCAGAGATTTTTGAGATTTTTTGGGATTTTTTGAGATTTCTAGGGATTTTTGAGATTTCTTGAGGTTTTTTGAAATTTTTTGGGATTCTTTGAGATTTTTGAAATTTTTTGAGATTCTTTTTTGAGACATTTTAGATTTTTTAAGAATTTATAGATTTTTTGAGAATATTTTGAAATGTTTCAAGATTTTCCAATTTGGTCCAATTTTTTTTTCAATTTTTCTTTGACTTTTTAATAGTTTTTTTGAGATTTTTAGAGATTTTTGAGTTTTTTGAGATTTCTTGAGATTTCTTGAGATTATTTGAGATTGTTTGGGACTTTTTAGATTTTTTAAGAATTTTTTGAAGTGTTTTAAGATTTTTTGAGATTTATTTGAAATTTCTTGAGTTTTTTTGTGACTTTTTATTATTTTTTAAGATTTTTTGAAATTTATTTCAGTTTTTTGAGACTGTTTGAATCGTTTTAGCTTCTTGACGTTACCCGTCAGAAGAATTCATTAGTTTTTGTACGACATCTGTCAAACGGAAATGTTACTATCAAAAAACATTAAATATCTGGAAAAGTATTCCTGAATACTCGTCGGGAAAGTTTTGGGGTGACACAACCGATTTTTTTTTCTCTGTTCTGGACCTATTTTTGAACGGTCTCAGAAGAGGACTGCCGTTGGAAAAATTAAAAAATTGTTATTTTTCACTTTGTTATTAACAATTTACTTAGTTTAAAAATTAAAAAGCGTTGAAAAAAAATATTTTTTTTCATATTGCCATTGATCCATTTTTTATAATCAGAAGTCACATGAAAATGATTTTAAAATTTTTTTATTTGTTATTGTTTACAAAATTTTTATAAACAAATGGGTTGTTTATAAAATAATTTAAAATTTCTTTTTTGGAAACATAATCTTTGATGCAAATTATGATAAAAAAAATCATTCCTTAATTTTTTTTTATGGTTTAAAAACGTATTTGTTAATTAACAATTTTTTTCTATCACTTGTAATTATTATAAAGGAACCATTTTTTTTATCACAATTTATCTTGCTCTTTTATAACCAAAAAAAATTGGTTTTATTTAAATTTTCATTGTTTATTTAATAAACGATATTTGACCTTGAATAAAAGAGTTTAAAAAAAATTTAAGGTGTTAATTAAATCGTCAATTTTAGTTTTTCCTAAATATCTCTAAAACCGGTACTGAAATTTTAATTTTGAAAAAATCATTCAATTTGTTTTAAAAATATATCTTTTTCCCTATTTAATCCTAATTAAATATGCGCCACCCTGTATAATTAGTACTGCGCACTACACGCTAATATTAGTAATTTTCGTAAATATTTATTATTATACTAAAACAGTTGATATATTCACTTAACGATAAAAATTTATATTATTTCAAACCTTCCAATCTACATAAAAATAATAAAATTAATAATTTAATTTGAATTCAACAAACGACATTGAAGACGTACAAACACAAAACAAATAACAACACCAACATCAGTGCAATTATTTGCAATATTAATTAACATCGTTATCGTTTTGTACTCGGATATTTAATGTTACAATAATAATTCAGTGTTACGTGAATGATTCTAAAGTGCGGTTAGTTTAAAGTGTAGACATTGATATGCTGTTTAAAACTGCCGAAGATTGGACTGTCATTAAAGGTTAGTACAATTAAGGTTGATTATTGTGTAATAACGGTTCGAAAAAAAATTCTTACTCCCACTTTTTATCATTTTTATCGACGTTTCTGAGCACCCACAGTCTTGGTCGGATCGGGCTGACTTTTTGAAGTTATTAAATTTAACCGCTAAATTTTTCTAGAATAATGTAGGAGAAGGTAATAGAAAAGACCTCAAGAGGGGGTTAACCTTTTATAAAAGATCAGAGTATATTTGCGGAGTGAAAGACGAGGTAAAAATACAGAGCTATAAAGGCGTGACCTGATGATAAAGAAATATATATTTAGTGTTTCTGTCATGCGGCTTTGCGTAAAATTATCGTAAACATCTGATCGTCTGAGCGAAATAAAATCATAACACAATTCGATTTCGAGTAGTCCTTTGTAAGTGACCGCCTATCGCTCCGGCTGACAAAGATATAGTATTTTAGTTCGGTTTCTTCTATTTTACATTTTACTTGGCTCCGTAGCTTTTCTTTAATTTTTAATCATTTACATCAGGGTAGAGTTTACATGAGATTTTTACTCTCTCGACCCACCATCCGAGAAGGGAAAGTATTGTGAACGAGCTAAAAATTTTTGTCTGTCTGTGTGTATGTCTGTTTGTCTGTGTGTCTCTGTGTCTGTCTTTCTGTGTTTGTCTGTGTGTATTCTTCCACGATAGAAGCGCTTGAATCAGTGATGAAAAATGCTCCAAAATTCGCTTGCAGTGGTTCCAAAAATCATTTTTGAGGGTCTAATTTTAGATAGATCTTAACAATTTTTTTTATCAATAAAGGCAAATGTATAAGTGAGGCATCTCTCAGAGTACTTTTTTGAAATAAACTTTTTTTTGTGAGATAAAAAATAATGAATCTGGTCCATTTTGTCAATTTTTTTTCTTCAATTGTTTCTCAAAAATTAAGAAAATCTTCGAGATAAATACGGAAATATCCATTTTGAGGTCCCCTGAGACGATTATGGCCATTTCCAGATGGTGTGTATTCTTCCACGATATAAGAAACATGCTTAATCCGATTAAGCTCAAATTTGGTATATGGGTTTCGGTTATCCATGGGAAGAACCCATCAGTTTTTATTCGACATCTGTTAAACGGAACTGTAACTGTCAAAAAATAACAGAAGCAATATGTCACAGAATTTGACTTGTAATACGTCATTTTAAAGCCCTTGAAACTCTGTTCAGAATAGTCAAAACCAGTCCAACTGTCACGTGTCAAAAATAAAAAAATGTCAAAGTTTGAAACATAAAATATCTGAAAAAGTGTGCATCTCTGAATACTCGTTGGGAAAGTTTTGGGGCGACACAACCAATTTTTTTTACCCTGTTTTATGTTACAATGTTTATTACTTATAAGAAAAATAGGTAAATAGGAAATATTTTGATAACAAAGTTTTTGAATAATAATAGTATTTAAATATTCGAAATATTCATAATTGGTTCATTAAAAAATACCTAAAATATTAAAATATACTCCAATATAGATCTTATTCAGTTCAATAAAACAACCTTTTATATAATTTTCACAACAAATATAATAAAAGTTGTTTAATTATGTTACATGTTACGTTGTATAACAACTTCATCAGATTAAATATTATTAACAAAATTACCCTAAAATATAGTGCAACTAATAGTAACTAAAAATATAGTAGGTAACTGCAAATATGATATTTGTAATTTTTATTATACGAACATGTCTGTGTTACTTTTTTCAAATTTATCTAGAAAAAAACAGTTGCTAATAGAATCACTATTATTAAAAATAATTAAAAAAAAAGTACAAAGTCGCGCTTTAAAGAATTACATACATAATCGATTATAGTATACCGGGTGCAAATGGGTCATTGGCCACCCCTATAAAACTTTAACGAGTAAACAGATTTATATCAAATTTGGGTTAATTAGAGCTATTTTTAGATTTTTTTACATAGAAATCCAATATGGCCGATATCCGGTTCGACTGGAAATCACATATAAATTGTAAATTCAAATGGAAGACCCGCTACATTTCTACATATTTGGATTCTACGACTTCAAATACGTACACGTCGAATATCAAATGTCACTTTAAGACGCCATTTTTATTTTATTTTTGATTTTTTTTATCTATCGTAGGTGGTCATGATTTGGTGTAAATTAAACAAGAATTAGTTGAAAACTCTCAATTTTGTCAATTATTTATTTTTGTTACTTTTATTAAACATTTAAATCAGCAAATCCAGTTTTTTTAACTAAAACTCAATTTTTTTAAATGAAACAGATGGGCCACCCAGTATTAAAAATTGTTTATTCAATTAACATTAAAATGATGTACATAACAACTTTTTTTTCTCAAATAAAGAAGAAATGTTATTTTTTTTTAATTTCGATACAAAATTCTTCTGAAGACATCCCTGTTCAAAAAAGGATATTTACAACATCATATTTTAAATATAAATAATTATTAAGAATAAAGAATAAATAATTGAAAAAATTGAGACTTTTAGTTAATTTTTGTTTGATTATAAGCAATTTAGACTAACTCATGACCTTATAGGATGGATTAAAAAAATTCAAAAATAGAATAAAAATGGCGTATTACGACACATTTGACAGTCGACCTGTACGTGTTTGAAGTCGTAGAATCCAAATATCTAGAAATATACCGGGTGTTTTATTTTAATTTCTAATTTTCATGTCATTTCCGGTCAAATCGGATGTCGGCCAAATTGGATTTTTATTTAAAAAAATCCAAAAATAGCTCTATTATAATCCACCAAAATTTGGTATTAATCTATTAACCCGTGTAAACGTTATAGAGGTGGCCCAAAACCCATTTACACCCGGTATATGGTATAACAAGTGGGATAGTAATGAAAAATGGTAACTCTTGATTACTGACACAATTTTGTAATAATTTTAATCAGACATAACAATAATTTTTCAATATTTATTCCGTTTCTGTAATAGCCTCAATTTATTTTTATTAATTCTTCTTTTATTTCATAATTTCTTTCCTTTTGTACTGACTGCCCACCGCCGCATTAGCAAAAAATGTTTTTTATTAATATCGTGTCAAAGAAAATGCCGAACAAAGAGTCGCCGTCAAAATAATGCACTTGTTCTAGGTGCAAAAATCCCTTTCAATCACTTCACAGTCCACGCTGACTAGAAAACGATAACAGCGGTTTTTCTAATAATAATAGCTAAATCTTTTTTATTGGATATCGGTGTTTCATTTTCAATTTCACAAATGAATTCACTATCCATAATAAAGTCGTAACTCAGGTATACGCAACTTAAAAATTGAAAGTTTGAAAATGTCAAAAATAAGATTTTTTTTTAAATATTGGATATATATACATATAACTTAATAATATGTCATAGGTATTCGAAAAGGCAATCAACCCATTTGCAACTTTTATTGATTTCATCTCCTGTGCTATTTTTAGTATTTTTATTTGAACACTTCTATTAATTTTATCTCCTGTGCTATTGTTATGTTTAAGAATGAACTTGCGATTCATTCAGCAATTCATAGTATTCATATAAAAGTGCAAATTTGTGCGAGGGCGCTTGGATCAGTGATGAAAAATGCTCCAAAATTCACCTTGCAGGGGTTCGGCAAAAATCACTTTTGAGGGTCTAATTTTCGATTGATCTTAACAATTTTTTTTATCAACAAAGGCAAATGTATAATTGAGGCATCTCACTTTTTTTTGTGAGATAAAAAATAATGAATCTGGCCCATTTTGTCAATTTTTTTTCTTCAATTTTTTCTCAAAAATTAAAAAAAGTACTTCGAGAGATGCCTATATCCAACCTTTCTTAATCCAAAAGTAAAAAAATATTTCGAATTTTTTAACCACAATCCGAGTAGTTTGATTTTTGCGGTACAGTGTTTTACTTACAGTCACATTAGGGTTAAACCCCTCTTAAAAGCACTGTCAGATGGTTTTTTATTTTAAACAATTTTGATGGAAAAACTGTACATCTTAGAGAAAAGTGATGCACAGGCAAAATATGCTCAATCAAAAGACCAATAAAATGATCTCAGAAAGATCAAAATCAGACAATCCGTTCAAAAGTTATATAAAAAAAACCGCAAAAAAACGTATTTTTTTAGCTTTTTTTCAATTGTTTATAGGATTGTTAGTAATAATTAAAATGCAATAAGTATGCCCAAAAGTTAAGAGTCTTAACGTATCCAACAAGTGTGCAAAAGATGAGCGCTGTGCAATAAATAGTTTTTGCAAAATCCTATTTATTTATCCCGTTTTAAACCATTATTGTGAGAAAAGTTATTATTGAAAAAGGTTCTACCGCACGTCAACTGAATTAGTCTTGTAGTTTCACAAAATGTTGATTTTTTGTCGAAAACCCTTTTGAATTATGTAAATAAACATGTTGTGGAAAAGAGCTGTTTTTTTTATAATCATTTAGAATAAGTTGGAAACTATTCATGTCAGTGAAATAAAATTTGCGGGATTCGAATACCAATTAAAAACCACTCATTTAAAAAAAAACAGTCCCTAAGCCCTTTTGGAACCAAGTTACCCCTTTATTTTCAAAAAATCATGGCGCCCTCAATAACAAACATTAGGAGCTGAAATTTTAATATGTTGTACACTAATAATTCAACTTTATAGTTCAATATTTTTTGATCATATGAGTCATAAATTATTTATACAGGGGCCCGTTAAAGTGAAGGTAATCCGAAATTGCTAGTCGGAAGACCGGTGGTGGGGATAGCTTTTGATGGGATTGGCTGGAAATAAATTGAACCTCCGAAAGTCGAAATTGTGGGCGCTGTAAAAATTTACAATATCTCAGCTTCTGAAAAACGTAGAACCTTCATTTTTTTTTACTCTGAGGTAGCTTGAAAAAATAATAACTCATGAAATCGACGTTTTGGAAATTAATATTAATTTTGTTTATTTTTACAGACATAAATTTTGTAAATTGTTTACACGATTAAAGAGTGTAAAACTTTGCCAACCGAATTGATAAATACAATTGTTTTATTAGCATAAAAAATAAATAGTTATACAAAATTAAAAAATACAACAAAATTAAATTTTTAAACGTAATTGGGTAAAATGAAATACTTTTTCTATCTTGTCATTTTTTCGAAAAACACTCTTTTGGATATCCATAATAATGACATGTTTAATAAATCTGTATATGCAACACAGTAACATAAAACTTAAAACAAATTGTATCTCCAAAAGAGTGGTTTTTCGAAAAAATTACAAGATAGAAAAAGTATTCCTTTTTGCCCAATTAGCTTGAAAAAAATTAATTTTGTTGTATTTTACTTTTCCGACCCACCTCCTAGAAGGGAAAGTATTACGAACGAGCTAAAAAAAAATTCGAGAATAAAAACGGGAATATCCATTTTTGGGTCCCCTGAGACGATTAAGACCATTTCCAGATGGAAGTCTGTCGGTATGTATTCTTCCACGATGGAGGCCACACGTTTAATTCGATTGAGCTGAAATTTGGTATAGGGGTTTGGGTTACCCGTCGGAAGAACTCATTAGTCTTTGTACGACATCTGTCAAACGGAAGTGTCACTATCAAAAAACTACAGATGCAATATACCACGGAATTCGACTTGTAATGGCAAAATGGCAAATTTTGAAAATTAACATTAAATATCTGAAAAAGTATTAATCCAATTGAGCTGAAATTTGTTATATGGGTTTGGGTTACCCGTCGGAAGAACTCATTAGTTTTTGTATGACATGTGTCTAACGTAAGTGTCACTATCAAAAAACTACAGATGCAATATATCACCGAATTGGACATGCAATATGTCATTTGAAAGCCTTTGAAAAACTCTATTCCACAGAACAGTCAAAATTATTTCTCCAACTGTCATCTGTCAAAAATAAAAAAATGTCAAAATTTTTAATTCTAACATTAAATATCTGAAAAAATATTCGTGGATACTCGTCGGGAAAGTTGTGGGGCGACACAACCGATTTTTTTAATTTTGTATCGTTTTTGTTTATAACTATTTATTTTTTATGCAATCAATTTGGTTGCCAAAGTTTTACACTCTTTAATCTTTTAAACAATTTACCATATCTGTAAAAATAAACAAAATTAACCTTTTAAGGACGTGACTCAAGTATCACAATATTTTTGAGTGATTTTGGGAATAATATTATATAATTATAATAGAAAATTGTTTCAAATGCAGATAAATGTCGGGAGGAGTTGTGGTGAAAGGAGGTCGAACTCAACCCTGCCCTTCCCCCCCACCGCTGGCACCTGAAATTTATAAATTAGCGGAAAATTTATTTCAAATCCAGATAAATGTCGGGAAAAATTGTAGTGGAAGGACGCTCGAACTCAACACCCGCCACCCCTCCCCCCACCCATCATGGTCATTTTTCGGGAAATAGCGGAAAGGGAATTCTCGGGGGATTTTTATGTCCAAGGTTGGGGTGGAATGTGGAAAAGTCGATACCACTCGAAATCCATCGATGTACAGAGCTGTCCATCAATGGACCATCATGGGCATTTTTCAATTCCAGCAACATTTTCCTCTATGCACAGCACCATGTTTTGAAGCATACCACACACAAGAAACATTATCATAAAGTCAAATATTTTGTTATGAGAGGCAAGGGGACTCACGGTAATCAAGCACCCCAAAAGGATCAAATTTTTGCCACATCCACGCTGTTGATCCTGAGTCATGCTGAGAGCGAAAACTGAAATACCGGGTCTCTGAAGGAAGGATGTCCAACCAGAGGGAAGAGCAAAATTTTTTTTATTCGGTTCCCTATTTCTAATATTTTTCAATTGAAAAATAAGGCCCAATTTCAAAAAGGGGCCATCATTTGATGGAGAAAAATGGCAAATGACATAAAAAATGTTACTATTATCCTGTATCCAACGTAAAAACATTTACAGATATCATTTCGGACACAAGACAACAGATTTGACCTTGAAATGCAATTTTCAAGGTCAGAGGTGTCTTCTGGACAATTTTGATTATCTTTTTCGTATTCAGCGCATCCAATTACTTAGGAATGCACCGTTTTTTTCCCAAATGAAATTTTCACCATTGGACTTTCCGTTCCGGACGGGACTGGTCGAAATTTCGACCACCAAATTTATCGGCCACTCGACGTGACATATCTTTCGATTTTATGTACAGATATCGTATAAAAAAAGTCCAATTTCTACGTAAAAATCCCCGTCCTTAACAGGTTAATACTAATTTCCAAAACGTCGATTTCATGAGTTTCGAGTACTATTTACAAGTACGAAAACTAGTCAGTCGTTATTATTTTTTCAAGCTACCTCAGATTAAAAAAAAAATGAAGGTTCTACGTTTTTCAGAAGCTGAGATATTGTAAATTTTTACAGCGCGCACAATTTCGATTTTCGGAGGTTCAATTTATCTCCAGCCAAACCCATCAAAAGCTATCCCCACCACCGGTCTTCCGACTAGAAATTTCGGATTACCTTCACTTTAACGGGCTCCTGTATAAACAATTTGACTCATATGATCAAAAATCGGAAAAATGGATAAAACGATAAAATAAAAAAAAATTGAAATAAGTAACGAAAAAAATCAAAAATAAAAAAAATGAATAAAAAATCGAGAAAAATCGAAAAAAAATTGAAAATCGAAAAAAAACGAACAGAAAAACAAAAAAAAACACGGAATATTTAAATGAAAAAGTATACAAAAAGAAGAAAATAAACAAAACTGATAAAACAAAAAAAAAACAAAAATAATAAAAAAAAACAAGCAATAAAACAAATCGATATAAGTCAATACAAATCGAATAAACAATTGCAAAAAAATCTGAAAACCTGTAGAAAATGGAAAAAATCGAAAAAAAAACCGAAAAAAATTGAAAAACTTGAAAAAAGAAGAAAAAGTAGGAAAAATCAAAATAAACTAGGTGACATATTGTATCTGTCATTTTTTGATAGTGACACTTCTGTTAGACAGATGTCGTGCAAAAATAAATTTTTATATCAACGCTTATCCATTAATTTTTTGACGAAAATCGTTTGAAAAATAATCACACTATAATAATGGCCATTTATCTCTTGTCGAACTATAATTTTTTTAATTCATTAACTAATGTATATGGCGATGTATATTTTAGACGAAGTATAAATGTTTAAATAATATTAATGGTGGCCATTTATCTTTAGACGAATTATAAATTTATTGGTTTTGCATTTAATCGCATTTTGACATTTTTTATATATCCAGCAATAACTGCGCTTGTCCATTTATTTCTTGACGAACTATATTCCTTATTCAAATGTAAGGATGGCCATTTATCCCTTGGTGATCTATAAATTTACAGATTTTTCGTGGTTTGTCCATTTGTTTTTAAACTATTATATTTTCAAAGAATAATTCGATTACCACGATTATTCATTTATCTTTGGACGAACTATAGATTTGTTTTATTTAGTTGATCAAAATTCTTGAAAGGTTTGATCAAAATTTTATAAATTTCTAAAAATATTTTTTTAATCTGGGGAATTTTACAGCGCCATTGTCAAATTTCCTAAAATTTCTCTAAATCTAGGGATATTTTTTTCGTATATTAGGCAACGCTGTTTTAATGTTCCACTTTTTATTTATTTTTTATAAATCGCTGATATTTCGAAAAAAAATGTATTAGAATTAAAAAAAAATATTAAAAAAAAGAAAACTAAAATTTCTAACGAACTTTAACAATTCTAATATTTTGAAATCAGGAGAATTTTAAAGCCTCATTGCCAAATTTCCGAAAATTTCATTAAATCTGGGGATTTTTTACGATACATAAAAATAAATATAACTGGTTAAAATTTGTGTCATGAACAATTTCATATTAAATAATTTTTTCGTAAATTAGGCAACGCTGTTTTAATGTTACACTTTTTATTTATTTTTTATAAATCGCTGAAATTTCGAAAAAAAAATGTATTAAAATTAAAAAATATATAAAATATATAGAAAACCAAAATTTCTAAAGAACTTTAACAATTCTAATATTTTGAAATCAGGGGAGTTTTAATGCCTCGTTGCCAAATGTCCGAAAATTTCATTAAATCTGGGGATTTTTTACAATACATAAAAATAAATATAACAGGTTAAAATTTGTGTCATGAACAATTTCATATTAAATATTTTTTTCGTAAATTAGGCAACGCTGTTTTAATGTTACACTTTTTATTTATTTTTTATAAATCGCTGATATTTCGAAAAAAAATATATTAAAATTAAGAAAATATAAAATTTAAAGAAAACCAAAATTTATAACGAACTCTATTCTGATATTTTTAAATTAGGGGAGATTTATAGCCTCATTGCCAAATTTACTAAAATTTCCCTAAAACTGGGGAATTTTTTACGGCACATAAAAATGGGACATAACAGGTTAAAATTTGTGCAGTGAACTATTTAATATTAAATAATTTTTTCTTAAATTTGGCAACGCTGTTTTAATGATACTTTTTATTTATTTTTTATAAATCGCTGAAATTTGGGGAAAAAAATTATATTAAAATTAAAAAAATAGAAAATAGAAAGAAAACTAAAATTAATAACGAACTTTAACAATTCTGATATTTTTAAATCAGAGAATTTTTTATGCGTCATTGCCAAATTTCCCTAAAAATAAACATAAAAGAAACAAGAGATTAAAATTTGTGTCGTGAACAATTTTAGATTAATTTTTTTTTTTTGTAAATTAGACAACACTGTTGTGATAGTACATTTTTTATTTATTTTTAATAAATCGCTGAAATTTCTAAAAAAAATATTTTAGAATTTAAAAAATAAAACATTTATAACGAATTTTTATAATTCTAATATTTTTAAAACTAAATAATTTTACATCACAGAAATTTTAAGCGTCATTGCCAAATTTCCGAATATTTCCCTAAATCTGCGGTCTTTTTTACGACTCATTCTATTATTTGTACAATATAAAGGAAATAATAAAAAAAAATTAAATTATTCAAATGTTATAAAATATTTTGACTTATAATAAATAATTGTACTTTTTTAGAATAAATAATAATTATAAAGACAATAAAAATAGCAGTATTGGAAAAAAGATAACAGCTATCTCTTTGCCATTAATTATAAAATACTATGATAATAGTACAGTAAATCCGGCATCGAACCGAAAAAAAAAACAGAAAAAATGATCGCAAAAAATTATAGGGTAACAATAAAAAAAATCGGAAAAATCGAAAAATTTGAAAAAATAAATCGAAAAAAATTGGAAAATTACAAAAACTTGGAAAAATTTGATAAAAAGAGGATTAAATTATTCGAAAATAATGGAAATTTTGAATAAGTATGGAAAAATCCGAAAAAAAATAGTAAAAATTGTTCTAGGACATAATCGCAAAAAATTGTTGAACACAATCAAAAAAATCGGAAAATTTGGAAAAACAATCCAAAGAAAAAATGAACAAAAACCGGAAAATCATAAAAAGTAGAAAAAACTGGAAAATATTGAAAAAAAGAGAAAAACTCCGAAAAGTTTTAACAACAAATTCATTAAAAGCTGAAAAAATCGGAATAATACAAAAAAAAACGAGGAAATAGTTTAGTTACTTTCAACTGTATTGTCGTATATGTTTTGTTGGCCAAATACTTTTTTTTTTAGACAAAAAAGTTGAGACTAAAATTTTATAATTTTGAAAAAATTTTATTTGTGTAAAATTTTAAAAATTTTGAAATTAACCATTATTTTTATTGGAGAAATCAAAATTTGGAAAAATTTGAAAAATGGGGAAAACGGGATTTTGCAAATATGGGGAAAAATGAGAAAAAAAAATAGAAAAAGTCGAAACAATATTAAAAAAAATTTAAAAATGGATAAAAACGGAAAAAATGGGTAGAACCAGAAAAAATTGGAAAAATCGAGAAAAAAAAACGGAAGGAATAGGAAAAATCGAAAGAAAATGGAAAATATGAACAAAACCTTAAAAAATTGAAAAAAATCGAAAAAAGATTAAAAAAATTTGAAAAACCTAAATAAAATAAAAAAATCAACAGAAAATTTTAAAAAAATTGAAAAATGGGAAAAAATATAAAAACATCGACAAAACCTGAAAAGAATGGAAAAATTTCATAATTAGGAAAAATTCATACCGTACGTTCTGCTAATATTGCCTTCGATGTTACATATTATTGGCGATTACTGCAGACTCTGAAAACGACAAAAAAAAACAACTTGAAAATCGGAAAAATTTGAGAAAAATAGGAAAAAATGCAAAAATTAGAAATAAGGGTCCGAAAATCGCGCCCATTTTGCATAATTGTAACTAATAACATAGACATTTTACGGTATACAGGGTGGTGCTTTGGGCTGTACACTTAACTTGAGCTCTAGTTATTTAACTTTGGACTAATTATTTGAATTTGGACTGTTATATTTGTAATTCACAATGAAATTATTCGAAGTTGGAGTTAGTTTTTAAATCTGGAAGGTCATTATTTGGATTTGGATTAATTAATTGAGTTTTGACTAATTATTTAAAATTTTTATTCTAATTATTTAAATTTGAACTTAACTTAGCCTCTAATTATTTAAGTTTGGACTAATTATTTGAATTTGGACTATTACGTTTGTAATTCAGACTGAAAATATTCGAATTTGGACACAGTATTTAAATCTGGGCACTAATTATTTGGATTAATTATTTGAGTTTGGACTAATTATTTAAAATTTGATTCTAATTATTTAAATTTGAGCTGTACTTAACTTAGGCTCTAATTATTTAAGTTTGGACTAATTATTTGAATTTGGACTATTACGTTTGTAATTCAGACTGAAAATATTCGAATTTGGACACATTATTTAAATCTGGACGATAATTATTTTAATTAATTATTTAAGTTTGGACTGGTTATTTAAAATTTGATTCTAATTATTTAAATTTGAGAAATACTTAACTTGGGCTCTTTGTTATTTAAGTTTGGACTAATTATTTGAATTTGGACTGTTATGTTTGTAATTCAGACTGAAAATATTCGAAGTTGGACACAGTATTTAAATCTGGACCATAATTATTTGGATTAATTATTTGAGTTTGGACTAATTATTTAAAATTTGATTCTAATTATTTAAACTTGAGCTGTACCTAACTAAGGATCTAATTATTTAACTTTGGACTAATTATTTAAATTTGGACTCTTATGTTTATAATTCAGACTGAAATTATTCGAATTTGGACACAGTATTTAAATCTGGACGTTAATTATTTGGATTAATTATTTGAGTTTGGACTAATTATTTAAAATTTGATTCTAATTATTTAAATTTGAGCTGTACTTAACTTGGGCTCTTTGTTATTTAAGTTTGGACTAATTATTTGAATTTGGACTGTTATGTTTGTAATTCAGACTGAAATTATTCGAATTTGGCCCAGTATTTAAATCTGGATGGTAATTATTTGGATTTGGATTAATTATTTGAGTTTGGACTATTTATTTAAAGTTTTGATTCTAATTATTTAAATTTGAGCTGTAATTAACTTAGGCTCTAATTATTTAAGCTTGGACTCATTATTTGAATTTGGACTGTTATGTTCGTAATTCAGATTAAAATTATTCGAATTTAGACTCAGTATTTAAATCTGGATGGTAATTATTTGGATTTGGATTAATTATTTGAGTTTTGACTAATTATTTAAATTTTTGATTATAATTATTTAAGTTTGAGCTGTACTTAACTTAGGTTTTAATTATTTAAGTTTGGACTAATTATTTGAATTTGGACTGTTATGTTTGTAATTCAGACTAAAATTATTTGAATTTTGGACTCAGTATTTAAATCTGGACGGTGATTATTTGGATTTGGATTTGGATTAATTATTTGAGTTTGAACTAATTATTTAAATTTTTGATTATAATTGTTTAAATTTAAGCTGTACTTAACTCAGGCTGTAATTATTAAAGTTTGGACTAAGTATTTGAATTTGGACTGTTATGTTTGTAATTCAGACTGTGATGTTGTAAATTTAATTCTTGTTTATATTAATTATATTTAGTCAGCGATTTTCTTATCAATATTATACAAACTGTTTGTCCAGATGTAAACACTCTTAAATCGGAAGCTCCGATCGAGTTCCGGTTTTCACCTTCCAGTTAGTTTTCTCCAGGGAAGATTTTGACCAAGACCAATGGGGAGTGTTTTGTATATAAATTTTTTTTCTAAAAATCATCAGTCAAGATGTTTATCAATGACAGTGGTAGTATTTTTTCAACAATTCATTCAAAAGAACAACAGTTACTTACAGACAAGTGGCTCGCAGCCTCGCGTACATTCATTTATAAATCACAGAGTCAAAGTCATGGTAAAATCTGGCAATTAAAGGAGTCTAAGGGCTTTTTTAGTCATTGTTAATACAAAAATTTATAAAAAATCTAAAAAATTAAAAATCGAAAAGAAAAAACTAAAAAAACGAAGAAGATATGAAAAATCTGAAAAAATGAAAGTAAAAAAATTATAGAATTTCGAGAAAAAAATCGAAAAAATTAAAGAAGTCGAAAAAAACAATAAAAAGTCGAAAAAAACAAAAAAAACCAAGAAAGCAAAAAAAAACCGATAAATAAAAAGAAAGTAAAAAAATCGGACACAAATTGAAAAAATTAGGAATAATAAAAAAACTGCTAAAGATCTAAAAAATCTGAAAAAAACCAAAAAAAAAAATAGGGGAACCCGAAAAATAGCTGGAAAGAGGCAAAGAAATTTGAAAAAAAAACAGAAAAAGTTTGAGAAGGAAAAATAAAAAATATGAAAAATTTTGAAAAATGGGATAAAATGAAAAAAAAAGGGGGAAAAACTGAAAAACTTGGAAAAATGGGATTTTAAAAATCAGATAAAAAGTACAGGCCCGGATTGAGAAAAAAAATAGTTGGAAATAATGGGACAATATGGAAAAATAAGAAAATGTGGGGAAAAACAGAAAAAAACCGGAAAATCCTGAAAGAATGGAAAAAATCAAAAAAAAAATGGAAGATATTGAAAAAAATGAGAAAAAACAGGAAGATATCCAAAATCTGAAAAAATAATTGAAAAAATTTGAAAAATGAGAAAAAATCGGAAATATGGGAAAAAATGAAGAAAAAAGAGAAATGATGGGAAGAACAAGATGAAATAAAAAAACTCGGAAAAAACCTGAATGAATTGGAAAATTCGAAAACTAATTGAAAAAAAAATGAAAAATGGAAAAAACGGAAAAAAACGAAAAAAAAAGGGAAGAATCAGAATTAATTTGAAAAATTGAGAAAAAAACCTGAGAGATTTTGAAAAATCGAAAGAAAATGGGAAAAAAGGGAAAAAATGTAAAAAAATGAGAAAAGTGAGAAACTTGAAAAATGGGAAAAAATTAAAAAAATCGAGATAAAATGGAAAGAACCAGAAGAATTTGGAAAAATCGGAAAGTACGTAAAAAAATTGAAAAAATAAAAATTTGAAAAATGGAAACTGAAAATAAAAACGGGTAAAACAGGAAAAACGGGGAAAAACAGGAGAATTAGAAAAAACAAATTTTTTACTTTAAAAAATTGCTATGACAGTTCATTGTGCAAACCTAATAAAAAATTAAGTGATTGGTGCATATAAAAAAATGATGATTTTAAAAATGAGATAAAAAGTACAGGCCTGGATTGAGAAAAAAATAGTTAGAAATATTGGGAAAATATGGTAAAAATAAGAAAATGTGAGGAAAAACAGAAAAAAACAGGAAAAATCTGAATGAATGGAAAAAAATTAAAAAAATGGAAAATATTGCAAAAAAAATGTGAATAAACAGAAAGACATGAAAAATTCGGAAAAAATAATTGAAAAAATTTGAAAAACGGGAAAAAATCGGAAAAATTTAAAAAAACGAAAAAGACATGAAAAATCGGAAAAAATCAAAGAAAAAAAAATGGAATATCGAGAAAAAAATCGAAAAAATTAAAAGCCGAAAAATCAAAAAAGTCTAAAAAACAAAAAAAAATCAAAAAAACATTAAAAATATCGAAAAACAAAAAGGAAAGCAAAAACATCTGACACAACTTGAAAAAATTTGGAATAAAAAAAACTGCTAAAACCTAAAAAAACTGAAAAAACCAAAAATAGGAAAATTCCGAAAAATGCGAAGAAATTTAAAAAAAAAACAGAAAAAGCCTGACAGAAGAAAAAATTAAAAAATTTGAAAAATGGTGTAAAATGAGGAAAAAAAACAGATGAAATAGGAAAAAAATGGAAAAATCTGAAAAAACCTGAAAGAATTTAAAAAATCGAA
Source organism: Neocrepidodera transversa (assembly GCA_963243735.1). Classification (NCBI taxonomy): domain Eukaryota; kingdom Metazoa; phylum Arthropoda; class Insecta; order Coleoptera; family Chrysomelidae; genus Neocrepidodera; species Neocrepidodera transversa. Next base: position 24,542,125 of record OY725344.1, on the reverse strand, counting down.
AAAAATGGAAAAATTTGAAAAACAGAAAAAATTGGAAAATCGTCAAAAAATTGAAAGAATTGGAAAAATTAACGAAAATGGGAAAAAATAGAAAAAAACGTAAAAAAACGAGAAAAATGAGAAAAGTGGGGAATTTAAAAATGCGAAAAAATTTAAAAAAATCGAGATAGAATTGGAAGAACCAGAAGAATTTATAAAAATCAAAAAATACGTAAGAAAAAAATCGGAAAAATTTAAAATTTACAAAAATCGAACAAAAACTTGGAAAATGGGAAAAAATGAGAAAAAATGGGAAAACAGGAAAAAATAGAGATAAAAGGGAATAAAAAACAGAAAAAATGGGAGAATTAGAAAAAAAAAATTGAAGTACAAGAGGTAGAAACTTTTGATAATACAATTTTTTGTTTACTTTTTTATGTTGAATCAACATCTGAAATTAGAATTTTAAAATTTTATGTGATACAGATAGACAGATTTATAGAATTCAGTAACTATTTTTTTTAGGATACCGTTACTCTGCACCGTTATTAATTTAACTACTGGGTATAAATTGGCTATAACCACCCGCTCAGGTGTTAAGGCTCTACCGTCCGCTGATTTCTTGGACTGATTTAGGGGTCCAGCAACATATTTAATTTTCTACTATATTTCTAAATATTCTTGGCATTACAAAACATAAAGCTAGGATTGTATGCAAGTCAAATTTAAAAAAAAATAAAACCGAAAAAACTACGCCAATTTAAAAACTATAAAAATACTACAATCTCCTGGTAACTTTTACGAGTTCTGAAAAATTATAATAACATTTTACATGCATACAATCCTAAAGTTAACCTTTATCTTTAATCTAAAAAAAAACAAAATTCTATTTTTTAGAAAGTTAACCGAGTAATCGTGCACGAGCGGAGGGTATACAAACCAAAATTTCGTATTTATTCGTTTATATTTCTCAATGCGGCATGCAGAGCCTTAACACATATTCATCTGGCAAAATAATTGCGCCTTTACTATAAATTAGCTTTGTATTATTCAACAATTACCAAACGAAACTAGACAATCTATAGTTCCCGTTCGAATTTATTAATTGAGCCGCCCATTACTGCGTAATAAATGGCATGGAACGTTAATTTACAAAAGTTGATCACGAATAGTTAATTCATTTTCACGAGAACTCGGGAAAGTAAACGCTAAAGGAATGCGCAGGTATGTTCTCATGCATGTTACGATTATTTCATTTTACAGGGTAGGTTTGTTTATGTTGTGGTGTATAAAGTGCTACTAGTTAGGATGTGCCAGAGCCGTAGTTAGGTAATAAAAAGATACATTTTAATAAAAAGGCATCGGTAAAATTCTACAAAATTTCTGTGTTAGTAGAACACGTGCGCAGTTTTCGATTTTTCCTGATTTTTGCATTTTTTTCGGTTTTTTTTGGTTCATTTCAAATTTAGTTCATATTTTCCCAATGTCTGATTTTTCAAATTTTTCAGATTTTTTTTTTTTTTTTTTTTTTTTTTTTTTTTTTTTTTTTTTTCAATTCATTTAGTTTTTCTTCCAATTTTTTCGATTTTCTCATTTTTTTCCATTTTTTCCCGTTTTTCCATATTTCAAAATTATTTTTTTGATTTTTCCATTTCTTTTAGATTTTTTCCAATTTTTTTTTATTTTTTCAATTCTTTTGTATTTTTTGTTATTTTCTGATTTTCCCCAGTTTTACAATTTATTTCGAATTTATTTTCTCATGTTTCAAATTTTTCCATTTTTTTTTGATTTTTCCAATTCTTTCAGGTTTTGTCCCGTCTTTTTCAATTTTTTGTTTTTTTGTCATTTTTTTTTAGTTTTCCCAATTTTTCCAGTTTCCATTTTTTCACATTTTTAATTTTTTATTTTTCCAATTATTTTTGATTTTATCCGATTTTTCCAATTTTTTGTTTTTGCCTTAAAATCCTAATCCTTAAAAATCATTAAAATCTTTTAAAAATCCCTTAAATTCTGAAAAAAAAATTAAAAATCATTAAAAATCTTATGAAAATCATAGAAATTCTTAATAATACTTTAAAATCCTTAAAATATCCTTAAAAGATCCTGAAAATATACTTAAAAAAACCTAAAAATCTTAAAAACTCTTCAAAAAATCTAAAACAATTCTTAAGAAATTGTTAAAATCAGTAAAAATAGTTTATTCTTAAAAATCCCTAAAAATCCTTAAATGTCCTTGAAAATCCTTAAAAAATCCCATAAAATGCTTAAAAAACCCTTGAAAAAAATTTAAAAAACGTTAAAATTCTTAAGAAAATCTTAGAAATTCTTAAAAATACTTTAAAATAATTAAAATATGCTTAAAACATTATGACAAAATCCTTAAAAACCCTGAAACCCGTAAAAATACTGATAAATCTTAAGAAATTCTTAGAGATCCTAAGACAATCCTTACGAACCATTAAAATCACTAAAAATAGTTTAAAATTCTTAAAAATCCCTAAAAATCCTTGAAGATCCTTGAAAATCCTTAAAAATCCCAAAAATGCTTAAAAATCATTAATAATACTTTAAAATCCTTAAAATCCTAATCCTTAAAAATCATTAAAAATGCCCTAAATTCTGAAAAAAAATTAAAAATCGTTAAAAATCTTATGAAAATCATAGAAATTCTTAATAGTACTTTAAAATCCTTAAAATATCCTTAAAAAATCCTAAAAAAATACTTAAAAAAACCTAAAAATCAGTAAAAATAGTTGATTCTTAAAAATCCCTAAAAATCGTTAAATATCCTTGAAAATCCTTAAAAAATCCCATAATATGCTTAAAAATCCTTAAAAATGTTTAAAAACCCCTTAAAATTCTGAAAATTTTTTTAAAAAACATTAAAAATCTTAAGAAAATCTTAGAAATTCTTAAAAATACTTTAAAATAATTAAAATATGCTTAAAACATTATGACAAAATCCTTAAAAATCCTAAAACCCGTAAAAATACTTATAAATCTTAAGAAATTCTTAGAGATCCTAAGACAATCCTTACGAACCATTAAAATCACTAAAAATAGTTTAAAATTCTTAAAAATCCTTGAAGATCCTTGAAAATCCTTAAAAATCCCAAAAATGCTTAAAAATCATTAATAATACTTTAAAATCCTTAAAATCCTAATCCTTAAAAATCATTAAAAATGCCCTAAATTCTGAAAAAAAATTAAAAATCGTTAAAAATCTTATGAAAATCATAGAAATTCTTAATAGTACTTTAAAATCCTTAAAATATCCTTAAAAAATCCTAAAAAAATACTTAAAAAAACCTAAAAATCAGTAAAAATAGTTGATTCTTAAAAATCCCTAAAAATCGTTAAATATCCTTGAAAATCCTTAAAAAATCCCATAATATGCTTAAAAATCCTTAAAAATGTTTAAAAACCCCTTAAAATTCTGAAAATTTTTTTAAAAAACATTAAAAATCTTAAGAAAATCTTAGAAATTCTTAAAAATACTTTAAAATAATTAAAATATGCTTAAAACATTATGACAAAATCCTTAAAAATCCTAAAACCCGTAAAAATACTTATAAATCTTAAGAAATTCTTAGAGATCCTAAGACAATCCTTACGAACCATTAAAATCACTAAAAATAGTTTAAAATTCTTAAAAATCCTTAAAGATCCTTGAAAATCCTTAAAAATCCCAAAAATGCTTAAAAATCATTAATAATACTTTAAAATACTTAAAATCCTAATCCTTAAAAATCATTAAAAATGCCCTAAATTCTGAAAAAAAAATTAAAAATCGTTAAAAATCTTATGAAAATCATAGAAATTCTTAATAGTACTTTAAAATCCTTAAAATATCCTGAAAAAATACTTAAAAAAACCTAAAAATCTTAAAAACTCTTCAAAAAATCTAAAACAATTCTTAAGAAATTGTTAAAATCAGTAAAAATAGTTTATTCTTAAAAATCCCTAAAAATCCTTAAATGTCCTTGAAAATCCTTAAAAAATCCCATAAAATGCTGAAAAATCCTTAAAAATCGTTAAAAATTTTTAAAAACCCCTTAAAATTCTGAAAAAAATTTAAAAAACGTTAAAAATCTTAATAAAATCTTGGAAATACTTAAAAATACTTTAAAATAATTAAAATATGCTTAAAACATTATGACAAAATCCTTAAAAATCCTAAAACCCGTAAACATACTTATAAATCTTAAGAAATTCTAAGAGATCCTAAGACAATCCTTACAAACCATTAAAATCACTAAAAATAGTTTAAAATTCTTAAAAATCCCTAAAAATCCTTAAAGATCCTTGAAAATCCTTTAAAATCCCATAAATGTTTAAAAATCATTAATAATCCTTTAAAATCCTTACTGTCAGTAGATAGAACGTCCTTTAACTTTAAAGACTCAATAAGTAAAGGCAATGACGTTTAGAATAAAACTTTACAAGTTGATTTCTTATACAATTGTCACAATCTAAACGTCATTGTCATTAGTTATAGAACCGTTAAAGTTAAAGAACGTTCTATCTACTGACACTTAATATCATAATCCTAAAAAATCATTAACAATGCCCTAAATTCTGAAAAAAAATAAAAATCGATAAAAATCTTATGAAAATCATAAAAATTCTTAATGATATTTTAAAATCCTTAAAATATCCTTAAAAGATCCTGAAAAATGCTTAAAAAAAAACTAAAAATCTTAAAAACTCCTCAAAAACCTAAAACAATCCTTAAGAAAACGTTAAAATCAGTAAAAATAGTTGATTCTTAAAAATCCCTAAAAATCCTTAAATGTCCTTGAAAATCCTTAAAAAATCCATTAAAATGCTTAAAAACCATTAAAACCCCTTAAAATTCTGAAAAAAATTTAAAAAATCGTTAAAAATCTTAGAAATTCTTAAAAATACTTTAAAATCCTTAAAATATCCTGAAAAAATCCTTAAAAACCCTAAAACCCGTATAAAATACTTAATAAATTCTTAAGGATCCTAAGATAATCCTTAAAAAAACATTAAAATCACTAAAAATAGTTTAAAATTCTTAAAAATCCCTAAAAATCCTTATAAGTCCTTGAAAATTCTTAAAAATCACAAAAATGCTTAAAAATCTTTTAAAACCCTAATTCTTAAAAATCCCATAAAATTCCGAAAAAAAATTAAAAATCGTTAAAAAAATCTTAAGAAAATCATAAAAATACTTTAAAATCCTTAAAAGATCCTTCAAAAATCCTGAAAAAATCCTTTAAATCCCTAAAAACCATTAAAAATACTTAAAATTACTTAAAAATCTTAAGCAATTCGTAAAGATCTTAAAATAATCCTTAAAAACATTAAAATCCATAAAAACAATTTAAAATTCTTAAAAATCCTTAAAAGTCCTTGAAAATTCATAAAAATCCTTAAAAATCGTTAAAAACCCCTTAAAATTCTGAAAAAAATTTAAAAAAATCAGTAAAAATATTTGATTCTTATAAATCCCTAAAAATCCTTAAATGTCCTTGAAAATCTTTAAAAAATCCCATAAAATGCTTAAAAATCCTTAAAAATCGTTAAAAATGTATAAAACCCCCTTAAAATTTTGAAAAAAATTTAACAAATCGTTAAAAGTCTTAAAAAAATCTTAGAAATTCTTAAAAATACTTTAAAATCCTTAAAATATCCTGAAAAAATCGTTAAAAAACCCTAAAACCCGTATAAAATACTTAAGAAATTCTTAAAGATCCTAAGACAATCCTTAAAAAACATTAAAATCACTAAAAATAGTTTAAAATTCTTAAAAATCCTTTAAGATCCTTGAAAATCCTTAAAAAAACCTAAAAATCTTAAAAACTCCTCAAAAAATCTAAAACAATCCTTAAGAAATTGTTAAAATCAGTAAAAATAGTTGATTCTTAAAAATCCCTAAAAATCCTTAAATGTCCTTGAAAATCCTTAAAAAATCCCATAAAATGCTTAAAAATTCTTAAAAATCGTTAAAGATCTTAAAAAAGCTTAGAAATTCTTAAAAATACATAAAAATCCTTAAAAGTCCTTGAAAATTCATAAAAATCCCAAAAAAAAAATCGTTAAAAATCCTTTAAAATCCTTAAGAATCCTTATAAATCGTAGATCCTTCCAGTTGGGTGGATAACTGACGTTTGTCCTAACAGATATTGTTATGATTTGTGAAAATATAAAATTATAGTACAAAGTACGTACTATATTTACTTTGTACTTTTATAGTACATGAAGTTGTACTATAATTATAGTACAGTTGGCAACGCTGGTTCCTAACTTGTTATGAACATACTGAGTTGCGCAGTACAAAATAACTTCAATTATTATATACTGCGCAGACTCCTGATCGATTATTTTATACTGCGCAACACATTAAAATAATGGATCACGAGTCTGCACAGTATAAAATAATGAAAGAGTTATTTTATACTGCGCAACTCAGTATGTTCATAACAAGTTAGGAAGTCGCTTCGGAAACAAACATATAGACTGACGACACTGACAACTTGAGTAACACAACAGAATTGGGATTTTGCACATGGTGCTTGGAATTTTAATATTGCCAGTTTGGTGTACTTGTGAATATCTCCATCTTATAATCCATTTAATCCATTTCTTCATTTATTTCTTTGACTTCTACTTATAACCCAGGTAGCAGTGTGACGTGTTAAAGACGTTGAAAATTGGTGTATTCTCGTCAACTGACGTAATTTGGGCCAAAACATGACGTGAAAAAAACGTTGTTAGGTGGACGCTTTTAAGACGTCATAAAAAAACGTAATATATTCGTCGAATTTTGGTATTAGTTTTCGAATAAATATATAAAATCGTATTTTTTAGAAATTTATTTATACCTAGTCAGTGCACACCGACATTCCCAATAAAATTAAAACAAAAAAGTTATTTTTACTCGGAAAGATTTCGTGCGAAATCGTAGCCTTAACCATGTATTGAATAATATATTAGAAAATAAACTAAAATATAACCAACAATTATTATTACATAGACAATAACGAAAACATGACTTTATAAATTCCTAATGAAATTTATTAGAAATCACGGTTTTTGCGGTGCAAACATCAGTGGCCCAGTGTTGCCAGTGGCCTGATAATTATCGAAATCTAACTTAATTTTTCTTAATCTTGCTCACGAACTGATAAATCGATAATGATAATCTATAATGTAGCTAATCTAGATAGAGATAAAAATTTCAAATAAATCAATATATCAATTTTTTTCTGATAGTTTATCCTGCGTCCACCTTTGCTTGGCTTGTATCGAACTTCGGCACAACAGAAGCCATTTTGTCGTGTTTTGTTGTAAAAAAAAGTAAATATGATGAACAAAAAAAAAATAAAACAGTACTTTTTATCCACGGCTGCTGGAGTAGTAAACACGACCCAGGTTAGAAAATATTGTTCTGTCAAATTTATATGATGAAATATTTTAAAATGGGGTGCACGTGTGCGAGTGAAATATTTATTACAAATATGCTTGGCCAATTAGTACTAATCGTTCACAGGTAAATCTATTATTACTGTTTAATATAATATACAAATTAATTAAGTTATAAATCGTTTTCAGAATTCTAACCCTACTTTTTAGGTTAAACAGGAGTCTCGTGCTCTTGTTTTACAATAATTTATTTGATACCAAGTTACGATCTATAATGAATATGAGCTGTTTATCAAATATACTAAACACTATCGACAATTTAAAGTTAAAAACCAGGTAAGCCCTAAGACTAATGTCATTCATATAATTTAGCTTCTTTAATTTTCAGTACTTGAAGACAGTTCAGTAAATGGAAAGATCTTACTTGTTAGTTAGTAGACTCTAGAACTAGTATGATGTCCTCTACGCCCGTATCACTGATCATTAGTTTACCGGATCAAAAATGGAAGGAAGGCGGCTTTGAATGGATTATATCCTGTCTTAATTTAGCCAAAAAGCAGTGGTAAAGCAGAAAAGCATAGAACGAGCAAACATAAAACCGATGAGACAGCAAGATGGTAGCGCTTATTGGGAACGCTCAAATCATTAAGTTCTTGTTGTGCCCCCTTCTTGATGTAAGGGTAACAAAAGATATATACAACGTTGGAGAGAAAAGTTACAGAAAGCGAGCATAAGTTAGACATAAAAACTTACCCAGGATGTTGGATGAACTTACAAGTGATTTCCTACAGGTTAGTGTTTCATATATCCACCTTAAAGGATATGCAGTATTCTACCATACAATTTAAGAAACACTTTAATTATATATTTCTTTTTTAGGCATTTAAATCCGTTACCGGTTGATTTTATTAGCACATGCTACAATCAGGTTAGCACCAAAAAAGGAAGAGAAAAGAAAGGAAGGAATTCAATCCATCAAATGTCACATTCAAGAAAAATTAATTCAAAGAAGAATTAATGATTTAACTGTGAAAGGAAATGTCAATAAAATATAAAGTAAACAATAGTGAGATTATTATTAAAACAAGGTTTGTAGTATTTGTAGTATCCTTTTTATAAATAAATTGGGAATACATTACTCTATTAGGAGACTTAAAATTTGGCCTAAGATTTTAATGCCTAAAAAATTTTAGCCCGTAACACGATCTCTTAACAGGACTAATAATAATGTAAAAAGTGATAGACTTTGTCGAAGAAGATGGAGGAGGACTAGTGGTGGTTCATTCTTAGTGGCTACCCCCCTGTAGCTTCTCAGTAATGCTCAACATGTTATTATATTTTCAATATATTGTTTATGTTTGTATCAATTAAGATTTATATAAGAATGCGTTTTCATTTTGATAATAAATTATACAGGTGTCTTGCAATATTGTGAAGATTTTTGAACTGAAATACCTTCGAAAGAGTGCCGTTTTGACTACCTAATCGTCTTTAATAATCTAAAAATGAATTTAAGTAAGTTGTCCTTCCAGTTAAACAGCGGAAATCACTGCGAATTTTTATTTTTAAATGGGATACTACGTGTGCATGTGTTTAATGAAAAATATAGTGGGAATGGGAAAAAATGCATTCAGACAAAACCGCTCTTTTATTCGAAGTTATTTTAGTTTAAAAATCGTCAACTACTGTTGGACATCCTGTATTTGAATATAATTTGTGTAATTATTTCTGTTATGAATTCCGAGGATATTATGTTTTTTACAGTAAAAAAATACAATTTTTTAATCTAAAATAACGTCAAAATGGATGTTTAATTATACGTAAAAAAAACGTAATTTTTACGTAAAAAAAGACGTCATTGGTTTGTGACTTATGACCCTGTTTATCACGTGTTTTTCACGTCATTCATATACGTAAATAATGACCAATATTCAACGTCTTTAACACGTCACACTGCTATATGGGAACAACCTTACTTAAACATATGCAACTTCTAATACACCTACTTTTTCCCAGGACGAGACTACGCTAATCTCTCTGAAGGGTTCAATTTACTTTTGGCGCGAAATCAATAATTTTAAGGTTATGTCATTCGATATTAAATTTGTACCACCCTGTATAATAGATACAACACATAATGCCTTACGTAATATAATTTATTTAAATACAATTATGGAAAAAATAACTGTTCTACCTTAAAAGTGACTTTAAGTACGTGTAAATGTGTAACGGATTTCATTGTTAACACTTCCACGGCAATAAAAAATGAGTGATAACTCAGAATAACTGCAACTGTGTATCGGTTTCGTGCTTACGCTACCGTCCCAGTTAATTTTGCATAAAAGATGCATGTACTTACCATAGAAGTTATTAATTTTAGCATGATGGCGATAAAAAAATGTTAATAAAAAAATTAAGTTTGGTTACTTTAAAAATATTTATTTGCTTCACACTGTATATTATTTTGTAATTTATAATAAAAAATGTTTGTATCCTGCTTACATTTTTTTTATTATATTATAATACTTAACTTATATACGAGATAATGATCTAGTGCATCCTTCTTAGACGTACTTCCTGGAAAATCGATAAATTAATAATTTTTTCCTTAATTTCAGGTGTCAATGGTAATGCAAGGGCATACATGAACGGACATGCCATTAAACCTGAGGACAAGCAGTCAACGTTATCTAGGTAAAATTATAAATGCTTTAATAAAATTATACTTTATGTATACAGTGTGACATATTTTAATTGGATGCACTACTGTAAATTATGTATTTATTCAACGATTTTTACAATTTTCCACAAAGTTTCATAACTGAAAATCTGTTTTGAAGGCACATCACATTTTTTTTCTATTTTTGCAATTGTTTTAGATTTTTTTCTAATTCTTTCTCAATTTTTTAATTTTTTCCCATTTTTCCAATCTTTCATTTTTCAAATTTTTCTAATTTTTTTCTATTTTTGCAATTGTTTTAGATTTTTCTCTTTTTTTACGTTTTTTTTCATTCTGTCTCAATTTTTCCCAATTTTTTTCTAGTTTTTCCTGTTTTTTTCTCATTTTTATTTCTTTTTTTCCATTTTCCAATTTCATGTTTTTCAAATTTTTCTATTTTTTGTTTTCGCTTTTTCCAATTCTTCCGGGTTTTTGTTTTTTCCATTTGTTTCCGTTTTTCCCTTTTTCTCATTTTTTCTATTTCTTTTTATCGATTTTTCCAATTCTTTCAGTTATTTTTTTTAAATATTTTACCCATTTTTCTCATTTTTTTCCATTTTTGAATTTCCCGTTTTTTATCATTTTTTTAGATTTTTCAATATTTTTTCCATTTTCCAATTATTTATTTCCCCATTCAAATTCATCTAATTTTTTCTTTTTTTCCAATTTTTTCAATGTTTTTTTTTATTTCTTCTGTTTTTTTTCCATTTTTTCCATTTTCCAATTTAGTACTTTTCATATTTTTTCAATTCTTATTTTTCCAATATGTTTTCAATTGTTCATAATTTTTTTTTTCTCGATTTTTCCATTTTTCCCATTTTTCCAATCTTCCATTTTTTAAAATTTTCCAATTTTTTTTTGCAATTGTTTTAGATTTTTTGATTTTTTTTCGTTTTCTTTTTATTAATCATTCTCAATTTTTTCATGTTTACCAATTTTTCCAATCTTCCCTTTTTCAAATCTTGTCATTTGTTTTTGCTTTTTTCTAATTATTTCAGGTTTTTCCAATTTTTCCCCAATTTTCTAATTTTTTCCCGTTTTTCAAATATTTCTAATTTTTTTCAATTTGGATTTTTTTCTTTTTTTCATTCTTTCTCAATTTTTTCCCATTTTTCCAAGTTTTCATTTGCAAATTTTTCTGCGTTTTTCAATTTTTCACCGTTTTTTTTCCAATTTTTCCTGATTTTTCTCATTTTTTTCCATTTACCAATTTCATGTTTTTCAAATTCTTTTATTTTTTATTTTCGCTTTATCCAATTCTTCTTTGTTTTTGTTTTTTCCATTTTTTTCTGTTTTTCCCTTTTTTTCATTTTTTAGATTTTTTCTAATTTTTTTTATCGATTTTTTCAATTCTTTCGGGTATTTTTTTGATGTCTTCCATTTTTTCTCATTTTTTGTCCATTTTCGAATTTCCCGTTTTTTATCATTTTTTCAATTTTTTTTTTGCTTTTTCCAAAGCTTTCTTTTTTTTACAATTTTTTCCCATTCAAATTTATTCGATTTTTTTTCGCTTTTTTTCCAATTTTTTTAGATATTTTTTCAATTTTTTTCTAATTTCCCTTTTTTTATATTTTTTGAATTTTTAGATTTTTTCTGTTTTTTTTTTAATTTTTGCAATTGTTTTAGATTTGTTTCTATTTTTTTCTTCTTTTTCCATTTGTTTTCGATTTTTCCATTTTTTCCCTTTTTTCGAATCTTTCATTTTTCTATTTAGTTTTTTCGTTTTTTTTCATTTTTTCCATTTTCCAATTTCATGTTTTTCAAATTTTTCTATTTTTTTTTCGCTTTTTCCAATTCTTCCGGGAGTTTGTTTTTTCCTATTTTTTGTGTTGTTCCCTTTTTTCTCATTTTTTAAATTCTTTTTTTTTTCTTTCAATTTTGCCAGTTCTTTTGGGTATTTTTTTTTGATATTTTTCTCATTTTTTGTCCATTTTCGAATTTCCCGTTTTTTATCATTTTTTCCCATTTTTATTTTTTTTGCTTTTTCCAATTCTTTTTTTCTGTTTTTTTTCTATTTTTCCCATTCAAATATATTAATTTTTTTGTTTCATTTTTTTTCCATTTGATAACTTCTCATTATTTTTTGTTTTTCCCATTTTTTCAGGTTTTATCAGATTTTTTATCATTTTGTTGATGTCTGATTAACTGTTTTGATAATATTCCAAAATATACAAAGATGAGACGGTAATAATAATTATTTCCACTTTTTTTTCGTTTTCCTGTTGATTGGTTTACTGTGTCTATAATGTTCCAAAATATACGAAGATGAGAGGTTGATAATAATTATTTCCAGATTTGTTTCTCATTTTTTCTCGTTTTTCCATATTTCTTCTCGTTTTTCCATTGTTTGAACAATTGTGTCTCTATAATATTCCAAAATATACAAAGATGAGAGGTTGATAATAATTATTTCCAGATTTGTTTCTCATTTTTTCTCGTTTTTCCATATTTCTTCTCGTTTTTCCATTGTTTGAACAATTGTGTCTCTATAATATTCCAAAATATACAAAGATGAGAGGTTGATAATAATTATTTCCAGATTTGTTTCTCATTTTTTCTCGTTTTTCCATATTTCTTCTCGTTTTTCCATTGTTTGAACAATTGTGTCTCTATAATATTCCAAAATATACAAAGATGAGAGGTTGATAATAATTATTTCCAGATTTGTTTCTCATTTTTTCTCGTTTTTCCATATTTCTTCTCGTTTTTCCATTGTTTGAACAATTGTGTCTCTATAATATTCCAAAATATACAAAGATGAGAGGTTGATAATAATTATTTCCAGATTTGTTCTCATTTTTTCCCGTTTTTCTGTTGTTTGACTTTGTACCTCTATATTCCAAAATATACAAAGGTGAGAGGTTGATAATAATTATTTCCAGATTTTTATTTCTCATTTTTCCGCGTTTTTCTATTGTTCGATTCACTGTGCCTCTATAATATACAAAGATGAGAGGTTGATAATAATAAATTAGAGATTTTTTCATTTTTCCCATTTTTCTGTTTGACTTTGTGCCTCTATATTCCAAAATATGCAAAGATGAGAGGTTGATAATAATTATTTCCAGATTTAGTCTCTTTTTTTTGCCTTTTTTGTTTGATTTACTATGTCCCAAAAATTATTTCAGTTAACAATTTGACTAAAGCATAAGTTTAAGTCATCATTTCGCCCACTTTTATGAATTTACTCCCACCTACAATATTTCAAAAACTACTAATCTAATCAGAGTTTCATAGCTGATTTGAAAAGAAAATTTATTCCGAAAAATGTTTGAAAAATGGCCCCCTTCATACCGGAAATTGCGTTAAAAAATTATTAAAAATAGATAAAAATTTCATTTAAATAAACTTTTCAGTACTTTATTATAGTACTTACCTTCTTAATATTACCTTCATGATTTCTTTAAAGAATCGCGCGGTTAACTTCCAACTACCACTACAAAAAAAAAATAAAAAAAAACTTCCAACTTTTTTATAATTTACTTTTGAAACAATCTAACAACGTAATTTATTACATCACGCCAGTTAACAAGATAAGAAATAAAGTTGTCTAATTTATGATACACGTGTATATGAGTGTAATACATATCAAATAAAAATCAATACAACCTTTCCTGACATAATGATTGATTAATATCGGCGTTAAAGGAATCCCAGCTACCTCTGAAAATTAATTGTACCGGCATTGATAAATTGGCTTATTTTGAACAAATAACATTGATAATTTAGGTCTGGTTTCAGCTGTCATTAATTTTTTTGTGATGTAGGCGCTATCTGAAACAAAAAAATGAAAGATATTTGAAACAGGATTTAGTTTGATGTGGGCACCAAAGCTACGGGGGTCTCTTTTGGAATTTATTTACGATTTTTTTTAATATCTCTTCAATTGCGTTTGGCGTCTAAATACAGTATAATGATTTTGTTAAGAAATATTTTGTCTAGAATTTGTAGAATTATTGAATCTTATGATTGCGGTTAATTGTGATTCTACGCCTATTTTTGTAATTTTTTTGATGATAATTCTACTGTTTTTTATTATTTTAATAAATCTTGAATTTTTCCAATTTTTTCTGAATTTTTCTAAATTTTTCTGAATTTTTCCAAATTTTTCTCAATTTTTCTACTTTTTTTATGATAATTCTACTGTTTTTTTTATTAAATCTTGAGTTTTTCCTATTTTTTCTGAATTTTTCTAAATTTTCCTGATTTCTTCTAAATATTTCCAAATTTTTCTAAATTTTTTAGAATTTTTTTTATAATTCTTCTATTTTTTTATTAAATCTTTTTGAAATTGTTAAATCTTTCTAATTCTTTGTCAATTTTTCTGCATTTTTCTAATTTTTTAAATTTTCAGAATTTTTTTAAAATTTCAAATTTTTTTTTTTTATTTTTACATTTTTTTAAATTTAATTATTCTGAATTTTTCTAAATTTTTCTAAAATTTTCTTTTAATTTTAACGTTTTCAGTTTTTTTAATTTTCATGATTTCTTTAATGGCCCTTACATTTTTTTTATAATTTTTTTTTGAATTTTTCTAAATTTTTTGAATGTTTCAAAATTTTTCTGAATATTTCCATATTTTTCTTAATTTTTCTATATCTTTTAGAATTTTTTTATAATTCTTCAATTTTTTTATTAAATCTTTTTGAAATTGTTAAATTTTTCCCAAATTTTTTGAAAAAGTTTTTTAATGTATCTAATGTTTTGTCAAATTTTCAGAATTTTTTTAAAATTTCAAATTTTCTTTTTAATTTTTACGTTTTTTATTTTTTTTTATTTAATTATTCTGAATTTTTCGAAATTTTCCGAAATTTTTTGTATTTTTCTTAATTTTTTTGAATTTTTCTAAATTATTTAGATTTTATTTATAATTTTTTGAAATCTTTTTTTAATGTTTTGTCAATTTTTCTTCATTTTTCTAATTTTTTAAATTTTCAGAATTTTTTTAAAATTTCAAATTTTTTTTTTTAATTTTTTACATTTTTTTTAATTTAATTATTCTGAATTTTTCTAAATTTTTCTGAATTTTTCTTGATTTTTTTAAATTTTTCTAATTTTTTTTGAATCTTTTTATAGTTCTTCTATTTTTTTATTAAATATTTTCAAAATTGTTAAATTTTTGAACATTTTTTTTTAATGTTTCTAATTTTTTGTCAATTTTTCTGCATTTTTCTAATATTTTAAATTTTACCAATTTTTTTAAAATCATTAATTCTTTTTTTAATTTTTACGTTTTTTTGTTTTTTTTAATTTTCAAAATTTCCTCAATGGTCCTTAATTTTTTTGACTCTGGATTTATTCGTACTTTTTATAAATTTTTCAAAATGTTTATGAATTTTTCTGAAAATTTCCAAATTTTTCTTAATTTTTCTAAATCTTTTTGAATTTTTTTATAATTCTTCTATTTTTTTATTAAATCTTTTTGAAAATGTTAAATTTTTCCCAAATTTTTTGAAAAAGTTTTTTAATGTTTCTAATGTTTTGTCAAATATTCAGAATTTTTTTAAAATTTCAATTTTTTTTCCAATTTTTGCGTTTTTTATTTTTTTTTTATTTAATTATTATGGATTTTTCTGAATTTTTCTTAATTTTTCTGAATTTTTCTGAAATTTTTCTGAATTTTTCTAAATTTTTTAGAATTTGTTTATAATTCTTCTATTTTTTTATTAAATCTTTTTGAAATTGTAATGTTTTTCCAATTTTTTGAAAATTTTTTTAAATGTTTCTAATTTTTTGTCAATTTTTCTGAATTTTTGTAATTTTTAAAATTTTCCCAAGAATTTTCTTAATGGTCCCTAATTTTTTTGACTCATAAATAATTCTGAATTTTTCTAAATTTTTCTGAATGTTTCTTAATTTATCTGAATATTTCCAAATTTTTCTTTTAGAATTTTTTTATAATTCTTCTATTTTTATAAAAAAATTTTGTAATTGTAAATTTCCCAAATTTTTTGAAAATTTTTTTAAATGTTTCTAATTTTTTGTCAATTTTTCTGCATTTTTCTGATTTTTTAAATTTTCCCAATTTTTTTAAAATTTCAATTTTTTTTTTAATTTTTACAAAATTTTTTCCAGAATTTCCTAAATGGTCCTTAATTTTTTGACTGTTGAACTATTTTGAATTTTTCTGAATTTTTCTGAATTTTCCTAAATTTTTCTGAATTTTTCTAAATTTTCCAGAATATTACCAAATTTTTCTTAATTTTTCTCATTTTTTTAGAGGTTTTTTATTAAATCTTCTTGAAATTGTTAAATTTTTTTTTAAATCTTTAAATTTTTTTTAAATTTTTACATAATTTTTTCCAGAATTTCCTTAATGGTCCTTAATTTTTTGGCTCTTGAATTATTCTGAATTCTGAATTTTTCTAAATTTTTCTAAATTTTTCTAAATTTTTCTAAATTTTTCTTAATTTTTCTTAATTTTTCTAAATTTTTCATAATTTTTTTATAATTCCTGTATTTTTTTTATTAAATCTTTTAGAAATTGTTAAATTTTTTCAATCTTTTGAATTTTTTTTATATCTTTCTAATTTTTTATCAATTTTTCTGCATTTTTATTTTATTTAATTTTTTTTTTAATTTTAAAAATTTCCTTAATGGTCCTTAATTTTTTTGACTCTTGAATTAATCTGAATTTTTTTAATTAATCAGAATTTTTCAAAAGTTTTCTGAATTTTTTTGAATTTTTCCAAATTTTTCTGAATTTTTCTGAAAATTTCCAATTTTTTCTTTAAGAATTTTTTTATAATTCTTCTATTTTTTTGAAATTTTAAATATTTTCCAAATTTTTTGAATTTTTTTTTTGTTTCTAATTTTTTTCAATATTTCTGCACTTCTAATTTTTTAAATTTTCAAAATTTTTTGAAAATTTTAAATTTTTTTTTGTAATTGTTAAATTTGACCCAAATTTTTTTAATTTTTTTTTTAAATATTTCAAATTTTTTGTCAATTTTTCTGCATTTTTCTAATTTTTTTAAATTTTTCCATTTTTTTTTTAAATATTAAAATTTTTACGTTTTTTTTTTTCGGAATTTCCTTAATGGTCCCTATTTTTTGACTATTGAAATATTCTAAATTTTTATAAATTATTCTGAATTTTTCTGAATTTTTCTGAATTTTTCTGAATTTTTCTGAATTTTTCTGAATATTTTTGAATTTTTCCAAACTTTTTAGAATTTTTTTATAATTCTTCAATTTTTTTATAAAATCTTTTTGAAATTGAAAAATTTTTCCAATTTTTTGAAAATTTTTTAAATGTTTCTAATTTTTTGTCAATTTTTCTGCATTTTTCTAATTTTTTAAATTTTCCCACTTTTTTTTTAATTTTTACAATTTTTTGGTTTTTTTTTCAATTTTCAAAATTTCCTTTATGGTCCTTAATTTTTTTGACTCTTGAATTATTCTGAGTTTTTATAAATTTTTCTGAATTTTTCTGAATGTTTCTAAATTTTTTTGAATAATTTCAAAATTTTCTTAATTTTTTAGATTTTTTTTATAATTGTTCTATTTTTTTATTAAATCTTTTTACAATTGTCAAATTTTACCAATTTTTTAAAAAAATTTTTAAATGTTTCTAATTTTTTGCCAATTTTTCTGAATTTTACTAATTTTTTAAATTTGTCCAATTTTTTTAAAATTAAATTATTTTTTTAATTTTTACGTTTTGTATTTTTTTTTTAATTTTAGAATTTCCTTAATGGTCCTTAATTTTTTTGACTCTTAAATTATTCTGAATTTTTATAAATTTTTCTAAATATTTCTGAATTTTTCTAAATTTATCTGAATTTTTCCAATTTTTTTTAATTTTTCTAAATTTTTTTGATTTTTTTTTAATTCTTCTATTTTTTTTATTAAATCTTTTTAAAATTGTTCAATTTTTTTAAATGTTTCTAATTTTTTCTCAATTTTTTTGCATTTTTCTTTGTTTTTTAATTTTCCCAATTTTTTCAAAATTGTGAAATTTTATTTTAATTTTTACGTTTTTTATTTTCAGAATTTCCTTAATTGTTTGACTCTTGAATTATTCTGAATTTTTATAAAGTTTTCGGAATTTTTCTAAACTTTTCTGACTTTTTCTGAATTTTTCTAAATTTTTCTACATTTTTCTTAATATCTCTGAATTTTTCCGGATTTTGATGGTTTAGTTTTAAATATTTTATGTCATATTAGTTCAATATTATGTTTTTATTGCTTAGTTACCAACTAATATATGAAGGTGTACTTTATGCCCGTAAATTTTATGGCCCGCGCGGGCGTAAAGTGCGCATTATGGCCCGCATAGAACATTTAATGACAAAAATAGTTTTTGTTTAACTAAAATATTTAATATTTGATGGCATTATAAGGGTTTCAAAAAAATTTAATAAAATTAGTTCCTCAAAAAGGACTATGGGACATAAAAGTTTGTATGAACCGCGACTTACAAACCATCAGGCCAGAGTCGCTCGAGTTTGTAAGATCGTCGCCCTCAGGGCAGAAAGATCTATTTATACCCTTGGTACATAAATAACTAATAAAAAACTTACCACTTAAAATACATATAAAATTTGGCATTTATGGACGAATAATGATTTATGTATCCGGTATCAAATGTTAAAATGTCTTTAAGGTCTTTGACGAAATACGCTTCACCTAAAAATAAAAATATTAATTTTTACATTAATTTCCTAACGCGCAATCAAAAAAATGAGGGGGTAATCCCACCCAACTTTCCGAACACTCCTAGTAAAGTAATTGTTTAATCGATTATTTTAGTTTTTCTGCATCAAAATACATTAATTATATTACCTATCGAATGGTATAAATCCCATTTTAATATCTTTAATATTTTTAAAGTTATTCAAACTTATATTAAATTTCAAAAAAAAATGAGGAATTCTACAATTTTTTGAATAAAATTTTGAAAAAAATCACAATTATAGAGTTTTTTACTACAAATTTAAGGGTAATTTTTTAAAATTTTTTAATATTAATTTTAACCTTAAAACAAATCAAACCTATTTTTGAATAATTTTAAAATCATTAAATATTTAATATCTCATTCAATTTTATTCAAAATGGGAAACAAACCTTTTTTTTAGGTTTTTTGGATCAAAATGTATTAATAAAGAAAGTTTAAAAAACTAAAAAAAAAAAATTTTTTTGTTAAAAATTCATGGGTAAACCCATTGAATTGTTTTAACTTTTTTCATTTATTTTATACTTATTGATAAAACGAAATTACAAAAAATTTTAAAAAATTTCTTAATTTTGTGTATAATAATTACAATTCTAAATTTTAAGAAACTAAAATACATTTTAAATTTAGAGTTTTATTTTATCTTTAGATTAGTGCAAATCCCAGTTCAATAACTTTAATATTGTAGAAGTTATTCAATTTAGTTTAAAATCATAATATAATTTTAAATGTTTCTTAGCCAATTTTTAAAAAAAATCACAATTTTTGTAATAAAATTTTGAAAAAAATTATAATAATAAAATTAATTATTACAAATTTAAAGATATTTTTTTAAAATTTTTAATATTAAAATTTAAGTAAAAAATAATAATTTAATAAGGATAAAAATTGCTTAAAAATTAAAATAAAAACTATGCGGAACTCGAAAAAAAATTAAAGACAAAATTTGTAGAAAATTTTATATTCTACAATTTTGATTTTTTGTAAATTTTCATAAAAATCCATAATTTTGTCTCAAAATCTAAAAAAAGTCGCAAATGTCTATATACATTATTTTTCACGTCCTCTAGCGACGAAACTATGAGGAAATCAAAAAAACGGTAAAAACAAAATGTGTAGAAAATTTTATGTTCTACAACTTTCATATCCTGTAATTTTTCATAAAAATGCATTATTTTGGTTATTTAAGAAAAATATGAAAAAAAATTACTTTTTCATAAATCTGGCAACAATGGCAAAAGTTTTTGAAAATTTTAAACATTCGAAATTAAACTATAACGTATAAAAAATATATGTGTAAAACTTTATTGTCATCTTGTTAGGTAATGACGTCATCACTTATAGCAACTGTCACTTCCGGTTGTCCGATTAACTCCAAAATCTATACAGGTCGTCTCCTTGTTACACTAAATATGTATATAAAATTTCATCTAAATCGGTTCAGCCGTTTAGACGCTATCGTGTTCACACACACACACAGACACACACACACACACAGACACACACACACACAGACACACACACACACAGACACACACACACACACAGACAGACATCATGCTAAAAATGGTATAAATGGATTCAGGTGACCTCAAAACGTAAAGATCAGTTAAAATCTGGGTATGGTCAAAATATCATGATCGCAATACTTTCCTTCTATACAACTCTGTTGTTCGGAAAGTAAAAAGGGGAGGTTTTGAGAAAAACATTTTTGGAGTTTTTCAATTTTTCCAGGAAAACTATACATTACCGAGAAAAACGTAGTACAGGGAAATTATACAGGGTGTTTCATTGGGAAAGTGACATGCGTTAACTGCAGATCTCAAAAACCCCATACTTAATGGGTCTAACTACTTTAATAACCAAGATACAGGGTGTTGTATCTATTTTACCAATTTCTTGCATGGTTCATAACTTTCTAATCACACTGTATATTTTTATGATATTTGGTGGGGATATTTTGTTTAAAGTGCCCAATCGATCAATAAATTTATAATAAAAGAAATCCAGGTCCGGATTTAAAAAATATAAAATATTCCGACCCAAAAACAACACTCTGTATATCAGATTTTTCTAAAATAGATTCTGTGTTTACGATTTTTACGATTTTCACGATATGACATGTTCCGATATGTTTAAAAATGGCCAAGATATAATTTTTTTTTGATAGTTCAACCCCCTCCAGTTTCAGGTCGGATAAAAACAAGTTTTATACAAATAGTATTTGAAAATTGTTAATCCAAAATGGTTTTACTTTGTTGTCATTAATTTTTAGATTTTTTTATAATCTTTGTTATTTTTTATTATTTATTATTCTCCGACTCCTGTACCACTTCGGGTCTTTGAACCATCTATGTACAGTAAATAGGTCGCCCCTGGAAAGAGGATCTCCCCCTTTTTCTATTCTTCTCTTCTCGGAAAAAGGACGTAAAATGACTTCTGTATGTGAGTTTTGGAGGAGAGCATATCTAAAAGTATTCCTAGAGTGCGATGAGTACTCATCTCTCGCAGTAGACCAGAGTGGTCCAATAGGTTCTCCCCCTCAAGTTGACTAGCCGCCTTCACAGCTCTGTAAGATTTCATTCTGGCTTTCTGCTCCAATAATATATGGAGAGAAGTTCTTTTCATTGCCGCTGCGGGGTAAGTTACATGGCACCTTTAATGGCCACAAAAGCCAGTCTCTAAAGTCCAGACAACTTAGCCGCCGCAATAGGGTTCTACGAAAAAAGGATGCGAACATTTGGTCGCGCGAAAAAATTCGCGCACAAAACGTCGCGCGACAAAAGGCCGCCGACGAAAAAAAGTCGTCAGCAATTGGTCGCGGGAGAAAAAGTCGCGTACAAAAATAAGTAGTTATTGATGTAGGAAGTGTTACGAATGTGAATAGTCAAATGTGAAAATCACATGATAAGATGGGCCTTTACACTCAAATTGCATACAATATTTATATGGTTTACTTAACAATGTTGTTTTGAAAAAAAACAAAATACTAATTCTGCCTGAAATTACATTAAACTTTCCTTCACACTTTATCCAGGCTTAGGACTGGCAGGTAATATTACCAGGCGTATTAAAAGTTTTTTTTAGTGTTTAAATTTTTTTTATTTAATATAAAAAATATTTGGGTTTATGAAATATTGTAACCAATATTAAACTGTAAAGCTTATAGCTGCATACAATTTTTGTAAATAACTGTTTTTTTCGTATCTTTTAGTATAACAGATCTACAGAGCTTTATCACACTAATCATATATATAAATAAAACTACATTTCTCATTACATGTTTGCTCCAATTTAAATGGTAACAAATGGCTACGCGCTATTTTTGTTTTTTGTGCGCGACTTTTTCTCGCGCGACCAATTGCTGGCGACTTTTTTCGCGATACCCCGCAATAGACTGGATACCTTCGTCCACCAGGCTATTGCGCCATATGTGACCATTGGTTTTATTACTGTTTGATATATCTAGGAAATCTGCTTAAGGTTCATTCCCCACCATTTGCCGAACATCTTTTTAATATTCCAAAGGAATACCTGGTTTTATTGATTGTTCTTTCCAGATAAGGGTTGTCAGGTAAATTTTCTATCTAGGATAATCTCCAGATATTTTACCTCCTCCGCAAACGGAATTGTTATACTTTCCAAAATTGGATGACGTAGCTTATCAAGCTTCCTCCTTTTTGTAAAAGGAACTATCACCTTTTGTGAGGGTTCAGAGACATCTGTTCCTCCTCACACCAAATGTATACGATGTTACGAGCTTCCTGAAGGATGTTAGATATAATCTCTTCAAGCAAACCTCCAACCATTATTAAAAGGTCATCGACAGATTGTGCATATAGGTTTTGCCGAATTTTTCTAGATTTTTATAACAAACATTGTACTTTAGTGCAAAATATTCTTATGTAAAGTTGTAGATTATAAAATTCCTGACAACTTTTATATCAAACTTTTTCCAGAATTTCCAATATTTTCGCCGCTAGAGGACAGAAAACAAATGTGCATGTAGTTTTTCTGACTTTCTAGATTTCAAGAACAGACAATATTGTAGAAAATACAATTCCCTACAACTTTTGGGTTAAACTTTTTCCAGAATTTCCCGGAGTTACGCAGCTAGGAGGCACGAATCTTAATGCTCTACAACTTTGCACAGCAGAGAGTGGGAAAATTTCCTATCTCAATAGCATTGTAAACCACGCCTCCTTTCCCAATCAGGTATCGATCTGTTTTTGTTCAGCTTTCGATCAGCTCTTGAACAGCTTTCGAACAGGTCTCGAACAGCTCTTGAATAGCTTTAAACAGCTCTTGACCTGGTCTCGAACAGCTTTAAACAGCTCTTCAACAGCTCTTGAACAAGGCTCGAACAGGTCTCGAAAGCTGTTCAAGAGCTGATCAAAAGCAGATCGAGACATGATTAGGAAAAGGGTCGTGGCTTACAATGCTATTGAGATTGGAAATTTTCCC
Organism: Neocrepidodera transversa; assembly: GCA_963243735.1. Classification (NCBI taxonomy): domain Eukaryota; kingdom Metazoa; phylum Arthropoda; class Insecta; order Coleoptera; family Chrysomelidae; genus Neocrepidodera; species Neocrepidodera transversa. The sequence goes on along the minus strand of OY725344.1, from coordinate 24,518,894 downwards.
ACCCTCAAGTGCCGTAGCCCCTCCTCAAAGACCAGGAAAGTCGGGAACACTTAGTTGAACATTTTTTTCGCGCCTTTCCTGATTTTTAGGACAAACAATGCACTTTAGTGTAAAATGTTCCAACGCAATGTTATAGAGAATAAAATTCCCTACAACTTTTTGGGTTAAACATTTTCCAGAATTCCCCGGAGTTACGCAGCTAGGAGGCACGAATCTTAATTTCTTTTGCGCCCTCTAGTGGCGAATCTACGAGAAATTCTCTAAAAGCTTTGATACAAAAGTTGTAAGAAATTTAATGCTCTACAACTTTGCTCAGCATATTTTGCACTAAATGGATTGTTTGTCCTCAGTAGGAGTTACCGCACTTGAGAGTGGGAAAATTTCCTATCTCAATGGCATTGTAAGCCACGCCTCCTTTCCCAATCAGGTATCGATCTGCTTTTGTTCAGCTTTCGATTAGCTCTTGAACAGGTCTCGAACAGGTCTCAAACAGCTTCAAACAGCTCTTGAATAGCTTTAAACAGCTCTTGACCAGGTCTCGAACAGCTTTAAACAGCTCTTTAACAAGGCTCGAACAGGTCTCGAAAGCTGTTCAAGAGCTGATCAAAATCAGATCGAGACATGATTAGGAAAGGGGTCGTGGCTTACAATTCTATTGAGATAGGAAATTTTCCCACCCTCAAGTGCCGTAGCCCCTCCTCAAATACCAGGAAAGTCGGGAACACTTACTTGAACATTTTTTTCGCGCCCTTCCTGATTTTTAGGACAAACAAAGCACTTTAGTGCAAAATGTTCCGATGCAATGTTATAGAGAATAAAATTCCCTACACCTTTTATTGTCAGTAGATAAAACGTTCATTAACTTTAACGGTTCTGTAACTAATGACAATGACGTTTATATTGCGACAATTGAACAAGAAATCAACTTGTAAAGTTTTATTCTAAACGTCATTGCCTTTACTTACTGGATCTTTAAAGTTAATGGACGTTCTATCTACTGACAGCTACGGTTAAACTTTTTCCAGAATTCCCCGGAGTTACGCAGATAATTTTTTACTAACTATAGTAACCAATCAAATTACTTAATTTAGAGTCATGTGTCAAATTTCATCCAATCAGCTATGGATTACAGGGATAACACCCTACATGTGGTGTTTTCAGTTTGGTGTTTTCAACAAGTTTTTGATTAAAAATTAATTAAACGTCAAACTGACAAGTAGTTTAAAAATGTCGCTAAGATTTGGTAATGCATCTTACGATGCACTTAATGATATTATATCAAGTAATGTACCAAAAAATACAACCAAATCAAAAAAATATATATGGAAAATATTTCTCGAGTTTTGTGCGACCACAGAATACTAACTGAATGCTGAAACGAGTTTGCCTAATTGAGAGATTATGCGGTAAAGATGAGAAAAGCTGACGGAACTGAATATAAAGAAGCGACTGTAAAAACAATTTGGAACACTACGAGTAAGCTACTCCAGGAAAAATCCTTCAATGACTTCAAAATTTATTCGACCCGTTTACCAGTGTGATATTCAAAAATGCGTGAGATGCAAGAAATGCAAAACATAATAGATTACAGCAGGATCCAAACAAGTGAAAATACAGTTCAGCAAATTTGAGTTCAAGTGATTTGGCTAGAATAATTGAAGGTTTACAGAAAAAATTTTACCATATAGTAGCTGTTGAGTTAGCTTGGCGAGGTGGTGAACCAGCTGATTGCCTTATAGATTATTTCAAGATAATGATGGAACGCCAACCAACAGAATTAAATACAATTCGATATTCAATAAAACATGCCAAGGAGGATCGAAAAGTTGTACAAATAGTAAGTGGCTTGTTCCCAATATTGCAAACGAAAGCGCATGCCCTGTTCGGTTGTTCCATAAATTATTGTCCAAAAGAGGGAAAAATATTACTTCCAGTCGCCTTTTCTTGAGACCAAATCGTTTCTGGAAATCTGCAAGTGACACATGGTTTGACAATATTCCGGTAGGCAAGAACACAATTAATATGTGGACCAAATCATCCGCGCAAGCTATTGGTTTGGACACTATGTGTAAAAAGATATCCAATCATTCGAACAGATCAACTGCAGTTAGCCATTTGGCAAATAAAGGAATTCCTGAACAGCAATTAATAAAAATAACCGGACATAGCAACTCTAATTCAATAAAACCGTACTTAAATATCGACCAAGAACGCCACAGTGAAATAATCAACACTATGCGAGGAATTTCTTCAACAGTGGAAATTAACAATCCGTCAACTTCAGCAAACTCTTTTTCTAATTTAACATTTACCAACTGTACTTTTAATACCTGTAGTTTTTAGTTTTGTTAAATAAAAATCTGATGTGGCAAGCACATGACCTCTCGCCATTTTTTAATCAAAAATTTACAGGTTGACACAAAAAAGTATGAAAAAAAATTATTTTTTTGTAAATCTGGCAACAATGGCAAAAGTTTCGAAAATTTTAATGACATTAAAATAATAGGGTATACAAAATATATGTGTAAAACTTTATTGCCGTTTTGTATAATAATGGCGTCATCACCCATTGCAACTGCCACTTCCGGTTGTGCGATTGGCACCAAAATCTAATCAGATCTAATCTAGGGTCTCAGAATCCTGTATGCAAATTTTCAAATTTTTTTATTCAGTAGTTTTTGAGTTATCGTTACTACAACATCCATCCAAACACACACACACACTAACACACACACACACACACAGACATCATCACGAAAATATTAAAACCGTATTCTAGGGACCCTAAAACGTGTTTATTCATTGAAAACTCACTACCCAATTTTTAGCATGATTCCTATACCTCTCTTATCTGAAGGGCGAGAGGTAAAAATGAGTAAATGTTAAACGTCAGATTGACAACCAATTTTTTGAAATCTACAAAGTAAAAAATTATCTTATCGAATACCCCTCGGGCCTTGATAAATACTCAAAATTTTGTCATAGAGAATCCTTCAAGCGTGTTGCTTAAGGATAAAATATCAAGCAACACGCTTTCAGCATTCTCTATGACAAAATTATCTCGGTATTATCAAGGCCCTAGGGGTATTACTACTGAAAACACTTACTTGAACATTTTTTTCTCGCCCTTCCAATTTTTATGACAAACTTTAGTGCAAAATGTTCTTATGCAAAATTATAGAGAATAGAATTATCTATAAGTTTTTTCCAGAATTTTCAATATTTTTTCTGCTAAAGGGTGTAAAAAAAATGTGCATGTATATTTTCCGACTTTTTCAAGATTTTAAGGACAAACAATGCACTTTAGTGCAACATGTTCTAGTGCAAAGTTGTAGAGTATAAAATTCCCAATAGTTTCGCTAGATGGCGCGAAAAAAATGTGTATGTAGGTTTCACGACTAAAGCATTCCATTTCGGAACTAAACAATTTTTTACCAAAAACAAAAAATATTTTAAATACCTAACAAAAAATTTGTTTTCTAAAAATCCTGTTTGATCTGGATTTATTAAATGACTAAGTTATAACACCGTGTTATTCTATACTAGAAAATTATTCAATTATGATACTAATATTTCACCTATAACAAATATCAGTAACAGTACCAACCATAAAAAAATTATCTTACCACTTCATAATCCTTAGCTACATCCTTAGCAGTCTCATTTTCCATATTTCCCAAAATATCGCTATAATACTTCACATTCTGACTAACCTCATCTCTCAATCGACATTGTCTATTCAAACAATCTTCAATCTGATTATGCAATTCCTTACAATCGTTCTCGTTTCTAGTAATTTCCGATTTTAATTTAAAATAAAATTTTTTCACCTCGTTCGTCGTATCAGTCAATCTTTTAAGATTTTCTTCAGTTGATCCGATTTTACTCTTCGATGTTTCCAGTTCTTTTTCTTTTTCCTCTAGTTCAGCTTTGAGGAACTCCAGATGCATATCTAATTCTTCGACGGAATTAACTATTTGTCCGGTTGGGGTTATTATAGGAAGTTCCGTGATTCTTGGTCCTTTGAAGGTAAACAAGTTTTCTCTGAGACGTTTGAATTCGTTGTAGTAAAGGATCAGTATGCATATTGCTACAAAAAACGAGACGAAGAAGAGGGGGAGAGCTAGTAGGAGCATTTTCATATCACAAGTCACGGGAATTTTTAAAATATACATAAGGGTTTATTTATCTCCATGACGGGTAAATACTGACACTTTTGAAAATAATTGACATTTATTATTATATACTGGGTGTTACTGAAATTAATTAATTATTTTTCTCTATATGTATCTAGCAATCAATAAAGTTCTGTTCGTTTTTACTTTCCGAACAACAGAGTTGTATAGAAGGAAAGTATTGCGATCATGATATTTTGACCATACCCAGATTTTAACGAATCTTTACGTTTTGAGGTCACCTGAATCCATTTATACCATTTTTAGCATGATGTCTGTCTGTGTGTGTGTGTGTGAACACGATAGCGTCTAAACGGCTGAACCGATTTAAATGAAATTTTATATACATTTAGGATAGCTGTATAGATTTTGGAGTTAATCGGACAACCGGAAGTGACAGTTGCTATAAGTGATGACGTCATTACCAAACAAAATTTTTACACATATATTTTTTATACGTTATAGTTTAATTTCGAATGATTAAAATTTTTTAAAACTTTTGCCATTGTTGCCAGATTTATCAAAAAGTATTTATTTTTCATATTTTTCTTAAATAACCAAAATAATGCATTTTTTTGAATTCCTTATAGTTTCGCCGCTAGAGGGCGTGAAAAAAATAGATATTTGCGACTTTTTTTAGATTTTGAGACAAAATTATGGATTTTTATGAAAAATTACATATAATCAAAATTGTAGAACATAAAATTTTCTACAAATTTTGTCGTTACTTTTTTTGTGAGTTCCACATAGTTTCGCCGCTAGTTTTTATTTTAATTTTTAAGCAATTTTTATCCTTATTAAATTATTATTTTTTAGTTAAATTTTAATATTAAAAATTTAAAAAAAATATCGTTAAATTTGTAATTAATTTTATTGTAATTTTTTTCAATTTTTTTTTTACAAAAATTGTGGAATTTTTTAAAAATTGGATAAAAATTTAAAATTATATTACGAATAACTTCTAAAATATTAAAGTTATTGAAATAGGATTTTCACCATTCGAAAGATAATATAAAACTCTAAAATAAAAATGCATTTTAGTTTCTTAAAATTTAGAATTGTAATTATTATAGCCAAAATAAAGAATATTTTTAAAATGTTTTGTAATTTCGTTTTATCAATAAGCATAAAATAAATGAAAAAAGTAAATAGCATATCCGAAAAGGACCCAAAAGTACTATGTGTGTAAATTATTTCATAATTTTAACATAGTATTTGTAAAAGTTATAGCAGAAAATGTAAAAAAGTTAAAACAATTCAATGGTTATGAATTTTTGACAAAAAATTTGATTTTTTTTTAGTTTTCTAAACTAATTTTATCAATGCATTTTGATAAAGAAAACCTAAAAAAAAAGGTCTCTTTCCCATTTTGAATAAAATTGAATGAAATATTAACTATTTATTGATTTTAAAATTATTCAAAAAAGGTTTTATTTCTTTTTAAGATTAATATTAACATTAAAAATTTTAAAAAAATACCATTATATTTGTAGTAAAAAATTCTATAATTGTGATTTTTTTTTAAATTTTATTCAAAAAATTGTGTTCATAAATTTTTTTTTTGTAACTTAATATAAGTTAAAAAAAACTTGAATAACTTTAAAAATATTAAAATGGGATTTATACCATTCGATAGGTAATATAAAACTCTAAATTTAGAAAACATTTTAGTCTTTTCGAATTTAACATTGTAATTATTATAAACAAAATAAAAAAATAAATAAATTTTTTTGTCCTCAAAAAAAAATTATAAAAAAATCGAAAAAAACGCCAAAATGCAAGAAATCTAATTATATCGCAAAAAAAACGGAATAAGTTGGAAAAACCCGTAAAGAACAACCAAAAACCGGATCAATTTTAAACAAAAGAAAGAAATAAAAAAATTAATGAAAAATATCGAATTCATTGACATAAATCGCAACAAAATCCCAAAAAAAATTGCAAAAAAATTGTAAAAATATCGGAAAAAATTAAAAGAATAAGGAAAAATGAGAAAAAATTTGAAAAAAATTAGAAAAAAAGTAATTGGAACCAAAAAAAAGAAATAGAAAAAAACACGAAACAATGACAAAAAAGAGTAAAAATTAGAAAGCATCGAAACAATTAGAAAAAATGAGAAAAGATTAGAAAAAACCTGAAAAAAAAACAGAAAATCCAGAGAAAAAAACAAAATATCAGAATAATGAGAAAACAGAAAATAAGTGAAAGCAAAAACATCTAAAAGACGGAAAATAACGAAAAAAATTCCTGTTTTATCTATTTTGTTCTATTTTTCAGTTGTTTTTTCGATGTTTCCCTATTTTACCCTATTATTTTTCTATTTATTTCTATTTGTTCTTTTGTTTTCTAGTATTTTATCGGATTTCTTTTATTTTTCCTTATTTTTCTTCTATATATCTCTATTTGGACCTTTTTTTCCCCATTTATTCATAGTATTTTTTGTTATTAAATATTTTTATCTGTTTCTTCTATTTTTTTCCCATTCTCCCTATTTTCTTTAATTTTCCATATTTTTTATCATTTCTTCTAAAGAGAGAAAAGGATACAAGGCAAAAACGAAAGAAAAGAAATGAAAGAAAGAGAGAGATTGAATCACGTTTAGAATTGAAAAAATAACGTAAGGAACTCAGTTTTTGAGGGGGCTTCCCCGACCGCACGAACTTTTTTTAAATATATTATTTTTACTATTATTAATTAAGTTACATCTGACGCCTATTTAAAAATAAATTAAAATAGGAAAAAATAAAGGAAAAAATAAGAAAAAGAATGAAAAATATAATAAATTAATGAAATAGGGAAAATAAAGGAAATATGGAAAAATAGTGTAAAATAGGAAATAGTGGGGAAAAATAGGGATAATAGTGAAAAATATATACAACTAGGGACAAATAGTAAAAAATAAATAGTATATAATAGGGGAAATAGGAAAAAATATTGAAAAATAGAAAAAAAAGACAAAATAGGCAAAAATATGAAAAAATTGTGAAAAATAGGGAAGTATAGGAAAAAATAGGGCAAAATTTAGAAAAATGGGGATTAATAAAGACATAGGCTAAAATAGGGGAAAATTGGAAAATATGAAGAAAAATAGAAAAAAACTTGGGAAATATAAGGACATAAAGGGAACATATAGGGAGCAGGTTTAAGAGACAAAAGTTTAAAAAAATGCAAAAATTTAAAAAAATTAAAATATTTCAAAAAATTAGGGTTCAAAAAAATTTGAAAGATCAAAAATTTTAATAATTTAAAAAATTTTAACATATCCAAAAATTTCAAAGATTTTAAAAGTTTCAAAAAATATAAATTATTGAAAAATTAAAAAATTTCAAAAATTTCAGCTGAAATGGTAAAATAAACATATATTTTTACATGGGCAGATTTAAGGGACAAAAGTTTCAAAAATTGCAAAAATTTTAAAAAAATTAAAAAATTTCAAAAACATAAAGTTCAAAATATTCAAAAAATTAAAAAGATTTAAAAATTTTAAAATTTCCAAAAAATTCAAAGATTTTAAAGTTTCAAAAAATTTAAAAAACTAAAAATTAAAAATTTCAAATATTTAAAGTTTCAAAAAATTTAAATTTTTGAAAAATTAAAAAATTTAAGCTAAAATGGTAAAATGAACAAATATTTTCACATGGGTATTTTTAAGGGCAAAAAATTCAAAAAATGCAAAAATTTAAAAATAATAAAAAAATTTCAAAAAATATAAAAAGGTTCAAAAAAATTTGAAATATCAAAAATTTTAATAATTTAAAAAAATCCAAAAATTTCAAACATTTAAAGATTTCAAAAATTTAAGCTGAAATGGTAAAATGAACAAATATTTCCACAGGGGCAGGTTTAAGAGACGAAAGTTTAAATAAATGCAAAAATTTAAAAAAAATTAAAAAATTTCAAAACAAAAAGTTCAAAATATTCAAAAAAATAAAAATATTCAAAAATTTGAAATATTAAAAATTTTAATAATTTAAAAAAGTGTAAAATTTTCAAAAAATTTCAAATATTTAAAAAATTTCAATAATTTAGAACTATATTTTAGTAAGTTTTTATATCTCTAATTTAAGTTATAAATTAGTTCAATATTTTGGTTCCAGTGTTTTTGTTTTATTGACATATTTGTTTATCTATTATTATTATTATAACTTTTAAACCGGGTTATTACTTTTAATTAAACAATTCCGATGCCTTTAGAATAGTTAAACAATAATAAATAATAAACAATAAAACAACGTACCCGGAAATACCCGCAAAAGGAATCACGACGTCTATAGAATCATGAAAACATAATTTGTCCATTTTGTATAAGGAAATAGCAGAATTAATTCAAACAATAATGCAAATCTGAGCAACACCGTATTTTTCAGATGCTCTCTGTAATCATCGATTTAGATAATTCACTTAATTTCAGATTTATCTTAGTTACAGCGTGAAATTTTCTTATTATGGAAAAAAGTTATTGGTAGGGAAATAATAATAACAAAATGTATTTTTATTAAATAGTATAATTAATTAGGTGATCAGAATTTGTAAAGCACAAACTTTTGACATTGTAAATTTTGGTAAATTGTTTTAAATTTTTGTAAATTTTTGGAAAATTTTTGTAAATTTTTGTAAACTTTTGTAAATTTTTGTAAGTTTTTGTAAATTTTTGTAAATTTTTGTTAATTTTTGTAAACTTTTGTAAATTTTTGTAAGTTTTTGTAAATTTTTGTAAGTTTTTGTTAATTTTTGTAAATTTTTGTCAATTTTTGTAAATTTTTGTAAATTTTTGTAAATTTTTGTAAATTTTTGTAAATTTTTGTAAATTTTTGTAAATTTTTGTAAATTTTTGTAAATTTTTGTAAATTTTTGTAAATTTTTGTAAATTTTTGTAAATTTTTGTAAATTTTTGTAAATTTTTGTAAATTTTTGTAAATTTTTGTAAATTTTTGTAAATTTTTGTAAATTTTTGTAAATTTTTGTAAATTTTTGTAAATTTTTGTAAATTTTTGTAAATTTTTGTAAATTTTTGTAAATTTTTGTAAATTTTTGTAAATTTTTGTAAATTTTTGTAAATTTTTGTAAATTTTTGTAAATTTTTGTAAATTTTTTTAAATTATTGTTCATTTTACCATTTCACCTCAAATTTTTGAAATTTGTACTTTTTCAATAATTTGTATTTTTTGAAACGTTTAAAGTTTTTGAAATATTTGGATATTTTAAAATTTTTGAAATTATTAAAATTTTTGAATTTTCAAATTTTTTGAACCTTTTTAATTTTTTAAATTTTTTCAAATATTTGCAATTTTTTAAACTGTTGTCCCTTAAAAAAATGTTAATTTTTTGAACCTTTTAAATTTTTTGAAATTCTTTGATATTTTAAAATGTTTTAAATTGTTAAAATTTTTGATCTTTCAAATTTTTTCGAATCTTTAATTTTTTGAAATTTTTTTTAAATTTTTTAATTTTTTAATATTTCAAATTTTTTAATCTTTTTATTTTTTTGAATATTTTGAACTTTTTGTTTTTGAAATTTTTTACTTTTTTTTAAATTTTTGCATTTATTTAAACTTTTGTCTCTTAAACCTGCCCATGTGGAAATATTTGTGCATTTTACCATTTCAGTTTAAATTTTTAAAATTACTTAATTTTTTAAAAATTTTAATTTTTTGAAATTTTTAAAATCTTTGAAATTTTTGTATATTGTGAAATTTTGTAAATTATTGAAATTTTTGCTCTTTCAAATTTTTCTGAATCTTTTTAGTTTTTTAAACTTTTTTAATTATTTTTAAATTTTTGCAATTTTTGAAACTTTTTTCCCTTAAACCTGCCCATGTGAAAATATTTGTTCATTTTACCATTTTTAGCTTAAATTTTTGAAATTTTTGGATATTTTAAAATTTTTTTAAATTATTAAAATTTTTGATCTTTCAAATTATTTTGAACCTTTTTAATTTTTTGAAATTTTTTACTTTCTTAATAATTTGTATTTTTTGAAACCTTTAAAATCTTTGAAATTCTTGAAAATTTTAAAATTTTTGTAAATTTTAGTAAATTTTAGTAAATTTTAGTAAATTTTAGTAAATTTTAGTAAATTTTAGTAAATTTTTGGAAATTTTGGTAAATTTTTCAATAAAGATATAAAGCTATTTAAGGATGTCACAGTAGTTAAAGATAAAAAGATAATATTTAAAGATATAAGAAGGAATAGAGAATATATTTCGGTCGAAACTACTTAATTTATAATTAATTATTAGTTAGATAAAAATTTTATTTTATTATAATGTTTCCTTGAATTCAGATATGACCTATATAAATTTGACCTAGCAGTATTATCCGATATTCCGTAACAATATAAACAAAAAGGTAAAATATACATTAAACCAAAGGTAGAGAGTACAAACGAGAAGTGAGACATAAAGTGTAAAGGTAAAATTTTAATAAGATAACTCTTCCGGTAGGTTTCACTAAACATGTTTTGTTGAGAATTAGCAAAAAATAAATTTAGACAAAGTAAAATATTAAATAAAAAATTTTTGGTTGATTCTTTGACAAAAAAACTACGATATATTTCAAAATCTTTTTTTTCGGTATAAGGAAATTAAACTCAAATTAAACGTTATATTTGTTTATTGTACGATAATAAAGTCCAGAGTTTTTTTTCTTTTTTCCTTAATAAAAACTTAGCTTTTTCTAACGGTAGAAGTTCTTCTGGTTGAGGGAACAAACTCCTTGGCCCAAGTAAACTTCTTTGCACAGGAAAAAAACTTTCCAGAGGAAAAAACCTCTTGTCTCGGATAAATTTGTTATCCAGAGGACAAACTTCTTGGCACAGGTACACAAAAAACTTTCCGGAGGAAAAGAACCAGAACATTCCAGAGGGAAAAACCAAAAACCCCTATAACATGAGGGGGGAGAAAAAAAGAAATCTTCGACAAGCAACACAGACGATATAAAGTCGATTATTTTGAATGAGTAGGTAAAGAGAAGAACATTATTAACATGGGAAAGACATTTTATAGGAATACCAAGAGAAAGGAGGGACATGACACGAAGAAATAAGAAGGGGATATCAAGCGAGTATGAAATTAAAATATATTGAGTAGAGGAATAATGAAAATACAGGCTGGCACAAAAAAACCTAACAGATGTAAAAATGTTTCTAAGAGTAATGTTATCTTATAATTTTTTTTACCGAAAACGTTTTCGCAACTCTAATAAAATATAAAGTTGCTAGTTGGGCAGAGACGTTTACGAAACGTCTTAAAAACGTACACGAATAACCATTGGGACGTTTTAAAAACGTTTGTTAAAGTACCGGAGAACATTTATAACACGTTTTTCTCTATTACAAATGTCACAACTTCTAACGTCATATAGACGTCAAAAAAAGACGTTTTCAAAACGTTTTAAAACGGACTAAATAAATGTTTTGTCAGAAGACGTTTTTTGTACATATTTTAGAACGTCCACTTATACTTTTGCGGACCCAAAAATACAACGTCTTTTAAACGTTTTTTACAGTTGTTGTAAAAACGACTTACAAAAACGTTTAAAAACGTAATCTTTTGACTTTTTCTGAAAACTTACTTTTAATTATCTAAACAAAACCTTTTTCATAGAGTTTTTAATGGTGGTGCCAAAAATGACTCAAATAAAACGTTTAAACTTTCTTTCTCAAAATATGCGTTTGTGGAAACAAAAACACAACGTCTTTTAAACATTTTTTACACTGGTTATTAAAACGACTTACAAAAACGTTTAAAAACGTAACTTTCTAACTTTTTTCTGAAAACATACTTTTAATTACCTGAACAAAACGTTTTTATAGAGTTTTTAACGGTGGTGTCAAAAACGCCTCAAATTAAACGTGTAAACTTGCTTTGTCTTAAAATATACGTTTTTGGAACCAAAAACAACGTTTTTTACAGTGGCTATAAAAACGACTTACAAAAACGTTTAAAAACGTAACTTTCTGACTTTTTCTGAAAACATACTTTTAATTACCTGAACAAAACGTTTTTAGTTTTTAACGGTGGTATCAAAAACGACTCAAATAAAACGTTTAAACTTTCTTTGCCTCAAAATATACGTTTGTAGACCCAAAAACACATTGTCTTTTGAACGTTTTTTACGGTTGTTATAAAAACGACTTACAGAAACATTTAAAAATGTAACTTTCTGACTTTTTCTGAAAACATACTTTTAATTACATGAACAAAACGTTTTTATAGAGTTTTTAATAATGGTGTCAAACACGACTCAAATAAAACGTTTAAACTTTCTTTGTCTCAAAATATACGTTTGTGGAACCGAAACACAACGTCTTTTAAACGTTTTTTACAGTAGTTATAAAAACGACTTACAAAAACGTTTAAAGACGTAACTTTCTGACTTTTTCTGAAAACATACTTTTAATTACCTAAACAAAACGTTTTTATAGAGTTTTTAACGACTCAAATAAAACGTTTAAACTTTCTTTATCTCAAAATATACGTTTGTGGAACCAGAAAGATAACGTCTTTTAAACGTTTTTTACAGTTGTTATAGAAACGACTTACAAAACGTTTAAAAACGTAACTTTCTGACTTTTTCTGAAAACATACTTTTAATTACCTGAACAAAACGTTTATATAGAAATTTTAACGGTGATGTCAAAAACGGCTTTCTTTTCCTCAAAATATACGTTTCTGGAACCAAAAACACGTTTTTTTAACGTTTTTTATAGTGGTTATGAAAACGACTTACAAAAACGTTTAAAAACGTAACTTTCTGACTTTTCTGAAAACATACTTTTAATTACTTCTAAACAAAAGTTTTTATAGAGTTTTTAACGGTGGTGTCAAAAACGACTCAAATAAAACGTTTAAACTTTCTTTATCTCAAAATATACGTTTGTGGAACCAGAAAGATAACGTCTTTTAAACGTTTTTTACAGTTGTTATAGAAACGACTTACAAAACGTTTAAAAACGTAACTTTCTGACTTTTTCTGAAAACATACTTTTAATTACCTGAACAAAACGTTTATATAGAAATTTTAACGGTGATGTCAAAAACGGCTTTCTTTTCCTCAAAATATACGTTTCTGGAACCAAAAACACGTTTTTTTAACGTTTTTTATAGTGGTTATGAAAACGACTTACAAAAACGTTTAAAAACGTAACTTTCTGACTTTTCTGAAAACATACTTTTAATTACTTCTAAACAAAAGTTTTTATAGAGTTTTTAACGGTGGTGTCAAAAACGACTCAAATAAAACGTTTAAACTTTCTTTCTCAAAATATACGTTTGTGAACCTAAAAACCCAACGTCTTTTGAACGATTCTTATATTAATAATAAAAACGACTTACAAAAACGTTTAAAGATCGCAACTTTTTTACTTTTTCTGAAAACATACGTTTTGAACGTTTTTACTGGTGTATTTAAAAACGACTCAAATAAAGCGTTTTATAAACGTCGCTATTGTGACTTTATAAAAATATTCTGACATAGACGTTTAAGAAAGGTTTAGTAGTAGTTTTTTATCGTACTGTAAAGTACAGGGTGTCCCAAATTGGTGTGTTTTGCATGGTATCTCGTAAACTAGAAGAGCTAGAAAAAAAGCAGTTAAGATGTTATGACTTCTTTTTTTGTGAAAGTAACGATAGCCTAATTAAATCTTTAGTATCTCCCTGCATTTGGAAGATACAGGGCGATTATTGGAAACTGTCGAAAACTGCGAGGTTCTATAACTTCTTAATTAAGAAAAATATAAAATAACTTTATAAAAACTTTTGATATATATATTATTAAACAGTTCACTGGCGCACAAGAATTTTTTTTAGGGGGTCTCACTAAGGAAATATAATGCAAACTTATGTTTTTTTAAATGGTACACCATATATATTTTTTTTTATTAATTATAATTTTGATAAATAAAATTTTCACACATCAGTATCCTGAAATGTTAAATTTCGTTACTGAGTGTTCAATTTTTTAAGGGTCTTTCACCTGATAACATTAATATATATGGTTTATTTGCACTGTAGCTCCAACCACCGAAATAAATATGCAATATGTCATATCAGGTGAATGAGAAATAAAAAACGAAACAAAAGACGTCAAAATATATAGGGTGTCCGATTTAAAAAAAAACATAAGTTTGCATTATATTTCCTTAGTGAGACCCCCTAAAAAAAATTCTTGTGCGCCAGTGAACTCTAATAATATATCTATCAAAAGTTTTTATAAAGTTATTTTATATTTTTCTTAATTAAGAAGTTATAGAACCTTGCAGTTTTCGACAGTTTCCAATAATCGCCCTGTATCTTCCAAATGCATGGAGATACTAAAGATTTAATTAGGTTATCGTTACTTTCACAAAAAAAAAGTCATAACATCTTAACTGCTTTTTTTCTATCTCTTCTAGTTTACGAGATACCCTGCAAAACACACCAATTTGGGACACCCTGTACAAGACGTTTTGTTTTTAATTTATGAGTTCGGACATTTTGTCGACACATTTTGGACGTTTATTTTTGTGCATTTTAAAAACGTTCTTGCGGAAACGTTTATAACCATAAAAAAACGTCAATCGGACCATTTGAGCTATAAGGGATAGTCAAGGCGCCATGCCCACTTTTGTAAATTACTCCCAATCGCAATATCTCGGAAACTACTAATCTGATCGAAATGTTTGATAGCTCATTTAAAAGGTTTCGATAAATGAAGAAATTTTTTCCCCAGAAAAAAATTGAAAGATGGTCTCCTTCATACCGGAAATTGCGTCAGAAAATTTCTGTATGGTTAGCTAGAGCACTCAAAAAAAATTTAAGTTTAAGTCATCATTTTGCCATAAGTCCCATAGTTAAGGTGCCACGCCCACTGTTGGTAATTTACTCCCATCTGCAATATCTCAAAAACTACTAATCTGATCGAAATGTTTGATAGCTCATTTAAAAGATTTTGATAAATGAAGAAAATTTTATTCAATAAAAAAATTGAAAAATGGCGTCTTTCACACCCGGAATTGCGTCAGAACATTAAATTTTTTTTTCATGACTGGATATTTTTATTAGAGTTCTAGAGCTGTAAAGCTATTGGTATCTAAATAAAAGCATTTATAAATTTATAGTTTTGTAGTGGTCTTTAGTTAATTCATTTGAGAATTCAATGGTTTAACCTACATTTTAGTTCCCCATTTCCTTTGCACGATTTCGAAACAGCACGATTTCCACGCCGCTGCTGCAACAAATACCCCGTTACTCGAAAGAATTCGCTTACCATACGAAATTGGATTTTTGCAATCAAACGGAATTCAGGATTTTTCTTTATTCGGGATGCGGTAATATGCTTGGAAATGTTAATCGCAACTATAATATTTCTGAGCAGAACTCTCATCTTACTCGCACGCTGATGCAATTAGTGATTAGATACTATAGGGTGTTAAATAGAAATGCCGGCAAATTTATATTTTATATAATAATTGCATAAATTATAAAAAAGACTGAAAACAAATTTTTGTACACCAACGGGAACAAGTAGACAATCATCAAACACTATTTAAAAACAATTGGAAATAGCCTAAAATCAGTTGTCGTAGTCTATTTGATTGAACACTTAGAAAACATAAAATTAAAGTATTAAGAAAAACGCACTAAAAAAAAATTAGATCTCGGTTTTTTTTTGTCAAATTCCGGTCAAGTCCAACATGACCTACATTAACCTCGTACGCCTGAATGGAAAATATTGACAAAAAGGAGAAATAAAAGTGGACAAAAAGTAGGAATAGGAAAAGGTGATTCGTAAAGAATTTATCTCAGGAAATTTGTTAGGGGTAGAGTAACAGGTCAAGTTAGATTAACAGGTTAGGTTAGAGTAGGTCGGAGTAGAGTAAAAAAAGCGCATAAAAAAATGAGTGGAAAATAGAAAAAACGAGGAAAAAGGAGTGGCAAAACGTTAGAGAGGGTGAGAAGGAAAAAAGGAGGACATGAAAATTTAATAAAAAAGGAACATTATTTTTAAAAAAGAAAAACAATAAAATACTAAAAAGGAGACATATTTAGGAAAAAGGGGACAAACATGTTGAAAATAGGAGGGAAATGCAGGAAATATATTTAAAAAAAGACATATTTAGGAAAAAGGGGGAAAACATGTTTAAAGAAAAAATTACTAAAAATGGGACATAATTAGAAAAAATCGGCTGTGTCACCCCAGGACTTTCCCGGCTCGACCGTAGAGAATATGTTATTTATTATTATTATTTTCATTACAAAATACTAAGCATTACATTAATTTATGGAACAGATTAAAAATAGCAAGCTGATGGTGCATTAATATTTCAATGTATGTAATGACATAAGCTGCGCATGCGCACGTTATATATCATACTGCTACAATTAGGATCTCATAAAATCATGTGTGAAAACTATTGGGAATTCGGGAAAAATTTTCATACAATAGTTGTAGGGAATTTTAAACGTGTAATTTTCTCGCCATCTAGCGGCGAAACTATGACGAATTCGATAAAAGTTAAAGAAAATTTGATGCTTTACAACTTTGCACAAGAAAATTTTGCACTAAATACATTGTTTGTCCTCAAAATCAAGAAAAACTAGAGAAAACCTACATGCACATTTTTATGCGCCCTCTAGTGGCGAAACTATTCTAAATTCTGGAAAAAGTTTGAAACAAAAGTTATAGAGAATCTGATTCTCTAAACCTTTGTACTATAACATTTTGCACTAAAATGTATTGTTTGTCCTCAAAATCAAGAAAAACTATAGAAAACATACATGCACATTTTTTACGCGCCCTCTAGTGGCGCAACTATTGGAAATTTTGGAAAAGGTTTAAGACAAAAATTGTAGGTAATTTTATGTTCTAAAACTTTGTACTACAACATTTTGCACTAAAATGTATTGTTTGTCCTTAAAATTTAAATAAAGCAAAAAATTGTTACATGTATATTTAACCCATGTCGGTCTTGAGGACCCTACACTGTACCAATTTAAACCAAAAACTAATGGTCGCATTCTAGGCACACACCGACCCTCCATACCAAATTTCAGCTTGATTGGTCAAACGGTTCGGCAGTTATCGTGGAAGATTACACACAGACACACAGACAGACCACGTTCACCTTACTTTCCCTTTGATGGGTCCGGGAAAGTAAAAATGAGTGGAAACATATTGAGAAAAGGACATATTTTAGATAAAAGATGGCAACATATTAAAACAAGGACATAATTAGAAACAAAATGGGGGAAAGCATAATACAAAAAGACGTATTGAAGGAAAAATGTCAAAATATTAAAAAAAAAAAAAATATATTTCATGAGAATGGTGGGAAACATGTTAAAAAAGATCATAATTAAAAAATTGGGGAAAATTTACTAAAAAGGGACGTAATTAGAAAAAAATAGACAAAATATTACTAAAAAATCTGATGTGGCCAGCACATGACCTCTCGCCATTTTTGAATCAAAAATTTACAGGTTGACACAAAAAAGTATGAAAAAAAAATATATTTTTGTAAATCTGGCAACAATGGCAAAAGTTTCGAAAATTTTAATGAGATAAAAATAAACTATAGGGTATACAAAATATATGTGTAAAACTTTATTGCCGTTTTGTATAATAATGGCGTCATCACCCATTGCAACTGCCACTTCCGGTTGTCCGATTGTCACCAAAATCTAATCAGATCTAATCTAGGGTCTCAGAATCCTGTATGCAAAATTTCAAATTTTTTTATTCAGTAGTTTTTGAGTTATCGTTACTACAACATCCATCCAAACACACACACACACACACTAACACACACACACACACACACACACACACACACACACACACACACACACACACACACACACACACACACACACACACACACACACACACACACACACACACACACACACACACACACACACACACACACACACACACACACACACACACACACACACACACACACACACACACACACACACACACACACACACACACACACACACACACACACACACACACACACACACACACACACACACACACACACACACACACACACACACACACACACACACACACACACACACACACACACACACACACACACACACACACACACACACACACACACACACACACACACACACACACACACACACACACACACACACACACACACACACACACACACACACACACACACACACACACACACACACACACACACACACACACACACACACACACACACACACACACACACACACACACACACACACACACACACACACACACACACACACACACACACACACACACACACACACACACACACACACACACACACACACACACACACACACACACACACACACACACACACACACACACACACACACACACACACACACACACACACACACACACACACACACACACACACACACACACACACACACACACACACACACACACACACACACACACACACACACACACACACACACACACACACACACACACACACACACACACACACACACACACACACACACACACACACACACACACACACACACACACACACACACACACACACACACACACACACACACACACACACACACACACACACACACACACACACACACACACACACACACACACACACACACACACACACACACACACACACACACACACACACACACACACACACACACACACACACACACACACACACACACACACACACACACACACACACACACACACACACACACACACACACACACACACACACACACACACACACACACACACACACACACACACACACACACACACACACACACACACACACACACACACACACACACACACACACACACACACACACACACACACACACACACACACACACACACACACACACACACACACACACACACACACACACACACACACACACACACACACACACACACACACACACACACACACACACACACACACACACACACACACACACACACACACACACACACACACACACACACACACACACACACACACACACACACACACACACACACACACACACACACACACACACACACACACACACACAGACATCATCGCGAAAATATTAAAATCGTATTCTAGGGACCCCAAAACGTGTTTATCCATTGAAAACTCACTACCCAATTTTTAGCATGATTCCTATACCTCTCTTATCTGAAGGGCGAGGGGTAAAAAGGGACATAATTAGGAAAAAAACAAGTCAGAAGCGTCTGACTTTTAAACACGCATTATCTCATAAAAGATATCTCAAATCTGTTATCAAATATCGAATCAGCGTTAAATTTCACGTCTGAATACTATTTTTGAATAACCGGTAGTATCACTTCCGGTTCTGGTTTGTAAAACCAGTTTTGAAACCGGAAGTCATAAAAATATGAAAATCTATTTGGGGGCTATACAAGCTATGCTGATTTTATTATCGTTGACCGTTTGTTTCTATCTCTTTTCGTTTTTGAGTAATAAATGCGGACAGACGGACAGAGCCTTATTATAAGACTTTTTTACACTTTAGTGTTTAGAAGTCTAAAAGGAGGTAACATTAAAAAAGGCCTATTTAAGAAAAAAGATGGAAACATATTGGAAAAGGAAATATTTAAAAAAAATGGTGGGAAACACGTTAAAAACAGGTTATAATTAGGAAAAAAGCGGGGAAATATTAAACTAAGGTCCATTTAAGAAAAAATGAGGGGGTAATCCCACCCAACTTTCCGAACACTCCTAGTAAAGTAATTGTTTAATCGATTATTTTAGTTTTTCTGCATTAAAATACATTAATTATATTACCTATCGAATGGTATAAATCCCATTTTAATATCTTTAATATTTTTAAAGTTATTCAATTTCTTTTAAACTTATATTAAATTTCAAAAAAAAAATTAGGAATTCTACAATTTTTTGAATAAAATTTTGAAAAAAATCACAATTATAGAGTTTTTTACTACAAATTTAAGGGTAATTTTTTTTAAATTTTTAAAATTAATTTTAACCTTAAAACAAATCAAACCTATTTTTAAATAATTTTAAAATCAATAAATAATTAATATCTCATTCAATTTTATTCAAAATAGGAAACATACCTTTTTTTAGGTTTTTTGGATCAAAATGCATTAATAAAGTTAGTTTAAAAAACTAAAAAAAAATCAAATTTTTTTTCAAAAATTCATGAATTGTTTTAATTTTTTTCATTTTTTGCTATAACTTTTACAAATACTATATTAAAATTATGAAATAATTTACACACATAGTACTTTTGGATTCTCTTTGGATATGCTATTTACTTTTTTCATTTATTTTATACTTATTGATAAAACGAAATTACAAAAAATTTTAAAAAAATTCTTAATTTTGTATATAATAATTACAATTCTAAATTTTAAGAAACTAAAATACATTTAAAATTTAGAGTTTTATATTATCTTTCGAATGGTGAAAATCACATTTCAATAACTTTAATATTTTTGAAGTTATTCAAATTAGTTTAAAATCGTAATATAATCTTAAATTTCTTAGCCAATTTTTTAAAAATTCCAAAATTTTTGTAATAAAATTTTGAAAAAAATTATAATTATAAAATTAATTATTACAAATTTAAAGATATTTTTTTTAAATTTTTAATATAAAAATTTAACTAAAAAATAATAATTTAATAAAGATAAAAATTAAAATAAAAACTAGCGGCGAAACTATGCGCAACTTGAAAAAATAGTCAAGACAAAATTTATAGAAAATTTTATGTTCTACAATTTTGATATCATGTAATTTTTCATAAAAATCCATAATTTTGTCTTAAAATCTAAAAAAGTCACAAAAATGTCTATATAAATTTTTTTCACTCCCTCTAGCGGCGAAACTATGAGGAATTCAAAAAACCGGTAATGACAAAATGTGTAGAAAATTTTATGTTCTACAACTTTCGTGTCTAGTAATTTTTCATAAAAATGCATTATTTTGGTTATTGAAGGAAAATATGAAAAAAATAAATACTTTTTGATAAATCTGGCAACAATGGCATAAGTTTTTAAAAAATTTAATCATTCGAAATTAAACTATAACGTATAGAAAATATATGTGTAAAACTTTATTGCCATTTTGTTTGGTAATGACGTCATCACTTATAGCAACTGTCACTTCCGGTTGTCCGATTAACTCCAAAATCTATACAGGTCGTCTACTTGCTACCCTAAATATGTATATAAAATTTCATCTAAATCGGTTCAGCCGTTTAGACGCTATCGTGTTCACACACACACACACACACACACACACACACACACACACACACACACACACACACACACACACACACACAGACACACAGACACACACACACACAGACAGACATCATGCTAAAAATGGTATAAATGGATTCAGGTGACCTCAAAACGTAAAGATCCGTTAAAATCTGGGTATGGTCAAAATATCATGATCGCAATACTTTCCTTCTATACAACTCTGTTGTTCGGAAAGTAAAAAATGAGGGGGTAATCCCACCCAACTTTCCGAACACTCCTAGTAAAGTAATTGTTTAATCGATTATTTTAGTTTTTCTGCATCAAAATACATTAATAAAGTAAGTTTACAAAAATTAAAAAAAAAATTAATTTTTTCTAAAAATTTTTTTTAACTTTTTATAATTTTGTATAATTTCTACAAGTATTATTTTAAAATTATGAAATATTTCACACATATTGCACTTTTTGATCCCTTTCGGGTGTACTAGTTACTTTTTGCATTTGTTTTACCATTTTCGATAAAACAAAAGGACAACAAAATTTAATTTTTGTTTTATTTTGGTTATAATAATTACAATGTTAAATTCGAAGAGACTAAATTATTTTTTAAATTTAGAGTTTTGTATTACCTATCGAATGGTATAAATCCCATTTTAATATCTTTAATATTTTCAAAGTTATTCAATTTTTTTTAAACTTATATTAAATTTCAAAAAAAAATGAGGAATTCTACAATTTTTTGAATAAAATTTTGAAACAAATCACAATTATAGAGTTTTTTACTACAAATTTAAGGGTAATTTTTTAAAATTTTTAATATTAATTTTAACCTTAAAACAAATCAAACCTATTTTTGAATAATTTTAAAATCATTAAATAATTAATATCTCATTCAATTTTATTCAAAATGGGAAACAAACCTTTTTTTTAGGTTTTTTTGGATCAAAATGTATTAATAAAGAAAGTTTAAAAAACTAAAAAAAAAAAAATTTTTTTTGTTAAAAATTCATGGGTAAACCCATTGAATTGTTTTAACTTTTTTCATTTTTTGCTATAACTTTTACAAATACTATGTTAAAATTACGAAATAATTTATACACATAGTACTTTTGGATCCTTTTCGGATATGCTATTTAATTTTTTCATTTATTTTATACTTATTGAAAAAACGAAATTACAAAAAATTTTAAAAAAATTCTTAAGTTTGTCTATAATAATTACAATTCTAAATTTTAAGAAACTAAAATACATTTTAAATTTAGAGTTTTATTTTATCTTTAGATTAGTGCAAATCCCAGTTCAGTAGCTTTAATATTGTAGAAGTTATTCAATTTAGTTTAAAATCATAATGTAATTTTAAATGTTTCTTAGCCAATTTTTAAAAAAAATCACAATTTTTGTAATAAAATTTTGAAAAAAATTATAATAATAAAATTAATTATTACAAATTTAAAGACATTTTTTTTAAATTTTTAATATTAAAATTTAAGTAAAAAATAATAATTTAATAAGGATAAAAATTGCTTAAAAATTAAAATAAAAACTAGCGGCGAAACTATGCGGAACTCGAAAAAAAATTAAAGACAAAATTTGTAGAAAATTTTATATTCTACAATTTTAATTTTTTGTAAATTTTCATAAAAATCCATAATTTTGTCTCAAAATCTAAAAAAAGTCGCAAATGTCTATATACATTATTTTTCACGCCCTCTAGCGACGAAACTATGAGGAAATCAAAAAAACGGTAAAAACAAAATGTGTAGAAAATTTTATGTTCTACAACTTTCATATCCTGTAATTTTTCATAAAAATGCATTATTTTGGTTTTTTAAGAAAAATATGAAAAAAAATTACTTTTTGATAAATCTGGCAACAATGGCAAAAGTTTTTGAAAATTTTAATCAGTCGAAATTAAACTATAACGTATAAAAAATATATGTGTAAAACTTTATTGTCATCTTGTTAGGTAATGACGTCATCACTTATAGCAACTGTCACTTCCGGTTGTCCGATTAACTCCAAAATCTATACAGGTCGTCTCCTTGTTACCCTAAATATGTATATAAAATTTCATCTAAATCGGTTCAGCCGTTTAGACGCTATCGTGTTCACACACACACACACACACACAGACACACAGACACACACACAGACACACACACAGACAGACATCATGCTAAAAATGGTATAAATGGA
Organism: Neocrepidodera transversa; assembly: GCA_963243735.1. NCBI lineage: Eukaryota > Metazoa > Arthropoda > Insecta > Coleoptera > Chrysomelidae > Neocrepidodera > Neocrepidodera transversa. Next base: position 24,495,226 of record OY725344.1, on the reverse strand, counting down.
TTCAGGTGACCTCAAAACGTAAAGATCCGTTAAAATCTGGGTATGGTCAAAATATCATGATCGCAATACTTTCCTTCTATACAACTCTGTTGTTCGGAAAGTAAAAAGGGGGTAAATAATTAGAAAAAAAAGAACACTAATAGAAAACAATACTAAGAAACGGACATAAATCTGGAGAAAAAAGGGAAAAGTAATTGCAAAGTAAATACAACTAATTAACGGCAAAAAGCGGCAAATTCTCCAGCTTTTAGTTTTTTGATATTGTCATTATTTACGCAGTTGTTTGCTAACTTAATATTAAGATAGCAAGATGTTTAATTTTTAATAAAAAAAATAGCGGCAAAATTTATTTTTCTACTACTAATTAATGGCAAAAAAGCGACAAATTCTCCAGCTTTTAGTTGTTGGATATCGTTATTATTTACGCAGTTGTCTTGCTAGCTTGATATCAAGTTAACAACATGTTAAATTTTTAATAAAAAAAAGAACGGCAAAATGTATTTTTCTACAACTAATTAACGGCAAAAAAGCAGCAAATTCTCCAGCTTTGAGTTTTTAGATATCGTCATTATTTAATCAGTTGTCTTGATAACTTGATATCAAGTTAACAAGATGTTTAATTTTCATAAAAAAAAGAGGGGCAAAATTTTTTTTTCTACAACTAACTAACGGCAAAAAAGCGGCAAATTCTCCAGCTTTTAGTTTTTTGATTTAGTCATTATTTAATCAGTTATTTTGATAACTTTGATATCCACTTAGAAAGATCTTTGATTTTTAATAAAAAAAGAGCGGCAAAATTTATTTTTCTAGTACTAATTAATGGCAAAAAGCGACAAATTCTCTATCTTTTAGTTTTTTGATATCGTCATTATTTACGCAGTTGTCTTGATAACTTAATATTAAGATAGCAAGATTTTTAATTTTTAATAAAAAAAGAGCGGCAAAATTTATTTTTCTACAACTAATTAACGGCAAAAAAGCAGCAAATTCTCCAGCTTTTAGTTTTAGATATCGTCATTATTTAATCAGTTGTCTTGATAACTTGATAACAAGTTAGCAAGATGTTTAATTTTTAATAAAAAAAAAGAACGGCAAAATTTATTTTTCTACAACTAATTAATGGCAAAAAAGCGACAAATTCTCCAGCTTTTAGTTTTTCCATATCGTTATTATTTACGCAGTTGTCTTGCTAGCTTGATATCAAGTTAACAACATGTTAAATTTTTAATAAAAAAAAAGAACGGCAAAATTTATTTTTCTACAACTAATTAACGGCAAAAAAGCAGCAAATTCTCCAGCTTTCAGTTTTTTGATTTAGTCATTATTTAATCAGTTATTTTGATAACTTTGATATCCACTTAGAAAGATCTTTGATTTTTAATAAAAAAAAAGCGGCAAAATTTATTTTTCTACTACTAATTAATGGCAAAAAGCGACAAATTCTCTAGCTTTCAGTTTTTTGATATCGTCATTATTTACGCAGTTGTCTTGATAACTTAATATTAAGATAGCAAGATGTTTAATTTTTAATAAAAAAAGAGCGGCAAAATTTATTTTTCTACAACTAATTAACGGCAAAAAAGCAGCAAATTCTCCAGCTTTTAGTTTTTAGATATCGTCATTATTTAATCAGTTGTCTTGATAACTTGATAACAAGTTAGCAAGATGTTTAATTTTTAATAAAAAAAAGAGCGGCAAAATTTATTTTTCTACTACTAATTATTCCCAAAAAAGCGACAAATTCTCCAGCTTTTAGTTTTTCGATATCGTTATTATTTACGCAGTTGTCTTGCTAACTTGATATCAAGTTAACAACATGTTAAATTTTTAATAAAAAAAAAGAACGGCAAAATTTATTTTTCTACAACTAATGAACGGCAAAAAAGCGGCAAATTCTCAAGCTTTTAGTTTTTAGATATCGTCATTATTTAATCAATTGTCTTGCTAACTTGAAATCAGGTTGCAAGATGTTTAATTTTTAATAAAAAAAAAGAGCGACAAAATTTATTTTTCAACAACTAATTAACGGCAAAAAGCGGCAAATTACTAATAAGATACCGTTGTAATTTTCCGAAGTTGTCTTGCCAAGTTGATAGACGTCTCAAATTGGATATTTCCATAGACATCTCGAATTTTTTTCTGCTCGTTGAATATAATTTATTTTTGATGGAACCGGGAAAGCAAAAGAAGAATAGTTAAAATAAGAGTGACAAATACAGGGGGGGGGGGGAAATGGGACATAAAACATAAATTTGTTGAAAAATAGGGATAAAACAATTACTAATAAAGAAATATTTAAAAAAGAAATGGGGAAGAGAAAATAAATCCTAATAATAAAATTCTCGTATACACTATATGCCAAAAACATAAATTCATTTACGTTGTACTCAGTATGTCCCAAAAAAGAAAATCTTGTAAGTTTTATGCAGTATGTCCCAAAAAATCAAAATTCTTGTAAGTTCTATACAGTATATCCCAAAAATGAAAATTCTTCTACAGTACATACAGAATGTCTCAAAAAAATTCTTGTACGCTGTATACAGTATGTCCCACTAATAATAAATCTTGTAAGTTGTTATATCTTAAAAATAAAAATTCTTGTACGATGTATACAGGATGTCGCAAAAATAAAAATTCTTGTTGGGTACTGTATATCCTAAAAATTAAAATTTCTGGTATGTTGTATACAGAATGTCCAAATAATAAAAATCCTTATAAGTTGTACACAGTATGTCCAAATAATAAAAAATTTTGTGCGGTGTATACAGTATGTCCTAAAAATAATAATACATTGTAAGTTTTATACGGTATCATCCAAAATAAAAATTATTGTATGGTGTATACAGGATGTACCAAAAATAAAAATTCTTGTGTACTATATGTCCTAAAAATTAAAATTTCTCGTATGTTGTATACAGAATGTCCAAATAATAAAAATTCTTCTACGGTGTATACAGGATGTCCCAAAAATGAGAATTCTTGTAAATTATGTACAGTATGTCCCAAAAGATCAATATTCTTGTAAGCTGTATACAGTATATCCCTAAAATAAAAATTCTTCTACAGTACATACAGTATGTCTCAAAAAAAATTATTGTACGGTGTATACAGTATGTACCAAAAATTAAAATTCTTTATATACAGTATATACCAAACATGAAAGTTCTTGTACGCTGTATACAGTATGTCCCACTAATAATAAATCTTGTAAGTTGTAATAGTATATCTTAAAAATAACAATTCTTGTACGGCGTATACAGTATGTCCCAAAAATACAAATTTTTGTTGTATAAAGTATGTCCTAAAAATTAAAATTTCTCGTATGTTGTATACAGAATGTCCAAATAATAAAAATTCTTATAAGTTGTACACAGTATATCCCAAAAATGAAAATGCTTCTACAGTACATACAGTATGTCTCAAAAAAATTATTGTACGGTGTATACAGTATGTACCAAAAATGAAAATTCTTTATATACAGTAGGTATATACCAAACATGAAAGTTCTTGTACGCTGTATACAGTATGTCCCACTAATAATAAATCTTGTAAGTTGTAATAGTATATCTTAAAAATAACAATTCTTGTACGGTGTATACAGTATGTCCCAAAAATACAAATTTTTGTTGTATAAAGTATGTCCTAAAAATTAAAATTTCTCGTATGTTGTATACAGAATGTCCAAATAATAAAAATTCTTGTGCGGTGTATACAGTATGTCCTAAAAATAATATTTCTTGTAAGTTTTATACGGTATCCCCTAAAATGAAAATTCTTGTTAGATGTATACAATGTGTCTCAGAAATAAAAATTCTTGTACGGTGTATACAGGATATCCCATAAATAAAAATTTTTGTACGTTGTATACATTATGCCCCAAAAATGAAAATTCTTGTAAATTATATACAGTATGTCCCGAAAATAAAACTTCTTGTAAATTGTATATAGTAGTTCTGAAACATTAAAATTCTTGTTAAGTTGTATACAGTACGTCCCAAAAATGAAAATTCATCAAAGTTCCTTATCGCACGTTACACTCTAGGCATTGGCGAATGAGATTTTTTTATCGATACAGCACAAACACGCACACAATTAGAAATCTTTTAAGTCGCTTCAAAAGCGGAACGAAGACAAAAAGACAAAAAAATTAGACTTAGACCGTCAGGACACTTTTGCTACAGTTCGTAACAGCCATGATAGTAATAGTCAATATATACCGAAAGGAACTTCGTTCCAATTAGGATGTCCCACGACATATCTCGTCTGTTTTTTTTAATGTTTGAATAACTTAATACGATTTATTCCAAATATTTCGTAAACTTAAAATAAAAACTACTAAATTCCACTCACCTTAACTGCTAAAAAAATCAAAACAAAAATTAAATTTTAAGCAACTGTCGTGTGTTATACATTTAATACACCTCATTAAATCCACTTCATTCTCGCGGTCTTCTAATTGCATTTTCCGGTGGATTTAATACGAATGTTATTCTGGTTACGAATTCCGAACACCTTGACCCTAATGAACGGGTTCATAACACGAAAGTGCAAATATGTCGGAGTTATTAAAGAAAATTTCTTCTCACGTTTATGACCCAGTGGTAGACTTGGAGAAAATTACAATTACGTGAGAGATAGACATGCTAAGTGAGAGCAATTGACAGTGTTGACGGGTTATTAGGCAGAATATAAGTTATAAGCGCAACTAGTTCCGTTATTTATATAGGGAATATTTATTAGTATACAGGTTTATATAAATGGCTATAATATAATTAGATTTTAAGATAATAATAGTATACAATTATTATAGTTGCATCACCTTATATATTTAAAAATAAGAATAGGAAGAAAAAATGTAATTAATTTTTTTTTAAATAAAATTTTAGCGAAATGTCTGACAAATTTTACCTGTAGTGCAGAATCTGGTGGAGACAATTATTATTATTATTATTAAGCTCTATTATATTATATTTTGCGTTGTCAACTAAAATTAAGCGATTATTTGTTATCGGTTCAGCATCAGCATCGGCGGGCACCAGGAAGTTAGTACTTTTATACTGTAGATGTTATAGCGTGCAAGGATCCCGATGATTATAGACCTCCAACAAAATAGAAATTCTATACTAATATTTCGAAATTATTAAATAGGTATTATTAAAGTATAAAAGAGCCACGCAAACTTTAAATGTGTTTTAGTTAGATTTTAGTAAATATAAAAGTATTGATGAATATAAAATTTATATGCAAAATGTGTTCAATATCTAAAAAAATATTCATGAAAAAAATTTGGAAAATCCTAAAAAAATTATGCGGTTTTTCGCCGTTTTTCTAATTTTTCTGGAAAACTATTCATTTCCGAAAAAAACATAATACAGAGGGATTTTAGATAATTAAATTTTCTATAGGTTTTGTATTCAACTTTTTCTCCAATTACGCGTACTTTAGTCTCTATAGAAGGCTATTTGGCCTTTTTGTAGTTTTTTAGTGCAAATAAAGCATTTCAGAAAAAAATATTATAAAGTAAAGTTGTAAAGCACAAAGTTTAGTACAACTTTTATATTTAACTTTTTTTTGAATTCTCCACAATTTTGCCGCTAGACGGCGAAAAAATACGCACGTAGGATTTTTTCTATTTCTTTAAATTTTGAGGACAAACGATGCACTTTAGTGAAAAATGTTCCAGTGAAAAGTTGTAGAGCATCAAATTTTCTACAAGTTTTGTTTCAAAATTTTTCCAAAATTTCCGTAGTTTCGCCGCTAGAGGACGCCAATGTTAGTTTATTTCGCGCCCTCTATCGGCGAAACTACCGCGAATTCTGGAATAAGTTTTATACAAAAGGTGTAGGGAATTTGATGCTTTACAACTTTTCTCTACAACATTTTGCACTAAAGTGAATTGTTATTTCTCAAAATCTGGAAAAATTCTGGAAATCCTAGATTTTCAACTTTTCGCGCCCTCTGGCGGCGAAGATCTTGGGCATTCAGGAAAAAGTTTGTTACAACAGCTGCAGGGAATTTTATGCTCTACATCTTTGCTCTGGAACATTTTGCACTAACGCGTATTATTTTTCCTCAAAATCTGGATAAATTCGGGAAAACTTAGATGATCATTTTTTTGGGAAATTCAAAAAAAAGTTAAATACAAAATCTGTAGGGACGTTGATGCTCTATAACTTTTACTTTAAAACGGTTTTTAAGTTCATTGTTATTTCTCAAAATCTGGAAATCCTAGATGTTCAATTTTTGCGCCCTTTGGTGGCGAAGATCTTTGAAATTCAGGAAAAGGTTTGTTACAAGAGGTGTAGGAAATTAATTCTCTACACTTTTGTTCTGGAACATTTTGCACTAAGGCGCATTGTTTTTCCTCAAAATCCGGATAAATTCGGGAAAACCTAGATGTTCATTTTTTTGCGCAATCTGGCGGCTAAACTATGGGAAATTCGGTAAAAAGTTAAAAACAAGATATGTATTGAATTTCATGATCTACAACTTTACTTTAAAACGGTTTGCACTTAAGTGCATTGTTATTTATTAAAATCTGGAAAAATTCTGAAAATCCCAGATGTTCAATTTTTCTAGCCCTCTGGGGCGAAGATCTTGGGAATTCGGGAAAAAGTTTGTTACAACAGCTGTAGGGAATTTTATGCTCTACATCTTTGCTCTGGAACATTTTGCGCTAAAGTGCATTGTTTTACCTCAAAATCTGGATAAATTCTGGAAAACCTGTTCATTTTTTTGGCGCCCTCTGGCGAAACCATGGGAAATTCAAAAAAAGTTAAATACAAAATATGTAGGGGATTTGATGCTCTACAACTTTACTTTAAAACGATTTGCACTTAAGTGCATTGTTATTTCTCAAAATCTGGAAACATTCTGGAAATCCTAGATGTTCAATTTTTCGCGCCCTCTGGCGGCGAAGATCTTGGGAATTCAGGAAAAAGTTTGTTACAACAGCTGTAGGGAATTTTATGCTCTACATCTTTGCTCTGGAACATTTTGCGCTAAAGTGCATTGTTTTACCTCAAAATCTGGATAAATTCTGGAAAACCTGTTCATTTTTTTGGCGCCCTCTGGCGAAACCATGGGAAATTCAAAAAAAGTTAAATACAAAATATGTAGGGGATTTGATGCTCTACAACTTTACTTTAAAACGATTTGCACTTAAGTGCATTGTTATTTCTCAAAATCTGGAAACATTCTGGAAATCCTAGATGTTCAATTTTTCGCGCCCTCTGGCGGCGAAGATCTTGGGAATTCAGGAAAAAGTTTGTTACAACAGCTGTAGAGAATTTTATGCTCTACATCTTATTTGTTCTCGAACATTTTGCAACTAAGGCGGATTGTTTTTCCTCAAAATCCGGATAAATTCGGGAAAACCTAGATGTTCATTTTAGTTGCGCCCTCTGGCGGAGAAACTATAGGAAATTCAAAAAAAAGTTAAATACAAATTTTTTAGGGAATTTGATGCTCTACATCTTTACTTTAAAATGGTGCACCTAAGTGCATTGTTATTTCTCAAAATCTGGAAAAATTCTGGAAATCCTAGATGTTCCATTTTTCTAGCCCTCTGGCGGTGAAGATCTTGGGAATTCAGGAAAAAGTTAGTTACAATAGCTGTAGGGAATTTTATGCTCTACATCTTTGCTCTGGAAAATTTTGCACTAAGGCCCATTGTTTTTCCTCAAATCTGGATAAATTCTGGAAAACTTTAATGTTCATTTTTACGCCCTCTGGCGGCAAAACTATGGGAAATTAAAAAAAAGAAAGTTAAATACAAAATATGTAGGGAGTTTGATGCTCTACAACTTCACTTTAAAAAGGTTTGCACTTAAGTGCATTGTTATTTCTCAAAATCTGGAAATCCTAGATATTCATTTTTTCGCGCCCTCTGGCGGCGAAGATCTTGGGAATTCAGGAAAAAGTTTGTTACAACAGCTGTAGGGAATTTTATGCTCTACAACTTTACCCTATAATATTTTTGAAAACGCATGATTTGTACTAAAAATCCATAAAAAAATCCAAATGGGCTACATATTGTACTGAAATTATATTAAAAGAAATCTCAAATTTTGGAGCAGGTTCTGTGAAATAAAAAAAATAATAAACATGTATCCTGTTTCTCCCATTCTCTTCTGATTACAATAAATTGAATTTTATAATTTGAAATTTTCTTCGAAATATCTTCTTGCCTTTAAATAATTTTCATATTGGTATCTTTTGTATTTTAAAATTTCATATATTTTTTTACTAATTAAAAACCATTTAATATTTTAATTGGTATATAATAATTTTCTTATCCTCTTAATTAAAAATGTCATTTAATATATCTTTTTATTATAAAAATTAAAAAAGTTTAAATTTAAACATGAGCTCTGGTAGCTGCGTGACATAGTGCCTGCTAGTGGTGCAGTGGGTCCGGGGTTCGAATCCCACATGGCCTTTTAATTTTTTTTTAAATTTAATAAAATAAATATGTTTTTAATTACACAGACCGTCAAAACTGCTTTTGATAAAATAAATATAAATAGTTAAGTCACATCTGTTAAAATTATTGTTTAATATCTTTGTCACTTGGAGCGCTACAGTCCTGGATTGTCTGCCTTGTGTATAGGCGCATTTTCTAACCTCTTTTTATATTTTGACATTTATTTGACTTGTTTTAAATAATAATTTTAATTCATTACGTAAACATTAAAGATGTATTTTATAAAAAATAGGTGCCTCACTAAATAAAAAATGTTATTTGAGAGTATGGATCTATTTAATGTAGAAGACGTAATGGTCATTGAAGATGATTTTAGATATTATAAATCAAGTAGAATTTATGATTGTTCAAATTATTTTGAAGACTTGGATAAATTATCCGTTTTCCGAAGATTCCGCCTTACAAACTAAGCTACCCGTACAGTACTAAAGAATATCGAAGATAAGTTAAAAGTTTAATTATTTATAAAAACATATTAAGCCCCGATTGTACAAAGCAAGTTGAATTTCGATTCAAATTAAAATCGGTTTATGTTGTTCTATACTACTTCAGAAAATAAAAATAGTTCATCTAAAAGCGCCAATTATCTTGGTTTAAACCAACTTCAGTTACATTTTTCTGTATACTTATTTTGATTGGGACTGTATAAACTGGGTGTTATTTTGCTATTTTGAATAAAACGCTGATTCTCTATGAAATTATAATAACGTAAGTAACGTAAGTTATGCCTAGACGGCGGCGAGTCGAGAAGATAGGGAGATGCAATCTCCTAGCTTCCCTCGCTACATAACAATTAAAAATAGACTAGTAGCATACTGGGGGTTGCGGCATTGCCACTACTTACAAATAATCTAAATACTAAGGAAACTAAACATGCCGCCCCCTTGAATGCTTGTCATTCAATACAATAGCTCTAATACAAATTTACATAAAAGTGGACTGTAAAAATTGAAATCCATTAAAGTCTGATATTATTCAGTTCATTATCGTCGATTGGTAGCACACACAATTGTGAAATTACCCTTTTAAACACTCCCGAAACAGTTTTAACTAATACTACACGACATATTCCATCATCGCCAGGATAGATTTGAGTAACTCTGCCTAATGGCGGAGAATCGTTATCTTTCAAAAGCACCAATTGTCCTTCTCGTACACCATTTTCCTGGATTCTCCATTTATTTATTTATTTGCTATAAATTACTGATGTACTCCTTGGACCACCTAGTCCAAAAGCCTTGAATCATCTGAGTTAACAACTGATACCTTTTCAGTCGATTTGGGTTAGCCCCCAATACGTTTTTTTGCGGCGGAACCGTTAATCCAGAGCCCACCAAAAAGTTCTCAGGTGTTAAAACGATTAGGTCTAAAGGATTTTCAGATAAAGGGGGTAATGGACGGGAGTTCATACGCACGACTCTGCCTGAACAACCACTGTGTACAGTTCCTCAAAAGAAAGTTTTTGTTCCCCCACTATTTTGTTTGTTTGTGTCTCTGTATTTCTAAAAAAATTCAACAAATCTTGCATTTCGTTGTTCGCGCCTGTAAATTTTGTAGCATTATCCGAATACAAATTACTACTCATTCCCCTACTAGAGATAAAACGCTTAAAACATTTAAAAAAGCCTCTGTTGTCAAATCAACTACTAATTCAAGATGCACCGCATATGTAGCAAAATACACAAATACACATACATATGTTTTCATGGTGACCGCACACCTTACCTTTTGTACCTTTGTTTCAAAAGGTCCACAAAAGTCAATACCACAATGACTAAAAGGTCTAGGATGGTGTCACTCTAAATTTTGGTAAACCTCCCATTAATTGTTTAGCATCTTTCGGTTTTACGCGATAACATAATAAACATTTTTTTAAAACGCTCTGAATCGTACTTTTACCACCGATTGTCCAAAATTGTAAGCGAAATTGTGCAATCAAAGCTACGGGCCGTAATGTAGCATTTTATAGTGTTGGTGCCTGATCAATAGAACTGTCAAATTACCATCTTCATCTTATTCATAGACATTTTCAGTAATTGTTGGTCTAAAGCTGACACGAGATCTAGACTCATTTTGGCTTAATCTGGAATAGAATCAACTAAAACGACATCTTCAGCGTCCCAACTTCTCTAATTTTTCCATTGTTCTTTAATTTTTAAAGTAGTTAGACAAGGAGATTAATTACTATGTATCTAATTTACCAGCAAAAATCTAAACTTTAATTATACATAACTGAAATATTTTAGTTACTAGTTTAAGTTCACTTAAACAATCATAAAACAAAAATAATTACTTAAATTCAAAAAGTAGAATTCCATGTTAATAGCACTAATAATCGTACCTGTCACTACTCTCAAAATTTTCAAATTACAGGTTATAAAATAAAAAGCAGAAAAAAACTTTGCAATCAAGATTTTGTATAAACAAAAATTCCAAGGTTTGTTACAAATTTCATAAAATTAGGAATGTTGAAAAATTCAAAAAAATGCAAAAATTACAAAATTTTTCGAAAAGTTTTAGAATTTCAAATAAAAAATCAAGACCTTAAGAAAATTTAAAAAGTTTTAAAAAACATCAATAATTTTGAAAGACATTAAAGAATTTATTGAAAATTTCAAAAATTTCCAAAATTCCCAAGATTTTGCAAAAATTTAAAAAATAAATATATGGTAAGGTCAAGAAATTCGAAAGTTTTGATATTAAGATTCCAAGATTTTTTAAAAATGTAACAAAAAATAGGAATGTCAAGAATTTCAAAAATTGTAAAGATTATAAATATTCCGAGAATTTGAAAAAAAAATCAAAAACTTAAAAAACTTTAAAAAGTTATAAAAACATCAGATCTTTCCGATAAACATTAAAAAAATTTAAAAATTTGCAAAATTCCCAAGATTTTTTAAAAATTTCAAAAATTCCAAGATTTTGCAAAAATTTCCAAAATTAAAAAAAAAATATTAAATCAAGAAATTCAAAAATTTTGACATTCAAAAATTATTGAAAAGATTTAAAATTTGCAGAAATTTCAAGTCCCAAGATTTTATGAAAATTCCGAGATTTTTTAAAAATTAAAAAAAAAAATACGAATATCAAGAATTTCAAAAATTGCAAAAATTAGAAAATATTCCGAGAAGTTTAAGAATTTCAAAAACCTTAAGAAATTTTAAAAAATTAATAGAAAATTTCCAAAATTCTGAAGATTTTATAAAAATTTCAAAAATTCCAAGAATTTGTAAAAATTCCAAAATTTTATAAAAATTCCAAGATTTTCTGGTTTTTCTGCTTTCTTTGTTTTTTTCTGTATTTCTAATTTGTTCTAATTTGTTTTAATTTTTTCTTATTTGTTCTAATTTGCTCTAATTTGTTCTATTTTGTTTTAATTTTTTCTAATTTTTTCTTTTATTTGTTCTAATATGTTCTAATTTGCTCTAATTCGTTAAAATTTGTTCTAATTTATTCTAATTTGTTCTGATTTGATCTAATTTGTTCTTAATTTGTTCTAATTTGTTCTAAATTGTTCTAATTTGTACTAAATTGTTCTAATTTGATCTAATTTGTTCTAATTTGTTCTAATTTGTTCTAATTTGTTCTAATTTGTTCTAATTTGTTCTAATTTGTTCTAATTTGTTCTAATTTGTTCTAATTTGTTCTAATTTGTTCTAATTTGTTCTAATTTGTTCTAATTTGTTCTAATTTGTTCTAATTTGTTCTAATTTGTTCTAATTTGTTCTAATTTGTTCTAATTTGTTCTAATTTATTCTAATTTGTTCTAATTTATTCTAATTTGTTCTAATTTTTTCTAATTTGTTCTAATTTGTTCTAATTTGTTCTAATTTGTTCTGATTTGTTCTGATTGGTTCTAATTTGTTCTAATTTATTCTAATTTGTTCTAATATGTTCTAATCTATTCTAATTTGTTCTAATATGTTCTAATCTATTATGGTTTATTTTGATTTTGTCAAATATTTGCTGATTTTTCTTTTTCAAATTTTCCCTGCTTTTCTGATCTTGTTTAATTTTTACGATTTTTTCTTTTTTCTCATTTTTTTTTCAAATTTTCAGTTTTTTCTCTGATAACTATTTACACATTTATTAAAGTATTTTGGTATAAACTATACAAATCTTTATAAATAAATATTTTTTTTGTTTTAGGTATTGTACCTCAGACCGTAGAAAAAACGCTTCCAACTATCATGCCATCAGGAGATCGTGTCGAGAACGAGGATGTCTTTATGAAGATCCAGAATTTCTTGCAGGTCCAAAAGCCTTATACCACAATAAAAAACCTCCTTTAAGTCCGATTATATGGATGAGACCGCATGTAAGTAAAACAATACCATGAAAATTTTTAAGGAATAATAAAGCAATTATTACGTCTTTTGTAATTGAAGTAAATTTGTACCACACTGTATATAAAAGTTTGTAAAGAACTATGTATTTCTATGAAAAACGTAACACAAGGTGATTTTAGATAATTAAATTCTCTGCAACTTTTGTATTAAACTATTTTTCTAATTACTCATAGTTCAGCCGATAGAGGGCGCGAAAGGAATAGTCAAGTAATCTATTCGGCTTTTTTGCAGATTTTTAGTATAAATAATGCATTTTTGAAGAAAATCTTATAATGTAAAATTGTAAAATATAAATTTCCCTACAACTTTTGTCTTAAACTTCTTTTTGAATTCAACCTATTTTCGCCGCTAGGTGGCGAAAAAAGAATTAAAATTTTACTAAAATTTTTTACTTCGAATTTTTATTCAAAATTTGGTTTTAAATATTCAAATTCTATGAAATTAGATAAATTTTGCCTTTTTCCTTAAAAAACTAAAATTTTTATTAAACCAGTTCTAATTTCTTGTTTTTTAAATTATATTATTATTTTTCCAAATTTTCCATTTTTGTATTAAAAAATTAAATAATATTCTAATAAAATTCTTAATTTTAAGCGACTGCATTTTTTGTAAAAAAGATTGTTTATTTTTCCTAAAAAAATCTTTTTAATAAAAATAACCTCACTATTAAAGATTAAAATTTGCGTAATTAAAAAAATGAGCACATTTTTTCATGCGATGTGAAATACAATCCGTTAAAAAGAAATACGAATACGAATGCGAATGCGAATTTATAGTCACCTAATATTGATTACTTTTCCGTATAATTAACAAACTTCTACCATGTTGAAATTGAAACTATAATTTATGGATGCAAGATAAAAACCAATTTATGGCGCTTGTATGTCTAGGATACATGTGTTTTAGCCACTTGGCAGGTACAACAACAACGACATGAGAACCAGCTTCTTCTTACAAGAACTTTAGCGAAAATATAAAATAAATATTGATACATCACACTGTATTTAATAAAGTCATTAAATAATCTAATTTCTTCAAATTGGAAAAATTAACTGAAATTTTTACTATAGCAATATGAGATTAGAGTCAAATTGAAGGTCGTCGTCGTAGAGTGTTCCTATTCCATCCACCCCCTGTCCCAAGGCGACGTTAATTGTCGCAGTTCTCCCCTCAGAGTAAATATATATAGAGAGGGCATTCTATCCTTTTTTATTAAGCCAACATCTAGTTAACTTTTGTTGACATCGTCCTCTAGAGATTCCATAAGCGTACTTTCAAGCAGGATAATTTAAAATCCTACATTAATTAGTTTATCTTTTAAATACTTTTGTAAACATTTTGAACTATTTTAAGCGATTTTCTTGAGAGGTTGTTAACCATGAGAAAGAAATGTGAAAAATGTGGTGCTTTTCTCAAGCCATTAGATAATCAATCTTACACTTCACAAGTAAGTTATGAAAGTAGTTTTTGAATAATTTAAAATATAATACAAGTTGATAAGATTTGATAATTTTTTATTTTGCTTCCTTTCTTTTTTATGTTATATACCTACCATTCACATTTTTTTTATGTTATTCGCATTTAGGTACTTTATCGAAATTACATAACTTCTCACGACATATTTAATTCAAATGTGATATATTAATAACATGTAAAATACCCAATTTTAATTTTCTATTTTTTTGCTAAAATAAATAAAAAGTTATAATTCTTCGCGTCGCCACTGTCTAATACATCACGTCAATTTTTATTGTTGATTTCGTCCTCTGCACGAGATTTTTCTGCGCGTCTCACGTCCCTCGCCCACAAACTTTGCCGAGAGAGAGGGCTAGATGTTGGCTTAAATTTTGTAAATGACATTGGATATACAGGGCATATCTAGTAGTTCCTTTATCTGAGGTTCTCCCCAGTGCTACCAATGTTGAGTAATGACAGTTTTGACATATGTCAAATTTCAACACCTGGGGTGCGTTCTGTATCTATGTCCTAGGATCTGGCGTTACGAACAAGAGTGTGACGTAATTAAAATTGACTGATCTGTAGATCAAAATCACTCAAGTCTTTTTCTGAACGACTCGAGGAATAAATGCATCTGTTGTGTCAGCTGTCATTTGTACATTTAATCATTTAATGGTTATGTCAGTATCCTGTATTATCCGGATGAAGTTTATGTTTTTTTCTTGCTACATTTTAAAAATTAAAACAAGCATGGGTGATTTTGAAGATATTAATGTACGATTTAGAAATAACACTACTATTCTTAATAACTTTATTAAGTAAAACGTGAACATTAGCAAAATAGCCAAGAACAAAAGATACAATCCTTTTGACTGCCGGGCTCAACAATACTGAGTCCCGCTATTCACCTAACCTAACATCTGTTGCCAACCGACATACTCTAAGGATAGGCAACATATCTTACATCCTTTCTCTTTAAGATAAAACATAATCATTCAAATGTGAAGGCTGCTTTATTTGGCGCCCACTTCGTGATCTAACCACAGGTGATGAATTTACAGGTGGAATTATTTCAGATTCTTCAATGTGTGACTTATCAGGTTGCGCCTGCAAATGCTGATCATTTTCAGACGCTTTCCTTTCATGACAAACTTTAGATGTGGTCAGATCACAAGTCTTTCCAAGGTCATTTACAATGGACTTATATTCTGCGTTTGGCAAATTTACAGATTTTTTGAGATCAATACGATTACGTCTTATAATTTTGTCATTTACGTTAACTAAGAATGACCTTGGAGTGTTATGTTGGCTAAGTATTTTACCCTAAGACCATTGATTATTGCCATGGCCATAGACCATTACATTATCACCTAGTCTTAACGGTTCAAGATCTTTAGCATCTTGGTTGAAATACTTGTTATTTTGCGTTTGCCTGTACAATAGCTTTTCATTTACATTTGGGTTAATTTCTGGCATTAATAGGCTAGCTGAAACTGGTATTTTGGTTTTACATAATCTGTTCATTAATAACTGAGAAGGAGCTAACTCAAGATGTTTAAGTGGACTGTTTCTATATTCCATTAATGATACATAGATATCTTTATTTTCCTCTAGAGATTTTTTTAATATATTTTTTGCGATTCCCACACCCCGTTCAGCTAGCCCATTTGACCTTGGATAATAAGGACTTCTTGTTATAATTGAAAAATTCCACTCTGATGAAAATTTTTTAAACTCTTGACTAAGAAACGGAACAATATCACAAATTAAATGATCTGGGCACCCAAAACGCGAAAATATGGATTTAAGTTTTAAGATGACTTCTTTGGCCGATTTATTTTCAATTACTGGCATCTCAAGCCAATTAGAATATGAATCATAAACCACAAGATAACTTTTTGTCCCATAAGAAAAAATGTCGACTCCTATTCTCTCCCACGGACGGGATGGTAAGGGAAATGACATAAGGGTCTCCTTCTGATTTTTTTTTGAATATTTCTCACATATTCTACAAGATTTTATTAATATGTCTATGTCATTAGTCATGTTGGGCCAGTATAAAATTTTTCTCGCTCGAGCTTTTGTTTTTTCCATCCCAAAATGTCCCTCATGAACTTGTGATAATATTAACTTTCTCATGCTTGTAGGAACTACTAATTTATCTCCCAGGAAAACTAGATTCTGGTAAGTATTTATTGACTCTCTAAGTCGCCAATAGTGAGATAATTCAAGTGGTACTTGTTTTTTGGAAGAAGGCCAGCCATTTCTACACATATTAATTACTTTTGACAATACACTGTCATACTGAGAAGCATTCTGAAACTGTTTTTTTTTCATCTGAAATAGGTAGGTTATGGACCAAACTATGAATAACATAATCAAACTTAGTTTCATTTTGTTCATCATTTATGGTAGATGGAAAATTTCGGCTTAACGTGTCAGCAATAAACAATAATTTGCCTGGTACATATGTAATTTTTAGATCATAATTTAAAACTGATAGTAACATTCTTTGCAGTCTTTTAGGTACTTTATTTAAATATTTTTTGACAATATTTTCTAGTGGCTTATGATCTGACCAAATTGTAACATCCTTGTGACCATAAATGAATGTAGAGAATTTTTGAACACTAAATACAACTGCTAACATCTCTTTTTCGATTTGTGCATATCTTTGTTCTGTCTTTGACAGACTCCTTGATATAAATGCAACTGGGTGGCCTTCTTGCATTAAACAGGCACCTAATCCCCTTGATGATGCATCTGTTTGAATTACAATTGGTTTCTTAAAATTAAAATATGATAAAACTGGGGTATTAACAATAACAACTTTTAAATTACTAAATGCATCATCTGTTTCATTCGACCAGTGATAGTTGACACTTTGTTTAGTCAACTCCCTTAAGGGGGCTGTAAGGCTTGACAAATTTGGGATAAATCTTGATAGGTACTTTGCCATTCCTAGAATTCTTAACAGTTCTATCTTATTTTGAGGCACAGGCATGTTTGCAATGGCTTTACAATAGTCCCTATCAGGTTCTATACCCTTTTTTGAGAAATTATGTCGCATAAATTTAACATTGGGTAATTTATATTGAATTTTATTGATATTAAATTTAATATTAAACTTGAGAGCTCTTTCCATCACTGCTTGTAAGTTATCATCATGTTCTTTTTCAGACGATCCTGAAACTATCAGATCGTCAAAATAAATAGACACACCATTTAAATCTCCAAACATTTCATAATTTCTTTTTTGAAAAACTTCAGGTGCTGAACTGATTCCAAAAGGCATTCTTAAGAACTTATACCGGCCAAATGGAGTTGAAAATGTACACATCTTAGAACTAGTTTTATCTAATTTGATCTGCCAGTAGCCGTCCTTCATGTCAAGCACACTGAAAATTTTTTTTCCATTTAAATTATAAAAAATATCTTCAACAGTAGGGATTATGAAATGTTCTCTTTTTATATCCAAGTTAAAATTTTTAGGATCCAAGCAGAGACGCAAATCTCCATTTTTCTTTTCGACAATAACTAGACTATGTAACCATTCTGTTGGTTCGTCTACTTTTTCAACTACCCTTACATTTTCTAATAAGTCTAATTTTTTCTTTAACCTTTCATGAAGACTATATGGTACCCTGTTTACGTGTTGAATTTTTGGGACAGCATTTTCAGTTAGTTCAATTTTATATTCCTTTGAAAAACACCCTAGGCCTTCAAATACATTTCTATATCTAGTCAACAAGAATTGTGCACCCGTAGTTTTATTGTGCAATTCATTTATTCTACAAATTAAATTTAAATCTGTACAAGCTTTTAAACCTAATAAAGGCATTTGGCCTTCTATATTTACTACTACAAAGGTAACATTACATTCATTCTTATTAGCAGAACATTTAAGGGTGATATAACCTTCTGGTTGTAATTGAAATGATGAATCACCGTAAGCAAATAATTTAATGGATGTTGGTTGCAATGATTTATTGCGAATTTTTTTTAACGTGTCAAAAACATTTTTAGGTAAAACACTCACCTCGGCACCTGTATCCAGCTTAAATATAATTGGTTGATCACATACTTTAATTTCACTGGTCCACATTTTTTCCTTTAAATTACCTGAAGACACAGCTCCCACTTCAATGCTATTAATGAACAGCTCATCATTTTCATTAATATCGTCATCATCTAATGGAGTGAGGTGATCTATCTTCCGTGATTTCACTTCAGCCGTAGAACTAGCAGCAGTACAACATTTGGCAAAATGATTCCTGCCATGACACTTTGCACATGTCTTGCCAAAGGCAGGGCACTTGCCAAAATTGTGAGAATAACCATACTTCCTACACTTTCTTGCACTATCTTTTTTTTCGCTGGTCACATTCCTTCTTGCTACAGCTGCAAGGGATGTTTCAGGTCGCTCATGCATGTTCCTTTTTATTGATGCTAACATTGCTTCACCTTGTAACGTCTGACTGTGTATTTTACCCATTTCTGCCATTTTACAAGATGTTACTGCCTCATCTAATGTTAGGTCTTTTTTTGATATCAATTTTTCTTGAGTGGATTTGTCCGATATGCCTAATACACCTCTGTCTCGCAGAAGTTCCTTTACAATTATATTTGGATAGTCACACTTTTTGATACCTATTTTTAATTCTTTTAGAAAATTATCAAAATTTTGGCCCTCTTTTTGACTTATATTATTAAACTTGAATCGTTCAAAGACCACATTTTTTTTTGGCAAACAGTGCTCATCAAATTTTTTTATGACATCTTCCAACTTTGAAAACGAGTTTACTTCGAGACTAAAGGTATTATACAGTTCTAGCCCTTCATCGCCAATACTAGATAAAAATACACCCATTTTCCTCTTTTCTGACCATTCACTTGTATCACAAGCATCTAAATATAGCTCGAACTTCTGTTTGTATACTTTCCAGTTATTTCCTGCATTTTCATCAAGAACCAATGGGTCCGGCAATCTAAAATTATGTTCCATAACACACCTGACACCATGTACGATTTAGAAATAACACTACTATTCTTAATAACTTTATTAAGTAAAACGTGAACATTAGCAAAATAGCCAAGAACAAAAGATACAATCCTTTTGACTGCCGGGCTCAACAATACTGAGTCCCGCCATTCACCTAACCTAACATCTGTTGCCAACCGACATACTCTAAGGATAGGCAACATATCTTACAATTAATGAACAAAATTATACATTATGTGTAGACGAACAAGGCAACACGATAATGGATAACAGCAATGTATTATTTTAGAGAAAAGAGGTAATCTATAATGCATTTTCTATTGTACTGCTTTTTTAGACCAACAATTGGTATACCACAGCCTTCTGTGCAGAAATGGAAACCTCTGATGAAAGATGTAGCTGGAATAAAAACGATATTCTAAAATTGATTACTTTTTATGGAAAATATGAAGTATCACTTCAAATCAACAACCATAAGAACTGATAAAATATGATAACTGATAGCCCAGTAACTAAGTAGTCACAACCCTTAAAGATAACATGTCATCCAATGCATCAAGGACAATGTTGTACCAATAACTCCAGCCGTGATGTGTGAATCAGAGTTAATGGATTTAGTAGATTTGTGGACTTGTTGTAATAGAAGTTTGGTTTAAAAAATCACACATAAGCTATCGCGTGGTCGAATAAATATTTCGAAGGACCACCCTATAATTATTACACGTTTAGGGGACGTGGGACAATAAAACATATCGTCCTGCTTTCTGATAAGATTTAATCAGCAAGCTTTAAACGTTAAAGGTTAACACATAAATTTACAATAATTAAACAATGTTTATCTAATAGTAAACAACAACAATTAAACAGAAATCCATCTACTAGTAAACAACAATTAAATTCTACTAGTAAACGACAACAATTAAATAGGTAATGTTTGATACAGTACATTTAAATGAAAGTAAGAACAAGACATAAATATTTCCGAATGTAGCACAATACATTTAACAACAGCTCATATAAAAAAGATATAATTATAGAAAAAGGGTGTCCATAAGAGGAGCTCTCCCTTGGTATATCCTGTCCTAAGGAATTCTAAATTGTTCTGTTAGTTTTGGCAACACCGCTCTCATGCACGATGATCCATATGATTGATTAATTATAAAATAGACCCGTGGTCTTTGCATATTTGTAATAAAAGATCTGTTACCTTAAATTCCACACATTAGACATTATATTTTAGATATAAAACCATACACAGGTAGATAACGAAGCACTACATTAATTTAAAGGTTAACTGCTCAACGGTTGAAGTGGAAGAGAGGATTGTCATGGTGCTCACCTTGGCGGGAGCCGTTATTAAGAAAAAAGGGAACTAAACAGTGGCGTAGCAGAGTTTCAAAAGTTAAATTGATTTTAACACGTGAAGAAGTATAATTTGTCTTCTGGTGAAGTTTCCACATTAGTTAATGTAAAGAAAAGGAAGAAAACTTTATTGGAGAAGAACTGGAGAAGTTTGAAAGACACCAGGAGAAGCTTGCTAGACAAGATAACGGCATAGCAAATTTTTGGAAACATGGCAAGTGCATTGGTTACATTAGTGAAAAAACGTACTGAAGGAGACTCCTAAGTAAAGTTTTACCCGTTATTAATTTTTTAATGCTTTTATAATTACTGTTCGTTAAGTTTTTTTATGTGTAATAGTACAATACAAGTGTTTTTTTTGTTTTTATAAAAATCTCAAATTTCAGTAATTAAGAATTATTGTAAATTATTGAGAATAATAAAATGTTTAATGAGTTTATATTTTAAGTAAAAATAATACAAAAGGAACACTTAATCTATGTTTTTATTCAATATGTTCTCCTCTTACATATGGAAGTCCCTCATTTTTAAAATCATTTATTTCTTGATCCTAGATTTCTAAACAGCTGTTGTGGAGCACACAACATACAATTATTACCATTGGTGTCAAATCAGTGCGGTTTATATCAATATATCTCAATCTTCGAACTCTTCCAAAAAGTAAGGCAAATGTTCTTTCAATTATTTGTCGTGTCTGGGTTAATTAAAATTGATTTGGTGCTCACTCAAGTTTCCTCTGTCTATATGAGGTGGCACACACTATTCTGTTTGTGGATATACCTTATCTCCAATTATATATTCACCGCATCTGAAATAGTCTGCAAGGTTATTTATAATACTTCTATATAAATCCGAATTCCGAAATATTCTGATGTCACTAACAGGTTAGGTTCAATGTGAGTTAAGCGTTTGCTCGCCCCTCCACTGCGGCCTGCATAGGCCTATTGTGGCTCACCCCTATGGGCTCTAATTCACCAGTCAATCCACACCTTCTTATGAAGTCTATGGTTGATTTAGGTGAAGCTTCCTTGAAGTCGGTAGGCTCCAGCTGTACGAAACCAAACGTACGAAACCCATTCATCTCCAGACCGTTTCGTTTTCCACACTTGGGGTCTTTGTTGGCATCGGTATCCTTTGAGGAGCACTCGGCACCTTGGGGTATCCTCTGTAGTTCGCCGGATGTTCAC
Organism: Neocrepidodera transversa; assembly: GCA_963243735.1. Classification (NCBI taxonomy): domain Eukaryota; kingdom Metazoa; phylum Arthropoda; class Insecta; order Coleoptera; family Chrysomelidae; genus Neocrepidodera; species Neocrepidodera transversa. Next base: position 24,473,383 of record OY725344.1, on the reverse strand, counting down.
CTTGGCAGTTTGCGCAAGTGACCTTTTCTTCCTTAGTCCTTGTGCACTCGTATACACGATGATTTTCTCCACAGATGACACATCTCGTAGTGCTATAGCAAGTCGACTGACCTTGCTCTGTCAAGCACATCCAAACATGCAAAAGCTCCTTCTGGATAACTTCTATATCTATACTAAACCTTCCTGGACAGATATATACGTTTTCAACTGCAAATGAAGAAAACAATATTGATCTATCGATTACTACTGGTAACTTAATGACAAGATAAGGAAGCCGGTTGGTTGTAGAAGGCGACATCCAATCCGAAAACAGAACAATCGAAATAGAACTTGACCCACCAATTGGGCTGCAAGAAAACCAGGATAAAAAACTTAAATATAACATAAGTAACAAAGAATAATTGTAAGCGGAAGTCCAAAATTTAAATATTCAATTAAACAAGCTACCATTGGAAGCCCCTCAAGAAATTGACCATTTTGTATTGGTCCTCACAGAGGGTCTAATCAAGGGCACGATCAGGTCCTGCAGACTTGTAAAAAACAATAATAAGTCCAGCAAATGGTGGAAAAACAACATAGAAAATTTAAAGGCCCGCATCAGGAGCTCCAGGAGGCGATACCAGGGGCTTTGGAGAAGGCGCCTACACTGCGGGGACGCACGCAACAACTACCAAAACCTACTAAAGAGATATAAACAAGAAATAAAGCAAGCGAAAACCAACTCCTGGAACAACTGCTTAAATGAGCTACTGGGAACTAACCCCTGAGGCACAGTTTATAAAGTAGCAGCAAACAAACTAAAATTAAATACAATGATAACAGAAATAAAAAACAAACAAATGCATTTTGGCACTTTAAATGAACTTTTGAATAAACTCATACCAGAAGATGAGGAGGCAAATGAAACACCCCTACAGATAGAAATAAGAGCAACTATATAACACGGCGATCAAAATTATGAATTCAGATTCGAGCTATGGGATCTGGACCTGACCATTACATCAATCCAACCTACAGAGCCCCAGGCCTTGATCAAATACATGGCAAAATTCTGGTATTAACATAAATAAAATTTACTAAAAGTATGTAACAAATGCCTAGAAGTAGGATACTTCCCTGAATCATGGAAGCATCGAAAATTAGTTACCATAATGAAATTATTAGACAATGACTCGGCAGATCCGAAGTCATAGAGGCCAATATCTTTACTGTCAGAACTTTCAAAACCCATAGAAAGGCTAATGTTAAATAAAACGTTAAAACTGCGTCATAACTCACAATTTGGTTTTAAATAGAAGAAATCCTTGTGGATTGTTCCAGGCAATTGAAAAAATCACAACCCATAGAAGAAATGCGACACAATACAGCCTAGTAATATTGAAATATACCAAGCCAAATAATGTATTTAATAGGAAACTATTTAGCAATTAGAAAAGTTATCCTAAACTCCCAAAATTTAACAACGAGCAAAATATTAATAAAAGGCTGTTCTCAGGGATCGGTCCTAGGACCTTATCTCTGGAACATAGATATGGATGATGTGCTAAATAAAATCTTTCCACAAAATACTGAAGTAGTCGCATACGCTGATGACATTGCGATCTCCATTCAAGCAAGAAGCAGAAATGAAATGGAACAGCTGCCCGACAGTCTCTCGATATAGTAGAAACCTGGGCGGCTGAGCATAAGCTCCAATTGTCACAAACAAAGCCTAAATATATCACTTTATCAAAACTTTCCCATTATAGAGACCCGATAATAAAACAAAACAATAAAAACATCGAGAGTAAGTAATATAAAATACTTAGGCATATACTTATAGATGAAATACTAAACTACGAAACCCATATAAATTATACATTACAAATAATGAGAAAATGTACCTTTAAAAAATGGGGGAAATGTACATCTAATTCAAGACAGTTTAAAAACGATCTACATGAAAGCCTTTGTCCCCATCATATCCTATGGGGTTGAAGTGTGGGGACACAGGCTATAGACAAGATATACTTTCAAAATAAACTCCAATCCACACAGGCCATCAGCCTAAGGTGCATTCTGGGCGCTTATAGAAGCGTACCAAATGAAACACTTTGCGGTTTGGCAAAGTGTCCCCCGCTTCACCTCCATCTGATGGAGATCAGGGACGAAAAAGAATTAAAAGCCACTGGACAAACATATATAATGGGACATAACATTAGAAATTACCAATTTAGATATGAAATATAAGTCAAAAGAGTAATTAAACAAATAATTATACAAACTTGGCAAATTGAATGAAGGGCCGTTTCAGAATGGACCGATGGTCGGTCGTCACCGATCATCGGTCACCCTTTCTGTTTTCACATTAACACGTATTATCAGTTGTCAATATGCAACTGAGAAGCACAGAGTATTGCGTGGTTGTCGCTTTATGCGTAAAAAGATTAGTTGAATGGAAGAAAAAAATTGCATAAACTTGCTTAAATGCAACACTGTATCCTAACTACAACTGATGATATGCTTGAATGTGAAAATCTCCATTTACCAAATAGCCCCGACTCCGACCGATGATTTGCGAACGCCACGGACTAGACCGATGCCTGCGCGTTTTTAACGGCCGACCGATGGTACGTGGACATGTGAACGAAACATAAATTCCAGGATTTCGAAGGACCAAACTTCTTAGGTAGAAATTAAACCAATATGAATAGTATTTGAAATTGAAATGTAATTTTTATTCCTTTTTTTCCAAGTACGAACATGAATAGAAAAATCATAAAGCGGCGCATTAAGTTAAATTATGAAACCAAAACATGACTATTTAAATAGTACTCAATCACTTCACTCACTGTAAAAAATATTTATATTTTTTATTATGAAAAATCAGAAAACTTTTTGGGTGCGGTTAATTACGCACCATTTCACTTATTTGAAGAAACTTTTTTGCTCTATTGAATGCATGACTGAATTGGTTCACTGTCTGGATGCGAGAGACAGTGTCTACTCTGAATTTTAACGGAGAGGAGGGTTTTTTATTGGTAGGAGACATGTGACGTATGTAAATAGCCTTGAATTAAGCATCGTAGCGGAAAGAAACATATCTATATTTTTTGTCTCTTATAATGATGGGATAATATGGAGAGAAAGATAAGCTTGCATAGTAACAGTCGATTATGTTTTTTATTTTTGTTAACAGTATTTTGCAAGTAGACAGAAGAGAGTCTGAGAGAAAGACGGAATAATATTGTGTTGATTATAAATCTATTTTTAGATTATGAAATATTAAAATATACAATAATAGACATTTATATGAATTGAAAGATTAATATTTTTAATTTTAAAAGAAATATGAATTAGTTTGTATTTTCTGGATAAAATTCCAGTGAAATTTATCCAAATGTTAGACAACAACAAAAACTTGGTGACGTGGGTAAAATTGTAGAAATTGATGAGAGTAAATTTATCAAACGATGTAGAAGGGCAATGGTTTTTTGGAGGTTTTGAAAGAGGGACAGGAAAAGTATTTATGGTAACAGTTGAACATCGAGATACTGATACCCTTTTACCGATTATTGAAAAATGCATTAAAAAAGGTATTTCAGATTGTTGGAAATCATACGATTGTTTAACCAAACATGAATATAATCATTTAACTGTTAAACCATTTAATAATCTTTAAAGATCCCGAAACAGGAGCACATATAAATTCGATTGAATCGTCTTGGAGCCATGCAAAAGCAATGGTCGCAAGAAAGCGCATTTTCCAGGAAATTTGGAACGGTATATGTTTTATTAAAAATGAAAACATTTTGATTTCGATAGAATTATGGAATTTATTAATTGACGGGAACTTTATATAATCCAGAAAAACGTTATACTTCAGATGAAGATGATGATGAGTACAAAGCAGCTGAAGAAGAAGAAAATGATTTAGAATTTTTAATTGTTTTTCCATATTTCTTATTATAATCCATTTTTTAGTTCATTATAATCCATTTTTAATTCAGTTTTAAGTATGATTTTTGATAATGGAATAAAACAACTCCGTAATAAAAAATTAATTTATTATACATACACACTTAAAAATGTGTGCATCTATAATCAACAATTGTAAACATGATCTATATAATTTGTTTCTGGAATGGGCACAGAATCAATTTGTGTATGAATTGTCTAGCAAATTGTGTACTACACTTTATTGGTTTTTAATTTAAAAGTTTTGTATTATTTTGCAATAAATTTTTGATTTTTTATACATGCTAAATAGAAATAATTTTATTAGATTTGTGAAATTAGTATCAACAATTGTTTGACAAGTAAACACATTGTGGTTATTATTATAATAAACTTTTTGAACACAAAGTACACAAGTATATGATTTTTATACACAGGATTGTGTAGTATATTCCAACAGTATATTTTTTTATTTAATTTAGACTGTAGAAATTTTACACAAATTAGGGTTAATACTTACATAATTTGTGCAATAAATGTGAATAGGGTGTGTATATTTTAACACATTTATGTATACTTATGTAGGGTTAGTAAAACCAATACCTTTATCTTTTAACACAATGCTGTGTAGTTTCATTAAAATTGAAATATGCTTTTTGTACATATATTGTTTAGAGAAAATCTATAGAATATTTGTTTAATAGTGTTATAATTTGTATAAAAATCATAACTATATTAGAAATATTTTTACCTACCAAGAAGAGGTTACACATTTTTTCTGAAATTGGAAAAAGATTAAAAAAATGCCAAATTAATATCATAAATATTTTTATTTTATAAAACGAAAAATATCCATGTGATCACAAAAATAATACAACTTTTATAACCAAATATTTAGATTGTGTATTTGAATAAAAAAATCAACAAGAACAAAAATACTAAACTATATTAGGAATTAAAACACTAATAAATGTTTATTAAAATATTACTACAAGAATTATAGCAAAAATAACTGCCTTATGTGTAAAACATAGTAAGTTGCATAAATCACAATGACTGCTTAAAGTTCAAAATAATATACTGGGTAGTTCGTTAATTACTAGATTTTCGAAAGAAATGAGAAAAATCGACAAAACACTGTGTGTGTCTCTATATTAATTACGTGAAACCCATTAACCATATGTTTATAGAAATATCTTTGTCTCTCCTATTCTCAGTCACCGTTTGTCTATTTATCAATGAAACACCCAGTATATTGGAACAAACTTACAATAAAAACTTAGAATTATAGCATTAAATTTGACTTCATTTAGTAAATAGGTACTTACATTGATTATATCAGGTATTGGTAAAATTTTATAATATAATCCCACTGTTGCCTTTATATACAAATAGGCTTTACTGGCTTGGACCGAGCTCTACTTCGATTTCATCATCGGTTACGTAGACTAGTAGATAGTACTTGAACAATTGCTGCCTCCGAAAAAATAAATTGATGAGAAACAGCCTAAAAAAACATTTCTTTAATAAAAATCGATAAAAGTTCTCATTTATAAATACCTCATTCAGTTGAACTTCCTGATCATTTATTTTAATCCTTAATATCAGATTAGTTTCTTAATGTGGATTTATGTCCTATTTTCGAAGATCTTGTGGTCAATTAGATTCTCTTAAATTATAATTAAAAAAGGTTATTAAATAAATCAATAATGAAAATTTCTTATTTACTTACATATTTGCCTATCTGTAAAATGTTTTTCCACTTGCTCATAATTTATTCTAGGGTATCAAATCGCAAAACAAACTAACACAGCAAAAGCAAACGACTGAGACATTGAGATGGTCGAAGAGATGTTATGTTGCCACATCGCGCTAAAAAATCGTGATGTGTATTTTAATTTATTTTGTAGATGATTTTTGAAGCGTGTTTTAATGATATTTCGACAACAAATGTGCAAATATACAAGTGAAATAAAAATTGTCTACCTATTGGGCAAAATTAATTGTTTTTACCAATTGTATTAATTCCATTTCTTTACAGATATTATTTCTATAAAATATCTTGTAAGTAATTTGGCAACATGGCTAGACTAACGACAAGTGGCCAGAAAAAGGCGCCATTTTTAGCGCGTCTGTATTTCTACACAATTGTGTATCAAACATACTCAATATATATTATAATTTGTGTGGAAAAAATATTTATTTGCTGTTGAATTTTATTACCAGATTTCTAAAGATTTTTTTAGGGTAAATGTTTATAAATATACACAGTTTCTGGTTAAAAAGAATCCAGACTTCCTGTGTATTAAATATGAACAACTTTCTTATGAAAATTACACATTATCACGTACACAAAACATATGAAAATTTTTACACACAGCTGTAATATAATTTCGAACAATTCTGTAGTGTAAATAAACAAATTTTTTTACACAGCAAAGTGAGAAAAAATACATGGGTATTTTTCTGGGTGTAGATATATATTGTAATGATGATGTATTTAAAAGAAGGCTTAACTAACTCAAAGCTAATCAGTTACTAGACGAACCTAACCACCTAAAACCTATACAATTGGGATAAATTAATTTATTTATTTATTTCTTTTTAACATGTCAATTTTCATTTTTATTCAAAAATTACCTCCGCTTCCCGCAGACCAAAGAATATTATTGCGTTCTCATCAGCTTAATATCAATATCGCTAAATAATGAAAATCGGTCAGTATATTTAGTATCGCACTATTTTTATATTTTGAAGAAAGAAAATTAAAGAAAACCTATTGTCCAATAAAAACCAGTCAATTTAATCAAAAAAAAAAAAAAAACTGATAGTTTACATAACTTTGAACCATCATGTAAGTCATAAATAACCATCGTGTAAGTCATAATAATAATAATATCTTTATTCTCCATTGTATTCGTTACATTCATAAAGAGAGAGAGAGAGAGAGAGAGAGAGAGAGAGAGAGAGAGAAAAGTTGAACATAAAATTAAAAAAAAAAACTTATATATTGTAATGAAATACTCTGTATGAGTCATTTTTATAAGTTAATTGTTAGTTATTTGTTAAAAGGTTTGAATAACATTTGTTAATTTTGAATTTTATAAACAGAGTTTATCGTTAGAGGTTTAATTTAAAGCATTTATTGAAAATAATTGGTGTATAAAATATTTAAAATCAACAATTGTGGAGTATGAAAAAAAAAATCTTATTTGTAATATCATATCATTATTATCATATGAATGATTATTATTTGTATAATAATTTAATAGAGAAAGGTAAAATTTGGATAGAATATCAAAGTAAATTTTTGCTGTATAATTTAAAAGTAAATGGCAAGTTTGTCAAAAGTGATTAAAAAAAATTTTATTCAGAAATCAAGTAACAAAAAAATTTGGGAATTTAGAGACGGACAGTTGAATAAAAAATAATAAACAAGTAAAATATTTTGATAAGAAAAAAAATTTGGTTGTTGGTCAGAATATTAAGTAATGGTTTTTGTAAGAGGATGTAGAAAGATGGAAAATAAAAAAATATGTATACACTGATTAAATTACAAAATTTTATTTAAAAAAAAAAAAAAAACAATAAATAATAAAATCAGAGATAAATTCAGTTTGGTGAGCTAAATAAGAAAGCGACTAACAGAAAGGACGAGTGGTGGAAGAACGTAAGGAGGAGTATAAAGGTTTAATAAATTGGAAAGCGGAGATTAGGAAGTCAAATTGAAGAAGAGGTATTTAGAAGAAGCGATTGGTCAAGGTAGGAGATAAAATAGGTGTAGAAGATTGGAGTGAAATGGGACCAGAAGGACTTTATTAATTTAATTTTAAATATTTTTTTTGTAATGTTTATTATTTTTTTTATATATAGAACTCACCCCAAATTGAGAACCACGAAGTAGTGTTTCATAACAATATATATATAAAAATTACAATGAGGTTACAACCACTTAAAGGCTTAAAGCTAGTAGTTACCAAGAAATGAATTTATGTCATAAAAGCAATTGCCAATTAAGTACAATTTTAGGTTATTCTTAAAGATTGAAATGTTACAACTAACTCTTATATCATTTGGTAGGGCATTAAACAATCTCGGACCTAGGATATCCGGAGAGTTACTGGATATTTTGATTTTACTAAAAGCTATATCAAGGTTATGCTTATTTCTTGTATCATAAGTATGAACTTGAGTTCTTTTTCCAGTCCGAAAACAACCCCATAAGCAGATTCCGTAACGTAACCTTGAGCATAATATAACCCTAAAAGTTGCTCCTTTGTTAGAACAACTCTAAGATTACGTAGTAAATAGCTAGCTGAATTTAATTTTGTTAAAATGCTTTTGCAATGTTCGCCCCAAGTTAAGCACTCATCCACATTGATGCCCAAGAAATCTGAGACCCTATCATCAGTTACCAAAGTATCGAATGACAAAGTATTACATTCTTTTTGTCTATTGTGAAAACGCATAGTTTTAGTTTTTTCTTTGGTTAAATATAAATAATTAGCGCTAAACCATTTATTTAATTGTGATAAAGTGTCTTTGCATAACTACGTCAAAGTACTTTCATTACTCTCCGAGATAAAAATAGACGTGTCGTCTTCATAAATAGTTAGGTGTAATTTATTTGAAATTTTATCTAGATCATTGATGTACATGAGAAATAGAATAGGACCAAGAACAGAGCCTTGGGGCACTCCTACATTTATTTCTCTAGTATCCGAAACACCCTTGTTAACGCAAACGTAGTGGCTACGGTCGTTTAAAAAACTAGATATCCAATTAAAAGAATTTCCTCTTATACCATATTGGAACAGTTTATGCAGTAAAATTTCGTGATTGACACAGTCAAACGCCCTGCTAAGATCACAGAATAATCCAACAGGGCATTCGCCAGCATCAATAAGTTTAACCAATTTGTTGAAATATTCACAAACTGCAGTGTTTGTAGATCTACCATTAATGAAGCCATGCTGATTGCTTGTCAGTAAAGTATGTTTTTGTAGAAAACTTAATAGACGATCTAAAAAGGCATATTCGAAAATTTTTGAAAAACCAGAGGTAATTGTTATCGGTCTGTAGTTTTCAACAGAGTTCGTGTCACCCTTTTTGTGTACTGGCACAATTTTTCCAATTTTTAAAAAAGTTGGAAAAGATGCAGTAGAAAAGGATAGATTCACTAAAAATACGAAAGGCCGAATTAACTCGGCAAGCACTTTTTTAATTAAAAGAAAGTTGGTATTTGATCTTGACCAGCAGAACACTTATTTTTAAGTTTACTTTTTAAAAGAGATAAGAGTTCATTTTCGACGAATGGTACCAGAAACAAGGAATTTATTTGAGAAGTTAAATGTCTGTTAATGATTTTATGTCGTTCTTCATTATCTAAAGCTGGTATTTCTTTTAAAATATTAGAAGGTGCACTAGTAAAATATTGTAGCCATTTCCCTAGAATTTTCCACATATGAATTACCCATCTTAATTTCTATGTCTTTTTTATTTATATTTTTATTCGATAATTCGGACACAATCTTCCAAGCGGTTTTTATAGGATTTTCGGAATTATTAATTTTATTTTGATAATATTCTTTCTTGGTCTTAATAATTAAATTTTCTTGTGTTTTTTTTTCTATTTTGTAAAACGGTTTAAGCTCGGGAAATTCTAGAGAGAGGCAATTTATTACTAGATAACTTTAGTTCTTTAGTGAGCCAACTTTTTTGTATGTTCCTGTCTGAACATTTTTTAATAACCTTGTGTTTTTGAAAACATTTATTAAAGTGATTGTAAAATGTATCAAAAAAGAGTGAAAAGGCTTGATCGATACTTGTATTTTCATACAAATTACTCCATGTCTCATATTCTAAAGCACTTTTAAACATATTAATTTTTTCATCACTATATAGCCGAGTACAAAGAGGTTCTTCTGATTGATGAGTTATAGAATTACGACCAAAATCATAAAATACGTTTCTATGGTCAGAAAAATTGTTGTCAAAAACACCAACAAAGCCAATATGAGATATGTTGCTAAAAATATGGTCTATCGCTGTAGATGTTGTATTAGTAATACGTGTAGGCCAATTGACAAGAGATTTTAACTGAAACATTGTTAGAAAGTTAGATAAATCGACGAAATCTTTTGAATTATCAAGCGAGTTCATGTTAAAGTCGCCTAATACTATAATGTTGAGATTAGGCCTGAACAGTTTGTCAATTAGTTCATACAATTTTTCATTAAATACATTGGTATTACTTGAGGGTGACCGGTAACAACATATAATTATTGTATTGCCAATGTCGAGTTTACAAGAAATACCACATACTTCAAATTGTTTCTCTATACAATACGTTGATAAATTTAAATCAATGACATTCATATTCTCTTGACACAAAATTGCAACACCTCAACATTGAAAATTAACCCTACAGTAACTACTAGCTATTTTAAAACCTTTTAAGTAGTTTGTCTTTACGTTTTCCTGGGAAAACCACGTTTCAGTAAGACAAATAAAACGAATTTTAAAATCACTTATATCTAAAAATATGTTGTCCAGAGTAGCACCATTACAGCACTGCGTATTTACTAAAAGTATAGAGGGGTTGAACATCATGGACGAGTAAGAGTTTTCTTTCTCATCTCTAAAAAACGGCTGACACACGGCCATACACTTGGATCCATAGCGGTTTTGAAGTTGGATTCATATATGTTTACTTTGAATGAGGCATTTGAATCAGGATGTTTTGCCTGCAGACTCTCACAGATGACTTTTGGAAATGTTTTCTCCAACAATTTGGACAGATTTTCAGCTGTTGTCCTTTTTTCTACTCTATATACATGTAAAATAACATATTTAGGTACACCTTGAATGCTGATACCAGCGTTATTTCCGATTACGATATTTTTTTTTGGTCGAGGTCTTCTTGTTACCTGTTTCCAATCATTTTCGTGAATATTAGACACACTTTCATTTATGTTTAAATTTTGATTATTGCTTTTAGAAGAAGATGGCGAAATTGAAGCTGTAGATGTTAGAGTGGGGTCAGACGTGAGGTGAATTACCTCATTAAGTTTTCTTTTAGTTTCCTCCTTTAATATTATTTTTGAAACTTCCTTATTGTTTACAAAAGGTTTCTTTTTTTTGGAGATATCATGTTTTGGAAATTCCGTGTTTACTAAAATTATCTACACCCGATAAGGTTTTTGCTGTCTCGTTTCTTGTTAAGACTTTTTGTTGGGTATGTTTATCTGATTTATGGCTATTAAGTTCCCTGACCAATTTTAACTGTATATTTAATAAATCGATTTTATCGCGCAGTTCTTTAATAATTAAATCTTTTTGCAGTAGTATATAATTAAAAATTTGAATGTCTACCTTTTTTCATTTCCAGCCAATTGCTCAATTGCGTTGAAAAATGGTACATTTTCATCATCAACTTTATTCATAGCAACATTATCACAACAAAGTATACTTTCATTATCAAGTACCACAATATTTTTAAGGTACTTAATGCAACCATTGTGCATTACAGTTTCACAATTAACACACTTTGGTCCACTTTGAGCTACTATTTTACACTTTTTACATACTTTTTGTGTCAGCACTAAATCATTCGACTTGCCACTTGCCGCCATTTTTAATCTATGTGATTGTGATGTATCCAAATAAAACTTACCTTAAAAATAATATATTTATAAAAATGGAAAAAAGGTCTTTAAGAGTAGTTGCGTCAAAAAAGATTTTTTGGAAAGTGATATTTACAATATGTAGCAAGGACGGATTCAGGGGGGGGGGTCCTGGGGGTCATCCTGTGATGTTTTTTTATAGACACCGATAATAGCAATAAATGCTATAGCCCCAAATTTTCCGAGGGAGGGCTCCACAAGTTCTTCACGAGTTATGACCCCCCCCCCCCTCCCTAATGTGAGACTCTGGATCCGCCCTTGCAGTATATAGATCATTTATACAAATTTTTGTGAAAATAAGAATTTCGTAAATGCTCAACATTTACAAAATTTCACTTAGGTTTCAAGTTGGCTTTTGAAAGTATTAAAAATTCTGGATGTGTTGCTTTATTTTGACCCGTTCACTTTTAATAGTCGCATGATGGTTTAGACTAATTGGATTGGACCAAGTTTTTTAATAATTTGACAATAAATTTTTAACACTTTTATTTATCTAGAAATAAATTATAATTATACACCTATTGCCAAAAAAAAAATAACAAACCTAAGAACAATCACGAATAGCATTTCTGATCTCAGGCATAGTTAATAAAGTAAAAGGAAGAATAAAAAATAAAACCAGTAGCACTGCAACTACAGTCAGCAAATTTGGGGCTATTATTATTACTATTATTGGCAGTAATATCGATAACACTACTAATATTTTTAAAACAAATATTATTGTATCATCTTTTTTGGCGCTTCCATTATTACTTTCTTCATAGGTTATTGTTTCTTTATCTAAAAGTATTTCGGGTTCTTTTTCTAATTCATCTTTACAGGAAATTTTTGGAAAGTAGGTTTTTGAAGTTGGTTTGTGTAGGTTTGATTTCATGGTGAAGATTTTACTTGAATTTTGAGGTAATTGATTTTTTTTTTATAAGTCAACACTACAAAATATTGATTGACGTTATTTTGACTAACGAAAGATTGATATTTATATCAAAAATTGGCAATTCTTCTTTTTTTTTCGTAACTATTATTCCTTATATTTTCCGTAACACTTTTTTTCTTATTTCCGTTTTCACAATTTTTGTTAAATTTTTAAATTTTGGTATATTTTAATTTTAAAACTGAAATTTAGTTATGTTTTCCTAAAATCTTTCAATAAATTTTGAATTTCTCCAAAAATTTTTTTATTTTTCAATGAAAAATCTCACTTTTCCCGTTTTTCCGATTTTCCGGAAAAGTTATGTATTTTCAACCAAACCATAATACAGTCAGATTTTAGATAATTAAATTCTCTACAACTTTTGTGTTAAACTTTTTTTTCAATTTACTCACAGTTTAGCCTCTAGAGGGCGCGAAAGAGATATATATCTATGCGTTGTAGATTTTTCAGCATAAAAAAGGAATTTTTGAAAACAAAATTATGTAGTAAAGTTGAAGATTATAGTATTCGCTAAAACTTTTATATTAAACGTTTTTTCGAATTTTCCATAGTTGCGCCGCTAGAGAGCGAAAAAAATATACATGTTTGATTTTTTTTATAATTAAGGATAAGCAATGTGCTCCAGTGCAAAGTTTTAGAGCATAAAATTCCCTATAACTTTTGTATTAAACTTTTCCAAAATTCGCAATAATATGGCCGCTATATAGGACGCGAAAAAAATGTGCTTGTAGATTTTCCCAAATTTTTCCAGATTCTAAAAACGAAAAATGCACTTTAGTGCAAAACATTTGGGCGCAAAATTTTAGAGCATCAAATTCCATACAACTTTTGTATCAAACTTTTTCGGACTTTCCAATAGATTGGCCGCTAGAGGTCGCGAAAAGACTTTTGTATCAAACTTTTTCGGACTTTCCAATAGATTGGCCGCTAGAGGTCGCGAAAAGATGTGCATGTAGGTTTTTTCGAATTTTTCCAGATTTTGAGGACAAACAAAGCACTGTAGTGCAAATGTACTGATACAAAGTTGTACAGCATCAAATTGCCTACAACTTTTGTATCAAACTTTTTTAAGAATTTCCAATACTGTCGCCGCTAGAGGACGCGAAAAAATATACATGTAGATTGTTCGACTTTTTCAATATTTTAAGGACAGTGTTGTACAAAATATTCTGGTGCAAAGTTGTAAAGCTTCAAATTCCCTACAACTTTTATGTCACACTTTGTCCAAAATTTCCATTATTTTTGCCGCTAAAGGGCGCGAAAAAATGTGAATGTAGATTTTTCGACTTTTTCAAGATGACTATTTCAATATTTTAAAGACAAACAATTCGCTGTAGTGCAAAATGTTCTGGTGCAAAGTTGAAGAGCTTCAAATTCCCTATAACTTTTGTATCACACATTATCCAGAATTTCCATTACTTTCGCCGCTAGATGGCGCGAAGAAATGTGCATGAAGATTTTTCGACTTTTTCAAGATTTTAAGGACTAACAATTCGCTGTAGTGCAAAATGTTCTGGTGCAAAGTTGTAGAGCTTCAAGTTCCCTACAACTTTTATGTCACACTTTGTCCAGAATTTCCGTTATTTTTGCCGCTAAAGGGCGCGAAAAAATGTGCATGTAGATTTTTTGATTTTTCAAGATTTTTAAGGACAAACAATTCGCTGAAGTGCAAAATGTTCTGGTGTAAAGTTGTAAAGCTTCAAATTCCCTACAACTTTTGTTTCACATATTATCCAGAATTTCTATTGTTTTCGCCGCTAGAGAGCGCGAAAAAATGTGCATGTAGATTTTTCGACTTTTTCATGATTTTAAGGACTATCAATTCGCTGTAGTGCAAAATGTTCTGGTGCAAAGTTGTAGAGCTTCAAATTCCCTACAATTTTTGTATCACGTTTTGTCCAAAATTTCCATTATTTTCGCCCCTATTCATAAAAAGTTGTAAAATGTTAAAAAAAAAAACAATAAAAATTATCTTTGTCAAATTCTCCCAATTTTTATGTTTTTGTACGATTCTATCCCATTTTATTCTCCATTTTTTTAAAAATTTTGATTTCGTAAAGCCCATGAAAATTCATAAAAAATTGTAAAATGTTAAAAAAAACCAATTTTAATTTTCTTTGTCAAATTCTCCCAATTTTTACATTTTTGTACGATTCTATCCAATTATATTTTTCATTTTTTCTAAAATTTCGATTTCGTACAGCCCAGGAAAATTCATAAAAAAATGAAAAATGTTTAAAAAAAACAATTTTAATTTTCTTTGTCAAATTCTCCCGATTTCTTTTGGTCCAGGAAAATTCATAAAATATTGTAAAATGATTAAACAAATATAATTTTAATTTTTTTTTGTCAAATTTTTCCAATTTTTACATTTTTTTACGATCCATCCAATTTAATTTTTTATTTTTTCTAAAATTTCGATTTCGTACATCCCAGGAAAATTCATAAAAAATTGTAAAATGTTAAAAAAAAAACAATTTTAATATTCTTTGTCAAATTTTTCCAATTTTTACATTTTTGTACGATTCTATCCAATTATATTTTTCATTTTTTCTAAAATTTCGATTTCGTACAGCCCAGGAAAATTCATAAAATAATGAAAAATGTTAAAAAAAAAACAATTTTAATTTTCTTTGTCAAATTCTCCCAATTTTTACGTTTTTGTACGATTCTATCCCATTTTATTCTCCATTTTTTTAAAAATTTTGATTTCGTAAAGCCCATGAAAATTCATAAAAAATTGTAAAATCTTAAAAAAAAAACATTTTAATTTTCTTTGTCAAATTCTTCCGATTTCTTTTGAATCAGGAAAATTCATAAAATATTGTAAAATGAATTAAAAAAAATTTTTGATTTTCATTGTCAAATTCTCCCAACTTTTACATTTTGCAACGGTTTCATTAATTTTTTTCGATTTTCTCTAAAATTTCGATCTTATAGCCCAGGAAAATTCATAAAAAATTGTAAAATGATAAAAAAAAGCAATTTCAATTTTCTTCGTCAAATTCTCCAAATTTTTACATTTTGCTAAAATTTTATCCAATTTTTTTTGTTGAGCCTCAGGCACTCAACGTATTTGCTTAATAAAAAAGTTAGTTTAGTATATTTCAAGTTAACCATTGCATTCTTTATAAAAGCAATTAATTGTTACTTCAACTCGACGTTAAAAAAAAAAACCCAACAAAATCAAGATAATCGACAAAACATCTTCATCACAAGAGCTACTTTCCCAGAAAAAAAAAAAACTAATTTTGTGGTAGAAGTTCGCATTCCACATAAAGTTTGCCGATTTTTTTACTACCAGTATCGATAAGATCATCGTCGGGCTCATGTTTGCTTCTCCGCCGACACCTCGCGATTCCATATCACTCGTTAGTGAAGGAAAAAAATCTTCAATTCTATTATTATCTTCACGGGATCTTTATGGTTGCGCGGAGCTGTTGCAGGAAGTGACTACTGGTAATTACCGTGGTTTTAAATTTTTTAGTTCAGATGCAATTTTAAGGATTGAAAGTCACGAAAGAAATAAAACTTCACTACTAAAAATAAGTATAACTGATTAGTTTTTTTCTTGGAATTAGGTACAAGTTTTCTTTTTTAAAAATTTTTCAAAAAATTTTCAACGATTCTTTATGATTTTTCAAGGATTTTTCATTCTTGAGTTTTATCAAAATCCGATTTTTAAAAATAAATTTGATCTATTGAAAATAAAATGGTTTTTTTCTTGTTATTAGATATACAAGTTTTCTTTTTTAAAGAATTTTTTTAAGATTTTTTAAAAACATTTCAAGGATTCTTTAAGATTTTTCTAGGATTTTTAATTCTTGAATTTTATAAAAATCCGACTTTTAAAAATAAATTTGATCTATTGAAAATAAAAAATTTTTTTTTCTTGTTATTAGATATACAAATTTTCTTTTTTTAAAGAATTTTTTAAAGATTTTTCAAAGAATTTTCAAGGATTTTTTAAGAATTTTCAAGGATTTTTCATTCTTGAATTTTATGAAAATCCCATTTTTAAAATTAAATTTGATCTATTGAAAATAAAATAGTTTTTTTCTTGTTAAAATATATACAAGTTTGCTTTTTTAAAGAATTAATTTTTTAAAGATTTTTCAAAGAATTTTTAAGGTTTTTTTAAGATTTTTCAAGGATTTTTCATTCTAGAGTTTTATAAAAATCTGACTTTTAAAAATAAATTTGATCTATTGAAAATAAAATAGTTTTTTTTTTGTTAATAGATATACAAGATTTCTTTTTTAAAGAAATGTTAAAAATTATTCAAAAAATTTTCAAGGATTCTTTATGATTTTTCAAGGATTTGAAAATAAAATAGTTTTTTTCTTGTTATTAGATATACAAGTTTTCTTTTTTAAAGACTTTTTAAACATTTTTCAAAGAATTTTCAAGGATTTTTTAAGAATTTTCAAGGATTTTTTATTCTTGAATTTTATAACAATCCCATTTTTAAAAATAAAATTGATCTATTGAAAATAAAATAGTTTTTTTCTTGTTATTATATATACAAGTTTTCTTTTTTAAAGAATTTTTTAAAGATTTTTCAAGGATTTTTTAAGAATTTTCAAGGATTTTTCATTCTTGAATTTTATAAAAATTCGACTTTTAAAAATAAAATTGATCTATTGAAAATAAAATAGTTTTTTTCTTGTTATTAGATATACAAGTTTTCTTTTTTAAAGAATTTTGTAAGATTTTTCAAAGAATTTTCAAGGTTTTTTTATGATTTTTCAATGATTTTTCATTCTTGATTTTTTTAAGAATCCGACTTTTAAAAATAAAATTTATTCATTGAAAATAAAACTCAGCTATTGAAAATCAAATTGGGCTCTTGGAAATTAAAATTGAGCTATTGAAAATAAAATGGGGCTACTGAAAATAAAATTGGACTATTGGCAATAAAATTGAACTAATAGAAATAAAATTGGACTATTGAAAATAAAATGGGGCCATTGAAAATAAAATTGGACTACTGGCAATAAAATTGAACTAATAAAAATAAAATTGGACTATTGAAAATAAAATGGGGCTATTGAAAATAAAAAGGGGCTATTGAAAATAAAATTGGACTATTGGCAATGAACTAATAAAAATAAAATTGGACTATTGAAAATAAAATGGGGCTATTGAAAATAAAATGGGGCTATTGAAAATAAAATTTTACTATTGTCAATAAAATTGAACTAATAAAAATAAAATTGGACTATTGAAAATAAAATTGGACTATTGGCAATAAAATTGAACTAATAAAAACAAATTGGACTATTGAAAATAAAATCTGACTATTGAAAACAAAATTGGTCTATTGGAACTAAAATTGGGCATTGAAAGTAAAATTTGAATTAATACAAGCAAAAATAAAAGTGAATAAATGTGTCAAAATTTCTGATAAAATATATTAAAAAAAAAACAACCACTAAATTTATGAAACAAATATGTATTTCTCCCATCGTAAAACCGTTGAATACATTAAATAAATAACATTTAATATAAATTGATGATTCTAATGGCGCTAGTAGGTGGATATCAGAAGCCAATTAAATCTTTTTTATTATTTAACTTCTATTGCGATTTCAGACTTCTATAAAATACTACCCACGTCCTGCAGTCTACTCTAGCGAGACCGTATCAAATTATGGCATAACATGCACATCGATAGTGAATAAGCAATTAACACAAAATGTTTACAATGCGCTCAAATGCTGGAATGAATTAAACGAAAATTAAAATTGTCCCAGTAGTTGACGTGTCAAAATCCTCAACTTTAGAAGATTAAAATTTATACCTTATGCATTTTTTTTTATTTTGAGAACAAACTGCAACGACGCTTCGGTCGTTACTGGTCACTTTGGCGCCTTAGTCCAGGTTTCGGGATCCCTCGGGCGCCACCTTCCGTTTTAAGTGTGAAGGCTACTTGCACCGGGCAGCGTCAGTGAAGATTTAGTACTCCAGGGGTCGTTATGGCCTCGACCTACCTCTTGACAGCCGGAAGGGCAGACTTTACTTGCCCACCTCGAATGAGTGCCGGAGTAGCTGCCGCTAGGATGTTAGTTTATGTGAACTGAAAAATAAATAAAATTACCAAATGAAAATAAACATTTATTGTTCACCACAGTTAACAAATAATTTTACCAAAGCCGGTAAGAGGAAAGGGTGTGTAACGGGTTCAAAAAGCTAAAGCGGGTCTTGCGGAATACGAAATGATTTAGCAGCGGTGAACGTTGAAAAGCAAAACGGATATGACGGAGTATTAACAATAAGGAATAAGCCGAATATCGGGAAGCTGCGGGCTTCAAAGCGAGGGTGCGGTTTGATGAAAGCGAGAAATGTAAGAATGCGGCGAGACGTCGGGATTAAGCGGTGAATGAGATAAATCGAAATCTAAGCTGGACAAAGTTCAATTTTTCTTATAGGTTAAGTCATTTCCCTTGTCGGTTCCCACCCTGATTCTCTGAATTATGTCGCCGGAGTAAGTACAGTGTGATTTCCTCGACTATCAGTACTTTCCGGGGTTCCCTTTACCTATATATAACAGTTATACAGTAACGACACGTACCCTGTGATTTTCTCGACTATCGGTACTCCGTCCTAGTATAAACAGTTATACACCATCCAACGATACAGTGTGATTTTCTCGACTAGCAGTATCGCCGTCTGCAAGGGCCTAAGGCGAACCTAACTGGTCTTCTCGAGTAGTTGTCGAATTTGAGCTCTGAAAAATAAATACACAAGAAAATTCTATTAATAGACTCGATATGTCTCACCGGTATTCCCTCGGAGCACTTCGGATATCGTCGGAGATCTCTAGCAGGCTATCGGTGTCGGTTCTCTGGCGTGGTGATCTTCTCGGCGATGCTGGCACAACTGAATTTATTTTAAGCTTAAGGTGCGTTTCCACCAAAAAACAATTACAAGCAAACATTGGCAAATATTTGTGAACATTTGAAAACGTTTGGAAATGTATATTTGGTTGTGTTTGTCTAGTTAAAAACAAAACAAGAATTCGCGAATAACAGTGGGTTTGCGAACGCTTGTCAACGATCCATACTAATTGTACTTCTAAAAAATAAGTAATATACTGAAAATATGTTTCCACTAAACGCGCACAAACAACAAATCTCTTTGAGGTACCGACAGCGGCCGGAACGCCGCTGTTCGTTTGCAATTGCTCGCATATGTTTGCAAACATTCTTAATTTCGTCTCCACCAGGCTTATAAATTTGTTTGCAAACATTTCTGATTATTCGCAAACATTTGCAAACGTTTTGCGCGTTTGGTGGAAATGCACCTTTAGAGTGAGCACCAAACCTGCCGTTTCCCACTCTTTGCTTTTGATCGGATTCGGAGGGGGCTTAAGCGTGCGCGGAAGCGATATATTGGACTTAGTACAGCTCGTCAAAATTTATATCTAATATTATCTACTTTTTCCGGACTTAGAAAAATTCATGAACTGACTGACCGCTGATTCAATATCGCGTTCACTAGCGGTATTGATTTTTAATCGACCCTTGCTACATACGGTGTAGAGGGGAGGACTCGATGGTTCCGATAGCGGTATAGTTTTAAGGGTGAAAGAGGTGTCGACGCGTCAAAAAGGGTTAAACAACTGTATAGATTATATTAAAAGCAGATTTTTGAAAAAAAGAATGGAGGTCGTACGATTATTAATAATGGATATAGAATAATTAATGCTTTTCTGATTTTAAAAATTAGCCGGATTTAGTAACTTTGTTACAAAACAATGCACTCGAGTGCAAAATTTTCTAGTGCAAAGTTGTAGAGAATAAAAGAAAGAAATACTCCAGGGGTCGTTATGGTATCGACCAAAAGCACTGGTCGCCAGAAGGGCGGTGTCTTTACTTGCCCTACTGGGTTTGAAAACCTGGGTATTAGCTGCTGGGATGTTAACTCAAAACAAATAAAATTCAATAAATAAAACTTTTATTTTTACCAAAATCCGACGGAGAAAAGGTGTGTAACGGGCGATTGGCTTGGCGGCGTGGTGTAATCGGACTGACGGTTCTGGACTCCGGATGTACCTGAAGTTGGCTTCAACTTGACTTATCTCTAAAGGTCGACGGACTGCACTGCTGCTCCAATTGGGACGGCCACAGCAAGTCGGACGTCTGACTGCCTCTGCAGCTGCCGACAACGGTTTGAATTGCCCTACTCGATACGAACATCGGCATCTAAGAAGCAGAGACGAGTGTGTCTCCATCTGCCTGGCGACGGTTCAACTGGTACGACTGGCCTTTTATTCACAATTTTAATTTAATTTTACTCCAGTGCCGTGCGCGATTTAATTTATATATTTTAAATAATACGGAAAAAAGTAACTTTGTTACAGCTTTAAACCTTTTCTATAAATTCTCCGTAGTTTTGCTGCTAGAGGGCGCCACTGTTAATTTATTTCGAGTTATTAATTCGGGAAAAGATGAATAAAAAAGTTGTAGGAAATTTGATTCTCTAAAACTTTGTACCAGAATATTTTGCACTTAAATGCATATTTTGTTCTCAAAATCTGGAAAAAGTCGGGAAAACCAATACCCACATTTTTCGCATCCTCTAGCGGCGTAATAATTAAAAATTCGTGAAAAAGCTTAATACAAAAGTTGTAGGGAATTTGATTGCTTTAAAACTTTCCGTTGGAACATTTTGCACCAAAGTGCATTTTCTCTCATCAAAATCTACATACACATTTTTTTTCCACCCTCTAGCGACGAAGCTATTCGAAAGTCGAGAAATAGTTCGCTACAAAAGTTGTAGAGAATTTGATGCACCCTTTTTTCGCCCTCTCTCGGCGAAAGTGTTAAACTTTCTGAAAAAAATTTTAAACAAAAGTTGTAGGGAATTTGATGCTATACAACTTTTTACTGGAACACTTTGTACTGCAGACCATTGTTTGTCCTCAAAATCTGGAAAAGATGGGAATACCTGCATGCACATTTTTTTCGCCCTCTAGCGGTGAAACTATTGGAAATTCAGGAAGAAGTTTCACATAAAACTTGTAGGAAATTTTATGTTCTATAACTTTGCTCTATAACATTTTACACTAAACTGCAGTTTTTGTCCTCAAAATCTGGAAAAGGTCGGAAATACCTGCATGCACATTTTTTCTCGCCCTCTAGCGGTGAACCTATTGAAAATTCTGGAAGAAGTTTCACACAAAACTTGTAGGAAATTTTATTTTCTATAACTTTGCACTATAAGATTTTACACCAAAGTGCATTTTTTGTCCTCAAAATCTGGAAAAAGTCGGGAAAACCTACATGCACATTTTTTTCGCCCTCTATTCTCGAAACTATTAACATTTCTGAAAACATTTTTAAACAAAAGTTGTAGAGAATTTGATGCTATACAACTTTTTACTGGAACACTTTGTACTATAGACCATTGTTTGTCCTCAAATCTGGAAAAGATCGGGAATACCTGCATACACATTTTTTGTCGCCATCTAGCGGTGAAACTATTAAAAATTCAGGAAAAAGTTTCATTCAAAACTTATAGGAAATTTTGTGTTCTATAACTTTTCTCTGTAACACTTTACACTAATGTGCATTTTTTGTCCTCAAAATCTGGAAAAAGTCTGGAAAACCTACATGCACATTTTTTGCGCCCTCTAGCGGCGAAACTATTGGGAATTCTAGAAAAAGTTTGAGACTAAAGTTTTAGAGAATTTGATGCTCTACAATTTTGCAGTAGTATATTTTGCACCAAAGTGCATTATTTTTGTCTAGAACCTAGAACAAAGTCGGAAAAACATACACGCACATTTTTTTGCGCCCTCTAGCGGCGAAACTAATAAAACTTCAGAAAAAAATTTAGAGCAAAAGTTCTAGAGAATTTGATGCTCTACAATTTTGCTCTGCAATAGTTTACAATAAATTGCATTTTTCGTCCTCAAAATCTGAAAAATGTTGGAAAAACCTACATCAACATTTTTTCGTGCCCTCTAGCGGTGAAACTGTTGGAAAATTTGGAAAAAGTTTAATACAAAACTTATAGAAAATTTGATGCTATACAACTTTCCTTTGTAATATTTTACAATAAAGTGCATTGTCTGTCCTCAAAATCTTAAGTCTGGAAAACAATACATGCATATTTTTCGCGCCCTCTAGCTGCGAAACTATTGAAAATTATGGAAAAAGTTTGCAATAAAATATTTTACACTAAATTGCATTTTTTGTCCTTAAAATCTGGAAAAATTCGTATAACCTACATACACATTTTTCTCGCTCTCTAACTATTAAAAATTATGGAAAAAATTTAATACAATAATTGTCAGTAAGTTGATGCTCTACAATTTTGTTCTAATAAATAAATAATTATGAAAAATTGCTGACTATACCCAATTCTTAAAATATTATTTTTATTATAATCGTAGTGCATAGGATAATAAATAAATCGCTGACTACAAGTAATTTTTAGAATAATGGTTTCATTGTATTTAGAATAAACGCGAAAATAAATAATTTTATTAATTAACCTTGAAGCTATTATAAACGTTTATTTATGTATGTTTTGTTCTAGGAAATTTGTCAACGGCCACGTTTTATAGGCGACCAAAACGATGAAAACGGTAGAAAATTTTCAGTAGAATCCGGAGAATTGGGTGACCAATGGTTATTGGCAGCTGTTGCGTCATTGGCGCTTACGCCGAAGTTTTTGGACAGGATTGTTCCTCCGGATCAAGGTTTCGATACTGCACATTCATATTGTGGAGCTTTTCGGTAAGTGATAATATAAATAAATAAAAAAATACAAACTAAAGTTATTAATTTTGAAAAAAATATAATAACCGAGAAAATTATAAAACATTATTTAGTAAAAAAATTATGTGTCATTTAAATTGGGGAGTGGATAAGGGTCCGCGCTTTAACATATTTTATAAAGATTCGCTAGTTGCGGACCTTTATAAAAAAAATATTTATTTTATTAAAAGAAGTCTTGACTATCTAAATCTAGCCTGGCACTATGTCATGCGACTACCAGAGCTCATGCTTAAATATGTTTAAATTTATTATTTAAGCGAATCACGTTTCACGCAACTCGCGGATCTTTATAAAATATGTTAAAGGTCCGCAACTTGCGGATCTTTATCCACTCCCTTTAAATTAATAAAGGGAAAATGGAGTTATATATCACCCAGTATATATATAAAATGCAATTATGCAATATTCAAATTTATAATGATATTAACATGTTATGAACATTCTGTATATAAAATTTTAGAATTTTGTTTAAAAATTTGTAGTTGTAGTTTTTCAATAATTTTTTAAATATTTTTTTTGTCAACATACAACAATTGTTTAAAAAAAGCATTGAACAAATCAATTTTAAAATTTGGGAATTAAATTTTAAAAAAAGCGTGTAATATATATATATATATATATATATAGGGTGGCGCAAATTTGTTTGAACACTATTGGGATTTCGTAAACAGTTATAGATACAAATTCGGTTAAATGGGAAGAAATATGAGTATTTTCAAGACGAATTGATTGATTTTTTCAAAATTAAAATATCAGGACCGGTTTCCGAGACATTTAGGAAAAACCGCAATTAACAATTTTCGTTTTATTTAGTGCAAAATGTTCTATCACAAAGTTGTAGAATATAAAATTCTGTACAACTTTTGTATCACGATACTTTAATTTATTGATAATATATAATTAATGTGATTTAAGCTCAAATAATTGATTTTTTGATGTAATTAGAAACAATTCACAAAAAAACTATGATATATTTCAAAATCCGTCCTTTCTTTTTTTTGTGGGTTAAGGAAATTAAACTCAATTTAAACGTTATATTTGTTTATTTTATGACAAACGAAAGTTTTAGAGATTTTTTTCATTTTTTTTCCTAATGTGTTAAAAAAACTTGGCTTGTTCTTGAGGTTTTCTTATCTTCCTTCTCCAAAGGAAACTTAGATGGCTTGATCCAAAGAATAAGACTATTGTGGTCCACGTAGTCTAGGAAAAACGTAGTCCAAGAAAAAATGTAGTCCAAGAAACACAAGCTTGGTCCAAAAAAAAACGTAGTCCAATAAAAATGTAGTACAAGAAAAACGTAGTCCAGGAAAAACTGTTACAAAGGAAAAATGTAGTCCAAAGAAAAAAATGTAGTTCGTGGTTGTAATGTAGCCGAAGAAAACTCCGATGAATACTTTTACTACTTTTATTCCTCTAAAAATTATGCCCGCTAATTATATGTAACAACAACAACAACAACATTCTTTTTCGACAATTGACATTTATGATGGCAAGTATGTTCCGTGTATTAAATGTGCGTTCACAGACTTACGACACTACAATACCTTCCCTCATAAATCTAAACGTTGGGGTGGTTTGACTATACGTCTTGGTCTTTTATTTACATTCTTAACATTAGGTGTACATGTAGAGATATTCTTAGAGCTAGGTTTACAATCGAAATTTTCATTTTTTTCAGAAACTTCCTGAACCAAATGATCATTTAATTTGACAATAGAGTCAGTAACTGGTTCATTTAAGGTCATATTTGGTTCAGCAACCTCTGAAGCTTCAGGTAATAAATCAACACTTGGTTTTGAATTCAAGAACTCACTACTTGGTTTATCAATAGGACTTTCCTCCAAGCCATCCTCTAATGTTTCTGATCTGTTACGCCTAATTTGATTCAAGTGTCTCTTCCATATTAAGTTTTCATTAACAAGTTTACAAAAATAAATTCTATCATTCAAAACTTCATCTATTACACTTTCAACCCAAGTTTTCTTATTAGGATTTCTGTAGTCCCTACACCAAACCCTATCCCCCTCTACAAAGGTCTCATCCCGTTTCCCTTTATAATTTAAAACTTATTTTTCAGCTGACCGAAATTATTTTTTTGATAACAAATCTAAACGGGTGCGTATTTTAGTTTTAAACATTAAACTACTAGGTGTCATACCTGTGGTAGCATGTATACAATTTCTGTAAGAGAATAAATACCTATGAACCAAAGTATCTATAGAGACATTTTTATTTTTTTCATCTAACATAGCCTTTTTTAACCCTAACTTTACTGATTTAACACAGTTTTCCGCAAATCCGTTTGTTGAAGGGTGAACTGGTGGAGATGTAACCAATTTTACTCCATTTTGACTCAAAAAATTTATAAAATTTTCAGATGTAAATTGACCTCCGTTATCTGTTTAAACTATACGGGGTAAACCAAATCGCGAAAAACATTCCCTAAATTTGCTAATGGTATTATCCGAATCAGCATTACTCATTATAAAAACTTCCGGCCATTTTGTATATGTATCTATGATTATAAGTATAGTTCTGCCTCTAATTGGTCCTAAAAAATCAGCATGAATTTTCTCGTAAATGTGATTCGAACCCTGTGACTTAATAAGCTTAGCCTTGGGTGGGTCTGGGCGCATCTGACAACAAATTTTACAATTATTTACTTGTTGTTCGATATCGTTATCGAGCAAAGGCCACCAAAAATAAGAGCGTGCACTTGACTTCATCTTAGCCATACCTTCATGATTGCTATGTAATTCCTCCAGTAAATGTTTTCTAAGGCTGACTGGAATTACCGCTCTATACCCCCACATGATGATACCCTGTTCAATAGAGAGTTCATTTTTTCTTGTCAAAAATGGTTTTAAAAGTTCATTTTCAATGTGTTTAGGAAATCCATATCTGATAAAAGTAAGTACTTTGCCTAAAATAGCATCTCTTCTGGTTTCTGAGCGTAATTGAATTGAATCTATTGGTATTAAACCTTCAACCATATTTAAGTAATCATAATTTGGCTCTGTACAATTATCTATTTCACCGTCAGCTAGCGGTAAACGTGACAAAGCATCTGCTTTTGAGTTATCAACTCCCCGAATAAATTTGCAAGTATAATCAAACCCAGCTAAAAATAATGACCATCTCTAGATTCGACCAGCAAACATTTTGGGTAAACTCTTATCTTCACCAAAAATTGATTTTAATGGCTTATGATCGCTTAAAAGTTCAAATTTCCTTCCTACCAGATATTGATATAGTTTAGAAACTGACCAGTAAACAGCTAAAGCCTCCTTCATAATCTGGGAATAGCCCTGTTCAGCCTTGTTCAGTACACGAGAAATGTAGCAAATTGGTCTCTCCCCTCCGTCTGGTAAAACATGTAGAAGAACACCACCAATGCCATAATTACTAGCGTCACAAGCTAAACGAATAGGTTTATCCGGGTCATAATGAATTAAAATTTTGTCTGAAGCTAGTTCGTTCTTTGCGTACTGAAAAGCATTTTCACATTCTTTTGTCCACTTAAATTCTTTACCTTTCCCTATCAAATCATACAATGGCTTTAACTTACTCTGTAAATTTTCACAAAAACGAGAATCATAATTTACCATCCCTGCAAAAGCTCTAATTTCAGTAATATTTTTAGGTCTAGGCGACTTTAATATTGCCCTTACTTTTTCCTCATCTTTCTCTAACCCTTTTGCTGAGATATTTTGTGCCCTAACTAAAAAATATTTTCTTTGAAAAATTCACATTTTTTTGAATTTAATCTGAACCCTGCCCTGTCCAATCTGTTTAAAACCTCTTCTAAATTTTTAAAATTCTCATCCTCATCTCGCCCCGTTACAACTACATTATCCAAAAAATTTACTGTTCCCTTACACCCCTGTAATACTTTCTCAATAATGTTTTGAAAGATTGAGCATGCTGGTTTCGTACCATAGGGTAACCTCTTTATTTTATATATACCTAGTGGTGTGCTCCATGCCAATAACTCACTGGTTTTATCATCCAAAACTAATTGATTATAGGCGTTGAGGAAATCAAGTTTTGTAAATTTTTGTCCGCCTTGTAACGCATCAAAAATATCCTCAATTCGAGGCAATGGATGGTTAAAATCTTTTAGAAACTTATTTACTGTAATTTTATAATTTGCGCAGACGCGAACATCTTTACCATTGGCTTTTAAAACAGGTACTAATGGTGTTCCCCAACTAGAATTATCAGACTTCTCGATTGCACCCTCTGATTCTAGTTTTTTTAGTTCCACCTCCACCTTTTCACGGAAAGCAAACGGAATTGGGTGAGGTTTATGGAAAACTGGTTTTACATTTTCTTCTACCTCTAAGCTAATCTTTTCACCATTAAAGGTTCCTAACTCTTTTTTAAAAAGATTTGGAAATTTTAACAATATTTTGTCAAGTTTATCCGATTGACTTTGGACCGCTATATCATTAATTAATACCTCTGAATTTTTTAACGATAAATTGAATTTATTAATAATATCCCTACCTAACAAATTTTTAGTAGCTTTTTTAACGATAGTAAAATTACACAAATTTGAAACATTTTGAATAGAAACATTTACTGATATGTTTCTCTCTGTGCTTACAATTTCACCTGAATATGTTTTCAACTTAATACTAGTGCTCTCTAATGGAATATGGCTCAACTTTTCCACGTAAAACTTATAAGGTAAGCAAGAAATACCAGCACCAGTGTCGAGGTCCACCTGAGTATAAATCTTATTATCAAGCAAAACAGAAATACATAACGGCTTTACAAAATTAATACTTTGACAATTTGTTAAATTATACAATGGAAATATTTCCTCACTTTCCTCTTCTACTAAATGATTTCTTTCTATTTTACAAGCTGCCATTATGTGACCCTTTTTGCCACAGTTATTACAAATAAATTTTTTTGTATTTACATTTACTAAAGTTATGCTTACTCTTATTACAAAAGTTACACTTTGATTCTTCCTGTTTTTCATCCTTTTCAAATTTTTTTCCAGATTGGCTCGCACTTTTTTTTTGCAAAACCACTGCCACTACTAGAAGCACTATATGCCTTTTGCACTATATTCACTTCTACACTGCTCCTATACTGCTCTCTTAAAGCTGCTTCTTTGTTTAGGGCTATCTCTAACACATCCTCAATTTTCTTGGATGGACTTTCCTCACACAAGCGGTCAAGTAATGGTTCTGGCCTCATGCCTGTTACAAATTTGTCTTGTACTCGATACATTAATTTATCTGCAAAATCACATTGTGAGGCTGCATTTTTAACTTTCAAATACCAATCATTAACCGACTCTTGTCCCTGTCTTAAAGAATCAAAAACAATTCTTCTGCGATAGACTGAGAACCTTGGTTTAAAGTGTGTAGCTAGTAATTGCATTAAAACATTAAATTCTTTTCTATTGGGCTTCTCAGGGCTACACAAATCTCTTAATACCTTGTAGACCTCCTCACTTAATAAGGTAAGTAACACAGCAACTTTCCTTGTGCCTTCAACAATATTTGCCGTAAAAAACTGTTCCAGGCGTGAATGTTAATTTCTTGTCCTATAACTTTGTAACATAACATTTGTCACTAAAATGCATTATTTGTCATCAAAATCTGGAAAAAATCTGAAAAACCTACATGTTAATTTTAATTTTAATACAAAAGGTGTAGAGAATATAATTATGTAAAATCCTCCTGTGTTACGTTTATCTCGGAAATGCATATTTTTCCCGGTAAATTCTAAAAACAGCGACATGCTCCAAAATATCATATATACCATGATAGCGCAAATTTATTTGAACATTATTGGGATTTGGTAAGCCGTTATAGATATAAAGTTGCTTAAATAGTTGGTTGGTCGGTGAAAATATTAACGAACAGCTCGGATTGGTATGATTATCGGCTGATTGTATTCTCCTATTCATCTGTTAGTCTGTGAAGAGATTAGTGACCTTGTTAAGGTTTAATAACCTCTTCACCATCTGGTGAGATAATAGGTAGGGTCTTCTGGTAACATCTGTCTATATCTCTACCAGCACAGAGCGTCACACAATCTGCATGTATGGTTCCCTTGGAAGATCCCCATTATGGTTCTTCTTTCCCATAGCTATTTCTTGTATTATATTAATGGTTCTGTGAAAGTCTCAAGTTGATCCCTCATTTTTAAATCGGTCAAATAAAACATTTATTACTTCTCGGGGTAGAAACTACCCCTTCGAGGATAAGCAAGTGATTCCATAGTTATTTATTATACTATATTAAAGGTTCTGTCAAAATCTCAACTTGAGTATTTATAGTAAAAAAGACACCTTTAAATCTATTTAATTTGATTTAAATTGTTATTTTTACTATTGCCAATACCAATTATATGATACATCCAGAAAAATAAAAATATGAAATTACTATTAGAAAATATTTCCCCGTTCTAAGGTGCCACTGTTTGCTCGGCAATGTTCGGACAATTGTCTAAGAGATTTTGTCTACTAACTTCACACTGGTTACCATAATAAGGAAGGGGAGGGATGGTTCTGGAACATGAAAAAGACTAAAATAGATTAATAGGAAGATTAACTAAATTTTAATGAAGAGATAATTGAACTCTCCAATATGGAAGACCTACAAAGGGGGGTTGGATGGTTTCACGAGGAAGAAGGACAGGATCCTTGTGACATCTGATAGGGCCACATGGCTTCTAGGTTCGGTAAAAACCGTTTTCTTTTAACCATCAACCAAGAACAATAAATAGTCTACCCTAGGGACTAGTAGACAAAGGCCAACCATGTGCCAAAATACGAAATCTAAAAAGGGTCGGTGCGAAAGGTACAAAATTAACTTAAGCAGCATTAAGCAAGGCTAAAACATCGTCCCTAAATGAAGAAATGACATTTGACAGTTTGACTCAAAAGGGAAGTGACTTGTGGCTAGAAAAAACGAATAAGGTTAACAATATTGTAGAGTTCAAAAAGTAAAGTGAAAATTGCCGTTGATTAACAATAAATTGATTTAATAAGTTATAAAATGGTACTGTAAATTAAAGAATTAAGAGGTATTAGAGATCTGATGTAGGTGGATAACTTTATAGATTTGTATATGTGTGTTGAAAACATGTTCAAAAGCGACGCCGCCAAACTCCAGTTTCCAGAGAAGAAAGGGGAAAGCAATATTTTAAAATTTAGTAACAAAAATTAAAAAAATATATTATAAGGGTCGATTTTACCCTAAACTGAATAAAAAAATGTTATTAGTATATAGAACCTAAAATATTTAAATCACTGATCTATTAATTTAGTTTTTTAAGAAATAAAGTACGAAGTCAGGTATCACAAAAATTTAATTGTATTAGACAAGCAAATTCAACTAGTTTCGGTAAGTAACCATCCTCAGGCCTACAGGTACAAACATTCAGAAATTAGTAAACATTACAATTTTAAATACATAAATTTACCATTATTAAATATTTTAAAAGGAGAAAAATTTATCACACAGTGGGATGATACCCATTAAGGGTAGTGAAATTTAAAAACACATGGTACTTGGAAATAAATAAACACTAGGATTATTATAAAATTTTTAAAAAATAATGAAAGTTGCTCTCCAGGGCTGGCAGCATTAACCAGCATCTACTGGGGGGCTCCGAGTCCCGGAAGGAACTTGAAGTTGAGAAAGCTACCCTAAATAGGGCCGAAGTATGAAGAACCACCAGGTCATAGATCCAAAAAAAAAATTTTAAAAAAATATCCAAACTATTCAAATTGGGGAGAAAGTTATCAACATATGTCTAACCGGCAATTGGCGAAATTGACATGAATGACAAGTGACAGGAGAAAGTACCGCCCTACACGCCTAAATGGGGGGAGGTAACAATAAATTTGAAAATTAATAAATAAAAATAATGGTAATGATAAGAAAACAGTAAAATAAAAAGGAGAAAAGAAGAGGTGGACAAGTGACAGGTGACAAATGGGAAGAAAAAGATAGCTTATGAATCAAATGAAAAAATGTAAATAAAAAGAAATTTAGAGGAAAAAGGAGGAGAAAAGAAAATCCAAAGGAGAGAAACAATAATAATACATTTTTTTAGGGAGAAGGATTGCAAAAGTAAAAAGGTACGTCAAAAGGAAATAGAAATCAAATAAGGTCTCTGAAACGGTCTGATAAGATACTAATTTAATATTTTTTTTTCATCTATATATATATATATATAAAATTATCGTGTCGCTGACTGACTGACAGAGGTATTAGAGACGTGAAATTTTCAGAGTAGTTTCCCTCGGTAGTGTAGGGGAACACTAAGAAAATTCGTACTCTTAAGGGGTTTAAAATTGAGGTTAAACAAATATTGACCCGCTCGAGTAAGTGTGTCAACCAAAAACCCACTCGAGTAAGTACGTCAACCAAAAACATACAGGGTGATTCTTTTAGAGGGGAGTGGCTGAGGGAGTACAAATATTTTACTTTCCCGACTCACCTCCGAGAAGGGAAAGAATTGTGAACGAGCTAAAAAAAGATTTCGAGATAAAGATGGAAATATCCATTTTGATGTCACCTGAGATGATTAAGACCATTTCCAAATGGATGTCTGTCTGTCTATGTGTGTTCTTCCACGATAGAGGCCACACGTTTAATCCGATTGAGCTGAAATTTGGAATATGGGTTTGGGTTACCGGTCGGAAGAACCCATTAGTTTTTGTACGACATCTATCAAACGGAAGTGTCACTATAACAGTTGCAATATTTCACGAAATTTAACATGCAATACATGATTTGAAAGCCCTTGAAAAACTCTATTCAGAACAGTCAAAATTATTTTTCCAATTGTCACCTGTCAAAAATAAAAAAATGTCAAAATTTTAAACTTTGACATTAAATTTCTGAAAAAGTGTTAATCCGATTGAGGTGATATTTGGTATATAGGTTTCGGTTAGCCGTCGGAAGAACCCATTAGTATTTGTACGATATCTGTCAAACGGAAGTATCACTATCAACAAATAACAGAATTATTTCTCTAACTGTCACCTGTCAAAAACGAAAAAATCGGTTTTGTCGCCCGAAAACTTTCCCGACGAGTATCCACGAATACTTTTTCAGATATTTTTAACATTTTTTACAATTTCTTTAAACTTTTTTTGCTTTTTTTAAGAATTTTTATCATTTTTAAGTTCATTTTGCTTTTCATGTATTTTTGTGCATTTCTTTGCATTTTTTTCATTTTTTCTTGAATTTTTTTTGATTTTTTTTGTTTTTTTTCTTTTTGGGATGTTTTTGCTTTTTTTGTATTATTTTTACTTTTTGGGATTTTTTTTGCATTTTTAACGATTTTTAGCATTATTTTAATTTTTTCAGCTTTTTTTGACTTTTGTTTAATTTTTTTTCTCATCTTTTTGCATTTTTTTTATTTCTTGCACTTTTAGCATTGTTTAAGACTATTTTACATTTTTTAGATATTTTGGAATTTTTTGCATTTTTTTTTCATTTTTAGCATTTTTTAGCATTATTTTACTTTTTTTTCAGCATTTTTTAAACATTTTTTAACATTCTTTACAATTTTCTTTATCACTTTTTAACTTTTCAGTTTTTTTTTAACATTTTTTAGCTCATTTTTTCCATTATTTTTGTTCGTTTCTTTGCATTTTTTTTTGCTTTTTTGGCGTTTTTAGTATTGTTTTACTTTTTTTGGCATTTCTTTTACTGTTTTTTTGTTTTAGAATGTTTATCATTTTTTTGGTCATTTTTTGCTTTTCATGTATAATTGCATTTCGTTGTAGTTGTTTGTATTTTTTTTGCATTTTTTCCATTTTTTTTGTTCGTTTTTTTGCATTTTTTTTATTTTTACCTCTCGCCCTTCAGATAAGAGAGGTATAGGAATCATGCTAAAAATTGGGTGGTGAGTTTTCAATGGATAAACACGTTTTAAGGTCCCTAGAATACGATTTTGATATTTTCGCGATGATGTCTGTGTTAGTGTGTGTGTGTGTTAGTGTGTGTGTGTTAGTGTGTGTGTGTTAGTGTGTGTGTGTGTGTGTGTGTGTGTGTGTGTGTGTGTGTGTGTGTGTGTGTGTGTGTGTTTGGATGGATGTTGTAGTAACGATAACTCAAAAACTACTGAATAAAAAAATTTGAAATTTTGCACACAGGATTCTGATACCCTATATTAGATCTGATTAGATTTTGGTGCCAATCGCACAACCGGAAGTGGCAGTTGCTATGGGTGATGACGCCATTATTATAGAAAATGGCAATAAAGTTTTACACATATATTTTGTATACAGTTTATTTTCATCTCATTAAAATTTTCTAAACTTTTGCCATTGTTGCCAGATTTACAAAAATATAATTTTTTTTCATACTTTTTTGTGTCAACCTGTAAATTTTTGATTCAAAAATGGCGAGAGGTCATGTGCTGGCCACATCAGATTTTTTGGGATTTTTTTGCAGTTTTAGCGTTTTTAGCATTATTTTACTTATTTCAGCATTTCTTTTACTTTTATTTTTAGATTTTTTTGGCATTTTTTAACCATTTTTTAGAATTTCTTTTATCACTTTTTAAACTTTTTTATTAGAATTGTTATCATTTTTTAGCTCATGTTTTGCTTTTCATACATTATTGTGCATTTCAGTGCATATGTTTGTGTTTTTTTTTTACTTTTTTTTGGGATTTTTTGCATATTTTGCGTTTTTAGCATTATTTTACCTTTTTTCAGCATTTTTAACTTATTTATCGGACCCACCTCCGAGAAGGAAAAGTATTGTAAACTGACTAAAAAAATTTCGAGATAAAGATGGAAATATCCATTTTGAGGTCACCTGAGATGATTAAGACCATTTCCAAATGGAAGTCTGTCTGTCTGTCTGTCTGTCCGTCTGTGTGTATTCTTCCACGATAGAGGCCACACGTTAAATCCGATTGAGCTGAAATTTGGTATATGGGATATTAGACATTCAATATTCAATACAATATTCATCACAGAGTTTAAAAAGTAGCGGAAGGAAACAGATATAAGAAGGAAACATTTATTTATTCCAACACCAACGTGGGCGAAGTCGCGGTAAAAAGCTAGTAATTTATATACCTTGTTGCCAAATTTAATCATTATTTTCAGATTTTTAAAAAAAAATTATCATTACATAATATAACTACCGCACTTGCCTATTATTCACTAATTATCATATCTTATTCTCACCGAACAAACCTTTTACTGTACTATTTAGATGTGTACATTTCACTATCGTCGATCTTTATTTGCAATTTGTGATCTTGTTAAACAAATTAAAGCAAGCAACCATCTAGATAATTTCATGCATTTTGTTATGAGAAAAAAAAATGATAGTTTATGATATTCCCTTATTTGTTTTCTAAGAAGAGATGCATGCAACTCTGGCTCTCGAGCTATTTAATTAGATTTATTGGGTATCTTAAGTAGATAAAGGTCCAATGTCAGGACGCTGAGCGGTTCTTCATTGGTTGCCAATCGACAACACGCATTCTTCTAGGAGATCTATCTATGTTTGATCTTTTAATAGTAGCATATATACGGTGATAGTAATGACAGGGACTATATTGTCTAAGAAATTGTGAGTTTTTGCTAGTTTTTTTTTCATTTTTTAACCGTTCTAGTACATAACTTTTATTGTATAAAACTTAGATTTATTTGAAAGGATCTATAAATGGTGATTAAAAGCAAATATTCTAAAATTATTTTCATGTATACAGGGTGGTCTTTATTTGAAAATTATGTACTTTCATTTTATAAAAGATGCTCAAAATGTCTCAAATTTTCTCTTATACATAAATTTACTCGTTGGTTAAATGAAACGTTTCTTAGAATCTGAGGTGAAATAGATCTGAATTCTTTTAATTTAATTTAATATATTCAGGTGTTGTAGCTGACGCTTGATAAACAAGATTCTTACCATAATCCCACTTAAAAAAATTAGGTTTTGTTAAGTCCGGCGATCGAGCTGGCCATTTTTTTTTTGACCATTCCTGCCGATCCTGCAAAACTTCCAAAACAAAATATGGGGAGTAACTGGCAAAGTTGAAAAGGATAAAATTCAGTATTCATTATTAAAAAAAGATATGAATGAGTCACTAAAAAAAAGCTGATTTTTGTACATTTTTAGTTTTGTTTTTCGATTGTTTTGATTACTACAAATAATGAACAAAAATTAAAAAACGTATTTGAATTGCAAATTTGTTTTTCTCCAAAAAAGTATTCCTGTAAAAATTCCGAATTTTGTTTTGGAGTTATTTTGATAAAACTGAAAAAGGGCCGTCTAATCTCAAAAACACACCCTTGTAAAAGGGGGCACTTTATGATTTTATCATATTTAGGTGCAAACTATCAACATATTAAACCATAAAAACGTAGGATCTATGCCTGAGGTAGTGCAGGACTCGCCCCTGATAACTTTGCAAGCAGAGCCAGTGGTATACCTGCTAAACCCTTCTCGGTAATTTGTCCTGGTATAGTATTTGTTCCTTGTACCCTGCTGTACGAGTAAAATTACTCCTTTTCAGGGATACAGTGGGTAGATATTGGTCTGAAAAGGAAAATTATTAGAAAAACTTAGGATATTTGACTGATGTGATTATTTGTTTGATAGTTACGAGCCTCCCCGGCGTCGGTAGGGATCAAGCTCATCTGGTGCATAGGGGTGCATCCTCTATGATATCTAAGAGCTCGTCTGATTTCGCTTCATGTAGATTTCTCAGATTCGGTTAAGTGAATCTCTTTAGTGATCTTCTTCGTGTCCGTGGTGTTTCCTTGGAGTGTATGTTGGAACTGTCCATTCTTCTCCCGACGCATCTTTTTTATAGGTCCTTTAATCTGAACGTAATTGATGTCATATTAGTGTCTTCGAGGATTTCGTTGGATGGGAAGCGCCAGAGGAGGTAGGAGCATTTCCTGAGGATCCTCCCCCGGTTTACTGTGACGGCGTGCAGGAGAAGAGGATGGAGGGTGGAGAAGTTTAGAGCTCTGTACGCCAGAGGAGATAGGAGCATTTGCTGAGGATCCCCCCTCGTTTACTGTGACGGTCTGCAGGAGATGAGGATAGAGGGTGGAGAAGGCTCTATAGTCCGTGATTGGACGAATGTAGGTTTTGTATGTGTGTAGTAAGATTTTGGGGCTACATCTCCCACCAATGGCTGCGATAAGGGAGGTTCGTCTCCTAATTCTCTCAAGAGTTCTTTGAACTTCAGTCGCCAAGTTTAGAATACGCGTAAAGCATACTCCCAAATAGGTAACTTCGTCCAAGGAAACGAGCCTCTCTCCCCAGAGTCTCAGGTTGATGTCTCGTTGAGAGATTGATTTGCTTTTAGGGTATAGTAAGTGGATACATTTTACATAATTTATTCATCTTATTTATAACTTAAATTTTTATTCACATCATCCTGTTACAAACTGTAGCAAATAAAACAAGTATTATAAGAATTTCTACAAGTCCTACCATGCGTATTGCCGTCATCCGAATTTCTAGAGTCTTCGAATATTCTTGTTCAAATATCTTTTTTCTAACTTCTATCTAATTGTTACACTCATCATACTAGCAAAATCAAAATGCAATAATTTGCTCGATATTATGACATGATTCACAAATATCCGTTACAAATATCAGGCGACTTTAGCTAACCAATGAGAATGGCCTACGTATCTCTTTTTCAACGGCCATCAACGATCGTTGATTCTAGTAACTAGAATACTGCGCCAAATACAACAGTTTATAATATGTTAAGTAATATGGCGCCTTCTTGTGGTGAAACACCAGTAAAAATATAACAGAGTTTACACCCTCTTGCATGAGGATAAATAAGTAATAAATGTAAGTTTCATAAGTTTTATTTAAACAAAAAATGTATTGTAACAGTGCCGAGCAAATGTGTTCGGATAAATAATGTTCACATAATATGTATCTAATTATTTAAATGATGTTTATTTCTCTTTAAAAAATAAATGAACACAGAAAAAGTTCACTGGAATTAATACTTTGGTATTATTTAATTTCATAAAGAATATAAGTTTAATCCTTCTTATCAAACAAAAGGGATTTGGTCCTTCGCAAACTAAAGATGATGAGTTGAGTTTTTTGGGGATTTAGAGTAACCCTCCATTTACTATACCACTGAGAGAAGTGGTTTAGAAGTTGTTGGGTTTTGCTGTTTAGAGCTCTAGGGAATGGGGATATTGCAGATATCGCAGTATCATCAGCGTACAGCTGAATATCTTGGCTGGGTCAGGGGGGGGGGCGTGGAATATCGTACGTGTATATGAGATGCAAG
Source organism: Neocrepidodera transversa (assembly GCA_963243735.1). Taxonomy (NCBI): domain Eukaryota; kingdom Metazoa; phylum Arthropoda; class Insecta; order Coleoptera; family Chrysomelidae; genus Neocrepidodera; species Neocrepidodera transversa. The sequence continues at coordinate 24,435,755 of OY725344.1, read as the reverse complement.
CGCGGGGGCTAATACTGAACCTTGGGGACTCCAGATTGTGGAGTGAAGGGATCAGTGATGGAGTTTCAAACTTTGACGCGAATGGTTCTGTTTGTGACATATGAGCGAATGAGTTTAATAAGAGGATAGAAAGTTCGATATTTGAAAGCTTCCGAACAAGAGAGCCAGACTTGATCGAACGCCTTTTGAACATCAAATAGTACGGCCGATGCACAGTGACCAAGGTAACGATCTTTGAGTAGATTCTCAAAGAGCTTACCTGGAACATTCGTCAAGGATATAGGTCTGTAGGAATCTGAGGAAGTGAGTTCTTTGTAGGGTTTGGGCAGGAGTTTATAAGAATGTTGAGGATAGGGAAAATGGTGGTGGGAAGGTTTTTTCAGGACCTGTCATTTGATATGATCAGGACCTGGGGCAGAGTTCTTTCCCTTTTGACAAGCCGAGGCTATGTCATCAGATATAAAGGGAGAGAGGATGGGGCCATGGTTTGGGGGATTGGGGGTAAGGAGGAGGATATTCGTATCATTTTGGAAATGGAGATTGAAGTTGGGATTGTGGGGGTTCCTTAGAGATCTTTGGAGAAGGCCTTTGAAAGCAGTAGTCTTTTGCTTTGGAGTGTGGAGGGTTTATCCGTTCACCTGTAGATGGGAATGGAACTTGGTCTTTTGACTAGTAAGGATGTTGAGTTTGTTTTGAGTTTGTTCCAGAATCTGGATCCGACTCTATGGTCCAGGATGGAGATAACCTCGATCCATTTTTATTGGTTGTGGGTATTGATCTAGAGTCTGATTCGGTTTTTTGGACAGGGTCTTTAGTTATTACAAACAAGCGATATAGTTGATGTTTCCGCCGAATATTGAAGAGGATGTTCGGAGGGAAGGGTTTTTACTCATTTTTTATTGTGACTAGAGAGACAGCAATATCAAGGGCCTTTGAGATAGTCTTACTGAAGGAATTTGTTGAGTTATCGATGTCCATGTTGGAGTCTATAACTAGATCAGCTGGCAGTTTTTCGGCCATGGTTCGCTAAAAGAAGGGCCAATCTGCTTTTTATGACTTCTGGCTTGGTATTGGGTTGTTCTTGGAGGAATAGAATCGAAAAGTGTGGATTCTACCATAAGGGTTTAGTGATCAGAAGTTATAGAGGCGCCAATGAAGCATCTAGCCTTGACCTGACCTCTGCATCTATCGATGAGCAGAATGTGGTCGGTAATAGAGTTTCCTTGATGCCCTACAAACGTGGGGAATGTGTTGGTGACCCGAAATATGGGGATATCAATCAGCAGTTTGGATAAGAGGAACTCCGTTCGCATTGGAGGCACGATCGCCAAACTCAGTGTGTCCGGAGTTCATATCTCCAAAGAGAATTGCTCTTGGGAGGTTTAAAAAGTATTTAAACAAAGACCTCGATAGGATTTGGGTATGAGATGAACGTTGTAATTGCGTTAATTAACGGCAATCGTAGAGACATCTAGTGGGTCAAACTGGTTAAGGTGGAGAGTCTGGGGTGAATGGTATGCCATTCCGAATGAGTATGTAATTTCCTCTGCAGGACTCGGAGCTTTAGTAGTGCTCTCTTGCGGGTTAGACTCACCCATAAATAATAAGGATTTGGGCTCCCAATATTTAATAGTCTACGAATGACGTCACGAGTGGGCGAAGGTTTTTTATTGAATATCTAACGATTGGATATACCTGTGATGCTGAAATTTCAAGAGCTTATCTAGTTGTTCGAATTTTATTGAATACCATAAAAAAATTAACGAAACAATAATGTCGCTAATAAGCTTATTCTCTACAACTTTTTCCAGAATTCCCATCAGTTTCGCCGTTAGATGACATAAATAATGTACATGTATGATTCTTTGCTTTTTTTAAATTATAAGGACAAACACTAACTTTAGCGCAAAATTTTTAAGTGAAAAGTTGTAGAGAATGACAGTTCCTACAACTTTTGTCTTAAACATTTTCCCAAACTTTCCTTAGTTTCGCCGATAGAGGGCGAATAACATACACATGTAGGAGTATTTGCTTCTTTTAAATTTTAAGGACAAGCAATGCACTTTAGGGTAAAATTGTCTGGTGCAAAGTTGTAGATCATAAAATTCTATATAATTGGTGTATTAATTTTTTTATCGTTGCTAGAGGGCAAAAAATACTACACATTTAGGGTTTTCTAATTTTTTTTTAATTTTGAGGAACAACTATGTACCTACTTTAGTGCAAATTCTGAAGTTCAAAGTCATAGACAATAAATTCCCCACAACTTTTGTGTCAATCTTTTTCCAAAATTTACAATAGTTTCGTTACAAGAGGCCACAAAAAAACATATAGGTTTTTCCAACTTTTTCCAGATTTTGTGGATAAATAATGCACTTTTGTGAAAAATGTTATAGTGCAAAGTTGTACAGCATCAAGTTCCCTACATTTTTTGTATTAAACTTTTTTCCGAATTTCGCTTAGTTTCTCCGCTAGAGGACACTATATAAATTAACATTCGTGTCCTTTAGTGGCGAAACTACGGGGACTTCTGTAATAAGTTTGATACGAATGTGGTAGGGAATTTAATGCTTTACAAAATTGCAATCGAACATTTTGCACTAAATAAAACAAAAATCGTCTATTTTAAGTTTTCCCCAATATCTCAAAAACCGGTCCGAATATTTTAATAAAAAAAACCGTAAAATTCATCTTGAAAATACATATCTTTTTCCCATTAAACCAACTTCGTATCTATAATGGTTTACGATATCTCAATAGAATGAATTAAATTTTGCGCCACCCTCTATATCACTCTAAAATCGTTTTAAAATAAAAATCGAGAAATTAATAGTAAATTACTATATATTATATCTACAAAATTAAATAAATTCCAACATGAACTTATACTAATATAAATTAATTTTACTAGCTTAAGGCCCGGTACTTTGCGAGCTGATTAAGTTATTTTAACAGAAAATTAAATTTTAACAGAGAATTTCGGTACTTTATGCTATGATTATACCTTAATCATGATTTTATATGGGCGTGTCTCTGTTAAATCTAACATCATCTTTTTTCTTGATTTTAAGCTTTAATGAGAATTATTGGCTCTGCACTTTATAATTTCATGGTTTAGAATTCTGATTTGGCTTGACAATTTATTATAAAACGAACTGATTCTTTTGAAAATCGAAACCTTTTATAAAATGTTATCGTCAAAAATCGAATGGAGTCGAAAAGAAATCGAATAAAGCAAAAAAAAAATTAAAAAAAGAAACAAATCGAAAATAAAATCGAATAAAAAAAAAATCGGGAAATTTGAAAAGCAAAAATAGAAAAAATCGTTGAGAATAAAGAGAATCGAAATAATTGAAAGACATTTGATTAATCCCAAAAAAAAAATCTGATGTGGCCAGCACATGACCTCTTGCCATTTTTGAATCAAAAATTTACACGGTGGCACAAAAAAGTATGGAAAAAATTTACTTTTTTGTAAATCTGGCAACAATGGCAAATTTTTTGAAAATTTTAATGATACGAAAATAAACTATAGTATATACAAAATATATGTGTAAAACCTAATTGCCATTTTGTTTAGTAATGGCGTCATCACTCATAGCAACTGTCACTTCCGGTTGTCCGATTGACACCAAAATCTAATCAGATCTAATCTAGGGTATAAGAATCGTGTATGCAAAATTTCAAGTTTTTTAATTCAGTAGTTTTTGAGTTATCGTTACTACAACATCCATCCAAACACACACACACACACACACACACACACACACACACACACACACACACACACACACACACACACACACACACACACACTAACACACACACACACACACACACACACACAGACATCATCGCGAGAATATCAAAATCGTATTCTAGGGACCCCAAAACGTGTTTATCCATTGAAAACTCACTACCCAATTTTTAGCATGATTCCTATACCTCTCTTATCTGAAGGGCGAGAGGTAAAAACAGTTAAAATTTCGAAAAATGTCAAATAAAACCAAAAAAAAATGATAAACATCTACAAAAATTGAAAAAATCGAAAAAATTCGAAAAAGATGAAAGAAATCGAAAAAATTTAAAAAACGTCAACAAACACCATTAAAATTTGAATAAACATGAACAAAATAGACAAATTTAAAAAAAAATGGAAAAAATCGAAATAAAAAAACCACGAAAATCGACAAAAATCGGAAAAATTGGAAAAATCGAAATAATTGGAATAAAATGAAATAAAACCGAAAAAATCGTGAAATAAAAAAATAAATAAAAATCGAAAAAAAAACCGAACAAAATTGAAATAAATCGAATAAAACTGAAAAAAAAAACGAAAAGTCGAGAAATTTAAAGAAGAAAAAAACCAGGAAAAATGGTAAAAATCTCAAATAATAAAAAGATTGGAAAAAAATTGAAAGAATCTAATTAAAACCGAAAACAGATTAAAATTTCGAAAAATGTCAAATAAAACCAAAAAAAAAATGATAAAAATCTACAAAAATTGAAAAAATCAAAAAAAGTCGAAAAGGATGAAAGAAACCGAAAAAATTTAAAAAACGTCAAAAAACACCATTAAAATAAATTTGAATAAACCGGAACAAAATCGACAAATTTAAACAAAATATGGAAAAAATCGAAATAAAAAAACCACGAAAATCGACAAAAATTGCAAAAATCGAAATAATTAGAATAAAATGAAATAAAACCGAAAAAATCGTGAAATAAAAATTGAAAAAAAAAACCGAACAAAATTGAAATAAATCGAATAAAACTGAAAAAAAACGAAAAGTCGAGAAATTTGAAGAAGAAAAAAACCAGCAAAAATTGAAAAAATCTCAAATAATAAAAAGATTGGAAAAAAATTGAAAGAAGCTAATTAAAACCGAAAAAAGATAAAATTTCAAAAATGGTATAAGTTCGTTGATTACGAATATAAGTTTATCATCATCAAAAATATCGTTTATTTCGTGCAAATCCATTAAAATAAAATAAAAATTCAACAATATAAACCAAGCCAGGCCCAACATTAAAAAAAAATCGTAATTTCCTAAAACCGGTAACTGACAACTGACATATATTTAAAATTCGACACGATGTGTAAAACTTTTTCTTTCTAATACATGTCAACTATCTCAAAACGTATGTTTTACATCAAATTTGAATAAATGACATTTAATATATAAAAGAAGAAGAGACAGTGTTACCACTACTTAAATATTAAATCAAACATTGATTAACTAATCTTTGTCAAAGTTACTTATAAAGTACCAATTTACTACTTTTCTGTTAATTTGATCGTGATTAGTTTAACAATGTGATTAACTAATCAAAAATTTAACAAAAGCACAAAGTACTGGCCCTAATTCCGTAAAAAATGTTTAATGAAAATCAAACATTTCTAGTAAATAGAGATAAGCTTTGTATAGAACAAATAAAACTCTTGGAAAACTATACATTATGTCAATATTTACTGATAACCGAAATAAAAAAAATTGTGGTCAGGCAAAGAACTAATAATAATTAGATAGTTCCTGATCCAACATCGTACACGCGTTATAGTGTTGTCAAATTTCGAAAAAAATTATACGCAACGATGATCAATTTTTAACGTTTTTACATTTAAAAAATAAAATACTTTCACTTTTTAAAAATCAAAAAATTACGCCTTATTTAATCTATCAAATAGAATCGAAAATGTTCGTTTATTCTACCCACCTAAAAATTTTTAAAATACAATGTTTTAGATTTTTTTATTATTATTATTTTTATTTATTTACTAACAAATTACTTCCTTTCTACACATTCATTTATAGTACTTATTTTTTATTCTCTTGGTTTTTCTCAAACAATTAAAATCACAATTACCGGCAAAAATTTATCTTCCTTATTAGCGTCTAAAAAAAATAAAAACAGTTAACATATTAAGTAGAAGGGTGTAATGAATTATTTATATTATAAGTACGCGTCTAGATGATAAGTTTTGATAAGCATGTAATAGGATTTATATTTTGTTTCTTAATTACTTCTATTAGTATTGTTGGTACGATGGATTATTTAAAAGCGACTTCCTGGTGGCAGTTTGTTGAGAATATCTAAATTTAATAATAAAGTAACAGATGATTTTTTCCTAAAAGATTATATATTGTACATTTAACCAAAAAAAAAATCGGTTGTGTCGCTCCAATACTTTCCCGACGAGTATCCACGAATACTTTTTCATATATTTAATGTTAAACTTTGACATCTTTTTATTTTTGACAGATGAGAGTTGGAAAAATAATTTTGACTGTTCTGAATAATCTTTCAAAGGGCTAATTTTTTGACAGTGACACTTCCGTTTAACATATGTCGTACAAAAACTTAATGGGTTCTTCCAACGGATAATCCAAACCCATGTACCAAATTTCAGCTCAATCGGATTAAACGTGTGGCCCCTATCGTGGAAAAATACACACAGACAGACAACTTTCCATCTGAAAATGGTCTTAATTATCTCAGGGACCTCAAAATGGATATTTCCATCTTTATCTCGAAAATTTTTTTGCTCATACTTTTACCCTTCTCGAAGGTTGGTTTTGAAATTAAAATTTGCTTTAGCGATTAATTTAATATTGCAATATTTTGGTAATAGTCTAAAAAATGTAACCATAAGGTACACTGTTAATTTGTATTTAAAAAGAAGCTTTTGGTGTAGCCGAACATAAATTTGCTTATCTGTCATTTCGAGGCTGAGATCTAAGGCGGTGGCGTGCGTTTAAATATGTCAAATATTGGCACAAAAAAAAAATGTAAATTGGGTACACGGATTCTGATTACGAAAAAAGCATTTTTTTATATTCAAGAAACGCGGAATAGTATATTTCATTAATAGTGCAAGAAAATAGGGTTTTTCCGTGCGCGCGTGACAAATTCCCGTGTGAGGCGTAGCCATAGATAAATTGGCGTAGCCGAACACGGGAAGTCATGCAAGCACGGGAAAAGCATTTATGGACGTGTAATGAACGATATTTTTTATTATAGTTCGTTGAAAATGAAAACATATTATTAAAATATTACATAATAAAGACACAAAAGAAACTTGGAACATTTTTATTTTCACAGTTATACTATCAAAGCAGCGTTAACAACTGCTGTTTTTAATTTGAATTATTATTAATGGTTATGTTTATTGTACAATTCGTATTATTGCACAGGTTCAGTCCTTTTGGAGTTTCAATTTGTGAAACTGCAGTTACTGAAGCAGACTCTTCACAAATGTCTTGATTTTCTCGAACGAATGATACAGTTGCTATATTTTGCGAGTGAGAAGGCTTAAACAGTTTACGTGATACCTCAATTTTTCTTTGTATAGACTCTTCTATATACCCTTCTGCTATATTGGAAGAACGCCACCCTCCATGTCTTTTTAGAGTGAGTAAATCAGCGCCGCTTTCCACCAACATGGTTGCCGAAGAACGCCTAGTCCATGCCCGATATATTTTCTGGAATCTTCTAGTTTTAGGTATTCTGCAACAATTTTCGGAATACCACTGATGGTATGGCATCCAACGTGCTGATTATAACACCTTCCATTTCGATATGTGTAATAAAAATACCTTAGAAAATTGGCTTTAATTATCCAACAAGAACGATGCATGACATAAATATAAAAATGTCAACGATGTAAATAGAAACAGTTAAAATAATGATACAAGGGTAAAGTGATATTTATATACATATGTAGAAAATTCACCACATTCTCCCCAGGTTTATTTTTGTACAAAATCTTCCAGATATTATGGCACCCGTCTTATTCTTGTACTTCGTTGATTTGAATTTTGTTCAATTTCTTTAGAATTAGACGTGGCTTCATCATCTAGGGATGTATGTACGATTTGTTTGGAATTAGACGTGGCTTCATCTGAGGATTCATTAGAAGACGTAGCTTCATCTAGAGATTCATTAGGCCGCTGTATTGTCATCGTTTCTTCTTCTGTTTGTACAGGATAGTTTTGGTGAGATTCTGAAAGAGATTGATCCCCACAAGGTGCTAAATGCTTAAGCGAAACAGTTGCTTCTCTTCCATCTGGATGACGAATATGTGCATATTCAGGATTAGCCTCAATTAATTCCACTTCTTCAACTAATGGGTCATATTTCGAGTGTCTAACATGCCTTTTTATGAAGACCTTTCCGGGATTTGTCAACCAAGAGCGTATAGCTTTTCCATTCGTGGATTTACGTAAGTGCCGAAACATCCGTTCACGGGGTGTGCAATTTGTAGCCGTACAAAGAAACGAACGAATTGAATGAAGAGCGTCATCTATTACTTCTTCAAACTGTTGAATTTTTAAATTTCTTGTTTTCAGGGCAAGAGTAATAGTTTCAAATAATTCCATTGAATCGCTCAGTTTGGCCATTTCGTTGAGGATTATATGGCGTGGTTCTGCTAGTGGCTAATGATTTTAATTGATTTGACATAAATGACGAACCTTGATCTGAGTGAATGTATCCAGGCATTCCAAATATAGAAAATAAGTTAGTAAAGCATTGAAAAACAAAGTTAGAAGTCATATCTTGACATGGGTAAGCAAACGGAAAACGAGAGTACTCATCGACAATCGTAAGTATAAAGTCTAAAGAAATTCTTTCAAATGCCGAAGTAGCCTTTATAAGAGCTCCTTTTCAATTTTTTTAAATGTAGGTTTCTATAGAATAGGGCAAATTTCGGGACCTTATCCAATGTGTCATTCTAGTAATACCAGGATGGCATAAGGCTTGATGCAAATCAAATAAAGTGCTTGATCCGCACATTCGAGTAAACGTATCAGGTACTACATTTTCACTTCCAGGCCTATATATTGTCATAGCTATAACAGGAGAGTTCTAATCGCCACCTGAGAATTTTTTCATTTTTAATCTTACTAGTGTGTCGCATGTTGAACATAAACGACACAGATTTTTGATCTGTAATAAGCTGGAAATGTTTTCCAATCAAAAAGTGACGCCACTTTTAAGTGCCTCTACAATAGAATAAGCTTCTTTTTCTACTGATGAATGATTTCGTTCACTTTTGGTCAATGTTCTATAAAAAAACGCAACAGGTCGTCTAGCTTGGCTTAAAGAGGCAGCAATACAGTGTTCTGAAGCGTCGGTCTCAACAACAAAAGGTATTTCATTATCAATGGTGGTAACAGCAGATCTGGCAATATCTGCTTTTAGTCTTTCAAAATCACGTGCTACAGGATCGGGCAAAGGAAAAGTCCGGCAAGAAACGAGTCTATGAATTTTCTCTGAAAACCTAGGTATCCATTTTGAGTAGTGGGAGATCATCCCTACAACTCTTTTTAGCGATAAAGAGTCAGTGGGTAATGTAAGTTTAAATAGGGGTTCAAGTCTAGTTGGATCAGGTTTTAAGGTTTTGTTTTCAATAAGATATCCAAGAAGTTTGATTGACTTTAAGGAATACGAACTCTTCTTTTGGTTTATTGTCAAGTTGTATTTCTTTGCTACAGATAAAAAGTTGTTAAGATTTTTATCATGTTCTATTTGATCTCTTCCACCGACTGTAATATTATCTAAGTATGCATATACACCTTGTAGACCTTCTGATTTGATGATGTTGTCCATAATACGCTGAAAACAGGCAACCCCATTCGTGACGCCAAATAGTATTCACCGGAACTGATACAAATGACCATCAGCTTCAAAAGCGGTATATAGCTTCTCATCTTCACGTATAGGGACTTGATGATACGCACTTTCAAGATCAATAGTACTAAATACTTCAAATTGTGCAACAGAATGAACTACGTCTTCTATATTCGGGAGAGGATATGCATCTAAAAAGGTAAATCTATTTATGGTTTGTGAATAATCTTTCACCATTCTTTTTTGTGAGTTTCACTTTTTGTTACTAGAATTTGAGCACGCCAAGGCGAGTTACTTTCTTCTATAATTCCATTTAAAAGAAGATTATTAATTTCACTAGAAATAAATTTCTTATCTTCAGCTGAAAATCGCCGAGACTTGGTAGCTACAGGTCTGCAATCAGCTGACAAGTTTGAAAATAATGTTATTGGTTCTATGTCAAGAAAAGCTAAGCTACAAATAGTTGAAGACCGATAATCGTTAAAGAGGATCTCGTACCTCCAAACAATATTTCGATGGATGAATGTTCTTTAAGTATATCATGACCAATGATAATATCTGCACATAAATCTTGAAGTACAGATATTCGTAGATTTTCATATTTGTGACTCATAACTTCTAAATCTACAAAACAATGACCGGCTTTTGGAGATTGTAATGCTGTGGATGCCATCGATATATAACCGCTACTAGGAAAAATAGGGATGTGAACCGTAGAGAGGAAGTTCTTATTGACATAAGTTTCTGAACTACCTGTATCTATTAACGCGTCGGCAGTAGCGTTGTTTATTTTAATTTTTATAAGACACGTAGCTAAACTTTCAGGAACAGCTGCGAGAACTTTGGTAGAAGGCAATATTGAGGCTGAAGAAGCTTTAACTTTTCTTTTACTTAGGCACACCTTTGAAAAGTGTCCATGGTTCCCACATTCATTACAGATTGAATCTTTGGCAGGGCATAAGTTACGAGGATATCATTTGATACTTCCACAAAAGTAACATTTATATGTTTTGGTAACAGCGGAGGAGATTTTATCTTGAAGGTCTTGCGATTCTATACTTCCTGAAGGGATCGAATTGACCAAATTTGAGGGTAGAGTATATGATTCTGAATGCTTTTGAGCAGATTCAAGTAATTGGACTTGATTTATGGCATCTTGTAGTGTTAACGTATTGTTTTCAAGTAAACGTTGACGAATTTGAGATGAACTTAAACCGCTAATGAAGGAATCTCTTATGTAGTCGTCTCGATTCTCAACAGTTTTAAAGTTACAATCTTTACTTAATTGTTTTAAGGCTTGCAAATATTGATCAAAGATTTCTCCCGGCTGTTGCTTCCTAGATGTAAGGCAATGCCTAGCAAATATTTCGTTTTTGGGCTTAATATAAATTAAATCTAAAGTTTTTATAGCATCCGAATATGTAGTGCTCTCCGAGATATATTCATAGACGTTGTGGCTTATGTAATTTACCAGCAATTCATATTTTCCTACATCATCTAAATTTTCAACAGATGATGTAAAGTTATTGAAAGTTGTTTTCCAATGAGTCCACTCTTGAGTAGCTTTGGAGGAGTTTTGATCAGTATCGAATCTCTCTGGTCTAAGGAGTTTATCCATTTGTTGATAATTAAATTGTAATAAAAATACCTTAGAAAATTGGTTTTAATTATCAACAAGAACGATGCATGACATAAATATAAATATGTCAACGATGTAAATAGAAACAGTTAAAATAATGATACAAGGGTAAAGTGATATTTATATACATATGTAGAAAATTCACCACAATATGCAACAAATAATCTTTGGCTGTTCATATTTTTACGTCGTAGAGCCTCATATTTACGATAAATTGTACAAGGCTTAAATGTGCATCCTTCGTAATGGTAAAACTTCTTGATGTATGAGTTTTTCCATCTCGTAAAAACACGACAATAAAGCACTTATTATCTACGACATCGTCTAAATTTAAACGTATTAAATCATCTCTTCGACACGCACCAAAGATCCCAAACACTAAAATTGCTTGTGGTAGTAGATATTGTTCATCTGGAGCTTCACATAAAAAATTTTGACACTTGTTCTGCTGTCTAAACTTTGGACTTTTTTTAATATATCCTACTGCTTGACGCTTCAGGAAAGCAATAGTTTTTAGATATTTGTTGATGTCATTATCTTTTATGGCCAAACAACTCTTTATAGCATTGAGAATCGACTCCATGACGTGGATGATTTCATTGATTTAGCTTTTTCGACAAAATAAACTAGAAGAATATCGTCACCTACAGTTTTAATTTTGTTCAGATTTCGCCATTCTGTAAAAATTTGTTATTCGTGTTCATATCTCGGCCTGGATTTTACTGGTAATAAATTTGCGGTCGCTTGCTCTAGGATATTATCGGTAATTTCGGGATTTTCTTCCGAGTTGTTGGCATAAATTTGATTAATAGAGAATAAGCAATGCTGACAAAACAGTGTTTGGCATGTTTAGAAAACAAAGCAATATTTACAATAAAATAATATAAAATAATGCAAATGAACAAACAATCTGCATTTTATTCAAAAATATAGTATCTTTAAATAGAATTGACATTGACGTAAAACTAATATAATTCGCGCATGCGCGTACAATTTTCGGTCCATGCAAATACCGTAGCCTTCGCTTCTTTATCGATAGGTATTCTTTGTTATTACTAATATAGATGAAAATAAGGTGTTTTCAAAGAAGTATAATAAAAAATATTGGCAGACAGTTTGCTAGCGGCTAACATGCTGGCAGAGCGCTACAAAGAGGCGTAAAAGGTAATTAAAAAAATATGACAAGGTACATGAATTATTATTATTTTCTTTGAATATTTAAACAAAAAAAAATTGTGGCGGACGTCAGATATCTTATCTATATTATATACCAACTTGCCACGAGATCTCCGAAACTATCGGCCCGTATTGACTTGAAATTTGGCATAGTTAGGTACAATTTTCCTGGAGTAGACAGCCAATAAGAATGAATATTTGGAAATTGTAACCCTAATGTAGGAAAAAAGGCGGGAAAACTTTTTTATTAGAATACCTGTATCTCACACACACACCGAGGATGTTACAACCTTGAAAATTGGTATTTAGGCTATTTTTTAAAAATAAACAAACACTTGTTTTATCATTTTGAAAACTCCAGTTACTGGGGGGTGAAAAGGGTGGTGTGATTTTTTAGGAACTTTATTTATTACATCTCAAAAATCGTACAACGGAAGATGTTTTTACCATTACCGAAAATTCAGTTATGGGGGAAGCTTTTTTATAATGATACTTATATCAGCAAACATGTTAAATACTTGAAAATTACTAATTAAACTATTCTTAAAAAAAATAAATGTGTCACCATTTTCCACAAATATAGTTAGGTGGTGGATAAAAACGGAGGTGCTTTTTTATAGTGCTTCCTATATCGCATACACTGAACATGTTAAAAATATGAAAATTGGTATTTAAACTATTCGTAAAAATCAAAGAAACATGCTTTTTAAGATTTTTCAAAAATCTAGATATGTTGTGGAGAAACTGAGGAGGGTCAAGGGTGTAGATAACTTTTTCCTAGGGGGGGGATCAAACTTTAAGACAAATATGTTTGTCCGTTTCTCCATTTCATATATTTTATTTCTTTTCGTGCTATTTTTTGGTATCCTGGGGGGGTAATTACCACCTTTACCCTCCCCATATCTACGCCCTTGACGAGGGTTCTTTTTTAAATACGATTTAGATAAAAACTTTGATAACGTTTTATAGGGAAAAATAGGAAAAAAATAGGATAATTAGGAAAAAAAATAGAACACAAAACAGGAAAAAAAGGGACAAAATAGGAAAATTAGATAAAAATAGAAAAAAAGAAAAAACAGAGGAAATAAGAAACAATAGGGAAAAGTATCCATATAGGTGTTTTTCCTAAAAAACTGCACAAATAGAAAAAAATTGGAATAAAATAATGAAAAATAGGGAAAAATAAAAAAAATAGGATAATTAGGAAAAAAAATAGAACACAAAACAGGAAAAAAATGGGAAAAAATAGGAAAATTAGAAAAAAACAGAAAAAATAGAGGAAATAAGAAACAATAGGGAAAATTACGAAAACGGAAAAAGAATAAAAAATAGAAAAACACCAGTAAAAAACAAGGAATTATAATAAAAAAAAAGGAAAAAAGGAAAAAGAAAAACAAATAGGAAAAAAATATAGAAAAAAAACAGAAAAAATGGGTGAAAACTAGCAAAGTTCGGTCGTTCAGATATTAACCTTAGAGGGGGGTTTAGGAGGGAAATACCTTATTATATAAAATATAGTGCAAAACATGTTCAACTTACTTAAATATTTCTTTGTAATAAACATTTAGATACAAAATAGTAGGATTACACGATTTTTTAGATTTATTTATGATTTTATTTCTAAAAGAATTTAATTAAAAATGACAAAAAAATTTACCTTTATAAACACATTTTTAATTTAACTTTCAATATATATGCTTTTTTTTGTTTACCCTGTGCGAAGTAAGTTGAACATGTTTTACAGTATAGTTTACATAATATGATATTTCCCTCCTTAACCCCCCCCCCCTTAAGATTAATATCTAAACTACCTAACTTTGCTGGTTTTCTGCTATTTTTTTCTCAATTTCCTTCCTGTTTTTTTTTTCTATTTTTCCTTTTTTTTTTATTTTTTTATTTTTTTCCCTACTTTTTTCCACATTTTTTATATTTTCCCCTATTGTTTCTTATTTTCTATTTTTTTCTTTAAACCAATTTTTTTCCTATTTTCCCCATTTTTCCATGTTTTTCTTTATTTTTTTCCTATTTTTTACTTTCCCGACCCACCTCCAAGAAGGGAAAGTATTGTGAACGATCTAAAAAAAATTTCGAGATAAAGATGGAAATATCCATTTTGAGATCACCTGAGATGATTAAGACCTTTTAAAGATGGAAGTCTATCTATCTGTCTGTCTGTCTGTCTGTCTGTCTGTCTGTCTGTCTGTCTGTTAGTCTGTGTGTCTTCTTCCCATTAGTTTTTGTACGACATCTGTCAAACGGAAGTGTCACTATCGATAAATGACAGAAGCAATATGTCACGGAATTTGACTTGCAATATGTCATTTGAAAGCGCTTGAAAAACTCAATTCAGAAAAGTCAAAATTATTTCTCCAACTGTAACCTGTCAACAATAAAAAATATTAAATATCTGAAAAAGTATACGTGGATACTCGTCGGGAAAGTTTTGAGGCGACACAACCGGTTTTTTAAAATGTTTATAGTTTTTATTGAAACTTTTACAAAATCTTGAAATTTTTACAAAATCTTGAAATTTTTACGTTTTTAAAATTTTGGAAAAAAATTACACGTTTTTCATTGACATTTTTGAATATTTATCAAAATTCCTGAAATTTTTGATCAAAGTTCTTGAAATATTTAGAGATTTTTGTTTAAAATCTGGAAATTTTTATACGTTTTTAAATTTTGTTTTGTTTTTTTATTGAAACATTTTTGAAATTTTTTAAAATCTTGAAATTTTTACGTTTTTAAAATTTTTGAAAAAATTTACACATTTTTCATTGACATTTTGGAATATTTATCAAAATTTCTGAAATTTTTGATCAAAGTTCTTGAAATATTTAGAGATTTTTGTTTAAAATCTGGAAATTTTTATACGTTTTTAAATTTTGTTTTGTTTTTTTATTGAAACTTTTTTGAAATATCTACAAAATCTTGAAATTTTTACGTTTTTAAAATTTTTGAAAAAATTTACACATTTTTCATTGACATTTTTGAATATTTATCAAAATTCCTGAAATTTTTGATCAAAGTTCTTGAAATATTTAGAGATTTTTGTTTAAAATCTGGAAATTTTTATACGTTTTTAAATTTTGTTTTGTTTTTTTATTGAAACTTTTTTGAAATATCTACAAAATCTTGAAATTTTTACGTTTTTAAAATTTTTGAAAAAATTTACACATTTTTCATTGACATTTTTGAATATTTATCAAAATTCCTAAAATTTTTGATCAAAGTTCTTGAAATATTTAGAGATTTGTGTTTAAAATCTGGTTTTTTACACGTTTTTAAATTTTGTTTTGTTTTTTTATTGAAACTTTTGAAAGTATTATAAAATCTTGAAATTTTTATACATTTTTAAAATTTTTGAAATATTTGGATTTTTTATTGAAATTTTTTAAATTTTTATCATAGTTCCTGAAATTTTTTTTTAAAGTTCTTAGAATTTTTGAAACCTAGAATTTTTATTGAAATTTTTGAAACATTTAGAGATCTCAGTTCTTGAAATTTTTGAAAACCTTACAAAATCTGGAACTTTTTACACGTTTTTAAAATCATTATAGAATTTTTATTTAAACCATTATCATTTTTACAAAATTTTGAAATTTTTACACATTTTTAAATTTTTTTTAAATATTTACACATTTTTGATTGATATTTTTTAAATTTTTGTCAAAATTCCTGAAAGTTTTTATCAAAGTTCTTGAAATTTTAGAAATCTAGATATTTTTATTGAAATTTTTAAAACATTTAGAGATTTTTGATTGAAATTTCAATTTTGAGGTCACCTGAGATGATTAAGACCATTTCTAGATGAAAGTGCTTTATTAAAGACTACTAGTTTTTTACAATATAATTTATATTAATACAGTAAAAAGCCAAAATACTTATTTCGGAGTAGAAAATATAAATATGATAATATTAATTTATATATATATATATATATATATATATATATATATATTGTTAAAAAAAAAATATTTCACCCTGTATATGGGAATTTCATAAAGTAAATTCATTTTTTTTGAGTTCAAATAGTTATTAGTAGATGTTTATAATGGAGTTAATATACAAGTTAATAATTAATTTTATATATGATAATGTTTGAAATGATTTGAATAATATCATAAAGATTTATATTAATGTTGATAAAGTTATATTTTAAATTTAATTTATTAATAGTTATTTAACGAACAAGTTCATTAATAAAGGCGATTAACAATCGAGATAATTTAACGCGTGAGCGAAGCGAACGCGTTAATGTTCGAGATTGTTAATCGCCATTTTAATTCATGAGTTCGTTACAGAGCTTTTCCGTCGACCATATATAGAATTTTACGAAATTATAACAATAAAATAAATAATTGTTAGAAGCCTGAATCGACGGGAAGTTATAGTTTAAATAAGATGGACTTTGTAGAGTACAAAACAATATATTACTTAACGAAATATGTAATTATAAAAAGTATAAAACGTAATACCATGAAAACTGACAATTAATTAATCTATATATTAATGACACTCTGACGTAACTATCAATTGATACAGGATGTTCTATTTATATTCCAACACTTCCCTTCGAAACGTTTTCGAAGTTAACCAATCCTAGCATATTGACGCAAGCCTCGTGTTTAGATTTAGTCAGTCCTTTAGTTAGTATATCGGCGACCATTTCATTCGAAGGTACGTGTTGTATATTTAATAACTTATCTTTTAAAGCATCTCGAATGAAATGATATCGAACGTCGATATGCTTGGTCCTGGCATGAAACACGGGATTCTCAGCAAGTTTTAGGGCCAACAGATTATCATTGAAGACAGTGATATCATTTAATTTTTCGATTTTTAATTCCTGGATGAATCTGTTTAAATAAATCGATTCTTTTGCAGCCTCAGTGAGTCCCATGTACTCAGCTTCCGTCGAAGACAACGCTACTGCCTTTTGCTTTTTCGATTACTCAAAGTAAAAACATACCCACTATAGGAACGTCGATCTTCTAATTGATTTCCCCAATCTGAATCAACAAACCCCTTTATATTTTCAGAAGATTGATGATATTTAATTCCGAGGTTCATAGTTCCTTTTAAATAACGTAGAATACGTTTCGCAGCTTTCCAATGCTCCTCTTTGAAATAATGATTGAACTGACTTAAGTAACTTACCAAAAAACTTATATCAGGTCTCGTTACAACGGCTAAATAAGTCAGGCACCCCATTAGTTCTCGATAAGGAAACTTATTTTCTTCAGCTCCTATATTACTCTGATTACCTTTGGTCAGTTTTAAATTTTGTTCCATCGGAGTATTCACTGGATTACAATCGCTCATTCCAAAACGATTTAAAATTTCATTTATATATCCCTTCTGATTTAAAGTGATATTTTTTTCATGTCTGTTGAATTCAATCCCCAAACAGTATCCAACTTCTCCCAAACTTTTGATTTCAAATTCACTTCTTAAATGTCTTTCTAATTCTTGAATAGTGTCTAAATTGCGACAAGCAACCAAAATATCGTCTACATAAATTCCTATTAAAAGTAAGTTTTCTCCACTATCCTTGAAAAATATACAGGGATCGGCATTAGTAGGAATAACGCCAAAATTCTTTAAAACATGGTCTAACTTTTTATACCAGCTTCTTCCTGACTGTCGAAGTCCATATAAAGCTTTCTTTAGTTTACAAACTTTATTTCCAGCGTTGAAATTCTTAAACATTTCAAGTGCCATTTCCACTAAATTTTGTAATATGTCGTAAAAATACTTAGGAGGTTCCATGAAGATATTTTCTTCAAGTTCTCCATTCAGGAATGCTGTAGTCACATCAAACTGATGTATTTTCATACCAAAATGTACAGCAAGTGAAGTCATAAGTCTTATTGAACCTATTCGTGCAACCGGCGCAAAAGTTTCATTAAAATGAATTCCTGGTTGTTGATTGAAGCATTGAGCTACCAAACGTGCTTTTCTTTTATCGATTGTACCATCCGAATTATATTTATTTCTTAGCACCAATCTACTTCCAATTATTTCAATATTTTCTGGCCGATCTACAAGCTTCCAAGTATCATTTTTAATTATTGATTTTATCTCACTTGTCATTGCATAAAACCATGCGTTGCTTTCTGGACTAGATAATGCTTGTTTTACAGGGACTTCGGAAATAAAAACATTCTCTTCATCATTCGTACTACACTAAACAGTTTGATATTCTTTTATAGGTCTTCCCCTGGAACCAGTTCTTATTAATCTTGGTCTTCCGGGACCTCTTTTCCTGTTAATTGTAGGAATTTCCACACTTTCAGAAGAAGTTTCATTTCCGTCAATTGAACATGCAGTAGTCTGCTCATCGAGCGATTCAAGCGGACTGCTTTCAATTTCTACAAATTTTGGCTCTAATT
Source organism: Neocrepidodera transversa (assembly GCA_963243735.1). Lineage (NCBI taxonomy): Eukaryota > Metazoa > Arthropoda > Insecta > Coleoptera > Chrysomelidae > Neocrepidodera > Neocrepidodera transversa. The sequence goes on along the minus strand of OY725344.1, from coordinate 24,416,912 downwards.
GAGAATTGATTTTACTTTCATCTTCCGGAATAAAATCTTCATAATGTTCAATTTCTGTTTCGCTGTTTGATTTTTCTACAAACTTGACATCTCAGGTTATTTCTATTTTCCTTTCTGAGCATAACCATACTCTGTATCCTTTGGATTGTTCAGAATAACCGACGAGAATTCCTTCCTTACATCTAGAGTCAAATTTTCCTCTAGTAGGTTCTTTGTTTAAGCAAAATACTCTACATCCAAAATCTCTAAGATAACTAACATTTGCCTTCTTACCTGTCCAAACTTCAAAAGGTGTTTTTCCATTTAAACTTTTAGATGGACATCTATTACGAATGTAATTTGCTGTATTTACAGCTTCAGCCCAAAATGATGTTGGCAAACCTGACTGTAACATGAGACATCTGGCAGTTCGATTCTTTCTTTCAGAAATACCATTTTGTTCAGGACAATACGGAACAGTTAAGTGTTCTGATGATTCCGCGCTTCTTTAAATAGTAATCAAATTCCTTGCCGGTATATTCTCCTCCGTTATCCGATTGAAAACCTTTCACCTTATATCCCTTCTGGGTTTCCACCATTGTGATATAATCTTTGGTAGCTTGAAATACGTCGCTTTATGATTTCAGGAACCTTACCTCGCACCACTTACTGCAGTCGTCAATAAATTCAACGAAATATTTTGCTTTACCATTAGATTCAACTCGCATTGGTAGACAAACGTCTGAATGAATAAGGTCTAATATTAAAGATTTCATATCAGATTTCTTCGGAAAAGGGTTTCTTGTCATTTTCCCTTCGATTCAAACTCTACACACCAAATCATTACTAGGTTTGTCAAAATTAAGTCCTGTCATAACTCCATTCTTTGCCGCCTCCAATAAATACTGTGCATTTAAATGACCTAGACGGCGATGCCAAATTTCAAAAGATTCTTTACCTTTACTGATAAAAGCCGACTCACTTATAGTACTTTCTTTTACATAATATAGATTACCTACTCTATTAGCAACTAATTTCACGTCGCCATTGGCTGCTATAACTAAAGCATTGTACCTTCTAAAAACTACTTCAAAGTTTTTATCTGTTATTTTACTTACAGACAACAAATTAGTACGTAATTCCGGAACGTATAAAACATTTTTCAATGGAATGTTCGTTTCACAACCAAATACATCGGCACTAAGTAAAGCAGTTCCTTTAGCAGTTATTTCTATATGACTTTCATTAGCAAAATTAAGAACACCACGTTCAGAGTCAATAATGTCTATAAAATTATCAAGTTCATTGCACAAATGTGAAGTAGCACCGCTGTCTAAACACCAATTCACTTTATTTTCACTCGGCTTAGTTTGAAAAACGTTCATAACACATAGACTATCTTCTGTTAATTTAGTTGAATCTCCGTTTTTCTTTACTTTACAATCGGCAGCTTTATGACCCATCTTATGACATTTCTGACATCTAAATTTAAAAACTTTCGCAGTGCTTGACTGTTCCCGATTTTCACTGTATTCAATCTGACCTTCCTTTTTCTTCTTAATATGATAAGGTTTACGGAAATTTTGTTGTTTTCCTAACATGGCATCTTGAATAGAACAGGCTTTGTTTTGTCTAGCTTCACCTTCTTCGATAATTTTCACACGAAGAATTTCAGGCGATGGTAAATCATCTCTTGTTTCGATGGCGCATCGGAAATTTTCAAAACTACTAGGCAAACTATAAAGCAGCAAAATTGCCAATAAATCAGAATTTATTTCCACTTCCATTTCACCTAACTTGTCTACGGCGTCAAAAAACTTATTAATATGTTCACGAACGTCATCTCCTTCGTTCATACGTTGAAGCGTAAGTTGCTTTAAAAGTGTCGCCTTCCTTGCAGGTCCTTTTGATGCGTAAATGGCTTGTAATTTCAACCAAACTTCATTTGAACTGGGACACCCCTTTACTTGTTTCAGTTCCGATGGATTTATTGAAAGAATAAGATCTGATTTCGCCTTATTGTCGTTCTTACTCCAATTTTCCACGGCAACTTTAGACGCATCATCGCCAGCTATCAAAATTGGCTTTCTACATTCCCCATTTACATATGACCAGGCGTCGTTTTTGACTAACAATGCTTCCATCTGCATTCTCCAAGTATCGTAATTGTCTTTGCTAAGAGTTTCAATTCTATACATGTTGCTTCCATTCATTTTCTTGTAATATATAACAATACAATTCTTCACCATCTAATTGAAACTATAGAAGATACCGTTTTCGGGTTTCATGGGTAAACTGGGCCCATAACCTGTTAGAAGCCTGAATCGACTGGAAGTTATAGTTTAAATAAGATGGACTTTGTAGAGTACACAACAATATATTACTTAATGAAATATGTAATTATAAAAAGTATAAAAACGTAATAACATGAAAACTGACAATTAATTAATCTATATATTAATGACACTCTGACGTAACTATCAATAGAATACAGGATGTTCTATTTATATTCTAACAATAATGACATACAATGACATATAGTACTAAACTCAGCTACTTGATTTCAAATGTCACTGCCAATATACATGTATAAGAGGTACATTGGTTTACATATAATAAAATTGTTGATTAATAGAACATCATTCATAATTAGGTGTCATTAATCAATGATTTTGAGTGCGTTAAAATACATCATAAATTGACGGTCGACGGAAAAAGATTATTAATAGTTAAATGTTATGTTTATTAAATGGAATAGAAGAGTTGATAGGTAAGTAAAGAAAGGAAACGATAGATAAAGTGGCAATAAATTAGAAAAGTGAAAGAATCTTAAAATTTGTTAAAAAAATGAAAGATGTTATAATAAAATTGAAATTTTAGAATTATAATACATAAAATTTAAGCAATCAAAGTCAGATAGTAAACAAGGAATATAGGGTGAATAAAAATAACTGAGGGTTGAGATATCAATAAAATCTAGTGGGAAAAGGTTAAAAGTTGAATTTAAAAAAAAATTGAAGGTAGAAAAATAATAACAATTTGGTTTTGTTAAAAAAAAGTCAAAAATGATGGAACGGTTTTAAAATTTTGTAAAATACCATATTTGTACTATAGTTAAGAAACGGAAAGACAAGGTTTGTGGTATCAGGCAGTAGACGAATAAATGTATAGATAAAATTGATGGTGCAGAATTTTATTAATTAAAAAAAAAGGGTTAAAACATTTTGATTGAATTCCGGTTTTGTCCAAATTTTTAGGATGTTTTCGGGTTTATTCAATTTTTACTTTTCCGGTCCCATCGAAGGAAAAGTATAGTGAACGAGCCAAAAAAAATCGAGATCGAAATATCTATCTTGAGATCCACCATGAAAATTGAAACCATTTCCAGAGTATGATCTGTCTGTGTGTCTGTGTGTAATCTTCCACGGTAACTGCTGAACCCTTTGACCAATCAAGCTGAAATTTGGTATGAAGGGTTGATGTGTGCCTCGAATCTGACCATTAGTTTTTGGCTTAAATTAGTATAGTAGAACATCCTCCAGACCGACATTGAATACAGATGTAAGATTTTTTGCCCTTTTTTAAATATTAAGGACAAATAATAGTGCAGAGATTTAGAGCACTAGAGGGCGAAAAATAAACACATTTAGGTTTCTGCCTTTTTTTAATTTTGAAGAAAAACAATAGGCTTTAGTGCAAAATGTTCTAGTGCAAAGTTGTATAGCATAAAATTCCCTACGACTTTTATCTTAAACTTTTTGCTGAATTCCCAATAGTTTGACCCATGATTTTAGGATATCCTAATGGGGACGTATTATGTAAATTTTTTTAATTGGCACTTAAAAGTCTGTTAACAAATATGCCTAGAAAAAATATTTATAAATTTTTTAAACCTATATTTTATTAAAAAAAAAATAAACTAAAAATATCTACATTATTTGATAATACTGTTCAGAGATGGCAGTATATACGAACTGAATTCCTTATTAAATAGAGGCCAGATGTAAATATGAGAAAAGAAGAAAATTGTATTATTTTTATTTTCGCCGTGACTAGCAGTACATCGGATGTACTCGTTTATATCGTAGATCCGAAAATAAAATAAACCATCTAATTTTTACATCTCGAACTTTGAAGAAAAAAAATGAAGAAAAAAACCACTTTTACTGTATAAATGAAAATGATTACCAGTCAATATTTTTATTTAGTTTTAAAGAAGTTAAAAAAGCGAAATCAAATAAACATTAATTTTGAAGAAAAAAAATAGAAAATATCGGAAAAAATTTAAAGAAAGAAAATTTGGAAATAAACGAAAAAAATCAAACGCTTAAAATCGCAACAACAAAAACGACGCAGAAAAACGTGAGAAATATAGCAAAAGAAAACACAAAAAATTTAAAAAAAATTAAAAATTCGAAAGAATTGAAATAAATTGTAAAAAAATCTCAACTAAATTTCAAAAAAATGAGAAAAAAATCGCAAATAAACGCAAAAAATTAAAAGAATAAGAAAAATGAGAAAAAAAATAGAAAATAAGATTTGAAAAAAAAAGAACAATGATGGAAAAATGAGAAAAATCGACAAAAAAAACGAAAAATCAGAAAAATAAGAAAAAGACGAGAAAAAATTTTAACAACCAAAAAAAAAAAAGAACAGCCAAAACACCAGAATAATTGTAACGATAAAAAAATGAAAAAAATCGAATGAATTAAAAAAAAATCGCAACAAATTTCAAGAAAACGGCAAAAAAATCGCAAATAAACAGAGGAATAACAAAAATTGAGAAAACAAAAATTAGGAAAAATTAGAAAAACTCGAAAAAAAAAAATCATAAAAAAACTTTTTCTCTCTTCCAAAAATAAGAGAAGAAAATCGCAAATTATCGCAAAAAATAAAGAAATAAGAAAAAATTGGAAAGAAAACAACAATGATAAAAAAATAAGGAACAATGAGAAAAAATCGAAAAAAAAAATCAGAAAAATGGGAAAAAGACGAGAAAAAATTTTAACAACCCAAAAAATCGCAAAAAAATCGGAATAATAAGAAATACAGAAATCAAATTTAAACAAAAATATTAAAAAAAAAAATGAAAAATAAAATACGGAAAAAACGGAAAGACCAAGCGCTCTAAAAATCGCAAAAAAAACGATGTAAAACAACGAAAAAAAAAAACAAAGAACAAGGAAAAAAACCAGAGAAAAAATGTAACGAAAAAAAAAATTAAAAAAATCGAAACAAAATTAGAAGAAAATGGCAGAAAAATCGATAATAATCACAAAAAGTCAGAGGAATAAGAAAAAATAAGATTACAAAAGAAAAAAAACAGAACAATAGGAAAAAATGAGGAAAAATAAGAAAAATAAACCAAAAAAAAATAAAAAAAAAGCAAAAACCAGAAAAATGCCAAAAAACGAGAAAATATAAAAAATAATCTCTCCCTATAAAATAACTATAAATAATATAAAAAAAAATAAATGAGACGAAAATTATATTGTGGAAAGAGAGGGAGTCGCTTGGAGGGAGCATAAAGCTTTTTTCTTATCTGACGCTTTGTGCCGGTTAAACTCTACCACAAGTCGATCCCAAAAAAATCCATTCTGAAAAAATGTACCGGGCTGAAAAAAGGTACCGAAACGCCGTTCCGGCATGTTCCGGCCCTAATACACCCACCACTGGATATATTGAACTATAAATATCATTATATTTTTTACCTCAATACAAATAGCAAACACAACTTTTACTACTGATCAGTTTATTATTTTAAATAAATTATTACTGTACAAATCAAACCGGTTACCAATGACTGTGTTTATGTTGTTTTTAGGAAGCTAAAAAAATTATCAAAGCATAAAAAAGTTGGCCGTACTGGGAATCAAACTCCGGGCCCTTATACACCGAAACCATATAATATACGCATTACGAAAAAAAAAAACAAAGTGACAGAAATATTATCAAACTTATCAAGCAAATGCACAAACATACTTCCATACTTTGTAAACCTTAAAACGCGGTGAACGACCGATATATAAAATAAACGTACATCCGATGTACTGCTAGTCACAGCGTTTTACTTGTCACTTTTCAGTATAACATAACCTATTATTTTAATGTTTATGTGTCACCTATGTGTTTTGCTTTTTTCTTCTATTTTTTAATAGTCAAAGTCGCTAAGGCTATTTGGTTTAGTAATATTCGACAGATAACTGTAAATTATACCTTGTCGTGCCATCTACATTACTTTAAACAAATTAATGTAGCTGACGTCACTTGGAAATTTTGAAAATTTATTTCTTAGTAATCGTAGTGTTTCAAAGTTAGCCAAGCCTATTTTTGTGAATAATTTTAGGTATATTTTCATATACTACAAATGAATTTGCTGTAGCTACCACATCACACGTCCCCATTGTAGCAGTGTGCTATATTATGCGCATGCGCCTGCTTATATCATATGAACATTGAAATATCAATTCGGTAGACGTATTTACCATTGGATTGCTATTTAAAATTTGTTCCATAAATTAGTGTAATGCTTATTATTTTGTAATTAAAATAATCCTATTCTTTACAGACGAGCCGGGAATGTTCTGGGGTGACACTGCCGGTTTTTTTATTTGTTTCCGTTTTCTTTGGTTTTTATCAATTTTTTCGATATGTTTCCACGTTTCGTTTTTTGTTTATATTTTCGTTTGTATTCGATTTGTTTTCGATTCTATTTTTGGTTTTTTACGATTTTTTTGATTGTTTTTTTTTCAATGTTGTCAGTTTTGTTCTAATTTTGAGTTTTTTTTCGATTTTTTTACGTTTTCTTAGGTTTTTATCATTTTTTGTCAATTTTTTCGATTTTATTTTCGACTTTTTTCGATTTTGTCGATTTTTGTAACCGAAATTTTTGATAACACCTTCATTTTGATATAAAATGGAAATACTTTATAATTTTTTTTTGAAGGTCAGATACCTCTTTAACATATCGTATCTAATTTTTTAAAACAACGTTTCATATTTGAAGAGCCAATATAGTGTTGAATTAAATTTGCGCCACCCTGTAAATATTATTTTTTACCTCATTATGTTTTTTGGAAGCCCCGCTAATCAATCGCCGCCTAAAAGGCTTTTATCAATTTCTATTAAGTCTCATTCAATAGTTTTAGACACCCTGTAGAGCCAGACGCAGAGTGTTATCTTGTTCATCAACTCTGAGGACCTAAACATTGTTATTATTAGTAGACTGCACCATGGAAATAATGCATTCCACATAACGGATTCTTTTTATATCTTACTTTTTAATTATAAATATACAATGGAAGCTTAACATCTTATATAAAATTGTTTAGGTGAAATTAAATGGAAGACAAAATAGAAATGTGGTAAGAGGTCAAAAATTGTTAAAGTATTTAAAACCTTTGCAAAAACATTTTTTGACTTTAATGTTCATAACTAAAGAATAAAAGTGAATCAAAAAATTCGATTTTCACCAATAAAATGTGAAGAAAATTTCCTGCTATTTAAATACTATTTGACAATAAAATAATGGAAATTGAAAATCTGGCAAGAGGTCAAAAATTGCCAAAGAATTCTTACACTTTACAAAAACATTTTTCGACTTTAATGCTGAAAACAAAAGAATAAAAATAAATCCAAAAATTCAATTTTCACCAATAAAATGTGAAGAAAATTTCCTGCTATTTAAATACTATTTGACAATAAAATAATAGAAATTGGAAATCTGGCAAGAGGTCAAAAATTGCCAAAGAATTTTTACACTTTACAAAAACATTTTTCGACTTTATTGCTCAGAACTAAAGAATAAAAATAAATCCAAAAATTCAATTTTCACCAATAAAATGTGAAGAAAATTTCCTGCTATTTAAATACTATTTGACAATAAAATAATAGAAATTGGAAATCTGGCAAGAGGTCAAAAATTGCCAAAGAATTTTTACACTTTACAAAAACATTTTTCGACTTTAATGCTGAAAACAAAAGAATAAAAATAAATCCAAAAATTCAATTTTCACCAATAAAATGTGAAGAAAATTTCCTGCTATTTAAATACTATTTGACAATAAAATAATAGAAATTGGAAATCTGGCAAGAGGTCAAAAATTGCCAAAGAATTTTTACACTTTACAAAAACATTTTTCGACTTTAATGCTGAAAACAAAAGAATAAAAATAAATCCAAAAATTCAATTTTCACCAATAAAATGTGAAGAAAATTTCCTGCTATTTAAATACTATTTGACAATAAAATAATAGAAATTGGAAATCTGGCAAGAGGTCAAAAATTGCCAAAGAATTTTTACACTTTACAAAAACATTTTTCGACTTTATTGCTCAGAACTAAAGAATAAAAATAAATCCAAAAATTCAATTTTCACCAATAAAATGTGAAGAAAATTTCCTGCTATTTAAATACTATTTGACAATAAAATAATAGAAATTGGAAATCTGGCAAGAGGTCAAAAATTGCCAAAGAATTTTTACACTTTACAAAAACATTTTTCGACTTTAATGCTGAAAACAAAAGAATAAAAATAAATCCAAAAATTCAATTTTCACCAATAAAATGTGAAGAAAATTTCCTGCTATTTAAATACTATTTGACAATAAAATAATAGAAATTGGAAATCTGGCAAGAGGTCAAAAATTGCCAAAGAATTTTTACACTTTACAAAAACATTTTTCGACTTTATTGCTCAGAACTAAAGAATAAAAATAAATCCAAAAATTCAATTTTCACCAATAAAATGTGAAGAAAATTTCCTGCTATTTAAATACTATTTGACAATAAAATAATAGAAATTGGAAATCTGGCAAGAGGTCAAAAATTGCCAAAGAATTTTTACACTTTACAAAAACATTTTTCGACTTTAATGCTGAAAACAAAAGAATAAAAATAAATCCAAAAATTCAATTTTCACCAATAAAATGTGAAGAAAATTTCCTGCTATTTAAATACTATTTGACAATAAAATAATAGAAATTGGAAATCTGGCAAGAGGTCAAAAATTGCCAAAGAATTTTTACACTTTACAAAAACATTTTTCGACTTTAATGCTGAAAACAAAAGAATAAAAATAAATCCAAAAATTCAATTTTCACCAATAAAATGTGAAGAAAATTTCCTGCTATTTAAATACTATTTGACAATAAAATAATAGAAATTGGAAATCTGGCAAGAGGTCAAAAATTGCCAAAGAATTTTTACACTTTACAAAAACATTTTTCGACTTTAATGCTGAAAACAAAAGAATAAAAATAAATCCAAAAATTCAATTTTCACCAATAAAATGTGAAGAAAATTTCCTGCTATTTAAATACTATTTGACAATAAAATAATAGAAATTGGAAATCTGGCAAGAGGTCAAAAATTGCCAAAGAATTTTTACACTTTACAAAAACATTTTTCGACTTTAATGCTGAAAACAAAAGAATAAAAATAAATCCAAAAATTCAATTTTCACCAATAAAATGTGAAGAAAATTTCCTGCTATTTAAATACTATTTGACAATAAAATAATAGAAATTGGAAATCTGGCAAGAGGTCAAAAATTGCCAAAGAATTTTTACACTTTACAAAAACATTTTTCGACTTTAATGCTGAAAACAAAAGAATAAAAATAAATCCAAAAATTCAATTTTCACCAATAAAATGTGAAGAAAATTTCCTGCTATTTAAATACTATTTGACAATAAAATAATAGAAATTGGAAATCTGGCAAGAGGTCAAAAATTGCCAAAGAATTTTTACACTTTACAAAAACATTTTTCGACTTTAATGCTGAAAACAAAAGAATAAAAATAAATCCAAAAATTCAATTTTCACCAATAAAATGTGAAGAAAATTTCCTGCTATTTAAATACTATTTGACAATAAAATAATAGAAATTGGAAATCTGGCAAGAGGTCAAAAATTGCCAAAGAATTTTTACACTTTACAAAAACATTTTTCGACTTTATTGCTCAAAACTAAAGAATAAAAATAAATCCAAAAATTCAATTTTCACCAATAAAATGTGAAGAAAATTTCCTGCCATTTAAATACTATTTGACAATAAAATAATAGAAATTGGAAATCTGGCAAGAGGTCAAAAATTGCCAAAGAATTTTTACACTTTACAAAAACATTTTTCGACTTTATTGCTCAGAACTAAAGAATAAAAATAAATCCAAAAATTCAATTTTCACCAATAAAATGTGAAGAAAATTTCCTGCCATTTAAATACTATTTGACAATAAAATAATAGAAATTGGAAATCTGGCAAGAGGTCAAAAATTGCCAAAGAATTTTTACACTTTACAAAAACATTTTTCGACTTTATTGCTCAGAACTAAAGAATAAAAATAAATCCAAAAATTCAATTTTCACCAATAAAATGTGAAGAAAATTTCCTGCCATTTAAATACTATTTGACAATAAAATAATAGAAATTGGAAATCTGGCAAGAGGTCAAAAATTGCCAAAGAATTTTTACACTTTACAAAAACATTTTTCGACTTTATTGCTCAGAACTAAAGAATAAAAATAAATCCAAAAATTCAATTTTCACCAATAAAATGTGAAGAAAATTTCCTGCTATTTAAATACTATTTGACAATAAAATAATAGAAATTGGAAATCTGGCAAGAGGTCAAAAATTGCCAAAGAATTTTTACACTTTACAAAAACATTTTTCGACTTTAATGCTGAAAACAAAAGAATAAAAATAAATCCAAAAATTCAATTTTCACCAATAAAATGTGAAGAAAATTTCCTGCTATTTAAATACTATTTGACAATAAAATAATAGAAATTGGAAATCTGGCAAGAGGTCAAAAATTGCCAAAGAATTTTTACACTTTACAAAAACATTTTTCGACTTTAATGCTCAGAACTAAAGAATAAAAATAAATCCAAAAATTCAATTTTCACCAATAAAATGTGAAGAAAATTTCCTGCTATTTAAATACTATTTGACAATAAAATAATAGAAATTGGAAATCTGGCAAGAGGTCAAAAATTGCCAAAGAATTTTTACACTTTACAAAAACATTTTTCGACTTTATTGCTCAGAACTAAAGAATAAAAATAAATCCAAAAATTCAATTTTCACCAATAAAATGTGAAGAAAATTTCCTGCTATTTAAATACTATTTGACAATAAAATAATAGAAATTGGAAATCTGGCAAGAGGTCAAAAATTGCCAAAGAATTTTTACACTTTACAAAAACATTTTTCGACTTTAATGCTGAAAACAAAAGAATAAAAATAAATCCAAAAATTCAATTTTCACCAATAAAATGTGAAGAAAATTTCCTGCTATTTAAATACTATTTGACAATAAAATAATAGAAATTGGAAATCTGGCAAGAGGTCAAAAATTGCCAAAGAATTTTTACACTTTACAAAAACATTTTTCGACTTTATTGCTCAGAACTAAAGAATAAAAATAAATCCAAAAATTCAATTTTCACCAATAAAATGTGAAGAAAATTTCCTGCTATTTAAATACTATTTGACAATAAAATAATAGAAATTGGAAATCTGGCAAGAGGTCAAAAATTGCCAAAGAATTTTTACACTTTACAAAAACATTTTTCGACTTTATTGCTCAGAACTAAAGAATAAAAATAAATCCAAAAATTCAATTTTCACCAATAAAATGTGAAGAAAATTTCCTGCCATTTAAATACTATTTGACAATAAAATAATAGAAATTGGAAATCTGGCAAGAGGTCAAAAATTGCCAAAGAATTTTTACACTTTACAAAAACATTTTTCGACTTTAATGCTGAAAACAAAAGAATAAAAATAAATCCAAAAATTCAATTTTCAAAAATAAAATGTGAAGAAAATTTCCTGCTATTTAAATACTATTTGGCAATAAAATAATAGAAATTGGAAATCTGGCAAGAGGTCAAAAATTGCCAAAGAATTTTTACACTTTACAAAAACATTTTTCGACTTTAATGCTGAAAAGAAAAGAATAAAAATAAATCCAAAAATTCAATTTTCACCAATAAAATGTGAAGAAAATTTCCTGCTATTTAAATACTATTTGACAATAAAATAATAGAAATTGGAAATCTGGCAAGAGGTCAAAAATTGCCAAAGAATTTTTACACTTTACAAAAACATTTTTCAACTTTAATGCTGAAAACAAAAGAATAAAAATAAATCCAAAAATTCAATTTTCACCAATAAGATATGAAGAAAATTACCTGCTATTGAAATACTACTTCACCTTAAAATAATACAAATTGAAAATCTGGCAAAAGGTCAAAAATTGCCAAACAATTTTTACGCTTTACAAAAACATTTTTCGACGTTTATGCTCAGAACTAAATAATAAAAATAAATCAAAAAATCCAATTTTCACCAATAAAATGGGAATAAAATTACCTGCTATTGAAATACTATTTTACCTTAAACTAATACAAATTGGATATTTGTCAAAAAACTGCCATTCAATTTTGAGAAGAAATTTCCTACCTTCAACCAAGTTAAAAAAATAGCACGAAAGTGTTAGTACGCTGATGATTTTTCTTTTTCTTCGGTGAATATTGATGGGAAACAATTAACCGTAAAACTTACCGAGTACGGGGAATCTTAACTTTTATTTCTTTTATTTCCTAGACTCCTTGACGAATAGTCTCAAGTGTAACGAAACAATCCGTCCAATACGTTTTTACTTCATTGTCAACAACGAAAACGTTGCTCTTGTTAATAGGAGGCAATAAGAATTCCTAGATATGTTAATTACGTTTTAGCTAGAATATAAAAGAATGATTGCTGTCATTAAAGTTTTTTTTTAATTTTATTGTAAAAAAATATAAACGATGCTTACTTCATTTTCTTTGTTACTATGCAATAAATCGGTTTGAGTTAGACAAAATTTTATTCTTTTCTATTAAGTAACGGTTTTCCGAGTCAGATAAAACCATTATTTTATTTTGGTGCTTTCCATCTCTATATTCTAATAATGGAGGGACACATTTTAAATGTAAAATACTCTTCGGTCAGAATTTGACGAAATTTTGATATGTAGAACTTGACCTATCGATCAATTATTTCTATTGCGTCAAAGCTCTAAGTTTAATGAAATTTGATTTACAGGGTGTTCAAAATTACTACTTCATAATTTCAAATTGTCATCATTGGTACAAAAATATGTGAAACATTTTGTTTTATACAACTCTTTCTTTGCGTTCATAATTTTTGTAAATACAACTAATATAGAGGGTGAGACTATAAATATAATTTTGAAAAAAAAAATGTACTGTAAAATTGTTTAGATATTTTAGTCAAAGGAAGCTGACATATATATTTCTATTTAAATTATTATTATAAGTTAGATCCAATAGACGTCTGTTGATATTTTTTTTTTCTGAATCGGACGTGGAAGGTCCCACCTGTACTGAGGCTCAAGGCTTATTGTGCCCCGCCAGTTTTCACATCAGTCCAGTACTCTTGACAAAGTCAAGAATAGTCTTGAAATTAGCTTTCGCTATCTCTTCGGGTTCAGGATATTGTACCCCAAAGTGCCATTCCCGTTCCCTGTTCAGGTCCCGGCAATAGCATAATACATAAAGAGGAGTTTCGTCCTCTTCCTCACATTTCCTACATAGGGAATCTTCCGATACTCCTATGATGTTCGGATGTGTCTCCTCCACAGTGCTGGCATACTTCCAATTTTCATTTTTCAAGATCCTTGTTTTTCCCTTTGCAGTATTTTACTGATTCTGGAGCACTCAGGAATATTCTCTATGTTCTCACAGAATTTTTTCCAGGAATTAAGCTTTGCATTCCTTACGGCGTAGCCGTATTCTCTTCTGGATGTCTTATAGGCTTCCCAGTTGCCAGTTCTTTTGGACTGGTTAAAGAGTCTGCGGACTTCTGCTCTTTTCTTGGAAAGGTCCCTGTTCCATCATTCGGTGTCTCGGTTCTCTTTCTTTAGGTTTAAAGGGCAGTTTTTTTTATACGCTTTACTTAAGGTGTGTGTCAGAAATTCCGCCACCATCTCAACTTCACAAAGAGTTTTTCGGTTTCGGGGGACATTCCACCAGTGCCTGGTTGAGATCCATTTTAAAAGTTTCCCAGTCACAGGTTTTGGTATTGCGGTATGTCCTCTCCTCCATGATTTTCCCACCCAGCATGTATTGCCTGTTGTCAGAGAGCGACTCCTCTCATGAGACTTGCCACTTCCTCAACGACGAGCTCCCTTCCTGTCGTAGTAACGAAGGTCGGTTCATTGCCTCTGTTCGCAATCTCTAGATTGTTTTCTGCAACAAATTCTAGAAGTGCCTCCCCTCTGCCGTTGATACCTGTGCTCCCCCACACTCTGTGGTGAACATTGGCATCACAGCCTACGAGGAGTTCCATTCTATTTCTGTTGCAATACTGAACAAGTTCCTTCACTTCATTCGTGGGAGGAGGTCCTTGTTGATCATAAGGAAGATCGGCAGAACCAATTGTCAGTTGGTTCCCTCCTTCCAGCTTGAGGGATATTACCACCAAGTCCCTTGAAGTGAGGAACCCTCACAGTGGAAATACCTTCAGGCTTTCCTTAGCAACGATGCATGCTCTGGGGTTACTGCCATTGAAAGAAATCAATTCGTAGTCCCCAGAGATGTTAAGTCCTGTAATTCGTCCGATATATACATAAGGTTCCTGAATTAAAGCCAGATCAATATTCAGTTTGATTATACAACGTTGTAGGACGGCTGTCACTATCTTACAGTGTTGTTTATTTGTTTGAATTATATAATTGCATTTTTGGTTAGGTTAGGTTAGGTTAGGTTTTTTTTGCCCCGGTCCCTGTTGCTCACCCTGCACTACCTTCCACTCCGGATTCCGGACTTAGGGCGCTCGGAGAGGGTGCTAGGTTATCAGGTTCTTTGGGGCTTTCTTCTGTATGGTCAGGCAGCACCTCTTCAGGTACGGCCCCAGAGGATGCCTTTTCTTTTTACTGCCCCAACTCTCTGAAGAGAATCGAGGAGAAGATGGGGTAAAGCCTCCTTTGTTTATCTTGAATAAATTTCGAGTTTTGATTCATGGACACCATCAGCTGTTACCCCTTGGGGTCCAGTTTCCTGTCCATGGTCCTCCAGTGCTCCGTTTTGAGCCTCGGATTTTGAACCTGAATTCTCCTATGGAAGCTTTCTTCCTGCATAACAGGACTCGGTATCCATGTTAGGACCCTTATTGGCTTGATGACTTCCTTATAGTCAATAACTCTGAGTTTTCCATCTTGCCAGGCGGTCTTGACAACGGTATCCTGCACCCACTCCTTCGTCGATTGGTCGACGCAAGAGATTGCCAGAATACCGTATTTGTACTTAGATTCGGTGAACCTAGGTGCTGGTCCACCTTCCTCTATTTGTTCTAGCCGCTCAAGTAAGGCGTTCCCAATTTGGTCCACCTGTTCTGCGGTTAGAAGGCCATTGGGGTAGTCATGGCATAATATGGCCACCTCAATGCTTTTCGCTTTGTCAGCGTAGGAGCATGTGGGCCCCTCAGTTGCCTCAACATCTGCCATATTTGCCGTGGCAGACGAAGGGGCCCGCGCGGGTCCGCTTGCACCCCTGCTTTTTTTCTTTTTTCGGAGTGCTGGTGTCCGATCGGTTTCTCTTCTGTCCGCTGACCGGTCCCTGCCCTCCACTACCTGCCCCTATAGTGGTCTCTGTTCCAGAGGTGCCTGCTTTTGCTAGCCCCTTTGGTGTTTGCTATCCACTGGTGCCTGTGTTTTTGCGCATGACGCTAGCTCCAGACGGCCCCTTCCCTTCGGAGGTTCTGGTTGGCTTCACCATGGTGGAACCCCCTTGATGAAGAGGTTCCGCCGGTGCCGGCGTTTCTTGCATTTATTGCACTAGCCCGAGACGGTTCCCTCTGACCAGAGGTACCGACGGTGCCAGTGTTTTTCCAGACCGTTCTGTGGATTTTCCATTTTATTCCCATGAGTGGCAAGGGAAAGACTGTCACTCCAAGCAGAGCCCTGCGTGCTCAGAGAAGGCTTCTTACAAGAGGGTTTCGCCAGTTGCCCCCAGATTGGTCGCTTGTGACCAACTGACCCATGGCCATCCGTCCCCTCTGCGCGTCTGTTGAAATACAGAGTGTTTCATTTCTGTAACATTATTATTCTTTCTAGATAATTTTCTAATTAGCCAGTTGAAATGCCCATGTTAAAATCAACTATTTCTTTTTTGTATATCCCTACATGTGCCTACAGAATTTCATCTGGAAATGGTCTTAATCATCTCAGGTGACCTCGGAGGTGGATCGGGAAAGTAAGTCGGTTATGTCGCACCATAACTTTCCCGGCGAGTATCCACTAATACTTTTTCAGATATTTAATGTTAATGTTTCAAATTTTGACATTTTTTTTATTTTTGACATGTGAAAGTTTGAGAAATAATTTTGACTCTTCTGAATAGAGATTTTAAAGGACTTTCAAATGACATATTGCATCTGTCATTTTTTGATAGTGATACTTCCGTTTGACAGATGTCGTACAAAAACTAATGGGTTCTTCCGACAGATAACTCAAATCCATATACCAAATTTCAGCTCAATCGGATTAAATGTGTGACCTCTATCGTGGAAGAATACACACAGATAGACAGACTTTCATCTAGAGATGGTCTTAATCATCTCAGGTAACCTCAAAATGGATATTTCCATCTTTATCTCGAAAATTTTTTTAGCTCATTCACAATACTTTCCCTTCTCGGAGGTGGGTCGGGAAAATAAAATTCACTTTGGACCAAAAAATTCAAGGTGACCCAAAAAAATCGCTGTAACAAATAGGACTTTATATATAATAATAATATGTCCCAAAAATCATGGTAGACGAAGCAATCACGCTGGGCAAGTAAATAACCCTGGACTAAAAAATAACACTGGACTAAAAAATAACGCTTGACCAGAAAATCACACTGGACCAAAAAAGTCACGGTTAGACCAAAAAATCACGTTCGACCAAAAAAATCACTGTAACAAATAGGACTTTATATATAATAGTAATATGTCCCAAAAAATCATGCTAGACGAGGCAATCACGCTGGGCAAGTAAATAACCCTGGACTAAAAAATATCACTGGACCAAAAAATAACGCTTGACCAGAAAATCACACTGTACCAAAAAAGTCACGGTTAGACCAAAAAATCACGTTGGGCCAAAAAAATCACTGTAACAAATAGGACTTTATATATAATAATAATAATATTGTAACAAAAGGTTTCTTTATTAGGCCGAGCAAACCTATGCGTACGGATTACGATAAAGTGATAATTATTGACAATTAATTACCCATAAAACTCTACATTATCAACAGTAAATGAAGTTTCATAACATGATTATTACTAAAATGAGCACGGTATTTTATTATTAAAAGTTTGATTAATTCTTAAGAACTTCGCTATACCTCGACAGAAATTCAATGACGCGTATTGCAAAATAAAAAGTAACTAACTTATACTGCTTTGTCTAAGCGGAACCAAAAGTGACCATTCTTTAAAGGTTTTAAATTACAATTTTTCTGAAAAGAATAACACTGATAAAAATAAATCTTTCTTAACTGTTCTTGATAGATCAATGAGGTACATTGTATGTCTCCAATTTCATTTCCGTATCTGATAACACAATAATTCATTGTCTAATTATTTCAGTAAATCAGGTCTTTCATGGAATGTCAATTTCAAGTAATGACAGTTCTATTTTCGTATATTTATATAGCTGTACCGCAAATCAGGCATGTTTAAGTTTAATTCCAGAATTATCTAAGGAAAAATATGAAAGTCCTACAAATCATTTTTCAAAACTTCTCATTTATACTAAAGTGTAATTGATATTTTAATTGTACCTAAATAGAAATTTTGAATGACGTTAAATTTGAAATTCATGTTATTTGTTAAATCATTTCGCTATTATCTATTACAGCCGTAGAAAAAGTATAGTGTTTAACTCGCATGGAATGCTAATTTCCCACTCGTATGATTTGAAGCATTCGCCTGCGGCTCATGCTGCAAACTTCATACTCGTGGGAAATAACTATCATTCCTTGCTCGTTAAACAATATACTATTTTTTGTCAGGAGATTGTGTGAACCATCTTATAACCAAAGCAAGACTAGCAGGTTATTATTTTGATTTTCTACGGTACTTTATTGTTTATATCAGAAAACTGCCACAAACTGATAATTCCCACTGGGAATCAGCCTTGTATCGCCAATAGGCTTAAAATACATATTTTATGTTACCTTTGTTCTTTGTTTGGACGAGTCGATCGCATTCTTACACAAAAAAAATCATTTCTGATTAAAATTTTTGAAATTTATTAAAATATTCTTAAACTTCGGGAATTTTAAAGTGTTATTGCCAAATTTCCGAAAACTTACCTACATCTGGGGATTTTTTATGACACACAAAATAGACATGGAGGCAATGGGTGTTGGTTGTAAGGTGGAGAAGGTGAGAGCACTATAATCAATGAGACGAATGTTTCTAATCAAAAAATTTTGAAATTTCTAAAAATATTATTAAATTTGGAAAATTTTACAGCGTTATTGCCAAATTTCCGAAAATTTCCCTAAATCTGGGGATTTTTATGACACAAAAAATAAACATGGTGGCATGGGTGTTGATTGTGACTGGTGGGAGGGTGGAGAATTTGAGAGCACCATAATCGAGAATGAGACGAATGTTTCTGATCAAAATTTTTGAAATTTCTAAAAATAATATTAAATTTGAAAAATTTTAGAGCATTGTTGCCAAATTTCCGAAAATTTCCCTAAATCTGAGATTTTTTTTGTGACACAAAAATAGACATGGAGGCAATATGTGTTGGTTGTGAGGTGGGAGGATGGAGAAGGTGAGAGCATCATAATCGAGAATGAGACGAATGTTTCTGATCAAAATTTTTGAAATTTCTAAAAATAATATTAAATTTGGAAAATTTTAGAGCCTTGTTACCAAATTTCCGAAAATTTCCCTAAATCTGGGGATTTTTATGACACAAAAAATAGACATGGAGGCAATGGATGTTGGTTGTGACTTATGGGAGGTGGAGAAGGTGAGAGCTGTATAATCGGGAATGAGACGAATGTTTCTGATCAAAATTATTAAAAGGAGTATGCCCGTATAAGCGAGAAGCGTCTAGATCCCAATTGCAACTCGAGTGCCCACCGCTGTTGCCATCGTTTTGTACGTTAACTTGAAAGTTTGATTATATATTATTGTGATACGAAGAAGTCCAGTGCTAGAGTGTATGCTTTACACATAAAACTTCCTGGTTCGAATCCCGAGGAATTTTTTTTTATTTATTTTTTTTAATACACAGGTAGATTTAGATAGTCAAGACTTCTTTTAATAAAATAAATATTTTTCTTTTCGTCAATGAAACACTTAAACCTGGCAACAGCGGAAGCACTCGAGTTGCAATTGGGATCTAGACGCTAGTGTATAAGCGTTAGCTTCTGGTGCTGAGGGTAAATCGTATTTTTGGTCCGGGATTTTCCCCAAATATTTTTGTTTTCTTCATTTTTGCGACCTCTAACCAGACATCAGTAGCTCAGCCAGTCAGTAATCAAACAGTGATGCCGATTTATGGGGAATTTCCTATTTTTGGTCATCGGTTGACTTTTTCATACCTCCGAATTAGGTATTTATTTTGTTAATGGAAACTATGTAGTGAATATTTTCAGATTTTTTGGGCTTAACTAGTAGCCCTACTCTTCTATAGTAAACTATAAAATCGTAGGTAGTGCCCGGTGACCCTAAGGTCATCCATGACCTTTTCATCCGAATTACGGATTATTGTTTAAAAGAAACTATGTAATGAATATGAATATTTAGTACTAGTCCACTAAATTATACTATACAATCACGAATAGTGTCCGTGAAACAATAAAAAAGGTAATAGATAATTAATGTGATTAAGCTCAAATTATTTTATGGGTTCGTTCCACGAATAGAATTTGAAATATATCAGAAGTAAAATATTAAATACGAAAATTTTGGACGCCAGTCAGTTGATTTTTTGGTGTTATTAGAAACAATTGACAAAAAAACTGTGATATATTTCAAAATCCGTCCTTTCTTTTTTTTTGGAATTAAGGAAATTAAACTCAAATGAAACGTAATATTTGTTTATTTAACGATAAATTAGAGATTTTTCTTTTCTTCTCCAGCAAAAAACTTCTTCTTGGACCCGGCAAACTTGACCGTCCAGAAGGAAAACAACCGTCTCTGAACAGCAGGAAAAGACCAAAAACCCACTAAAAAACCCCTATAATTAAAGGGGAGACAAGAAGGAAATCTTCAGTAGAAAACACTGGCAATATAGAGATATACAAGTCTATTTCTGATATTAAAGAGATAAAAAAAGTTTAAATAAATAAAACAATGGAAATCTTAAAACGTTGTTTTATTTATTTAAATTTAATAATGGATTTTCATCAAGTAAAAGCCGACACAGTTAAACAGATAAAAAAATCTGATGTGGCCAGCACATGACCTCTCGCCATTTTTGATTCAAAAATTTACAGGTTGACACAAAAAAGTATAAAAAAAAATTATTTTTTTGTAAATCTGGCAACAATGGCAAAAGTTTCGAAAATTTTAATGAGATGAAAATAAACTGTGGGGTATACAAAATATATGTGTAAAACTTTATTGCCGTTTTGTATAATAATGGCGTCATCACCCATAGCAACTGCCACTTCCGGTTGTGCGATTGGCACCAAAATCTAATCAGATCTAATCTAGGGTATCAGAATTATGTATACAAAATTTCAAATTTTTTTATTCAGTAGTTTTTGAGTTATCGTTACTACAACATCCATCCAAACACACACACTAACACACACACACACTAACGCACACACACAGACATCATCGCGAAAATATTAAAATCGTATTCTAGGGACCCCAAAACGTGTTTATCCATTGAAAACTCACTACCCAATTTTTAGCATGATTCCTATACCTCTCTTATCTGAAGGGCGAGAGGTAAAAAGGTTCTTAGCACGGGAAGGTAATTTATATAAATACCGATAGAAGGAGGGAGAACATATGACGCGGAGAAATAGGAAAGGGAAAATCAAGCGAACATGAAACTATAAAATATACAGAGTAGAGGAAGAATGAAAATACAGGGTGGCACAAGAAAACGTAACAGTGATCCTAAGATCATCTATAACCTTTTCACACCTCAAAATTACTCTATAACCTTTTCACACCTCAAAATTACGTATTTATTTTTTAAAGGAAACTATGTACTGAAAATCTTCCGGTTTTTGGGCTTGACTTGTACTACTAGTCCACTAGATTATACTATAAAATCATACATAGTGTCCGGTGACCCTAAGGTCATCAATAACCTTTTCATATCTAAATAAATATGTAATTTTGAGCTATTAAAAGGTTATAGATGACCTTAGGATCACGGGACACTATCCATGATTTTATAGTATAATCTAGTTGACTAGTACTACTAGTCAAGCCCAAAAAACCGGAAAATATTCACTACATAATTTCCTTTAAAAATAAATACGTAATTTTGAGGTAGCAAAAGGTCATAGATGACCTTAGGGTCACCGGACACTATCCATGGTTTTATAGTATATTCTAGTGGACTATTACTACTAGTCAAGCCCAAAAAACCGGATGATTTTCACGACATAGTTTCCTTTAAAAAATAAATACGTAATTTTGAGGTGTGAAAATGTTATAGAGTAATTTTGAGGTGTGAAAAGGTTATAGATGACCTTAGTGTCACCGGACACTATCCATGATTTTATATTATAATCTAGTGGACTAGTACTACTAGTCAAGTACTTATTACTGACTTTTTGGTTTAGTTTATGTGATTGTGATAGTGATTTTCTTATAAAACTTTTGTCAGTGTCTTTCTATTCAATGTTTATTATTTTTTCAATTTTTGAATAATGCATTGTAAAGAAAAATGTTGTGTTCCAAATTGTTGAAATAAGTCATGTATTTCCAAATCCGCAAATAAGGTTATTGAACGATTTAACAAATAGCTACTTATATTAAACAATAATGAACTAAATAAAATGGGATCCACTGTTAGTTTTTTCTAAAAAGCGGATGTGTTACACATATTTGGAATCAAAATATGTCTCAACACGATCTAAATAGATTTGGTAAGCCAAAAAATATTCTGTTTAAATACATATAAAAATTTCATTAGATTTTGTTTTAGAGGCTTTTAATGTTATACAAAATGCAGCTATCATATATCATCATCATGCAGTAAGTATAAATTATTTAGAAAGAAGATTTTCTCATATTTACTATTTATTTTTATTTATTTAATTTTATCCTTTTCATAAGCTCTGTGAAGTGAGCTCCCAAAGCGTTAATTTTTTTCCGGAAATTTCCCGTTTGTTAGTGCTTTAACTATTTTCTTTAGTGCTTTTCCGTTTTCTGCATATTAGGGATTTTTTAATTTCAAGGTCAACCCTGACAAACTACCAAAATGGACGAAATTTGGTACTTTCATTTAGTGCTTCGTTAGTGCTTCTTAGTGCTTCAAATAGTTTAGAAAGTGCTATTTTTTTAGATATTTTAGATTTTAACTTCAACGTCAGCCCCAAAACATTTTCCTATTGACTAAATTTTGCTGTCAGTTTTTAATACTTCGTTAGTGCTTTATAGTGCTTCAAAAAGTTGCAATCACGATTCTTTCCTTTTCCAGATATTTAACTTTTAATCTTTTAATTTTCAAGGTCATCCCTCAAATCATATGGGTTTGACTTAAATCTAGAGTCATTTTTTGACCAATCGTTAGTGTTTTTTACTGCTTTAGATTGTTTTCTTATTGCTTTTTCGTTTCCTGATTGTTCAGTATTTTTGTTTCAAAATTTGCACATAAATTCTTTTCAAATGTACTAAAAATGTAGGGAAGCACAAAAAAACATTCAGAAGTACGAGAAGAATCTAAAAAATTGAAAAATATACAGGATGTTTCATTAAAAATAAAAAAAGATGAGTGGCCATGGCAACATGACTCACCTTGTACACTTAAAAAGAAAATCTACAGCATGTCAATAACTTTTTGCTCCTTCTTTTTAGTTTCTGGTATAAGGTAGCGTCCCTTATAAATGAGCCACCATAGGGTTGACGTTGAAATTCAAATGTAAAATATCTAAAAAAATAGGCAAGCACTTTCGAAACTATTTGAAGCACTAACGAAGCACTAACAAATGGGAAATTTCCGAAAAAAAATTTGCACTTTGGGGGCTAACTTCACGGAGCTCTTTTCATATCTTTAATAATGTTGTTTGTATTTTATAGTATACAGAGTTGGGGACAAGTTTTGAGAACAAAAATTTAAATGGTGCAGAACTTATGCTTTAATTTATTTTACTATTATTTTATTGTATTAGATTATAGCATAAATGGTGTAACCATTAAAATAAATAAAAGTTTCATTGTAGTTTGTCCCACTGATTTGGAACATTTTAAATTTCCCAGTATTCTCGTCAGATGAATAATTTCTAAATAGACCACCAGATGGAGCCAGCTTTATTACCAATCTAATAACATTTGAAATTTTATCATTGCACAGCCAACCTAAATTTAATTTTTAGTACTGACAGAGCCATCTAGGGCTCTGGTCCCAAAATACAAAAGCAAGTTTATCTTAAGCCCTTTATGTGGGACGTCTATGATGTCTGTACGTTCAAATATCAAAAATATGACACTCAGATACTGCGTCAATTTTTTCTTTACGTATCTAATATACGAGGTGTCCTAAGTAAAATACCGTTTGTCCCACCAAAATTCGACTATTTTGCTACATACTTTCCGTTAAAAAATAAAAACGAAATTTTGAGGTAGGAAAAGGTCATAGATGACCTTACGGTCACCGGACACTATTCGTGATTTTATAGTATACTCTAGTAGACAAATGTTACTAGTCAAGCCAAAAAATCGGAAAATTTTCACTGCACAGTTTCCTTTAAAAAATTAAAAAAGGTGAGTGCACCATAATCGAGAATGAGACGAATGTTTCTGATCAAAATTTTGGAAATTTCTATAAATATCCTTAATTTTGGAGAATTTTAAAGCGTTATTGCCAAATTTCCCTAAATCTGGGGATTTTTTATGACACAAAAAATAAACTTGGAGGTGTTGGTTGTGACTGGTGGGAGGGTGGGGAAAGTGAGAGCTCTATAATTTAGAATGGGACAAATGTTTCTGAGCAAAATTTTTGAAATTTCTAAAAATATTATTAAATTTGGAAAATTTTACAGCGTTGTTGCCAAATTTTCGAAAATTCCCCTAAATCTGGGGATCTTTTTGTGACACAAAAATAGACATGGAGGCAATAGGTGTTGGTTGTGAGGTGTGAGGGTGTAGAAGATGAGAGCACCATAATCGAGAATGAGACAAATGTTTCTGATCAAAAATTTTGAAATTTGTAAAAATATTCTTAAACTTGGAGAATTTTAAAGCGCTATTGTCAAATTTTTAAAAACTTACCTACATCTGGGGATTTTTTATAACACAAAAAAAGTAGATATGGAGGCAATAGGTGTTGGTTGTGAGGTGGGAGGGTGGAGAAGGTGAGAGGTCTATAATTTAGAATGGGACGAATGTTTCTGATCTAAATTTTTGAAATTTCTAAAAATATTCTTAAACTTGGAAAATTTTACCGCGTTGTTGCCAAATTTTCGAAAATGTCCCTAAATCTGGGGATTTTTATGACACAAAAAATAAACATGGTGGCAATGGGTGTTGATTGTGACTGGTGGGAGGGTGGAGAATTTGAGAGCACCATAATCGAGAATGAGACGAATGTTTCTAAACAAAATTTTTGAAATTTCTAAATCTGTTCTTAAATTGAGGGAATTTTAAAGCGTTATTGCCAAATTTCCGAAAATTGCCTTAAAGTTGTGATTTTTTGTATAAAAAAAATAGACTTGGGGTACTGGGTATTGATGGTGAGGTGGTAGGGTGAAGAAGGTGGGATCTCCGTAATCGAGAATGGAACGTAATCAACTTTTTTGAAATTTCCAAAAATATTCCTAAACTTGGAAAATTTTTAAGCATTATTGGCCAAATTTCCGAAAATTTCCCTAAATCTGGGATTTTTTTGTGACATAAAAATAGACATGGAGGCAATAGGTGTTGGCTGTAAGTCGGGAGGGTGGAGAAGGTGAGCGCACTATAATAGAGAATGAGACGAATGTTTTTGATCAAAATTTTTGAAATTTCCAAAAATATTCTTAAATTTAGGAAATTTTAAAACATAATTAAGAATGGGACCAATGTAAGTTTTGTAAATGTGCATTAAAGTTTGAGGATTACATTATCCTAAATATCTCGGAAACCGGACCTGATATTTTAATTTCGAATAAACCATTAAATACGTTTTGAAAATTCACATTTTTCACCGTTTAATTAGCGTCACCCTGTATAAACATCTAACTGAACAGTAAAAAGTATAATAGAGCACTGAACGTGTTAAAATTTGTCGTATTCTAAAGTTATCCGTATACGGTAGATCGTGAAAGAAATAAGCAAACAATTCGAATCCGATTTGTTGCAATGCAACAAGTCCATCGGATCTCGGATCTCGGATCTCGGATCTCCAGTCTCCACCTCTGTTGAGATTTTTCTTTCTCACGGTCAACTTTTTACCACTTAATAGATTATTTATTGAATGATTCTGCACTTTTACGTTCCGTCTTTGATTGATTGATAGATTTGTTGGAGATGTGTCCGATGAGAAATGGTTTTTCATTTGTTGAAACATTATAACTTAATTTATTGGTAAATATGTTTAATATCATCGTTGTTTTTATTTTTGATGGTATCGTTTATCGGCTTCAGAGAAATTGTTGCACTTTTTTTTTTATTGGAAAAAAATTGGGATAATGGGGCCAAAATAATAAAGGGGGGAAATAAATGTGGCTAAAGATAAGTAGAAAGAAAAATAGGAGAAATAGAACAAAGTAAGTGAGAGAAAAGGGGAGCAAAATAAATTTTGCAAAAAATAAGCGTTAAAAAAAATGGGGCAATGGACGAGTGTAAGAAAAAATTGAGGGGAAAATTGGGCAAAAACGAGTAAAGGAAAAAAATTATTGTAAAAACTAATTATTAATTGATTTTACTTTTTTTATTTTCTTTAGTTTTCTTTTTTTCAATTTTTTTCCGGTTTTAGCTTTTATTTCGTTTAACTTTACCTGTTTTGTCCGATTTTTCTAATTTTTTTAGATTTTTTTTTGTTTTTTCGTTTATTACGATTTTTTTGGATTCTTCTCGATTTTCGTCTGTTTTTTTTATTTTTTCGTTTATTTTTACGATTTTTCTCTTTTATCTGGTTTTTTCTGATTTTATTTTGTTTCGTCGTTTGTTTTCACTCTTTTTCCAATTTGTTCGATTTTTCTCGATTTTTTCAGGTTGTTTATTTTAAGATATTTTTAGTTTTTCAGGTTTTTCGATTTTTTTTTGTATTTTCGTTTATTTTTAGGATTTTTCTCTTCTGATTTTATTTTGTTTCTTCGTTTGTTTTTACCCCTTTTCCAATTTGTTCGATTTTTCTCGATTCTTTTCAGGATGTTTATTTTTAGATTTTTTTAGTTTTTCGGTTTTTTTCGATTTTTTTCGTTTATTTTTACGATTTTTCTGGATTCTTCTCTAGTTCCTGATTTATTTATTTTATTTTTACGATTTTCCTTTTTTTCTGTTTTTTTTTCTGATTTTATTTTGTTTCTTCGTTTGTTTTTACTCCTTTTCCAATTTTTTCGATTTGGTCGAATTTTTTTTCAGGTTATTTATTTTCTGATATTTTTAGTTTTTCGGTTTTTTCGATTTTTTTCGTTTATTTTTACGATTTTTCTAGATTCTTCTCTATTTTCCTGATTTTTTTTTGTTTTTTCGTTTATTTTTAGGATTTTTCTCGTTTTTTTCTGATTTTTCTGATTTTATTTTGTTTTTTCGTTTGTTTTTACGCCTTTTCCAATTAGTTCAATTTTTCCCGTTTTTTTTTCAGGTTGTTTATTTTTAGATTTAGTTTTTCGGTTTTTTCGATTTTGTTTCGTTTATTTTTACGATTTTTGTGGATTCTTCTCGATTTTCCTGTTTTTTTTTTTGTTTTTTTCGTTTATTTTTACGATTTTTCTGTTTTTTCTGATTTTTTCTGATTATATTTTGTTTCTTCGTTTGTTTATACACCTTTTCCAATTTGTTCGATTTTTCTCGATTCTTTTCAGGATGTTTATTTTTAGATTTTTTTAGTTTTTCGGTTTTTTCGATTTTTTTCGTTTATTTTTACGATTTTTCTGGATTCTTCTCTATTTTCCTGATTTTTTTTTGTTTACTCGTTTATTTTTACGATTTTTCTCTTTGTTTTGATTTTATTTTGTTTCTTCGTTTGTTTTTACGCCTTTTTCAATCTGTTCGGTTTTTCTCGATTTTTTTCAGGTTGTTTATTTTTAGATTTTTTTAGTTTTTCGAGTTTTTGGGTTTTTTCAATTTTTTTCGATTTCCTCGATTTTTCTTGATATTTCTCCATTTTCTCGATTTTCCGATTTTTTAATATACTTTATTTTTGCGATTTTTCTAATTTGTTTCATTTTTCTCGACTTTTTCTGATTTTTCGGATTTTATTTTTTTTTTGTTGTTTTTCCATTTTTTCGTATATTTTTACGGTTTTCCTAATTATTTTTCTGTATATTTTTCGATTTTTCTTGTTTTTGTTTTCAAATTTTTCGTTTTATTCTGATTTGTTTCGGATTCGTTTGCTTTTTTCTGATTTTTTTGTGTTCTTTTTCGGTTTTTTGTTTTGTTTTAGTATATTTAAATTTTTCAACTTCTTTCGGTTTTTTGGCTTCCTTTTTCGTTTTTTTTTGTCTATTTTTTACAATTTCTCAATGGTCCGATTTTTTTATTTTTCTCGAATAAATTTAATACAATTTAAAAAATTCAAAACATTCAAAAAATTCAAAACATTCAAAAAATTTTCAACATTCAAAAAATTCAAAACATTCAAAAAATTTTAAACATTCAAAAAATTCAAATAAATTTCAAAAATTATTTCAAAAAATTAAATAATTTCAAAACAACCAGAAAAATCAATAAATCCAAAGAGTTTGAAGAAATCAAATTCAAAAAATAAAAAAAAACAAACAAAAAATTTAAAAATACAAAATGCGAAAAAAAATAAAAAAATCAAAAAATTTAAACAATTTGAAAAATTAAAATTTAAAAACAATAAATTTTAAAAATTGAGAAAATTTCAATAATTTCTGAATATTTAAATTCAATAAATGCAAAAAGTGAAAAAGTCCAAAGTCAAAAAATAAAAAAAATTGGAAAAATTCAACAAATTCAAAAAATTTCAATAATCCAAAAATTTCAAAAAATTCCAAAATTCTAAAAACTGCAAAAAACAAAATTTTAAAAACAACGACAAAAATTAAAATATCTAAAAATTCAAAAAAGATTTTGAAAAAATCTAACATTCAAATAATTCAAAGAAACTAAATTAAAATATTTTAAAAATATAAGAAATTTCAAAAATTTATGAATATTCAAATTCAATAAATTCAGAAAGTGAAAAAATCAAACAGTCAAAAATTGAAAAAATCCAAAAAATTGAAAAATTCAAAGATTTCAAAATATTTCAAAATTCAAAAAACAAAATTTAAAAACTACAAAAAAAATTAAAATATCAAAAAATTAAAAAAAATTTGAAAAAACCTAACAATAAATAAAATCAAAGAAACCAAATTAAAATATCAGAAATTTTCAAAAATTTAAAAAAAATCAAAAAATTTAATAAATTCAATAAATGGGGCAAAAACCAGTAAAAGAAAAAATTTGAAAAAACCTAACAATAAATAAAATCAAAGAAACCAAATTAAAATATCAGAAATTTTTAAAAATTTAAAAAAAAATCAAAAAATTTAATAAATTCAATAAATGGGGCAAAAACCAGTAAAAGAAAAAAGTAAGACTAAAACTACTAGTTAGAAAAAAGGGGGAAAAGTAGGGCAAAAACCAATAGTGGAAAAGAGGAGAAAACAAATAATTATAAAATAAAAAGAAAAAATATTGTAAAAATTCATAATCAGTTAAAATAAATACTACCTCGCTTCACACGGAAAAAATACAGTAGACGAAACTTATGCTTCCAAAAAAAATCAAGATGAAAAATGAGGCAAAAAAGGGGAAAAATAATTGTGACGAAAAATAAGTGTGAGAAAAAAATGGGGGAAAAAGGACAAAAAAAGAAGTGTGAGAGAAAAAAAGGAGGGAAAATAAATAGGACTAAAAATGAGTAGGAGAAAAAAAGGTGAAGTGGGATAAAATGCGGCAAAAACAAACGTGAAAAAAGGGGGGAACAAATAGTGAAAAATAGCGCAAAAACCAAATGTAAAAAAATGTGGGAAAATGGGACAGAAAATAAGCGTTAAAAAAATGGGGCAATGGACGAGTGTAAGAAAAAATTGAGGGGAAAATTTTGCAAAAACAAGTAAAGGAAAAAAGTTATTGTAAAAACTCATTCTTAGTTGATTTTACTTTTTTTATATTCTTTATTTTTCTTTTCTTCAAATTTGTTTCTCGATTTTGCCGGTTTTAGCTTTTTTTTTGTTTATTTTTACTTTTTGTCCGATTTTTATAATCTTTTTCGTTTATTTTTACGATTCTTCTTGGTTTTCCTGATTTTTTTTTGTTTTTTAGTTTTTTTTTTACGATTTTTCTGGTTTTTTTTTCTGATTTTATTTTGTTTCTTCGTTTATTTTTACGCCATTTCCAATTTGTTCGATGATTTCTTTCGTTTTTTTTCAGTTTTCTTTTTATTTTAGTGTTTCTGTTTTTTCTATTTTTTCGATTTTTCTCGATTTTCTCGATTTTTCTTGAAATTTCTCCATTTTTCTCGATTTTCCATTTTTTTTAATATACTTTGCTTTTGTTATTTGATTTCTTCCTTTTTTTTTTGGATGTTTTTCGATTTTTTCGTATATTTTTACGATTTTCCTAATTTGCCTGATTTTTCACGATTTTTGTGATTATTTTTTGTTTTTTTTTTTCAGTTTATTTTTATGATTTTTCTCTATATTTTTCGATTTATATATTTCAGATTTTTTGTTTTTTTTTTCGAATTTTTCGTTTTATTCTGATTTTTTTTAATTATTTTCAGATTCTTTTGCCTTTCTCTGATTTTTTTTCGGGTTCTTTTGTTTTTCGTTTTGTTTTAGTATATTTCAATTTTTTTGACTTCTTTTTTCAATTGTAAAGACAAAATGCGAAAAAAAAATAAAAAATCAAATAATTTAAACAATTTGAAAAATCCAAAATATTAAAATTTAAAAACAATAAATTTTAAAAATTGAGAAAATTTCAAAAATTTCTGAATATTCAAATTCAATAAATTCAAAAAGTGAAAAAATCAAACAGTCAAAAAATTCTAAAATTCAATAAATTTCAAAAAACAAAATTTAAAAACTACAAAAAAATTAAATATCAAAAATTTTTAAAAAATCCAACATTCAAAAAATTCAAAGAAACTAAGTTAAAATAGCTAAAAAAATATAAGAAATTTCAAAAATAAAAAAAAATTAAAAAATATAATAAATTCAATAAATGTGGCAAAAACCGTTAAAAAGAAAAAAGTAAGGCTATAACTACAAGTGAGAAAAAAGGAAGAAAGTGGGGCAAAAAAAATAGTGGCAAAAAGGAGGAAACAAATAAATATAAAAAAAGAAAAATATATTGAATAAATACTACCTGGCTTCGCACAGAAAAAAAATCCGTAGAGAATATGTTAGTTATTATTATTATTTTAATTACAAAATACTAAGCATTACATTGATTTATGGAGCACATTAAAAATAGCGAGCTGATGGTGAATTAATATTTCAATGTTGGTAATGACATAAGCTGCACATGCGCACGTTATATATCATACTGCTACAATTAGGATATCCTAAAATCATGTGTGGAAACTATTGAGAATTCGGGATAAATTTTCATACAATAGTTGTAGGGAATTTTAAATGTGTATTTTTCTCGCCATCTAGCGGCGAAACTATTCGATAAAAGTTAAACATAAAAGTTAAAGAAAATTTGATGCTTTACAACTTTGCACATGAAAATTTTGCACTAAAATGCATTGTTTGAAAAACTATAGAAAACATACATGCACATTTTTTACGCGCCCTCTAGTGGCGCAACTATTGGAAATTTTGGAAAAGGCTTCAGACAAAAATTGTAGGTAATTTTATGTTCTAAAACTTTGTACTACAACATTTTGCACTAAAATGTATTGTTTGTCCTTAAAATTTAAATAAAGCAAAAAAATTGTTACATGTATATTTAGCCAATGTCGGTCTTGAGGACCCTCCACTCTACCAATTTAAACCAAAAACTAATGGTCGCATTCTAGGCACAGACCGACCCTCCATACCAAATTTCAGCTTGATTGTTCAAACGGTTCGGCAGTTATCGTGGAAGATTACACACAGACAGACCATACGATGGAAATGGTCTCAATCTTCTTGGGGGACCTCAAAATGGATATTTCCATTGATATCTCAAAATTTTTTTTTGCTCGTTCACCTTACTTTCCCTTTGATGGGTCCGGGAAAGTAAAACAGTGGACGAAACTTATGCTCCTAAAAAAAAAAACAAGATGAAAAGTGGGGCAAAAAAGGGGAAAAATAATTGGGACGAAAAATAAGTGTGAGAAAAAAATGGGGGAAAAAAGGACAAAAAAAGAAGTGTGAGAGATAAAAGGAGGGAAAATAAATAGGACTAAAAATGAGTAGGAGAAAAAAAGGGGGAAAGTGGGATAAAATGCGGCAAAACCAAGTGTAAAAAAGGGGGAACGAATAGGGAAAAATAGCGCAAAAACCAAATAAGTTTTAGAAAAAATAGTGAAAAAATAGGGAAAAAGAAAAAATAGGGAGAAATGGGCAACGACGAATAAATTGAAAACAATTTGAAAAATTTTAAAAATTAAAAGATTTAAAAAAATTAAAAAATTTACAAAAATTCAAAAAATTTGATAAACCTCAAAAATAAAAATAATTAAAAAAATTCTTATTTTATTATTTCCTTACGGCCTAACCTTATCACTGATCACTCAAATATCTGTCTAATTGGCACTAATGAATAACTCGGAAGTATCGTTATTGTTAAATAATATTGATTTTAAATTTACTGGCGGTGTTAGACATTATTTTAACGCCTACTTGGTAAAACACAATGAGCCTACAACTATTTAATATTTGTATGGACTGAACGTACCAATACTTATATATACACTATAGACTATACACCCACCCACCCAACCATTTACCTCTGAATACCACTTTTTAACGAGCATCATTTTCTCCACATTCAGGCCCTTAAGTAATTGTTATGGGTTTTAATAACAAACAGGATGAGTCAAGGGAAAAAAATTGGAAAATTTAAATTATTTTCTTAAATCACAATTAAAATTTTTTAGCTTTTTTAAAAATAAATAATTAAAGTTTCTAAAAAGTTTTTTTCAGTCATACAAGAAGAAAATATATATACTATATGGCGAGGAAATGAAAAAAATTAAATTTTAT
This sequence comes from Neocrepidodera transversa, assembly GCA_963243735.1. Taxonomy (NCBI): domain Eukaryota; kingdom Metazoa; phylum Arthropoda; class Insecta; order Coleoptera; family Chrysomelidae; genus Neocrepidodera; species Neocrepidodera transversa. The sequence continues at coordinate 24,384,362 of OY725344.1, read as the reverse complement.
TTTATTAAATAAAAAACAATGAAAATAGATTTTTTTTGAAGGAAACGTCATTAAAATTAAATTAAATAATCAAAGTTCGATCGAGATGGTATCAAAAAAAAATTCTTTCATTTTTTCATATTTTTAAAAATTAGCGTCAATACAAAAAGTATGAAAATATTGTTTTTTTTTTTTTGGTAAATCAAAACGTCCGGAAAAATCAGATAAAATTGTAAAAAAGAAAACGGTAAGAATTGGATAAAGTCGCAAAAACCGGAAAAAATTGAATAAAATCGAAGAAAAAAACAGGAAAAATAGCAAAGATCGAAAAGACGTACTAAAAACAAAAAAAAATCAAAAAGTATATAAAAAGAAAATCAGCAAAACTCCGAAAAAATCAAAAAAAAATAGGTTGTGTAGCCCCAAAATTTTCCCGACGAGTATCCAGAGACGAATACTTTTTCAGATATTTAATGTTATTTTTTTTATTTTTGACAGGTGACAGTTCTGAATAGAGTTTTTCAAGGGCTTTCAAATGACATATTACAAGTCAAATTCCATGACATATTGCTTGCATTTTTTGACAATGACACTTCCGTTTGACAGATGTCGTACAAAAATTAATGGGTTTCTCCAATATATAACCGAAACCCATATACCAAATTTTAGCTTAATCGGATTAAGCATGTGGCTTCTATCATGGAAGAATACACACAGACAGACACATAGACAGACACACAGACAGATACACAGGCAGATAGACAGACAGACTTCCGCCTGGAAATTGTCTTAAACGTTTCAGGGGACCTCAAAATTTAAAATGGATATTTCCATCTTTATCTCGAAATTTTTTTAGCTCGTTCACAATAGTTTCCCTTCTCGAATGATGAGTCGGAAAAGTAAAAATCAGAAAAATCAAAAAAATCAGAAAAAATCAAAAGAAAAATAAGAAAAAAACAGAAAACATTGGAACAAATTGAGAGAAACATCGGAATTTAAAAAAATAAATGAAAAATAAAATTGTGAAATAGGGAAAAAATAAAAAAAAACGAAATGAAAACTCTAAAAATCGCAAAAAACAAAACGAAAAAGAGTTCGCAAAAAACGAAAGAAATCGAAATATATCACAAAAAATAGGAAAAATCGCAAAAAAACAACCAAAAAACCGAAAACTATTGTAACCATAAAAAAATAATGACAGGAAAAGAAAAAATCCAAAAGATGAAATAAATCGCAAAAGTCTTAAAAAATGGCAAAAAATTTCTAAAAAAATCGCAACAAAATCCCAAAAAAAATTACAAAAAAATTGCAAATAATTATAAAAAATCAGAGGAATAAGAAAAAAATAGAAAACAAAAAGTAATAAAAAAATATAGAAAAAAAAACGCAATAATATAAGAAAAAAATCGAAAAAAAAAACAAAAAATCAGAAAAAATAATACAAAAAATTAGAAAAAAAACCAGGAAAAATCAGAAAAATCAGAAAAAAATCGGAAAAATATCTTTTCCCGGATTATTAGGATTCAAAAATCCTTAATTTTACTGGTTATAAATACGACATAAATCTGTAACGAATCAGAAAGAACAGAAAAAATCTGACAGGTGAATCAGAAAAAAATCATAAAAAATAATATATAAGAAAAAGTAAAAACAAAAAACAGTAAAATAAAAATAAAAAATCAAAAATAATTTTGAAAGAATCAGAAAATGAATTGAAAAAAAATCAAAATGAAAATTGAAAAAATCTGAAAAAAATTATTAAAAATTAGCAAAAAATCTGAAAAAAATCAAGAAATATTATAAAAAAAAACAAAAAAAATTTCAGATATTTAATAACCTAACCTAACCTAACCTAACCTAACCTAACCTAATCATAAAAATCGGAAAAAAAACAAAACAGAAAAATCGAGAAATATCGCACAAATGAGGAAAACAGTAAAAACAAACAAAATAAATTGAAAACAGCCTTAAAATCCGACAAATTATGAAATTTTTTAACGTTTTCAAGTTATTTGAATTTTTCTGCTTTTACAAATTTTTGAAACTTTTCGAATTTATTGATTTTAATTTTTTGAATCTTAAAATTCTTGAAATTGAAAAACACGAAAAAAAACGGAAGAATGCGAAAAAAGTAAAACAATTGGAAAAATCGAAAATAATTATAAAATCGAGAAAAATCGGACAAGTTGGAAAAATTTTGAATTTTTTTTCCAATTATTTAAAATTTTTGGTTAAACAATTTTTTTAATCTTTTGAATTTATTGAATTATTTTAAATTTTTTGTATCTTAAAATTATTGAAATTTATTGGAACTTAAAATAAGTGAAATTTTTTTTTGTATTTACAGTTTTTTTTTAATTATTAAATTTGAATATTCGGAAATTTTTAAAATGTATTAAGATTTTTAAATTTTAATTTTTCAAATTTTTTTATTTAAAATTTTTTTCACAGCTTTTCGTTTGTTAATTTTTTATTTTCTTTTAATTTTTTCAATTTTTTGCGTACGTTTCTATCAAACTATTTGATTTTGAAGTATAGAATCAGAAAAAAGTTGAGAAATATCGAACAAATCAGAAAATTTTTTAATCTTTACAAATTATTTGATTTTTTTTTTTGCTTTTACAAATTTTTAAAACGTTTCGGATTTATTGATTTTTTTGAAAAATTTATTGAATCTTAATATTCTTGAAATTTTTTTAATGTGAATTATTTCATTTTTTGATCGTTTTGAGTTTTTTTGAACCCGCATATTAACAAAATTTTCAGCGTTCAAAGTTCTCAATTTATATCAATTGCTATCAATTATCTTAATATAGAGGTGGAAACTTACGAAATAAAATGATATAAAATAACATAAAAAAACGGAAAATGACAAAAATAACAATATATAATAACAAAATAAAATAACATAAATAACATAAAGTAACATAAAATAACATAAAATAACATAAAATAAAATAAAATAAAATAACATAAAATAAAATAAAATAACATAAAATAACATAAAATTACATAAAATAACATAAAATAACATAAAATAACATAAAATAATATAAAATAACATAAAATAACATAAAATAACATAAAGTAACATAAACTAACATAAAATAACATAAAATAAAATAAAATAACATAAAATAACATAAAATAACATAAAGTAACATAAAATAAAATAAAATAAAATAACATAAAATAAAATAAAATAACATAAAATAACATAAATAACATAAAATAACATAAAATAACATAAAATAACATAAAATAACATAAAATAACATAAAATAACATAAAATAACATAAAATAACATAAAATAACATAAAATAATATAAAATAACATAAAATAACATAAAATAACAAAAAATAACATAAAATAACATAAAATAACATAAAATAAAATAAAATAAAATAACATAAAATAAAATAAAATAACATAAAATAACATAAAATTACATAAAATAACATAAAATAACATAAAATAATATAAAATAACATAAAATAACATAAAATAACATAAAGTAACATAAACTAACATAAAATAACATAAAATAAAATAAAATAACATAAAATAACATAAAATAACATAAAATAACATAAAATAAAATAAAGTAACATAAAATAAAATAAAATAAAATAACATAAAATAAAATAAAATAACATAAAATAACATAAATAACATAAAATAACATAAAATAACATAAAATAACATAAAATAACATAAAATAACATAAAATAACATAAAATAACATAAAATAACATAAAATAATATAAAATAACATAAAATAACATAAAATAACAAAAAATAACATAAAATAACATAAAATAACATAAAGTAACATAAAATAACATAAAATAAAAAAAAATAGCATAAAATAACTCAAAATAACAGAATTTACCCTTTGTGGGTGTTACAATTTTTCTAATACGAAAAGAATTATCATTACTTACAAAAATGGAGAAGAATATCGATCAAATATACATGAAATTGTACAAATTTTGATTTGTCAAGTTGGCAATTTATTTTTAATCTAACATTTTTTTTTTGGTAATTTATTACTTAAAAAAATATTTTTTTCAATTTCTAGGTTTCGTTTTTGGCATTTCGGCGAATGGAAAGACATCATCGTCGATGACAAGCTTCCAACCCACAAAGGCAGATTAGTTCACTTACACAGTTCAAATAACTCAGAATTCTGGGCAGCACTTTTAGAAAAAGCATATGCCAAGTAAGAACATTTTTAATTAATAGTTCATCAACTAATTAAACTTAATTTTAGATATTATGGATCTTACGAGCAACTTCTACAAGGTTCAACGACGAGAGCTCTTCAGGATTTGACAGGTGGCATAGTTCAAAGTTTCGGATTATCTCACCAAGATCGATTTCTAACATTCCAAGTTTTAAATAGCGCAGTTCCTAGATCTAGTCTTCTAATTGCTACAATTACACAAGTAAGAATATTTATCATTTAAAAAATGCGGATGTGACGTATCGAAAGAGTAACAGGTATGACGTATTTAAATTAGTGGGATCTTTGTTTTTATTAATTCTGCGTTGATTTTTATCGATTTCGAAATACAATTCTCTAATTTTCGTTCTTGTATATTTGTTTCATTCAAAATCAAATATTGATGTCCAATCATAATTTAGTACAAATGGCACTCTTGTAGCTACAAGTAATAAGTTTTCTTTATTATCCACAAGACGGCCATTAACTAGCAAAATTACAGACACTTTTTAGACATTTATGTCAGATTTTTTCTTTCTCAGGAACCGACTGAAGCGAGGTTTTTCTTAGTAATTATTTGTTCCCCCCCCTTTTTTTAACATGTATTCTTTTATGTCCCAATTTTTCTTCAGACTTGCTTTTTTGTTTACTACCATTCTCCGATGATAGGCTAATTTAGATTGATCGATTTTCCACCATTTTCTTATATATTTTCACATTTTTGTCCCCTTTTTCTATATTTATTTTTCATTTTTCTAACTTTTTTATTCCCCACTTTTTTCTAAATATACGTACTCTACCCTTAGTTTTGGTTTTTAATTCCCCCCTTTTTTTCATCATTCCCATTTTTTTTAGCCATTTTGTCCACCGTGTTTCACCTTGGTTTTCCCCTTTTTCCAAAAACTTTTTACACACATAACCGAGGTGGTGGGGAAACGCAATTTAGATTGATCGATTTTCCACCATTTTCTTATATATATATTTTCCACATTTTTCTCCTTTTTCTGTATTTATTTTTCATTTTTCTAACTTTTTGTTCCCCACTTTTTTTATAATTGTTACTCTACCATCAGCTTTGGTTTTCATTTTCCCCTCTTTTTATAATCTTTTCTATTTTTTTAATAATTTTTCTCCACCGTGTTTCACCTTGGTTTTCCCCTTTTTCCAAAAACTCTTTATACACATAACCGACGTGGTGGCAAACTTTGTTTTTAATTTTCAATCTTTTCTTCTAAGCTAACTTTGTTTTTCATGAGTCCATCCTTTTTTACCCTTATTTTCCTTATTTCCATTTTCCCCAATTTTCTACCCCTTTCCTCTGTCCCCCCTGTCCTCTTTCCCCTCCTTTGTTTTATTTCCCCATTTCTCCACTTTTCCCATTTTTCTGCTTTTTATTCCCCTTTTCCTCTGTTTTCCCATTTTCCCCTTTTTCCGCATTTCCCCTTTTTCCGCATTTCCCCTTGTTCCGCTACCTTACCCCTTTCCCCCTTTTTTTCTTTGTTTTTCCCGTTTTTCTTCATCATCTTTTCCCTTTGTCGTTTATTTTTTTACTCCTCCCTGAGATGCTCTTATTCTACCCGAGCTGTTACTCTACACTCAGCGAACTTTGTTTTTTAGACATTATTTTTTTGCACAACTACAAGTAAAAAATGACAAAAATGGGGAGAAAAGGAAGGAAGGTGGAAAAAAGTGGAAAAAAAGGGAGCTGTTATTCTACTCGGAGCTGTAACTCTACCCTGAGCTAACTTTGTTTTTCATGTTTACCCCTTTTTCTCTTTTGTCCACTTTTTTTTCATTTTATTCTTTTTCCCCTTTTTCCCTCATTTTTTCATTTTTCCTATTTTTTGTCCCCTTTTTTACTCTATCCTGAGCTGTCCGAAGATGTTAATCTTTCTCGATCTGTTACTCTATCCTGAGCTGTCCCAAGCAGTTACTCTTTCTCGATCTGTTACTCTACCATGAGCTTACTTTACTTTTTATGTTTCCCACTTTTCCCTTTTGTCCACCTTTTTTCACTTCATTTTCTATTTCCTGCTTTTTTTAAATTTTTTTCATTTTTGTTTTTTTTGTCTCTTTTTTTACTCTACCCTAAGCTGTCCCAAGCTGTTACTCTTTCTCGATCTATTACTCTACTATGAGCTTACTTTGCTTTTTATGTTTTCCCACTTTTTCAATTTTGTCTACCTTTTATCCGCTTTATTTTCTTTTCCCCCATATTTTCATTTTTCCTATTTTATTGCCACTTTTTTTACACCCTGAGCTGTCTCAAGCTGTTAATCTTTCTCGATCTTTTATGTTTCCCCACTTTTTCCCTTTTGGCCACGTTTTTTCCTTTTATTTTCTTCCCCCCCACCTTTTTCCTTCGTTTTCTCATTTTTACTATTTTTTTGTCTCTTTTTTACTCTACCCTGAGCTGTCCCAAGCTGTTAATTTTTCTGGATCTGTTACTCTACCCTGAGCTTACTTTATTTTTTGTTTCCTTTATTTTCTCCTATTAGTTCATCTGTTTCCTCTTTTTTCCACTTTTTTCACCTTCTTTCCTCTTCCCCCCTTTTCCACCACTTTTTATGGACCATTATTTCTTACTCTACCCAGAGCTGTTATTTTATTTCGAGTTGTTACTCTACCCCGAGCAACAGCTACTCTAATCTATGATTACTTGGTTTTTGTGTTTCACCCATTTTTCCCCTTTTGTACTTTTTTCTACTGCTGTCACTCATTTACCTCTATTTTTTCTTTTTTTACTCTACACTGAGCTATTATTCTATACCGAGCTGTTACTCTACCATAAGCTAACTTTGTTTTTCATATTTCCATCTTCTTCTTTTTTTCTTCCCCTTTCCCTCCACTTTTTCATTTTTTTCCATTTTTTTTACTTTACTGTTACCCCGAGTAACAGCTATTCCATTCTAAACTAACTTTTTTTTTCACTTTTTTTAACCTTCATTTTTCCTTTTCCCCTATTTTTTTAAATTTTTTTGCTCTATCCTAAGCTGTTATTTACCTCGATCTATTATCCTAACCATAGTTGTAACTCTAACCTGAGCTATCACTTATTTCCATTTCCACCCTATTTCTCACTTTTCCACTTTTTTCTTATTGTTTTCTTATTTTTTTTTACCTTTTTCGCTCCCCTTTTTTCTTTTCACTTTTCTCCACTCTTTCCCCCATTTTTTAGAAAAAGAACAAGCGAAACTTATAACATATCTATCTAGGTCGCGCTGACAATGCTAAAACAGCATTTAGATAATGGCCATCTATGATCGAATAAAATAAAATTAGAATCATATTAGATTCATACTTGTTACTTAAATAAAATTTAAAACTTAAACTTGATAAAGTCGCGCTGACAATGCTAAATCAGCATTTCGATAATGGCCGTCTATGATCGAATAAAATAAAATTAGAATGATATTAGATTCATACTTGTTAATTAAGTAAAATTTAAAACTTAAACGTAATAAAGTCGTGCTGATAATGCTAAATCAGCATTTCGATTAATGGCCGTCTATGATCGAATAAAATAAAATTAGAATGATATTAGATTCATAGTTGTTAATTAATTAAAATTTAAAACTTAAACGTAATAAAGTCGTGCTGACAATGCTAAATCAGCATTTCGATAATCGCCGTCTCATTATATTGAATAAAGTAAAATTAGAATTAAAATGTTCCCTAGGTAAAGATAATAATTATTCATTGTGTTAGGAAAAAGATAGCAAACGACAACTAAGGCTGCGTAATGGCCTTATAACACAACATGCGTACAGCGTTACCGGTCTAGCAAGAGTTCGAGGAGTAAACGGGGAGGTACCATTGGTAAGGTTACGCAATCCATGGGCTAAAGGCGAATGGACGGGACCTTGGAGCGAAAGATCTTGGGAATGGGATGGTCTCTCGAATAGAGATAAAGAACTCTTAAGCGTCCGTGTCACTAATGAAGGAGAATTTTGGTAAATAATAAATAATCTATTTTATAAATTAACAATTTCGAATGTTTATTTATATAGGATGTCTTTTGAAGATTTCTCTCGACAGTTTACACAATTGGATTTGGTCCATATCGGACCTGATGATTGGATGATGGAAGGAGCATTGCATTCGAAACAACCTTGGAGGGCAGTTTTAGCGAGAAGAAGATGGAGGGCAGGATACAATGCTGGAGGAGGGCCATCTTATATTGGTAATCATATCAAATTGTTAAAAAAAATGTTTTAAAGTAATTTTTTTTTATGTGTCGTAAAAAATCGCCAGATTTTGGGAAAATTGGCAATGATGATTTAAAAATATCAGAATTGTTAAAATTGGTGGGAAGTAACAAATAAAAGTAACTTTTAAAAAAATTCACGTTATAATTTTTAATTTTACAAGACACAGGTCCGTAATCAGCTCAAATGAATGATTTTTTTTATTTTAGAAACGACGTCGATGAATCCACAATTTCATGTACAAATTCCTAGGACTACTACAAATAAATGTCATGTGGTTGTATCGATAACTCAATATTACGAATCGAATGTGATAGATTGTAAGAAGAAAAAAACTCTTTACGCCATAGGTTTTGCCGTTTATGAAGTACCGCATTCCATGCAAAGACTGACTCCGCATTTTGTTACAGATCAGGTAAGAAAATTAATATAATAGTTTATCTATAATATAAACGACAAAGTCCTGACTGACTGACTGACTGATTGACTGACTGATTGACTGACTGACTGATATAGAATCAAGTCACAGCAAAATCTACTTAATCCAGAGACTTGAAATTTTGAGAATACATTCTGTTCATAACATAACAAAAATATGGAGTAATAGTAAATAATGGGGAAATACAGAAAAATAGAACAAATAGGGATTAATAGGGAAAAAAGAAAATATTAAAAAATAATGAAAAACAGGAAAAAATAAAAAAACAAATGCAAATAATATAAAAAAGAAGGAAAAATAGAGAAAAATATAGAAAATAGGGAAAAATAGGGAAGTAAAGGGAAATAGGAAAATAGTAAAAAATAGAGAAAAGTTTTAAAAAAACAGGATAAAATAGGGGAAATACGGAAATTACAGAAAAATAGGGAAAAATGTAGAAACATATGGGACAATAATCTAAAACAGGAAAAACTAATGAAAAATAGGGAAAATTAAGTAAAAATAAAAGAAAATAGTAAAAAATAAAAAGAAATTGAAAAAATAGGAAAAAATAGGTAAAAATAAAAGAAAATAGTAAAAAATAAAAATAAAAAGAAATTGAAAAAAAAGGAAAAAACAGAAAGAACTAAAAAGAAATAGAAATAATAAGAAAAATACAAAATATATTAAAAAATAGGTAAAAATAGGGGAAAATAGGAAAAAATAGAGAAAAATAGGGGAATATTTTTAAAAAATAGGAGAAATATTAAGAAATAGGGAAAAATAGTGAAAAATAGGGAAATATTGAAAAATAAGGGAAAAAGTAAAAAATCGGGAAAACAGCAAAAAATAGAAACAAATAGGGCAAAACAGGGAAAGTTGGGAGAAATAGTGAAAAATATGGAAACTTGGGAAAATAGTAAAAAGTAGGGAAAAATTGGGGAAAATAATGAATAAATCGGTCAAGTGCGTTGTAACCAGTTTTTAACAGCATGAGACTTATAAGTTAATAATTTGTTGGTAATGAATAGCTAGCTCTAATTTCTGACCGATGGATAAGTGAGTTAAAATTATTTTTAATAATATTGCAAAATAAATGAATTGCGTGAGCGCCACTTGCCTATTATGTCTGTCTGAAGGATCCCGACAAGTTGATCCCCCACTACATAATTTAATTGTTTAGTTTTTGATTAAACAAGAAAACTGATTTCCTGAAAAGGAGTCAAATGAAACAGACAAAATAAACTGTAGTGGATTTAATTAAAAAAAGAAAAATCATTGGTTAAAAAAAACTTTGTAACGTTCTGCACAGTCCTTAGGATTTTGATGATTTACCCAGAATCGTCCAGAGGCGACACGTGAGACGTCAAGTCCAGGATGAGCCACCTGGAGTGTGACAGCAGCAGCGTGTATGTCCTACCAGTGACGTGATGTGTTGATAAAGTTCTGCTTGGTGTCCCAAAGGGATGGTCCTCGCTGTGAGCTCATAGGGATCTTTTTCTGTTGTGGTGAATGAGCCAATGGCTCCCAAAAACGTTTCACATGAAAACAGAAAAATTTCAGTTAATGACCGCAAACTCACTTGGCTGTTTGCACTGATCAAAAGACCCACAAAGAGTTAATGTGTGGCTACACGTACAACCACAACTTCACTGATTTCTATTAAAATTATTTCCTCAAAGATCGGCATAAACACGCTGATTAAACTCAAAAATGCCTCACAAAGACCGTTATAGTGCATCAAATGAATGAAATTCAATGTTTGTAGGCAAATAATCAATTTAAAAGTCTCATAAAAGAAAAACATATAAACAATCTCAGTTAACAAATTGAATTTTTAACAATAATCAGTAAAATCAATGTGATGGAAAGTTACAATGAATAATACATGATTTTGAACAGTAATCAGTGACATACGTACAGTGAAAAATTATAACAGTATGTGAAAAAGATAATCAAATACGTGCTAAAGTAATCGAACAAATATTATCAAATTGTCTTGGACAAAGACGATTTTACAACTAAATAAACATGTGAGGTTTTATAAATTTAAAGGAAAAAGTAAAGCAACAATTTGAAATGTAGCAACAAAAGTTTTTTTTTGACAAGAAAACAAATGTTGAAATAAAAATACAGAAGTTCGCTATATTCAGTGGTATTAATAAAAATCAGTAGATACTTAATACTTACGGTTTCATAAGTTAATACTGAAAAGCGCATTAATAAAGTTTAAGTACAAACTGATATTTAAAGTATGTACTGATAGAGTATAAGTTTGTACTTATGCTGACCAGTTGTTACTTAAATCTATATTAATAAACCCTAGGTTATACTTATTAAATTAAGTATGTTCTTATATATTTTGAAGTCTGCTTCTTAGTATGCTGAAGGTGTATTTGTTTAGAAAATGTTTGTCTGGCAACTAGCTCCAAAAAATTATAAAAACAGACGAGAAGATCCTGGTGATCAAGATTATGTGAAATTGTTTCGTTTTAAGCACGAAAGTGTGGCGTGGTTGACGACACATTTTTTTGGCACTGATAGCGGGGAAACCAGAGCCGGTGCCATAGAAAATATCACCAAAATGAAAATTTTTATTAGATATATTGCTGATCCAGATGGGTCTTTTGTTTTCCTTAGTACACTGGCAAATATTAAAATAAATGTTATTATTTTTTTAACTTTTTGTTACATTTGGCATTAGGCTTCCAGATTGGTGTAGCAGAAGACATTGGTGTAAGTCAACCAACGGTATCAAATGTAGTACATCTTGTGAGCCAAAAAATTATTGACAAATCTCATATTTGGATAAAGTTTTCTCATGTATGATTGTACTTTTTTTGTTATTTATTTAATTAACTACCTTTGAAACCGTAGGACTACGAATCGATACAACAGAAAAACAAAAATAGCCAACAAAATTTCACTTTGCACCTGCTATTGGTGCAATTGATTGTACGTTGATACGAATTACAAAAGTTGGAGAAACTCATCATGGTAACGAATACATTTGTCGCAAACAATTTCCCGCAATAAATGTACAAGCAACATGTAACGCTGATGAGTTATTTACAAGTGTCAGTGCAGAATGGCCATTTTCTGTACATTATAGCAGATTTATAGGAACAGTCACATATGTGGTGGATTCAGAACATTTGACAATGCAGTATTGTTAGGAGATCAGGGATATGATATTGAAAAATGTTTAATGGTACCATTTAGAGAACCAAGAACTGCAGAAGAAGTTGCATATAACAACCTTTTGAACAACGAACGTGTAATTATCGAAAGATGCTTCTGACAGTTAAAGCAACGATTCCCTTTATTGCAAAATACAATTAGACTGCCATTATGAAAAGTGCCATCCATTGTGATAGCTTGTTGTGTTCTTCATAATATTGGAAAACATTTAAAAGATGAAGAAGTGTTTGAAATTGAAGAAGGCTTACATTTAGTCGATGACAACATCGAAGGCGAAGAACCTGTTGGACTACTTGAACTTCTAAGGGAAGGTCAAGTCATACGCAACCTTTTAGCCACGATTATTATGTATTATTTATGTTAATCAAAATAACTAACAAAAGCACCAATCTTTGTAGATCCGTGGTGCTTAACGTACGTGTTTCCTCCGTTTTGTACTGTTCTATAATTTTTTGTCACTTTGGACGTACAAGTAACGGTGGTGGCATTGTTGAAGGGGATATTGAAGCGACTGACGGACCTGTCACTTTATCGGATTGTTTTTCTTTTTTTTCGTCAGAAGGAATTCCAATTGCAACATGTCCTGAAACGAAATATTACACTAGCTTATATATAATAAAAATTAATTATTTTACCAGGTATTTTGTAAAGAACAGGATTGCACTCCTCTTGATCCTGTAGTACCGTATACATCAATTTATCTGTTGTACTTAGCTTTTTCTTTTTATTCCCAGTAAGGTTGGCATCAATCTTTTTTTACCACCGCCTTCAGGTTAATTTTTTTAAATAATTTTTTGGAATCGGTAGGTTTTATAAAATTATCTACAACGTTTTCATAGTTCACTTACAATATTTTATAATAAGGCATGATAACTTACTTTCATAATGTTGTTTAAGCGTGGCTAAGACGTCTTGTTTTTTTTATTTATTGCGGGAGTTTTCACTTTATTTAAAATAATATAGGGTTATCCCGTACAAATTTGGCCACAAATGTTAAATCATACTCTTTGGTTTTTGAAACACTCTCATTGCTTCTTTCTTCACTTTCGGACGAAAGGACGAAATGAACGACATGATAGTCGATAAATAAATGTAGAATAGTAAATTCTTTGAGGTTTGAAAAAGTATTAACGTGCGTTTTTTGTATTTTTTTCTTGTAATCAAATTTCTACTAAATAAGAAAATACTTAAGAATAATCAGTAGATACTTCTAAGTATCAGCATTTATTTTTTAATATACATTTCAGTATTTACTTAATGCTCATGCTGATACTTATAAGTAAGTACTTATACGTAAATACTGATTTTTATTAATACCGCCCAATGTGTATTGAAACGAAACAATAAAAACAAGGAATTTTGTTTTTAACCAAATGAAGAAAAAAAATGACTTCGATGGACGAATGTACAAACGCAAATAAGAGACGTCACGAAATTATGCGCAGTTAAGATTCGTTAATTAGAAACATCAACAAATTTAAAAGAATGTCCAATACATTCAACTGAAAATTGAAGCACGCTTTTTTCTAATAAAACAAACGCTTAATTACTCTACGTGAGCGAGCTAAATTATTTCTATATTAAGAGGAAGTTGTACTATACTATAAAACAGTGGATGCAAAGGTTTCGTAGTCCCTAACTTTTAAAGTTTAATTTTTATTATTGGTGGATTAAAAAATTTGTACGTGTTAGTAAAGATCTGATTTATGTTCCTTACCCCTCACCATTTTGAAATTTGATTTGGTTTTTTCAAAAAAAAATCGCAAAATTCCATGTTTTTTGACTATTTTTACAATTTTTTTAGAAAAGAACCAAATCAAATTTCGAAAAATTGAGGGGTAAGAAGCATAGATCAGATCTTTATCAACACGTACAAATTTTTTCATCCGTTAATTATAAAAAATAAACTTTAAAAGTTAGGGACTACGAAACCCTTACATTACAACATTTTATATCTGGATAGTGGCGCCGCTATCAGAATTCAAAGGAATTAATCATTTATGAATAGAGATGAACTTCATTTACTTTTTACAATGTTTACGAGGGTAAAGAATTATAATTTTCATGAAAAAATAAATTATTATTATTTCATATCGTACATAGGAAAGAAAAAAAAATCAGGAAACCTCAAGATAATAAAAATAAAAGTAATACATGACCAAACATTTACGTTTGAATTTAGCTAGAAACCGATGAAAACAATTTTTATATTTGTTTTGGTCAATTTTTTGCTGCACATACAATTCTACTTTTACTTGTCATAAATAAATGAAAAAAAAATTATTGCAATGTGGTCACAATGAAGAATATAATTATGAAAAGAACGTATATTCAGTACAGAGGCGACACTGCAATTTAATAAAACTTGCCAATGCCCCTATTATGAGGTGCCAATACAAAATATTATCTTGCCTGAAATAGTTTTTGGACGGGCGCTCCGTTAATATTAAAGCTAGGAAGCTGCGGTTTTCACCTATCGATTCTGTATTTAATTGTTGAGAGCGCGTTTATGGTATTTTTTTAGAATTATTTTTAGTAAAAGTGATACGACTATCCACTTTTTCTCTAGATAAATTTGAAAAAAGTAGAACAGATGCGCTCTTCTGATAAATATTTTCATTCGGTAATTCTCTAAATGACAACAAAGCAAGTCACGTGGCCTCTTCCACTTTCCGTGTGTCGAAAAATAAAACAGTTTTATACTAAATTCTAGCTGAATACCTGTACGACCATGCTTTAATTGATTTTTTCAAATTTTTCCAGTTTTTCCTGTTCTTTTCTATTTTTTTTATTTTACATTATTTTTTTTTTCAAAGTTTTAATATTGACTGTTTTTTCCAATTTGTCCTAATTTTCCCCTATTTTTCCTATTTTACCCTATTTTACTCTATCGTTTCCATATTTTTCATCATTTTGACACATTTTTTATCATTTGTTCCTATTTTTTGCTAATTTTTCCCCATTTATCTCTATTTCGCCCTACTCTTTCCTATTTTTCTCCATTTTGCCATATTTTAACCTTTTCCCAATTTTTCCCTATTTCTCTCCAGGTTTATCCGTTTTTACATATCTTTCTGATTTTTTTATATTTTTTCCTTTTTTCCTTTTTTCGTTTTTTACTTTTTTCCTTTTTTCCTTTTTTCCTTTTTTCCTTTTTTCCTTTTTTCCTTTTTTCCTTTTTTCCTTTTTTCCTTTTTTCCTTTTTTCCTTTTTTCCTTTTTTCCTTTTTTCCTTTTTTCCTTTTTTCCTTTTTTCCTTTTTTCCTTTTTTCCTTTTTTCCTTTTTTCCTTTTTTCCTTTTTTCCTTTTTTCCTTTTTTCCTTTTTTCCTTTTTTCCTTTTTTCCTTTTTTCCTTTTTTCCTTTTTTCTCTAATTTGCCTGTTTTTCCGTATTTTGCCATAATTTTCCTATTTTTCACTAATTTTCCATATTTTATCCTACTTTTGAATAAAAGACAGAAAGATAAAAAGTGACAAATGAGTTTAATTTAAAAATCTCCTCATACCTAAAGTAAAAGAAAAGTTGAAAAATAGCCTATGCGCATGTGTACGATATTTTTTTGCAATATCCTTATGTTTCTTATCTTGCCAAGATTCTATGTGCCAAAAATCTAGTTAAAGTTAAAACTGGTTAACTTAAAAAATTTGCAAAATAGCTTTTTCTCATGAGCAATCCATTTTTGTACATAAATATTATGGTAGTAGAAAAAATATTGTATGCAACTAGTGTGTAAAGTGCTTTTTTCGCTCATGTGATTGTCAAACAAAATTCACATTCGTGAAAAAAGTATCACTATTACGCACTTGTTGCATAAGTAACTATTTTATACTCTTATATAATGATACGCTAATTAAAACATTAAATTCTGTTTCATGAATTTTATTATGATAGTGAGTTTCACAATGCTAAATTAACTCCTATATAAAATTTGTCCTTTTGACAGCGATAAAAACGCCTATCATAAGCCATTATTGACAATATTTGGCGATAAAAAAGGTTTACCAATATTTGCAGCTAACAGATTACAAAGATGGGCTCATATTTTGTCGGCTTTCTCCTATGATATCATTTATGTCAAAAGTGACCAAAATCAGGCCGATTTCTTATCGAGATCGTCAGTTAATTATTCTCAATCAGAAGAAAATAATCAATTATTATTTTTAAACTTAAATTTTGATTTTTCATATTTAAATTATGTTATGGAAAGTGATTTTCCTTTGAATTTTAAAGCAATAAAACAGGAAACTGTTCGTGATCCAATTTTAAGTAAGGTTATATTCTTTATAAAAAACGGATGGCCTGCTCGTAGTCCATCAAATGATTTTCAGCCATTTTTCACGAGAAAATGCGAACTTAACATTGAACAAAACTGTTTAATGTGGGGCTATAGGTTAATTGTACCAAAAAAATTTCAACTTTCAATTCTGAAAGAATTGCACAATACTCACATGGGAATTGTGAAAATGAAGTCCTTGGCTAGATCATATTTTTGGTGGCCCTCAATTGATAAACAAATTGAGCAGCAAGCCAAAAGTTGCGAAGCTTGTGCAATTCATTCCAATAATCCACCAAAATCTTTCTTATCCACTTGGAAGTGGCCTGAACAGCCATGGAGACGATTGCACGCGGATTTTTTTGGTCCTATTTTTAATAAAAATTTTTTGGTAATTGAAGATGCAACTTCAAAGTGGATAGAATGTTTTCAAATGCAAGATATAACATCTTTTACTACAATAAAAATTTTTCGTAATTTATTTAGTAGATTTGGTTTGCCTACTCAATTATCTACAGATAATGCACCAACTTTTATGTCGGAAGAATTTCAAAAGTTTTTAAAATTTAGTGGCATACAACATTTAACAGGTGCGCCCTACCATCCATCAACAAATGGTTTAGGTGAAAGTGCAGTAAAAATTTGTAAAAAAACTATTTTAAAAGCCAAGACTGAAAACAAAAATTTGGATTTAGATTTAATTGTTAATCGATTTCTATTTGATTATCGCAACACCCCTCATACAACTACAGGGGAAACCCCTTCAAAAATTTTAATAGGTAGGACAATGCGTACAAAATTTGATTTGTTAATGCCTTCAATAAAATCTGTCGTGGATAATAAACAGTTAAAACAACAGAAATATTATCAAGGAAAAACTCAAACTACTTTTCAAATTCATGATAACGTTTGGGTACGTGATTTCAGACCCCACACTGCGAATTGGTGTCCTGGGGTTGTAGAGGAAATTCTTGGTGAGAAAACCTACATAATTAAAACAGATAATGGAATGACATGGAAACGTCATATCGATCAATTAAAAACAAATAATAGTATTAATGAAGAAGAGAGTGTTTCGTTCATTCCACGATCGGTTTTAAATAAAAACAATGTACACAATAGTAGTTTTAACAGTGATCTAAGTTTAACAAGTGTCGAATCGGAAAATAGTGCTAATCCTAATAATAGCAGTGATACCGAAATTTCCGAAAATTCTTCGCGAGTGTTGAGACGCCGCAGTAAAATAAATAAACCTGATAGGTTAACTTATTAATTTTAAGAATTAAAAAAAAAATATATCTGTTTGACTCACATGAATTGTAATATTTTTTTTTATATATAGAGGGAGGATGTAATATATGCTCAATATTAATTTCCGCATATGTTGTATCAAAACTACCTTCCACTCAAAATTTGGTAATTAGTTGTTCGGTCGTTAAGACAGTATATTTTTGACTCTCGATGTATTCATTTGTAGTTGGTCTGATTAAAACCCATTCAGATTAATGAGTGTTTTATTTCATGTTCTTTAAATTGTTCAAGTTAATAAATCAAGAACATAACACCTTATTTATAATCAGACTACATGTAGTAGTATTTTTAGGTAAGTTGACAGTTATTTTGACAACTGTCAAAATATTTTGAATTGTTTAAAAGTTAATAACAAAAAAGATTAATTAATTAATATGTTGTAAAAAAAGTTCCTTTTCATTTAAGATAATTAATATATAATGGGAGTAGAAAAAATAGAATAGCGTATGGCCATTATTACAGTCGCATATTATATACGAAACTCGCCAACGGTTCGCTTCCTATCCTACAACATGCTCTTATTTTTTGTTATTTTACAGTTCCACCAAAGGTACCGCCATACCGAATTTAGACTCCCCCTCGTAAGTGTTCGACATAGATCAACACCTGGACAAAAGTAATAAACTTCGGTCTAGGAACGGATTGACGACTAAGTAATAATGTATTCGTAGTATTTAGACCACGCCTATCAGTAGCGAATAATATACCTCCGCTTCACCCGACGCCCCGCAGGTCTTTCTGTTTGTCATGTATCACTTCCTCTTAAAGTTAAATTATGTGAAGATAAATTTGATCAATCAAACATGTCGAGCGACAAGTGTAATACTACAATATAAGCATAGAATATGCTCACAAATGTTTCTTATTAAAATTGTACCACCGTAATCAAAGCAAGATAAAAGATAATTGATTTTCAAAATGAGATAATGAATTATAAGATAAGATTGACTTACGCAGTTTCACTACACAAGACACAAGAGAGAGCAAACTGTTCTCTGCTGAAAGTTTTATACCAATTTTTAGGTTAATTACGCCACCAGATGTAAAAGCGTGTAAAAATCAATAATAACGATTTAAAAGAGTACTACTTTAAATGACTTAATTAATAGTCTGTATAATAGATGTCGTTAAGCGACAACTATGAGAGGTTGCTATTTTAATGTCCGGTTTCTCCAGTGAAACTTAATATCAATATTGAACTTAAGTCGATATTAGAATAAAATAATGTTGCACCACTGTATTTTAAGTCGAAAATGGCTTAACGCCGACTTTAAATTCCAGTCACCGATTTTTTCGACTTAAGACGAAAATTTGACGTTTGTGTGTCATCTTTCATATAAAATTCATGTCTATAAATAATCACAGCTACATTTTTACCGTTTTTTTATATCAACATGTTTGAAATTGAAGATGTAGATGCTGTAGACATTGTAAATGTAGTGGATGATAATGCGATACAAATTCCTCGTCACATTTATAATCGCAACAATTATTTTGAGACTTTATGTGAGAAAAGGTTTTTTGCCAGGTTTGGTATAATTTATAATTTACTCTTTTTTTATCACCTTCCATATTAAATATTATTTTATTTGTTGTGTTGATTGACAACGAGTAATGTGCAAATTGCAAACAAGGATGACAAATGTCAAGTGGTAATACTATATTCTTTGGTAATACACACACATCATCCCACTATCTTTTAGCATCCAATCAAATACATTCATTCAAATTACCACCGAAAACTAGTCAGGGTGGAAAATGTTACAAAAAGAAATTTTGAGCTTACGATTAAATGGTGCCAGCGTTGCCAAGTTTATCGAACTTAATTTTGATCTTGGCTAATATTTACAATTTTTAACATGGTGCAACAGAATTTTGATTTAAGCTCATAGTACTTTTAAGTCAATATTTCATAATATTTATATTAAGTTCCACTGGAGAAACCGGACATAAATAACAGTAAATTGATCTTTAGTCAAATAGTTGCCGTTAAGTGACAATACATGGTTCGAAATTAATTAAATAATATATCAAAAGTTAGCGTAGTAACGCACATTTAGGGTTCCGTTCCAAATGTAGAAAATAAGCCGGCTATGCAGGGGCAAAATTATTCATAAGTAGTCGGTGAGTAACAAAAGCACGTAGATCCTTAGCAGGGCTGTATTTTGCTTTTTCGTCTTGCAAAAATGTATAATAAAAGAATATAATTTTTGAATATATGTACATCCAAACTATATAAGAAAAAATAGACAAACAAACGTATAAAATGTCCAAACTAACCAGCGTCGTGAATACTATCAAAACGCCGTTTCTAATTATCCATAAGCGCTGTGTAATCGCTGCGAAAACCCAACTGAACTTAATTCGACTCTGACAAAAATATTTGTGCGTCGTCTTGAATGATTAACAACACATCAACCAATAGGAGCGAAATAAAATGCCACGTGAGCTGTTGTCGGGTGGGAGCGATTGTTTTGACGCGGCGTAAATGAAATCTAAATAGACTATAGATGCATAGTTTTTGGAGGAACCTCTACAACTAGGTTAAAGATTTCTCCGTGAAAAAAGACTATACGGCGTTTGTTAGCTTAGGCTGTCACTTACAGCATCTTGCATTTGAGGATTGCAGCTATTAGATATAGGTTGGCTATGATCGGCACTGCAGTGGAACCAAACAGCATTAAGGTCGAAACTCACCTATCAGCACAGCACGGGAACAGCAACGGATCATGACCAACATATTTTATTTCTTATGTGTTTTTAGGTATACGCGCTCGCACCTAACGACACCGTCACGGCATCGACACGGCGCAAAGACGCCACAACGGGCTTACATTTCTCCCAGAGAATATTTTGCGGGTGACGTGCTTGCGATGTGATGCTGTCTCGCCGAAAGTATAAACTCACTTATCATGAAAATCATCGTAAACACCGACGCCGAGGATACTTTTCACTATTTTCAAAGCAGTTCGAAATTACCATTATTTATATTGATATGTAAGTGATAACTAGAGAGGTGTAGTAAAGATGAGTATGTCATCAAAAAAAAAATTATACGGTCGGGGCAGACCGCTGTTAGGAACTAAGTTACTTACTTTATTTTTTCTGTTTCGCTAATCTTTTTTTATTTCTCACTATTTTTTACGCACTTCTTCTATTTCTCAAAACAAACTAAATTTTTTTAGCGGTGTTGTTTTGTTGCCGTGTCGATGCCGAGGTGTTATATGAAATTACGACATAACATCGAGTTGACAATTCGCCGGTGGTGATCTGATGCTTGTCAGTTGCTGTGCTGAAAGGTGAGTTTCGACCTTTATGGTAACTGAAAAGCGTGGTGTATACTCCCGATAGTTGTAAATTGTAAAAATTATTATCAATTTATGTGAAGCCCACCGTTGTTACTAAATGACGTAGCTGACTATTTATACCAATAGAATTGAAATAATTCAGGAACCTTGAATCGCTTGTTATATCACAGTTGAAATCCCCACACACTGTAGTGGGAGGCAAGAGACCACTACAACCTTCAAATATGACATCATTAAGGCTGTCCAAAAACTCATTCACATTACATTGAGGTGATCTATCAACCTCAGTCCATTAATGTCTATTACAAATCCTTCGCAGTGCCCTTTACCGCAAGCATGAAGTATCTAGAGAATATTGTGCTTGAGGCTAAAGTTATGTCCTTTATAAATGCTATACATCCATAGCCTCGGTTCACACCGTGTATTGCAGGCCCATCAATCCTTAATATTTCAGTAAATGAATGAAGAGCAAATACATCTTGGCTACTTCCCCACGGTTCAGCTAAGAAAACTATATCAGAATTAGAAATTATAGGATCTACAGAAACATCATTATGATGTTTACGTAGCGATTATACATTATGAAATACTGCTTGGAAAATACCCGGGTGGTCTTTCTTGGCGAAGAACCCTAAAAACAGTTCTTCACGTAGTCGACACATTTCAACTACTACAGGATTAGACTGTAAAGGTGCAATAAAACTACTTTCGCTAACAATGAATAGTCCTGCCGCTGTGGTTGCTCTCGAACATGCTACATATAACATAGATCTTTTAAAATATGGGTTTACGTGTACAACCACCTTTTCCATTGTAGCACCCTGACTTTTGTGCACTGTTATAGCTTCGACGGTTGTCAAGGAGAACTGAGTTCGGTGGATTTGTAAATTGGACGCCTTCCACTTTTTTATTGTATATGTTACTGGTTCTAAAGGCGTCCACCCCCTTATTCTATTGTCTTTTGTATAGTGAAAAGTTTTTCTTTTATTTTATCCTGCCTTGGAATCGTCAAGTTCTACTAGGGACGTGCCGTCCATGGGTGCAAAGGTGTGCAAGACACACGGGCGGCTACTTAATGGGGAGGCCTCAAAGTCAAATCAAAAATAAAACAAACACGAAAATTCCGCGTATACTAGTTACATCAATCATGGGATATGGTACAATCTGAAGCATCAACAACAATACAACAAAAATATCACAAAATACTAAAGATAAATCCAAGAGCATTTTATGTACCTTGTTCAGCTCATACTTCAAATCTATTCGTGAACGAGCTGCTAAAGTTTCTTTCGTAATTTCCATATTTTTGATATTGTTTAAGAACTCTATGTATTTTTTTCATCATCAACCTAAAGATGGTCGGTATTAAAATTATGTTTCGGACTTTAATTTAAACCCACTTAGCGACACACGTTGGTCAAGGACGATCTGAACAAAACCCTCAGTTAATTTTGCAATATATGATAGAAAATCAATTGATACCTACTTTTCATAATATTTCAATTGTTCCTAGAATTTTAATTACATTGTCAGTGTCAGTTCCCTCGGAAGAAAGATCATTTAAAATTATCAAAAATTATTTAAGATCTACCATGTTACAAGGAATGATTTATCAATAACGGAACTTTTCATTTTCGAAAAATGTCGATTGTATATCACATGAAATGTCCATTTAACTTAGAACTTGGTCATATAGTTTGTTTCGAAAAAATATCGCATTTGAAAGTGTACCCATGACGTCACGTTCATCGGAAACACCCCCTTCTATAAAGACAGTGACAGTTGTCACGTAACACTTTGAGGTTAATATTTGTTTTCTTCATCTTCTTCACTCTCTTATTGGGCTATGAACTATAATTTCACAAATGCTAGAAAAAGAGCTGAAGAGAGAGAACAGATCTTATAATATTCTGCTCTGTGAAGCCTATCAAATGCGTGAAGTAGTGCAGAACTCTCCCCTGATCGCTCTGCATGCAGAATCAGGGGCATACCTGCTAAACCCTCCTCGGTTATTTATCCTGCTTGGTTGTTTCCTTGTACCCTGCTGTAGGAGAAGTTTTTCTTCTTTTCAGGGATACGGTGGGTGTTGGTTTGATGTGAAAAGTAATTGATTAATATATTAGCTTAAGATATTTTATGTGAATGTAATTTGGTTGTATACTTACGAGCTCAGGCGAGCAGTGGGTTCTTGGACGTCAGTGGGGTGACCAGCTCATCTGATGCTTAGAGGAGCCTCCTCTAAGAGATCTAGGAGCTCGTCCGGAAGATCTTTGGCTTCTTAGAGAACTTTTATGTTCGGTTGCGGTAGTTTTCTTCTTGGCTTCTTGGGTAGAGGTCTTCCATTCCTTCCATCTGCCCATCTCGTTCCGAGTGTTCCTGGGCGTGTGTGTTGGAGCTGGCCAGTGTTCTCCTGACGTACCTTCCTTCTAGATCTTTTAATCTGTGGATAATAGGGGTAATATTAGTATGGTCATATATTTCATACGTCACAGTTGCTGTTTTGTAGTACCCAAGTTATACAACGATGCCATATCTAATTTTAATGAACCTGACGTCACGAATCCCCTTTTTTCCTGAGCATGGAAAAATTGGCTATCAGAGAATTCAAAAAAAATTCCTGAGTGATATCAGCTCATATACTAATTACAGTATTCCCTCATGGTTCATAAGAAAGTTCATAGAAAGTGATGTTATGGATTCTATAAACTTAGACGAATTGACAATAGATTTTGTTGCAAAGAAAGCAAGAAAAGTGGATTTTATTTGAAATTTATATTTGGAATATCATATATGTTTATTTGCTTTTATCCTTGATATTTTGTTATATATATTTTGTCTCCTGTTTATATATAAATATAATATTTTTTTTAATTTTTCATTGTAGAACTCCCTATAAATTGAATATATGAAAATAAAATTATACCTTCTTTTCCTTTCCTCATAATTTTTGGATGAAAATGATAAATATTTTTTGAAATAGAGGCGCAATCTTGAAATTTGTACACGAACTCCCTGAGTTCTGGCCATGATCTCACAGGTCTTCTTTCGTCAGTAACCCTATTGATTCCGAAATTGATGGCTCTAAGTTTCCCCGTTGTCCCGTTCACCAATCCATCCTCTGTGTTGACATTTACAGTTATCATGTATCTTGCCGATAGTTTTAAATTAAGAAGTTTTGGCAGTCCGTAAGTTTGTGATGAAACTGATTTAAGAGCTCTATCTTTAGCATATTGATTCGGTTCACCAGAAATGTCGTCTAAAGCATGGGCAATAGCTCCGTCTGTTTTCATCGCATTAAGTACTCGCTCATTGGGTGCATCAACTAATGCATTACTATTATACAAATGCACGTCACCGTTGGAATAGGATGGTGACTCATTATGCTTAAAAGACCTTGAGTTCATCAATTCAATTTCTTCAGTCGTCATTTGACCTGCAGCTAAGTTATTCAAAGCATTAGCGAACGCGATATCATCTCGCTGGAGCATGATCGATTTAAGTTCGAATAACTTAAACAAGGCCCAAAGAGACGCACCTGCCAAAGTTGCCACATTTTTATCAGTCACAGGTTGAAAAGCTCAAGTATCTCCTACCGGTGAAAGTTGACGTAAATCTCCAACTGCTATGATAGATATTCCTCCGAATAAACTATGAGTTTGAAAAATTTGTTGTAATCTGCGATTGACCTGGTGCAACGTTTTAGAACCTACCATTGATATTTCGTCGATGATTATTAATTTTAGACTCGCTAATTTGCAAGCTAGAGTATTGGATGTAGAAGCTGAAAGGTCTAGCATTACGTATCCTATCTGAGACAGGCAATGAGTTATCCGTATGTAAAGCCTGTCCTCCAATTCCAAAAGCTGCTTTTCCTGTAGGAGCAGTAAGAAGCAATTTTAAGTCATCGGTGTCAGAACTAGGAGATTTCTTAAGCAGCTTGAATAGACATTGATACAGTGCTTTAATCAACATACTTTTCCCGACGCCTGCTCCATCGCTAAGAAATGCATAAATTGGTTGCCATCCTGAGGCGGTAGAAAATTGAAAATGTTGCATAACGTGAAGGAGAAAATCACGCTGCTCCGAGTTTAACTTTCTTGTAAGCTTTTGCAAGTCATCTAAAGGCATAAGAGATGGTGCAATGAGGCATACCAGATCTTCTTGATTAGGACCAAGGTTACCGCCGGGCATTATATTTTCGGCTACATCGCCAATCTGTTCTTCATATTCGAAATCTTCCAAAGGCCTTCTGTTATTATCACGTTGACAAATTTGTTCTTCTTCATCGTTGTCTTGTTCAGCTCTTCATTTCTCCATGGATATTACAGCATAAGCATGATAGGAGGTTTTCGTCTTCGCCTAATCCGCAGAATAGTATATTATATGCAACGATAATGTAATGATAGCCATTAATATTAGACCATGTTGTAGGATACGAAACGAGCTGCAAGCGAGTTTCGTATATAACATGCGAGTGTATTCATGGCCATTACATAAGAGTTGCATACGCTATTTTTTCTACACTTCCATTAATAAACGAAATACATATTTATTTTAAGACTTTCATATCTTAATTATTTTAAATGAAAAGGATCATTTTTATAACAATGAAAAGAAATACTTTTACTTACTTAATCCATATTGCATATCTACCATTACGGGTGTAAGGCTAAACACTTTTTTTCACAACATATATTAATTAGTAACCTTTTTAGAATATATTAATAAGGTAACCTTTTTTCTTATCGATTTTAAACAATTTAAAATATTTTGACAGCTGTCAAAATAATTGTCAACTTCGCTAAAAAAATAACTTGATTCTATTCGCTGAAAAATTTGTACTATCAAAATAACCGACTAATTTGCTAAAAAATAATTCGATTCTATTGACTGAAAGAGCTGTATCTTAATGAAAACCAGTTTCATAATGAATCCCATTATGAAACTGGTATTAGTCTTTTAATTAGCGTATTATAAAATAGGAATAGAAAAATTTACATAAAAATAAAATATCCTAACAGTGGGTCGACGGATGACTAGCCCTGTCAAATAATTGCTCAGCTCAGGCCGCTTTCTGTCAATTAATCCGATTAAAAATATAATTACGGCTCTTTTCGGCAGGAAAAACGCTGAAAATTATATATTTGAATATTACGTCAACAGATGGCTAGCCCTGTGAAGTAACTACTCAGCTCAGGCCACTTTCTGTCCATTAATCCGGTTAATAATATAAAAATATAAATACGTCTCTCTCCGGCGGGAACAACGTTGATTATTACGTCAACAGATGGCTAGCCCGGTGAAATAACTTCTCAGCTCAGGCCGCTTTCTATCGA
The DNA here is from genome assembly GCA_963243735.1 of Neocrepidodera transversa. Taxonomy (NCBI): domain Eukaryota; kingdom Metazoa; phylum Arthropoda; class Insecta; order Coleoptera; family Chrysomelidae; genus Neocrepidodera; species Neocrepidodera transversa. Next base: position 24,358,102 of record OY725344.1, on the reverse strand, counting down.
TTAATCCGATTAAAAATATAAATACGGCTTTCTCCGGCAAGAACAATGCTGAAAATAATATATTTGACTAACACGTCAACAGATGCCTATCACTATGACAAAAATACTCAGCTCAGGCCGCTTTCTGTAAATTATCCTGGTCTGACGTAAATCCCCCATGTCGGCCTTATAAGCTTTTGCAGATCGATGACGTAGGAGGCCGTGTCGTCGTTTAGGTGTTGTGTCCTTTCTACTTATCGCAGCCGGTACCTTAATTAAGAGGAAAGAAGAAGACACAAAATGCTAAAATTACTTTTAAACTCACCAAAAAAAATATCCCTACGATTTTAACGACATATTTTTTACAGAAACCATTAGATGTAACCAATCACTCTATAGCAAGAGAAGTGGTAACTTTCTTCACCCTGCCACCAGGAGATTATATAGTAGTACCCCAAACAAATATTCCTAATTTAGACGGGAAATTTTTATTACGGATATTTACAGATGAACAGAGTAATATATGGTAAAAAAATTTGTTATTATTTTTTGTTTTTAATTAATATATCTTAATAATTATTTTAGGGAAGTTAATGAAGATAATATGATTATCAGGAATATAGCTTCGGAATTTATGGATGAATCAAATTCACCATCATCTGTAAGTTAATTATAATTATTTTCATTATTTAAAAGAAGTTTTTTAATGCGGAGTGCGGTAGGAGTTAACTGGCAGGAAGTTTCACGTAAGGAAAAAGTGTTATGCCTCCTTCAGGCGACCATCCCTCTCTGTCTTTTTCTACAATATGAATTTTTTCTTATTTAGATTTTTTTATATCATTTATAATTTGTTTATAGAGAAAGGTTTTCTGTTTTTTTTTTGGTTTTTTTCTCGTTTTTCCGCTTTTTCGTTTTTTCCCTTCTATTTTTTTTCTGATTTTTTCAATTTTTTGTAGTTTCTAATTGTTCTCTTTTTCTATTCCTTTCCTATGTTTTCCGCTTTTTTCACTTTTTTCTTATTCCCCAGATTTCTTCGATTTATTTTAAGTCTTTCGAATTTTTTTATTTTTATTTTTTTTGAAGTTTTTTTTTTTGCAATTGTTCGCGATTTTTTTGTGGTTTTGTTGGAATTTTGTTTCGATTATTGAGATTTTTTACGATTTATTTCCATTCATTCCGATTTTTTGTTTTTTATTTTTTTTTATTTTAACTATTTCCATTTTTTGTTTTTCTTTGTTTTTTGCGCTATTTTTCGAATTCCTGCGTTTTTACATCTTTTTTTTTTTCTTTTTCATTTACTATTTTTTTTTGCTATTTTTGTGTTTTTTCTTATTATTCCGATTTTATCAGATTTTTTCATTCTCTTAGTTTTTTTGATTTTCTTAATTTTTTCTCAATGTTCTGTTTTTTTCTTTTGTATTTCGATTTTTTCTTATTCCTCTGATTTTTATTTGATTCATTTCAATTCTTTCAAATTTGTTCATTTTTTTATTAATTTTTTTGATGATTGCAATTCTTTCCCGTTTTTTTTGCTTCTCTATTGTTTTTGTTTTTTGAAATTTTTTCCAATTTTTTTGTCATTTTTGTGATGTTTTTGCGACTTTTTGCAATTTTTACGATAAACGATTACTTCCCTTTTATGCGACATTTTATTTGTTTTTTCCATTTTTAGCATTTTTTTTTCAACTTTTTTTCATATTTTTTATCATTATTTGCAGTTGCAATTTTTTGCTATTTTCTGCGATTTCTTTGCCATTTTTTGCGATTTTGTTTTGATTAAATTTTTTTGCACTTTTTTTTTTATATTATTTTGCGATTTATTTCAATTTTATCGTTTTATTTTTTTTTACAATTGTTTCCAGTGTTTTTGTCGTTTTTTGTGACGTCTTTACGTTTTGTGCGATTTTTAACGTTTTTTGGGTTTTTTAATTTTTTGCGTTTTTTTGGTTTTTTTACAATTTTTTTGATTTTCTCGTTTTTTTCTTTATTTTATAATTTTATTTTTCATTATTTTTTACTTTTTCTCTTTATTTATTATTTCGATTTTTCTAATTTTTTCCACTCTTCTAAAATTTTTCTCGGTTTTTCTAAATTTTTGATTTTTTGTTTTTTTATCTTTTTTTTTTGGTTTTTTCTACTTTTTATTATTTTTTCTCATTACTCTGTTTTTTTATTTCTTTTATTTTCTGATTTTTTCTCATTTTTTTAATTTATTTCAATTCTTTCTGATTTTTTCCTTTTTTTTATGGGAACAATTGTTTCAAATTGTTTCCAATGTTTTGGTCGTTTTTTTGTAGTTTTTTGTTTTTTGCAATTTCTTGCAGTTTTTTTGCGAATTCTTTTCGTTTTTTGCGATATTAAACATTTTTTGTGTTTTTTATTTTTTCGGTTTTTTTGGTTTTCTCATTTTTCCTGTATTTTATAATTTTATTTTTCATTTTTTTTACTTATTCTTTTTTTTCGATTGTTTCTGATTTTTTCAACTTTTCTAATTTGTCTCGGTTTTTTCTCATTTTTTAAATTTGTTTGGTTTACTAATTTTCCTTATTTTTTTCTCATTACTCTGTTTTTTATTTTTTTTCTTTTATTTTCTGATTTTTTTTTCATTTTTCATTCTTTCGAATTTTTTCACTTTTGAAAAGAAAATTTTTTGATGGTTACAATTTTTTCCGATTTTTTGCGTTGTTTTCACTCATTTCTAATTTTTCCCAATTTTTTCTCGTTTTTTTTTCTAGTTTTTTTTTCTAATTCTTCCTTTTTTGTTTTTTTATTTTTTTCTCCCATTTTTTCGATTTTTTCGGTATTTTTCGATTTTTCGATTTTTTCGATTTCTTACGATCTTTCGTTTTAATTACGATTTTTTTTTGTTTGTTCGGTGTTTCTGATATTTTCGGCTATTCCGATTTTTTTTCTCATTTTAAAATTTTAAAAAGTGAAAAAATAACCTCGTTCCTCGACCGCTTAATTTTTTTATTTTTATTTTAGGTCGAAGGTAAATCGAGTTTAACCAAACTACTAATTAAATATCCACCAGAAATCGATGCTAGTCAGTTACAAAAAATTTTAAAATCCCATTGGCGATTGTATTTATCGGAAAAACCGAGTCTGGAATTATGCAAAAGTTTAATTATGTTACGCGATTTTAATATCAGTGGGAAAATAAATTTAATGGATATTCCAATATTGATGCAAATGTTGCAGTATTGGAGAGTAAGTATAGGTATTAAAAATAAAATAAAAATTATTTGACTATTATTTTTGTTTCAGTTGTCTTTTCAGAAATTTGAAAAGAGTCATAATTGCGGTAAAACGTCCAGTTATCATTTAAGAGCGTTGCTGTGGGAAGCTGGATGTACTGTCAGCAATAAAGTTTTGGAATGTTTGATTCTTCGGTTTGCCAAAAGTAGGATATTAACTGCTGAAAATTATGTAATGGCGCTTGTGCGATTGCATCTTTCTCATGGTAAGGGTTTTTTATTTTCTTTTTTTTTCGATTTTGTCCGGTTTCTTCTCATTTTTCTTTTGGTTTCTACAAAGTCCTGAAATTTTCCATTTTTTTGGTTTTATTTTAACAAATTTCGGTAAAATTGATTTCGGTTAATGACCGAAAAAAACCGTTTGTGTGTTTGTCCGACATCTGTCAAACGGAAGTGTCACTGTCAAAAAATGACAGAAACATAATGTATGGCAATTTGACTTGCGATGTGTCATTTGAAAGCCTTTGAAAAGCTATATTCAGAAAAGATGAAATTATTTGTCATCCAAATGTCACCTGTCAAAAATAAAAATGTCAAAGTTTTAAATTTTAACATAAAATTTCTGAAAAAGTAATCTATCGATTTGAACCAATTTAGGTAAAATGGATTTCGGTTAATAGTCGGAAAAAACCATTAGTGTTTGCCCGACATCTGTCAAATGGAAGTGTCACTGTCAAAAAATGACAGTAACTTTATTTCATGGAATTTGACTACAATATGTCATTTGAGAAAGCCTTTGAAAAGCTCTATTCAGAAAAGACGAAATTATTTCTCCAACTGTCACCTATCAAAAATTAAGAAATGACAAATTTGAAAATATTAATATTACTTATATATCTGAAAAAGTACTTTATGAATTTAAATTAATTGTAGGAAAAATCCGTTATTTTTTGTCCGACATTTGTCATATGGAAGTTTTACTGCAACGTGTCATTTAAAAGCCCTGCAAAGGGAAAAACAAGGATGCATTGAGTCTTTAAAAAATGAAAATGGGGACTATGCCAGCACTGTGGAGGAGACTTTAGACTTGTTACTTAACTCACACTTTCCGGGTTGCTTACTTAACCAAAGTCAAGAGAACGGTACTGTGGTGGACCAAGTAGCCAGGACCACAAAGCAGAACTGGACCTTGAAAAACAAAGTTGTAAACAGAACCAAACTTGCATGGGCTCTGAGAAGTTTTCAGCCATACAAGACAGCTGGACCGGATGGCATATTCCCAGCCCTTCTTCAGAAGGGACTAGATGAACTTGAAAGCCCGATGTGAAAACTACTCCATGTCAGGCTGTCACTGCCCAGGTAGCAGAGTGACGTGTTAAAGACGTTGAATAGTGGTCATTATTTACGTATATGAATGACGTGAAAAACACGTGATAAACAGGGTCATAAGTCACAGACCAATGACGTCTTTTTTTACGTAAAAATTACGTTTTTTTTGACGTATAATTAAACATCCATTTTGAGGTTATTTTAGATTTAATAATTGTATTTTTTTACTGTAAAAAACATAATATCCTCGGAATTCATAAAAGAAATAATTACACAAAATATATTCAAATACTGGATATCCAACAGTAGTTTGACGATTTTTAAACTAAAATAACTTCGAATGAGATACGATAAAAGAGAGGTTTTGTCTGAATGCATTTTTTCCCATTCCCACTATATTTTTCATTAAACACATGCACACGGAGTATCCCATTTAAAAATAAAAATTCGCAGTGATTTCCGCTGTTTAACTGGATGGACAACTTACTTAAATTCATTTTTAGATTATTAAAGACGATTAGGTAGTCAAAACGGCACTCTTTCGAAGGTATTTCAGTTCAAAAATCTTCACAATATTGCAAGACACCTGTATAATTTATTAGCAAAATGAAAACGCATTCTTATATAAATCTTAATTGATAGAAACATAAAAAATAAACTGAAAATATAATAACATGTTGAGCATTACTGAGAAGCTACAGGGGGGGGGGGGGTAGCCACTAAGAATGAACCACCACTAGTCCTCCTCCATCTTCTTCGCCAAAGTCTATCACTTTTTACATTATTATTAGTCCTGTTAAGAGATCGTGTTACGGGCTAAAATTTTTTAGGCATTAAAATCTTAGGCCAAATTTTAAGTCTCCTAATAGAGTAATGTATTCCCAATTTATTTATAAAAAGGATACTACAAACCTTGTTTTAATAATAATCTCACTATTGTTTACTTTATATTTTATTGACATTTCCTTTCACAGTTAAATCATTAATTCTTCTTTTAATTAATTTTTCTTGAATGTGACATTTGATGGATTGAATTCCTTCCTTTCTTTTCTCTTCCTTTTTTGGTGCTAACCTGATTGTAGCATGTGCTAATAAAATCAACCGGTAACGGATTTAAATGCCTAAAAAAGAAATAAATGGTTAAAGTGTTTCTTAAATTGTATGGTAGAATACTGCACATCTTTTAAGGTGGATATATGAAACACTAACCTGTAGGAAATCACTCGTAAGGTCATCCAACATCCTGGGTAAGTTTTTATGTCTAACGTATGCGCGCTTTCTGTAACTCTTCTCTCCAACGTTGTATATATCTTTTGTTACCCTTACATCAAGAAGGGGGCACAACAAGAACTTAATGATTTGAGCGTTCCCAAGCGCTACCATCTTGCTGTCTCATCGGTTTTATGTTTGCTCGTTCTATGGTTTTCTGCTTTACCACTGCTTTTTGGCTAACTTAAGACAGGATATAATCCATTCAAAGCCGCCTTCCTTCCATTTTTGATACGGTAAACTATTGATCAGTGATAGGGGCGTAGAGGACATCATACTAGTTCTAGAGTCTACTAACTAACAAGAAAGATCTTTTCATTTACTGAACTGTCTTCAAGTACTGAAAATAAAAGAAGCTAAATTATATGAATGACATTAGTCTTAGGGCTTACCTAGTTTTTAACTTTAAATTGTCGATAGTGTTTAGTATATTTGATAAACAGCTCATATTCATTATAGATCGTAACTTGGTATCAAATAAATTATTGTAAAACAAGAGCACGAGACTCCTGTTTAACCTAAAAGTAGGGTTAGGATTCTGAGAACGATTTATAACTTAATTAATTTGTATATTATATTAAATAGTAATAATAAATTTACCTGTGAACGATTAGTACGAATTAGCAAAGCATATTTGTAATAAATATTTCACTCGCACACGTGCATCCCATTTTAAAATTTTTCATCATATGAATTTGAAAGAACAATATTTTCTAACTCCAGCAGCCGTGGTTAAAAAGTAGTTTGATTATTTTTTTATTTAAATGAAAATCGTAATTGAATTAAATAATAACTGTAACCACAAAAGCACAACACACAACAAAATGTCTTGTATTGCGCCAAAGCTTCGATACAGCAAAGGCGGATGCAGGGTTGCCAGACGTCAAACGTCTAGTCTAAAATTATTGGAATATGACCACAAAATTATTAGATTCCAGGATAAACTATCAGAAAAAAATTGATATATTGATTTATTTGAAATTTTTATCTCTATCTAATTAGCTACATTATAGGTTATCATTATCGATTTATCAGTTCGTAAGGAAGATTAAGAAAAATTATGTTAGATATCGATAATTATCAGGCTACTGGCAACACTGGGCCACCGCAAAGACAGTGATTTCTAATAAATTTCCTTAGGAATTTATAAAGTTCTGTTTTCGTTATTGTCTATGTAATAATAATTGTTGGTTATATTTTAGTTTATTTTCTAATATATTATTCAATACATGGTAAAGGCTACGATTTCGCGCGAAATCTTTCCGAGTAAAAATAACTTTCTGTTTTAATTTTATTGGGAATGTCGGTGTGCACTGACTAGGTATAAACAAATTTCTAAAAAATACGATTTTATATATTTATTCGAAAACTAATACCAAAATTCGACGAATATATTACGTTTTTTTATGACGTCTTAAAAACGTCCACCTAACAACGTTTTTTTCACGTCATGTTTTGGCCCAAATTACGTCAGTTGACGAGAATACACCAATTTTCAACGTCTTTAACACGTCACTCTGCTACCTGGGTGAGGGATGTACCAGAAAAATGGAGGTCTACAAGAGTTGTCTTCATACCCAAACCGGGTAAAGCGTGCTACGCAGAAGTCAAATCTTATAGACCTATCAGCCTGACATCATTCTTTCTAAAACCTCTAGAAAAGATGATTGACAGATATATCAGGGACGATGTATTGGTAGACAAGCCGATACAACGAAACCAATTCTCATACCAATATGTGACACTGCGATTCACACGCTGGCGCTCAAGGTGAAACAAGATTGGACTGTCAAGAAATCGCGCTAGCGGCATCTCTAGACATAGAAAGGGACCTTTGGAAAGGAATGTTTACAGCACTCTCTACAACGTAAGAAGGGCAGTCGCTGCTATCAAGGGTTGGCCTCAAGGAGGAGTACCCTCCCCACTGATGTGGTGCCTTCTTGGAAAGCTAGAGAAAATATCTACGCACAACCTTTTTCTGACGACATAGGTATCATTATTAATGAAACATTTGATGCCGTTGTATCTCATAGGATGCAACGGTTACTCAAAAAAGATAGTGCCGAAAAGAGGGATCATCCACGAATCCGGCGAAAACAACAGTTGTTATTTTTTTTTTGTCTGAGACCGTTCTTTGCAACCGTTATCTTCCGTCTCTTTCTCTACTACACTCAGTCCATCAACCTTGTTCCCTGTACTAGTTTGTACAGGTTCTTTAATGGCTGTTTGTAGTAGTCTTCTGGATCCATTTTTGGTTTTCCATATATTCTTTGCCTTCTGTAATCCAGCCCTTCACAGTTCCATAGTATGTGAAGTGCATTCTCGGTCCCTTTATATTTTGTTTAGATGCTCTCTGGTAGAAAGGTGTCCCGTGAGGAGCTCTGTGGTAATTCGTAGTTGATTCCTGCTCATTGAAAGCAGTTCTTCAATTACGTTCTTTGACGGTTCTTTTATAAACTTTTGTGACCTGGTACCCACGATAAAGTTACTTTATTGTATGTCGCCAGTTCCCTAAGTTCTTCGCCACATTCCAATACCAGTTTAGATATCACCTTTGGGCTTCTTATGGCCTTAAGGGCTGCTTGACTGTCTGAGTAGATTATGATTCTATTTCCCTCATGGGCTCTCATATTACTATTTCTCACATATTCGAGTATTGCATAGACCTTTGCCTAGAATACAGAGGTATATTTTCCTAGAGAAAAACTCTCTTGGTGCCTATTCTGTTGACCCGTCTGTGTACCAGGTAATTACGTTAGGGTTTGTCCTGAAATCTGTGCTTGTATTCAACTTATTCCGGTTCTTAATTATTATTCTCAGATCTTTGTTGTCTCCCACATGATCTAACTTAGTGTCTCCCAGTCTGTGATTTCCTTCATAGAATGGTGAGCCATTTGAGCCTTCCCAATTATAAAGTATTGTAATGGCGGGAGGTCAAGCAGGGTTTCCAAAACAGCTGTGAGTGTTGTTTTTATGTTCCCCGCTATTTCCCAATTTGGAGACGGCGGTCCGTTGTTTTATCTTTGGCCACCAGACCAGAGATGCATAAGTTACCATGGGCAGCACTACCATATTGTACAACCAATATACCATTTTTGGATTGAGCCCCCATATTTTCCCATACGTGCGTCTAGCTATCATTAAAGTAGCAACCGCTTTCGTATGTATTTTTTGAATGTGAAGGGTCCAGGTAAGTTTCCGGTCTAGCATTACCCCAAGATATGTTACCCCTCTCATCAGATTTACCTCTTCACCACGAAGCCATAGTGGGCTAAGGCCCTCTAAATTCCTTCTGTTAGTGAATGCTATTATATTGGAATTGGAAGGGCTGATTTTTAAACCCTCTTGCTCTGTCCAGAGTGTAACTGTGTTTAGGGCCATCTGAAGTCGTTCCCTAACCGTAGTGTTGAATTTTTCCTGGGATAATATGACAAGGTCATCTGCGTATCCCAGTGTTTTGTGTCCTTCTTGTTAAATGATTCTCAGCAGTCCATCCATTACCATAGCAGAGGAGAAAGTAATCGCCCCTGCGGACAACCTCTGCAGAGATGTACATATTAGCCTATTCTGTAGTATGCAGTATGTAATAAAGCTCTCTTCCATAAATTAAATAAATTTAATATTTTATATAACTTTTAATAAAACAAAAGCATCTTACTACTTTGGTAATTTATTTAAGAATGCCCCGTATTTCGGTCACTCACTCTGGCGAGTTCAAAGTATTGCTGAGTCGCCAGAATAGGTGACGACATAAAATAACAATATATTTAATTAATACTAATTTAATTTAACCTAAATAACATATAATAAATGTACAGAGTGTTTTAATAAGTATATAGCGCTATTTTACAAATATATCCTCCTGCAGTACGTTGCGTCAATATCCGAGTTTCTTGACGCTCTGGCTATTGAGTCTAATGACATATTGTCAAAAGCTCCTTCTATGTTCAGAAAGGCCGCTAGTAGCACCTTTCTTGTTTCCATGGCATTTTCAGCTCTGCTTACGAGCTGATAATGTAGTTTCTGTAGATACGCCTGCTCTTTAGGCATATTGGTCTTGGTGTAGAGGTCTTTCAGCCAGTACGCCATCCCTAATATGTCTGTCTAGCAGTTTTTCCAGTGTCTTTAGTACAAAAAACATTAGACCTATTAGTCTTAGAGCTTTTGCCGTATCCTGTCCTGTTTTTCCAGGCTTGGGTATGAATGTGATAGAGTCACCAGGTCTTGGGTATATAGCCTAGAGCCAAACTTGCTCTTAGAATACTGCACAGCCTGTGTTTCAGAGCGCTGCCTCCCTTTTGTAGGAGTATGGAATAAATGGCATCCGGACCTGGCGATTTATATTGTTCGAATGAGCTTATTGTCCATTTGATTTTGTCCACGGCAATTGCCTTTTTTGCAACCTGCTAATTCTCTCTGGAGGTCCACCTAGGTGGTTTCAGCTCTGAATTCTTCCAGTTCTCTTGTGATAGGTCTATTGATCGCGATTCTGGGAAGTGAACCCTTAACAGTTCTTCCATTGTTTCCTCACCAGTTTTGGTGTATTCTCCATTCTCTTTTTTCAGAGTGTTTATTGACCTCTATGGATCTTTAAAAAGGATTTTTTGGAGCCTGGCACATTCGTGAGTTCCATTTATGTCATCACAGTGCCTTCTTCAAGAGTTCCTTTTAGATTTTCTCAGTGTTTTATTGTATTCAATTATTGCCTTCCTATATTCATCCCATTTACTTGAATCATTTCTTGCTGAATCATACTTTTTTCTAACTTACCTTGTTTCGTTTATAAGGAGAAGAAACCTGAACATAAACGGACTATCCATGTGGGGAAAACAACTAAATCTGACAAACGAAGTTAAATATTTGGGAGTTATCCTGGATAACAAATTAACGTTCTCTAGCCATATAGATAGGGCAACGGATAAAGCTCTAAGAGCCCTTTGGACCTGCAAGAGGATGGTGGGGTCTAAGTGGGGACTCAACCCCGGAATGGCGCATTGGCTCTATACCAGGGTGACTTACGCCTCCGTAATATGGTGGCACAAAGCGAACAGCGCTAAAGCAGCTAGGCAGCTGGGCAAGCTACAGTAAGTAGCATGCCTTTTGATTGCAGGGGCGTTTAGAACAACGCCAACTGCGGCTATGGAAGTTCTGCTGAGGCTTCCTCCGCTACATCTAGTAGTGGAAAAAGAGGCACTGGCAACAACATACAGGCTGGATATAAACGGCATGGGATGGGAACTTTCAAGAAAAGGTTATCATTTCATCATCGCAGAAAAACTAAGGGAAAATCCGGCGCTAACTGTGCCATCAGACAGAATGCCTATCAGTCACAACTTTGTGAAACCTTTCATAGTAAACATACAAGAGAGGAACAGAAAGAGTGAGATCACGACTCAGAAAAATCAATTCTGGTATACGGACGGGTCTAAGGCAGAAGACAGTACAGGTGCTCGATTCTATCATATGAACTCAAAACCTGGGAGCTATGCCAACGGTCTTTCAAGCGAAAATGACTGGGATAAATGCTTGTTTAAACGTGATGTTGCGCGAGGATCTTAGAAATAAGAGAATCCGTATACTCACGGATAGTAAAGCATCCCTTAAAGCAATACAAAGAGTGGAAATACAATCCAAACTAGTATAAAAACCTAAATGCACTGGCAGAACACAACAAGAGGGCATGAGGGCATAGAAGGAAATGAAGAGGCAGACCGCCTAGCTGGTAAAGGAGCCGAAAAACCTTTAATTGAACCGCAACCCACATGTGGTATTTCCTACCAACATGTAAAGGGTATGCCGGAAAAACAATTAATGGACAAACACAGGGAATACTGATTGGAACTTCCGAGACTAAGACAGTCGAAAACAATTATAGAAAGTCCACCCAAAAGCAGAGACACTCTGCTACTATGCCTAAAAAGACGGGAACTCAAAACAGCACTAGGTGTCCTGACAGGACACTGCGGGTTCAGAAGACACCTGAACCTCATAGAAGTATCGGAAGATTCCCTGTGCAGGAAATGTAAGGAAGAGGACGAAAATCCTATTCATATTGCTATTAATAGGGAAAGGGAATTGCACTTTGGGGTACAGTATCCTGAACCCAAAGAGGTAGCGAAAGCTAACATCAGGACTATTCTTGACTTTGTCAAGACTACCTACTGGACTGATGTGAAAACTAAAAAAAAAAAATTTCTCCTTCTCCTGTCAAAAATAAAAAATGTCAAAATTTGAAACTTTTAACATTAAATACACAATTCATCTCTAGATATTCGTCGGGAAAGTTTTGGGGCGACACAAACAATTTTAGTTTTTTCTCATTTTTTTTTTATTTGCAGAAAGATACCACAATTTGGATACAAAGATGAAGAGTAATCCACTGTCACTTGAAGAAGTAAGTTTTACCTGTAATAATAGTATATTATTCAACAAGCGTATAATGATGGCTATTACCCACGAAGATGAAAGTTGCAACACGAGCCACAGGCGATTGTTGTAATCATTTGAGTGGTTATATAATAGCCCTTATGCGCGAAGCGAATACTATACTTTACATACAACTATTTAGTTACTAAAAAGCGTTTTGTATGTTGACAAAATTCAAAAAGTTATTTTTTATTACTATAACATTATTAAAAATTACATTAAATCATGCTATTGCAAATCAATCTCTTAACTTGATTAGTTCCTTAATTTTGACGTTCAATTGACACTATTGACTTATATCAAGCCGAGCAAGTACATAACCATAATTTCAAATAGTTTTACTTTTTAATTTTTGCTTGGTCAATAGATTAGTTCCTACACAGTAGGCAACCAGTATTACTTTTAGTTTAAATATTGTTGATGCACCAGTTATTTGTCCATGATAAATTATGTCAGTGATATATACCCATTTCCGCAAAATCTTGATTTATGCCTTTTATTATTCTGACGTTTTAGCTGATTTTGATAGATCAATTGAGTAATAATTATTACTCAATCGAACTGTCATTATTATCGGTCTCGGTGGCACAGATCGTTGGCTATCGGTCATATTCATTTATGACTGTTTATATGCTAGAGCCAACGTGGGTTCGTACCTCGTATCTGACAGTGAAATTTTAATTTAAAAATTTCAGTGTTAGATATTTGGCTCGAATAGGTAAACCGCATTGAATATTAATTTATTTAATGTCTAATGTGGAGTCTAGATTTCCACTCCCCCTGTGTCACTGTGCCGATGATGGTGGTGAGGTTTTCCGGGTTTTCCTACACCTATAGCCAAATGGCGCCATCAATCTTCAGTAAGTCGCCCTGAAGCGCCACGGCAAATAATAATAATAATTGGCTTTCTGGGGTTCACTCGTAAGGGGGTAAAATGTAGGGCGAGTATTATTATTATTATTCAATTGTACATGGTAAAGCATGACATTATCTATCAGAAATCATATATGTAATAATGGATATAATATAAATAAAACAATATTATTGATGGTTAAAACTGAGAGTTACACTTTTCTTTATTTTCCATTTCTTTATGTTATATTTTATTATTAGCTTTTTATCAACATAACGATAAAAATTAAAAAATACACAATATAAATCCGAAATAATTTTTCTTTTTATTTTAACATTTTAGATGATCCTGATGACGATTTATTCGTAATATAAAAAATTGTCTACTTGGGGCAATTAAAAACCAAAGAAAGTTTGTATATATAAGAAATATTTAGTCATATATTAATTATCCTTAGATTTTGTAAATTGTATAAAATGAAATTTATAATGTAAAATTTTTATTTATTTATTTAATGTAAATCTGGAATATGTGTGCAATGTAAAGTTATAAAATAAAAAATAATTTTTATGTTACTGTAATAAATAAAATATAATTCAAATAAGTCGATTTTATTCATTATCCACGACTACTCAATTATTTGTTCATTGTGCATAAATTTATTAAATAATAATAATATCCACTATTAATTTGTGAATAATGATAAGTTGCGCCAACTGCTTTTATATACACCTCATACTTCCCTTAGTCATCAAATTTAACGGTCATACGTGTTTGTATTTGCAGAGCAAAAGGTCAAGGTCACATCAAGTCATGTAAAGGTCTTGCCAAGGGTCATATCATGTCAATTCCATCGTCATATGAATGCAATGCCAAGGTTATGGGAAGGTATTGTCTTTTTAACGTCATGCCGAGGTTATGTTAAGGTATTTTTAAGGTCATATCAAGGACATGTCAAGTTCATCTAACGGTCCTGTTAAGTTCCTATCGAGGTCAAGGTATTGTCAAGATCCTATTAAGGTCATCTCAAAGTCAGGGTATGTACTAATAAAGGAGTAGAAAATAGTATATTATTCAACAAGCATATAAGTTGATGACCCTCTGGCACTTGATTTTGGTCTTAAAGGCACATTATATTTGTGAATTTTTGGTTCATATTAGTCTAGCTGGTAGAGTTTCAATACTGCATATTTTGCTTTGTCTTCTGTGGCAATGACGATTCTTTTACCAGTTTGGTACTTTTTTCTTAAGAGCTCTGTTGGATCTTTCGATAATATTCTGTAGGTGTCTTAACCAGATAATTAAGCTTGCTCTTGTAGTAAGAGGTGTTTATGACGACTATTGCATTTCCTTGGTCTGATGGAAGAATTATATTTTCCTCATTAAAGATTATTTTCCTAATTAAAACTTTTTATGGCTGCCTTCTCGCCTCTTGAAATATTACTTAGAATTCTTGCAGGTTCACTTCGTACCTTTTTCTTGACATCAATAGGTAGTTTTCCAATTTCTGCTTCTATATTGGTAATTATCCTTCTTTAGGTGTATTGTCTGAGAAGTTATACTGAAGTTTCCTCCTTAGGCTCGAAAGCTCGTTTCATCATCCGTGAGTGGTCGATATAAAGGCGGCATCCCACGGCGCGTGTATCGGCAAGCCACGAGCAAGACTCGCCGATACACGAGTCGTGGGACCGGGCAGCTATGGGGCAGCTCGTCATTTTTGGCGCGGCTTGGACGTACCCGCTTTTTGTCGGTAAACTTGACGATACTCAAAGGAAGGCGAGCCTCTTCGAGCTCGGCTCGTGTCATGTTCAACCCGATCCAACGATCGCTCGAAACGAGTACGGAGGTTCGGTTCAGGTCAGTAGCACAGTAAAATGATTATATATAATCATTTTACTGTGTCAGTAGCGTCTTGACTTTTGCTGCGAACGGTTGGCAGGATGACGGAAAAAATAATTATGGAGTGGTCCAACGCGTTGGTGCTCCGAGTTTTTATCTTTCTACGAAGGTGAACCGGCGATATGGAACCCAAGGGACCCAGCCCACAAAAATAGGAACCTGGTCCATGATGCGTGGAAACGAATTGAAAAATAAAAATACAATATGATTCCTCAGCTAATTTGAACATATGTCTTAAACCTCTTAACTTTTAAGCTACAGGGTGTTAAAGTTTTAATAGGGCACCAGCCTACTGCAATGTAAAAAACGATTTTTTTCTTAAAACCTTAACAACCTGTAGCTCAAAAGTTAAGATGTTTAGGACATATTATGTTCATATGAACTTTTCTTCCTAAAATGAGCTAAGGAATCATATCATGCATTTACAGCCATCAATTAAATTACACCCTGTACATACATTGCAAGTTAAAATAATAAAAAAAATTAAAAAGATACATAGACAATAAATAAGTCAATCGCTATAATAGCCAAATTAAAGTGAAAAATTGTATTGAATTTAAAGAGGCAACCTATAAAAGTACTTACATATTACGGCTTTTATACAAAGACACTCTCCACCAACGCCTTTTTTTGCCGTTGTTGCTGGTTCAAAAAATTACCCAACATGATGTAATAAGCGGCTGCAACACAAGCTGCATTTCGTCTTCGTCGATTATTCATGTTCATGTTGCAACACCACTGGCACGACTAAAAAATAAATTTGCCAAACCAACACGAGCATTCTTCACGACATTTCACGCGTCGTGGGATCTCATCCACTTGCCAAGCCCAGATTAACGAGCCAAGCCTAGGCGAGCCTAGACGAACTCAAGCCACGAGCCAGGATCGCCGATACACACGCCGTGGGATGCCGCCTTAATAAGTTAATAATAGTTTGTTTCAAATCTGTTTTTGGAGTCACGAATTGTTTTGTCTGAATTTAGTTGAATTTTCTTTTTTTTCTCTCATTGGATAACTGGAGAGTTGTTTCCATTGAGTTCAGTTTTATTCTGTCGA
Organism: Neocrepidodera transversa; assembly: GCA_963243735.1. Lineage (NCBI taxonomy): Eukaryota > Metazoa > Arthropoda > Insecta > Coleoptera > Chrysomelidae > Neocrepidodera > Neocrepidodera transversa. The sequence goes on along the minus strand of OY725344.1, from coordinate 24,342,094 downwards.
TCATTTTTCAATCTTCCCATTTTTAATAAATTACTCACTATTAAATGAAGTTTGAATAAGTTGTTCATCATCTGTTGCTAATTCCTATAACATGTTTGGTAGATTTTTTCTTTGAATAATATTTTTTACATCCTGTCGAAAATTCTTTGGGTCTGTGGTGGCTTGATATGATTCTTTTTCAACGCAGAAATTTTGGTGTGGTTTCTATGTCTCGGCAACGTAGTAAAAATGTTAAAGAAATCCGTGCACTTGTGGAAAAGTGTACGTATGACAAACAAAGAGAAGTATTAACATACGAATAACAGAACACAAACGAATCTGTCGTTTAGGACAAATCGAAAAGTCTCAGACAAGATCATTTTTCGAAAACACCGACCTACTAGCAACATCAAGACATTACTCGAAAAAATTGAACTTGGAAGAAATAGAAATATACACAAACAGATCTTGAATAGAAAAGAAACAACAATAGAATCTGGTACACAGTATTACAGAGTGCGAAAATAAAACCGCCAAACACCAGTCGGGCCAAAAAAGCGCGTGCAAACACATATAAATGGCGCACTCGAAGATGGCTGCCGCAGTTGCAGTCGATACATTTGGAAGTAATAAACAAAGAAGACAACGGCACAACAGCCTGGTAATAAACAACTACATTATTATAATACTTTTATTTTTATGGAAAACATTCATTTGTTTCTTTACAACCACAATTTATTCTTCTTTTCCTAATTAGTTTAGACCAAAACTTAGTAGCCAGCTAAAAATTAGCACAAAAGTCCTTAAATCTTAGAACTTTGACCTTTATCTCTCTTTTTTGCTCTCGCACTTCAGATAAGAGAGGTATCGATCATGCTAAAAATTGGGTAGTGAGTTTGCAATGGATAAACACGTTTTAAGGTCCCTAGAATTCGATTTTGATATTTTCGCGATAATGTCTGTGTATGTGTGTGTGTGTGTGTTAGTGTTAGGGCTTCACACGAGAACTATACTTTTCTCGTCTCCTCTCGTCTCGTAAAACCGAGACGAGAGCAGGACGAGAAATGTTTGATACCGACACCACATACAGCGAGACCCGAGAGTCTCTTTCATATTTCTTCAGAATTTGTTTCTGAATTTCCGAGAAAAATAAACTAGCAAGCAGTATAAATAATTAATTTTTATATAATAAAACAAAGGTCTGTATAGGTTACGATTAATTTACGAAATCTAAAATGTGGTAACCATCTGTGAAATATTTTATCATTGTTACCAAATTTACAAAAAAGTCAATTTTTTCAATACTTTTTTGTGTTAACGTGTAAATTTTTTATTCAAAAATGACGAGAGGACATGTGTTGGCCACATCAGATTTTTGGTTATCGCTTATTTTGATGGAATGTATGCATTTTCCCAAATTTCGAATTGTTATCGGATTTTCTAAGTATAGACAAAAAAAATACTTAAATTAGATTCAATAATAATTTGATTGATTTAAAATACAGTTTTTTTAAGTCAACGCTTTTAGAAAATAATAGTAGGTAATAATACTAAAAAGTGTCTTTTAGGAAAATTTAATTAAAACGTAATAACATAAACCTGAATTTCAAACTTAATTAATCATCAGTGGTTTTATTTTACTATGATTATTTTATTGAAGGTCATTATAATTTAGTATATTAGATAATTATCAGTTGTTATTTAGTCGCGACAGATGACACACATAAAGTAAATATTTATAAAGATTATTTTATACAAAAATAAAGTTTTTTTGTACTTGAAACGGTAAGTAGAATATTTTTATTTTCTTCTTATTACTTACTGTTTTATTAGTAAATAAAAAAAATAATAATAATAAAATTTTAATAAACCCAGACAGCACAAAGACATCTCTTAGACATCCATAAGATGTCAACAAACGACTTTCAAGACGTCTTATGGATGCCTATTTACGCCTAACAGACATCCATAAATCATTTTAAAGACGTTACAAAACCCAACATCTTTACGACGCCCTGATAACGTTTTAAAGACATCGTTAAAAAGATTTTTAAAATGATCTGTGGCCACTAAATCTATCTACCTATTATAAGTGCATTAGAAATTCACTGTAATTTGGCATCTTGCATATCATAATTCAAGGTTACGATGAACTTTGTAGTCAGAAAGGTGGAAAATATATCATCACAATTTAGCATATAAAATGGAAGTGAATTGTTTGATACCACTATTTTAAGCATTCAAATGGCACATTAGATCCAAACGTTTTAAAAATGGTTTGGGGTTGAAATTTTTTTATTTTTTTTTACGAAATAAAAGGAAAAAATTATTGCATTTTTTCTCCAAAATTAATGAAAAATCTATAGTGACTGGTGATTGGTTAGATTTGATCACAAAGTGCGTTTTAAAGACATCTTAATAACGGCGGAGGTAAATGTGCCACCAATAATAATATTCTACCTGTTACGAATTTAGGATTTTAAAATTACACAGGTATTTGTGCCACCGGAGAAAGGGGCCTTTACCTGACAGGTTAATTATTGTATAAGCAATGATTACCAAGAAATTACCACTCGAGTTGTCCAGGAAAGTTGGCAACAAAGGTAGAAGATAAAATAAAAACTTTACTTTTAAGCAAAATTAATATTTTTGACAAACCTAGCATACGACCAAAAAATTTGATATCTGATGGTTGAATTTTAGCATATATTTTTTTGTAAAGTTAATATAATAGTTTTACATTTGTTGCCAACTTTCCTGGACATACTATATAGTAGTCACGTAACTACTAATTCCAACACTGGTTAATTCAATACAATAGCGTAATCTATGTGACAGTTAGTATAAGGAATAAATTTTCACTAATTTATTGCAATTATAAAATCATGCTTCAACTGTTAGTGGCACAAATACCTGTTTATTTAAAGAATCATTTTGGTCGGTGGCACATTTGCCCTTATCCTTTTTGGTCAGGTATATTTAGTCACACATTTACCTCCGCCCCTTAATAAAGAGATATCGATTACAACATCCTATGGATGTCTTTAAAATAATGTCTTTAAGATGTCTCTTTTTGGTCTTCAGGCGTTCAGACATATAATGCAGACCTAAAAAAGACATCTTGAAGACATTATGTGCTGTCTGGGAATAAATAATATATACAGTTCATAAAATCTAATGTTAATATAAAGGTATTTTATTAGTTATTTAATTTATATACAGGGTGTTTCGCGAGTGACTGGCCAAAATTTACCAGATGGTAAAGGACCATCAAGTGGTTTCATATCGGCTATTATTCTGTCCCAAATATCTTATGTTTAATATATATTTTGTATAATATATTTTCAAAAATTTCAATTGTCATTATTTTGGCGATCGCTGTTCTAATTTGAACAAAATTTGGTACGTATATTCTAATGTGGCTAATTTACCAAATTCTATATCGTAGAAACAACAAAATTCTGTAACCGTAACACCTTAAAGAATAATGTTTTATCCGATTTTATATTGTTTGTTTTTCAATTGTCTATAACTTCAAAACTATTTAATTTATAATACAGGTATAAGAGGGTATTGAAGTCACTTTCTTAGAACGAATCTAAAAATGTAAAAAAATACAGGGTGTTCCATTTAAAATAAGGAAGTTGATACCAACTTCCGGTATAACCGGAAGTAGCTGGTTATTCTAAATATCCCAAATTTTCAGATTTTAATTCAGCCACTTCTCCTGAATCCTCTAATTAGTCCTCTAAAAGAATCACCCTGTAGATGGCGCCAGCCAGAAAATGTATGTCTTTAAAATTACTATTTTAGTATAATACCTAATGAAAACCAAGTTTCTTTTAGAATTAAAATTATGGTGACTGGATTATAAAATTCGAAATTCGAGACGCTATTTATAATATTTTTTTTACAAATAAGAAACAAAACAGGAAAAAAAAATCATAAAAATGAGAAAAAAATAGGAAAAAAAATTAAAAAAAAAACAAAAACTTTTTAGAAAATTGTGATAGAAATTAGAAAATATTGTTAAAAAAAAAATGAAAAATATAATTGTAAAATACGGAAAAAATGAAGAAATCAAGAAACCGAAAAAACGCTAAAAATACCAAAAAAAAATGCTTCAAAAAAACGGAAGAAATCGAAAATATCACAAAAAAACGCAAAATAATCACAAAAAAACAGCAACAAAATGACAAAAAAAATCGCAAATTATCACAAAAAAATCAATGAAATAAAAAAAATGAGAAATAATTAGAAAACAAAAAAAAGAATAAAAAAGAGAACAATGAGAAAAAATTGAGAAAGATTAAAAAAAGCTTAAAAAAATAAAAATTTTAGAAAAAAAAACGAGAAAGAATTAAAAAAATCAAAAAATCAGAAAATATAATAATAAAACAAACAAAAAAATTGAGAGAGAAATTAGAAAATATTGGGAAAAAATGAAAAATAAAATTGTAAAATACGGAAAAAACCGCAAGAAATCGAAAAAAATTGCAAAATCACAAAAAAATCGCAAATTATCATAAAAAATCAAAGGAATAAGAAAAAAATCGGTTGTGTCACCCCAAATTCTGTGAAATATTACTTCTGTCATTTTTTGACAGTGACAATTTCGTTTGACAGATTTCGTACAAAAACTAAAGGGTAACCCAAACCCATATACCAAATTTCAGCTCAATCGGATTAAACGTATTGGCTCTACCGTGGAAGCATACACACAGACAAATATACAGACAGACAGACAGATTAAATGGTCTTGGTCGTCTCAGGGGATCTTAAAATATATATTTCCATCTTTCTCGAAAAACTTTTTTAACTTATTCATAATACATTTTTTCCACACTCGAATTTCAAAAAAACATCAAGACTACATTTTTTTTGCAGACGAATTTGAAAAAATAGAAATAAAAACACATTTTTCCACAAAAAAAAAACCAGAAAAAAATTCAGAAGTATTTTTTCACAGACGAATGTGGAACAAAGCGAAAATGCATTTTTTCAGGTATAAATTGGTAGATATAAAAGCAAGAATGCATAAAAAACTAGAAAAATGCGTTTTTCACACATACATTGGGAAAAAAGCAAGAATGGATTTTCTACATAAAAATTGGAAAAAACAGCATACTTTTTTGACACAAATTTAAAAAAAAACAAATGCAAGAATACATTTTTCCTTATTCAAATTTGAAAAAAATGCAAAGTGCATTTTATCTCACACAAATTTAAAAAGAAACAAGGCAAAAGTAAAAAAAATTGATTTAACAAGAATGTATTTTCTCTCAAAGGAATTTGAAAAAAAATCGGTTGTGTTCTGAACGAATTCTTTCTCGGATATTTAGTGTTAAAGTTTCAAACTTTGACATTTTTATTTTTGACAAGTGACAGTTGGATACATAATTTTGACAGTTCTGAATAGAGTTTTTCAAGGGCTTTCAAATGACATATGGGATGTCAAATTCCGTGACACATATGGCATTTTTTGATAGTGACACTTCAGTTTGACAGATGTAGTACAAAAACAAATGGGTTCTTCCGACGGGCAACCCAAACCCATATACCAAATTTCAGCTCAATCGGAAAAAACGTGTGGCCTCTATCGTGGAAGAATGCACACAGACAGAGAGTCAGACAGACAGACAGACTTCCATCTGGAAATGGTCTTATTCATCTATGGTGACCTCAAAATGAATATTTCCGTCTTTATCTCGAAATTTTTTTATTTCGTTCACAATACTTTCCCTTCTCGGAGGTGGGTCGGGAAAGTAAAAATGAGAAAAAATTGGAAAACGAAAAAAAAAACAGGAAATGAGAAATAATGTAGGAAAATCGAAAAACATCATAAAAACCAAAGAACAACCAAAAAACCGGTAAACAACTGTAACTATAAAAAAATAAAAAAATTCGACAAAATAGAAATGAATTACAAAAAAATCCCAAAAAAGTCGCAAATAATTGCAAAAAATCAGAAGAATAAGAAAAAATGAGAATAAATTAAAAAAAGAAAAAAAATAGAAAACTAAAAACAGAATAATGATGAAAAATTAGAAATCATGACAAAAAACAGAAACAACAAAAAAAAGCAAAAAAGTACAAAAAATCGAAAAAACCACAAAAAAACAGAAAGAAACTAAAAATCAGAAAAATGAGAAAAAGTACAAAAAACAAAAAAAACTAAAATAATTACAAATGATATATAAAAAAATTCTAAATAAGAAAAAAAACATACTGTAGAAAAGAGAGGGAAGGAAAAATACAGAGTGTTCCATTTAAAATAATATAACTATGGTACAGATGTTTTTATTGAGGCAGCCTGTATAAATCAAAATAATTTAAAATTGTACCTGCAGTAAACATTTTTTACATAATCTTACAGTTTTCCATATAAAGACCAACGCGACGCGTTTGTGGTGCTCCGTCCTGTATATTTTATTATAGCATTTTATATAGAGATTAACAAAATATAATTATTTTTCTAATTTTGGTTGATGTATTTATATCGATATTGAAGCTCAAAATTAATCTGTTCTTTCCACATAAATGAGACATCCTATATAACAGTACTAAACTGTTTTAAAATTTTCTATATTGGGTTTATTAATTTTTTTTATTTAATATCATTAACTTGACAATTTTTTTTACTTTAAGTCACCAACAATATATAAAATTTTCATTAACTACCACCGAGGGCCAATTTCTTAACGGGTGGAGCCCTTTTCTGCACAGCGATCAGTTTTACCCGAATTTAATCTTTCGTCCCTTCTAAAGGTGTAGGCTTTCTGGGCACGAAAACGGAATTAAGGGTTCTAGCAAAATGAAATAGGATTATTTCGATTACTATGTATTAAGATGTTTCGTATAAAAATTAACTTTAATAATAAGAAGATAATCATGTAAAACAATCAATTTTTGACATTTTGTATACTGCCAATTATTTAAAAAATACTTTAAAATAACGTTTTATACATTTGCGAATGTATAATAAATAATTGGTGCCCTCTTCCTGCTCTGGGTAAAATCTTAAAAGGCGCATCCACTTGCAATATTATATTTATTTATATTATTTAAGTTAACATATGAAATCGGAATGAACATTTTGTGTAAATAGTCTATGATATTTATCTATTTTGTTTTAGGCTTCAGACTGTATGTACCCCCTCTTAATTTTTTAGCCCAACAATATTTCGATCCAATAACTTTTGAACGAGCGATTTTCGATCCAACAACTATTCGCCCAGTAACTTTTTGATGTTACAATTTTTCGATGATGCAAAATTCGATTCAGCAACACGTTCCCACTCTAATTGATGCATTTCGTTATCTTTTCTTATCATTAAAAATAAATATTTATAATTATTTATAAATATCTTATCTATCTTTCTATATTTTATTGCATTTTTGTCAACACAATTTATACCTAAAAACAATTTTTAAATACATATGTACTAAATTGTACAGAATAGATAATTCGTTCCAAATTGGTACTTTCCAGTGTACTCTCTTAGAATCCATACTACTGGGGTTTTCAAAGATGAAATAAAAAGTACGGATCTGTAAAAAAATAGCTGAATGTGGCCCTTTAATGACGAAAGTTTTGAAAAATTTAGATACGCTATGTTAAGCGATATTTGGCCTTCAATAAAAAAATTAAATAAAACAAAAATCGTCAATTTCGGTTTCTCCCAAATATCTCTGAAACCGGACCTGATATTTTAATTTTGAATTTTGAAAAAAACAGTCAATTCGTCTTGAAAATACACATCTTTTTCCCATTTAACCAATTTTATATTTATATCGGTTTACGAAATTCCAATAGTATTCAATTAAATTTGCGCCACCCTGTATATATTATATGATTATGAAAATAACGTTGGAAACATTTTTGTATTAAGATGGAAATAAAACTGACAATGCGGCATTAATCTTAGCCTTTAATTTTTATTTTGTATTGGAATTCTTAACAAATGTATTTTTCGCTGTAGAATTATCTACATTTTTTTTATTGCGGAATTCTCTACAAATGTATTTTTATTGTGAAATTCTTAATATATGTATTTTTTTCACTGTGGAATTCTTAACAAATTTATTTTTCACTGTGAAATTCTTAACAAATGTATTTTTCATAGTAGAATTCTAAAGAAACGTAGTTTTCATTGTGGAATTCTTAAGATTTTTTCACGGTGAAATTCTCAAAAGATGTACTTTTCTCTGTGAAATTCTTGATAAATGAATAATTTACTGTAAAATACTCGACAAATGAATTTTTTACTGTAGAATATTTAACAAATGTAATTTTTATTGTAGAATTCTCATTAAATACATTTTTTACTGTGGAATTCTCAAAAAATATATTTTCATTGTGGAATTTTTAAAAGATGTGTTTTTTCACTGTGGAATTCTTTACAATTATATTTTCATTGTGGAATTCTCCAAAGATGTATCCTTTTTACTGTGGAATTCTCAACAAACGTTTTTTTATTGTGGAATTCTTTACGAATATATTTTCACTGTGAAATTCTTACAAAATGTATTTTTCACTGTGGAATTCTTAACAAACTTATATTTCTTTGTAGAACTCTCAAAAAATGTATTTTTATTATGAATTTCTCAAAAGATGTATTGTTTTCACTATGAAATTGTTAACAAATTTAATTTTTACTGTAGATTTCTCAAAAGAAATTTTTTTTCATTGTGAAATTCTTAACAAATTTATTATTTATTGTGGAATTTTCAACAAATAAATTTTCAAAGTGGAATTCTCAAAAAATGTATTTTTTTCTAATGCGAAATTCTTAACAAATTTATTTTTCATTACAGAACTCTTAAAATATGTATTTCTATTGTGAATTTCTCAAAAAATGCATTTTTTCAATATGGAACTCAACAAATTTAATTTTTACTGTAGATTTCTCAGAAGATATTTTTTTCATTACGCAATTCTTAACAAATTTATTTTTTACGGTGGAACTTCCAACAAATTTATTTTTTACTGTGGAATTTTCAATAAATACATTTTCAAGTGAAATTCTCAAAAAACGTATTTTTTCCACTGCGGAATTCTTAACAAATTTAGTTTTCATTACATAACTCTCAAAATATGTGTTTTTATAGTGGATTTATCAAAGGATGTATTTTTTCAATATGGAATTCAACAAATTTACTTTTTACTGTAGATTTCTCAAAAGATATTTTTTTCATTGTGGAATTCTTAACCAATTTATTTTTAACTGTGGAATTTTCAGCAAATAAATTTTCAGTCGAATTCTCAAAAAATGTATTTTTTTTTCACTGCGGAATTCTTAACAAATTTATTTTTCATTACATAACTCTTAAAATATGTATTTCTATTGTGGATTTCTCAAAAAATGTATTTTTTTCACTATGGAACCCAACAAATTTAATTTTTACTGTATATTTCTCAGAAGATATTTTTTTCATTACGGAATTCTTAACAAATTTTTTTTTACGGTGGAACTTCCAACAAATTTATTTTTTACTGTGGAATTTTCAACAAATACATTTTCAAAGTGTAATTCTCAAAAAACGTATTTTTTCCACTTGCGGAATTGTTAACAAATTTAGTTTTCATTACAGAACTCTCAAATATGTATTTTTATAGTGGATTTCTCAAAGGATGTATTTTTTCAATATGGAATTCAACAAATTTAATTTTTACTGTAGATTTCCCAAAGATTTTTTTCATTGTGGAATTCTTAACAAGTTTATTTTTTACTATGGAATTTTCAACAAATAAATTTTCAAAGTCGAATTCTCAAAAAATGTATTTTTACCCACTGCGGAATTATTAACAAATTTATTTTTCATTGTAGACCTCTCAAAAAATGTATTTTTATTGTGGATTTCTAAAAGAGATTGTTTTCACTATGGAATTCCTAACAAATTTAATTTTTACTGTAGATTTCTCAAAAGATATTTTTTCATTGTGGAATTCCTAAAAAATTTATTTGTTACTGTAGAATTGCCAACAATTATTTTTTTCATTATGAATTCTCAAATAATTTGTTTACAGTGGAATTTTCAACAAATGTATTTGTATTGCGGAATTCTTAAAACATGCATTTTTTCGCTATCAAGCTCTTAACAAATTTATTTTTATTAAATGTATTTTTATTATGGAATTCTGAAAAGCTGTATTTTTTTCACTGTGGAATTCTTAACACACGAATTTTTCATAGTAGAATTCTCAACAAATCAATTTTTTACTATGAAATTCCCAAAAAATATTTTTTTTTTCGCAGTGAAATTCTTAACGAATTTATTTTTACTGTGGAATTTTCAACAAATAAATTTTCATAATGGAATTCTCAAAAAAAATTTTTACTGTGCAATTTTCAATAAATCTTTTTTCACAGTGGAATTCTCAAACAATGTGTTTTTATCCAGTGCGAAATTCTTAACAAATTTATTTTTCATTGTAGAACTCTCAAAAAATGTATTTTTATTGTGGATTTCTTAAAAGATGTATTTTTTTCACTATGGAATTCTTAACAAATATAATTTTTACTATAGATTTCTCAAAAGAATTTTTTTTCATTCTGGAAATCTTAACAAATTTATTTTTTACTGTAGAGTTCTCAACAAATGTATTTTTTATTTTGACTTTTCAACAAACAATTTTTTTACTGTGGAGTTGTCACCAAATAAATTTTCATAGTGGAATTCTCAAAAAATGTATTTTTATCCACAGCGGAATTCTTAACAAATTTATTTTTTATTGTAGAACTCTCAAAAAGTGTATTTTAATTGTGGATTTCTCAAAAGATGTATTTTTTTCACTATGGAATTTTTTACAAATTTAATTTTTACTGTAAGATTTCTTAAAAGATATTTTTTTTCAATGTGGAATTATTAACAAATTTATTCTTTACTGTGGAATTGTCAACAAATGTTTTTTTCATTGTGAATTCTCAACAAACAATTTTTTTACTGTGGAATTTTCAACAAATACATTTTCATAGTGGAATTCTCAAAAAATGTATTTTTACCCACTGCGGAATTCTTAACAAATTTATTTCTCATTATAGAACTGTCAAAAAATGTATTTTCATTGTGGATTTCTTAAAAGATATTTTTTTTTATTCTGGAATTCTTAAGAAATTTAATTTTTACTGTGGAATTCTCAGTGTTTCTTTATTGTGAATTTTCAACAAACAATTTGTTTACTGTGGAATTTTCAACAAATAAATTTTCATAATGAAATTCTCAAAAAATGTATTTTTTTCCTCTGCAAAATTCTTAAAAAATTTATTTTTCATTGTAAAACTCTCAAAAAATGTATTTTTATTGTGGATTTCTCAAAAAAAGTATTTTTTTCACTTTGGAATTCTTAACAAATTCAATTTTTACTGTAGAATTGTCAACAAATATTTTTTTCATTGTGAATTCTCAACAAACAATTTTTTTACTGTGGAATTTTCAACAAATGTATTTTTATTGTGGAATTCTTAAAACATGCATTTTTTCGCTATCAATCAATCTTTTAACAAATTTATTTTTATTAAATGTATTTTTATTGTGGAATTCTTAAAAGTTGTATTTTTTTCACTGAGGAATTATCAACACGTGAATTTTTCATAGTAGAGTTCTCAACAAATCAATTTTTTACTGTGGAATTCTCAAACAATAATTTTTTTTCGCAGTAAAATTCTTAACAATTTTTTCACTGTGTAGATAAAAAATATGTTCAATGTGGAATTCTTAACAAATATATTTTCACTGCGGACTTCTTAACAAATTTATTTTTTGTTTTTCATTGTAGAATTCTCAAAAGATGTATTTTTTTGTCACTGTGGAATTCTTAACAAATTTATTTTTCACCGTGGAATTCTTTACAAATTTATTTTTTACTGTGGAATTCTAAACAAATGTATTTTTTATTGTAGAATTTTCGACAAACAAAATTTTTACTGTGGAATTCTCCACATATATATATTCGTGTAGAATTCTCAAAAGATGTATTTTTTCCCTGTAGAATTCTTAACAAATGTATTTTTCACTGTAGAATTTTCAACGAATGTATTTTTATTGCAGAATTCTCAACAAATAAATTTTTTTTTGTGAAATTCTCAACAAATATATATTTTATTTTTTTGTCGCATTTTTCATTATTTTTTTCTACTTATTTTCCATTTTGCTCGCTTCGTTTGACTCAGAGATCTTGATTGGAGGAAATGGTGAGGGAAATAATTACCTATTTCAAATTTTTATATAACTTTTTTCCCACTTTGTTTTTCCCCTCTTTATTTTCCCCACTTTATTTTCTCTTTTTTTTCTAATTTATTTTAGGAGTGGAAGTGCGTGGGTGGAAGATAGTTGAAGATAAACATTAGAAGAGAACTTGATTGTTATTATTGCTTCGCTCCCCGGTCGGAGTGGATGGTGGGAAAATATTTATTTGTTTGTTTCAAATTTTTTATACTTTTTTCCTCACTTTTTTCCCTATTTTTTCCACTTTTTTCCCCACTTCTGTTTCTCACTTTTGTTATCTACTATTTTTTCTTACTTTTTCCAATTTTGCTTTTTTTCTCAGTTGTTTCCACCATTTTTTATTTCTACACTTTTTTCCCATTTTTTAGTTTATTGTAGATGTTCTATAAGAAATATATTTATTTCAGATGATTTTTCTACTTATATTGGCTGTAATAGCAGCCGCTGTATATTATATTATACAGTCAATAACTACATTTAAAAAACAAGGAATACCGCAAGCTTCCATAAAATTTACTTTAACGGAAATATTAAAATTACTTTTCCAAATGAGAAGCTTTCCTGATGCTGTAGCAATAAATTATAGCATGTTTCCAGACACCAGGTAAGAAAGAATTATACAAAAAAAAATACTTAATTTTATATATATTTTTCAGATATTGTGGAATTTATACATTCGGAGTACCAATTTTAATGATAAGAGATCCAGATCTAATAAAAGAACTTACCGTTAAAAATTTTGATTATTTTCCAGACCATACTAATGTTATTCCAGAGACAGCGGAACCTCTTTGGGCTAGAAATCTTTTTTCATTAAAAGGTAACGTCCGATTTATATTTTATTTCCAGTAATTTCAATTTGTTTTATCAACGTTTGGTCATTTATTTTTTGTCTAACTATTTTTTAAGATGTATTTATTTTCAACGTCATCGGGCCGTTTATTTTTTAACTGACTATATTTTTGAATGTATTTTACATTTGGATTTTTAATTTCCCGACCCACTATCCAACGAGAAGGGAAAGTATTGTGAACGCACTAAAAAAATTTTCGACATGAAGACGAAATATCTATTTCGAGACGATTACAACCATTTCCAGATGGAAGTCTGTCTGTCTGTCTATCTGTTGTGTCTGTGTGTTCGTATGTTAATGGTCGAAAAAAAAAACCGTTATTGTATGTCCGATATCTGTCAAATGGAAGTGTCACTGTCAAAAACTGACAGAAGGTGTATGTCACAGAATTTGACTTGCAATACGTCATTGAAATCACGTGAAAAGTCAGAAAAGTCGAAATTATTTCTCCAACTGCCACCTGTCAAAAATAAAAAATGTTAAAGTTTAAAACTTTAACAATAAATATATAAAAAAGTATTGACTAGATTGGAACCAATTTCTGTAAAAACGAAGGCAATATTATCGTTAAGTTTCAAGAATTATACGGAGTTTTCCACAATATCAGAGTTAGATTTTTCCTATAAAATTGATGTTAAAAACAAAAACTTTGCCATTTTTTAACCAATTGACTACAAATTTAAAAACATTAACAGACATTTGTACAATTTTTTAAATTTTATTAGGATAACCATTTTTCCGAAGATACACAACTCTCAAAATTTTACCATTCTTCTCCTGGATCCTCGGCGGGAAAGTTTTGGGGCGGCACAACCAATCTTTTATTCATATTCTTGGCAATTTATCTCTATACAAACTACTCTTTTTTTTCAAACTAATTTTTGTTATTTTACAAACGTCTAATTTCAACTTTTGTTCATTTATCTCTTGACGAACAATTTTTGGAACTAAAGAAAAATAATGAAAAATAAAGCAAAATGAAGAAAAATTAAGGAAAATAAATGAAATTAGGAAAAATAAAGGAAGGAAATATTGAAAAATAGGTTAAAATTTGAAAATGTAGACAAAAAATAGAAAAAAATAGAGAACAATAGGGAACAATATGGAAAAATAGGGGAAAATAGGGAAAAATAGGAAAAAATAAGGAAAAATAGAGGAAAGGAAAGAAGAGGAAAGAAAAAGAAAGAAAAGGAAAGAATAGGAAAGAAAAGGAAAGAAAAGGAAAGAAAAGGAAAGAAAAGGAAAGAAAAGGAAAGAAAAGGAAAGAAAAGGAAAGAAAAGGAAAGAAAAGGAAAGAAAAGGAAAGAAAAGGAAAGAAAAGGAAAGAAAAGGAAAGAAAAGGAAAGAAAAGGGAAGAAAACAGAACGAAGGAAAGAAAGAAAGAAAGAAAGAAAGAGGGAAAGAAAGAAAGAAAGAAAAAAAGAATAAAAGAAAGGAAAAAAGGAAGAAAGAAAGAGGGAAAGAATGGAAAAAAGAAAGATAGAAAGAAAGAAAGAAAGAAGGAAAGAAAAAAAAGAAAGAAAGAAAGAAGGGAAGAAAGAAAGATTAAACCACGAAGAAATAACGACAGCACAGATAATAATTTGTCAAGAAATAAATGATCAATATAGTTGATTTATAATTTTAAATGTCTAGAAAATAAAAATGGTTCGTCAAGAGATACAGAAGAAAATGAAAAGAGAGAGAGAAAGAGATAGAGAGAGAGAGAAAGGAAGAAAAAAACAAAGGAACAAAGAAAGAAAGAAAGAAAGAAAGAAAGAAAGAAAGAAAGAATGAAAGAAAGACAGAAAGGCAGAAAGACAGAATGGCAGAATGACAGAAAGACAGAAAGACAGAAAAACAGATAGACAGAATGACAGATAGGCAGATAGACAGGTAGACAGATAGACAGAATGAGAGAATGGCAGAATGACAGGAAGACAGAATGACAGATAGACAGATAGACAGAATGACAGAATGACAGAAAGACAGAATGGCAGAATGACAGATAGACAGGTAGACAGATAGACAGATAGACAGGTAGACAGAATGACAGAATGGCAGAAAGACAGATAGACAGATAGACAGAAAGACAGAATGGCAGAATGACAGAAAGACAGAATGGCAGAATGGCAGAAAGACAGAATGACAGAAAGACAGATAGACAGATAGAATAGACAGATAGACAGAAAGACAGAATGACAGAAAGATAGATAGACAGATAGACAGAAAGACAGAATGGCACAATGACAGAATGGCACAATGACAGAATGGCACAATGACAGAATGACAGATAGACAGGTAGACAGAATGGCAGAATGACAGAAAGACCGAAAGACAGATAGACAGAATGACAGATAGGCAGAATGGCAGAATGACAGAATGACAGAAAGACAGAAAGACAGAAAGATAGAAAGACAGAATGACAGATAGACAGCTAGACAAGTAGACAGATAGACAGAATGGCAGAATGGCAGAAAGACAGATAGACAGATAGACAGAATGGCAGAATGACAGAATGAGAGAATGACAGAAAGAC
The DNA here is from genome assembly GCA_963243735.1 of Neocrepidodera transversa. Taxonomy (NCBI): domain Eukaryota; kingdom Metazoa; phylum Arthropoda; class Insecta; order Coleoptera; family Chrysomelidae; genus Neocrepidodera; species Neocrepidodera transversa. Next base: position 24,326,516 of record OY725344.1, on the reverse strand, counting down.
AGAAAGACAGAATGACAGATAGACAGAAAGATAGATAGACAGATAGACAGAAAGACAGAAAGATCGAAAGACAGAATGACAGATAGACAGAACGACAGAAAGAAAGAAAGAGAAATTAAATCACGAAGAAATAACGATAGCACAAACTTTTTTGAAGTTGAAATATGGCAATTTTTTAAAACGTATTAAAATGTAATTTTCTTGATGTATTAAGGATTTTTTGCTGTAATGGTATTTTAATAACATCAAATAATTTTGCTTTGTGTAGAAAAAGTATTATTTGATACAGGGTGATCCAAAAATTACCAAAAAAAAATTGTTGATACTGTGTATTCTACTTTACAGTGGGAATATGAAAATATTAATATTTGGTTCAAATTTACTATTGTTGGACTTATTATAACAAGATATAAAAACATTTTATATAGGGTGAGTCACAAAGTTGATCGACTCTGCAGGTTATTTTTAATACAATTTTATATATTTGTAATACAAGTCAGTAGTCGACATTAAACCATTTTTAAAATATATAAGTTATAAATTAAATACAAATTTACAAGATGTTTAAGGTAGAAAATTACGAATTTTTTTTTTTGCAAATCACCCTGTAATTTAATATTTCCTGCGTTAATTTCTCTAATTTTTTCTTATTGTCTTTAATTTGAGTTATTATGATCAGCTTTTTGATATCGACTTTCTGATGACAAGCCTGTCACAATGTATACGCTTATATACGTGCTCATAAAATTCAGACCAATTATTAATATCTCCATATTGCCTCTGTAAAGTAGAATACACAGCATCAACAATTTTTATGGTAATTTTTGAATCACCCTGTATCAAATAACACTTTTCCTACACAAAGAAATATTATTTGATGTAATTAGAATACTATTACAACAAAAAATCCTTAATACATTAAGAAAATTACATTTTAATAAGTTTTAAAAAATGGCCATTTTTCAACTTCATCACCCTGTAAGTTGAAAACTGGCCATAGGATTGAGTTGTGCCCATGGACACTATTGTTCAGAAAGTCGAAGGCAAATTAACCGGAACTCATTTCTCCATAAGCCTGGTTCTTTAAATTTCAAAATGGCAACCATTTGAAAAAATTAAAACATTTATAGTTCGTCAAATGTTAAATTTAGATCTGTCAGTGTTAATGTACTTAATCTACGCTTCCATAGGTGACGCAATGAGTACTAGTTTATTAATTTAGTAGGTACATTTTATAATTTTTTTATTTTATTTTTAGGTCAAAAATGGCGTAATATGCGACCAATTCTAAGTCCATCATTCACAAGCAGCAAAATGCGAACAATATTTGTACTAATATCAGAATGTGCTCAAAACTTTTCCAATCATTTTCTAGAAATCAATAAAAATATTATCGAAGTTGAATTCAAAGATATTTTTACAAGATTTACTAATGACGTTATCGCTACAGCGGCATTTGGAATAAAAACAGATTCATTAAAAAACCAAGATAATCAGTTCTATACAATGGGAAACAGCTTGACCAAATTCAGTACCGGATTTTTTAATAGAACAAAATTTTTTTTTATTGTTTTGTTCCCAAAAATTGCTAATGTAAGTAAAATAAGCGCCAACTAAGAAGAGATAAAACCGCGCATTATTGGAGAAAGTACGACGAATTTCGGGATCTGCGCAACCTCATTTCAGGATCTCCTCAATCTTTTCATAGTTGGCGCTTGCTATATCACTTTATACAAAAATTTCATTTTGTCTAAATATATAATTTTTAGATATTCCATATAGGAGTATTTAAAAAAGAAGTAAGTAGCTTTTTCGTAGATTTAATAGACAATACACTTAAAACTCGAAGAGAAAAAGGAATTGTCCGTCCAGATATGATAAATTTATTAATGGAGGCACAAAATGGGTTAGAAACTAAAGAAGAACAAATAGAAGATTCCGGCTTTGCTGTACAAACTGAATCAGATTTGGGTACGTATTTATTTTTCTAATTCGATATAAAAGCAAAAAAATCGTTGACTTATGGTATAAACAACAGTTGCCTAAGAATGGAACCTTGTGGCATACCATACAAACTAGAAACTAAATACGACGGATATATTGCGTTTCGAAACTCATAACAAATTCGCGGATAATTCGATGTACCCGCATTCCTCATCATTCCCCATGTTAAATCCCATAAGAAACCGATAAGGTTAAAAATAGCAAAATTTGGTCAAGTCAAGGTCATTCGTTACTTCAGGTCTCTCAGATGCGTCAGGTCTGACACCTTCACCATAGGGATTTCTTATGGGATTTAACAAGGGGAATAGTGAGGAATGGGTGCAACTCCTTTACTAGCGAGCTCAGTACAGTCTGTGGTTAAGGCAAAATAGTTAATCTCAAAAAAATTACCAGCCAATAAAGTAATCGAAACAGTACCTAAAACTGAGAAGCGGTACTTACACCAATAATACTGAGGAAAACTGATAAAAATCAAAAATTTTACAAAAATTTATAGAACCATACAAAAAAAAGGGAAAAACAGTAGGAAAAGATGTAAAAATAAAGAAAAATCAAAAAAATTAGCTCAGGGTAGAGTATCTTTGTTCGGGTAGAGTAACTTTCCTTAGAGTAGTGTAAAATGGTAAAAAATGGGATAAATTTAAAAGGGGAAAATGCAAAAAAAGGATAAAAAGTGAGAAAGAGGTCAAAAAGGGGAAAAAATGAAAAATTTAGCTTAGGTTAGAGTAACTTGGTTCGGGTTAGAGTAACTAGCTCCAACGACGGCGGTGGAAAATAAGAAAAGTGAGAAAATGAAAAAAAAATGGAAAAATAAAAAGGAGGAAAAAAGAGGGAAAATGAAAAATAAAGTTAGCTCACGGTAGAGTAACTTTGGTCGGGGTAAAGTAACATTATTTACAGCCTCCAGGGTACAACGGCAGATCTCAAAGGATGTGATAGATATGGAAAAACTAAATGGGTAATCAACTCATTTCAATCGTATAAATCGCCTGTCGGATGCTACAGGACAGAATACACACCTACTAACACATAAAATAAGCAGGGTATTAAGGGCCAGTCTTGCACTGGGGTACATATCACAAGCAGGGAGAGCAACCACAGTCGTCTGCATCCCAAAACCTGGAAGAACATGACAGGATGAGGCGAAGGCATTGAGGCGAATATGTCTTATGTCATTTATTCTTAAGACACAAGAAAATCTGTTGGACACACAAGGATCTATATACCTACACAACATACACAGCACAGTACATATATTCTATCAGTATGGCGACTCTCAGGCGATCCCTTTGATCTTTTTAGGCAAAGAAATTTAACCTTGACGCCATTTTACCCGTACTGTTTTTCAGGGTTGTCAAATGTAGCATAATTGTGCCAAAAGTGGTGAAAAATAGACAAAACGAGCACTATTTAGTTCTATAACGTTTTTTTTTTGTTATTGAAAATATTTCTTAATTTAAGGAAGTCCAGAAAATGATTTATTTAAAAAACTTATATCTTATAATATATATGAAAATAACACAAATACACAACAGCTGACTATTAAATGTCAACTAAAATCATATGACTGTGGTCGGTCACATCATTGAACATAATTAGTACAGAGAAGATGGCGACAATGCCTGCGCATAAAAAAACGCGAACTTTGGCGCCAACCGAGAGTCGCTTTAGTAGGTTGTACTATGATTTTATGTACTACGTACAGAAACAACATTACACCAACTCGTAAAGAAAGTGGAAAGTGCACTAAAGAACAAATAAATCTCGTTGGCCGCATTCCTGGATATCGAGGGAACATTCAAAACACATCTCTAAACTCAATCTCAAGGACATCGAGAAGAAAAGGCATCAATGATCCCTGCTGTAAGAGAATGAAATATTGGTGGCCAAGGTCACCTGATGCTATCAACAAGGTGGTGTATTGTCCCCACTGCTTTTGAACCTGGTGGTGGAGAACCTGCTAATCACACTAGAAGGGAATGGATAAAAAATAATTGGTTACACAGTTAGGGAAAGAATGCAAATGGCCCTAAATCTGGTGAGTGAATGGTTAGATGAAGCGGGCCTAAATATTAATCCCTAAAAATCAACCATAGTAAATTTTATCCAAAGAAAAAAGTTAGAGGGATTAGGCCCACTAACCCTCCAAGGGTCTCACATCCAACTGTCGTAAAAGTCAAAATCTCAGGGTTATTTAAGACTTTAAACTTACCTGGAACCAACAATACTGGTAAAGATAAAGAAGAAATCGGAGGCCACATTAATGATAGCCTGGAGAGCACATGGAAAAATATAGAGTCACATAATGATGTATTGGACATACAACACTGTGCTGAAACCCATGATCTCCTAGGCATCTTTCGTATGATGGACAAAGATAATCCAAAAAACAGCCGCAAGGTTCAAAAACATGCTTGCCTCAGTAAAACAACACCAACAGCAGCCATGAAAGCTCTGCTGACCCTTCCTCCGATTGACATAAAAATCATGGGGAAGGCAAGAATGAAACTTTCAACAAAACACCAGCAACAGATCAAATCACAACAAGATAACAAAAATAGTGAGAGCTAATATCCTTGAAATGAAACCAACTCATCACACAACATCTAATGGCAAACCTGGAAATAAGATCTGGTATACAGACGGATCCAAGACCAGGGAATTAACTGGTGCTGGAATTTACAGCGAGGGGAGAAACTCTCAACCGAGCATCCCACTGGGATGCAAAGCGCGAGACAAAATAACACGAGATAGTGCCGAATACCCGGATCAAAATTTGTACAGACAGCCAGGCCTCGCTAAAGATTCTTATGAACACAAAAGAGACATCAAGACTGGTATGGGAATACCGAGAAGAAAGCGGTGTCCTATCAGAACACAACAAAATAACTTTGACGTGGATTCCGGGACACTGTGGCATCGACGACAATGAAAAAGTTGATGAACTAGCAACTCCATATGTTGGCCCAGAACCCATATTCGAAATCACAAAATCTGCCATCCAAAGATGCATACGGGACTGGGTTAAACCAAATAAAAGAGTGAGATGGAATAAAGCCCTTCTCATGTACCACATTCATTAAAAGACCGTTGAAAGAGAAAACTGAAGAACTACTAAAAATGAGTAGGAACCAAGTCAGAACTATAACTTAGAACTTTCCTGGAGGCTATGCGGAAAAAGAGCAGTAAGGTACAACCGTGTATTGTCCAAAGGCAAGTCATTATACAGCAAAAGACAAGCTATATTCGGACAGCCTAGGCTAAGTCTCGAAGAGTATAACATCCAATCGGTGAAGAAATTATGGAGCGGGTGCTGTAGAACAAAATCGGAATGCACAAAAAGCCCCAAAAGGCTGAGGTGCCACTGGGAAAAAAGGACCAGCATTCGGAAAAAAACTTTGCTAGAGATAAGTTAGGTTTGCTCCGGGTTGACTTAGTTTATTTAGAAAAAAAGTGAAAAACAAAAATTGTGAGAAAAATGAAAAAATATAAACAAAAAGGGGGTAAATGGAAAAAAACGAAAAACAAAGTTATCTGAGTATAGAGTAATCTTGCTATGGGTAGAGTGACTGCTGAGAGTAAATTATCTTTACTCCGGCCACTGTAAAATGGGAAAAAATGGATAAAGAAATAGGGAGGGAAAAATGCGAAAAAAGGGAAAAATTTAAAAAAAAAAGGGGAAAGTGAAGAGGTAAAAGTGGGAAAAATGTGAAATTCAGCTCCGGTAGAGTAACTTTGCTAGGGTTAGAGTAACATTGCGCAATGTAACTAGCCATCAAATATCTGTATCTATAAGGTGAGAAGGGTGCGTTGCTCCACAAGTGGGCTGTACCACAGCACTTAGGCCTCATTAGGTTCATTATACCACCCAGAAATAATTGAGGACTTACTGAGTCCGTCAGTCAACCTACAGTTTTTATATAGTTGACAACGTTGCTAAGAGGTTCCTCTCTTATGTTGGCCAGTGTTAGCCAATACTCGGCGAACACAATGTTCCTAATTGACGAAAGTGCCCGGGCAGTTGTCTCGTCTTCTCGTTCACACCCCCTGCAGAGTGTAGAGTCTGACAGCCCTATGTTGTTGAGGTGTTTGCCTACTGGACAATCGCCAGTCAGAATATCCGTTAAAAAGCGCAAATTCTGTCTAGTCATGGAAAAGTATTTACTGGCTGGCTGTTGTCAGGGTAACTTACGAGGTCTCTAGAAAATCTGCAGCTTCTTGTTTCATCACGTTTTTTCTTTAATTTTACAAGGAATTGATCCTTAATTAGGTTCGGCACGACCGATATCGTTAGTTCAATGGAGGAGCTAGGTCCAAGTAGTTTTTGGTTGAATGACTTCTTAGTCAATGAGTCAGATAGACGGTTACCTTTTGATGTGGCTACATTGTTAATGGATGCTTCGACCAATGCTTGGTGACATTCTAATACTAACCCTGAGTAAATTCGTGACCCGTATAGGGTAAATACTGTGTGCTATCTGTATAGATCAGCAGATTTGTTCCAGTGATGTTATTTCTGGTGATTTATTTAAAGTTATTAGGATGCCAGTGAGCTCCGTTTGAGCTACACTAGCACTTTTTCCCATAGCCTATTTTATGTCTAGCTTTAAGGAGCTGGAGTATATGCCACACCTTGTTTTGTTTTGAAGCCGTCAGTGTAAATATGAATCATATCTGTCATTTCTGGCTCTTCTGTATATTTTGTGATAATTTTGTAGGGCCTCGTAGGGCGTGTCAAGTGCCTCCACCACTCCGGAACCTACATCAGGTTCTATTCCAACCAAGCGGAGTCTTATTATAGTCGTTGATATAAATATCAAGTGGAGTGACACTGAGAATGACTTCCATAGCTTTGTGTTGTGTTCTTGGCTCCAGTTATATTGAGACAAGCTGTTCGTTGAATTTGTTCTAGTTAGCTGGTAGTTGTGTGTTGTTGGGTTTTTGGTCCCCAGATGGCCGAACCATATGGTAGCATAGGTCTTATGAGACGTCCATGAGACGATTCTAGGGGAAACCCCAGGTGCGTCCCAGAGTTTGACGGCATAGTTCATAAGCAATGATTTCTAAGTATGAGTTCCAAGTTAACTTGCTGTTAATGGTGAGACCTATGTACTTCACCTCTTTTGCGAAGTTTAGTTATATTTTAAGAGGTTCTGGAGGTTTTAGTTCTAGTATCTTCCTTTTTCTTGTGAAAAGAACCATTTCTGTCTTCTTGGGATTGATAGACAGTGAGTGGTCCCCGCAACTCTGTTCTATAATGGACCTTTTAATGAACCTTTTAATGAACCATTTGTTGCGTTTTATATTAATGAATGAATAGCTTAAAGAACCTAGTTGCTTATGTTGATTTTCATTGTTCTTATAATATTCATTAATTAATAAAAATCAATAAAAAGTAGTTAATATATTTTGAAAGTGGCGCTGCTTCTTGACCAATAATTAACATTTTACTTTCTTCAGCATTGCCAAGATTCTAGCTTTGTTCATTTGTAGATAAATTTGACATACTTCTTTCCTTCTTTTAATCATATAACAAATGAGAATGAGAGTTGCCAGTTTTATCGATATGAAGATATAGCCAAATATAATTTGTTTCAATTGGGCCACGTCACAAGCCACTAAAGCCCCGATATTCAAATTTTAAGAATTAATTACAGTCCAAGGATCGGTGCAATGTGTTATGGTAGGCCAAAATTATAAAATAAAAATATAAAAAAAAGTCACTGGACGAGTCCATTTTCTGATACCTCTGCTTTTCATAATTAGGAAAAAAGTGCATTCGTGACGCCACGTTCATTAAAATTAGATATGGCATTGTTATAAAGGTTTTCGTTTTCACATTTTTCATTTCAGCACTCGAACAATTCATATTCGTTCAAAAAAAAGAGCCAATCATCTAATAATCGAACCGCGGTATATTTTCCGAACTTGTTTTATCGAAGCTTTGTTCCATATTTTAAACAAATATAAAATGACACCAAATCGTTTATAATGATGATATTTAAATACACATTATTGAAAATAAACATTATCATCAAATATCATAACTGTTATATTAGAACTGTCACTGGTCTTTAGGATTTGCGGTGTTGCCAGTGACTGCTTTTCATCAAAACGAAGGTTCGTTCATGGGTCCATTTTTAAATGCGATATTTTTGCGAATTAAAATATAAGATAAAACTCTAAGTAAAACGAACATTTCATATGAAATACATATTGTAATGTTATGTAACCCCACTTACCAAAAAGACACATCCACATGACAAGGAATGTTCTCTTTCCCATCACTTTGACATTTCCAAACCAAATTAATTAAGTAGGCAAAAAAAATTGAATTCAAGGTGTTGACGCCGCCTTTGTTTTAAGCGAAATAACCCTCTCAGCTACCTGACCGTAAAAAGGGCAGTTGGCTTTGTAACGCAGGGCAGTAAAGACGTTTTTTAAGTTATCTAATCTTTCATTTACTATTATTTCAAATTAATTGCCGTACAAAGAAAAAGTGCATAATAAGCATACATACTAAACAACACAAGGGGAATTAATAAAAAATTTTGAAAAGAAGAGGGGTTTGTCAGATTACAAAAAACTTGTCAATAAAAATATTTAAAAAGAAAAACCTTTAAAAAAAAACTTTATATACAAGAGGGGTTAAAAGAAAGCATTTTGTAAGAATCAATAACAGAAGTGTTGAAAGAAGTTATAAGCAATGTTAAAGAATTTGAATAAAAAAAAATTAAAGACACGAACTCAAAAATTATTGTTAATTTTTTTAATCAAAAGACGAGCATACAAAAACCGATGAGGAGATAGAGGCAGAGTAATTTTCAAGAAGAAAATAGAAAAGTAGTAGCAGTAGAAAGAGTATTGAGCAGTAGTAGTAGAAAAGAGTTTTGACGAAAGGATTTTTAATTAATAAATTTAAATTTATATTGAATTGAACCCAGCCCAAGTGAGAGCAGTCTACATGAAAAGGAAGTTTCTGGATCTCATTGGTTTCCAAAACAATATACCTATATGTTTTGGAATTTATTTTTTTTCGTAAATTAAAAGGTCCATTCTGAGAGCTACTTGCATTTTTTCACGGAGTGTGTTCTCGAAATCTCCTCAAGTCATCCGCGTATACTGTTGTGTAATGATGGTCGTTGTTAAAGCGGCTAATGAGTGTCCAGGACCACACGTTCCACAGTAGAGATAATAGCACCCTTAACTGCTTATTTTGAGAACATGTTATGTATCCATTCACCTACCATTTGTGGAACATTCTTACTGATTAGTGAGTGTATTATTTGGTTGAAGGTGGTCATGTCAAAAGCACCTTCTATGTCGATGAAAACACCAAAGGTAGACTCTTTTTTTGTTTAGAAATCTTTCTATCCGGCCGGTCACCATGTTACGTTTTTTTCCTGCGCCATCCTGTATTTTCATTCTTCCTCGGCTCAGTATATTTTAATTTCAGACTCGTTTGATATCCATTCTTAATTTCCTCGCGTGTCCCTTCTCAACTTATCTTGATTTCCCTCTCCTTTTGATATTGACTATAAAATGACTTTTCCGTGTTAACAATTCTTCTCTTTACCTCATCAGTCAGCACAATTAGCTTCTATATCGTCTATATCGTTTATTGAAAATTTCTTTTCTTCCTCTCGACATATAGGAGTTTTTTTGGGAACTTCTCGTGTTTAGAACGTCTCTTTTTTTGGACAGTACATCTCTTTGGACCAGAACCTGCTTGTGGACTGAAACGTCTTTTTACTGCCGGATCCAGAAAGTTTTTTTTTTGAGAAAAAAGACAACCGGAAGAAACTCCCGAAAGAAATTAAGAAAAGTCTCTGAAGAAATCGTATTATCAATAAAACATTTCTTTTTCTCTCTTCAATAAAATAAGTAACGTTTAATTTGAGTTTAATTTCCTTATACTCATAAAAAAAGAAAGGACGGATTTTGAAATATATCATAGTTTTTTGTCAATGGTTTCTAAATACATCAGAAAATCAATTAGACTGGCGTCCATATTTTTTTTAATTAATATTTTACTTTTCGATATATTTCAAATTCTATTCGTGGAACGAACCCATAATTAAATGAATTGAGCTTAAATCACATGGATTACTAAATCACTTTAATCAACAAATAAAATAACGTTTCAACTAGGTAGTGAGCTGAATCCATGATCTTCCTAGGGTGTATGCATATTGATCGGGGCGTAGTTGTAGTAACTACCACATGTACCTTTTAATAGCCTTTCTAATGTGTCCATGGAAAAATATGTCAGGTTAATTGATCGGTATGGACTAATGCATCCTTCTAGGTTTAGGTATCAAAACAACTTTTACTTTTCTCAATTTTTTGACGAGCCAAGAAAGGATCCAAGTATTCCCACCAGATGCGGTATGAGTTCGTCCAGGCCCCACTGAAGTAGTGCTTAATAGATATCATTGGAAATTGCTCGCCTAATTTTATAATGTGTTTGGCATTTTACCAATCGTAGATGAATGGGTTCTTCCTCTATCCAGTCATCCAAATTTGTGGTGAGCGAGTCAGGGAAGTGCGTTGACATCAGAAGTTTGGTGCTGTCTTCGAAGTTTGCAAATTTCGTACCATCCCCTTTGTTTAGTGCTGTGTGGATCTTTAGAGCCTTACTGTCTGCGGAAATCTTCAATTTTTTTCTCAACAGGCTCTCCATGTCTTCCTCTGATTTTGTCTGACGACTTTTTTGTATTCTTTAAGTTTCTTTTTTTCAGGAAAAGGAGTTCAACAAAAAGAATTAAGTAATATGGATATAGCAGCGCAAGCTCTAATTTTCTTTTTTGCCGGATTTGAAACCGTATCAGGTTTGATGTGCTTCATGGGATATGAATTAGCGATAAATTCAGATATACAAAAAAGACTTAGAGATGAAATTGAAGAAACCTTAGAGACTTGTAAAGGAACTTTAACATACGAAACTTTATTAAAAATGAATTATATGGATATGGTTGTGTCAGGTAAAAAATATATATTTTAAATAATATTTATATAAAAACTTAAATTTTTTAGAGGCGCTAAGAAAATGGCCGACTGCTGTAGCTGTAGATAGAGAATGTATTAAACCTTACACAATTGAACCTAAATTACCAGGAGAAAAACCTATTCACTTTAAACCGAAACAACCTATTTGGATACCCATTTATGGTATTCACCATGATCCAAATATTTATCCGGAACCTGAACGTTTCGATCCTGAAAGATTTAACGATGAAAATAAAGGCAATATTAATCCTTATTCTTATATTCCTTTTGGATCTGGACCTAGAAATTGTATAGGATCTAGATTTGCTTTACTTGAAGTAAAAACTGTATTTTTCTATTTATTACATAATTTTGAATTGGTTCCTATCGAAAAGTCAAGAATACCGTTAAAAATTTCAAAAGGGGGTTTTAATATGACTGCGGAAGGAGGATTTTGGTTTGGCTTGAAAAAAATTAAAAAATAAATTTTGCCAAATTTCCCTAAATTTGGGGGCATAAAAAAATAGTCACAATATGATAAAATTATTTTTAGACTCACCAAAAAAAATATTATTCTTATTTAACAAAAACATCTTTATACCAAAATGTATTTCAAATAAAACTTGATTTTTCTTTGATTTTTTTTCTTCCAAGAAATAGCCCAACCCTGGATTATTTATAACAAAATTATTAATTTGTCGTCAGTAAGAAAAAAATATTTATATCAATATTTTTTCCGTATTAAATAAATATTTTTTTATTTTTGAGCATAACGTACAATAACTTCTTTGTGTATCTTTTATGCCACCCAGAAATAAATGTATATGAAATTGTTAATACAATCAGTATTTTGTAATATATTTTATTTATTTATTGATATATTGTTACAAGAGTGAGAAAGAAAATGGAAAAAAGGAGTAGGAAGGAGAAGGGGGGAAAGGAGGAAAAGAACAGGGGAAAAAATTAAAAACAAAGTTAGCTAAATCAGTCAAATGTAGAACAGCAAAAAAAAAAGAAAAAAATGGAAATATATATGGGAAAAAAGTTGAGCAAAATACAATAATTAGGAAAACAAAAATACGGGGCCTAAAAACAATAGTTCAAAAAAATAGTCCAAATAACACAAGTTTGGAAAAAAAAGGAGAAAAAAAATGGTAGCAAATATAATAGCTGTAAAAAATGGGGCATAAAATAGTAGCAAATAAATGGGTTAAAAAAAAACGCAATTTGCGGTATGAAGGGGGCCATTTTTCAAAATTTTTGCACAATAAAATTTTCTACATTTATCGAAACCTTTCAAATGAGCTATCGAACACTTTCATGAGATTAGTAGTTTTCGAGATATTGTGGGTGGAAGAAAATTCACTTAAGGAGAGGAAAAAATTGGGGTAGAGGGAAAAAGTAGTTATTTTTTATTTTTGTTTTTTCCGTTTTTTTCCAACTTTTTCTGATATTTTAGTGAACGGGAAAAATGAAGGTCAGGGTAGTGTAACTTATTTGCCAGAGTTTGAGTAGTTTTGCTCGGGTTAGGTTCGATTTGTTAGCGGGATTTAGAAAAAAAATAGGAAGCAAAAGGAAGTAAGGGGAAAACGGGGTAAAGGGAAAAAAACGAGAAAAAATGAGGAAAAATGGGGAAATTAAAAAACAAAATTAACTCAGGATAAAGTATAACTTTGCTAGGAGTAGGTTAGATTTGCTTGGGGTGGAGTAACTTTATTTAGAAAAAAAAAGTAATGAAAAATGGAAAAAAAGGAGGAAAAATGAATAACAAAGTTATTTAAGGGTACAGAAAATTTGCTAAATGTAGAGTAACTGCTTATAGAATAACTTTGCTAGGGGTAGTGTAAAATGGGAAAAAATTGATGAAAATGAGAAAAAGGGGGAAATACAAAAAAGGAAACAACGCAAAAAAGGGGAAAAAAGGAAATTAAAGGGTAAGAAAAATAGACTAAAAGGGAAAAGTAAATGTTTTTTTTATTTTTGATATTTTTTCTGATGTTTCTGGTTTTAGTTTTGCCGAAAAGAGGAAAATATGTGAGAAGGGAAAAAAGTAGATAGGGCGAAAAGCAGTAAAAAAAGTGGAAACAGGTTGAGTCGTGAAAAAGGGGAAGAAAAATGAAAAATTTCGGTCAGGGTAGAGTAACTTTGCTTGGGTTAAATTGAAAAATTTAGGTCAGAGTAACGGGTGGGTTTTTTAAATAAAGAATAAGAAAAAAAAGAAGAAAAATAGGAAAAAATGGAGAAACTGAAGGGGTAAAAATGGAGGAAAAGGGAAAAGTAAATATTTTTTTAGTTTGCATATTTTTTCTAATTTTGATCTTTTAATTTTATTTCATTTGGTTTTTGATTTGTTTTTTTTGAGTTTTCCTGTTTTTATTTCTGAAAAGGGTGAAATAATGGGGAAAACAAAGAAGAACAAGGAAAAAAGTGGAAAAAGGGGATAAATAAAAAAGGAAAAAAGAGAAAAAATAAAAGAAAAGAAGGGGAAAAAGTATGAAAAATGGAAGGGAAACAATGTGGGAAAAAGGAAAAAGTTGATTCTAACACATACCACACCACATAGGAAATAAAAGAAAAAAATGAGGGGGGTAATCCCACCCAACTTTCCGAATACTCCTAATAAAGTAATTTTTTAATCGATTATTTTAGTTTTTCTACATCAAAATAAATTAATACAGGTTTTCTAGATCAAAATTTCTTTAACAAACGAAAAAAAATCAAATTTTTTATCAAAACAAATCAGAAAAAAAAACTAAAAACAAAAAAATGAGAAAAAACGAGAAAAACTAGAAGAATCAAAAAAATCTGAGAAAACAAGAAGAAAAAAAAACACGAAATATTGGAAAAATCAGAGAATATTGACAAAAAAATGAAAAATAATTGTAAAGTACGGAAAAAACAGAAAAAACAAAAATTTTTAAAAAATCAACAAAAAAATAAGGAAAAATAGCAAAAGAACGCTAAAAATCACAAAAAACGAAAAAATCACAAAAAATTAAAAAAACGGCAAAAATTTGGAAAAAAAACAAAAACCAAACAAAACATTGAAAAATCCGAAAAAACTGAAATAAATCGAAAAAAATCAGAGGAATAAGAAAAAAATGACAAAAATCTGAAAACAAAAGAAAGAAATAGAAAAAAAACAAAAAAAAAACGGGAAAAAAAGAGAAAAAACTAGAAAAAAACAAAAAACAGAAAAATAAGAAAAAAACCCAGAACAAATTAGAATAATCGAAAAATTGGAAACATCAGAAAATATTGGGAAAAAAAGAAAAATAAACTTCTAAAATACGGAAAAATCAAAAAAATAAGGAAAAAATTGCAAAACACGCCAATAATTGCAAAAAACGAAAAAAAACTTGAGAAAATCACAAAAAATTGAAAAAACGACAAAAATTTGGAAAAAAAACAAAAAGCAACCAAAAAAATCGTAAAAACATTACAAAATTCAAAGGAATTGAAAAAAATCAGAGGAATAAGAAAAAAATTAGAAAAAATCTGAAAACAAAAGAAAAAATAGAAAAAAAACACAATAAGGAGAAAGAATCGGAAAAAAACAAGAAAAAAAATTACAGAAATACAAAAAAATTTGAAAAAATCTGAGAAATAAGAAAACAATGAGAAAAATCAGAAAAGAAAGGAATAGAAAAAAAAACAAAAAAATAAGAAAAAACGAGAAAATAAGGAAAAACCAAAAAAAATCGCTATAACTTTTACAAATACCATGTTAAAATTATGAAATAATTTACACACATAGTACTTTTGGATCCTTTTCGGATATGCTATTTAATTTTTTCATTTATTTTATACTTATTGATAAAAACGAAATTACAAACAATTTATAAAAAATTCTTTATTTTTGCTATAATAATTACAATTGTAAATTCTAAGAAACTAAAATACATTTTAAATTTAGAGTTTTATATTATCTTTCGAATGGTGAAAATCACATTTTAATAACTTCAATATTTTAGAAGTTATTCAATTTAATTTAAAATCGTAATATAATTTTAAATGTTTCTTAGCCAATTTTTAAAAAATTCCACAATTTTTGTAATAAAATTTTGAAAAAAATTATAATTATAAAATTAATTATTATAAATTTAGACATTTTTTAAAAAAAATTAATATTAAAATTTAACTAAAAAATAATAATTGAATAAAGATAAAAATTGCTTAAAAATTATAATAAAAACTATCGGAACAACTATGCGGAACTCGAAAAAAAAGTAAAGATAAAATTTGTAGAAAATTTTATGTTCTACAATTTTGATTTTTTGTAATTTTTCATAAAAATCCTTATTTTGTCTCAAAATCTAAAAAAAAGTCGCAAATGTCTATATAAATTTTTTTCACGCCCTCTAGCGGCGACACTATGAGGAATTCAAAAAAACGGTAATGACAAAATGTCTAGAAAATTTTATGTTCTACAACTTTCATATTTTGTAATTTTTCATAAAAATGCATTATTCTGGTTATTTAAGAAAAATATGAAAAGAAATTACTTTTTCATAAATGTGGCAACAATGGCAAAAGTTTTTGAAAATTTTTAATCATTCAAAATTAAACTATAACGTAAAAAAAATATGTGTGTAAAACTTTGTTGCCATCTTGTGTAGTAATGACGTTATCACTTATAGCAACTGTCACTTCCGGTTGTCCGATTAACTCCAAAATATATACAGGTCGGCTCCTTCCTACCCTAAATATGTATATACAATTTCATCTTGATCGGTTCAGCCGTTCAGACGCTATCGTGTTCACACACACACACAGACCCACACACACGCAGACAGACATCATGCTAAAAATGGTATAAATGGATTCAGGTGACCTCAAAACGTAAAGATCCGTTAAAATCTGGGTATGGCCAAAATATCATGATCGCAATACTTTCCTTCTATACAACTCTGTTGTTCGGAAAGTAAAAAGAAAAAATTGAGGAAAACGGAAAAAATGGAGAAAAACGGGGGAAAATGAAAAACAAAATTAGCTCAGGGTAGAGTAATTTATTAACGGTAGGTAGGTTAGATTTGCTCGGGGTTAAGTAACTTTAATTATAAAACATACGTGTGTGAAGAAAAAGGAGGGAAAATAATTACAAATAAAAGAACCTCGGTTGGGGGAAAAGACGTTATTGAAGTTTATTGCTATTATTAATTGTGCAAAAATGTAGGAATGGAGGAAATACGGAGAAAAAAAGGGGGAAAAAGATTAACCAAAAAATGAAAAAAATAACATTTAAATTAATTTTATATGATATATATAATAACAAGATGCATAAAATGCTATAATTCATATTAAATACTTAAAATTATATTTTATATTTCTTCATTTACATCAATTTTTTCCATTTTAGTTTGTGCATTAATATTCGATTCTTCATCTTCCATTTTCACTTTAAATTTCTCCTCTTGCAACCGAAGTATATAATTCGTATCTAACTCTTCATTACCTTGTATAAGTACTTCATCTTCGAGTTGACTACACTGTTTACAATGTCCTTCTTCCAAATGTCGAAGTAATTTACTTTTAATTCGAGTTTTAAACAAACAATTAGCACATTTAAACATATCCGGTTTCTTAGAATGCGATTGCAAATAATGATCTTTAAGATTATGTTTATAAATCGTTCTATAATCGCATTCAACGCAATTATGCCATTGTGTAATTTCATTTTTATCGTGTCTAGCTTGATGTTTAACGAATGCGTTTTTCGTTTTTCCTTTAAAATCGCATGAAGGACATTCATATACATCAGGTTTATCGTGAGTTGATCTGTGCTCTTTTAATACATGTTTATGTATCGTTGTAAACGGACATTTTTCGCATTGAAATTCTTTTTCACTAGTGTGGATTAGGGTATGTTTTTTTAAACGGAATTTATAAGGAGTTGTAAAGGAACATTGATCGCAGTTGTAAATTGGACCGGGATTTTCGTGGATTTTCATATGTTCGCGTAAATTTGCTTCATAGAAGGATTTAAATGTGCATTTGTCGCATCCGAGTTTTTGATTCGGTTTATTATGTGTTAAATTGTGTTTCGTTAAATTGTTTTTATATAAAGTTTTATAAGCGCAAATTTTGCATTGGAAATACGTTTTTACCTAAAACAAAAAAGATTATTAAAATTTTTTTAAACAATTAAAAAATAAATCAGAAATGTCATCTTAGACAATAAAATAATAATAAATAACTTTATAAAGATAAAATGGACAGCGACTCACGCTAAACAAAATCTGATCATAGATATAAAAAAATAAGAGATAAGGGCAAAAAATGGGAAAAAAGGAAAAAAGTAAAAAAAGGTAAAAGGGGTGAACAATGAATAGGAAAAAGTAGGAGAAAGGAAAAAGAAAGACAATTGTTAAGAAAAAAAGGGACGAAGAGAACTACTAAGAAAAGAACATAAGTATGAAGAAATTGGGGGAAAGTGGCAAAAAGCGATTAAAAAAAAGGAAGTAACAGGGAGAAAATGTGGAGTATTGGATATACCCTATACCTGTATAAGATAAAAATGAGAAACTAAAAGAGATCGTGTTAAATTCAAAAGCGTTTGTTGTACGAACTGCTGATATAAGCATAAACAAAGAACCTAAACATATTTTGATGTGGTTTTTTATTTATATGTATAGTTTTAGTTCTGTTTTTGTATGTATTGTGGTTGACTGAGATTGAAAGGTAGAAGGTTATTGTCAAATGTAAGTAAGAAATAAATAGACGAAGCTGGTTTAAAAAAGGAAGAGTGTTACAAGATTTGAAGAAGGTGGATTTGTCGGTGGGATCTAAAGAAGAGGAAGACACAGGAGAGAGAAGATCCCAACCAGAAGAATTGCCCTAATAGCACAAAAGGTCCGATTGACGTTTTTTTATGGTCCATTTAACGTCAGAACGACCGAGGACCAAAATAAAACGTTTCATAAACGTTTGTGCAAGAACGTTTTTAAAATGAACCTAAAGAAACGTCCAAAATATGTCGTCAAAACGTCCGAAGTGATAAATAAAAAAAACGTTGTCTAAGCTCCACTAATCAGACGTTTTTAAAACCTACGATAAAAAAAGACCTAGTACTTAAATGGTTTTTTAACGTTCATATCAAAAGGTTTTTTATAAAGTCACAATAGGGACGCTTTTAAAACGTTTTATATGAGTCGTTTTTAAAACCACCAGTAAAAACGTTCAAAAAACGTTTTGTTTAGGTCCTCGAAAGCATGTTTTGAGAAAAAGGTAAAAAGTTACGTTTTTTAGACGTTTTTGTAAGTTGTTTTTATAACCACTATAAAAAACGTCAAAAAAACGTTGTTTTTAGGTCTGCAAAAGTATGTTTTGAGAAAAAATCATAAAAGGGACGTTTTTTAAACGTTTCGTTTCAGTAGTTTTTAAAACGATCAGTAAAAATGTCCAGAAAACGTTTTGTTTCGGTTCTCAAAAGAATGTTTTGAAAAAAGTCAGAAATTTACGTTTTTTAAACGTTTTTGTAAGTTGTTTTTATAACCACTGTAAAAAAACGTCCAAAAAACGTTGTTTTTAGGTCTGCAAAAGTATGTTTTGAGAAAAAATCATAAATGGGACATTTTTTAAACGATTTATTTCAGTCGTTTTTAAAACCACCAGTATAAACGTTCATAAAACTTTTTGTTTGGGTCCTCAAAAGAATGTTTCGAGAGAAGTCAGAAAGTTACGTTTTTTAAACGTTTTTGTAAGTTGTTTTTATTACCACTTCATAAACATCCAAAAGACGTTTATTTTGGGTCTGCAAAAGTATGTTATTTTGGGAAATAATCATAAAAGGGACGTTTTCTAAACGTTTTATTTTAGTCGTTTTTACAACCACGAGTAAAAACGTTTTCGTTGGGTTCCCAAAAGTATGTTTCCATAAAAAGTCCTAAAAAGGACGTTTTTTAAACGTCTTTGTTAGTCGTTTTCATAACTAGTGTAAAAAAAACGTTCAAAAGACGTTTTGTTTGCTCTCTCTGTCTGTGTCTGATTCCAACCAATCACGAATTTAGCTCGCTAACGGTCGGTTTGGGAGAGAGACCGCGCACTCGCACTGCGTGGTTGTTGTTCAGTCTACAGTTGTTGCATAGTGGACGATAAAAACATGGCGTGACTCTCGGTAATTTCATGTTTATTTTCTCTGCAACTAGTGAAGATAAACCTAGCAAATCTTATATCTCTAAAATTATCATCTATTTTGTTATACTTATTTTGTTTCTTTTGCTTTTCGGTTTCCGAGGAGTGATATATTAAGTGAATTGTGTTTGAGTTTATGTCTTATAGCTGTGGTTGAACATTTAACATGTATATTAGGTAGGTACTTTAAACCCTGATATATTTTGTGATTCATTTTTGTCATGTAATTAGTGATTTTTCAAGATTTTTGACTCTGTAAATCTACTTGTTTGTTGTGAAGTGTATAAAGAAAAGAAAGTTTCGAAGCATCAAAAGTACAGGTATATCAACAAGACTTTGAATTTATCAAAGGATTTATTTGAAAATGTCGAAAATCATGTTCAACATAATTATTCTAGTTCCTCTGATGATTCCAGTCTCATAAGCAGACAAGAAATACTCCTACATATTTCGTTGAAGACACCTGCTCAGCACCAACCGAAATGATGGCTAACTTGTTTATGCGCGACCAACTGTATTTTAGTTACAGAAATGAATATTATTTTATTTTTGGTATATATTTTCATACTTAAAAAATAATTTTTTTTTAACTTGACTTATTGTGTAAATGAAAATTATTTTATTGTACATATTGTATATAAGTATCAATATTTTATTAATAAATATGTATATTTTTTTTGCTTGTATGAACGTCTTTTGTCGAACAATTTATTTAGTCCATTTTGAAACGTTTTTAAAACATCCTTTTTCGACATCTATATGACGATAGAAGTTGACATTTGCACTTTAAAAAAACGTTTTATAATCGTTCTTAGGTACTTTAAAGGACGTCCAGTGGACGTTTTAAAAGACGTCCAAGAAACGTCCTTTGTCGAACCATTTATTTAGTGAAACGTCTTTAAAACGTCCTTTTTCGACGTCTGTATGACGTTGGAAGTTGTGACATTTGCACTATAAAAAAACGTTTTATAAACGTTCTTAGGTACTTTAAAGGACGTCCAGTGAACGTTTTAAAAGACGTCCAAGAAACGTCCTTTGTCGAACCATTTATTTAGTGAAACGTCTTTAAAACGTCCTTTTTCGACGTCTGTATGTCGTTGGAAGTTGTGACATTTGCACTATGGAAAAACGCCTTATAAACGTTCTCGGGTACTTGAACGAACGTTTTTAAAACGTACCCGATGGTCGGTCGTGTACGTTTTTAAGATGTTTTTTAAACGTCTTTGTGCTATTAGGGTGTAGAGGCGCCAAAAATTTATAATATTTTTTTTTAATTTTCTGTTTGTAATGGTTTTTTTTTATATATAAGAGTTTCATAATAAAAAACACAGCTATTCTAATATAATATACCCAAATTGCACATTAGTCTTAAGATGCTTTTTGTAAAGCTTTAAACATGTTATGATATGTATCTATCCTGTAACAATTAATAACTAGATGTTACGATGTTACCAAGATACATAGAGTGACAGCCGCCGGGATGACAGTTCTAGAGAGATTAATATTATACGTGTTTAAAGTTATACCATTAAAGTATTAAAATACATGATAGTATTTATTATAGTATTATTCTATACATTAATACATAACATGGTGTCAGGTTAATCGGAAGTGAATTAAAGAAAAGAAAAATGGAACGAAGCCATACAAATTCGTCTACGAATAAGGAAACGACACGAGCAGCAGGGTCAGTGCCGCAATTATGCTTAGAAGGTAATTTGAGTCAAAATTGGAAAAGTTGGGTTCAATATTTTAAGATATATCTTCGAGCGACAAATTTAGAAAAGGTCGAAGATGCCAGAAAAGTTGCTTTATTCCTACATCACATAGGGGAAGAAGCACTGTCGATATTTAATTCATTTAACATGGACATGGATTCCTGTTCATATGATGAATTATTAAAAAGATTTGATAGCCACTGTGTCTTAAAAAAGAATCTAAATGTTGAAAGACATAATTTTCTTACAAGGGTGCAAAAACCAGATGAGACTACTGAAGAATTTATCAGAGATTTGAAAAATCTAAGCCTTTCGTGTGAACTGGGAGACCTAAAAGACAGCCTGGTTAAAGCTATAAAAGAAAAACTACTCCAAGAAGAAAGTTTAACTTTAGATAAAGCTGTGTCAGTAGCAAAGTCTAGCGAACTTTCTCATATACAAGCACGTAACCTTTTAAAAGGGACAGAAGTAGTCGTAAATAGAGTCCAGTCAAATAATAAATACAATCAGTCAAGTCAGTCTACACAGCCTCGTCAGTTTATACAGTCTCGTCAGCAAAGTCAGTTCAGTCAATATCAGCAACCCAGCCATTCTAATCAATCAAGAGAAGTAAATCGAAAATGTCGTAAATGTGATCAAATGCATAAATTTAAGTGTCCCGCTGAAAATTTAAAGTGTAATTTGTGTCACAGAATTGGTCATTTTGCAAAGTGTTGCTATTATAGAAATAGAAATGTCAAGACTATTAATGTACAAGATAGTGAGTATGAAGACGATGAAAATGAGCCAGAAGAGGAAGAAGAGGATATGTTTGTCATCAGATCTGTTAATAATTTTTGTTTAAACTCAGTCAATTCTAAAACATGGACAATAGATTTAAAAATTAATAACAGTATTCTAAATTGTGCTTTAGACACAGGTGCTGAAGCCAATGTCATGTCTTTCTCTAATTATAAAAATTTAAATTTGAATAGAAAAAAATTCTGCCTACTGTTGCCAAATTAACATCATTTTCTGGGAATGAAATTCCCATTGTTGGCAAATCAACAATTACTTGTTATGTCAAAGAATCTGTAGTTAATATTGAATTTATAATTGCTCAAAGTGATTGTCAATCAGTAATAGGTCTGCCAACATGTGAAAATTTAGGATTAATAAAAAGAATAGCCTCTGTCAAATACCAGTCTATAATCAATAAGTATAATAATGTTTTTGAAGGTCTAGGATGTCTTTCTGATAAATGTCATATAACTCTTAAAAATGATGTCAGTCCTGTAGTTAATGCACGTAGAAAAATACCATTTCAATTACATGGTCGATTGAAAACGAAATAAATCGAATGCTAGAATTAGGTGTAATAGTCAAAGTAAATGAACCTACAAATTGGGTAAATTCAGTTGTTATAGTAGAGAAAAAGAATAAAAAACTTCGTGTTTGTCTCGACCCAAGACCATTATTACTTTAGATGCTCAGTCAGGTTTTTGGATTATTCCACTGGATGATGAAAGCTCCAACTTGTGTACTTTAATACACCATTTGGGCGTTACAGATTCTGTCGGCTACCATATGGGATTTCATGTGCACCTGAATTATTCTATAAAAGAATGAGTGAAATTTTTGAAGACATTCCAGGATTATTAATTTATATCGATGATATTTTAATCCATAGTGATACAGTCAAGGGACATAATACAATTTTAGAGGCAGTTATTAAAAGGGCTCTTGAAGTAAATTTAAAATTTAATAAAGACAAGTGTCATTTTCTTCTAACCAAAATAAACTATCTTGGTCATGTATTTTCGGAAAAAGGAATGTTACCTGATAATAGTAAAGTAGATGCAATTTGTAAATTACCTAAACCAGAGTCTGTAGGCGATATTAAACGATTTTTGTATATGATAAATTATCTTGGTTCCTTCATAGAAAATCTAGCTGATAAAACAGTCAATTTAAGAGGACTTTTAAAAAAAATGTTGCATTTCATTGGACAAACAATCATGAATTTGAATTTAACAATTTAAAAAACATTATAATTAATACTCCTGTTCTGACATATTTCAATCCAAGACTTCCTATAACTTTATCTGTTGATAGTTCTAAATTTGCTGTTGGAGCAGTAATATTGCACCAAAAACGACCTATAGCTTATGCGCCAAAGTCTCTTACGGAGTCTCAGACTAGATGGGCACAAATTAAAAAAGAACTGTACTGTATTCAATTTGGATGTAACAAATTTCACCAATATGTCTATGGTCAAACAGTAGAGGTTCAAACTGACCATAAACCTCTTGTTTCTTTGTTTAATAAACCCCTATCTGACGTCCCATCACGCTTACAAAGAATAATGTTAAATATTCAAAAATATGATATTAGAGTTTCTTATATTCCTGGAAAATATCTATTTATAGCTGACACACTTATGCCCGTATTTATAGTCGGTGCTCAAGTCCGTAACGATGCTTAAGGTCGAGTCTGCGTATGCTTGAGCCATGGCAGACTCGACCTCAAGTATCGGCAGCGTCTTGAGTACCGACTATAAATACGGGCATTAGTCGTGCCCCTGTAGATCCATCTGATTTTAATGATGATCTAGATCAAGAAATCAGAATCCACATGAATTTATTTACACCTAACCTTTCTGTTACAGAAAAAAAATTGAGTCGAATTAAAGCAGCCACAAAAACAGATCCAGCACTTCAAAGTGTTATATCTTATTGTCTAAATGAATGGCCCAATTCTAAATCAAAAGTCACAAAAGAAGTCAAACCATATTTTAATATACGGCATGACTTGCATACTGCAGATGATCTATTATTCAAAAATAACCAGTTAGTTATACCCACTTCTATGATATTTGACATTTTAAATATAATTCATGAAGGACATCTTGGTATAGATAGATGTTTAAGACAAGCACGTCAAGTTGTTTTTTGGCCTAATTTTTCTGTTGACATTAAAAATAAAGTTGAACAATGTGTAGTCTGTATGAAATTTCGAAAATCTAATGTTGCTAATCAACTCCTACCTCACGAACCTGCTTCCTTACCTTGGCAAAAAGTTGCAATGGATTTTTTTTATTATAATAATCAAAATAATTTACTAATAGTGGACTATTTCTCGAAATATTTTGAATATGTAACTGTAAATATCATGAATTCAAAACAGATAATATTAATTTTGAAATTGGGACATTTTACACAACACATCTAGTCCAAACTATCCCAAAAGTAATGGATTAGTAGAACGAACAGTTTCTATTGTAAAAAGCATATTGAAGAAAAGTTTTGAAGATCATTCAGATCCTTATTTAGGATTATTACACTTTCGTAATACTCCACAAGCCAGTGGTTATTCTCCAGCACAATTGTTAATGTCCAGAAATTTAAGGATGAAATTACCTACTATACTTGATCATCTCAAACCAAAGGTTATTGATCATGAGAAATATCATAGTTTTGTTACAAGTAAAGTTAAAAAAATGAAAGAATATCATGACAGACATGCTAAACCTTCTTCTCCACTACAGGTGGGAGACGATGTATACTATAAAAAAACTCCAATGTCAAATTGGACTCCAGCGGCTATTGTTGATGCTTATATTGAGCCTAGATCTTTTATGGTCAGAACTCCAGAAGGTGTTGTGTATAGAAGAAACACTCAACATCTATTAAAACCTAGTACATCTTCAATCATAACACCAAATGAGACTTCTGTGCCACAATTGTCACAAACTGTTAGGACAACCAAAAGTGGTAGAGAAATTAAAAAACCTAGGCGATTTTCATTTACAGACTTTGATTAATTTTTATTAGTGTTAAAAATATTTTGTTTGTTTTCACCATATGTTTATTTTGTATGTTGTTTATTGATAAAAGGGGGAATGTTATGATATGTATCTATCCTGTAACAATTAATAACTAGATGTTACGATGACAGTTCTAGAGAGATTAATATTATACGTATTTAAAGTTATACCATTAAAGTATTAAAATACATGATAGTATGTATTATAGTATTATTCTATACATTATAACATAACAAAAGAGAAATAAACTTTAATTAAATTATAAAATATACAGTTGTTTTATTTTCCTTTTTCCTATTGCGAACTGTCATAGGGAGAGAATGGAGAAAAAATGAGGAAAAGGGAACAAAAGGAGAAAAAAATGAAGGAAAGGAAAAAAAGAGGGAAAAGAAAAAAAAAGGTTGAAAAAAGATTATTTAAATTTTGTATTAATTTAGGAAGCAATTAGAAAATAAATCAGAAATTTCATCTTCTACAAAAGAATAATAATAATAAACAACGCGAATATTTTATTTCATGCCTCTAGCGGCGAAACTATCAGGTATTCGAGAAAAAATTCGATACAAAGGTTACAGAAACAATTTCAAGTTCTCAAAATCTGGAAAAAGTCGGGAAAACCTATTAAACATTTTTTTCGCGCTCTCTACCCAGACAGCACACAATATCCATTAGACATCCACTGGATGACCCTATATCTACTGAACATCCAGACCACTATGGATATACATTGGATATATTATCAGTTATTGAAAAAAATAACAACATTTATCGTACTGTTAACAACAGTTTGTAATATTTGTAAACTTAGCTGTAATGTAATGATTCAAATTTATTAACATATTTTAACACTTTTATAAGCATCTAATGGATATCCCTGATATCTTATTATTTGGTGTATTATAAAAATACCAAAGTGAAAAATACGGTGGCAAAAGTCCTTTCACATGACTCATCTTTCTCAAGGCAAGCTTTTTAGTTTGAGACTTGGGTGTGTTATTTAATTTGTTGTGTGTTTTTTTGTGTTAGATTTTGCCAGTTTTTAATTATTTTAAGAGAGGTTAACTATATAGATCCTACAACTCTCCTCATGTTTTTTTATATTTTTAATTATGGTGTTTGTGATGTAAAATAGGTTAAATAAAAAATAGGATTTATTTTATGATACTAAGGGATGGCATAGGTTATAATTTGTTACAATGGTCGTCGGCTTGGCTTTAGTTGTTACATACAGTATTTTTGGGTATAGACAAATTCATAATAAAAAATTTTAGAAAGCAAACATAACTTCAAAATAGTATTTTAATTCATTAGAAAAATTATGGTTTTGTGATAAAATTTGGAAAGAGATTCAATATTTTTGTGTAATGTACTTCCATATATATCTTTTCTAAACTTTTCCAGACTAAATCTATTTTTCTTTCTTACAGAAAGCAGAATCGCACATATGTTAAGATTAGATAATTATTTTTAAGTGTACATATATTTAAGTTTATTAATTATTTATAAAAATAAATATTATTGTTTGTATTTTGTAAAAAATGTTTTTATTTCATGTACCTAGTATCCTTATTGCACTAAATTAATGTATTATGCGGTTTAATATATCTGCATCGTAAGTATTTTAATATAATATAGGGTGACGCAAATTTAATTGAACACTGTTGGGATTTCGTAAACCTAATATATATAAAGTTGTTTAAATCAAACGAATATCGTCAATTTCGGGTTTCCTCGTATATCACGGAAACCCGACCTGATATTTTATTTTGAAGAAACAAAATCAATTCGTCTTGAAAATACCCATCCTTTTTTCTCATTTAACCAACTTTGTATCTATAACGGTTTATGAAATCGCAATAAGGTTCAATTACATTTTGCGGCACCCTGTATATATTACGCAATATAAAGAAAGAATTGTTAAATTTAATTATATATCATAGGATATCTACTAGAAATCCATGTATATCCACTGGATATACTGGATATCCATAAAGGATATCCCATCGATGACTAATATGACTATATATACTGTGCTGTCTGAGTAGCGACGAAAATTTTGGAAATTCGGAAAAAATTTGATGTGGCCAACACATGATCTCTTGCTATTTTTGAATCAAAAATTAGTACGTTAACACAAAAAAGCTATGAAAAAAATTACTTTTTTGTAAATCTGGTAACAATGACAAAAGTTTTTGAAAACTAGTGGCGAAACTATTGGGAATTCGAGAAATACTTTGATACAAAAGTTGTAGGAAATTTTATGCTCTACAACTTGGCACCAAAGTGCATTGAATAGTCCTCAGAATATGGAAAAATTCGGGAAAACCCAGTACACATTTTTTTCGCACGAAACTTTTGGGAATTCAGAAAAAAGTGGATACAAAAGTTGTAAGGAATTTGATGCTCTCCAACTTTGCACTAAAAATCTCCGAAAACAAAAAGGCAAAAAATATTACATGTTTATTTTTTTTCGCCCTCTAACGGCGAAACTCTTGAGAATTCGGGAAAAAGTTAAAGAAAAAAGTTATAGGGAATTTGATGCTCTACAACTTTACACTACAACATTTTGCACTAAAACGCATCGTTTGTCCTCAAAATAAAAAAGGCAAAATTCCTGCATGTGCATTTTTGCGCCATCTAGCGGCGAAACAGCAGAGAATTCAAAAAAAGTTAATTTACAACTACAACTTTGCACTAGAACATTTTGCACCAAAGCGCATTGTTTGTTCTCAAAATTTAAAAAGACAAAAAACCTTGCATGTGTATTTTTTCGCCATCTAGCGGCAAAATTATAGATAATTCAAAAAAAGGTAAATATAAAAGTTTGAGGAAATTTTATACTCTACAAAATTGCAGTAGAACATTTTGCACCAAAGCGCATTGTTTGTTCTCAAAATTTAAAAAGACAAAAAACCTTGCATGTGTATTTTTTCGCCATCTAGCGGCAAAATTATAGATAATTCAAAAAAAGGTAAATATAAAAGTTTGAGGAAATTTTATACTCTACAAAATTGCAGTAGAACATTTTGCACCAAAGAGCATTGTTTGTCCTCAAAATTTAAAAAGACAAAACCATACCTGTGTATTTTTTCGCCATCTAGCGGCAAAATTATAGATAATTCAAAAAAAGGTAAATATAAAAGTTTGAGGAAATTTTATACTCTACAAAATTGCAGTAGAACATTTTGCACCAAAGCGCATTGTTTGTCCTCAAAATTTAAAAAGACAAAACCATACCTGTGTATTTTTTCGCCATCTAGCGGCAAAACTATAGATAATTCAAAAAAGGTAAATACCAAAGTTGTAGGAAATTGTATATATACTCTACAAGTTTGCACAGAACATTTTGCACCAAAGTGCATTGTTTATCCTCAAAATTGAAAAAAGGCAAAAAAAACCTACATGTGTATTTTTTAGTAAATTTTATATTCTACAACTTAACCCCATAATATTTTCATCGAAAATGCATTATTTATACTGAAAATCTACAAAAAAAAGTCAAATAGCCTACTTACATGTATATTGCTTTCGCGTCCTCTAACGGCTAAACTATGCTTAATTCGAAAAAAAGTTGTAGAAAATTTAACTAGCTTTAAGTTTTTCTCGGAAATGCATAATTTTTCCGGAAAATTGGAAAAAACATCAAAAAACCCCAAAAATGTATACATTTTTCTCAAAACGCACCTTTTTTGACCGCGCGTTATGAAATTATTATACAAGAAACCGAGAACTTCAATGTGACCCGCGTCTCATTGCTGTAAGAAAAAAATCGGTAAATTCTTTTATATTTGAAAGAACTAAATAGTTGAGAATACAGTGGAAGGAACATTAAAAACTTTAAACTGAAAACATGAAATAATATGAAAGAGTTAAATTCAGATCCTAAAAGTGTAAAAGCAATTAGAAATTGGAAACTAAAGGTGAGAAATAAATATATACAATTTGATCCAGAAAAATCCCTAATAGATTAAACGACAACAAAAATATATCACTGAAAGTTTATTTTTAATATTTTAAAAAACAATCCTAAATGAAAATTGTACTTGTCTTATTTTATTATTATTTTTTATTTGTTTAACATAGAATATAAATTGACTAACCTCTGAAAAATCCTTATGACTATCTTCATGTTTCGACAAAGCATTTTTATATTTCGTCTTATAATCGCACCGGGAACATTCAAAGTAATTAATAACTTCAGGACTTTCATGTACCAACATATGTCTTTTAATAGAGTGAGAATACGGTGTTTCATATGCACATTGTTCACATTTATGAAGATGTTTTACACCGATATCGTGTCTTGTTAAATGCCGGACAAAATGACCTTTATAGTTGGTTGAATATGAACAAATTTTACATATATAGTTTGTACCGGAAGGTTTACGTTTCGGTTTAGACCAAAATCCTGAAGAACCATCATTTAGTTGGCTAAAAAATAAATTAAAATACACATATGAGTTTTCTATAATGTTAATTAAACAAATTAACAAACATATAGATAATACCTCTAAGAAATAAAACCATTAATAACAAGTGGTTTAATTAATTCTATAAAAACTAGGGATAAACTTAAAAAAGAACTACAAAAAAACTATACCGTTAACAAGCAAATTCACTATAAAATATATAGAAATAATTTAAATAAACTAATATCAAAAACTAATAAAGATTTAAAAAAAACCTATCAATTAATCTCTGAAGCAACTAATGAAAATCGTAAAAAATAATACCCACTTACAGATTGTTAACCAGCATAACAAAGAATTTGAAAATGATAATGTAATGGCGAATTACTGCAATAACTACTATTCGACTATTGGCATTAATATGTACAAAAATATTCCTGAATGTAACGTGGATTTTCCTGCAAGTGCCACAGGAAAATCAATGTATTTGAAACCGGTGTGCGAAAATGATATTATAAAACAGATAAACGGTTTAAAAAATAACAGTAACCCGGGATTTGATGGTAAAACATCTAAACTACTGAATCCGCATTTACTGAAACCTTTAACGCATATAATTAATTGTATTTTTAATACAGTAATTGTACCTAAACAATTTAAAATTTCAATTATAACACCAATTTATAAACATGGTAACCCAAATTTAATAACTAACTATAGGCCTATTAGTTTAATTAGTAATATTGCAAAAATATTTGAGAAATGCCTGAAAGATAGACTCACGGATTTCTTAAAAACCAATGAATTACTTCCCAAACACCAGTATGGCTTTACTGAGGGTCTTAACTCAGGAGATGCTATGCATGAATTGATTTCATATGTTGCTGATGAAATGAATGCTGGCAACAAGCGTATATTTTTAGACTTAGCGAAAGCGTTTGACACGGTGCCACATCATAAGCTCTTCAATGTTCTTGAACAGAATGGAGTGAGGGGCATCGTGTTAAAGGTCTTTGAAAATTATTTGTCTCGCAGACAGCAGAAGGTAAAGATCAGAGACAATGTTAGTAATCCTGAAATCGTAAAAATTGGAGTGCCTCAAGGGATTGTTCTGGGGCCTATACTATTTAATCTATTGATATGGTTTTTTATTTATATGTGTAGTTTTAGTTCTGTTTTTGTATGTATTGTGGTTGACTGCGATTGAAAGGTAGAAGGTTATTGTCAAATGTAAGTAAGAGAATGGAAATAAGGTTATGATAAGAAGTGTAAGGTGCGTATGGATGTGTTTAAATGTGTTTAAGATTTCTTTAAGAGTGTTTTGTGTTTAGATGATTATTTTTTTTTTGATTTTATAATGAGTTCATTAATAATTTACAACAATTGTGGTACATGTAACAGAAAAAAAAATCTTAGTATCATTATTCAATAAATTTAGAAAAATCTAGCTGGAAAAAAAAACAAAAGAAAAGAAAAATAATAAACAATTTTGGTTTTTTGATAGATAAAAAAAAAGTCAGATAAAAAGAATGAGATGTTAAAAGAATGGTTTATTGAATGGCTATTATAAAAATAATGGAAGTTATAGTCTTTTAAAAATAAAAAAATTATATATAAAAAATTGATTTATTAATATAATAAAAAATATTACAAGAATAAAAAAAATAACAAAGAAGACAAAGAACAAATTGGTCTGTAAGAAAACGAAGTTGTGCAGATTAGAATGCAGAAAACAGAAGGGGTAATTAACTAGGAGGTGATCCAGAAAAAGAGAAGAAAGAAACTGATTAAAGGAGGACACAGGAGAGAGAGGAACCGAACCAGAAGAATTTTTAAGGCGCCCAAAATTATAATTTTTTTTTTGTAATGTTTATTTTTTTTTTTGAAGGAATCCAACAGAGCATAACAGTTTTCATAAACAACAAGCTATTCTAATATACTATATATCAAGAGTTTAACTCAGATTGAGATAGAAGGAAAAGTTGTATCATATGCAGATGATACAGTGTTAGCTTTCAGTGACAAAAACTAGGAAGCTGTCAAGATGCGTGCTATATCTTAAATGGAATATGTAAAAACTGGCTGGATCTATTTAAGTTGTCATTGAATGTCAACAAAACAAACTATATTGCCTTTTCCAAGACAGTGGTTGATCGACCCCAATTTAGAAGCTTAACATGTCACAACTTAGACAACTTAGAGATAAAGGAAACAGAAACTTCCAAATATTTAGGTATAATTATAGACCAGCACTTAAAATGGGATTGTCAGATAAAAACTTAAGATTTCTTATTTATAAATTTTATCTTTTAAAACAATTTCTCAACTCGAATCTTCTGACAACATTATACTACAGCCTAGTAGAATCTATACTACGATATGGAATCATAGTATGGGGAGGCTTGTACGAAACTACACTAAGACAGTTAAATGTTATTCAAAACAAAATCTTGAAGCTAATATATAAAAGAGATAGATTGTGTCCCAGCATATCTTTATACAATGAAAAAATTGCCAATGTTAGATGTTTGTATATTCACACAGTTTGTTGTTATACAGGGGGTTTATTGGGAAACGGAAATACTTAAAACGCGAGTAGAGGTCACCGAGGCGGTCCTAAATATACCACATTTATTGGCTCTGGCGGTCTTTGCAACCGAGATACAGGGTGTTTTATCGATTTTGCTAATTTCTTCTTACGGTCATAACTGTCGAACCACCCCGTACATTTCTTTGATATTTGGTACACATGTTACTTATTCAGAAACTAAATGAACCAGTTACTAATCACAAGAAAAATCCAGGTCTGGATTAACAAAAAAATAGAAAGCAATTGTGACCTTGAAACAACACCCTGTATATTGAAATTTTCAAAATCTATTTTCATATTTGAAAAGAGCGTAAAAAACTAAATTAAAAAGTGCGCTTTAAATTTTTGCGCAGACAATTTAACTACTTAAATTTTGAACTTAAAGTGAAGTTTTTAAGAATTTAGACACTTAAAAGTAGTTATTATTAACTTTCAATAATAAATTATTAAAACTATTGAATCCATACTCATTTTAAAATTACTAAATAATTATTAACTACGTTGATTTACCTTTTTATACCTGTAGATCAATCCAGTTTGTATTTTCCAGGTCCCTACTCATCATTTTTGAATAGTTTTTTAAACGCCCTGTATGCATGTATTAAAAATTGAGAAAAATTAAATCGAAATTTAACAAAACCAAGATAATAAATTAAAATATTTCGGAGTAATTTTCGGATTAAATTTGGATTTTTTTCTCTGTATTTCCCGCATGCTTCTTCTATAGACCAAAATGGAGGATAGTGTGAACAATTGTTATAGTTTGTATCTTTTTAATTTAGTATAATAGTTTTTTCTCAATTCTTTTACTAAAACATTTAAAAAAACATAACACAATACCAATTTTTAATACATGCATACAGGGCGTTTAAAAAACTTCAAAAATGACAAGTAGGGACCTAGAAAATATAAACTGGATTGATCCACAGCTATAAAAAGGGAAACTAACGTAGTTAATAATTATTTAGTAATTTTAAAATGAGTATTGATTCAATAGTTTTAATAATTTATTATTAAAAGTTAATAATAACCACTTTTTATAGTCTCTAAGTTCTTAAAAACTCCACTTAAGTTCAAAATTTGAGTAGTTAAATTGTCTGCGCAAAAATTTAAAGCGCACTTTTTAATTTAGTTTTTTACGCTCTTTTCAAATATGCAAATAGATTTTGAAAATTTCAATATACAGGGTGTTGTTTCAAGGTCACAATTGCTTTCTATTTTTTTGTTAATCCGGACCTGGATTTTTCTTGTGATTAGTAATTGGTTCATTTAGTTTCTGAATAAGTAACATGTGTACCAAATATCAAAGAAATGTACGGGGTGGTTCGACAGTTATGACCGTAAGAAGAAATTAGCAAAATCGATAAAACACCCTGTATCTCGGTTGCAAGGACAGCCAGAGCCAATAAATGTGGTATATCTAGAACCGCCTCGGTGACCTCCATTCGCGTTTTAAGTATTTCCGTTTCCCAATGAAACACCCTGTATACAAAAAACCCAATTTGCAAAAAACATAGAACATAAATATAATACCAGAACTGCATCTAACATGTGCATTAAAGTGCCAAAACCAAATAGTGAGTGTTTTAAAAACTGTGTAAATTATCTGGGCCCAAAGTTCTACAACACTCTACCTCTAAATATAAAATTATTAAACAAATATAAAACTTTTTCTATAGCTAGCAAAACATATATTTTCCACAATAAAGAAAATCTTATCAGAATATTACTAGAATAACGAATTTTGTAATTAATTTTGTTCTTCTTGACAAAATTGCTCACGTTTAATTTTTATTTTTAAATGCCCTTTTCTTTTTCTCTATATATTAAATACACATATATAATAATTACTTTAAAATAAAATTCATTATCAGCACATACAGGTGTTTTCACCTAGGTGCCTGCTCCTATATAATTGATTTCTTAAAAAACAGATATTTCAAATGTGGTTATTTTTTTTTACCAAAGTATAAGTCTTGTTAATGACAGAGACGATAGACATTTTTCCAGTACCGGTTTTTTTTTTCAAGTTGTTGTCTCTGTAATTTTACTTTACTTTTACTTTTCTTTTACATTTACTTTAACTTTTTATTATATATTGAGATGCTACATAAATTGTAACATAAAATTGTAATTGTAAAATCAACAAATTAATAAACATTATTTCCCAGTTAAATCAAATAAATCTATCTAGATTTTAGTTAAAAAAATACAAATCTCTAAAGTGAACAAAAGACTATAAAATCCTGTCTAGATTTTATGAAGTAACGAAGCAAATCAAAGGTACCTATAGACTTTACAATGTCCGTCTGTCTGTCTGTCATAGCGATAACTCGAGAACGGTTTCGAATTTTGGAACTCTGTTTTCAGACATTGAACAAAGCTGAACTACTTGGATACTGTTAGCTTGCTGGGTTTATTAATATTTTATAACCTAATATTCGGTAGTTACTGAAAAACAAATGAAAATTGTGAGTATTTTCCCTGTTAATAATAATTCCAATGTACACACTCACGTAAAGATATAAAAAAACATAACCTAACCTTTTATCTGGTAAAACAATTTCTTGATGTGCTTCAACAATGTCCAATTGTAAATTTGATATAACATCGGTAGGTTCAGACATATTTGATACATCATCATCCATTTTATTTGATTTATTCTCTATAAATACTTGAACCTAGTTTTACGTGTGAAAATAGGTCTAGGTGCTGCCACACTTGTATCAAGTTGCATTCAAATTAAAACCCATTATAGGGTTTTAAAACTTTAAAATTAGTTAAAAATAAAATGTATTCCATAATAATTTATAAAATATAATAAGTACACACAATTTGACTAGAAATCTGAACTATTTTAGTTTCAGAGATGTTGTCACTGTCAAATGAGTACGGTACATTTTCTTCTTCTTGTTATTTTAAGAGGCCTCAGTTGCTTTGGTTATTTGGTTATTTACGTATAGGCTGATTAGCAAATAGCGGGCAAGCTCATAATAAAATTCGAAGACCGCAAATTAAGCTTATACATATTAAAAATATGTATCTTTTATTTAATATAAGCAATTGAACTTTTTTAAATTATTATAATGTATATTTAGAAAAAATATGTAAACGGCTGAACCGACTGTGATAAAATTTTATCTACATATTTAGGGTAGGAAGAAGATGACCTGTATAGATTTTGGTGTTAATCGGACAACCGGAAGTGACAGTTGTAATAAGTAATGACGCCATTACTAAGCAAGTTGGGAATAAAGTTTTACACATATATTTTTTATACATTATGGTTTAATTTCGGATGATTAAAATTTTCAAAACCTTTTGCCATTGTTGCCAGATTTATCAAAAAGTTAATTTTTTTATATTTCTTTTTTTTAATGGCATGGACTTTATGTAATTCAGCCAACTGCCGATATTAAAGTTATAGAACGTAAAGGGCGTGAAAGAAGTATATATAGACCGCGCCTATTTTTTTAGAGAAAATTAAAAATTTCATTTTAAAAACGGAAAATTAAAATAGTTCTTTTATCAGAAGAATAATTGATAAACCAATTCCTTTATTTGTAGTGTTCGGAAAGTTAGGTGGGATTACCCCCTCTTTTTTTCATATTTTCACTTTTTTATCTAAAATTAGTAACTTTCTTCATTTTACACTTTTTTCAATGAAGATTACCGTCAAATAATTTTCTTCAATTTTTAACTTTTTAATGAAAATTAATCCCAACTTTTCTCTTCATTTTTTCACTTTTTTCAATGAAAATTACCCCTATCTTTTTTCATCATTTTTTCACTTTTTTGCCTAATATTACCCATACTTTTATTCATTTTTTCTTTTTTTTAATGAAAATTACCGCTAATTTTGTTTATTTTTTCACCTTTTTCAACGAAAATTACCCCTACCTTTTTTCATCTTTTTATCCCTAACTTTTTTTCTTTATTTTTCACGTTTTCGATCTAAAATTACCCCTAATTTTCTTCATTTTTTTCAATGAAAATTACAACAACTTTTTTTCTTTATATTTTCACTTTTTCGACCTAAATAAACCCTCATTTTCTTCATTTTTTCACTTTTTTCAATGAAAATTACCCCCTTCTTTTTTCATCATTTTTTCACTTTTTTACCTAATATTACCCAGAATTTTCATCAATTTTTCACTTTTTTTAATCAAAATTACCACTAATTTTCTTTATTTTTTCACTTCTTTCAATGAAAATTACCCCAATCTTTTTCATCTTTTTTTCACTTTTCTTATTAATCCTAATTTTCTTAATTTTTTCACTTTTTCAATGAAAATTACCCCTAACCTTTTTTCTTCATTTTTTCACATTTTCGACCTAAAAATACACCTAATTTTCTTTATTTTTTCACTTCTTTCAATGAAAATTACCCCCATCTTTTTCATCTTTTTTTCACTTTTCTTACCTATTATTAATCCTAATTTTCTTGATTTTTTCACTATTTTCAATGAAAATTACCCCATCTTATTTCATCATTTTTTCACTTTTTTACCTAATATTACCCCTAATTTTCTTCATTTTTTCACTTTTTTTAATGAATATTACCACTAATTTGCTTTATTTTTTCACTTTTTTCAATGAAAATTACCCCCATCCTTTTTCATCTTTTTTTCACTTTTCTTACCTAATATTAATCCTAATTTTCTTAATTTTTTCACGTTTTCAATGCAAATTAACCCTAACTTTTTTCTTTATTTTTTCACGTTTTTCACCTAAAATTACCTCTAATTTTCTTCATTTTTTAACTTTTTTCAATTAAAATTACCCCCGTCTTTTTTCACTTTTGTACCTAATAATACCCATAATTTTCTTCATTTTTCACTTTTTTTAATGAAAATTACCAGTAATTTTATTTATTTTTCACTTTTCTCAATGAAAATTACCCCCATCTTTTTTCATCGTTTTTTCACTTATCTTACCTAATATTAACCCTAATTTTCTTCACTTTTTCACTTTTTCAGTGAAAATTACCTCTAACTTTCTTTCTTTATTTTTTCACATTTTCGACCTAAAATTACCTGTAATTTTCTTCATATTTTCACTTTTTTGACCAAAAATGCTCCCAATTTTTTTTCATATTTTTTTCTCTTTTTTAAATGAAAATTATCCTCAACTTTGTCCTTAATTTTTTCACTTTTTAATCTAAAATTACCCCTAATTTTCTTCATTTTTTCACCTTTTTTAATGAAAATTACCCCCAACTAATTTTCTTCATTTTTTCAGTTTTCAATGAAAATTAATTACCCCAACTTTTTTCATTTTATCACTTTTTTGATTAAAAATTACCCCCAACTAATTTTCTTCATTTTTTCACTTTTTTTTAATGAAAATTATCCCCAACTAATTTTCTTCATTTTTTCAGTTTTCAATGAAAATTAATTACCCCAACTTTTTTTATTTTTTCACTTTTTTGATTAAAAATTACCCCCAACTAATTTCTTCATTTTTTCACTTTTTTTCATGAAAATTATCCCCAACTAATTTTCTTCATTTTTTTCAGTTTTCAGTGAAAATTAATTACCCCAACTCTTTTTTAATTTTTTCAATTTTTTGTTTAAAAATTACCCCCAACTAATTTTCTTCATTTTTTCACCTTTTTTCATGAAAATTATCCCCAACTAATTTTCTTCATTTTTTCAGTTTTCAATGAAAATTAATTACCCCAACTTTTTTCATTTTTTCACTTTTTTGATTAAAAATTACCCCCAACTAATTTTCTAAATTTTTTCACTTTTTTTCATGAAAATTATCCCCAACTAATTTTCTTCATTTTTTCAGTTTTCAGTGAAAATTAATTACCCCAACTCTTTTTTTATTTTTTCAATTTTTTTATTAAAATTACCACCCACTAATTTTCTTTATTTTTTTTACTTTTTACACTTCGAGTTATCCCCAATTTTTCTCTCCATTTTTCATGTTTTTATTCAAAAATTACCACATTTCCATTTCTTCATTTTTTAGCTCAAAATTTACTTTTTTTCACATTTTTGACCTATAATTGCCTCTTTAACTTTTTTTAAATTTTTTAAACTAAAATTTTTGGCCTAAAATTACCCCTAACTAATTTTCTTTATTTTTCACTTTTTTAATCTAAAATGACCCCTAATTATTTTCATTTTTTCACATTTTTAATGAAAATTAAAGCCAAATTTTTTCATTTTTTCACTTTTTTTATTTAAAATTACCCCCATCCCCCCCACTAATTTTCTTCATTTTTTTAATTTTCACACTTCAAGTTACACCCAATTTTTCTCTCCATTTTTTCATGTTATTATCCAAAATTTACCCCACTTCCATTTCTTCATTTTTTAACTCAAAATTTACTTTTTCATATTTTTGACTTAAAATTACCCCAAACATTTTTTTCATTTTTTCACTTTTTTAACCTAAAATTTTTGTCCTAAAATTACCCCCAACAAATTTTTTTAATTTTTTCACTTTTTTAATCTAAAATTACCCCTAATTTTCTTCATTTTTTCACCTTTTTTAATGAAAATTACCCCCAACTAATTTCCTTCTTTTTTTCACATTTTTGAATGAAAATTACCGCCATTTTTTTTTCATTTTTCACTTTTTTTGTTTAAAAATACACCGCCCCCCCCCGCACTAATTTTCTTCATTTTTCTAACTTTTCACACTTCGAGTTACCCTCAATTTTTCTCTCCATTTTTTTCGTTTTTATTAAAAAATTATCCCACTTCCATTTCTTCATTTTTTAAATGAAAATTTACTTTTTTTTCACTCTTTTGACCTAAAATTTCTCCTAACTTTTTTCTTTATTTTTTCACCTTTTTAACCTAAAATTACCCCCAACTATTTTTCTCCAATTTTTCACTTTTTTGGCCTAAAATTACCGCCAACTAATTTTCTTGATTTTTCACTTTTTTGACCTAAAATTATCTCAACTAATTTTCTTCATTTTTTCGCTTTTCACACTTCAAATTACCCCCAACTTTTTTCTTTATTTTTTCATTTTTTTATTCAAAAATTACCCCACTTCCATTTCTTCATTATTAACTCAAAAATTACCTATACTTCTATTTCTTTACTCTTTACACTTCAAACTCCTCTCAACTTTTTTCTTCTTTTTTTTTATTCAAAAATTACCCCACTCCCATTTTTACTTTCTTAACCCAACAAAGTTTTATATAAGGAAAGTATTGCGATCATATTTTTTGGCCATACCCAGATTTTAACGGATTTTTACGTTTTGAATCCTGAATCCATTTACATATACCATTTTTAGCATGATGTCTGTCTGTGTGTGAACACGATAGTGTATAAACGGCTAAACCGATTTAGATGAGATTTTATGTATACATTAAGAGTAAGTAGTAAGGAGACGACCTGATAATTAAAATTTTTAAAAACTTTTGATATTGTTGCCAGATTTATCAAAAAATTAGTTTTTTTCATATTTTTTTTTTTAATTACCAAAATTATGAATTTTTATGAAAAATTACAGGATATCAAAGTTGTAGAATATGAAATATCCTACAAATTTTGTCCTTATCCATTTATATCATTTTTAGCATGTCTGTGCGTATCTGTGTCAAATTATTAATTTTGAAATAATTTTATCTTATTAAATTACTTTTTTTTAGGTACATTTTAATATTAAAATAATAAAAATTACTATTAAATTTGTAATAAAGAACTGTATAACTGCGATTTTTTTCAAAATTTTATTAAATTTACAATGTATTTTAGTTTCTTCAAAATTAATTCATATCCAAAATAAATAATTTTAAAATATGATTATAAAATAACTTTTTTGTTTGTATTTCCTGTACTATTAATTTTAGAGAATATTGAAAATATTCAAAAAAGGAAATTCGCTTAATTAAAAAAAAATTTGTCAGAAGAACAAATTGATTAAACAATTACATTAGGAGTGTTCGGAAAGTTGGATGGGTTTACCCCCTCTACATTTCACTTTTTTAACTAAAAAAATACCCATACTTCTACTCCATTTTGTCACTTTTTTAAAAATATTTCTTCCTTTTACTTTCCCGACTCATCTCCTAGAAGGGAAAGTATTGTGAGCGAGCTAAAAAAAAATTTTAAGATAAAAACAGAAATATCCATTTTCGGGTCCGCTGAGACAATTAAGACCATTTCCAGATATAAGTCTGTCTGTCTGTGTGTATGCGTGTAT
Source organism: Neocrepidodera transversa (assembly GCA_963243735.1). Lineage (NCBI taxonomy): Eukaryota > Metazoa > Arthropoda > Insecta > Coleoptera > Chrysomelidae > Neocrepidodera > Neocrepidodera transversa. The sequence goes on along the minus strand of OY725344.1, from coordinate 24,286,693 downwards.
TCTTCCACGATAGAGGCCACACGATTAATCCGATTTAGCTGAAATTTGGTACATGGCTTTGGGTTACCCGTCGGAAGAACTCATTAGTTTTTGTACGACATCTGTCAAACGGAAGTATCACTATTAAAAAATTACAGATGCGATATGCCACGGAATTCGACTTGCAATATATCGTTTGAAAGCTCTTGAAAAACTCTATTCAAAACAGTCAAAATTATTTCTCCAAATGTCACCGTCAAAAATAAAAAGTGTCAAAATTTGAAACCTTTTTCGATTTATTTCAAGTCTTCCAAAATTTTTTATTTTTTTTTAATTTTTTTTAGTTGGTTACAATTTTTTTCGGTTTTTTGGTTGTTTTTTACGATTTTTTATCATTTTTTACGATTATTTTCGAGAGATTTTTGCATTTTTCCTCGATTTTTTGCGCATTTGCATTTGCAATTTGTTGCGATTTTTTGTTATTTTCTGCCGTTTTTGTTTATAATTTTTTTGGGATTTTGTTTAGATTGTTTACGTTTTTTTTGTCGGTTTTTTTAGATGTATTTGTAATTATTTGCAATTTTCATCAGTCTCAGATTTTTTTAAAAATTTTTTTCCGGATTTTTTGCAATTTTTTGTCGTTTTTTAGCGACTTTTTTTCACTTTTTGCGATTTTAGCGTTTTATTTACTTTCTTGATGTTTTTTTTTCTCGGTTTTTTATAGTATTTTTGATTTTCTCATTTTTTCGTATTTTAAAATTTGTTTTTCATTTTTCGAAAATATTTTTTAATTTTTTAAACTTTTACCAATGTTTTCTTTATCTTTCGATTTTATCCGATTTTTCTGGTATTTTTCAATTTTTTTTCCTGGTTTGTTCTGATTTTTTCTAATTTATTTCTCATTGTATTGTTTTTTTTTCTATTTCTATTGTTTCCTGATTTTTACCCATGACTTATTTCAATTCTTTTGAATTTATTATTTTTTTTTATTTTATAGACGGTTACAATTGTTTTCGGTTTTTTGGTATTTGTCGCCATTTTTTGCCTTTTTTTTTCGCATATTTGCATTTGCAATTTTTTTCCCTTTTTACCTCTCGACCTTCAGATAAGAGAGGTATAGGAATCATGCTAAAAATTGGGTAGTGAGTTTTCAATGGATAAACACGTTTTAGGGTCTCTAGAATACGATTTTAATATTTTCGCGATGATGTCTGTGTGTGTGTGTGTTAGTGTGTGTGTTAGTGTGTGTGTGTGTGTGTGTGTGTGTGTGTGTGTGTGTGTGTGTGTGTGTGTGTGTGTTAGTGTGTGTGTGTGTGTGTTAGTGTGTGTGTGTGTGTGTGTGTGTGTGTGTGTGTGTGTGTGTGTGTGTTAGTGTGTGTGTGTTAGTGTGTGTGTGTGTGTGTGTGTGTGTGTGTGTGTGTGTGTGTGTGTGTGTGTGTGTGTGTGTGTGTGTGTGTGTGTGTGTGTGTGTGTGTGTTTGGATGGATGTTGTAGTAACTACTGAATGAAAAAATTTGAAATTTTGCATGCAGGATTCTGATACCCTAGATTAGATCTGATTAGATTTTGGTGCCAATCGCACAACCGGAAGTGGCAGTTGCTATGGGTGATGACGCCATTATTATACAAAACGGCAATAAAGTTTTACACATATATTTTGTATACCCTATAGTTTATTTTCATCTCATTAAAATTTTCGAAACTTTTGCCATTGTTGCCAAATTTACAAAAAAATAATTTTTTTTCATGCTTTTTTGTGTCAACCTGTAAATTTTTTATTCAAAAATGGCGAGAGGTCATGTGCTGGCCACATCAGATTTTTTTAATATTTTTTTCCATTTTAGCGTTTTTTTTTAATTTTTTTGCGATTTGTTTTTTTGATTTTGTTTCGATTTTTTTGCAATTTTTTTGACGTTTTAACTTTCCCAACCCGCCTCCGAAAAGAGAAAGTATTGTGAATGAGCAAAAAAAAATTTCCGAGATCAAGGTGAAAATATCCATTTTGAGGTCATCTGAGATGATTAAAACCATTTCCAGATGGAAGTCCGTCTGTCTGTCTGTATGTATTTTTCCACGTAAAGGCCACACGTTTAATCCTATTGAGCTGAAATTTGGTATATGGGTTTGGGTTACCCGTCGGAAGAACTCATTAGTTTTTGTACGATATCTGTCAAACGCAAATGTCACTATCAAAAAATGACAGATGCAATATGTCAGGGAATTTGACTTGCAAAATATGTCATTTGAAAGCACTTGAAAATCTCTATTCAGAATAGTCAAAATTACTTCTCCAACTGTCACCTGTCAAAAATAAAAAAATGTCAAAATTTGAAACTGTAACATTAAATATCTGAAAAAGTATTCGTGGATAATCCTCGGGAAACTTTTGGGCGACACAACCGATTTTTTATCATTTGATATTTCACAATTACTTCCACTACTTTTCTTCAATTTTTTACCTTTTTCAATGAAAAATTACCCCCTCAATTGTTCTTTATTTTTTCGGTTTTTTAATGCTTTATAAGAGAATGTTTTTTAAAAAATACAATTTTTTTACTAAAGGTTATTATTTATTTAATAAATTCTTTCACATTTAAAACTAATGTAAATTTTTTAAATGAACATTTAAACTGGAACTCTGAGTAAATTGTTTCAGGCAAATTTCACATTTAAAAGGTTTCTCTCCGGTATGAATTCTTAAATGAATTTTTAATGCAGTTTTTATGATGAATTGTTTGAGGCAAATTTCACATTTAAAAAGTTTCTCTCCGGTATGAATTCTTGAATGAATATTTAATGCAGTTTTTGTGGTGAATTGTTTCAGGCAAATTTCACATTTAAAAGGTTTCTCACCGGTATGAATTCTTAAATGAAAATTTAATCTATATTTCTCTATGAATTGTTTGAGGCAAATTTCACATTTAAATGGTTTCTCACCGGTGTGAATACTTAAATGACGAGTTAACGCATATTTATGTCTGAATTTTTTAAGGCAAATTTCACAATTAAAAGGTTTTTCACCTGTATGAGTTCTTAAATGACTATTTAATGTAGATTTGTTTATAAATTGTTTGAGGCAAATTGCACATTTAAATGGTTTCAGACCGGTGTGAATTTTTAAATGATAAGTTAACGCATCTTTAGCTCTGAATTTTTTATGGCAAATTTCACATTTAGAAGGTTTTTCACCTGTATTAGTTCTTAAATGACTATTTAATGTAGATTTGTTTATAAATTGTTTGAGGCAAATTGCACATTTAAATGGTTTCAGACCGGTGTGAATTTTTAAATGATAAGTTAACGCATCTTTAGCTCTGAATTTTTTATGGCAAATTTCACATTTAGAAGGTTTTTCACCTGTATGAGTTCTTAAATGACTATTTAATGTAGATTTGTTTATAAATTGTTTGAGGCAAATTGCACATTTAAACGGTTTCAGACCGGTGTGAATTTTTAAATGATAAGTTAACGCATCTTTAGATCTAAATTTTTTATGGCAAAGTTCACATTTAAAAGGTTTTTCACCGGTATGATTTCTTAAATGAATAATTAATGCAGCTTTCACGGTAAATTGTTTAAGGCAAATTTCACATTTAAAAGGTTTCTCACCGGTATGAATTCTTAAATGACTATTTAATGTAGATTTGTTTATAAATTGTTTGAGGCAAATTGCACATTTAAATGGTTTCTCACCGGTGTGAATTCTTAAATGACGAGTAAACACATATTTACCTCTGAATTTTTTAAGGCAAATTTCACAATTAAAAGGTTTTTCACCTGTATGAGTTCTTAAATGACTATTTAATGTAGATTTGTTTATAAATTGTTTGAGGCAAATTTCACATTTAAAAGGTTTCTCACCGGTATGAATTCTTAAATGACTATTTAATGTAGATTTGTTTATAAATTGTTTGAGGCAAATTGCACATTTAAATGGTTTCTCACCGGTGTGAATTCTTAAATGACGAGTAAACACATATTTACCTCTGAATTTTTTAAGGCAAATTTCACAATTAAAAGGTTTTTCACCTGTATGAGTTCTTAAATGACTATTTAATGTAGATTTGTTTATAAATTGTTTGAGGCAAATTTCACATTTAAAAGGTTTCTCACCGGTATGAATTCTTAAATGACTATTTAATGTAGATTTGTTTATAAATTGTTTGAGGCAAATTGCACATTTAAATGGTTTCTCACCGGTGTGAATTCTTAAATGACGAGTAAACACATATTTACCTCTGAATTTTTTAAGGCAAATTTCACAATTAAAAGGTTTTTCACCTGTATGAGTTCTTAAATGACTATTTAATGTAGATTTGTTTATAAATTGTTTGAGGCAAATTTCACATTTAAAAGGTTTCTCACCGGTGTGAATTCTTAAATGAACAATCAAATTAAATTTGTGAGTGAATTGTTTCAGACAAATTGCACATTTAAAAGATGTTTCACCGGTGCGGATTTTTAAATTTCTATCCAAATTTGATCTAATTTTAAATTTTGGTACTGACTGATTTTTTACATTTATTACATTACATTTATTAAATTCTTTAAAGCAAAGTTTTTTATGCATATTTAAATGATTTTTTAATTTTTTTTTACCACAAATAACACATTGAAATTTTGTTTTTTGGTTATGTTTATTTTTTACCAAATGAACCACATAATGGTTCCAAAACTGTAATTTTCCATTAGATTCTTTTCCACAAAAATTACAAGTTATAGAGCGATTTTTAAAGTGTCCATCAAAATGTTTTAATCTTGATTTGAAAGATGAAAAATCTACAAAATAAAAACAATTTTTAATAACTACATTTCAAATAAATAAATAAAACTTACTTTTTTGGCAAACTGGATATTCATTTGTAATAAAACCTATTTTTTTGTTTTTTAACAAATTTGGTTTATTTTTAATTAATTTTTGGTTACTATCTTCTTTGATAATTAAACGTAGTGATTTTTCAATTTTTTCAATTTCTTCATCAGAAATAAATAAAAATTCGGGATTTTTATCTACCACATTTGTAAGGAAATTATCTCGTATCTTGTAATTTTCTTTTGTTGTAAATGATAAATTTGTTTGGGAACTATCTTCTTTTATGATTAAATGTAATCGTTCTTCAAGTTTCTGTAATTCTGAATCGGAAAGTAAAAATGGTTCCATTACTTTCTGTGGATTAACACAATATAACTTTAATTCTAGTGTGCTTTCAGATAGAACTGCGGATTGACTGAATTACGATAAACCTCGATAATGTTTTGAGCGATAAGCGGGTCCCGGATATTATGGCGTAGCAATATAATTTAAAAAAAAATTCATAAACAAATTTAATGTGTTTTTCCAAGTTGTTGAAATTTTTTTAAATCTTCTCTTGTGAGATTTTAAATTATTTTTGGATGGAGGCGAAGTACCAAGATGTTTTATTTATATTGAGGCGAAGGTCAACAGTGATTTTATATATTTAATAATTATCGTATTTTTAGAATCACCCTATACATTAACATTGTATTTATATTTTAATAAAATTTATTTAATTTAGAAACTTTCATCAAGAATATTTTCTGTCAAAAATTTGAGGTGTGTAAAAAAGTTAATTTTTGGTAATTAACGTATTGTTTGAATCACTCTGTACTTTATTGAAATTATTTCAGCATTTGAGAAAAAATGAACGATTTTAATAAAAGATGAATAAAATGCTGAAACTTTTATCAAGAATACAATTTTCTGAGAAATTAAAAATACAAATACAAATTATTTTTGCATTGAGGCGAAGGAATAAAAAGTTTTATTTATATTGAGGCAAAGGACAACGATGTTTTTATTTATTTTGAGGTGAAGGAATACGACGTTTTATTTACAGTAGGCGAATGACTTAAAAATTTTATTTATTTTGAATATAATTAACGTTTTCTTATGTTTCAAACTTTTTTCCTAGTTTTCCATTAAAGTACCCTAAACTGACCTACCTTAAACTGAGACCAAGTTTTTTCCAATACTTTCTTACTATTTATTATGTGGAGGAGCACAGCAGCAAAAAGTCGCCACTCATGGCATACAGACAAAAAAACGGCCTTGTCACCACTCCACTATAGGATGGCCAACTAAAGAAAGAGCAATAAACTTCTACTTGTTACGTTTTTTTGTGCCACCCTATATTTTTATTATTCCTCTACTCATATTTTAGTTTCATACTCGCTTGATATCCCCTTCTTATTTTTTCGCATCATGTCTCTCTTTTCTCTTGGTATTCCTATAAAATGTCTTTCCCATGCTAATAATGTTTTTCTCTTTGCCTACTTAGTCAAAATAACTGACTTTATATCGTTCGTGTCGCTTACTGAAGATTTCTTTTTTTCTCCCCCTCATTTTATAGGGTAAGTTATTATTATATTATATTTTTACTAAAATTCTTTGATATCATTATTAATTATTTCGACGCTTTTAACTTTTATTTACCGTTATTTTTAATTCTTTTAATGCCGGTATATATTTTTTTGTTATATTTACTCTAAACTTCATATCTCATTTTTTTTTATAACAATATAAATTATCTGATGTCTGTGTCTCGTTTTACAGAAAGAGAACCTATTTTTTACTTTCCGAACAACAGAGTTGTATGGAAGCAAAGTATTGCGATCATGATGAAGCAAAGTATTGCGATCATGATATTTTGACCATACCCAGATTTTAACGGATCTTTACGTTTTGAGGTCACCTGAATCCATTTATACCATTTTTAGCATGATGTCTGTCTGTCTGTGTGTGTGTGTGTGTGTGTGTGTGTGTGTGTGTGTGTGTGTGTGTGTGTGTGTGTGTGTGTGTGTGTGTGTGTGTGTGTGTGTGTGTGTGTGTGTGTGTGTGTGTGTGTGTGTGTGTGTGTGTGTGTGTGTGTGTGTGTGTGTGTGTGTGTGTGTGTGTGTGTGTGTGTGTGTGTGTGTGTGTGTGTGTGTGTGTGTGTGTGTGTGTGTGTGTGTGTGTGTGTGTGTGTGTGTGTGTGTGTGTGTGTGTGTGTGTGTGTGTGTGTGTGTGTGTGTGTGTGTGTGTGTGTGTGTGTGTGTGTGTGTGTGTGTGTGTGTGTGTGTGTGTGTGTGTGTGTGTGTGTGTGTGTGTGTGTGTGTGTGTGTGTGTGTGTGTGTGTGTGTGTGTGTGTGTGTGTGTGTGTGTGTGTGTGTGTGTGTGTGTGTGTGTGTGTGTGTGTGTGTGTGTGTGTGTGTGTGTGTGTGTGTGTGTGTGTGTGTGTGTGTGTGTGTGTGTGTGTGTGTGTGTGTGTGTGTGTGTGTGTGTGTGTGTGTGTGTGTGTGTGTGTGTGTGTGTGTGTGTGTGTGTGTGTGTGTGTGTGTGTGTGTGTGTGTGTGTGTGTGTGTGTGTGTGTGTGTGTGTGTGTGTGTGTGTGTGTGTGTGTGTGTGTGTGTGTGTGTGTGTGTGTGTGTGTGTGTGTGTGTGTGTGTGTGTGTGTGTGTGTGTGTGTGTGTGTGTGTGTGTGTGTGTGTGTGTGTGTGTGTGTGTGTGTGTGTGTGTGTGTGTGTGTGTGTGTGTGTGTGTGTGTGTGTGTGTGTGTGTGTGTGTGTGTGTGTGTGTGTGTGTGTGTGTGTGTGTGTGTGTGTGTGTGTGTGTGTGTGTGTGTGTGTGTGTGTGTGTGTGTGTGTGTGTGTGAACACGATAGCGTCTAAACGGCTGAACCGATTTAGATGAAATTTTATATACATATTTAGGGTAACAAGTAGACGACCTGTATAGATTTTGGAGTTAATCGGACAACCGGAAGTGACAGTTGCTATAAGTGATGACGTCATTACTAAACAAGATGGCAATAAAGTTTTACACATATATTTTCTATATGTTATAGTTTAATTTCGAATGATTAAAATTTTTTAAAACTTTGCCATTGTTGCCAGATTTATCAAAAAGTTTTTTTTTTCATATTTTTCTTAAATAACCAAAATAATGCATTTTTATGAAAAATTACAGGATATGAAAGTTGTAGAACATAAAATTTTCTACACATTTTGTCATTACCGGTTTTTTGAATTCCTCATAGTTTCGCCGCTAGAGCGCGTGAAAAAAATTTATATAGACATTTTTGTGACTTTTAGATTTTAAGACAAAATTATGGATTTTTATGAAAAATTACATGGTATCCAAATTGTAGAACATAAAATTTTCTATAAATTTTGTCTTGACTATTTTTTCAAGTTGCGCATAGTTTCGCCGCTAGTTTTTATTTTAATTTTTATCTTTATTAAATTATTATTTTTTAGTTAAATTTTTATATTAAAAATTTAAAAAAAACATCTTTAAATTTGTAATAATTAATTTTATAATTATAATTTTTTTCAAAATTTTATTACAAAAATTTTGAAATTTTTAAAAAATTGGCCAAGAAACTTAAGATTATATTAAGATTTTAAACTAAATTGAATAACTTCAAAAATATTAAAGTTATTGAAATGTGATTTTCACCATTCGAAAGATAATATAAAATGTATTTTAGTTTCTTAAAATTTAGAATTGTAATTATTATAGCCAAACTTAAGAATTTTTTTAAATTTTTTTGTAATTTCGTTTTATCAATAAGTATAAAATAAATGAAAAAAATCAATAGTATATCCGAAAAGGATCCAAATGTACTATGGGTATAAATTATTTCATAATTTTAACATAGTATTTGTAAAAGTTATAGCAAAAAATGAAAAAAGTTAAAACAATTCAATGGATTTACCCATGAATGTTTGAAAAAAAATTTGATTTTTTTTTAGTTTTTTAAGCTAACTTTTTTAATGCATTTTGATCCAAAAACCTAAAAAAAAGGTCTGTTTCCCATTTTGAATAAAATTGAATGAGATATTAATAATTTATTGATTTTAAAATTATTCAAAAATAGGTTTTATTTGTTTTAAGGTTAAAATTAATATTAAAAAATTTTAAAAAAAATTACCCTTCAATTTGTAGTAAAAAACTCTATAATTGTGATTTTTTTCAAAATTTTATTCAAAAAATTGTAGAATTCCTCATTTTTTTTTTTGAAATTTAATATAAGTTTAAAAGAAATTGAATAACTTTAAAAATATTAAAGATATTAAAATGGGATTTATACCATTCGATAGGTAATATAATTAATGTATTTTAATGCAGAAAAACTAAAATAATCGATTAAACAATTACATAACTAGGAGTGTTCGGAAAGTTGGGTGGGATTACCCCCTCATTTTTTTATTTGTTTTTATTTAATTCATTTTAATTATTTTTCTATTTCTTAATTCATGTTTATCATTCTAATATTATCATTGTTTTATATTCTTTTTCAAAAACAGAGACCACGAAATCTGGTAATTTATAAGATTTTTATTTTATATTTACTTTATGTGAACTTTTAGGGTTTTTCAAATTTTGAATATTTTTGATTAATATGTAACTTACTTTAAATCTATCATTATTAAATTTGATTTATTTAAAAGTTGTGTAAATAAAGTTCTGATGAAGTTTTTAAAAGAAAAGAAGAAGAAAAACTTTCACCGTAAAAAGAGGGAGAAAGAAACTAAATAAAGGCCGAAACGTAAGTAGTTAAGTATAAATGTATATATATAGGTAGAGGTAGTTATAAAATTTTAAATGAAAGTTACATGCTAAATAGTGAATTGTAAATTTTGATAAAAAATTTTAAAATATAGATATAGATTTAAAAAAAAAACCAAAACCGAAGTTTTAATTGTAGACACAGATTTTCAAAAAAAAAAAAAACGAAACCGATGTATAAGTATATATTAACATATGATAGGGAAATATATTCTCTTAAATCCTTTACGTTACATATGTGTACATTAATTAGATAGTTATTGACACGAAAACAACAAAAAGATTTTTTTAATTGTTGAAATAATTTTTAAATTCAATGAGACATCCTATATAAATTAATTTTCATACTCATCAATAAAAGAAACATCTAATTCGCCAGGCTAAATAAAAAATGCTAAGCAACCTTTCGCAAAAAGCGACTACTAAATTTAAGTATATTTATTTTTAGAAACCATGAGTGTACCAATAAAATTTAAAAGAAATTAATGCGAAAAGAAAATAGCGATAAATGAAATATTTACAAATTATTCTCTTTTTAATACGATAAACTGAGTATAATTAAATACTCAAGCTGAATTATTTTTATAAAAAGGTTGTTTGGACTGCGCACATCCAAACACCAAGATAAAACGTAAAACATTACGTCTTAAAAGATGAAAGATAATTCCTAACAATAAGGGGTAGAAAAAGACGAAGCTCAGCAAACTAATAACGAATGAATAATGATTAACTTTACAACCAATTCAATTCATTACGATACCCATGAACTAAATTCAATTAACCCGTATTAAAGAAGCTAATTAAAAAGATAAAAAACATTGCAAATATTCATAAATAAAGATCTAAAGATATTAAAGGATGTCACATTAGTTATAGATAAAAAGATAATATTTAAAGATATAAGAAGGAAGAGAAAAAAAAAACCAAAGGGGGATAATATATTTCGGTAGAAACTACTTAATTAGATAGAGGTTTCGGCATCGTCATAATCCGTATCATCAGGTTTTAAATCATTAATTAGCCACCGACCAATATTTTTACCAGAATCATTCCGTAATTCATAAACTAAAGGGGAGATAAGCTTATGAACTTTACAACGAATATATTTGACAGAGAATTTTGTAGTTACCATATTCGTCTTATCAGATTCAGCGTAATTCTTTTTTCAAACATAATCACCGACATGGAAACGAAGATCGCGTTTTCGTAAATTATAATGTTTCCTCGAACTCAAATATGACTTATGTAAACTTGATCTAACAGTATTAAAAATTTTAGTGAGTAATTTAGCATTATTTACCCTATGAACTTTATCAGAGATTTGTAGCGTTTTCGGAAATTAAACCGTCAAAATCGCCGCAAATTGGGATATTTCTTGCAAAGACTAGAAATGAAGGGGTAAAACTTGTAACTTCGTGTTTGACATCCGTAGGGCCTGTGCAACGTGATAGAGTTCTTCATTCCATAATGAATGATCTTGGAAACTGTAGGATCGTAGAGTAGTGACAATGGACTCATCCAGTGATTTTTTTTATATTTTTATTTTATGATTTTGGTCTACCATAACACATTGCACCGGGTCCAACCCTTCTGAGACCGATCCTGTAATTAATTCTTAAAATTTGAATATCGGGGCTATAGTGACCTGTGACGTGGTCCAATTGAAACAGATTATATTTGGCTATGTTTTCATATCGATAAAACTGGTAACTTCTTGTTCTCATTTGTTATGATTAAAAGAAGGAAAGAAGTATGTCAAATTTTTCTACAAACGAACAAAGCTAGAATCTTGGCAACGATGTAGAAAGTAAAAAGTTAATTATTGATCAAGAAGCAGCGCCACTTTCAAAATATATTAATGATTTGTTATTGATTTTTATTAATTAATGAATATTATAAGAACAATGAAAATTAACATAAGCAACTACATTCTTTAAGCTATTCATTGATTTATTTACTCGTTCGGTATGATTATTTTGAGGATGAAAGTTTGCATTATACCAAATTTTCTGAACTTTATATCTATCTGCGAGTTTTCAGAAATTTTTACTGATGAATTGTGGACCATTATCACAAGATATAATGTGTGGTGTGCCGAAAATAAGCAAGATATTATATTCGAGGAACTTGACTATGCAATTAGCCTCTCCCATAGCGTAGACCAGAGTGAATTTATTTCCTGTACAAGAATGGGGTTAAGGGCCTATGAGGTTGCTGTGGCTAATGAAAAGTTCCCGGAGATCCAATTGGTTCCAGAGAGACTGAAAATAGTCCAACAGTCGATTGTCGAGGATTACGACAAAATTCCCATAGAGGGGCCTCAGGTGCGATTTTTAAAGTTTACGTTTAAATCTGGCTATCTAGTCAGGACGTGCACGGATCGCATTAGGGCAGACTGGCTGGACAGATCTGTTCTCCTGTTAAAATCCTGGAAAGGGACAACCCTGAGGGTTTTGGAATTGAGTGATTTTTCCAGGCAGTATGCTTGTATCACTTACTGTCTATATGAAAAGAGACAACGGTTTGAAAAAGATTCTGGCAAAGCCACAAAAAGCTAATTATGGATTAAACACGAAATTGTGGACGGTCTGGGATAAGACCCTTGCGAATAACAGTAAAACATAATCTTTCTCGATGGACATGAAGTCCTTCAAGGAACTCAAAAAATTGTAGATGCTCTCCTTTTATAGCACAGGAAGATTGAAATTCCGGCCAAAGTATAGAACATTCTTCGAAGCAAAGGCGCCCAACGAGAGGAGAGCATTACCAGAGAGGCTTACTCTATTTATTTATTTTATTTATTTATTTATTTTATTTATTTCAATACAATATCCAACAGGGATTCCCCCCAGTTATAGGTAATACAGTACAGAAAAAACAAAGAAATAAAGAAGAAATAGACGGTAATGAGTGCAACCTAAAAAAACAAAAAAAACTTTACAAAAAATAATAACAAAAAAAGGGTTACACTCATTACATCCTACTTCAACTGAACAAATATATACGCTTAACGTGGCATAGTACTTAAAAATACGTGCTTTAAATTGCTCCGCTAAAACTATAAATATTAATACGGAATAAGTTACACAAAATTAACAAAAGTGATATAGAAATATTTGCATATGATAATACCAACTGTAAGTAAAAAGACTTTCAATAATATTATTAATAAGGCAAATAAACAGCAATAAACTGCAAAATATAAAGGTATCGAAATCTATTAACCTTTGAACCGTGGACTTTTTCATAGAATTAGGCAGAAGCACATTACAAATAATATAAACGCTGTTGCCAAATCAAATAAATTAATTAAAAATAATGGATAAAATTAAAGACGACATTATAAAGGAATTAAGAGCGAGCGAATCAAGAATATTGTCAAAAATTGATGCAATTAACGAAAAAACGAAAAAGTTAGAAGAAGAAAATACTGAACTTAAAGGAAAAGTCGAGTACTTGGAAAGGCAACTAAAGAAAAATAATTTCTCCACGACCATTACTGAATGCATGAATTCTGAAATCATTTTTAATAATAGAATGTAAACATTCACACTCTAGAGTCTAAATATTTATTCTATAATACTTGCCTCTTATGCATTTTGCATGTATTTTCATTCTTTATCAAGGTAAAGAATGGATTTTCTGTAATCGAAATAAACAATATGGATTGCCCTGGATTTCAAAAGTGTCACTGTCAGATATAAAATGGCGACGGTAATAATTATTTTCAAACAAGTTTTAATTTAAACAAAATAATGAGTGAAAAATCAAGTGAAGTAGATATAGAATTTAATAATATCTGAAATTGCAAATTATGAAAAAACACCAACGCACCAGATTTTAATATCGGTAAGTGTACCACAGCACTATAAATATTAATACAATGTAATGCAAATATGTCAACAAATAACTTGTGTTCAGATTTAATTTAATTTTGATTTATACTTTTTGATCGTGGAGAAAATATAGTCTGTTACTCGGTCAGAATGAAATAATTCGACACTCGTGGTTCCTCACACTCGCTTTCGCTCGAGTTCGGAATTTTCCACTCGTGTCGAATTTTTCATTCTAACCTTGTTACAGAATCTACTATTAGTAGCTTTTGGTCTTGTTAAGAAGCCTGAAGAAGTTAGAGTTGATAATATCTGCAACAAACTGAATGCGTTACTAGAATTGAACATTAACACTAACGATATCAGTGACCTTTACTTAATTGGAGGTACTACAGGAAAAGAACCACTTAAAATAGAACTAACGTCTAAGCTTACAAAAGTTAAAATTCTTCAAAATTGCATAAAATTAAAAGGAAAAAATATCACGATTACTCACGATCTAACCAGAAGCCAGCAAGAAAATAATAAAGTCCTGGTGAAGCATTTAAAAGAAATAAGATCCAAGGGTAAAGACAAGTGTTACATAAAAGGTGATAAACTTTACATTTATAATAAACCTTACACGGCCGAAGAATTAGAAGAGGAAACGAGTGAAACAGGAAGTACTTCGGAGGACGAAGAAATTGAAATTGGAAAGAAAAAAGAAGAAATAACAACTAGAACAAGAAAGCAATCTGCTTCTGATAGACCACAAAAAAAGTAGCGATAAATAAAAAGAAGTAAAACAGACTAGTATATTTCATTAAGTTTTTAAATAAATAAAAACAAAATAAATAATCTATTTAAGTATTTTTTTTTCTTTTATATTTTAATTGAATATTATTTTGTAAAAATATGGATACTTTTATCAAGCAATATAATAATAAACCAATTGGAGCTCGTATGATGAAAAGAGTCACAGATTTTAATGATTTTTTGAAAAATTCGATTGGAAATTTTAAAGTTTTTCACACTAATATAGGGAGTATCTCAAAAAATGTTGATGAACTCTATGTTTATTTAAGTCAAATTATGGAAGATTTCGAAATAATTATTCTATCAGAAACCTTTCAGGTGGGAGAAACAGGAATCTATGGAATAAAAGGATATAAAACACTATATAATGAATAAAAATTTAATTCTCATGATGGACTAGTTGTATTTATTAAAGAAAATCTAAATTATGATTAGAGACTTGTAGATATAGGTCAAAATATTACTCTTCTTAAAATAAATATAAAACAAAACAAAATACACATAATAATCACCTCGATATATCGCTCACCAAACTCCTGTCCAATAATTTTTAACGAAAATTTAATTAGGTACCTAGAAACTGTTGAAAAAAGTGACATACATATTCTTACAGGCGACATAAACATTGATTTATTATCTGATAAAGAAAATTATATTGAGGAATATAAAAACAATTTAGAATATTATGACTTTAAATCTTATATAAATGATGTTACTGGACCAGAGAGCCAGACTTGTCTTGATCATTTCTTTATTAAAACTGATAGTATATTAACTCATTTATTTTTCAAGAGAAAATTACCGACCACCGACCAATTGCCATTTCCTTGCAGCTAAATGTCCTAAAAAGATAAAAAAATACAAGATAAAGACAAAAAATACATTAATTATCAAAACTTACAGAAAGATTTAAAAACCGAACCCTGGCTAGATGTGTATGGTACTGAAGATCTTGATACCATGACAGAAGCATTTATTAAACAATATAAATATCTTATAAATAAAAACATGAAAGAAATAAAAATAAAAATAAAGCAAAACAAAAAACCAAAAAAAGAGTGGATAACACCAGAACTAATAACTTTAATTAATGAAAAATATAACATGTACAAAACTTTAATAAAAAATCCAGGTAATTACGAGCTAAATGAAATTTATAAAACTAATAAAAATAAATTAACCAAATTAATCAAAAAATTAAAGAAAGATTTCTTTCAAAATAAAATAAAAAAGAGCTGTGGAAAATCTAATGCAATATGGAATTGTGTAAATGATGTTTGCAATAAATCTCAACTAAAAAAAGAAATTGAGGATATAAGTCACACATAAAAATAATTGTTCAAAATAAAGCAGGCTGTTTTATTCCAAGTAAATTAAACGGTTAGGTATATATAGCCCTAAGAAATATTTTGTTTCTTTAAGAAAACCATTTTTTTAGAAATTTTCTTTATTTAAGAAGATGATTTTTTTGTGTAAAGATAATTCAGAATTTAAATGAAAAAAATAGATTTTATTAAATTAATAGCACTGACATTGTTAATTTAAAATTATTGGAATACTTAATTTAAGCGATTCAATATCTTCCTAAAAAACAATAATTGTTTTAACTTAAGAAAAAGATTTTCTTAAATTTAGAAAAGTATTTTCTCAAATTAAGAAAATTGTTTTCTTAATATAAGAAAATTATTTCTTGCGTTATGAATTTTTATTTTCTTACTTTAAGAGAAAGATAATTTTACTTTAACAAAATAATTTTCTTGTGTTATAAACATATTTTTTTATTTTAAGTATTGGATTTACTTACTTTAACAAAATCATATTTTTGTTTTATGAACTTGAATTGTGTTGCTTTAAGAAAACCATTTTCTTGTTTAAAGAAAATCAGTTTTGTTACTTCGAGAAAATAGTTCTCTTGTATGTTTTAGATACTTTCTTGGATAATACAGCCACATGTGGCTCATTATCCATATATAATAAAGCCACATGTGACTTTAATATCCATAATATTATTTTAAAATACAAGCAGAACCTAGAAATAAACTATAGAAGATATAAGTCTCTTGCAATACGAAGATCCTTTTTTTAATTATAAAAATTATTTTTTTGTACCATGACATTCAACTTTTTGAATAAAAAATATTATTTACTTGCATGATTGAATTTTATTTTGCTTTAAAATATATTTTTGTAGCATAAATAAAATTTATATTTTGACTCCTATACGGTTGGAAAAAATTAATATATTTGAAACAAAAATATTTCATTTGCGTTAAGGGTCCGTGATATTTGCAATAAAACACTTAATAATATAAAAAATTTACTTATGAAAATACAAACGAATAAAAAATTTACTTAAACACAAAAAACATGTAGTTCTAATTTAACATAAGATTAGTAAAACTAACAAACACAAAGACACAGGTACATGTATATAACTTAATATAAGTTTGGCAATGAAAAAAAGCAAGTAACATTTAATGTGTGAAATAAATAGTTACTAATCGGTTTTTTGATGTTTCATTTAATTTGGAATTAGAGTCATAATATTTCAGAATAGAATTTCCCAAATGAGATGTTAATAAAATTTTAAGGTCGAAATCTTCAAATCTAGGTCTAAAAATGTATTCATCAAGATTGGAAAGGGATACATTTAACAAATCGAAAATTCCTAGATCTGGCACAAGCTCCACATCAGACAACGTTGATGTTGTTCTTGTGCTATCAGACGCTGCCTGAAAAATGTATTTAAAAAAGTTCACTTCTCCTCTTGATTCAAAATAAGGAAGTGTACTTTTAGTATTGAATAAAAACCCTAGACTATATACATACCTCTTGGTGATAGCCCTTTTGATTCTTCATAATTTCTAACAATTCTGTTCTTATTTTTAAGGGTTTAATGATTTCCATTAGAGTATCATTTTCCATTATAATAAATTCTTCCAAGTTAATATCCTTTCCTAAAAAAGTAAGTAAATATTTTAGCAATAAATTTACTACACCGTTATTTCCTATCAAATTTGGACGAGGGATACTCCTTTGGTTGAGGAAAATGATTTTATTTATTATTTTAGATTATATTATACAGGGTTGCTACATGAGCGATACCAGATGATTAAATTAGGCCATAACATTTTGACGAAATTTGTTGACAATTTTAACTAGTAAATATGATGCAAACATAATTATTATATAAACTTGATATACCTACTTGTTTGAACTTGATACCCTAAACCATATTAGAGGAAAACGCGATTAAACAGTTCAAAATCTTGAAAATTCTTTAAACTGTAAAAATTGTTAAAAATCTAAATATATACAAACTTACCAATAAACTTCTGTATATATTCTTCATCTACCCTCTCATTTAACGTGGATCCCTCCATATTTAATTTACGGCAAAGAATACTAAAAATCAATATTATCGATGGCTTCACTTTGACTTTTTTCCCTTCTTGGTTTAAAATAAAAATGGACAACACGACCCACGACTCCTAACGAGACTCGACACGGCCGGTTGGGAGTTGGGACAAACATAGAAGACAATACCTACGCATGCCCGCTGAAAATCCAAACGGCATGTTGTCAAGCTTATTTAAAAAATATAATTTCCAAGTAATAATAAATTTGTAAATAAATAAATAAAAAATGAATTTAGGGTACTTACGGAAGTATCTAAGAACGTTTTAAATCTAAACATGACGATATTGACTTGTTTAATTTAACTCATGTACACCACCATAATTGATTATTAGACACACATAAAACATACCTACTTATGTTAATGCTCAAAGAATTCCCATAAACCAAATTTGATATACCTATTTACAGGTTTCCATAAATATCAGATAATTTGTAATTGGTATATTTAATTAAATGATAATGTAAATTAATAATAATGCATGTATAGTAAAATGTATTGTAAGACTGGCAACATTGTTGAACAATTTGAAATCGATTATTCCCGATTGGTCAATGCCAATTGAATAATTATTTAAGTGAAGAAAATGGATTTCTTGGATCAAGAATTTCATTTAACTTGTTTCAACAATATGATTGTCTTGATCTGGGAATTTTATTTGCTTAGATTAACAAAAAAATATATATTTAATTTGGATTTAGTTAATTATCTAAATAAGCAAATAATCTGTATTACTATTACGCCTTAAATAATAACACCATGGATAAGAAAGAAATAAGTAAAGAAAGCAAACTTTAACTCAATATTATAGTTCCAACAGTAATGTATGCAAGTGAATCATAGGTAATTCAGAAGAAACATAAGGGTAAAATAAATACAATAGAAAAGAAGAAGTTCATTGTCATTTGTATTTAGGTAAATTAATATTTCTTATTAAATATTAAGATTAAAGATATTAAGATGAATTTATAAATACTTATCCTATCTCATATTTTTTAAATACAAATAAAACAATTATTATTTATGTATCTTTATATAGGTACTTAAATATTGTCTTTTATTAACAAATTATTACATTTTGGTTCAAAATTTCTAAAAACCGCTTTGTTAAAATTGAACTTATGTTTATTAAAAAAAAAACAAGCAATTTTCTTGAAATAAAAGTAAGAGTGAGTACCTAAGTATGAATTAAGAATATTATTTACTTAAACCAAAATAAATAAAAGTTGATTAAAGAATCACAGGGTTATTCTATTAAGATATTTGAAATTATTATTTCAAAATAATTGCTGTTAATTATAAAAAAATCGGATTATCAAATTAAAATAATTGATATCTTTGATTTAACAATGATGAATATTTTATAAGAAAACTACCAGCTTATTGAAGCAACAAAATGTTCTTGAAATAAGAAAACGAACCAATAAAATGATTTTCTTAATAGAAATACATGAACGTTTTTAGATTAATGTAATTTCTTTAAATTAAAGTGATGTAATTTTAATCTAAAGAGTTATTTTCAAGTAATTCTGTTTATTTAAATTAAAATAATTTTTTTATGTGTGATATAGGAACAAAGGAAATTAGCAATAAAAATATCATTAGCGAAGAATTCATCAATTATTTTAGCAAATCAAATAGATGATATCCCAAATTACAATTAATATATTAAAAGAAATAGACATTCTATGTTTTTATTCCCTACGAAGACAGAGGAATTAAAAACCATAATAGGTGAGTTAAAATTGAAAAAGGCGCCATTAGAGGATAATATAACTTCAGAAACATTAAAGAAAACTGCTCAAGAAATTGTGACCCCCCTATCATATATAATAAATCAATGTTTCAAAAAAGAAACATTTCCAAATATCCTTAAAAACGGAGTTATTAAAGCGCTTTACAAAAAAGGCAGTAGAAAGAAATTAGAGAATTACCGTCCAATATCTTTAATTTCTAATGTAGCAAAAATAATTGAAAAATCCATAAAAGTAAGAATCTTAAGTTTCCTTAAACATTCAAATATCATCTCAGAAAAACAATATGGATTTAGGGAGGGGCTATCAACAGAAGACGCTCATCGTATCTTTAAAATTCGCTGGATACCTCATCTCCAGTGTTATGCATTTTTGTCGATTTATGTAAAGCTTTCGATACGATATCTCATGAAAGGCTACTAGAAAAACTAGAAGTTGTAGGCATAAGAGGAAAAGCTCATAATTTGATGAAAAGTTATTTGTCAAATAGGCAGCAACATGTAAATATAAACGGAACAAAAAGTAGTAACAGAATTCTTACCTACGGTGTCCCCCAAGGAACAATCTTAGGTCCGATCTTATTCCCCCTATATATTAATAATCTTTTGTATCTCAGGTCAACGGGTACCATCCTATGTTTCGCGGATGATACTGTAGTGATCTATATGGCGGATACATGGCAGGAGTTAAAACATAAAGCGGAAAAAGATTTTAAACATATCGCGGATTGGTTTAAATTTAATAAATTAACATTAAGTTGTGAAAAAACCAAATATGTTGCTTTTACTTCATATGCTGAATACTTACCAAATATGGGAAATCTTCAAATTGATACGAATATCTTTATCCCACAAGAACGCTCTGTAAAATATCTTGGTATATTTATAGACCAACACTTAAGATGGGACGTACATATAAATAATTTAACAAGAAAACTAAGGGGGCTACTGTCGCGCTTTAAACACCTTAAAGAAGTTTTAGATATAGAACATCTTAAAATAGTATACTATGGTTTAGTTCAGCCACTTCTTTCTTATGGGATAATAGACTGGGGTAGAGTTGGCGATTCCTATCTGGAAAATATAAATATATTGCAAAGAAAAATTCTTAAAATAATTTTAGGAAAGGAAAATCAATATCCTAGTGACAAATTATACAAAGACATTAATATTTTTGATATAAGACAATTATACTGTTTACAAATTCTCTTAAACATTAAAAAAAAAATCGGCTGTGTCACCCCAGAACTTTCCCAGCTCCACCGTAGAGAATATGTTATTTATTATTATTATTATTTTAATTACAAAATACTATGCACATGCGCATGTTGTATATCACACTGCTATAATTATGATCTCCTCAAATCATGTGTGAAAACCATTGGGAATTCGGGAAAAATTTTCATACAATAGTTGTAGGGAATTTTATGCTTTACAACTTTGCACTGAAACATTTTGCACTAAAGAGCATAATTTACCTCCAATTTTAAAAAATGGAAAATTATAAATGTGTATTTTTCTCGCCATCTAGCGGCGAAACTATGAGGAATTCGATAAAAAGTTAAACATAAAAGTTAAAGAAAATTTGATGCTTTACACCTTTGAACCAGAAAAATTGGCACTAAAATGCATTGTTTATCCTCAAAATCAAGAAAAACTAGAGAAAACATACATTTTTTACGCGCCCTCTAGTGGAGCAACTGTAGGAAATTCTAGAAAAAGTTTCAGACAGGAGTTGTAGGGAATTTTAGGCTCTAAAACTTTATACTACAACATTTTGCAATAAAGTGTATTATTTGTCCTCAAAATCTAGAGAAAACATACAAATTCCGGAAAAACCTTAAAACAAAAGTTGTAGGGAATTTTATGCTCTAAAACGTTGTACTATAACATTTTTCACTAAAGTATATTGTTTGTCCTTAAAATCAAGAAAAACCAGAGAAAACCTACATGCACATTTTTTACGCGCCCTCTAGTGGCGCAAATATTGGAAATTCTGGAAAAAGTTTGAAAGAAAAGTTGTAGGGAATTTTATACTATAAAACTTTGTACTATAACATTTAGCACTAAAGTGTATAGTTTGTCCTTAAAATTTAAAAAAATAAAAATTTGTTACATGTGCATTTAATCAATGTCGGTCTTGAGGACCTTTTACTGTACCAATTTAAACCAAAATCTAATGGTCGCATTCTAGGCACACACCGACCCTCCACAGCAAATTTCAGCTTGATTGGTCAAATGGTTCGGCAGTTATCGTGGAAGATTACACACAGACACACAGACACACAGACACACAGACACACAGACACACAGACACACAGACACACAGACACACAGACACACAGACACACAGACACACAGACACACAGACACACAGACACACAGACACACAGACACACAGACACACAGACACACAGACACACAGACACACAGACACACAGACACACAGACACACAGACACACAGGCACACAGACACACAGACACACAGACACACAGACAGACCATGCGCTGAAAATGGTTTCAATCTTCTTGGAGGACCTCAAAATGGATATTTCCCTCGATATCTCGATTTTTTTTTGCTCGTTCACCTTACTTTCCCTTTGATGGGTCCGGGAAAGTAAAAATATTGAAAAATTTGGAAAAAAAAATAATGAAATATATAAAAAAAAAATGAAAAATATGGAGAAAATTAAGGAAAAACAAGGAAAAAATAATGAAAAATATGGATCAAAATAATGAAAATATGAAAAAAAAAAATAAAAAATATGGAGAAAAATATTGAAAAAAATAATGAAAAATATGGAAAAAAATAATGAAAAATATGAAAAACAAAAATGAAATTTATGAAAAAAAAAATGAAAAATATGGAGAAAATTAAGGAAAAACAAGGAAAAAATAATGAAAAATATGGAGAAAAATATTGAAAAAAATAATGAAAAATATGGAAAAAAATAATGAAAAAGTGCTTGTCTCATTGATCTATATTTTATTTTTTGTACATATAATAACCATGCATATTAACTATTCAAATTGCATTCAATTATTAAATATAAATTACAAAATATATCTTGATATTTCAAAATCTGGTTATCTCATTTATTTATTATCTTTTTATCTGTTTTTCCCCAAAATAAAAAAAAAGTTCTTACTTGACAATTTAAAAAAAAATTATTTTAATCACTTTTGTATCTCTTATCAATTACGATTCTATAACTAAAATTTGCTTTTAAATTTCCAAAATTATATTACAAAGTTCAAAAAACTCATACAGAGTATTTCATTATAATATATATGTTTAGTAATAAGATAAGGACAAAAAAAATAGATATAAAAGTTAGTAACTATTATCTACTTACTATTTTTATATGAAAATTATTCACATGACACAAATTATATTTTAAATATCAAACGACCTGAAGGCTCTTTTGATTTAATTTGAAATATGCAGTCATAAATATTTATTCTGTATAATTTCCGAATATTCCGTTTAGATTTTTTTTGAAGAAATATTAAAATTTGCAATCGAGCGCCGCTGTACGGGAGGCGTGACTTCTATCGCAAACTTTCTCTGAATATTCTATTAAACCTGAATTTAGGCAATTCGCGATGTTCTTTTGTAAATAATTTGCCTAAATAGTGGCGTTTAAATAAATTTAATTTTGCATAATATGTCCTTATAATTTTTTTTTTTTTTGAAAACTGACTGTCTTATTGTTAGCTACATATGCATTGTAAGGTTCGGACGAAGAAATATTTAAATTTTTAATTGGCATTGTCTTGTAAAAAAGTTCGAAAAACACCTTCAAACTTGACATTTCACACCACAATATTTGGGAAAGCAACTTTTTGTGGTTAAAAATCTCTTCGTCGAAACCTTTCATGCCAATTCTGAATATAATGAAATAACCAGAAATCCTTTAAACATATCTGTGATTACATATTTTGATAAAACATACGTGTCTGCAGACATACCCGGCAACACCGGGCCTCTCACTCTTAAGTTATTCATGGTATACTGAGCATTACCACTGAGTGATGTATAATTTCCCGAAAAGAAGTTTGCAATATAATATATTTAATATTTCAATCTCTTTCCCACTTTTACTTTCCCGACCCACCTCCTAGAAGGGAAAGTATTGTGAACGAGCTAAAAAAAAAAATTCGAGATAAAAACAGAAATATCCATTTTCGGGTCCCCTGAAACGATTAAGACCATTTCCAGATGGAAGTCTGTCTGTCGGTCTGTGTGTGTGTGTGTGTGTGTGTGTGTGTGTGTATTCTTCGACGATAGAGGCCACACGTTTAATCCGATTGAGCTGAAATTTAGTATAGGGGTTTGGGTCACCCGTCGGAAGAACCCATTAGTTTTTGTACGACATCTGTCAAACGGAAGTACCACTATCAAAAAATGACAGATGCAATATGTCACGGAATTGGACATGCAATATGTCGTTTGAAAGCCATTGAAAAACTCTATTCAGAACAGTTTTTTTTTTTTTTTTTTTTTTTTTTTTTTTTTTTTTTTTTTTTTTTTTTTTTTTTTTTTTTGTCCGGGACCGTTTGCAGCCTCGTGGGCTTATTGCGTTATCCCCCGTCTTTTGTCTACTGCACCCAGTCCATCAACCTTGTTCCCTCGTTCCCTGTACTAGTTTGTACAGGTTCTTTAATGGCTGTTTATAGTAGTCTTCTGGATCTATTTTTGGTTTTCCATAAATTCTTTGCCTTCTGTGATCCAGCGCCTCACAGTTCCCAGGCAGAAAGGTGACGTCAGATGACGTCATAGTCACGTAGAATTGTGGTGAGTACTGGTCGAAGTTACTTATCGACCAAAAATACCACGTCATTTTCACGTGTCTTTTTAACAAGATGTTGACGAAAGTAGTTAACATGATGGATTTTTTATAGTTTACGATATATATTTTCAATTATTTAATGGATTTTATTTTATAAATGAGTAAAATTACAAGTCGAATTGTAACGTTATTTTGACGTGAAAATTCGACCAAATAATCAAAGTCGTAAAAGGTAGAAGAAGCGATACAGAAAAGAAGAAGAGTTTTAGGTTATGTTGTGTGCACAACGTGCAACAATTGGCGCTTTTTTTGTTGTACGTACCCGAGGTTGTACCGTTGTACTGTTTTTAGAAATTTTACGGTGAGTACAGTGAGAATATGTGAGTATGAACGTCAAAAATTCATTTTCAGATGTTTATAGGGTTCAATTTGATGAAGCAGAAGGCGCTAACGTGGCAGTAGTTCACGAAAATTGGCTTTCGCCTAGAAAATCAGATTGTTGGTGGCCTCCTTATAAAAAACAGAATCAATTTATTGATTCTTTGAAAAAAGGAGAAAGTCCAAACGAAGAGAAGTGGAAGCTGTATAAAATTTCCAGAAAATTCTTTTGTGAAGGTTAGTCTTACTGCACTATTCCATGTATTTAAAAATATTTTTACCTGTATAATACAATTTCACTGGTTTTTATTTAATTAAGATTTTGTTAGATGTTAGAAACGAAAATTTACATTTTTAGAGGATTACCATAAAAGCCAAATTAAAATCAAAAAGTTATAAATAACGTCAGACATCAATTCTACAGATAATGAGGATGAAGGTCCGCTTAGACGTATAATACTAAAACCGAGGAGGTTTGTT
This sequence comes from Neocrepidodera transversa, assembly GCA_963243735.1. Lineage (NCBI taxonomy): Eukaryota > Metazoa > Arthropoda > Insecta > Coleoptera > Chrysomelidae > Neocrepidodera > Neocrepidodera transversa. Next base: position 24,261,692 of record OY725344.1, on the reverse strand, counting down.
GAAAGCAGTGACGAGGAAGGTAAAAATTGGGTTGATATACCCTTATTACATACTTTGGAATAGAATGTAAATGGTAAACGAAACAGGAGCTAACGAGAGAAACTGTAATTTTTCTTTTTTTATTTTTAAGTTTTCAATAAATACGTAAGTTTTTTTCTCTATTCTTTTTCGTAATCACCCATATATTAGACTTAGACTCAAGTTGTTACGAACATCAAAAAAAATTGTTAAATGTATTTTTGTATGTTTAATATATTTATATTTAATGATAAATACATTTTTTAATACCATTTTTGTGTCCCATAGGTACCATATTTACAAAATTAAAATTGGGATTTTTAATCTGTAAGTACAGCTACTTATCACACCATATTTTCCGGATATTAAAATGTCCCAAATGACGTAATTTTAAGTAGTAAAAAGCGTACTGTTACGTCGTAATTGACGTAATTGTACGTCGTATTTGACGTAATTGAACGTCTTAATTGACGTAATATTACGTCATAATTGACGTCGATTCGCTGTGACAAATTAACGTCATAAACACGTCACTTCCACGTTGAAATTTTGGTCACTTCGACGTAATAGGTGACGAGTAAATCACGTAAATATAACGTCACCTTGCTGCCTGGGTTGCATAGTATGTGGAGTGCATTCTCGGTCCCTTTATTGCATTGTCTGCATTTAAGGTCGCCGTTATATAGCCCCATTTTGTTTAGATGCTCTCTGGTGGGAAGGTGTCCCGTGAGGAGCCCTGTGGTAATTCGTAGTTGATTCCTACTCATTGAAAGCAGTTCTTCAGTTACGTTCTTTGTCGGTTCTTTTATAAATTTTTTCCCGTGTAGAAGTCCGGGTACATTGTCCCAGTATAATTTGTGTTTTCGCTTGATCCAGTCTTTTATATGGTTCCTAAACGTACGTTTTGGTACTCCCATCGCTGGTTCTGGACCAATTAATGGGGTGGACGACCCGCTTCTTGCGAGCTCGTCAGCCTTTTCGTTTCCAGCGATACCTTTGTGACCTGGTACCCACGATAAAGTTACTTTATTATGGGTCGCCAGCTCCCTAAGTTCTTCGTCACATTCCCATACCAGTCTAGATGTCACCGTTGGGCTTCTTATGACCTTAAGGGCTGCTTGACTGTCTGAGTAGATTATGATTCTTTTACCCTCGTGGCCTCTCATAATACTCATAATACTATGTCTCGCACATTCGAGTATTGCATAGACCTCTGCCTGGAATACAGAGGTATATTTTCCAAGAGAGAAGCTCTCTTGGTACTTATTCTGTTCGCAGTATATACCAGAACCAGTTTCCCCTTCAGTTTTTGACCCATCTGTGTACCAGGTAATTCCGTTAGGGTTTGTACTGAAATCTGTGCTTATATTCAAATCATTCCGATTCTTAATTATTATTCTCAGATCTTTGTTGAAGCTATATTTAGCAGTCATGTTGCCTCCCACATGATCTAGCTTAGTGTGTCCCAGTCTATGATTTCCTTCATAGAATGGTGAGTCCTCTAGCCGTCGTAGAGCCATTCTAGCCTCCCCCATTATAACGTATTGTAATGGTGGGAAGTCAAGAAGAGTTTCCAAAGCAGCTGTGGGTGTTGTTTTTATGTTCCCCGCTATTCCCAAGCAGGCAAGTCTTTGTATCTTGCCCAATTTGGAGACAGCGGTCCGTTGTTTTATCTTTGGCCACCAGACCAGAGATGCATATGTTACCATGGGCAGCACTACCATATTGTACAACCGCTTTCGTATGTATTTTTTGAATCTGAAGGTTCCAGGTAAGTTTCGGGTCTAGCATTACCCCAAGATATTTTACCCCTCCCTTCAGATTTACTTCTTCACCACGAAGCCATAGTGGGCTAAGGCCCTCTAAATTCCTTCTGTTGGTGAATCCTATTATATTGGACTTGGAGGGGCTGATTTTCAAACCCTCGTGCTCTGTCCAGAGTGTAACTGCGTTTAGAGCCATCTGAAGTCGTTCCCTAATCGTAGTATTGAATTTACAATGGGATAATATGACAAGGTCATCTGCGTATCCCAGTGTTTTGTGTCCTTCTTGTTGAAGGATTCTCAGCAGTCCATCCATTACCAAATTCCATAGCAGAGGAGAAAGTACTCCCCCCTGCGAACAATCTCTGGTCACATGGGCTGCCTTTTTCTCCCCCATCAGAGATGTACATATTAGCCTATTCCGTAGCATGCAGTCTATCCACCTGCAGCACGTTGCGTCAATACCCGAGTTTCTTGACGCTCTGGATATTGAGTCTAATGACGTGTTGTCAAAAGCTCCTTCTATATCCAGAAAGGCCGCTAGTAGCACCTCTCTTGTTTCTATGGCATTTTCAGCTCTGCTTACGAGCTGATGTAATGCAGTTTTTGTAGAAACGCCTGCTCTATAGGCATATTGGTCTTGGTGTAGAGGTCTTTCAGCCAGTACGCCATCCCTAATATGTCTGTCTAGCAGTTTTTCTAGTGTCTTTAATACAAAAGACATTAGACTTATTGGTCTTAGAGCTTTTGCCGTATCCTGTCCAGTTTTTCCAGGCTTGGGTATGAATGTAACTCTAATGAGTCGCCAGGTCTTGGGTATATATCCTAGAGCTAAACTTGCTCTTAGAATACTGCACAGCCTGTGTTGTAGAGCGCTGCCTCCCTTTTGTAGGAGTATGGGATAAATGCCATCCGGTCCTGGCGATTTATATGGTTCGAATGAGTTTATTGCCCATTTGATTTTGTCCACGTCAATTGCCTTTTTTGCAACCTGCCAGTTCTCTCTGGAGGCCCACCTAGGTGGTTCCAGCTCTGAATTCTGCCAGTTCTCTTATGATAGGTCTATTGATCGCGATTCTGGGAAGTGAACAGTTAAAATTATTTCTCCAACTGTCACCTGTCAAAAATTAAAAAATGTCAAAAGTTGAAACTTTAATATTAAATATCTGATAAAGTATTCGTGGATACTCGTCGGGAAAGTTTTGGGGCGACACAACCGATTTTTTTACTGTTTTTAATGATTTTAATTTTTTTACGTCTTTACCCCCCCCCCACGCTCTATTTTTCCTCTACTTTTTTTACTGTTTTTTATAATAAAAAAATTATTTTAGTTTGGTTGAAGAGTGTGAAACTATTTTGATTTTTACCATACTTTAATGCATACATCCCGCTCTTGAAGCACCTTAAAAAATTCCCTATTGGGCGTATGCTGTATGAATAAAATGTTTGTTTAAAATTTTAATGAAGTAATCATTTTTATGTTATAAATAGAATTAAATATTCCTAGCATCAAGGTTTTAGACTCGTTTTTAAATGGAAGATGTTTTATTTTCACTTTCACAAACACGTACACAAGTTCATCACATTCAGAGAAGAAAACACCAAAAATGATTTCATTAGAAACTATATTTGTGATTTTAATAATAATCAGTTTATTGTTAATAACAACTGAAGATAAAAATCCTAAAAAAATTTATAAATTTTATTCCGTTAAAGGAAAATGGTTTTATCTGAAATATTATTTTATTTCATTTCTATTGTGTTTAAAGCGAAGTTTAATTTATTTATTAGGAAAACGTTGCTTTTATAAAATAGAGGAAATGGAAAAGTTTCAAAACTTATCAAAGCATAAAGAGGCAAATTTTTTTTTATAATTTTAAAGCTCGGATTTTGCTTTTAATTTTTTTTATATTTTAGGCCTTCGATGCTGTATTTTTTCAAGCTGTTTCGCAAAATGGAGTATGTTTTTCTGCTGGAATTGAAAGGAGACATAATAATAAACTCGCAGGATTGGTTTATATAGTGGTAAGTTAAAAATTCATTATAATTTTTATTGTGTTGAATATAAATATAAATTCATGATTTTTATGCACCCTGTAGGTTTTTTTCAAATAATTTTAAAGGCGAATACACTTGGTAATTTTTAGAGAAAAAGTGTGAAAAATTTGAAAAATAGGAAAAAGCAGGAAAAATAGTGAAAAATAGGGGAATTTGTGAAAAATAGAGAAAAATAGGAAAATAATAGAAAAATAGGGAAACTTGGGAAAAAGGTAAAAATAGGGAAAAAATAAAGAAAAATAGTTCAAAATAGGGAAAAATTGGAAAAATAGGGAAATTATAGAAAAATAGGAAAATAGTGAAAAGTAGAGAAATTTGGGAAAAATAGTGAAAAATAGAGACATTGCGAAAATCGAGAAAAATAGGCAAAATACTGAAAAATAGCCAAAATTAGAGCAAAATAGAGAAATGTAGGAAAAATAAGAAAACTACAGAAAAATAGGGAAATTTGGAGAAAAATTGAAAAAATAAAGAAAATAGGGCAATATATAATGTGTTCCTTCTTGTACCATTTTGTTTATTTTGCCATATTTTTGGCTTTAACCTTTCCCGCCTTTTTACCTCTCGCCCTTCAGATAAGAGAGGTATAGGAATCATGCTAAAAATTGGGTAGTGAGTTTTCAATGGATAAACACGTTTTGGGGTCCCTAGAATACGATTTTAATATTTTCGCGATGATGTCTGTGTGTGTGTGTTAGTGTGTGTGTGTGTGTGTGTGTGTGTGTGTGTGTGTGTGTGTGTGTGTGTGTGTGTGTGTGTGTGTGTGTGTGTGTGTGTGTGTGTGTGTGTGTGTGTGTTAGTGTGTTAGTGTGTGTGTGTGTGTGTTTGGATGGATGTTGTAGTAACGATAACTCAAAAACTACTGAATGAAAAAAATTGAAATTTTGCATACAGGATTCTGATACCCTAGATTAGATCTGATTAGATTTTGGTGCCAATCGCACAACCGGAAGTGGCAGTTGCTATGGGTGATGACTCCATTATTATACAAAACGGCAATAAAGTTTTACACATATATTTTGTATACCCTATAGTTTATTTTCATCTCATTAAAATTTTTTAAACTTTTGCCATTGTTGCCAGATTTACAAAAATATAATTTTTTTTCATACTTTTTTGTGTCAACCTGTAAATTTTTGATTCAAAAATGGCGAGAGGTCATGTGCTGGCCACATCAGATTTTTTTCCTTTTTACCATCTTTTTTGCCCCTTTTTACCTCTCGCCCTTCAGATAAGAGAGGTATAGGAATCATGCTAAAAATTGGGTAGTGAGTTTTCAATGGATAAACACGTTTTAGGGTCCCTAGAATACGATTTTAATATTTTCGCGATGATGTCTGTGTGTGTGTGTGTTAGTGTGTGTGTGTGTGTTTGGATGGATGTTGTAGTAACGATAACTCAAAAACTACTGAATAAAAAAATTTGAAATTTTGCATACAGGATTCTGATACCCTAGATTAGATCTGATTAGATTTTGGTGCCAATCGCACAACCGGAAGTGGCAGTTGCTATGGGTGATGACGCCATTATTATACAAAACGGCAATAAAGTTTTACACATATATTTTGTATACCCTACAGTTTATTTTCATCTCATTAAAATTTTCTAAACTTTTGCCATTGTTGCCAGATTTACAAAAATATAATTTTTTTTCATACTTTTTTGTGTCAACCTGTAAATTTTTGATTCAAAAATGGCGAGAGGTCATGTGCTGGCCACATCAGATTTTTCTTGCTTTTTTTAGTTTTTTTTTGGCCTTTTTTTGGCTTTTTTCAACTTTTTGCCTTTATTTGTCTCTTTTTTGACTTTTTTGCTTTTCTTTCTTTTTTTTGTCACTTTTACCACTTTTTTCCCTTTTTTTTTGCTTCTTTAAACTTTTTTTTTATTGTTTTTAATTTTTTTTGGACTTTTTGTCCTTTTCTGACATTTTTTGCATTTTTGACGTTTTTTGCTTTTTTCCCTTTACTTTGTCTTTTCTGACTTTTTTTTGAATTTATGTTGATTTTTGTTTTACCCTCTTTTCCTTTTTTCAGATAAGAGAGGTATAGTAATCATGCTAAAAATTGGGTAGTAAGTTTTCAATGCATACAAAATGGTCAATTTTTTTCATACTATTTTGTGTTAACTTGTAAATTTTTGATTTAAAAATGGCGAGAGGTCATGTACTGGCCACATCAGATTTTTTTTTTCTTTTGTTAGGTACCTTTTTAAAATTCGAGATAAAGATGGACATCTGAGATGATTAAGACTATTTCCAGATGGAAGCCTGTCTGTCTGTCTATCCGTGTGTATTTTTCCACGATAGAGGCCATACGTTTAATCCGATTGAGCTGAAATTTGGTATATGGGTTTGTGTTACCCGTCTAGTTTTGTACGACGTCTGTCAAACGGAAGTGTAACTGTCAAAAAATGACAGATGTAATATGTCACGGAATTTGCCTTTCAATATGTCATTTGTGTCAAAATTTGGAAAAATAAGTACAAGGAAAAATAAGGAATAGCAGATAAAAATGGGGAAAATAGGGCAAAATACAAACAAGAGAATAATAGGCACAAAAATGCGCAAACAAGTAAAAAATAATGAAAAAATTGGGAAAATAATTAAAAATATTGATAAAGTCGGGAACCATGGGGAAAATTATGAAAATAATGAAAATCCGGAAAAAATAATGAAAAACAAGAATATAAAAAAAAATAGGGAAATAAGAAAAAAATGGGGATAATAGAGAAAAATTGGGTGAAAGGTTGAGAATTTTGAAAAAGTAGGGAAAAACAGGAAAACTAGGGAAAATTGAGAAAATGGGGAAGATAGGACCAAAAAAGGAAAAATAAGTACAAATAGAGACAAATAGGGAAAAATTAAAAAAAATAAAGAAACCATAAAAAACTAATGGAAATCAGGAAAGAATAGAAATAAATAGGAAAAAAGGAGAGAATATGAACAAATATAAAAAACAAGCTAAAATAGCCAAAATAGAGAAAATAGGGCAAAAATAGAGAAAAACTTGAAAAAACAGGAAAAAAGCAGGCAAAACAGTGAAAAATAGAGAAAAGAGGGAAAAAATAGAGAAAAACAGTGGAAATTATTGAAAAATTTATAAAAACACGAAAAAATAGGGAAATAATAGAAAAATATGGAAACTTGGGAAAAATATGGAAAAAATAAATAGGGAAAAATTGGAAAAATAGGGAAATAAAAAAAAATAGGGAAATATTGTTAAAAATAAGGAGAAATGATGAAATGTATCTTTTCAAGGGCTTTCAAATGACATATTGCAAGTCAAATTAATTGTCATTTTTTGACATTGATACTTTCATTTGACAGATGTCGGACAAAAACTAATGGGTTCTTTAGACGATTAAGCGAAATCGATATATCAAATTTTATTTCAATCTGATGAAAAACATGATTTTATGTAAACAAACTATTTTTTAATCACCCTGTATGCGACAAACAAAATTTGACAAAGTTTATGACTCAGTTCATTTAGAAATTTAATCTTAATTTCTAATAGTCCAAAATTCAAGTTTTTTTAAATTTATTTCATTTTATTTTAAGTAGGGGAAATGAGTGGGGGACGATAGTATGAGGGGAGTCTCCGAACCGAGCGAAGCTTAATTTATTTGAGTACATTGGAGTGGATGATGGTGGGGAATTTTTTTTCCCCGCTCTATTTTTTCCCTACTGATTTCTTTGTTTCAAATTTTTTTCCCGCATTTTTTCCACACATTTTATCAAACTCAAAGAATGATAGAAGCTAACTTTATGTAATTTGGCTTGGAATATGTTATATAAAAGCACTATTTACAACAGTCAATAATATTTCCCAAACTGTCAGTTGTCAAAAATAAAAAATGTCAAATTTTTAAACATTAGATAACATTAAATATCTGAAAAATAACTTTATGGATTTAAACTAATTTCGGTTAAACGTCGGAAAAAACCGTTATTGTTTATCCATCTGAAAAATGAAAGTGTCACTGTCAAAACATGACAGAAGCAATATGTCACGAAATTTGACTTGTCATTTGAAAGCATATATGTAATACTCCTATATCGCCAGCTTGAGAGAGAAGTGTGTCGCCGATAGTAGAGTGCAGACGATCGTTTCTCTCTCACGCAGCCTCGGATAGTCATAAGCGTCACAGCTGTAAAATCGCCTACGTTTGCTTAACTTCCCTTTTCTCTACGTTACTTTTTCAACACGGGACACGACGCCAATGCAATTTATGTATATGGGCATGCGCGTTGGCACCCAATTCCGATCTTGCATCTCCTTCTGTCGGAACGCTTTGTTTCTAGAGGCAAAGGTAGGACGTTGGCGATATAGGAGTCTTACATATATATTTGAAAGCCCTTGAAAAACTCTATACAGAACAGTCGAAATTATTTCCCCAACTGTCACCTGTCAAAAATAAAAAAATGTCAAACTTTCAAGCATTTTAAATATCTGAAAAAGAATTTTATAAATTTCAACCAGTTTTAGTAAAATGAGCTTCGGTTAATCGTCGGAAAAAGGGTTTTAAGCAAAATTACCTGAGTAGGGTCGTTACGAATGTAATTAGGATTGGGGATTTAAAAAGTTACGAATTCACCGAAATCACGTTCAGAATACCCTTCAACATGGTGATAATCTTATTTTTTCGTCTTTCCATACCCTTTTTAGAGTAGGAGTTTATTGACAGAAAGCCTTACGTTAGAAAAAAGCGTTATTCCCAATCCATGCGACCTTTCTCTTATTCCCTATCTCTTTCTACAATATAATTTTTTTCTTATTTTTTTTTATCATGTATAATTATTTTATAGAGAGAGATTTTTCTCATTTTTCTGTTATTTCTCATTTTTGTAATTTTTTATTTTTGTTTTGTTTTTTTTTTAATTTTTTTCGATTTTTTCTAATTTTTTTTCTTTGTTCAATGATTTTTTCTATTTATCTCTTTTGTTTTCTAATTTTTTCTTATTCTTCTGATTTTATGCGACTATTTGGTAATTTTTTGCCATTTTTTTTTGTTGCGATTTTTTGTGATTTGTTGCGTTTTTCTTTGTAATTATTTTGCGGTTTTTTTACAATTTTGTTGCGATTTATTTTAATTTGATTTTTTTCATTTTAAAATTGTTTCCGGGTTTTCGTTGCTCTTCTTTGGCGTTTTTTTGCAATTTTCTTCCATTTCTTGCGGTTTCATTTTCATTTTTTTTGCGTTTTTTCGGTTTTTTTTTTAATTTCTGTGTTTTTTCGTATTTTACAATTTCATTTTTTTTTTCAATATTTTCTCAGTTTTCTTTCATTTTTTTCCACTGTTTTTTGTTATTTTTTTTTCAGATTTTTCTAATTTTTCAATTCAGATAATTTTTTCTCATTGTTCTGTTTTTTCCCTATTTCATTCTTTTGTTTTCTACTTTTTCTTTATTCTTCTGATTTTTTGCGATTATTTGCGATTTATTTCAATTTCGCATTTTTTCATTTAAATTTTTTTTTGTGGTTACAATTGTTTCCCGTTTTTTGGTTGCTCTTCGTTCTTTAGCGATTTTTTGATTTTTTTTTTCGTTTTTTCGGTTTTTTTAATTTTTTTTCTTTTCGTTTTTTCCGTGTTTTACAATTCCATTTTTAATTTTTCTTACTTTCCCGGATCCATCAAAGGGAAAGTATAGTGAACGAGCAAAAAAACATATCGATGGAAATTTCCAATTTGAGGTCCCCCGAGAAGAATGAAACCATTTCCAGAGTATGGTCTGTCTGTGTGTCTGTTTCTGTGTGTAATCTTCCACGATAACTGCCGAACCGTTTGACCAATCAAGCTGAAATTTGGTATGGAGGGTCAGTGTATACCTAGAATACGACCATTAGTTTTTGGTTTCAATTGGTACAGTAGAAGGTCCTCAAGACCGACATTGATTGAATGCAGATGTAAGATTTTTTACCTTTTTTATATTTTATGGACAAACAATACACTTTAGTGCAAAATGTTGTATTGCAAAGTTTTAGAGGATAAAATTTCCTACAATTTTTATGTCACACTTTTTCTGTAATTTCCAATAGTTGCGCCACTAGAGGACGCGCAAAAAATGTTAACGTAACTTTTCCGTAGTTTTTCAAATTATGAGGACAAACAATGCTCTTTAGTGCAAAATTTTCTTATGCAAAGTTTAAGAAAACCAAATTTTCTTTAACTTTTAATTTCAACATTTTTTCGAATTTCCCATAGTTTCGCCGCTAGAGGGCGAGAAATATACACATTTAGGCTTTTTACCTTTTTTTTTATTTTGAAGTGAAACAATGAGCTTTAGTGCAAAATGTTCTAGTGCAAAATGTTCTAGTGCAAAGTTGTAAATTCTCAACAAGTTTTGTATCAAACTTTTCCAGAATTTCCAATAGTTTTCAACCCTCCTTCTATACCCTCCATAAGTGAGATTTATACTACTAGAAAGAGATGAAACAATGATTCGGTCAATCTCTATCTCTCTCAAAACAGTATCGTATTGTTAGGATATTACTGTTAGAGATAGCGCTAGACCGAACCTATACGCCGTCTTTCTCACTCTTCAGCAAAAAAATATACGGGTTGGGCACGTCCATGAGTACAGTCAATATTATTTCTCTAACTGTCACATGTCAAAAATAGACGTCGGGAAAGTTTTGGGGCGACACAATAGATTTTTTTAATGTTTCGTTTGATTCAAACTTTTTATTTCCAACTTTTTTTTGCTCACGTTGTTCCATCACTCTTTTTTCCTCCCTTTTTTATTGTTATCTGTATTTTTCAAACATATTTTTCCCACTTTTTTCCTCTACTTTTTTACTATTTCCTTTATGTTCCACACTTTTTATTTCCCTCATTTATTCCCATTTTCCCCACTCTTTTCCCCTACATTTGTTGTTATGTTTTGTGTATTTTTCAAACTACTTTCTTCAATTCCCTTTCCACTTTTCCACACTTATGTTTTCCCCTACTTTTTAACTGTTTTCTATATTTTTTAGACTTATTTTTTCTAAACTTTTTTCTTCTACTTTTTTACTTTCCCGACTCATCTCCGAGAAGGGAAAGTATTGTGAACGAGCTAAAAAAAAATTCAAGATAAAGATGGAAATGTCCATTTTGCGGTCACCTGAGATGATTAAGACCATTTCTAGATGGAAGTTCGTCTGTCTGTCTGTCTGTGTGCATTCTTATACGATAGATGCCACACGTTTAATCCGATTGAGCTGAAATTTGGTGTATGGGTTTGAGTTACCTGTCGGAAGAACCCATTAGTGTTTGAACGACATCTGTCAAACGGAAGTGTCACTATCAAAAAATGACAGATGCGATATGTCACGGAATTTGACTTGCAATACGTCATTTGAATACCCTTGAAAAACTCTATTCAGAACAGTTTTCTTTATTTCTAATTTTGTTTTTGTTTTTTCCCGCTTATTTTTGCACTTATTTTTCTACTGTCTTTTGTTTTTTTTTCAAACTTTTTTTTATTGTTCAAAAATTGGAACTGTGTTTTTATGTTAAAAATTTCCGCATTCCAGTGCGAAGGCTGTCTATGTAATAAAATACTTGTTTTAATATTTTTATTATTATTTTAAACAAATTTTAACTTTTTTATGAATCATTTTTATTCAATGATGGTCAAGGATTTTGCAATTAATTTTTAATATATTTTATAGATTTTTTATGAAATTTGTAATTCTTAACGATTTTTGAAAGGAATTTTCAAGGTTATTTCAAAGATTTTAAACATTGGTTAAGTCTTTTAAGAATTTTTTTAAAAAAAAATTTATTTCAATGATTTTGCAAGGATTATTTTAAGGATTTTTGAAAATAACTGTAATTTTTAAGGATTTTACATGGAATCTTTTATATTTTTTTAAGGATTTTTCAAGAATTTTTCAAAGATTTTAATAAACATTGTTAAATTCTTTTAAGAGTTTTTTAAAAAGAATTTTCAAGGGTTTTGCAAGGATTATTTTAAGGATTTTTGAAAAGAACTGTAATTTTTAAGGATTTTACAAGGAATCTTTAAGAATATTTTATAGATTTTTTAAGAAATTTGTAATTCTTAACGATTTTTGAAAGGAATTTTCAAGGATTTTTCAAAGATTTTAATAAACATTGTTAAATTCTTTTAAGAGTTTTTTAAAAAGAATTTTCAAGGATTTTGCAAGGACTATTTTAAGGATTATTGAAAAGAACCATAATTTTTAAGGATTTTGCAAGGAATCTTTCAGTATATTTTATAGATTTTTTAATAAATTTGTAATTCTTAACGATTTTTCAAATGATTTTTAAAAGGAATTTTCAAGGATTTTTCAAAGATTTCAATAAACATTGTTAAATTCTTTTAATAGTTTTTTTAAAATGAATTTTCAAGGATTTTGCAAGGATTAATTTAAGGATTTAAAAAAAATGTAATATTCAAGGATTTTGCAAGGAATCTTTAAGTATGTTTTATTGATTTTTTAAGAAAGGACCTATCACTTTTTAAATAGTGAATAGCTTTCGGTCAAATTTACTGAATTTTGCATGTGTTGAAGATCCCGATACCTTAAGTAAAAGCTTACATGGTACAAACAAAAAATAATGATAAATTTCTGAGATACAGGGTGTTAAAAATCAATTTTTTATAATTTTAAGATTTAAAAAAAATTGCAGTGACTCGCATATGAATTAATAATCAATTAGCAACATATTTTGATTAGAGTACGTATATAACGGTTTGAAAATATAATAACAATAATTTTAAATTGCAACTATACAGGGTGATGATAATTTTATTACTGATAATCGAAAAGAAATTAGACTTTATGAGAACAATATTTTAGTAAAGGAGTATTAAAACAAAATAAAAAATGCTTTTATACAGGGTAAGTCAAAAAGATGGATCGATGATTGTCGAACTTTTTTAAAATACCCCGTATTTTTTAACACCTAAAGAACAAATACAAAATACCATTTCCAAAAATGTATTATACATATATCCTCTACAGTATATACAGAAAGATATAAGATGTTGAATTTAGCGAAAATTGGCTATTTTTAAAAAAATACTCCGTATATCAAAAAATCGTCGGTCAAATTATTTTGTTTTTTACGATTTAAAAGAAATTATATTTTGAATTTTAATAAAAAAAATCGGCTGTGTCACCCCAGAACTTTCCCGGCTCGACCGTAGAGAATATGTTATTTATTATTATTATTTTAATTATAAAATACTAAGAATTACATTTATTTATGGAACACATTAAAAATACCGAGCCGATGGTGAATACGTCTACCAAATTGATATATTAAGGCGGCTCTACCGCAACGTAAATTTTTGTTATTAAAAGTTAGCCATTAAATTTGATTTTATTAGAAAAATATTTTCAGAAACAAATTCTGAATGAAAATGACTAAAGGTTGATCGTGCTAGATTTTTAAATTTCCATCTGTTTTTTGAGTAAAAAATTAAAAAAAAATCGAAATAAATAAATATTTCGCACGATCAACTTGTTGGACTATTTGTTTTTGACTTTTTAATATTTTTTAATTTTTTGTATTTTTATGAATAAATAGGAAAAATTAATAATTGTTTCAATTAATAAAATGTACCGGTAGTAGCGCTCTCTCTGTTGTTGGCTGATGTCATCCGGTGTGTTCATCCGGAGACCATTCAGTTGGGCCAAAATACCTGCTATAATCCGTTGTTGAAAATAGGTCAATATAATCCTATAGGTCTGTTGGTCCAATTTCGGAACAGGTAAAAAATAATACAAATCAACTAAATAGTAATTATTTATTCCAAAGAAGTAGGTAAATATTTATTCGACAAACATTTAATAAAATTAAAAGGAGACAAGCAGTTACTCTTAAATTTTATAATTGTTTCATTAATAAAATCTTGCCTTTTTTTGGTATACCCTTTAAGCTTGTTATTTTTAAAGGTACCGGCTGTCTTAATTTTTATGTATGACTGAATTTGCATATTTTTTAAAATGTCGATGAATTTAAAAATATCGGGATGTGCCGAATAAAAATTTGAATTAAATTGGGAGTGGAATGACTCGCATGCATTCGTGGTTCTATACATGCTGTTTGTCATACAAGCCCATATACTTGGAGGAAATTTTGATTGATCATCAATGTAATTATCCACAATATAATCACAAAACTTAATTACGCGTTCATCATTAGGCATTATTTCAAAAATTTCGTTGGCAAAAAAATCACCCACTTCATCAGGTTCCAAAAAATGTATGCCAAAAAATAATCTTAAAAACTGGCCGACATTCGATTCCTTGTTTTTAAATTCAGCAACTAAACCCAAGTTTTGAATTTTACGAAACCATGCTTGGCATAAATGAAATCTGCATCCAATTATTTTAGAAAATGGCCAAACTGATAAAATTGCATTGTGAATAGCATGCTCAAAGTCTACAACTATAATTTTTGGACTAAATGTTAAACCTAAATCTAGACACTTTTGAATCACTTTTGACAGCAGTCGAACATAGATATCAGTTGTTTTTCTAGGTAATAAGGCAAACAATACAGGTACATAATAGCCGTTTTTAAAAGCATGTATCGTATACATTTGTTGATAAAATTTAGTACAATATTCAAAAGTACCATCCATATAAATCGTATCAACAGAGCACAAAAAGTTTAGGTTTGTAAAACACGATAGCACTATAATGTTGTCTTCTCGATCTACAATAGTCAAAAAATCCTCGTCTCTTGAAGTTTTCGGCTGTAAATTAATTAATACATCGAGCACTTCGACTTGCGTTTGAGGAAACTTCGGTAGAATGCTACGACGAGCTATATACATATTTCTTCGCATGCAATTTACGTCTTCAATGTTTATTTCATCAAAGTGTTCACTATCCTGAAAAAAATAAAAAAAATTAATAGAAGTACAAATTATTAAACTAAAAAGTATTTAAAGTTATTTATCAACTTTTAATAAAATAAAATGATGATAGAAACTTTAATTTCTGAAACAATTATTGCCGATTTGTATAAGTTAAGTTTTGGATACATTTTGGAATTTTATATTTATTTGATGAATAATAGATTCCATACAAACAAAGAGTAGATACAGTAACAATTATTATTTTTAAAAACATACCTTTAATTCCTTATTAATAAGTTTTGACGGCCTCTCTGTTGGATCATCTATAGCTTTCCTTTTTAGGCTGTTACTGACAGCCTGTCTACATATTGTTTTGTCAAGTTGATGATTATGATTATTCTTACTTTCAATGACGGTAATTTCATCTTCTAATGTATAAATTTTTGCACTATATTTGCGGTTAACACATCTCCAACGTATCTTACCGCACTTTAATGTATTTGCTTTAGAAAACTTAAATTTATCTATAACCAATAACTTAAAACCTTTCTCACTAAACATTGAATACACTGGGAATGATTCCATCATAATCAAAGAATGAATGAATGAAAACTGATTTCTACACTAGAAATAATTACTGTCAATTTCTTAAAACAGGTACCTACCCTACCTAAATTGCATTAAAAGTTTATTAAGGGTTGCAGGTAGTTAATCTCTTAAATTCATATTCCAGGCCCAACTGAATGGTAGGATTAGGAACTACCTGAATTTTTGGCCCAACTGACATACTACGGTTCATCCATGCCTTGACGAAATACACGTTAGTCGCTGTATCTACAGTATCGGACGTGCCATTTTAGTCGGGAATTGTTTTTTGGTGATATTATGGGAGATACAGTGTCCTTTTTCTTGTAAAGAGCTTACTCCTGAGGCTGGTGTTACCTAATATAAAATTAAATTTTTAGTTAAATTGGGCAATTAAATTAAATTAAAAAAGAATGATAATTTATATTATCAAGTTCAAGGTCAGCTTGCTATTACAGGTGCTAAATATTGTAATTTTGTTGTCTGGACACCTTATGGTATGGTTGTGGATGTTATAGAACGTGATTTACGATTTTGGTTAGAAATGTGTCATGTCGATTTTTTTTCTGCAAATATAAATTGTAATTGTTATTAACAAAAAAAAGTCATTTTATTTTTTGATAATAACTCAAAAACTATACAAGATAGCGGGAATTGCAAAAAAGATCCTTACAGAGGAGGAAATTAACAAAAAGAACTTTTAATTCCTGGACCTCTAGTTCTAATATAAATAATTTTTTTAAAGCACTAAATATTGATTTAAAAACTTGAAAAAATTATGGTGTCATTTTAACACTTGAAGAAAGAAAGTCCCGTTGGAAAAAAAATTTTAAATTCATTTTTCAAAAAGCTGGAATATTGTTAATTAACTATTTTCTTTCATACCTCTGTCTTCATTGAAAACTGGATAATTGTTTAAATAATCACCCTAAAAATTTTTCGCCTCTTGGAGTATTTTCTAGGAGTGTACTCAATAAGATGACGCTATAAAGTTATTTAAAATTTGGTGATATTCTTTATTACGAGTTTACTAAGTTAACAAAAAATGAAAAATCGTAAAATTGTTGTTAAATTTTTTTTCTCATATACTATGGTATAGCTGTTTTTATATTAGAAATAAAGATTAAATTATTGTAAGTAAGACTTTTTAACTCCATTTGCTTATAAATTGTATATAAACAAATAGTTTACTTTAATATTTTTGAAAATTTAAAAATATTTTTCCAACGGGACTTTCTTTGTTCAAGTGTTGAAATGATTACATAATTTTTAAATTTTAAATCAATATTTGGTGCTTATTTTAGATGCGGTACTCGCTATATAGAAGGCGTATTCATCTCGAAACGGTCGCGCGGAGACCTGTTTTCAGCAACAAATTGAAATTATAAATATTAGAGCTAGAGATCCGGAAGTTAGTTTTTTTTTGGAAATTTCCTCTCTCTTTAAGGATCTTTTTTGAAATTCCCGCTATCTTGTATGGTTTTTGAGTTACCATCAAAAAATAAAGTGGTTTTTTTTTTCGTTTTTTGTTAATAACAATTACAATTTATTTTTGCAGAAAAAATCAACATGACATATTTCTCTGAATTGCAATCTGCGTCGAATGAGCTATCGCTCATATTTGTCTTACTCTTCTAACTATTTTTTGCAGAAAGCTCAATTCTCGACTAGACTACGTTGCATTATATACTACCTATTTTGATTTAAAATTATTTATTTCGACCTATTTTTATATTATCATTTTTGTTGTTGAGTTAATGTACGATAAAACAGTTTTCAAAAACTTATTTATTATTTAATAATACTAATAATATTAATAATAACAATGACGCTAGTAATATTTAAATACAAGAAATAGGTAGATAACAACAATAAAATAAGTACTTAAAATTTTGCACTTAAGTGTTTGTCCGTAAAATTTAAAGAAACTAAAAAATTGTTACATGTGTATTTAATAAATGTCGGTCTTACGGACCTTCCACTGTACCAATTTAAACCAAAATATAATGGTCGCATTTTAGGCACACACCGACCCTCCATACCAAATTTCAGCTTGATTGGTCAAACGGTTCGGCAGTTATCGTGGAAGATTATACACAGACACACAGACACATAGACACACAGACAGAACATACGTTGGAAATGATTTCAATCTTCTTGGGGACCTCAAAATGAATATTTCCATCGACATCTCGATTTTACTTTCCCGGACCCATCAAAGGGAAAGTAAAGTGAACGAGCAAAATAAAAATTTCGAGTTATCGATGGAAATATCCATTTTGAGGTCCCCCAAACCATTTCCAGCGTATGGTCTGTCTGTGTGTCTGTGTGTAATCTTCCACGATAACTGCCGAACCGTTCGACCAATCAAGCTGAAATTTGGTATGGAGGGTCGGTGTATGCGTAGAATGCGACCATTAGATTTTGGTTTAAATTGGTACAGTAAAAGGTCCTCAAGACCGACATTGATTAAATGCACATGTAACAATTTTTTACTTTTTTTATATTTTAAGGACAAACTATACACTTTAGTGCAAAAAGTTGTAGTACAAAGTTTTAGAGCATAAAATTCCCTACAACTTTTGTTTAAAACTTTTTCCATAATTTCCAATACTTGCGCCGCTAGAGGGCGCGTAAAAAAGTGCATGTAGGTTTTCTCTAGTTTTTCATGATTTTGAGGACAAACAATATACTTTAGTGCAAAATTTTGTAATACATAATTTTAGAGCATAAAATTCTGGACAACTTTTGTCTTAAACTTTTTCTACAATCTCTAATAGTTGCGCCACTAGAGGGCAAGTAAAAAATGTGCATGTATGTTTTCTCTAGTTTTTCATGATTTTGAAGACAAACAATGTATTTAGTGCAAAATTTTCTTGTGCAAAGTTGTAAAGCATCAAATTTTCTTTAACTTTTATGTCTAATTTTTATCGAATTCCTCATAGTTTCTCCGCTAGATGGCGAGAAAAATACACATTTAAAATTCCCTACAACTATTGTATGAAAATTTTTCCCGAATTCCCAATAGTTTTCACACATGATTTTAGGAGATTCTAATTGTAGCAGTATGATATATAACGTGCGCATGCGCAGCTTATGTCATTACCAACATTTAAATATTAATTCACCATCAGCTCGCTATTTTTAATGTGTTCCATAAATCAATGTAATGCTTAGTATTTTGTAATTAAAATAATAATAATAAATAACATATTCTCTACGGTCGAGCCGGGAAAGTCCTGGGGTGACACAGCCGATTTTTTTTACTCGTTCACCTTACTTTCCCTTTGATGGTTCCGGGAAAGTAAAAATGATTTAAAACAGGAAATTTAGTTTATAATGTCAGGAAATAAAACACGTTTTGGTTGATTCAAGGAGTTTTAAAATGAATTTTTTAATGATTTTTAATCTCTTTAAAAATAATTTCTATGGATATTGCAAGGACTATTTAAGGATATTTTATAGACTATTTAAGTATTTTTCAATTATTTTTAAAAGGATTTAGCAAGGATTATTTAAGGACGGTTTATTTTGTAATTTGTTAACGAGTTTTCAAAAAATTTAAAAGCAAGTATTTTTTTTTTAAATATTTAATGATTTTTCATTCATGAGTATTTTAAGGATGTTTAGAGGATATTTTTACTTTTTTTAAAACCTTTACAAGAATTTTTTAAGGTTTAGCATTATCCAAGTCATTTTTGACTATTTTTTTTTACCACAACGGGACCTGAATAGACCCATTACTCTAAATAATCATCTAATGCCGAACATGATAAATAGTGGTTTAAATTAAATATTCTTACTATTATTATTTTTTAGCATCCCGATTATGGTCTTTTAGAAAGTGAACAATGTCCACATACTGCTTTAAACGCAGACATTTTACCAGACAATACAACAATTTACTCCGGAGGAGGAATATCATTTTCAAGGATAATTCCAATGAAAAAATGGAAAGTCTCATATAAAGGT
Organism: Neocrepidodera transversa; assembly: GCA_963243735.1. NCBI lineage: Eukaryota > Metazoa > Arthropoda > Insecta > Coleoptera > Chrysomelidae > Neocrepidodera > Neocrepidodera transversa. Next base: position 24,242,474 of record OY725344.1, on the reverse strand, counting down.
TTAATGAAGTAAGTTACTAGATTTTTAGGATTTTCTAATTACACTTTTTACTTTAAGGTTTCAAAATGATCCAACTAAATCAGTCGAAGTAAAATACGAAGCATATTGGACTAGTACCTATGATTGGTTCTTTTTCGAAGACGATACACCTATTGGTGTTATAGCTAAAGCTGTTGCAACGGAACCGTGGACAATACAATTATTTAAAAATTTAGGAAGGTAAGTAAAGACGCACGTAAACAAAAATCATGTATAATAACATCGTCAAAATGGCACTAGCATATATTTTCGTTATTATTTTTTAAATTATAATAGAAAATACGTATCAGTTATTGTTACCTACATCACTTGTTTATTTCACACGTTGCTTATCAAGTTAATACGGTTTCCGTTACAAATGTATTGTAAACAAAATTTTCAAGAAAAAAGACGGGGAATTTGATAGTTGAAAATGACAGATTTAAGAGAGAATAGTCGGGAATTTTTTGAGGGAATGAGGGGAAATTTGACACCAAAAGTGACAAATTTATTAGAGAAAAAGAGGGGAAATTTGACACCAAAAGTGATAAATTTAAGAGAGTAAAGAGGGGAAATTTTTTAGAGAAAAGTGGGAAAATTTGCAAGTGAAAAATGAAAAATTTTATATAGAAAGAGCGGAAATTTGGTAGGTATTAAAAGTGACAAATATAGGAGAGAAAATTGGGGAAATTTTTGAGAGCACAGTGGGAAATTTGACATAAAGAAGTGATAAATTTATTATAGAAAAGAGGGGAAATTTGACACAAAAAGTGAAAAATTTAAAAGAGAAAAGACTGTAAATTTTTTAGAGGAAAGTGTGGAAATTTGCAAGTGAAAAAATGAAATATTTAAGAGAAAAGAGCTGAAATTTAATAGTTAAAAGTGATAAATTTAAGAGAGAATATAAGGGAAATTTGTGAGAAAACAGAGGGAAATTACACACAAAAAGTGACAAATTTAATAGAGAAAAGATGGGAAATTTGACACAAAAATTAATAAATTTAAAGAGAAAAGAGGTGAAATTTTATAGAGGAAAGTGGGAAAATTTGCATGTGAAAAATGAAAAATTTAAAAGAGAAAGGGAAGGAAATTTGGTAGTTAGAGTGACAAATTTAGGAGAGAAAATGAGGAAAATTTTTGAGAGCATAGTGGGAAATTTAACATTTAACACAAAAAGTGATATATTTAAAAGAAAAAAGAGGTGAAATTTTATAGAGGAAAGTGGGAAAATTTGCATGTGAAAAATGAAAAATTTAAAAGAGAAAAAGAAGGAAATTTGGTAATTAAAGTGACAAATTTAAGAGAAAAAATTAGGAAAATTTTTGAAAACACAGTACGGCAATTTGACACAAAAATGACAAATTTAATAGAGCAAAGAGTGGAAATTTGACACAAAACTTTAAAAGAGAAAAGAGGGGAATTTTTTTAGAGTAAAGTGGGATAAAATGGGATATAGCAGAGAAACGAGCGGAAATGTAGTAGTCAAAAATGACAAATTTAAGAAAGAAAAGTATGGAAATTTTTGAGAGAACTGAGGGAAAATTTGACACAAAAAGTGACAAATTTATTAGAGAAAAGATGGGAAATTTGACACAGAAAGTGATAAATTTAAAAGAAAAAAGACGTGGTATTTTTAGATGAAATGGAGGAAATTTGCATTGGAAAAATGAAAAATTTAAAAGAGAAAATAAATGTAATTTGGTAGTTAAAGTGACAAATTTAGGAGAGAAAATTAGGGACATTTTTGAGAGCACAGTGGGAAATTTGACACAAAAAGTGACAAATTTAATAGACAAAAGAGGAAAAATTTTACACAAAAAGTGATAAATTTAAGAGAGAAAAGAGGGTAAATTTTCTACAAAAAGTGTTAAATTTAGGAGAGAAAAGAGGGGAAATTCTTTTGAGAAAATGGGGAAATTTGCAAGTGAAAAATTAAATATTTAAGAGAAAAATGCAGAAATTTGGTAGTCAGTGACAAACTTAAGACAGAAAATTAGGGAAATTTTTACGAAAATGGGGAGAAATTTGACACAAAAAGTGACAAATTTAATAGAGAAAAGTGGGGAAATTTGACACAAAAAGTGACAAATTTAATAGAGAAAAGTGGAATAATTTTGACACAAAACAGTGACAAATTTAAGACAGAAGCAATTTTCAAAAGAAAGGGGTAAATTTTTAAGAGGAAATAGGAGAAATTTGATAGTAAATTACCAATTTGTGAATGAAAGGAGCGAAAATTTTAAGGAGAAAAAAGTGACAAAAGAGGTGAAATTTGTAAGTGGAAATAGGGGAAATTTTACGGGAAATGACAAATTTAAGGGAGAAGAGAGGAAAAAATGTGACAAATGAGAGAGAAAAACTTTTCGAAAGAAAACTGAAACTTTTACGATAAAAATGTGACAAATTTAAGATAAAAAGGGGAAAATTTTTGAGAAAAGGAGGGTAAATTTTTATGTAACAAGAGGGAACCGCTGATAGTGAAAAGAGACAAATTAAAGAGAAAAGAGGAATCATTATTGAGATAAAAGTCGGGAAATTTGAAACAAAACTGTGACATATTTAAGAGAGGGCGAATTTTCAAGAGAAAAGAGGTAAATTTTTATTAGGAAATACGGAAAGTTTAAGAGTAAATGCCAAATTTAAAAGAAAAAGGAAGGAAATTTTTTAAGTGAATAGAAGTTAAATGTTTAAGAAAAAAAGTGAAAAATTTAGAAGAAAAAAAGTGACAAATTTATCACTTTTTTCTGTTAAATTTGTCACTTTTTTGAGAATTTTTTTTTTTGAAAAAGAGGGGAAATTTTTGTGAAACTGACAAATTTAAGGGAGAAAAGAGGAGATATTTTTGTGAAAAAGTGACAATTTTAATGAATACACCTATTAGTGTTATAGCCAAAGCTGTTGCAACGGAACCGTGGACAATAAAATTATTTAATAATTTGGGAAGGTAAGTAAAGATGCACGTAAACAAAAATCATGTGCAGTAACATCGTCAAAAGGGCACTAGCATATATTTTCGTTATTATTTTTACAATAATAATAGAAAAATATGTATCAGTTATCGTTACCCACATCACTTGTTTGTTTATTTCACACGTTGCTTATCAAGTTAATGCGGTTTCCGTTACAACTTTATTGTAAACAAAATTTTCAAGAAAAAAGACGGGTTAGAAATGACAGATTTAAGAGAAAATAGTCGGGAAATTTTTGAGAGAATTAAGGGGAAATTTGACACCAAAAGTGACAAATTTAATAGAGAAAAAGAGGTGAAATTTGACACCAAAAGAGACAAAATTTAAGAGAGTAAAAACGATAAATTTCTTAGAGGAAAGTGGGGAAATTTGCAAGTGAAAAATGAAAAATTTAAAATAGAAAAGAGCGGACATTTGGTGGATAATAAAAGTGAAAAATATAGGAGAGAAATTTGGGGAAATTTTTGAGAACACAGTGGGAGATTTGACATAAAAAAGTGACAAATTTATTATAGAAAAGAGGGGACATTTGACACAAAAAGTGATAAATTTAAAAGAGAAAAGAGGGTAAATTTTTTAAAGGAAAGTGTGAAAATTTGCAAGTGAAAAATGAAATATTTAAGAGAAAAGGGCGGAAATTTAATAATTAAAAGTGACAAATTTATGAGAAAAAATTAGGGAAATTTGTGAAAGCACAGTTGGAAATTTGGCACAAAAAGTGACAAATTTAATAGAGAAAAGAGGGGGAATTTGACACAAAAAGTGATAAATTTAAGAGAGAAAAAATGTAACAACTTTGAGAGGAAAACTTTTCGAAAGAAAAGAAGTTAAATTTTTAACGAAAAAAATGTGACAAATTTAAGAGAAAAAAGGGGAAATTTTTGTGAAAAAGGAGAGTAAATTTTTATGAAACAAGAGGGAAACGTTGAGAGTGAAAAGTGATAAATTAAAAAGAAAAAACAGGGGTCATTTTTAAGAAAAAAGTGGGGAAATTTGAAACGAAACTGGGGTAAGAGAGGGAGAATTTTCAAGAGAAAAGAGGTAAATTTTTATTAGGAAATAGGGGAAATTTGATAATAAATGACAAATTTAAAAGAAAAAACAAGGAAATTTTTTAAGAGAAACGAGGTTAAATGTTTAAGAACAAAAGTGACGAATTTAAGACAAAAAAAGTAACAAATTTTAAAGATGAAAAAAGGAGAAATTTTTATAAAAAAGATTTGATAGTGAAAAATGACAAATTTAAGGGAGTGAAGAGGGGATATTTTTGTGAAAAAAGAGGGAAAAACTTTTGTCAGTTTGTTAAAAATTTGGTAGTAAAAGTGACAATTTTAATGGGGACATTTTTGACGGAAAAGAAGGAATCTTTGACACAAAAAAGGACAAATTTAAGAGTGCAAAAATTTTTAAACAAAAGAGGGACATTTTTGAGAGGAAAGCGTGGAAATTTTACACACGAGGTGACATATTTAATAGAAAAAAGTTAAATTTTTAAGAAACAGGGAAAATATTCGAGAGAAAGAGGGGAAATTTTCAAGAGAAAAACTGGCAATTTTAAAAGAGAAAAAAGGCGAAATATTTTTGAAAAAACAGATGAAATTTGTGTGGAAATTTGACAGTAAAAAGTGAAAAATTTAATGGAGAAAAGAGGGGACATTTTTGAGAGAAAGGAGGAAAGCTTTGACACAGAAAAGTAACAAAAAGAGAGAAAAGAAGTGAAATTTGACACAAAAAGTGACAAATTTAAGAGAGGGGAAATGTTTAAGAGTAAAGAGGGAAATTTTTGAGAGGAAAGGGGGAAAATATAATAGTAAATGACAAATTTAAGAAAGAAAAGAGGGGAAATTTTTAACAGAAAAATAAGAGACACATTTTTAAGGGAAACGAGGTGAAATTTTTTTGAAAATAGTGGGAATTTAATAGCGTAATGTGACAAATTTTAGAAAGAAAAGGATGGAACTTTTTGAGACAAATGAGGGGATATTTTAGACAAAAATGTGACATATTTAAGAGATAAAGGAACTAATTGAAAGAAAAAAGGGGAAATTTGAAAAAAGTGAAAAAACAAGAAATAAATGAGGGGAAATTTTTGAGAAGTACGAGGAAATTTTTTTGAGAAAATAAAGGAAATTTTTAAGAGAAAAAAGAGGTGATATTTTTGTTAGTGAAAAGAGACTAATTTAAGAGAGAAAACGGGGAAAAGCGACAAATTTAAGAGATTAAAGAGGAAAATTTTTTGAGAGAACAGAGGGGTTTGATTCAAAACTGTGACATATTTAAGAGAGGGGGAACTTTCAAGAGAAAAGAGGTAAATTTTTATCAGGAAATAGGGGAAGTTTGATAGTAAATGACAAATTTAAAAGAAAAAGGAAAGAATTTTTTTAAGACAAAAGAGATTAAATGTGACAAATTTAAGAGAAAAAAAGTGACAAATTTTAAAGAGGAAAAAAGGAGATATTTTTAAAAGGAGACATTTTTATGAAACAGAGGGGAAATTTTTGTGAAAATTTGATAGTAAAAACTGACAAATTTAAGCGAGAAAATAGGAGATAATTTTGTGAAAAAATAAGGGAATTTTGTGTGAATTTGTTAAAAATTTGATAGTAAAAGTGACAATTTTAATGGCGACATTTTTGAGAGAAAAGAAGGAATCTTTGACACAAAAAAGTGACAAATTTAAGTGAGCACAAATTTTTAAGCAAAATTAGGTACGTTTTTGAGAGGAAAGCGTGGAAATTTATTGGCCAATGAAAAATTTTAGAGAGAAAAGAGAGTAAATTTTGGTAAAAAAAGAACCGAAATTTTTGCGAAAAAGAAATTTGATAGGAAAAAATGACAAATTTATGAGTGAAGAGAGGTGAACTTTTTAAAAGAAAGAGAGGCAATTTAGACAAAAACTGACAAATTTAAGGGAGAAAAGAGGGGACATTTTTGAGAAAAGAGAAGGGAAATTTTACATATAAGGTGACATATTTAATAGAAAAAAAGGTAAATTTTTAAGAGTAAATAGGGGAAATTTGACAGTGAATGACAAATTTAAGAGAGAAAAAGGGAAAATATTCGAGAGAAAAGAGGGAAAGTTTTTAAGAGAAAAACTGACAATTTTAAAAGAAACAAAAGGGGAATTTTTTTTTGAAAAAAGGTGAAATTTGTGTGAAAATTTCACAGTTAAAAATGAACAATTTAATGGAGAAAAGAGGGGACATTTTTGAGAGAAAGGAGGGAAGCTTTGACACAAAAAAGTAACAAATTTAAGAGAGAAAAGAGAAGAAATTTTACACAAAAATTGACAAATTTAAGAGAGGGGAAATGTTTAAGAGCAAAGAGGGAAATGTTTGAGAGGAAAGCGGGGAAATATAATAGTAAATGACAAATTTAAGAGAGAAAAGAGGGGAAAGTTTTGAGAAGAAACAGGAAATATTTTTGAGAGAAAAGGGAAAATTTTTAACAGAAAAAGTGATAAATTTAAGAGGGGAAGTTTTTGAGAGAAAAACAAGTAAAATTTTATACACAAAAAGTGACAAATTTAAGAGAAGGGAATTTTTTGAGAGAAATGAGGGGAAATGTAACATATTAAAGAGGGGAAATGTAACATATTAAAGAGATAAAGGCAGCTAATTGAGAGAAAAAAATTGACATTTGAAGCAAAAAAGTGAAAAAAATTAAGAAATAAAAAAGGGGAATTTTTTGAGATGAAAGTGAAAAAATTTTTGATAGAATAGAGAAAATTTTTAATAGAAAGTGATAATTTTAAAAGAGACAAATTTAAGATAGAAAATGGGGAAAATTTCAGATAAAAAGTGACAAATTTACGAGATTAAAGAGAAAATTTTTTTGAGAGAACAGTGGGGAAATTTGATACACAAAGTATAAGGAAATTTGGTAGTGAAAAGTGATTAATAAAAAAGGCATAAGATTTTTGAGTTAAAGAGGGGAACTTTTTATATAATACTCATCGCGTTCCTTTAATCCATGACACTTTCACATTTTTACATTTAAATTTTATATTTTAGTAGTCAACGCCATTACGAACAAATGGGATACATAAATGGGACCTTACAAATCGATGGTAAAATAACGAAATTAGTTAATGTTAGTTCTTTTAGAGATCACAGTTTTGGTAAGAAAATACTTTAATAACAACAATAAAATTTAAATATCTTCTTTAATATTTAAAAATATTACTTATTTGACTAACTACTTTTACTATTTCTTTTCTTGTAATTGATGATTATAATGTATTTTCCAGGATTCAAAAGAGATTGGTCTTTAATGCACAGATTAATTTATTGTATGTTCTACCTACCTGACCGCACAAAAATAGTTTTTGGGGTAGTCAGTGAACAGCACACCCTGTCTCATATACAACTGGGCTATATTAGTCATCCAAATGGTAAATTGGATGCAATAGAATATTCTGATCTTATGTTGTACCAACATGGTGAAGATGGAACTTTACCTAATAAATTGGATTTTACTTTTAAAGCTAGTGGTAAATCTTACCAAGTGAAAATGACGTTTAAACACACTGTAATGAATTATAAAGGTAAATATATATTTATGGTAATTATGGTAATGGTAAATTTAATTGAAAATATTTTTGATAGTTATTTTATGGTTTTTTTATAGGTTCTAAAGAAGAAGCAATACTATATGAAAGATTTGGTGATTGTGAAGTAAATGGTGTTAAAGGGAAAAGTGTCTCGGATTGGCACTATAATAAAAAAAATATTTAATTGAAAATAGTGTTTTTTTGTTTTAAAAAAAATATTATCTATTTTTTTAAATTTTTTCTACATTAATTAGCATTTAAGTTTTGAGTTATTTGTATCAAAATACTTTAATAAAGAAAGTTTTAATAATTTCATATTTTTTTCCTAAAAAATTAATTAAAATTAGCAGGGACATTTTTAAGAGAAAGTAACAAATTTAAGACAGAAAAGTTTTCGAGAGGAAAGAGGGGAAATTTGTTAGTGAAACGTGACAAATTAAAGCAGTTAAGCGGGGAAATTTTCGAGCGAAAAGAGAGGAAATTTTTGAGAAAAAAAGTAAACCATTTAACACAGAAAAGTAAGTGACAAATTTAAGAGTGAAAAGAGGAACATTTGATAGTTAAAAATTTTCGAGAGAAAAGAGGGAAAATATCGATAGAAAAGAGGAGAAATTTTAAATAAAATTTGACAAATTTAAGAGAGAAAAGAGGGACATTTGATCGTTAAAAGTGATAAAATTTAAGACTGAAAAGAGAAATTTTTGAGCGAAGAGAGAATTTCAGACAAAGTGACAAATATTTAAAAGAGTAAAGAGGTGATTTTTTTTTGAGAGAAAAGAGGGGAGATTTGAAACCAGATATAGTGAAAAGTGACAAAATTTAAAAGACAAAAGAGGGGAAACTTGACACAAAAGTAATAAATTTAAGAGAGAGAAGAGTGGAAATTTATTAGAGGAAAGTGGGGAAACTTGAAAGTGAAAAATAAAAAATTTAAAAGAGAAAAGAAAGGCAATTTGGTAGTTAACAGTGACAAATTTTAGGAGAAAAAATTAGGGAAATTTTTGAGAGCACAGTGGGAAATTTGGCACAAGAAGTGACAAATTTAATAAAGAAGAGCGAGGGGAAATATGACACAGAAATTGATAAAGGCGGTATATTGTGATTGCGCGCAGCGGTCAAATACCTCCTGGGGTACTGAAATTTGCCCTTAAGTCGGATGTTGTGATTGCGCGCAACGGAAGGATTAAGGCAATTATGACAGTAAAACAAAAATCTTTAGAAAACGTATCTTTAATCCATTTTCGTAATGAGCTTTTGAATATACTTATTCATAAATTTGTTTTTGTTAGGTATATTCTCGCTAAGGGTAGATAAAGTGAGTTGGGGAAATGGTTACGCTGGTCTTTCGGCCTCATATATTTAGACAGTGCTGATGTTTCGGAATACTTCGTTGAAGACTTGATTGCTGAAGCTTCCAACGATAGCCGTATAACGTCCTTCTGCGATTATTTAACGGAGAATTACATTTCTGAATCGGCAAGATTTCCTCCATAGATGTGGGCTTCATGTAGTCCAAGTCGAGAACGGACAACCGCTTGTGAATCTTTCCATAGCCATTTTAATAAAAGATTTTATTCTTCGCATCCTAATATTTTTGTATTTTTAAATGAATTAAAAAATGTTCAAGTAGGAACTTATGTGCAATTAAATAGCTTACATTTACAAAAAAATATTAAAAACATTAATTATGACAGAAAATTAAAATATGTAACAAATTTGATAGGTAAATTTAAAAATAAAGAAATATCCAGAACAGAATTTGTAAAAACTATATGCTATAAGACATGTTTAAATTAAATATATATACGTTATACAATATAAATTAAAATAAACAATATTTAGTTTTTTTGTAATCACTATTTCAATGTAGAAAGTACCCACTTTTTATTATCTTAATTATTTAAAATTAGTAAATTTTCCGTTTCATAAGGAATGGTCAATATTTTAATCATGAGCCTATTATCAACTGTGAAATTAGACAAAGAGGACGCCACCTACACTCAACTAGATGAAGAAAAGTATCCATTTTTTATATATTGAGCCTCCTGAAAATAACGTTCTAACTGATGATGATTCAGGCGATGCAGATGAGGGGGGCTTGGCTGACAATTTATCTGCCAGGCAACTTTCTGCTCCGGCAGAAGTTGTATTTAACAATAACGAGAGACTTGGTGTGGAAAATATTGATAGATGAGGTACAAATAGAACCACCAGTAACTAATTCTCTTCTAAAAACTGAAACTCAACCAAAAAATTTCGAATTTGTTCAAGGTGATCTACAGAAGGTAGGCAGAGGGAGCTGCATCCATTGCATCCACCAATCTGTTTTGAACCAGGTCAACTTGTTCCTGGTTCATAGTTATTTCGGGATGGCGCTTATCTATAACCGCCATCCTGATTCCCGTTGCGGCCTTGCTGTAAGTCCCAGTCTTTCCAGTTTTAGCTGGAATATTTCTGGACTTCTTGGCGAGCTGGGGGGGTGTTTGTGAGTCCGAGCGATTACGCTTGGACTTATTTTTTGTTCCAGGCTTTGGACGCTGGTCTCGAGGAGTCTGCTTAGACTTCTCCTTGGTCCACGTGCCCTCCGCCTGTTTTTTGGCTTTGGTCTGCTGCTTTTTCTGAGCTCCCGATAGCCTGGGTGATTTGTGACCCATATTTTTCACCTTTTCGGTGATTGTGTCAGCAGTTCCGGATGTACCCGCTGACGTGTCGCTGGCTACCGCAGATTCCTCGGCGATGTCTGGCCTATTCTTCTCTGAGAGCGAGCTCTCAGAGTCAGAATTTCGTTTTTTTTTTGTTTTTTTTTCCTTTTGGCCCATATTAGTCCCACGAGTATGGGGGAAGGGTTGGTCCACACCTGCGGCGCCCCCTGCGCAGGTGTAAGGCTGTGTACTCTGGGAGGTCGCCCTGTATCCCAGAGGCTCCGTTTATGACGGTACTTCCTTACCGCCATGCACCTGTAGGCACGGGTCGCTTGACACCATTAGGTTGGGGGATTGGTCAGCGTCACCTTATTGGTTATTTGGGTGATAACCTATCCCTAAACAACTAGGTTGTTTTTGGTAGGCCGTCCGGCTATCCGCCACCTGCCGACGCTCCGAGTAGCCATCCAAGCCCTCGGAATTCCAAGTGTAAAAACTTCAAAAGAACTTCCAAACTTGAGCAAAGTAGTGTACAATTAGGCTTTACCTTCTTTCGTTCTTCTACCGAAAGAGAGGGACCTGCACCAATAGAATTTAATTGGGCAACTAATTCCTCCCATTTGTTTATAACATAATTAGGATCAACTGTTGGGTTTATTGTGTTGCTTCTGAAAATATAGTCATTCTCCATAAAGTTTAAATAGAGTTCCATTTGATCTGGAGATGTATTTTTTATTTTTTTTCTCTTATCTTGCGAGGTAGCTTGCATTCTACAAAATATGTAAGATTTCATATATTTATTTAATAAATGTCGGGTCCACTGTGAACACCGTTTACATTTTCGAGTGAATTGTCAGTAGCGCGGCTTGGGGGCTTGGGTTAGGATTTCTAAAACTAGTTTATTCTTCATTCTTGCGAATTTTAGCGAGTGCCTTGCATTAGTGTCGTGTTTTTCTAAATTGTTTTCTTGTTCTTATTATTTAATGAAGATGGTGTTGTGGGATACCTTTTCTTGTTGTTTCTGGTAATGAAACAGAAAATGTTGAAGACTCGGTTAAAAACAATTCTATCGGAATTTTTAAAAAAGATTTGCATCCTCAAACCCAAAGACTTATTTTAAATATTTACACTTGCTTGAAAAGTGAAATGCCTGGGGCCTCACAAAACGAAATTTTAAAAAGGATTTGTTAGCTTACTAATGGTGGGATACTGAAAATTAACCTATAAACTACAGAATCTGTAAGACGTAGAGTCTGTAAGTTTACCTTTTGCAGATTTGTAAAATTTACTATTTTGAGACTAAATCTGTATGAGCCCAAGTTACAGATTTATTTCTTATAGGTTTCAACTTCACTCATATTTATAATGTCAAAATTATAACATCAATCAATTTTAAAGGTATAAACTGTTGTTATTAGCTACAATTTTAAATAGAATGGCGTAAGTAAACTAAAGAAATTGTATACAGGGTGTCCAGAGATGAAACCGACAAAACTTAGGGGGTTATAGGGACGCCAATATGATTGCAAAAAGCCATTTAGAAATGTCCAAAACCGCTTCTTTACTGATATACAGTGTGATTTGTGAATTTAGACAAAAAAATCAATCCGCCATATTAAATACAGGGATAACCCGATTTGATTTAAATTTGGTAGATGAATTAAACTAAATGGCCTAAATAAGTAGCCCTTTGAACGAAACCAATATCAGGACCGGAATATTCTTCCATCTAAAGTTCTTATAAGAATAACTCACCTTGTATAATTATTATCAAAAATCTGAGCTCAGATTCGAAATCTACGAAAAAAATCGTACAGGAACTTGTTAAAAAAGTTTCTGGCACCATTTCAGTTATTCCGTAATAAATTATTATTTTCAATTTTTTCATTCGAGAAATTAATTTTTGGATAAAGTACCATCAAAAATGAGTTAATATAATAAAAAATGACGAAACCAAGACATAAATATTGTTATTTTCTTTAATTAGTTCGTAGTAAAATTTTATAAAATACTCTTATAACCCAAAAAACCTAGAAAACCGTTTTCTATTTTGAAATATTTATCTGGCGCAGTCAGTAGGATTTGTGCGAGTTGCGAAAAACTGTGAAAATTCGCTTTTTGTGGAAACAGAACTTTTCGAGACTTTGGCGTTTTAACGGCTTAAGTGCAAATCCGGAAAGAACCTACCCTTCTGTGGATAGTGGATAGTGGATATTTCTGCCCTTTAGTGGAGAAGAAAATCCAACAATTTTTGGATAAAGAATCAGTAGTGTGGTAAGTGCCAAGTTCCATTTACCCTTCCTAAAACCCTCTCTAAGGATTTCAGGAAATTTAGTAGTTAAGAATATTATCTTAAAATTTTTTTTTCAGAAAAAAAATAAATACTTTTTTTTATGAATGAAATTGATGAAATTTTAAATCAGTTCAGTAAACTCAGTGTAGAGAATATTGAAGAAAATAGTAGCATTTTAAGTTTTTTAAGTGATCATTCAGAAATAAATTCTGACATTATGGTACAAGAAGTGCCTCGCGCAATTAATTGGGATCTTTTTAAGTCCAAAGTAGACAATATAAAACCTTATGAAGGTGATAGCAATACTTTAAATAAGTTTATTTCGCGATGTGAAAATCGTATTGCAACTTATAGGGAATATAATGATAACGAATTAAATAAGTAATGATAATATTTTAAATGCACAAGAAAAACTTAGCCAAATTAATCATTGTGACAAAATCACGTTAAACACATTCATTGCAGGGTGTACGGGTGTATTAAAAAATAATATGCATCTAAAAGAACCGGCATCTCTAGAAGATGCAATGGGTTAAGTTACGGAATATGAAAATTTTGAAAAATTATACGGTCATTTTAGTGAACCTAGAAATAAATTTCCAAAAAATAATTTTAGACCTAATGGTTTCAATTCAAGACCAGTTAATAATTTTCAGCCAAGGCCCCAATCAAATTCTCAATTTAACATGTAAAATCAGCAATATCAAAATATAAATCAACCTCAACAAAATCAGTACCTAAACTTTCATCAACCTGACTGGTCTAGTCAGCCAATTAATATTCAACCACGTCCTCTGCCAAGAAAAAATTATCCGACAAACGCTCAAGTTTTCGGGCCACAACAAAACGTCTTTAAACCTAAATACATACCGCAAAATCAATTACCGAAACCAGAGCCAATGTCGACCACCTCAAGAATTCCTTCAATGTATAGCAGGAAATCATTCAATCCAAATAATAGATTTAATCTCAATACTAATTATTTTCAAAAAAATAATCAAAAACCTAATTTCATAGCGGAAGAACTATTTGTTAACAACTATGACGAAAATCATGCCGAATCACAAAATTTTGACTATAACTCTATTCAAAATCAAAATGAGACCGATAGTGCTCAATTTAATGAAAATTCGTGTTACTCAAATTTTCAGACAAGTGCCTCGAACAAACACCCGACGTAATTGAATTGAATATCTTTACAAATAATCCACTTCCGTATCTCGAAATTCAACAACCAAATCTAAAATTACTAATCGATACTGGTAGTACAAAATCAATATTGAAACCATCGATTGAAGAAAAATATTTTAATAACTGTATTTATCACTCAAATGTATCTCTTTCTACTTCTCTCGGTAGCAAGAATATTAGATATCGAGCTGAAATCGCAGCTTTCAAAGAATTTAATTATGATTATAAAATTAATTTTATTTTACACGACTTCCACGAATTTTTTGACGGTGTTATAGGAATTAACGATCTAATAAAAATGCATTTTAACATTGATTTAACAAATCGCTATTAAGTTAGTAATCATGCAATAAATCCAATAAAATTCAGAAAACCTTGTGACATTAAGATCGAAATTTGCGTAGGCCCTAACGAAAAAATAGTAAAGAAATTACCAGTTAGTACATTGAACGGTGAAATTATAATAAATGAACAAGAATTAAGTGAAATCTATATACCTGAAACATTAACAATTGCAAAAAACGGATATGCTATTATTGAAATAATAAATCAAACAGATAAAAACATTTGTGTTACATTAAACAAACCAATTCAGTCTGTACCTTTTGACCAAACGAGCTATGAACTTTATAAGTTTGAATGTTTTAATGATTCTTTTATTCCTAACGCAAATCTAAATAATATTGAAAATTTAATAAGGACAGAACATATGAATTCCGAAGAAAAGGAAAACATTATTAAATTGTGTCGTCAATTTTCTGACATATTTTTGAAACCAGGTGACCCATTGACTTTCACCTCCAAAATTAAACACGTTATCAAAACAACGGACGAAATTCCTAGCCATTCCAAATCGTACAGGTACCCATATGCACATAAGGAAGAGGTTCAGCGACAAATAAATGAGATGTTAGAAAAGAAAATAATTAGAACGTCATCCTCGCCATGGACCTCGCCTATTTGGATAGTACCGAAAAAAATGGATGCTTCCGGACGTCAGATATGGCGTCTCGTTGTAGATTATAGGAAACTTAATGAGAAGACGATTGGTGACAGGTACCCAATATCAAATATCAATGATATTCTCGATAAGTTAGGCAGGGCTCAGTATTTTACCACTCTAGACCTAGCCAGCTGTTTCCACCAGATAGAAATGAATAAATGTTCTATCGAAAAAACCGCTTTTAGTGTAGATAACGGCCACTATGAGTTTTTAAGAATGCCATTCGGGCTTTAGAACTCACCTAGCACTTTTCAGCGTGTTATGGATGAGGTTTTGAAGGATATCCAAAATAAAATATGTTGCGTTTTTATGGACATTATTATATTTAGCAATGGTCTACAAGAACACATCCAAAATCTTAAACTAGTTTTTTCTAAGCTTCGAGCAGCTTGTTTAAAAATACAACTCGACAAATGCGAGTTTTTGCAAAAAGAAGTAGAATTTCTTGGTCATGTAGTGACACAACAAGGAATTAAACCTAACCCAAGGAAAATCCAAGTAATAAAAAATTTTCCAATACCAAAAACTCAGAAAGAAATAAAATCTTTTCTTGGCGTACTTGGTTTTTATCGTAAATTTATTAGAAATTTTGCTAAGATAACAAAACCTTTAATATTATGTTTGAAAAAAGATAAAAAAGTTGAACATACAAAATAATTCATAAATTGTTTCAATCATTGTAAAAATTTATTAATTTCAGAACCAATACTAGCATATCCAAACTTCGAAAAACCTTTTGAACTTACGACGGACGCATCAATGTATGCAATAGGTGCAGTTTTAAGCCAAGATAGTCATCCCATATGTTACGCGTCAAGAACTTTAAATTCTGCCGAAATCAACTATTCGGTTATTGAAAAAGAATTACCTACTTGCCGTAGTATGGGGATGTAAATACCATCGTCTTTATTTATTTGGCAATCCTTTTATTATAAAAACCGACTATAAATCCCTACAATGGCTCTTTTCGTTAAAAGAACCTAATTCGCGATTAGTTAGATCGCGGTTAAAACTAGAAGAGTTTGACTACAAAATCGAATATCTTAAAGGTAAAAATAACCAAGTTGCGGATGCATTTTCGCGCATACCTCCTAATCACGATTTAAATGCTCTAAAAACAGCATCACTAGATGTAAATCTAGACGATATAGACTCAATCATTAATGATGAACTTGAAAGAATCAGCGAACTAATAAATATATCCGAAATTGATATTTCTGATGTCGTAAATGATACTCCTAAAATTAATATTATACAAAATATTCAAATTAAACCACCTATAGATATAAACAATGAAAATTCCGAAGTAGAAACCGTACATACTTCTGTGGAAGATCCAATTTTATCTATACCTATTTCAGAGCGAGCTATAAATCAGTATAAAAATCAAATTCTATTAACATGCGGAGACATAAATGAAATAAAAAGTAATCGCGAAAATATCTTTGAAAATAATAGATTAAGTGTAACTTTGCCACAAAGAAATTTAGAAGTAAGCATTTTAAATTTTGTAAAAGAATTTTTAGATCCTAAAAGAACTTATGCAATATACTTTAAAAATCCAATTTTACCAAAATTATTTGTAATAACACTTCTGAGGTTCTTTAAGAATTCAGCTTTTAAACTTATACATTGTACTAAATTATTAAGAGATGTAGTAACGACTGACGATCAAAAACAAAAATAAACGAAGTTAAAACTTCCATGAGCGCTATTTATTATTGGCCAAAAATGTCTGAAGACATTGAAAAATTCATTAATAATTGCGAAATTTGTCAAAAAAACAAATATGATAGAAATCCCCCTATCGTGAAATTTAACCTTACACCGACTGCATCAAAACCGTTTGATCACATACACATAGACGTTTTCAGAATTTCAAACACACCTTATCTTACAATAATTGATTCATTTTCCAGGTATGGACAAGCATAAGCTATAGATAGTATTAGCGGTATATCAGTACTAGACGGTTTATTAAATTTTATAAGTCATCACGGTTTACCATATAAAATAACAGCTGATTGCGGGACTGAATTTAAAAATAAAGACCTTGAAGACTTTTGTAAATTACATAAGATTGAACTACATTTTACTACAGCCAAAAATAGTAATTCCAATTCAACCGTCGAACGATTTCATTCGACGTTAATAGAGTATTTTAGATGCTTGAGAGAAGAAAATAAAGATTTGACACCTAATCAAATAATGAAGCATTCTTTATTAAGTTATAACAATTCGATTCATTCAGTAACAAAATTTACTCCATTCGAAATTATTAAAGGTCACATTAATAATCCTGATCCGTTTGATTTAGATGATCACCTTATTTTGTCGTATTATGTCCAAAATCATAAACAGGCCAGCAAACAATTATATAACAACATTAAAGAACGAAATGAAAAAGTTAAAAAGAAATTTATTTCTAAAGTTAACGAAAATCGTTAAGATCCACCGGACTATTCGAATCAAGATATCGCATATGTCCGAACTAAACTCCGTGATAAAAAAATTACCCAAATTCAAAAAGACTTCTACTCCCAATAGAATTAGGCCCTTGTAGGTTAATATATACTAAGCATACATTTTTACACTATACAGATTTAGGAGAAGTGGTTAGACAAATAAATACATTAAAAATTCTTTTTTCAACAGTAAAAGAAACTGTTATAAAAACTAATAAAATTTGAAAACTTGTACCCACACATACGCTGAAAAAGAGGTTTAATTAACGGACTAGGAAAACTTAATAAGTGGTTGTTTGGTAATCTCAACTCTGATGATGGATATCGATATGACAAAACAATTAAAATTTTGCAACAAAATCAGAAAAAAATAATATATGAAGTAAATTTGCAAACAACATTATATAAAAAATTAATCGATCACTATAATCAATCGCTAACAATTTTATGGCAAAATCAGGAAAAACTACATAGCAACTTGGAAAGATTCCAAGCAGCAATTCAAAATCAAATTGATAATTTGGGCAGTTATATCGCCTTTCAAGGTACAATTGAAAATTCTATTCTTTTCTCAAAACTTAATTCTCTTCATAGTTCGATAATATCAAGTCAGGAGATTACTGAAATGATAAATTATTTAAGAAAAATATATAATGAACGAGAAGTTCCAAATTTTAAAAATATTCTGACCTATTACTTATTTCTTGGAACTCAAGTAACATTCTCAGAATCGAAATTGATTTTCGCAATACATGTTCCTATCCTAAAACCCGAATCCCTAGAATTCATTCGCATATATCCTGTTATTCAAAATAATAAAATATTCACTCCCATATACCCATACTTGGCACAATCTAAGAAATAATCACAACTACAAAGAAAACAATGCCCAATATTAGAAAAAACACACTATTGCCTTCAAAACTTCACTCCCAGAGACAACTGTACCCTCCAATTACTTGATGGTCAATTACCCGAAGGATGTTACGCCACTGAAGTCAACCTTCAAGAATCAATAATTGAACAAATAACAAATAACGAAATAATGGTCATACCAGTCCATCCAGAGAAAATTCTATCAAAATGTAGATCAGATAAGTTCTTAGAAATCGAGAAACCCACTCTCATCAGACTCCCTGAAGGCTGTCAAATTCAAACTAAAGAAATGAAATTTACCAATAATCAAGAAATCCAATGCGGCAGGCAAACCATTGATACTTCCAAAATTTGAAGCTGGATTACTGAAAATTCAAAAACATTATCAAGCATGAAACATTACCAAAATTAATTTCGATAGGATTTACGAAATTAATAAAATAGCTAAACAATTAACCCCTATAACGGAAGCAAAGGACAACCTGTATAACACATCGATACTAACGATAATTTCAGTTTTGGCCATCATCATCATTACCACAATCGGATACCTTATATTCAGAAAACGATTCAAAAAATTCAAAATCAAGAAAGAAAAAAGAACCAAATATAATGAAGAAAATTCACCGAATCCAACTGACAAAAATACCTCCGTTATTTTTGCAACTAAAGGATGGAGGAGTTACATGAGGCCATTTCCCTGAAGCGGCCTAGAAAACCTTATCGCTTGCTCTAGCCACATTTGTATATTTTAACATTTATTTTATTCATTCTTTTTCTAACCATTGCATTATAAACATAATAAATAATAATTTTTGTACTTTGCTAATAAAATAATTTTTAAAAAAGCGTTTTCTATTTTCAAATATTTATCTTGAGTCTTTTTTTTAGCTGTTCGGATTGACTTCGTATAGACTTTACCTGTTAGTAAAATAAATCAAATTTTAAGTACGACGAAACCATAAAAACCAGTTGCATCACGTCAGTACACAAATTATTATTCAAGTGTTCGTTTACAAGGTTAAAAATTATTTATAATATAAAAGTTTTTAAACACAAAACGAAATAAAGTAATAATATTTTATTTAAACAAGTTATTTGGAACAAGTTTATTTTATGTATTAATTAGTTTATTGACTGTACGTGGATTGACTTTGTGCGTTGTAGCTAGAAGAGCGTCAATTTTTTATACTAAATTTCTCCCCCTTACAAGCGAACCCTAGAGAAAAAAGGATTGTACGGGCAAGGTACCGTAGATTATCGTGCTATGGTATAATAACCTTTCAGCTTTCAGCCTTGTTTGAATGTGAAAAACCTTGACCGATGAGTAAAAAAAGTATTGGTATATATATTACAAAATTATCTTTTATAACACACAAGTTTATCGATTTCGGTAAAGATTAGACTTAATTTTTATTTAAATTTAAAATGATTTCGCTGGAATCTATATTTGTTATTTTAATAATAGCTGTATTGGTAATAATAATAAGTGAGGAAAAAAATACTAAAAAAATTTTTAAAGTTTATTCGGTACCGGGAAGATGGTATTATCTGAAATATTGTTTACTTGCACTTGCATTATTTTTAAAGCGAAGTATGATTTATTTATTTGGAAAAAGTTACTTTCATAAAGTGGAGGAAATGGAGAAGATGCAAAAATTATCGGAGCATAAAGAGGTAAGATTTTTTTTTTCATAATTGCGGAACAAAAATTGTTAGATTATGTTAAATAACTTAATTTAAAATATTAATGTTTTTTTATTTATTTTTATTATTTATTCACTAATTTCCCCTCTTTTTTTCTCTTAAATTTTTCACATTTTTGTTCAAATTTTTTCTCTTTTGTTTCGAAAATTCACCCCTTTTTTCTCAAAAATATTTGTACGTTTTTTGTCCTGAAATTTCCACAATTTTGTCTCAAAAATTTCCCTTGTTTTCACTCAAAAATTTCCCCTCTTTTCTCTCTCAAATTTGTCACGTTTCAATATTAAATTTCCCTTCATTGCTCTTGAAAATTTACCCTCTTTTCTTTGTTAAATTTCTGACTTGTCTCAAATTTCCCCTTTTTCTCTCAAAAATTTCCCCTCTTATTTCTCTTTAATTGGTCACATTTTGTTTCAAATTTACCATACTTCCTCTCGAAAATTTCCCCTCTTTTCTCTTTTAAATTTGTGACTTTAAGTATCAATTCTCCCCTCTTTTCTACCTTAAATTTGTCACATTTTACTACCAAATTTTCCCGATTTTCTGTCAAAAACTTACCCTTTTTTTTCTTAAATTTGTCACATTTTTATTTCAAATTTCCCCCTCTTTTATTTCTTAAGTTTGTCAGTTTTCAGTATCAAATTTCCATTCTTTTTTTCTCAAAAAGTTCCCCTCTTTTCTCTCTTAAATTTGTAACATTTTGTCTGAAATCTCTTCTTTTTTCAAAAATTTCCCCTTTTTTTATCAATTCCCCTATTCGCCACTTATTTTTAAATATTAAATTTCCCCCACTTTTCTCTTGAAAATGATATTTTTTAACAACAAAATAAATTATAAACAACCTTGTTTTTTTCCTACTAAATTCCCGACGAGCATCCACCAATACTTTTTCAGATATTTAATGTTAAAGTTTCAAATTTTGACATTTTTTTATTTTTGACAGGTGACAGTTCGAGAAATAATTTGGACTGTTCTGAATAGAGTTTTTCAAGGGCTTTCAAATGACATATTGCAAGTCAAATTCCGTGACATATTGCATCTGTCATTTTTTGATAGTGACACTTCCGTTTGACAGATTTACAAAAACTAATGGGTTCTTCCAACGGGTAACCCAAACCCATGTACCAAATTTCAGCTCAATCGGATTAAACGTGTGGCCTCTATCGTGGAAGAATACACTCAGACAGACAGACAGACTTAATCATCTCAGGTGACCTCAAAATGGATATTTCCATCTTTATCTCAAAAATTTTTTTTAGCTTGTTGTCAGAGGTGGGTCGGGAAAGTAAAAGTGAGAAAAAAATGATAAAATAAAGAGGGAAAGAGCAACTTAAAACAATGGAAAAAAAGGAAAAAAAGGGGGACAAAAAAAATAAGACAAAAAAAAGATATCCAAAAAAAATGTTTCCACTCCTTTAAAAAGAAAACATAAATTATTAGTAATTTTTTTTTGATTTTGTATAGAATCAAATTTTAAAAACAAATTTTTTTCCTTTTATCAATTGTTTAAAAATCAGAAATTATAAAAACATTAAAAAAGTAGTGAAAAAAACTTGATAAAAAAGTAGAAAAAAAGTGAAAAGTGATAAATTTAAGAATGAAAAAGTGGAAATTGTCAAGACTGGGAAATTCGAGACAAAAAAGTGACAAATTTACGAGTGAAGGGGAAATTTTTGAGAGAAAAGATACACATGAAAGTGACAATTTTAATTGAAAAATGATGAGAAATTTTTTAGAGGAAAGAGGAGAAATATGATAGTGAAAAATAACAATTTTAAGAGAGAAAAGAGGGGCAATTATTGAGCAAAAAGAGGAGAAATTTAATGGTGAAAAGTTACAAATTTAAGAAAGAAAAGAGAGGAAATTTGAAATAAAATATGAAAAATTCATAAGAGAAAAGAGGGAAAATTCTCCAAAGAAAAGAGGAAATTTGAGACAAAAAACTAAAAATTTACGAGACAAATAAGGGGAAATTCTCAAGAAAAAAGGGAGGAAATTTGAAACAAAAAAGTGAAAAATTTAAGAAAAAAATAAGGGGACATTCTTGAGAAAAAAAGGGAAGATATGTGACACAAGTTTAAGAGAGAAAAGAGAGGACCTTTTTGTGAGGAAAGAGAGGGAATTTAATAGTGAAAAGTAACAAAATGTGATAAATTTAAGACAAAAAGGGGACATTTTTTATAGTGATAAGTGACAAATTTAAAAGAGAAAAAAACTGACATTTGATAGTGAAAAGTAATAAATTTAAGACAGGAAAGAGGGGACATTCTCAAGACAAAAGAGGGAAAATTTGAGACAAACGAGCAACAAATTTACGAGAGAAATAAGAGGAAATTTTTGGGAGAAAAGAGGGGAAATGTGAAACAAGAAAATGACAAATTTAAGTAAAAAAAGGGGGGAAATTTTTGAGAGGAAAGATGGAATATGACAGTAAAAAGTGAGAATTTAAAGAAAGGAAAGAGGAGAAATTTTAGATAAAAAAGAGGAGTGTAAAAAAGTGACAAAATTTTCAAGAACAAGAGGGGAACATTGATAGTGAAAAGTGACAAATTTCAGAAAAAAAGAGGTAAGTTTTGAGAGAAAAGGGGGGAAATTTGAGACAAAAAGTGACAAATTTACAAAAAAATGAGGGGAAATTCCTAAGTGAAAAGAGGAGAAATGTGAGAAAAGAATGTGACAAATTTAAGATAAAGAAAGGGAGATTTTTAAGAGAAAAAGTGGGCATAAAAAAACAACATTTTCAAGAGAAAGAGGGGAAATTTTCGAGAAGAAACGGGGAAAATGTAATAGAAAAAAGTCACAAATTTGAGATACAAAAAATGACAAATTTAAGGGAAAATTCTCCAGAGAAAAGGAGAGAAATTTGAGACAAAAAATGACAAATTTACGAGAGAAAAGAGGGGAAATTCTTGAGGGAAGAGAGGGGAAATGTGACACAAGAAAATGATAAATTTAAGAGAGAAAAGAGGGGAAATTTTTGAGAGGAAATAGGGGGAATTTGTGACAAAAAGTGACAGATTTAGGAGAGAAAAGAGGGGAAATATTTGGAAAAAAGGGGGAAAGTTGATTATGAACAAATTTAAAAAAGGAAATATGACAAATTTGAAACAAGAAAGTGATAAATTTAAGATAAAAATGAAGGAAAATTTTTGAGAGAAAATAGGGTAAAGACACAAAAATTGACAAAACTTTCAAAATAACAGGGGGAAATTTTCTAGAGAAAGTAGGGGATATTTAATAGTGAAAAGTGAATGTAAGAGAGAAAAGAAGAAAAATTTGAAATAAAAATGTGGCAAGTTTAAGATATAAATGAGGAGAAATTCTTGAAAGAAAAGAGAGGTAATTTTACACAAAAAGTTATAAATTTAAGATAGAAACGAGGGGAAATTTGTGAGAAGAAATACGGGTAATTTTTAAATGAAAATTGACAATTTTAATATGAAAAAGATAGAAAATTTTCAAGAGAAAATAGGGGAATTTTTTTAAAGAAAAGGGGGAAGCTTGTATTGAAAAATGACCAGTTTTCGAATAAAACTGGGAAATTTAACACAAATAAGTAACAAATTTAATAAAGGAAATAGGGGAAAAAATTGGACAAAAAAAGTGAGAAAAAATGTAGCGAAAAAGTGGGGAAATAATAAAAAATCAATTATGAATATTTATTAATTACTAATCAGTTAAAAATCAGTTATTAATCAGTTACTACTTGATTACAACATTAATAATAAAAAAATCGATTAAAAAGTACTAATTGTATAAAAAAAATCTATAATTTTTTTTTGTTTAAGGCATTTGATGCCGTATTCTTTCAAGCAGTAACACAAAACGGAATATATTTTTCCGCTGGAACTGAGAGACGACACAACAACAAACTCGCAGGATTGGTTTATATAGTGGTAAGTTAACTACGGTATTTTACTATTCCACTTTAGATTAAAGAGCCGCATTAAATTAATACCTAATATTATTATTATTATTTATATACTTTAGAACACGTAATTGACAGTAATATTTTGATGCGGCTCAAAGGACCAAAAAATGTTTACAATTAATGAAAACTTGTAATTAAGAGTAATAATTTGATCTGGCTCGAAGGACCAAAAAATGTTTATATTGAATGAAATCTTGTAATTGAGAGTAATAGTTTGATCCGACTCGAAGGACCAAGAAATGTTTATATTGAATGGAAGCTTGTAATTGAGAGTAATAGTTTGATCCGACTCGAAGGACCAAGAAATGTTTATATTGAATGGAAGCTTGTAATTGAGGGTAATAATTTGATCTGGCTCAAAGGACCAAGAAATGTTTATAATAAATGAAAGCTTGTAATTGAGAGTAATAGTTTGATCCGACTCGAAGGACCAAAAAATGTTTATATTGAATGGAAGCTTGTAATTGAGGGTAATAATTTGATCTGGCTCAAAGGACCAAGAAATGTTTATAATAAATGAAAGCTTGTAATTGAGAGTAATAGTTTGATCCGACTCGAAGGACCAAGAAATGTTTATAATGAATGAAAGCTTGTAATTGAGAGTAATAGTTTGATCCGACTCGAAGGACCAAAAAATGTTTATATTGAATGGAAGCTTGTAATTGAGGGTAATAATTTGATCTGGCTCAAAGGACCAAGAAATGTTTATAATAAATGAAAGCTTGTAATTGAGAGTAATAGTTTGATCCGACTCGAAGGACCAAGAAATGTTTATAATGAATGAAAGCTTGTAATTGAGAGTTATAATTTGATCTGGTTCGAAAGAACAAAGAATGTTTATAATGAATAAAAGCAAATGTCTCTTTTACAAAAATATGGTTATTTTGGGTTCTTTTTCGCATCCCATTACACTATGGCTATGAAGCGAACGAGGGTAGGATGTGCCAACTAATCTAATAACTATTTTTTAGCATCCGGATTATGGTCTTTTAGAATGTGAACATATGCCACATACTATTATAAATGAAGACGTTAAAACAGATAATACAACAATTTACTCCGGAGGAGGTATTTCATTTACACAAATAATTCCAATGAAAGTATGGAAAGTTTCATATAAAGGAGTAATGAAGTAAGTTTGTGGTAATTTATTTTTGAAAAATTTTAATCGTATTTCGATTTTTTTTAGGATCCAAAATAATCCGACAAAGTTGGTCGAAGTAAAATTTGAAGCCGATTGGACTAGTAACTACGATTGGTTCCTTCTGGAAGTCGGTATACCTATTAAGCTGCTGGCGAAAGCTATTGCAACGGAACCGTGGACGATGGAATTATTTCAAAATGTGGGAAAGTAAGTAAAAGTTAGGTCTTTTTTTTAATAATCCAAATAAAACAAATAAAAATTTTAAACGTTATCAAATTGATTAAATAAATCGAATAAACCTACCCTTTCAACTCTACTCAGAGTATACCAAGTTTGGTGTCAATCGGCACAGTAGTTTCCCACCACTCAATTGTTTTATATTAAGTAGAGTCCACATATGAATTTACTGCGCAATAACAATTACAAAAAGCATTAGCATCTAACTTTGTTATTAGTAGCTCAATGTGAATGAAAAAAAAAACAGTGGAGAAAGGTGACATATTCTTCCAAATGCACACCGCTGGATCAAGAATTGAAACATGTTTTTTCATTAAAACATTAAACATTAAAACAAACCTGCAAAATTTCAAATCAATATATTCATTCATTTTAAAGTTATCAAATAAAATAATTTAATTTTTTACAAGTAAATGTGTTGGATCCGTCATTCCTGATATCATTTTGTGTAATTTTATCTACAGACAAACGTTGCAAGCGTCATTTGGAAACACCCTGTATAAAGCTGAATTCACTTAATCACTTTTTTAATTATTTTTTACCATCACTATTTTGGTAAATCAGGAGTTATAGTATATACCAAGTCAATTCCAACGGCATAAAAACTAAATGTCTACCGACCGTCGGCGGCTTCATTGTAAAGCATGGACGGCGTGATATAATTTATTTTCAAAATTAATTTTATTTTTCATATACCCCTACACGGATATTTTTTTTATTAGGAACATAGAGTAATGCCAATGAGAATTTAATAAAAAGTTAAAATTCATTATCTGAATTTTCAGAGCTTGAGTCTGAATTTGGGGTTATAATAATGGGGCCAATAGAAAGAAAAATATAATATTTATTCTCCTTTATTCAACATTGTCCGTTTTATTATTAGAAACTTCAATAAAAGGTCTCCACAACGCCACCTTGATTAAATAATAATAATTTAGAAAAACACGACACTTATGCAAGCTCGCTAAAATTTGCGAGTGAATTGTCGTTTTTGGAGAAGTTTGAACCATTTTTGGACAATTTAAGACTGTTTTTGACAATTTTAGACCATTTTAGATTATATTGAACAATTATCTGATCAATTTAGGTAACTTTATTTTAATTTTTGGACAATTCTAGACCATTTTGGATAATTTTAGATTATTTTGAAAAATTCTCTGATCAATTTAGGTAACTTTAGACCGTTTTATTTTATTTTGAACAATACAATTGATCAATTTGGGTTTGACTAACTTTGGACAGTTTTATTATTATTTTAGACAATTTTTAGAGCATTTTGGACAAATCTAATCCATTGTAGAGTATTCTGAACAATTCTCTGATCAACTTAAGTTTAAGACAATTTTTAGAAAATTTTGAACAATTTTAGATTATTTTGAACAATTTTCTGATCCATTTTGGGTAATTTTGGATCGTTTAATTATTAATTTAGGCAATTTTTAGATTTTGGACAATTTTAGACCATTTTAGGTTATTTTGAACAATTCTCAGTTTACGTCTTTAGACTGTTTTTTACTATTTTAGTCAATTTTTATAAGATTTTGGACAATTTTAGAGCATTTTAGATTATTTTAAAAAACTATTTAGACCTTTTTATTATTAATTTAGAACATTTTAGAAAATTTAGAAAATTTTAGACCATCTCAAATTATTTTGAACAATACAATTGATCAATTGGAGTTTGACTAACTTTAGACAGTTTTGTTATTATTTTAGACAATTTTTAGACCATTTTGGACAAATTTAGGCCATTGTAGATTATTCTGAATAAATTTCTGATCAATTTAAATAACTTCAGGCCGTTTAAGATAATTTTGAGGAGATTTTGGACAATTTTAGACCAGTGATTGTTATTATGAACAATTCTCTGATCAACTTAAGTAACATCAGACAGTTTTATTCTTAAATTTAGACAATTTTAAGAAGATTTTGGGCAATTTTAGACCATTTAAGTTATTTAAACAATTCTCAGATCTACTTAGGTAACTTTAGACCGTTTTGTTACTATTTTAGACAATTTTTAGACCATTTTGGACAATTTTAGACCATTGTAGATATTTTGCACAATTCTCTGATCAATTTAAGTAACTTCAGACCGTTTTATTATTATTTTAGACAATTTTTAGAAGATTTTATTGTTAATTTAGAAAACTTCAGACCATTCTATTTTATTTTGAACAATACAATTGATCAATTTGAGTTTGAGTAACTTTGGGCAGTTTTATTATTAATTCAGATTATTTTGAACAATACAATTGATCAATTTGAGTTTAAGTAACTTCAGACTGTTTTAGACAATTTGTAGAATATTTTGGACAATTTTAGATTGGTTTGAACAATCCTCAGATCCATATTAGATAACTTTGAACCACTTTATTATTATTTTAGACCATTTTGGGCAAATTTAGACCATTTTAGGTTATTATGAACAATTTAAGTAACTTTAGACCGTTTTATTATTAATTTAGACAATTTTTAGAAGATTTTGGACAATTTAAGATTATTTTGAGCACTGACAATTCACTCTAAAATGAAAACGCAGGTGTTCATAGTGGACCCGACATTTTTTGACCTTTATATTTAGCTTGTGTGTCCACGCAGTATTATTTGTTCGACTAGATACGGCCGGCACACAGTGGCGGGAAGCGCCACTGTGCCACCTAAATTGATGTACGCCCCTTAGGGTTTTGCCGTTTGAGGTGATTTTTTTTTAAATATTCGTCATAAAATTCGCTATCGATTACTTTTTTTCCATTTTTGCTTCGGGTTTTCATTTTCGCGGAATTTGACTCCAAAAATAGGTTTGCATGGAAAAAACTATATTTTTCGCACACAAATGACCATACGGAACACGAGATTGAGATTTTGTCGGACAATCCAAAAATTTTCACATATCAGAAATCATTCTACTGAAATGTTTGGATGATTTTGGCCATTTTAAGGGCAACAGAAAATTTCTCCCCGAATTCTAAGTGGATAGACTTGTAGGGTTTTCCATGACGAGTATTTCCCCATAAAAAAAGTCCGACAAAACCTCAATCTCGTGTTCCGTAGGGTCATTTTTGTACGAAAAATATAGTTTTTTTTCCATGCAAACCCATCGATAGGGAATTTTATGACGAATATTTAAAAAAAATGTCACGTCCTAAGGGGCGTACGTCAATTTGGATGGTACAGTGGCGCGAAGTGGCATACAGCGGGCCGACTTTGAAACGAGATCTAATTATCAATTTTATATGGGAGGTTTTATATGTCTAGAAAATTTATCAGACCCGGTACATGAGTCTTTTATTTAGCTTTTCGGATTGACTTGGTATAGACTTTACATATATTCGGTATGCTCATACGGCTCACGATATGAAAGAAAAATTCCAAAAACTGAAATCCGAATCCAAGTAAAAATAAAATTTATAAATAGAAATAAGGGGAAATTTTTAAGAGAAAAAAGGAGAAATTTGACACTAAAATTGACAACATTTTCAAGAGAAAACAGCAAAGATTTGATAGTGAAAAGTGACAAATTTAATAGAGAAATGAGTCGAAATTCTTAAAAGAAAAGAGGGTAAAAATGATACAAAAAAGTGACAATTTTCAAGAGAAACGAGGGGTAATTTGATAGTGAAAAGTAACAAATTTAAAAGAGAAAAGAGGGGAAATTGAAGAATCACATCTCTCTCGGTCACCATAAATGTGGTTTATTGTTTAAAGAAGGAACATAACATATCGGTCTACGATTGGCAAACTGCCAAACACATTATAGACGAGGACAGATTTAGGTGAACAATTTCCAGCTTCACATCTATCTAGCACTACTTCAATGGGGCCTAGATGAACTCATACCGCACCTGGTGTGAATACTTCGATCCTCCATAAAAGTTATTTTCATACCTTAACCTGGAAGGATGAATTACTCCGTTCCAAAAGTATATCGACCAATTAGCCTGATATAGTTTTATACAAAGGCTATCTGAATGATATATAAGAAATGTGGTAATTACTACAACACCACTACATCCGAATCAACATGCATATACCCCAGAATGATCTACCGATTGAGCCCTCCTAGTGGCCGACTGGATAAAAAGATCCCTGGACTAAGTAGAGTCCACCTTGGGTGTTTTCATAGACATCAAAGGTGGAACTAAACCCCCCAGAACTAATTCTTCTTAAAACAAAACTTAACTTTGCAACAGAGATGAAGTACCTAGGTCTCATCTTTGACGAACAATGCCCTCCAATGGTGGAGCGCACCTGGTATTATTCTCCAGAGTTGTCTCATGGACGTATACGACCACCATAAGACCTATGCTAACATATGGTGTAGTCGTCTGGGGACCAAAAACCCAACAACACCTTCAAAACAAATTTAAAGAACATCATGTCTCAAACATAACTGGAGCCTTGAACACAAACACCAAACAAAGGTATCCTCAATCTTGCACCCCTTGGCACTTGACAAGCTTCCACTAGGTACTACGAGCGAACATGGACTCTATCTCACCTCGATATGCTTTTCACAGACTCCATAAAGTTGTCAGAAATATATAGAAGAGCCATAAAGTGGCAGGTATAATTCATATTTACACTGCATGATGGCTCAAAAACAAAACAAAGTTTATGGTGCGGAATATACTCCAGGTTCTTAAATCGGAGCTCACTGGCATCCTAATAACATCAAAATAAATCACCAGAAATAACATCACTGGAATAAATATGCTCATCTATGCATATAGCAGACAAACACTACTTACCCTAGACAGACCACAAATTTGTTCAGTAGTAGAATGTCATCAAGCATTGGTCGAAGCATCCATCAACAATGTAGTCACCTTAACATGGATCAAATGCCACGCTACATCAAAGGGTAATCATCTCGCCGACTAATTGTCCAAGAAGGCAGCCAACCAAAAACTATTTGGACCTGGCTACTTTATTGGACTAACGATATCGGTCGTTACGAAGCTAATTAAGGATGACTCCCTTGTTAAACTCAGGGACAGATAGGATGAATTAAGAAGCTGCAGAGTTGCTACGGACCTCGTAAGTTACCCTCACAACACAACAGCAAACAAATACTTGTCTAACAGGCATTCTGACTGGTCACTGTCCAGTACAAAAACACCTCAACAACATGGGGAGGTCAGACACCAAACGCAGGGAGCGGGAACAAGAAGAGGAGATAATCGGCCACATCGTCTCCGATTGCACGGCACTCTTGTCAACTATGGAAATTGTATAAAAACTGTAGCCTGACTGCTGACTTACTAAAGAGGATGCACAATATGCCTAAATTCTGTGGGACGGCTCACTTGTGGAGCAATCCACCCCCTCCACCCACAGACAGATAAGAGAGAAAGAAGGGGACATTTGATAGTGAAAAGTGACTTTAGGAGAGAAAAGAGGGTAAATTTTTGAGGAAAAAGTGCAAAATTTTATAATGAAAAGTGACAAATTTAAGATAAAAAAGAGGGGAAATATTTGAGAGAAAAGAAGGGAAATTTGTGACTAAAAAGTGAAAAATTTAACAAAGAAGAGGGGCGAATTTCAAAAGAAAACAGAAAAAAATTGATAGTGAAAACGACAAATTTAAGAGGAAAAAGAGGGGAAATTTTCAAGAGAAATGAGGGGATATATGACATACAAAAAATAACATATTTACTAGAGAAATTGGGGAAAATTTGATAGTGAAAAATGACAGTTTTAGGAGAAAAAAGAGTGGAAATTTTCGAGAAAAGACGGGAAATTTTTAAGAAAAAAAAATGTAAAATTGAATATACCAGTGGGTAAATTTTTGAGGAAAAAAGAGGAGAAATTTAATAGAGAAAAGAAGGAAAAGTTAAAACAAAAAAGTGACGAAATTTTCAATGGAACAGAAGAGAAATTTGATAGTGTAAAGGGATAAATTTAAAAAAGAAAAAAGAGGGGAAATATTTGAGAGAAAATACTGGAAATTTGTGACTAAAAAGTGAAAAGTTTAACAAAGAATAGGGAAAAATTTCAAAAGAAAACAGATGAAACATGATAATGAAAAGTGACAAATTTAAGAGGAAAAATCGGGAAAATTTTCAAGCGAAAGTCCCTTCCATTCTGATAGAAAAAATTACATATTTACTAGAAAAATTGGGGAAAATTTGATAGTGGAAAATGACAATTTTAGGAAAAAAAGAGTGGAAGTTTTCGAAAAAAAATGGGAAATTTTTAGGAAAAAAAATGGCAAATTGAATATACCAGTGGGTAAATTTTCTGAGAGAAAAAGAGGGGAAATTTAATAGAGAAAAGAAGGAGAAGTTAACACAAAAAGTGACAAAATTTTCTTTGGAAGTCCCCTCCTTTCTGACACAAAAAATTACATATTTACCAGAGGAATTGGGGAAATTTTGATAGTGAAAAATGACACTTTTAGGAGAAAAAAGAGTGGAAATTTTCGAGAAAAGATGGGAAATTTTTAAGAAAAAAATGTCAAATTGAATATACTAGTGGGTATATTTTTGAGGGAAAAAGAGGGGAAATTTAATAGAAAAATGAAGGAAAATTTTACACAAAAAAGTGACAAAATTTTCAGTGGAAAAGAAGGGAAATTTGATTGTGAAAAGTGACAAATTTAAAAAAAAAAAAGAGAGGGGAAACATTAGAGAGAAAATACTGGAAATTTGTGACTAAAAAGTGAAAAGTTTAACAAAGCATAGGGGGAAATTTCAAAAGAAAACAGAAAAATTTGATAATGAAAAGTGACAAATTTAAGAGGGAAAATAGGGAAAATTTTCAAGAGAAAGTCCCTTCCTTTCTGACACAAAAAAATTACATATTTACTACAAAAATTGGGAAAAATTTGATAGTGAAAAATAACAATTTTATGAGAAAAAAGAGTGGAAATTTTCGAGAAAAGATGGGAAATTTTTAAGAAAAAAAAATGGCAAATTGAATATACTAGTGGGTAAATTTTTGATTGAAAAGAGGGGAAATTTAATTGAGAAAGGAAGGAAAATTTAACACAAAAAAATGACAAAATTTTCAATGGAACAGAAGGGAAATTTGATAGTTAAAAGTGACAAATTTAAGAAAGAAAAAAGAGGTGAAATTTTGAGAGAAAATACTGGAAATTTGTGACTAAAAAGTGAAAAGTTTAACAAAGAATAGAGGAAAATTTCAAAAGAAAACAGATGAAATATGATAATGAAAAGTGACAAATTTAAGAGGAAAAATCGGGGAAATTTTCAAGCGAAAGTCCCTTCCTTTCTGATAGAAAAAAATTACATATTTACTAGAAAAATTGGGGAAAATTTGATAGTGGAAAATGACAATTTTAGGAGAAAAAAGAGTGGAAATTTTCGAAAAAAAATGGGAAATTTTTAGGAAAAAAATGGCAAATTGAATATACCATTGGGTAAATTTTTGAGGGAAAAAGAGGGGAAATTTAATAGAGAAAAGTAGGAGAAGTTAACACAAAAAGTGACAAAATTTTCAATGGAAAGTCCCCTCCTTTCTGACACACAAAATTACATATTTACTAGAGGAATTGGGGAAATTTTGATAGTGAAAAATGACACTTTTAGGAGAAAAAAGAGTGGAAGTTTTCGAGAAAAGTTGGGAAATTTTTAAGAAAAAAATAGCAAATTGAATGTACCAGTGGGTAAATTTTTGAGGGAAAAAAGGGGAAATTTAATAGAGAAAAGAAGGACAATTTAACACAAAAAAATGTGGCAAAATTTTCAATGGAAAAGAAGGGAAATTTGATAGTGAAAAGTGACAAATTTAAAGAAGAAAAGAGAGGGGAAACATTAGAGAGAAAATACTGGAAATTTGTGACTAAAAAGTGAAAAATTTAACAAAGATAATGAAAAGTGACAAATTTAAGAGGAAAAAATAGGGAAATTTTTAAGAGAAAGTCTCCTCCTTTCTGACACAAAAATATGACATATTTACTAGAGAAATTGGGGAAAATTTGATATTGAAAAATGACACTTTTAGGAGAAAAAAGAGTGGAAATTTTCGAGAAATGATGGGAAATTTTTAAGAAAAAAAAATAGCTAATTGAATATACCAGTGGGTAAATTTTTGAGGGAAAAAAGGGGAAATTTAATAGAGAAAAGAAGGACAATTTAACACAAAAAAATGTGACAAAATTTTCAATGAAAAAGAAGGCAAATTTAAGAGAGAAAAGAGGGGAAATATTTGAGAGAAAAGGGAGGAAATATTTCAGAAAAAAGTGGCAAAATTTTAGACACAAAAAGGGAAATATTTAACAAAGAAAGAAAAAAAGGGGAAAGGACCCCGCACTTTTTTTAGTGAAAAATTTCTTTTGGTCAAGTTTTAATCAGTTTGTTATTCTCTACAACTATATTAGTCCTGTTTCTCTATTTTTACATTTAAATTTTTAATTTTAGTCAATGCCATTACGAGCAAATGGGGTATATAAATGGTAGCATACAAATTGATGGTAAAACGACGACATTAGTTGATGCTGGTTCTTTTAGAGACCATAGTTTTGGTAAGAAATATAATTAATATTATGTAACAATAAACTATTTATTTTTTAGGATTTAAAAGAGATTGGTCGTTAATGCACAGATTTATTTATTCAATGTTTTTCCTATCTGACCGCACCAAAATGGTTCTTGGAGTGGTCTGTCAACCGGGCATTGCGTCCCATGTAGAAGTAGGTTATGTTAATCATCCAAATGGTAGATTAGATCCAATAGAATATACAGATCTTACTTTATACCAACATGGAGAAAATGGAATTCTACCTGATAAATTGGATTTTACGTGTAGAGCTGGTGATGTATCGTATGAAGTCAAAATGGAATTTAAATACACAGCACTGCATTATAAAGGTAAATTTAAAAAGATTTAACAAAGAAAAGAAGGGAAATTTTCACGAGAAAAGAGAGGAAATTTTCACGAGAAAAGAGAGGAAATGTTCAAGAGAAAAACGAGAAGTTTTCAAGAGAAAAGAAGGTTAATTTTTAAGAGAAATTAAGGTATATTTTCAAGAGAAGAGAGGGGAAATTGTCAGGAGAAAAGAGGTGAATTTTTCAAGAGAAATTAGGGGAAAGTTTCTAGAGAAAAGATTGAAATTTTCAAAAGAAAAAAGGGAAATATTCAAGAGAAAAGAGGGGAAATTTTCAAGAGAAATTAGGAGAAATTTGCTAAAGAAAGGATTGAAATTTTCAAAAGAAAAAAAGGGAAATATTCAAGAGAAAAGAGGGGAAATTTTCAAGAAAAAAAGAGTAACTTTTCAAAAGAAAAAAGGTAAATTTTTAAGATAAAAGAGAGAAAATTTTCAAGAGAAAAGAAAAGAAATTTTTAAGAGAAAAGAGGAGACATTTTAAACAGATAAGTGGGGAAATTTTCAAGTGAAAAGTGGGAATAGGAAATTTTTAAGAGACATTAGGGGACATTTTCAAGATAAACAAGGGAAATTTTTAAGAGAAAAGAGGGAAAATTTTCAAAAGAAATTAGAGGAAGTTTTCAAGAAAAAGGTAGTAAGTTTTCAAAAGAAAAAAAGGAAATTTTGAAGATAAAAGAGGGAAAATTTTCAAGACAACGAGGGAAGTGGAGGTTTTCAAAAGAGGGCAAATTTTCAAGATAAATCACGGGGAAATAGGGGAAGTTTTCAGGAGAAAAGAGGTGAATTTTTCAAGAGACATTATAGGAAATTTTCATGAGAAAAGAATTTCACCTCTTTTCTAATGAAAATTAGGAGAAATTAGGAGAAACTTTCTAGTGAAAAGGGGGTAAATTTTCATAAAAAAAGGAAATTTTCAAAAGAAAAGAAGTGAAATTTTAAAGAGAAATTAGAACATTCATGAACAAAAGGGAAATTTTCAAAAGAAAAGTGGGTAAATTTTTAAGAGGAAAAAGGGAAATATTCAAGAGAAAAAAGGGAAACTTTTCAAGAGAAATTAGAACTTTCATGAACAAAAGGGAAATTATTAAGCGTGATAATTTTCAAGAGAACGTAGAGGAAATTTTCTAGAGGAAAGGGGAAGTTTTCAAAAGAAGAGGGGAAATTTTCAAAATAAATCAAGGGGTAATTTTCAAGAGAAAAAAGGGGAAATTTTCGGGATAAAAGAGGTAAATTTTTCAGAGAAATTAATGGAAATTTTCATGAGAAAAGAGTTGAAATATTTATGAGAAATTAGGAGAAATTTTCTAGTAAAAAGGGGTAAATTTTCATTAAAAAAGGGAAATTTTTAAAAGAAAAGAGGGGAAATTTTCAAGAGAAAAAAGGAAATTTTCAAGAGAAATTAGAGAAAATTTTCTAGAGTAAGAGGGAAAATTTTCAAAAGGCAAAAGGGAAATTTTCAAGAGAAAAGAGGGAAAATTTTCAAGCGGAAAGGAAAGACATTTTTAAGAGAAAAGAGGAGCCATTTTCAACAGAAAAGTGGGAAAATTTTCAAGGGAAAAGAGGGAAGAGGAAGTTTTTACAAGAAAAGAGTGGAAATTTTCAAG
The DNA here is from genome assembly GCA_963243735.1 of Neocrepidodera transversa. Classification (NCBI taxonomy): domain Eukaryota; kingdom Metazoa; phylum Arthropoda; class Insecta; order Coleoptera; family Chrysomelidae; genus Neocrepidodera; species Neocrepidodera transversa. Next base: position 24,206,994 of record OY725344.1, on the reverse strand, counting down.
ATAAATTAAGGGGAAATTTTCAAGGGAAAATAGGGAAAATTTTCAGGAGAAAAGAGGAGAATTTTTTAAGAGAAGTTAGGGGAAATATTCATGAGGAAAGTGGTGAAATATTCAAGGGAAATTAGGAGAAATTTTCTAGTGAAAAGGAGGTAAATTTTCATGAAAAAAGGGAAGTTTTCAAAAGAAAAGGGGGGAAATTTTAAAGACAAATTAGAACTTTCATGAACAAAAGGGAAATTTTCAAAATAAAAGGGGGTAAATTTTCAAAAGAAAAGGGAGTAAATTTTCAACAGAAAAAGTTAAATATTCGAGCGAAAAGTGGGAAAATTTTCAGGAGAAATTAAGGGCAATTTTCATGAGAACAGAGGTGAAATATTCATGAAAAATTACAGAAATTTTCTAGTGAAAAGGAGGTAAATTTTCATGAAAAAAGGATAATTTTCAAAAGAAAAGAGGGGAAATTTTCAAGAGAAAAAAAGAAAATTTTCTGGAGAAAAGAGGGAAATTTTTCTAGATAAAGGGGGTAAATTTTCAAAAGAAAAAAGGAAATTTTTTAACTGATAAGAGGGAAAATTTTCAAGAGAAAAAAGGCCAATATTTAAGGGAAAAGGGAAAATTTTCATGAAAAAAAGGGAAATTTTCAGGAGACAAGAGGGAAAATTGTCGACAGAAATTAGAGAAAATGTTCTAGACTAAGGGGGTAAATTTTCAAAAGAAAAAATAGAAATTTTCAAAAGAAATTAGAGGAAATTTTCTAGAGAAAGGAGGTAAATTTTCAAATAAAAAAAATATCACGAACAAAAGGGAGATTTTTAAAAGAAGAGGGACGATTTTCAATAAAAATTAGAGGGGGTAAATTGCCATGACAAACGACGAAAGAGGAAGTTTTCAAAAGAAAAGGGGGGAAATTTTCAAGATAAATCAAGGAGAAATTTTCAAGAGAAAAGAGGGAAAATTTTTCAATAGAACCGAAGTTAGGGGAAATTTTCATGAGAAAAGAAGCGAAATATTCATGAGAAATTAGGAGAAACTTTCTAGTGAGAAGGGGGTAAATTTTCACGAAAAAAAGGGAAATTTTCGAAAGAAAGGAGGTAAAATTTTAAAGAGAAATTAGAACTTTCATGGACAAAAGGGAAATTTTTAAGAGAGAAGAGAGATAATTTTCAAGAGAAACTATAGGAAATTTTCTAGAAAAAAGGGGGCAAATTTTCAAGAGAAATTACGGTCAATTTTCAGGAGAAAAGAGGGGAAATTTTCACAAGAAAAGAGGTATAAAATTTTCAAAATAAAAAGGGAACTTTTCAAGGGAAAAGAGAGGAAATTTTCTAGATAAAAAGGGGTAAATTTTCAAGTGAAAATAGGGAAAATTTTCAATAAAAAAGGGGGAAAATTTTCATAAGAAAAGTGGTGAATTTTCAAGAGAAAAAGAGTAAATGTTCATGAAAAAAAAAAGTAATTTTCGGAAGAAAAGAGTGAAAATTTTCAAGAGGAATTAGAGGAATTTTTTTAGAGAAAGGAAGGTTAACTTTTATGAACAAAAGGAATTTTTTTAAAAGAAAAGAGGGAAATTTTCAAGAGAAATTAGGGAAAATTTTCTAGAGAAAAGAGGGTAAATTTTCAAGAGAAATTTGGGGAAATTTTCAATAGATAAATGGGAAAATTTTCATCAGAAAATAGGTGAAATTTTCAATAGAAAAAGAGTGAATTTTCATGAAAAAAAAGGAAATTTTCGAAAGAAGAGAGGGAAAGTTTTCAAGAGGAATTAGAGCAAATTTTTTCAAGAAAGGACGGTTAACTTTCATGAACAAAAGGAAATTTTTTAAAAGAATAGAGGGGAAATTTTCAAGAGAAATTAGGGTAGAAAGAGGTAAATTTGTAAGAGAAAAAAATTTTTCAAGACAATAGGGGAAATTTTAAATACAAAAAGAGGGGACATTTTTAAGAAAAAAGTCGGGAAATTTTTAAGAAAAAAGTCGGGAAATTTTTAATTGTAAAGGGGATTTTGACAAGTGAAAAGAGGGGGCGTTTTCAAGAGAAACGAGGGGAAATTTTCAAGAGAAAAGAGGAAAAATTTTTAAGAGACAAGAAGAAAAATTTTAAGAGTAGAAGGGACGTTTTTGAGTAAAAAGAGGGCACGTTTTCAAAAGAAAATATAGGAAATTTTCAAAAGAAAAGGTGGAAATTTTCAAGAGAAAAAGGAAAATATTCAAGGGAAAAGAGGGAAAATTTTCAAGAGGAATTTAAACTTTCATGAACAAAAGGAAATGTTTAAAAGAAAAGAGGGACAATTTTTAATAGAAATTAGAGGGGGTAAATTTCCAAGACAAACTAGGGAAGAGGAAGTTTTTAAAAGGTAAGAGGGGAAATTTTCAAGATAAATCAAGGGGAAAATTTCAGGAGAAAAGAGAGGAAATTTTCAGGAGAAAAGAGGGGAATTTTTCAAGAGAAAGTAGGGGAAATTTTCATGAGAAAAGAAGTGAAATATGATGAGAAATTAGGAGAAATTTACTAATAAAAAGGAGGTAAATTTTCATAAAAAATGGAAATTTTCAAAAAAAAAAAGAGGGGAAATTTTCAAGACAAACAAGGGAAATTTTCTACAGAAAAGAGGGTAAATTTTCAAGAGAAATTAGAGGAAATTTTCAATAGAAAAATGGAAAAATTTTCATAAGAAAATAGGTGAAATTTTCAAAAGAAAAAGAGTAAATGTTCATGAAAAAAAAGGAAATTTTCGGAAGAAGAGAGGGAAAGTTTTCAAGAGGAATAGAGGAAATTTTTTAAAGAAAGGAAGGTTAACTTTCATGAACAAAAGAAAATTTTTTAAAAGAATAGAAGGGAAATTTTCAAGAGAAATTACCGAAAATTTTCTAGAGAAAAGAGGTAAATTTGTAAGAGAAAAAAAATTTTCAAGAAAATAGGGGAAATTTTATATACAAAAAGAGAGGACATTTTCAAGAGAAAAGTCGGGAAATTTTTAAATGTAAAGGGGATTTTGATAAGTGAAAAGATGGGACGTTTTCAAGAGAAACGGGGGGAAATTTTCAAGAGAAAAGAGGCAAAATTTTTAAGAGAAAAGAAGAAAAACTTTAAGAGGAGAGGGGACGTTTTTAAATAAAAAGAGGGCATGTTTTTATAAGAAAAGGGAGGAAATTTTCAAAAGAAAGGGGGTAAATTTTCAAGAGAAAAAGGAAAATATTCAAGGGAAAAGAGGGAAAATTTTCAAGAGAAATTTAATCTTTCATGAACAAAAGGGAAATGTTTAAAAGTAAAGAGGGACAATTTTTAAGAGAAATTAGAGGGGGTGAATTTCCAAGACAAACTAGGGAAGAGGAAGTTGTTAAAAGACAAGACTGAAAATTTTCAAGATAAATCAAGGAGAAATTTTCAAGAGAAAAGAGGGGAAATTTTCAGGAGAAAAGTGGTGAATTTTTCAAGAGAAAGTAGGGGAAATTTTCATGAGGAAAGAAGTGAAATATGATGAGAAATTAGGAGAAATTTTCTAATGGAAAGGATGTAAATTTTCATAAAAAAAGGGAAATTTTCAAAAAAAAAGAGGGGAAATTTTCAAGAGAAACAAGGGAAATTTTCTAGAGAAGAGGGTAAATTTTCAAGAGAAATTAGGGGAAATTTTCAATAGAAAAATGGGAAAATTTTCATCAGAAAATAGGTGAAATTTTCAAAAGAAAAAGAGTGAATTTTCATGAAAAAAAGGAAATTTTCGGAAGAAGAGAGGGAAAGTTTTCAAGAGGAATTAGAGGAAATTTTTTCAAGAAAGGACGGTTAACTTTCATGAACAAAAGGAAATTTTTTAAAAGAATAGAGGGGAAATTTTCAAGAGAAATTAGGAAAAATTTTCTAGAGAAAAGAGGTAAATTTGTAAGAGAAAAAAAATTTTTCAAGACAATAGGGGAAATTTTAAATACAAAAAGAGGGGACATTTTAAGAGAAAAGTCGGGAGTTTAAATGTAAAGGGGATTTTGACAAGTGAAAAGAGGGGACGTTTTCAAGAGAAACGGGGGGAAATTTGCAAGAGAAAAGAGACCAAATTTTTAAGACAAAAGAAGAAAAATTTTAAGAGGAAAGGGGACGTTTTCAAAAGAAAAGAGAGGAAATTTTTTAAAGAATATAGGGGAAATTTTCAATAAAAAGTAGGGGAAATTAGAGTAATTAGGATAATAGGGGTGGAAAATTTAATTATTTGCTAATAAATATTTATTTTTTTACTTTTATAGGTAGTAATGAAGAAGCAATAATAAATGAAAGATTTGGTGATTGTGAAGTAAATGGTATTCCAGGAAAGACTATTTCTGATTGGCATTATAATAAAAACAATTTTGAATAAAAAGACTATAAATTCTAACCGTTATTTTATTTTATTAGTTCCCACATCTAATATTAAGATGATTTAAATTAGGCATTTAGTCTCTTTTCACTTAGAAAATATTGTTTGGGAGTCGGGTTAGATGCTAGATCCATTTACTCAGGCTGGACTTAAAATGTTAAGAAATTATATTGCATCTTTAAAAACTAATTCTATATTTATAAAAAATTATAAATTTTGAGATAAAAGGGGAAATTCTACACAAAAAATTGACCAATTTAGGAGAGAAAAGACTGGAAATTTGAGACAAAAATATGAAAAATATAAGAGACAAATGAGGACAATTTTTTAAGAGAAAAGAGGTGATATGTGACACAAATGTGACCAAATTATAAGAGAAAAGAGGGGAAATTTAAGATAGAAATGCGAAATTTTTGAAAGGAAAAAGTCAAAATTTGACAAATTTAAAAGAGAACAGACGAACATTTTTGAAAGAATAGAGGGGACATTTTGGAAAGAAAAAAGGAAAATTCTATAGTGGTAAGTAATAAATTTAATAGAGATAATGGGAAATTTGAGACAAAATAGTGATAAATTTAAGAAAAATGAAGTTTTTAAGAGAAAATAGAAAAAAAATTACACAAAATGTAACCAATTTTTCAAGGGAAAAAAAGGAAAATTTGACACAAAAAGTGACAAATTTAAGAGAGAAAAGAGGGTAAATTTTTGAGAGGAAAAAATTGGACATTTAATAGTGAAAAGTGACAAATTTAAGAGACAAAAGAGGGGAAATTTTCAAGAAAAAAAGTGATATAAGGACCACGCGTCGCATCAATGGGAATTTGCTCTATTTTTTTTAGATATTGTATAACTCACGATGCACTAAATTCAACGGTTTAGGTTGTACAGGGTGCTGAAATTAACTGTTCCAAAATTTCAAATTTCAATTGTGAAGATACTTTTTCGAATAAACCTAATCAACTTTAAATCGATTATTTCTTTAGCCGATACAAATACACTATAGATTATAATAATTGCTATACACTCCAATGGTATACAGGGTGAGTCTAAAGATAGCAAGTTTTTATACCAATATTAATTCCAATTGATGATGTTGACATCTAATAAATCAAACTGATATATTATATACCAGATGTTCTATTTCTCATGAACTCGTCCTTCTAACTGATATATCCGAATGCCTGAAATTATTACAAGCACATTTTTTTCGCGACCTCTACCAGCAAAACTATTGGAAATTCTGGAAAAAGTTTAACATAAAAGTGGTAGATAATTTTATGATCTATAACTTTGCACTAAAGTGCGCTGTTTGTCCTCAATATCTAGAAAATTTTGAAATCATGAGTATATTTTTTTGCACAAAAGTGCACTGTTTGTCCTTGGGAAAACCTACAAAATCTGTAAAACCGGAAATACCTACATGTACATTTTTTTCGCGACCTCTAGATGCAAAACTATTATATAGAAGGTCTGGAAAAAATTTAATACAAAAGTTGTAGAGAATTTTATGCTCTTCAACTTTGTAACAGATTATTTTGTACTAAAGTGCATTATTTGTCCTCAAAGTCCAGAAAAAGTAGATAAAATCTATATGCACTTTTTTCGCACCCTCTAGAGGCGAAATTATGGGAAATTCTAGAAAAGTTTTAATATAAAAGTTGTTGAGTACGACGCTATTTATCTCTGCACTAGAACATTTTGCACTAGAGTGCATTGTTTGTCCTCGACATCTAGATAATATCGGAAAAACCTATATGTACATCTCTTTCACGCCTACTAGCGGCGAAACTATTGGGAAGTCTAGAAAAAGTATGATACAAAAGTTATAGGAAATTTTATGCTTTACAGCTTTTCACTAGAACATTTTGCACTAAAGTGCATTGTTTGTCGTCAATATTTAGAAAATATATACACATCTTTTTCGCACACCTTTTTCGCGCCCTCTAGTGGCAAAACTAATGGGAAATTTGAAAAAGGTATGATACAAACGTTATAGAGAATGTTATGCTTTACAGCTTTTCACCAGATAATATCCCCTCAGTACTCCTAAAAAAATGTAGATTTTCCTTAGCTAAGCCCATATATGATCTGTTTAATATATCGTTTCAAACGGGCACTTATCCAACATCTTGGAAAAGTAGCTTTATCACACCTGTGCATAAAATGGCGCCAAGAATAGTGTAAAAATTTTTAGACCTATCAGTATAATGAGTTCAATGCCTGAATTATTTGAGCATATTGTTTGTGGTAAAATTAATAATATATATTAGCACAAATTATTATTCCTTAGTAACATGGATTCTGCCAAGGAAAATCAACATCTACTAATTTGCTTTTTTTTACACAGCATGTGTTAGAGACTTTGGGAACTAAACATCAAATTGTTGGAGTATACACCGATCTTTCTAAAGCGTTCGACAGTGTGAACCATAAAATTCTGTGTAATAAATTACGGGCGGTTAAAATCCATGGAAAATTGTTGGGACAATTATCATCATATTTAACAGACAGGTCGCAAGTAGTAAAAATCAATGGTAATAAGTCCAAACAAATTCAAGTCTCTTCTGGAGTACCTCAAAGGAGCCAATTAGGCCCTTTGTTATTTAACATATTTATCAATTATTTTGCCAAAGTGTTTGCTAATTGTGATTTTTTATTATTTGCATATGACCTTAGAGTCCAGTTTCCTGTCAGCGATCTCCATGATTTTCATTGATAAATTACATGACTGGTGTCAGGTCAATCAGTTAGCTCTCAATATCAATAAGTGTAAATATATAGTAGTGTTTTCTAGAGTTGAAACAAATCCAGATTTATATCCACAGCTCAAGAGCGTCGATAAGTGGGGGGGGGGTAATGGGGGTAGTTACCCCCCCAAGAAGCTAGTTGCATATGTAATATAATATATGCAATATAATAAATACTTAGTAGAATTCATCGCATTACGAGAATAAAAAAATGCTATAAAAACATCAAAGAAAATAGGCAGTAGAACAAATTCTAAAACATCTGGACACATGTGGCCACATTAAATTCGAGAACAAATACACTCTGCCTATACATCAAAATAAAATAGTATTTTGGCGATTGGGATCACTGTGCAAAACTTATAGCCTGTTTTCTTAAAAAATGCATAGGGGTGATGTAAGCAATATTGAAGATTTAGGCACAAAATTATTTAAAAAAAGATACATTATTGATGAAAAGGTCTAGAGAAGGGGTATTGAGACATCCAAATAAAAAAAAATAATTAGGCGTTATATTGTGTTTCCCAAATTTAATAACAGAAGAAATGATGATGATTAGCAGAAAAAAATTAAGCAGGTAAATAAAGAAAAGAATTCTTACATAACATATTAATAATAATAATAATACTCGTCCTACATTTCACCTGAACCCCAGAATCCAAACGCTTGTGCGGGGAAGGGACGTCTATTATTATTATTTGCCGTGGCGCTCCGTGGCTACTTACTGAGGATTGACGGCGCCATTTGACTATAGGTGTAGGAAAACTTTAAAAACCTCACCACCATCAATAATTTCGACAAAATTTATTATAAATATTGATGACTGAAATATATAGTTTTTATTGTTTATGACTTTATTCGCCATGTTTTTAATTATAAATAAAAAATTGGGAAACAATTTTAATAAGTAAGATATGCTATAACGAGTGCCGATGCGGAGTCCACAACAGATCAGAAAAAGAAGTAGCGGACCAGGTCGAATGGCCAATTCCAATTGAAATATAATATGAGTTTTAAAAATTAAAAGAAAGTTGATATAAATAATGAAATTTTGTCTTATTTATCCCTATTACTCTTTCCAGTTAACTTGTTTATCTGTATAAATATATTACAAAATAAGTCCAGAATGTTATCCATTAACCTTCACAACGTTCCATTGCGCTGTTTGTGAACACGTAGTCTGATGGTTCCATTTTTTAACAATTTAAGTTTAATTACATCAATGTTAGCAGTTTTAAGCTGCATGTTCTATTGTGTACTGGGTAGGCCTCCTACAGGATCGCCCTCCCACATACTACCACAATTGTTATTCTACGTATTTTACGTGCATCAATACGGGTGCCGCACTTTGTCGGACTACTCGCCGGCATTTCCTTTTAACTCCTTTAGTCCACTCATAATGTGGCTTTCACACAACACCATGGGATGTTATCCTTTCATTAACCCTCCTCTTATTTTACTCCAATAATTCCCCTTTCCCCAGTACCACTATCCCTTTGTTACCCCCATTTATTTTATTCTACTTCCTGCTTGTGCGCACAATTCGTAAAATGTTTTAATATACTAATTTTGATTGTATTTAGTTTGGTAAGTCTTAATAATTTTTTGGATCATTCTTGTTTCTTACACTATGTATTATAGGCCTGATGATGGCTTAATGCCGAAACTAGTCGCCGCCCCCTTTTTGTAATTTGAAGCCTCTTCACCCCCTCAATTCATCAAAGAGATATTAATAAATTTGGGCAGGGTACGATTGCGCCGGGAGTACCTGTTTTAATCCGATACGGTCAAAGGGTGCTTTAATCCTTTGGGATGATTGCGCCGGTAACAATATTTAATTTTGTATTAGAAAATAGTTATGAAAATAATATTGTAATATTTTCATGTTTAAGTAATTTAAAATTTTTAAGTTCGTGTTCTGTGCTTTACTTAGATGGTACATTTGATTATGTCCCTAAATATTTTTGTCAGTTATTTCCTTTACATGACCTAAAAAATGGACATTACGTTCCTCTAGTTTTTTGTTTATTGCCAGATAAACGTAAAATGTCATATTTAGCAGCATTTAAACTCATTGAAAATAATATCACGCGATTAGGTTTCAGTTTACAAGTTCGTGAAATAGTGGCCGATTTTGAAGATGGAATCCATTGTACAGTAAAAGAAATTTGGCCACAGATAACATTGATTGGCTGTAGTTTTCACTTATCTCAAGCTTGGATGCGAAAAATTCAACAATTAGGTTTAATTACACAGTATAAAAATTAAAATTCACAAATAGGCCAAATACTGTATTGGATTTTTGGCTTAACATTTTTAGATCCATCGAATGTGGCGATTGTTTTGCATTTAATTTCTGTTCAGAAGATATTAGTGATCCACGGCTTTCTCAATTTTTTGATTATTTAACGATAAATTATATTGATGAAAACGCCCGTTTTCCTCCTAAAATTTGGGCGTGTGAGTCGGCCACTTCGCAAAGATCCACAAACTGCTGCGAATCATTTCATTCGGCATTTAATAAATGTTTTTACCAACCACATCCAAATATTTTACAATTTATTTACATTTTAAATGAGTACCAAACCAATGTATACGTTAAATTAAATAGTACTCATTTAAAAAGAGTAATTTCAAATAAAAAATACAAAAAAAAGTTAATATATTTACAAGAATTAATTGAAAATTATAAAGAAAACAGAATAGAAATGTATAAATTTGTAAAAGCATCCTCGTATCATTATAACAGTTTATTTTAGATTTTGTATATATTATATTAGACTGGCTATTGTGAAAACTCTTAATCTCTCTTAGGGTTAGGTTCCTTTAAAAAAAATAATAAACTTTACAAAAAATTAAATAAAAAAAAATTATAATTTTTGGGCGCCTTAAACGGATCTTCTCTCTCTTGTCCTTCCTCCAATCAGCTGTTTTCTTTTCTTTTCCCGTATCACTACCTAGTTATTTCCCTCTTATGTCTTCTGTAATTTTTTTAATCCCCACCTATTTCTGTCTTCCTGTCTAAACTAATCTTCACCACCACCTCGTCCTCCTACAAACCAATTTGTTCTTTGTCTTCTTTGTCAATTTTCTTTTTTTGTTCTTGTAATTTTTTTTTTTATTATTATTTTAGTAAAACCCTTGTTTTAATAATTGCTTTTATTTTTCTTCAACCATAACTTCCATTACTTAATAATAAAACATTTTGTTAAACATCTCGTTCTAACATTTTTTATCTGACATCTTACTTATCAAACCTTTTTCCTTAATTAACAACCAAAAACTGTTTATTATTTTTTCTTTCATTTGTTTCTTTTCTCCCCCTAACTAGATATTTTTTTGATCTCTAAATTCGAATGACTAAACACACTAAGATTTTTTCTTTTACTTGTACCACAATTGTTGAGAACTCATTATTACATTCAATAAAAATAATCTTCTAACAAACATTCGTAAATAAATCTTAACACATTTACATACATTCACACGCACCTTAAACTTTTTCATAACCTCATTTTCATTGTCAAACTTACATTTGACAATAACCTTCCACCTTTCCATCACTGTCAACCACCATACATACAAAAACAGAACTAAAACTACCAATATAACTAAAAACCATATCAATATGTATAATTTGTTAAAATATATTTTTTTATATATTAATCTTGATTTTAGTTTAAAATGAAAAAATATTCCTCTTTTATTCAATGGAATACCTATATTATGATTATCTTTTTTTTTCGGCACAATCGTCACTTGGGATTAGTAGGATTTTGAGTTTTACAAAATGCTTTCATTCCCAGAAGGGAATTTAAATTTCCCTACTCAATTCACCGTAAAAATAATAAAGACATTAAATGTTATTTATCGCAAAATCACTGTTTTTGCGGTGGCCCAGTGTTGCCAGTGGCCTGATAATTATCGATATCCAACATAATTTTTCTTAATCTTGTTTACGAACTGATAAATCGATAATGATAACCTATAATGTAGCTAATTAGATAGAGATAAAAATTTCAAATAAATCAATATATCAATTTTTTTCTGATAGTTTATCCTGGAATCTTATAATTTTATGGTCATATTCCAATAATTTTAGACTAGACGTTTGATGTCTGGCAACCCTGCGTCCGCCTTTGCTTTTTATCGAAGCTTCGGCGCAATACAACCCATTTTGTTTTGTTGTTTTTTGTGGTTACAGTTATTATTTAATTCAATTACGATTTTCATTTAAATAAAAAAATAATCAAACTACTTTTTATCCACGGCTGCTGGAGTTCTCCAGGTTAGAAAATATTGTTCTTTCAAATTTATATGATGAAATATTTTAAAATGGGATGCACGTGTGCGAGTGAAATATTTATTACAAATATGCTTTGCCAATTCGTTCTAATCGTTCACAGGTAAATTTATTATTACTATTTAATATAATATACAAATTAATTAAGTTATAAATCGTTCTCAGAATCCTAACCCTACTTTTAGGTTAAACAGGAGTCTCGTGCTCTTGTTTTACAATAATTTATTTGATACCAAGTTACGATCTATAATGAATATGAGCTGTTTATCAAATATACTAAACACTATCGACAATTTAGCTTCTTTTATTTTCAGTACTTGAAGACAGTTCAGTAAATGGAAAGATCTTACTTGTTAGTTAGTAGACTCTAGAACTAGTATGATGTCCTCTACGCCCCTATCACTGATCAATAGTTTACCGGATCAAAAATGGAAGGAAGGCGGCTTTGAATGGATTATATAGCCAAAAAGCAGTGGTAAAGCAGAAAAGCATAGAACGAGCAAACATAAAACCGATGAGACAGCAAGATGGTAGCGCTTAGGAACGCTCAAAGCATTAAATTCTTGTTGTGCCCCCTTCTTGATGTAAGGGTAACAAAAGATATATACAACATTGGAGAGAAGAGTTAGACATAAAAACTTACCCAGGATGTTGGATGACCTTACAAGTGATTTCCTACAGGTTAGTGTTTCATATATCCACCTTAAGAGATATGCAGTATTCTACCATACAATTTAAGAAACACTTTAACCATTTATTTCTTTTTTAGGCATTTAAATCCGTTACCGGTTGATTTTATTAGCACATGCTACAATCAGGTTAGCACCAAAAAAGGAAGAGAAAAGAAAGGAAGGAATTCAATCCATGAAATGTCACATTCAAGAAAAATTAATTAAAAGAAGAATTAATGATGTAACTGTGATGACAAAGGAAATGTCAATAAAATATAAAGTAAACAATAGTGAGATTATTATTAAAACAAGGTTTGTAGTATTCTTTTTATAAATAAATTGGGAATACATTACTCTATTAGGAGACTTAAAATTTGGCCTAAGATGTTAATGCCTAAAAAATTTTAGCCCGTAACACGATCTCTTAACAGGACTAATAATAATGTAAAAAGTGATAGACTTTGGCGAAGAAGATGGAGGAGGACTAGTGGTGGTTCATTCTTAGTGGCTACCTCCCTATAGCTTCTCAGTAAAACTCAACATGTTACTATATTTTTAGTTTAATAAATTATACAGGTGTCTTGCAATATTGTGAAGATTTTTGAACTGAAATACCTTCGAAAGAGTGCCGTTTTGACTACCTAATCGTCTTTAATAATCTAAAAATGAATTTAAGTAAGTTGTCCATCCAGTTAAACAGCGGAAATCACTGCGAATTTTTATTTTTAAATGGGATACTCCGTGTGCATGTGTTTAATGAAAAATTTAGTGGGAATGGGAAAAAATGCATTCAGACAAAACCGCTCTTTTATCGTATCTGATTCGAAGTTATTTTAGTTTAAAAATCGTCAAACTACTGTTGGACATCCTGTATTTGAATATAATTTGTGTAATTATTTCTTTTATGAATTCCGAGGATATTATGTTTTTTACAGTAAAAAAATACAATTTTTAAATCTAAAATAACGTCAAAATGGATGTTTAATTATACGTAAAAAAAAACGTAATTTTTACGTAAAAAAAGACGTCATTGGTCTGTGACTTATGACCCTGTTTATCACGTGTTTTTCACGTCATTCATATACGTAAATAATGACCAATATTCAACGTCTTTAACACGTCACACTGCTACCTGGGAAGGCCACACCGCTTAAAAAACTCATAATAAGCCCGCTTCAAAAATATTCGAAACCTTATGGTAAAGATGACGATCTGATAGTACATAATAATTCGACGTGTCATAAAGAGTATAACTTTCTTTTTTGTGGTGCTTACATTTTTTTTTATGTTAAAGAAATACCTACTGTTTTCTTGCCAAAAAGATTTATGTTCCAGTTATTTTTATAAGGTTTTTTATTTATTTATACATTTTTTATTCTATATAGATATTTACTTTTTGGTTACCCCCCCCCCCCCCCCCAAGAAAATATATTGTAGGCATACTTTTAGAAAAGCGACAGTATACCCAATAAACACACGTTCGTGAAATTCTCGTTTTTAAAATGTTTAAAAGTTATTTTAACGTTATACGTTGAAATTTCGACGTATATTTTTTAGTTTGCTTTAAGACGTAGATATGTGTACGTATTTGTGATTTTGTATTTTACGTATTTCAACTATGTCATATTAACGTACTGTTATACGTTGTATAAATAACATTTTTGCAGCTTACGTTTTTCAACCTATTAAATAACGTCTGTAAGCAATGAAAAACGGGGGGTTTTTGGTTGAAATGGTAACGTTATCTTAACCTTCTAAGGTATATTTCACGTTGGGTAAATATTCGTAGCTCACCTGACGTTTTTCAACTCAATAAATAACTTAGTCAATAAACTAGAGATAGTGTTCTTTTGATTGAATTACAAACATTATTTTAGTTATTTGATAATAATATACTATTAGACGTTGTTTAAATAATGTTTTGCTCCTCACGTTTTTTCTACTGAGCCGGTTGGCTTTGATGGATTGTATGGTAATAAGTAACTATGTCCGTGGTACTCATCAACCTACGATAGATGGTGTTACTATCTGTGATTTTTGATTCACATAAAAATAGTTGGGTATACAGAGTTGGTTTTTAACCCGGCATCACCCAGGTGAAAATTTTTTTGCATCATCAACCAGGTGGGGTCTGATGGACCCTGACTTTAAGACTATGAAAAAATACGTTTTTTATTTTTTATTGATATTTTTGTGCATAAGCGTTATTTTTATACTTATGACTTAAAAGAAAAATACTCGAACTTCATAAGAATTATAAATTTATTATAATATTTTCAAAAAATAAAATATATAAAAATTGGGCTCCGTAAAAACCACACATGTACAAAAAATTTAGGATCTAAAAAAATTATTCTTAAAAAAAAAAACTGTAAAACTAGCAACAAAAATGTTCACTCTAAAACAAATTTAATTCATGTGGAAGACCGAAGAAAAATATTAAAACCAGCCGTCAGACAATTGGCTGCATGTGTTCTAAACACAAAAATGTTTCGCACTATTCACAGGAATATTTTGTTTTTCTATCTTTGTTTCTGGGGCACTCCTGACATCTACCACGTCCTGTTCTTTTTATTTTAGGTGGATGAGGTTGTATTTCACCTAACATGCTAGCTATTTTCGATCGAAGTTCTCTGGTCAGTCGGGGATTATTTTGCATCGTTGGTTCTACCAAAGCCAGACCTAACTCCTCTAAAAAAATTCGACGTTTTTTTAAATTGTCGTTAGTGGTAGCCCTGTAAATAACTTGACTATTAATTCCTGCCGTATCCATTAGAGAAAAAAATATTCTCAATGGCCATCTTCTGCAATTCCGAGCGATACTGTAACTTCCTGACAATTCATCGACGACATCTACGCTTCCCTTGGTAAAATTTTAAAAGCTCACAATTTCTGGTAGGTTTTTATCCCCTGTCGATTCATCGATCTTGTCATCATGATGAAGAGAAGAAAGTAAAATCACATTTTTACCCTTTTTTGGCACATAGGATACCATTGTAATATGTTTCTGGAATCCAAACATTGAACTTTTAGATTGTCTCTGCTTTACTTCTAACAGCATTATCGGTATTTCTCGCTTATTTTTCCTAAGGGTTCCTACCGACGTTAAATTATGATTTTCACGTAAAGTACTTACAAGTTCATAGGAAGTGTACCAGTTGTCAAAGGTGATGTTTCGACTACTACCAGAAATCGGCGCTACCAATCTTTGGACAATATCAACAGGTTTGTTACTTAATTGGCTGAGTTCCTGCATAAATTTCCATGTTAAGCACATAAAATCCACAATTGCCTGGATTTTTATTCCATATTTAGCTGACTTATTAGGAATATACTGGCGGAAAGAGCAGCGACCTCGAAAAGACTCTAATTTTTCATCGATTGTTAAATACTGACCCCGAGTGTATGTTTGTTGGCAGTTTGAAACAAACTTATCAAAAACACCCCGGATAGCTGCAAGTTTATCTATTTCCAAGCAATCTTGACGATTGTAGACGTTGTCAAAGCGTAAACACTGAAGCAAAAACATAACTCTATTGAAAGCCATTACTGTACGAAATATATCGATGCCTGTTACATTTGTCCTCCACAGGTCCTTTAGATTTCGATGGCTATTTCTGTATACACCAGCAAGGTATAAGATACCAAATAAAGTCTTTATTTCAGTTACATTGGTATTTCCAAAATATTGTTTATATTTATAGCCTACAGCTTTTTTGGCGATCATAATATTTGTGCAATGTGTAATGCTATCAATAATTATTGAGTCAAAAACGATAGCCAGCAATCCAATGGAGTTTTCGCACCCTTAGCATAGGGTTTACAACCTGGTAATTTTGTAATTATATTTTCTGCCCTAGTTCGTAAACTCTTATTGCTACAATGCTTGAGCCATTTTGTAATAGCGTCTTTACCCATAAAATATTTGCTTTTGTGATCAGTTACTTCTTCGGTATCATTGTCTATCATTTCACTATCAGAATGATAACTGTTAACATTTAAATGATCTCTTTCATCGTCATCAGAGTCTGGAAATTCCTCATCGTCATCCTTGCATTCCTCCCAAAGCGCCATAAGTCTTGCTTCTTCTTTTTCGTAATGGGACATACTGTAAATTATATTACATTGTTGTAAATGGTATATTTCTAACTCATATATTAACGTAACCACTCATCTGACTATGTAAACTTGCAGTTTTTCAACGCAAACGATTTATTTCAAAATGTAAAAACTATATACGTTACAACCCAGGTGGGGTCTCTCAAACCTCGATGCACTTTATCGCGTTGTTCCTCGATTGCTGGCGAACTCAACACTAAAATCGGCTTGGGTTCGTCTTCATATACATATTTTAGGAAGCTATAGGCAACCAGAATAACATCCCAAGCAGCAAGCTGTCGTTATTTTGACGACATTTTTTCGTCATTTTTTTGAGGTTAGGACGTCATTTGGACTTTTAAAATGACGTCATTTATGACGATAGGATCACGTGATTATGTCACAGCCCAGTAACGTGATTTTATAACGTTAAAAGGACGTCACTGTATGACGTATTAAAGACGGCAGTGTATGACGTAAAAAGGACGTCATTGTGTGACGCAAAAATCACGTGAATTTATGCCGTAAAAGGGTCTCATTTTATACCATACAAATACGTGATTTTCTGACGTAAAAATGTCATTTACCAAAGAAAAATGAGGATACAATTAACTTTATACATACGTCAACTTGGCTATTTTTTCATTTTGTACATCCAACAAGATTTGTTCTGGAATCCGGAATGTTGTTTATTTGACCAGCTTTTTAAACTTGTCTGGTCACCTGCATGTCAAAATTCCATATTCTATAGTAAAATGCAACATATACAAAACAACATTTTCTGTCAATTAAAAAATCTGATGTGGCCAGCACATGACCTCTCGCCATTTTTGAATCAAAAATTTACAGGTTGACACAAAAAAGTATGAAAAAAAATTATATTTTTGTAAATCTGGCAACAATGGCAAAAGTTTCGAAAATTTTAATGAGATGAAAATAAACTGTAGGGTATACAAAATATATATGTAAAACTTTATTGCCGTTTTGTATAATAATGGCGTCATCACCCATAGCAACTGCCACTTCCGGTTGTGAGATTGGCACCAAAATCTAATCAGATCTAATCTAGGGTATCAGAATCCTGTGTGCAAAATTTCAAATTTTTTTATTCAGTAGTTTTTGAGTTATCGTTACTACAACATCCATCCAAACACACACACACACACTAACACACACACACTAACACACACACACACACACACACTAACACACACACACACACACAGACATCATCGCGAAAATATTAAAATCGTATTCTAGGGACCCCAAAACGTGTTTATCCATTGAAAACTCACTACCCAATTTTTAGCATGATTCCTATACCTCTCTTATCTGAAGGGCGAGAGGTAAAAAGGTGAATATTTCATTTTAATGTATTTATATTAGCATAAAACAACTGATTTAATAAAAAAGTTTGACACTTTCATTATAAAAGGTGGGGTTTTGGGACTTTTTTTACTAAAAAAAATTTTTCCTAAACTAAAATATGTTTATTGAAAACAATAGAAATACGTTTATTGTATTTAACAAAAATGAATATTCTAAAGATACACATTTTTTTACATAATTCACAAACGTCCCAGAGTAGATGAAGCAATCTACTTAGTACCATATGGGAAACTTTTTTATTATTAGTTTTATAAAAAAACTTGTTCTTCATAAAATTTCTGCATGGTATAAAACCTAAAATACAAGCATCCAGATATAAATTTTTTCAGTCGTATACGAGGTGTGCCAAAAAATGTGAATCTTGTATCAGAGTAAATTACGTTTACTTGTAACAACATCAAAAATTTGTAGAAAAAAATATATTTACAATTGAAATGTATTGAAATATATAGTCATAAGTGACATAAAATAAAACTAAAATGTAATTATGTTATTGTAAAAAGTTTCAAAAAAATAAAAATCTCATTTATTAATGCACATGGATATTATTGCATATCTGAACGTAGTTGACTTTATAACAAATTTCGATATTGGGTACTTGCATATTTCACATTTACAATTTACATTTTTTGACAAATCTCGTATATACGACTGAAGTATACTATAAAAAACAAGTAAATAATCAAAGTTAATGCAATAGAAATAATTTATATAATAGTGATTTTTATTTACGAATAGATTTGAAAATTGGTTTAAAATACCTATAAAAAACTCACACAAAAACATTTTTTTAGCCTGTAATACCAGGTAAAAACAGGTTGTTAAAATTATCAGATTTTAAAAATAAATATTTTTGATAGGAAAACTGATTTTTTGACAAAATACGAATTTTTAATGAAGAGACATTGAAAAATCTTCCAAGTTAAATATATCGAAAAATGTCGTAAAAATGACGTTGGCTAAAAAATGTACTAAAAATATAGGTAGACTTAAAAAATATAAACTTGTTAAAAACAGTTTTTACAGAATGCAGAACATTTAAATTTTAAAAAGTTTAAAAAGTTAAAAATGACGAAAAACTGCTGTAAAAATGACGACACTAAAAAATGTAAATCAAGTATAAGTCGATGTAAATATTGATCTAAGGAATTTAAAAATCCACTGCGTTGATCTTTTATTGAAGTCTAAATTACTGAATTTATTAATACATAATTCAAATTAAATGTGTTTACATATTTATATTCCGCCATTTTACATGCATGCACACTAAAAAGCTGAGTAGCAACTCAATAAAAGTAAAACAAATTTAATTCTTGGTATAGGTACAAGTCTTTGAAGAAAAATAAAATAAAAATTACTGTTGCTAAACTTACCTCTTAATTTTTAATTCATTCACAATCGTATCAAGGTCGTACACAGATACACAAAAAAACCAACCATTCCAATCAGCAGCCATTATACAATATGAATTTGTTTGTCTGCTCGGCTGGCTCGGCATCACTTACACTTCCCAGTGATGCCATCTTCACGAGAAATAAATACTCAAATTATATAACAAAAATGACGAAAAAATGTTGTAAAAATAACGACACGAAAAAATGTAAATCAAGTATAAATCGATGTTAATACTCATAAATATGAATTATTTGCATTAAATTTTTAATTAAAACAATATATATTTATTTTTTCTAAAATGACGAAAAAATCTCATAAAAATGACGTGATCTGTATGACGTCTACTAGACGTCCAAAAATGATCGGCATAAATCACATCATTTATTGGTAAAATGACGTCTCGGACCAAAAATGACGAAAAAACCACGTCAAATTAACGACATCTTGCTGCTTGGGATGCCTGATATAAATCAAAAGTTACATAATTAAGTTTACGGGTGGTGCGGTAGACCCCACCTAGGTGATGCCGGGTTAAAACTATGAATTCTGACCAAATGAAACTGATGTGATGATTCCTATACGGATGAAACATATGCTAATGGTTTAGGTGTATAGTGTATAGTTTTCAAAACCTCTCTTTGTCTTGACACCTGAAAATGTTACCTCTTTAAACGTTGAATTCACGTTACCAAAAATATATTATACAACGTAAATAGTATCTAAACAAAACAGGTAAAAATGTAACCTTCAATAAACGATTATATAACGTTACCAATAACCAATAAAAAACGTTTTATTCAACCATTTAAAAATGGTTTAGGCAACGTAAAAACACCTAAATACAATACGTAAAATATACCTTTATTATACGTTTATATTATGTTACTAAATACAATCTAAACAAAAGATATGGCAAACGTTAAAATCTAGTTGCTGAATATAGTCAAGTAAACATTGGGAATTTGGTTAAAAATAACGTTAAAGGAGGGTATCGTTTTTTGGGTTTTTTGCGACCCCGTACGAAATTTTTCTCACTAAAAGATATTAAAAAAAAAATAAATTTCCCAAATTTTTTTTCTTTAAAACGTCCCGGAACATACTTTTTTTTAATTTTGAAATCTATTTTTTGACAAAATCACAAGGACTGACAAGGAGGATTTGGCAACATGGCGACCGCTGTCATTTAGCATAATATATACCGGAGTGCTCGAAATAGACCAGTTATCCACGAATTCTATTTTTTTTATTGTTATACACTTTAAAACCACAAATACTGGTATTATTACTACAAAAAATGGAAATAAAGAACTAATAATGTAAAATGTTTGAATTCGTGATGTCATCAGTTGTCATCGAATGATAAATACAAAAATTAATTTGCAATCTCTCACATAAGATGTATTGTTGTCACCACAATTGTTATTGGTTTTATATTGCTTAAAAATAAGTTCTAACATTGGATCGCGGTTAATACAGCATAAATCGGAAGAACCTTATAAAAAAGAATACGACAAGTTCATCACATGGATGGAAGAGCAAAAGGTATTAATTTGAATAGCATTTCCTCTAATTTAAAATATTTCAAACAATACTAACTATACTTTTCACGTTAAATTAAAAAATTAAGATTGTTAAATATTTGAATAAAGCTTTTAAAACATGTGTTGGTAATATTTTATTTGACGTTACAAGGTACTCCTGTCAGAACAATAATAAAAAAGTTATTTCTGCCACAGTACCTATAAGACTACTATAGTAGCTGAATTTTATTTGCAGTCGGATCAGTTCACTTCTGATCTAGATTACTTCAGATACAGTTTTCTTTGTAAAATAATCGGAATTTATCCGATCTGGATCACTTCCCATTTACCGATGCTGCTACACCCGCAAAAATTGTTCAAAAGTGAACTATAGAAATGTTAAGTACAAGGTGTAATTAAATTGACATATATTATCATCTATAGACCACAGTACATATATTCTATCAGTATGGCGACTCTCAGGCGGTCCGTTTGATCTTTTTAGGCACAGAAATTTAACCTTGACGCCATTTTAGCCGTACTAATTTTCAGGGTTGTCAAATGTAGTACAGTGGTGCCAAAAGTGGCACCAGCTCACTCACTACTGAAAAATAGACAAAACTAGCACTATTTAGTTCTATAACGTTTTGTTTTGTTATTGAATATATTTCTTTATCTGAGTATGTCCAGAAAATACTGTATTTAAAACAAAAACTCCTAAATTTGTAAAATTAAGCGCGTACACCATCTATGGGTCGAATATAAAATGCAAGTTACTACAGCCAAATGGAATCTGCTATTTTTTGACCGTCATAAACCACGCCTCTTTTATTCTACGAATAAATAAAACTAAAGTAGTAATATCAACAAATTGTAAATAATTAATTATTGGATACAGCAATGGCAAAAAAAAAATAACTATAAACTATGACTTATATCTTATATAAAAATAACACAAATACACAACAGCTGACTGTCAAGTGTCAACTAAAATCATGTGACTGTGATCGGTCACACCATTGGAGATTCAATGACAAGTACTGAGAAGATGGCGACGATGCCTGCGCGAAGAAAAAACGCGAACTTTGGCGCCAACCGAGAGTCGCTTTACTAGGTTGTACTATGTATAGACCAATCCAAGATGCTGTCAGATGAAATTCAAGATGGCCGCTGGTAGGCACACAAACCCATGTCTTTCACGTAGTTAACATGAAAAGAGCAGTTTATTTTAACATATGAAACGATTGGAGCTTAAAACGGTCATTTTAATTTAGAATAGTTGTGTGACTAACTACTCGGGATGCATTATTGATATTTAATGAAGTGAAAATGTACAGAAAAAATATTGTTTGTTAGAAAGAACTAAACATGCACACTACTTGTTCTGTAGTCAATTGTGGGAGTCGAAGAGGTCGTGAAACTGTTGGATTTTATAGAATACCCAGTGAACTACATTTTCCACATAAACCAGAACGGAATGATCTCTCAAAAACCATGAAAAATATTTATATGCTGACAAACTCTTGTAGACCTTGACTTGTTCTTTGCTGTAAAAACTATGTGTGAGGACCAAATATTAGATTATGTGGAAAGCAGTAAAGCAGTCACTGATGATGGAAAGTCATCTTCTCGAGTTTTACACAAATTCCAGGAGTATTGTATATGTATTTTTTATACTCTCATTATGTATGTTATAAGCTGTTATCTTTTTTTCTTATTTGTTTATTATTTGAAACAGCAATTATTTTTATTTCAAACACTTTCTAAAAGCACAAAATACATCAAATAAACATAAAACACATACAAAATGATGTTTGGTCACGTGTTCTGGATTGCCTTATTTAAACGTTGTTTAGGTTTAAGGTATAACCTAAAAAAATATTTACATCTATTTGGAGAAATATTTATATCTTATTGCGAATGCTTATTCTTCTTGTTCCATATACTGTGGTTCTGTGTTAAGACATGCGTTGTTGCCATATTTACAAACTGGCTTAACAACTGAGATTTTAATAATAAATGTCAAACTTCTCCAGTTCTTGGATTTTTCAGTTTACAATTGTTAAATATTAGAGCCATTTCAGGCAGATGTAATATTTTTAAAATTATTAGTGATTTATTTTTTTCCATTACAAACAGATTTCTTGCATTAAATATGTTTAATTTATTAATAATTTTAGCTGTCGCGTATACACCCTAAATATCAGGTAATTTAGAATTTCACACAATGGAAATTCATTTTAAACTCATAGTTTTAATATAAAAACAAATTTTCATTTTCCTCTCTTTGATTTTCAAGTTTTTGAAACATAAAAATTGTTTTTATGAGAAACCCAAAACACCCATTTAAAACGATACCCTCCTTGGTCCCAAAAAATTAACGTTCCGTCATAGGTTATTCTTTCACTTTAAAAAAACGTTCATGTGTTTATTGGGTAATTAAGTGATCTTGGTATAATCGTTGAGTAAAATGGATTTAGGAATCATTATGAATCTATTCAAAATAGATGATTTATCCGTAGGCATAAAAACGAATTCACCAACTTGACTTCCTTAAAATATTTATATTTCACTCTAGTTCGGCCAATTTTTGAATATGCAGCAATTGTTTGGTGTCTAATTTATCAAATTCATATTACTTGCTTAGAAAAAGTGCAAAACAGATTTCTCAGCTACACAAATGAGACAACATATACCCATACAGCACACGACGTCCAATGGTTATCCATTTAAGATCAGAATAAAGTCCAAACGTCCATGGACCTTAAATGGTCGTCCAATGAATGTACGGGACAGGATCTCATTTATATATTCAGAAATTGTACGTTTGTGTATGTCCACTGGATGTAAAATATTGGACCAATATGGATTATCCATTTTTGTACATCTCTGTATGTCCATAGGATGTAAAGAATTGTGTATTATTTGTACATTCAGAAATTGTACATTTGTGTATATCCACTAGATGTAAAATATTGGATCAATGTGGAATATCCATTTTTGTACAGTATTGTATGTCCATACAGGATGTAAAGAACTGGATCTTATTTGTACATTCAGATATTGTACGTTTGTGTATGTCCACTGAATGTAAAATAATGGATCATTATGGATTATCCATATTTGTACATTCCTGTATGTCCATAGGATATGAAGAACTGGATATTTTTGTACATCCAGAAATAGTACATTTGTGTATGTCGACTGGATGTAAAACATTGGATCAATGTCAATTATCCATACTGGAGCAACACAAGTACATCCATAAAAGTCCATATAGGAACCTATTGGACGTCTCGAATGAACATCCGTTGGGTGTGTTGAATAAGGACGTTCATTGGACGTCTCGAACGAACATTCATCCATTGGACGTTTCGAATGGACATCCATTGTAGGTAATAATCTGAACCGTTGGGTACCTGGTCATTTGGAAGTATATCTACATTCATCGGACCATTTGAATGTCCATTGTACGTATTTTATGTACATCTAATGAACGTCTCTATTGTACCGTCCATTGTACATATCCTGTATGTACGTCCATAAGATGTTAAATCCAGTAAAGTTTGGATATTTTCTGGACATATTATTGTATAAAATGAACGTCCATAATATCCATTCTGTACATAAAATGAACATTCAATGCACGTACATATGATATATGGGTACAAATTCACGTATTGGATAAACGAACATATGCAATTGATATACTATTCTTATATAAGATACTTAATAATTTATTCAAATGTCCTGAATTACTATCCATGATTTCTTTTCTAGTACCAACCCGTAATTTAAGAAACACAGATTTATTTGCTATATCATTTCACAGAACTAACTATGTAAGATTCTCCCCAATGTGCCATTTAATGAACAACGGAAATAAAGACACTGTAGATTTCTGTAATATATCGCTATAATCTCTTAAACGCAAATTGCATTATGTGTAAATACTACTGTATATATTCTGTTTATAACTTATTCTTAATCATTGTAAAAACTTTAAATGGGTATTACCCGTATATAATTATAAGTAAATAAATAACTAAATAAATAAATAAATAAATAAATAAACAGAACATTTTGCACTAAAGTGCATTGTTTGTCCTTAACATCTAGAAAATGTCTGAGAAACCTGCACATCTTTTTCGCGCCCTCTAGCGGCGAAACTATTTGGAAGTCTAGAAAAAGTATGATACAAAAGTTATAGTTAATTTTATTCTTTACAGCTTTTCACTCAAATACTTTGCACTAAAGTGCATTGTTTGTTTGTCTTCAAAATATAGAAATTTTCGAGAAAACCTCTATATGCACATTTTAAGCGCTCTCTAGCGGCAATACTATTAGGCATTCGGGAAAAGTTTGATACAAAACTTGTAGGGAACTTTATGCTCTACAACTTTACGGAGAAGCATTTTGCACTAACTTAAAAATCTGATGTGGCCAGCACATGACCTCTCGCCATTTTTGAATCAAAAATTTACAGGTTGACACAAAAAAGTATGAAAAAAAATTATATTTTTGTAAATCTGGCAACAATGGCAAAAGTTTAGAAAATTTTAATGAGATGAAAATAAACTATAGGGTATACAAAATATATGTGTAAAACTTAATTGCCGTTTTGTATAATAATGGCGTCATCACCCATAGCAACTGCCACTTCCGGTTGTGCGATTGGCACCAAAATCTAATCAGATCTAATCTAGGGTATCAGAATCCTGTATGCAAAATTTCAAATTTTTTTATTCAGTAGTTTTTGAGTTATCGTTACTACAACATCCATCCAAACACACACACACACACACACTAACACACACACACACACACAGACATCATCGCGAAAATATTAAAATCGTATTCTAGGGACCCCAAAACGTGTTTATCAATTGAAAACTCACTACCCAATTTTTAGCATGATTCCTATACCTCTCTTATCTGAAGGGCGAGAGGTAAAAAAACAATAATTATATTATCAATTAATAATTATTTTCACTAATTATCAAATATTTGTAAATTCTAAATAACACAAATAAACACAATTTATGTAATATGTTTCTTCTTTTTTTATCATTGAGCATAAAATAAACAAATTAATATGATACAAAGAATTAAAAAAAGTGATAACAAAAGTACAAATAATACAAACACAGAAAAAAGTATTTGAGAACAAATAAACAAAAAAAAAAGGTGGCGGATCCAATATGGCAGACTATAATATAAAAAATATTATTATTTCGACACAAATCGTTATTATTAGGATTTCGATATCTCTGGTTGCTAATTTGATATTGAAATTAAAAAAAATCATGATAGAACCAGTTTTTAGGAAAGCATAAAAACTTGCATACTGCTATTTAATAGTGCCAACATTTAACAATTAATGGCCTATCTGAAGTGATAGAGGGGGGTGGAATATGCTCTCTGAATTCCAACTTAATTCGAATGAAATAACAAATTGGAGGGCTTTGTAGGAATAATCAAAAAGGGGTAAAAAAGTTTATATCTATTAAGACAAAAATGTTTTAAAAGTTATTAATTTATAGGTATATTAAAAATATAATTTAAAGAGAATTGGTTAAAAATTCTTGTTGGTCCTTCCCTGCAATTTTATTTTTTCAACTAGAAAACTGTCAAGCTTGGCTCTCAACTAAAATATTTATATAAGGGAGGCTACCCTATACGAAAATTCTCGAACGTTTCCGAACTCGACAGGTGGTTTCAACCAGCTTTTCAACTACTGCAAATTCGCCGAGTGTTTACGGGATTTCAGTTCAAAGTTTGCGTTTATTTAGGTTGAGTGGATGATCGATCCTTCTTGCGCATATATTTCGAGGCCTTTTCATGTGTGAAAAGCGGATTTTCCTTTTTCCGACGATATTAGATGAAAATGAAGCACTGTTCGTTGTGGTGTGAAGTGTTGTGTGGGAACGGGTATGGTAATAATGCTTTATTTTTATTTATTGACCCTAAGTGAGTGGTGAATTAAAAAATCCGGTTATAACCTAAAAAATGTTCTGTGACGACCAATATAAATAAAAGTGCAATTTTTATTTTAAATTCAGTCACGGTAAACGAATAAAATCAATAAATAATAGTGTAAATTATTTATTAAATTCGGTATTTTTTTATATTGAGGCGAACGACTATGTCGTTTTATTTAAAAAAAGTAAAAATTACAAGCAAGAATATTTTATGAAATATATAATTATTATTTATTAAGGAGAAGGACTGCGGTGTTCTTATATTGAGGCGAATGACTAGGTCGTTTTATTTGAAAAAAAGTAAAAATTACAAACAAAAATAGTTTATAAAATTTACAATTATTATTTATTGAGGAGAAGGACTGCGGTGTTTTTATATTGAGGCGAATGACTAGGTCGTTTTATTTGAAAAAAAAGTAAAAATTACAAGCAAGAATATTTTATAAAATATACAATTATTATTTATTGAGGAGAAGGACTGCGGTGTTTTTATATTGAGGCGAATGACTAGGTCGTTTTATTTGAAAAAAAAGTAAAAATTACAAGCAAGAATATTTTATAAAATATACAATTATTATTTATTGAGGAGAAGGACTACGGTGTTTTTATATTGAGGCGAACGACTATGTCGTTTTATTTGAAAAAAAAATAAAAATTATAAGCAAGAATATTTTATAAAATATACAATTATTATTTATTGAGGAGAAGGACTGCGGTGTTTTTATATTGAGGCGAATGACTATGTCGTTTTATTTGAAAAAAAGTAAAAATTACAAGCAAGAATATTTTATAAAATATACAATTATTATTTATTGAGGAGAAGGACTGCGGTGTTTTTATATTGAGGCGAATGACTAGGTCGTTTTATTTGAAAATAAAGTAAAAATTACAAGCAAGAATATTTTATAAAATATACAATTATTATTTATTGAGGAGAAGGACTGCGGTGTTTTTATATTGAGGCGAATGACTAGGTCGTTTTATTTGAAAAAAAAGTAAAAATTACAAGCAAGAATATTTTATAAAATATACAATTATTATTTATTGAGGAGAAGGACTGCGGTGTTTTTATATTGAGGCGAATGACTAGGTCGTTTTATTTGAAAATAAAGTAAAAATTACAAGCAAGAATATTTTATAAAATATACAATTATTATTTATTGAGGAGAAGGACTGCGGTGTTTTTATATTGAGGCGAATGACTAGGTCGTTTTATTTGAAAAAAAAGTAAAAATTACAAGCAAGAATATTTTATAAAATATACAATTATTATTTATTGAGGAGAAGGACTGCGGTGTTTTTATATTGAGGCGAATGACTAGGTCGTTTTATTTGAAAATAAAGTAAAAATTACAAGCAAGAATATTTTATAAAATATACAATTATTATTTATTGAGGAGAAGGACTGCGGTGTTTTTATATTGAGGCGAATGACTAGGTCGTTTTATTTGAAAAAAAAGTAAAAATTACAAGCAAGAATATTTTATAAAATATACAATTATTATTTATTGAGGAGAAGGACTGCGGTGTTTTTATATTGAGGCGAATGACTAGGTCGTTTTATTTGAAAAAAAGTAAAAATTACAAGCAAGAATATTTTATAAAATATACAATTATTATTTATTGAGGAGAAGGACTGCGGTGTTTTTATATTGAGGCGAATGACTAGGTCGTTTTATTTGAAAAAAAAGTAAAAATTACAAGCAAGAATATTTTATAAAATATACAATTATTATTTATTGAGGAGAAGGACTGCGGTGTTTTTATATTGAGGCGAATGACTAGGTCGTTTTATTTGAAAATAAAGTAAAAATTACAAGCAAGAATATTTTATAAAATATACAATTATTATTTATTGAGGAGAAGGACTGCGGTGTTTTTATATTGAGGCGAACGACTATGTCGTTTTATTTGAAAAAAAAATAAAAATTATAAGCAAGAATATTTTATAAAATATACAATTATTATTTATTGAGGAGAAGGACTGCGGTGTTTTTATATTGAGGCGAATGACTATGTCGTTTTATTTGAAAAAAAGTAAAAATTACAAGCAAGAATATTTTATAAAATATACAATTATTATTTATTGAGGAGAAGGACTGCGGTGTTTTTATATTGAGGCGAATGACTAGGTCGTTTTATTTGAAAATAAAGTAAAAATTACAAGCAAGAATATTTTATAAAATATACAATTATTATTTATTGAGGAGAAGGACTGCGGTGTTTTTATATTGAGGCGAATGACTAGGTCGTTTTATTTGAAAAAAAAGTAAAAATTACAAGCAAGAATATTTTATAAAATATACAATTATTATTTATTGAGGAGAAGGACTGCGGTGTTTTTATATTGAGGCGAATGACTAGGTCGTTTTATTTGAAAATAAAGTAAAAATTACAAGCAAGAATATTTTATAAAATATACAATTATTATTTATTGAGGAGAAGGACTGCGGTGTTTTTATATTGAGGCGAATGACTAGGTCGTTTTATTTGAAAAAAAAGTAAAAATTACAAGCAAGAATATTTTATAAAATATACAATTATTATTTATTGAGGAGAAGGACTGCGGTGTTTTTATATTGAGGCGAATGACTAGGTCGTTTTATTTGAAAAAAAGTAAAAATTACAAGCAAGAATATTTTATAAAATATACAATTATTATTTATTGAGGAGAAGGACTGCGGTGTTTTTATATTGAGGCGAATGACTAGGTCGTTTTATTTGAAAAAAAAGTAAAAATTACAAGCAAGAATATTTTATAAAATATACAATTATTATTTATTGAGGAGAAGGACTGCGGTGTTTTTATATTGAGGCGAATGACTAGGTCGTTTTATTTGAAAAAAAAGTAAAAATTACAAGCAAGAATATTTTATAAAATATACAATTATTATTTATTGAGGAGAAGGACTGCGGTGTTTTTATATTGAGGCGAATTACTATGTCGTTTTATTTGAAAAAAAAAGTAAAAATTACAAGCAAGAATATTTTATAAAATATACAATTATTATTTATTAAGGGGAAGCACTTCGCTGTTTTTTATATTGAGGCGAATGACTAGGTCCTTTTAAATAAAAAAACATTGAAAATTAAAAACAGGAATATTTTATAAAATATACAATTATTATTTATTGAGTAGAAGGACTTTCATGTTTTTTATATTGAGGCGAATGACTGGGTCATTTTATTTAAAAAAAAAATATGTAAAAATTGCAAACAAGAATATTTTCGATTTTTATCTAATCTTCTCTCATTAAAATTCTATTATAGTTAATAAAATATAAAAAATGAGTGGTAATTCGTTAAAACTAAACTCGTGGCAAGATGTTAGTAGTAATAACGGAATCGTCAATTCAAAATATCAAGTGCCTGACAAAATGACTTCTCGAGTGGAACTCGCAAGGACAGGAACTAAAACCGTTGTAGTGCCTCGATCCAGACCTGATAGAGAAAAATTTTTAGTTATATTAATAGTAGCCCTAATAATGTTTTGTGGTATGTTAATGATAATGGTATTTACTAGGAAAAATCAGTCATGTACGGGTAAGATATTTTTTAATATATTTTAATTTATTTAAGGACGCCATCCAATTCTTGTAGTTTTTTTATTATTTTTGTTTTATGTTTCAGCTAAAAAGAAAAATGTCTGCTTAACGGAAGAATGTGTACGCACAGGTGAGTAATTTTATCTGACCTTGATATGGACAAAAATTTTTTTTTATATTTTAGCTTCTTCATTATTAGCAGCAATGGACCATAGCGTCGATCCCTGCGTCGATTTTTTTCAATATGCTTGTGGCACTTGGAATAAAATTCATGTTATTCCTGAAGATAAAAGTTCTATTAGTACATTTGAAGTAATGGCTGATCAATTACAAATTATTCTTCAAGGTAATAAAAAATTTATTATTATTATTATTATTACTAAAAATGTCTATATTTTATCTATTTTAGGAGTTTTGGAGGAACCTATCAATATGAAAGACAATGATGCCACTAGAAAAGCTAAAATCTTTTACCGCACTTGTATGGACTTACGTAAGTAAAATATTGTAGTGCCGGTAAAAAATATTAGACCAGAGAGAAGTGGCGGCGAGATGAAAAAAATTTACTTATCTAGATAAGTAATAAATTATTAATTAAGTAAATTAGATTAGATTAGATTAGAAAAGAAGGGACCGTGGGTTTCAATACCTCTTCTTCTACGACCTTTTCAAATTGTAATTGTCTTCTCGATCAAAGAACCTTTTCTAGATTTGTCCTACTTATTAAGCAGGGTCCACACTTGCTATATATACATCTTTTTTAATCATAGTTTGCTTTCTTTCTTGTAACAAAGTTACTTACTTCCGTAATAATTAAAATATATAAATTAAATCGGGCACGCCATTAGAGTAGAATCAACTTAGAATTATAAGAGAAGCTGCGAATAAAAGACCAGTCGTACCAGTTGAACCTTCACCCGATAGATGGAGACACTCTCGTCTGTGCTTCTTAGACGCCGAAGTTCATATCGAGTAGGGCAATTCAAATTAGAGGTGTGGCGTGACAGTATTTTAAAGGAACTTTGGTTCACTGTAGAAAAAGCACAGTGACTAATCACAGTTCCAGCGACACTTCTGACCTAACTGTGACTGCGCGGTTACTGCACACGTGTTTAGCTAGTCACTCGTGTGCTGTCGTGTCGCTATCTCAGTTAAAACTGTAAAATGAATAAAAAAAAATCAACATATATTGCTCTAGTGTGAATATAAAAATTTAAGTAATTGAAGAAAATCAAAATGAAGAAAAATAAAAAAAGCTCATATATATTAGTCCGATCCCAAAAATCACTGTCTATATTTTTAAAAATCCAGTGATAATAAACTAGCCAGTTCCAAAAATCACTGAGATTTTCTCCAGCAATGAATTATCTGCTCTAGTTCCGATTAAAAAACAGTTATAAATTCACCAACAGTAAAATCACGCCACACCTCTAATTCAAACCGTTGTCGGGAGCGGCAGTGGCAGCCCGAAGTACGAGTTGCTGTAGCCGTCCCAATTGGAATAGCAGTGGCCGTGCGATCTTTAGAGACAGGTCAAGCTGAAGCCAAGTTCGATTATAACCGGAGTCCAGAACCGTCATCGACCGCCACGCCAGCCCGGAATACGTGCATGTACTATCCGAGAAAAGAACCGTTGCACACCTTTTTCTTCTCCGGATTTTAGTTTTATTAATTGAAATTTATTTGTTTTGAGTTTTAACATCCCAGAGCAGCTAATACCCAGGTACTCAAACCCAGTAGGACGAGTAAAGACCGCCATTCTGGCCGCCAGTGATTTTGGTCGATACCGTAACGACCCCTGGAGTATTTTCTTTCTCCACTGACGCTGCCAGAGCAAGTGGTCCTCACACTCTAAACGGAAGGTGGCGGCCGGGGCAATCCGAAACCTGAACTAAGGCGCCAAAGTGACACGTAACGACCGCAGTGCGTTACAAACTTGTTAGATGTTATCCACTTCTAGTCGGTAAAGATGCTATACAAAATTGCTATTGTAACATAAAACAACACGTCCACACTTGCTATATTTGTATTTTAACTTGATGTATTATCAGGGTTGCGCGCGGATGAAAATAGAAGTAGTGTAGAGTGCAGGGGGCTGAGAAGTTTATTTATTTAGTTTATTATTTTTTTGGTCATCCACAGAGTGGAGCAAGGAACAGACCTGCAAACTCATTGAGCTATATAGGAAACATTTAGCATTATGGGATATCCGTAGTCCCTTATTTAAAGTTAAACAAATGAAGCATGATGCATGGATAGAATTTTCTAAAAGTATGAATTTGGGCGTGGAGAGAAATTTCTAAAAATATGAATTTGGAGAAAGAAGAAGTTGAGAAAAGGATGTGTTGCCTAATAGGTCAGTTTGGAAAGTACAAAAAAATTTGGTAGGATGCTCCAGTAGCTAAAAATCGTAAGGTTATGGCTAGCCTAACCTAATTCAACCTAACCTTCCACGACATGTACAGCACCTCTACATCGTGTGTCACATTTTTGAATCTTTGGACCAATTAAATTTATCAGAATCAGAATTACAAAAATTCTTAAAGCTCCTCCTATATTCCAATTCCAAATTCGGCGAGGCACAATAATCATCCGTTTTTAGATCTAATAGCTGACTTCCACTATATCTGGATCTTACTTTTAGGCTATGACGCACCCAAAACCGCCTTTTACGCACTTTGAATAATTTTTCATGAGTAGCATAAATTACTTGAGGTAGAGACTTCGATAGGGTTGAGAAATGGACTGTATAGAAGTATATGAACAATTTTTAATTATAAAACAATAAAAACGAAGATGAACAATTATGTGAACATAAAATAGTTCCAAAATGACTGTTTATTCTTTTTGGGTTTCACTTGATCACACTTTATTTTTCACTTAACTTCACTTTATGAGATAAAATAAATACAACAAATTTTGCGGTAATTTGAGAGAATTGTGAATATTTGCGAGGGCTAGTTTTTTGGGATGTGATATGTGATTGTCACATTGTCACTGTGTTGTCGACATCGATATATTTCTATATGAATTTTGCACCCAGAATCAGACTCATCATTATTATTTCTCAGACTGTCTACGTGGCTATCTAAGTTAGTAGGCTCAGCGGCGTCCGCATAATTCTTGATAATTAATTATTAATGGTACTGGTTAATATGGATTTTAACCACACTTTTCTTTTACTTTCCTGAAAAATAATTATGCATGCCGTTGCAGTGAACAAAACCTGTTCCTTGCTATACGAATTCATGATTATTAAATCAATAATGTGGATGTAACCCTGTTTTTTAACATCTAGCAAGTAACATGTTAAATAGCAATATTGTACAACATGTTACTAAGTGTGGACCCAGCTTTAGACTCCATAATAAAGTAAACGTAGCATTTCGCTTTAGGCTTTTCTTCGCCCATATTGCCGTTTACAGTAAAAAACTGCAAATGGCTGAAAGTATTTTTTCTGTTCTGACTTAGTAGGTACTGTGTGAGTTTTAGCTCTTGAAACATGTTTAGCTTCCATTGATTGATGGATGTCCTGACTCTATTGTCTTCGCAATGCTCAACATGGTTCCGGTCCGATTAGAGATTGTGTTGCCCCTTTTCGTCCAGTTTGTCTGCTTCTTCATTGTTCCGGTGCCCCTCCAGTCAACTTTAGTCAATTTCGAGTACCAAGAACTATTATGGTATCCAAGTGTTAAGATGTAATTATTTTAAGTAATAACTGGCCAAGTGCCAAAACATTTTAGGATATAGAAATGTCACTTGTCAAGACTGACAGGTTAATATTATTTGTTTTTTCACTAGAGTTACAAAGGTCTTATATTGTTCTTGTACTGCCAAATGAAAGCAGCTTTTGATGTACAAATAAAACCATTTGTTATGAATCCACAAGTCTTGCATCCGCAGCGCCAAATTGCACCAACACCAAGCAGTCCCATACAAGTTTTTGATTTAACTTGACATGGAGTATAATAGTTTTATTGCTGCTTCGCTGTCTGAGTATATAGCAGTAGCTTTTGATTTACCTTGTTGCATTAATTTATCTTTTGTACAATATTGTATAGCAATAAGTTCTCACTGAATCATTATTGCGTGGTTGCCTAGACTCAATGAGACTTTTGTCTTTGTATTAGCATTGCAAATACCCGCCCCAACTTTCTTCGTTGGTTTTCTAGCAATCTATATACTAGACCATTTCTGCTTGGATGGGATTTCCCTTTTTCCAAACGCTTCGATCTGATATGTCTACTTTAAAAGAAGGTTTTTCAAAGTTGTATTTAGGAAGCATTTTGTCTGATGGCATCAATATTACTGGTCATTTTCTAACTCTCTATGTAATATTTCATAGTCAGCTCCATGTTGGCTTATTATGAGCTGCTGTCCTTTTGTTAGTTTACATGTCAGTATAACTTGATTTCTGCCTATATGTGAATACGTATGGGTGGTAGGTTTACTAAATCCTCTAATGATTTTGTTGGAATTGTCCTCATCGCTCCTGTGATACATGTGCATACTTGCATTTGTATTCCTCTGATCATTTGGACAGCTCCAGCCTATTGTGTCTTTTACCGCCATACCAACGAGCGGTTGGATAACATGGCTTATTACACTAGTGCATATCTGTACCATCATCTTTGCTTGTAGCCCCCAGTGTTTGCCTTCTACTTATGTTAAGACATAATATGGCTTTTGAAGATGATATTTTCATGTAATCCTATGGTCAAAGATAACTCCTAGATATTTTACCTCTTGGGCAAATGAAATTTCAACTCCGTTGAGTTTTAGATTTTTAAGTCCTAACTGTTTCTTTGTAAAGTTGACAACTATGGTTTTGTTAGGGTTCACTTGTAGTTCTTTACTTTTACCCCGTTTGTCAACAATATCTAGATCGTTTTGTGAACGTGTTGTTATGATCTTAGCGGATCGTCCTCTGACGACGATTTCTATATCATCAGCGTGTCGTAAACCTTTGTATGTTATCCTTTACAATAATTCGTCAACTAGGATTACCCATTGTAGTGGCGATAAGAATCCTCCTTGCGGACAACCCTTCCTAAGTATAACTTCATCTAGAGTAGATATTATCATTCTATGTTCTAGATTGTTCTTGATCCACTGGCATAGAACGGCTGGTACTTCATGTCTTGATAAGGCATCAGTCATAGAGCTGAATGAATTATTCCTAATGTAGATATTTCCATACCGGTATCTTCTATGGATTTTGACAGTATAGACTATTAAGATCATCCAGGGCTAGTTCTGGTTGGTATGCGTATTGACGTGCACTGAGACGGTTCCTCTTTAGTATCCCGTCTCTTTTGTATCTATCAACTAAACGTTTCAGTATTTTTAATAGGGAAGGTGACATTTCCATATCTTGGTTATATATGTATATGATGTTTGCCATCTGCGAAGACTTAGGTGTATATCGCAATACTATGCAAGCCTTAAAGATGCCCCTTTTGAAGTGTTATTGGGTGTATCCCGTCTACTCCAGAACATTTAAAATGTTGAAA
This sequence comes from Neocrepidodera transversa, assembly GCA_963243735.1. Lineage (NCBI taxonomy): Eukaryota > Metazoa > Arthropoda > Insecta > Coleoptera > Chrysomelidae > Neocrepidodera > Neocrepidodera transversa. Next base: position 24,171,490 of record OY725344.1, on the reverse strand, counting down.
TTTGTTTGTAACCTGGATAAATTTCACTGGAATATTATCCAGAATTTACAAACTAATTTCTATTTCTTCTAAAATTAATGTGTTTCTTATTTCGGTTCATACTTTTGATCATCACTTTATAATTTATTATTCGAAAATCTAAAAATAGATTCCTAATCAACAAATGTCATCAAATATCTGTCCACGTCATTTATCGCGTAAAATGGTACAGCTATATCAAAAGAATTATTTCTAAACAAAACCGTTGAAACTAACACTCAACTCTTTCTATATATCATTCTCGTAGAGAGCGACAAGCGCAGTTGCATCCGAATATGGAATAGTGCACATATCGCGCCAAATTATTATCCACATTTTCATTAGCTTCTTGATCGTTCAGGAGAATGGTCGTCTCCCGGCGTGAGCTTTTCACATTAAATTATTATGATTAAGCTTCTAGATTATTGATGAGAATATGTGTCCCACTGTGAGAGCTTTTTACTTTAAATATTGAACTTTACTTTAAATATTGAACATTCTGAAATTTTAAATTAATAACAAATGTTAATAATGTTGGTTTAAGTTTAATGAAGTTAGAGCTTGTGTTGTTAAAAAAGTGTAAATTCAGATTGGTCCTTCGAACTAGTAAAAGAAGTTCCAAATGGTTCTTAATTCATATTTATTCATAACCAATCTAATTTTTCGGTATTGATATTTCGCTAGCAAGCTTCCAATCAAGCTTATTTGGCTTTATTTAATAATCTTTTGCTACGGATTTCAAGTCCTTTAAAATTGTCGAAACCGGAAAGTGTACTTTTGTGAGTAATATGATACATTCCTCTAGATATTCAGTATAGATTTCTTCGTCTTTTTTGACAGGGTTGGTAGTATTTTCTTTAGCTAGGACTTTGTTGATTCTTGACCATATTATATTCTCACAGAACTTCCTTCGCGACTATCTTTTAGCTTTCTCTGTAGTTCTTTATTATATTCCGTAAGTGTAGCTTTATATATAGACCATTTTTGGTTGGTTTTAACTTTGTTCAATAACCTACGCACCTCACACCTCTAAGGTGTTTCAAATGGTTGTTTCACTAGATCGTTATTGTTTTTTGTTGCTTTGTGTAACACAAGTACATCCCCTCTATATACCAGGGACATCCTTTATTTCCTACTGGGACGTCCCTGGAATATCCTCCATTCGAATATGGTACGTACTAGGGACGTCTCAGGGGCATCTACTTTCCAACAAAAAAGATACATATGGAATGTCTTTCTGGTACGTCCCAGGGATGTACCAAATTCCAACAAAGGACATCAATGAGACACTCTAGGGATGTTCCAAGGACGTCACTGGGATATATGAGAACTTCCTCGAATGTTCTGTTTTTTTTTCAATATTAATTTAAATGGAATTATTTCTTGGAAAATATGGAAAAAAACTAAATCCAAAGATTTTCACCACAAAACCACTTTACTGCAAAAATGAAATCACTTTTTACTTTTTCTATTTTTCCTTTCAAGCTTTGAGGACACCTTCCTTATATGGTCCATTGTGCACATTAGGAAAGTAAGGTTGACGTTGTTGACAGATTACCAACAATGTTTCCAAAGCCAGAAACAAGACAAAACATTCTTGGGGATTTCGATTAAGGGTATTATATATTAACAATTTTTGCTTATGCGAAACGATCACATCCCAGAAATTCCTGAGATATTTTTTTTCAATTTCTTGATAAGAAAACAAGATTTTTAAATAAATATATCAGCTTTAAATCTTCAATTAAAATTTTGATGAGTTTCGATGATTCTTATTGGAATGGATTTCATAAATACTAGGGACATGAAAGAAACAATCTATGGGTATACCTGATGGGATGTCCTCTGGACAACCTCGGCTGGTAGGGATGCACGATGTAGGAAAAGTATCGATACATCGAAAATCGATACATCGAACTAATTATTCTACATCGATGTGTCTAAATATCGATGGTAAAAAAATATCGACTTAATTTCATCGATATATCAATATGTAGAAATACATTTAATCATTAACCTAGAGATGTCCTTCGAAAAGATCGATCTTCTGAATCGATTCAGATCGTTTGGTAACTAATCGATACACTTTAAGATCGAATCTTATACACACACACACACACAAACACACACACACACACACACACACACACACACACACACACACCTTGTAATGACTCCGTGCCTTCAAGCTTCTTCCGCTAGAGATAAAAGCCTGCGTGTACTCCCATCCTACCCCCTATCTCGTCCGATATGTCGTCAGTAATCGATCTCCTATTTGCCTAACTATTCATTGTGTTGTGAATGGTTCAAGCAGGCCTATTTTTTGTATTCGCTGTGTGAGAAAAGGCGGAGCATCTTGACAGCCGATGCTAGCGCTTGCCGTGTTCAGCACCTGAACTTTTGTCCCGAAAATTTCAACAACAATACGGAAAGCTCGCCGAAGTCTAGCAGAAATATTTTGTGTCATGGGCTGTCAGAATAATAGTTTAAACAGTCCCAATACAACATTTTAAAGTCCATACAACCTTGATCTTACTGAGCTCTGTGCCTTCTGTAGGGCATCTTCCTACTCCATCGGTATTGCCTTCCTTACAAGGAGATTACCCTGCTTTGTAGAGTGTTCTCTTTTACTCGGAATTTCAACCTTTCTAGGCTATAAAAAGGGAGCATATCCAATTTTTTGAGTTCCTGTTCATCGAAAAAACCACGTTTGGCCTTTATTAGCAGGGATCTTGCTCCAGACCGTTCACACTTTTATATTTAATCCATGGTTAGCTCTATGCAGCCTTGCCAGGATATTTTCTACATCTAACCGTTGTCCCTTTTCATCCGGAACGTAAGTGGTGCAAGCAAACTGTCTGGGAAGATCACTCCCTTCCAAAACCCTCAGATTGCCCCTTCCTAAGGATTTAACAGCAAAGCAATCCTACCCAGCTAGTCTGTGCTAATGCGATCTTTAAAAATGTCACCTTGGTATCTATGGGCATTTAATTTACAAAAATTATTCTACTTTTATTTTTAACAATATTTCACCCCACTATTTTAATTACAGATAACATACGTAAGACTGGCGACAAACCCATTAGAGACGTATTGACTCAACTAGGAGGTTGGCCTGTCATAAAAGAAAACTGGAAAACGCCATCATTTTCAATCGAAGTATTAATCGGTTTAATTCGAAGCTATTATAACGAAGGGCTACTTATTGAACAATGGGTAGGACCTGATGATAAAAACAGTTCTGTAAACATAATTCAGGTAATTAAATATTATTTCAAATATTGATTGTTAATGATTAATTTGATTTTATTAGATGGACCAATCAGTATTAGCTTTGCCTAGCAGAGATTACTACCTTAAATCTAGCAGTAAAGGAGATTTACAAGCATATCATAAATATATGACGAATATAGCTATACTTTTGGGTGCTAACGCTACTACAGCTGCGGAAGAACTTCAAAAGGTTGTAGATTTTGAAATGGAACTAGCAAACGTATGTATTAAAATTTACAACATATTCGATCTGTATCTAGAATTTTTTTAAGCTAAACAACAGCGTTCCAAGCGTTCGTACTGAAGCTTGAAGCTTATTGACCCAGAAATACCATTCGCAATTAAAGTTATAGTAGTTATGTAGTATGTCAATAGGAATCTCGTCTAATATCCCTATGAGATTTGGATACCTTCTAAGGCCATAGTGTCCAATTGACTTCCTAAGATTTTCTATAAATATTCTGGACTGGAGTCCAGCAAATTCCAACCAGAGCCTTACGTGTTTTCTATTTGCTTGTTCCGTAATCATTTCTTGAACATGTTGATACCAAATACCACATATGGTTCCAGTTAGATTCTTTCCTGGCTAGGAGATGTGATTTCTCGTTTCCTAGACTATTCTAGGAGCGGTTTAACTATTATAGGAGTGGTTATATTTATCTGGGAGAGGTTGGACTATTCTAGAACAGTTTAGATAGAGTACCCTCCTAGGAGAGGTTAGACTGTTCTAGGAGAGGTTGGATTATTCCAGTAGGGGTTTGACTATTCTAGAAGAGGTTCGAGTACTGTAGGAGAGATTAGACTCTTCTAGCAAATTAAATTAATCTATGAGAGGTTGGATTATTCTAGATTATTCTAAGGGAGGTTAGATTACTCTAGGAGAGGTTAGACGATTCTAGGAGAGGGTAGAGTACCCTAGGAGAGGTTAGACTAAAAAATAATCAAAAATAATCAAAAAAGGGACTTTTTGAGAGGAGAGATTGGAAATTTTGGACAGAAAAAAGTGAAATTTCTTTAGAGAAAAGAAGGCAAATTTGAGACAAAAAGTGACAAATTTGGGTAAAAAATTAGATTAATTATGAATATTGAACAAAACCAGTTAATTTTCTGAAAAGAAAAATGTCAAGATTAAGAGAGAAAAGAAGAGAATGTTTTGAAAAAATAAATGGGAAATTAGAGATGAAAAATTTACAAATTTGGGTAAAAATGAGGGGAAATGTACTAAAAAAGAGACAAAATTATTATTAGAAAAAGAAGGCTAATTTTGGAGATAAAAAAGTGTCAAATTAGGAAAAAACAAAGGGAACATTGTCTAGTCAAAAGAGGGGAAAATATATGAGTAGAAGTTACGGCACTTGAGCGTGGGAAAATTTCCTATCCCAATAGCATTGTAAGCCACGCCTCCTTTCCAAGATGTTAGCCATTTTCTATCCACGTTTTCATCTATCACCCGACAGATGGCGCTGCAAGTAGGTTTCAAACAGCTTTTAACAGGTCTTGAACAGCTTTTAACAGACCTCGAACAGCTTTTGATCAGGTTTGATCCGCTTCTTGGTCTCAAACAGTTTTTAACAGGTCTCGAACAGCTTTTAACAGGTCTCGAACATTTCTTGAAAACAGCTTTTAACAGGTCTCGAATAGCTTTTGATCAGGTTTGATCCGCTTCTTGGTCTCAAGACAGCTTTTAACAGGTCTCGAACAGCTTTTAACAGATCTCGAACAAATTTTAAAAGATCTCGAACAGCTTTTGATCAGGTTTGATCCGCTTCTTGGTCTCAAACAGCTTTTAACAGATCTCGAACAGCTTTTTAACAGGTACGTGGATCAAACCTGATGAGAAGAGGATCAAACCTGATCAAAAGCTGTTCGAGACCTGTTAAAATCTGTTCGAGACCTGTTAAAAGCTGTTTTCAAGACCTGTTCGAGACCTGTTAAAATTTGTTCGAGACCTGTAAAAATCTGTTCAAGACCTGTTCGAGGTCTGTTAAAAGCTGTTCGAGACCTGTTAAAAGCTGTTTTCAAGACCTGTTCGAGGTCTGTTAAAAGCTGTTCGAGGTCTGTTAAAAGCTGTTTGGAACCTACTTGCAGCGCCATCTATCGGGTGATAGATGAAAACGTGAATATAAAATGGCTGACTAAAGACGTGGATTAAAAATGATGGACCATGCATCGGGCACTACCAGAATCCACAGGAGCGGAGATAAACCTTCTCCATATAATGGAACCTTCTGTCAACAGAGATCTCCAATGATGAGTTAAGGAGAGTATTGGTGTAGTTCTAAGTTCAAAGGCTTCTTATTGTTTCTTATATTTTTTGCCTTCCAATACTTGTTCAGCCTTTTAAACTAGCCCTTATATGGTTGCTTCGTAAACTGGTATAGGGTTATCCCCTAATGATGGTCTGAAAGATTTGGTCTCTGGGTAGGAGGCTTCTCTGGTTTAGGAATGAAGGTCATTCCAGCTTTGTGGAACATATCCAAGAGCTATGCTAGCTTCAAATAGTTTACATAGTAGTCCCTCCAATTTTTCCTGGCTCTTCTGTAGAAAATTATTTATTGCCCATACAAGATTCGTTCTATTTACCATTTTGTTTTCAAGAGACCAATTTGTTTTTGAGGTTATAGAAACGGTCCCAACTATAGTGTTATGTGAGTTGGGAAAAATTTATGAATATTCTTTTAGAGGAACTATTTTTTTCTCCAATAAATTGAGTAAAGTAGAAATTTATAGAACATTGCAATTGTAATTGAATTTTGGCACTAAATTAATTAACAAAGTAGAGTAATATCATGCGCAGTAGAAAAGACAAAAAAGCATTAGCGTCCAACTTCGTTATTAATGGTCAGATTTAAGCAGAACAAATGGCACTGTATTTAAAATGTTACATACGTTAAAAAAATCATGTGAAGAACCAACGACAAAAATACACCAGCGTTATTATTGATCAAATTTTGGTAGGAAAATTATGCGCAGAAGCAACGACATGAAGGCACTATAGCATGTATCTCCATTAATAATAGTCAAAATTGAGCGGGACAAATGACACTATAATTTAAAATGTAACGTTTAAAAAAAAATCTGATGTGGCCAGCACATGACCTCTCGCCATTTTTGAATCAAAAATTTACAGGTTGACACAAAAAAGTATGAAAAAAAATTATTTTTTTGTAAATCTGGCAACAATGGCAAAAGTTTCGAAAATATTAATGAGATGAAAATAAACTATATGTTATACAAAATATATGTGTAAAACTTTATTGCCGTTTTGTATAATAATGGAGTCATTACCCATAGCAACTGCCACTTCCGGTTGTGCGATTGGCACCAAAATCTAATCAGATCTAATCTAGGGTATCAGAATCCTGTATGCAAAATTTCAAATTTTTTTATTCAGTAGTTTTTGAGTTATCGTTACTACAACATCCATAACACACACACACTAACACACACACACACACACTAACACACACACACACAGACATCATCGCGAAAATATTAAAATCGTATTCTAGGGACCCCAAAACGTGTTTATCAATTGAAAACTCACTACCCAATTTTTAGCATGATTCCTATACCTCTCTTATCTGAAGAGCGAGAGGTAAAAACAAATAAAAATCATGTTCAGTGACAATGCCAAAAAGGCACTGGCATAAATCTTTGTTATTTTAGATATATCATTATTTTTATTAATTATTTTCCCTCTTATATTCTCTTCTGAGTAACTATTTGTGTCCTTTTTTTCTTACATGGTTATATCTTATTTATCAGTTTTTACCTCTCGCCCTTCAGATAAGAGAGGTATAGGAATCATGCTAAAAATTGGGTAGTTAGTTTTCAATGGATAAACACGTATTGGGGTCCCTAGAATACGATTTTAATATTTTCGCGATGATGTCTGTGTGTGTGTGTGTTAGTGTGTGTGTGTGTTAGTGTGTGTGTGTGTTAGTGTGTGTGTGTGTTAGTGTGTGTGTGTGTGTTTGGATGGATGTTGTAGTAACGATAACTCAAAAACTACTGAATAAAAAAATTTGAAATTTTGCATACAGGATTCTGATACCCTAGATTAGATCTGATTAGATTTTGGTGCCAATCGCACAACCGGAAGTGGCAGTTGCTATGGGTGATGACGCCATTATTATACAAAACGGCAATAAAGTTTTACACATATATTTTGTATACCCTATAGTTTATTTTCATCTAATTAAAATTTTCGAAACTTTTGCCATTGTTGCCAGATTTACAAAAATATAATTTTTTTTCATACTTTTTTGTGCCAACCTGTAAATTTTTGATTCAAAAATGGCGAGAGGTCATGTGCTGGCCACATCAGATTTTTTCTTACCCACCAACCGAGCGAAATTAGTTTTTTTCCTCCGTTTTTGACAGAATTAAATTTTATTTCTTTTTTTCCATAATTTGTACACTTTTTTCCCCATTTGTTCGTTTTTCCTTCCTTTCTTGCCTTTTTCCCTTCTTTTTCTTCACACTTTTATGTTTTGTCCACTTTTTTCAATTTTTCCCCTGTTTCCCCGTTTTTCTCCCTTTTACCTAGTTTCTACTTTTTTTGTGTTTTCTTCCCATTTTTTTCAATTTTTGCCATTTTCCCCTTTTTGTGCTTGGATGCTGGAATAGTTCTATTTTCTCTCTTTTTTTACCTTTATGTCTCCTTTTCCTCATTTTTTCTTTCTGACTTTTTCACCAATTTTACTTACTCCGTTTTCCCACTTTTTTTCGCAATTATATTTTATTTCCTTCCTTTTTTCCCTATTTCTTTTTAATTTTGTGCATTTTCTCCCTTTTGTGTTTAATTGGTTTCCAATGGATGATGTGATGGTTCATTTTCTGCTCCTTTTTTTTTCACCCTTTTCTTCAATTTTCTTTTTTTCCATTTTTCACACTTTTCCATTTTTTCTTCCTTTTCACTCTTTTTTCTTCCTTTTCACTACTTTTTCTTCCTTTTCACTCCTTTTTCTTCCTTTTAACTTCATTTTCTTCCTTTTCACTCCTTTTTCTTCCTTTTTCTTCCTTTCCGATCCTTCTTCTTCCTTTTCGCTCCTTTTTCTTCACACTACTATTTTATTTCCTTTTTTTTCCATTTTTTGCACTTTTTCCACCTTTTTATCTATCTTTCCCCTTTTTTCTCTTTTCCTTCTTTTCCATTTTTTTTACTCCGCCCCTAGCTGTTCATCTACTATGACCTGTTACTCTACCCTAACCTGTTCCTCTACCCTAATCAGTTACTCTACTCTGACTTGTTACTCTACCCTGACCTGTTACTCTACCCAATATTACTTCATTTTCCCCCCTTTTTATCCTAATTTTTCCCCTTTTTTCCCTGCCGTTCATCCTACCCGTCACCCTGAGATGCGTCCAGTAGATACTTGATCTCTGGGCAGATGAAGTTTGCTCTTAGTTTAAGATTTGTCTTCTTTATTTTCTCTTTTACTTCTATTATTTTTTTTGATGCGGATTTCGGATCTCTTCTTCTCTTCAGCAAAGTTTTGATTTTAGGCTTCTCTACCGGAACAAGATAGACACGACACTAGTGTAATTTATAAAAAAATCTCCATCAAGGATCTAGCTAAACAAGTTCCACAAATTAACTGGTTGGAATACTTCAGATCAATATTCGACATTAACATTAACGAAGACGAGCAAATCGTAGCTTACGGACTTTCTTATTTCGTTGAACTTGGAAGGATTTTATCAGTGACTGATCGAAGGTAAAATTATCTTTTACTTTATTTTTATTTGTTTTATATTATTAATATTTTAATAGGACCATACATAATTATATTTTGTGGCGTCTGGTGATGTCTCTTTCTACGCATTTGGTAGACGATTATCAAAAAGAGAGAGTTGAATTTCGAAAAATTTTACAAGGAGTTTTATCCGAAAGACATCGATGGGCACAATGCGTTGAATGGACCAATAAGAAAATGGGCATGGCAGTAGGCGCCTTATATATTAGAGAAAATTTTAATCATTTAAGTAAGGTAAGTATTTATTATCTTATTTGCCATCAGCTTCAATATTAGTTTGGTGTGATCGGTTAATTAATTTCTTTAAAATTAAAAAAAAAAAGTGAAAGGAAGTCTTGTTTGTCAAACACTGAATTTTGGTCGTCATAAGACCACTAACCAAATTCAATGTAGCGATCGTCACAAGACCAATTAACAAATTTAATGTCGCGGTCGTCACAAGACCAAATATTAAATTCAATATCGCGGTCGTCACAAAAACAATTAATAGATTTAATATAGCAGCCGTCACAAGACCTATTAACAAATTTAAGATCGGGATCGTCACACGACCAAATACCAAATTAATTACGGTCATCACAAGACCAATAACAAAATTTAATATCGCGTTCGTCAAAAGAACAATTGCCAAATTTATATTCGTGGTCGTCACAAGATCAATAAATAAATTTAAAGTCGCGGTCGTCACAAGAACAAGTAATAAATTTAATATAGCGGCCGTCACAAGACCAATTACCAAATTTAATATCGCTGTCGTCACAAGACTAATTAACAAATTTAATGTGGCGGTCGTCACAAGACCTAATATCAAATTTAATATTGCGGTCGTCACAAGACCAATTAACAAATTTAATATCGGGATCGTCACAAGAACAATTAATAAATTTAATATAGCGGCCGTCACATGATTAATTAACAAATTTAATATCACACCACCAAAAACCAAATTTAATATTGTGGTCGTTACAAGAAAAATAACCAAAGTTAATATAGCGGCCGTCACAAGATCTATTACCAAATTGAATATCGCTGTCGTCACAAGACCAATTAACAAATTTAATATCGGCATCGTCTCACGACCAAATATCAAATTAATTATCGCGGTCGCCAAAAGACCAATAACCAAATTCAATAGCGCGGTCGTCACAAGACCAATAACCAAATTTAATATAGCGGCCGTCACAATGTAACGCGCAAAAAAAAAAAAATAATATGATGCGCACCGCGCTACATTGGGTAGTGCCGCTAGCTCTTGCGGAGGATGGGGGGATCCGCTAAAGGTTTTTTTTTTAACAACAAAAAAAAGGGTGGGCGCCAGGTACGTTATACCAGCATACCCAGGACTCTCTACATCAACGTACCAGATCTAGGAGTCCGATAGCCCGAGATCTTACGTAGAATGGTCGTATCTACCGCACGTGCGCAAACTGATAGAATAAATAAATAAAAAAAAAAGACTCAATACCAAATACAAGTTAGATTTAATAATCAGGTAATTAATTACACAAAAAAAATAATAAAAAAAAAATAAATAAAGTAGGGAAAAACGTGCAGGTTTCCAAGCGAACTATATTAATAATAAAAAAAAAAATAAAGAGAAAATAATTATATTCATGCGCGCCCACGAGCGCGATTATCCGCAATGGATTTTTCTTTGCAACCAAAAAGCGACGCTAGAGCTCTGGCGAGGACTTGTGAGATTATACCATAAACGAAAAGAATAAAATGCTACGCCTTGGAGCACTGCTTACAATTCATAAATACCAGATTTACGCGACTTCAATTCGTTGGCGTAAGTTAAGTTTAAATAGTTGAACCGCGAACTAAACAATATTTATTCGCAATCACATATGTTTAAGAAAAAAAAAAAAAAATAGTATGTTAGCGTAACGCTTGCCTGACTCCAGCGGTGGAAGTTCTCAATTAGTGTGATTTCTGCTGTCTCCTACCAGAAGTAATTCTCTGGTGACAGCAACAACACCAATATGCGTTGGAGAAACGTCGCCAATACTTTGTACGAAACAAAGGAAGAAAAATCAGAATCAGACGCAGATGCGGAAGCACAAGCAGAAGCCGGAGCAGAAGCGAAAGCGGAAGCGAAACGAAGCGAAGTGAAACGAAACGAAACCCCTAAAATGAATAAAACCGCTATACTGAGGTGAAATTAGATATAAATAAAATATACATAAATTGAAAACAATATCCCTAATGGTTTAATTCTTAAGCCATGAAATTATATATACAAAAATGCCCATTTTATCGTATTTAACATGGTACAAATAAAATCATAAAAAAATCAACAATTAAAAATTCGCAAACGAATGCTCAATAAAGAATATAGATAAATTTAGCAAAATAAAAAAAGAGAAAAAAAAAGATGGAATAAAGTAAATTAAACCGTTTCTACAATATTATCTTTTTAACGAATATTTATTCAAATAATCGTATTGTAAGTTGATTATTACCATTAAAATAAAATAATCTAAATGATATGTAAAAAAAGTTAAGTATAGCAACAGTATACCGATATGTACCTTAGAGATGGGCAGGAACAAATGATTATATTAAATAAAATAACGGTTGAGTTTCTGATAAAAATAATTAATTAACTTACCCTGGGCGGGGAGGTTTCTTTTACGATGCAAGACGTAAGATAGCGATTAAAGCCCTTTTAAATGATGTTGCCCTACGATAACAAAAAAAGACTTATTATCTATTCTGGGACAGTCAAAAAAAAAAAAACAAAACTAAATAAACTTTAAAGTCTACTGAAAGTAGGAGAAAAGAAAGAAATACACTTAAATAAAAATTAGGAAGCACAAGTACATACCATTTAATCCAATGGGGTGAAGAACGCACAGATACCGGCTTTATAGCCTCACAATGGGAATGTGTTTTTAAACAATATCCACTCCAAATAACCACAGGTCACTAAACAATTGTTTTAACACCATAAAATGGCTTGAGCAAAATCCCCCTGGGGGTTGAATCAATAATTCAATAACAAACTCTTTACCAATCTTTGCCGGTTGTGCCTTAATAAGCCACGTGCTCTCACACACCAAAAGCCAACCAGGAAAATCATAAAAACCCCCACCCAACCAATGTCAAAGGTACTTCCTTCAATGACCAACATGAAACAAAAATAAAACGAACTTTTAACGACAAAATCAATGCCTTCCAGTCAAGAAATATACCAAAAAGATATGGCAATATCGCATCTGTGAGTAAAGAAGGCCACAGGTCCAAATACGCGAAATTTATAATCTAGAGGTGGGACAAGCGATTTTAAACCGTAACAACTCCCCCCTTTCCTAAAGAAATTTTCCCCGAAAATTTCTCTAAAGTAAAATTATAACAGATCTAATCAGGATCATCTACTGGGCCGGGTTTTAGATCCTTAACATGCCAAACGCCTTTAGAAATACCCTTTTCATCCCTCAACTCATATACCCAGGGAGACAACCTCTTCTTAATATAAAAGGGACCGACATATCGAGGAGCTAACTTCTTAGAGAAAAATTTTGACGCATCTGAAAGCACATAGTTTTTGCGCCAGACTACTTGATTGGGGAGATACTCGACGTGACGACGTCTGAGGTTATAACGATCACAACTCTTTTCTGCCGCGACCTCTAACCTTTCCTTAATATCTGCAAACATAGTACGGAAATGTAAATTTCGAGTAGTGCCCCCAAGTTGTGTTCCGTCTTCAACGTCCAACAGGCCAACATGAGTGTAATCCTCACCCGACAACACCATGTTTCTACCAAAATTAGCAAAATATGGAGTTAGATTAGTCCCCTCATGTGTAGCTGTACGAAGAGCACAGCCTATCTCAGATAGTTTCTCATCCCAACAGCGATGATTATCTGATATGTACACGGCCATCATGGTTTTGATGACGCGATTGACTCGCTCAGTAGGATTCGCTCTAGGATTGTAATTAGCTGAAAACTTAATGGTGGACTTATACCTACTAGCCAACGTTAAAAACTCCTTACTTCGATATTGCGCTCCATTGTCACAGATGATAATTCTAGGCACCCCGAATATTAAGAAAACACCCTCTTCAATTTTACTACAAATATTGACGCCGGTGGCACGCTTAAGAGGAAATAATAACGTAAACTTACTGAGATAATCGGTAACAACTAAGAGATAACAATTTCCTCGCTTAGAACGCGGCATTGGACCCATTAAATCAGTACAAATCATCTCCCAAGGACGACTAACTTTCGGATGGGAAACCATCTTATCCACCGGAGCTTCCTGTGAGACTTTGTGTTTCGCGCATAGGTGGCAACGACGAATGACGTTAGCTACATCACTTCGCATTTTCGGCCAGTAGTATTTCTCAGCAACTCGTCTAACCGTTTTGAAGACACCAACGTGGCCAGAGGTGGCTGGTTCATGGGCAGCTAGGATGATTGCCTTACGATCTCCTTTCGGAACCACCAGTTTCCAAGAATCCGATGGAGGCGAGAGCTCAGGGTAAAGGGGTTGTACATGCTTCCATAACCTCCCGTCCACATCTCTCCAAGTACCAAATTTCTTGGGGTTTTTCCTAATTTTGGCCAACATTCCCTGATACCACTTGTCCGCCTCCAGATCAAAATTCGCACGTGGTTCTTCAGTAACAACTTCTATAATGGGCACAGCCCTTGACAAGGCATCGGGAACCACATTTAATCTACCCTTTCGATGAATTATCTTAAAGTCATATTGTTGAAGCCTGACCGACCATCTCGACAGACGACCTGTTAGCTCCTTTAAATTCTGAAGCCACAAAAGACTATAATGGTCAGTAACAACGGTAAACTGGACTCCTTCAAGATACGGCCTTAATTTCTCCACTGCCCAAAGAACAGCTAAGCATTCACGTTCCGTTGTCGAATAATTACGCTCCTGACGAGTAAGAGACCTACTCAAGTAAGAAACTACCTTTTCCCCCTCACCATGAGGTTGCCACAATACAGCGCCTACCCCATATGCAGACGCATCCGTTTGGACGACAAAAGGTAAGGAATAATCAGGGCAACTTAAGATAGGAGCAGCGACTAAGCGCTCTTTAATGATTCTAAACGATTTAGAGCATTCCTCATTCCAGTCAAATTTCGAACTCTTACGAAGCAATTTGGTCATGGGAGCAATGATAGTAGAAAATTCAGGAATAAAACGACGGTACCACGAAAACGTACCTACTACCCGACGAACCTCTTTAACAGATGTCGGAATCGGCAACTCCAGCATGGCGTTAACTTTGTCCGGATCAACATGCAACCCATTGCGGTCTACTACATACCCTAGATACTTCATCTCTGGACGGCAAAATTGACATTTATCCAAGCTAACAGTGATATTCGCCTCTCGAAGTCTACGAAACACCTCCTCTAATAACCCTAAATGTTGTTCAAAAGTCTTACTCACTACCACGATATCATCCAGATAAACAAATACAAAAGGCTCCAAGTCATGACCCAAAACGTTGTCGATAAGGCGCTGCCAAGTCGAGGGGGCGTTGTGTAACCCAAATGGCATCCTTTTAAACTGAAAGAGTCCTCGATTCGGGACTGTAAAAGCAGTGTATTGTTTGGACGATTCCGCCATTGGGACCTGCCAATAGGCCGATTTGACATCAAGACTGGATAGATACTTCGCACTACCAAGCTTCTCAAGCGTATCTTGGACCATAGGAAGAGGATAACTATCCCTAACAGTAACAGAATTTAATTTGCGGAAATCGACGCAAAACCTAAAACCACCATCTTTCTTACGAACGAGCAAGATTGGCGAGGACCAAGGACTATTTGAAGGTTCCACGATTCCTAAACGAAGCATTTCCTCTAACTCCTGGTCAATTTGCTCCTGCACGATAGGATTCACTCGATAGTATCTCTGTTTGATGGGAACACTGTCTGTAATGATAACATGTTCTGCTTTCGTCGTGCACCCTAATACGTCTCCCATTAACGCTATGTTTCTATCAATAACCGCCTGCAATCTAGCCTTCTCTAATACCGATAAATTAGACTGACTACTAATGTGCTCTACTGAATTAATAATCACCGGTTCTTCTGAAAAATGCCACTCATTGTGTCGTAGATCGGGCACAATTCCCATTACACGCCAGAAATCAGCACCTAGTATAAGTAGGTGGGGTGCCTCTGGTATGACGAGAGCCTCGATTAAACGCAAACGATCTCGTAACAAAACTGGTAATTCAATTACTCCAGCGACCCGAACCCGATTCCCATTAGCCACAGTACAATACGATGTCTTACTACTATCCACACGAAGTCCCAACTCTTTGATAAGAGCGACTCCTGTAGCCCCAACGATAGTTCGAGAAGCGCCTGAATCCAATAATCCCAACCAAGTTTTGCCCAATATCTCAATTTTTAAATACGGACGTTCATCGTTAACAGCATGATCTAACACATAATCTAAAATACTATTTACTCTATCAGCCGAGTCCCCATCACTGACACACCTACCTCGGCCATTTAGGAGCGTCGTGCGTCGTTTCCCTGATTGGAACATACGGGACATGTATTTACAGTCACCCCTTCTTTCTTACAACGGTAGCAGAACCTACCCTTCTTCTCAGTACAACCTTTAGCAAAATGACCGGATTTATTGCACCTGAAGCAAACCACCACCTTATTACTAGTACTACTCTTCTCGACACCAGAATCCTGAACGCTATCAACAGATCCACTAGCAATATACGCCAAATCAGGTTCCAAGAGGTTGGTCCTTCTGCTAGGAGCTACATAATCTTCCACTGCTTCCTTACGAGCTTCCAATCGCCTTCCTATTTCCCTCAGCTGACTAACAGATTTAACTTCCACTAGGGCCAAGTGATGTTGGTAATAGGGCGCTATGTTTTTCATTAGAATCTTTAACTTGATTTCCTCCGAAACCCCACAAGTCAAACGATTAAAATAACCGTTCATCACTGCCAAATAAATACCCATCGACTCCTCCGGCCCTTGTGTGCGTCTTCTAATCTCTTCAAAGAGTTTTTCATTATAACTTGGCGAAAGAAATTCGTCCCTAAGAAGACTAACAAATTCGTCCCAATTACTAACTTGGTCCCTATATGCCTGATAAAACTGATAAGCTCTTCCTGAGAACAAGTCAATCCCAGATTCCATCAAAAGCTCCTTGCTAACATGACGAGCCACTCGCAGCTCTTCTACCCTTTCTAGGAATGCGCCAAGAGAAAGCCCTTTTTTATCACCAGAAAACGTTATACCCCACTTATTAGGCAGAATAGGTTTGATATCAGAGTTGACAAAGACTGAAGCAGTTCGGGGTGAGTGCATAGTCGAATTTGCCAGGTTCGAACCACCACCCAAAAAAAAACTTAACGGGGGAGGAACACTCTGCGACTTCTCAAAATCGTCGGCTTTGCTATGTAGGGCATCCAATAAAGATAATGCCTTGGCCCTAAACGACGGACGCTCATCAGAGGCCCGATCCATGTGGTCTACCCTATTTAAAACGTGATAAAGCTTAGTTTGCAATGAGGCAAATTGATTGCTAGAGGAAGACTCATTAAAGGATGTAACAAGTGGCTCCAATTCCGTAATTTTTGCACCGATGGCATCCACATCTTCCTGCAAAGTAAAAGGGTAATCTGGATAAGATACGCTGCTACCACTGGCCTCCAAGCGGCGCGCCATCGATAAAGCCGACCTCATTTCCTCGACCTTACCAAGACCTATACCCCTAATAGATAACTCATAAGTAAGTTCACCCTTACTTAACCGGTTAACATTCATTTTATAAGACATTTTCCAAAAACAAAACTCCAACAAATTACCTAAACAAAAAAAATGCTTCTATTGAAGATATTTAGATCCACGTATTTCTGCTGCACCGTCGTCCCTACACGAAATCAAATGGTACCAGCCAATTATATTTATTTTTTTCAGGCCCCACGTTGGGCGCCAAAAATGTAACGCGCAAAAAAAAAAATAATATGATGCGCACCGCGCTACATTGGGTAGTGCCGCTAGCTCTTGCGGAGGATGGGGGGATCCGCTAAAGGTTTTTTTTTTAACAACAAAAAAAAGGGTGGGCGCCAGGTACGTTATACCAGCATACCCAGGACTCTCTACATCAACGTACCAGATCTAGGAGTCCGATAGCCCGAGATCTTACGTAGAATGGTCGTATCTACCGCACGTGCGCAAACTGATAGAATAAATAAATAAAAAAAAAAGACTCAATACCAAATACAAGTTAGATTTAATAATCAGGTAATTAATTACACAAAAAAAATAATAAAAAAAAAATAAATAAAGTAGGGAAAAACGTGCAGGTTTCCAAGCGAACTATATTAATAATAAAAAAAAAAATAAAGAGAAAATAATTATATTCATGCGCGCCCACGAGCGCGATTATCCGCAATGGATTTTTCTTTGCAACCAAAAAGCGACGCTAGAGCTCTGGCGAGGACTTGTGAGATTATACCATAAACGAAAAGAATAAAATGCTACGCCTTGGAGCACTGCTTACAATTCATAAATACCAGATTTACGCGACTTCAATTCGTTGGCGTAAGTTAAGTTTAAATAGTTGAACCGCGAACTAAACAATATTTATTCGCAATCACATATGTTTAAGAAAAAAAAAAAAAAATAGTATGTTAGCGTAACGCTTGCCTGACTCCAGCGGTGGAAGTTCTCAATTAGTGTGATTTCTGCTGTCTCCTACCAGAAGTAATTCTCTGGTGACAGCAACAACACCAATATGCGTTGGAGAAACGTCGCCAATACTTTGTACGAAACAAAGGAAGAAAAATCAGAATCAGACGCAGATGCGGAAGCACAAGCAGAAGCCGGAGCAGAAGCGAAAGCGGAAGCGAAACGAAGCGAAGTGAAACGAAACGAAACCCCTAAAATGAATAAAACCGCTATACTGAGGTGAAATTAGATATAAATAAAATATACATAAATTGAAAACAATATCCCTAATGGTTTAATTCTTAAGCCATGAAATTATATATACAAAAATGCCCATTTTATCGTATTTAACATGGTACAAATAAAATCATAAAAAAATCAACAATTAAAAATTCGCAAACGAATGCTCAATAAAGAATATAGATAAATTTAGCAAAATAAAAAAAGAGAAAAAAAAAGATGGAATAAAGTAAATTAAACCGTTTCTACAATATTATCTTTTTAACGAATATTTATTCAAATAATCGTATTGTAAGTTGATTATTACCATTAAAATAAAATAATCTAAATGATATGTAAAAAAAGTTAAGTATAGCAACAGTATACCGATATGTACCTTAGAGATGGGCAGGAACAAATGATTATATTAAATAAAATAACGGTTGAGTTTCTGATAAAAATAATTAATTAACTTACCCTGGGCGGGGAGGTTTCTTTTACGATGCAAGACGTAAGATAGCGATTAAAGCCCTTTTAAATGATGTTGCCCTACGATAACAAAAAAAGACTTATTATCTATTCTGGGACAGTCAAAAAAAAAAAAACAAAACTAAATAAACTTTAAAGTCTACTGAAAGTAGGAGAAAAGAAAGAAATACACTTAAATAAAAATTAGGAAGCACAAGTACATACCATTTAATCCAATGGGGTGAAGAACGCACAGATACCGGCTTTATAGCCTCACAATGGGAATGTGTTTTTAAACAATATCCACTCCA
This sequence comes from Neocrepidodera transversa, assembly GCA_963243735.1. NCBI lineage: Eukaryota > Metazoa > Arthropoda > Insecta > Coleoptera > Chrysomelidae > Neocrepidodera > Neocrepidodera transversa. The sequence continues at coordinate 24,152,743 of OY725344.1, read as the reverse complement.
AATAACCACAGGTCACTAAACAATTGTTTTAACACCATAAAATGGCTTGAGCAAAATCCCCCTGGGGGTTGAATCAATAATTCAATAACAAACTCTTTACCAATCTTTGCCGGTTGTGCCTTAATAAGCCACGTGCTCTCACACACCAAAAGCCAACCAGGAAAATCATAAAAACCCCCACCCAACCAATGTCAAAGGTACTTCCTTCAATGACCAACATGAAACAAAAATAAAACGAACTTTTAACGACAAAATCAATGCCTTCCAGTCAAGAAATATACCAAAAAGATATGGCAATATCGCATCTGTGAGTAAAGAAGGCCACAGGTCCAAATACGCGAAATTTATAATCTAGAGGTGGGACAAGCGATTTTAAACCGTAACAACAAGACTAATTACCAAATTTAATATCGCTGTCGTAACAAGTCCAATTGACAAATTTAATATGGGGATCGTCACACGACCAAATACCAAATTAATTATCGCGGTCGCCAAAAGACCAATAACCAAATTTAATATCACGGTCTTCACAAGAACAATTAATAAATTTAATATAGCGGAAGTCACAAGACTAATTAACAAATTTAATATCACAAGCCCAATTACCAAATTTAATATTGTGGTCGTCACAAGAAAAATAACCAAATTTAATGTCGCGGTCGTCACAAGATCAATTATCAAATTTAATATCGCTGTCGTCACAAGACAAATTAACAAATTTAATATCGGGATCGTCACACGATCAAATATCAAATTTATTATCGCGGTCGTCAAAAGACCAATAACCAAATTTAATATCGGGGTCCTTACAAAACCAATAACCAAATTTAATGTCGCGATCGTCACAAGACCAAATATCAAATTTAATATTGCGATCGTCACAAGAACAATTAATGAATTAAATATTGCGGCCTTCACAAGACCGATTACCAAATTTAATATCGCTGTCGTGACAAGGCCAATTAACAAATTTAATATCGGGATCATCGCATGCCCAAATACTAAATTAAATTAATTATCGCGGTCATCACAAGACCAATAACCAAATTTAATGTTGCGGTCGTCACAAGACCAATTACCAAATTTAATGTCGTGGTCGTCACAAGACCAAAAACTAAATTTAATGACGCGGTCGTCATAAGACCAAATATCAAATTTAATACCGCGATCGTCACAAGAACGATTAATAAATTTAATATCGCGGCCTTCGCAAGACCAATAACCAAATTCCAAATTTAATATTGCGGTCGTCACAAGACCAATTAACAAATTTAATATCGGGATCATCGCATGCCCAAATACTAAATTAAATTAATTATCGCGGTCATCACAAGACCAATAACCAAATTTAATATTGCGGTCGTCACAAGACCAATAACCAAATTTAATGTCGCGATCGTCATAAGACCAAAAATCAAATTTAATATAGCGGTCATCACAAGAACAATTCATAAATTTAATATAGCGGCCGTCACAAACCAATTACCAAATTAAATATCGCTGTTATCACAAGACCAATTAACAAATTTAATATCGGGATCGTCACACGACCAAATACCAAATTTAATATCGCTGTCGTCACAAGACCAATTAACAAATTTAATATCGGGATCGTCACACGACCAAATACCAATTTAATTATCGCGGTCGTCAAAAGACCAATAACCAAATTTAAAATCGTGGTGGTCACAAGACCAATAACCAAATTTAATGTGGCGGTCGACACAAGACCAAATATCAAATTTAATATTGCGATCGTCACAAAAACAATTAATAAATTTAATATAGCGGCCGTCACAAGACCAAATACCAAATTAATTATTACGGTCGCCACAAGACCAATAACCAAATTTAATGTCGCGGTCGTCACAAGACCAAATATTAAATTCAATATCGCGGTCGTCACAAAAACAAATAATAGATTTAATATAGCGGCCGTCACAAGACCAAATACCAAATTAATTATTACGGTCGTCACAAGACCAATAACCAAATTTAATGTCGCGGTCGTCATAAGTCCAAATATCATTAATATCGCGGTCGTCACAAGAACAATTGCCAAATTAATTAGAAAAAAGTAGAGAAATCAGAAAAAAATTGAAAAAATCATAAAGAATTTTGAAAAAACTGAAAAAAATTAGAAAAAAATTAAAAAAAATTCGAAAAAATTTGAAAAAATTTGAGAGAATTTGAAAAAATTTGAAAAAATTTGAAAAAATTTGAAAAAATTTGAAAAAATTTGAAAAAAATTGAAAAAAATTGAAAAAATTTGAAAAAATTTGAAAAAATTTGAAAAAATTTGAAAAAATTTGAAAAAATTTGAAAAAATTTGAAAAAATTTGAAAAAATTTGAAAAAATTTGAAAAAATTTGAAAAAATTTGAAAAAAATTGAAAAAATTTGAAAAAATTTGAAAAAATTTGAAAAAATTTGAAAAAATTTGAAAAAATTTGAAAAAATTTGAAAAAATTTGAAAAAATTTGAAAAAATTTGAAAAAATTTGAAAAAATTTGAAAAAAATTGAAAGAGTGAAAAAAATTGAAAAAAACTATGCAAAATCAGAAAAAATTGGAAAAAATTGGAAAAAATTGGAAAAAATTGGAAAAAATTGGAAAAAAATTGGAAAAAATTGGAAAAAATTTGAAAAAATTTGAAAAAATTTGAAAAAAATTGAAAAAATTTGAAAAAATTTGAAAAAATTTGAAAAAATTTGAAAAAATTTGAAAAAATTTGAAAAAATTGGAAAAAATTGGAAAAAATTGGAAAAAATTGGAAAAAATTGGAAAAAATTGGAAAAAATTGGAAAAAATTGGAAAAAAATTTGAAAAAATTTGAAAAAAACTAGGAAAAATTAGAAAAAATTAGAATAAATTAGAAAGAAGTTGAAAAAATGAGAAAAAACCAGAAAAAACTAGAAAAAATTAGAAAAAAATAGACAAATTAGAAAATATTAGGAAAAAATTTTAAAAAACTTGAAATAAAAATAAAAAAAATTAGAAAAAATTAGAAAAAATTAGAAAAAATTTGAAAAAATTTGAAAAAACCAGAAAAAATTGGAAAAAATTGGAAAAAATTAGAAAAAATTGGAAAAAAATGGAAAAAAATTGAAAAAATTTGAAATAATTTGAAAAAATTAGACAAAATTTGAAAACATTAAAAAAATTTGAAAAAACTAGGAAAATCAGAAAAAAGTTGAAAAAAGTAGAAAACATTGGAAAAATTAGAAAAAATTTGAAAAAATTAGAAAAAAATTAGACAAAATTTGAAAAAATTTGAAAAAACCAGAGAAAAATGGAAAAAAATTGGAAAAAATTAGGAAAAATTGGAAAAAGTGGAAAAAAATTGAAAAAATTTGAAATAATTTGAAAAAATTAGACAAAATTTGAAAAAATTAAAAAAATTTGAAAAAAAACTAGGAAAAATCAGAAAAAAGTTGAAAAAAATAAAAAACATTGGAAAAAATAGAAAAAATTAGAAAAAATTGGAAAAAATTTTAAAAAAAGTAGAAAAATACTAGAAAAAAATTGAAAAATTAGAGATAATTAGAACAAATTAAAAAAACTAGAAAAAATTAGTAAAAATTAAATAAATATTAAAACTCAAAAAAATTGTTAAAAAATTAGACACACCTATTGCCTTACTTTCTCGAACCGAATACATTCCTTATCTGACTTGTAATTATTCTTTGAAATATCTGTTAATTATTTTTTCATTCATTAGGAAACTGCTTTAGATATGATTCATACAATAAGGGAAGCTTTTAATGAACTTCTTGCTGAAAATCATTGGATGGATGATGAAACTAGAACCGTGGCTAAAGAAAAAGCAGATGCGATGAACGAAAGAATTGGATATCCAAAGTTAGTGACAGATAAGGAAGCGCTTTGTAAAGAATACGACTTGGTTAGTACCAACATATTTCCGAATATTAAATAGATGTTTTAATGATTATTTTTAGCTCAATATTACAAAGCATGAGTTCATGACAAATGTGCTGAACATTTTAAAATTTGAAGCTAGACAAAATTTGGATAAACTTCGAAAGGAAGTAGATAAAGGAAAGTGGTCTACGGAACCTGCAGTTGTTAATGCGTTTTATAATCCTAATAAAAATGATATTGGTAAGTGGTGTTTGTGGAATTTTAAAATTAGAAAAATTAGGAAAATTAGAAAAGTTTGAAAAATTAGAAAAATTTGAAAAATTAGAAAAATTAGAAAAATTAGAAAAATTAGAAAAATTAGAAAAATTAGAAAAATTAGAAAAATTAGAAAAAATTTGAAAAATTAGAAAATCAGGAAAAACTCGGGAAAAACTTGGGAAAAACTCAGAAAACAATCAGGAAAAGATCAGGAAAAAATCAGGAAAAAATCAGGAAAAATCTGGAAAAAATCAGGAAAAAATAGGGAAAAAATTGGGAGCAAATCGGGAAAAAATCAGGAAAAAGTCAGGAAAAAATCCGGAAAAAATCGGGAAAAAATCAAGGGAAATCAGCAATAAATCAAGGGAAATCAGCAATAAATTGAGAAAAAAGTGGGGAAAATTTTGGGAAAAAAATCGGACAAAAACCGGAGAAAATCTGGAAAAAAAAAACAGGAAAAAATCGGGAAAAAATCAGGAAAAAATCAGAAAAAATCAGGAAAAAATCAGGAAAAAATCAGGAAAAAATCAGGGAAAAAATCAGAAAAAAATCTGGAAAAATCTGGAAACAATCAGGAAAAAATCTGGAAAAAATCAGGAAAAAAGCAGGAAACAGTCAGAAAAATATCAGGAAAAAATCAGGGAAAAAAACGGGAGAAAATCTGGAAAAAATCAAGAAAAAATCTGGAAACAATCAGGAAAAAATCAGCAAACAATCAGGAGAAATTCTGGAAAAAATTTGGAAAAAATCTGGAAAAAATCGGGAAAAAAGCAGGAAAAGATCAGGAAACAGTCGGAAAATATTAGGAAAAAATTAGGAAAAAATCAGTAAAAAAATCAGGAAAAAATCGGGAAAAAATCGGGAAAAAATCGGGAAAAAATCAGGAAAAGGCAGGAAAAATGACAAAATCAAGGAAAAATCAGGGAAAAAAATCAGAAAAAAATCTGGAAACAGTCAGGAAAAAATCAGGGAAAATATCCGGGAAAAAATCAGGAAAAAATCAGGAAAAATTCAGGAAGAAATCAGGAAAAATTCACTACACAATCAAGGAAGGAATCAGGGAAAAAAATCAGAAAAAAATCTGGAAACAGTCAGGAAAAAATCAGGGAAAATATCCGGGAAAAAATCAGGAAAAAATCAGGAAAAATTCAGGAAGAAATCAGGAAAAATTCAGGACACAATCAAGGAAGGAATCAGGGAAAAAATTGGGGAAAAAATCAGGAAAAAATCGGGAAAAAATCAGAAAAAAATCAGGAAAAAATCAGGAAAAAATCTCTAAATAATCAGGAAAAAAATCAGGAAAAAATCGGGAAAAAATCAGGAACAATCAGGAAAGAAATCAGGGAAAAAAACGGAAAAAATCAGGAAATTATCAGGAAATAAATCAGGAAAATTTCAGGACAAAATCGAGGAAGAAATCCGGGAAAAAATCAGGGAAAAAATCAGGGGAAATCAGAAAAAAATCTGGAAAAGATCTGGAAATAATCAGAAAAAAATCTGGAAAAAATCTGGAAACAATCAGGAAAAAAGCAGAAAAAAATCAAGAAACAGTCAGGAAAATATCAGAAAAAATCAGGGAAAAGACCTGAGAAAAGATCAGGAAAAATCAGGAAAAAATCAGGAAAAAATCCGGAAAAATCAGGAAAAAATAACGAAAAAATGGGAAAAAATCGGGAAAAAATGGGAAAAAAACGGGAGAAAATCGGGAAAAAATCGGGAAAAAATCCGGAAAAAATCTGAAAAAAATCCGGAAAAAATTAGAAAAAAATCCGGAAAAAATCGGGAAATAATCAGGAAAAAATCGAGAGAAAATCTGAAGAAAATAAGGAAAAAATAAGGAAAAAATTGGGAAAAAAATCTGGAGAAAATCGGGAAAAAATCAGGAAAAAGTCGGGGAATAATCAGGATAAATCTGGAAAAAATCTGGAAATAATCAGGAAATAAATCAGGAAAATTTCAGGACAAAATCGAGGAAGAAATCCGGGAAAAAATCAGGGAAAAAATCAGGGGAAATCAGAAAAAAATCTGGAAAAGATCTGGAAATAATCAGAAAAAAATCTGGAAAAAATCTGGAAACAATCAGGAAAAAAGCAGAAAAAAATCAAGAAACAGTCAGGAAAATATCAGAAAAAATCAGGGAAAAGACCTGAGAAAAGATCAGGAAAAATCAGGAAAAAATCAGGAAAAAATCCGGAAAAATCAGGAAAAAATCGGGAAAAAATGGGAAAAAAACGGGAGAAAATCGGGAAAAAATCGGGAAAAAATCCGGAACAAATCCGGAAAAAATCTGAAAAAAATCCGGAAAAAATTAGAAAAAAATCCGGAAAAAATCGGGAAATAATCAGGAAAAAATCGAGAGAAAATCTGGAGAAAATAAGGAAAAAATAAGGAAAAAATTGGGAAAAAAATCTGGAGAAAATCGGGAAAAAATCAGGAAAAAGTCGGGGAATAATCAGGATAAATCTGGAAAAAATCTGGAAATAATCAGGAAACAATCAGAAAAAGTCAGGAAAAAATCATAAAAAATAGAAAAATTAGTAGCAATTAGACAATATTTAAAAAAAAATAGAGTTAATTAGAAAAAACTAGAGTAAATTAGAAAAAATAACTGTAACCTCTTTAGGACAAGTAGTATATGTTTTTATATCTTTAATCGAGTATATATGTTGTATATTTATGGGTTAAATATTTTTTCTTTTCAGTTTTTCCAGCTGGAATATTACAACCATTATTCTATAGTCAACATTTTCCAAAATCTCTTAACTACGGTGGTATTGGTGTAGTTATCGGACACGAAATTACACACGGATTTGATGATAAAGGTACTTGAATTTAGTAGTAATAATTTTTTTATAACAATTAAATCTTAAAGGACGCCAATTTGATAAGCATGGAAATATGATGCAGTGGTGGAATAATGCTACAATCAAAGCATTTAGAGAGAGAGCACAATGTATTATCGATCAATATTCTCGATATAAAATAGATGAAGTTGGTCTTTATATTAATGGTAGAATGACCCAAGGCGAAAATATTGCTGATAATGGAGGCCTGAAGCAATCGTTTAGGGTAAATATTTTTTTTTTTGTATTTCACTTTTTTTAACTTATTTTTCTTATAGGCATATAAAAAATGGGTAACTCATCACGGAGAAGAATTCGATATACCGGGATTAAATCTAACACACGATCAATTGTTTTTCTTAAATTATGCTCAAATTTGGTGCGGTTCGATGAGACCAGAAGATGCATTGACCAAAATACGATCGAGTGTACATTCTCCGGGTCCTGTACGAGTATTAGGTCCATTATCGAACTCGAAAGACTTTGCGGACGCTTATAAATGTCCTATGGGATCTCCTATGAATCCGACAGACAAGTGCAGCGTATGGTGAAATTATATTTAAAATATGCACAACTATCAGTGCCTCGTTGTAATTATAAATAAACAATATTTAAAGATGTATTCTATTGTTTTATTATGATAAAAACATAATAAAATTGTCCTTAAGAACTATTTTCATTTTTAGGACATACTGTATATAAGTTACAAGAAATTTTATTTTTTTGGACATACTGTATATAACTTAAAAGAGTTTTCATTTTCGGGACATACTGCATATTTTTTGGTCTTTAAAATGAAAAGAAAAGTATCATGTTGGTATTATTCGTGCTTTTAAATTACGAGAGACTGTTAATTATTCTTTGGTTAAACATTTTTGCACCACAGCCCTAGGTTAAAATGTACCCCAGGCTATTGAGGTACATTTGGGGTACATGGGATAATTTTTAAAATTGGTCTTATGGACGTTTTAGCATTTTTACCCTTCCTATGTTGAAGTATGTACCTCCGTGTACCCACTGGAGGTAATTAAAACGACATTGTACTGAGCAGAAAGAAAATCGTTTACATCTGACATCATATTTAAAATAAGTAAAAAAAATCCTTTAATTTGATACATCACACGTATGGGTTTAGAGCAACGATTAAAAAGTTAGCTCTATAGAAATTAATATGTCATTTTGACATATTAAATTGCTTAATTATGTTTACTGGGCTGAGGCTTTATATATGAAAGAAAATGATCCTTATCGCAATTCAATCTTCTGACACTTTCCTTTTGGCCATATTCTAATGCCATTTTGTCATTCCTACTGCGCATACTTTTTGTTTATGAGTGTAATGTGTACGTCATATTTATAAGAATACGCCGTTTACCGCGTTTATTTTGAACCAATAGTAACGGAGATAGACGTTAGTGCCTTTTTGGCTTTACTGCTGAGCATATTTTTACCTCTCGCCCTTCAGATAAGAGAGGTATAGGAATCATGCTAAAAATTGGGTAGTGAGTTTTCAATGAATAAACACGTTTTAGGGTCCCTAGAATACGATTTTAATATTTTCGCGATGATGTCTGTGTGTGTGTGTGTGTGTTAGTGTGTGTGTGTGTGTGTGTGTGTTAGTGTGTGTGTGTGTGTTTGGATGGATGTTGTAGTAACGATAACTCAAAAACTACTAAATAAAAAAATTTGAAATTTTGCATACAGGATTCTGATACCCTAGATTAGATCTGATTAGATTTTGGTGCCAATCGCACAACCGGAAGTGGCAGTTGCTATGGGTAATGACGCCATTAATATACAAAACGGCAATAAAGTTTTACACATATATTTTGTATACCCTATAGTATATTTTCATCTCATTAAAATTTTCGAAACTTCTGGCATTGTTGCCAGATTTACAAAAAAATAATTTTTTTTCATACTTTTTTGTGTCAACCTGTAAATTTTTGATTCAAAAATGGCGAGAGGTCATGTGCTGGCCACATCAGATTTTTTATTTACTTACATATTCAACGTCACATTTACCGCGTTAAATTTGCACCAATAATAACAAAATTATACCCTAATGCCCTTTTTTCGGTGGCTCTGCGCATGATTTTTGTTTGCGTCACATTTATATAGTACAGTGAAATATAACCGATTTAAATATGGACCACTAATAATGAAGTTAGACCATAATGTCCTTTTGTCGTTGGTTCTGCCTATGATTTTTGTTTACATATTTATTATACGTAACATATTATACAGTGATGTTTTACGCGTTCAATTCGGACCAATAATAATAAAGTTAGACCCTAATGCCCTCTAATCGTTGGTTAGGTGCGTAACTTTTCTTTACTATTTATGTACGTCATATTTCAAGTATAGTGTTGTTTTTTTGCTTTCAATTCGGACCAATCTCTCTCTCTCTCTCTGTCGTCTGTCGTTTGTCGTCTGTCGTCTATCATCTGTCGTCTGCAGCGGGATTCTCAACAGCTATTCGTTACCTACCGTCCCGAGTAGCAGCCGAAACAGCGATTCTCATTCAACTCGATAGCGACTGGATACCGTTTTCAAACGTCAATTTCAGTCGATAGGTACGAAGGTCCCGAGTTGAATTCCAATTTGGTGTTTATGACACAAAACATTGATATTCCGTAGTTTTTTCTCTTTTGACAGATCATTTAACCCAAGATTTATATATTAGAGAAAACAAATTGAAATTTGGTAAAAAATTTTCGATATTTAATTTTTTACCAAATTTCAGTTTAAATCGAAAATATTGAAAATTCAAGGAAAGACATTTTCAAAGTTGGAAATTTTGAACCTCAAATTTTTCATTTTTCAAAATTGTGTAATTTTTATTTTTTTTAAACTTTTTCAATTGTGGAAACCATAACGTGAATTATTTGAGGAAAAAAAATTGAAATTTGTTGGAAAAAAAATGAAATTGGTTAAAAAAAATTGACGATATTTTATTTTTACCTCTCGCCCTTCAGATAAGAGAGGTATAGGAATCATGCTAAAAATTGGGTAGTGAGTTTTCAATGGATAAACACGTTTTGGGGTCCCTAGAATACGATTTTAATATTTTCGCGATGATGTCTGTGTGTGTGTGTTAGTGTGTGTGTGTGTGTGTGTGTGTTAGTGTGTGTGTGTGTGTGTGTGTGTGTGTGTGTGTGTGTGTGTGTGTGTGTGTGTGTGTGTGTGTGTGTTAGTGTATGTGTGTGTGTGTTTGGATGGATGTTGTAGTAACGATAAGTCAAAAACTGCTGAATAAAAAAATTTGAAATTTTGCATACAGGATTCTGATACCCTAGATTAGATCTGATTAGATTTTGGTGCCAATCGCACAACAGGAAGTGGCAGTTGCTATGGGTGATGACGCCATTATTGTACAAAACGGCAATAAAGTTTTACACATATATTTTGTATACCCTATAGTTTATTTTCATCTAATTAAAATTTTCGAAACTTTTGCCATTGTTGCCAGATTTACAAAAAAAAAATTTTTTTTCATACTTTTTTGAGTCAACCTGTAAATTTTTGATTCAAAAATGGCGAGAGGTCATGTGCTGGCCACATCAGATTTTTCTTATTATATCCCAAGTGTCAACTGTGAGTAATTATTAATTGTCATATTTTCATTGCTGCCAATATAATTTGAGTCGGGAGTGATTGAGAATCGCAATTCAATCGGTATCGACTGTAAACCGAATATGATCCCGACCGAGACCTACCGGTCGGGATGTTATGATCGTGAATGTTGAGAATCTCGCTGCTGTAGTTTTTCTTCTGTCTTCTTCTGTCATCTGTCTTTTGTCACCTGTCATATGTCATCGATCATCTGTCATCTGTCATCTGTAACTATATTAAAAATTACAATCGAATTTCAATAGAATGTACCTAGACGATTAATATTACGAAGTCATTTTAAAAACCCGAAGAAAACAGTAGGTTTAAACACAATACAATGATTTATATACAGAAGTTTAAATAAACGACTTTCTCCTGTTTTAATTCATAATGAATTCGTCGCAGCTGGGTGGATATGCACAGAAACCGAAAAGTTGAAAAGCTTGGTTGGCCCACGTGCTTGACTGATGTGCTATTTCCAGTGTTGCCAATGTCAAATATATTTTAAAACAGGATTAAGGAAAAAAATATGCCCTGAAATTATCCCTAACTCAGATAATTATCCCACGTTTGACAACAATGCTTTTCTGGTGGATACTAAAAAAAAAAATACACACCACGGAGATCAAAGTGCCCACACCGGAGTGAAACTGCTGTATATAATCATTATACTGTGGTTTACTGAATACAAAAGACACTCCAAGTTCTAAAAATAGAAACGAAATTCATATCTAAAATATTAACTTTTTAAAGCGAACATAAGATAAACAATTTTTCTTTTCGAGACAATAAAGTTTTTAGAGAGTTTTAGCACCTCATCCGCTAACGCTATCCTCATTTCGAATACACTGCGCATGCTCACGTAAAAATAAAAATAGCGTTCGATGGTAAATATTTCGAAACACTGTGACTATCCGCTTAATCTGTGGATAATTTAAGAAATTATCGTCTTAAATAATAAGTTTGAACAAATGTAAGCATGAGCTCTTATTTTTTTAACAAAGGCTAGATTTATCAAGACTTCTTTTAATAAAATTAATATTTTTTTAAATACACAGGCTAGATTTAGATAGTCAAGACTTCTTTTAATAAAATAAATATTTTTTTTTAGGTTAGATAACCAAGTTTAATGTTTTAACGTGTAGGTAATTTCTGAAATTATTCACAGGCTAACGTGTGTGTAGTCTCGGCCTTTCCGAAAAAGCGGGATGTTTTGCTGGTCCCCTTATCGGATTCTCACTTGGCGGAAAATCTGCAGCTGATTTTTAACAGAAATCTTGACATTATTATAAATGAACAGAATTAATATTTCATAGGTTATGAATCTAGTGGACTCCGCAAAAAGTTGAACTAAACTCATCTTATTTGCGTATCCGCAACAAAATTGGCGGAAATTAATTCGAAATTGACACATGACACAACCAAACTAAAACTCTATTTTTACACTCCGTTGTTCTATCCGCTAACCAAATTTAGCGTTAACGTTGAGGTGCTAAAACGCTGTGGCTACCCGTAAGGTAAGCCGGACGAATATTATTCGAAAGGCAAGTCAGACGAATGTTACTTTATTAAAAGAAGTCTAAATCTAGCCTGTATATTTAGAAAATATATAAAACAAATATTAATTTTATTAAAAGAAGTCTTAACAATTTAAATATAACCTGTGTGTATTAAAAAATAAATTAAAAAAATATTTTCTCTGGAATCGAACCATTAACTTCTATGTGTAAATCATGCACGGTTCCATTGTACCACACTCCTCACATTGATAAATAATCAAACTTTCAAATTAACCTACAATAACTATAACACGAGTGACGTCATTGAATAATAATATTCATCTGGCTTACCTTACGAGTAGCCACACTCTTACAAGAGTCTCTGAAGAGGAATGATTTGGCTGACAACGTTGCCAAATTAAATGATTTAGCTGACAGCTGACCTGTCTTGCGTCTACTGAAATTGAATTTAAATCGAAAAGGCAAAAACTAGAGGAAAAATAACAACGAACTAATAATTAATAAAACAGAACTTTTTGAGGAAATTGCTGAAATCAACTGATGAACTGAACTCGATATATATTAGCTTTGTTCGCGGGTGCAATTCCAAACTAGTTCAAAGACTATTCGCATGCGCATTCTAACAATCAGCGTTCGCGGTTAAAAAATTCTGAATTTTTGCTAACAGCTCCCCGTTCGCGGATCGTATCGAACTGGTTCATTATTGATTCAGAATCGGTCCTAGAGGTCCATGAATTTTTGTTAGTACTGCGTAATATCGACCTTAATTGTCAGCTGTTTTTATTTATTGATTTTTGTTTTAATAATCTAATAAACTATACTAAGTTATACATATTTCATAATATTTTTTTTATACAGCTTTAGAAAAATTAAAGTATTCTGGTGAGTCCACTTATAACCATCCTTCTCTAAGTTGGTTGAAAAGACCAAAAATTCGGATACTTTTAGAAATGTTTGTTGTTAGTATAAAAGTAAATTAATTAATATTATTATTTATTTATAAAAAATAAAAAACGAAAACGACAATCGTCTGTCGTTTGACATTTGAAGTTTTCGTTGGTTCCGAAATCGTTCGCGGTAAAACAAAATCCAGAATCGGTTCATAACTAGATATGCGCTCTACATCAGTTATGAATTAGTTCTGAATCGGTTCAGAATCAGACCCGCGAACAAAGCTAATATTTGTCTATGATCTGAACTGATATAAAAATCTGAAAAAAATGAACTCTTTATGAGTTATTGTTATAACAGCAGAACATTAACACTTTACACTGTTCAGAATCGGCAACCATTTATACTCGAATGAACTTGTTAGCCAAATCATTCCTCTCCCGAGACTCATGTAAACTCTCTAGTTTTAGCACCTCACCCGCTAACGTTAACGCGTTGTCTGTATTAGAGAGTTAAAGCCAACACACAACGTAAACGCTTCTCAATTACGTATACCTTAACGTATCGGGGTTACGTCTTAGAAAAATTGTACCATTAAAAAGACTTAAAGCACGACTTCTTTTACAACGTAACGTAACGTCAATGTTGCACAGTGGTTTCTATAACCAAACTTTTCGTTGATAACATGATTTTAAATCATATTTTGCAAGATTAAGTACTTCTAGGTAATAGAGCAGTCCTATACGGGGCTTTTGTCCTCAATTCCCTAAGTGATATCCAGTGCTTATCTTTATTTCGGTTTAAAAAAGTACATTTACTACCTCTCAGAATAGGCGTTGGGTTGTCTGAACAAGTTTTTTTTAATACAATTAATTTGTCTGGTAAGTACCTGTTATAAAGTTCATTTTTTTGGAAACTATTTGGAATATTGAAAATACTGAATTTTTGTAAACACTTTTGTAGGATGTACTGCACTGTACATGCTGCTAAGACGTTTAGTGAGGTTAGGTTTTCATTTTGTATGATTTCCTTCCATATTTTGACAACGACATGCGTGATGCGTTAAAGAGATACGTAAGCGCAGAAATCCGTAGAGTTACGTTCGACGTAACACTTAAACCTATCCGTATCATCTGTGCGCAGTCGTAGATCGATACGGATAGGTATACGTGTTGAAAACTGGTCGTGCTTTAACTCTTTCAGACAACGGTTAACGCTAACGCTAATCCTCATTTCAAGCAGACTGCGCATGCTCACGTAAAAATAAAAATAGCGTTATTATAAAATAGTAGAATGTCAAGCAGGTCCTCTTAACTCAAATATATTAAAAAATTGATGACATTACCTACAATACAGAAAAAAGCAATTGCGTTGGTAAAACTCTATTTTTTACATTCCGTTATTCTATACGCTAACCAAATTTAGCGTTAACGTTAGCGGGTGAGGTGCTAAAATTCTCTATTGCGTCTTACCCTTTAACGGTAACTTTAAATATATTCATAGGTTACCTAATCAATAGCGTCAGCTAGCGGGTATGGTGCAAAAACTCTCTACTCTCTAATATAAATCCGCTATTGGACCCATTCGTTTATGGGTATATAAAAATCGCATCGGTGTACGTTAGACCTAACGAAAGATTAATAATAAATGAAATTGAGGAACTATTGTCCGGTAGAAACACAGTTTTAATCGGAGATCTAAATGCGAAATCGCCAGTGTGGAACAGCTTATACGAAAACGTGAAAGGACGCGATCTTTTAGAGTATTTCGCGGAAAATCCGGATTGTCACGCCATCGGCCCTGAGACGCCGACGCACTACCCCGGAAATTTAAATCTACGTCCCGACGTATTAGATATAGCGGTCATGAAAGATGTAAATTTCAACACAGAAATTTACACCATTCATGAAACGGGAGAAGGACATTTGCCGATAGTCTTAGAAATAGGGAAGGGCGTTTCGGTAAAAAACACGTATACAACACGAAAAACAAACTGGCTCGCGTTTAAACGTGGGTTAGGGCACGCGTTAGGACCAATACCGCGAATCGAAAGCGCGAACGATATAGAACGCGAAATAGAAATATTCGAAACGGTTATTAAAACTCAATTAAATCATACGACTAAAATAAAAACTCGGGAAAAACGCGGAATTTTTTCAGAAATTAGTGCGGAACTAAAAAATTTAATCGCGGAAAAAAATCGAGCGCAGCGTCGCGCGAAAAGAACGCGAGATATAGTTGACAAAAGAACAGCCTCTCGACTTAAAGAACATGTCAAGGTAGAACTCTCTGAACACCGACAGAGAAATTGGGAAAGGTGGATTAACGAGCTTAATCCCCAGGAGGCGGCCTTATGGAATCTCTCAAAAATTCTAAGGCAGGACAGGAAACCGGTCCCACCTTTACACGGCGAGAATGGTATGGCATTTACTGCCGAAGAAAAGGCCGAGGCGTTTAAAACAACGCTCGAGAGGGAATTCCGATTAAACGAACACGAGGACGAAGATATGGACTTTAGCGACGAAGTCAAGAGAGATGTTCGCAACTATATCCGGAGACCGTCAAACCCTGACTTGTTTATATCTCACACTTCACCAGAAGAAGTGAAGGATATAATCAAGTTCGCGTCCGCGAAAAAGGCACCGGGTTGCGACCAAATTACGAACAGAACGCTTAAAAATTTACCGGAAAAAGCGATAGTTTATTTAACAACGATAATAAACGCGATATTACGATTTAAATATTTCCCAAAGCGTTGGAAAAAAGCGGACGTAATAATGATACCTAAACCAAATAAAGATCGCACTTTTCCACAAAATTACAGGCCAATCAGCCTATTACCGGCTATGAGTAAAATCGCGGAAAGAGTAATTTTAAAAAGACTTAAAGATGAAACAGATTTATTAAATGTCATACCGGCTGAACAATTCGGCTTTCGTGCCGAACACTCGACAGAAACGCAGGTCCTTAGACTGGTTGAGTTTGCAACCCAAGGGTTCAATCACAGACAGTCGACGGGAGCTGTATTTCTGGATGTCAGTAAGGCATTTGATAGAGTTTGGCACGAGGGCCTTATATACAAAATGATGGAGATCGGATATACGAAGCCTTTAATTACGTTAATTCACTCATTTTTAAAGAAACGATATTTCAGAGTCAAGGTAGGGCACGTTCTATCTGACTATGGAGTATTGGAAGCAGGAGTGCCGCAAGGTGCAGTATTGTCCCCCCAACTTTACAATATTTACAGCGCAGATATACCCCGATCTCCACATACTACTCTCAGCCTGTATGCAGATGACACTACTATAGCTTCACGTAATGCCTGGCCTCACCTAGTTTTAAATCATTTGCAAAGTCACCTTGATGAGCTTGAGAATTGGTTTGTAAAGTGGAAAATTGCAATCAACGCGGAAAAATCAAAGGCAATATTCCTCAAAAAGCGGAGACACGCCCCGGATGGCGAGGTAAATTTATTCGGACAAAATATTAACTGGCAGCGGTCAGTTAAATATTTGGGGGTCACCTTGGACGTGGGTCTAACGTTTACCGAGCATGTGAAGACAATAATTAGTAAAACCAAACAAGCGCGAGCACGCTTATCCCCCCTTATAGGGAGGAGAAGCAAATTAGATATTAAAACAAAACTTAGACTGATAAACTCAATTATAATTCCGTTAATTACCTACGCCTCACTCGCGTGGGGACAAACGTGCAGAACGAACAGAGAAAAACTCCAAAGTCAGCAAAATATCTGTTTACGGGTGGCCACAAACCTACCTTGGTATGTGGCAAACC
This sequence comes from Neocrepidodera transversa, assembly GCA_963243735.1. NCBI lineage: Eukaryota > Metazoa > Arthropoda > Insecta > Coleoptera > Chrysomelidae > Neocrepidodera > Neocrepidodera transversa. The sequence continues at coordinate 24,135,938 of OY725344.1, read as the reverse complement.
GTTGGATATTCGAGAGTTTAAAATCCACTAGGGTTTTAGACACTCTGAATAACCGGGCAGAACGGATATTCGGCGACCTGCGGACACACCCAAATTTAGAGCTCAGGGAGCTCCTCGACTACGACGACGATAACCACGGAAAACACGCGAGGCCGAAAAGGCAATTAACGAGACGATAAGTTTGGTTTTACTAAAATTGACGATAAATAAAATTCTTGCCGCAATGCGGCCAAAGGGTCCTGAAATAAACAAAATGTCTGTAGGCAACAGTCTAGAGACAACAAAAGGAGAAATCCAACAAAAAAAAATAAAAAAAAAACAAAAGGAGCTTGCTCCACAAAAAAAAAACAAAAACAAAAAAAAAACGGAGTCCGCTCCACCAAAAAATTTATTTATTTCAGCATCCAACACAAAAGCAAGTAAAGTTCGTTGTTTGAATTTATGCAAATTATTTTTCTAATAATGTGTTTTAAGTTTTAGGCGTACTTTACAGAGAAGACACTACATGACAGACTGACGAGCACACACAAAGAGACAGGACAAACGGACAGACATACTGGGATTAAGGCTTCGGTCGTCCCTAAAAAGAAGCAGATGACTAGCTAGGCATCCACCATTGCCCAATGGGGTGGAATACGGCGAAAATATGAGGCCACGCGATGATAATGACGACCAGGGGACTTCGGCCCTTAAAAGCGACCTCACAATATGCTCACAATAGCGGGCATGTCGGGAGGAGAACCTGGGGGTGGCATGGCAGGGGACTTGGGGATCAAGTGCTGATTAGGTACAATATCCCCTTGGCTCGGGGTCATTTAGCGTGTGTGTGTGTGTGTTGGACCCATTCCTTAAAATATATTGATTATAGCTAACATTTTAACGAGCCAAGTCGGATAAAAGAAACGAAAAAGAAGAATTTAATTGCGCGCGCGTTGACGTTTGACGTTTATTATTTGTCGTACAGCAGAGCAGTGAAAAGTGAACGTAAAATGAAAGAACAAAATTTTTAATTAATAATATTTATAAGTGAAAAACTCTAAAAAATCCTTATTCTACAGGTGATACTTTTTATAAGGTAAGTAAAATAAAATTTTGATTTATTAAATTAATTGTATCAAAAAGTTATAACTTTTGGTGGGCGGATCTGACAGGTAACCATCAAGCTTAATCCAAAAGAAACGAATTTATTAATAAAAATCAATATCTTATTATCAATTTTACTTCTGAATGAACCACAAAATTGGGTTTCAAAAGATTTTATAAGTAAAAATTCACTTTTTTTCATAATTTTTTTTTTCAACGTGAAGAACTTAAATTTAAATTTTTTTGGTAGTATATCGAAATGATTGGAGGATTGTTTGTTTACAACCACAAAGGTGAAGTGCTCATCTCAAGAGTGTATAGAGATGATATTGGAAGAAATGCCGTTGACGCTTTTCGTGTTAACGTCATACATGCTAGACAACAAGTTAGATCTCCTGTTACTAACATAGCTAGAACATCATTTTTCCATATTAAAGTAAGTAAAAAATATTAATTTAATATAGCAGAAATATAATTATTTATTTATTAGAGAGCAAATATATGGATTGCAGCAGTAACCAAACAAAATGTAAATGCAGCAATGGTTTTTGAATTTCTATTAAAAATCATCGAAGTTATGCAATCGTATTTTGGAAAAATATCAGAGGAAAATATTAAAAATAATTTCGTTTTAATATACGAATTACTTGATGGTAAATAAGATTATTTTTATTAATATTTCATATTTTAATTATTAATTTTTTATAGAAATCCTAGATTTTGGTTATCCTCAAAACACTGATACAGGCGTTTTAAAAACCTTTATCACACAACAGGGTATAAAATCCGCAACCAAAGAAGAACAAGCGCAAATTACTTCTCAAGTAACAGGACAAATTGGGTGGAGAAGAGAAGGAATTAAATATCGTCGTAATGAATTATTTTTAGATGTTTTAGAGTATGTAAACTTATTGATGTCACCACAAGGTTATTATATAATTATATTGTAAGAAATTTTTAAATAATTATAATTTTTTAGGTCAAGTTTTATCTGCACATGTAGCTGGTAAAGTAGTAATGAAATCTTATTTATCCGGAATGCCAGAATGCAAATTTGGTATTAATGATAAAATTGTTATGGAAGCTAAAGGAAAAGGTAGTTTGGGTAAGTCTAATTAATATATAATAAAAATTAGATTAAATTAATATTGTTGATTATAGAACGAGACAGTTTTTTAACCTTTTTTTAGCTTAAAGATATCAGGTATACCTGTTACATCTCAATATGATTCTCATTGCGTGATTCTGTAGTTTCGAAATGCGGCTGAATAATAGTCTTATATACTGTTATTCATGACTGCAAAGTTATGTGCTGAGAAAGAAATTTCTATACATATTTAAAATAACTTAAGTTATCTACCATAATCCTAAATATTTAAATTCAATTACAAGCCTAATTTTTTCAATTTCAATCTAATTCTCTGTATTTAAAAAGTGTAGTAAGTATCATACCCTTTGTTTTATCAATATTTAGTTTTTAGAAGAATGATTCATTTTTTGAATTGCTACTTCTATATGTTTATCACTAACTGATACTATAAATTGAAATAGAAATTCCTGTTAAATAGTGAATTACCTTTCCTAAACTGTAGAGCGATTCTCAAGTGGGTTGGGTTCAGAGGCCTTAAAAAAAATGAAAAATATAATATTAAAAAAAATAACAAATACTTAACAATTTTCTTTTTAATTTTTTTCTTCTTTCTGCTATCTCTTTAGCTCTCTTGATATATTTCCTCATTTCACTTCTGCGTTCCCTTTCAAAATTGGTCAATCTCCTTAAAACTTCGCAATAACTTTCTTTATTCCTTTTACATCCTTCATTCTTAATTTTATAATACATAATATTGTTTAATTTTTTATAGACTTTTTTATTATATCATTTTTACAAACCACATACATAATACTTGTCTAATAAATATCCGTTACAAAATTCCTTCCCTCAATATTCATAAAATTCTTTGACAATTTAAAATTTGTTTTTTTTTTACCAAATCAATCATCTTCATTTTTTTTAAGCCCAAAGTTTTTACCTTCTATTTTTTTTTTAACTATAATTTTGGTTGACACCAACCCAATGACAAATCATTTTACCTGAAGGATTTTTTGGCGAGTTACCGTTGATAACCGTTAGTCACCACGCGGTTATACCCCCCACCCACTACTTTGGACGATATTTTCAAAGTTTCGCGAAAACAAAAGCGGTAACCGACTGACAATTGACAGTTCGAATTTACATTTATAAATAACAGTATTTACCAGGATAATTTGTGAATCCTTGCTTCAAGAGGTCATATTCTCCTTCAGTTCGTGGCCAATATATATATTTCTTTTTCAACCCAACGATTATATATAAAAAAGAATTTATTAAACACATGACTGTACTTGGCACCAAATTAAAACGGTCACCAATTGAATGTAATGTCTCCTGTCTCGCAATATAACAAAGAAAAACTAGTAAGGCTTTTTCCAGATGTAGGATAATTTCCTCCACGATATTTCTTTTTTATCAATAAATAAGTATCATTTTGCAGTACCACATTCATTAATCTAAAGAATGTTTCTTTTCGCATTCTAAATAATCTAAAAAATTCCAGTTCATGATAATATTCTATCCATATTTCGTGGTTAATGGGTTGTCTGTAATGCACTTCAGGAAGAACTTTGGGAAACTCAAAATCGTCAAAAAAAAAAATTGGCAATAAGACAACTATTATCGTTAAAAAAAAACTCATCAAACATGGGAATTAACCAAAACAAACTCATTTTGAACTTGAATTGAACGAAGCACAACTCACATCACAACTGTGGCACAACTGAAAACTGCAGCAAAACGAATCAACTTCTAACACCTTCTTCTGCCACCATATTTGTTTACGATTTGAAATTGTAACCGAGTATAACCACCTATTAAAGTTGTGTTACAGAATCTATTACCGTCTTATAAACCATGACGTCAATTTGTGACGTCATTGATGCCTCCCCTGTAACCGTTCCTTCGCGAAAATGAAGCGGTAACAGATTATAGTTACCGATTATAAAACGGTAACTCACCAAAAAAACCTTCTGATAGGAAATGTCATCCAACCTGTCACAAGAAACTTCATACTTCAAATGGCTTAAGCTCCATTCATATTACCAAAATGGTTTATACCTTTAATATCATTTATTAAAATTCCTTTTTAATTTACATTTTTCCTTTTAATGTTACAAATAAAGGAACACTGTTAATTTTACTTAAAATTCTGATCCTTTTTATTTTAATTCAACCAACCCCTACTTACTATAATATTTTATAAAAAATGAATTATACCTTATACAGGGTATAACAAATTTTATAACAATATATAATCACGTTCACTACACTTATTAACATAGATTAAGAATAACAATATAATACTTCCCTGTGGCACTCCGTGTAATACATTAATTGATGTTGGAATAGTTATTTTTAGTTACCTGTTTTCTGCTCATAATAGCCCAATTACTTTAGGCAAAAATATTGCTTCTCTTCTAAGAAATTAGATCCTTCATTTTTTTTAAACGGTTTATTTGATGTTTTAAAAAATACCAAAATTATTGTTGCATCATGAATTATTTAAGGTCAAAGTTCATAAAAAACTGTTTTTGCGAACATCGCGCTTTCTATGGCTCAGAGACCAATTGAGGTTATTATGAAATTAAAAGTTAATTAAAGTTTCCACAAAAATGACCTATTTCATTTTTTACGCACAACAAATGGTTTAGACAAAAATGTGCTTAGCCCATGCTGAGAATATGTGCTTGTTATATGTAATAAGATAAATATATGTTCACTATAGTATATACTATATTATATTTACTATTATATATGTTCACTATAGTATATTTATTTACGGGTAAGCCCATTATGGTACAAATTACAATTTTAAATAATAATTAAAATCAATGAAATGTATATAACTAAAAGTACATAAGGAGTTTAAAAAGACAAAGAGGCTAAAATACAATATTTACAATTACAAAATCAGAATATTATCCATACTCAAATGTGGCAAAATAAAAGTCGTAAGTCTTACCACAATATTTAATCTCAAGTTGTAAACGACAATCAAAAACGGGGCTACATGTTTCGGCTAAACAATAGCCATCATCATTCAAAATAGATAAATCGCATGGACAACATAACCAAAAGGTTCAAAAAACAAATATATGAAAATTATCTTAAATTAATAACTTTTATATAAACTTTTTTGAAAATTGAAAAATATCAAATCCATCAAAATTACTCCAAACTGGAGGAAACATTAGTCCAGTATGGAGTGATTTTGATCATTAGATAATACAAAAACTACTAGATACTTACTATCTAGTAACGCGCGTAGTTTTAGAACTTTTTGTTGGATACCATAGCATGAGAAAGGGTAACATAAAAACTATCACAAAGCAGATTTATATTAAAATTAGCCACTATAAGAAATTTATGCACTTTAGAGACAATAATGTCGCAAATGGCTTCAAAATCTTCTAGAAATTTTGCATCCGAACTTTTATTACAAAGGGCTTCTTCGTCATTCGTCAAAGTGACGAATTTTGGTGTGGCGTTTGGATAGATATGACTGTCAAACAAGTGTTGATGCATGCAATAAAAACAAAAGGTGATTTAACTGGGGGCAGAGGAATAACTGCACCCACGCTCGCAACATGGGTTAAGTATATGCAACAACAAGTTCCAGGATTGTTGAAGCAATTGAGAGATTCACATCTGTTGATTCAGCTTCCTCAGAACAGCACGTGATGCATCAGAAGGCCCGTGAAATAGAGTTATCTGCAATAAAAGAGATTGAAGGTATGCGGTTCACTGACGTTCGTCTGGAAAGGAAACACCGTGAAATCTTTAGCAGCTGTTACCCAAATCAGTCAGTACCAGAAATAACGTAATCCATGTAAACCACAACAAGCTACTTCACTGCATGTTTTGTACACTGAGGTCAGGAGAGTAGCTGCAGGAAATATTTGTGTATCAATCATTTTTTGACGAAAGTGGTTTTATGAGGAAAGATACAAAATCAACAATTCAGAAATTGTTAACTTGTGATGCAACTGATCAATTTGACAAAGTGATGATACAGAGGAAATTGCATGTTGCAGTTCACTGTGGTTTGGCAACGTGAGGAACTCAATACAAAAAATGAGGAACATCTACGGAGGTCCCGCTCAGCTGCCAACGTAGACGTGAAAGTCGAAGACTCCATCCACCTTCGGACAAAGTGAATTTCTAGGAAATGCGAAAAACAGGCAACAACTGATATATCTCCTAACATCGCACTTAAAGGCAAAAAACGAAGTGTTCTTCATTCTCCTGGGGGTGCAAACGCTCTAATTGTTCAGAGCAGCCCACGGCAGAGTCATGGTGATTGTAGTAGGTGACGATACTGACTTGTTAGTTGCTCTAGCTCCCCAAAATCCAGCTTAACTATGGTCGTCCCTAGTAAAAGCAACCAACCACAAAAAGTTTACAACATTCCAGCTGCAACTTAGGAGAAATGAAAGCAGTTTTGTTGCCTGTCTATGCATTTACGGGTTTTTTCTGTGTCTATCCCTTTCAAGAAAGTTCAAGGCGATGTGGAATTGAGGAGGAAATTACTTATTTTCAACGAGTCACATGTTCAAGCTGTTGATGTCGCATATGTTGGCAACGATTTTTTTCTTGCTATATACGAAGCAAAATAAACAAACTTTAGATGTCTTACATTATGAAACATACTTGAAAACTGTTGCAAAACAATCGGTCTTGGGCAAGTTTAAATTAGCTACTCTACCTCCCACAACAGCAGTAGCAAGAGAGCATTCTTTCAGAGTGTACAGATGTGGTGCAGCAGCAAGAAAGATCCTGTGCTACGGGGATGGAAAAAATCAGCGGAGCTATAAAAATAAAATAGTTTGAAAACGAATATATAAAGCAAATTCATTTCTACTACATACTTTTTTGCACATCAGGGGTAGTATTCTCATCAGGGGTAGTATTCTCGAGTCTCGCATGAAAATTGTCACACACGGCAAATGTCGCGTAAAAATTCGCGTGGTTAAAAATCGTATTCTCGAAAAAGAGTGAATATAAAAACACAAGCGAGAAATAATGCGAAGGATTTTATGTGGCAACATAGGAAATTATTTGCGGGACCAAAGTGCACCTTTTACTCCCTTAAGGGACTAAATTTTTTTAGTCCCTCAAATGAAAAACAATTGAAACCAGCCACCTTGTTTATTCTAATTTAATTCAGAACTGTCAAATACTTAAACAAAGGAGTATAGAAGACAATTTTCGGTAGTACAATTTTCAATTTTCTTTTCTCTTAACACGATTTTACGAGATTGTCGTAAACTTTTTCATATATTTTTTACGATTTTGTTGGAATTATATTTAATTATTTAAAATATCTTAAATGGGACAAAGTCGCAATCGTATGTCATTATTTTCATAATATATCCGTATAAGACTAGGTTTTTTGCAAATACTTGTTATTGTTAGAATTAGCTCAGTTGGTTAACGCAATTTGTCCGAGTTCGAGCCGTATCCGTTAACCCCGTTTTTTTTTAATTCTTGTAAGAGCGGGAGTTTTATAAAAAAATTGTTTTTTAAAATACATAATTTAATATCAAACATGATTACCCAATCAGAAGTAGAAAACTTACAAATAATAGAATTGATTGCTACGTTTAAATATTCACAAAATAATAGATAAATAATTATTTGAATTTTAAGGGGACTTGGGAACAGCGGTGTAAAAAATGGCGTATATACCACAGGATTAAAGTGTCTTTTAATCCCTCAGGTGATTGTTTCCCTCGTTACGCTCGGGAAACAATCTTCACCCTCGGGATTAAAAGATGCATTTTAGTCCCTTGGTATATAATATACTATTTAGTCCCCCGTCCGAGGGATCAAATAAATTTTAGTCCCTCTAATAACAAATCCAATAGAAACCATAGCAAACTATTTTTACTTGGGGGTAATATAACAAGACATCGTTTGGCTTTTTTAATCTTTTTTTGCAATTACTTTTCATAACCATTAAGCAATCGATTAAGTTATCATTATGAAATAATATTGAGTGTTTCTTTTCACATAATTATCGTACGAATTTCAAAGTCTTAGTCCCTGAGGTGCAAAAAATAGCGTATGTATTAAAAGTAGCACTTTGGTCCCTTGGTACTTAATATACAATTTAGTACCACACTTGATATTTGTGCTACGAAAAAAATAAAAAAAATAGAGATTTTGCTGCCTCACTGCACCGCCCCCCCCCCCCCCCCCCCCCCGGTAAGAGATGGATAAGGATGTGGTTGTTATAATTTACTGTGGGTTTAAGTTCCTAAGTATTATTTAAAATGTGCCATTTTACAATAATTTGCAATAATATTTTCACCCTCCATGTCTCCGAAAATATTAATCACAGCGAATTGTATTCGACACCTGTAAGCTGAAATGTAAAACTTAGTCCCGTACGATCAAAGTCAATTGCAGGCATTTTGATATTTAAAAGATGAATATAATATTAAGAACTGGTTTTGAGGAAATAACGCATGATATAAAATTCAAACAAAATGCCCTAAAGAACGGTACAAATCTGGCATTTCGTGACATATGCTCGGTGGAGAAAATCTAAAAAAAATCTGTTTTTCATTTTGAATGAAATATTAATTTAAGCGAACCGTAGGTAAAAACTTTGTTTGTCGTGAATCGGATTAAAAACTTTATCCGCGAAATTGAACTGCTTCGAGTGATTCTGAAAACTATAATAAAAAAAATAAAAAAGTTATGTGTTGAAAAAAAATTAACAAGGTTGGGGATTCGAACCGACGACCCTTTGCTTTCAAATCCGTGTCTTAAATCGCATAACCATCGAACCAAAGCAAAAATGTTGTCTTAAATTTAATATAACTTACGTACTGATATATTAATAATAATTTTAATTTTTAGCGGTTAAAATAAGTCAAATTTTAAAATTTTGGTTTCGTTACAACCCGGTTTATGTGGTCAGCTAACTGCAGTAAAATGTTCATTGTCATATACCCGATTGCACCAATGAATTTAAGGAATTCTTACCACTAAGCAATCCATAAAATCTTAATTTTCGTTGCACCAACGTTATGGAATGCTTATACTCTTCTTAAAGCTTGATTTGTTAGCGATCACTTAAAAACTGTCCTTTAGCAAGGAAGCGAAGTTTTTAGGTTATAATTTAATTTATAGTATTTGTTTAATTCTTGCAATTCATAAATTACGTCCCAGGGAAAGTTAGTATAAATATATATTGATAATGGAGTATTTAGAATATTTAGAGGATGACTCAGATTACATTGAAGGCGACATAGAACTGGTAGAATTGGTTGAAGTAAGTGTACTCAGACAAATTTATATACGATCAAATTTTGAGGAAATGGATCCTATTGGGTTTTTTAGAAGGTTTAGGCTAACAAAAAAACTGTATTATTTTGACTCTGATAGAAGACCAGCTAGAATATCTCCATAATAGGTAAAAGAATGCTGACAGATGATAAAGGACATTAGCAGCATTGTTTCATTACTAGTGAAATTAGCAATTCGTTTTTTCTTTTATTTTGGCTACAAATCGTCTCATTTTCACTCATCTTGAACTTAAAAAGTTTCAAGTTGAAACTCGGATAATTAAAAAGTGAGGTTAGTTAATGGTGATGCTCTTCTTTTCACTTTTTCACAGCATGTCCAACATTTAAAAAGGAAAATGTACCATATTCTTACAACGTTGTCAAGTGTAACATATACTTAGCTAAGGAAGCCTTAAGAAGTGATGGTGCAAGCAAATAATAAATTAAGAAGTTCTTAACTTTATGGATCCCTTAGCTATTCCTTGCTTAAATATATGTTGGTGCAATCGACCCATAGAATCACTCGAAGGAGTTTAATTTCGCGGACAAAGTTTTCAATCCAAGTAACGACAAAGCTCGCATACCTACGGTTTGGTTTTGCTATGTTCACATTTGTATGGACTTTAAAATTTTGTATTGGGACTGTTTAAAGTGTTATTCCGTATTGTTTTTGAAATTTTGGTCCGTCGAAAAATGTTCGGGACAAAAGTTCAGGTGCTGATCACGGCAAGCGTCAGCATCGGCTGTCAAGATGCTCTGCCTTCTCGCACATAGCGAATGGGCCTTTTGTATAAAATAGAACGCACTCTAAAAAGGCGCTTACAGACTTGCACACGCATGCGGTGAGAAGCTACGAATATCCGTGCATACTCAAGCCATTTACGCTCAGAGCATTCGTTGAAACTAAAAATCGCCGCATATGCGTGCGTACTCGTCGCTTCATCCATTCGTCAAAAATGTCCGAAGAAACAAAAGAAAGATAGGCGATGGTGGATGACGCATTTATTTAAAAGAACAACTCGACAAATGAGGTCTGATTTATTATAGATTTGGCTTTAGAACCTAATACCGTCAATTTAAAAACTTTGCACGTAAGCTGCTCATTTTTCTTTTCACCATTACCATATCTCATCTTTAGTTCTTTTGAAATCGATTTTCGATCCTATAATATAAAGTTTATTTCCAACCTGTTCGTTTGACCACTCCATTTTTCCAGTGACCAGCCACAAATACATATAAATAAAATTAATCAAACCGGTACTAGTCTCGCGAACGGCCCAAAAACCCGTCTAAATTGAGCGCGAACGCATACGTATGTTTCTTTGATGTGGGCCAAAAAACCGCCACCACTATGGCTCACGATATGCGTGCTCAAGTCATTCGCGAGAGGCTACGAGAGCGCCGTCCAGATTTGCACACGTATGTCTATGCGTAGCTTCTCACCGCATGCGTGTGCAAGTCTGTACTCGCCCTAAGAAGCTACTGGACATACTAAGTTCCAAAGTGAAAGGTTTGTGAAATATTTGTAAAAAACTTATAAAACACATGTTTTATACTCCCCCCCCCCAAACCCAACTCTATTTCGGTGGAGACTTTTTACCACATTTGGAGAAACGGGTAATGAACAACTTCCAACAATCAAAACTTTTTTTTTTTATTTGGTCCGGGTTTCGGTCTAAATTATCGAATTTTCAGGTACAACAACTGATCCAGATCCAGCTAGATCCGGTAAACCTGTTGTGGTCATCGATGATTGTCAGTTCCATCAATGTGTTAAATTAAGCAAATTTGAAACCGAACATTCCATTAGTTTTATACCTCCAGACGGAGAATTCGAACTCATGAGGTGAATATAAATTATAATTTTATATGTCATTTTACATAATTATTTTAAGATATCGAACAACTAAAGATATATCTCTACCATTCCGAGTAATACCGTTAGTACGAGAAGTAGGACGTACTAAAATGGAAGTAAAGGTTGTACTGAAGAGTAATTTTAAACCATCTTTATTGGGTCAAAAAATCGAAGTAAAAATCCCAACACCTTTAAACACTTCGGGAGTACAATTAATTTGTTTAAAAGGAAAAGCTAAATACAAAGCATCGGAAAACGCTATAGTCTGGAAGTAAGTAATAAATAACAATATAAATAATAAAACTAATAATTTAATTATAGGATAAAACGCATGGCAGGAATGAAAGAAACTCAACTTTCAGCTGAAATTGAACTACTAGAAACTGACACTAAAAAGAAATGGACGCGTCCTCCTATTTCTATGAATTTTGAAGTGCCGTTTGCACCGTCCGGATTCAAAGTTAGATACTTGAAAGTATTTGAACCAAAGCTTAACTATTCCGACCATGATGTTATTAAATGGGTTAGATATATCGGTAGGAGTGGATTATATGAGACTAGATGTTGAATCTCTATTGGAACATATTTGTGTATTTTATTTTATAGTTTGTGGTTGATATGGCTTATATTTCACATATCATAATGCCAAATTTAGAGTAATCAAGTATATAAAAAATATCCACAAATATTTCCGATTTGTTTTTATAAAAAAATATGTTTTAGTTATATGCGTACTATAGAGAACAAAAATTAGTAAAATGCCATTAATTGTGCTCTGATTGATAATTATTTTGTATATTTTGTTTTAAAGGATTTAGGATAGTATATATGATATTGATATGTTAATGTTATTAATATAATATAAATTGTTAAACGCTTTTTCTCAAGAAAATTTCAAAATTAGTGTATTTTTTTTTGTATCTTGTTTAAAAATTTAATGTAATGGAATTTTATTGTCGTATAGATGTGTAATAAATATTTAGTGAAATAGTAGCTACAAAAAAAGTTTTGATTTTTGCTCATTTCTAATTATTTTTTTGTTGGTACAAATATTCACACAAAGTGAGAGCAAAATAGTACTGTTTTATAAAAGTTTAATACTTTATAGTACTAATCGAAAGAATTAGAAAGAGGAAACAAGTAAAAGAAGATGAAAAATTTTAAAAAGTAAAACAGAAATTGAAGAACTGTAGTCTCTAGAAATTGAGAAAGAAGTTAACAAAAATAATGGAGGATATGAGCGCAAATCCTGAAAATATAGAAGACACTAATGAAAATTCCGAACAATAAAAACCGAAAAAAAAGACCAAAAATATTCGAAGAAAAGTGCATGAGCTGCAATAAAAAACTAAGAAAATACGGTTAAATATCAAAAATACCAGAAAAGTAGGAAAAATAGGAAAAAATAAAGTGAAATAAGGAAATAAAGCAAAATAAGGATAAACAGAAAAAAATAAAGGAAATATGAAAAAAATGGGGGAAAATAAGAAACAATGAAAAACAGGGAAATACGGGGGAAAATTGGAACAAATGGAAGAATTAAAGGAATTTGAAAAAAATTAAAAAAACCGGGAGAAAAAGGGAAGAATTGGAAAAAAATTAAAAAATTGAAGAATTGGAAAAAATTGGAAGGATTTAAAAAAAAATGGAGAAAAATGGAAGAAATTGAAAAAATGGAAAAATTGAAGAATTGGAAAAAAATCGGAAAAATTGAAGAATTGGAAAAAAATCGGAAGAATTGGAAAAATTTGAGAAAAATGGAAAAATTCAAAGAATTTATAAAAAAATTGGAAAAATTTTTAAAATTGAAAAAAATTGAATTGGAAAAAATGGAAAAAAAAACTGGAATATGGAAAAAACTCTAAATGTTGGAAGAATTTTAAAAAGCGGAAAATCTGGAAAAAATGGAAAATATTAGAAAAAAACGGAAGAATCAAAAAAAATTGGAAAAATGAGGAAATATTCGAAAAGAGATTAAATCACATAACACGTAAGGAACTTGATTCTTGACGGGGGTCCCTCGACAGCACAAACTTTTTTTTTGCGTAAAAATCACTATACAGGGTGGCGCACCCTATACGCGTCGGCCTTGAAAATTAAATTTTTTCAACTTTTAGTGAGTGCCCCAGCCAAACGACGTAAAGTCGGACAAAACAGTTTACATGACCCTATCTTAACTTTTTAAGTACTACTTTGGTAGTATTTGAAAAAAATGTATGAGGTTATCAAAGTTGTACACAATATTTTTTCTACAACCGCATTTATTAATGAAAGAAAAACAGTAACTTATATATAGGTATTGTACTTAAACTTTGAAAAGAAAGAAATTAAAAAATGACATTGAATACAGAAAAATTAATTTGTTTATAATTTATAAATTAAAATAAATAATCAAATAAGAGATTACTTACTTTTAGATTCAAATTTGAACTCCCAGAAATTCACTATAATGTTAAACTGTCAAAAAAAGTTGACAGGTCATAGCTGTCTGTGTTTGACATTTCCGTGGGGAAAATTCCCATAGCGCGTACTTTTCGCACGCTAAATTATTACTTTTCCCACGCTAAATTATTACTTTTCCCACGGATATCATAGAAATTAAGAAAAGGCCTGCTTTGCGTATAAAAATTTGTGTAGAAAAGCGTGTTTTGCATAGTGGTTGTAGAAAAACATTTGTTATTAAGGCACAATTTGGCATTAACAAAAGAACAAAAAAACCAAAGTTCTATCTTATATTACTAATCTAAAATTAAAAGTAAAAGAAGCGTTCTGACGACTGGTTTGTCCACAGTGAATTGGTTTTTGTCATAATAAATTTAGTATCTGTTATATTGACCACTGACTCATCAGGAAAAATGAACTTATTGGTTCCCTTCTGTTGGTTCCTTAAGAACGCGACTTTATATTATTGGTTGGACTTAATTGTTTTAAGAACCTTTGCAATAAAATATATCTTTCTTGTCTCCGTCTTTACGGCAAATTCAACTAGTACAAAATCATTTTCTTTCGGAATTCTGTGTAGAACTTGAAAATCATCTGTATTGATTCCGTCAAAAAGCTCATATCCTAATGATGAATCTAATATTGGTTCTTCTTCCGAAATTTTAAATTCGTCAGAAGAATAATACAGTCACCCTCCTAAGGGTTCCGGGACACACTGGGGTGGAGGGAAACGAATTATCAGATAAACTCGCCAAAAAAGAGCTTAAATACCATTTGTGGGCAATGAACCCTTTTGTGGAATCAGTAACAGCATGATACTGGAATAATTAAAAAGAGAAGTGGAACTAAAAAAAAAAACCACTGGAGTAATCTACAAGGAATGAGACAAGAGAAAGTCCTTCTGGGAAACTATAACCAGAAGAGGTCCACAGAATGTATCAACCTGAGTAAAAACAAGCTTCGCATAATAACCTGAGTCCTAACAGGGCATTGCCAGCTGAGAGGACATCTTAAGAAGCTTGGACTAGCAGAACAATAATGCATATTTTGTGATTTAGAGGTTGAAAACTCAATCCACATACTCTCTGAATGGACTGCTTTGCGAAACCTGAGGAGCATATCAGATAGAAAAGAGACTCCGAATCTGAAACCGTCATAAATCCTAAATCTCTTAAGGAGAATGGGTCTGGACGGTTTGCTCTAATCACTGAGACATCCTCAATTATACTAAGCACTGGAAGCGGGCACAATAGATCTTATAGGTCGCGGTGTAATTACCCCCCCTCCCCCATAACAGCATACATATACGGTCTAACTCACCCTTTTGATTCTAAAATTTTAGTATTGTCTATTTTTATTATTTTTTACGTGTTGTGGAACTAATTATGAAAGAAAAATCGTTCAGTTGTTAGCAAAAGGTAAGACTATTTTTATTACACATTTTATTAATGAAAAATTAATATAATTTGAATGATATACGAATATCATTTTTATTGATAAAGGACCCCGCACGGTTCTTATGGAAAAAAAGTCCCAAACGAATTGGCTGAAAATTTAGTATAATGTAGTTTATGATGCCCTGATCAAATGTCTCCATGGGCCCAACCAGATCTAATGGACAGTTTTTGAGATACAGGGTGTTAAAAACATGCGGAGTCAGTGTTGTTTTTTACCTTTAGAAAATAAATAGTGTGGCGATTAGTTTGTTACAAGTTAAAGATAATAATTATGTTGTAATGAGACTCAGTCTACAGGGTGATTCTTTTTCTACTAGCCACTTTTAATATTTTTATGTAATTCTTTTAACAAACTCAGTCAAACGCAAAAGATGTAGACTTGCAGAATAAGTATAAATATCATTTGATTTTAATATTGAATGATTTCAGGTTACTATTATACAGGGTCACTTAAAATTGTTTTAGTTGTATTTATTTTAATTTTTTTAGGAATATATACAAGGTGATTCACGACCGACGCTACGGATTTTTATGGCGAAATGGCATATATTCGGTAATTTTTATTGAGGTGGTATTATATAAGTCAATAAGGACTATATTTTAAAAATCTACAGGAGCTCCAAATAAAAGTGCCATACAAAAGTTGTTTTTTAAATGTAACACCCCATATTTTTGTACATTTTTAGATTGGTCCTGAAAAGCTGATGTCAAAATTCTATTATAAAATGAATTGTTTTTCAACTCTAAATGGTATGGCTACGGCCAAACGACATAAAATCGGATAAAACGGCATATCCCTATCTTAACTTTGTGAGTTCTACTTGGTGGTATAAGAATGAAATGTATACAGGGTGATCAAAATTTGCGTATTTTGAGTGACCCTGTATAATAGTAACCTGAAATCATCCAATATTAAAATCAAATGATATTTACTAATTCTGCAAGTCTACGATCTTTTGCGTTTGACTGAGTTTGTTCAAAGAATTACATAAAAATCTTAATATTGGTTAGTAGAAAAAAAATCACCCTGTAGAGAGAGTCTCATTACAATTGATATCGATAATAATAATAATATAATTATTATCTTTAACTTGTTGTAACAAACTAATCGCCACACTATTTGATTTCTAAATAAAGAACAACACTGCCTCCTCATGTTTAACACCCTGTATTTCAAAAACTGTCCATTAGATCTCGTTGGGCCCATGGAGACATTTGACCAGGGCATCATAAACTACAGTACCTATACTAAATTTTCAGCCAATTCGACTGGGACTCTTTTTCCATAACCGCGCGGGGTCCTTTGACCAGTCAAATATTTTGGGAATTACTCGAGTCGAAGACGATGGACAATTTTTAAAATATTCGTAAAAGCGGATAATGTTAGCTAATTTAAATATTGAATTTTATCCCTTTAGTCTTTACTATTCATCGTTGCTTAAAAGTTACTTGGAAAAAACACATTTTTGATAAAAATCTTTGTAGACTGTTCTTGTTTAATGAAGTGTCAGAATGTTTATTGTTTCTATAGTGGCAGTTCAGATTCTTTTTTGCTGTTTTTATTGTGTTTTATAAGCTTTGCAGGGCAGGAATGCACAGTGATTCCGCTTCCATACTAAAATGGGCATAAATGCGTCTGAATTAACTATTCGTTTTTTATTTTAAACTTCAAAATAGAATATAAATATTAATTGTACAGGTTGTTAGATTTTTCTGTAAAGAAATTTTTTATGGCTGTATAGATATAAAAATATCTCCGCAGTTGTTTGTTTTAGACAATTAATTTAAAATATTTTATAGTGTGACTTTTAGCGAAAAATTGAAATAAATAATGGTTGTTTGTATTAAAATCAACTTTAAATTTAAAAAATAAAATAGTTAATAATAAAGACAATCAAAGTGAATTATTTTTTTTTAATAAACTAGCAAATTTCATCTAAGCAGAACAATTAACTTTAAACACATAACAAATCAAACATATTTTGACAATACCTGATGTTTTTTTTTTAATAAGTAAAACTTTCCTAAACCTGTATATAGAGGATCTAAATAAACATTAATTAAATCGGTATCTAAATTAATATTTTAGATGTTATCCGAAAGACATGATGTGTCTGCGTCAAAGTGTTAAGGATATGTTGCAGTTTTTCCTTACAACATAAAAACTTTAATCAAAAAATATCTCTCTTGTGTCTATAATATGAACATGATTACTTTGGTACCCCCTAAACCTAAAAAGAGGCAAATGAAACCTACATGCCCTTAATCTTATCATTCTCCCTAATCAAAAAATATGTATCGTTAAGTGCAGCAGAAAGCAGCAAAAAGTTTAGCTCAAAATAAAATAATTCTATGTGAAGAAATTTAGGAAAAATCTACCATCAATAAAAAAGTTATATAAAATATTAAATTACATATTTTTTACAAACATACCTTGCGTGTTAATACCCGAATTGAAATAATGACATACAAAAACGAAGTGATAAAGTAGCATTTGCTCATACGGGTGTAATTAGGCTCGTAATTCGCCCAATTTCGATGATTAAAAGTAAATGAATATTTGAACTAATTATATTGCTATATATATAGTTATTAGAAGCTTGTCAACTAGTCAATCCTTTAGTGATGTGTTCAGACCGGGATAAGCTCATGACTTTTTTCGATTTATGGCCTATGGAGGAATCACTGTAATGGTCCAAAAAAATGGCCAGATTAAACAATTTCAAAAAATACTAACAATTACTTAATTTATGCAAAATGTCCGCGTCAGATGAATGTGTTGTAAGAAACTTACTAAATCGGTTATGGAAAAAAAGCATAGTTCCATTAAAAAAAAATGATAGGACCCCCACGGAAATGAAATTCCGCTTTTTAATACTGGTATGTACCAGTAATTCAAACAAATATTTTATTCTCTATAGACAAGTTTACAACGTTATTAATAATTTCCATAGCCTACTTCTAGTAATTGTTACATATTGCATTCATCTGATGCTAAATCATCAGTGAGTCAGAATATTTTTGTTCTGAAATGTAAATTGTATCAACTAAATATGTAGAATAAGCACTTTTGTTATCAATTTATTGCATTATATAAAAGTAGTTTCTCCACGACCATTACTGAATGTATCAATTCCGAAATCATTTTTAATAATAGAATGCAAACATTCACACACTAGAGTCTGAATATTTATTCTAAAACACTTGCTTCTTATGTATTTTGCATGTATTTTCATTCTTTATCAAGGTTTAGAATGGATTTTCTGTAATCGAAATAAACGATATGGGATTGCCATGGATTTCAAAAGTGTCACTGTCAGATATAAAAAATGGCGACGGTAATAATTATTTTCAAACAAGTTTTAATTTAAACAAAATAATGAGTGAAAAATCAAGTGAAGTAGATATTGAATAATTTAATTATATCTGAAATTGCAAATTTAATTTTGATTCATACTTTTTGATCGTGGAGAAAATATAGTCTGTTACTCGGTTAGAATGAAAAAATTCGACACTCGTGGTTCCTCACGCTCGCGTTCCGAATTTTCCACTCGTCGAATTTTTCATTCTAACCTTGTTACAGAATCTACTATTCTAGGGCACAGTAAAATGATTATATAATCATTTTACCGTGGTTAGGGACTAGGGAGCCAGCCTGCTTTAGTAGTCGGTCTTAGTCGCTTGAAGTCTATTGTAGCCGGTTGTTAGCATTCGTCGTTTAAATTTTATACTTAGAAAATAATCCAAATTGTAACATTAACTTTTAATAAACATTTTTTCTTTTTAAAAACTATTTCTTCGACCAGGAAGATATATTTTGTACGAGGTGGTGTCGACTTTTTAGTGGATTGCTGTTTTATTAAATATTTTAAATAACAATCTACTAATTTGAGTTTAACACATAACCAAAAATAACAATATTTTGTTATAGCCAATTGCCCTTGTATCTGATAATAATAATTACCTTTTTTTAAGTTGAGCATCTGTAATGGTCAGATATTTAATTTTTTTATTTGAATTCCCACTTCCGGTATCAATTTGAAACACGGACATTTAATTTCAATTATTTCGCATTACTATTAGAGTTTTGAATAAATTAAAAAATTGTTCGTATCTCACTAATTTTTTAAATCTGAAAAAGCTATTGCACTTAGAAATTTTTGCTCTATGAGAAACCAATAAAAAATATAGTCATTTCCCAGTCAACCAGCGAAGTAACAGTAAGTCGCAGGGAATACGAAATAAGATCACTTTGAAGATCATCTTGGAGACCTATCATAGATGTACTAAAGACTTCGCTTCGTAGACATAAATATCCACATATTGTTCAGGTTGCGAATTCCCCAACTTAAGCTCCATGGTAATTGCATACAACATTATATTAAGAAGTTCTGATTAAGTGCACATTGCTATCACTATGCTACTTCCCTCTGTGTCGCAGTAATCGGAATTTATACGGTGTTGCCAGTGCGAGGAAAATTCTTAAATTCTGGTAAATTAAATCCTTTGCAGTTTTGTGAGAAAGCAAAATATATGTGTTATTTCGAAAATTTCAAAATTAACTTTATATCTTTACGATTACCTATTAATTTTTCAGTTATCAGTATAACTGAATGTCCGATTAGATTCATTTTGTCAGGGCTGATAAATATTCAAATTCTACTTTCAGTTTATCAGACGAACACATTTATTGATTTTACGTAAAAAATCATTCTGGAAACGTTTGACTTTGACAAATATCATCATAATAGGAATCTTAGTCTGAGATGCGTACAAATAAATTTTTCACATTGGCAACGTCGTACTGTAACGTAAAACTGGTGTCGCCACTCTCGCCCAGTCACAGGTGCCTTTCTCCAGTCGAGTTAGGTGTAAAAGTGTGTGCCAATTTATATTATAATATCAATTAAGTAAGTATTTATTAGTAGTGTTATTATATGTAATTACTTAATGATGATTATTATAGTGGCAACAGCACGTTTTGTCTTATGGTTGCAGTTCAAATCAAAATGGTGTTGCAAAAGTCTCGAAAGATTTTTTTATTGTAATCTGTATCATTCCTAATCAACTCATTCTTTGTTCTTGTAAAATCTAGAAAACTTACTTGAAACTCATTCTTTTGTTCTTGGAAAATCTACAGCTTAATACTGTTTTTTTTTTTCAGGAACATCGGAACATGGAATTTGTTTTATGAAGAAAATTATTATTGTTTGTTTTTTAAAAATTATTGTGTTTTATATAACTGTATTCTATGACTTTGAAATATATTTATCAGTTTTTTATGTTTTACTTATTAATTTTTCTCTTGAGAAGTGAATCAAATTATGTAAAAAAAATGCCGTTTATTAATACACATGCATATATGGTCATTTATAATTAGCTATATTCTAAACAAATATCACAGAAGGTTTCCATACTAATATAGACTTCTAATTCAACGCCACGATGGTAATTACCAAATAATCCATGAATATAACTTCAATAAGAGGTTCAATTTAATATCGTACTTGTTCAATAATCTTTCCAATAACTGCCAACATGAGAAGTCGCAATGTTGCTATCCATAGTAACTTTTACATACTTACTTTGCGATGTATTGGGTAATTACCAGCGATCTGCGATGTTGCGGACATTAAGCAATCTCCAATAAGTACTGGTTGCTCTTATTTGTATACACATTGTGAAGTCGCATTTCCACAATGATAAATCCCAACAACTTCCCTGCAACTGAAACTGGTTAGCTGGGTTCATTCAAGAAAAAAAAGTTGATGTTACTTCCGGTTCAACGGGAAGTGATATTTTCATTCACGTTAGCCTAAAAGTAGCCCATTATTATGTCTAATTGATGTGTGCCGAAACCGATTTTTTAATATAACAATAAGCAAAATATTTTGGTCGTACATTTACTCGTGGTCACTCAGTATACTATAGATATAAAAGTTGAAATTAAAAAAGTTAAGAAGGGGACATACAGGGTGATAGTTTGATATCTCGGTTGTTTTGAGCGATACGAAAAAAGTTTTAAATACAAATTATAGATAGAATCCAGCTCCACATTTTAAAATTATTTCGTATTATACAGGTTGTTTCAAAAAGTCACAGCATACCAAAGTTATGTTTTTTTTAATGGAATACCCTACATTTTCTAGATTCGTTCCGAGAAGCTGGTGTCAAAAACCTATTACACTTATATTATAATTTAAATAGTTTTGAAGCTACAGACAATTTAAAATTGACTTTTTTCAACTTTGAGTGATTGCTACGGCCAAATGATTTTCAATTGTCTATAAGTTCAAAACGATTTAGATTATAATATAATTGTGATAAGTTTTTGAAACCAGCTTCTCGGGACGAATCTAAAAATGTAAAAAAATATAGGGTGTTCCATTAAAAAAAAAAACATAACTTTGGTATGCTGACTTTATGAAATAATTTTAAAATGTGGAGCTGAAGTTCATCACCCTGTATAAACCGTTTTATTCAATTTATATGTTAATTTGCCGTGGCAATCACTTAAAGTTGCCTTTTCTGATATACATCTCGCTGTGAATACGAATTTTAAAAAATGTTTAGTTTACAGGCCGAGGCGTTATAATTTTTGGATAGTTTACCAAAATCAATAGAGTTAAATTTTTGACAAAATTTCAGGATGTCAAATCCAAAAAACCTAAAAATTCTAGAATCTTGACTTAAAATACGTTGTTGCCAGTTTGATTTGTCACTTTATAAAGCCTGAAATGGTGCAACCCGAATAAAAGTAAAGCCTGGATTTAATTTTAAGTAAACTTAAGCTTATTGGTAAATAGGTGCAATCAGGCCACGATAAATTTAGGGGTTTTAAAAAATTAATTAGCCACTTATTTAGCATTGTATTGTATTGAAAATTATTCATAGGCCCAATCTTTGCTTTATTTAGAAAAGCTTAAAAAAGTCATGCAATCTTTTTACTTTTACTTTCCCGGACCCATCAAAGGTAAAGTAAGGTGAACGAGCAAAAAAAAATTGAGATATCGATGGAAATATACATTTTGAAGTCCCCCAAGAAGATTGAAACCATTTTCAGCGTATGGTCTGTCTGTGTGTAATCTTCCACGATAACTGAAAAAACCGTTTGACCAATCAAGCTGAAATTTGGTATGGAAGTTCGGTGTGTGCCTAGAATGCGACCATTGGATTTTGGTTTAAATTGGTACAGTAGAAGGTCCTCAGAACCGACATTGATTAAATACACATGTAACAATTTTTTACTTTTTTAAATTTTAAGGACAAACTATACACTTTGGTGCAAAATGTTGTAGTACAAAGTTTTATAGCATAAAATTCCCTACAACTTTTGTTTCAAACTTTTTCCATAATTTCTAATAGTTGTGCCACTAGAGGGCGCGTAAAAAATGTGCAAGTAGGTTTTCTCTAGTTTTTCTTGATTTTGAGGACAAATAATACGCTTTAGTGCAAAATATTGTAGTACAAAGTTTCAGAGCATAAAATTCCCGACAACTCTTGTCTGAAACTTTTTCTGGAATTTCCAATAGTTGTGCCACTCTAGAGGGCGCGTAAAAAATGTGCATGTAGATTTTCCCTGGTTTTTCTTGATTTTGAGGACAAACAATGCATTTTAGTGCAAAATTTTCTGGTGATAACTTGTAAAGCATCAAATTTTCTTTAACTTTTTTGTTTAATTTTTATCGAATTCCTCATAGTTTCGCCGCTAGATGGCGAGAAAAATACATTTAGGATTTTCTATTTTTTTATAATTGGAGGTAAACTATGCTCTTTAGTGCAAAATGCTTCAGTGCAAAGCTGTAAAGCATACAATTCCCTACAACTATTGTATGACAATTTTTTCCGAATTCCCAACACATGATTTTAGGAGATCATAATTGTAGCAGTGTGATATACAACGTGCGCATGCGCAGTTTATGTCATTATCAACATTGAAATATCAATTCGGTAGACGTATTCACCATCGGCTCGCTATTTTTAATGTGTTCCATAAATTAATGTAATCCTTACTATTTTGTAATTAAAATAATAATAATAAATAACATATTCTCTACGGTCGAGCCGGGAAAGTTCTGGGGTGACACAGCCGATTTTTTTAAATTACTGTCTTCGCAATGACTTATATTTTTGCATGTATTATTTTACGGCCATTTTTATTGTAATCGCAGCCTTAATGTAACTTACTTAGTTTTTTTTTATGTAGTAATTAAAGGTTTTTTTTTCATTTAAAAGTATTTAATTTATTTCGACTTATTTATATTTGCAGTGAAAGAAGAAAAATTATTACCTCTCAACTTTGATAGAACGATAAGCCGTAAAAAAACCTTAAGTAATTTTCCAGATAAACAAATAAATATGTAAATGTTTTAATACTTATTTCCCTAATATAAAAATATTAAATTATAAAATAAAATTTTTGTCTTAAGGGCACTTTCGGTCAATTTGAGTTTTACCGATTTCCTGATATTCTTGCATAGATACCCACATCTGTTGGAAGGTACCAATTGAAGCCAAAATCGATCCGCCTACCCAAGCTCCAAACCTGCGTTCGACAGTTCCATTAGCCGCTATCATCTTCAGTCTCATTGAACCGGGCGTTCTCGAAGACAAGTCTCTACTCAACCTGTCACTGAAACCCTAAAAAAAAATATTTGATTTATATCAATAAAAAATGGAAAAAGGAAAATGGCTTCAATTATTTGAAGAAAAAAACGAAATGACTTTGTTAAAAAATATCAAACTTTATTAGTATTAATCAAAATTAATAAACATCATAAAAGTAATGACGGGAACTATTCAATTTTTTTGTTTCTACCTCTATTAAAAATATATATTCGTAATAATAAAAACTATATTTGTTATAATAATAAAATATATTTACCTGTACCAGTGAATTACCGCCGGTTAGTACAACTGAACTATACAATGCAGGTCTTATGTCCACATCGCACATTCCGGCACTAGTTGCAGCTAAAAAAAAGTATATTTTAGTCAGATTATTAATCATTAATTTTGAAGAATATTAACTATCATTCAACACATTTGGAATTATGGTTATAAAATGTCAAACGAAACATGGTTGGGAAATATTAAAACTAGAACTAGACAACAAGCTAAAAAATGAGTATAATCAAATTAAAAAATCCTTGATTTAAACCTAATCTAAGTGGATAAATTTCACTGGAATATTAACCAGAATTTACAAACTAATTTCTATTTATGTTTCTCATTTCGGTTCATTATTGTACAATTTATCATTCTACAATCTAAAAATAGATTCCAAATCAACACATTTCATCATAAATTTATCCACGTCATTTTATCAAAATAGCTTTTATACCAAAAGAATTATTTTTAGAAAAAACCGTTGAAACTAACACTCATCTCTTTCTATATATCACTCATAGAGAACGACGAGTGCAGTTGCATCCGAATATGGAATAGTCCATCACACATTAAAATCCGTTAC
The DNA here is from genome assembly GCA_963243735.1 of Neocrepidodera transversa. NCBI lineage: Eukaryota > Metazoa > Arthropoda > Insecta > Coleoptera > Chrysomelidae > Neocrepidodera > Neocrepidodera transversa. The sequence goes on along the minus strand of OY725344.1, from coordinate 24,111,238 downwards.
AGCGCTTAAAAAGATTCTTATAGTGCGCAAAATGCGTCTACAGATCAATTATTAGCTTCTAAATCGTTGAGGAGAATAGTTGTCTCCCGGCGAGAGCTTTTGACTTTAAAATGCGAGTCAAGACAGCACCATAATAATGAACATTCTGAGATTTTAAATTAGAAACAAGTGTTAATAATGTTTATTAAAGGTTAATGAAATTATATTTTGATTCAATAAATAGGTGAGAAAATAACCCTTAAAAATAAATCAAATCGATTCTTTTGTGTTAAATAATGTGTCTGATGTGCCAATCAGACACTGGTCCTTCGAACTGAAGAGGGTTGATGCAGCCAAAACGTCGCCCAACTATTAAAACAAATTCCAAATGAATGTGATTTCTTAATTCATACTTATTCACTAACCTACCCAAGAATATTCAGAGGAGGTAATTAAAAACTATTTAAAAGAACAAAATAATTTAGTAGGAGAAATTAAAGTTACCTTCATCGAAAAAAAATAAAGATGGAACTAAAACATTCTTCTGTAAAATACCCACCAGAGCTAACGAAACTAAAACGTTACTTTTCAGTAACGCGTTACTAAATGAAACGCGTTACTAGTAATTTCGATACTTTTTAAAGTGGGCGAAAAGTAACGGTAATTGCGTTATCGTTACATTAACGCGTTACTGCAAAAGTTAAAGTTTGATTTGAATTTTTTTATTTTTTTGCACCCCGTCGATTTCTCGCGCCACTGTGTTCTGGATAGCATAATTATACTTTTATTTGAAAATTTTGTTTGCATGTGCAATAATAATGGCGATAAATGGTGAGATGGACAATAAAAGAACGAGAAGATATGGAACAAGAAGAATATATAGAAAAGTAAGGCGTTACTTTTGGAAAGTAACGAATAAATCGTTATTTTTTAAAAAAAGTAACGGTAACATTTATCTAACGCGTTACTTTTTAGCAAAAGTAACGGTAAAGTAACGCGTCACATTTTTTTAGAAACGCCGACGATCCGGGACTGATTCTCAACAAGTGCGCATACGTATCTTGGATATTAGCGTTCACAGTGTTAAAAATTCGGAATTTTGACAAGGATAATCATAGGAATTAATTATACGCGCAAGCGCAATTTGAAATTTGGTATAAATGGAGTCACAGTTTTTTATAAATAATTTTTTTATATTTTGGTTTATTTTTGTTAAATATTGCGTTTTTCTGAAATGTTACTTGTCAAAAAAGAGGATCTTCCAAAACAATTAATAGGATTATTACTAATGGAGACATCCCGCTTCCACAACAATGGAATTTATTTATTCACTCAATATTTAATAAAAAACAGTTAACCAACTTTTTATCTAACGAACTTGCTGCTTATGGATCCCATAAGTCAATTTACTGGAATGGGAAAAAAGACCTGCTGGAAAATATTCTTCCAACATTCCGAATATTTAAATGGATTTGGATCAGACGACTTTTCCGAATATATGTTTAATAATATTAAAAAATTTGTAATTAAATTGTATTCGCCAACATCTGATATTCTCTCTCTTAATGTACTAAGAGGGTTAATGGCCTCTTCAACGGTGTTATCTAGCCTACCCCCAACAGACGATTCCTCACACTTCCATGTCTTTTTTTTTACCAAACCAAGATTTGGTTAAACTCTTTAAAACCAAAAATGGAACTGCCAGCTGTTACCGATGGAAGCTAAAATCCTTGCCTCGTGCAAATGTAAAAAGGTGATGTTTTATAATAAGCGCCAGTTAATCTTTTAAGTAGCAATGCATTATTAATTATTAGTTTAGGATGCGGAAGTAAAGTATGTTCTTGCAAAAAAAAATATATTGGCTGTATTGGTTCGTGTAGTTGTATGGCTCAAAGAGTTTGCAAAAACAATCACACTCTAACAACTGTTTTGTCCACGGCAGTTTTTGAAGACGGCTGCCAAGACTCTGAAGATGAGTAGACATATGATTATTACACAAGATTGTAAGTTGTAGTTTTAAAATTTTAATATTCAGGCTTTTTGATTAAAGGGATATAATTAAAGTTGAAGGCTGTTTCAGTTAGATATTTTATCATTCTAATTTCACTCGTGGCACATTCATTTTTTTCAATATTTAATTGGTATTAATATTAATAATAAATTTATTCTAGATCAATATTTTAATATATCATATACAGTGTCTTCCCAAATTGTATGTACCAATCCGAGACAGGTTATAGATTTCGTATTTTTAAGTAAAAAGGTTCATATTAACAATGATCCTTTCTTGATCAGTAGCGGAGTTACAGGGGCTTCAAAAATTACAGAAATAATACATTATCAGTCGCACGCCACTGGTAAAATTTGATATTTTTGGTTTGGTTAATTAGTTATGCCACTTTTAGACCTCTTGACTTAGATCGAATTTTGATCAATGTTTTAATTAAAGAAACACTTTAACCACCTGTAACCTTACTACTGATAGATATCGGAGCCTTGATGAACTTTTTTGCTTAAAATTATGAGAACTATAAACTGTTTCAGTTGGGTCCGTACAATTTGAGATGCCCTGTATAAAAAATTATCGGAACTATAGTTGTTAATCTAGAAAAAATTTAAGATCGGGATGTGGTAATAATATGATCTGGGCTAGTGTCGTAGTGCGATAGAGATAGATACATGCTTACAGTCATAAGTACAACTGAGATAGGATATACGAAGCGGTGAGAAAACAGACATCAATAGCCGGCGCTGAATCAACGAGCGCAAGCAGTTTTCATTGATTTTTTTATATTAATTGCTATGAGTTGATTATAAATCAACGGGAAAATATGGTTGATGTTTTGTTATGATGTACATACATTTTAGAAACTTTTATAAGCAGTAACTTTTTTTGTTTTGAAAGCTTGTTTACCTAATATCGTAGTGTAAACATAAAATAGCATTTTTAGTTTTTTTGGACCGTAAGCCCCAATGCTTTTTAAAATTTTTAAAATAATATATTTACGTAACGTGTAAAGGGACTTTTTGGATGTTGCGGTCATATTGTAGTACACGTTACGCTCTATGCAATGGTACCAATATCTCGTTTTTTGAAAATAGTGCCCTTTTGCATAGTCTAATTTTGGATTACCTTCGGTTTTAGAATCTCCAAAATATTAGTTTTGAATATGTTAACAATTTAGCTTGTGACACTTAACCCCCACAGAAAGCATAATTTCGATTGACTGGCACTACACTATTAACAGTTAGAAGAATAGTCCATTGGCCATGCGAGGTCTGTTGACCATAAAAGTCCCGTGGGTGGAAGTAGCTGGATTTGATGTTTTTTGGGTCGCTGAATACCCCAAACGCATTATTTTTCCCCAATTCCTGGTCAATTTTTTGTTATTACCAATTTAAGTTGTTTTTAATTGTTTATAACAAATTGTTGCTGTTTTCAGCCTTCCACCCAAGATTTTCTTTTGTCTTTTTTCCTGGGCAGACAATATTCCATTTGTTAATTTAAATTTGTTTATAACAATTAGGGGGAGGCTCGGACCAATAAACTGATTACGAAATCGGATTCCTGGAGAAAAAAACGAAAGAAAATCTTGGGTGGAAGGCTGAAAACAGCAACAATTTGTTATAAACAATAAAAAACAACTTAAATTGTTAATAACAAAAAAATGACTAGGAATTGGGGACAAATAATGCGTTTGGGGGATTCAGCAGCTCAAAAAACATAAAAGCCAGCTACTTCCACCCACGGGTCTTTTATCGTCAACAGACCTCGCATGGCCAATGGACTAGAATTACAAATTCAGTCTGTAAAAATTTTAATGCAGATCGCAGAAACAACCTCACTTCGAAAAATCACCCAAGGAATTCACTATTGAAATGTAACAGGTTATCCATATCCTAAATGTGGTCCAGTGTTCAATAAATGAAATGAAACTAAATCATGTACTACAAAGATATAATGAAATTGTAACGGCAACTAGTTTCGGCTAATTAGCCATCATCAGGCCATATAAGTAAAAATAAAGTTGTTATATTAACAAAATGCAAAAAGGCAAAACGTTTATGCACATCAAAAATGGGTAGTGGAGTATTTGGAGAAAAATTAAGGGTGGGACAATTTAAAGGAACATGAAAATACTAATAACGAAAAAGGTTCAAATGAGAATAATTAAAAGAATTTGATCAAAAAGTGTGCACGGCACATTTCAACTAAGTTGAAGCAAAAAAGTGCCACCTGAGCCGGGCCCCATTTTCGGCAGGTGTTGACGCACCGCCCGCTCTAAAACACTCCGAAGGTGATAATTTAGCCGTCAAGTGGTTTGAGTCGTTTCACATTGATTGCCACAAATATTAATTTAATTGAGTTTTGGCCGGTCTATATGACCTATTTTCGACCAGTCCCAGGGGGGACAACAACTATGATTACTATTAACACTATTAATGTTTCACACCGAAGTCTCTTTCGGAGTGTTTTAGAGTGGATGGTGCGTCAACAGCTGGCAAAAAATAAGGCCCGGCTCAGGCTCCACTATTTAATTATTCTCCTTTGAACCTTTTTCGTTATTAGTATTTTCACGTACCTTTAAATTGTCCCACCCCTAATTTTCCTCCAAATACTCCACTACCCATTTTGGATGTGCATCAACGTTATGCCTTTTTGCATTTTGTCAATATAACAACTCAATTTTTACTTATATGGCCTGATGATGGCTTATTAGCCGTAACTAGTTGCCGTTACAATTTCATTTAATCTTTGTGGTACATGACTTTGAGTTTCATTTTATTTCTTAATTAACTATTAAATCAACCAAATCAATTGCCATATGAACTAATCAATATAAAACACATCAGCGAACGATTTAGGAAACATGCAGAAAAATTTACAAAAAAATGAACACAATATATTCCTCATGAACAAATATTGTATCACCAGAGAAAACAGAATACCTATCAAGATGTAAATTTCCAGAGACTACACTATGATAAAGCAGAAAGACCACAGTCGATGGCCAATTGTAAAAAATTACAATAAACATCTTATTCATTCACATATCGCACAAATGGACAATAATCACATTGGGACCGAACTGACCGTAAATAGAACAAACTCAATGTTTATTCATTTTAAATTGGAAACAAAAAGTTACTTGCATCAATAAAATTTACATATGACATTTTATTATAATACAAGACGGCAGATCTGGGCAAATACTTTTCTACTTACTTTCTTTTTTGTATTTAAATACTTTTCTTAAAGGATATTTTATATTTGCGTATACAAATACTTTTCCAAAGTATTTTGTATTTAAAAACGGTATTTAAATACTTTGTTAAGTAATTAAATACTCAAAAATATTTAAATACATTCAAAGGAATTTAAATAATATAATTTTTTGAAACATTTAAACCCAATCCACGAAAAATACTTGAAACATAAATACAAGACAATCAATCGGCATAAAAGGCAGAGGGTTATCAGATTTTAACCAACCATGTACAAAACCAGAATCAACACAACTGCAACCCAGCAAGAATTTGATATGAGAATAATTAAATTTATAACGAAATCAATGTCTGCATTGTCAATTATCGAAAACAAATATTTTGTTGATATATTTAGAGGACTTGAATTAAACGTTATGTCAAGGGGTACAACAATAAGAAGAATAACATAAATGACAAAAACTTCCCTAGATGAGATAAAGAGAACCTTAGGACATACCGAATATGTCTGCTGTACAGCTGATATCTGGTCTTCAAAAACAGAAGGGATTACATGCCACTGGATAAATCGTGAAACATACAAAAGGTAATTTGCAGCTTTTGCATGTAGAAGTTTTCCTGGAGTACATAGGATTGCTGAACTTTAGATGAAATTTTTAGAAGTTTCGGGTTGAAGAGGGATTAAAAAACTGCTATAGTTAATGACAATGGTTCTAACTTCATTAAGCTTTTAAAGAATTTGTTGTTGAAATCAATGTTACGATGATTGTTAATAAAGTTGCTGGTGAAGGGCAAATTGATAACGATACAGATATAGAAGAAGGGAATGAACTTGCTGATGAACAGGAAATGGAAACAGAGAAGAATGAAGATATACTGTTTACTCCGGTTCCTCTTGATATTAGTGGATTTGAAGATAATCAAAACGTATTGTTAGGTCTACCCATTCATTATCGTTGTATTATACAGGGTGTTTCATTGGGAAACGAAAATACTTCAATCGCGAATAAAGGTCACCGAGGCGGTTCTAGAGATACCACATTTATTGGCTCTGGCAGCCTTTGTAACCGAGATACAGGGTGTTTTATCGATTTTGCTAATTTCTTCTTGGGGCCATAACTGTCAAACCACTCCGTACATTTCTTTGATATTTGGGACATATGTTTCTTATTCAGAATCCAAATGAGCCAGTTACTAATCACAAGAAAAATCCAGGTCCGGATTAGAAAAAAAATAGAAAACAATTGTGACCTTGAAACAACACACTGTATATTGAAATTTTCAAAATCTATTTGCATATTTGAAAAGAGCGCATAAAACTAAATTAAAAAGTGCACTTTAAATTATTGCGCAGATAATTTAACTACTCAAATTTTGAACTTAAAGTGAGGTTTTTAAGAACTTGGAGACTAACAAGTGGTTATTATTAACTTTTAATAATAAATTATTAAAACTTTTGAATCCATACACATTTTAAAATTACTAAATAATTATTAACTACGTCGATTTCCCTTTTTTATAGATGTAGATCAATCCAGTTTGTATTTTCCAGGTCCCTACTTGTCATTTTTGAACGATGTCAATTTTGGTAATGCATGGATTGGCCGAGGTGGCCCTCATAACTGGCCTTCAAGATCACCTGATTTTAATCCCGTAGATTATTATATCTGGGGTCATCTAAAATCACAAGTGTATTATTGTGAAATAAATACTCGAGATCAGCTTATTAGAAGAATATACAAGAAGCTAGCAGGGTAATAAAGAACAATCCCAATGTAATTCGAAAATCAGTTCGAAATATTTTAAAACGAGCAAGGATAGACCCAAAATGGAGGACATTTTGAGCAATTGTTTTAGTTTGTATCTATTTAATGTAGTATAGTTTTGTTAAATTATTGTATTTTAAAACAATGAAATTATTTTAACTGGAATGAAATTGACTTAATTTTTCTCAATTCTTTTACTAAAATATAACACAATACCAATTTTTAATACACGCATACAGGGCGTTTAAAAAACTGTTAAAAAATGACAAGTAGGGACCTGGAAAATACAAAATAGATTGATCTACAGCTTTAAAAAGGCAAACCAACGTAGTTAATAATTATTTAATGATTTTAAAGTGAGTATGGATTCAATAGTTTTAATAATTTATTATTAAAAGTTAATGATAACCACTTTTTAGTCTCTTAGTTCTTAAAAACTTCACTTTAAGTTCAAAATTTGAGTAGTTAAATTGTCTGCGCAAAAATTTAAGGCGCACTTTTTAATTTAATTTTTTGCGTTCATTTCAAATATGCAAATAGATTTTTAAAATTTCAATATACAGGGTATTGTTTCAAGGTCACAATTGCTTTTTATTTTTTTCCTAATCCGGACCTGGATTTTTCTTGTGATTAGTAACTGGCTCATTTGATTTTTGAATAAGAAACATGTGTACCAAATTTCAAAGAAATGTACGGGGTGATTCGACAGTTATGGTTCCAGGACGAAATTAGCAAAATCGATAAAACACCCTGTATCTCGGTTACAAAGGCCGCCAGAGCCAATAAATGTGGTATATCTAGAACCGCCTCGGTGACCTCTATTCGCGTTTTAAGTATTTCCGTTTCCCAATGAAACACCCTGTATAAGCAACAACCGATTTTATGAACTGTCTCAATAAAAGTTCGAGTAAATAGAAATCGTCATGTGAGTATAATGAACAAGTGTTCCAAATTATGGAAAAAGGGTGGTCAACCAGTCTGTAGAAATGATGAAAAATATTTTAGAAGGTCAGTCTTTAAGTTCTCCAGTTGTAACTCGCTGGAACTCCTATTATGATGCAATTAATCAAATATTAAGATTTAAACATAAATTAATCATGTTATATTTGAAAGGATCGAAATTAAAAATTTTTGTTTACAAGAAAATAATATCGAGTATCTCGAGGAATATGTAAAAGTTCTCAAACCCTGGCACTAGGAGGAGAAAATTACATTTACTTTGGGTTTGTTTTGCCCACACTGGCAAGTTTAAAAGTTAAATTGGAAAAACTAAAAAGTGAAAATCTAAAATATCTATCATTTGCTATTGATGGTTTGTTAGATGGGTTTTTTAAAAGATTCAACCATTATTTAAGTGTAGATGATAAAAATAGAAGCAATAATTGCAAATGTTTCATAGTCTCCATTCAAATTGCGTTGGGTTTCCACCATAAAACTTAAAGAAGGAAAAACACTAGAAAGTATCCGACAAAAATGTTTGTAGATGCCATTATCGTGCATATTAGGAAAAGCACCAATGAAAATGTTAATGCTGTAAATGACGAACACAATTCTGTAATGGAGTTTTTCTAATTTACAGATAATACAAATCTTACTGAGTCAAAATCGATAATAAATTATGATTAGAGAGAATTACAAGCAACGCAGTACTTGCAGGATAAACCTCAACATGCTGGAAAAATATCTTGGTGTCGAAATAGTACATTGTTTATCTAGTAGTAAAAGCGATACATTCCCGGAAGACAATGTAAATTGTAGGCCGAGGCGTTAAGCCGAGGCCAACAAGCATTGGAGTCTGGGAATGTGCTTTTACTATGAGGTAAACACACTATTTTTTCTGAAATCGCAATTATCATTATCATAAATTAAGGTTTTTTTATAAATGCATAATAATTTTTGATTACCATCTTACTATCTATGAAATCATTTCCTTGACAACCAACACCCACTGTTCGATTATTGTTATGACAAGTCAGAGATTCACTGCTTATACGCCGGCAAAAACTTTTCCAGACTCTTGTCGGTCCGGGAAAGTTCATTGCTTAGCAACGGGCTAAAATACTAGAATAGCCTTTTTTGGGGTCTGAATTTGCTCCGAGAAAGTACGTATTCTTGAGTGATTTCAGAAAAACCTATTTTTTAAATATAATACAATGTTGCTTCATCAGCACCTGTAGAGGGGTCTAGGACATCTGGACGTCGCCGGTTCGGCATAGCCATTTGGACGTCAGGCTATTTCGCCGTCGGCCGTTACGGCGTCGGCCATTTCGGCGTCGCCGGGAATACTAATTTTTAGTATGTAATTAATATTTTATACAGGGTGATTCATTGGGAAACGGACATACGTTAACTGTGGATGGGGGTCACCAAGGTGATTCTAAAAAACCCCTATACAATTGGTATTGCGCTCTTTATAACCAAGATACAGGGTATTTTATCCATTTTGCCCATTTTTTTCCTTGCTTATAACATTTGAACCACCCGGTAGATTTTTGTGATATTTTCAGAATTTTTTCTTATTAGTTTCCAAATTTGAAAACTGAGTCTTAATAGGTTATTTTTTTATACAACTTTGAAAATGACTCTTGTTAGATTTTAGTGGCATTTTGGACTTTGAAATTTTTTTTGACCAATTTTAATTTTTATTTCTCAAAACGTACTTCGTTATAATTACTACTGATGAAAAAACAAATATAAAAAATGATAATACAAGAATTTTGAAAAATGTAAAATTTGAGATTCGAATATTCCATTTTTTTTTGGTAATATTATATAGACATTTTATTTTAGTCTTCATTTCGACACGAAAACAGTTTTATTATTTAACTAGCTTTTGCCCGCGGCTCCGTCCGCGTTGATGTCGAAATAAATAAAAATTTTCTGTACCCGATTACTTCCCTCCAGTTTTTCAAACTTCTATGCCCATTTTTTCCTTTTTTTTTTAACTTTTTTTGCCCTTTTTAAAATTTTTTTTGATTTACTTTTTTTAACCTTGTTTGCCTTTTTTTGTTGCTTTTTACACCTTTATTGCTTTTTTAAAACTTTTTTTGCCTTTTTTACCATTTTTGCTTTTTTTTGTCTATCTTTATTTTGTTTTTAAGTTATTTTTTTACTTTTTTTCCTTTTTTTTTTTGCCTTTTTTCCCCCGGTTTAAAATTTTATTTTGACTTTTTTTGTTCTTTTTGCCTTTTTTGTTGCTTTTTATACCTTTTTTGTCGCTTTTTTACAACTTTTTTTGCCTATTTTTGAATTTTTTTGCCATTTGGCTTTTATTTTCTTATTTTTGCTCTTTTTTACTATTTTGACGTGTTTGCCCTTTTACCCCTATTTTGACTTTTTGGACACTTTTAATTTTGTTTTTGCAATTTTTTCCGTTCTTTGACCTTTTTGCCCTTTTTAAAACTTTTTTAGATTAACTCTTTGTTGGTTTTTTGCCGTTTTTTGTCTTTTTGCCTTTATTTTCATATTATTTTGCTTCTTTTTTTACTTTTTGGGCATATTTTGGTTATTTCCCTTTATTTCGTATATTTGTTTGGACTTTTTTTTGCCTTTATTTTTCTACTATTCTGCTTTTTTTAACTTTTTTGTATGTTTTTTTTCTTTTTGGCGTATTTTCCTTTTTCCCTTTACTTTGTCTTATTTGGCCTTTTTTTTGACTTTTTACTGATTTTTTTCCCTTTTCCCCTTTTTTGCCATTTTTGCCTTTATTTATCCTCTATTTTACCTTTTTTTATTTATTTTTTAACTTTTTTTTCCGTATTTTGTTTTTAATTTTTGAGCTTTTTTTTGCTTTTATTTGCTTCCATTTTACCTTTTTGTTGATTTTTTATCTTTTTTGTTGCTTTTTTAAACCCTTTTTGCCTCTTTTTTTGCTTTTTTAAAACTTATCTTGCTTTTTTTACTTTTTTTTAACCTTTTTGGCGTATTTTGCATTTTTTCTCTCTACTTTGTCTTATTTGATATTTTTTTTGACATTTTGTTATTTTTCCCCCTTTTCGTTTTTTTTGTCTAGTTTTTTTTTCGTTTCTTGCTTTTTTTTCTTTTTTTTAATATAGTTTTAATTTATGCTGAAATTTAGCAATTCTTTATCATTTTTAATAATTTTTTTGCCATTTTTTGAAATAATTCATTATTTTGTTGGTATTTATAACAAGGTGCTATTTTAAGTAATTTTTATCGTTTTTTTTTTCATTTTAATTAATTTTTGTGTATTTTTTGCAATGCTTACCCATTTTTTTCCAGCAATTTATTTCATTTTTACAACATTTTACTTTTCCATTCAGAAATTTTGTATTTTGTAATTAAAATAATCTCATTCTCCACACCCGAGCCGGGAAAGTTTTGGGATGACACAGCCGATTTTTTGGTTGACGCACTTACTCGAGCGGGTCAATATTTGTTTAACTCCAATTTTGAACCCCTTAAAATGCGAATTTTCAAAATTCCTTTCTTAGTGCTCCCCTACACTACTAAAGGAAACTACCCAGAAAATTTCACGTCTCTATCAGCTCTGGTTTAGGCTGTGCGTTGATTGTCAGTCAGTCAGCGACACGACAATTTTATATATATAGATTATAATAAACCTAATTATTATGAATATAACAATTATTTAAAATTTATAAAAATTATATTAAGTTTGCCAAAACTTCCAACGGCGAAATGGCCGACGTCCAAATAGCCACGCCGAATTGGCCACGCCCAAACGTCCTATTCCCCCTGTAGAGAGACTTTTCTTTTTCGCTACATTTATAAATACACCATGCTTTATCTGACAAAAATTTTGAAAAATTGGTATTAGTGAAGGCAAACGAATTTTAGATGTTATAAGCTATATCACATCGAATACCAAGTTTAAAAATGGAAGTAACGGTTGAATTTCTTTTAATAAACTCAAAAACGTTCAAAAGAAACTGCTCCTTATTTTTGGTTTAATAATTCGGCTGCTTATACAATTAATAGACGTCAGAAATAAAAATAATAGAATCGCTGTGTTTGATTCAGATCAATATTTTGTGAATGTTGCTGTAAATATTTTTATTTGGTTCTAACTGAAGATTTTGTATATCAATATTGCTTTATATTTTTTATTGTAACTTTTGCACTTACTTTCTTAGGGCCGGTTTTTCAATGTAATGTTAACTTGAAGGTTAACTAACTTCTACTTGATGGTTAACCTCCAGTTAAAATAAGAAGCGTTTTTCAATTCAAATTGTACTTCGTGTTAATTAACCTAAATTTTAAATGTATTTCAATCTGGCAACATTGTATTTTATGTGTTTTGTGGCATTATTTGTTTTTATATTCGAGTTAACCTAAAAAGATTCAAGTTCAAGAGCCGGATCCAGAAATGGGGAAAAACTAGAGAAGAACTTAGGATACGTGGCGAAAACTTTAATTATGTAGAAGTTCTTCTTGTTAACGCCGTAGAAAAATACAAAGAAATAATAAAGGGTAAATAAAGTGGTGCCACTTCTTAGAAGGAGATAATGTGGCTAAATATGTTTCTATGAACAGTGGGAATATTCGTGATTACCAAGCTTAAAGCAAAAACACATAAATATAAAAAACAATGTAGAACAAAGCAAACAAGTTGAATATTCCAAAATGTTCCGAACTTCTACGATCATCTCAACAGTTCGCTTCGAAAATCTTAAATTTTTTGAAACAATCTAAACCGTCGTATTCTTCGATAAAATTAGGCCCATGTTGAAATATTTTTTGGTCTTCCACTTCGCTACAATATAAGCATTAATAATATGTAAAGCATCCATAAGTTATAAAGTAATTTTGACTTAACAATGGGTTAACCCTACCCCGAGAGTAAGGTTAAAGTTAGCATTCAGTTAGTCTTTAACTGTCAATTGAAAAACAGAAAAGTTTTAGTTAGCTTTTAGTTATCTCAAGGTCAGAGTTAAGCACACATTGAAAAACCGGCCCTTAATAAACTTTTTTTTAACATATTTAAATACTTTTGAAGTATTTAAATACTCTAAAGTATGTAATTACTTTTAAAGTGTATTTAGTATTTAAATATTTTTACAATTCCAAATGTATTTAGTATTTAATATTTAAATACATTTTAAGAAGTATTTGACCAGCTCTGTAAATTCAATAGAAATCTCATCCTCTTATTACTAATATTTAGACCTTTACACAAAAATCTAGTAAACATTTACCTATATAACCTGCCCCAAGCATAGCATGATCGAACAATCCTTCAGCTAATTTAAATCGTTCTGGACCAAAATCCTGATGATATCCAGTAGGAAATTCATAATGAACAGCAGGTACATTAATTGCCGTTCTTTCATCATACGGATTTTCAGATACCTAAAATTAAACTCTTACAAACTGTAAAATATTTCAAAAATCAATCTAACATACCTGTAAAACAGTCTGTTGAAAATCTTGAACATTTTTTTTTATCATATAAGTCATCCAGGAATTGGAAGGTTGAAATAGTAGTTTTTTTGTGGTAAATTTAGGTTTATCCTTTTCACGAATAACTTCTTTACTAGCTATAAGTGGAGTAGGCGTTAAATCGATTCCCAGACTTTCTAACATTTCTCTAGCTCTAAGAATGAGTAAATCGCCGCCTAGCGGCGATTTTACAACTGCGTTTGTTATAACGTAACCGTCTAATACTGGTACTGCTGTAGTATGAGTTGCACCTTAAAAAAAATTAATAATTAATAAAATAAATTTCTAAATAATTATATTATATACCGCTATCAATTACTAAAGCTGTAGCTCTTCCATTAGCAAATGCTGCTAAAGCTGCGTTTTTTACCAAAAAAAATGCCGGTACTTTATATTTTTCAAACATAATTTCTGTTAATTTTTCTCGTTTTTGTCGTTGGTTCCAAGGAGATTCTGAGAAAAGTACCGGATGAAACTGCGATTCGGATTGAATTATCTAAAGAAATTTAATATGATAACTTAAAATAAATGCAGTTTTAACTTTATTTACTTTACTGTAAGAATAATCCATAATTTTTTCAAACATATCCCAATCTTCAATCATACCGTCTTTCATGTAACTATGTAGTTCCATATTTGGTCGAGGAGTATGTAGATACGTTGTATCAATGTAATATTTATGTGCTAGAATATAATAAAATAATTACCAAAAAAAAAGTTTGGTTAAGGTAGAACCATATTTTAATTCATATACGAAATTAATAATATTTTACTCACATGGAGCGTTAGAAGAAACATTGCTGTCGTCAGGTTTGGTTTCCGGGTCTAGTTTAACTTCGTCGGGGGCTACACCAACAATGGCTGGAATTTCGGCTTTCGGAGTATCTTCTTGAGCGTAACCGACTCGTAAAGAATGGTGTCCCGGATCGTAAACTAAAGCACCGATTTCATCGCCACCATATAACATTCCACCAGACATTTTTAAATTTAAAAATAATGCGAACAAAGAGATATTGTAAGCCGCAGCTTAAAAATACAAACTATTCAAACAAAAAAGGTTAGTTTGATTATTCTTCTGTTTAATATATTACGTAGCTTATTGAGTGGCCTTCATCTATTTTGGTATTTGCACACGTCATAATATATAAAAGGTCTGTTCGGCTTGCAAATTCAAAACAGTTACAAAATATTTGTAAACCTGTCTGTGCACTCGATTGACATTAGGATTGTTTTTAATTTAGTTCAAAATATGAGACAAATACGAACAAATTCTTATTTAACGGTTTTGTTCGTTCGTCCGTATGTCCGTTAGCCTGATTCAACTCGAGAACGGTGAGAGACAGAGACAAACGGACAACGGGAATCGATTCAGCATCGTTAAAAACCCCAAAAGTGTTATTATTCTCAGACCTAATTTTACTTTCCCGCTACGTATACCATATATACGATGACAGTCATGACGTCTCAAATGTCATTCTTGTCAAAAAGTGACTCCAAATAAAACTATTTTAAATTTAAATCAACTTGGTATCAAGCTAGTCTGCTTTAATTTGTTTAGTTATTAACTAATAAGCAAAGCATCAACAGAGAACGTAACCTCAAATTATGAGTTTCGAGTCAGTTTATGACAAGAATGACACTTTCCTCGTCTATTTATATAGACATTTATTTTCGTTACTTAAAATTTTCGAAAACTCGAAATTGCGACAAAAATATTGTCGATTTTCACTTGTTTATATTCATGCAAAACAACTTCCATTTCGGCCAATTTAATCAGACCTTAGAATATTTATTTAGTAAGTAGAAAGAAGCATTAACCATCAAGTATGCGTGGTAATGGTAATACACGATCAGTCGGCCATCATTAAAACCCATGTATGACTAATAGTTAGAAAGTCTAAAGCACAGACATAACCTCAATCAGAATGTTCAATTGAATGAGTAACCTAGACCGCGGATATCTGCGGTCTAAGTTAGTTTAATGTCAGTGGTCTATATCGGTTTATTTACATTTCTTATTTTCGATTGGTGCATTTTACAATTTGTAAAACCAATCGCATTCCACCGAGCAAAAATGATATGCTGCTTTCTACTTACTATAAATTTTTAGCAAGGAACCAAATATTGGTGTACACCAGAAATCACCGAACGGTATCAGTGTTACACGATCTACTCTGGTGTACAATATTGTAGTTAATGGAGACACATCAGCGAACGGACCTCATTGTAATGCAAATTAATGATTTTTTCGAAGACTATAAAGTGAAACCTAAAAAATAGTGGGTAAATAACCGCTAGGATCGAGACCAAACAAAACTAGAAATACAATTTTGACGTTTAACAATTCAACCGCAAAAGTAGTTTAAATATTAATTTGAAAATTCGTACAAATTTGAAATTTACTTGAAAGGATTTATACAAAAGTCATCTTTGATTAATCATTTAAGAAATGTTAAATGTGAATTTTATATCAACTAATTTACAATTTTAATTCGGATCTATTCTATATTTTTCTGCAATTTTTTTGCATTTTTAAATATTTTTCCGTGGTGGAATAATTAGGCTAAAAGCTAATTCTAAATATTTTACCAAGGTAATAATCATAAATAATTACATTTTTTTCCATAATTTTTCCATGTTTGAATAAATAATCTAACAGTTTATCCTAAATATTCCACCAAAATAAATTTGGTAGCTAATGTGAAAAATTATTAAATTTTTTCAAAGATTTTTTAGTATTGAAATAATGAATTCTAAATAATTAATAAGATAAATTTGGTATTTAATTTAAAAAATAATTAAATTTTTCTGTAGACTTTCCGTGTTGTGATAATTATGTTACCCGTTTATTATAAATATTCCACCAAAGTAAATTTGGTAGGTATCAAAAAAATATTTCAATTTTTCCTAATATTTTTTCGTGATGGATTAATTAAGCTAAAACGTAATCCCAAATATTCCACCGAGGCAAAGTTTGGTATTTAAAATATCAAAATTAATTAAATTTTTCTAAATATTTTTTCGTGATTGAATGATTAAGATAAAGGGTAATTCTAATTTGACGATTATATTTTTTTGAGGTTTTTTTGAAATTTAAAATTTTTTTGTTTTCGAATCGACTTTTTGAATTTTCGATTTTTTGGATTTTTTTAGTTTTTTTGAAATTTTTGAAATTTTTGAAATTTCTATTTTTGTAAAATTTTGAAATGGTAGTCTATTCTTTATAATATAAAATTTTCAGAGATGACTTTTTGAACTTATTAAAATTTTCAAAATATTTAAAAATTTTCATTTTTCCTGGAATTTTTTCGTGATGGAATAATTAAGCTGATAGCAAATCCTAAATATTCCACCAAGGCAAAGTTTGGTATTTAATATCAAAATTATTAAAGTTTTCTAAATATTTTTTCGTGCTCAAGGGTATTTTTTTTTATTTTCTTTGAGATTTTTTGAAAGTTATTTTTTTTTTAATTTTTGAAATGTTAGAAATATTTGGATTTTTGATATTTTGAATTGTTTTAGTGTTTTAAATTTTCCAATTTTTTGGATATCTTGAAATTTTTGAAATTTTAGAAATTTCGATTTTTGTAAAATTTTGAAATGGTCGTCTATTTTTTATAATATAAAATTTTCATAAATCACTTTAAAAACTTCTTAAAATTTTCAAAATATTTAAAATTTTTCCATTTTTCCCGTAATTTTTTGGTGATGGAATATTTAAGCTGAAAGCAAATCCTAAATATTCCACTAAGGCAAAATTTGGTATTTAATATCAAAATTAATTAAAGTTTTCTAAATATTTTTTCGTGCTCAAGGTTATTTTTTTTTATTTTCTTTGAGATTTTTTGAAATTTACTTTTTGAAATGTTAGAAATATTTGGATTTTTGATATTTTGAATTGTTTTAGTGTTTTAAATTTTCCAATTTTTTGGATATCTTGAAATTTTTGAAATTTTAGAAATTTCGATTTTTGTAAAATTTTGAAATGGTCGTCTATTTTTTATAATATAAAATTTTCATAAATCACTTTAAAAACTTCTTAAAATTTTCAAAATATTTAAAATTTTTCCATTTTTCCCGTAATTTTTTGGTGATGGAATATTTAAGCTGAAAGCAAATCCTAAATATTCCACTAAGGCAAAATTTGGTATTTAATATCAAAATTAATTGAAGTTTTTTAAATATTTTTTCATGGGGGAATAATTATGCAAGGGTAATTCTTTTTATTTTCTTTGAGATTTTTTGAAATTTATTTTTTTTTAATTTTTGAAATGTTCGAAATATTTTGATTTTTTGATTTTTTATTAGTTTTTTTAAATTTTCGAATTTTTTGGATATCTCGAAATTGGAATTGAAATTTTTTTAAATCTACTAAAACTGATTTATTCTCATACAAATTATAATTTTTTTTTTAAATTTTTGGAATGTTCGAAATATTTGTTTATTGAATTTTTGAGTTTTTTAATTTTTTTTAGTTTTTTGAAATTTCCGAATTTGTATTCCTTGAAATTTTGTTTTTTTTTATTTTGGAGGTCATTCTAAAATTATTAAACTTGAAGTTTTTCATATTTTTATTGAGTTTTTTTAATTACCTTGACATTTTTTGAAATTTTTTGAAATTTGAATTTATTGAATTTTAAATTTTTTAAATATACTAAAAATGATTTATTCTCATACAAAATATCAACAGAATCAAATTTAATAATCAAATTAAAATTTAGATAGTAATAAAAATAAAAATACTGATTCAAAAATCCAGATCCGTATTTAAAAAATTTAACTTAACCTGTTTTTTTATATTTATAAAAGAACACCGCACTTAAAGCACTGAAAAAAGGTTTCGGTAAAAATGTCTCAATTTTATATATGTTGTAGTCCTAAACATCTTTATTGAATTTGTGAAGAAAGATTGGGGGGGTCCACGGGTCGTTTCGGAGCTACGGTCACTCATAAGTGTACTTAAAAGGGGGCTCTATATGTGCACTATTACAAAATATTTGCTTGCTTGCTTGCTTGCTTGTGATTTTAACGTCTCTTTTCTGCTACTAAGGCTAATCTGGACGGGACCTACAGCTTATCGTGGACTCCGAACCACGGTCCTCAATCACCCTAAACCCAGGACTATGCCTTTGTCATTCAGGTGATCTACCGACTAGCAAGTGTGTAATTGAGCCACCAACCCCTATCAGTTCCACGAGATATCCGATCTCATCCGGCCTGGTTACCGGCGTGAATGAAGCTGCGCATGACACAAATACCTTTTTGCACTTGCCAAAGTCTTTATCTGACTTTAATTCCACTTGAGATTCATGGGGCTCGAACCCACGACCCGAACAATGACCAAGTATAAAGGCCAGTGCCCTAACCAACTCGGCCACCGTGTCCGGTTTTACAAAATATTTGCCCTTTTAAACGAATCTACTGTGCTAATGGTTTAATAAATGAGTTATACAAGAGGAAAGTTCATAAGTTATATCATAATATTAGCTTTTAATAAAAATCAAGTACTTAGACCCTCTTATATACCTGCCACTGGTTTACTCTAGCTGTAGAGTTCTAAACAATACACCAATAAACATATATTCAGTTTAAATACATATGCTAATTTAGTTTTATTTTACGTTGTTTTTGTACTTAAGCAAAAACATAATATGTGAGAAGTGTCGCATGCTTATAATAGCTTACGCCAAGGCTTACGCCCTGAGTTACCTACGTTATAGTCGATATCGACCCCCACTAAGTTTTTTTTAATAGTTTAGCAGGTTATAACGATTTACAAGAAAACGCCAAAAAGTTGTATGATATTTTTCAGAATACCACTTTAATTTGTACAAAACTAGTAAAACTATCTTGATATGGTTTTTGCATCACCCTGAATTTAAAAAAAAACAAGTCGTCAGTATTAAAATTAATTTTTAACTAAAATGCATACCGACAAACAAAAATACTAAAAATATCTTATAAATATTCAACTTTCCGTACCATTTAAAGTTGTTCACCCTGTAGAGTTGCCATAATTTAGACTTAATAGCAGTAACTATATCTATTTAAGGCATGCATGCTGTTTTTGTTTTAAATTATGCTCTTTTTTTTATTATAAGGACAATTTGAAAAGTAGTGCACATATAGCAAGCCCCCTTTTACGTACACTTATGAGTGACCGTAGCTCCGAAACGACCCGTGGACCCCCCCAATTTTTCTTCACAAATTCAATAAAGATGTTTAGGACTACAACATATATAAAATTGAGACATTTTTACCGAAACCTTTTTTCAGTGCTTTAAGTGCGGTGTCCTTTAGAAAAAATACACTCAAATATCTTTTCCACTAACTAAACACCATTTAGAATTAAATAATAATAATAATCATGACAATATGGTATCAAAACATACTTCTTAATTTCAGATCCGTATTTAAGTAATTCAAGTTGAATACGAAAAAATTAACACAAAAAAGTACGAAAAAAAATTAACTTTTTGGTACATTTGGCAAGAATTGAAAAATAATTGTTTCCTGGTTACCCTAAATATGTGTGCAAAATTTCATCTAAACCGGTTTAAAATTATAAAAATTAATAAACAAATCTAAATATCTCCTGAAGAAAATTTTTTACTGGTGGAATAAGCGACATGTATACATACACACTCTCAGTACACATTAGAAACAAGGGTTGATCCAACAAACCAAAACCAAAATCGATTGTTACATCGTACGCTAACTACAGCTGTACATCTATTATCGTATTGTTGAATGCACGTCCGATTTAGTAAGATTACTAAGTGATAGATAGGGTTGGTCCCCCGTTTTAATAGACTAATGCATTAAGGAGATGACAAAGACTCTTTAATCGGGGTGTGAAACTGAAAAACCCTTCTTGGTAATGATAATGCATTGATTTGTTAATGGGTGAATTTTTTTTTTTTTTGGCAGTCTTGATCTAATTTTTATTGTACTTTTTTAATTTTCCGATCCACCTCCGAGAAGGGAAAGTATTGTGAGCGAGCTAAAAAAAAATTTCGAGGTCTCCTGAGATGATTAAGACCATTTCCAGATGGAAGTCTGTCTGTCCGTCTGTCTGTGTGGATTCTTCCACGATAGAAGCCACACGTTTAATATGATTGAGCTGAAATTTGGTATATGGATTTGGGTTAACGGTCGGAAGAACCCATTAGTTATTGTACGATATCTGATATTTGAAAACCCTTGAAAAACTCTATTCAGAATAGTCAAAATTATTTCTCCAACTGTCACCTGTCAAAAAAAAATCGGTTGTGTCACTTTTTAAACTTTTTTTGCTTTTTTTTTGAATTTTTATCATTTTTTAGCTCATTTTGCTTTTCATGTATTTTTGTGCATTTCTTTGCATACCTATGTTTGTATTTTTATTTGCATTTTTTTCATTTTTTTGCTTTTTTTGTATTTTTTTTAATTGTAGGGATTTTTTTTCATTTTTAACGTTTTTTAGCATTATTTAAATTTTTTCAGCATTTTTTGACTTTTTTTTAGATTTTTTGGCATCTTTATGCATTTTTTTTTTAAATTTTTTGGAATTTTTTTGCAATTTTAGCATTTTTTAACATTATTTTACTTTTTTTGACTTTTTTTAGATTTTCTGTCGTTTTTTGAATTTTTTTTCTTTTTTTTTTTCATTTTTTTTTATTTTTTTTCATTTTTTTTCATTTTTTTTTTCATTTTTTTCGTTTTTTTTTCACTTTTAGCATTTTTTAGCATTATTTTACCTTTTTCAGCATTTTTTAAACTATTTTTTAGATTTTTTTTGGCATTTTTTACAATTTCTTTTACTTTTTAAACTTTTTTTGCTTTTTTTTAGAATTTTTATCATTTTTTAGCTCATTTTCCTTTTCATGTATTTTTGTGCATTTCTTTGCATATGTTTGTATTTTTATGTGCATTTTTTTCATTTTTTTGCTTTTTTCGTATTTTTTTTTAATTGTAGGGATTTTTTGTGCATTTTTTTTTAAATTTTTTGCACTTTTAGCATTTTTTAACATTATTTTATTTTTTTGACTTTTTTAGATTTTCTGTCGTTTTTTGCATTTTCTTTTCATTTTTTTTCATTTTCTTTAATTTTTTTCATTTTTTTTCAATTTTTTTAATTTTTTTTCATTTTTTTTAATTTTTTTTTTCATTTTTAGCATTTTTCAGTATTATTTTACCTTTTCAGCATTTTTTAAACTATTTTTTAGATTTTTTTTTGGCATTTTTTAACATTCTTTACAATTTCCTTTATCACTTTTTGTTAACTTTTTAGTTTTTTTAGAACTTTTAACATTTTTTTAGCTCATTTTTTGCTTTTCATGTATTATTGTGCATTTCTTTGTTTATGTTTGAATTTTTTTTTGCATTTTTTCCATTTTTTTTGTTCGTTTTTTTGCATTTTTTTATTTTTTGGGTTTTTTTTCATTTTTAGCGTTTTCAGCATTATTTTACTTTTTTCAGCATTTTTTTACTTCTTTTTTGGCATTTTTTTAAACATTTTTTACAATTTTTTTTTGCTATTTTTTGAAATTTTTTTTTTAGCTCATTTTTTGCTTTTCATGTGTTATTGTGCATTTCTTTGTTTATATTTGATTTTTTTTTGCATTTTTTTCATTTTTTTGTTCGTTTTTTGCATTTTTTTTATTTTTTGGGATTTTTTTTTGCATTTTTAGCGTTTTCAGCATTATTTTACTTTTTTCAGCATTTTTTACTTCTTTTTTGGCATTTTTTAAAACATTTTTTACCATTTCTTTCAACACTTTTTAAACTTTTTTTTTAAATATTTTTTTAGCTCATTTTTTGCTTTTCATGTATTATTGTGCAGTATATTGTATATGTTTGTATTTTTTTTTGTATTTTTTTGTTCGTTTTTTTGTGTTTTTTTTTTCATTTTTTAGGTTTTTTTTGCATTTTTAGCGTTTTCAGCATTATTTTACTTTTTTCAGCATTTTTTTACTTCTTTTTTGGCATTTTTTAAAACATTTTTTACCATTTCTTTCAACACTTTTTAAACTTTTTTTTGAAATTTTTTTTTTAGCTCATTTTTTGCTTTTCATGTGTTATTGTGCATTTCTTTGTTTATATTTGATTTTTTTTTGCATTTTTTTCATTTTTTTGTTCGTTTTTTGCATTTTTTTTATTTTTTGGGAT
Organism: Neocrepidodera transversa; assembly: GCA_963243735.1. Taxonomy (NCBI): domain Eukaryota; kingdom Metazoa; phylum Arthropoda; class Insecta; order Coleoptera; family Chrysomelidae; genus Neocrepidodera; species Neocrepidodera transversa. Next base: position 24,088,697 of record OY725344.1, on the reverse strand, counting down.
TTTTTTTTGCATTTTTAGCGTTTTCAGCATTATTTTACTTTTTTCAGCATTTTTTACTTCTTTTTTGGCATTTTTTAAAACATTTTTTACCATTTCTTTCAACACTTTTTAAACTTTTTTTTTAAATATTTTTTTAGCTCATTTTTTGCTTTTCATGTATTATTGTGCAGTATATTGTATATGTTTGTATTTTTTTTTGTATTTTTTTGTTCGTTTTTTTGTGTTTTTTTTTTTCATTTTTTAGGTTTTTTTTGCATTTTTAGCGTTTTCAGCATTATTTTACTTTTTTCAGCATTTTTTTACTTCTTTTTTGGCATTTTTTAAAACATTTTTTACCATTTCTTTCAACACTTTTTAAACTTTTTTTTGAAATATTTTTTTTAGCTCATTTTTTGCTTTTCATGTATTATTGTGCAGTATATTGTATATGTTTGTATTTTTTTGTTCGTTTTTTTGTGTTTTTTTTTTCATTTTTTGGGTTTTTTTGCATATTTGGTGTTTTTAGCATTATTTTACTTTTTTTCAGTATTTTTAACTATATGTACGTTCCCGATCCACCTCCGAGAAGGGAAACGAGCTAAAAAAAAATTTCGAGACAAAGATGGAAATATCCATTTTGAGGTCACCTGAGATGATTAAGACCATTTCCAAATGGAAGTCTGTCTGTCTGTCCATCTGTGTGTATTCTTTCACGATAGAGGCCACACGTTAAATCCGATTGACCTGAAATTTGGTGTATGGGTTTGGGTTACTCGTGGGAAGAACCCATTAATTTTTGTACGACATCTGTCAAACGTAAGTGTCATTATCAAAAAATTACAGACGCAATATGTCACGGAATTTAACTTCCAATATGTCATTTGAAAGCCCTTGAAAAACTCTATTCATAACAGTCAAAATTATTTATCCAACTGTCATCTGTCAAAAATAAAAAAATATCAAAATTTGAAACTTTAACATTAAAAATCTAAAAAAGTATTGGTGGATAGTCGTCGAGAAAGTTTTGGGGCGACATAACCGATTTTTTTATTGATGTGTCAGACAATTAAAAATCAAAAATTATTTTTAGAACAAAACGGATACGTATTATCTCACATTCACTACCAACACATTTCCATAAACAATACATAAGATTAAGTTGTTTTAGTCATAACCACGAAATTGGCGTTATTTGATATGAATTATTTATTAATGATGACAAATTTTTTTTGGACAGAAATGATTAAAAATCCTATTATAGAATAAATGATAAAATAATGAAAACTATTCAAAGGAAAAACAAAAACAAGTTGGAAAGGAGCATTTCCATTGAACTGTTGACCAACTATATTTTTTTTTAAATTGTCGCCATTTTAAAATTTTTATTTTCCAAAAAAGTCGATTTATTTTTAGACAAAATATAATTTCGTTGATTTCCTTCACATCATGTTTTATTTATTTATTTTTAAACAAACTATTTAATTATAATTAATAATTTGATCGAATCGATTTCCATTTATTTTTTGACGACCTATATTTTCTTTTAATTTTACTTTTCCGATCCACTATCGAACGCTCTAAAAAAATTTTCGAGATGAAGATGGAAATATCCATTTCGAGGTCCTCTGAGACGACTGCGACCATTTCCAGATGGGTGTCTGTCTGTCTGTCTGTCTGTGTATTCTTCCAGGATATTTGATATATGGGTTTGCTGTTGAAAAAACATATTACTTTTTGTACGACATCTGTCAAACGGAAGTGTCACTATCAAACTCTATGTGAAATAGTTGAAATTATTTATCTAACTGTCACCTGTCAAAAATACAAAAATGTCATAAAGTTTGAAACTTTAATATTAAATATCTGAAAAAGCATTTTATGGATTTGGACCAATTTTGGTAAAATGGGATTCGGTTGATAGTCGAAAAAAACCGTTAGTATATTTGTCCGACATTTGTCAAATGGAAGTGTTACTGTCAAAAAATGACAGAAGCTGTATGTCATTTGACAGGCCTTAAAAAACTCTATTTAGAACAGCCAAAATTATTTATCCAACTGTAACCTGTCAAAAATAAAAAAATGTCAAAGTTTGAAAATTTAACATTAAATATTTGAAAAAGTACTGTATGGACTTGAACCAATTTTGGTAATAATACTATACAAAGTAAAAAATATTTTTTTCTTCTGATCCAAAATCTTTATGACTTAAAATAAAAGCGTTTTGCTAAAAAAATTTTTCATTTTCTTTGGTTTTTTGAGAAAAAATCTCAAATCGCCTTCTAAAATTACACGTATATATGTGAGAGAGAAATGGATTATGATGAGCGCCCCACGCTTTTATTTTTAGTCATAACGAATTTGGATCACATTTGAGCAGCAAAGAAAAAAATAATTTCTACTTTTTATCTACGCATAAATAAAAACGTACTTTTTAAAAAAGTTTTTATATACCGGGTGTAAATGAGTCATGGGCCACCCTTATAACCTTTAAGCCGGTTAATAGATTTAAACCAAATTTTGGTCAATTATAATAGAGCTATTTTTGGATATTTCTACATAGAAATTCAATATGGGCGACATCCGAGTTGACCGGAAATGCCATGAAAATTGGAAATTCAAATGGAACACCCAGTGTATTTATACATATTTGGATTCTACGACTTGAACCACGTACACGTCTACTGTCAAATGTCACTTGATTCGACATTATTTTGTTTTGAATTTTTTTTTATGCATATGAGGTGGTCATGATTTTGTCTAAATTACTTATAATTATATTAGAATTACCTAAAAAGTCTCAATTTTGTCAACTATTTATTTCTGTTCCTTTTATTAAACATTTAATTCAGCAAATCCAGTTTTTTATTTAAAACTCAATTTTTTTAAATGAAACATAGATGGGCCACCCGGTATTAAAAATTGTTCATTTAATTACCATTAAAATGATGTACATAACAATTCTTTTTTTTCTCAAATAAAGGAGGAATGTTATTTTTATTAAATTTCGATACAAAATTCTCCTGAAGACATCCCTGTTAAAAAAAAATAGGGGAAATTTACAACATCTTATTTTAAATATAAATAATTATTAAGAAACAAAAATAAATAATTTACAAAATTTATAAATTTTAAATAATTTTATTTTGATTATAATAAATTTAGCTAGGAAGGTTAAAAAAAATTAAAAAATAAAATAAAAATGGCGTATTAAGTGACATTTGAAAGTCGATTTGTACGTGTTCAAATATGTAAAAATGTAAATGGTGTTGCATTTGAATTTTCAATTTTCATGTAATTTCCGGTTAAACCGGATGTCGGCCATGTTGAATTTTTATTTAAAAAAATCCAAAAAGTACCCTTTTTTAATCGACCAAAATTTGGTATAATTCTATTAACCCGTTTAAAAGTTATAGGGGTGGCCCATGTCCACCCGGTATAATATTATTTTATACTTTTTAGTACCCTCACATACCAATTTTAAACAGAATCTGACCATAATCATATATGTCGTCCGCTATCTTGGAGCCGTCATTTTGAATTTATATTAATTTTGACAAAAAATTCATAATCTTCGACTTCAAAAGCCCCCACACTCCAATTTTGAACAGAATCGGTCCATACTCACAAATCTCGTCAGCCATCTTGGAGGCGTGTAAAATTGGATTTTGTTGATCGCTGGAAAACACCGTTGGTGTATTTATTCGACAACTGTCAAATTGTTTGTCTGACATCTGTCAAACGGAAGTGTCACTGTCAAAAAATGACAGAAGCTATAATATGTCATAGAATTTGATTTGCAATATGTCATTTGACAACACTTGAAAAACTCTATTTAGGACCTTTATTCTTAAACTGAGAGAAAATTATTTTACTCCCCGGGGAGCTCTCTGACTTTTCTACTTTTTCAAAATTTCTCTTGATATTAAAAAGACGTATTCTTGAAGGAGTGAGAGAAAGCATGAAAACTGATGACGAATGTCAGTAGAAAATTCTGACCAATCAGAAATGCAAAAAAAATTGACACCCTTTTAATAGACAACTAACCAAGGTCAAAAATTGTGTTTTGTGTCAAACCCTGAATTATAATTATATAAAAAAAACAATAATGACACATATAAGACAAGAACAAAAAGAAGTAATGTTGGAGTTCATGAAGGCCAGACCAACATTTTACACCGGAAAATGTTCACTAGATTTTACAAAAAAACAATCTAGAGAGATTGAATAGATAAGGCTTTTACTTGATAATAATACACGATGAAATAAAACAATTTAATTTGTTTAAATCTTCAAAATAGTTCTGTTCTCGAAAATTTTTTCCAAAAGTCTAATGTGACAAACATTTTATTTTTTATCTCTTTAGTTAATAACTAAATAAAATTAGTTGAAATAAAATAAATTAGAACCGAATTAACGAAATTGGTAATAGGCAGGTTTGACATTTTTCTTATTTTTTTTATTTTAACTTAAATAGAGAGGTTTTGTTATTTAAAAACGATCAAAAAAAACTTGAGCGCAAAATATTAATATTTACGTCCGCTGTAAGCATTTTAACAATTTCGCTCACCTTGTATTCAACTGAATACACAGATGTTGTAATTTTTTATGAGAATCTGAGGCCCGTTTTGACAATTTGTTAAGTTTGTATTCATTTGAATACCATCTGAGAAATCACAGATCGAATGTAGCTTCATCTATGGGGTAAATTCAAAATTTTATTTTTAAATGTTAGATTACTGCATGGCTACAGCTGTAAGAACGGTGAGCGCTGCATTTGAGAATTTATTTCCAAAGCGGTTGGTGACATTTTGTATGAAAGTAAAGGAGGGTATCGTTTTTTGGGTTTTTTGCGACCCCGTACGAAATTTTTCTCACTAAAAGATATTTAAAAAAAAATGGATTTCCCAAATTTTTTTTCTTTAAAACGTCCCGGAACATACTTTTTTTTAATTTTGAAATCTATTTTTTGACAAAATCACAAGGACTGACACTCAGAGTAAATATATATATAGAGAGGGCATTCTATCCTTTTTTATTAAGCCAACATCTAGTTAACTTTTGTTGACATCGTCCTCTAGAGATTCCATAAGCGTACTTTCATGCAGGATAATTTAAAATCCTACATTAAATAGTTTATTTTGTAAATATTTTTGTAAACATTTTGAACTATTTTAAGTGATTTTCTTGAGAGGTTGTTAACCATGAGAAAGAAATGTGAAAAATGTGGTGCTTTTCTCAAGCCATTAGATAATCAATATTACACTTCACAAGTAAGTTAGGAAAGTAGTTTTTGAATAATTTAAAATATAATACAAAGTTGATAAGATTTGATAATTTTTTATTTTGCTTCCTTTCTTTTTTATGTTATATACCTACCATTCACATTTTTTTTATGTTATTCGCATTTAGGTACTCCTTACTGTAACAAGGTTTTAGGAGCAATAAAAAATATTATTTATTTGATTAGATTATTAACTACGTACATTTAATATAAATTTACAAGCATTTGCTATGTTTTAATGTTAAAATTTATCAGTATTACAGAAAATACAACTTTATCGAAATTATATAACTTCTCACGACATATTTAATTCAAATGTGATATATTAATAACATGTAAAATACCCAATTTTAATTTTCTTTTTTTTGCTAAAATAAATAAAAAGTTATAATTCTTCGCGTCGCCACTGTCTAATACATCACGTCAATTTTTATTGTTGATTTCGTCCTCTGCACGAGATTTTTCTGCGCGTCTCACGTCCCTCGCCCACAAACTTTGCCGAGAGAGAGGGCTAGATGTTGGCTTAAATTTTGTAAATGACATTGGATATACAGGGCATATCTAGTAGTTCCTTTATCTGAGGACTGACAAGGAGGATTTGGCAACATGGCGACCGGCTGTCATTTAGCATAATAGTATACCGGAGTGCTCGAAATAGACCAGTTATCCACGAATTCTATTTTTTTTATTGTTACACTTTAAATCCATAAATACTGGTATTATTACTACAAAAAATGGAAATAAAGAACTAATAATGTAAAATGGTTGAATTCGTGATGTCATCAGTTGTCATCGAATGATAAATACAAAAATTAATTTGCAATCTGTCACATAAGATGTATTGTTGTCACCACAGTTGTTATTGATTGTATATTGCTTAAAAATAAGTTCTAACATTGGATCGCGGTTAATACAGCAAAAATCGGAAGAAGTTTATAAAAAAGAATACGACAAGTTCATCACATGGATGGAAGAGCAAAAGGTATTAATTTGAATAGCATTTCCTCTAATTTAAAATACCGAAGTTTTAATATTTCAAACAATACGAACTATACTTTTCACGTTAAATTAAAAAATTAAGATTGTTAAATATTTGAATAAAGCTTTTAAAAAATGTGTTGGTAATATTTTATTTGACGTTACAAGGTACTCCTGTCAGAACAATAATAAAAAGGTTATTTCTGCCACAGTATAAGACTACTATAGTAGCTGAATTTTATTTGCAGTCGTATCAGTTCACTTCTGATCTAGATTACTTCAGATACAGTTTTCTTTGTAAAATAATCGGAATTTATCCGATCTGGATCACTTCCCATTTACCGATGCTGCTCCACCCGCAAAAATTGTTCAAAAGTGATCAATAGAAATGTTAAGTACAAGGGGTAATTAAATTGACATATATTATCATCTATAGACCAATCCAAGATGCTGTCAGATGAAATTCAAGATGGCCGCTGGTAGGCACACAAACCCATGTCTTTCACGTAGTTAACATGAAAAGAGCAGTTTATTTTAACATATGAAACGATTGGAGCTTAAAACGGACATTTTAATTTAGAATAGTTGTGTGACTAACTACTCAGGATACATTATTGATATTTAATAAAGTGAAAATGTACAGAAAAAATATTGTTTGTTAGAAAGAACTAAACATGCACACTACTTGTTCTGTAGTCAATTGTGGGAGTCGAAGAGGTCGTGAAACTGTTAGATTTTATAGAATACCTAGTGAACTACATTTTCCACATAAACCAGAACGGAATGATCTCTCAAAAACCATGAAAAATATTTATATGCTGACAAACTCTTGTAGACCTTGACTTGTTCTTTGCTGTAAAAACTATGTGTGAGGACCAAATATTAGATTATGTGGAAAGCAGTAAAGCAGTCACTGATGATGGAAAGTCATCTTCTCGAGTTTTACATCAATTCCAGGAGTATTGTATATGTATTTTTTTATACTCTCATTATGTATGTTATAAGCTGTTATCTTTTTTTCTTATTTGCCTATTATTTGAAACAGCAATTATTTTTATTTCAAACACTTTCTAAAAGCACAAAATACATCAAATAAACATAAAACACATACAAAATGATGTTTGGTCACCTGTTCTATATTGCCTTATTTAAACGTTGTTTAGGTTTAAGGTATAACCTAAAAAAATATTTACATCTATTTGGAGAAATATTTATTTCTTATTACGAATGTTTATTCTTCTTGTTACATATACTGTGGTTCTGTGTTAAGACATGCGTTGTTGCCATATTTACAAATTGGCTTAACAACTGAGATTTTAATAATAAATGTCAAACTTCTCCAGTTCTTGGATTTTTCAGTTTACAATTGTTAAATATTAGAGCCATTTCAGGCAGATGTAATATTTTTAAAAATATTAGTGATTTATTTTTTTCCATTACAAAGAGATTTCTTGCATTAAATATGTTTAATTTATTAATAATTTTAGCCGTCGCGTATACACCCTAAATATCAGGTAATTTAGAATTTCACACAATGGAAATTCATTTTAAGCTCATAGTTTTAATATAAAAACAAATTTTCATTTTCCTCTCTTTGATTTTCAAGTTTTTGAAACATAAAAATTGTTTTTATGAGAAACCCAAAACACCTATTTAAAACGATACCCTCATTTGTTTTGTGTACAAGAAACATTGCTTTGTTGATCAGTATTATTGTGTGTTTAGTACTTCATTGTAGTTTTGGGGAATAGTGCCCAAAATACCTTGTATACAATTGAATACAACGTGAAGAACAGGGTATACCTATCGTGGTAAATATAACCTCACATTTTCATTTTGGTTTTTTCATTTTCGTTTTTTATTCAATTAGGCAACAAAATTTAACAAGAAAAAACTCTTGACGGGTGAGGAATTGCTTCAACTGATGGAATCGGGACTTTCGAACATCGAATGTATGAGTGACGAAGATGATGACTTGGGGGATTGGAGTAGTGATTTAGGGGATGGCAATGAATGTGAAGACCAGTAGTCTTGTGGATTAGAAGAATTAGAAAATCCATAGCTACAGATTGTTGAGTCAGAGTCCAAGCAATCAATTGACGAAATTGAAAATCTGAAGGAGGGACCAAGTCATCAGACAGAAAAACAACTTGAAAAAAAAGGTAGGAAACGCAAACATCAAACAGAAAAAGATATACGAGTTGAAAACTTTATGAAAGAGTACAATTTGGCACTCTAAAAGGAAACAGTTGCAGATATTACAGTAGAACTACAAAGTCCACTTTATTTCTTTAAAAATTACTTTACTGCAGATTTATTTGATATCATGGCCCAGAAAACGAATTTATATGCTGTCCAAAAACATAGTAAATTCCTGCCTACTACAGTCGAAGAAATGAAGACGTTTGTAGGTATACATATAATAATGGGTAATTGTCACTACCCAAGAATAAAATGCTGCTGGCAACCACAACTGAGCTTACCAATTATTTCAAGTAATATGCCAATCAATCGTTTTTATAAATTGCGCCAACATCTCCATTTTGTAAATACTGAACAACAACGACAGACTATGGAAAATTAGACCCCTCTATGATACTCTTAGAGCCCGTTTTCTATCTTTATCGCTCGAAACTGATCTATGCATTGACGAACAAATGATTCCTTTCAAAGGGAGTTTGAACATCAAACAATACATAAAAAATAAGCCGACTAAATGGAGCATAAAACTTTTGGCACTTTGTGGACAGAGTGGGTTATGTTACGACTTTATAATTTACCAAGGTTCAACAAAGGAATTAGCGCCTAATCATGCAGATGTCTTTGGAATATCTGGCGCGTTCAACATTAGACCAGCTTATTACTAAGCCCATTTTTCGTTTGTATTTTGACAATTACTTTAGTAATTATAACGTTTTGATATATTTAAAAAACAAATCCATCTATGCAGCTTGTACTGCTCGCATAGACAGATTCGGGAAACCACCATTTTCTTCAGATAAGGTAATGAAAGAGAAGTGCCGTGGAACTTGTGAGGAAGTCCTCAGCGCAGACGGAATTGTTATAGTCAAATGCTATGATAATAAGAGCGTTATTATGGCGTCAAACTATAAAGGACTTGGAACCACAGACTACCGCAAACGTTGGGATAAAACCACGAAAGAATATGTACAGGTCAAAAGAGCAGAAATCATAAAAGACTATAACAGTTGCATGGGTGGGGTGGATAAATTTGATTTCTTGATTACAATTAATCGCACATTCATCAGATCCCGAAAACTGACCCTACGTATGTTCACCCATGCCATTAACATGGCATGCACTAACGCTTGGTTAGAATACAAGGCACAGCTGAGCTTCTAAAAGTTCCCAAAAAGGATATTTTGGATCTCCTAGCTTTTAGAACGTATGTTGCAGAATGTTTGATCAAGGCTCAGAAACAGCAAACAAAAAAAGTTGGACGCACACTTCTAAATCAATCCTCAAATCCACCGAGCCCATCTGGAACATCTCCCTGTAGTTCACCACCAATTGGTAAACGAAACGCAGAAGTTAGGCCAGTTTTAGAAGTTCGTTTCGATCAAATTGGACATTTTCCTGATTTTGACAAGAAGGCTTTTGCATCCAGATGTAAATATCATAATCGCAACGGACACACGCGGGTAACCTGTGTTAAGTGCAATGTCCACTTATGTTTAAATAAGGAAAAAAATTGTTTTCTAAAATACCATGTGAAATGATTTAAAAAAATAAACTTCTAAAAATTCATATTTTTTAATTATTGTATATTTAAAATTTTTTGTTTTACCCATCATTCACAATGTATCCACTTGGACACAGTATATAAACAGAAGGGGGGGGGGGGGGGGACGAAAAAAAATTTTTGACATCGTGAAAAATTCTCTAAAAAATATAGTACAATGGTGTAAATTTTCAGAATTTTTACTTAATGGAAAAAAAGTCGTAAGCGAAAGGGTTAAAATCAAGGATCGGCGAGAGGCTGTAAAACGTACCTGTGCCCTAGACTAGACCATGTGACGTCAGTAGCCATGAACGCTTCGCCACTTGCCCGCTGCTGCGCTGTATTCACGATGCAAACACATTTATTTACGTCCGCTGTAAAATTCAGTAGATTTTTCAGGATTTGAATTTAAAACTATGTTTTATCGCTATTAGTCCGAGAACGAGCAGTCTCTAAGATGCACTTCTTATAACACTCGCGAACAACCACCTAAAAAAAATATATTATGTAAATCGACCTGGCGGATCCGATTTTGGAGTTCGCCAGACGATTTGGAATTGTCAAATTGGCCAAAATCGACAATTTCCGAAAAATCTCAAATTTTAGGGAAATTTTTTATTTTATAATTATCATCCTATATATCTCTTAGTTTATAAGTCCGATTATATTGAAATTTTTAGGAGAACCAATTTAGACCTTTGTTATCACGACTTACATGACAGAAATGTAAAAAAAATGACGTGTCACTAGTAATTTGTTTTTAAAAAGTTGGTGACAAGAAATTTGGTAAAAATGTCAGCAACAAATACTCGATCGAGAAAACTTTTTAGTTTTAAAGATAGATGTATATAGTAAGCGACAAAGTTGTAGCCAAAGAATCAAAGAAACTTTTTTATTTCGGTGATTTTTTTGATAACTTACTTACTTTTCTAGGAAACGGTGCTGCAATATATAGGACCGCCACGTCGCGGTCCAAGATAAAAAGTTAGGTTGCTCTGGCGTATTGTAATAAAATAATGGGTAGTTGTGAATATTGTTTTATTTAACGTTTAGTTATATTTTAATAGATGGACGGGAATAGTTATCGTCTGTATGGTTTATGACGCTTATTTGAATTGAAAATTGATGAGTTGCAGCTATAATAATAATAATTAAGAGTTTTAGGAAAGTGTACTAGATATTGAGTGTATATTAAAATAGCGAAGTGTCTTTTCCAGACATTTTAAACTGGATTAATATTTAATTAGAACAAAGAACAAATTTAAAGAAATTTTTTTCTCTAGTAGTTTTGTGCGCTTTTTTAACTTTTGACTATAACTTCCCAGTTAAACCCAGAGTTTAACTTTTTAAAATACATATTTTGCCAACAAAATAATGAATAAACTGTACTTACAGAAGAAGCACTGGACTGTGTATTTAAGCAGTTTCCATAAAGTCGGATGATAGAAATATTATACCGAAAAAATGGATTTATTTTTAACAAAATGTCATGTCTATCATGCAATATGCAGAAGAAATTACACCCGAAAGCAGAAAGCACAGATGTGGCTAATACTGGTGACAAAAGAAGTAAGATAGTAGAAAGCCCAAAATGTTGTAAAATTTGCAAAAAAATGGTCTTGAAAATTAAAGCAAGTAACAACATTTAATATGCAAAATAAAATTTGGACGAAAGCCAAGGAAACAAATGAACTTTAATATTAAATAAAATTTTTCTAAAAGTTTTTGCAAGTGTGGAATTGTAACCTCCCACCCCCCTGGCCATTTATCTCATGAAAAAGGCGAGTACAAAGTAACAAACCGATGGCCATTTCGGTAAGAAACTTTTATACTCAAATTTATCATAAAATATACCTGATCGTCCAGTATTGTTAAAGGACCCAGTTGTGCTGTATTTTTATTCGTTATAGTAAAGTTTGCTGCAAGTAAAAAAAATAAAACACTGAAAAACCTTCAAATCGTATATTCCGTAATTTCAACCTTTTATGATAATTACAAAAATTCAAAACCTTGAAACATTATTTACTCTTTACTCTATTTGTATGTGAGGACCCCTCACAGAGACCCGCCACTGGGTGGACGAAAGAGAAGACATTTGTCACATTTTACCAATTTGTATTTTGTGTAATTATTTTTATATTTCTGTTTGTTTCTATTTTATAACCTTTTTAATTGAGCGATTTGAAATCACGTGTATTTACTATGGTCAATAATGTCCTAATCATTCAGGTAGGAAGATGGAATGCCCGCGGGTCTATTGCCGTCTGCGACATCCCTCATTGGGAAAATTTCACGGGGAGGGGAGATCACATTGCCTCCTACCGTCCCAAAATAATTAATTCTTTTTTTGTTTAAAAGGGACCGTACCTTAATAGACATAGTAACAACCTTGACCAAATCATAAAAACACAAGATTTTCTGTGTAATGTATTGTGTATTGTTGTAATTGGTAAATGAGACTCCTGACTTAACCCTTCCGAACACACAACGGCGCGCCGCTGTGAACGGTCAATTAAACAAATGGTTTACTTGTCCGGACGCAAATTAAATATGAATTTTCTTCCCCGGATTTTGAATTGGGGGTGTTTTTGAGACATTTTATTTAGATAGATATTTTTATTTTGTAAAGAATTTTGGATTATTTTTCTTTACTTATTTTCTCTTTGGTTTTATGGGCAGTTGTTTTCTATATATAGGCAAAGGCCTACAAATAATTATTACGGGGTCGAAGTTGGCGGTAGACACAGGTCTACAAAATAATTGTTGTTTTCGTCGATGGGTATTTTTAAAGGAACTGCTTTTTTTTTCTCTCTGGCTGGTTTTTTATTTATTCTTTCTCGAAGCGAAGCGTAGGTACTGTTAGATAGTTTAGGCGATGGTAAAAATTTTCAGACTAACTTTATTTCTCATTTTATGCCCTTTTTATACCCAGAAATTATCTCATTTCGTGACGTAGGCATTGTAACTGCGTAGTGAGAATCTACCCTCTTGCGACTCGTAATCGCCAATTTGTTTATGTTATCGTAGATAACTGCATTCCTGAGGACAACTTTTTAGCTATTTTGAGTCTTTTACGAATTTTAAGAGAAATATTTGAAGCGTAAATTTTATACAGGGAAAAATAAAATTAGAATTTATAAGTAAAATAATTCTACGGAAATAGAAAAATATAGGAAAAATAGTAATTAAAAATGGGAATTAATAAGAGATTAAGTGGCCTAGGGTAGGAACGTTTCAGAATATGCATTGCTTATAATCAATGCATATTCCAAACTTGTCAACACTTTTAGAAAAATTGATTCTAAAGAAAAACACCATGATCAAGTAGCAAAACCTTTGCTTTAAAAATGCATGTTGACAAATTAGAAATTAAGAGAATTATAAAACAAAAAGTTAATCTCTTCCAATAGGATAGCAAAGAATTTGTGAATATTTGTTCTGGTTATACAAGCCAGCCAAATAATGTGTATAAAGAGGTAGAAATAGAACTGGCTGCTTTATTGAAGGCTTACGAAAAAAACTATGAGAAAATTGGCGCCGTCATCCTTGAGTTTTTCGCCGAAAAAAAAAATTAAAAGGTAGTAAGTTAGGTAATTAACTATATGAAGCGAAGCGTAGTAAGTTAGGTAATTACCTATATGATAGCGAATCAAAAGTGTTGAGAAATTTGCATTTTACGAGAGAGTTGGATGAAGACACGAAAATTAGGGTTAATTCCAAAATTATAATTGCAGCACCTTTAATGATTTGTTTTTAATTAATATTTTAATTTGATATTAAATTTAAAACCTAAAAATTTACATTTTATTGTGCGTGCGTCGGAAATTGTTATGATTTTGAAAACAGCTTAAATCCACCTATTAATTATGAAGTTCAAGATGAGTTTAAGATCCTAGATTGCAAAAAATTTATTGCAAACCCTAACAATAAGAAAAAGCTGTTGGCATATTTTGTCAAGAAATTTCTAAATGACCATCACACCTTACCAGAAGGTGTAAATGTATTATTAGCTGGCATGGCAGAAGAAAACAGCAAAACAATAATATGCTTCAAATTTGATACTAATGTGACCACAGAATTAGAATTTACAAAATGCTATTATTGATCATTTTAAAAACTAGTATAAACGATTTTTAATTTATGCTGCAGATACAGACATTTTTGTATTATCAATGTACTATTCATATTCAATTCAATCACCAGCCAATATCTATCAGAAGAATGCTAAAAACTTAGCTGGAATTTTATTAGCAGTATATTGCTTAAGTGGGTGCGATTCGGCGAATTTCCCATTCCGAAAGGGCAAAAGAAAAGCTCTAAAAATTGCTATTTTTAATGAAGCACGTTTATACCTGACTTATTTTTTATCTTCAAGTATGAATGGGTACCAAGTATCGGAAACTCTATGGGCAAGTTGTAGAGCATTTTTTAAACATTTGTACGGCCCGCCAAATTTTATAGGAAATATGGACGAATTATGAGCGCATATATTTCCAAATTGTAAAACTGACATTAGGTGAGTAACATTAATTTCTATGTTCTATAGATATATTAAATTTGAAACTTCTTGATCACGGAAGTGTATACTTCATTATAATCGTTGGAATTTCATTTTAAAGATTTGTCTCTAACAGAAGATGCATTTTCATTGCATGTGAAAAGGGCGTTTTTACAATGCCCGATCTATAAGAGCGCTAGTAAAATTCATCAACAAGTTCCAAAACCTACAGATTTCGGCTATTACATTGGAAGCAATGTTCTTGTACCAAAGATGACACCAAAAGAAGCAAAGCCCCGCTTTTTAGAAATCACAGCCAAGTTTTTACTTATACAAATAAATGTAAATGCCTTAAAGCGAATGTGCCTTGCAACATTTGTTGTTCGTGCCAAAGGAAATGTAGAGCTCAATAGTAGTAGATAAGCACCTAATAAATATAAAGTATCATCATCCCTTTTTACAAATGTGTTAACTATCTCTTAGATATTGTTGCTTCTATACGAGTAGAAGTTAAAAAATGTGAAAATGAAATGAGTATGTCTAAATTGCCTATATCAAAATCGAAATCTTTATTTTATATATTTTTCTCCTTTTTGAAAATTAAAATTTAATGAATAGACTTCGAAATAAACTCACGAATGGTAAATAGGTTTTAATTAATACAATACAAATCCTGGCGCTCTCACGCTGCTACGTATGGCGTTACCTTGTGCAGTACGGACAGGCCGCGACCAGTATAGTATTTTCTATATTTCCACATTGTGACACCGTTCTATTAAACATCAAGCTAGTTATCAAAAAAATCATTAAAATAAAAAAGTTCCCTTGGTTCTTTGGCTACAACTTTGTTGCTTACTATATACATCTATCTTTAAAAACAAAAAAGTTTCCCGATCGAGTATTTGTTGCTGCATTTTTACCAAATTTCTTGTCATAAACTTTTTATAAACAAATTACTGATGACACGTGAATTTTTTTGCATTTCTGTCATATAAGTCGTAATAACAAAGGTCTAAATTTGTTCTCCTAAAAATTTCAATCCAATCGGAGAGATATGTGGTGGTAATTAAAAATTAAAAAATTTCCATAAAATATGAGATTTTTCGGAAATTGCCGATTTTGGCCAATTTTACAATTCCAAATCGTCTGACGAACTCCAAAATCGGATCCGCCAGATCGAGTTACATAGGAATCAATTTTTTTAGGTGGTTGTTCGCGAGTGTTATAGAGGATCCTTAAAATGCATCTTAGAGATCCCTCGTTCTCCTACTATATCTATCTATGGTATATTTAAGACGAGTGTCTCATTGCTGAAAACATATTTTGTATTATCCAAACGTGACACGTGATTCGCTTAAATTATAAGTTTGAACAAATGTAAGTATGAGCTCTAGTAGCAGCGTAGAATAGTGCTGGTTAGTGGTGCGATAGGTCCGGGATCGAATCCTGCGCACAGCATATCTTTTTTTTTTGCTTTTTATGGTTATATTTTACTTTAAACGTTATTAAATATTTTTTTTAATACACAGGCTAGTTTAGTTAGTCAAGACTTCTTTTAATAAAAAAATACATATCCCCGGGCAGGTAATAAAAAATGTGTACAAAAAATTTTTACTGCGATGAGACACTCGTGATTTTGGTAGTTTATTATTGAAATGTTGGAAATGTTGGTACTATACGGTTTATTGAAAAATATTTAATAAGGTTGAAAAGCAAAATATAACGATAACAATAGAAAAAAAAAGATATGCTGTGTGCGGGATTCGATACCCGGACTTATCGCACCACTAACCAGCACTATTCCACGCTGCTACTAGAGCTCATACTTACGTTTATTCAAACTACTTATTTAAGCGAATCACGTGTCACGTTTGGATGATACATAATATTTTTTCAGCAATGAGACACTCGTCTTAAATATACCATAGATAGATAGCGATAAAATATAGTTTTAAATTCAAATCTAAAAAATCTACTGAATTTTACAGCGGACGTAAATATTAATATTTTGGGCTCTATTTTTTTTTTGATCGTTTTATAATAAAAAATATATCGATTTCAGTTTAAAAAAAAATGTCGAACCTGTCTAATATCAATTCAACTAAAATTCTACCAAATACCCTCATTTTTCTTAAAAATCTACTAATTTAGTTGAAAATTTACTAAAAACGGTAACCCCGTAAAACTGTATGAATACAGCGCAACAGCGGGCCAGGAGCGAACCGTTCATGGCTACTGACGTCACCGATCTAGTCTCGCGCACAGGTACCATTTTCCAGCCTCTCACCGATCGTTGATTTTAAAATGCTTATAGCGGACGTAAATATGAATATTTGTTCTGTCAGCCAAATCCCTCAGCATTCTTAAAATTCTGTCGTCGGTGTCCTGAAATTTTTTAATTTTGGAGGAGGAAGTTGCCCGGCCATTATAGTTGTTCCATATAGACATTACGACCTTTTTGAACTTTTCTGAGTCCATCAATTAATCTCCAAATGGACGGATGATCTACGCCCAATTCTATTTGGAGACATCGATGTGCTGCTATTTAAGAAATAAAAAAAAGGTTCTTGAAGAAGAAGAAATTTCTACTAAAAAATTCCTTACTCCCGGAACTCTTATCTCTATCTCATTTTTTCAGAGGCGAAACGGCCGTTGCGAAATGGTCGTGGCGAAACGGCCGTGGCGAAACGGCCGTGGCGAAACGGCCGTGGCGAAACGGCCGTGGCGAATCGGCTGCTGAGAAACGTCCCATCCCCTCAGTATTAATTTCTTGATAGCGAAAAAATTTCTTACCTCCACTTTTTATCATTTTTCTCATTATTTTCGTACTCTCAGAGCCCGAAAATGCAAAAAAATCCTGACCCAACGTCTGTCTGGATGTAAACACTATAACTCTCGAACGAAAGCTCCGATCTAGTTCCAGTTTACACTTTACTAATTAATTTACTTATTTCCCTATTGAATTTGAGCAGAATCTGGTCGGCCCTTCCGGTACCCGCCATACAAACTAAAGTGTATTGCATTAGGAAAACTTTCTATTCACGCTTCACAGCATAAAAAGTGTTCGTTCGATGGGACGAAGATACGTTTACACAAGAAAATAAAAACCATCATTTACTTATTTGAATAGACACAAAAATTCTACAATATAAAAAGTTTCAATTAATTTTGGAAGGACTATACACTTAGTATTGTGTAAAATTCCCAAAAGAAACCCCGAGTCCTACGCTTCTTTTAAAACTATACAAATACAATTTTCATTAAATGAAAAACTTATAAATCTGATATTACCAATTTAGGAAAATATTCCTACTTAACTTTTCAAAGAATAATACCTCGAAGAAAATTATCATTTCCGGAATAGCATCGTGGACAATTTTCCCAGTTCCAGTGCTGCATCGGCTACCCACACCCAGTAACACGCACGGAATTCCAGCAATTCCTGCAAACGAAGCAGGAAAATGGGCGGGAATCCCTAAATAACCGCCTCCGTCGAATTTTCCCGCCCCTTCCTGGCTACCAGGCTCCCGGGATAGAATAAGAATCTGCAGAGTTACCGCGATCTGCGATCGTCGCCCAACAAAGAGGTATTTATTAGCAAATCTTCAAATAGAAATTTATTGTAACCTACTTTTTTTTATTTTTTTTAGTTGGTAAACCACAACCGGCGGGTATTGACGCAATTTAATATTTGATTATTTGCTATTAATACTTTTTTATGATTTTGTTAAAGACGCGGCGAGGTAATGAGTTTTTTCTGTGTTTAAAATAATTGTTTTTATTGTGATGTACATTGTGACTGTAGTGAGAAGTGCGTCGATGTGAAAGTAAGTTAAAAGTGTTTTAATGTTCTTTGTTACAATAATATAATAAACCAGTTAAGAAGGAAAAAACTTTTACAAATTTTTAATTTTAAGTGTTTGTCTTTATAGGGACAAACTTTTGTAAAACAATTTTTTTTTACTTTTTTAAATTTTAGTGCATTTTTACAACAATTTATTTGATATCCAAGCACCTGTAGGGGGATAAAGGAAATCACAAGGAACGGTGGGTCTGGTGGTGGGTTAATTTATTTAGATGTGAAAAATGTTTTTAATGTGATTTACCGTGTAACTTCTTGCCATTTCAAAAAACAAATAACAGCAAAGTTGTAGCTTATGAATAAACCTACAACTTTTGTATAAGTTACTTTTGACCAGAATCTCAAATTTACCAAGAAAATGAGGAAATTCGTAGTTACCTTTTTATTCGTTTTTCACAATTTTACGGAAACTTTAAGGTTATGTTAAAAAGTGACTTCTATACAATTTGAAGATTTTTTCAAATTCTTCAATTTTTTTATAGGCCATTTGTAACCATAACCCAAAATTTTCAGAGAAAAATTGAGAAATTCGTAGTTGTTTTTCGGTTTTTTGAATTTTTACGAAAATTTTTAGGTTAATTTTTTTTTTCGTATTTTTGTCAAAAATTTTAGGATTATGTTAAAAAGTAACCTCTACAAAAGATGAAGATTATTTCATAATCTACAATTTTTGTATTGACCACTTTTGACCATAACCTCATTTTTTCCGAGAAAAATGACGAAATTAGTTATAATTTTTTTTCAATTTTCGCGTCTTTCTCGGAAATTTTAAGGTTATGTAAAAAAGTGACAGTCACAAAAGTTGAAGATTTTTTCATAATCTACAACTTTTGTATAGGCCACTTTTAACCATAACCCCAAATTTTCAGAGAAAAATTGGGAAATTCGTAGTTGTTTTTTCGGTTTTTTGCATTTTTACGAAAATTTTTAGGTTATGTTAGAAAGTGACTTTCGCAAAAGTTAGATTTTTTCATAATATACAACTATTGTATAGGTCATTCTTGACCATAGCCTCAAATTTACCAACAAAAATGAGGAAATTCCTAGTTAATTTTCTTTTTCGTATTTTTCTCAATAATTTTAGGGTTATGTTAAAAAGTAACTTCTACAAAAGATGATCTACAATTTTTGTCTACGTCACTTTCGACCATAACTTTAAATTTTCCGAGAAAAATTAGGAAATAGTAATTTATTTTTCGATTTTCGCATCTTTCTCGGAAAATTTAAGGTTATGTAAAAAATGGCGTCCACAAAAGTTGAAAATTTTTTCATAATATACAACTTTTGTATAGGTCACTTTTGACCATAGCCTCAAATTGACCAAAAAAAACAGGAAATTCGTAGTTAATTTTTTTTTCCGTATTTTTCTCAAAAATTTTAGGATTATGTTAAAAAGTAACCTCTACAAAAGATGAAGATTATTTCATAATCTACAATTTTTGTATAGGCCACTTTTGACCATAACCTCAAATTTTCCGAGAAAAATGGGGAAATTAGTTGTAATTTTTTTTTTTCGATTTTCGCATCTTTCTCGGAAATTTTAAGGTTATGGTAAAAACTGGCGGCCACAAAAGTTGAAGATTTTTCTATAATCTACAATTTTTGTATAGGCCACTTTTGACCAGAACCAAGAAAAATGAGGAAATTCGTAATTACTTTTTTATTCGTTTTTCACATTTTTACGGAAATTTTAAGGTTATGTTAAAAAGTGGCTTCCACAAAAGTTAAAGATTTTTTCATAATCTACAACTTTTGTATAGGCCACTTTTGACCATAACCTCAAATTTATCGACAAAAATGAGGAAATTCGTAGGTTATTTTTTTTTTCGCTTTTCGTATTTTTCTCAAACATTTTAGGGTTATGTTAAAAAGTGACATTCAACTGACAATAACAATGAGGAAATTCGTAGATAATTTTTTTTTATCGTTTTGCGCATTTCATTCATTCTTCACAGCAAAAAAAATGATCGATGGGCTGAAGTGCCGAAATGTTATATCAATTAAAAAAACTCTATTTTACCTTTTTATCAATTAATTAAAATACATTAATAGTTAATTAATTTTATTTACATAGTTTACAGAGTTATTGTTTGTTTTGCTTAATGTAGTAGACTTGGTGATGGAAAACGGTACTTTAGAATGCATTATTTTAATCTGAAAAATAAAACAATTCTGATATTAAATAAACTTTACTTTGGTGGAATATTTAGGATTAGCTTTCAGCTTAATTATTCCACCACGAAAAATATTAGAAAAACTTAAAAAGTGATCTTCAATAATTTTATATTAAAAAAATAGTCAACAATTTCAAAATGTCAAAAAAAATTAAAATATTTCAAGGAATTCGAAAAACTTCGAAAATTTCAAAAATCTAAAAAAATTCAAAAAGTTTTAAATTTCAAAAATCTGTAAAAAATGTTAAATTACTCTTTAACTTAATTATTCTACCACTAAAAAATATTTAAAACAATTTAATTAATTTTGACATTAAATACCAAACTTTCCCTTGGTGGAATATTTAGAACTTACTTTTAGCTTAACTATTCCACCACGAAAAAATATTAGGAAAACTTAAAAAGTGACCTTCAAAAATTTTATATTAAAAAAGTCGACAAATTTCAAAATGTCAAAAAAAATTAAAATATTTCAAGGAATTCGAAAAACTTCGAAAATTTCAAAAATCTAAAAAAATTCAAAAAGTTTTAAATTTCAAAAATCTGTAAAAAATGTTAAATTACTCTTTAACTTAATTATTCTACCACGAAAAAATATTTAAAAAAATTTAATTAATTTTGACATTAAATACCAAACTTTCCCTTGGTGGAATATTTAGAACTTACTTTTAGCTTAACTATTCCACCACGAAAAAATATTAGGAAAACTTAAAAAGTGACCTTCAAAAATTTTATATTAAAAAAGTCGACAAATTTCAAAATGTCAAAAAAAATTAAAATATTTCAAGGAATTCGAAAAACTTCGAAAATTTCAAAAATCTAAAAAAATTCAAAAAGTTTTAAATTTCAAAAATCTGTAAAAAATGTTAAATTACTCTTTAACTTAATTATTCTACCACGAAAAAATATTTAAAAAAATTTAATTAATTTTGACATTAAATACCAAACTTTCCCTTGGTGGAATATTTAGAACTTACTTTTAGCTTAACTATTCCACCACGAAAAAATATTAGGAAAACTTAAAAAGTGACCTTCAATAATTTTATATTAAAAAAGTCAACCATTTCAAAATGTCAAAAAAAATTAAAAAATTTCAAAGAATTCAAAAAATTCGAAAATTTCAAAAATCTAAAAAAATTCATAGTTTTAAATTTCAAAAATCTGTAAAAAATGTTAAATTACTCTAACTTAATTATTCTACCACGAAAAAATATTTTAAAAAATTTAATTAATTTTGACATTAAATACCAAACTTTGCCTTGGTGGAATATTTAGGACTTACTTTTAGCTTAACCATTCCACCACAAAAAAATATTTGGAAAATTTAATTATTTTTGACATTAACTACCAAATTTATTTCGGTGAAATATTTAGGGTAAACTGTTGGCCTAATTATTCCATCAAGGAAAAAATGTAATGTTTGTAATTTTTTCTTGCAGAAGTAGAGCCGAATAAAGTGAACGTCTAACACCGCAAACCAATGATGAAAAGTGTGACAATATTAACTTTTATTGGATTGATGTCTTCGATTCATTTCGGTAAGTAAAACGTGAAAGTTTTTAATAAATTTAATTATTCCATAAACGTAATAGCTATTTTCTCTTTTAATGAATTAACTTTAATTGATACTCTTTGTTCAATGTAAAGAGTGTCCCAAATTGGTATAAGTAACATTGACAAAGATTAGTTATTCAATGTTTGATTTAATATTTAAGTAGTGGTAAAACTGTCTCTTCTTCTTTTTATATATTAAACTAGCTGAATACCCGTGATTTACTACGGAGTCTCTTTAAGAATACCTGGATAACCGAGATTAACTTGTTTTTTCCTGTTTTTGCCTATTTTTTCTGTGCTTCATTACTTTTTCCTGTTTTCCCCTATTTGTTCCTGTTTTAATCTACTTTGTTCATTTTTTCTATATTTTTTCCTATTTTCCCTATTTTACCATATTTTTTCCTCTGTTTCCTAATATTTCGCTATTTTTCCCATATTTTTCCCCTATTTTCTCTATTTTTCGCTAATTTTTTCATTTTTTCTATTTCTTTCGATTTGTTCCTTTTTTCTATTATTTTATCACATTTTCTTTATTTTTCGTTGGACCTTTTTTCCCCATTTATTCCTGTTATTTAATATTTTTGACTGTTTTTTTTCTATTTTTTCCTATTTTTCCTTATTTTCTTTTTTTCCATATTTTTCACCATTTCTACCTATTTCTAATTTTCCTCATTTTTTTACCTTATTTAATCCTGTTTTAATTAATATTTTATCCTGTTCTTTCCTATTTTTTTTATATTTTTCCCTATTTTTCTCTAATTTCCCTATTTTTCCCATTTGCCCCAATTTTTCCTGTTTTTCAATATTTTTTTTCTATTTTTCCCTACTTGTCCGTATTTGTCCCGATTATTATCTATTTTTTTCCTATTTTCTCATATTTTTTACTCTACCACTTAGTTCTCTATTTTCTCGATTTTTGTGTATTTATCCCCAATTTCTCTATTTTATCTATCTTTTTCTGATTCTTTC
Organism: Neocrepidodera transversa; assembly: GCA_963243735.1. NCBI lineage: Eukaryota > Metazoa > Arthropoda > Insecta > Coleoptera > Chrysomelidae > Neocrepidodera > Neocrepidodera transversa. Next base: position 24,065,660 of record OY725344.1, on the reverse strand, counting down.
GTATTTATCCCATTTTTTTCATGTTTTTCCTATTTTCGCAAATTTTACTATTTTGCTCCCTATTTTCGATATTATTCCTTATTTTTTCTACTTCTTGTTTCCTGTTTTTCCATATTTATCCCTACTATTTTCTATTATTTCATTATTCAATTTTTTTCTTATTTTCCCCAATATCGCTCTGTTTTTTACTATTTTCCCATGTTTGAAAATATTATAAGCAAACAAATAATTAGGTAAATTATTATAAACTAAGAAATAATTAGTTAAGTTAACCTTGAAAATATTACAAAGAAATAATGACCTTGAAACTGTTGTAAACAGAAATAATTAAATTGACCTCCTAACTATTACAAACAAAACAAATAATTAGTTAATTTGACCTTGAAAATATTATAAAAAATAAATAATTAGTTAAATTGACCTTGTAACTATTACAAACTAAGAAATAATTAGTTAAGTTAACCTTTAAACTATTACTAAAAAATTATTAGTTAACTTGACCTTGAAACTGTTATAAACAAGGAAATAATTATTTAAATTGACCTTGGAATATTATTAACTAAGAAATAATTAGTTAAGTTAACCTTGAAAATTTTATAGAGAAATATTTAGCTAACTTGACCTTGAAACTGTTATAAACAGAGAAATATTTAAATTGACCTTCAAACTATTACAAACAAACAAATAATTAGTTAATTTGACCTTGAAAATATTATAAACAAATAAATGATTAGTTAAATTGACCTAGGAACTATTACAAACTAAGAAATAATTAGTTAAGTTAACCTTTAAACTATTACAAAGAAAAAAATTAGTTAACTTGACCCTGAAACTGTTATAAACAGATAAATAATTAAATTGACCTTTAAACTATTACAAACAAATATTTAGTTAATTTGACCTTAAAAATTTTATAATCAAATAAATGACTGGTTAAATTGACCTTGGAACTATTACAAACTGAGTTTAAAGGTTGACTTAACTAATTATTTATAAGTTTGTAATAGTTCCAAGGTCAATTTAACTAATTATTTATTTGCTTATAATATTTTCAAGGTCAAATTAACTAATTATTTGTTTGTTCGTGATAGTTTCAAGGTCAATTTAATTATTGCTCTGTTTATATTGGTTTCAAGGTCAAGTTAACTTATTGTTTCTTTGTAATGGTTTAAAGGTTTATTTAACTAATTATTTCTTAGTTTGTAATAGTTCCAAGATCAATTTAACTAATTATTTATTTGTTTATAATATTTTCAAGGTCAAATTAACTAATTATTTGTTTGTTTGTAATAGTTTCAAGGTCAATTTAATTACTTCTCTGTTTATAACAGTTTCAAGGTCAAGTGAACTAATTAGTTCTGTCTTTGTAATAATTTCAAGGTAAACTTAAATAATTATTTCTTTGTTTGTAATAGTTTCAAGGTCAAATTAACTAATGATTTCTTTGTTTGTAATAGTTTCAAGGTCAACTTAACTAACTATTTCTTAACAGGGTGTTACTTATTACTTGGGGAAAAGATTACACCGGTATAATAAGAGCCAGTACTAAGTGGAACCGACAGAAGGCTCATCTCAAAAGGGTATGAAACCCCAAACAAGTGTTAAATACTTGTAAGTTGTGCGAACGTGATTCCTATGCATCTAGGCCGTATACCGGACAGCTGTTTCATCCCTTAATGACTCATCAGCGGTAATGTGCTCAAATGCATAGAATTCAAAGTTCACCTCGAAACACAATAGTGCAATATTGTAGAAAATAAGGAACGTAGTCTACTAAGATATGATTAAGTAAGAAAAAACATACAAGAGAAAGAAAATAGACAAAGAAAACTATGCCACATTTCAATACCGCCCCGCACTTCACTCGCTGGGAGAGGGGAAAATGCAAATATAGACTGAAAACCCATCGGGCATAATGGGGAGGGGGAGAATAGAAATTCCTCCCGATTTTCGACTTAAATCCATACAATAAGTAGAAGCTTAGAGGTCACTACCTAAACTAACTGCCAAACACTCACCTTAGTAACATTTTTACTTGAATTGAGGTTATTTCTTTTGGAATGAACGATACTACCCCAGAATAATTTTTTGTGGTTTACGCCGTGGCCTCACAAACTTTTCCGCTAAATGTTTGCCTTCGCAAAACTCGCTCGGACCGCAAGTAGGTGGCTTAGTTACACATTCTGGTGATCCATGACATCCCGTTCGAGGACAATCATCTTGTAAACCTTAAAGTAAACCTTTATTACAATAATACCATTTTGCAATATAAGAAAAACGTATATAAATTGCAATTATAATTGTAAATTTACTGCAAAATGATCAGTACAGTAAGCGCCAACTAAGAAAGGATAAAGCCGCGCATTATAGGCGGAGTACGACGAATCTTAGGATTTGCACAACCTCTTCTTAGTTGGCGCTTGCTGTACTAGAAATTACCATATCGTTTTTCACATTCACATCCATGGTATAAAAAACTTGCTCTTAGTTCAAAGGACTTGACTCGTTTCAATTGCACTTCTGGATTATCAAGTAATCCAGGTCTTTTACCACTTCTAACTTCTGCTGCTTTAGGTTTTGAGTGACAACAACAAGCCTAGATAAAACATTAATAAATTATGTTATGGGTTTACCATTGTTATGTTTGAGGATGATAATTTTAAACTAGTAACCACTTTACCCTCCGCTTCCCTTACTTGCATTTAGTTTTATACACAATCGTCTGGTCCATATATTTATGTTGTTGGGAAAATCCTACATTTATTTTTATTTTTTTGACAGACTTGGCCAAATGCTTGTGCCATATCATTAATTATCAATTATTATTTTTATCAAAATTAAAAATTCAGTTTTGACTAAGTATAAAGGAGCAAAAGTCAATAAAAATCTGAAAAAATACTAAAATCTTTGAAAATCAAAAACAACTACAGAAATCCGTAGTAATTCGAAGAAATCTGCAGAAATTCACAGAAAGCCTAAAAATTTGCAGAAACTAGGAGAAATATACAAAAATTTGGTAAAATCGGCAGTGGAGTATCAAAAACCAATAAAAATTTCCTTCTGTTACCTTTTAGTTAATAAAAATTTGCAAAATTTTAGAATTTTTTTTTAAAAAACTACAAAAATTCGCAAGAAATTGAAAAAATTAGGAAAAATGACAAAGCTATTAAAACCTGCTAAAATATGGTCACAAATTCTGAAAATTTGCTAAAAAACTACGAAAACTAAAAAAAATCTACAAAAATCCTCAGAAATTCGAAAAAGATTGCGAAAATGAGGAAAATGACTAAAAGGTTTTAAAATCTAGTAAAACCTGCCATAAGGAGAATAAATAAACAAAAATCTACAATAGTTTGATAAAAAAATGCGAAAATAAAAAAACAACGAAAATCCGCAGAAATTCGTAAAAAAATATAAAAATTACTAAAATGACTTAAAGCTTTTAAAATCTTAGAAAACCTGCCGCAAGGAGAATAAATCAACAAAAATCAGTAAAACATTAACAAAAATTTCCTAAAAAATTGCACAAATAAAAAACTACAAAAATCCGCAGAAATTCAAAAAAAAAATGGAAAAATGACCAAAAGCTTCTAAAATATGGTCAAACATCAACAAAAATCTGCAAAAGTTTGCTAAAAAATATAAAAATTTGTTAAAAAAATGCTCAAATAAAAAAACAAAAATCCGCAGAAATTCGTAAAAAATAACAAAAATTAGGAAAACAATTGAAAGCTTTTAAAATCTAGTCACACCTGCCGTAGAGGAGTAAAAATCTGCAAAAGTTTGATAAAAAAACTGCGCAAATAAAAAAAAAAACAACAAAAATCCCCAGAAATTCGTAAAAAATGTAAAAATTACGAAAATGACCAAAACTTTTAAAATCGAGTCAAACCTGCTGTAGAGGAGCAAAAATCTGTAAAAGTTTGATAAAAAACTGCGCAAATCAAAGAAACAACAAAAAACCGCAGAAATTCGTAAAAAAATGTAAAAATTACGAAAATGACCAAAACTTTTAAAAAACTACAAAAATCCGTAGAAATTCGAAAAAAATCTTTAAAATTTAGTCAAATCTGCCATAATGGGGGCAAAAATCAAGAAAAATCTGCAAAAATTTACTAAAAAACCGCGCTAATTAAAAAATACAAATATCCGCGGAAATTAAAAAAAAATGCAAAAATTAGGAAAATGACTGAAAGCTTTTAAAATCTGGTCAAACAGAGGAGCAAACATAAAAAAAACAACAAAAATCTACAAAGGTTTGCAAAAAATTATAAAAATTTACTAAAAAACCGCGAAAATCAAAAATACAACAATCCGCAGACATTCGTAAAAAATTGCAAAAATTAGGAAAATTTGATCAACCCTGTCGTAGAGAAGCAAAAAAATCTGCAAAAGTTTGCCAAATTTTGTAAAAATTTGTTAGAAAATTGCTATAAACTGCGCAAATTAAAAAACCTACAAAAATACGCAGAAATTCGAAAAAAATGTAAAAATTACGATAATGACCAAAACCTTTTAAAATCTAGTCAAACCTACAATAGAGGAGCAAAAATCACCAAAAATCTGCAAGAATTTGCTAAAAAGCTGCGTAAATAATAAAAAACTACAAAAATCCGTAGAACTTGGAAAAAAAATTCAAAAATTTGGAAAATGACTAAAAGTTTTTAAAATTTAGTCAAACCAACCATATATAGAGGAAAAATCAATAAAAAACTGCAAGAATTAGGTAAAAACCGGCGCAAATAGAAAAAACTACAAAAATACGCAGAAATTCGTAAAAAATTGCAAACATTAGGAAAATGACTAAAAGCTTTTAAAATATTGTCAAACCAACCGTAGAGGAGCAAACATAAAAAAATCAACAAAAATCTGAAAAATTTTGCTAAAAATTATAAAAGTTTTCTAAAGAACCGCGCAAATAAAAAAATATAAATCCGCAGAAATTCGTAAAAAATTGCAAAAATTACGAAAAAATTGAAAGCTTTTAAAATTTGATCAAGCCTGTCGTAGAGAAGCAAAAATGTGCAAAATTTTGCCAATACAGTAAAAATTTGCTATAAAACTACTATAAACTGCGTAATTAAAAAAACTACAAAAATCCACCGAAATTCGTAAAAAACTGCAAACATTTGGAAAATAACTAAAAGCTTTTAAAATTTAGTCAAATTTGCCATAATAGGAGTAAAAATCAACAAAAATCTGCAAAAACGTACTAAAAAACCGCGCAACTAAAAAAAAAATACAAAAATCCGCAGAAATTCAAAAAAAATAGGAAAAAAATTAAAATCTTTTAAAATTTAGTCAAGCCTTTCGTAGAGAAGCAAAAATCTGCAAATGTTTGCCAAATACTGTAAAAAACTGCGCAAATAAAAAAACTACAAAAATCCGCAGAAATTCCTAAAAAACTGCAAAAATTAGGAAAAAAATTGAAAGCTTTTAAAATTTGGTCAAGCCTGCCTTAGACAAACACAAATCTGCAAAAAACTGCGTAAATAAAAAAAACTACAAAAATCCGCAGAAATAATAGGAGCAAAAATCAGCAAAAACCTGCAAAATTTACTAAAAAACCGCGCAAATAAAAAAAACTACAAAAATCCGTAAAAAAATTGCAAAAATTGGGAAAATAACTAAAAGCTTTTAAAATCTGGTCAACCGCGCCGCAAATAAAAAAATACAACAATCCGCAGAAATTCGTAATAAAATGCAAACATTAGAAAAAAAATTGAAAGCTTTTAAAATTTGGTCAAGCCAGCCGTAGAGAAGCAAAAATCTGCAAAAGTTTGCCAACTATTGTAAAAATTTGCTAAATAAATGCAAAAATTTTGAAAACAACTAAAAGCTTTTAAAATTATGTCAAACCTGCCATAGGAGCAAAAATCATCAAAAAACTGCAAAAATGTAATAAAAAAAAAACGCTCAAATAAAAAAAAATTACCAAAATCCGCAGAAATTTCAAAAAAAATACAAAAATTAGGAAAATGACTAAAAGTGTTTAAAATATGGTCAAACCTCCCGCAACAGAGCAAAGTTTGTCAAACATTGTAAAAATTGGTTAGAAAACTGATAAAAACTTTTACAATCTGGTCAAACCACCCGTAGAAAAGCAAAAATTTGCAAAATTTGGAGTAAAAACTTTCAAAGTTTGTCAAATATTTTAAAAATTTGCTAGAAAAACTGCGCAAATAAAAAAACTACAAAAATCCGCAGAAATTCGTAAAAAATTGCAAAAATTTAGGAAAATAACTAAAAGCTTTTAAAATGTTGTCAAACCTGCCGTAGAGAAATCTGCCATAATAAGAGTAAAAATTAACAAAAATCTGCAAAAATTTACTTAAAAACCGCGCAACTAAAAAAAAAAATACAAAAAAATACAGAAATTCAAAAAAATTGCAAAAATTAGGAAAATGACTAAAAGCTTTTAAAATACGGTCAAACCTCCCGCAAAGGAAGCAAAGTTTGTCAAATATTGTAAAAATTTGCTAAAAAACTGCTAAAACTACGCAAATAGAAAAAACTACAAAAATCCGTAAAAAATGCAAAAATTAGGAACAAAGATTAAAAGCTTTTAAAATCTGCCAAAATCTGGTCAAAGCTACCCCAAAGGAGCAAATATCAATAATATCTGCAAAAGTTTGCCAAATATTGTAAACATTTGCTAGAAAACTGCTAAAAACTGCCCGAATAAAAAAAACTACAAAAACCCGCAGAAACTCTAAAAAAAAACAGAAAAATTAGGAAAATGAATGAATTTTTTAAAATCTGATCAAACCCAGCAGAAGAGTAAAAATCAACAAAACCTGCTAAAATGTCGTCAAACTTGGTAAAAATCAGCAGTTTGACAAAAAACTAAAAAAGTGATTAAAAACTGGTAAAATTTGTTATAATCTGTTCAAATAAAAAAAAATCTGCAAAAATTAGGAGAAATATACTAAAAGCTGTTAAAATCGACAAAATTTTTGCAAAATTTCCTTAAAAACGACTAAAATTTGCTATAATTTGTGCAAAAAAAACTACAAAATCCTTAGAAATCTGCAACAAAAATATACTAAAAGAGCAGCAAAAATCAATATAAATCTACAAAGATATCAAAATGAACTAGAAAAAATCCGAAGAAATTCATAGAAATATCTGATACAAAAATTGTGAAAAATATACAAAAACCTGTTAAAATCTAGAAAAAATCAACAAAAGGTTGTCAAACTTTATTATGCTCCTGAACACCTGCAGATCGATCTAATTGAGTCGACTCTAAGAGAGCTAAAGAATTGGTGAACCCTTTTGAGACTCTTAAATAGATTTAATATAATATTTCGTTTTAATTGGGAAAGATATGCCATTAAAAAGGGTTTAAAGGGCATCAGTGTATTTTTTGTAACTATTGTAAATATTACGCCCACTAAATAAAGTTATTTACATATTAATTAATACATCGTAAACAGAGCATATTTGATATTCAAATTTGAGCAAAAACAAAGTTATAAAAGCCCACGTTCAATTTAGCGATCCGAATTGAAGTAATAATAACGTTATATTGATATTTGAAACGACGCGCCCACACTTATTCCTCCTACGCTTCTGTTAATAATTCACTGATATTAGGAAAACTTACCTTTAACTCGGATGGAAGACAGTAAGGACAACTTTTACAAGTTTTGCAAGTTTTACATGGTTCGCTAGTGATACAAGCCGGACAAGTTGTAGGTACACATGGATTTTTGCAAGAAGGAGGACACGTCATATCGTTCTCAATTTCTTTTACCATTTGTTTTAAGCATTGTAAAAATCTTAGTTGCTCATTGCATTCTTCTATTTTAGCTGAAAAAATTAATAATAATAATAATAAATAGAATACAAATTAATCGGATATAGACGATTTTTTGAAATCTAAAATATTAATATTGGTTTCGGAGTTAAACGACAAAATCCGAATTTGTGGAAAATCGTTTTTTGTCAAAGCTCTGTTATTATACAAAAATTGGGATAACTTTATTAATAGTTTTTGTTGTATTCTAACAACGTTATAAACCGCCATAGTTAAATTATCTTTTTAAATACGGACCTGTCTATTTTATTTAAATCGCTTTGACTACTACATTCAACGATAATCACACTTGATTATTCTATGTAGACTAGGGTCGATAATTTTTTTAACAAAAAAAAATAGTGGGATGAAACCTATTGCAAAAGGAATAGAATATAACAAAAATGAAAGGAAAAATAATTTACGGCCGATCTGAGGTCGGGAATTGTAATAAATAGCTCAAAATTGTACATAATGATTATAAGAAAAAATTCGGATTTTAGTTTTTTTCGTTTCTTTGCATTTTTTGAAAACATTTATCACAGCAATGTATATTTTTTTACATCGTCAAAAAGTAGAGACTTACTGTCAGTAGATAGAACGTCCTTTAACTTTAACGGTTCTGTAACTAACGACAATGACGTTTAGATTGTGACAATTGTATAAGAAATCAACTTGTTAAATTTTATTCTAAACGTCATCGCCTTTAGTTATTGACCCTTTAAAGTTAAAGGACGTTCTATCTACTGACAGATAAACTAACAAAAAGCCCACCGAGTTTTTTAAAAAACAGATATTTTGATGCGAGAATTTTCGATTCAAAATTAGGGTGCTTTTTCGATATTAAGTCAAAATAAGGTGAAAAAATAAATATTTTAAATCAAAAATATTACAGGGTGTTTGGGATATAAAAATGTAAGTTTTCATTAAATTTCGTGAAAAAAATTTTTTTTTTGTAAATGATAAAAATAAATAACTAGAAACTTGGTTATTTGAATTTTTCACATACATTTTGAGGTTATGTGAAAAAAGTGTAAATACAAAAGTTGTAGATCTTTTTATTACCTACAACTTTGCTATTTAACTTTTTTCCATAGGACTTGCAGTTTTGTAGAAAATCGAGATAAACAGTTTTCTACCGTTAGTTTCACCCCTCCCGTAAATTATTAAATAATCTCAAAAATGAAAAATCTCAAAAAAAGGTAAAATAGCTCAACCATAAAAAATCTCAAAAATCAAAAAAATTTTCAAAAAAAATCTCGAAAAAAATTTTAGACGCTTCAAAAACACTCCAAAAATCTCTAAAAATCCTTAACAAATTTAAAAAGTAACAAAGAATCTCAAAAAATTTAAAACGTCAAATCTCAAAAAATTCAAAATAGAACATATCTCAAAAACTCAAAAATTTGATCAAAAAAACCCTAAAAAATTCAAAGAAGTCAAAAAATCTCAAAAACTCAAAAAACCTTCAAAAATTTCAAAACTAAAATATGAAAAAATCTTAAAAACCTCAAAAATCAAAAAATATAGAATCTCAAAAAACCTCAAAAATCTCAAAAAACTCAAAAAAGCTCAAAAATTCTTTAAAAACCTCAAAAAATCTTAAAAAATCTCAAAAAAACTCGAAAGATCTTAAAAAAATTTTAAAAATCCCATAAAATCTCTATAGATTCTCAAAAGAACTCAAAAGATTCAAAGAGTCTCAAAGATCTAAAATGTATTTCTTAAAAATTTCAAAAAATCTTAAAAAATATTAAAAAATCACAAAAAACTCAAAAAATCTTAAAACACTTCAAAAAATTTTAAAAAAATCTAAATTCTTAAAAAATCTAAAAAGTCCCAAAGAATCTCAAAAAATCTCAAAAAGACCGCAAAAAATTTCAAAACATCTCAAAAAACCTCTAAAAATTTCAAATAATCTCAAGAATCCTCAAGAAACCTAAAAAAATCTCAAAAATCTCAAAAAATTTCAAAAAACCCAAAAAAATCTCAAAAACTATTAAAAAGTCAAAGAAAAATTGAAAAAAAAATTGGACAAAATTGGAAAAGATTGTAAAAAAATTGAAAAAAATCAACGAATACTTTTTCAGATATTTAATGTTAAAGTTTCAAATTTTGACATTTCTTATTTTTGACAGATGACAGTTTGAGAAATAATTTTGACTGTTACGAATAGAGTTTTTCAAGAGCTTTCAAATGACATATTGCAAGTCAAATTCCGTGACAAATTGCATCTGTCATATTTTGATAGTGACACTTCCGTTTGACAGATGTCGTATAAAAACTAATGAGTTCTTCCGACGGGTAACCCAAAGCCATATACCGAATTTCAACTCAATCGGATTAAATGTGTGGCCTCTATCGTGGAGAATACCCACACAGACAGACAGACAGACAGACAGACAGACAGACAGACAGACAGACAGACAGACAGATAGACAGACAGACAGACAGACAGATAGACAGACAGACAGACAGACTTCCATCTGGAAATGGTCTTAATCATCTCAGGTCAGTATTTAAAAAATAAAGTTGATGGTGGCCCCGAAGAGACAAAACGTCACGGAATAATCTAGTTATATCGTTGAATTTAGTATTCAAAGCGATTTAATAATATTAAATACAATAGTCAGGTCCGTATTTAAAAAGATAAAGTTGATGGTGGCCCCGAAGAAACAAAACGTCAGATTTAAAATTTAACTATGGCAGTTTATAACGATGTTAGACAAAAACTTTTACTAAAGTTATCCCAAATTTAGTATAATAACACAGTTTTAGCAAAAAAACGATTTTCGACAAATTCTGATTTTGTCGTTTAACTCCGGAACCAATAGGAATATTTTGGATTTCGAAAAATCGTTTTGCCTATTTTTATATTTCGCACATTTTTCTCCATTCAACCGTCTTTCGTCTCTATTAAAAAGTAGCCACCCTGTATACAAATCTGTTATGAAAAAACTGTTAATATGGTAACCATCACTATGGTAATTAATATTTATTATAACTAACTTCATAACTAAGCAACTTTGCAATATGGAAATTATACTATTATGTACTGGTTACAATATTAATGTTTGCCATAACAACAATTTTGTCGTAATTAAGTATGCATAAGTTTTTTGTAATAAAATATCGTATAACTTTCTAACTAAACAACCCTGCAATTTTTAAATGGTAACGTTACCACATGAAAGAACCATTTTAGCTGTTCCAAAGTAACCCATAACTTCCTAACTATGTATTTCCGCAACAAACTTAGAAATAGTGACCTGGAATAATAACAATAATGGTTACCATGGCAACATATTTCCCCTATTCCGAAATATGAATAGTATACTGAAATACTGATTACTATATTAAATGTTACCATGGTAACAGTTTTATAATGACATATTTCGTCTATTCCAAAGTCATTATCTGCCTAACTAAGCATTTCTGTAAGATAAAAATAGTACCTTGGCATTATTATGTAACACAGTTCCTAAATATAACTTCCTAAATTTGTATCTTTACAACACAGAAATAGTAACTTTCAATATTAGTAGTTACTATAGTAAATGTTACCATGGTAACCTATTTGTCTTAATACGTTTCCGCTATTTCATAGGAACGTATAACTTCCTAAATAGGCAGAATACTAGTTACCGTATTAATGTTACCATGGTAACAATTTTCCCATAACAAATTTGGCCTATTCCAAAGCGATCGACTTAACTTCACATTTCCGAGCCATAGGAATAGTAGAATGAAATTATTACAAATTACCATAGTAAATGTTACCACGGTAATAGTTTTGCTGTAACACATTTCCGCTATTACAAATTAATGCATAACATCCTGAATATGATAATAGTTTTCCCATAACACATTTCTGCTTTTCCGAAATAGACAATTTTGTAATTAAGCATTTTCGCAAACTTGGTATTTGATTTTTTTTTATTGGTAACCGTAGTAACGGTTACCATGGACATTCTTTTCCCTTACTAAGTTTGCGCTATTACGAAGTATTTCATAACTTGTAACTAAGCATTTCCGCACGACTATCAACTTAGTAAGGCAACTTCGGAAAATTACATCCGTATCTTGTTAGTAATTTGCCGCTTTTTTGCCGTTAATTAGTTGTGGAAAAATAAATTTTGACGCTCTTTTTTTATCAAAAATTAAACATGTTGCTATCTTGATATCAAGTTAGCAAGACTACTGCAAAAATTGAAAGTAGGAGTATTTGCCGCTTTTTTTGTCGCTAATTAGTTGTAAAAACAAATTGCTCGGTTTTTTAATTTTTTATCTTCCAATTTCGTTTCTATCCATGAGTTTTTGCAGATATAAGAAGAAAAAACTGTACTATATTTATGAATATTTTTTAAATTTTAGATAAAAAATTGTGACTGTGAGAATAAGGAGAGACCACAACAGTAAGGATTTTTTCAGAGTTCTCATTCTGGTCTCTCCCTTTTCTCAAGCTTACAATTCTTGTTTAAATTTTTTGAAAAAATACCACTTATACTGTCAGTAGATAGAACGTCCTTTAACTTTAAAGACTCAATAAGTAAAGGCAATGACGTTTAGAATAAAACTTTACAAGTTGATTTCTTATACAATTGTCACAATCTAAACGTCATTGTCATTAGTTATAGAACCGTTAAAGTTAAAGAACGTTGTATCTACTGACAGATAGTATGTTTTATTCTATTTTTAATAGTATTAAGTTAATATTATAATTTTACGGATAATTAGTCTTTTCTGGCCTTAGAAACAAAATTTGAATTAAAATTTCTAGTTAAATTTTGTTTAGCTCCCGAAAAAAACTGTCTACGTTATTAAAAAGTGCTAACTGCAGATAGAAAAAGAAAAAATATACTATATATGCGAATATTTTGAAAAATTTACATAAAAAATTGTGATTGTTAGACTAGAGCGAGACCACAACTGTAAGGATATTTTTAGATATAGTGCATTGCAAATTATAGTAGAAAGGAAATACCCAAATTTTATTACAGCGGAAACAGTCCTAGTTATCGACAGATTTTCGAATTTGAGTAAACGACTGTAATCCTTATGTAGTACTTAATTTAGTCTTACATTTAAATGGCCTTATTTTTAAAGATGTATTCTTTTAAAGCATTGCACAGTTGAAACGGCAAGCGTTAACAGGGTAGAACTGACCATTCTTAACGACCTGGATTTATTTTATTTATTTAAAATGTCGAAACTCCACACATTCATAATGTAATTAAAGGTGGCTTAAACTTTTAGCAGTCTATAAAAATCATGTTTTTAATTTTGATTGATTTTTTTAATTTTAATTATTTTTTTTTCAAGATTATTAAAAAATATATTTAGGGTGGGACAAGCATTTCAAGAAAATAATTAGGGTAGTTTGTTATTAATAAAATTATTTAAGGATCAAGGTCAAATTATGGTAGAAGGAAAAACCCAAATTTTGTAACAATCATTTTTATGTTTTTTATTACTTTATTTCTTGTTGTACAAAAGTAAGTTGTAAGTATAAAAATTAAAAATTTATTTTCGTGTTTTATTTGATTTTACAACAAAAAGAAATTAAAAATCTATAAAATCTGTAAAATTATTAGAATCACATCTGGAATTTTTTTTTGCTCGTTCACTAGGCTTTACCTTTGATAGGACCAGGAAAGTAAGATATTCGTGTACTACTCCAAAATCAAATTATTAGTTATTTTATTTCCTAAGTACAAAATTAAAATTCTGTTTTCATGTTTTTTATTTTTTTATTTCATGTTCTAACGTTAAGTACAAAAATTAAAAATATATATTCGTATTTTATTTTATTAATTATTTTATTTGATTTTGCAACAAACAAAAGAAAAATCTATTTTCATGTTTTGTTTTATTAATTACTTTATTTCACATTGTAATCATGTAAAAATCTATTTTTGTGATTGTGAAATTGTTAGAATCACGTTCACCTAGTTCCAACCCTGTATGCCGCCTACCCTTGACAATTCCTGGAAGGTATTCTACTATAATTTGCAACCTACTATACCTCATTTTTGATCTCTCCCTTTTCTCACGCTCACAATTTTTGCTTAAAAATTTTGAAAAAATTCCCACTTATAGTACGATTCATTCTTTTTTCGATGGTATTATTAAATCTTAAGTTGAACTAATATTTAATAAAATTTTACTGATTTCCTGGTTATTTGACAACTTTTCTGTTTATAATATTTGGTAACTTTCCGGATTTTTCGCAATTATCTTGGTTTCTGACAATGTTTTAGATTTTTTTGATTTCTTGCAATTTTTCTGATTTTTAAGTTTTTCAAAATTTTTCTACTTATTTAAGATTTTACTACTACTTGATATAATTTTACTGATTATTGATAATATTTTTAATTTTGACAATCTTTCTTCTTTTTGAAAAATTTCTTGGTTTTTGGAACATTTTTTGCAAATTCTAATGACCATTTTGATAATTTTCCTGATTTTTAACAATATTCTTGGTTTTAACAAACTTTGAAATTTTTTGCAATTTTTCTGATTTTTAACAGTTTTTTTTTAATAGTTCTAGTTATTTACATTTTTACTGCTATTTAATAAAATTTTACCGATTATTGACAATTTTTCTAATTTTGACAATCTTTCTTATTTTTGAAAATGTTCCTGGTTTCTGGAACATTTTTGCAAATTTTTATGATTATTTTGATAATTTTTATGGTTTTTTGACAAATTTTCTGATCGTTTAATAATATTTGGTAATTTTCCGGATTTTTAACAATATTCTTGGTTTTAACAAACTTTGATATCAAGTTAGTGGGATGTTTAAATTTTTAATAAAAAAAGAGCGGCAAAATTTCTTTTTCCACAACTAATTAACGGCAAAAAGCGGCAAATTCTCCAGCTTTTAGTTTTCTGATATCGCCATTATTTACGCAGTTGTCTTGCTAACTTGATATCAAGTTAGCATATGTTTAATTTTTAATAAAAACAAGAGCGGCAAAATTTATTTTTCCACAACTAATTAACGGCAAAAAAGGGCAAATTCTCCAGCTTTTAGTTTTTTGATATCGTCATTATTTACGAAGTTGTCTTGCTAAGTTGATATCAAGATAGCAAGACGTTTTATTTTTAATAAAAAAAGAGCGGCAAAATTTATTTTTCCACAACTAATTAACTGCAAAAAGCGGCAAATTACTAAGTTGTCTTGCTAAGTTGAAAGACGTCATTTCCGCAACATAGGAATAGTACCCTAGAATACTGGTTACCATAATAAATTCTACCATTGTAACAGTTTTTCTATAACGCATTGACGGTATTCTGAAATACTGAATAACTTCCTAAATATGCATTATCGTAACATAGGAATAGTAATCTGGAATATTAGATACCATAATAAATGTTACTATGGTAACATTTTTCTCACAATATATTTCTTCTATTCCAAAGTCATTAAATTCGTAACTAAGTATTTATGTAAGATAAAAATAGTACCCTGGCATTATTAAATAAATATGTACTTTCACAGCATAGAAATAGTAACCTTCAATATTAGTAGTTACTATTGTAAATGTTACCATTGTAACCTGTTTGTCTTAACGTTTCCGCTATTTCAAAATAATGCATAACTTCCTAAATATGCAGAATACTAGTTACCGTAATAAATGTTACCATGGTAATAATTTTCCCATAACATATTTGGTCTATTCCAAAGCGATCAGCTTTGCAACTTCACATTTCCGCGCCATAGGAATAGTAGAAGGAAGTTATTACGAATTACCACAGTAAATGTTACCACGGTAACAGTTTTATATAACACATTTCCGCTATTCCAAATTAAAGCATAACATCCTGAATATGAATAGATATAGTAACTTGGAATATTGGTTAATAAATGATACCATAGTAACAATTTTCCCATAGCACATTTCTGCTTTTTCGAAATAGATAATTTTGTAATTAAGCTTTTTCGCAAACTTGGTCTTGGATTTTTTTATTACCATAGTAACGGTTATTAGAATATTGGTTACGATAATAAATGTTACCATGGTAACAGTTTTCCTATAAAAAAATTGCGCTATTCCAAAGTAACGCATACATCCTAAAATTGCATTTTTGCAACATAGAAATAGTAATATGGAATTTTAGTTACCATAGTTAACGTTACCAACAGTTTTTCCATGCTATTCTGAAGTAAGTACCACATAGCTTCCTAAACATACATTTTCGTAACATAGCAATAGTAACCTGGAATATTGGTTACCAAAATAAATGTTACCATGGTAACAATTTCCCATAATACATTTCCGCAATTACAACTGTACAACTTTTTAATTAAGCGTTTGCGCAAACTTGGTCTTGGATTTTCTTACAGATTACCATGATAACAGTTGTGCCATAACCGATTTTCGATGACAATTCAAATTGTTTATTATAAAAAATATTTCTAGGTTATGAGTATATATAGTAAATAAAAAGACCATTAATATAAATAAAAAAGGAAAACAGTTCAAAGTTAGATCTTTGAGGTACACCAGAGTGTTGAGACCTAAATACATATTGTATTATAACAAAAAATATTTTGCCAGTGATTAATATACTAATGTACTAATCTTATTTATTGTAATAATTCTAGCCTTATTGATATATAAAAAAATAGATACACACCTGGACATTCCAATACCATTTTAAAGAGTTTTTTTAACTGCGAATTTAATTTTTTTTCCTTAAAAAGTTTTACGAGATGAACAAAAATTTTGATTAATGTGACATGTTATGTGACTGTAATTTATACTTGTCTGTTAAGACAAGTAAAATCAAATCCTGAAATTTGATCAAAGTGGGTCAGATTATAGATGTATTCGTATAGAAATCAATAACCAATGAAAAATCAGCTTAATACCATTGAAAAGAGAATAAAAGATTCTATAAGTGGAATTTTTTTCAAAATTTTAAAGCAAGAATTGTGAACTGGAGAATAGGAAGAGACCAAAGTAGATGAAATTAAAAAATCCCTAAAGTTGTGGTCTCTTCCTATTCTCACAACTGCAATTTTTTATCTAAAATTTTGAAAAAAATCGAATATATAGATTTTTTTTTCTCTTTTCAATAACAGTTAACACGTTTTAATAATATCGATAATCTCAGGTATTAAATCTATTGGCTATGAGGTTTTAGATATCACTAATTATACCAATAATGAAATAAATATTTAATAAATATTACCAACCATGCATTAAGCACTCGCTCATAATTAAAATTTTTTTGGCCTGATGATGGTAGTGATGCCGAAACAAGTTGCCGATTTCTTCTTTTCAATTTAAGTTCGGTTGAAATATGTGCTACTAGATTTTGAGTTTTATTACCTCAAATATTTTGTGTTTGTGAATTAGACGGAGAACTGGCTACATACAAATGTATCGTTAAGGTACACGGTTAATTTGTATTGAAAAAGAAACTTTTGGTGTAGCCGAACATAAAGGACAAAACACACTTTTAATGTAATCTCAGGATGTAGGGGGTTTGTGGGTGTTTGTGAATTAAAACTGAGAACTTGGATTTGTAACTATATTTTTACCATAACACACAAATATATCTGACTATCTGTCAACTCTCCCTCTCTATCTAATATCGATTCTCTTGTCAATCGAAACTAAATATAAACATATGATATAAGAAATGTCATTCGTGGCCGACCAGGGCCGGCGTCAGAAGAATTCGCGTTACATCCTCCCCCTTTGGATTACCACTACTTGGGAAGGGGTGATACAAAACAAAATTAAGGAAATAGTTCAGTACTGATCGTTAAATGATTCAATAAAAAATAAAAAAAATAACAAAGTACTGATCGTTAAACAATACAAAAAAATGATACAAAAAATAAAAATAGTAAAGTATTAATCGTTAAATGACACAAATTCGCTCCCATCACGGAAACGAGGAGGTGGTTGTCGAGAACGACTAGGTCTCGTCACTGGGCTTCTTTTTCTGCTGGTTGAAGGTCCTGGACATGCGGAAGGTATGTCAATACTTGGATTGAGAGGAGGTCGTCCTCTTTTTCTTATCGGCAGCAGAGGTACTGAGTGTGCCTCGTTGTCACCTTCTACGTAAGGGTGCAGGGCCGAAACATGATATTTACCCAATGAAACAGTAGGGTTCTTGGGTGAAGCAACCTCATAGGAAGTTGGAGAAGTTTGGTTTAAGATCAGATACGGACCGTCGCGACGCGGCGCGAATTTTGCAGCATACCCGGCACTTGCTTTACTGATCGCGTGTGTGTCCACGAGCACTTTATCACCTTTTGCGTAAGGCTTGGTTTCGCGCAAACGGTAGTCCGCGAACTTTTTAGAAGAATCCTGTTGCAGTTCATTAGTCTCTTTGGCACGTAACAATGTGTCGACATAACGTTTCAAATACGGCGTTATCTCGGGTATCACTAATTCGTTATTTAGCACTCCACGTAAGTCCTTGTGAACATCCATTGGATTTCTGAGTTCACGTGCGAAGCTGAGGTAGGCATTTGAGTATCCGGTGGACAAACTTGGAACACTGTTCTTTGAAAACCGTATACTTGGAAGCATTTCATCCCACTTTTGATGATCATGCTGTACCAGGATTGAAAGTCGTACCTTGAGGTCTCTGTTCTTCCGCTCCTCTGGGTTTCATGCAGGATGGTACACGGATGTACTCGATTCGCAGATCAAAACTCTGAAGTTGAAGTGCCCACCGCGCTAAACGACCACTAGGTGATCGAAGTGACATCAGCCAGCGAAGAGGTTGGTGATCCGTTTTTATGACAACCGGGGAATTTTCTATATATCCTCTGAATTTTCCGACAGCATATACTATTGCTAAAGCCTCGCGCTCTGTAGTGCTGTAATTGCGCTCAGCAGTCGTAATTAATCTACTTGCATACTCCACTGGACGTTCGTCAGTTCCCTCCCCCTGGAGGAGACATGCGCCAATGGCATATGAACTAGCATCCGTCTTGAGAATGAAAGGTTTCATACAGTCAGCTTGACGAAGGATTGGAGCAGTAGTTAAAAGATTCTTGAGCGTATTAAAAGATTCATCTTGAAGGAATGTCCAAACGAAGGGAGCATTCTTTTTCGTAAGGTCCGATAATGGTTTGGACACTTCGGCAAAGTTCGGCACGAAACGACGGAACCAACTACATGTTTGTAAAATGGATTGCACGTGTTTAACGTTACGCGGGGGGCGCATAGCATTAATAGCCTCGATTTTACCCGGATCGGCAGCTTTTCCCGTCGGCGTGATAAGGTGTCCTAAATATTTAACCGAAGGTCGAACAAAAGTACATTTTTTCCTGTTCGCGCACAGTTTAAAAAGTTTTAATCTAGCGAAAACCGTTCTAAGATCTCGTAAATGTTTATCTAAAGTTTCTGAGATAACTATCATATCGTCCAGGTACGCTAGTATAGTAATGTCGCACAAACCACTCCGAAACCGGTCTATTAGACGCTGAAACGTAGCCAGACCATTACACAGCCCGAAGGGATGACGGTTAAAACGGAATAGTCCGAAAGGCGTGATAAAAGCTGTTTTATCACGATCTTGTTCGCGGACAGATACTTGATAGTAACCACTTTTTAGATCAATAGTAGACATAAATAAAGTTTTCGATGCTGTATGTATCAGATCGTCCATCCTTGGGAGGGGGTATCGATCTGGAACTGTGATACTATTAGGTCGTCGGTAATATACACACATTCGACATGAGCCATCTTTCTTGGAAACTAGAACCGTTGGTGCAGCGTAAGCTGAATCACTCTCTTCTATTACTCCTATCTCAAGTAATACATCGACTTCCGATTTTAAGATTTGCGTTTTCTGCGGAGTCATGCGATAAGGGGGTACCGCAATGGGTACATCATTTGTTAAGTTGATACAGTGCTCCGTATAAGGAGTAGGTTCATTCTTTTCATCGAATATTTCTCTATTTTCCTCCAGTAATTCTCGTAATGTACTGCGACTCCTGTTATTCAGTTGAACAGCCTCATCGTCGCGCAAGGTCATATCCAGTAGATTTACTGTGGCGTTATTAGAAACGAGCTCTTTCACAAAGTCGTATTCGACATGGGGCATATCTGCAAAGGAGAACTTCATTCGGGGAATATTAAGGATTAGGTTGGCTTTTGCGATGAAGTCAACACCTGACAAAATTTTGGCAGATGTGTGCTCTGGAAATGCTGTAAATGTGGTGACTACCACCTTGCCTAAAAGAATAACAGGGCATTCAAAAATATGAGCTAAGACAGTACGTGACTCACCATCTGCAAGTACTAAAGTAGTTTCTTTGACAATAGAATGAACATTTTTGTCTAATAAATGACGGTAAAGGCGGTTGCCTGCGATAATGCACTTAGCACCAGTATCGACATAAGCGTTACCTTGAAGATCTAAAATCTCTATTGTAAGTAAGGGCCTTTTGGCATCACTTTTGGTATCAGCTAGCAAGAGCTCTAATGAAGCGGCGCCTGATACAAGAGTGGCCGAACGAGCTAAGTTTTTACAATTAGGGCAATTTGAACGAACAACACCGGGAGCGTTACAACCATAACAATGTATTGTGTGGGAACTAGAAGCTTGTGCTACTCGAGAATTACTTAAGGTAGAATTTGAATATACAGGATTGGAATTTGGATTAGAATTGGAAACTTGTCTAGATGCTAATTTTCTACAGTCTGCTAGAAGATGACCAAAATTCTTGCAGTAGGTACATTTTGATCTGACCTTTCTCTGAGAAGAATCCACATCTTCAAGTTTAATGGACTGAGTTTTCCGCGACCGATTACCATCGTTAGTCGATACAGCTTCTTGAATCGAAGCTTCGATACTTCGTGTTTCTTCTAATAATTCTTTAAAAGTAGTAAATTTATTTCTTAATAATCTCTTTCTAATTCTACGGTCGAGTAAGCCGTATAGCATGTCTAGTTGGACATTCTCGTTCAAAGCATAAGGCAATTGTGCAAAAAGAGCACGAATGTGACACACAAAAAGTTCAGTAGCTTCATTGACTTTTTGTTCACGCGAGAAAATTTCTCGAAAAATTAAGTGTGGTGAGAGTTTCTTAGAATAGGCTTCCGTTAAAGCTTTAACGGCTTTATCCCACGTTGTCGTAATATTTTTATTCCTTGCCACCAGGTAGCAGAAGTACCGTGAAGAAGCATTGAGAGGCCTCGCAGGGCATTATAATCTGAAACTTGTGTGCATTCTTTAAAAGTTAATATATTGTCTAAAAATGCATCCACAGTCGAGTTATCAGACCCATCAAAGCGTGCAGTACATTTTACGAAACTACCTGACAACGGAACTATATTGGGTGTAGTAGGACGATCTAAAACACGTAGTATTTCTTCATTAGCATGTTGATTAGAGGTACGTATTTCACTAATCAAAGCCGTGAATTGCTGATGAGACATCGTTATCGTACTTGGGACCTAATCTGTATCAGAGTTACCAGCTTTATCTAATTTAGGTGGCATATTAAAGAAATTAGAAAGACGAATCAAAAAACACTATAGTTTGAAAATAACAGTTACGAAATAACGTAGTGATCCACCTTCATACAAAGTTTATGATTATAAACTTTAAGAGTCTCTCTAATATAAATAAGTAAACAATTAATCACTTACTTGTCAAAGTTCTAGATGGGCTTTGAAAAACTCAACAACACCGCGACTGTCATTTACGCACCATCTATGATCGTGAACGTTAGTTGACGAAAGATCGAAAAATCGAATGGAATGATCGATAATCATTCGAATCAGCATAGGCGCCAATGTATCGAAAGTTAGGTTATGTGTAGCGAAAGTTATTACCGAAAGTAAAAACACTGAAAATATGCACTAGCACACACAGATGAGGTCAATATTATTTGTAATAAATATACAACAAATCGAAAAGTTAACTTTACGGGTTGTCGCGAACGAATAACACGACACCGGTACGTTTATTGCAGACGGCACTTAAAGGTTTTTTAAGGAAAAAAAATGCAGGATCACATACAGAAGCACTCAGAGTTATCACAGCCACTGGTTGGGCGCCAGTTGTAGGGGGGTTTGTGGGTGTTTGTGAATTAAAACTGAGAACTTGGATTTGTAACTATATTTTTTACCATAACACAAATATATCTGTCAACTCTCCCTCTCTAACTAACGATTCTCTTGTCAATCGAAACTAAATATAAGAAATGTCATTCGTGGCCGACCAGGGCCGGCGTCAGAATAATTCGCGTTACAAGGATACATAGATTTTTTTGAAATTATAGTATGTTATTGTTCATATAAAAGTAAGTATTTTTTACCGTTGCGCCAAACCTGTTGGTATACTGGGTGTAGCAAAAAATTGGGACTACAGCATTTCATAATGATTTCTAAAAATTACTTGTTCTCTAATAAATGCTTTCCGTAAAAGAATACATACACTTCAGAGCAGAATTGAAAAAGATAATATTCAATTAAGACGTGGTGGATTGACTTAGAAAATAATGATTAACAATTTCATGTTTTGACAGTAAGTTATATTAGAACAAAAAGTTTTGGCAAGTATCACGTAAAAATTACCTGATCTTATATATGTATGATAAAATGCACATCCGGCTAAATAATAAACGCTATTATTTTTAACTGTTTCAAGCTATACTCTATTCCAATTGTTTTTACAACTCAGTTGGCGATGTTAGGGTGCTAAATTTCGCCCTATATACAGGGTGATTCACGACCGACGCCACGGAGTTTTATGGCGAAACGGCATATTATATTCGTTAACTTTTATTGAGGTGGTATTATGTAAGTCAATAAGGACTACATTTTAAAAATATTTATAAACATACAGGGTGCTCCAGGAAAGCGATTTATATGAAGGTCATATAGTTTTTAAATGGAACACCCTATATGTTTTTACAGTTTTAGATTCGTCCTGAAAAGCTGATTTCAAAAACCTATAATACCTATATTATAAAATGAATTGTTTTAAAATTATAGACAATTGAATTTCGCATTTTTTCAACTTTAAATAATTGCTAGGGCCAAACGACACAAAATCGGATAAAACGGCTTACATGTCCCTATCCTAACTTTTTGAGGTCTACTTGGTGGCATAAGAACAAAATGTATACAGTGTGATCAAAAGTACGCAAATTTTGACCACCCTGTATATATTTCGCCATAAAACTCCGTGGCGTCGGTCGTGAATCACCCTGTATAACTGTCACCGCATGTAAAAATTTGAGGTTAAGTATTTTGACATGTTCATTGCCACTATTACTGAAAGATAAGTCAATTTATAAAATTAATATAAATGAACTAAACTTTTTAGCTAAAATTATTCATTTGCTTTTATATTAAACTGAACTAAAGAATAAAATGCAAGAACTTATTACAAAGGCGATTTAATTTTAGTTACATTAAAATTAAAACATAATATTCAACACATATTATTTATTTTATTTAGAAAAATGCAGCGTCTTTTGTAAATTAAATAAGACATGAAACTGGGAATGTTTAATAAGGCACGTAACTGAAAATGTGCAAAAACTGGAAACTTGGAAAAACGATGGGTTAGATTGGAATTTGGAGTCGTCTTCCTAGGGTCTTATTTACATTCTTAAGGTAATTAGCAGAGAAAGGCCCAAATTTAAAAACACTCGGACTTAACTTAATGAGCAGTTTACATTGCATATTTGAAGATATATGTAATACTTATACTTGCCCACCCTCACCCTCACTATTCCACCTTCCAGAATCAGAATTATTCGAGACGTTATCCATTTTATAGGAGTCATCTGAATCTGATTCCCCGAGCGAAATAATAACAGGTGGAATATCTTGAAAAGTACAATTTCCCTTGTATTTTGTCCAGTCAGTCAGTATTAGTGATTCGGTGTGTCTACAAAAAATTGTCCACATGTCTGATGTACATTTTGAAAGAGCTTCGGACCATAAGTTCCTAACTCTGTTCTTATCTGAGTGGACAGAACTTAATTATGTTCTTATTGTAATAGTCCTTACAAAACCCCCATGCCAATTCAATAGGATTATATTGACAACGATATAGGGGTAGTCTAAGAACTTGAATCTGGTGTAACAAAGTTACTTTTTTCCGTATTATTTAAAATATATAAATTAAATCGCGCACGGCACTGGAGTAAAATTAATTTTAAGTTGCGAGTAAAAGACCAGTCGTACCAGTTGAACCGTCGCCAGGCAGATGGAGACACTCTCGGCTCTGCTTCTTAGACGCTTAAGTTCGTATCGAGTAGGGCAATTCACACCGTTGTCGGCAGCTGCAGAGGCAGCGAGAAGCCAGACTTGCTGTGGCCGTCCCAATTGGAACAGCAGTGCAGTCCGTCGACCTTTAGAGATAGGTCAAGCTGAAGCCAAGTTCAAGTTGTAACCGGAGTCCATAACCGTCAGTCCGACTACACCACGCCGCTAAGCCAATCGACGGTTACACACCTTTTCTTCGCCGGATTTTGGTAAAAATAAAAGTTTTATATATTGAATTTTATTTGTTTTGAGATTTAATATCCCAGCAGCTAATACCCAGGTACTTACCCCAGTAGGGCAAGTAAAGCCCGCCCTTCTGGCCGCCAGTGATTTTGGTCGATACCATAACGACCCCTGGAGTATTTCTTTCTTCACTGACGCTGCCCGTGCAGTGGCCTTCACACTCTAAACGGAAGGTGGCGCCCGAGGCAATCCGAAACCTGGACTAAGGCGCCAAAGTGACCCGCAACGACCGAAGTGTCGTCGCACTGGGCTCTTTCAGAATTTCTTCTATAACGTATTTCTTTATTTGATGTCGAAAAGGTTTGATTAAGTCGTTGAGTTGTTTTTTCGTCATTTTACTATCAAAAGTTATGTTGCGGTTAGTCAACCATTCCTGATGGTGGTTTATCTAAACGCTCCGAATGATATGGATCATTGTCCATAACCACTACACATTTTTCTTGTGTCTTGGACAAAGCAGAAAGTAATTGATTAACCACCCACTTTTTAAATAGGTCACCATTCATTGTCTTGTGCTAATCTCGGTCATTATTTAAAGAGTCTAATAAAAAGTCATATCCATCCAAAAATCCCAAATTACTGCCTACATGCAATACTGTAAAACGTTTACCCTCCTAATGAAATTTGGCTGGCATGCTCTTTTTATCAGGCTCGAGTACCCATTGATGAACCTGGGATCCATTTCTGTATATCCAAGTTTCGTCCAGGTACACGAATCTGATATTTTCGTTCGAATTTTTTAATTCTATTAAAAATGAAATTTTGGCCGAAACAATGCGTTTTTGTTCAGATAAAATTTCCCGCCCATTAATTTTCTTATAGTTATGGAGACTTTAAAAGCCGAATCAAGGATCTACGTTCTTCCTTATACCCGAAATTTTCTTTAACGTCGTTTAAAAGTTTGTCAAGAGTAAAAAATTCGTTTTTTGTATGGTACTTTTGAATTTGTCTTTCATATTCATGTATTTTTCAAAAGTTGTTGGTTTGTCAGTTTTTGTCTTTTTCTTGTATAATAGTAATATACAGTCCGTGTGAATCCACCTAAAACAGAAAAAAAATTAATAGGTGTATCAGACACTTTAAGAAGAATTCAAATTTTATCCCAAAATACTTAGATACTCTTTCTATGTATATGCATTCTGCTGAATGGCAATCTTTCCGAAATTCATTGTATACCGCAAGTATGCTTTTTTTTGGTGCCATTGTTTATAATCTTTGGCATGATAATTGTTAAGTAGTTGTCAACAATATATTCAAATAAATAGACAACTTCTAGAGAATGACATTTTAATCTGACACAAATCATCGTACCAACTTTGTTAAATTCTCAGCATGTTAAACTTGATAAAACTAAATCACAGCCAACTGAGTTGCAAAAAGAATTGGAATTAGACTTGGATTTTGATAAAATTTAAGTACTTATTGTGGTTCGATGTACTAAAATCTAACCTTAAAAAGGCTAAAAGGGCATAAAACTTTAAAAAATGCCCCAATACAGAATCCATCATTAGGTAAAATGTAAATGCATTGTGAGCTGAAGAACAATGTTCCGAAGGAAGATTGAACTGCTATAAGAAAAAGTTACCTACATGAAGCTTTTTCAGTCCAATGCCAATATAAAAAGCAATTTTACATGTCAAAATGTCATAATAATTTCTATAGAGCTAACTTTATAACCGTTAATCTATACCCATATATGTTGGGTGTCAAATTAATGGATTTGAATATGATGTCAGCCATTTGATTTCAGCTCCGTAAAATGTCATAAAGTATTTCCAAAGGCGTCCGGAGGTACATTCAACCCAGGGTGGTAAAATATCCATAAGAGCAATGTTAAATTATTTTCGAATTTTCATTAAATAAAAGCCGACAATAGACAGTAAAATAATAAACATTCTATTGAATATTTAATTTAAGGTTACAATAATAAAAATATAAATAAACTTACTGTTGGATTATCCATATTTCACCTTACCTGAAAAGAAAAGAAAAAATCTGATGTGGCCAGCACATGACCTCTCGCCATTTTTGAATCAAAAATTTACAGGTTGACACAAAAAAGTATGAAAAAAAATTATTTTTTTGTAAATCTGGCAACAATGGCAAAAGTTTCGAAAATTTTAATGAGATGAAAATAAACTATAGTGTATACAAAATATATGTGTAAAACTTTATTGCCGTTTTGTATAATAATGACGTCATCACCCATAGCAACTGCCACTTCCAGTTGTGCGATTGGCACCAAAATCTAATCAGATCTAATCTAGAGTATCAGAATCCTGTATGCAAAATTTCAAATTTTTTGATTCAGTAGTTTTTGAGTTATCGTTACTACAACATCCATCCAAACACACACACACACACACTAACACACACATACACGTTTGGCAATATTTGTGGCACATGTGCATGAAACGTATTTGTGGCTTAATCGTTGAAATTATTATCATTAGATCGAGAGAAAAAAGATTAACAGAAGGATATAATTTACACTCCTTAACCCTCCAATTTACCCCAAATATTACATGAAACAATTTGTGGCACCGGGATCCACAATTATACAAAAACAAACGGTATACACTTGTATGCCACAACTATAGTAAAACAATCTGTTTAACACCCGTACTCCACTAATATTAAGATAATAAAACAAAGTGTTTACACATATATGTCACAATAATAATTCGAAAACTTAAGTGTTACTAATCTTTCTCATATCGATGGAATAACACATTTAACAAAATGGGAAAAATGGGAAACGCGTTCGGTCTTTTTTAAAATCGCAATAAAGCAATGTATCAAAAATTTTACTTTATTATCCTCCTTCGTGTGTCAATATTAATTATATTGCTTTAAATCGCAAATTCACTTTGTATCATATTTTGGGAAATAATAATATGTATTATTTTCTGAATTTCCGTTTTGTAAAAACAATAAATACGAACAAAAAAATATCAATATTAAATACCGTTTTATTGGTATAATTGAGGTGCCTCAGAAGTGAAACGTTCCTACCCTAGGTCACTTAATCTCTTATTAATTTCCATTTTTAATTACTATTTTTCCTATATTTTTCTATTTCCGTAGAATTATTTTACTTATAAATTCTAATTTTATTTTTCCCTGTATAAAATTTACGCTTCAAATATTTCTCTTAAAATTCGTAAAAGACTCAAAATAGCTAAAAAGTTGTCCTCAGGAATGCAGTTATCTACGATAACATAAACAAATTGGCGATTACGAGTCGCAAGAGGGTAGGTTCTCACTACGCAGTTACAATGCCTACGTCACGAAATGAGATAATTTCTGGGTATAAAAAGGACATAAAATGAGAAATAAAATCAGTCTAAAAATGTTTACCATCGCCTAAACTATCTAACAGTATCTACGCTTCGCTTCGAGAAAGAATAAATAAAAAACCAGTCAGAGAGAAAAAAAATAGTTCCTTTAAAAATACCCATCGATGAAAACAACAATTATTTTGTAGACCTGTGTTTACCGCCAACTTCGACCCCGTAATAATTATTTGTAGGCCTTTGCCTATCGTATAGAAAACAACTGCCAATAAAACCAAAGAGAAAATAAGTAGAGAAAAATAATCCAAAAATTCGTTACAAAATAAAAATATCTATCTAAATAAAATGTCTCAAAAACACCCCCAATTCAAAATCCGGGGAAGAAAATTCATATTTAATTTGCGTCTGGACAAGTAAACCATTTGTTTAATTGATCGTTCACAGCGGCGCGCCGTTGTGTGCTCGGAAGGGTTAAGTCAGGAGTCTCATTTACCAATTACAACAATACACAATACATTACACAGAAAATCTTGTGTTTTTATGAGTTGGTCAAGATTGTTACTATGTCTATTAAGGTACGGTCCCTTTTAAACAAAAAAAAGAATTAATTATTTTGGGACGGTAGGAGGCAATGTGATCTCCCCTCCCCGTGAAATTTTCCTAATGAGGGATGTCGCAGACGGCAATAGACCCGCGGGCATTCCATCTTCCTACCTGAATGATTAGGACATTATTGACCATAGTAAATACACGTGATTTCAAATCACCAATTAAAAAGGTTATAAAATAGAAACAAACAGAAATATAAAAATAATTACACAAACACAAAATACAAATTGGTAAAATGTGACAAATGTCTTCTCTTTCGTCCACCCAGTGGCGGGTGTCTGTGAGGGGTCCTCACATACAAATAGAGTAAAGAGTAAATAATGTTTCAAGGTTTTGATTTTTGTAATTATCATAAAAGGTTGAAATTACGGAATATACGATTTGAAGGTTTTTAAGTACAGCACAACTGGGTCCTTTAACAATACTAGACGATCAGGTATATTTTATGATAAATTTGAGTATAAAAGTTTCTTACCGAAATGGCCATCGGTTTGTTACTTTGTACTCGCCTTTTTCATGAGATAAATGGCCAGGGGGTGGGAGGTTACAGAAGCAAACTATTAAGTCAAAATTTAGCATTTTTTAACAAATAATTTTAAACTACTCTTTAGGCTCTAACATTATTTGTTAAATAAAGTGTAATAATATTTTTGGTAAAATGTTAAATTAACATATTTTGCTTCGGAGGTACCTTAGTTATAGTATAATTTAATTTAATCACAATTTTTGGCATAGTTTAACCTGTTATTATTCGTCGTTTCCATAAATAAAAAATAAAATATTGAAAACCTAAAGGAAGCTGCAAAGAATTATGATCAAATTAAGATATTAAGTTAAATTAAACTGTTCTAGGCTATATAAAAATATTGAATTAACTTTGAGCTAAAGCACTGTTCAACATTATTTGTTTCGATTTTTTTTTGAGAAATCATTTTGACTTATAATTTGCTTCTGAGGTACCTAAACTCTAACAACAGTTAATATTACTTTTCTTTCAAACTGGCCAAATTTAATTTAATTTAATGATAATTTTTGGCATTATTTGCCACTGAGGTACAAACTACTAAATTT
This sequence comes from Neocrepidodera transversa, assembly GCA_963243735.1. Lineage (NCBI taxonomy): Eukaryota > Metazoa > Arthropoda > Insecta > Coleoptera > Chrysomelidae > Neocrepidodera > Neocrepidodera transversa. The sequence goes on along the minus strand of OY725344.1, from coordinate 24,036,375 downwards.
TAGGTATTATTTGCCATCTCAATAAATAGAAACTAAATTCTTTGTGATATTACTACAAAAAGCGCTGTGCCCTAATTATAGCTACATTAATTTTATTAAGAAAATTCACTCTATGATCTAAATTAATTATTTAACAATAAGTTAATTTTCTTTTACTCAAATGTTAACTCTAATTGAAAAACACAAAGTCCCGAATATTTAGTATTTTGTGAAAATTCAGGGTGGACCAGATTTAATTTGCGTATACAAATATATCTCGTACACCACAATAGATACAATATCGGTTAAATGGGAAAAAAGATGTGTCTTTTCCAGAAGAATTTAATGTTTTTATTTTTCAAAAATCAGATCTGGTTTCTCAGATATTTAGGAAAAACCGAAGTTTGCCGATTTTCGATTTAATTAATTACCACCTTAATTACTATAAAAAAACTTTATATAACTTTTTTATTGAAGGTAAAATATGACTTAACATAGCTTATCCAATTTTTTAAAACAATGTTTCGTCTTTGAAGGGCCACCCTCATCTATTATTTTTTAAATGGAATTTTCAATGTACAGTCCTGTTCATTTTTATCCTGAAAATATGAGTACAAGAATTATAAAATATCTTGAATAAGAAGGACAATTTGAGCAATTTTTACATAATTATAATAATTCACAATAACCATTTAATAATTATCATTTCTAGTTATTTGTTATCATTCAATAATTGAAATTTAAATAATTTTTTTTTGTTTCTGATTGTAGTTATTTAAGAAAATTTAAATTGAGATAATGCAAATTAAGTTGAAGTATTTAGGGCGTTAAGCTCAAAATAGATGCAATTTTTAATTATTTTATTTAAAAAGATATATAAAACCTAATAAAAAAATTAAATATTTTACATGGTTGGATAAAGGAAAAAATGGAGATTTTAAAAATTAAATAAAAAGTACATAGTCTAGTCAACGAGTGCTTTTTGGGCCAAACTTTTTTCTTCGCGTCCGAAAAATATGATCGAGGTGTTATTCGATTCGGAATAGCGTGTATAGATGATTTTTGAAAAAATTCCAAGACCCGCTTACAAAAATTGCAAAAGTTATAAACAATTACCTGAAAAATAAAAATGGGGTTTAGTGTTTTGCAAATATATCAAAAACTATTTGACATTTTGCCAAATTCGAAAAAAGATTTAAAAAGAAGAGGAAATTTACCAAAAAAAAAACTATGCCTCCCGGAACTGTAGGACCAATATTTAAAATTTTCCCAGAGTCTTGAAAATATAGCCGAAAACGGGGACTGTCCACTTTTTACCTATAATGAATAAATATTTTTTAAACTTATTAAATATGAAAATTAAAACTTGAAAAAATTCAGGAATCTACTGGATAGATTTATGAACAATAATCCGCAATCAAAAAATTTTTATTTTTATTTATTTTTCTATAAATAGGCTACTTTTGTATAACGAAATCTAATATATATGATAATATGTATTAATGACGTACTATCTGAGATTTGATTTATCTGGCTCTTGATGTATATTTCTATAAGATTGGTACACCTTACTATTAACGTTACTATGAAAACTGGACTGTCTATGAAAAAAAAATTTGTTTACGTCTTTATCTTTATACTATGATTGTGATTTTTTATTTGTCATTGTGGGAGTGTTCTGAAAATGGAGAATAAATATATATAAAAGCTACATCAAATAATCTACCTAATGTGGATTATTTTATTGTACACGATTATAAAAATCGATGAAATTTAAATTAAGTTAAGCCTGCACTTTAAGTATGTCAGAAGAGTGTTGCTAACGCACAATCACATTAAACCAAATTCTTCTGCTTTTGGATGTTATTTCTTATTAACTATTAACGAAAACCACTAAAAATCGATATACTGATTATTTTAGATTTACCACCAAATATAATATGTGGTCGAGTAGACACTTTCAAACTAAATCTGCAAAAGGGAAGGAGTTACAGGTAGTACGTCATAGCCTGCGAGATTTGAAAATAAAAGTCAGTAGGGCCCAAAAGCGTTAGGATTTAAAATTATTAATCAGTGTAGATAATACATTTTGACCTTATATATTTAAAAGTAATTTTTATAAAAATCACAAAAGTTTCCCATCATGCATTAGTTAATTAACAATTTTTTTCAACTTGAACATGAACATTTTAAGTGCGATAATTGTTAAATAACAAATGTGAAACTTTTTCCTTATTTGGATCAATTTTTGAAAGGTCTCAGACGAGATTGCCGTTAGAAAAATTAAAAAATTGTTATTTTTCACTTAGTTATTAACAATTTACTTAGGCTAAAAATTAAAAACTTTGATTAATCATTGAAAAAGGATTTTTTTTTTCATATTACTATTGATTCCTATTTTTATGATTAGGAGTTACATGAAAATGACTTAAAAATTTTTAGTTTCTATTGTTTACAAAATTGTTATAAACAGATGCGTTGTTTACAAGGTAATTAAAATTTTATTTTTGGAAACATAATCTTTGATGCAAATTATGATTTAACAAAAAGTGGTTCCTTAAAATTTTTTTATCACTTAAAAGCGTATGTGTTAATTAGCAATTTTTTTTCACCATATAAATAATTTTTCTCAAAAAATAACACATGTTTGTTTTTGTTCCATTATATAGAAAAAAATATATAGAAAAAATTTAATTGTTTATAACAAATTGTTTATTAAATAAACAATAAAAATTTAAATAAAAACAATTTTTTTTAGTTATCAAAGAGCCAGATAAATTATGATTAAAAAAAATGGTTCCTTAATATTTACAGGTGATAGAAAAAAAATTGTTAATTAACAAATACGTTTTTAAGCAATAAAAAAAATTTTAAGAAACGATTTTTTTGTAAAAAAACATAATTTGCATCAAAGATTATGTTTCAAAAAAGAAATTTTAAATTATTTAATAAACAACGCATTTGTTTATAACAATTTTTGTAAACAATAAGGAATAAAAAATTTAAAAATCATTTTTATGTGACTTCTGAAAACGAATAAATAGTAATATATAAAAAAAAATTTTTTTTCAATGATTAATCAAGCATTTTAATTTTTAACGTAAGTAAATTGTTAATAACAAAGTGAAAAATAACAATTTTTTAATTTTTCCAACGGTAATCTCTTCTGAGACCTTGCAAAAATAGGTCTAAAAAGAAAAAAAATTCAGATTAGATATTTAACAAGTATCGCACTTACAATGTTCAGGTTCAAGTAGGAAAAATTGTTAATTAATTATTACAAGATTTATAAAAAAATCGCGATAAAAATCTATCCAGTAGATGCCTGAATATCTTCAATTTTTAATTTTCATATTTAATAAGTTTAAATAATATTTATTCATTAAATGTCAAAAGTGGACAGCGCTTACGCAAGCCGAAGTCCCCGTTTTCGGCTGTATTTTCAACACTCTGGGAAAATTATAAATATTGATCCGACAGTTGCGGGAGGTAGAGATTTTTTTTTCGTAAATTTCCTCCTCTTTTTGAATCTTTTTTCAAATTTGAAAAATGTCGGAACAGTTTTTGAGATATTTGCAAAAAAACAAACTCCATCAGATGACACCTCGTTCATATTTTTCGGAGGAGTAGAAAAAAGTTTCGTCCAAAAGGCTCCAGTTGACTATATAGGTTTATATTTAAAAAACAATAGATGAGGGTGGCCCTTCAAAGGTGAAACGTTGTTTTAAAAAATTGGATACGCTATGTTAATACATATTTGGCCTTCAAAAAAAAAGTTATATAAAGTTTGTTTCTATATTTAATAATTAAGGTGGTAATTAATTGAAACGAAAATCGTTAATATCGTCCCAAATATCTGAGAAACCGGGTTGATATTTTGAAAAAAGTATTAAATTCTTCTTTCTTCTCATTTAACCGATATTGTATCAATTGCGATTAAATCTCTGTATACGCACATTAAATCCGGTTCACCCTGTATACATATTTCAAAATAAACAAACTAGGTACCAAATTTTACGACAAATATAAGAGCGAAATATTTAACCATAAAATACAGCGTCCGATGTTACGTCATAGTTGTCACTAATATTATGATACCTACTGAACGTAAGAGTGCTAGCAATTTAACTTATTTGAAATTAGTGTTTTCTAATATTCCCAAGTTCAAGTAAGATGTCATCAATACGAAAGCGACGCATATATTCAGTTGCCACTAATATGAGCAAACCGGAAGAATAACACTCCACTAGAGGGCGCTCAACGCAGCAACTTTTTAGTAGCCACAAATATAGTAAAATCTGAACAAACTCAATGATCACTTGTGGCGACATTTACACAAAAATTACAAAGTAGGTACAGATCGAATCAGCTCGAACTGTAGAATACTAAAATTCTATTTAAAATTGTGGCATACGTGTGCATGTATGCCACAAAAGACACGTATGCCACTAATACTGTCTATGCACACACAAGTTGCCACTAATATAGGGACACACACACACACACACACACTAACACACACACACACTAACACACACACACACACAGACATCATCGCGAAAATATCAAAATCGTATTCTAGGGACCCTAAAACGTGTTTATTCATTGAAAACTCACTACCCAATTTTTAGCATGATTCCTATACCTCTCTTATCTGAAGGGCGAGAGGTAAAAAGAGTTATTTTTTTTATTTATTTATTTATATTATTAAAAATAGTTATTATAAAATATTTGTATTTTAATTTTTGTTTCGAACCTCGCTCCGCTCGGAACGAAGAAGTTATTAAATAAATTATATTAGAAGAAATGAAAATAAATGATTAGTATTTCATTAAATTTTATTTTATTGATTAAAGTATATTCACCTTTCAATTATAAAATAATAGCTATTGTAAAGTTAGACCTCTGGGGTAAATTATTTTCTCGTTTGTAGAAGACAATGATCAAATTACAAAGAAAAATTTAATTACCTAAAGGACAGACAATGATAATCTTTTTCCCTTAGAGCCATGAAATTTAATTGAAAGTTTTCTCTTTTGGAAAGGTAAAAGCAGAATGCAACCTCTGTAAATAATAAAGAAATTATTATATAAAATAAAATGAGAATATTATAATTAATGTTTAGAGGGACAAAATAATAAAATAATGAAACACGTTTTGACTATACAAGGTGTAATTAAAATACGATTAAATTCTAAAATTTAAATATTGGTAAATCTTTAAAATTAATTAACCATTTAAGGATAAAAAAATGTATACTTCTATAAATATTTTTTTTATTTTGAAAATTTTTACATTTCAATCCATTTTAACCTACATTGAATGCGTTTTGATATCATATTATAGTTTTTTTTATGAGGGGCGAAAAACATGAAAAATATACATTTAAATTAAAATATTCTTCTCACCTGTATCACCAAAAAAATCGGCTGTGTAACCCTAGAACTTTCCCGGCTTGGCTATAGATTGTTTGCCGTCAAAATAAAAACAAAATCAGAAAAAGCTTAAATGAATATATTTTTCGCACTAACAGCGAAACTATGGGGAATCCGAAAAAAAAATATAAAAGTTAAAGGAAATTTGGTGCCCTACAATTTTGCACTAGAAAATTTTTCATTAAAGTGCATTGTTTGTCCTCAAACAGTGAAAAAACTGTGAAAAACTACATACATATTTTTTGCGCGTCCTCTAGTGGCACAACTATTGGCAATTCTGGAAAAATTGTAGGAAATTTTATGCTTTCAAACTTTGTCCTTAAAATTTAAAAAAAGACAAAAAATCTTTCATGTGTATTCAATCAATGTCAGTCTAGAGGACCAATTTAAACCAAAAACTAACAGTCGCACAGACACACAGACAGACCATACTTTGGAAATGGTTTCAATCTTCGTGGGGGATCTCATAATGGATATTTCCATCGATATTATTATAGAATTTTTCTAAATGACTAACATCATTAAAAAATACTAAAAAATATTATAAGTTTTTTGTTACGGGGGGTGAAAGATATGAAATGTAGACATTCAAATTATTAAAATATTTTTCTCTATAAAACTACGTAATTTAAAAGATGATAAAAAATACTATAAGAGTGAATTTTTTTAAATTTTAAAAAATAAATTGTATACTTGAGAAAATGGAGAGACTAAAATAGTGAAATAGAAAAAAAATATTATTGTAGTCTCTTTCTTCTCTCATCCCCACAATTTTTTTATAAAATATTTGCACTTGTAGCAAATTTCATTCCCTATTAAATTACGGTAAACGCATTTTAATATAAACTATAGTTTTTTATTACGAGGGGTGGAAGATATGAAATGTATACATTCAAATTAAAATATTTTTCTCACCGGTATAACAAGAAAAATCTATAATACAGGGTGTCCCAAATAAGAGTGATCGATTTTAAATGTAAATGCACAACGTATTAATCGCTCTAAATAAATCGGATTTTCACTAATTGTTTTCTTTTACCCAAAAGTTTTTTATGAACTTTGTTTATATTTTATTCCGTCAATACAGGTTGATCTACTAATTTTTGTCAAAATAAATGGGAAAATTATGTGTTATTTTAAATGGAACACTCTATATATATAGATGGCATTTAAAAGAGCGAATCATCATCTTTTAAAAAATGTATAGTTTGATATCTTTTGCTTTCCTATCAACAAAAATATTCGAAATTTCAAGAAACACTGCATTTTTGCTCATGAATAAATAAAAATTTTACAAATAATTTATTCAGAAACAAAAAATAATATTAAGGACATTATCGAAAACATTCTGACAGCTATGTTAGAAAAATCTCAAAAGATTGCAAAAAAAACCCCCAAAAATCTAAAAAAAAATGGCAAATAATCGGAAAAATCGCAAAAATGGCAGAAAATCGCAAATAATCGGAAAAAACAGGAAACATTTGAAAATTATTAAAAAATGGCAAAAAATCAAAAAAAATTTAGAAAACAAAAACAAAAAGATAAAAAAAAATTGCAAAATATCGCAAAAAATCTCAAAAAATGGCAAATAATCGCAAAAAATGGCAGAAAATCGGAAAAGTAAAAAAACCAGGAAACATTTGAAAATAATTAATTGGAAATAATTAAAATATACAAAAACAACGAAAAAATCGCAAAAAATGCAAAAAAAAAACGCAAAAAACCGAAAAAAATGGAATGTATCAAAAAAAAAATTGAAAAAAAATCATGAAACATTGGGAAAAATCGAAAACAAAAAAATGCCAACAAAATTGCAAAAACTCGCAAAAAAAATATTACAAAATGTCAAAACTTACAAACAATCGAAAATAATTGGGAAACAAAAAACAATCGGAAAAAATTAAAATATACAGAAACAACGAAAAAATCGCAAAAAAATGCAAGAAAACGCAAAAAAACCGAAAATAATGGAAAGTATCAGAAAAAAATTAAAGAAAAAATCATGAAATATTGGGAAAAATTGAAAAATCGAAAACACAAAAAACATCAAAAAATATTGCAAAAAAATTGAAAAATCGAACACACAAACAATGGCAAAAAAATTGCAAAAAAAAATCAAAAAAAAATCTTACAAAATGTCAAATCTTGCAAAGAATCGAAAATAATTGTGAAACAAAAAACAATCGGAAAAAATTAAAATATACAGAAACAACGAAAAAATCGCAAAAAAACGCAAAAAAACCGAAAAAAATGGAAAGTATCAAAAAAAAATTGAAAGAAAAAATCATGAAATATTGGGAAAAATTGAAAAATCGAAAACACAAACAATAGCAAAAAAAAATTGCAAAAAAATCTTACAAAATGTTAAAAATTGCATAAATTGCAAAAAATCGAAAATAATTAGGAAACAAATGCAATCGGAAAAAATTAAAATATACAAAAAAAGGCAAAAAAAAATGAAAAAAATGGAAAGTTGTAACAAAGTTACTTTTTCCGTATTATTTAAAATATATGAAATTAATTCGCGCACGGCACTGGAGTAAAATTAACTTAACATTGTGAATAAAAGGCCAGTCGTACCAGTTAAACCGTCGCCATGCAGATGGAGACACTCTCGTCTCTGCTTCTTAGACGCCGAAGTTCGTATCGAGTAGGGCAATTCAAACCGTTGTCAGCAGCTGCAGAGGCAGCGAGAAGTCAGACTTGCTGTGGCCGTCCCAATTGGAACAGCAGTGCAGCCCGTCGACCTTTAGAGATAGGTCAAGCTGAAGCCAAGTTCAAGTTGTACCGGAGTCTAGAACCGTCAGTCCGACTACACCACGCCGCCAAGCCAATCGTCCGTTACACACCTTTTCTCCGCCGGATTTTGGTAAAAATAAATGTTTTATTTATTGAATTTTATTTGTTTTGAGTTAACATCCCAGCAGCTAATACCCAGGTACTTAACCCAGTAGGGCAAGTAAAGCCCGCCCTTCTGGCCACCAGTGATTTTGGTCGATACCATAACGACCCCTGGAGTATTTCTTTCTCCAATGACGCTGCCCGTGCAGTGGCCTTCACACTCTAAACGGAAGGTGGCGCCCGAGGCAATCCGAAACCTGGACTAAGGCGCCAAAGTGACCCGCAACGATCGAAGTGTCGTCGCAAAGTATCAGAAACAAATTGAAAGAAAAAATCATGAAACAAAAATTGAAAAATCTAAAACACAAAAAATACCAAAAAATATTGCAAAAAATCACAAAAAAATCTTACAAAATGTCAAAAAAAATTGAATAAATTGCAAAAAAATCGCAAAAACTCGAAATGAAGTGACAAAAATTGCAAAAAAAATTGCAAAAAATATAAAAAAGAGAGTAGGCACATATACGGCATTTATTGTAACTTTTACATTCTTTATTACTTTTAATTACATTATTAGTTTTAATAAATGTTTGTGATGTTTAGTTGCTGAATAAATTATTTGTCAGATTTGTTAATATTTATTTACTGTTAGATCTTCCGTAAGAAAAAATACGGTGGTTCTTGTAATCTCGAATATCTTTTGTTAGGAAAGCAAAAGATATCAAACTATACATTTCTTAAAACAAGATAATAAATCTTTATTAATAAATTGTACAAAGAGGTGGCGCAGTTTATCTCTTTTAAATACCATCAAAACATACAGGTTGTTCCATTTAAAATAATACATATTTTTTCCATTTATTTTGAAAAAAAAATAGTAGATCAACCTGTATTAACGGGATAAAATGTAAACAAACTTCATAAAAAACTTTTGAGTAAACGAAAACAATTAGTGAAAACCCGATTTATTTAGAGCAATTAATACATTGTGCATTTACATTTAAAATCGATCACTTTTATTTGGGACACCCTGTATTTTAAAACTATTCTAGCGTCATTTAAAAGGTGATAAAAAATATTATAAGTGTGATTTTTTTTTAAAATTTTCAAAAAAAACTGTATAATTCATTATTGTATTATTCTCTCACCCTCACAATTTTTTTTATAAAATTTTGAAAAAAATCTCGCCTGTAGCAAATTTCATTCCCTTTTAAATTACGTTAAAGTCATTTTAATATAAATTATAGTTTGTTTTGTTACAAGGGGTGAAAGATATGAAAAGTATATATTTAAATTAAAATATTCTTCTCACCAGTATAACAAGAAAACTATAAAATATTTTTAAACGATTCTAATGCCATGTAAAAGATGAGAAAAAATACTAGAAGAGTGATTTTTTTTTAAATTCTCAATAAAATTGTATACTTGAGAAAAGGGAGACTTAATTGGTGAAATCCAAAACAAAATCATTATTGTAGTCTCTTGCTTTTCTCACACTCTTTTTTTTATAAAATTTTGAAAAAAATTTCACTTGTAGCAAATTTCATTCCCTATTAAATTACGGTAAACACATTTTGACATAAATTATAGTTTTTTTGTTACGAGGGGTGAAAGATATATATTTAAATTAAAATATTCTTTTCACCAGTATAACAAGAAAACTATACAAATATTTTTAAACGATTCTAAGGTATCATGTTTGACCAGCATATAAAATAGAACGATCATGTTACCTTTGTAAGAGATATTTTATCTAGAAAAAATCTAAAAATAATGTATAACTCTTTGGCAGAATCAATTATCAAATATTGCATTATAATTTGGGGCGGTACTTTCGCACACTAATAAAAAGTATTCTTCAACAAAAATGCTCTACAAAGACAGTGAATTATTTAAAATAAGACAAATGTACACATATCAATGTCTAATGAGAGTTTATCTGGATTATGAATTATCCATAAAAAATCCCAAAATACTAGAGCAGGAGCCAATTTAAATATAAATATGAACTTATTTAAGAAAACTCTCACACAAAAAACGTTTTATTATTTTGGACCAAAATTGTTTAATGTGCTACGTAAGCATATAAAAGAAAGTAAAAGCTTTAGCAAGTATAAACGTGAAATTAAAAACATTATTCTAAATAATCCTGAAAAATTAAATATTTTTTAACTTACCTCTAATGTCTCTTAATAATAAATCTCTCGGTTCTATCCCTCCCTAAATAAATTATAAATAAACTATAATTATGTATATACAGTGCGACTCAAAAAGTCTGCACAATATGGGAAAAATTTTTATTTTTCATTTGACAGAAAATTTTATTCTTAATAAAAGTTGATGCATTGCGTAAAACTGCTACTTCAAGCGTCAAACTTTCAAATTTCTAAATATAGGAGCGGGCAAAAAAATAGGAATTTTGTCCAAGAGTAAAGTACCCTTATTTTTGACAATATCATAAAAAATTTATTTAGAAAAGTTGTTTAGAATTAAAAACTACACTCACATTTAAAATCACAGCCTCCTACGCAAACAATCCATTTTTTTATGTTTTTAGCGTAGCTCAAAATAATAACATTTCGGATGCACTTTAGGGGCCTTCCTTCAATCACTTTAATACATTTTGGTTAAAAAAATTTAGTTTTCTTCGTTATTTTCACACCATTCTCGGCCTTTTTTTAAAATTCTTATGATTTTTTGTTTTTTCTTGGTGCAAAGTTGAAATTTCACCCTGTAAACATGTACATAAAAAAACCATTATAATTTAATTGAAGAAAATGGTAAAAAAATGATACACAAACGTTTTTAGTACCAAAATGTAAATAACATTCACTTATTTACGTCAAAAAAATATTTTTAAATTTAACGGTGTAAAACAAAACATAGCTAAAATTAACTAAACAATAAGAGGCTTTAAAAATAAAAATAAAAAAAAGAAAGTAAAAATTACAAAATAATGGTTATTAATCTTAAAAGTCTAAAATCAAACCTAAACTAAACAAGATTAAGAAAAGAAAAACAAAGAATACAATAATTACAAAAATAAGGGTACTTTACTCTTGGTCAAATTTCCTATTTTTTGTCCGCCCCTATGTATCATTTAGAAATTTGAAAGTTTGGCGGTTGAAATAGCAGTTTGACGCAATACACCAACTTTTATCAACAATAAAATTTTCTGTCAAATGAATAATAAAAATTTTTCCCATATGGTGCAGACTTTTTGAGTCGCACTGTAGTATAAATTAAAAAAAATGTTACTGGCCTTTCTGTGGAAGTTAGTTGACAACACAGGCACCAGTGCCTAGGTCCACATTCACAGAAGAAGTCAGCTCAGCTCGAATTGCAATTCATCTATAACCAAGTTATAGAAATAAATTCGATTTGAATCACTGATAACAAAAAAAAAATCTTTCCACCCGTATAACAAGAAAACTATATAATATCTTTAAACGATTCTAATGTCACTCAAAAGATAAGAAAACATACTATAAACTAGAATTTTTTTAAAATTCTCAAAAACAAATTGTATACTTGAGAAAAAGGAGAGACTTAAACGATGAAATCTAAAACAAAATCATTATTGTAGTCTCTCCCTTCTCTCACCCCTACAATTTTTTTTATAAAATCTTGAATATATTTGCACTTGTAGCAAAATTCACTCTCTTTTAAACTACATTAAACTGATTTTGATACATGTTATAGTTTTTTGTTACGAGGGGTGGAAGATATGAAATGTATAGGTACATTCAAATTAAAATATTTTTCTCACCCGTATAACAAGAAAACTATATAATATTTTAAAACGATTCTAACTTCATTTAAAGGGTGATAAAAAATACTATAAGTGTGAATTTTTTTTAAAATTTTCAAAAATAAATTATATGCCTGAGAGAAAAGAGAGAGACTAAAATAGTGATATAAAAAAAAATCATTATTGTAGTCTCTCCCTTCTCTCACCCACACAATTTTTTTATAAAATCTTGAAAATATTTGCGCTTGTATTCCCTTTTAAATTATATTAAACTCATTTTGATACACATTATATTTTTTTGTTACGAGGGGTGGAAGATATGAAATGTATAGGTACATTCAAATTAAAATATTTTTCTCACCCGTATAACAAGAAAACTCCATAAGATATTAAAAGTATTCTAATGTCATTTAAAAAGTGATAAAAAATATTATAAGTGTGAATTTTTTTAACATGTTTAAAAATAAATTGTATACCTGAGAAAAGGGAGAGACTAAAATTGTGAAATAAAAAAAATCATTATTGTAGTCTCTCCTTTCTCTCACCCACACAATTTTTTTTTATATTTTGAAAATATTTGCTCTTGTAGCAAATTTCATTCCCTTTTAAATTATATTAAACTCATTTTGATGCACATTATATTTTTTTGTTACGAGGGGTGGAAGATATGAAATGTATACATTAAAATTAAAATATTTTTCTCACCCGTATAACAAGAAAACTCTATAATATTTTAAAACTATTCTTACGTCATTTAAAAGGTAATAAAAAATACTATAAGTGTGAATTTTTTTAAAATTTTCAAAAATAAATTGTGTACTTGAGAAAAGGGAGAGACTAAAATAGTTAATAAAAAAATCATTATTGTAGTTTATCCATATACTCTCATACACATTTTTTTTTTAATTTTGAAATTATTCACACTTGTAGAAAATTAAATTCTTTTTTAAACTACTATAAACGCATTTTAATACATATTATAGTTTTTTGTTACGAGGGTTGGAAGACATGAAAATATACATTTAAATTACTGTATTCTCAACTGCATAACAAAAAAATTATAGAATATTTTTAAACGACTCTTACTGTCAGTAGATAGAACGTTCTTTAACTTTAAAGATTCAGTAAGTAAAGGCAATGACGTTTAGAATAAAACTTTACAAGTTGATTTCTTGTACAATTGTCACAATCTAAACGTCGTTGTCATTAGTCACAGAACCGTTAAAGTTAAAGAACGTTCTATCTACTGAGTATACGACTAAAAGAGTAGAAGAGTTTTTTTTAAATTTTCAAAAAAAAACTGTATAGTTCAGAAAATCATTATTGTAGTCGCTCCCTTCTCTCATCCTCACAATTTTTTTTATAAAGTTTTGAAAAAAAATTCCCTTGTAGCAAATTTCATTCCCTTTTAAATTACGTTTAACGCATTTTGATATAAATTATTGTTTTTTTTGCTACAAGGGGTGAAAGATATGAATATTATATATTTAAATTAAAATATCCATATATGACTCAGTATTCCATTTAAGTACATACTAGAATAAATTTCTAACCATGTGAATAAAGAAAATGCGATTAATAGTGACAACTTAATGTGGCTTTGAAATAATTCTTTTTCCATTAGAAGATTAAACAAACCGTTTTATCTGGATTAAATTCGGTGGAGATCAGATGTTGCGTAAAATTCCAGCTAAAATCGAAACATAAGTGTTATACATTTGTTGGTCTTTTCTTTTTATTGGAAATTTCCTTTTGTATGATTACTATGAACACTCTATTTTGGATTTTATTAAAAATAATAACATTCATATATCTATTAAACTTAAATATAAATAAATAATTTTATTATATTATTTATAATTTGTTATCTGGTAAACTTTAACCAATTCAATGTTTCCAACCAAATAACATTCGTTGAAACTTTTTGAGAAAAACGTCGAAAGTAGGGATATTCGATTCGAACGTTTTTATTGGACCGACGACATCCGTAATGGAGTAATTCATGTGAAAATACGATAAGGTTTGAAAACGGATCAATAGTCATGGTTTTGCCACCGCTACGAGTCACGGTCTTCCTTCCTCGTTAATTTAGTAATATGCCCCTTTTAGTGCGCTATTCTATTGAGAGAATAAAATTCACCCCGTAAATTGTTAGTTAATCTCCGATTACTTCTTGATTTCATGCGTTTTCGTTATCGGAAAAAATAGTTAAATTGAAACAAAGATATTAGTAAAAAAATCTGATGTGGCCAGCTCATGACCTCTCGCCAGTCTTTAATCAAAAATTTACTAACACAAAAAAGTATGAATAAAATTGACTTTTTTGTAAATCTTGAAACAATGGCAAGATTTGAAAATTTTAATGATACGAAAATAAACTATAGTGTATACAAAATAATGAGTAAAACTTTTTTGCCATTTTGTTTATAGTAATGACGTCATCACTCATAGCAACCGCCACTTCCGGTTGTCCGATTGATACCAAAATCTAATCAGATCTAATCTAGGGTATCAGAATCACTCAGACACACACACACACGCATACGCACACGCACACGCACACGCACACGCCCACGCACACGCACACGTACACGCACACGGACACGCACACGCACACGCACGCACGCACGCACTCACCACAAAATATCAAAAAGGGACCGTGTTTATCCGTTGAAAACTCATTACCCAATTTTTAGCATGATTACTATACCTCTCTTAACTTGCTCTACCCCTAGTAATGTTACTCTACCCAAAGACTAAATTTTTCATTTTTCTCCCGTTTCATCTTTTTTCGCCACTTTTTTCTCCCTGTTTCCTCTTTTTTTATTGCTTTTTTCTCCCTTTTGTTTTTATTTATGTTCTTTAAGTCTCCCTTTTTTCTCCACAATTATATTATTTTCTTATTAATTCCTTTTTCTTCACATTTAAATTTTTTTCTTCACTTTTCCCACTTTTTGTTTATTTTTTACGATTTTCTACTTTTTTCCCTTCTCCCATATTTTTCTGCTTCTTTTTTCCCCTTTTTCCTTTTTTTCTGGAAAAATAAAATTAGAAACATTTTTTATCCATTTTTCCCATTAAACATTAAACTTGGTTATCTGAACTGAAAAAGTATTTATTTTATTAAAAGAAGTCTTTACTATCTAAATCTAATCTGTGTATTTAAAACAATATTTATTTTATTAATAAAGGTCTTTACTATCAAAATCTAGCCTGTACATTTAAAAAAAATCGGCTGTTTCATCCCAAAACTTTCCCGGCTTGGCTATAGAGAATAAGATTATTTTAATAACAAAAGACTAAGCATTCCATTAATTTATGGAACAAATTTTAAATAACAAGGCGATGGTGAATACGTCTACCGAATTGATATTTCTATGTTGATAATGACATAAGCGGACGCATGGGCACATTATATAGCACAAAGTTGTAGGAAATTGTATGCTCTACAAGTTTGCACTAGAATATTATATGCTTTCAAAATAAAAAAATGAAAAAAGCCTAAATATGTATATTTTTCGCCCTCTACCGGCGAAACTATGGAGAATCAGAAAAAAGTTAAATACAAAAGTTAAAGGAAATTTAGTGCTCCACAACTTTGCATTAGAAAATTTTCCAGGACAGTGCATTGTTTGTCCTCAAAATTTCTAAAAACTGCGGAAACCCTACATGAAAATTTTATGCGCGCCCTCTAGTGGCGCAATTATTGGAAATTCTGGAAAAAGTTTGATACAAAAATTGTAGGAAGTTTTATGCTCTAAAACTTTGCGCTACAGCATTTTGCACTAAAGTGTATTGTTTGTCCTTAAAATTAAAAAAAAAGACAAAAAATCTTTCATGTGTCTTCAAAAAATGTCGGTCTAGAGGACCTTCTACTGTACCAATTTAAACCAAATACTAATGGACGCATTCCAGGCACACACTGACCCTTCATACCAAATTTCAGCTTGATTGGTCAAACGGTTCGGCAGTAATCGTATAAGATTACACAAAGACACACAGACACTCAGACACACACAGGCACACAGACAGACCATAGTCAGGAAATGGTTTTAATTTTCTTGTGGGACCTCAAAATGGATATTTCCATCGATATCTCGATTTTTTTTTATACTATACTATACTATACTTTCCCTTTGATGGGAGCGGGAAAGTAAAAATATTTATTTTATTAATAAAGGTCTGTACTATCTAAATCCAGTCTGTTTATTTAAAAAAAAAATATTTTATTAAAAAAAGTCTTGACTATCTAAATCTAGCCTGTGTTAAAAAATAAATAAAAGGCTATGCTGCACTAGCGGGCACTATGTCAAGCGGCTACCAGAGCTCATGCTTAAACATGTTCAAACTTATAATTTAAGCAAATCACTTTTCACGTGTGGGTAATTTCTAAAATTATCCACAGATTAACGTGTGGCTAGTCACGTGACACTTCCGTTTGACAGATGTCATACAAGAACTAATGGGTTCTTCTGACGGATAACCCAAACCCATATACCAAATTTCAGCTCAATCGGATTAAACGTGTGGTCTCTATCGTGGAAGAATACAGACAGACAGACAGGCAGACTTCCATCTTAATCATCTTAGGGAACCTCAAAATGGAAATTTCCGCCTTCATCTCAAAAAATTTTTTTTAGCTCGTTCACAATACTTTCCCTTCTCGGAGGTGGGTCGGGAAAGTAAAATAAGAGAAAAAAATTGGAAAAAAGTTTGAAACATAAAGAAAACAGTAAAAAATCAGAGGAAAAGAAGAGTGGGGTAAGAAGTAGGTAATAAGAAGTTTGAAACAAAGAAAACTGTAAAATAATAATAAAGTAGGGGCAAAAATGAGAAGAAAAAAGTTTGTAAAATCAAGAAATCAGTAAACAAATAAGGGGAAAATAAAATTGAAGAAAAAGTAGGAAAAATATTTGAAACATAAAAAACGTGGTTAATAAAATTAAGGAAAAAAGTTTGATACATAAAGAAAACAGTAAAAGTAGGGGAAAAAAGTCTGAGAAAATAAAATCAATCAAGCTTACTTTAGATGAAATTTATTGTTTGCCGTGTATATTTCATACTCCAATAAATCTTTTGACAGGTGTGTTACAAAAGGTTCATTTTATACATCTCTGGTAGTCGATGAGTAAAATATACGTCTTAGATTGCATTTGTTTGGTAGTACAATAAGAGGGATAAATATCGATATTCCATTTCCGTCAAGAAAATGTATTCAACAAATCGAATGGAATTTATTTAGAATGCTCGAGAACGTCTCACTGTCCTCATGAATAAACTTCGAGTACCTAACTCCATCGAAAATCGTTACGGTGAAAATGACTTTGAACTTTTCACATTTTTTTAACAGTGCGTAAAATAAGAACAAATCTATATTCAAATATTTACAATTATTGACGTAGCCACTCTGTATATTTTTGTTTGCTATATGATTTGATAAATATGATTCGATTTCTTAAATATTAGTTCTGAGTTTGCAATCGATATGTTTAACGAACTTCATGCCTGTGGCTACTGATAAGAGGGTTCTGCCGTTTACAAACTATAGTTTATTTGAAAATGAATGATAGCACAATTTTTATGACCCAGTAGGTAAACTTCAATATAACATCATAAATCAGTGACGGAGAATTTCTAAAATAAAATGTTTAGCATTATTTGTTCGAAAATAAAATCTTTCGTTTTATTTCTAAAATTAACTAAAATAATTTAATCTCTACAGGTAGCAAATATTTATACTTCAAGATCAATTTAAGTAGCCGTAAACTTTCTTAGAAAGGATTAAAATGTCTAATTGACAGAAAGTGTTATGCAGATTGTAAATTATTTTAGTTCTGTTTGTACAGTCCAGTGATTGTAACACACAGAGTTGTTAGTTCTGTTATAATAGTCGATAAAAAGCGAAATTGATCAAGTGAATTTGTGTAATAAAAATGGCACAAACGTCTAATTATGCTCCTGTGAAATTAAAGTGCAATTTAACCGTGTATATGAAAACTTTAGTGTTAAATGTACATGACGCTCTTGTACATGAACACTTCAATAGCACTGTTCGAAGTATAGTTTCTAAGTGTTCAAATATGATCGGAGTTGAAGGAGCAACCATTTACAGACTTTTGAAGCAACCAAAAGGATGGAAGTATTACAGTAGCACCTAAAACGTCAACTGGGAGAATACCAGAGCTGGGTAATTACATGTACTTTGAAAGTAAGTACAATGGGGACGTGGGAAAAAGTTGAACACTTACGAAATACGCCGATTTCACAAAAATTGTCACAAATCATCATCTAGAGCATATAAATATCACATTCCAAGAAAAATAAATCCCGCAACCAACCTTTAACACCTTTTTTCTTAATTTTAAATTTAGACTTTTTTGATGTTCAAAAGTAAAATTATGATACATTTGACGTTTCGAATTGATTTAAGAGTAAAATTATGACACATTTGATGTTTCGAATTGATTCTGTGTAAACCATTCAAACATAGAATTGTCATTTACACATGCAGTGTTAACTTCACATCATTGTCATAAAATAACCAAGAAAGCGATGTTGCCATATATATGTAATGGAAATTCGTTAAGTTGTGAATAAAATCTAGTAGTGAGGTGATGAATTTACAAACATGATTAATGAAAATAAAGCTGAATTGATAAATAATCTCCAAAATTGGGGTATGATACCACAAGGGCAATTTATGTGCCCAGAGTGTAATCGTACTTTAAAATTACCTTTAGATGAAAGATTGTAAGTTTTTTTTACATTTAACACTTACTATAAAGTAATTATTCGATAATTATACAAGGAGCAGTTCAAATGGGTTCAAAATCACTTTATAAACAAATCTTAGTCATAAAATTGTATTTTAGACCCGATAAATATTTTTGAAGATGTACGAATTTAATAAAAAAACGTAATAAAAAATGCCGGAGACGGATACAAGACCAGTTTAAAGAAGGGAACTTTTTTTACAAATCTAAATCAGATCTAAAATTAGAATTAATGGAATAAAACAACTCGTAATAAAAAATTAATTTATTATAGGTGCATTCATTTTGTAATGATGACAAACTTAAACCTATCCAAATCTAACCTAAACCTATACAATTAGGATTAATTAATTTATTTCTTTTTAACATGTCCAACAAGGTTTAAGTGTGTACGATAACTTATCTAAAGACAGCCTAACTAACACATTTATTATATCTTTTTGTGTTCCTTTTTAACTAACTGGCTTAATGACCCATTTTTTTTTCAATGTTATTTATAAATTACTCCTATTTTTCAATTTTATTCAAAAATGACCTCCGCTACCCGACCAACTGACACAGATCAAAGAATATTATTTCGTTCTCAACAGCTTAATATCAATATCGCTGAATAATGAAAATCATGCAGTCACTATATTTTGTATCGCAATATGTTTATATTTTGAAGAATAAAAATAAAAGAAATATTGCAAAATACAAACCAGTCAATATAAACTAAAAAAACTCTGATTTAAGGATATTTTACACAACTTGGCAACATCATGTAAGTCATTGTGATGTATCCAAACAAAACTAACCTTAAAAATAATATATTTATCAAAATGGGAAAAAGGTCTTTAACAGTGGTTGCGGCAGAATATTTTTTTTTGAAAGTGATATTTACACTATGTAGATGATTTCTACCAATTTTTATGAAAATAAATGCATTTATAGAATGTGAGAATCTACTTAAAAATATTCATTAAAATAGGCTTGGTTTTACCTTTAAAACATTACGATTACTAATAACGCATTCGACTGGTAGCACTGGTGCGCATTTAGTTCGACTTTTTTAAGTGCTATTTGTTCGGCTGGCGGAACTGAACCAATTATTGTATTCGACTGGAATTGCTCGGCACAAGGGCAGAGTGAAATGTTGTTCGACTGGTAGAAGCACTTGTTCAAAGTTCGAATTTTTTGGAACTGTACTTTTTTTCAGTGCCAGCCAGTGCCGATTTAGAGGTTAGGTTTTGTTTTCAATTTTTAAAATATGTGACCCTTGTCTTTATTATTGTCCAGTAGTAGTGAAGATGAAGATATTAGTGATGACAAAGAGGAAGAGTTTAATAGACATTTTAAATAAATTTCGTTAAAAACACATACAGATATAAAATTAGGTTAGAAAATAGAAATGTCAATTGCATCAGTCGAATATGGATAAAATTATGCACTTTGCCATTGCCGAACTGGATCGCACCAGTGTGCATTGCTCAATAAAGTTTCGAATTATAAAAATGCTGCACGAAATCAGTGCAGAACTAAAAGCGCTCTGGCATCGAGTAAGAGCGTACGAGTCGAATGCGCTATAAGAAAAATTTTCAAAATTTCCAAGTGACGTCAGCTACATTAATTTGTTTTTCCACTACTAGTATCAGAATATGTCATTATTTATGCTGCGTTTGAGTCGAGAAGTTAAATTTCTCTCCTACGAGTAGATAATTTTTAATTATCTACTAAAAAAAACTCTATTTAATAACCAGGAGGAGTAATTCAATAAACCTTACTTACACCACTAAAAGTTACTAGATTTTATATTATAAAGGACGTGTTCCGAAATCACAAATAGCCGTGTTCCGAAATCAAAAATAGTCGTGTTCACAATCTAGGAAATAAATAAAAATTACTGTGATCATGGCTTTTAAAGGATATTAACTTATTAAATTTTGGAAATATTTTATTTTAATTGGAAAAAAAATTTAAAAATCTTTTAGATACATTACAAGGGTTATGTTTTGCAAAAGAAGTGATTTCTCTTATTTCTTAATAAATAGTTCAATTTAATATAGGAATAAATATGGGATTTGTTTTTTAATTTAAATTAAAGAAGTTATTATGTAAAATATGGTAATTAATCTTATTTTTAACTGGCTAAATAAACACGAATTAACTTCAATTACAATTTTAATAAAACTTCCTTTATGTATATAAGAAACAAAATTAAAATTATAACATAAGCAAATACAACAAAATATTTATATTTATATTAATCTACATCAGAAGATTCAGATTCATCCAAGCTTCCAGTGTTCGCAGATATTATTAATGGCTCTATCATGTCATCCATTAATCTATCAAGTGTAGACATTTAATTCTCAGTGGTATGGTGGAAACAGTAACACAACTTTATTGGCTTAGGTGCAAAAGTTCACACCGCTTCATATTTATATCGAAGGCAATATTTTTAGTTTGTAACCACTTCTGCATTTCAGCTTTTCTTGATGACGAGGTAGGGATTTTTTCAACTTTTCGGCTATGATATGATGCATTATCCATCACAATGACAGCATCATTAAGTAACTTTGTCAAAAAAGTAGAAAATCAATTCTCGAATACTTCAGAATTCATCTCTAAATGGTAATCTCCTGTCTTTTTGCTTTCAAAAACCAATAATGCATTTTCTACAAAGCCTGCTTCGGAACCAGCATGTAAAATAATAAGACGTCTTCCCTTTCCTGTAGGGTTTTTCACGCCCGTGGATAAACCTTCAGTAAATGCTTGACGTCTACTGCTTACACTTTGGTCCACCCATGTTTTTCCCTTGCTATGTCCTTCATTAGTCCAAGTTTCATCTAAGTAAATGATTGGCCTGTTTTCATTTCTATATTTTTTATGGATCTTAAATATGTCAACCTCCATCTACATATATCATCACATTCTATTAATATACTTTGACGATTTCTTTTCAAATATCAAAAAAAATATATATAATAAATAAACACCAGGTACATTAACTCTTCAAAGTTACAAACTTACTTGAAGTTAATGTGTTTCAAGAAAGTATATAAAGATGACCGAGATATTTATGGCAAATCTAAACGTTTCTTCAAAGCTTGCAAAATTTCGTTCAATGTAGGTAACTCATTTTTAAAAAAGAAATCATGTACTATTCTCCGAACAGCATTTTTAAACCCATCATGAAATGTTTTTAGAAGTCCTGGTATTCCTCCAAAATTTTTTGGACTAGATAGTGTTCCACTACTGCGGTATTCTTTTATTACTCGGTAAGTTGTTGACTTTGCAACCCCTGTAAGAAAAATGTTAAGCGTTAATGCCATTTTTAATTAGAAAGTAATAAATATAACCTACCGGCGACCTTACAAATTTTGGATTTAACATCAACAATTTTTTTTTTTGGTTTATCATTCAATACTTGATTGTACATATTTAGTATGCACGGTTTTTCTGACTAACTTAAATGGCCTAAACCTTAGACCATTTATTATTAGACATCAATTTTCCATCCTTCTCTTGAAGTCGATATCTAAGCATAGCGGGTTATGATATGACAGTTTGTTTGTATACAAACACGTAAACAAACAGTATCGCAAGTAACTCATCGAGGGTTTAAATAAATGTCCGAGCCATTTTCTAGAGTTTTATTGAGTTATTTAAATTCTAAACGATACTTGTGGTAAGTTCCAAGGGCGTACGCCACTTCTATTAATGTTTGTAAACACTTCCCCGCACACACCGGATCCCCTCACCATGAGAAATGTTATAGAAAGAGACAAGATGTATCGACTTCAAAATATTGTATATAAAAATGTAAACAAGGCATGTCTAATAGTAAATGGTCTAAGGCCTAAACTTAGCTGTTTTCATTGTTTTGGTGGACAACGCGAGTGACTGCTACCAGTAGGAGTAGAGGGATAAAGATCCATAATCGCAGAAATTGCTTACTGAGTTCTGAAAAGAACTATTTTTTTAACGAAATAGAGTGGAAAACTGACTAAAACTGATGAAATAACAAGAGGACAAAAGCAATAATAGAACTAAAAATAATAATAAATTATAAAATGTCAAAACTGTCAATGTCAATTATCAGCTGATGGTAATACTAAAATTTGCTGTGTGAAACTGACTGCACACTGACCAATGAGAAGCCTACAGAATTGCCAACTTAAATTCAAATCGCTCCTCCTGGTTTTTAAATCATAGTAGTAGATAATAAAAACAAGAAACTAAACATGATGTCAGAGGTAGGCGATCTTAGGAAATCTTTCAAATTAATTATACGCAACTGTCATTGCGTTTGTCAAAAGAGTTTTTTTTTTAAATTATTATAAAAAATTCGACAGCAAATAAGCTCTTTCTGTTGAATTCCTTTATTTTTAAAGTGAATTTTCGACCTAATCAAATAAAATAGCGGTAAGTAATTCTTTATCAGATATATTTTCGTTTGAAATAGTTTAAGGTTATGTAATAAATATTTTAATATTAATTAGAGCTATTTATGCAATAATCGAGAGATTTTAAGCTCTTTAAAAAATCTTCTTATTTTATCGTTGTTGTGGTTATTTTTGCTAACCATAACAATAAGCACGGCAATGAAATTAAGATATTTTAAACCCCAACTTTAAACTTCACAAAGTGACAGGCGATAGTTATTTTCTTTTGGTAAAATATAGGTATATATTTAATTTTGAAATGGAGAATGTTTTGGAAAATGTTATCAATATATAAGAGATCGTAATGCGGATTTAATAAGGCAGTCTATACTTAGAGATATTTTCCACGTGCCTGAGATTGGGATAGTGGAAATCCCAGAATTTGATCTTAATGCTATAGAGGATAAGTTTGTGAAACCATATTTCAGGTTCGAAAGGCCGGAAATATTTAGATTAGCAAGGGTTCTTCGAATTCCTAATAATATCAGGACTATTCACACACCTAAAAAGTATCCACAAAGTATACACAATTAAAATATGTTTTCGCAGGCCAACGTCAAATCTGACAGAACTCTAACAATAGTTAGGTTATGTTTTTCTCAAGAATCTAATATCACTTTTGCGCGTTGTCAGATACTCAATTTAAATTTTACAATCACGACATTCCAAAAAAATAAAAACATGATATTTGAACATTGACCAATATTTTTACGATATTAAGAAAAAATATAACAAATACTCCGTAGGTTAAAGAAACAGATATATTTTTTAAATAGTTTAATGTTAAATATTTTAATCAGCACATGCATCTCCTTTTTCAAAATTATTAAATATGCTCGAAAATCTGAAACGTGTGGCAACGGTGCTTTGTAAAGATAGACATAACCACTCTCTATCTTTAATTTTCCGTAAGTAACGGAATCGGTTATCGTTATTAAAGTTAAAGGAACGACAAACTTCCGTTGCGCATGCTCACAATAACGATAACGGTAGAAAAGCGATTAATTAAAGGACTTAAAATCTCTCTATTACCTTCTAAAATTAACCTAAAAATCAATTTAAT
Source organism: Neocrepidodera transversa (assembly GCA_963243735.1). NCBI lineage: Eukaryota > Metazoa > Arthropoda > Insecta > Coleoptera > Chrysomelidae > Neocrepidodera > Neocrepidodera transversa. The sequence goes on along the minus strand of OY725344.1, from coordinate 24,012,106 downwards.
AGTTTTTCTAATCTAAGTGTCAAATGAAACGAATTCTTCATGTCTTCATCCCTACTTAAATGTTTTAAAAGTCACAGTGCAATTAACATAATGAAATGTCAATTTAATTTATTGAATATTCTCATTCAATTGTTTTCACAAACTGCTTCTCTGCCATTAGATTATTTTCAAATACATATCCAAAAAAATCCAAAAAAAATCATTGTAAAAATGATTAAATGTTCTAGTAGTGAAAAAAAATAGTATATAAACAACGGTAGAGAAGTTTTTTCTCAGCCCCGCAACTTATAATCCCGAGATGCGAAGCATCGAGGGATTATAATAATGCTCGGCTGAGAAAAATTACTTCCCGACCTTGGTGTATAATATACTATTTTCCACACTAGTTATCTGTCGAGTAGCACTAAGCCAAATAGCCTTAGCGATTTAGACTATTTAAAAAGAAAGAAGAAAAATCAAAACACATAGGCGACAAATAAACATTCAAATAATAGGTTATGTTATACTGAGAAGTGAAAAATAAAACGCTGTGATTAGCAATACATCGGAAGTACGCATTTGTTTTGTACATATGGACCATTCACTGCGTATTAAGGTTTACAAAGTATGGAAATATGTTGGCGCATCTGCTTGAGAAGTTTGATAATATTTCTGTTACTTTGGTTTTTTTTCGTAATGCGTGTAGTACCGGGTGATTCATTTAACCTTTCTGTGAAAAACTTGTTTCGAATCATCAATAAAAAGTGATTTATTAACCAACCATTCCTCCCACAGGAGGTGGGGGGGGGGGACAATCGTAACATTGAATAGCCCGGCGAAAAATACTAAATACCTACGTGTTTCTCTGTTTTTTTGATTGATGAATCAACAATTTTGCTTTCCCGGACCCATCAAAGGGAAAGTAAGGTGAACGAGCAAAAAAAAACGAGATATCGATGGAAATATCCATTTTGAGGTCCCCCAAGAAGATTGAAACCATTTCCAGCGTATGTGTGTCTGTGTGTAATCTTCCACGATAACTGCCGAACCGTTTGACCAATCAAGCTGAAATTTGGTATGGAGGATCGGTGTGTGCCTAGAATGCGACCATTAGATTTTGGTTTAAATTGGTACAGTGGAGGGTCCTCAAGACCGACATTGGTTAAATACACATGTAACAATTTTTTGCTTTATTTAAATTTTAATGACAAACAATATATTTTAGCACAAAATGTTGTAGTACAAAGTTTTAGAGCATAAAATTACGTACAATTTTTGTCTTAAGCCTTTTCCAAAATTTCCAATAGTTGCGCCACTAGAGGACGCGTAAAAAATGTGCATGTATGTTTTCTCTAGTTTTTCTTGATTTTGAGGACAAAAAATACATTTTAGTGCAAAATGTTGTAGTTCAAAGTTTTAGAGCATAAAATTCTCTATAACTTTTGTTTCAAACTTTCTCCAGAATTTTTAATAGTTGCGCCACTAGAGGGCGCGTAAAAAATGTGCATGTAGGTTTTCTCTAGTTTTTCTTGATTTTGAGGATGTATTTAGTGCAAAATTTTCTTGTGCAAAGTTGTAAAGCATCAAATTTTCTTTAACTTTTATGTTTAACTTTTATCGAAATCCTCATAGTTTCACCACTAGATGGCGAGAAAAATACACATTTAAAATTCCCTACAACTATTGTATGAAAAATTTTCCCGATTTTCACACATGATTTTAGGAGATCCTAATTGTAGCAATGTGATATACAACGTGCGTATGCGCAGCTTATCTCATTATCAACATTGAAATATCAAGTCGGTAGACGTATTCACCATCGGCTTGCTATTTTTAATGTATTCCATAAATTGATGTAATGCTTAGTATTTTGTAATTAAAATAATAATAATAAATAACATATTCTCTACGGTCGAGCCGGGAAAGTTCTGGGGTGACACAGCCGATTTTTTCAGAGTAATCGTACGCAGCTGTCAACTTAGAACCCGAATCTGCGATAAAAAATAAGGGTTCCTATTTAAGATTTCTAATTTTCCGCCCGCCCCGCCCATAGGGGATGTGGAGGTGGGCGTAATTTAGTACTACCGGATGCTCCCCTCTGAGATATTAAACTTTCGATTTGGCACATTTTCTGTACGAAATGAATCACCCGGTACTTATGGTCAGTTATGGTTTCGGTGTAAAAGGGCCGGAGTTTGATTCCCAGTTCGGCCAACTTTTTTCATGTTTTGATATTTTTTTTTAGTTTCCTAAAAACCACATAAAAATAGTGATTAATAACCGGTTTGATTTGTACAGTAGAGTTTTTTTCTCCAAAATTAATGTTTATTAGATTTCGTTTTTTTAACTTTTTAAAAAATACATAAAAATAGTGACTGGTAACCAGTTTGATTTAAACAGTAAAGTTTAACCCAAGTGATTGTGATTGGTGAATTTTTAAAAAACAACTAAACTAATATTTCATTGCTAATGAAGTAACTAATGAAGAAACTAAACGTGCTCTGTTGTTAAATAGTTGTCATGAAAATAATTTAAATTTGTTGAGCAGTCTTTGTATACCGGCTCAGCCTGAAGAAAAAACTTAACATACGTATAATTAAATCTCTAATACAGAGTGATTCTTTTAACTAAACATATATAAATATATTACAACTATCATGCATTTTCAAATAAACTATACAAAGAAAACCGATTACTGCAGGTTTCCAAGGACATTTATTTATTTATTTTATTTTTACAAAATGGCGTAGGTACACTTTGTTGGCAAAATTTATTAATATTATAATTTAAATTTCAATATAAGTCAGTTCTTTATTCCATAACAGTAGATGAAATTGGCTTTCGGTAAATTTGCTAGAATTTTTGATATAATGTATAACTCATGATTAAATGTCTCCATTGCGCTAATGCTCTAAATTCAAAGGTTTAGATTATACAGGATGCTGGAGTTAACTTTTCCAAAATTTCAAATGGCCATTTTGATACAAACCAAATAGCAAGTTTTTCAGTGATTTCCACAAAATTGAGCGGTGGAATTTCATTGCAGGATGCCAATATCAGTTCCGGTTGATAATGTTGGCATGCCTGAAATTCCGAATAATTCGGTGACACGCTCAATCGTTCATGATGAAAGTTCACTTTGCATACACATAAAATACATAGGATTTATCAAAAAAGTAGCTTTTGTTGATGATTTCCGCAAAGTAGTTATGCTTGAGATTCATTTTATTGATGCCGTAAACGTTCTATTTAACACAAATCTTCTGAAAAATTTTGAACATCTTGTATATAATATTTGATTCAAGAGATGCCAATATCATGAATCGGAATTGATATTGGTATCCTGTAAAATATATGTAAATGAATGAAATTCCACCGCTCAATTTTTTGACTCACCCTGTATGCCGTTGTTGTGTACAGGAATTATTGTACTCTATACTGTCAGTAGATAGAACGTCCTTTAACTTTAAAGACTCAATAAGTAAAGGCAATGACGTTTAGAATAAAACTTTACAAGTTCATTTCTTATACAATTGTCACAATCTAAACGTCATTGTCATTAGTTACAGAACCGTTAAAGTTAAAGAACGTTCTATCTACTGACAGATAGTGTATTTGTATCAGTTATCTAATTAATCGACTCATAGTTGATTTGGTTTGTATATTCGAAAAAGTATCTTCACAATGACATTTGGAAATTTTGGAAAAGTTAATTTCTGCACCTTGTTGTAATTATTTCCAATAATTTTTAATCATGATTAAAAATTATTGATAATAATTACTAAGTTGTTAACTAAACTGTATGCTAAATGGTAGACAAAAAAAACAGAAAACAACAAATAATATTTGTGAAAACAAAAGAAATACTGGTCTGCTTCGATGTTGTCTTTCGTTTTTTTTGTCTGCCATTCAGCACACAGTTTAGTTAACAACTCAGTATTTATTTACAATAATTTTTAATCGTGAGGTTTTGCTTTTTTTGACACATATATTAAGGCCACTTTGTTGCAGTCTGCCGGCCCTTTTTTCTTTCACGAAATCGTCTGCCAATAATTTTCCACCTTTTGTAATAGCAAATACTTGATATTTATATAATTTTTATCCGTGAGGTTTTTTTTTTATTAAATTGATCATTTTTGCTCCTGCTTTAATCTTCCTGAGCGCTTTGGCAGATTGGCCACTCAATTTTCGGGAGAGCTAATGAAAAATATCCAGCTATAAATATTGCATGTACCTTATAACTTGTATTTTTATGTAGCCAGCTTTTAGAACATATAATGTAAACCATTAGCGCAATGAAGACATTTGATTCTACAATATATAAAAAAAATCGGCAGTGTCACCCCAGAACTTTCCCGGCTCGACCGTAGGGAATATGTTATTTATTATTCTTATTTTAATTACAAAATACTAAGCATTACATTAATTTATGGAACACATTAAAAATAGAGAGCCGAATTGATATTTCAATGTTGATAATGACATAAGCTGCGCATGCGCACGTTGTATATCACACTGCTACAATTAGGATTTCCTAAAATCATGTGTGAAAACTATTGGGAATTCGGGAAAAATTTTCATACGATAGTTGTATGGAATTTTATGCTTTACAACTTTTGCACTGAAACATTTTGAACTAAAGAGCATAATTTTAAAAAAATGGAAAATCCTAAATTTGTATTTTTCCCGCCATCTAGCGGCGAAACTATAAGGGATTCGATACAAAGTTAAACATAAAAGTTAAAGAAAATTTGATGAGTTACAACTTTGCACAAGAAAATTTTGCACTAAAATGCATTGTTTGTCCTCAAAATCAAGAAAAAGTAGAGAAAACATACATGCAAATTTTTTACGCGCCCTCTAGTGGCGCAACTATTGGAAATTCTAGAAAAAGTTTAAAATAAAAGTTGTAGCGAATTTTATGCTCTAAAACTTTGTACTACAATATTTTGCACTAAAGTGCATTGTTTGTCCTTAAAAGTTAAAAAAGTAAATGATGGTCAAACGGTTCGGCAGTTATCGTGGAAGATTACACACATACACACAGACACACAGACAGACCATACGCTGGAAAGGTTTCAATCGTCTTGGGGGACTTCAAAATGGATAATTCCATCGATATCTCGATTTTTTTTTGCTCGTTCACGTTACTTTTCCTTTGATGGGTTCGGGAAAGTAAAAATTCGGGCAAATGTACCGAAACCCAATTTCCGTTTGATGCGGTGCGTTTCAATATATAACAGTATTTTGATCCATAAATTTCAATTCTTGTTTTTTTGTTTAAAACAAACATTTTTTATCTCTGTCTTACACTAATATAAACAAATTATTTCATTCTTCCATTAGCAAAGTACATGGAAAAATACATATGAGGAAATCTAATATCAAACTAAGGACATTTAATGGACATCAGATGATGCCGTAATATCGTGTTTCACAAATATTGTGTAACTAGAAACTCAGATTACAGTATAGATAGAAAATAAATATTATATGTATAGGGTATAAAATATAATTAATAGAAAGAAAATTTTCATAATATCCTTTTTCATATTTCGCAATCCTCGTAAGAAGAAAATTATGAAATATATTAAAACTTATTTTCGACTCAGTTTAAAAGGGAATGAAATTTGCTATAAGTGTGAATATTTTCAAAATTTTATAAAATAAAATTGTGACGGTAAGAGAAGAGATTACAATAATGATTTTGTTTTGTTACTCTCCCATTCCACAAGTATATTTTTTTTTTCAAAAATTGAATAGATGAGGCTTTTACTTCATTATAATGAAGATTTAAACAAATTAAATTGTTTTATTTCATCGTTTTATAAAAATTTTATTTGAAGATTAAAAAAAATTATATATACTTTTCATATATTGCACCCCTAGTAATAAAAAAAACTATAATGTGTATCAAAACGTGTTTAAATTAGTTTAAAAGGGAATGAAATTTACTACATGTGAAAATATTTTGAAAATTTTATAAAAAAATGTGAGTGTGAGAAAAGCAAGAGACTACAATAATGATTTTGTTTTAGATTTCACCTTCTCTCCCTTTTCTCAAGTATACAGATTTTTTTGAAAATTTAAAAAAATCACTCTTATAGAATTTTTTATTAACTTTTAAATGACGTTAGAATTGTTTAAAAATATTATGTAGTTTTTTTGTTATGCGGGTGAAAAAATATTTTAATTTAAAAATATACTGTAAAAAAATAATTTATATGAATTATTGAATTTTATAATTTAATTTTTAAAAGTTATTAATAGAAATTTTTCGTAAATTAATTAAGAAAACAATAGTAGTTTACCTAACAAGTGCGGAAAGTGATACTTTTCCGCACGCGATTGCAGATGGCCGAACGACACGTAGCGGAGTTCGGCCAGCAATCGCGTGCGGAAAAGTCACTTTACGCACGTGTTAGGTACACTATTTTTTCTACTAGCGTGCGGAAAAAACACAAAAGCTAACATCAAGAAACATTTATTATTAAATACATCAACAAATTAATTATTATTAATATTAATATTAAATGTGCAATTTGTGGCATTTTGCAAATTAATTGCAGAGGCTAAAATGTTTTCTAACGAAGTCAGATTTCGGTTTGTTGCAACTGTGGCCATGGGAACTTGGCTGGAAGAGGTCATTCTAGAAGGCTTTTACAAATATGTATTTAAATATTTAAATGTTAGTATACTCCCCAAAAACTTTACTTTTTTCCGCACTAGTGCGGAAAAGTACAACTTTCCGCACTCAAATGCGTGCGGAAAAGTATACTTTTCCGCACGCTTGTAGAAAAAATTATTTTTGAGAAAAAACAGATGAAAAAAGTTATAAATAGAGGTCAGATATAAGAAAGCTAATTCGAATGCTGTAATAATATAAGAAGAAAAAATGAAAATTATAAACCAGCAATATTAGAGGACAAATTTTATTTCATAAATTTAAAAAATAAAAAAAAAAATTTTAATTGTATATTATATACCAAGGGACTACAGTGCATATTTTAATCCCGAGGGTGAAGATTGTTTCCCGAGCTACGCTCGGGAAACAATCACTTGAGGGATTAAAAGACACTTTAGTCCTGTAGTAGGTATATACGCTATTTTTTACACCGCGGTGCCCAAGGCCCCTTAAAATTCGAATAATTATTTAAATACATTTTTTTTTAAATATAAATTTTTTTTAATATAACTTTGTTCTAAAACTTCTTTTAAAGAATTTTAGTCGATTAAAATCTGTTTTTGCATAATTTAAAAAACTTGATACATAAAGTATACTCTTGAGGGGAACACAAAATATGAGAGAAACGAGGGGAAATTTTGAAGAGAGGAAAATTTGAGACAAAAAGAGGTAATCTAAAAAAGAGGTAATTTCAGAAAAAAGTGATAAAATTTGAGACAAAAGAAGGGAAATTTGACAAAAATGAAAAAGAAAGGTTTAATTTAAAAAAGGGTTATTACTTTCCGAACAACAGAGTTGTATAGAAGGAAAGTATTGCGATCATGATATTTTGACCATACCCAGATTTTAACGGATCTTTACCTTTTGAGGTCACCTGAATCCATTTATAACATTTTTAGCATGATGTCTGTCTGTGTGTGTGTGTGTCTGTGTGTGTGTCTGTGTGTGTGTCTGTGTGTGTCTGTGTGTGTGTGTGTGAACACGATAGCGTCTAAACGGCTGAACCGATTTAGATGAAATTTTATATACATATTTAGGGTAGCAAGGAGATGACCTGTATAGATTTTGGTGTTAACCGGACAACCGGAAGTGACAGTTGCTATAAGTTATGACGTCATTACTAAACAAGATGACAATAAAGTTTTACACATATATTTTTTATACGTTATAGTTTAATTTCCACTGATTAAAATTTTCAAAAACTTTTGCCATTGTTGCCAGATTTATCAAAAAGTATTTTTTTTTCATATTTTTCTTAAATAACCAAAATAATGCATTATTATGAAAAATTACAGGATATGAAAGTTGTAGAACATAAAATTTTCTACACATTTTGTTTTTACAGTTTTTTTGATTTCCTCATAGTTTCGTCGCTAGAGGGCGTGAAAAATAATGTATATAGACATTTGCGACTTTTTTGAGATTTTGAGACTAAATTATGGATTTTTATGAAAATTTACAAAAAATCAAAATTGTAGAATATAAAATTTTCTACAAATTTTGTCTTTAATTTTTTTTCGAGTTCCGCATGGTTTCGCCGCTAGTTTTTATTTTAATTTTTAAGCAATTTTTATCCTTATTAAATTATTATTTTTTACTTAAATTTTAATATTAAAAATTTTAAAAAAATATCTTTAATTTTGTAATAATTAATTTTATTATTATAATTTTTTTCAAAATTTTATTACAAAAATTGTGATTTTTTTTAAAAATTGGCTAAGAAACATTTAAAATTATTTTACGATTATAAACTAAATTGAATAACTTCTAAAATATTAAAGTTATTGAACTGGGATTTGCACCATTCTAAAGATAAAATAAAACTCTAAATTTAAAATGTATTTTAGTTTCTTAAAATGTAGAATTGTAATTATTATAGACAAAATTAAGAATTTTTTTAAATTTTTTTGTAATTTCGTTTTTTTTAATAAGTATAAAATAAATGAAAAAATTAAATAGCATATCCGAAAAGGATCCAAAATAACTATGTATGTAAATTATTTCATAATTTTAACATAGTATTTGTAAAAGTTACAGAAAAAAATGAAAAAAGTTAAAACAATTCAATGGGTCCATGAATTTTTAACAAAAAAAATTTTTTTTTTTAGTTTTTTAAACTAACTTTATTAATACATTTTGGTCCAAAAAACCTAAAAAAAAGGTTTGTTTCCCATTTTGAATAAAATTGAATGAGATATTAATTATTTATTGATTTTAAAATTATTCAAAAATAGGTTTGATTTGTTTTAAGGTTAAAATTAATATTAAAAATTTTAAAAAAATTACCCTTAAATTTGTAGTAAAAAACACTATAATTGTGATTTTTTTCAAAATTTTGTTCAAAAAATTGTAGAATTCCTCATTTTTTTTTTTAATTTAATATAAGTTTAAAAAAAAAATTGAATAACTTTAAAAATATTAAAGATGTCAAAATGGGATTTATACTATTCGATAGGTAATATAAAACTCTAATTTTAAAAAATAATTTAGTCTCTTCGAATTTAACATTGTAATTATTATAACCAAAATAAAACCAAAATTAAATTTTTTTGTCCTTTTGTTTTATCGAAAATGGTAAAACAAATGCAAAAAGTAACTAGTACATCCGAAAGGGATCAAAAAGTACAATATCTATGAAATATTTCATAATTTTAAAATAACACTTGTAGAAATTATACAAAATTATAAAAAGTTAAAAAAAATTTTTAGAAAAAATTAATTTTTTTTTTAATTTTTGTAAACTAATTTTATTAATGTATTTTGATGCAGTAAAACTAAAATAATCGATTAAACAATTACTTTACTAGGAGTGTTCGGAAAGTTGGGTGGGATTACCCCCTCATTTTTTTTAATGAGGGAAAAGAGGTAATTTTAGGGAAAAAGAGGAAATTTCATATTAAATATTGAAAAATTTGAGAGAAACAAGAATAAATTTTGGTGGTAGAGGGAAAATTTAAGGCAAAAATATGAACAAAATTAGAAAAAAGGGAATTTTTCGAAAACGGAGGTAATTTTTTAAAAAACGTGTAATTTACTCAAAAAAGTAACAAAATTTGAGAGAAAAGAAGGAAAATTAGACAAAAATGAAAAAAAAACGGGTACTTTTAATGAGAGAAAAAAAGTAATTTTAGGGAAAAAAGAAAGGAAATTTGAGGCAAAAAAGTGACAAAAGTTGAGAGAAACAAAGGGAAGAGGGAAAATTTAAGGCCAAAAAGTAACAAAAATGAGAAAAAATCGGTAATTTTAGAAAAAATAGGTAGTTTTTTAAAAAACGTGTATTTCTGCAAAAACAGTAAGAATTTTTAAGAGAAAAGAAGGGACATTCGACAAAATTAGAAAAAAAGGTAATTTTATAAAATATAAATGGTAATGTTCGAGAGAAAAAATTTCAGGACAAAAGTGACAAAATTTGAGACAAAAAAAGGAAAAACCTTGAAAAAACGAGAGAAAATTTTGGAGGGAAATTTTAAATCAAAAAAGTGACAAAAATGAAAAGAGAATGGAGTAATTTCAGTAAAAAAGTGACAAAATTTGAGAGAAACGAGGGGAAGGTTTTGAGAAAAAGAGAAAATTTAAATCGAATAGTAGTAAAAATGAGAAAAAAGGGTAATTTTAGAAAAATTTTACAAAAATGTGAAAAAAAAGAATAATTTAAAAATAATTATTTAGGTACCTGTTAATTTTGTAAATATTTAAACGTAACAATTAATTCTATTATTTTTAAGTTTCCTACTTCTGATTAGGTAATAATGTTTGATATTAAATTATATATTTTTTTTATAAAATACCGGCTCTTTAATAAGTTATAAAAAAATCGGGGTTTCCGATGGGGCTCGAACTGAGATTTCGATCAGCATTCAAATCAATAATGTTAGAAGATTGCAACTTTTCACATTTAAGATATTTTAGAATAAAATCGTAAAAAATATATAATAAAGCTTACGACGATCTCGTAAAATAGTGTTGGGGAAAAGAAAATTAAAGACTGTACTGCCAAAAATTGTTTCCTATACTCCTTTGTGGAAGTATTTGACAGTTCTGAATTAAATTAGAATAAACAAGATAGCTGGTTTCAATTGTTTTTTATTTGCGGGTCTAAAACATTTGTCTAAAGTGCTAGTTTCAATCGCCGAAGTGTAAAAAATATTTTAAGTTACTAAAGAAGAAAATTAAAGTTAATAAGTTTATCACTGGGAGAAATTGGAGTATGTAAAAGAAGCAATAAATAGAAAAAAGTAAAAATTGGTTATAAGAAAGTAAGAATTAGTTATTTGCTTATTTGGTCGTAAAGAAAGTAAAAAGTTCGAAGATTTGTATCCAGGTTTAGAAGCAAAAACAAAAAGAAGAGGAATATATACAATAAACATAAAATTTATATTTTTTTTAAGGTTTATTATTTTTAATTCATAGAACTCACCCCAAAATTTGAGATTTGTATACCATTACAATATTTTTCATTTGTTTCACTCCTCATAACAAAAAGTGAGGGGGTAATCCCACCCAACTTTCCGAACACTCCTTGTACTATTTACTTTTTTATTTGTTTTCTCATTTTTGATAAAATGAAAGTACAAAAAGCTCAAAAAAATTATTTATTTTGACTATAACAATTGCAATTTTAAAATCGAAGAAACTACAATATATTCTAAATTTAGAATTTTATATTACTATTCGAATAGTATAAATTTAAAAAAATTTTCGATATTTTTTTACGAATTCTATAATTTTTTGAATAAAATTTTAATAAAATCACAATTATATTTTTTTTTAAATTTTTAGTATTATTATTAGGCTTAAAAAAATTATAACCTTTCTTTGAATAATTTCAAAATCAATAAATAATTAATGTCTCATTAAATTTTATTCAAAATGGGAAACAGGTCTTTTTTTAGTTTTCCGGTTTTTTGGATCAAAATATATTAATAAATTTAGTTCAAAAAATTTAAAAAAAAAATCAAATTTTTTGTCAATTGAATTATTTTAACTATTTACCATAACTTTTACAAATATTATTTTAAAATTATGAAATAATTTACACACATAGTACTTTTCTATCCCTTTCAGTGTACTATTTACTTTTTTCATTTGTTTTCTCATTTTCGATAACGAAAGTACAAAAAAATCAAAAAAATTCTTTATTTTATAACAATTGCAATTTGAAATTCGAAGAAACTAAAATATATTCCAAATTTAGAATTGTATATTTCTTTCGAATTTAAATAATTTCAATAAATTTTCGGTATTTTTTTTACAAATTCTACAATTTTTTGAATAAAATTTTTAAAAATATGACAATTATAGAGTTTTTTACTACAAATTTAATGGTATTTTTTTTTAATTTTTAGTATTATTATTAACATTAAAAAAAAATAAAACCTTTTTTTGAATAATTTCAAAATCAATAAATAATAATAAATATCTCATTCAATTTTATTCAAAATTGGAAACAGGCCCATTTAGGTTTCCGGTTTTTTGGCTCAAAATATATTAATAAAGTTAGTTTAAAAAACTAAAAAAAAACCAAAATTTTTGTCAAATGAATTATTTTAACTTTTTACATTTTTTACCATAACTTTTACAAATATTATTTTAAAATTATGAAATAATTTACACACATAGTACTTTAGTATTCCTTTCGGACATACTATTTACTTTTTTCATTTGTTTTATATTTTTTGATAAAATGACATTACAAATAATTTCAAAAAAATCTTTATTTAGGCTATAATAATTACAATTCTAAATTCGAAGAAACTAAAATACATGTAAATCCCATTTTAATATCTTTAAATTTTAAAAGTTATTCAATTCAGTTTAAAATCGTAATAAAATTTCAAATTTTTTTGATCCATTTTGTTTAAAAATTCCACAATTTTTTTAATAAAATTTTGAAAAAAAAATCGCAATTATAAAGTTTTTTATTACAAATTTAACAGTATTTTGTTTAAATTTTTAATATTAAATTTATCTAAAAAAAATTAATTTAAGAAGATAAAAATTATTTTAAAATTAAAATAGAAACTAGCAGTTATATATAACCATATTATATTTATATCTATTATTGTATATTGTATTTAATATTACATAATTATTATTTTGTACGCCAATGGTAAATTCACTTTTAATATTAAAATCATTGAATCTGATAAATGCTGAATATTACTTTTTTCTACAAGCGTGCGGAAAGTTGTAAATTTCCGCACGCTTGTAGAAAAAAATACTTTTTGCTAAAATTTTTTTTTAATTCTAGGCGCTTGTAGAAAAAATACTTTTTGCTAATTTATTTTTTTAATTCTAGGCGCTTGTAGAAAAAATATTGTTCCTAACACTTGCGTAAAGTATCTTTTCCCCACTTAATTGCATGCCCGAACTCCGCTTCGCGTCGTTCGGGCAACTGCAATTGCGTGCGGAAAAGTATAACTTTCCGCACTTGTTAGGAAAATAACTATTCCGTACTTTATCTTTTAAAATAAGATGAATTGTTTTTATACCAGCTTTTATCTTATTATTGTTTATGTCATTTAATTGTTTTATATAAAAAGCAGGAACACCTTAGAAAGGGATTCATTAATTAATTATGATTCTTTTTAATACATTTATTTTATATTTTTTAAAATCAAAAATAAAGTTCTTTTTTTTTAAACTTGTCTCAAAACTTAATTTAGCGGCGAAACTATGTGGGAATCGAAAACAAGATAAAAATAAAATTTGTAGGAAATTTTATATTCTACAATTTTTATTTCTTGTAACGTTTCATAAAAATCCATAATTTTGGCTAAAAATCTAAAAAAGTCGCAAATGTCTATATACATTTTTTCACGCCCTCTTGAGGCGAAACTATGCGGAATTCGATAAAATGTGTAACAAATTGTATGTTCTACAACTTTGATATCCTGTAATTTTTCATAAAAAGGCATAATTTTGGCAATTAAAAAAAAAATATGAAAAAAATAACTTTTTGATAAATCTGGCAATAATGGCAAACGTTTTTGAAAATTTTAGTATTTAAGAATTTTAATCATCCGAAATTAAACTATAACGTATAAAAAATATATGTGTAAAACTTTATTGTCATCGTGTTTAGTAATGACGTCATCACTGGATAGCAACTGTTACTTCCGTATGTCCGATTAAGCCCAAAATCTATACAGCTTGTCTCTTTGCTACCTCAAATATGTATATAAAATTTCATCTAAATCGGTTTTTTTTTGATACCATCCTTGCATTTTTTATATATTTAGTTTTTTTGTTCGATAAACCACGAATTTTATTGTCCGGATATCTACATCTAACTTAAATATTTTTCTATTCAAATTTGTACATCTCTCGACATATCATATCGATGAATCGTCGGATTTTTCGGCATTCAATTTATACTCGAAGCTTCGAATATAAAGAGATCTGAGGCAGTGATTGTGTTTGCGCTTGAAAGATATCTGCCAATCTTTTCATGTAGATTACATCCCTAGAGGGACATCGCTCCCCTTTACTCACGTTGCTTAAAATATTTACAGAACGTGTTTTTTTTATTTTATCTCTAATAGATTAAGTCACAGTCATTTTTTAATATTTTAATTCAATCTGGTTAAATTAACAATGTAAAAAACCTGTCTAATTTAAAAATAACTCATAAAAAATTTTTGTTTGAGCAATTTTGGTTTTTGGACTTAAGGAGTCTCGTATTTAAAAGAAAATGGCGGGATATACTTGCCACCCTCTGGCAAATATATTTAAAGATTTTTCTTCTATTCTTTCAGAATGTTTTTGATGATTTTCTGATTTGTACTTCCCTTTCTACTTTCATCATTTTTTTCTCCATCGTCATTTTCTTTATTTTTATTTTGTTTTCCGTCTTCTTGACTATTTTCTAAATTTTTTCTATATTTTTTACATTTCATTCCCGTTTCTCTAATTGTATTATATTTGATCAATATTTTAGTTGTGTGCTCGTACCGCAGCTTTGCAACACTATGACAGAATATTATATTAAACATTATTTTGTTTATGCTCTTTCATTTATATTCTGTGTTCCTTTTTGGTACGTATTTTATTAAATTCGTTATTTATTTTTCCGTAGTTTTATTTTTCATTGTTTTTTTAGTTATACCTATAGCGTGCTAGATTTTACGATATGTTATAAAAGACAAAAGTAAGGGCGGATAACCGAATCAATTTACCGGTTTCAGTAATGATTGCAGCAGACACCACACTACAACTCAATAAAAGCTCATAATATATCGAGTTACGGTCCCCTGCTATGTAATATTCTGTCTTTATATCTTATAGGGTGATGTTATAACGTTATCGTTAAATTTTTGTAAAATACTAAACAAAAAATTATTTATTTTTGATATTGCGTATCAAATTTACCTAGATGGAATATTTAGTCTAAATTTGGTGGAATATTTAGGATTACTTTTTAGTTTAATTATTCCACCACGAAAATGTTTTTAAAAATTATCATTAGTTCAAAAAAAATATTTTAAGAATTTGTAATAGTCTTTTAAAAAATATATATAATTGCCCTAAATTAAATTATTTCATTAATTAATTATTACGTTAATGTGGTACTATGATTTTTATTTTTAATGTTAATATTTAATTTATTTTTTTTTATATTGGCATCATTTTAGATTAGCGCTATCCAATTGATAACAAGTTTATGGTTTATAAAAGTGGATTTTTTGTTACAAATTATCTTCCAAATATTGTGGCAATTCTGATTAAAATAATTTATTAATATTATGTAAATGTGTCATAAAACCTCAGTTTCCAGTATTTCTTAATTTATATCTAACCAACATTTAAATAATCATATAAATAAAATATTTTTGACAATATTTAAAGTCGACGGTTCTTCTCTTGGTAATAATTTGTTTCCCCCTTCTTTGTTTCTTTGTTTTTTCTTTTTTTTTTTAATTTCAAACTTCTTTTTGTGGTCCATTTTTTCACAACTGTTATTTTTATACCACATATTTTGTTCCCCTTTCTCTTTAAAAATATTGCTTTTTGTCCCACTTTACCCTCATTTTCACCATTTATTTTCCCTTACCCCTTTTTTTCACTGTGTTTCTTCGCCCTCTTTTTCCATATTTTTTCACATTTTTTTTCTTTTTCCACTCTTGTTTTATCATTTCTCCCACCTTTTTTTTTCTCTGCGTTACCCTAACCTATTTTATTCTATCCTAACTTCGTTTTTTATTTTTATTTTGTTTTCTTTTCCCCCTTTATTCCCATTTTTTCCTTCTTTTTTTCCTCTTCCCTGAGCGAAATTTTTCTTTCTTCACTCTTGTTTTATCATTTTTCCCATCTTTTTTTCTCTGTTTTACCCTAACCTAAGTTATTCTCCTCCAACTTCGTTTTTTATTTTTCATTCGTTTTCTTTTTCCCCCTTTATTCCCATTTTCGTTTTCTTTATCCCTCTTTTTTTTCCAATATTTTCATCTTATTTTTCTCTACCCTGAGCAAAGTTCTCTACCCTGAACAAAGTTACTTTACCCTGAATAAAACTACTCTAAGCTGAGCAAAATTACTCTAATCTGAACAAAGTTACTTTATCCACTTATGTTTTATCATTTTTTCCACCTTTTTTTCTCTGTGTTACCCTAACCTAATTTATTCTACTCCAGCTTCCTTTTTTATTTTTCTCTCGTTTTCTTTTTCCCTCTTTTTTCATATTTTCATCTTTTTTTCTCTACCCAAAGATTAATTACTATACCCTGAGCAAAGTTACAACACCCTGAACAAAGCTACTCTACTCATATCAGTTATTTTACCCTAAACAATGTTACTCTACTCTTAATAAAGGTTCTCTACCATGAGAAAAGTTACTCTACCCTGAACAAAGTTACTTTACTCTGAATAAAGCTACTCTAAGTTGATCAAAATTACTATAAGCTGAACAAAGTTACTCTACCCACTCTTGCTTTATCATGTTTCCTACCTTTTTTTTCCTCTGTGTTACCCTAACCTAATTTATTCTACCCTACCTTCGTTTTTTATTTTTCATTCGTTTTCCTTTTCCCTCCTTTATTCCCATTTTTTCCTTCTTTTTTTTCCTCTACCCTAAGCAAAGTTTTCCTTTCCCCACTCTTGTTTTATCATTTTTCCCAACCTTTTTTTTTCTCTGTGCTAACCTAACGTAATTTATTCTACCCTAACTTCCTTTTTTATTTTTCTCTTGTTATCTTTTTCCCTCTTTTGTTTTCTCATATTTTTATCCTTTTTTTCTTTACCCTGAGCTAAGTTACTCTACCCTGAGTAAAGTTACAATACCCTGAACAAAGCTACTCTACTCTTATAAGTTATTCTACCCTAAGCAACGTTACTCTACTTTGAATCAAGTTTCTGTACCCTGAGCAAAGTTGCCCCACCCTGAACAAAGTTACTTTGCCCTGAATAAAGCTATTGTAAGCTGAGCAAAATTACTCTAAGCTGAACAAAGTTACTCTACCCTACCCTGAGTAGTTATTCTACCCTGAATAAAGTTACTCTACCCTGAGCAAAATTACTCTACACAGAACAAAGTTATTCTCCTCTAAACAAAGGTACTCTATTCTGAGAAAAGTTACTTTAACCTGAGCAGCAGAGCTGGGAGTAACGAAACTTTTCAGTAACGCGTTACTAAATGTAACGCGTTACTAGTAATTTCGTTACTTTTTAAAGTAGGCGAAAAGCAATGGTAACGCGTTATTTTAAAACTTTTCTTTTTTGTAGCTGTTTAATGTGAAATAATTATTTTTTGTACCCCGTCGATTTCGAGTGCCACTGTGTTTTGGATGACGTTTTAAAAAAATCAATCTGAACCATATAATTTTTATTTGAATTTTTTTTTGTACGGTTAAACATGGTGAGATGGATAATAAAAGCACGAGAAAACATGGTACAAGGAGAAGATAGAAAAGTAACGCGTTACTTTTTTTAGTAACGCATTACTTTTTCAGTAACGCTTTACTTTTGATAACAACGCGTTACTTTTGGAAAATAACAAATAAATCGTTACTTGTGTAAAAAAATAACGGTAACGTTTATCTAACGCGTTACTTCTTTTTTAGTATCGCCCCAACTAACTCTGCTGATCAGTTACTCTACCCTGAACAAAATTACTGTACCCTGAGCAAAATTACTCTACCCTGAATAAAGATACCAACCATGTGCAAAGTTTCTCCATCTTAAGCAGTTTTTTACTTTCCCGACCCACCTCCGGCAAGGGAAAGTATTGTGAACGAGCAAAAAAAAAATTTTCGAGATAAAGATGGAAATATCCATTTTGAAGTCACATGAGATGACTAAGACCGTTTCCAGATGGAAGTCTGTCTGTCTGTCTGTCAGTGTGTATTCTTCCACGATAGAGGCCACACGTTTATTCCGATTGAGCTAAAATTTGGTATACGGGTTTGGTTACCCGTCGAAAGAACACATTAGTTTTTGTACGACATTTGTCAAACGGAAGTGTCACTATCAGAAAATTACAGATGCAATATGTGACGGAATTTGACTTGCAATGTGTCATTTGAGAGCCATTGAAAAACTCTATTCAGAACAATCAAAACTATTTCTCCAACTGTCACCTGTCAAAAATAAAAAATTGTCAAAATTTGAAACTTAAATGTCTGAAAAAGCATTCGTGGATACTGGCCGGAAAAGTTTTGGGGTGATACAACCGATTGTTTTGTTTTTGTTTTGACCCTTTTTTCCTTTTTTTAAACTTTTTTTTCCCTTTTTTAAAACTTTTTTTGATTAACTACTTTTATCGTTGTTTGTTTCTTTTCTACACCTTCTTTGCCCTTTTTTTTGCTTTTTTAAAACTTTTTTTGCCTTTTTACCATTTTTGCTTGTTTTACCTCTCTTTATTTTGGCTTTATTTTAGCTTTATTTTATCTTTTTTTTATTATTTTTTTTACATTATTTTCTTACGCCTTTTCGCCCTGATTTAAATTTTTTTTTACTTTTTTGACCTTTTTGTCTTTTTTTTCCTTTTTTTATCTTTTTTGTTGCTTTTTAATCCCTTTTTTGCCTTTTTATTACCATTTTTGCTTTTATTTTAATATTATTTTGCTTTTTTGACTATTTTGGCGTTTTTTGCCCTTTTACCCCTATTTTGGCTTTTTTGGGCATTTTTGATTTTGTTTTTACCATTTTTCCTTTTTTTTTGCCTTTTTGCCCTTCTTAAAACTTTTTGATTAACTTTTTGAACTGTTTGCCTTTTTGTTGATTTTTTATCTTTTTTGTGGTTTTTTTACACCTTTTTTGCCTTTTTTTTGCCTTTTTTGTCTTTATTTGCCTTTTTGCCTGTATTTTCATACTATTTTGCTTTTATTTTTTACTTTTTTAGCGTACTTGGGTTTTTTGCCTTTATTTGGCATATTTTTTGGACTTTTTTACTTTTTTTTCGTTTTTTTTGCTTTCGTTTTTTCTCTATTCTATTTTTTTTCCTTTTTGGCGTATTTTCCTTTTTACCATTTTAACCCTTTTTGCCATTTTTTCCTTTATTTTACCTCTATTTCGCCTTTTTTTATTTTTTAACTTATTTGGCGTATTCTGGTTTTGGTTTTTGTTTTTTTTTTTTGACAATTTTTGCCTCTATTTGCTTCTATTTTGCCAATTTTTTGTTGCTGTTTTGCCTTTTTTGTTGTTTTTTTATTTCTATTTGACACTTTTTTGCTTTTCTAAAGCTTGTCTTAGTTGTTTTTGCTTTTTTTACTTTTTTTGAACTTTTTTAGCTTATTTTACATTTTTTCTCTTTACTTTGTCTTATTTGACATTTTGAACTTTTTGTTAATTTTTTCCTCTTTTTCAGTTACCCTGCATTTTTCGCCTTTTTCCTTTTTTTATCATAGTTTTATTTTATGTTGAAATTTAGCAATTCTTTATCATTTTTTTTTCATTTTTCGAAATAATTCATTATCTTGTTGGTATTTATAATAACAAGGTGCCATTTTAAGTAATTTTTGTCGTTTTTCATTTCAATTAATTTCATTTTTACAGCATTTCACTTTTCCATTCAGAAAATTTGTATTTTGTAATTAAAATATTCTCATTCTCCTCACCCGAGCCGGGAGAGTTCTGGGGTGACACAGCCGATTTTTTACCCTAAACAAAGTTACTCTACACTGAATAAAATTACTCTAATTTAAGCACTTATGCCATTCATAGTAAACTTACTCGATCCTGAGCCAAGTTACACTACTCTGAGCAAAGCTACTCTAGCCTGAGCAGTTACTTTACCCTGAACAAAGTTACTCTGAATAAAGTTAATATACCCTGAATAAAGTTACCCTACCCTAAGAAAAGTTACTTTACCCCGAGCAGTTACCCTGAGCGAAATTACTTTACCCTGAATAAAGATACCAACCCTATGCAAAGTTACACTATCTTAAGCAGTTATTTTACCCTGAGAAGCGTTACTCTACACTGAATAAAATTACCTACCCTGAGCAAAGTTACTCTATCCTAAGCACTTATTCCACCCTGAGTAAGTACTCTACCATGAGCAAAGTTACTCCACCTTGAATACAATTACTATACCCGGAATAATGTTTCCCTGCCCTAAGCAAAGTTACTCTACCCTAAATAAAGTTACTTTACATTGAGCAGTTACTCTACTCTGAACAAAATTACTCTACCCTGAGCAAAGTTACTCTACCATGAATAAAGATACCAACCATGATCAAAGTTACTCTATCTTAAGCAGTTATTTTACCCTAAGCAAAGTTACTCTACATTGAATAAAACCTACCTTGAGCAAAGTTACTCTACCCTGAGCACTTATTCTACCTTGACTAACGTTACTCTACCTTGAGCAAAGTTATTCTACCCTGAGCAGTTACTTTACCCTGAACAAAGTTAATCTACTCTAAACAAAGTTACTCTAACTTGAATAAAGTTACTCTACTTTGAACAAAATAACTCTACCTGAACAAAGTTTCCCTACCCTAAACGAAGTTACTCTACCCTGAGCAAAGGTACTTTACCCTGAGCAGTTACTCTACCCTGAATAAAGTAACTCTACTCCTAGTAAAGTTACTCCACCCTATTTTATGTTTTCAAGTCAATTTTGACTACCACCTGATCGCTGATTGTTGATCATCATCTGCGATCATATGTTGATGACTAAAGATTTTATGTTTGATAAAAAACGCGTAATAACGAACTTCCTAATTCACTCTGTATGTGCCAACAAGTTCAGTGGTGCAAACTCCCCTAAGTCACACCACCACGGGCACCGGTCTTTCTTCTTTAATGCACGGCTCTATAGCGTAGAGGGATGATATTCATTGAGGGGGAGACTTTTATGACTTCTTGTTGTCGCGTTTACGGCAGTTATCGATAATAAAATATCGTCCTAATGACAAATTTCTATGTAATAACTCCGCTTTAGTCCTGTACTAATTTTATGGGGATTTGCATAATGGCAGTAATCCATTATTTATTGTTTTATGTAGTAGATTAGTCGGCGGATTAGAAATATATAATAATCTGATTTTTTATCAGGGTGGCACCGGAACTTTTGCTTAAACCAGATTTCCTACTGTATATACCAACAATATTATTAAATTTTGATCACCCTGTATATTTGAATTTCAGTTTTAAGTTTCGAAATCTTTGCATATTTAAAAAATGTATATTATTAGATTTTTGAACACCCCATATTTTTAAATTTTAATATTATTAGATTTTGAACGATTTGCATACTTAAAATACATTAATAATGAATTTTAGACACTCTGTATATATCAACAATATTATTAATTTTTTTGATCACCATGTATTTTTTTTATTTTCAGTATTATTAAATTTTAATTAAACTGTGTATTTTTATTATTGAATTTTAAACGTATATTTGAAAATATAATTATTAGATATTTAAATACCACACCCCGTATATTTTTATTTTAATAATAATATATTTTGACCACTATGTATATTTAAAAGACATTATTATTGAATTTTAGACACTCTGTATATTTCAACAATATTATTAAATTTTTTGATCACTGCGTATTCTTTTAATTTTAATATTATTAAATTTTGATCACCGTGTATATTTAAATTTCATTACTAAATTTTAAAGGTTCTATATATTTTAACAATATTAAATTTTGATCATGCTGTATATTTGAATTTCATTAATAAATTTTCAACTCTCTGTATATCGTAACAGTGTTACTAAATTGTTATGACTCTATATATTTGAAGTTCAGATTTAAAGTTTGATCACACTGTATATCTCAATTTCAATATAATTAGATTTTGACCATTCTGCATATTTGAAATTCAATATTAAATTTTAAATATATATTTAAAAATGTATATTATTACATTTTTGAACATCTGTATTCTTAAAAGATATTAATAATGAATTTTAGACACTGTGTATATGTCACCAATATTATTAGATTTTGGCCACAGTGTATAGCTAAAAGTCTAAATTATATTTGAATCGCTTTGTATCTTTTAACAATACGATTAAATTTGAATCACTCTGTATATTGTAATTTCGCTATTAAATTTTGATCGCTAAAAAGAAGTAAAAACTAGGAAAAAATACGGAAAAACACGGAAAAACACGGAAAATAGAGCAAAATAGGGAAAATTGGAAAAATCGGAGAAAATAAAGAAAAATGGGAAAGTAGGAAAAAATATAGAAAATGGAAAAATAGGGAAACTAGGGAAAAATAGGTGAAAATAAGCAAAAATAGGAAAAGCAGGAAAAATAAGGAAAAAGAAAAATAGGAAAAATTGAAAAAGTAGGGAAAAATAAATAAAAATGTAAAAAAGTAGGGAAAAATAGGGAGAAATGGGTTAAAATAGGGAAAAATTGGGAAGAATACGAAAAAATAATGAAAATATAGAAAAATAGGGAAAATTGGAAAATGTGGGGAAAAATAAAGAAAAATGAAAAAAAGTAGGGAGACATAGAGAAAAATAATGAAAAATAGTGAAAATTAGGAAAAATAATGAAAAATAGTAAAACTTTGGAAAAATAGGGAAAAACAGGAAAAATAGAAAAAATAGGAGAAGAAATTGGAAAAAAATTGTAAAAAACACGCAAAAATAGGCAGAATAGGATTAAGTATCTCTGTTCTTCCTATCTGGATGTAAACACTCGAACGAAAGCCTAACCTAATCTAACCGTTTCAGTAGTGATCGGAAAAAATTGTCTTAATCGATCAATTTTTTTTTCAGGATTATGTGCCAAACCCATGGAACCGTATTACGGAAGAAAAATTGGCCGACTGGTGGAATTTGCTCATGGTATCAGAGGAATAGCATACGCTGTAGATGAAAGCACAATATTTATAAAAGGATTTTCTTATGATGGAACAGGCCCTGATGCCTTTTTCTGGATTGGAAATTCACCTAGACCTAGTCCTGAAGGGATAATTATACCTTACCCTGAAGACTATATCGGCAGGTTTGTTGCATTTGATTTATTATTATTGTAATTAAATAACTCTTGGGGTTTGACGGATTCTAGGGAGATTCCTAATTATCTTAATAGTAATATCCGTATCCGTTTGATGATTTAAATAGAGAGTGTTGAGCACTCAATAAGGGAGTCAGTTCCAAGGGTGTAGGTCCACCCTTCTCCGGGAGTTTTACACTATATTTAATCAACGTGAAAGGGAGAAATGAATAACTGTCGTAGACCCATTTACATTTAAATGGGAACACAATGGTAAAGAGGCAAAAGGATTTTTCCTCGTTATCTTTGATTTTGTCGTTAGATTGACGTGCTTTGTTGTTTTGATTTCGCATGTCTAAACAAAAAAAAAATATGTATAAAAAGTTTTTTTTTTATTCAGGAATAAATTATAATAAATTTTAAATCCTCAACTTTTGTTTTATCATATTTTTTTTAAACGTTGGAATTTTACACATATCTGAGCTACTAGTTATAATGGAAATTGTAAAAAAAAAATGTTTTAATAGAAATATTAGGACAAAATACTTTAGTTCACTCATTTGTAATTATACTATAGCGTTTCATAATCATAACACATTCAAATTGATGCTATTTTTAATGATTACCTTTACCGGGATAATCGACAGAAAGCGGCCTGAGCTGATTAGATACTACACGGGGATGCCATACGTTGACATACTAATATGATGAGTAGATAGATAGAAATTGTATAAAAGAGAAGAAGACCAGACCGTTGGTTTTAATGAAGATTGAACATTGCAATACATCAAGGCAAGATAAGGTGTGAAGAAATAACAGATCAAGCAGATCAAAATAAAAAAGTGAAAGTGATACAGGAGTTAAAAGAAAAAATGCAATAGCAGGATACTAAAATTTTATGTATAGAAAATGTATTTATTTTGTTTAATGTCTTTTGTAATGTTTATTATTTTATTTAATATTTTATAGAACCCAACATAAAATCAAATTTCGGGCGTAAAAATCGCAACAGTGGGATTTTTATGTACTAATTCCTGTAGCTTAGACTGTGCTTGACAGGTTTATGGCCATGTGAAATTCCCTGTTCGGATCCCTCAGGTCCAGAATTTAAACACGAAAATACCACTGTTGCGACTGCTATGTCCGAAATACGATTTTCCGGCCCCAATGGGCCATTTTCCCGGACCCAAACTGGGATTTTCAGCTAACTAAACACTTTTCACACCCAATCTCAGCTCCAGAATTGGAAAGTCCATGAAAATACCAAGGGGTTATTTTCCCGGATCCAAACCCGGAATTTCAGTTGACCATAATTTTTTCAAAGCACAAATCCGGCTTAAGCTCCAAAATTCAGTGTCGACTTCGCCTTATCCCGGGAACCGCATTTCAGGCCATTTTCGACCCCTGGGGCCAATTCCAGACGTGTAGGACCAATTCTGAGCTCGTGATCGGATTCAGCGTCGAAAAATACATGGGAATACATATGTCACTCTCTTGTGTATGAACTTTTTTTTTGTGGGGCTGTGTAATCGGGATAATCGATAAAAAGCGGCCTGAGCTGAATAGTCACTTCGACGAACAAATAAGATATTTTCTTTTAGTTGAACTTTTTCATATATGTCACCGGGATAATCGAAAGAAAGCGGCCTGAGCTGAATAGTCACTTCACGGGGCTGTCATACGTCGACGTACTAATAAGATCTTTTCTTTCAGTTGAACTTTTTTATACATATAACCGGCATAATCGACAGAAAGCGGCCTGAACTGAATAGTCACTTCACGGGGCTGCCATACGTCGACGTACTAATAAAATATTTTTTTTTGTAGAACTTTTTCATATATGTAACCGGGATAATCGAAAGAAAGCGTCCTGAGCTGAATAGTCACTTCACGGGCTGCCATACGTCAACGTACTAATAAGATATTTTCTTTCAGTTGAACTTTTTTATACATATAACCGGGATAATCGACAGAAAGCGGTTTCAGCTAAATAGTTACTTTATAGGGCTGCCATATGTCGACGTACTAATAAGATATTTTCTTTTAGTTGAACTTTCTCATATATACAAGGTGGACCAAAATTATCGAGCAATACTTCTAGGGGTGATAGAACACCTATAAATAAGTAGTGTTTGTCTAATGAACCTATGTCGAAAACCGCTTAAGGGTGCGACAACCCCTAGAATGGGCTTAACCATTATTCGTTTTTGATGAATATCTTTCGAGAGAGGTACCATTCAATATTCAAATTTTAGGTTGGACCTCTGTGTACTAAGATACGCTATTTACGTATTTTGTCTTGATTCTTCGAATTCACTAAGGGTAGTTTTCAAGGGGTGAGTTACCATTTTTTATATATATATATAATCGGGATAATCGACAAAAAGTTCCCTGAGCTGAATAGTCACTTCACGGGGCTGTCATACGTCAACGTACTTTTAAGATATTTTCTTTCAGTTAAACTTTTATTGTTTTTGGTGGAAAAAAACTCTTATAAAACGGTTTTGTCCGTCTGTCCATCCGTCTGTTAGCCTGATTCAACTCGAGAACGGTGAGAGATAGAGACAAACAGACAACGGCAATCGATTCAGCATTGTTAAAAACCCCAAAAATGATATTAATATTGTATATATTGTGTACTTTCCCGCTACTTATACCATATATACTGTAATATATAAGGTATATACCTATATAGAAATTTATTTTCGTATCTTTAAATTTACAAAAACTCGAAATTACGGCAAGAATATTGCTGCTTTCCACTTGTTTCATATATATTGTAATGAAATACTCTGTATGAGTTGTTTTTTGAATATAATTTGGAAATTTAAAAGAAAATTTTAGGAGAGATAGATAAAAGTCATTAAATTTTTTTAAATAACCAAGTAAGTAAAAGTTAAAAAAAATGAAGGAAAAGAATAAAAAACAAAAAAAGTCAATGAGGAAGATAATTTTTGATAAATAGGGTTTCAAAAAAAATAAATAATATTAAATAATAGTTATTTATACATCAAGTCAGCGGTCAAATTTCTTCCGAGCGAATAAGAATTAATTAACTCACGAGGCGTATTTTCTTTCAGTTGAACTTTATCATATGTATAACGGGGACAATTCATAGAGAGCGGCCTGAGCTGAATAGTCATTTCACGGGCTGGCTTACGTCGACGTACTAATAAGATATTTTCGTTCAGTTGAACTTTTTTATTTATTAAAGTGGTTTGTTCTTATTGATAGTTTTGGTGTGGTTTTGTGAATCGCATGGTTGAATGAAAATGAACGGTGATAAGTGATTGTCATATTAAATGAAAATAAAATTATATAAGAAAATTTAAGGTGTGTATGGATGATGGTTTGGGTATAGATTTTATTTTATTTTGAGAATAAAATTAAGTAGGTGAATGATTTGTTTTTGTTAGAAAATAAAAAAAAATTGGGAAGGAATTCATTTTTTTAAATAAGAATATCTTATAAAAAATATGTAAAAAAAGCGTATAAATAATACAAATTATTTAGTAAAATATGGAATCTGGAAAGGAAAGGAGAATGGATGGAGAGGAATGAGTATATAATGGTAAAAATGGAGGAGTAAAAGGAATTAGTCAAGGCG
Organism: Neocrepidodera transversa; assembly: GCA_963243735.1. Classification (NCBI taxonomy): domain Eukaryota; kingdom Metazoa; phylum Arthropoda; class Insecta; order Coleoptera; family Chrysomelidae; genus Neocrepidodera; species Neocrepidodera transversa. The sequence goes on along the minus strand of OY725344.1, from coordinate 23,985,427 downwards.
GGGAACAGGATATAGAAAATGAATTCTTACAGGAGTTATTTTTGGAATTTTTGAACCTTATTATTTTGTAAACAAAAGGAATTACACACCTGCAATTTTTTTTGTCAAAATTGATTTTAAAAAAAATTACAGTGTAGTATTATAAAAATGAATTTGAATATAATTTAATTTTGGTTATTATTTTCAGGTATTAAAGATTTAATATTAATTATAAATTTATTTATTTTTTGAGTAGAATGATTTATTGAGATTAGTTTTCTTTTCAAAAATTTAAATCATAAATTTATTTTATAACTAAATTGATTCTTGTTGAGTGTCCAATGAACTTATCAATATAACAGGGATAATTGATAAAAAGCAGCCTGAGCTGAATAGTCACTTCACGGGACTACCATACATCGACGTAGTAATAAGTTTTTTTTTATATAAAAAAAATTCAAATTGATATTTTTTTGTAATTATAACACGTTTTGAGTTATGACGTAATAACTAAACAAGATGGCAATAAACTTTTACACATATATTTTATATATATACTATAGTTTATTTTCGTGTCAAAAATTTGCGATAAATTTATTTCTGAAATGAGTTTTGGAATATTTTCATAAATAAATCAATATTTAAAAAAAATTACCACAATAGACGCTTCAGCAGAAGCATCTTTAATTTTTATTTTTCAAGTTTTAAACCGGACTATTACGATAGTGAAAAAATAAACCATATTAGGGTAGAGCTTTTATTGCATTGCGTCCCTAAACTCCGAATTCAAAGCTTTTGCTCGGAGCTTAATATTCCCAAGTTGCTATGTCATCAGTTGCGGCTTGATTGTATGGGATGTTTCAAACTTCAATACCATTTATTAGAACTAGAAAGTAATCTGCCTCCACCCTCTTTTATATACATTCTCCCACTAGTAGTTCATAATCAGTAAAACTTTTATAATGATTCCTGGCACGATTTTCTTACAGGAAATTATGTGAAATTAATAATAGATTATGGGGATAAAATTAGGGTATTGCTTGGCACAAATATATTACGAAGAAAAATATCTGTGTGTCTTGTTTAAAATTGAAAAAATGATAATGTGACTGAAATTCTACCGTAGTCGAACAAGTTTCTGTTTTCCAGTAGGTATATAAAAAAATAAAATTTACTAATAATGCGTCGCTGGATGGCAGCTCTGTGAAATAACTATTCAGCTGTTTGAGCTTTATATTAAATTAAACTATATGGAGAATAATAAATAAAAATGATAATTCCTAGAAATATATTAAAACCCAAACTAAGATTCTTAACTGTCAAAAAAATTTCCGCTTAATTATCGCAGCGCCACCATATATGTAATAGTCCTATATCGCCAACGGCCTGTAGAAATTAGAAACAAAGCGTGCCCACAGATAGAGATGCAAGATCGGAATCGGATGCCAACGCGCATGGGCATATACATAAATTGCATTGGCGTCGTGTCTCGTGGGGAAAAAAGAACGTAGAGAAAAAGGAAAGTTAAGCAAACGTAGGCGATTTTTATTTTTGAAAATTATTCTACAAACGATAAATGCATATATCATAACATTGTTTATTTATACGTTTTTATTACAATATATCTTCTACTGAATATATAAAAATAACAATAAAAAAAAATTCCGTAAATCGGTGACGCCTATTTCCGGTTAAATATATAAATAATTTGCTCTGAAATAAAATATCTTATTAGTACGTCGATTTATGATAGCACTATGTAGTAACTGCTTTCTGTCGATTATTCCAGTTAAATATATGAAGAATTTTCTCTGAAAAAAAATACGTTATTAGTACGTGGATGTGTGGCAGCCCTGTGATGTAACTATTCAGCTCAGGCCGCTTTCTGTCGGATATTCCGGTTATATATAAAAAGTTGCTCTGTAAGAAATTATTTTAATAGTACGTCGACGTATGGCAGCCCTTTAAAGTAACTATTACGCTCAGGCCCGTTTCTGTCCATTATTCCAGTATATGTATATAAATAAAGTCTTCTATCTGGAACGATGCTGAAATATTAATAGTTATTCATGCTATAAAAGCAAAAAGTAATTGTTTTTTGAACGAGTTGCATATAATATATTTTCTACCAAAAATGTTTTATTTAAGTGACAGGCACTAAGTGGATTAGAACCACTTTTTTAACTAAATATAGTTCAATAAAGTTTTGTTTCTTGCATGAACGTAGGATTATTTTTTATTAGAACTTGGAAGAATTGCAGCCCTGTGAAATATCTATTCAGCTCAGGCCGCTTTCTGTCGATTATCCCAGTTATATAAATATAAAAAATTCCTCTGAAAGAATATATCTTATTAGCAAAGCTGGGCACGAATAATCAAAAAAATTATTATTTTACTCGTAAGTAATTTTATAGAGGCAGTATACGGTTACAGGTAGTTATTGTAAAAGTACGAGTAAAGAGTACAAATAATTTTACAAAATGGGAGGGCTCAAAAAAGAATTGAAATTGAATCTCAGTACTTAGTAAATAATACTTACACATATACATTTTTTTATTGTCAGGTAAAGCATATTTAAATTGGTTCGCGAATCACTAATCTTAAATACTCTAATTCTGCTTGGTTTTTAATTAAATTTGCTTTTTCTGAAAATCTCGATTCATTCTGAGAGAAACTTTCTCAGGTGATTCAAAATCGAAAAATGTATGTATAAGGAGTCACAAACAACCTTTTCATATTTTTCATCTACATTCTTAATATCAATTAATTTATTTACTTCGTTTACAACCATTTTTTCTATTGATGTTAAGCTTGGAGCTAGTGGATATATTTTACTTATAATGTTATACCAGCTTAACTTAAATTGAGTATGCACGGCAGAAGCCATATAGCGCCATGTACTTGCGGATCTAACTTGAAAAAAGGTTTAAACCTACTTTCAGTCCATCTAGGCATGTTTTAACTAAAGGCGATGCAAATTTAAAATTGGTTTTTGATGACTTGTCTAGTTTATTTTTTAGTGAAGCTAAACATGGAGTCAGAAGACCGGAAAATGTATTTGTTTCTCCTTGCAAAAGATCTAAAGTAGCTGCCAATGGTTCCATCACTTGCAAATATAAAAGTTCGTTCTCGAAAAAACAATTTTTTAAATTTAACCGTTGGAATAATTTAATCATTTTGTTTTTTTTTACAATTTTGTTGATGGAATCATAGTAGGAATTCCACCGTGTGGCTTCCGGAAAAGAAAGTGCGTATGTCCCAGACTTTCTAAAATAACCTCCGAAGATTTTGGAAAGGCTGCTTTCTTCCATAATGTATTGCACTTGGCTATGGCTTGAGCATGTCGTGACTACTCATAACATATACTCATGTTCTACGAGTATAATTTTACGAATAAATTTAAATGTACTCGTAAGTACGAGTAATAAGTATTTCAAATTAAAAATACTTATGAGTAAATGTCACGAGTAATTTTTTTATCCGTAACCAAAATACGAGTAAAAGTATTCGAGTATTTGGGCAGCACTGCTTATTAGTACGTCGACGTATGCCAGCCCTGTGAAGTAACTACTCAGCTCGGGCCGCTTTCTGACAATTATTATAAACGGTACCAACAGTTTTACTAATACTTTCTCTCACCGGTGTTCTGGTATGGACGTTCCTCTTTTGTTCGGCTTCTGACATGCGCATAAGTGAAAATTTATATGATGATTTATGATACTCTTTCTGGATTTACTTCACACCTGCGCGATAAAGAAATTTCGGAATTAATATTTATTTGCCAATAAAAATAAGATCAGTACAGTGCCCTAAACTGAACATTTTTTTTTCTAGAATTACATTTTTATATTTATAAGGAAAGTAATATTACCCACCTTCATTTTTTTCGTCCAATATGGCAAATGATTTAACAGTAAAATTTTAATAAGAGGCAGTCGTACTAAAGTTATATTAAAATTATATAAAATAGAAAAAAATCAAGAGACAAGTATAATTCTCGACGTAAAATAATTGTCATACCATAAGTTATACATAAAAAAGTATTTAATTTAAAATTCAATAAATTAAACAAGGCCAAATGGAAATAAAAATTCATTAATTTCACTCGTTTTGCAAAGCGGGCAGTTTCTAAAATACCACTTATATTTTCCCTTATTTTAACTGCCTATAACTTCAAAATGGTTCAGGATAGAAATATGCGATTTGTCACTGAAATTTTTTATTTTAGTACAAATTTTATTTGAATGAATTGAAATTTTTCTATCGCTCTCGATAACGTCACAACAAAAATGGCAGATTTTTGACAATTTTTTTGTTGACTTTCTTTAATGGAACACCCAGTATATTTTTTGTACTTTTAAAGAACTAACTTTCACCTATTGAGAGATGCAAGATTTTTCAAATTCGGTTAGCGAATGACTGAGTAATTTTTCCCAATATTTTAACTATTTATAGCAATATTTGTTATGACGTCATCGAAATCCATAAAAAAATTCAATCTATTCAAACAAAACTTGTACTAAAATAAAACAATTCAGTGAAAATCGCATATTTCTATCCAGAACCGTTTAGAATTTATAGACAGTCAAAATAGGGGAAAATATAAGTGGACATAAGTATAACAAAAAAATATGGGTTGTGGCCAACATAATATTTTCCGCTGTATTTATGTATATTATTTAATTTTTTTAAGAAACTTTAATTATAGCTTATTTTTAACTCTGCAAATTTGTTTTTACAATCAAAACAAAAGAAATGTCTAGTGCTTAATAATATTTAAAACACTTTTTTACCCACATACACTATCCGTAGTTTACAGATAATATTTTCGAACGCATATAATGTTAGTTTATACGTATATGTATGTCCCTTATGGCATCTGAACTCACCTGACAGACAATTAGACAGGATAATATACTATAAGGTCAATTAAAATTGCTCGATGGCTTCCAAAAACTAATCAGTTCTAAGTTAGAACCATAACAATTCTTGGTGAAAATTTGGTTAAAATCGGTTCATTAGTTTTAAAAAAATCGCTATCGAAAAATATGATCATTCACACATACATACATACATACATTTTTTCAAAAATCGGTTTTTCTTAACTCAATGAAATGTCAAAATCTGGAGATCGGTTTTTTTCCCGAAAACAATACCTTCCCTTTATATAGTATGTCTGAAAAAGTTGGCAACATATGGGAAACTTTTTTATTTTGTAGTTTTACAAAAAAAGTTATTCTTTATGAAAATCTCTGCTTTCGAAAATTATAATATTTAGGCATTTACATTTGACATTAGATGTACAGGGTGTCCACAAATTTCAAAAGATTAATAGGAATATTTTAACCACTTCAATTTTAACTTAAATTTTGCAAATTTTAGTTGTGAAACACGTCAACTTTATCTTATTTAATAAGTTAACACACCTCAAATGTTTATTTGTTGATTTGAAATATTTTAGCAATGAACTTAAATCAGTAATAAATAAGTAATACTCAACAGAATAATGTAATACTTTCTCGGACCCATCAAAGGGAAAGTAAGGTGAACGACCAAAAAAAAATCGAGATATCGATGAAAATATCCATTTTGAGGTCTCCCAAGAAGATTGAAACCATTTCCAGCGTATGGTCTGTCTGTGTGTCTGAGTGTAATCTTCCAAGATAACTGCCGAACCGTTTGACCAATCAAGGTGAATTTTGGTATGGAGGGTCGGTGTGTGCCTAGAATGCAACCATTAGTTTTTGGTTTAAATTGGTAAAGTAGAAGGTCCTCAAGACCGACATTGATTAAATACACATGTAACAATTTTGTACTTTTTTAAATTTTAAGGACAAACAATACACTTATTAGTGCAAAATGTTGTAGTACAAAGTTTTAGAGCATAAAATTCCTTATAACTTTTGTTTCAAACTTTTTCCAGAATTTCCAATAGTTGCGCCACTAGAGGGCGCGTAAAAAATGTACATGTAGGTTTTTTCTAGTTTTTCTTGATCTTGAGGACAAACAATGCATTTTAGTGCAAAATTTCCTAGTGCAAAGTTGTAAAGCATTAAATTTTCTTTAACTTTTATATTTAAGTTTTTATAGAATTCCTCATAGTTTTGCCGCTAGATGGCGAGAAAAATACACATTTAGGATTTTGCATTTTTTTAAAATTGGAGGTAAATTGTGCTCTTTAGTGCAAAATCTTTCAGTGCAAAGTTGTAAAGCATAAAATTCCCTACAACTATTGTATGAAATTTTTTCCAGAATTCCCAATAGTCTTCACACATGATTTTAAGAGATCATAATTGTAGCAGTGTGATATACAACGTGCGCATGCGCAGCTTATCTCATTATCAACATTGAAATATCAAGTCGGTAGACGTATTCACCATCGGCTTGCTATTTTTAATGTATTCCATAAATTGATGTAATGCTTAGTATTTTGTAATTAAAATAATAATAAATAATAAATAACATATTCTCTACGGTCAAGCCAGGAAAGTTCTGATTTTTTTTTTTACTGTAATACACAAAAATAAACGAAATAATTTAAAATCTAGGTGGCTCTGAAAATAACATTTCTCTTACCGAATGTCAGTCTGGTTTTCGATATTGTAAAAAATAAAGGTATACTTTACTCGTGTCTCAAATTCATATTTTTTGACAAACCTCGTATACGAATTAAAAAAATTGACATCTGACATTTGCGTTTTACGTAATGGGCCATGCAGAACTTTTTATAAAGAATAACTTTTTTTCGTAACATTACATATAAAAAAATTTCTCATATGTTGCCAACTTTTCAGACATACTGTATATACTGTATCATCATATTTGCTTAAAAAATTTAAGATGGTCGCCTGTAGCAAAAACTATTGAATGTTTTTGAAAATGTGAAAAAAGACACGTCATTACTTAAACCCGAATTTAGACAATTTATCTAATAATTTTTGAATTCCAGGACCGTTTACAAACTTTTGAAACACGCAGAACCGTTTTTAGAATTTTAAAACTCGCTATATGTATATAAGTTCACTTTATATATACCATATACACAGTGCGACTCAAAAAGTCTGCACCATACGGGAAATATTTTTATTATTCAAACTTTCAAATTTCTAAATGGTATACAAGGTATACAAGGGCGGGCAAAAAATAGAAATTTTGACTAAGAGTAAAGTATCCTTATTTTTGACAATATCAAAAAAAATCATGAAGGAAAGCTGTTTAGAATTAAAAATTACACTCAGATTTAAAACCACAGCATCCTACGCAAAAAATCCCTTTTCTTATGTTTTTGGCCTAGCTCAAAATAATATCATTTCGGATGCACTTTAGGAGCCGAAGCTTCAATCACTCTAATACATTTTGGTTAAAAAAAATGGTTTTCTTTGTTATTTCTACACCATTCTCGGCCTTTTTTTTAAATTTTTATGTTTTTTGGTTTTTTCTTGGTTGAAATTTCACCCTGTAGATATGTAAATAAAAACTACGATTATGATTTAATTGAACTAAATGGGTAAAAAAATGATACCCAAGAGTTTTTGGTACCAAAAGGTAAATAACATTCACTTATTTATACGTCAAAAAAATATTTTTAAATTTAACGGTGTAAAACAAAACCTAGCTAAAATTAACCAAATAAAATGAAGCTTTGAAAATTAAAATAAAACATAAAAAAAGTTGATTTTTTGCGTAAGAAGCTGTAATTTTATATCTGAGTGTAATTTTTAATTCTAAACAACTTCCTAAATAATTTTTTTTGATATTGTCAAAAATAAGAGTACTTTATTCTTGGTCAAAATTAGTATTTTTTGCCCGCCCCTGTGTACCATTTAGAAATTTGAAAGTTTGACGCTTGCAATAGCAGTTTTACGCAATGCACCAACTTTTATCAAGTGTAAAATTTTCTGTCAAATGAATAATAAAAATTTTTCCCATATGTGCAGACTTTTTGAGTCGCACTGTATATGTATATATGGTATATGTAGGGAGAAAGTAATAAACATTTTTTCGAGGCACGTACTGCATATTCGACCAAAAAATTGTATAACCAACAGAACCCGAGAACAATGACCTGTCATGGGCAGCCGTACAAGGGACAATTTTCATACTGACCGCCAATGACGCAGCTACAGAGTACTGTCATACAGGAAAATAGGGGGAGTAAAGAAAATTTTAAAACTTTTTTCAGTTTTTTTTTTGTAATTGTTTAAATTTCAATATTTTACATTTAGTTAATAATATTAATAAACGAAAATCACCATCACAATCTTTTATATTTCTTTTGTTAAATGTTATTATATTGTCTGTGTCAAAAGAAAATAAAAGACCTCTAAAGCCAGGCTCAAACGACTCGTGTACTTGGCAAATACACAATTATTTGCGTACTTGGCAAGTATACGAGCTTTGCGAATTACGATGACAAGTAGGGCACTCACACGACGTGTACAATTTACAAGTACGCGAGCGCGAACATTTGTCTTAAACCTTAACAAAGGAATCAGGGGTTCTTTTTTTCTTCAGTTCATTTGTAGTACACTGGGCAGATATGTTATCTTGTATTCTTTTCCACGCATCATTAACTGCATTACGATTTCTATGATCTTTATGTTTAGCCATCCAAATGACCGGCTCTTTTTCATAAAAATCAAGAAACTCCAACACAATGTCATTTGTCCACTCCACTTCAATTTTTATTAAAAAAACACAAACAAAACGTCTGTACGCTTCTACTAGGTCTTGAAAACTAAATGAATAGTCGCAGTAAAAGCCAACTATTTGTACATTTCGTCAGAGCGCCTCTACAAGTATGTACTTGGCAAGTGTACGAATAATCGTGATCCCTTTGACTCGGGACGTTTTTACCGACCACAAATGGAAAACCAACGAGTGACAAATAATTGTACAAGTAACCCACTCACACAACATGGCAAGTATACGCAAGTAACGATTATTCGCCAAGTACACGAGTCGTTTGAGCCCGGCTTAACACCGCAGGGTCCGAACTGTTCTTTTTTATCTGAAGGGACCTTACGGTGCTATAGGGAATTTATTGAGTCACCCGATATCGTAGCAACCCAGTATTGCCCTTATTTATTACTATTCTGGATACAAATTGGGCCACAAATTAATAAAAATATTAACATAAACCTAAACTATATTAAATTTGAGTCGTTAAATAAGTGTCATACCAGAAGTTAGAAATAAAAAATAATTGACTTAAAATTCTATAAAAAGATATAAAAACACATTGGTATAAACTTAATTTGACGCGTTTCTTGATTTTCTTATTCTTTGTCTCAAAAGAAAACTTTATTATAAATTAGAAAATTTAAATAACCCATTCTTAAACTACTTTATTGTCACTCGTGACAGATAACAGCTATTCCACAAACCGAGATCTCTTTCGTTTAACTTTGCCAGTAAAACTAAACAGTTGGCGAAGTTTTTGCGGTGCAATAGTCTGAAACTCTATGGCTACAAAATAATCGGCTTACGTCGTTTGAAATGATAACTGTAAGCCGTTTAATGGGACGAAAAAGGTATTACGTGATAAAGAGGGATTTTTCTAGAGAGAGCCGAAACGAGTTCGTTACGTTGTTTTGTTTATTTCGTTACTGAACAGGGTTGGTTTTTTTTTAAAGCGATTTTATAATTTTAAAACGTTTCTTACGAAAAATGTGGCAGTGATTTTTTTCTTCAGAATATGTGGTCGTGCTTTAACTGGGTTCTTTGTACCAATATCTGGAAAAATCTGGAAAACCTACATGCACATTTTTTCATGTGCGTAACTATTAAGAAGTAAAAAAAAAGCGTGACCCACAGTCTTTAAAAAAAATTTTAAATATACTTTAACCCTTGTCCCCACCCTACACCGTATATAAAACAGCTGGAACCCGACAATCGATCGATAATCAATAACGGTCACAGCGTTGCCAACCGTAGTATAATTATAGTATTTGTATGATAAATACAACTTCATGTATACAATAAAATTTCAAAGTAAATATAGTACGCACTTTATACTATAATTTTAGATTTTCACAAATCATAACAATATACCAAAGGCATCTGTAAGGACACTCTGTAATTCCGTCGTTTATGAATTTTAAAGGATTTTTGGGATTTTTAAGGATTTTTATGCTTTTTAAGGATTTTAAAGGATTTTTAAGGATTTTTAAGGATTTTTGGGATTTTTAAGGATTTTCATTCAAGGACTGTTAAGTATTTTTAGAGATTTTTAAGAATTTTAAACTATTTTTAGGGTTTTTAATGTTTTCTAAGGATTATTTAAGGATCTTTAAGAGTATTAAGATTTTTAAGTAATTTTATATCTTTAAGTATTCTTAAAGGTTTTTAGGGATTTTTAAAGAAATTTTAAGGATTCTCTTAAGATTTATAAGGATTTTTAAAAATTTTTAAGAATTTTAAGGGATTTTTAAAGAGTTTTAGGGATTTTAATGGATTTTTAAGCATTTTAAGGATTTAAATGATTTTTAAGGATTTTAAAGTATTTTTAATGATTTTTAAGGATTTTTGGGCTTCTTAAGGATGTTCAAGGACATTTATGTATTTTTAGGGATGTATAAGAATTTTAAACTATTTTTAGGGATTTTAATGTTTTTTTAAGGATTATTTTAGGATCTTTAAAAATTGCTGAAGGTTTTTAAGTAATTTTATATGTTTAAGGATTTTTAGGGATTTTTAAGGATTTTGAAGTATTCTTAAGATTCTTTTAAGATTTTTAATTTTTTTTAAGAATTTTAAGGGATTTTTAAAGAGTTTTAAGGATATTAATGGATTTTTAAGCATTTTAAGGATTCCAAAGGATTTTTAATAATTTTTAGGGATTTTTGGGATTATTAAGGATTTTCAAGGATATTTAAGTATTTTTAGGGATTTTTAAGAATTTTAAACTATTTTTAGGGTTTTTAATGTTTTCTAAGGATTATTTTGGGATCTTTAAGAATATTAAGATTTTTAAGTAATTTTATCTTTAAGTATTTTTAAGGGTTTTTAGGGATTTTTAAGGAATTTTTAAGGATTTGAAGTATTTTTAAGGATTCTCCCAAGATTTTTAAGGATTTTTAAAACTTTTTAAGAATTTTAAGATATTTTTAAATAGGTTTAAGGATTTTAATGGATTTTTAAGCATTTTAAGGATTTTAAAGTATTTCTAATGATTTTTATGGATTTTTTTGATTCTTAAGGATTTTAGTATTTTTAGTGATTTTTAAGAGTTTTAAAATATTTTTAGGATTTTTAATGTTTTCTAATAATTATTTTAGGATCTTTAAGAATTTCTTAAGATTTTTAAGTAATTTTAAGTATTCCCTATAGGTTCTTAGGGATTTTTAAGGAATTTTTAAGGATTTTTTAAGGATATTTTAAGGTTTTGTAAGGATTTTTTAAGGATTTTAAAATATTTTTAAGAATTTTTAAGATCTTCTTAAAAGTTTGAAGGAGTTTTAAAATATTTTAAGAATTTTAAGGGATTTTTAAGGATTTTGAAGGATTTTGAAGGATTTTGAAGGATTTTAAAGAATTTTTTAGAAATTTTAAGTATTTTTGAGGATATGTATGGTTTTTAAGGATTTATTATTTACCAAGAAAAGAGAAAGCATAATTTAAAACCCAAAAAGAATTGATTGAACTCAGATACCTAATTGAAATAATTAGAATTTGTTATTTTTGGTGCAGTTATATGTTATTGTTGGTATCGTTACATATTTCTTGTTTCTTCTTTATTGTACTAAATTTTTCTCCAATTTAAGTATAATAGTACTATAACAGCTTAAAATACAGTTGGCAACGTTGAACGGTCAGCAAACGTAAATTTCAAGCTACTCGCATCAACCATACTAAACAAGCCAGTTCACCGTCCAAGAAAGCTCCCCTACCGCCTACGTCATCAGTCTAATCTAGTAAGATCATATACCAATAAATAAGTAAATAAATAGAATTTTTCAAAATCCGTGATTAAAAATGCAACGAGTAAGAACCCGTAGCACACCTTTTTCCTTCATCACTGGATTATTGAAGAATATTCCGTTCTCCACTGACGCTACCCGGAGCAAGTGGACTTTTGACTATAAATCGAAGGTTTCTCTCGAGGCAACCCATTACCTGAACTAAGGCGCCAAAAAAACCGTGTAACGACGACAGAGCGTTACAAAACACTGTATGAATTACAGCGCGAATTATGATTTCGTTGTACGAAGGTCACTTTTTAACTATAATTAATTATATAAAAATTATTGCAAACTAATTATAAACAAAAACTGCTTAGTCTGCTGACTGGCAAATGGCAATACCGCTGATTCCGCGAGATCATCACACTGTAACTTCTCCATTCCATAAAGAAGTTTTGTAAGGGACGAACAAAACTTTGGATTGTTCCTTTTCTTCCGGGGGGAGCTGTGGTGTATTTTCTGGTTTCCTAGTCCATTTGATCTTAATTCTATAGCAGGTGTAGATGCCGATAATTGTTAGAGCTATATATATGGAGGTCATCCAAAAGCGATTGTGGCTTGGGTTCCATTCTGTGGTCTTGATGGATTGTAGGTGGTCTTCTTCTTTTGCCAGTTTGTGTAGTTCGGCTGGGCGGATCTTGTCCAGTCTTAGAGGTTTTACTTTTGCGGGTCCTTGGAGGTTGATGGTCCTAACTTTTGGTAGGGTTAAAGATTGTTCCATTATAGTAGCCTGTGAATTTATAAATCCTTCTTTGCTTGTTTGAAACTCGTAGTTTGGTGGCAATACGAGTAGGTATATTCCTTGTAGCGTCAATATTCGTATGGTGGAGCAGCGAGTTGATATCTTCATTGGTTGACGAAATAGACGTATATAGTGTGCTTCTGATATTTCTTGGAATAGTGTGTTATTAATATATAGTGGATGTACTCGCATGAAGCATTTTCGTTTTCAATTTGGAGGATTTCGTTAACACAGTCCGTGGTTTTTGAGCTTTCTTGTAGGAAGGAGTTTTTCTTGGCAAAGATGGTCGAATCGGATTCTCTTGCATGGAAGTTCGAGAAACTGGAATAATTTTGTATTGGAAAAGAGATAGATAGAAAGATTTTGGGTGGGAATTGAGAATAGGTGAAAAAGATCGAAGAGGTCAGGATGTATTATGGGAAAGTGTAGGATAAATACGATTGTGTGATTCGTGTAGTATGCATCGACTTCTATGATATCGTAGTAATTATGTAGATCTTCGTTCTTGAAATATAGCAGTTGTTCTTCCGAATGCTATTCGAGCATGGATGAGATGGTCCATTTGAGTTCTTCTTTGATGAGGCTGTTATGGAGTATATTAGTTCTGGCGAAAATTACTGCCTCTTCGAGATCGTTTAATAGTTGTAGGATAACCTGGAGGGTAAGGTTCAGTTGATCTAGGACATTTCTTGTTTGTAAATAGTGGTTGAAATCGAAGATAAATTTATTGAGTTTGGAGTTGATGGTCCTAGTTTCTTCAGCTATATTCTCTTGATTATGTATTAGTAGTGTTACTGTTTCGTTAAAATTTTCTAGCACCTTTTTATTTAGACTTATGTGGTGGTTGACTTCTGAGATGATGTTTTCTTGGTTCTCTTCCAGTGATTTAATGGCCATGTTGTATTTTTCTGCATCTTCTTGATCTAAATTTCCAGAGATGGTTTTTATGATGCTACCTAGGGCGTTTATGAGTCCTCTTTTTGATCTAGTAGATGGATAGATGGAGAAGAATTTTTCTTTTACTATTTTTAGCTGGAATTGTAGGGCTTGGTCGAAGTTCTGTAGGCTGTTAAAATAAAGGTAGCTGAGTACATTTTGGATGGCCGTCGTGATGTCGTCGTATTGTTTTTCGACTGATGCGATATCATCTGCGATCGGTTGTAGATGGAAGTAGTGAACGAAGTCATGTGTACTAGTGCGAATCTTTGCTTGTCCCAGCTTGAGTGGGAGTATGCCCGGGTTGTCCTTTAGGTCTCGAATTTCGATTTCTTGTCCCATTATCGTGGTTAACCTGTGTGCAAGTTTTTATATTAGTTTCTTTGTGGGCTTGATGTTTGATATTCTTCTTATGTATCGTCATTGTCGGAGTGTCAATTGTGACGGTGTTGTCAGTTTTAATAGTTTTCGGTGAATATCTTGGTAAGAGCTTATTTCGAGTGACCATTTTTCTTGTGTATATCTTCCTATTTGGTTTGTAAGTGATAGGGGTTTGTCTTATATCGTTACTTTTCTCTATTAGTTTTTCTTTATTTTCGTGGATCTTTTCGCATATTTCTTTGTACATTTCTTTTGTTCTTTCTCTGTGTTTCTGCATATAATTAATCAGTAGAGTTCTATTAATATCTATATCGAATGGGTCTCTGGAGTCAATAAGTCCATTTAGCACATCGATGGGTTTTTGTTTGGTTGTTGAGTGGAGCGAATTGTTGTAGCCTAGGATGGCGTATGGCATTTGTTTTTTGATGCTAAGTGATGGGTGGAATTTTTGTCCACTTGCCTGGAAGGCGTCGATGTGGATGATTTCTAATGGCTTAGTTGGAGTTGGTGTCAACAGGAACTTAGGTTTGGGTGAAATTCTATCGTATTTGTTAGTTTGGCAGATGTCGCAGAAGTTAATGTCTTCTATATCCTTTTTTAATGTGGGCCAAAAGTATCGCTTCCGTATTTGATTTTCTGTCTCGTTAATGCCTAGGTGATTTGTTTTTCCTTGGTGGTAGTTTATTACCATTTCCTTTTGCCTTTCTGGATTGTTAACGTCTTCTAGTAGTAAATTGCATTTTATCAAGTCGTAAGCTGTGTTCTTAAATGTTTTCTTTATCGTTTCGCACATGTATGGGTAGAAGTTGTCATCCTCAAATAGTAAGGCGTATTTTCTTTTTGGATGTAGATATTCTTTGAAGAATGAATTGATGTTTGCTTCCAAGTTATCAAAACCTAGTTGAACGTAGGTTCGTTTTTTGTTTGGAAAAGTTTGTTCGTTTATTGGGACTTTTGGTTGGTAGTTCAGCGCTTTAAATATGACTTGGTTGTTATAGTAGTTTAATGGTCTTTCTGACGTTGGTTGGGTGATATCGGTTAAATCGTTCGTGGATCCTTGGTGGTTATACATTGATATATTATCATCGTCCGGGATAAGTCTCATGAGTTCGTTGATGTGGTCGTCAAAGGTTTCTTTGGCGTGAATTTCGATTCTTGAAAGTGCGTCGGCGTTCGTGTTTGCTTCACCCTTTTTGTAGATTACTTCGTAGTTGAATTCTTCTAGTTTCAATCTCCACCTGACTAATTTTGAATTTGGATCTTTTAGGGAGAATAGCCATTGGAGTGGTCGATCGTCAGAAAGAATTTGGAATTTTCTTCTGAATAAGTATGGTCTAAAGTATTTAGTAGCCCATACTATTGCTAACATTTCTTTTTCGATCGTGGAGTATTTGAATTCGGTCTCGTTCAGTGTTCGGGAGGCGAATGCTATAGGTTTGTCTCTTCCTACGGGGCCTTGAGATAGTATTGCTCCAATCGCATAGTTGCTGGCGTCGGTTAAATTAAATAGCTTTGAGAAATCTGGGTACTGAGGCAATGGTTCATTGGTCAATAGATTCTTGCATATGTTCATGTATTTGAGAAAATCTGGGGTGTGTTGGCATCCTTTTTGAGGCATTTGGTTAGTGGTTTGGTTATCTTTGCAAAATCCTTGATGAATTTTCGATAGTATCCTAGAATTTCTAGGAATCCTCGAATCTCTTTTATTGTCCTTGGAGTAGGGTAGTCTATGATGGCTTGAATTTTAGCTGGGTTCGGTTTTATGCCTTCTGGTGTGACGATATGTCCCAGGAAGCTGACTTCCTTTTTGAGGAATTCGCATTTATCTATTTGGATCTTCAGGCTGGTTTCTCGAAGACGTTGGAAAATTTTTGCCAAGTTGACCATGTGTTCCTGCAGGGAAGTGGAGAACATGATGATATCATCCATGTATACAAGGCATATTTCCCCTTGGAGTCCTTTTAGGATGTTGTCCATCACTCTTTGGAACGTTGCTTTGAGCGTTTTTGAGTCCGAAGGGCATTCTAACGTACTCATAGTGCCCGTTCTCTACGTTGAAGGCTGTTTGAGGGATGTCTTCTTCTGCCATTTCTATCTGATGAAATCCACTTGCCAGGTCTGATCTAGTGAAGTACTAGCAGCGACCAAGTTTGTCTAGGATATCCGTTATATTAGGTATATGATAGCGGTCATCAATAGTCTTTTCGTTGACCTTCCTGTAGTCTACCACGATACGCCATTTGACCTTTCCAGATGAATCTGGCTTCTTAGAATCGACCCAGATTGGCGAGGACCAAGGTGATTGACTTGGTCTGATGATTCCTTATTCCAGCATTGATGATATTTAGTTTTTGACTTCTTCTTTATGGACGTGGGGGTAACGGTAGGATCTTGTGAACACAGGAACTTCGTCTCGGGTTTTGATTTCGTGTTTCACTTGGTTCGTGAATGTAAGAGGAACGTCTGGTCGATGAAAGACATCTTAGTATCTTTTACATAATCGTCGGATGTGATTGTCTTCTTCGGGATTGAGGTGGTCGGTTCTTATCAGATCGTTAATGTCGGTTTTTGAGTGGTCCTGCTAGGATGTATCCATATGGTAGATGTGGTTATCATCTAGGTTGATTTCTCTGCTTAGAATTTGGTCCGTGAGTGAAGATGTTTGAGATTCTATCCAGGCTAGTTGGTTACTGGCGTTTGTGAGAGTTTGCCTTATTTCTGCGCCTTGAATGTTCTGCCTTGGTATTAGGATAGTGCCCTTGACTTGTAATCGGACACGAGTGATTGAATGGGGTTCTAGCTTTATCGAGTAGAATTGAGTTTTGTTGGTTTCGTAGTATTCGATTGGGAGGATTGAGTACTGGATAGATAAGTTTGATTGGGTAAAGTCTAACTGACTTTTCAGGAGTTTTAGGTTATCATGCCCTATGAGGCCATCGAAAGTTTTATGAAATTTAAAGAGATGGAATTTTAATGTACCATTTGAGTGGAATTCTGGGAATAAAGGGATTTCCGCACAATAATCTTGTGCATGGTTTTGAAAAATTGACGAAACGATAAATGGTTCATAACGGATAGAGTCGTGATAATATTGATCTGCAACTTCGGAATTGAGGAATCATTTTGTAGAACCAGTGTCGATGAGGAGTTTTAATGGAGGGTTAGAGATAGATAGGTAAGGGAGTTCTCTTTTGTCGGTAAGGGTGTGTAGTTCAATTATGTTTCTGGGTCCGTCCTTGGATTCTCTTGAAAATTTTGTTCTTTGTATTGGTATTCTTGAGACTCTTCTGCTGGAGGTTCTTCAGTTTCGTATTCTTCGCCATAGTAGCCGTAATTGTTGTCTTCGTAGTTGTAGTTTTGGTGGTGTTGTTCTATATTGTGTAGTTCGTCGAAAGTGAAGTTTGGTCTACTCTGTTGTCTGAAACTTCTTTGAGTGGGTTGGCGATTTTTGAAGGTAGTTGCTGTCGAAATTCTCATTGGTGTTGGTCTTGGTGGTTGTGAAGAGCCTGATCTAGGTCCCCAATTGTTAGGTGCTCTAAATGTTTGAGATCTCATTCCGGATCTTGCTGGATTGAAGTTAGGTCTTTGAAAGCCTTGAGTTTGGAAGCCTTGTGTTGGTGGCCTGAATGTGGGTAGTTGTGTTGGAAATCTTGTGGTTCGTTGTTGCCATTGAGGTATTGGTGCGATCGTTTGATTCTGCCATGGAGGGGACGCAAGTAACCCTGGTTGCTGGGATGAAGCCCTTTGGATTATTGGTCCAGGTCTGTTGGCTATTGGTGCTTGTGTTTGGTTGAATCCTTTCTGTAAATATCTTATGTTATTCTCCTCTTGTACATATTGCATGGTTATGGCGAGGTTTGCATATCTCACTGCCCTAATTGTTGAGCCCATAGGTTCTTTGAGCCCTGCCAGGAATGTTGTTAGTGCCTGTTGTCGGAAGAATGTTTAGTTGCTAGCCTGTACTTCTTCGTTTTCCGTATGGATGTCGGTGTAGTTGGTGATAGTGTTTAAGATTGATTTCCGAAATTTTGAATGAGTGTGTTCTTGATGTCTTCCCAATGAGTGCATCCGTATATGGAGATTACTTCTTTGGCTCTCAGGGTTAGCTTACTGGAAATACCATGCGTAAGGAACTTGTTCTGGATGCATTCTGGATTTTCTGGATTGTAGTAGTGCTCGTTAGGGTTTCCATCGTAGCTGGATAAGAGGCACAGGTCCTTAAAGTCGAATCGTGCTACTGCCATGTTGTCGGTGGTCGATTGGGATTGTAGTGTGTCGTCAAGATCATCTAGTGTTATATTAAGTGAGCTGAATTGGTGGATTAAGTCTTGGTCTTCTGCACTTAAGTTGAATTCGGTGATACTTGGTATGGAAGTATGTCCTGATTCTAACTCTGTGTCAGTATCATGTTCGTTGGATGTAGAGGAGTCTGTCATCAAATTCTTATAAGATAAAGGTGATGCAGTAGTACATTTCCTATATCCTGGTTACTCTGTAGATGGTTTCCTGGTTATGGTGAAAATTGATTCATTTTTCCACAACTAGGTATTCTTCAAACCTCTTGGGTGGACTTGAGAAGTATTCCCTTGGGTTCCTTGATTCTTCTTGGATAGCGGATAAACGTTTGAAATCGACGAGGATCTTCTAAGGAATCTTCCACTATCCTATTGGCCAATTATGATTTCGTTGTACGAAGGTCACTTTTTAAAAACTTTATTTTTACTTTTTTATTACATAGAGTAACGATTCCGCGGGGTCATCACACTGTAACTCGCAACTGATGCACTATTTAAAATTGGCCGAGAACTGAAACCATAACATACGTCGAAGTATGCGGCGTTGCCGGTAATTATACGGCAACAAGAAATTTTAGATTTGGATTATGTGGTATGTAAGATGGATTAAATCTGTTTATGTTGCATTAAGAAATTGAATGTATGCAGTTACGTTTTAAAAAACATATTTTATATCAGGCAACATTTAAAAGGAAAATTTTTTATACCGACTCTGTAAAGAGTGAAAAACGTCCGTTTAGATTTGAGAAGCTTATGTATCGAACAATATTACAAAGGGGATAACTCGCAGATCGTTACAAAATTGACGTATAAAATATTGATTCGAACTTTTCGAACTATTGCTATTGTTCTGGTAATCCGTTCAGGTACATATAGAATATTCCTGGTGATTCATCGTTCAGGTTTTTGCCCCGCAGCGTTAATGTAAAACTATAAAATAAAATTCTTCAAGTATAAGTTTAAGTCATTATTTTTCTACAGATTCCGCATAGTCACTTTTGTGAATTTATTCCCATCCGCAATTTCTCGAAAACTACTAATATGATCGTAGTGTTTGATAGCTCATTTGAAAGGTTTTGGTAAATAAAAAAAATTTATTCCGAAAAAAAAATTGAAAATGGCCTCTTTCATACCAAATTCTGGTATAATCCGTCATTTCCTCAGGTTGTGTATTTAAATGGATCCTCATGGTTCTTCCTGTTATATCTTGTAGTTTCATAATTACTCCTAGCCAGTGTTGCCAGAGTGGTACTATAGTACCACATGTGGTACTCTTGATCGTCAAAAACTACTTTGGTACTTCTTTGATAAATATGGTACCTAAATTAGTTTCTTGGTACAATGAAAAATATCAACATATTTTATCGATTTTTTCAAACAAGGAATTTCCATCGCAGATGACTATGAAAAGAGAGAGAAGTATGATTATAAAAATTTGTACTACTCTCCAGTTAGATTCTCTATAGTGTCCACTATGAAGCGTATATAGTGTCCACGCGTGCTCCTAGTAGTTGATCTTGAAACTGATTCAACTGAAAGTTCTCTGTCTCTCTCTTCAGTTATTTGACTTTTGCTTCTCGTACACTCAGAAACCAATAATTCTTCTGCATCTTAGGCAGTTTCTTTGTTTTTTTCTTTCATACGGAATGGAATTGTCTTTTGATGGAAGGTTGCGACTGGGTGGCATGCCCCAGGATTTTGTGGTTGTCCCACGACTGATTAGTCGGTCAAGGGCTGATGATCGCAATCACCAGTTATATCGGGGGTAACATAATCCATATTTAAAGAAAATAATATCCAAAAATAAATAATGCTGCGTCTTTCAGTCAGGAAAGAAGTTACCACAAAGGCCGCGCGTGGTATTTATCAGTCACCGTCCGACATCGAAAAAGCCCCCCTTTGACGTCACGACAGAATATTAAAAAGTGGTAGACTGAGGCAAAATTTAGTACATTTTCATCGATTTTGTGGTACTGAAATTTTTTCCCACCTGGTAACACTGCTCCTAGCTCGGTACGATTCTTTGATAGTTTTTTTTTTCAAAATTTAATTTCAGGATGATTCTATTTGTTTGAACTTTGAATAAATTACGTTTTCATCTTATTTAATAAAACTAATAACAATATCGATCGATTATCAAATACGCGTTTGTTATTTCTCAACTAGTCCTCAAATATCTGGCTTTGTAGCTAGACGACGCGACGGTCTCTCTCGCTGGTTAATAAAGATGTTAAGCTGACTTCATCACAATTACATTCGCCCCCTGTTTTCTCTGTTCTCTGCTCGTGCGTGATCTCCTCTTTCCACTTATATCCCCTTCCGAATGAAATACCAGGGGTGGTGCTTTAGGAACTCTCTAGTCTAAATAAAATTCCAGAATTCATAGAAATACATTTATATAGTTTTCTCTCTTTAGCACATAAAAGGTTTTAAATTATTAATAAACTCAATATATTATTTTTCCTTCATAGTTACTATGGAAACGATTCCCACTTATATTTTAACCGTTAAAAATATACACTTATTAATATTCAATTATTATCTCCCATTAAGTTATCTTTATATCGCTCAGTGTACCGGTGTATCGAAAGTGGCTGGCTTGAAATTCACGTTCGTTGGCAATATTGATTCTGATCGATAATATCACCAACATTTTACATGCATTCTAGAGTGGGAACGCGATGGTTCTGTTGATTATTGATAATCAGTTTGTTAATTTTGTTGTTAAGTTAGTATTTTTTTACTTTCCCGGACCCAGAAAGTAAGGTGAACGAGCAAAAAAAAAAATTTAAGATATCGATGGAAATATCCATTTTGAGGTCCCCCAAGAAGATTGAGACCATTTCCAGCGTATGGTCTGTCTGTGTGTCTGTGTGTCTCTGTGTCTGTGTGTATGTGTGTCTGTGTGTCTGTGTGTCTGTGTGTCTGTGTGTCTGTGTGTCTGTGTGTAATCTTCCACGATAACTGCCGAACCGTTTGACCAATCAAGCTGAAATTTGGTATGGAGGTTCGGTGTGTGCCTAGAATGCGTTCAAATTGGTACAGTGGAGGGTCCTTAAGACCGACATTGGTTAAATATACATGTAACAATTTTTTGCTTTATTTAAATTTTTAGGACAAACAATACATTTTAGTGCAAAATGTTGTAGTACAAAGTTTTAGAACATAAAATTACGTACAATTTTTGTCTTAAGGCTTTTCCAAAATTTCCAATAGTTGCGCCACTAGAGGGCGCGTAAAAAATGTGCATGTATGTTTTCTATAGTTTTTCTTGATTTTGAAAACAAACAATACATTTTAGTGCAAAATGTTGTAGTATAAAGTTTTGGAGAATAAAATTTTCTATAACTTTTGTTTCAAACTTATTCCAGAATTTCCAATAGTTTCGCCACTAGAGGGCGCGTAAAAATGTGCATGTAGGTTTTCTCTAGTTTTTCTTGATTTTGAGGACAAACAATATACTTTAGTGCAAAATTTTGTAGTAAAAAGTTTTAGAGCATAAAATTCTCTATAACTTTTGTCTCAAACTTTTTCTCAAATCTTTAATAGTTGCGCCACTAGAGGGCGCGTAAAAAATGTGCATGTATGTTTTCTCTAGTTTTTCTTGATTTTGAGGATGTATTTAGTGCAAAATTTTCTTGTGCAAAGTTGTAAAATTTTATCGAATTCCTCATAGTTTCGCCGCTAGATGGCGAGAAAAATACACATTTAAAATTCCCTACAACTATTGTATGAAAATTTTTCCCGAATTCCCAATAGTTTTCACACATGATTTTAGAAAATCCTAATTGTAGCAGTATGATATATAACGTGCGCATGCGCAGCTTATGTCATTACCAACATTGAAATATTAATTCACCATCAGCTCGCTATTTTTAATGTGTTCCATAAATCAATGTAATGCTTAGTATTTTGTAATGAAAATAATAATAATAAATAACATATTCTCTACGGTCGAGCCGGGAAAGTCCTGGGGTGACACAGCCGATTTTTTTAATTTGCTTATAACTCCAGACTATTTTTCTTCTATCTATATATAAAAGGATAAACTGCGATTTACCTACTACTACATTTTTTTTTGAAGTAGTTTTTCTTTGTTAAATCAGGAGAAGTAATCAATTCTTCCCCATGTAGACTGAAATCCGCGCAAACTGGAAAACACACAGCGAGTTGTGTTAAGTGCTGAGTGTTTTTATCTTTCGAAGGGAGTTATTACTCGGCTTTGTTTCAGAGATCCACCAGTATTACGAGCTTACAACAACACAGACGTAATCCTCAGGCTGCCAATGGGAAAAAGAATTAGGGATATCCGATGGCTGTCGGTTTGGTGTAGACGATTCACGGTGAGTTTTTTTTTTCAAATTTAATATTAGAATTTTTAAATAACAGCAATATATGTGTAAATAATACCAAAAACTAAATATTATTATTAGTGGCTAACAAATTGATAATAAAGGCAGTAGAGAATTAAAAGTACAAAAAAAATGAAAAATTTTTGCCGAAATAATTTTTTCTCTTGTCTCAATGATTTTTTTTGTGACTCAGTAGCTTAAAGTGAAAATCTCTTTAAAATTGCTTGATTGATTTCCTTGCTCCGTGCCGAACTTATTTAACATTGAACTCACATAGTTTATCTACTAATTTCTTTTTTGTAAAGAAAATTTGGATATTGTGTTACCATTGAACCCCCGGTATTTTGTTTCGTTTTATTAAATTATTATTTTAATAAATTTTAGAGAGATAGCCAAAACATTATATAAAAACAAAATATTATCCATACTCAAATGTGGTAAAGTATTCAATAAAGAATAAAACAACTCGAAGTCATACCACAAATAATTTAATAGTGACGAAACGTCTAAAAGTCAAATAGCGACATGTTTCGGTCTACACGACCATCATCAGGCCTATAAAAAAATTAACAATGTGAAGAGACATTAAAAAATTTAAATATAATATTCTAACTTATAAATTGGATTCAAAGCGTTGATCAATTTTAAAAAATTAAAAATATGATTGTGACGAGTTACTTTGTGGAAAAATTATTTTTATATATTAACAAAACTAAACTACGGGAAAAAAAATTTTTAATTTTTTTTTTTAATTTTTCCCGTTATGACGAGGAATTTTTAGTCAAACTCGTCATAAAAACGAGAGAGAAATCCAGTTAAAAATCAAATTTCAAACTATCAACATCGCCTCCGAAAATCTTGTATCTAGCGTCGCGACACCGACGCCAATAGTTTCGACAAACAGTTAAGTTAGACTTCTTCAAAACCCAGTATATTTTCACAAATTAAACTACGAACACCATCAATTGAAGCTACAATATTCGACGCCATTCCACGACGCTACACTCTACGTCCCGACGCTAAATATTTCGGCGTCTACCCATTTTTACATCTCTCATCGTAAACGTCAATTTCTCTACGTTTGGATTTATTTTGACTTCTCAACAATAAATCAGATTCACATTTTAATTCGCCAACTTCTTATAGTCCCTGAGCCAAAGGTTAAATACGTATCTACTGAAATAGCTGATAAATTTTCCATCTTTCGTTGTTCACGAGGGGTTGACGTTTATATATAAATAACAACTTCTATCATACAGAGTGTTTCCTTGGGAAAGTGACATACGTTAACTGCAGATAGAGGATACTTAGGCGATCTCAAAAACCCCCTACATAATGGGTCTAACTACTTTAATAACCAAGATACAGGGTGTTTTATCTATTTTACCAATTTCTTGCATGGTTCATAACTTTCTAACCACACTGTATATTTTCATGATATTTGGCGGACATATTTTGTTTAAAGTGTCCAATCGATCAATAAATTTATAATAAAAGAAATTCAAGTCCGGATTAAAAAAAATATTATAAAATATTCCGACCCAAAAAGAACACCCTGTATATCATATTTTTCTAATAGAATAGATTCTGTATTTGCAAAGAGCATGAAAAAATGAATTTAGTGATATACTTTGCATTTTTGGCAAAATGTTTTTTCTTGTAAAATTTTGAGTTTGAATTCTGAAATGATGTGAATTGTGAGAGCCCAAAATCGAAACTTATTTCTTTTTAATGTGATTTAATAATAAAGACAAGTTAACCTAAATTAGTATTTTAACATTTTAAGTATTTTTTCATTATTTGCGATAAATCATCCACAGAAAATATTAATCATTAAGTAAAAAATAATAACGAATTCACCAAAAATAAATATCGTTAATTAATGAAGAATCACAAACATTTTAAAAAACGCCTAAAAAAATTTACACATATGTTTTTAGTACTTCGGCTCGAAAAAATCACTTTAACAATAAACACAACTATATGCAACACGAAATTTATAGACGATTTTTTACGGTTTTTCACGATTTTTTTACTATTTTTGACGATTTTTTTAAGATTTTATACCATTTTTTACGATTTGTTATGATTTTTTCCTAATTTTTTACGATTTTTTAGAGTTTTTTACGAGTTTTTACGATTTTTTATATTTTTTACGGTTTTTTTTACCATTTTTTATGGATGCTTACGATTTTTTAACATTTTTTACGATTTTTTCGATAGTTTACGGTTTTTTACGAATTTTTTCGATATTTTACGATTTTTTACAATTTTTTTACAATTTTTTAAGATTTTTTAAATATTATTTAAGGTTTTTTTATGATTTTTTACGTTTTTTTTACTTTTTTTACGTTTGTTTACCAGTTTTTATGGTTTTTTACCTTTGTTACGGATTTTTACGATTTTTTTTCACCATTTTTTACGATTTTTTCGATATTTTACGATTTTTTAAGATTTTTTAAGTTTATATAAGGTTTTTTACGGTTTTTTACTTTTTGACGATTTTTTACGTGTTTTTATTGTTTTTTACCTTTTTTACGGATTTTTACGATTTTTAACGGTTTTTTACGGTCTTTTTACTATTTTTGACGATTTTTTTACTATTTTTTACCATTTTTTACGATTTGTTATGATTTTTTCCCAATTTTTTACGGTTTTTTAGGTTTTTTTACGATTTTTTACGAGTTTTTACGATTTTTTATGTTTTTTACGGTTTTTTACCATTTTTTACGGATGCTTACGATGTTTTAACATTTTTCACGATTTTTTTCGATAGTTTACTATTTTTTACGATTTTTTTCGATATTTTACGGATTTTTCAATTTTTTAAGATTTTTTTAAGATCATTTAATGTTTTTTATGATTTTTTACGTTTTTTTTTTACTTTTTTTATGTTTGTTTATGAGTTTTTATGGTTTTTTACCTTTTTTACGGATTTTTACGATTTTTTTTTACCATTTTTTACGATTTTTTCCCAATTTTTTACGATTGTTTTCGATATTTTGCGACATTTTACGAGTTTTTTTCGATAGTTTACGGTTTTTTAAGGTTATTTAAAAATTTTACTGTTTTATACGTTTTTTTACTTTTTTTACGATTTTTTAAGAGTTTTTATGGTTTTTTACCTTTTTTACGGATTTCTTTTTTTACGATTTCTTACGATTTTTTACGATATGACCTGTTTCGATATTTTTAAAAATGGCGGAGATAATAGTTATTTTTGATATTTCAACCCCCTCCAGTTTCACCCCCATAGGTCGGATATAAAAAAGTTGTATTTGAAAAATGTTAACTCATAATGGCTTTATTTTGTTGTCATTAATTTTTATTTATTTTTTATAATTTTTGTTGTTTTTCGTTAATTAAAGTAATTTATTTTTTGTAAATTTATTATTATTTATTCCTTAATTAAAGATGAATGTTTTTATGGATTATTTATCGCAAATAATAAAAAAATACTTAAAATATTAAAATTATATAAATTTAGGTTATTTAGTCTTTATCAAAACTAAATCACATTAAAAAAAATTATTTCAATTTTGGGCTCTCACAATTCACATCATTTCAGAATTCAAACTCAAATTTAACAAGAAAAAACATTTTGCCAAAAATGCAAAGTATATCACTAAATTCATATTTTTGTGCTCTTTGCAAATACAGAATCTATTTTAGAAAAATCTGATATACAGGGTGTTGTTTTTGAGTCGGAATATTTTATAATATTTTTTTAATCCGGACCTGGATTTCATTTATTGATCGATTGGACACTTTAAAGAAAATATGCCCGCCAAATTCATGAAAATATACAGTGTGGTTATAAAGTTATGAACTATGCAAGAAATTGACAAAATAGATAAAACAACCTGTATCTTGGTTATTAAAGTAGTAAGACCCATTATGTAGGGGGTTTTTGAGATCGCCTAAGTATCCTCTATCTGCAGTTAACGTATGTCACTTTCCCAAGGAAACACCCTGTATATTTATCTAAAATGTATTGTCAACGTTACGCAGAGGGATCCTGTATCAATCTCATTATATATTTCTACATTATGATTCAACGAGTATTCAGCCTGAAATATGGGTTACATCATTGGTACTGATCTGGCAGTAATTCAATAGGGTTGTCCATACAAACAATATAATAATAAAAAAAGAGGTATTTCTGATACTCCAAAAGAGCAATAATGCAGAGAGAGACAGTGTACATCTGATGACATTTACGGTATTTAAAGTTATTAAAAATTTTTTGTACATAAATGTCCCAGTAGTGGATATCCGTTGGATGGAGCTTTTAAAAGCTTCAAAAAGACTATTTACAATTGATTTCTAATTTATTTATTGTCAACTTAATTGATTAATTTATATATTCATTATGATGGTGGTTAGGTTTTCCGGATGTCCGGTTTTCCCTATAACTTTTATGCCAAATGGCGCCATCATTCTTCAGTAATTTATCAGAATGAATAAATATTTTCTTGAGATTTTTGTGTTTTGATTAATGTTTACTTTACACCAAACTTTAAAAGAATTTCTGGGGTTATTACAATTAATAATAATTATGCTATTATTATTAACTACGATTATTAAACAAAACGAGGGTCCTATACTAAACAAAAGACGATCGCAGGTAGAAAGGCCACAGGTAGAAAAAAGTGTAAAATTCATTGTTAAATAAATACCAAGGTTAAATAATTTCTTGCAAATAGTAAAACTCTACGCAGGGGGGTGGGAGGTCACAATATTGATACGGGGTAGTATAGTTTAGTTGATTTTAAACATTTTATGAATAAAATTTTCTGATAAGTTGAGCTGTAGAATGGAAAATAATTGCTGTAGAATGAAAAATGTAAAATTTATCATCGTGTTTAGAGTGGTGGAACTATTTCTATTTTTTTGGAATATTAAATATTTTGAATCTGCTATTTAGAGTAAAAATCTCTTGAAAATCGCTTGCTTGATTTTATTTCTACATACCTCGCTACGCTCGGCACGGAGTGGATAGTGGGAACTTCTGTAACCCACATAGTTTATCTACTATTTTTTTTTGAAAATAAAATTTGGATATATTGATACGGGGTAGTATAGTTTAGGTGATTTAAAATATTTTATGAATAATAAAATTTTATGAGAAGTTGAGCTGTAAAATGGAAAATGGAAAATTTATCAGCGTGTCTGGAATGGATCTTTTTTATTTTGTGGAATATTAAATATTTTGATTCCGCTACTTGACTGAAAATCTCTTTAAAATCGCTTTAAAAAATATATATATTTATTACAGGGAACTACAAAATGTATCCCATTTTATTTTATTTTATTATAGTTACAAACATTATGTACTGGATGTTGCTTTATTCTAAGTAATAGCACAATTAATACGATGCAGATAAATTTTATAATAAACTTTATTTTAATTGTACATTTTTGCACTGCGATAAAAACGGCCACCTGTTGTTCTCATTTATTTTTCTGTGACGAAATGATGTGTCCACTTGAAATAAATTAAAATTTTAATTAAAAATCCTGTACGAGCGTTTAAGTTGATTGTATAAGTGGAATATTAGATTCTGTAGTTGACAGATATGCTTTTTCTTTTTTTTACTTTCTCGACCCACCTCCGAGAAGGGAAAGTATTGTGAACGAGATAAAAATTTTTTCGAGATAACGATAGAAATATCCATTTTGAGGTCACCTGAGATGATTAAGACCATTTCCAGATGGAATTCTGTCGTCTGTCTTTCTGTCTGTCTTTCTGTCTGTCTTTCTGTCTGTCTTTCTGTCTGTCTTTCTGTCTGTCTTTCTGTCTGTCTTTCTGTCTGTATTTCTGTCTGTCTTTCTGTCTGTCTTTCTGTCTGTCTTTCTGTCTGTCTTTCTGTCTGTCTTTCTGTCTGTCTTTCTGTCTGTCTTTCTGTCTGTCTTTCTGTCTGTCTTTCTGTCTGTCTTTCTGTCTGTCTTTCTGTCTGTCTTTCTGTCTGTCTTTCTGTCTGTCTTTCTGTCTGTCTTTCTGTCTGTCTTTCTGTCTGTCTTTCTGTCTGTCTTTCTGTCTGTCTTTCTGTCTGTCTTTCTGTCTGTCTTTCTGTCTGTCTTTCTGTCTGTCTTTCTGTCTGTCTTTCTGTCTGTCTTTCTGTCTGTCTTTCTGTCTGTCTTTCTGTCTGTCTTTCTGTCTGTCTTTCTGTCTGTCTTTCTGTCTGTCTTTCTGTCTGTCTTTCTGTCTGTCTTTCTGTCTGTCTTTCTGTCTGTCTTTCTGTCTGTCTTTCTGTCTGTCTTTCTGTCTGTCTTTCTGTCTGTCTTTCTGTCTGTCTTTCTGTCTGTCTTTCTGTCTGTCTTTCTGTCTGTCTTTCTGTCTGTCTTTCTGTCTGTCTTTCTGTCTGTCTTTCTGTCTGTCTTTCTGTCTGTCTTTCTGTCTGTCTTTCTGTCTGTCTTTCTGTCTGTCTTTCTGTCTGTCTTTCTGTCTGTCTTTCTGTCTGTCTTTCTGTCTGTCTTTCTGTCTGTCTTTCTGTCTGTCTTTCTGTCTGTCTTTCTGTCTGTCTTTCTGTCTGTCTTTCTGTCTGTCTTTCTGTCTGTCTTTCTGTCTGTCTTTCTGTCTGTCTTTCTGTCTGTCTTTCTGTCTGTCTTTCTGTCTGTCTTTCTGTCTGTCTTTCTGTCTGTCTTTCTGTCTGTCTTTCTGTCTGTCTTTCTGTCTGTCTTTCTGTCTGTCTTTCTGTCTGTCTTTCTGTCTGTCTTTCTGTCTGTCTTTCTGTCTGTCTTTCTGTCTGTCTTTCTGTCTGTCTTTCTGTCTGTCTTTCTGTCTGTCTTTCTGTCTGTCTTTCTGTCTGTCTTTCTGTCTGTCTTTCTGTCTGTCTTTCTGTCTGTCTTTCTGTCTGTCTTTCTGTCTGTCTTTCTGTCTGTCTTTCTGTCTGTCTTTCTGTCTGTCTTTCTGTCTGTCTTTCTGTCTGTCTTTCTGTCTGTCTTTCTGTCTGTCTTTCTGTCTGTCTTTCTGTCTGTCTTTCTGTCTGTCTTTCTGTCTGTCTTTCTGTCTGTCTTTCTGTCTGTCTTTCTGTCTGTCTTTCTGTCTGTCTTTCTGTCTGTCTTTCTGTCTGTCTTTCTGTCTGTCTTTCTGTCTGTCTTTCTGTCTGTCTTTCTGTCTGTCTTTCTGTCTGTCTTTCTGTCTGTCTTTCTGTCTGTCTTTCTGTCTGTCTTTCTGTCTGTCTTTCTGTCTGTCTTTCTGTCTGTCTTTCTGTCTGTCTTTCTGTCTGTCTTTCTGTCTGTCTTTCTGTCTGTCTTTCTGTCTGTCTTTCTGTCTGTCTTTCTGTCTGTCTTTCTGTCTGTCTTTCTGTCTGTCTTTCTGTCTGTCTTTCTGTCTGTCTTTCTGTCTGTCTTTCTGTCTGTCTTTCTGTCTGTCTTTCTGTCTGTCTTTCTGTCTGTCTTTCTGTCTTTCTGTCTGTCTTTCTGTGTGTATTCTTCCACGATAGAGGCCTCACGTTTAATCCGATTGAGCTGAAGTTTTGTATATGGGTGTCACTGTCAAAAATGACAGAAGCAATATGTCACGCAATTTGAATATGTCATTTGAACGAGCTTGATAAACTCTATTCTATACTATATTTATCGAAATACTTTTTTATGTACAACTTATACTGTCAGTAGATAGAACGTCCATTAACTTTAAAGATTCAGTAAGTAAAGGCGATGACGTTTAGAATAAAACTTTACGAGTTGATTTCTTGTATAATTGTCACAATCTAAACGTCATTGTCATTAGTTACAGAACTGTTAAAGTTAACGAACGTTCTATCTTCTGACAAATAGTATAGCAATTATTTGTCGATATACCAGGTGTTCTTATATTTTACGTTATTTATTACTTGTTTTGTTTTTTATTTTATCCAATTTTAATATGACTGATCTCTTATTCCATTGTCACCCAATTTGAAAAAGTATTAGCCTTCCTAATCAAGGATAAAAAATTGTGTACGACTATTTTCATCCAATTTCTTAATGTTTTCATCCATTTTCTTAATATTTTCGTCCGTTTTCTTCATATTTTTTTTCTATGTTGTTTTTCTTGATTTAAATTTGATTTTACTTCTTCCTTGACATTTTCTATTTCCTTAGTAACTGACATAATTTCTTGTTTATATTCTTCTCTATACTTTAATATTTCGTCTTTGAATTTTTTTCTTAATTCTTCGTTTGTTTTCTTTATTTCATTTTTTAACATCTTCATATTTTCTTCAGTTTTCTTACTTGCTTCCTGTATACTATTTTGTAATTTTTCTTCTGATTTCTTACTTGCTTCCTGTATACTATTTTTTAAATCATCTCTCATATTCATCATCATTTTCATCATCATCTCCATCATCGTCTCTTGTTCTTTTATTTTAATTGGTTCTTTTTCTTGTCCTTCCATATTTTCATCACAATTTTCCGTCACATTATTGGTCTCTACATCTATCATGTCTCCTTGTCCTTCTAGATCTTCATGTTGAAATTCCTCATCAACAACTATATCTTCTTCTCTTATAGGGTTTCTTCTTGTATTCCTTCTTGTTTCCATTATTTTTTTTTTTTTAAATAACACCAACACTTAGCACTTCTATTGATGACTATTAAATTTCGTTCTACTAAAATAATATTCTCCCCCCGTATAAATTTATTTTATCCCAAATGTCAAACTTTAATTTAATTTGAAATGTCAAATACTGTCAAATTAAAATACTGTAAAAAAAAAACCGATGTTAAATTTAATAACTCTAATTTATATCCTAAATAACGTTAAATTTCAATCACTCAAATATCACTAGTTTCAAATCAACAGGTTAGTTTCAACAATTGTGACACAAATAAAATTAAAAATCTTACCAATTTTGATGATGCTTCCGAAATGAAAATGATGTGGAATTTAAACTAAACCTGGCCCCACGTTGGGCGCCAATTTATATTAGATTGGCTATTATGAAAAAATCTTATGCTCTCTTAGGTTGGGTTCCTTTAAAAAAAAATAATAAACATTACAAACAAAAAATTTTTTTTTTAAATTTCTAAATTTAGGGCGCCTTAAAACTTTTTTTGGTTGGGTTCTTCTCTCTGCTGTGTCTTCCTTTAATCAGTTCTTTCTTCTCTTCTTCTGTATCACCTCCTAATTAATTTCCTCTTCTGTAACCTGTATTCTTTGATCTCCCCCCATGTCTGCCTTTCCGTCTAGTCACAAATGTACCACTTCGTTTTCTTACACACCAATATGTCTTCTTTAATCTAATTTTTTTTTTATTCTTGTAATATTTTTATAATATCTCATCTATTTTTCTATTTTTATCTCTGACATTTATATTTTTATTCATCAATCAAAAACCAAAAACTGTTTATTATTTTTTTTCATTTGTTTTTCTCCCCCTAACTAGATATTTTTTTTTTTTTATCTGTAAATTTAAATGACTAAACACACTAAGATTTTTCCTTTTACCTGTAACACAATTGTTGTGAACTCATTATTAAATTCAATAAAAATAATCCTCTAACAAACATTCTTAAATAAATCTTAACACATTTACATACATTCACACGCACCTTAAACTTTTTATCATAACCTCATTTTCATTGTCAAACTTACATTTGACAATAACCTTCCACCTTTCAATCACAGTCAACCACAATACATACAAAAACAGAACTAAAACTACGCATATAACTAAAAAAACCATATCAGTATATTTTTTCTAAATAAAAAACTAAAAATTTCGAACGGCGGCCCAAAGAGCTGCCTGTTCTCGCCTATGTATCTTGTCTGCCTTCATAGAGTCGCCATCATGAATTTATTATTTTTGACACAAAAACGTATAATCTCTGACCCCCAAAAACCCCCACAAACCAATTTTGACTGGAATCGGCCCTTAACCATAAATCTCGTCCACCATTTTGGAATCGCCATCTTGAATTTAAAATTGAAAATTTGTTTCCTGTACATCTAGACATTATAACGAACAAACTTTCAAGTTTTTAATTTTTTCAACATCAACACAACGCCCTACAACGGTAACAAACAAACATACAAAAAAACAAACTCAACGAATATATATACATAATAAGGATTGTTAAAATTAATAAATTCAAGATGGCGCCTACAAAATGGCTGACGAGATTTATATTTATGGTCCAATTCTATTCAAAATTGATATGTGAGAGTTTTTAGTATCGTAGATTGTGCATTCATTGTCAAAATTAATAAATTCAAGATGGCGGCTCCAAGATATCGGTCAATATTTGTGATTATGGTGCAATTCTAATCAATATTAATAGGTAGTGGTTTTTGATATCGGAGATTATAAATGCAAGATGTCGGCTAGAATATGGAAGATTAAGAATTGGTTTCTGGGCTCGGAAAAAATGATTGTTTTATCCAAATTCATAATATAAGATTTTTTTACTTGAAAGTTTGCACATTTACAAAAATCTAGAACGATTATCAAATTTCTACTTTTTAGTGAACGTATATAAACTACCATTTAATATAACAGATGGTATATGGCAGATGACCACTAACGTGGTTTAAAATTAGAGGCGCGTTGCTCGCAGCGCCACATCGCGGCCGATAGAAGACGTGACATATGACAGATGGCAGCGCCGTCACTGACGCCATCTAGCGGACTTTTCGGGAAATCAATTAATTGATATCCCATCATTGTATATAGACTTCCTCCTATTAGGGCCGGAACATGCCGAAACGGCGTTTCGGTACCTTTTTTCAGTCCGGTACATTTTTTCAGAATCGATATTTTTTTGGGAGCGACTTGTGGTAGAATGTAACCGGCACAAAGCGTCACATAAGAAAAAGGCGTTATGCCCCCTCCAAGCGACTCCCTCTCTTTCTGTTACTCCCTGTCTCTTTCCACAATATAATTTTTGTCTTATTTCATTTTTTTATATTATTAATAGTTATTTTATAGAGAGAGAATGTTTTTTATATTTTCTCGTTTTTTGTCACATTTCTGATTTTTGTTTTTTTTTTGGTTTTTTTTTCGAATTTTTCTAATTTTTCCTCATTTTTTCTTATTCCTCTGACTTTTTGTGATTATTTGCGATTTTTCTGCCATTTTCTTCGAATTTTGTTGCGCTTCTTTTTTAATTCATTCGATTTTTTAATTTTTTTTTACAATGTTTTTGTTCGTTACAATTTTTTCTGGTTTTTTTCGTTGTTCTTTGTGTTTTTTTTTCGTTGTTTTTCATCGTTTTTTTGCAATTTTTAGAGCGCTTGGTCTTTCCGTTTTTTCCGTATTTTACAATTTTATTTTTCATTTTTTTTTTTAATATTTCTGTTTAAATTTGTTTTCTGTTTTTCTTATTACCCGATTTTTTTCTGATTTTTTGGGTTAAAATTTTTTCTCGTCTTTTTTCACATTTTTCTGATTCTTTTTTCGTTGTTTTTTTTTGATTTTTTCTCATCTTTCCTCATTGTTGTTTTCTTTCTAATTTTTTATTAATCTTTTAATTTTTGTGATAATTTGCGATTTTTTTCTCTTTTTTTTTTGGGAGAGAGAAAAAGTGTTTGTATAGTTTTTCGTTTTTTCTCCTCATTTTCATGATTTTTTGTTTTTTTTTTGGTTTTTTTTTTTCGAATTTTTCTAATTTTTCCTCATTTTTTGCCATTATTCTGTTTTTTTCCATTTCTTTCTTTTGCTTTCTCATTTTTTCTTATTCCACTGTTTATTTGCGATTTTTTTGCCGTTTTCTTAAATTTTGTTGCGATTTTTTTTAATTCATATTTTTTCATTTTTTTTTCAATTTTTTTATCGTTACAATTTTTCTGGTTTTTTGGTTGTTCTGTTTTCTGTTTTTCTTATCACTCCAATATTTTCTGATTTTTTTGGGTTGTTAAAATTTTTTCTAGTCTTTTTCTTATTTTTCGTTTTCGATTTTTCTCATTTTTCATCATTGTTGATTTATTTTTCTAATCTTATTTTCTATTTTTTTCTTATTCTTTTAATTTTTTGCGATTTTTTTCTCATTTTTTTGAAGTTTTGTTGAGATTTGTTTGCAATTTATTTCAATTCTTTCGAATTTTTTATTTTTTTATAAGTTTTTTTACTGTTACAATTGTTTCCGGTTTTTTGCTGTTTTTGTGTTTTCTTTTGCTATATTTTTCGATTTCTTACGTTTTTCTGCGTCGTTTTTGTTGTTGCGGTTTTAAGCGTTTGATTTTTGGTTTTTTTACAAACTTTCTGATTTTTCTTTAAATTTTTTCCGATGTTTTCTATTTTTCTCTCCAAAATTAATGTTTATTAGATTTCGCTTTTTAAGTTCTTTAAAACTACATAAAAATACTGACTGGTAATCAGTTTCATTTATACAGTAAAGTGTTTTTTCTTCATTTTTTTTTTTTGATAACAGACTTTTAAGTGCTAATTAAAAAAATTTACATAATACGTCCCCATTCTTTTTCTTGAATTTTTGTTAATTCTTTTATATATTCTTCTTGTAGATTTTTCACTTTTTGTTCCATTTTTTTTACTTCTTATAATTTCTTCTTTTTCTGTTTGCTTATTATTTTCATTAATTTGACTTTTAGTTTTATTTATTTTTATCATTAATTATTTCTATTTCTTTCTTTCTTGACTGTTTCCAATCTCCAATCCATATTCTCCATTCCTTTGTTCTTCTATCATTCTTGTTTCCATTGGATTTTCATCTATACCTGTAATTGTACTAATCCATTTTTCTTCTAAATTTGACATTATTTCACTTGTATCTTGTACTTTGAATTTCTACTTGTATTTGCTTCTTTAGATTTTCTTTCATTTTCTTATAGTATAGCAAATTCGTCCTATCATTTCTATTCTTATCTCCTTTTTTGTTTCGTCTATTTTATTATCAGTGTATATTCTCAACTCTTCAATTTTCTCTTTAATTTTTTGTTTAATATCCATTTTTATAAATTTTCCCATTTCTTCAATTTTCTTACCATTTTCATCCAATTTTTTACTATTTTCTTCCAATTTGTTATCCATTTTCTTACTGATTTGTTTTCCGTTTCTTGCATTTCTTTCTCAAATGTTTTACTATTTACTTCTTTCTCTTTCTAATTTTAGTTATGTCACAAATGTCACTATTTATGAAATTTATTATGTCGTCTCTAAGATGTCTATAAACCCTGGTGTATCTACTGATTAGATTTTGTTTCGAACTTTTTGGGAGTACCACCTGTTGCGTTCAATAGAACTTACCACAATAGTGTACGCATATGAAAGCGTGCTTTTTTAAACTACTATTTATTATAACAGATGATATATGACAGATGACAGCGCCGCGACTAGCGCCATCTAGTGGTCGATATATGATATGAACGTGGATTATAATTAGAGGCGCGTTGCTCGCAGCGCCATATTGCAGCCAATAAAAGACATGATATATGATAGATGATAGCGCCGCCATTAGCGCCATCTAGCGGGCGTTTCTAGAAATTAATAAGAATCCCTTTTAGTCTTACTACTTACGACTCTTATTACACAACGCATATCTAAAAAATGCTTATGTAGCAAAAGTTGAAGGTTCTTTTAGCATGCGTAAAGATTGTTTTTGTTTTTAATTTCGTAATTTGTTTTGCCCCTGAGTTGATCAATGAATCTATTTAAATATATATTATTTGTTCATTCGTTTGCTATATAAATTCCCAAGAAAAAAAAAACTGATGATAAAAATTAATTTACTGTTATAGATATAAAATTAAAAAAAATATGTTTAATTATGGATTTATGTGAAATTTCTCCATTCAAAATAATTGAATGGTTTTATCACAATAAGTCACTCAAAAGATTTTAGATATTCGTAACTGATCAAATTTTGATTTAAGCGAATTTACATCTATTTTACTTTCTCCATCGATTGAAACAAGCGTGTACACATAAAGTTCAAATCCATTTCTGTCCATTAAATCTGTCTGTGTGGAGAGAGCGTATGCCGTTCCGGTAAAGTGGTTCCATTTATGGCGTAGCCGTAAATCATAGAAACGTTCAGAGGCGTCACAACATCCCTCTGCACGCTTCACGCTTCGGCGCCCTTCTGTTTATTACTCCCACTTTGTTAAAATGCTAATTTTTAGATATAGTCTAAAGTGGTTATTCCTTTAATTCAATTATGTATAATACTTGTTTTACATTAATAATAATTTTTAAACAGAAAATCTTAACATATCGAAACTAGGTTTTTTAAATTGAACACCCTGTATTTTTTATATTTTAGACTTCTAAACAAAAATGTTGAAGTCTTATATTGTAGCTTTGTCTTCAGGAAGTCATATGTGACCTTGCTATTTTAAAAATTATATGCTTTATAGCAAAAAAAAATATTGAAAAAAATATCAAAGAGCATAAAATTATCAACAAAAAATGTCGACAAAGCGTACCTACGCCATTACATAAAAAAATAACAGGTTTTTTATGATTTAAAATTATAAAATCCTCCAGTAATTTGAAATAATTATTTCTAAATAAACCCTGATTTCTGAGGTTTAACAATCGAATCAAATTTCTTGTTGGCAAAAATACCATTAGTAGAGAAAGGAAATCACATGATTGAATCTGAGGGGGCATAATGACTTATATTTACGAAATACGAGCAAAATTAAACAATAGCTAATAGAATTCTTTAAATAATTGCTAGGTATCTGTTCTTGTTCTGACTGGTATCAAATTCATAAGTTCCTCCATCTTTTGTTTACTTATTAGTAAATCTTTTCACTTTTTCCTTTTTAGATTTAGCTCAATTGGTTCTGACACGTTGTTGGTTTATAATTTGCGTTTTTTTTTTAATAGGTTGACATTGTATTTTGATCTATCAATTTGGGTTTTCTTTTGTTACTTCCAGCAAATGTTTTTCACACACTTTTTTTATTTTACTTGTTCCTTATCAGTTATTGTGGTCTTCATCAAATTTTTATTTCACACGTTCCTTATCAGTTATTATGGTCTTCATCAAATGTTTATTTCACACGTTCCTTATCAGTTATTGTGGTCTTCATCAAATGTTTATTTCACACGTTCCTTATCAGTTATTGTTTTCTTGATCACTTGTTTATTTCACATGTTCCTTATCGTTTATTCTTATTTTGTTACAATCTTAAATCTTACCGTACACATGTTTTTACTCACAAGCTCCTTATCGGTTAGTGTGACCTGGATTTAATGTTTATTTCACCAGTTTCTTATCAATGATTGTAGCTTCCATTAAAACTTTATCGTAAATATGTTGCACGCCCCTTATCAGTTGTGATGTTCATAACTTGTTTATTTCACACGTTATCAGTTATTACTATTAGTTACTCTTATTTTCGTTACAATTTTACCGTTAACAGGTTTTTTATTCACACGCTCCTTATCGGTTAGTGTGACCTTTATTTAATGTTTATTTCACCTGTTTCCAACTTGTTTATTTCACACGTTTCTTATCAATTATTGCGATTTCCATTACAACTTTATCGTAAACGTATTTTTTACTAACGCGCTCATTATTGGTTGTTGTGACCTTCATCACTTATTTATTTCACACGTTCCTTATTAGTTATTCTTATTTTCGTTACAATTTTACCGTAAACAGGTTTTTTACTCATACGCTCGTTATCGGCTAGTGTGACCTTTATTTAATGTTTATTTCACCCGTTTCTTATCAATGAATGTAGCTTCCATTAAAACTTTTTCGTAAATATGTTTTCCAATCGCACGCTCCTTATCAGTTGTGATGTTCATAACTTGTTTATTTCACACGTTTCTTATCAGTTATTGCGATTTCCATTACAACTTTATCGTATACGTATTTTTTACTAGCGCGCTCATTAGTGGTCGTTGTGACCTTCATCACCTATTTATTTCACACGTTCCTTATTAGTTATTCTTATTTTCGTTACAATTTTACCGTAAACAGGTTTTTTACTCACACGCTCCTTATCGGTAAGTGTGACCTTTATTTAATGTTTATTTCACCCGTTTCTTATCAATGATTGTAGCTTCCATTAAAACTTTATCGTAAATATGTTTTCAAATCGCACGCAACTTATCAGTTGTGATGTTCATAACTTGTTTATTTCACTTGTTCCTTATCAGTTATTGAGATTTCCATTACAACTTTATCGTAAACGTATTTTTTACTAGCGCGCTCCTTATTGGTTGTTGTGACCTTCATCACTTCTTTATTTCACACGTTCCTTATTAGTTAATCTTATTTTCATTACAATTTTACCGTAAACATGTTTTTTACTCACACGCTCCTTATCGGTTAGTGTGACCTTTATTTAATGGTTATTTCACCCGTTTCTTATCAATGATTGTAACTTCCATTAAAACTTTATCGTAAACATGTTTTCCAATCGCACGCTCTTTATCAGTTGTGATCTTTATCTCTTGTTTAATTCACACGTTCCTTATTAGTATACATGTTTTTCACTTACATGAGAGGACATACCAGAGGGTATACGGGAGAGAAAGATAATTATCTGAGAGAACATATAAGAGAGTAAACGAGAAAACTATTCGAATGAGTATATGTCAGATATATGTTACAGGTAAGATTTGTCATAGTGAAGGACTCTTATAGGGAAGATCTGTTACTGTGTAGGATTGTCGTGGGGAAAAATTGTCCAGAAAGGATTGTCCGAAGAAGGATTGTCATGGATTTAAATGAAACATCCCTATTTCCATTATTAGTAGTAAGATTTGAACAGGGCAAACAGCACTGTTATGATTTTGCTATATTCATTCATATTTTTTAATCTGATTAATTAATCTGAAAATGTTAGAAAAATATTGATTTTGAAAAAGGTGGAAAAATTTTTCTAGGCCGAAGATATATGTCATTTTCAACTGATAAAATAATAGACACTCTGAAAATGTTAAGCGGTTACCATAAACTATCCTACTCTTGGCAACGCCGCTTTCGACAATGACCAAAAATAAGGATACAAGATGGTTTTGATCCCCTTAAAAATGTGCGAAACTGCGACACTTATTTATTATTAAGAAAGCCATATTAAGTAAAAACAAAATGTCGGCTATTAATAAATTATAAATAAGGCGGGAAATTTGAAATTAATGCGAACTGCATCAAATAAATACAAAAATATAAACATTTTTCACGTATCTCGAACATCATAAAATCGCGTTTATAATATTTAACGATAATAGTTTTTAGAATTGATTATTTTAATGTCGCGTTAAAATTTCAATTCGAATTGCTGGGAGTTGGAATGTTGACGCAGGTCGATAAACTGGTAGCGTAAGACCAGCCTTCTGGAGGGCTCTAACTAACCACTAAATTCAAAAATGAGCATTAAAGGGGAAGACTAAAAGGGCTCTTTTAGGATAGAGCAACTCATTTGTATCTTATGATTGTTTTTTTGGGTTAGTTTAACGTAAATGGAATACGTAATTCGTTCTGAAATATGAATTTTATATAAAAAAAAAAATATGATACGTTTTATAATTATTAAATTTATATACAATTTATATTCAAATTATTTTTAGCAACTATTAGTTTCTAAACGTAGGTGTATTCTTAATGTCAAGAAATTGTCAAAATATTTTAAAATTAGCGCTAAAGTAAAGTTTAACGTTTATAGTTCTTATTATTCTGTTTCACTATAACAAGACTATTTATCCTTTTCTAATCAATGTAAGTATTCGAAAGAACATTTTGTTTTAATCTAGATATAACCCTCTTACACTTTTTTAATTCACACGTTCCTTATCAGTTACAATTTTATCGTAAACATGTTTTTCACTCGCACGTTCCTTACCAATTGTTGTGACCTTCATAATTTATTTATTTTACACGTTCCTTATCAGCTATTGCTGTGGAAATAATCATAAGCGTGCACATCATAAGTGACGTAATTCTTAACCTCACAATCTTGCACGTGTTCTAAACATAATCTAAAAAATTATCTCTACGTGTAAGACGTCCTTATCAATTGTTGTGACCTTCATAATTTATTTATTTTACACGTTCCTTATCAGCTATTGCTGTGGAAATAACCATAAGCGTGCCCATCATAAGTGACGTAATTCCTAACCTCACAATCTTGCACGTGTTCTAAACATAATAGAGAGTTGAAGTGCTGGCTTCTATGTGAACGTAAACGCACGATTCCAAGTCTGAGCAAGCGCAGTTTTCAATTTCTCACGGCTACGTCCGAATTTACTTTACGGATATACATAGACTTGCGTCCTTTTACGGAACGTGAATCTAACCACGTACGTTAACTAAAACTTGAAACGAGTGGGGCCGAAGAGTAACGAATTGCAATTTTTGTCATTTGACGGCAAATACTACAGCAAATTTAAGCGAACTCCTAACCACAAATTTGGTTCATTTGGGTTGTAATTTTTTTTTGTATATTTTTTTAGCTTATTAATTTTTGGTGTTTGTATTTTTGGATTTTAAAAAAAAATGAACAATTATCCAGGTAAGAAATGAAATCGCGTTGTTATAAATAGGCTTTCCCAAAAAATAGCCATCTCATCTGTTTTTTTTACAGGATGGATATTTAACAGGCTACTGTACTAGATTCCGATGATAATGATATTGATGATGCAACACTGTTACATATGTATTTAATGACAATTTGGGAAACAGAGCTGAAAAAATCTTCCGAAAATCGGAATCGATTGCCTTTGTCACTCATAATTAAATAATAATACAAGATATAAATAATGAAATAATAATACAAGATATAAACAAATCAAAAACTAATTATGGCTTAGTAGGGTTAGATATTTTACGACAATGGCGTCTCCCGGCGGTCACGTGTGAAACGATGCGTTCGTACTTCAACACGAAAAATTAAAAGATCATATTACGTACGTAACAAGAGTGTACGCTGTCTCTACGTGCGTAAATCGCTTTACGTACGACGTTATACTTCAACTCTCTAATCTAAAAAATTATCTCTACGTGTAAGATGACTCGTAGCTAACTTCAAGAGTACATTGACAGCTAATAAATTTCTCGCTCCTAGTTTGAGGGACTCCGCAGGGTTCATTTTAAGTGCCCAAAATCGGATTATTGATTGTAATTCTTGACAAAGTTTGTGAAATTTTAAATATTATAAGTGATAAGAAATTTGAAAATGGAAAAAAGATGAGGCTGGACTATTTTTTAAATTAATTAATCTACATCATATTTATAATACAATGTCGTTTTTCGCGTTCAATTTAAATCCATAGTACCAGAGCTGGACCCTAATGCCCTTTTGTCTTTTGTTCTGAATACGATTTTTGTTTACGTATGTATTCTTCATCTCATTTATAATTCAATACCGTTTTTCGCGTTTAATTGGAACCAATAATAACGGAGTTATAATCTAATACCCTTTAGTATTGTTTCTGCGCATGATTTTTCTTTACATATATATTCAGCGTCACATTTTAAATATACCACCTTTTTCCGCGTTCAATTTGAACCAATAATAACTAAGTTAGACACTAATGCCATTTGGCGTTGGTTCTGCGAATGATTTTTGTTTACATATATATTCTGCGTCATATTTCAAATATAACGTCTTTTTACGCGTTTAATTTGGACCAATAATAACGAAGTTTGACTTTAATGCCCTTGAGTTCTTGGTTTTGCCCATGATTTTTGTTTACGTATATATTCTACATCACATTTATACTACAATACCGATTTCGGTGTGTAATTTGGACCCATAGTAACGAAGTTAGATCCTAATACCCTTTCGTCTTGTGATCTGCATATGTTTTTTGTTTACGTACTTATTCTACATCACATCACAACGAAGTTTTTTTTTTCATTGAAATCGGACCATTATTAGTGGAGATATAAGTTTGTACCCTTTTGTCTTTCCTTCTGCAAAGATTTTTTTTACTTATTTATTCTACGTCACATTTTAAATACATTACCGTGTTTAAATCGGACCAATAGCAACGAATATACGATTATTCCTGTCCCACCGCCCGCCCCCGCGGAGGTCACTGTCGGATAGTAGCCGAACTATTTAAAATTGTATTAAAGCATACCATACAGCTGAGTAGTAGCGCCCTCAGTCGGATAGTAGCCGAACCAGCTAAAATTGTATTAAAGAAAACTATACAGCTGAGTAGTAGCGTCCTCTGTCGGATAGTAGCTAAAATTGTATTAAAGGAAACTGTAAAGCTGGCGGGTGACGTCATAGCGATCTCTATCTCGCTCTTGCACACTGAAACTCTGTATCCTCTCTCTCTTAAATGCATAATTGTAATGGAAACTATATAAATAACTGATAAGGAACATGTGAAATAAACAATTAATGAAGGTCAAAACAACTGATAAGGAGTGTGAGAGTGAAAAATTGTAATGGAAACCTCAATTTTTCTTTAAATTTTTCAAAATTACATTGTGGTAAATGGTTTTGAGTTTCAATTCATTAAATTCAGTTAATTAATAAAAAAACACACAGAGATGCTCCAAATTCTAAAAACCAAAATTGATATATATCATATATTACCAGAGTAGGTACCGCCTCTTTACTGGTTGGTACTTTATCCGATTTTTTTTATTCTCAAGCTATGATTACCGATGCTATATGTGCGTCGAACTTGGCTTGCATTTTTGCTGAACTTTAAAATTAGTTGAAGTGTATAATTTATTTGCAGGTAGATTTCGGCGAAGTATTCATACCTCCGAACTTGGAAGTACCAAAACCGCGGGTTCTTCCAGAATTCAAACGACTCGCTCACGGCCTTCGCTCAGACAATATTAGTATTTTAGACGCAAAAACATTCTACATTCCAAATTTACACTACGACGGAGCAGGACCGGATGCCTATTTTTGGGTTGGAAACGGATCCGAACCGACTTCTTTCGGAATTAAAGTTCCCAATGAAATGGGTTCTCTAGAACCGTTAAGGTACTTATGATTTTGCTTTCTAAAACATTTAATTGTAAATAACATATGTAGAAGTATAAATGCCATATGTATGTAATGGGACACGGTATTCGCCAACTTCTGAAGAAAACTATCCTTCCAATAAGGAGCCGGACCACCAAGCAACCGGAAGATGACTATCGGTAGTCCGGCTCCTTACTTCAAGATGAATAGTTTTCTTCAGAAGTTTTTGCGAATACCGTGTCCCATCACGTATAGATGGCGTTCAGTTATATATATATATAAACGGAATAATCAAGAGAAAGCAGCGTGAGCCGAATAGTTACTTCACATGGTTGCCATACGTCGATGTATTAATAAGATATTTTTTTTCAGAGGAACTTTTTTATATATAACCGATATAATCGACAGAAAGCGGCCTGAGCTAAATAGTTACTTTACAGGGCTACCATATATCGATGTACTAATAGGATATTTACTTTCTGAGGAACTTTTTTATATATGCAATAACCGGAATAATGGCCAGAAAGCGGCCTGTGCTGAATAGTCACAGGCCTGCCATACATCGATGTACTAATAGGATATTTACTTTCAGAGGAACTTTTTATATATACAATAACCGGGATAATGGCCAGAAAGGGGCCTGAGCTGAATAGTTACTTTACATGGCTGCCATACATCGACGTACTAATAGGATATTTAGCTTCAGAGGAACTTTTTTATATATACAATAACCGGAATAATGGCCAGAAAGTGGCCTGTGCTGAATAGTCACTTTACAGGGCTGCCATACATCGACGTAATAATAAGATATTTTCTTTTACATACACTTTTTATATATGTATATATAAATCTGTTCTTTATTTAAATAAGTGTCTGTGTGTCTTTTAGGGGTTACCAAGGCGAAGATATTGAAATACAACTTCCTGGTTTATTAACAGTATACGACATAGATTGGTTAGCGATTTGGTGCGTGCAATATAGACACAATTTCGG
Source organism: Neocrepidodera transversa (assembly GCA_963243735.1). Classification (NCBI taxonomy): domain Eukaryota; kingdom Metazoa; phylum Arthropoda; class Insecta; order Coleoptera; family Chrysomelidae; genus Neocrepidodera; species Neocrepidodera transversa. The sequence continues at coordinate 23,940,941 of OY725344.1, read as the reverse complement.
TCACGTTCACATCCCGAAAGATATTGATGTTCCTCCTGCTCTTGGACAAACAAAAGTTTCAGTAAGTTATCTGCACATTATTCCATATTTATATAAAAAAAAGTTTCTCGTACCACGTCACTGTTATTTTAGTTGTCGATTCAGTCAAATTCTTTTTTAAAGTCTATAAAGTATTTTTTGCTTTTATATTCTTCATTAAAACGTTGATGTACTACAATTTTTTTATTATTATTACTTGCAATGCTGTTTCTTTTTTGTTTAATTTTTTATTCAAAACATGATAACTAAATATATTTATTTTTAAATAAGCCTCCCTGGTGGTATAACCCAGTAAGTATAATTAGTAGTATTTTTTTAATGTTACTTTATCATACTTAAAATCTCAGTATATAGTTTGGTCTTATCAGATATGTGAAATCCCCAAATAAGGGAATATCTGGTTAAATTAATTTTATGTGCTCTCAACATGATATAACTTCGCGAGCGAACGATATAACTCGAAATTCATAATAGTTTATTGAACACTCTTCAATAAGTTTTATGCTTTGACCTGCAATATTCGTGAACAACTTTCCCCATTATTTAGTGACGTACTTGTTTTATATATATTTTTTTTAATATTTATTATTTTATAATTTAACATTTTTTGTATATATTTCTAGACTAGTACAACTCCAAAATCTGGTGGTTTGTCAAATTGTCGAGAATTTTTGGATAAACGATTACAAGTTCGATGGAAGATTGAAAATGATTACGTCGATATAGTCTTAGCTGCAAAAATTCCAGAAGATCAATACATAGCGTTTGGATTATCTGGAGCTTCGGGAAAGCCACAAATGGTAAATATTTAATAAAAAATTTATCTTATCCTGATCATGTTTTTTGTAATGTTACTTATAAAAGGTAATCACGTCTATCAACTTTGCAAGACAACTTCGGAAAATTACAACGGTATCTTATTAGTAATTTGCCGCTTTTTTGCCGTTAATTAGTTGCGGGAAAAATAAATTTTGTCGCTCTTTTTTTATTAAAAATTAACTAACTTGATATGAAATTAGCAATACATCTGCGTAAATAATGACGATATCAAAAAACTAAAATCTGGAGAATTTTCCACTTTTGCCGTTAATTAGTTGTGTAAAAAAAAATTTTGCCGCCCTTTTTTTTATTAAAAATTAAACATCTTGCTAACTTGATATCAAGTTAGCAAAACAACTGCGAAAATAATGACGATATCAAAAAAATAAAAACTAGAGAATTTGCCGCTTTTTTGCCGTTAATTAGTTGTGTAAATATAAACTTTGTCGCCCTTTTTACTTTCCCGGACCCATTAAAGGGAAAGTAAGGTGAACGAGCAAAAAAAAAAAATTTGAGATATCGATGGAAATATCCATTTTAAGGTCCCCCAAGAAGATTGAGACCATTTCCAGCGTATGGTCTGTCTGTGTGTCTGTGTGTCTGTGTGTATGTGTGTCTGTGTCTGTGTGTCTGTGTGTCTGTGTATAATCTTCCACGATAACTGCCGAACCGTTTGACCAATCAAGCTGAAATTTTGTATGGAGGGTCGGTGTGTGCCTAGAATGCGACCATTAGTTTTTGGTTTAAATTGGTACAGTGGAGGATCCTCAAGACCGACATTGGTTAAATATACATGTAACAATTTTTTGCTTTATTTAAATTTTAAGGACAAACAATACATTTTAGTGCAAAATGTTGTAGTACAAAGTTTTAGAACATAAAATTACCCACAATTTTTGTCTTAAGCCTTTTTCAAAATTTCCAATAGTTGCGCCACTAGAGGGCGCGTAAAAAATGTGCATGTATGTTTTCTATAGTTTTTCTTGATTTTGAGGACCAACAATACGTTTTAGTGCAAAATGTTGTAGTACAAAGTTTTAGAGAATGAGATTCTCTACAACTTTTGTTTCAAACTTTTTCTAAAATCTCCAATAGTTCCGCCACTAGAGGGCGCGTAAAAATGTGCATGTAGGTTTTCTCTAGTTTTTCTTGATTTTGAGGACAAACAATGTATTTAGTGCAAAATTTTCTTGTGCAAAGTTGTAAAGCATCAAATTTTCTTTAACTTTTATGTTTAACTTTTATCGAATTCCTCATAGTTTCGCCGCTAGATGGCGAGAAAAATACACAATTAAAATTCCCTACAACTATTGTATGAAAAAATTTCCCGAATTCCCAATAGTTTTCACACATGATTTTAGGAGATCCTAATTGTAGCAGTATGATATATAACGTGCGCATGCGCAGCTTATCTCATTACCAACATTGAAATATTAATTCACCATCAGCTCGCTATTTTTAATGTGTTCCATAAATCAATGTAATGCTTAGTATTTTGTAATTAAAATAATAATAATAAATAACATATTCTGTACAGTCGAGCCGGGAAAGTCCTGGGGTGACACAGCCGATTTTTTTTTATTAAAAATTGAACATCTTGCTAACTTGATATCAAGTTAGCAAAACAACTGCGTAAATAATGACGATATCAAAAAACTAAAAACTTGAGAATTTGCCACTTTTTTGCCGTTAATTAGTTGTGGAAAAATAAATTTTGCCGCTCCTGTTTTTTAGTTTTAATAATCTTAAGAAATTTTTGGAACTTGATTACATTGGAAATTTCATAGTAAGTTTGAAATATAATGAATCTGAAGTATTGATTCAAAAGACTCATGGATAGAAACGAAATTGGAAGATAAAAAATTAAAAAACCCACCAATTTTTTTTCCACAACTATAATTAACGACAAAAAAGAGGCAAATTCTCCAGATTTCAGTTTTTTGATATCGTCATTATTTACGCAGTTGTTTTGCTAACTTGATATCAAGTTAGCAAGATGTTTAATTTTTAATAAAAAAAAGAGCGGCAAAATTTATTTTTTCACAACTAATTAACTGCAAAAAAGCGGAAAATTAGTAATAAGATACCGTTGTAATTTTCTGAAGTTCAGATATTAGAATTTTTCCAGTCTTCTCTTCTGATTCTCCCACGGTTATTTGAATTTTTATCTTGAAATTTAGCTTCCTATTTTATCTCTTCTTTATTTTTTTTTTAAACTAGTTTCATTATTTTCGTTACATTCTATAAATTTACTATTTTGTGTGATTGCCCTATCTTAATATCCTCTCAGTTCTTTTTCTTCAAATTTTATAAATAAAAATGTATTAATAAATCTTCCTTTTATTGATTATAAATATTATTATTTTTTTTAGTTAATTCCATCTTTACATATTATAATACATTCAATAAACTTTTTTTTTATAATCTTCTATAATGACAATTTAAAAAAAATATTGACAGATTTTTTTAACAACCTCCTACTTGATTAATTTCAACTATCAATTTTTTCCAAAAATAACTATCATTATAATAATGATATAAGATTTCTTACTATTCCACAATTGTTGATTTTAAATATTTTATACACCAATTACTATCAATAAATTCTTTAAAATTAACAATAAACTCTGTTTATAAAATTCAAACAACATAAAATTATTTATGCTATATCATACCTTTTAACAATTTCATTTCATTTTTGAATGTCAAAAGACAATTTTTAGTGATAAAACTCATTTTAAAATGTAAAAGTCAAAATACAATTTTGAATGTCAAATAAATCTTTTTACTGTCAAGTCAAGTTTCAATGTTAAATGTCAATTTTTAAGGATAAAAATTATTTTAAAATGTTGAAGTCAATTAATTTTAAAAGTCAAAAATCAATTTTAAGTGTTAAATAAATCTTTAATGTCATCAAGTTTTTATATCAATTGAATTTTTAATTTCAAAAGACAATTTTTAGCGATAAAAATTGTTTTAAAATATGACAATTTTAAAAGTCAAAAGTCATTTTTAAATGTCAATTCACTTTTCAATGTTAAATGTCAATTTGTAAGGATAAATATTGTTTTAAAATGTTGAAGTCAATTAATTTTAAAAGTCAAAAGTCAATTTTAAATGTCAATTCACTTTTCAATGTTAACCGTCAATTTTTAAGGATACAAATTATTTTAAAATGTTGAAGTCAATTAATTTTAAAAGTCAAAAGTCAATTTTAAGTGTTAAATAAATCTTTAATGTCATCAAGTTTTTATATCAATTCAATTTTTAATTTGAAAAGTCAATTTTTAGCGATAAAAATTATTTTAAAATGTCAAACGCCAATTTTAAATGTAAAATCAATCTTTAATGTTATCAAGTTTTTATACCGTCATTCGTATATGGGGTATTTTGGAGTCGCTGGTTATGAATTTTTTGTCAAGATTAATAAATTAAAGATGGTGACTTCAAAATGGCCGACGAGGATTGTGATTATGGTCAGATTCTATTTAAAATTGGTATATGGTTTTTGGGGTCGGAGATTTTGAATTTTTTGTCAAATTTAAGAAATTTAAGATGGCGGACAAGATTTATGATTGTAGACCGATTCTATTCAAAATTAGTATGTGGGGGGGGGGTTTGGGATCGGAGATAATGATTTTTTTGTCAAAATTAATAAATTAAAGATGGCGTCTCCAATATGCCGGACGAGATTTATACTACTTTTTAGTTTATTCTCTGTACGTATATATAAAAAAGTGTTTTACGTAATATTTGATAGTTTTATAATTTTCTTCCAGAATATTTTATTGTTTAACTAATTAAATATGAATAACTGGTGCCTATAAAACACAAAAATATAATATCTATAATTACTGAGACCCAAAAACCTCAGTATTAGTTTCGTGATAGCGAAAAAATTTCTTACCCCTACTTTTTATCACTTTTCTCTACGTTTCTGAGTTCCCTTGGTCCGAGAATGTAAAAAAAAATCATCCTGTCCGGACGTCTAGGTGTCTGTCCGGACGTCTAGATGTCTGTCTGTCTGGATGTAAACGCTGTAACTTTTGAACTAAAGCTCCGATCGAGTTCCGGTTTTCACTTTTCCTAATTATTTTTGTCCAAGGAACCCTATTGAATTTGAGTAGAATCGAACCGGCCCTTCCGGTGCCCACCATACAAATTAAAGTTATCTTTTGAACGAAAGCTCCGATCGAGTTCCGATTTTCACTTTACCCAGTTAGTTTTGTCCAAAGAAGAATCCTATTGTATTTAAGCAGGATTGGACCCCCACTATACAAATTAAAAATTTTTCCAATTCAAATTTTTAGAACTTTTTCCACTTCACGTCATATACAGGGTGAGTTAAGTGGAATTGTACATACTTCTATCTTGTATTGAGGCCTTATGGGGAATATCATATGACTATTAAAAAGTGTTTAATAATATACAGGAGGAGTTGTGAATTTTGACTGATATTTTTTTTGCTCATAACTTTTGAACGGTAAGTCCGATTTGTCTCAAATTTTGGTAAAACGTTACACTACTACCACCTGATTAACAGATTTATTCACGCCAGAAGAAAATCAGGTCGGGTCTTAAAATATTAGTTTGTTTTTTTCATATAAAAAATTTCACCCTGTACATGGTTTTTGAAAACTGTAATAAATATTTTACAAAGTACACAAATAGACAACAAAATGGCGTATTTATTTTTACCCCCACACGGTTACTCAATTTCTAATAAAAGCATCAAATTTGACAATAAATTAAAAGTTTGATATTCCCCATAGGGACCTCAATACGAGGTAGGAGTATGGTACAGTTCTTCATGACTCACCCTGTATAATATTCCCCTACATATATGTGAAAAGTTTGGCTAGTATCGCAAAAGCCATTCCGGTACCCGCCACCATGATTCATAAAAATCAAGTTCTAAAGGGATAAACTTTTTTACACTGCAAATTAAAAAAAATTAACGTCAGATCATGTATAATAGTGTTCTACATATATTTAGCGCCAATGCTTTACAGCATAAAAAGTGTTCGCTCGATGGGCCGAAGTCCCGAAACGATGCACCACCACCGTTTGAACGTCTCTAGAATTAACTTTTTCTTTTTTAGATTGGTGGGGACGTAATAGTAGCTTTTTATGACGCAGACAGTGGTACCTTTCATGCAGAAGACTACTACATATCTCATACCGCCCAATGTGATGGCAAACAAGGTGTTTGTCCAGACGAACGCATAGGAGGACGTAACGATGCTACATTGATATCCGGCTCAAGGGATAACGGAATAACAACTGTCAAATTCAGAAGACCTCTTAAAACTAACGAAGCTATCCATGATCAACCAATACCGGTAATAAATAAATAAATATACAGGGTATACCATTAAAAACTCCCAGGCTGGATATTGAGAGAGCTCGTCTTGTAGCAGATTTTATTCTTAGAACTTATTCTATAAATCAAACCATTTTCGAGATATTTAAGTCCAAATAATTAAAATCGCATTAACCCATATTTTTGTAATTTATTGGATTTTTTTCAAACTTTCAAACAGGTTGTTGTAAAAATATCGGTTAGTACGATTTTAATAATTTTGACAAGGCAATGTTTGGAGTTACATATCTCTAAAATGGTTAGATTTATCGAATAAGTTCTAAAAATAAAATCTGCTTAAAATGCATTTTCTACAAGAGCTACATTCGAAATATCCTCCCACCGAAAAAAAGCTTTTGATCGCAGTCCCATCTACATTTTAACATATTTAAAATCAGTTTATATCGAAAACTGAAGCTCTATCAGTGTCCAGCAAACTTTCTTTTACATAATTAAAATATATTCGTTTCTAAAATATCCAGCCTGAGAGTTTTTATTGGTATATATAAGAATTTTCAAATTGTGAGGATTTTTTATTATTATAGGAGAAAGGTGAAGTATCCATTATAGCAGCTTTTGGACCGTTGAATTCATTAAAAGAAGCGAATGCGCATACTGCAACTGATAAAACTACTGAAGATCTAAGAATAGATTTTAGCAATTTTGATGATCATGATTGTACAATAAATTTAGAAGATTTGGGAGAAACTGGTGGACTAAAACCTTGGCCTCCTGCTAAAATAATAGGAGAAACTACATTTAATGCAAGGCTTGGTCCAACAGGAGGCAAAAGAGGTTATACAGCTATAACAGGACATCCATCTTGGGGTATAGCATGGTATATAAATGATCTACTTATACCTGAATTAACGTTAGAAAGAGGCCAAACTTATACTTTCAAAGTAGAAGGAGGCGACGATAGCAGTAATCCGGCAAGGTAAGACAAATCCGATTCGAAGGACCAACTATTAATATAAATTATTTCCAGATATCATCCTTTCTACATAACAAATTCGAGAGAAGGAGGTTTCGGACAAAAATCTGAAGCGGACAAACGCAGACAAAAAGTATTCGCTGGTGTAGAATATGACAGTGAAGGTTACGCATATCCAACAGTAGCTGGAAGATATTGCGAATGGGCTCATAAAAGCGTAGATAAATCAATGGAATCTGAAACATTCGAAGAGTTCACGACAACGCTAAGACTAGAATGCGATCAAGGCGAACCGGCGTATTTTAATTGGACCGTACCAATGAATGCACCGGATGTTTTATACTATCAGGTAATTATAATTAATTACAATTTTAGTAAATATATACCAGTCACTTCTTTTTAAATTTGACTTGCTCTTGTCATCTTCCTAGTAAACCAAAGACAGTTGACAAACGTTCGGCCACGCTTTGGTACTTTCGGCGAACCTACGGCTCTTTTTGCCAGTTTCGGAACATACACGGCCAGAATGAAAACCCCGGTTTTACGAAACACCAAAGTTGCCCCGATAGTAGTACAGAACCGGCAATTCGGTAGAAGCTTTGAAGGGGCTTTCAGTTGATGGGCCGAACGGTTACCACTATCCGTGTTCCGGGTAACTCTTTAGGTGCCGAACGCGGCCCTTTGGCAATATAACCCGACACTTTTGGTATATTTCCGGTCCGCAACCGGTCCACTACCAGATGTGCCTCAGTGGTTTAGGTTTGGCGTGCCATTCCATTGCCAATCCATTTTTAAATTTTGCGCGTTTTACGTTGATGGCGAAAAGAAGAACTATTCGCAGATGAGGAGGCCGTTCGTCAGCCATTTTCTAATCCATTGTGTCTAATGTGTATTCGTGTCGTGGATTCTTAGACAAAGCACAGTTCAGGGAGAAAGTATTGTGCCTATTTTATATATGATGTGTAGTGTGGTATTTTGCGAATTTTATACTGAGAATTAACTACATTATTAAAATGACAAACCAGCAGTAAGTTGTTTAAATGTATTTATCTGTATAGCTAGTTAAAGTATGCATTCTAGATGAAAAAAACTAAGCAAACGAAATGTTTATTGGGTGATTGTACATCTGTAAAAGACTTTATACCTTCCGCTTTAAATTCTCCTAATAATAGGAATTCAGTATGCATTTAGTATACTCTTAGGTGGGAGAGATGATAAAGATACCAGTGGGAAAATTTTAACGCTATTAATAGACCATAAAATAACCTTAAAGATAAATTGGACTGGAGTAAATGTAAAGGGTAATATTTGAAACCTGGACAAGGTCCTAGAAGTAAATAAAGTACCGGTTTCATACCGAGTATTAACCGAATCGGCGTTTCACCAGCGGCTGGCCAGTGGAAACGCTATATGATGCAGAGTCCAAATAGTCTGTATTGCCAACTAGCGGCCGAGAGATGGCCGAGCGGACATGCCCTACCTGCACGCCGGATCCCTACATCTTTGTTTCCGCTGTTTATGAATTTGTTTGATATTTATTCCAATTATCTCCACTACACACGATGTTTTAACTACTAAAGCACTCTCTCTTGATCAAATTTAGGATATCTGGTAAGTAAAGGAGCAACACCTATTTCTCCGGATTCCCCATGTTAAATCCCATAAGAAAACGCCAAGGTCAGTTCTGGCAACATTGCGTTAAGTTAAAATCATGATATGCTTTCGATTTGCTTCTGATCAGGTCTTGATGCAATCCGGTTCGATTAGCATTGATCTGCCCAGTACAATCGCGTTTGGTCTCTTTTTCCCCACGTTGGGCGCCAAAAATACATTTGATAACTTAATTAATTTATTGGTCAACTGACGATACAAATAAAAGATTACAGAAATTTTTGATCCCATTCATTAAGCTCCACCTTTATTGCTGAAATCTGAACTTACGACACAAATTGTCTCAGAAAAACTGCCAACCGTTTTCTCCCGACTGGTGTCGATGTAACGCCCTAACGTAGCACTGATAACGTTCGTTATAGGTAGGTTTGGCGCGTTGCTTCGATTTATAGTATGAATGCCACTTGCTCCGGGCAGCGTTAATGAAAATTGAAATAACTCCAGAGATCGTAATAGTATCCATGAATCTTTCGGCGGCTGGAAGAGCACATTTTACTTGCTTTTTTTTCCTGAATCGGGCGTGGGAGGTCCCACCTGCACTGAGGCTATAGGCCTATTATGTCCTGCCAGTTTTCACATCAGTCCAGTACTCTTCGGGTTCAGGACATAGCGAATCTTCCGATACACCTATGAGGTTCAGGTGTCTTCTGCTCTTGGGTGAACCTTTTATAAGTGTTTTGGACTGTCTTAGTCCCGGAAGTTCCAAATAGTATTCGCTGTGTTTGTTCCTTAATTGTTTTTCCAGCATACCCTTTATATATTAGTAGGAAATACCACATGTGGGTTGCGGTCTAATTAAAGGTTTTTCAGCTCCTTTACCAACCAGGCGGTCTGCCTCTTCATTTCCTTCTCTGCCCTCATGTCCAGGCAAAATATTAATATCTACGTCCGCTGTAATCATTTTATAACGTACCCGTGCGCGAGACTAGATCGTGTAACGCCCCTTGATCGCTGCTGCGCTGTATTCACCATGTGTGTGTATTGTGAATACAGCGCAGCAGCGGTCAAGGGGCGAAGCGTTCATGGCTACTGAAGTCACAAGGTCTAGTTTCGCGCACAGTTACGTTTTCCAGCCTCTCGCTGATCATTGAGGAGGAAATAGAGATTACCTTGTCAATCAAGTCTGCCCGGAAATCATGGATAAAACATACAATGCATGGCTGGAAGAAGGTAGATTCCCTAAAATTTGGAAAGACGCTGACATGATATGGTTGCCAAAGAAAAACGGGAAAAGGCCAATATGCCTGTTACTAGGAAAAATTCTAGATAAAATGACTGAACGGACTGAACAAAAACCAATGGGGGTTTAGAGAAGGCCATAGTACGACAGAGGCCATATACAATATCACTTCACGACTGAAAGAAAACAAGGCCGAAAAACTGCACTCATTGGTAGTCACTCTGGACATGGCGTACGCCTTTAATACGGCATGGAAACCTGCCATACTACTCGGTCTGAAAAAGAAAAAAGTGCCAGTTAATCTAATAAACATCGGCGAAGACTCTCTGACAGACAGAAGTATAACAACAGAAAGCATCAAGACAAACACGGCTAGAGGATGCCCCCAAGGCTCCAGCCTGGCCCAGCCCTTTGGCTGGTGGTTATGGAGGAATGGTTCAACATAGTCGAACAAACTGACTGCCTAAGCCCAGATATAGACATTGCACAAGCCTTCGCTGACGATCAGGTATTGGTCATTGGTGGTACATCCCTAAAGATTGTAGAGGACAAATGGAACGCAATATGGCAAAAATGTCAGCTATGGGCGGAAAAAATAAACTGAGTTATAACACAAATAAGACCGAAGCTATCTTCATTCCGGCAAAATCCTCGAGACCGCCACGAATTAAGATCAACGGCAAACCGGTCGAACTGAGCCAATCACTGGTATATTTAGGCATTTATATAGACACCGGTTTGCTGTGGATTGACCATGTGAAAACGGTTAGACAAAAAACCTCGAACATGGCCAACAAACTTTTCGCCATAGCAGGACGCAACTGGGAGAGAAGCCCAGCTATATTGAAGTTCGCCTTTGAGAAGGTAGTAAAACCAATGGCCCTTTACGGATCCTACATCTGGGGAGAGAGGGCTAAAGATACAAGAATAGTCAAACAACCTCAAGCTATTGAAAGATCATTCCTCCTGGCCATTAGTAAAGCTTACAAGACAGCATCAACGGCCGCATTACACATTCTTACAGGCACCGTACCACTATAGACAGCAGCTCTATTGGACCACAAAACCTTCATTGAAAAATTGGAAAACCCCCAATGGATCAAAACCAGAAAGATCCACCCAGCTCTATCAGATATAATTGACATACGGAGCAAATCGGAACCTGAAGTCACGATATATACAGATGGAACACTAAAGGATGGCAGGACAGCCGTATAGGAATCTATGTAGAAAACATAGACTTAGGTTTCCCGGAAAGAATTAAAACAACAACCCACATCAACAACATCGAGCTTCTTGCAATTGTCAAAGCTCTAAAGTGGGTAGAAGAAAGAGGCGAGAACGAGGAGCCAAAAACTTACAACATTCGGACGGATTCCAGGAAGACAACATACAGCTATAGCCTCCAGAGGAATTAAAATAACGTTCGAATTTACACAAAAAACTGATAGAGGTATTAAAAGGGCTCACAACCAGGCAAAAGATGGAGCTAACAAGCTCATACATGATGATGAATTCGAGGATAGAGATTCTCTGAATAAGAGTAAGAAATGAAAGGAACTGGAAGCATGGCAAGCCCTATGGCTGCATAGCCCAAAAGGCAGAAAAACTTTTGAATACATCAAATATAAACCATCTGAATTGGAAAACCACTCAACTACTGACGGGTCATGGAAACCTTAAAAGCTACTACACACGTTTTAATCTAAGAGAATTAGACGACAGGTGTGCTTGTCTCCAAGATAGAGAGACACAAGAACATGTCATACATCACTGTAGCCTTCCAAGCCGTAATGATGCCAGACATAGCCTACAGTTAAAAACCCACATAGGCACACCTCTCATGTCAAACAGAAAGCAATTCACACAACTTAGCAACAGCGCAGAGCTTTGCCCGCTAATTTTTAGGAGTGCGAGTTCGATAGGGGTGCCCTTGACAGTGGCTTTTTAGATAGAGGATAGCACGCATGCCCAATGCCGAAAGGTAGGAGGGCGGAACTGCAGTGACGTAAAAAAGCACTGCAGATCCAAAACATGGCTCATGATCCTTGATTTTAAAATGCTTACAGCGGTCGTAAATATTAATATTTTGCGCTCAAATACAAGCAAATATGTCACGGTCGCGTATTTTAGTCCACCTTTACTTACAAACGGCGCTGGAAGGATTAGAGCGTACACCTTATCGAGATATCGGACTTACAGCAATTCTATAATATTTTACTCGGTATAGTAGATGACGTAGGCGCTGACAGGAGCTCTCTTAGAGAATGAACTGGCTTGTTCGGTGTGGTCGATAAGACTCATTGTTATTAACTATATGAATCATGCGCAGTTGCAATGGTAAAAAGGCACTAGCGTCTAACTTCGTTATTAATAGTCTGATTTTGGTGGAACAAACGGTATTATGTTATAAATGTGACGTATTATATACATAAACAAACATTCGACAACTGCGCAAGGTCAAATCATTTTGTGATATCCTTAAAGTTGATTATAATTAAAATTGTAAATTATTTCATTAATTTCTTGTTTCAGTGTTATACCCATAATAACTTGGGTTGGAAAATCAATATCGTCGAACCGGGATACATATCGCTCCATAACAGTAAAAGTAACGATGGAAGTCTACATTACATATCCGTAAATTTAATATGGATTTTATTAACAATTACAATATGTCGTCATAATGGTTTGTTGTAACAAAAATTTTAGATATTTTTTTCTACTGACTGAAATTTTTTGAAAATTTATGTAATTTCTATATTAGGTTTTGTTCTGTATGATGGGGAATTGATGACGTAGTTTTTGAAAAGAAAAAAATAAGATCTCTGGAGAACAGTGCCTAATTATAATCTTGATATGTCATCATAATTTGAGCTTCATCATACGAATAAAATCTTTAAATGTAATTAATAAGTCCTACGTCATATCAATTAGGTGTTTTTTATTAAATATATTAAAGTGTATATTAAAGGTTAAAGAGCAAGTTCATAATATTAATATTTATTGTTGATTTTATACTTTTATTTGTTTCATGTTAAGTTTACGAAATATATTTCCTAAGGGTGATAATAAGACAATAATATTTTTAGGGTTAAAAATACCTGTACTTGCTCTTTTTTTACGTAATTTTATCTAGACTATATGATAAAGCAGAATTGGATAAAAGAAAAATGATTTTAAATCAAATGTTTTCATGAAAATATATTCTGTATGACTTCTGTCAAACGGAAGTGTCACTGTCAAAAAATGACATTAATATCCCTTGAAAAACTCTATTTAGAAAAGTCAAAATTATTTCACAACTGTCACCTGTCAAAAATGAAAATGTCAAAGTTTGAAGTACTTTGGTAAAATGGGTTTCGGTTAATCGTCAGAAATGTTTGTCTGACATCTATCAAACAGAAATGTCACTGTCAAACAAAACAATGACAGAAGCTATATGAAAGACCTTGAAAAAATCTATTCAAAAAAGTCAAAATTATTTCTCCAGCTGTCACATGTCTAAAAAAAATGTCACAGTTTGAAATTTTAACTTTAAATATCTGAAAAAGTACTTTGGTAAAATGGGTTTCGGTTAACATTCAGAAGTGTTTGTCTGACATCTGTCAAACGGAAATGTCACTGTCAAATAATGAGAAATTTTACATGCAATACGTCATCTGAAAGCCCTTGAAAAAATCTATTCAAAAAAGTCAAAATTATTTCTCCAGCTGTCACATGTCTAAAAAAATGTCAAAGTTTGAAATTTTAATATTGTTAATCTTAAAAAGTACTTTATGGTTGAACCAATTTTAATGAAACGGAATTGTCACTGTCAAAAAATGACATGGAAATTGACTTGCAATATGTCACTTCAAGGCTCCTAAAAAACTCTATTCAGAAAAGTCAAAATTATTTCTCCAGCTGTCACCTGTCAAAAATAAAAAACGTCAAAGTTTGAAATTTTAACATTAAATATCTGAAAAAGTATTTTATGGATTTAAACCAATTTCGGTAAAATGGGGTTCGGGAAATCAGTCACTGGCAAAAAATGACAGAAGCTGTATGACAACAAATTGACTTCCAATATATCATTTGAAGCACTAGAAAAACGTTTGGTCAGAAAAGTTAAAATTACTTCTCCAACTGTCAATTATCAAAAATAAAAAAATGTCAAACTTTGAAACATCTGAAAAAGTACTTTATGGATTTGAACCAATTAAAATGAATTAGTAAAATGCGTGTTTTGGTTACTGCGGGTAATAAAAAGTGGCACTTTAGTCCCTTAGTACGTAATATTTACTAGTTGACTATAATTTTTTTTATCTTTTATCTAATTCTGCAAATGAACAATTATTTTTAAATATTGTGAGTCAAATGTGCTTTCTTCTGTAACATATGACAATAATTAGTATTAATAATAATAATATCAGATATTTTATACACATTATCATAATCTTAAAGATGTAAATGTCAATATACACGAAATATTTCGACAATAAATTAAAAGTGCTTTCGTGGATTAATTAAGTAGACAAAATGGTAATGTTGAAGTTAAGTTTAGTAAAATTATTTTGTTAATTTTTACGTAACAATCTAATATAAAAAAATGTATATTTCCTTAAGGAATGCGATTAAAATGGTGGCCAAATCATAAAAATTTTAACAATTTTGGACTAATTCAAACACAAAAACATACTACAAAAAGTTTGAATAGTATATTTTTTTTACTTGCCACGACCGGTTTTGCTATATGACGTTGCGCTCAATATTAAATTAAAAATATCAATAATCAAAATAATCTTTTTTTAAATTCACTTTAACGCTTACAATTTTTGAGTTATTTATACAAAAATAAACCATTTAAATCTTTATTAATTTAATATTCTAAAGGTCGTATTTTATTTCGCATATTAAACACGTTTAAACTACCCGAAACATCGATTCAATAGGAATTAAAAATAAAATCTTTACGCATACCAAAACTTTATTCAGATAAGTGAATGGTGGTTTTTATTTTCTTGTGTAAACGTATTCATTAATACAAATATCTTGTAAAAAATACGTTTACATAAGAAAATAAAAACCACCATCTGAATATAAAATTCAACAAAACAAATCGAATTTGTAAAATATCTTGGTTAAAATATGTATTAAAATCTTTTATATTTTAAATCAATAAAAAAGGAAAAAGGATAATTTTAAAACGAAATAGGTTAGAATTAATATGCACAAATTAAATAATATAATTGACAATAATATAATATTTGTTGTATTAGTAAAGTAAGGCTGTTTTTAAGACAATAATTTCCTGCATTTTTAACGAAATGCGCATGCGCCTAATTAATTATAATTTATAATTAATTATTGTAATAAGAATATCTTTGTAAAAAGAACTGCCACAATATATTTATAATAAAATATATTAAATATTTTAGGGATTCATCTTGTAATTTTATTATTTTAAAATGAATATCATTTTAAATGGAAAAGTAATAAAAGTAAAGAAAAAGGGGGCCTTATCTAGATACGAAAACTCATGCACTTTCTATCAATAACTAACCTGACTAAATTATGATTAACGCTTATTATTAACAAAATACAAAGATACTCTTATTGAACAATTGGTATGTAATATATTTTGGAAATTTCTTAAGAGTTAATTCAAAAAAAATTAAGTATGGTCAGTGTCTCTATTAAAACTATAACTTTTATATTAATGACACATATTTCAATTTTTTGTTTTAATTCTCACCGAATTTTAGAACTAGTTTTAAATTTGCTCTCTGTTATTTTGATGGTATAATATTGGTTATTAACATTCTAACAAACGTAATTTAAGTAATGTTTTTAAAAATTAATATATTTTTGTTTTATTATACATGTTCGTTTTATTTTCTTAGGCCGATTGTGCATAATTTCCTAATAATAATATTTGAATTGAAGAATACAAAACCTCGAAAATTAACGAAACTTCTCAGCCCTCTTTGGCAGATGCTACCAAACAGAAAAAAGAGAATAATCATTGCAAAAAAAACCTAATAGTACAGTTAATCAAATGAAACATATTTTTTATTGATTCTCATGCATAGACGAATACATCCCGAATGTATTGCCTGTCAAAATATGTTTATGGCTATCAATAATTAAAAAAATCGGCTGTGTCACCCCAGAACTTTCCCGGCTCGACCGTAGAGAATATGTTATTTATTATTATTATTTTAATTACAAAATAGTAAGGATTACATTAATTTATGGAACACATTAAAAATAGCGAGCCGATGGTGAATACGTCTACCGAATTGATATTTCAATGTTGATAATAAGATAAGCTGCGCATGCGCACGTTGTATATTACACTGCTACAATTAGGATCTCCTAAAATCATGTGTGAAAACTGTTATGTTTAGTTCATATGTACGTTGAGCGATCAGGCTTTACTTATCATGAAAGGTTCATTGGGTACTGTAATGCGACGACACTTCGGTCGTTGCGGGTCACTTTGACGCCTTAGTCCAGGTTTCGGATTGCCTCGGGCGCCACCTTCCGTTTAGAGTGTGAAGGCCACTGCACGGGCAGCGTCAGTGGAGAAATAAATACTCCAGGGGTCGTTATGGTATCGACCAAAATCACTGGCGGCCAGAAGGGCGGTCTTTAATTGCCCTGCTGGGTTCGAGTACCTGGGTATTAGCTGCTAGGATGTTAATTCAAAACAAATAAAATTCAATAAATTAAACTTTTATTTTTACCAAAATCCGGCGGAGAAAAGGTGTGTAACGGACGATTGGCTTGGCGGCGTGGTGTAGTCGGACTGACGGTTCTGGACTCCGGATGCAACTTGAACTTGGCTTCAGCTTGACCTATCTCTAAAGGTCGACGGACTGCACTGCTGTTCCAATTGGGACGGCCACAGCAAGTCTGGCTTCTCGCTGCCTCTGCAGCTGCTGACAACGGTTTGAATTGCCCTACTCGATACGAACTTAAGCGTCTAAGAAGCAGAGACGAGAGTGTCTCCATCTGCCTGGCGAAGGTTCAACTGGTACGACTGGTCTTTTATTCACAATTTTAATTTAATTTTACTCCAGTGCCGTGCGCGATTTAATTTATATATTTTAAATAATACGGAAAAAGTAACTTTGTTACACACCCTTCCTACTTCGGGAAAAAAAAATTATTACATACATTTTTTTTTACACCTTAACTAAATATCTGAAAAAAAGAAATAAAGTGAAACGAATCCTATCAGGTGCCTACCCCTGTAGTGGTCGAACCCTATATTCGGGGTAGGTACGCCTGTTACAACCCAGCTAACCAGTTTCAGTTGCAGGGAAGTTGTTGGGATTTATCATTGTGGAAATGCGACTTCACAATGTGTATACAAATAAGAGCAACCAGTACTTATTGGAGATTGCTTAATGTCCGCAACATCGCAGATCGCTGGTAATTACCCAATACATCGCAAAGTAAGTATGTAAAAGTTACTATGGATAGCAACATTGCGACTTCTCATGTTGGCAGTTATTGGAAAGATTATTGAACAAGTTACTATATTAAATTGAACCTCTTATTGAAGCTATATTCATGGATTATTTGGTAATTACCATCGTGGCATTGAATTAGAAATCTATATTAGTATGGAAACCTTCTGTGATATTTGTTAAGAATATATCTAATTATAAATGACCATATTCACTTCTCAAGAGAAAAATTAATAAGTAAAACATAAAAAACTGATAAATATATTTCAAAGTCATAGAATACAGTTATATAAAACACAATAATTTTTAAAAAACAAACAATAATAATTTTCTTCATAAAACAAATTCCATGTTCCGATGTTCCTGAAAAAAAAAACAGTATTAAGCTGTAGATTTTTCAAGAACAAAAGAATGAGTTTCAAGTAAGTTTTCTAGATTTTACAAGAACAAAGAATGAGTTGATTAGGAATGATACAGATTACAATAAAAAAATCTTTCGAGACTTTTGCAACACCATTTTGATTTGCACTGCAACCATAAGACAAAACGTGCTGTTGCCACTACAATAATCATCATTAAGTAATTACATATAATAACACTACTAATAAATACTTACTTACTTAATTGATATTATAATATAAATTGGCACACACTTTTACACCTAACTCGACTGGAGAAAGACACCTGTGACTGGGCGAGAGTGGCGACACCAGTTTTACGTTACAGTACGGCGTTGCCAATGTGAAAAATTTATTTGTACGCATCTCAGACTAAGATTCCTATTATGATGATATTTGTCAAAGTCAAACGTTTCCAGAATGATTTTTTACGTAAAATCAATAAATGTGTTCGTCGTCTCGTCTGATAAACTGAAAGTAGAATTTGAATATTTATCAGCCCTGACAAAATGAATCTAATCGTACATTCAGTTATACTGATAACTGAAAAATTAATAGGTAATCGTAAAGATATAAAGTTAATTTTGAAATTTTCGAAATAACACATATATTTTGCTTTCTCACAAAACTGCAAAGGATTTAATTTACCAGAATTTAAGAATTTTCCTCGCACTGGCAACACCGTATAAATTTCGATTACTGCGACACAGAGGGAAGTAGCATAGTGATAGCAATGTGCACTTAATCAGAACTTCTTAATATAATGTTGTATGCAATTACCATGGAGCTTAAGTTGGGGAATTCGCAACGTGAACAATATGTGGATATTTATGTCTACGAAGCGAAGTCTTTAGTACATCTATGATAGGTCTCCAAGATGATCTTCAAAGTGATCTTATTTCGTATTCCCTGCGACTTACTGTTACTTCCCTGGTTGACTGGGAAACTAACTAAAAAAAATAAAACTTGTACGGCGACTTCTTCCGCTGGTGGCTTCGGTCGAAGGGATGTGAGCAGGTCCTATACTGGAAGCGTCGGCAGGTGGTTAAACCCTCTGTATCTGGAGCTGGAAGTTCGGAGCGGTATCTCTTGCTGTCGATTGTCCTGGGTGCAGATTAAGGCTGATCCTATTTCAGTGGCACCGATGGGGAAGCATGGGAAGCACAACTGTGGCACGAAACACTTTATTCAGATACGATGTGTACACGTTGGTAGTTGTCGAACGACTGACTCTAAATTCGATGTTCGTTGCGGCGTTGCCGCTCTGACATATATGACACGCCCCTTTTTTTTTCAAACAACGAAAATATAAGAACATACAAAAAATTACAATAGTACAAGAAAAATGCAAAAATAAAAATAAATTCAAGAAAAATGTAAAAATGCAAAAAATACAGGCAATTTTTTTTTTTTTTAAATTCAAAAAATTAAGTAAAATCAAACAAATGCGAGAAGTATATAATTATAGATCTAATCGGATAGGAGGTCTAATATGGCGACCACTTCTTGTAGTTGTCCCCGGAACGACATCTTCTAAATTGGTTGTTGGTTTATATTGTAGATCATTCAGATGATCATTTGGATTTTCATGATTGGTTGTAGGTTTTTCGTCTTCGTCGGTTTCGTCATAATTAGATGCTTTTTCTCTCAAAGGTCTCAGTAATCTACGGTTTCTTCGGTACGTAGTATTATTTACATCTACTAGATAATCGTTTGGTCCTGATTTTTCTGTTACTATTCCTTGTTCCCAACGTCTCGTTCCCCTTTGTATTAATACTGGTTGTTGTCCCTGAAGCTCTGATAACTGTTTGGCGCTATGGTCGTAATGAGCTTTCATCTTAGTTTGCTGGCACTTTAAAGTATTTTTTGCCTTTTTTATAGGGAATTTCGGATTAAGGAGAGTATTTGCGACTGGGAGGGTAGTTCTTAATTTCCGTCCCATCAGAAGGTCACTGGGAGAAGGCAATCCTTGTTTTGGTGTAATATTATAATTTAAGATTGCCAAGAAGTGATCGGAAAAAATGTTCATACAATAGTTGTAGAGAATTTTATGCTTTACAACTTTGCACTGAAACACTTTGCACTAACGAGCATAATTTACCTCCAAGCGTCGAAACAATGAGGAATTCGATAAAAACTTAAATATAACAGTTAAAGAAAATTTCATCCTTTACAACTTTGCACAAGAAAATTTTACACTAAAATGCATTGTTTTTACTCAAAATCAATTAAAACTAGAGAAAACATACATGCACATTTTTACGCTCCCTCTAGTGGCGCAACTATTGGAAATTCTGGAAAAAGTTTAAAACAAAAGTTGTAGGGAATTTTATATTCTATAACTTTGTACTACAACATTTTGCACTAAAGTGTATTGTTTGTCGTCAAAATCAAGAAAAACTAGAGAAAACCTACATGCACATTTTTTACGCGCCCTCTAGTGGCTCAACTATTGGAAATTCTGGAAAAAGTTTGAAACAAAAGTTATAGGAAATTTTATGCTCTGAAACTTTTGTACTACAATATTTTGCACTAAAGTGTATTGTTTGTCTTTAAAATTTAAAAAAAAGTAAAAAATTGTTACATGTGTATTTAATCAATGTCGGTCTTGAGGACCTTCTACTGTACCAATTTAAACCAAAATCTAATAGTCGCATTCTAGGCACACACCAACCCTCCATACCAAATTTCAACTTCATTGGTCAAACGGTCCGGCAGTTATCGTGGAAGATTACACACAGACACACAGACAGACCATACGCTAGAAATGGTTTCAATCTTCTTGGGGGACCTCAAAATGGATATTTCCATCGATATCTCGATTTTTTTTTTGCTCGTTCACATTAGTTTCCCTTTGATGTGTCCGGGAAAGTAAAAAGTGAATTTAATTTTTTTGCTATGTTTCATCCACTTAACCTAACCTAAATAAACAAATGTTATTCGAATCAAAAGTTTGAAACATAAGGAATACGCCTCAGTGGTATTGCCTACTTGTTTCTGTTCATGGCTACCGGGCAAGCAGGTATAAACAGGTAAGTTGATTGCGCCAATCTTTTACTAATCGAAATATACATATTAAAATAAAGATAATTTAATTACAAATACGATGATTTAGTATTGCCTGCAATATATCTTCCATGAAATATTATTGCCAGGCTTTAAAGTCTACATCAGAAGTTCAACTCGAGCGTACTATTTAGTGCAATATAGAGGAGGACGTAGAATTAAAGAGAGATACAGCACTTTCCTATTGTTGGAAATCATTTCGGAGTAACTACATCAAGCATGACTTAAATATTATTGCGATATTTCTTAAAAATTAATATTAAAAATGAGAAAAAAGTATTTTTTGTGTAATTTCCTAAATCTGTACTTGATTTTAAGTCATTGAGTGATGAGCAGGGACCCCGACTGAACTTCTTAGAAGCAAAAACCGGACAGGAACCAAAAATTTTTTTCTGGACTAGAACCGTAACCGAACCAATGTTTTCGTCCAAAATTATTTTGTACCGAACCGGAACCATTTATAAAATACAGGTTCTTTCTAAGTTCCTTGTCTTGACGAATTTAATTTATAAAATAAATACAATTTTATGTTATACGAATGTATACAAAAATTGTTTTGTCGAAAAATCGTTTGGACCGAAAAACTGGACCGGACCGAATCGAAATATTTTTTTCAGAACCTGAAACGGACCGGAACCGAATTTTTTCAAATTCTGTAGAACCCGAACCGGACTGGAGCCCTTATTTCATTTGGGTTCGGGTCGCATTTAAACATTATACAATATAATCGGCACGCCGTCTCTATGTTCATTGGTTGATTTGAATATTTCTTACGTACGGTGCCGAAGCGCGGAGCGGAATGTTTCAACAGTGCCGAATAAATCGTGCGTCGAATGTCGAATATCTGCCGAAATATCTATTTTATTAAAAGAAATTTTGACTATCTAAATCTAACCTGTGTATTAAAAAAACCAAGAACTTTTTCGTGTAAAGCATATACACTCTACCACTTTACTACACCAGATCACATTTATAAATAATCAAACTTTCAGGTTAACGTACAATAACTAGCACATCAGTAGTAGGGGTAAGAAATATTCAAATCAACCAATGTGCAATGGTTAAATTCGCCCGAGTTAAAAATGGCAACATGGTAAACAAAAACTATAGGACTCGAAACATATTGCACAGTAAAAATTCGAAGCCGATAGGTTTGTTTTGGTTCTAATTTAAGTTTCGTGTTTTGGTTCGTATGTAAATTTATTCCAGAACGGTTATCGAATCATACAAACAGTACTTGGTCGACGATAAGAATATTTTTAGGATTTTCAGGGCACACATGCTTATTGTGATTGTGATTGTGAAATATACTACCGCGCAAAAACTGATATTTAAAAACTATTTAAATATATAATTATAAATTATGAAAATATTCATTTATAAATTATCAAACAAAAATAAAAAACAAATAATTGGGAATTAAACCATAGCTTTTTAAACCAATTGTATTTTACTAAAATATTAACATTCTAAATAACGGTTTCCATATTAAATTAGTATTTTTTAGGTGCTAAAAAAAAAAAAAAAAAAAAAAAAAAAAAAAAAAAAAAAAAAAAAAAAAAAAAAAGCCGTTGTACAAGATTTTATTACCCAGTGACGACATACTAACAGACTGACAAACCCATCCGCAAGCGACAGGACAGAAAAACGATGACAATAGGGATAGAAGCTTCGGTCGTTCCAAAAACGAAGTTACAAGGATCAGCCAGGCATCCGCCAATGCCCATTGGGGCGGAATACGGCCATACCAGGACGAGATGATATGACGACCAGGGGACCAGGTGTCCTTCAATGCTAACTCACGGTATGCTCTCGATAGCGGGCATGCCGAGGGGAGAACCTGGGGGAGGAGGCAGGGGACTTGGAGATCAAGTGCCGATTTGGTACAATATCCCCTTGGCTCGGGGTCATAAAGCGGATGAGTATGCTATAAATGCTGGACAACCTATAAATATAAAATATTCTTCTATTTTTATAATATACAATAAACTAACTCAAACAGAGGCCAGATAATAAAAAAGAAGATTTTAATTAGTGTTTTAGTTTTCGATTCCTAGAATCAGTTCGAAATCGGTTTAATAAATATATACCACTAGGCAAACTTGTTCTGCGCAGATCTCAAATAATTTGCGAACAGTTGTAAATAAGAAACCAAAACAAACCTGACAGTGTTGCCGATTGGCGGATAATTATCCGATTTGCGGATAATTTGAGACTGTGGCGGATAATTTTCTCACCCACCCGAAAATCGGATAAAAAACGGATAATTTTAAATCTGATGTGATACCGTAAAATTAACATTAATATTTTCAGTTAAACACGGTAAATATGAGATTTTACAAGGCGAGGTAAAATTTTGAATTTGGCAACAATGTGGTATATTCTTGAAGGCAGAAATGGATTAGACAACATGGCATTTTCTAAAGTCGATCTGGGCTGCTATTTTCTAACTCTTGCGAAAATTTTAGTATACGAGTACTCGTATACGAATTTTTTTCGGATGACAAAAGTTTTTGGTATTTTGGATGACATGCGAAAAACAATTCGTCTCGTATAGCTTTAATACGAATGACTGGAGCCGGCAACACTGTCTAAATCAATTTATACCACACAAATAAAGATATGACAAATTACAAATCATAAGTAACGCTTTTAATATCAAACATTTTATATATTATTGACACTAGTGACAATTACTGATGCAACTCATTGGTTATCTGTCCAACCTTTGAACCCTAGAAAATGTATCTACATTGCCCTTTATTTTTTAACCTAATTTTATTTATACTTTCATTACTTTCTCTCTATGCCTAATTTTGAGAGAGCCACAGATTTTTAATTAAAACTTTAATTTTTGATGCGAAAATGAGTGACAAAAAAGAACAGAGAATATGACATCTAGTCAAAAAACAGAATTAATTAATTTTTTAGATAAAAATCGTCTTCTCCTTGGTCTATTTGCCAATATTTCGGCTTCTTCCAACGCTGCTAAACCCGCTAAATTAATTATATTATTTAACATGTTTAATAATAATCACTTGTTGTTATTCTATATTTTATATGACATGGAAGTTTTGATTACTCATCAACAGTTGAATTTAGTATGCGGATTCATTAATACGCATCCCTTTGACCATGCGATGTATTTCCGCAAAACAAATTCGCCTACGGATATTTTTCGATTCCTTCAAAATACGGTTTATTGCAATTTATATGAAAATGCCAAAATTCCGTATGCGAAAGTCGCAGCCCAGGGCTGCTATTTTCTAACTCGTACGAGCGACTTTCGCATACGGATTTTTGGCATTTTCGTATAAATTGCAATAAACCGTATTTTGAAGGCATTGAAAAATATCCGTAGGCGAATTTGTTTTGTGGAAATACATCGCATGGTCAAAGGGATGCGTATTAATGAATCCGCATACTAAATTCAACTGTTGATGAGTAATCAAAACTTACATGTCATATAAAATATAGAATAAAAACAAGTGATTATTATCAATAATATAATTAATTTAGTGGGTTTGCAGCGTTGGAAGAAGCCGAAATATTGGCGAATAGACCAAGGAGAAGACGATTTTTATCTAAAAAATTAATTAATTCTGTTTTTTGACTAGATGTCATATTCCCTGTTCTTTTTTGTCACTCATTTTCGCATCAAAAATTAAAGTTTTAATTAAAAATCTGTGGCCCTCTCAAATTAGGCATAGAGGGAAAGTAATGAAAGTATAAATAAAATTAGGTTAAAAAATAAAGGGCAATGTAGATACATTTTCTAGGGTTCAAAATTTGGACAGATAACCAATGAGTTGCATCAGTAATTGTCACTAGTGTCAATAATATATAAACGTTTTGATATTAAAAGCGTTCCTTATGATTTGCAATTTGTCATTTGTGTGGTATAAATCGATTTAGACAGTGTTGTCGGCTCCAGTCATTCGTATTAAAGCTATACGAGACGAATTGTTTTTCGCATGGCATCCAAAATACCAAAAACTTTTGTCATCCGAAAAAAATTCGTATACGAGTAATCGTATACTAAAATTTTCGCAAGAGTTAGAAAATAGCAGCCCTGAGCAGGAGTCGAGAGATTTTTATGTACTTCCCCTATTTCCCTATTTGCAGTTTGTAATTCAATCAATATTGAACAATCAAAACAAGCTTAAAATATAAAATAAACAGTAAAATATGCATAAAACATAGGGAAGATTTATAGAATATTTCAGGAGTTATAGATTTTTAAATAATTCAGGATATAGCGCTTTCGCCATTTTTTTAAATCCAAAAATCTTTTCATTTTATCCATTGGCAACACTGAAACCTGATAACTTAACCCGTTCTGGAGTTATAGCTTCTGAAAATAATGTTGTGCTTAATTATTTCATTTTCATGGCATCGTTGATGCATTTTGTTAAATGAAATATTAAGCACAATTTTACATTACTTTCAGAAGCTATAACTCCAGAACGGGTTAAGTTATCGGCTTCGAATTTTTACTGTGCAAATATGTTTCGAGTCCTAGTTTTTGTTTACCATGTTGCCATTTTTTAAATTTGTCTACTAAAAAATTAATTAAAACACGACTTTTTCCAAATTCATGTTGCAATAACTTTGTCGTTAATGAAAATTTTTTTATAAAATTTTGGTACTTAGTCTGCATTTGTAACGATTCTGAATCCAGTGGTGTAGTCATATTAAGAGAAAAAAACGCCTAATACAATACTTTTGGCAAAGAAAAATTAATACATAGAGGGCCTTGATAATATAAATTAAGCTCTGAAAATGTGTGCATAATATAAATTAAGCTCTGAAAATGTGTGCATAATATAAATTAAGCTCTGAAAATGTGTGCATAATATAAATTAAGCTCTGAAAATGTGTGCCAAAATACTGTTTTTGTCGCAAATGATATCAAAAATCTAATCATCGGTGGTTACTACACAGAACAAAGTTGTTGTCTATAAAGCACCGGTAAAGGTTGCGACGCGATATTTTGACACTATTACAGAAGATATAAACTTTTTTAAAGATTCAATCCCTATATACATTTCCAATAGGAAACTACATTAGGTACCAAAATATTTTTGTATCAAGTTAGGTGTTAATTTGAACTGAGACATTTAAAATGTGAGTAAATTATAATAATTAAATCTAATAGGTTATCCATATCCAAATGTGGTCAAATTATTTAGTAGAAATTAAACTCCGACTCATGTACCACATGCATATATTAGTAAAAACAAAGTTTTAAGGGGTAACTTCGTTTCGGCTGATGAGCCATCTTCAGTCCATATACATTATTTACTTGTGTGAAATTTGCTCCCGGAGCTGGCTCCCAAAATTAGCTCCTTTCCCCCTCCAGAGAGCCAAGTTCACATAATAAATATTCATTAGTAAGGGAGCTTACTTCTCTTAAATAAGGCTGAACAATAAAAAAATCAAATCAAATAAAATTCTTACCTATAGTATCTATTACTTTTATTATTTTTCTCCTTTGACAACAATTCCTGATTAAAAAAATGTCTAACTTCAGCAAACATATTTTTCATAAAAAAAATCATTTCGTGTAGAAAAAATGAAATATAGCTGTTTAGGGGACTAAAAAGGTACTTGGGATTTAACGAATAAATAAACTTTCTAAAATCTCACCGTTAATGAAAAAAACATTACAGATTACGACAAAGTAGGCTTCATGTTAGACTTCCATTACAAGGACTGAAAAGTACTCAATTTTCTACTTTCAGCCAAAACTCAACATCCTGAAACCCTGGCGTCGTAATAAAAAAGCATACCCTGCTTAAATGAAATAATTATTTTTTTACGACAAAGCGAGCTTTGTGACGGATTTCGATTAGAAGAACTATGAAGTACTCCAATTATATATCCGTCTTGCCAAAAACTCAACATCATAAAAACCTGGCGTCATAATTAAAAATCATCCCCTTAAAAATCAACTAATTATTTTTTTACGACAAAGCGAGCTTTGTGACGGATTTCGATTAGAAGAACTATGAAGTACTCAATTATATCTACGTTCCGCCAAAAACTCAACATCCTAAAACCCTGATGGCGTCATAATTAAAAGTTTATTTTTTCGTTAAAACATTTTAGTCCCCCTAACAGCTATATATTTTATTTTTTCTACACGAAATTACTTTTTTAATGAAAAATATGTTTGCTGAAGTTAAAGACATTTTTTTAATCAGGAATTGTCAAAGGAGAAAAATTATAAAAGTAGTAGATACTAGGTAAGAATTTTATTTGATTTGATTTTTTTACTATTCAGCCTTTTTTAAGAGAAGTAAGCTCCCTTACTAATGAATACTTCATTTAAGCTGTGTGAACTTGGTTCCCTGGAGGGGGAAAGGAGCTAATTATGGGAGCCAGCTCCGGGAGCTAACTTCACACAAGTCATTATTTAGACAATAAATGTAAAATAGAAATTAGTAATATATAAAAAAATAAGATTTAAAAGTCATACAAGACTTTCTTTGGAAGGAGAAACAAAGTGAGATCCTTGTTCCCATCTTATAATAGAAATACTCGAATTATCACAAGTGCCCTCAAAAAAGACGGGAACAAGGATCCCACTTTGTTTTTCCTTCCGAAGAAAGTCTTGTATGACTTTTAAATTTGAATTTTTTATATATTACTAATTTCTATTTTACCTTTATTTTCATGTACCCAATTAAATATAAATAGTTATGACTTGTTTTAGATTATAAACTTGTTTAAATAATGTATATGGCCTGAAGATAGCTCATCAGCCGAAACTAGTTGCCCCTAAAAACATTGTTTTTACAAATATATGTGGTACATGACTTGGAGTTTTATTTCTACTAAATTATAATAATATTATGCATAAAGATTAAGAATAAGGCCACTATTATTGTTTGTTGGGTTTAAATAAATAAAACTAATTTTACTAAATATAATTATATATTTATGTATCAACATTTTCCTCTTGTTCTTCAAAATCTTTAGTTTTAACATCTTGATCTTCCCCATACTGAATTACATTATCTATTGTTAACAAAACATCACCGATACTTTCCAAAGATTTTAAATTTAATGGAATAAATCTAACTAAAGAATAATCTTCAATAAGTTTTCCAATAGCTTCAGTAAGTTTACGATGTTTAATGTTAAACGATGTATTACCACAAAGTTCGATATCACCTAAAATAAAATGCGAATCGGGTTCTAAAAACCTGTCAATTCTTTTTTTAGCTCCTTTACTCAATAAATCCATTTTTGATAAAAGATTAATATGAGGTAATTCTAAATTAACCATTACACTTAAAGCAGCCATCGTACCGGATATGAATTTTGCACCGTCTGTAACGAACTGCACATCGACAAGAAAAACTGAACAAATACTAAAATTCCAATCTTGTAAATGTTGAACCAACTTCTTCATAGCTGTTAAATGCGTATATAATTCTATCTGTCCGGGGCAATCAAAAAGTATATAATCATCTTCTTGTTCACC
Source organism: Neocrepidodera transversa (assembly GCA_963243735.1). Taxonomy (NCBI): domain Eukaryota; kingdom Metazoa; phylum Arthropoda; class Insecta; order Coleoptera; family Chrysomelidae; genus Neocrepidodera; species Neocrepidodera transversa. The sequence continues at coordinate 23,912,520 of OY725344.1, read as the reverse complement.
TAACTTATCTCGTAACCAATCTGAGTTCTCTAAAAGATATTCTATACAAAAAACTAATCCCCCATTAGGACCAAAATGGAGTTCTTCATCTTCCATTGTGTCTTTTACATGAATTAACTCTCTTATATCAGCTATCGGGGTATAGTTAAAATATTCAGCAGCAGGATCTAAATTCACGACTTCTATATTTCTATTTACATCTACTCCATGTTGGGCCAAAGCACTACAGTAGGTAGATTTTCCACTACCAGCTGGACCTATTACTAACTGTGCGTATCTCATTTTTCAAATAAAATATAAAGAATCCAAAAATTCGTTACTAATAAACTTACTGACTTAATTTTAACCTAACAATTTCTTCTTTTTTTCATAAATTCATCTTTTAAAAAAAAAAGAAGACACAAACCACAGTATAATGATTATATAGTATTAAGATTTTATTTATGTGATGCTTTCACTTGTCAAACAAGGAAATGACAAATACTGTTCATTTCATGAATGTCAGTGTAATTGACAATTACACTGGTGACCAATAGACGAACAAATCACTTTTAGATGTTATTCAAACAGTGTTGTCAAATAATATTAATATTAATACAGAAGCGGACTTGCTTTATAGTTTTTTCAGAAAAAAAATTAAATTACTTTTTATTAATAATCAGTAGATATATTATCAGCACATGATAGTTAATTGTTTAATTTTATCACAGACAAGATTGTAAAAAAAGAGGAAAAGAAGAATATAACCTCAATAATTTTTGTTGTATATGTATACAAATATTTTAAATAAAATGAGTGCTCAGATTTCTAAAAGTAATAGTGATAATGAAGAAAAATGTACTGAAATAAAATACACAAACGAACAGAAAATTGTAGCTGCAGTTTGGATGCATGAGAAGCAAATTAATAAACAAAGTTTAGACGACATTAAAAATAATTTTAAATTACGGTTTAAACTAAATCCTCCGTCTATAAATACTTTAACGATGTGGGAAAGTCAGTTATTCTCGAAAGGAGAAATTGTCGATGAACAAAGTAGTGGAAATAAGGATAATTTTGTTAATGACGATGAGTTGTCTGATGTTGGAACTAGTGAAGAAGAAAATTCTGTTGAGGAATCATAAGTATGTGAGACTGATTTAAATATCGACGAATAACTAAGCTTTTATATAATTAATGTAATATTATTGTAATAGAAAATGTAAAAAATAATATTAAGAATTTAATGTTTTCTTATTTCATTTAAAAACAAGGTTTCATCTTTTTGTTCAACACCACAATCATCGAAAAGTTTAAAAAAAAAAAACTGAAATATCCCATTCGAAAAAATCTATAAATATCCTGAAATTCTGAAGGAAAGAAGCTTAAATAAATCGGTCAAAATCATTGAAAATGTCTTGAAAAATAAGTGAAAAACACTTAAAAAATCGTTTCAAACAATTCGAAAAAATCCCAGTTTCTTTGAAAAATCCGTGAAAAATGATTTAAAACTTCTAATAAAAAAATTCATAAATCATCTAAGCAGTATCTTTGAACAATCCTTAAAAAGTCCCTAAACAATAATTCCTGAGAAACCTTCGAATAATTTGAGAAATCATTCACATAAAAATTCTTTTAAAATTCTTAAATAATCCTTGAAAAATCTTAGAAAATATATACCTACTCCTTGATAAACCTGTAAACAGTATAAAAATCTTGAAAAATCCCTTAAGAATCGTTACTAGAATTAAAAAATTGTTAAGAGCTATTGTCCCGGTGAATCAAGTAAAAATACCAAAAAAGGTGCGCCGCGATATTTTTTAATATAAAATTCACAATTTTTAAAATGGGTCTTTGATTTTTTTTTATACTAAAAGTGTGTTTTAAGTACTACCTGACAACATTAAAATATGAACAAATAACCTCAACATGGTCCAGAAAAAAAATTATTTGGTTTTAAAAATGATTATTTCGCGATTCTTATTTTAAATGCTAGGCACTTATTGTTCAATGAATTTAAACTTGTATTTTTTTATTTTTTAAATAATACATACTTCTACAATTTGTATTACAAACATTTAGCAAAAATTAAAATAAATTTGTTTAAAATTAGGGTTCTCCCATTTTTCTAATTTTTTTTTTAGTTCTTGATATATATTGGAAACTAATTAAAAAAATTTAATTTTTTTCAATAAAAATTCATGTGATAGGGGAGACCGGAGTTGGTTGAACCGTGGGGCAGGTTGAACAGGACGCCCAACAAGTATAAAGGAGTGGTGGAAATGTAGGAAAACAACCATCCAAGCTTTAATATGTCTTAATTATCAGTCGGGAGATAGCCTCTGAGAAAGTATCGCGTGTAGTTTTGAAAGTGTTGGCGCTTGAATTTTCACGTGGCGAATACCAAAAAAAAGTAACTTTGAGTTTTTGTCTAAAAAGGGGGTAAGTAACAAACCATATCATTTGTTTTATTATTCTAGTGTGTAGTTTATTTATTTGTCAATCTATTCGTACTTTTTTAACCTTTTTTATTCACAATATAACGGGTAAAATAATAGATTATTTAAAAAATTGTAAGGCGGGGCTGGTTGAGCCATTTTTAATGGGGCAGGTTGATCCGCATGGTTCAACCTGCCCCATACTCTATTTCAATAGTTTACATTGATAATAGTGTGATTTAGTTTTCAGGAAATTATTGACATGAGAAATTACAAACGGAAAACAAATAAAGGTGATACCAGTGCAAGTGTCATGTTACACCGCAAAAAAGGTTAAATTAGTAATATTTGTTTTCAAATTCGTTGAAGATAAAATATCCGGAGAATTGGAACACACACGAAATGGCTGGTAAAGATTGGTTTGCTATGTTTTTGAAACGGAACAGCCGCCTTTCAATAAGAACACCTGAAGCAACAAGCTTAGCCAGAGCTACAAGTTTTAACAAAACAACGGTTTCAGTTTTTTTCTCTAATTTGAAAACCGTATTAGACAGGCATAAATTTGGACCAGGAGACGTATGGAACGTCGATGAAACAGGCGTGACAACGGTAAAAAACCAGGAGGGCGATTCTCATTCATCATTTCGGGACGTTACGTATCGAGTTGGCGTTTTGAGCGATTCGCATGCTAAATCGCACTCGAAAGCTCTCGACTATAACTGTCAAATTTACTCGGGACATCTGTAGGTACCGAATTCAGTGAAAGCGCCGAAAGAGAGAAAGTGAATAGTAAGTAATAAATAACTTTGTAGCATATTTGAAAAAATGTCTTTTAAAACCCAACAAGATCCTTGTTATTTTGAATTTTATGTGGCAATAGGTGGTTTATTTTTATAATTTATCTAAAGAAAAATATTTTTTTCTTTTTTGTCCTGAAAATTAATTTTTTTTTAGACTTGGTCACTTATAAAAGCAATCTTAAATTAAAAAAAAGGCATGAACTAGGGACTAGGTAGTCCACCAATTGATAAAAAATTATCCGAGTTAGAGATTGTTGTGTTAAATCTGGTGGGTAAAACATTTTTTATCTTGTTGCCTCAAAATTTCATTAAAAATTGTTAATATTATAACGATTCCCGAAACTTTTAAAATATCAAAATAATTATTGTTTAGGTATTCGTCAATCGTCAACACAAACTCGACAGATGACAGAATGATACTCGTGAAATCGTAGTAAATCGTAGTATTTCGTAGCTCCAAGTCGTGAGATGACAAGAATCGCATTCTACTCGGTATCGAAATGGGTCCCGAGCGTGAGGTATCGAGACGGGACGTAACGTATCGAGTAAAGAGAATCGCACTGCAGATCGTATTGTTGCTCGTCGTGGAGTAAAGCAAGTAGGCCGTGTTACCTCCGCAGAAAGAGGGACATTGGTAACTTTAGCTTTTGCCGTATCTGCGACCGGCAATTGCATTCCACCCATGTTTGTTTTCCCTCGGGTAAGATATCATGATCACTTTATTAACAATAGTCCTCCAGGAAGCGTAGGTGTTTCAAATCCCTCAGGGTGGATGAATGAGGCACATTTTTGTGAATATGCACATCACTTTGTAAAACATTCAAAATCATCTTTAACAAAACCTACACTTTTACTATTAGATAATCATGATAGTCATTTATCCATAGAAGCATTGGACTATTTTAAATCTAACGGGGTAACTGTTCTTTCATTTCCTCCGCATTGCAGCCATAAACTGCAACCCTTGGATAGAAGTGTTTACGGCCCCCTCAAAAAATATATAAATTCTATGTGTGACAACTGGATGCCAAACCATCCAGGCTCCACAATGACCATTTATGACATACCAGGGATTGTTAAAATGGCTTTGTATTTAGCTGCTACGATTAATAATATTTTAGCAGGTTTTAAGGTTTCTGGAATTTCTCCTTTTAACAAAGATGTTTTTGAAGATTCTGAGTTTATGGCGTCTTATGTCACGGACAGGCCAGATCCAACCAAAATACCACCTAAAGATACCGGTCTTAATACGTCTACCGTGGAAAGCGAAACTAATCTAGAGGCGATCTCAGATAATGTAGATTCTAAAGAAGTTCACAAAGAAGCCACCGATAGAACCGTCCTTGAACACACGACTCCACCTAAACTAAGCAACATTATTTTAGATGAACAGCCATGTAGTAGTAAATCAGTAGTGAATAATACTGTCACTCTGGAACAATTAAAGCCACTCCCAAAAGCACCACCAAGAAAAAATAAAAATAATAGAAGGAAAAGAGTATCAGCTATTTTAACCGACACCCCAGTCAGAGATGCTATCAAAGAACAAAAAGAAAATGTTAAAAAAAGCAAAAATAGTTAAAAGAAACTTAGTTCCATCTGAGAACGATAATACAGCAATATCCGTTAAAGGGAAGTCAATTGCTGCAAATAAAAAAAGTATTGACAAACATCCTCTACGTAAAAGAAATAAACAAAGTGAAAAAGAAAATTATTCTAGTAATTCGGAAGAAGAAGAGGAAGTCTTTTGTTTAATATGCTTAGAGCCATATTCCAACAGTAAATCCAAGGAAAAATGGGTACAATGTACTAGCTGCAAGGGTTGGTCCCACGAGAAATGCACTAATGGAGATATATTTTATATATGCCATAATTGTGATAGTGATTAGAATGTTTTAATGCTTCTCTATTTTCTTTTGCATATTTTTTTACTTCCCTATTACTTTTATGAATTAATGTATTTGTTTCTTTAATAAATTTAAGGTTTTACCCATATTTATTTCTATAACTTCCTATATAATCAACCTACCCCATAGGGTGGATCAACTTGCCCCAACGACGGGGTTGGTTGACTACTTGTATATCATAATGAATAAAGTATCTTATTACTTTAAAATATTGATATTTGTTATCTTTAGCTGAATTATTAATTTGTCAAAACGTTTACTATTTGACGTATTATAGTATTTTTTTGATATAATAACACTAAACATTAAAAAAAAATAAAAATAAAAAACTGGTTCAACCAACCCCGGTCTCCCCTACCTATCTACAAACGGCTTGAACTTTTCTTTTTATTATAGACTAAAAGTAATCTCACAATGCTTAAAACGCCGGCCCACGGTCACATGCATATTAATTTTTTTTGCATCATATTGAGTTTTTTTGTTTATATTTTAAGGTTGTCAGGTAATCCTTAAAACACACTTTTGATATAAAAAAATTCAAAAACCTATGTTGAAAATTGTAAAATTTATATTAAATTTACGTTTTTCGGTATTTCTAGCCGACTCACTGGGGCAATAGCTCTTAATACATTCATAGATTCTTTTAAAATTCTAAAAAAAAAAACCTAAGACATCCTTAAATAAAATACTTACTCTAACAATTCCTGAAAAATCCATGTAGAAATATTTAAATATGCCTGAAAATTGTTAAAAAAACATAAAGTTGTTGAAAATTCGTCGAAAATCCTTATTTTTTTTTAAACATTGATATCTTCTTTAAAAAATCTCTTAATATAATTTCTTACAAAAATAAGTGAAACAGCTCTAAAGAATCCTTAAAACAATAGTTAAAAAATTCTTGAAAATTCGGGAAAAAACACTTGAGAAATCCATAAAAAATCATTAAAAATTCTTGAAAAACCACTAAAGGATCCATATAAAAATCCTTTCAAACAACAAAAATCTCTAAACAGTCTTTTTGAAAAATCCTTGTTGATCATTAAAAAAATTTTTGGAAGGTCCTTGAAATATTTGAAATTTTTAAAGTCCAGTAAGTTTACCGAAAAAAAAATTAATATATTTTCAATTTTCTCGGCTAAATTCTACTCGAGGTTCATTTTTTATTTTAAAATTTCTTTCCCGGTTTGATTATTTAAAAAATTCTATGAAAAATATTAAATATATATTTAAGTCCTGGTAAACTTAAAAATAACAAAATTAATACTAATCTAAAATAGAAAAAATGAGTGGTATTCCCACCCAACTTTCCGAACACTCCTAGTAAATTAATTGTTTAATGGATTATTTTAATTTGTCTGTATCAAAATATATTAATAAATTAAGTTCACAAAAATTAAAAAAAAAAAAACTAAATTTTTTGTAATTTTTTTTTTAACTGTTTATAATTTTGTATAATTTCTATAAGTATTATTTTAAAATTATGAAATATTTCACACATAATGTACTTTTTGATTCCTTTCGGATGTACTATTTACTTTTTTCATTTGTTTTACCATTTTCTATAAAACAAAAAGACAAAAAAATTTAATTTTTTTATTATAATAATTACATTGTAGAAGAGACTAAAATATTTTCTAAATTTTCTAAATTTAGAGTTTTATATTACCTATCGAATGGTCTAAATCCCATTTTTATATCTTTAATATTTTTAAAGTTATTCAATATTTTTTAACTTATATTAAATAAAAAAAAAATTATGAATTCTACAATTTTTTGAATAAAATTTTTTAAAAAATTCACAATTATAGAGTTTTTGACTACAAATTTAAAGGTATTTTTTTTAAATTTTTAATATTAATATTAACCTTAAAAAATAAAACCTTTTTTGAATAATTTTGAAATCAATAAATAAATAATATTTCATTCAATTTTATTCAAAATGAATTTTTGAATTTTCTGGATCAAAATGGATTAATAGTTATTAGTTTAAAGAACTAAAAAAAAATCAAATATTTTGTCAAAAACTCGTGCTATAACTTTTACAAATACTATGTTAAAATTATGAAATAATGGAAATAATTTACACACATAACACTTTTAGATCCTTTTCAGATATGCTATTTACTTTTTTCATTTATTTTATACTTATTGATAAAAGGAAATTACGAATAATTTTAAAAAAGTTCTTTATTTTAGCTATAATAATTAAAATTCTAAATTTTAAGAAACTAAAATATATTTTAAATTTAGAGTTTTATATTATCTTTAGAATGGTGCAAATCCCATTTCAATAACTTTAATATTTTAGAAGTTATTCAATTTAATTTAAAATCGTAATATAATTTTAAATGTGTCTTGGCCAATTTTTAAAAAAGTCCACAATTTTTGTAATAAAATTTTGAAAAAAATTGTAATTATAAAATTAATTATAATTTACAAATTAAAAGATGTTTTTTTTTAATTTTTAATATTAAAATTTAACTAAAAAATAATTTAATAAAGATAAAAATTGATTAAAAATTAAAATAAAAACTAGCGGCGGAACTCGAAAAAAAAGTTAAGACAAAATTTGTAGAAAATTTTATGTTCTACAATTTTGATTCTATGTAATTTTTCATAAAAATCCATAATTTTGTCTCAAAATCTAAAAAAGTCGCAAATGTCTATATAAATATATTTCACGCCCTCTAGCGGCGAAACTATGGGGAATTCAAAAAAACGGTAATAATAAAATGTGTAGAAAATTTTATGTTGTACAACTTTCATATCCTGTAATTTTTCATAAAAATGAATTATTTTCGTAATTTAAAAAAAATATGAAAAAAATTACTTTTTGATAAATCTGACAATGGCAAAAGTTTTTGAAAATTTTAATCATTTAAAATTAAACTATTACGTATAAAAAATATATGTGTAAAACTTTATTGCCAAATTTATCAACCGACGCGTCTATGATACGTAAAAAAAACGATAGTTTTAATAATTCACTCCGAAAAAATAAACGACTTGTTGAGATATTTTGACGCCAACTCTAGTGGGAAAAATTGTAACTTTACCACTGATACGCGCTCTGGCGGCGACAGTTGTAAGTTTACGATTCGTTAGTGACTACTAGCACGTACCTTCGTTTCGGTACGCACAAAATAATTAATTATATTTTGACCTTTGATTTTTTTAGTTACTGGCTGAATTGCATTATAAATTTGCTTGTGATTCTTTAAATACGGATGGTTAAATATTATTAATTCTTAACAAATAAAAAAAGTACTTGTTTCACTGTTTGTTTTTAACAAGTTAATTTAACAAAATGGCAACAAAGTTTTACACATATATTTTGTATACACCATAGTTTATTTTTGTATCATAAAAATTTTCAAAACTTTTGCCATTGTTGCCAGATTTACAAAAAAGTTAATTTTATTCATACTTTTTTGTGTTAACGTGTAAATTTTTGATTAAAAATGGCGAGAGGTCATGTGCTGGCCACATCACACACACACACACACCTCAATGACCCCGAGCCAAGGGGATATTGTACCTAATCAGCACTTGATCCCCAAGTCCCCTGCCGTCCACCCCCAGGTTCTCCCCCCGACTTGCCCGCTATTGTGAGCATATCGTGGGGTCGCTTTAAAGGACCGTGGTCCCCTGGTTGTCATTGACATCACCGCTTACCTTCACTGTATTCCACCCCAATGGGCATTGGTGGATTCCTAGTGCATCTTCCATTTGGTTAGGAGACGACCTAAGCCTCTACCTCCTTTTGTCTTCTGTTGTAGTCCTGTCTCTTGTGTGTGTTTTGTCAGTCTGTTGGTCCTGTCATCTCTGAGTAGGATAACTTCTACCTAAAACATAATTAAAGAATTAATTTTGCATAGATCAAGTTATGCTACTCCGTTTACTGTCGATTTCTGAAATAAAAGATTTTTTTTTTGGGGCAAGCCCCTTTTTTGTATTTTTTTGTTTTTTTTTTTGGTGGACAACGGTCCATCTTTGTTTTTTTTTTTGTTTTTTTTTTGTGGACTACGTCCGGATTTTTGGTTTTTTTTTTTTTTATTTTTTTTTGGTGGACAGAGTCCTTTTGTTGGGTTTTTGCCTAAAAAAGAAATCGATTAGTATATATGTTGTTTAAGAATAAAATTGTCCCCTTGTTAATTATCAGTAAAAACCAGACTTTTACTGCGCTCGCGCGAGTTGCCTCTTAGGGCGTGCGTGTTTGCCGTGATCATTGGCGTCATAATCGATCAGTTCCCTTAACTGAAGGTTTGGGTGTGTCCTTAGCTCGCCGAATATCCGCTCTGCTCGGTTGTTCAGTGTATCTAAAACCCTGGTGGATTTTAAATCTCTGAATATCCAACGGTTGGCAACATACCATGGTAGGTTTGCTGCTTCCCGTAAACAGATATTTTGCTGACTTTGGATTTTATTTCTATTTGTTTCACATGTTTGTCCCCACGCAAGAGACGCGTAAGTAGCAAGTGGAATAATTATGGAGTTTATCAGTCTCATTTTGGTTTTAATTGTTAATTTACTCCTTCTACCTATAAGAGGTTGAAGGCGAGCTCTCGCTTGTCTGGTTTTACTGATAATTGTTTTTACGTGCTCTGTGAACGTTAGACCTTTATCGAGCGTTACCCCCAGGTATTTTACTTTTGTTTGCCAAGCTATATTTGTATTTAGTATTTCCAGACGTCCGTCTGGGTAATTTCTTCTCTTAGTGAAGTATATAGCTTGGGATTTATCTGCGTTTATTGCTATTTTCCACTTTACAAACCAATCTTCTAGATCGTCCAGGTGTTCTTGGAGGTGTTCTCTTACTAGGTGAGGCCTTAAGCTTCTAGTCGCGATAGTCGTGTCATCTGCATACAAGCTGAGCATTGTATGTGGAGATCTGGGGATGTCAGAGGTGTAGATGGTATAGAGTTGGGGGGAAAGGACTGCTCCTTGGGGAACTCCTGCTTCAAGGACTCCATAATCAGATAGGACGTGTCCCATTTTGATTCTGAAGCATCTATCCGACAGAAAGGAATGGATGAGGAGGATAATGGGTTTGGTATAACCGATCTCAATCATTTTATATATTAGGCCCTCGTGCCAGACTCTATCGAATGCTTTTGAGACATCTAAAAACACAGCTCCTGTGGATTGTCTGATGTTGTAGCCCTGGGTTACGTATTCAACCAATCTCAGGACCTGTGTTTCAGTAGAGTGTTCTGCTCTGAAGCCGAATTGCTCATCTGGTATGACATTTAATGCAACTGTCTCTTCTAAGAGACGTCTTAAAATGATTCTTTCTGCGATTTTACTCATGGCCGGTAATAGACTGATTGGTCTGTAATTTTGTGGAAAACTGTGGTTTTTACCAGGTTTAGGCACCATGATGACGTCCGCTTTTTTCCATCTTTTTGGAAAGTATCTAAATCTTAATATTGCATTGATTATAGTAGTCAGATGGACTATAACTTTCTGTGGAAAGTGTTTAATGACTCTATTTGAAATTTGGTCGCATCCTGGTGCCTTTTTTGCTGATAGGAACTTGATTATATCCTGTACCTCTTCTGGTGAGGTATGGGATATGGCCAAGTTTGTTGGAACGCTTAAGTAATTTTGGACAGTTTCCTCAACCTGATCAATAAAGTCCTCATCCTCATCGTCGTGCCTGTTTAGCATGCATTCTCTCTCCATAGTTAGTTTGAAAGCGTCCGCCTTTTCCTGTGCGGTATACGCTAGGCCATTCTCGACGTGTAACGTTGGGACTGGTTTCCTGTCCTGCCTCAGAATTTTTGAGAGGTTCCAAAGGGCTGCTTCTTGGGGATCAAGTTCGTTGATCCATTTGTTCCAATTTGCTTCTCTATGTTTGGTGAGTTCTCTGGAGACTTGTTCACGAAGTCGAGTAGCTGTCCTTTTATCTTCTGGGTCTCTGGTACGTTTTGCTCTTCTTTGAGCTCGATTTTTATTTTGAATAAGGGTCTTTAGGTCATTGCTAATCTCAGCATAAATTCCTTTTCTTTCGCTGCGCTTCGTTTTCGTAGTGCGCTCGATCGTTCTATGAACGGCGCCTTCAAATCTCAGGATTTCTTCCTCTATTTCCTCAGTACTTTCAATCCGAGGTGCTGGGCCTAGTTCCGGTCCTATGCCTCGTCTAAAGGCAAGCCAGTTGGTCCTTTTGGATATGTAAGTGTGGAAAACTTGTTCTCCTTGTCCCACTTCCATGAGGACTGGAAGGTGTCCTTCACCTGCTTCGTGCAGGGTAGAAATTTCATATGGGAAATTCGTGTCCTTCACTATTGCGATATCCAGTACATCAGGTCTTAGGTTTAGGTTTCCTGGGTAATGTGTAGGCGTCGTTGGTGCGATTATGTGGCAACCTGGGTAATTTTGCATAAAGTTTAGCAATTGTCGACCTTTGGTATTTTCCTGAAAGCTATTCCACACTCGTGATTTAGCATTCAGGTCCCCTATTAAGATTGTATTTTCCTCTTGGAGGAGTTCTTCAAGCTCAAGGAAGTTAATACGTTCGTTCGGTCTAACGTACACAGATACAATTTTAATATATCCATAACTGGTTTTAACCTTTATGATTGTTGCTTCTAGAGTGGTGAATCCCACTGGTGTATTAATATTAAAATGTTCAATGCAATTTTTTATCATATCAGATTTTTTTGTATAAAATGGATGTAAACAATTTTGCTCTGCCATTTTTTTATGTTAATCCAGGTCTACAAAAAAAAAACAAATGTGGGAATAGTTAAGAGTCCCCGAAGTGCAAAAAATTATTTATTTAACGTTTTGTTCAAGACATTCTATAATTTACCTTACACCAAACACTTCCACTCTTTTTTGGCTCCATTGGGATGAGCATTTAGAATTGTTGTAAGTTTTTATCATAACTCTCTAGATTGTTTTTTGTAAAATCTGGTGAAAATTTTGGTCTGGCCTTTATGAACTCCAACATTACTTCTTTTTTTCTTGTCCTGTCTCATTCTTGTTTTTTTTTTATAATTATAATCAGTAAATATGAACTCCAAACATGTATATTTGGCCCCAAAGATGTCAAATAAAGACACAATTGTGGACGCAATATTTTCACAAAACAAAAGCTTTAAAAAATTGGGTTAGAGCACAAAAATAAAAGAATTTTTGACCTTGGTTAGTTGTCTATCAAAAGGGGGTTAATTTTTTGCGTTTTTGATTGCTCAGAATTTTCTACTGACATTTGGCATCAATGTTCGTGTTTCCTCTCTCCTTTATACTCCCTAGTTTCAAGAATACGGCTTTGAAGGAGTAGAGAAGTCAGAGAGCTCCCCGGTGAGTAAAAGTTTCTCTCGATTCAAGAATAAAGGCCCTGCTGGAGTATCCATTCATTTATCTTTTAGAGAGTGTCTAGATTAGGATTAAAACATAGTTTCGTAATTTTGATATTTATTTTATTAGAAGTTTTGACTGACCAAAGCTAACCTGTAGAATTAAAAAATATTTATTTTATTAAAAGAAGTCTTAAAAATCCAACTTGAGTTTAAAAAAAAATAAAAAAAAATTAGGGAGATGTGGGATTCGATCCCCGGATCCATTGCAGCACTAGCGGGCACTATGCCACGCAGCTACTTCAGCTTTGTTTAAATATGTTCAAACTTATTATTTAAGCGAATCACGTTTCATAATAAAATAAATATAAATTAGTGTTTCGCCTCGTATTTTAATTATTAATATTACAGAACTAAAGTATACACGTTCACTAGGAACGCTAGTCGTGAAGTCGTGTATCGGGTGACGTCCTAGATTGACCGCCTCATGTCAAGACGGACCTATTATTGGGTTTTCACCGGGTCCGACTAGACGGACCTCTAGACACTCTCTATCTTTTATGAAAAACTAGAAATTTTTTATGGCTAAATACCCAAATCGGTGGAAACCACTGAATCCAGTAAGAATAAAAAGAAGACGATTGTCAAATTTAAGTTTAGGTATACTTTCTCTATGGTTTAGGTCTTAGGTTAGTAGTGATGGGAATACCGGTTCCAAGCTTGGAGCGTAGCAGTCGCGATCGCTCCAAAAAAATACCGCTCCCAAATAACGTTATTTTGGAACGGCGTTATCTATAATTAGGTATATACAAACTGTCGCTGCGCTGCGTGACTGGTGTGCATCGTACTTTAACTGGGGATTAATGGTAATGATGCTGGCACTAGCTACCATCAGCGACGCGACGGTAAAGTTAGTATTAGAGAATGGCAACGCCGGTAAACTTTGTCCAACAACTAAATCGACCGCTACGTTAAAAATGACAGTAGTGGGAACGCAAGAACAAAGGGAAAATAGGAAAGGTGGGGACACCGTAGGTGTCGTTTTAGTAGTTAGACAATCTTTAGTTGGTGTGATATTATGAAACGAGAATTATAATTGCGTTTTTGTTAGAGATATGGCAAATATGTTAACTTCTAACTTATGGGTTTCACTCAGTCAGTCAATTTTCATTATTTTTTAAATTTAGTTTATGTAACGAGACCGTGGTCGAAGAAGTTTAGATTATACTACACAAATATTTGTTTAGATTATTTATTATTTAGTTGTTTTGTTAAACGAGACATTTAAAGGGTTAATATAATGAATAAATCATCAATTAAACGTTCTTCTATTTGGAATTTTTTTACTAATACAAATTACACCGATAAAATAGCCAAGTGCAATATATGTAAACAAGAGTTAAGTTATAAATCAACATCAAATAATCTAAAGAAGCATATTCAGAGAAAACACCCTCTTGTAAAAATTGATGTGTTTGAAAACAATGAAAACCAGAGCCGGCATGAGAAAAATAATGAAGGAGAAAAAGAAAATAATACAGAACCACAGCCATCCACATCACAAAATAGAGAACAGGACGAACGAATTGAGTTAACTAGTATTCCCAAATCTACTGTACAACCCCAACAAACAAAAGTTTCAAGTTTTTTGAATAAAAAAATCGGAGTAACTGCCAGAAAAAAAATTGAAGAAAATTTATTGCTTTTATTTACACACGATTTTCAACCATTTTCCGTAGTAGAAGACTACGGATTCAAAAAGTTTGTAGCTGCTCTAAATCCCTCATACCAATTACCATCACGGAAAACAATATCGAACTGTTTATTACCAGCACTTTATGAAGAAGTTTACAATGAAACTAAAGAAATCATGAAAGAAGTTAAATCAGTTACCCTCACTACCGATTGTTGGACATCACGAAATAGTGAAAGTTTTTTAGCGGTTACGGTTCATTTTATAAATTCAAAATTCGAAATACAATCAATATTATTAGAATGTGTATCGTTTGGATTAAGCCATACAAGTGTTAATTTAGCTGCAGAAATAAAGAAGGTAATACAAAAATGGGATTTGCAAAATAAAATTTTGATTGTAGTGTCAGATAATGCCAGCAATATTAAAAAAGCTATTCAAGATGAACTACATCTTAAGCACTTGGGTTGTTTCGCACATACCATAAATCTTATAGCCAATGACGCGATAGATAATGTAAGTGAAGTGCTTAATAAAATTAAAAAAATTGTGGCCTTTTTCAAACGAAGTTCTTCAACTCTTCATAGATTTAACGAGCAGCAAAAACAGCTATCAACCAAAGAACCTAAAAAACTAATTCAAGCAGTACCTACACGATGGAATTCCACCTTTTATATGGTAGAGAGATTTTCTGAACTAGAAGAACCGCTGCGAACAACTATGGCTTTGGTAGTTACTAAGGATTTACCAATTATTTCAGTTGAAGAATGGAACTTTCTAAAAGAAATGATTACGGTACTTAAACCATTAGAGAGAGTTACAAATTTAATTAGTGGCCAAAATTACGTGACTGCATCATCTATAATAATATTATCTGACGGGCTTTTAGAGACATACACGAACTTTCAAAAGGAAGATTTTACTGGTTTAGCAAAATCTGTTATCAAATCTATTTGTGATGGTATAACTAATAGATTGGGATCGGTAGAAAATAGTAATTCCTTACTGATCACAACGTTCTTGGATCCCAGATTCAAAAATTTAGGATTCTCAAGTAATCTAGTTCGGGAAAAAGTAAAAAAAAATATGATTTCATTAATAACTGAGAGATTAAAACATTTTTTCACCAAGAGTACTCAAAACGAAAAACCGCAAGATTCTAAAGCAAAAGCTGAAACGGATTTGATATGGAGAAGTTTTGATAAAAAAATTGCCACATTTCAACCTTCAGGAACAGGACAATCCAAGGCAATTGTTGAAGTTCAACGGTACCTAGAAGAACCTCCCATATCAAGATCCGAAGATCCTTTACTATGGTGGAAAAAAAATGCATATAATTTTCCACATTTAGGATGCTTGGTATTGGAAAAATTTGTAACTACCGCAACTTCTGTACCTTGCGAGAGAATTTTTTCAAAATCTGGACAGCTTTTAACGGAAAGAAGAAATAGGCTGGGTTCAGAAAAACTTAAAAAAATATTATTCATAAATACGAATAAAAGAAAAAATATGTGATAGTACCATTAACATATGTTAAATACTTTTTTACTTTTGTTATTTGTTTTTTATTTTTTAAGATTATTTTGATATATTTTTTTTTAAGATTGTTTGTTCTGATATCTTGTTTTTTTCAATAAATATCATTTTTTATACGTTTTTTCAATATTACTTTTTACATTAAATTGTGAGTAGATACGTGTTTTATGAAAATGAAATAATTTCACATTTTAAGTTTAAAAAGTGTTGCCACTCGAGAACTAAAATAAAGAAAAAAAAATTAAAAATTATACCACAGAGTATATACGATAAGAATATCTTATATACTCCGTGAATACAAGCATCATAAGCAGTTCTATTTAAGTGGTGACATCGCTACTATTCGCTACTCGCTAATCGAGTTTTGAAATGCAAAATGCAATCGTTACGCTAGTCGCTAATGAATGAATAATAACTTCGTTACGCGATGATCGAGACGACACGACATGTCGCTTATGCCACGTATATTTAACGACGGTACTAAAAATCGAAATTTTTATTAATAGCGTGGAACTAGTTATTTTAATATTTTATAACGCGACGGAACGCGACAGAAAAATACCGCTCCAAAATAACGGTATTGAAATACCGTACCAACACTATAGGTTAGGTACGATTGTACGAAATGATCCTTAGAAAATTGCCAAATTTTGTTGGAACAAAAACTTTAAAAAACATAAGATGGTCTTCTTCGTCAACTAAAAGAGAGTTTAAAGAAGTGGCAATTAAAGTTCCTTGGGGACATGTGGCAGGAAAATGGTGGGAGCCCTACGACACAAGACCTATCCTCGCCATTCATGGTTGGCAGGTAAATATTTAGTATTTTTTCTTAAATAAGAGTTAGTAGCATAAATTGTAGCATCATAAATAATTTGTAATATTTAAAGCAAGTGACACAGAGTTCAAAGTTTCATTCATTAACGTTGTTATTTATACGAAACATCCTAACCTTTGCCCTGTAACATGATTTATATGTGCTAACGCTAAGTAATGAAAAGGGGGATTTTTTCACATTTTATAAACGATTTTAGGACAACTGCCAATCATTCGACAGGTTAATTCCAATGTTAAATAAAAATTTGGGGTTTCTTGCAATAGATTTACCTGGACATGGATATTCATCACGTCTTCCTATTGGAATGTTATACCAGGAGTTAAATTTTATTCTAACCGTTAGAAGCATTGTAAAGTATTTTGATTGGTCAGTAGTTTCACTTATGGGACATTCTATGGGAAGCATAATTTCATATACGTATTCCATGTTTTATCCAAAAGAAGTTGATTATTTGATTTGTATTGATGCAATGAAACCATGGATTACAAGTAAAAAACATATTCAAATAACAAACGTATTAGAGAAGTTTTTTACTTACAATGATTTTTTATCTGATTTAAAAGAACCTCCAAGTTATACTTTAGATGAATTAAAAAATTTATTATCCAAACCAATTAATAATTCTATATTACCTGAATGTACCAATTATATTATGGAAAGAAATATTGCACCTTCAAAAATACATTTTGGTAAGACATAATTTAAATTATTAAAAAATATTTTTGCCCATTCTATTGTTCTAGGTAAATACTATTTTACGAGAGATCCCAGATTAAAACAAACTGCATTTGGTAATTACTGTCAAAGCGATTTGGTACAATTAGCGGAAGTAATGGAAATGCCTATTTTTATTATAAAAGCTAAAGATTCTAGTTATTTTGAAAGAAAAGAAAAATTCTATCAAGTACTGGATGTTTTAAAAAGAGTTAGCACTAACTGTGATATTCGATATGTAGAAGGACGACATCATGTACATTTAAATTATCCAGAAAATATTTCTGAATTAATTAATAATTTTATAAATTGTCAAAATAATCAAGATCGAAGTATAGGTGGCATAAAGGATGATATTATAAAAGATTTTATACCTAGTTGTATTAAAGAATCAAGTTTTGAAATCAGTTAATAAATAAAAATACCAAAATATATAATTTATTTTTTGTAAATATTGAGCATTTATGATACTCAGAGTTTCATAAAAATTGGTATAAATCATTTACATAGTATAAATATCCTTTTCCAAAAAAAATTTTTGCCACAACCTCCATGAAAGATCTTCTTTAAATTTTATAAATGCTAGTGGTCGCCCAGCTGTGGAAATTCGAACATAATTAATTAAATTTTTAAGTTTTTGTTCATTTCTGTTTTTAACATTTTTTTTTCGTTGTTTTTTTCTTATTTCTTTCACGCCCTTTAGCGGCGAAACTACGGAAAATTATGAACACAAAAGATGTAAGAAATTTGATGCTCTACAACTTTGCACTGGAATATTTTTCACCAAAGTGCATTTGTCCTCAAAATTAAAAAAAGGCAGAAAATCCTACATATGCATTTTTCGCCCTCTAGCGGCGAAATTATTGGAAATTCATGAAAAAGTTTGATACAAAAGTTGTAGGGACTTTTATACTCTACAACGTAGCTATAGAACATTTTGCTCTAAACTGCATTGTTTTCCTAAAAATCTGGAAAAAGTCGAAAATACTTACATGCACTTTTTTTCGCTTCCTCTAGCGGTTAGGATACGGAAAATTTGCGCCCGACCACCTTGCGCCCTCATTAATTCAGTCGGTTTGCGCCCAAAATACTGAAGGTCGACCGATTTGCGCCCGTAATAAATAATCAAATCAATATCGTATTGAAATTCGAATCTTAAAATGTACAGGATGTAGGGAAATTTCATGACGTAAATTTGCTACAGGATGAAAAGTGTACTAAGTTGTAGACAGAGATAAAACTAGCATGCCTATATACTTTTACACACGAAAAAAAAAACTTGCAAAAACAAATTAGGAAGGTCCAAAGTTAGTGAAAACATGTTTTTCGCTTTTACAAGCTACAATACTGGTTTTAGCGAAATAAGTATTCAATACTTTTTTTCGGCATTAACAATACCTTTAATTTGATCCATTCCGCGATTTATTTCGTCAATTAGTTTATTAAAAAATAGCGAAGAACCGTCAGAAATGTTTTTTTGCAATGATAATAATTATTACAAAAAATGTTTTTTTCGTATTATTATTGCTTTAAAAGCAAAGTTTTTTGATTCTGAATTAAACAAACCATTGCAAGACTGAATTGATTAATTTGTTGCTGAGATATTTGATATTGTTTGTCCCAACACCGTAAATGCTTATTGCTCCAACTTTTTTTTCTATGAACATTTTAACTTCTATAAGGGCTCATTCTCTTCATTGAGACATATTTTTAAGATTTTTTTGAACCAAATAAAAAAAGTACCATTTAACCCTTTGTTTATTGCTTTAAAAAAGGGTACTTTTTTGTTATAAACAATTAGAGCTGGTGCTCCCCCTGTACATCGTATCATTTTACTTTCCCGGACCCATCAAAGGGAAAGTAAGGTGAACGAGCAAAAAAAAAATCGAGATATCGATGGAAATATCCATTTTGAGGTCCCCCAAGAAGATTGAGACCATTTCCAGCGTATGGTCTGTCTGTGTGTAATCTTCCACGATAACTGCCGAACCGTTTGACCAATCAAGCTGAAATTTGGTTTGGATGGTCGGTGTGTGCCTGGAATGCGACCATTAGTTTTTGGTTTAAATTGGTACAGTGGAGGGTCCTCAAGACCGACATTGGTTAAATATACATGTAACAATTTTTTGCTTTATTTGAATTTTAAGGAAAAACAATACATTTTAGTGCAAAATGTTGTAGTACAAAGTTTTAGAGCATAAAATTACCTACAATTTTTGTCTTAAGCCTTTTACAAAATTTCCAATAGTTGCGCCACTAGAGGGCGCGTAAAAAATGTGCATGTATGTTTTCTATAGTTTTTCTTGATTTTGAGGACAAACAATATACTTTAGTGCAAAATGTTGTAGTACAAAGTTTTAGAGAATAAAATTCTCTATAACTTTTGTTTTAAACTTTTTCCAGAATTTCCAATAGTTTCGCCACTAGAGGGCGCGTAAAAAATGTGCATGTAGGTTTTCTCTAGTTTTTCTTGATTTTGAGGACAAACAATATACTTTAGTGCAAAATTTTGTAGTACGAAGTTTTAGAGCATAAAATTCTCTATAACTTTTGTCTCAAAGTTTTTCTAAAATCTCCAATAGTTGCGCCACTAGAGGGTGCGTAAAAATGTGCATGTATGTTTTCTCTAGTTTTTCTTGATTTTGAGGACAAACAATGTATTTAGTGCAAAATTTTCTTGTGCAAAGTTGTAAAGCATCAAATTTTCTTTAACTTTTATGTTTAACTTTAATCGAATTCCTCATAGTTTCTCCGCTAGATGGCGAGAAAAATACACATTTAAAATTCCCTACAACTATTGTATGAAAATTTTTCCCGAATTCCCAATAGTTTTCACACATGATTTTAGAAAATCCTAATTGTAGCAGTATGATATATAACGTGCGCATGCGCAGCTTATGTCATTACCAACATTGAAATATTAATTCACCATCAGCTCGCTATTTTTAATGTGTTCCATAAATCAATGTAATGCTTAGTATTTTGTAATTAAAATAATAATAATAAATAACATATTCTCTACGGTCGAGCCGGGAAACCCTGGGGTGACACAGCCGATTTTTTTAACTTACAAACACCAAAAGCTGATTTCAAATCGAAAAATTTGAAAACAAAAAGAATACCCCACGACCAATAGGGATCGAGTTAACAATTTTTTTTTCAATTTCTGGTTAATTTTAAAACGCAAGTGGTATTTAGGAAGAAAATTCCGCGAATTTAAAAACAACATGACACAAGACAAATAATTTGGTATTGAGATACTGGTTGTCTTGACGACGTGGTCTTCGTTTTTTTTTGTATCTTCGTTGTCATTTAGCGAAAATTCAACCGCTCTTAAGGGATTTTATATTCATGAGTGGAATTTTCGATGCAAGATAAACTTGAGGTCGCTAAAAAGTACATTGCAAGTGCAAGTCAAAATTGATCAAGAAACAATCATTTTAAACTTAATTTATACTTTTCTTGGATTCATCAGAATGCTGAAATATCATTCTATAACGTTTATCTAAAAAAAATATTTATAAATTTGTTAAGTGTTTAAGAGCGATGAAAAGATGTAGTTAATATCTGCGCGAGAACTTATTTATCTCAAACATTTAAAAAATTTGCAATTATCTTCTGTTTATGCGAAAACCTGAAAACTGTTGTTAAATATAACTATTTTCAATTCCAATGCACTTCAAAAATATAAGATTGTATGAAAAATAATAAAGATACAATTTTTTAAAACAATTGCAGTATTAATAGTATACATTGAGTACTCCCGAAATTCGATCTCAATACTCATAACTACTATTGCAAAATATATAGGGAATCCCATTAAAAAAACTGAAGTCAACACCAACTTCTGGTATAACCAGAAGTGGCAAAAGGATGCCAATATTTTCCTTAAAAAGTTCACTGTTTAAAACATCTACATTCAAATTTATAGTTTTTAGATACCTTTAGTTCTCGAGATCTTTCTATTAATTATAATTTCAAATACAAAATAAACTCTTCTAAGAATTATTACGGTGAGCGGAAACAGGCCATCCAGCAGGTACCCTTAATACATTGGACGCTAACTGGCTGAATTAATGAGCGGGCGCAAGTTGGCCGTCATCAGCTTCGATACTATTGGGAATTCTGGAAGAAGTTTGATACAAAATATGTAGGGAATTTTATGTTCTACAAGTTTGGACTAGAACATTTTGCACTAAAGTGCATTGTTTGTCCTCAAAATCTGAAATTCCCAGGTATATTTTCATGGGAATTTTGGAACACGTTTGATACAAAAGTTGTAGGGAAAACATTTTACACTTAAGTGCATTCTTTGTCCTCATAATCTGGAAAAAGTTGTAGGGAATTTTATGTTCTACAACTTTACACTAAAGTGCATGTTGGTCCTCAAAATCTAAAAAAATTCAAGAAAACCTACGAACATATTTTTTCGCGCCCTCTAGCGACGAAAAAGTCGGGAAAACCTACATGCACGTTTTTTCGCGCCCTCTAAACTATTGAAAATTCTGGAAGAAGTTTTAGTGGTCGAAATTCGATCGTAAATTCATTAAAATTTAAAGTTTGTGTCTATACCTATTTTTTTATATTTTTCTCTAATTTTCCTATTTTTATGAAAACAAGTCTGCGGGTTAGCAGGCACGTGACGACTTCTAAACACGCATTATTTCA
This sequence comes from Neocrepidodera transversa, assembly GCA_963243735.1. NCBI lineage: Eukaryota > Metazoa > Arthropoda > Insecta > Coleoptera > Chrysomelidae > Neocrepidodera > Neocrepidodera transversa. The sequence goes on along the minus strand of OY725344.1, from coordinate 23,890,646 downwards.
TGAACCATAAAAGATATTTCAAATCTGTTTTCAAATATCGATTCAGCGTTAAGTTTTACGTCGGAATGCTATTTTTGAAACCGGTAGTATCACTTCCGGTTCTGGTTCTGGAAGTCATAAAAATCTGAAAATCTATTTAGGAGCTATTCAAGGTATGCTGAGTTTATTACCGTTGAACTTTTCGTTTTTGAGTTATAAATGCAGGCAGACGGACAGACAGAGCCGTATTATAAGACTTCTTTCTCTAAATTTTAGGGTTTAGAAGTCTAAGACTGTTAAATGTTGTTTCGTTTTTTTGTGTCACCCTGTATTTGCATTATTCCTCTACTCAATATATTTTAATTTCGTACTCGCTTGATATCCCCTTCTTATTTCTCCGCGTCATGTCCCTCTCTTCTCTTGGTATTCCTATAAAATGTCTGTCCCATGTTAATAATTTTCTTCTCTTTGTCTACTCAGTCAAAATAATTGACTTTATATCGTTCATGTCGCTTACTGAAGATTTCTTTTTTCTCCCCCTCATCTTATAGGGGTTTTTCCTGGGAATTACTTTTTTTTTTCTCTGGACTTCAGTTTTTCCTTTGGACCAAGTTTTTTTCTTGGACTACAGTTTTTTTTCTGGACTACGTTCTTTTGAATCAAGCTTGTGTTTTTTGAAATTTTTTTTTCCTGGGCCACGTTTTTGGACCAAGCTATCCACTTTCCTTTGGAGAAGAAAGATAAGAGGAACCCCAAGAAAAGCCAAGTTTTTTTTTTAAGAAAAGGAAAAAATCTCTGGAACTTTTTTAACGTGAAATAATAGTATATTATTCAACGAGCGGTAATGTAGGTCATAACTCACGCAGATGAAGTTTGCAGCACGAGCCGCAGGCGGGTGCTGTAATTCATCAAGTGGGTTATGACCATTACTGCAAGTTGAATACTATACTTTATCTACGACTATAAGAATAAATACTAAGCTGCAACAATTTATGTTGAGAGCGTTATTTAAGATGGAGTAGAAAGTTTACAGAAACGATGTTTTATATTTATTGTTAAGTTCCTTAAAATATGTCAAAAGTACATTTTCTGTAAACGAGTTAACATTCTTACTTCTACACCAATCTTGAAAATTTTTGTATACATCTTTATATTTGTTTTGTGATTTTTCGGGTAAAAAATTCTGTATTGTAGCATCTATTTGTCTTATTTTTGGATGCAGATAATATCAAAAAACAACAAAAGAAAATCAGAAAAGTGATAAAAAAAAGGAAAAAATAGTGAAACATTGAGAAAATAGGGACAAATGGGGAAAATGGGACAAAAAGAAAAAAAACGGTAGAAATAGTGAAAAATGGGGGAAAATAGGAAAAAATACGGAGAAATAGGAAAAATAAGAAAAACAGGAAAAACCGGCAAAAACAGAAAAAAATAGGGAGAAATGGGGAAAATATTTAAAATTTTAAAAATAGGTTACAACGCGAAAAAGAAGAAAAAATATGGAAAAAGAGGGGGAAATGGGGATAAATAGAAAAATAAGGAAATATAGAAAAAATGGAGAAAAGAGGACAAAATAGTGAAACATGGAGAAAAATAGGTAAACACAAGGAAAATGGGGGAAAAGTAAAAGAATTCGAAAAAAGCAAAAAACAACAAAAAAAAAATGAAAACAAAAAAAAAGGAAAACCGAAAAATTGAAAAAAAAATCAGAGGAATAGGAAAAAATCAAAAAACAAAAGAAAAAAATAGAAAAAACAGAATAATGAGCAAAATTGGAAAAAAACAAAAAATCAAAAAAATGGGAGAAACGAGAAAAAATTGGAGACAATTTAAAAAAAAATTTGAAAAAATCAGAAAAATGAGAAAAAAACCGAAAAATCGGAAAAGAAAATAAAGAATTGAAAGAAAAATCAGAATATTGGAAAAAAATGAAAAATCAAATGGTAAAATACGAAAAAAATGAAAAAATCGAAAAACCAGAGGAATAAGAAAAAGACTGGATAATAATAATAATAATAATACTCGCCCTACATTTCACCCCCTTACGAGTGAACCCCAGAAGCCAATGGCTTGTGCGGGCAAGGGACGGATACCTTTGTATACTAAATATACATTCCTATCCATAACTATAGTGAGTTATAAAAAGTCATAACTCACGCTATTTATTTATGGATACTATTAATTGCTCTAAAGCAGATGAATAATTAATATATAACTTAATAGGAGTAGATAAACAAATATAACGTTTAATTTGAGTTTAATTTCCTTAAATCCACAAAAAGAAAGAAAGGACGGATTTTGAAATATATCATAGTTTTTTTGTCAATTGTTTTTAATTACATCAAAAAATCAATTAGACAGGTGTCCAAAAATTTTTTTATTTAATATTTTACTTCTGATATATTTCAAATTTGAAGTCTAGAGGAAAAACCGTTATAAGTCGAGAGGGAGAAAAAAAAAGAAATCTTCAGTAAGCGACACGAACGATATAAAGTCAATTATTTTGACGGAGTAGGCAAAGAGAAGAACATTATTAAGATGGGAAAGACATTTTATAGGTGACGTGTTTAAATGTTAAATAAAACACTTGATCTTTGATCTAACTTCTTAACAATTATATTGAGAACAAAACATAAACAAGAGCGCGATGGCGGTCCATGACCAAGTGCCATTTACCACATCGCCATGGGAGGTCGTTGTCATGTAAGGCATTCTTTCGCGATGCTGATCTTACTATGACAATAGGAATACCAAGAGAAGAGGGACATGACGCGGGGAAATAAGAAGGGGATATCAAGGGAGTACGAAATTAAAATACAGGGTGATTGATTAGTGCGATAAAGTCCAGTATCTCCTATGTCCCGTGATATATCAAAAAGAAAATTTGGGAGATTGTAGGTAGCCTTAAGCTTCACATTTTAAAATTAGTCACAAATGTACAGGGTGATTTATAACGCCGTGCTAAATCAAAGTTACGTTTTTTTAAATGGGACACCCTGTATTTTATTTTAAATTTGAATTTCTCTTTACTTTTCCAATTCAACAATATCAAATTGTATTAAGTTGTACAGGGTATTTAAAAAGTTATGGCCAGTTTTCTATGAAAATCGTAAAGTGTTCAGCGCCCTGTACAGTTCAAATGAATTAAAAGAAAAATTATCTTTTACAGTCATATGTTTTTGATTATCGTTAAAATTTATAAAAATGATCGTTTTTGTTAATATTCATTAAATTGTTTACAGGCTGGGTCAAAACGCAAATACATTATTTATCCAGTTTTTTTAAATGGATCACCCTGTATTTTACATTATTATAGGAAAGTGCTATTGTTATACTTTCATTTTTGTCAGGTATTCCCTATACCCAAATTTAATAGTTTTTGGAATATTCTAATTTTTATAATAAAAATACTAATTGTGTATCTGAATTTTAAACATTTGTGAGTAGGCCATGAAATATTTGTCAAAACTGACAGTTACCATTTTATTTTGCTAGATGTGTTGTAGTGTTGTACATTTTCTGGTGTTTTAAAAATCTATACTATATTAATGATGAACTTTACTCAAGATGAAATGGTAGATATGATCTGGATATTGGGAGAATGTAATAAAAATGCGTTACTATCCGCAAGAGTTTATACTGAACGGTTTCCTGCAAGGCGACGACCTACTAAAGTTAGTTTTCAAAAACTGATGAATCGGTTTAACCGCAATGGTTCAGTTGCCTATGAAAAGCATGAACGTACAAAAAATGTTGTGACAGAGGAAAACGAAATGAATGTGTTGCTGGCAGTTACCGAAAACCCACATACAAGCATAAGGAGTATTTCAAGAGAACAAGACTTAACTTATTATTGTGTGCAAAACATTCTTTCTAAAAACAAAATGCACCCCTACCACATTCAATTGCATCAGGAATTAACTGATAATGATTTTGAACGAAGAGTGGCATTTTGTGAATGGGCCCAACAAAAAATTAATCAACAGAGAGACTTTTTTGACAACGTATTATTTGGTGATGAAGCTACGTTTCATAAAAATGGAAGTGTCAACAGGCACAACTTTCACTATTACTCCACAACTAATCCATATCACATAATCACACATAGTCAAATAAGATGGTCGTTAAATGTGTGGGGAGGTATTATTGGTGACTATGTCGTAGGACCTTATTTTTTTGAAGAACATCTTAATGGTGAGATGTATTTAGATTTTTTGGTACATCATTTACCCATATTATTAGAAGATATTCCACTTCAAATACGTCATCAAATGTGGTTCCTGCATGACGGTGCTCCTGTTCATTATAATGCAATAGTTCAAGGTGAACTTAATGATCAGTTTCCTGAAAGATGGATAGGAAGAGGTGGACCTGTAGAGTGGCCACCGAGGTCACCAGATTTAAATAAAATAGATTTATTTTTGTGGGGTTTTATAAAGAATGAAGTTTATAAAACACCTGCAACAACACGGGATGACATGAAGGAAAGAATAAGATTTGCATTTCGAACTGTTACTTTGCAAATGCTTCTTAATGTAAGTAGGTCTTTTAAATACCGCATTCAGGTATGCCAAGATGTAATGGGAGGTCATTTTGAGCACATTTTATAATTAACACCATTTTTTTATTTATTTGATTAAAATAAAATTAGACAATTAGAATTTTTATTATAAAAATTAGAATATCCCAAAAACCATTGAATTTGGGTATAGGGAATACCTGACAAAAATGAAAGTATAACAATAGCACTTTCCTATAATAATGTAAAATACAGGGTGATCCATTTAAAAAAACTGGATAAATAATGTATTTGCGTTTTGACCCAGCCTGTAAACAATTTAATGAATATTAACAAAAACGATCATTTTTATAAATTTTAACGATAATCAAAAACATATGACTGTAAAAGATAATTTTTCTTTTAATTCATTTGAACTGTACAGGGCGCTGAACACATTACGATTTTCATAGAAAACTGGCCATAACTTTTTAAATACCCTGTACAACTTAATACAATTTGATATTGTTGAATTGGAAAAGTAAAGAGAAATTCAAATTTAAAATAAAATACAGGGTGTCCCATTTAAAAAAACGTAACTTTGATTTAGCACGGCGTTATAAATCACCCTGTACATTTGTGACTAATTTTAAAATGTGAAGCTTAAGGCTACCTACAATCTCCCAAATTTTCTTTTTGATATATCACGGGACATAGGAGATACTGGACTTTATCGCACTAATCAATCACCCTGTATATTGAGTAGAGGAATAATGAAAATACAGAGTAGCACAAAAAAACGTAACAATGTTGGTTTAGGCAAATTATTTTTCTTGGAAAGTGATATTTATATGCTTTAGTTGATTTGTGCGACGTATTTCGTAAGTGCTCAACTTTTTTCTTTTTTTTAACAGGACACATGTCAATCATTCGACAGACTAATACCAATGTTAAGTAAAGATGTCGGTTTTTTAACAATAGATTTACCTGGACATGGATATTCTTCTCGACTTCCTATTGGTATGATATACCATTATACAATACATCTTTTAACCATCAAAAGTATAATAAAAAGTTTAAATTGGCCAAAACTTTCAATTATGGGACATTCTTTAGGTGGTATTATTTCTTATGTTTATTCCATGTACTTCCCCGCAGAGATAGATTTTTTGATGTGTATTGAAGGAGCTAAACCTATGGTACATAAAATGAATATAGCGAAAAATTTAGATGAGTTTTTTAAATATAATGATTATTTGACTAATTCGAGTGAACCTCCAGTTTATACTATTGAAGAATTAAAGAAGATGTTGGCTAAACCAAATAATAATTCAATTTTACCTGAATATACAACTTATATAATGGAAAGGAATATTGCACCATCTAAAAATCATCCTGGTAAGAAACTTAATAAATAATTTTATGCACGGCCGGGCGATAATGCCCAGGTTATAAATACTTTTAGCTAGCGTAAAGTGCCACTTTATAATTTTATATTAATAACACATTTTGAACAGTTATGTGTAGACATTTTAGGATTTTCTAACCGTCTGGAAGTTGGCACCCCAATTGCTGGAACCCTTGATGAGTTCTGGACTCGTCTCGAAGAATTCCAAAGTTCTCGAGGGGGTACAGTTAGGGTTCCGCAATTTTTAAAAAAACAAATTTTGGGGCACTAACTTTATGCCGCACCCATTTTGTGAGAAAAAAGAGTTCTAGCTTGATGAATATCTTGGAAATGAATAGTTCTAGGGTTCTCGAAGAGTTCTGCGAATTTTTGCAAATTAGAAAACAAAATGTTTTGTGCTAATTTCATAGCGCACTTCTTTCGTTCAAGATAAAGTTGTATAAAAACTTTGTACAAAGATCTGCAAGTCTGTAAAGTACAGCATAGACTTCTGAAATAATGTAAATTAAAAAAATGAGGGGGTAATCCCACCCAACTTTCCGAACACTCCTAGTAAAGTAATTGTTTAATCAATTATTTTAGTTTTTCTGCATCAAAATACATTAATAAAATAAGTTTACAAAAATTAAAAAAAAAATTAATTTTTTGTAAATTTTTTTTTTACTTTTTATAATTTTGTATAATTTCTACAAGTATTATTTTAAAATTATTAAATATTTCACACATAATGTACTTTTTGATCCCTTCCAGATTTACTATTTACTTTTTTCATTTGTTTTACCAATTTCGATAAAACAAAAGGACAAAAAAATTTAATTTTTGTTTTATTTTGGTTATAATAATTACAATGTTAAATTTGAAGAGACTAAATTATTTTTTAAATTTAGAGTTTTATATTACCTATCGAATGGTATAAATCCCATTTTAATATCTTTAATATTTTTAAAGTTATTCAATTTTTTTTAACTTATATTAAATTTAAAAAAAAAAAATATGAATTCTACAATTTTTTGAATAAAATTTTGAAAAAAATCACAATTATAGAGTTTTTTACTATCAATTTAATGGTATTTTTTTAAATTTGTAATATTAATCTTAAAAAGAATTAAAACCTTTTTTGAATAATTTTAAAATCAATAAATAATTAATATCTCATTCAATTTTATTCAAAATGGGAAACAGACCTTTTTTTAGGTTTTTTGGATCAAAATGCATTAATAAAATTAGTTTAAAAAACTAAAAAAAAAAAAAATTTTTTTTGTCAAAAATTCACCATTGAATTGTTTTTTCTTTTTTCATTTTTTGCTATAACAAATACTATGTTAAAATTATGAAATAATTATATAGTACTTTTGGATCCTTTTCGGATATGCTATTTAATTTTTTCATTTATTTTATACTTATTAATAAAACGAAATTACAAAAAATTTATAAAAAATTCTTTATTTTGGTTATAAAAATTACAATTCTAAATTCTAAGAAACTAAAATACATTTTAAATTTAGAGTTTTATTTTATCTTTAGAATGGCGCAAATCCCAGTTCAATAACTTTAATATTTTAGAAGTTATTCAATTTAGTTTAAAATCATAATATAATTTTAAATGTTTCTTAGCTAATTTTTAAAAAAATTCACAATTGTTGTAATACAATTTTGAAAAAAATTATTATAATAAAATTAATTATTACAAATTTAATGATATTTTTTTTTAATTTTTGATATTAAGATTTAACTAAAAACTAATAATTTAATAATGATAAAAATTGCTTAAAAATTAAAATAAAAACTAGCGGCAAAACTATGCAGAACTCGAAAAAAAATTAACGACAAAATTTGTAGAAAATTTAATGTTCTACAATTTTCATTTTTTGTAAATTTTCATAAAAATCCATAATTTTGTCTCAAAATCTAAAAAAAGTCGCAAATGTCTATATACATTATTTTTCACGCCCTCTAGCGACGAAACTGTGATGAATTGAAAAAAACGGTAATGGTAGGTAATGTGTAGAAAATTTTATGTTCTACATCTACATGCATTATTTTGGTTATTTAAGAAAAATATGAAAAAAAAATGAGGGGGTAATCCCACCCAACTTTCCGAACACTCCTAGTAAAGTAATTGTTTAATCGATTATTTTAGTTTTTCGGCATTAAAATACATTAATTATATTACCTATCGAATGGTATAAATCACATTTTAATATCTTTAATATTTTTAAAGTTATTCAATTTCTTTTAAACTTATATTAAATTACAAAAAAAAAATTAGGAATTCTACAATTTTTTGAATAAAATTTTGAAAAAAATCACAATTATAGAGTTTTTTACTACAAATTTAAGGGTAATTTTTTTAAAATTTTTAATATTAATTTTAACCTTAAAACAAATCAAACCTATTTGTGAATAATTTTAAAATCAATAAATAATTAATATCTCATTCAATTTTATTCAAAATGGGAAACAGACCTTTTTTTTAGGTTTTTTGGATCAAAATGCATTAATAAATTTAGTTTAAAAAACTAAAAAAAAATCAAATTTTTTTTCAAAAATTCATGGGTAAATCCATTGAATTGTTTTAACTTTTTTCATTTTTTGCTATAACTTTTACAAATACTATGTTAAAATTATGAAATAATTTACACACATAGCACTTTTGGATCCTTTTCGGATATGCTATTTAATTTTTTCATTTATTTTATACTTATTGACAAAACGAAATTACAAAAAAATTTAAAAAAATTCTTAATTTTGGCTGTAATAATTACAATTCTAAATTTTAAGAAACTAAAATACATTTAAAATTTAGAGTTTTATATTATCTTTCGAATGGTGAAAATCACATTTCAATAACTTTAATATTTTTCAAGTTATTCAATTTAGTTTAAAATCGTAATATAATCTTAAATTTCTTGGCCAATTTTTTAAAAATTCCAAAATTTTTGTAATAAAATTTTGAAAAAAAATTACAATTATAAAATTAATTATTACAAATTTAAAGATATTTTTTTTAAGTTTTTAATATAAAAATTTGAAAAATAATAATTTAATAAAGATAAAAATTAAAATAAAAACTAGCGGCGAAACTGTACGCAACTTGAAAAAATAGTTAAGACAAAATTTATTGAAAAATTTTATGTTCTACAATTTTGATCCCATGTAATTTTTCATAAAAATCCATAATTTTGTCTCAAAATCTAAAAAAAGTCGCAAATGTCTATATACATTATTTTTCACGCCCTCTAGCGACGAAACTGTGAAGAATTCAAAAAAACGGTAATGACAAAATGTGTAGAAAATTTTATGTTGTACATCTTTTATATCCTGTAATTTTTCATAAAAATGCATTATTTTGGTTATTTAAGAAAAATATGAAAAAAAATTACTTTTTCATAAATCTGGCAACAATGGCAAAAGTTTTTGAAAATTTTAAACATTCGAAATTAAACTATAACGTATAAAAAATATATGTGTAAAACTTTATTGTCATCTTGTTAGGTAATGACGTCATCACTTATAGCAACTGTCACTTCCGGTTGTCCGATTAACTCCAAAATCTATACAGGTCGTCTCCTTGTTACCCTAAATATGTATATAAAATTTCATCTAAATCGGTTCAGCCGTTTAGACGCTATCGTGTTCACACACACACACACACACAGACACACACACACACAGACACACACACAGACAGACATCATGCTAAAAATGGTATAAATGGATTCAGGTGACCTCAAAACGTAAAGATCCGTTAAAATCTGGGTATGGTCAAAATATCATGATCGCAATACTTTCCTTCTATACAACTCTGTTGTTCGGAAAGTAAAAATTACTTTTTGATAAATCTGGCAACAATGGTAGAAGTTTTTGAAAATTTTAATCATTCGAAATTAAACTATAAGGTATAAAAAATAGATGTGTAAAACTTTATTGCCATCTTGTTTAGTAATGACGTCATCACTTATAGCAACTGTCACTTCCGGTTGTCCGATTAACTCCAAAATCTATACAGGTCGTCTCCTTGCTACCCTAAATATGTATATAAAATTTCATCTAAATCGGTTCAGCCGTTTAGACGCTATCGTGTTCACACACACACACACACAGACCCACACTCACACAGACCCACACACATACACACAGACAGACATCATGCTAAAAATGGTATAAATGGATTCAGGTGACCTCAAAACGTAAAGATCCGTTAAAATCTGGGTATGGTCAAAATATCATGATCGCAATACTTTCCTTCTATACAACTCTGTTGTTCGGAAAGTAAAAATCAGATAGTCCCGAGATGTACTGCACAGTTTTGCTAATTTTTCGCGATATATATTTGATTTTATATTTATTTATCAGTTTTATTGGCTATGGGTGGCTTTAAATATAGCACCATTGAGTTCTGACACGAAAATATACTGAAAATTGTGAAAAATTTATATTTTCAAGGTGCTGCGAAGTTCTGTTTGTTTTTGCTAATTTTTCGGTGGTATATTCAAATTTTCATGTGCTGGGGTAGTTCTAGTCATTGAAATCTGTTCGGAATACTAAAGTTCTAAAGGGTTCTGTAACATGTTGTCCGAAATTTCATCTTTTGACCAGGGTTCGAAAATATCATGATATTTATATAAATATCATATCACATGATATATATATCGGATATATATCATTTTTTTTTACTTAATTATTTAATTAAAAAACAGTATTGTTACTTGCACAAACTAAATTTTAACACAAACACATTAACAAAAACCTATATTCTAAACAACAAAACCGTTTATTCTAACTCAAATTAAAAATAAAAAATCTGATGTGGCCAGCACATGACCTCTCGCCATTTTTGAATCAAAAATTTACACGGTGGCGCAAAAAAGAATGAAAAAAAATTACTTTTTTGTAAATCTGGCTACAATGGCAAACGTTTTGAAAGTTTTAATGATACGTAAATAAACTATAGTGTATACAAAATAAATGTGTAAAACTTTATTGCCGTTTTGTATAGTAATGACGTCATCACTCATAGCAACTGAAATTTCCGGTTGTCCGATTGGCACCAAAATCTAATCTAGGGTATCAGAATCCTGTATGCAAAATTTCAAATATTTTTATTCAGTAGTTTTTGAGTTATCGTTACTACAACACACACACACACACACACACACACACACACACAGACATCATCGGGAAAATATCCAAATCGTATTCTAGGAACCCCAAAACGTCTTTATCCATTGAAAACTCACTACCCAATTTTTAGCATTATTGCTATATCTCTCTTATCTGAAGTGCGAGAGGTAAAAACAAAAATAATTAAAAATAAACAAATATCACTGGGCATATTTTTTTGGTGTGTTAAAATACAGTCAAAATATTGCCAAACATAATGCTATGGTTTTGGTATAATATTAAATAAAAATCAGAACTAACTTAACACAACAATCAACACAAAGGGGGAAACCGTATTCTACCAACATTTCGATAATAAACTAGAAAAATCTACTATCTAAATCTAACATGTGTATTAAAAAAAGAAGAAAATATAACACTATTTATATTTATTTTATCAAAAGAAGTCTTGACTATCTAAATCTAACCTGTCTATTAAAAAAAAGAAAATATAGCTCTTTCCACTTAAAACTTATTCTCCACTACGTTCCCTATTGTTTTCCACTTTCCCCTATTTTTTTATTTCACTCTTTCCATTCCTTTTTTTCTACATTTTCTCCTATATTTTTTACTAATTTCTTTGTGTCATACTTTTTTGTTCCACTTTTTCCCGTTAAGACTTTTTTTCTACTTCTTTCCCAATTTTTTTCACTTTTCCTCTACTTTTTTCCACTTTTTCCCCTACTTTTTCACTAATTTTTTTATATTTCAAACATTTTTCCACTTTTTCACCGACTCATTTTTTCTCCTCTATTTTTATTATTTCAATTTTTTTCTGCAAATTTTCCACCATCATTTGATCCTCTACTTTTTTACCAATTTTTTTATATTATAAATTTTTTTCCAATTTTGTTCCCCCCATTTTTTTGTTTTAGATATTTTTTTACATTTTTTAGTTTCAAACTTTTTTCCCCTTTTTTCCTAACTTATTTTTTCTCCTGTTTTTTCAGTAATTTTTTTATGTTTCCAACTTTTTTCCCATTATTTAATAATTTTTCCATGCTTTTTTATTCCACTCTTTCCTCTACTGTTTTCCACTTTTTCTCACACATTTTTTTTACTAATTTCTTTGTGCCAAACGTTTTTTGTTCCACTTTTTCCCTTAAATTTTTTTTCCATTTCTTCCCCTATTTTGTCACTTTTCCCCTACTTTTTTATTTTATCCTTTCCCCTACTTTTTTATTCTGTCCTTTTCCTACTTTTTCCCACTTCTTCTCATAAATTTTTGACTAATTTTTTTGTGTAAAATTTTTGTTCTTCCACTTTTTCTCCTTAAATCTTTTTTTTTCACTTCTTTTCCTAGTTTTTTTTTCACTTTTCTCCTATTTTCTTCCACTTTTCCTTACTTTTTTATTCCACCCTTTCTCCTACTTTTTTTCACTTTTTCTCCTACATTTTTTACTAATTTCTTATTTCTTTGTGTCAAACTTTTTTCCACTTTTTCACAAATTTTTTTATACTTTAAAATTTGAAACTTTTTTTTACCAATTTTTCACCTACTTTTTTTCCACTTTTCGCCCCAACCTTTTTCCCCTACTTTTTTTCCACATTTCGCCCCAGCCTCGTTTCCCCTACTTTTTTAGTTTCAAACTTTTTCCCCAATTTTTTTATATATAATCTTTGTTTTTTATTTCCAATTTTCTCCCTCTCCCTTTCTATCAGTACCAATGGAGGGGTAAGGAGGAAAGAAGAAAATAATTCCTCAAAAAAAGTGATTTTTTCGTAAAAAAGTGGAAATTTGATAGAAACTGATAATAATGAGAAAAAATGGGTAGTTTTAGAAAAAAAGGGGAAAACGGGGTAATTTCAAGAAAAAAGTGACAAAATTTGAAAGAAAAGAGGGGAAATTTAAGACAAAAAAGTTCGAAAATTTGAAAGAAAAGAGGGGAACTTTTGGAGGAAGATGGGAAATTTGAGAAAAAATAACAAAAATAAAAAAATAAGAGATAATTTTAAGAAAATAATGGGGTAATTTTAGAAAAAACGGGGTAATTTCAGGAAAAAGTGACAAAAATTGAGAGAAAAGAGGGGAAATTTGAGACAAAAAGTGACAGTATTTGAGAAAAAAGAGGGGAAATTTGGAAGGAAGAGGCCTTATGACGAAAATAAGGGGTAATTTTCAGAAAAAAGGGGTAATTTTAGAAAAAGGGTATTTCAGAAAAGTGAAAAGAGGAAAAATTTTGGACAAAAAAATTAACACCCTCATTTTTCTTAAAAATCTACTAATTTAGTAGGAAATCTACTGAAAACGATAACCCTAATTATTTGGGATAGAGGATAAGTAAAAGCAGTGAAATGTCCTGAACATAAGCAATAAAATGTACTAGATTGTACTAAAATTTACGATATAGAGAAATATTGGGGAAAAAGTGTGAAAATTATAAAAAATAGGAAATACTGTAGAAAAATAAAGAAAAACATTGACAAATAGGAACAAATATAGAAAAATGGGGAAAAATAGGAGAAAGTAGGGAAAATAGGGAAAACATAAAAAATAGGGAAAAATAGAAAAATAGGGAAAAAATAGCGATTGTCAAAAATAGAGAAAACAGGAAAAAATAGAGCAAAAAAGGGAAAAACAGTGAAATATATTTGAAAAAAACATGCAAAATAGAAAAAACAATGAAAAACAAAAGGAAAAACAATGAAAACCAGGATAAAAATGGAAGAACGGAAAAAATGGGTTAAAACGTAGAGGAATGGAAAAACATTAAGGGAGATACGAAAAAACAATGAAATTTGAAAACAATACTGAAAAATAAAAAAAAATTGTGAAATATTGGAAAATAATAAAAAATAAAGAAAAATGATAAAAAATGGTGAAAAACAAGTTGAAACATGGAAAAATAGGGGAAAAATGGGGAAACTTGTAAAGATTTGGGAAAAATAGGAAAAAATAAGAAGGAATATTAAGAAAATAGGAAAAAAATAGAAAATTATATGGATAAATTGTGAAAAACAGAACAAAATAATGAAAAATAGAAAAAGTATGAAGAAATAGTAAAAATATGGAAAAATTGAGAAAATAGGGCAAAGTAGAGAAAATAAGTACAAACAGGAACAAATAGAAAAAACAGGGAAAATATGGAAAAAATAACGGAAAATAATGGAAAAAGGGAAAACAGAAAATAATAGGGATAAATGAACAACAGAAAAATTACAAATAATTGGGAAAAATAGGACAAAATGGGGAAAAAATACGAAAGAAACTTAAGAAATTACAGGTAAATAGATAAAAATCTGGAAAAATGGGGAAATATACGAGAAAATAGTGAAAAATGGGGTAAAATAAGAAAAAATAGTATAAATGGGCAAGACAAATGGAGAAGAATACGGAAAATTATAAGAAAATAGGGATAAGTTGGGAAAAATGCTGAAAAAAAAGGAGAAATGGTGAAATATAGGAAAAAATGGGAGAATATAAAGAAATTAGGAAAAAGTAGGTAAACATAGGGAAAAATAGGAAAAACAAGGAAAGCTTAATTGTCTAGGTACTACTCTTAATAATAATAATAATAATAACAATATATTTTATAATATATGCCAAAACATCAAACATAAAACTGTTATTTTTCTAATTTTCTAATTGTATAGAATAAAATATGTGACCTTGGTCTTATTTAAAAATGTACAAGAATTAGGCCTATTTATAATAAAATGTACTAAAACGGCAACACTGAGTAAAAGCAATAACAAAATAAATCGTGGCGAAGCTGGGAATCCCAAAAAGTCGGCGCGGGGATGCTTGCGCAACAGCCGAATAAATCGCTACTGATATTATACTTTTGTACAACAGCATATTGAGACATTTTCCGATGTTTAAAATGGTGGAAAACATTTTTAATTTAATAAATAAAATTATCGATTATATCGGATATATATCAGGATATAAATATCGGATATATATCATGATATATATATCACTTGATATATATCCTCCGAACTCTGCTTTTGACTCATTTGATTTCAGTTGTAGCATTTTTAAATATTGCACTTACTTTGGGGTGGTTTTCGAAACGGCGCCCCAGAGTTCTCGGTCGGAAATGTGTTTTATGTGATTAAATACGAACAGATCTAGAGAGTACTGTAACATGTTTTGCAACATTTTATATTTCATTGTATTTGTTTAATTTTTATTGCATTTGTTTAATTTTGGCTATTTAAATTCGCAGAACTCTTCGCAAAAATTATCGAGAACCCTAGAATTATTCATTTCCAAGATATTCATCAAGATAGAACTATTTTTCCTCACAAAAGGGGTGCGGCATGAAGTTATCACCCCAAAATTAATTTTATTTGTAATTTCCAAAAATTTCTAGAACCCTTTGCAAAACCTACCAAGAACTCTACAAATCTTTATAGCTGAGATATATATTCACCTAGAACTCTTTTTTCTCACAAAAGGGGTGTATCATAAAGTTGGCACCCCAAAATTTGTGAAACTGTGAAAAAATCAAAGGGCTCCGGCAACTAGGGTGCCAACTTCCGGATGGTGATTTGCTACCTTATTTCTGATGTGAGTTGCTACGAACTTCCTCTAAGTTTGATTACTTTGCTCACAAAAGGTGAAAAAAAAACAAAACATATTTATTAATGAATGATCATTAAAACGGACGTGCATAAAATTTTGTATGTATATGTATGTATAAACAGCGTTTTTGCATCTCAGGGACTAAAACATGCATTTTACTACTTCATTTTAGGGACTAAATTGCGACTTTTACTCACTTGGGTTTAAAATATTTTAGTCCCTCGAATAACAAAACCAATTGAACACTACGATACTCCCCCAGTCCCGTTTTTTTCCGCATAGACATTTTTGCACACGTGTTGAAATAAGACTTTTTGATCTATTTAATTTCTGTACTTAGGTATTTTTGTTTTTTGAATACCTTTTACGGTTTCGCAGTTTCATTATTTTCTTCACAATTTTTCACTATTTTTTCGCTATTTCCTAATATATTTTTCAATATTTTTTTACTCATTTTTCATTATTTTTTCCCTATTTTCATAATTTTTTCTCCATTTTTTATTATTTTTCCCTATTTTTTATTATTTTTTTCTCTATTTTTTATTATTTTTTCCCTATATTTCATTATTTTTTTCCCTATTTTTCATAATGTTTTTCCCTATTTTTTATTATTTTTTTCCTATTTTTCACGATCCTCCCTCCCACATTTTTGGCACACAAGTTAAAACTTCGTCAAATAGACAAAGTACTATGCTTATATTTTTGCTATCTTTTAGCCTTACCTGTATTGGTCTACTTAAGACAAAAAAAAGTTGGTCCAGTCGAGGGACCCCTGTCAGGAACCACGTTAATTACATAGTTAAATCTCTCTTTCTCTCTACTCTCTCTCTTTTTCCCTATTTTTAATTATATTTTTCCCTATTTTCCAATATTTTTTCCCTATTTTTTATTTCGCTATTTTTCATTATTTTTTTCACTATTTTTCATTATTTTTTTACTGTTTTTCATTATTTTTTCCCTCTTTTTCATTTTCCCCCCCTATTTTTCAATATTTTTAATTTTTTTTCCTTGTTTTTCGTTATATTTTTCCCTATTTTTCAATATTTATTTTTCCTATTTTTCATTTTTTTCCTTATTTTTTACCCCTATTTGTCTAGTAGATAAGCTAAGTGCATACGGGCTCACTTATTGATCTCAACAAGGCATTTGACTGTGTTGACTCTCCATCTCCTTTATCAGTAGGTAGATTTAAATGGGACAAACGGCATTATATTATAAATGTGACGTAGAATAAATACGTAAACAAAAATCATGCGCAGAAGCAAAGACTAAAGGGCCTTAAAGTCAAACTTCGTTATTAGTGGTCCAAATTTAACGCGGAAAAAGGCGTCATATTTGAAATGTAACACAGGATATATATTTAAATCAAAATCAAAACTACAACAAAAGACCAAAGGGCATTACTCTCTATCTCCGTTATTAGTAGACAGATTTAAACAGGACAAACGGCATTGTATTATAATTGTGACGTATAATAAAATGGTAAACAAAAAACATGCGCAGAAGCAAAGACTAAAAGGCCTTAAAGTCAAACTTCGTTATTATTGGTTAAAATTTAACGCGGAAAAAGGCGGTATATTTGAAATGTAACGCATTATACATATTTAAATCAAAATCTTGTCAGTCATCAAAGACCAAAGGGCATTAGTCTCTATCTCCGTTATTATTAGTAAGATTTAAACAGGATAAACGGCATTGTATTATAATTGTGACGTATAATAAAATGGTAAACAAAAAACATGCGCAGAAGCAAAGACTAAAAGGCCTTAAGGTCAAACTTCGTTATTATTGGTCCAAATTTAACGCGGAAAAAGGCGGTATATTTGAAATGTGGTGCAGAATATATATTTAAATAAAAATCAAAACTAGAATAAAAGACCAAAGGGCATTACTCTCTATCTCCGTTATTAGTAGGCAGATTTAAACAGGACAAACGGCATTGTATTATAAATGTGACGCAGGATATATATTTAAATAAAAATCTAAAGTCGAAAGGGCATTACTCTCTATCTCCGTTATTAGTAGTTAGATTTACACCGGATAAACTGCATTGTATTAAAAATGCGACGTACAATAAATAGGTAAACAAAAATCATGCGCAGAAGCAAAGACTAAAAGGCCTTAAGGTCAAACTTCGTTATTATTGGTCCAAATTGAACGCGGAAAAAGGCGGTATATTTGAAATGTGATGGAGAATATATAGTTAAATAAAAATCAAAAGACTAAAGGGCATTACTCTCTATATCCGTTATTATTAGCCAGATTTAAACAGGACAAACGGCATTGTATTAAAAATGTGACGTACAATAAATAGGTAAAGAAAAATCATGCGCAGAAGCAAAGACTAAAAGGCCTTAAGGTAAAACTTCGTTATTATTGGTCCAAATTGAATGCGGAAAAAGGCGGTATATTTGAAATGTGACGCAGAAAATATATTTAAATAAAAATCAAAAGTAGAACAAAAGCCCAAAGGACATTAGCGCCAAACTTTGTTATTATTAGTCGGAATTAGGTGGGACAAACGGTATTTTAATTTGGACACCTCGTGGATTCGACACGTAAAGAAAAATTTGAATCAGTTTCTGAGTGTCATATTTTTGACAGTTGAACGCGCGGAAATACTTTTAATTTAGTAAATAAATCAATTTTAAATCTTTTAATATTTTACCGTGAATAATATTATTTTATAGTATACCAAATTAATTCTTTTTTATTATGAAATCATTTTTAAAGTTAAAAATTACGTAATAAATATTTATCAAGAATATTACCATGTTTTCTTATCTTATTGATAACAACGCATGCATTTAAACTCGTAATCACCATATTTTATCTTATTTTAATCATTGCGGTTTCGTACTTAACCGAGGCATATTGTTCTTTGTTTAAATATCATTGCAAATAAAATGATAACATTATTCCAAGGATTGCGGTACCAGAAAGCTGAGATAAACTGATTTATTGTTTAGACTTTCCTTTAATACAATTTTAGCTAGTTCGGCTATTATCCGACTAAGGGCGCTACTACTCACCTACATAGTTTCCTGTAATACAATTTTAGCTAGTTCGGTTACTATCCGACAGCGACCTCCGCGGGGGACGGTAATATTCGTATCTTCGACGCTATTGGTCCAAATTGAACGCGGTAAACGGCGTTATATTTGAACTGTGATGTAGAATCATAACGTAAAAAAAAATTGTCGCAGTAGGAAAGACAGAAGGGCACAAACGTATATCTCCACTAATAATGGTCCGATTTTAATGAAAAAAACTTCGTTATATTATAAATGTGATGTAGAATAAGTACGTAAACAAAAAACATATGCAGATCAAAAGACCAAAGGGCATTAGGATCTAACGTCGTTACTACGGGTCCAAATCACACGCGGAAAACGGTATTGTTCTATAAATGTGACGTAAAACATATACGTAAACAAAAATCATGGGCAGAACCAAAAGACTCAAGGGTATTAAGGCCAAACTTCATTATTATTGGTCCAAATTGAAAGCGGGAAACGGCGCTAAATTTAAAATATGACGTAGAATATATATGTAAACAAGAATCATGCGCAGAACCGACGAGAAGGGCATTAAGATCAAACTTCGTTTTTATCGGTCCAAATTAAACGTGGAAAAAGGCGTTATGTTTGAAAAGTGACGCAGAATATACATAAACAAAGCGCATTAGTTTCTAACTTTGTTATTATTGATTCAAATTGAACGTGGAAAAAGGCGGTATGTTTGAAATGTGACGCAGAATATATGTAAATAAAAATCATGCGCAGAACCACCACCAAAGGACATTAGTTTCTAACTTTGTTATTATTGGTTCAAATTGAAAGCGGAAAAAATATATAAAATGTAACGCTGAATATATGTGTAAGAGCAATAGAGCATAAGAGCAATGTTAAATGTCATCAAAATGTACCTTCAATTTGCGTCCGAGCGTCCGGACGCAAACTTAACCTAGGGGGTAAAACCTCCATAAGAGCAATGCTAAATATCACCAAAATTTACCTTCAATTTGCGTCCGAGCGTCCGGACGCAGATTCAACCTAAGGGGTAAAACCTCCATAAGAATAATGCTAAATTTCATCTAAACGTACCTTCAATTTGCGTCCGAGCGTCCGGACGCAGATTCAACCTAGGGGGTAAAACCTCCATAAGAGCAATGTTAAATATCATCAAAATGTACCTTCGATTTGCGTCCGAGCGTCCGGACGCAGATTCAACCTAGGGGGTAAAACCTCCATAAGAGCAATGTTAAATATCATCTAAATGTACCTTCAATTTGCGTCCGAGCGTCCGGACGCAGATTCAACCTCGGGTAAAACCTCCATAAGAGCAATGTTAAATATCATCTAAATATACCTTCAATTGCGTCCGAGCGTCCGGACGCAGATTCAACCTAGGGGGTAAAACCTCCATAAGAGCAATGCTAAATATCAAACCTAGGGGGTAAAACCTCCATAAGAGCAATGCTAAATATCACCAAAATGTACCTTCAATTTGCGTCCGTGCGTCCGGACGCAGATTCAACCTAGGGGGTAAAACCTCCATAAGAGCAATGTTAAATATCATCAAAATGAACCTTCAATTTGCGTCCGAGCGTCCGGACGCAAACTTAACCTAGGGGGGTAAAACCTCCATAAGAATAATGCTAAATATCATCTAAACGTACCTTCAATTTGCGTCCGAGCGTCCGGACGCAGATTCAATCTGGGGGGTAAAACCTCCATAAGAGCAATGTTAAATATCATCTAAATGTACCTTCAATTTGAGTTCGAACGTCCGGACGCAGATTAATTAAGATCAATTTTCGTTACTATTGGTCCAAATTGAACGTGAAAAAAGACGTTATGTTTAAAATGTGATGCAAAATATATATGTAAACAAAAATCATGCGCAGAACCGAAGCCAAATGGCATTAAGATCAAACTTTGTTATGATTAGTCCAACTGGAACACGGAAAAAGGCGGTATATTTGAAATGTGACGCAGAAGAAATACGAAAGCAAAAATGCTGCGTAGAACCAACGCCAAAGAGCATTAATATATAACTTCATTATTATTGATTCAAATTGCACTCGAAAAACAGTATTGTATTATAAATGAGATGAAGAATATATACATAAACAAAAATCATGTGCATAACCGAGACCAAAGAGCATTAGGGTCTATCTCCGTTAATATTGGTCAAAATTGACAAATTTTTGAAATGTGACACATAATAAATACGTATATAATAAATACGTCAACCAAAATCATACACATAATTAACGACAAAAGATCACTAGCGTCTAACTTCGTTATTAATGATAGGATTTGGGTGGGATAAACAAACGGTACTGTATTATAAATGTGGTGTAGAATATATACGTAAACAAAACTCTTGCGCAGAATCAACGCCAAAGAGCATTATAATCTAACTTCGTTATTATTGGTCCAAATTTAACGCGGAAAAGAGCGCGATATTTGAAACGTAACGGAGAATATATAGGTCCATAATTTTTACTTTCTCGCTTACAGGACATACTACTTTCTCTAAATTTTTAAAGAATTATACTTAGCAGTTAATATTTTTTTTTTTTTACTTTGTCAGGCTTAATGTTATTGGGGGCAGACATAATTTATCATCAAAAAGGCATTATGACTTCAAAGTCTTTGATTTTGATTAAATTTAAGTATGTAGTGTGGTTCAAAGTAAATATCTGAAATATAGGCTCAAAAGTGCCAAAGAAGCATAACATTTTAAAAAATGCTCCGATAACATCGAGTGAAGGCTCAAATTAAATGGTTCAAAGCGTAGATCCAGAATCCATCATTAGGCATAATCTAAATGTATTGTGAGTTGAGAAACGATGGTCTGCATTCTTTACATATAACATTTAACATTTAATAATAGTTAATTCATAATATACACGGCAAATAGACTACGAATCCGTAAAAATATCGTAAAAAGGAAGTGTCAAAAGATTGAACTGCGATAAGGAAATTTTTTATGTAGACAGCTTCATCCCAATGGCAGTAAATATAATTAAGCAATTTAAAATGTCAAAATTCCATAATAACCTCTATAAAGCTAAATTTATAACCGTTGCTCTAAACCCATACGTGTGGGGTATCAAATTAAAGGATTTCTTCTACTTATTTAAAATATGATGTCAGATGTCGGCTATTATCTTTAAGATCGGTACAATGTTGTTTAAAGTACATTAAAAGTGCTTCTTAGTAGTATATTTTTGACATTTTAACGTACGGAAGTAGTTCCCATTTTAATAAACCCAAAGCAATTTTTTGAGTATTTTAATGTGAATATTAGTTTTATCTAGTGCTAGATTAGTTTTTTAATAAATACTTTTAGACTTTAAAAAGCATGTAATTAATGTTTGTAAAAAATGTCACGGTTACCATATATTGTGTTTAGTTATATTATAACAATGAATCTATTTTATTTTCATCAACATAATTCCTTATCTTATAAATGAAAAAATACCAATTCGACGAAAGTATTTATGAATAACGCAATTGTTTTTAACTGCTTCAAGGTAAACATATATAACAAAAGTTTCATAAGTTTTCACTAACAAGACTTAATTTGGAACAAGTTGAATTTTCTAGGGTATCCTCGACTACCTTCAACATAACCTATCATATCTGTTGTACCAATGTAATCAAGATTTGACGAAAAACAAAACTCCGAAATGTATTCAACTTTACATGCAGTAGTAGCATTATAGTTTAAAAAATTCACTTCCGATTACTTCCGAACGTAACCGAGCATCTTAGAATACATTCATTATAAGCTTACGTGCTAATGGCAACAATTCACTCACACACTATCAATATGGGTATCAACAAAATTCAAAAATTTGAGGAATGCAATATTATACGTCGAACTGATAATCTAAAAAGACACATTGAACGGAAGCAAATCACAAAAACCCAAAAATTACATATAATGAAGAGTCATTATATTCCACATTATTCAAGCATTCAATAGTACTGATCATCGCATTTTATAATTGATTACTTTTGAAGTATGTCTACAAACACTACTAGACATATGTAGAGATAACATAAAAAATCTACTCAAATAAAGCTAGAAAGATACAATAAAATCATAGAAGCTGAAAAAATCATCTCAAGGAAGGAGTACAGATGATAACTTGTTTAAGAAAAGAAGTAACACTCTATTGGACATTCAGATAACATGGTTAAATATTTACTGTAAGAAAAAGTAGAACTTGAAGAAAATAACACAACTATCGATAAAACTGATTTTATTTTTAATTTGAGTACGTATAAATAATAAAAAAATTATGTGTTTTTATTGTTAGTTAACGTTTATTCTTAAAAACTACAAATATATCTAATGTATTTCGCGAACGATTTAAATCCATAATACTCTTGTATACTACAAATAAAAATGAAATATTTGTGTCTATTCCATAAGCCTAGCAGTTAAAATGACAGATTGTTCGACTACGTTAAACAATTTAAATATCAGTCATATATCAATTATACTTTGCACAATATGCCTGTTCCAATCCGTTACAAATGTCCAAAATGTGGCGGAGAATCAGATCAAGATACGACTTGCTTAAACTGCGCGATGAAAGAATATTTTAGGATTATATCTGGAAGTAAACACATTCCATCAAGATATGACACTCATTATCCACATTCGAATTAAAAGATGTCCATAAGAAAATCTGTTAAGGATAACGAAGATAAAACGAAGAAAATTCATTACTAATTCTGTTCATATATTTTGATCTAAGAAAGCATGAAAAATGTAATCCAAAAAATCTTTCTGAATTTCAGTCAAGTTAATTTTTAGAATTTAAATATAACCGTTGTTTTTTTTTTTCACTATTATTATATATCTACTAATTTCATATAATCTGTTTTCGTACTAGTTTTGTAACATGTTTGCTTATTTTTAATATTTAATAAATATATTATTATATTCTATCTGAGTTTTATTTTTGAAAAATCTTACAGAAAGAGTTGTATAAATATGATAGATTAGACGCTATTTAACGTTCAGCTTTTTTAAATCGTGAAATGCGTCAAAACTACGGTATATTTAATCATTTATGACATGATATTTTTGCTACTTGTCTTATGGGAAATACGTATATTTAGACTTAAAAAGATGATAATTTCGCAAAAATATTGAACGTTCAAATGCTTAAAGCGACGTTTAAACGCAACGTCCCTAAACATTTTTGACGTTTAGTTTTTTAAAAACGTACAATATGTCGATAAGAAAAGGTATAAATAAAAAGAATACTGGTCTTTTCAATTTTTATTAATTCTTATTCACATCTAAATTATTAAGAACTTTGGTTTTATAAAAAGTAAATATATTCTCTAATAGCTATTAAAAACGTACAGTATATTTGTTTGAAAAAATATAAATAAAGAAAGAATAAAAGTCGTATTAAAATTTTATTAATTGGAGATTTATCTTGGAGGCGACTGTGGAGGAGGTTGGTATAAAGGTTGATATACTCTATTGTGACATGTCATCAGGTTTTGGCGAATTTGATTTTGCTGATATAACCACCGTCTAGCATCGGCTCGATTTCGTCTACAACTGTAACATTTATTCATTCCAATATAAGCCGTAAATTCAATGGAACATTGAGCGCACTTAAATAGATGAGGTCCATTTATGAAATTTCGATTTCGATCGTCTTCAACAACAGATGATGATATTGCGTTCTTCTCAATTTCACTCATGTCTAGTCAAGCTAGAAAACTTAAATGAATATAATAAGTGGTATAACATTTATACAAATAATTTACAATTCTTTCTAAGTCAACAAAAGGAATATTTTCTTTATAGTTTTTTATTTATACTATAATCCCCCTAGTTTTAGTATCGGTATATACATAAGTTACAATTCTTTTATCATCAAACATCAAGAATGACATTTTTTTTTTCTGACAACTATACACTCCGACCATTACCATAGATTAGAGGAATCATCAGTGGTACGTTCACGTATTGACGTTAACATTGACGTGATACAGCGTGAACGTCAATGATCATGTCGATGTGAACGTTAACGTTCACCTTGACGCAGTATCACGTGACGTATGCCACCGTATTGCGTGACTCACGCTCTTCTTATGGATCATCGTTGGAGTATCGATTGGCACGGTCATCTATCGGCGTCAATTTGTATTTACGGGCCGCTTTTACAGAAGGATTTTGGATAAATACGTGGCTGTGTCCGTTGGTACCCTTCAACCTATGACAGATGGTGTGACTATCTATCAATTTTGAAGTACATGGAAATACTTGTCTAAAACATATTAGATTTTTGAAACTTAGCATTCTGACAAAGTACCACTGATGATTCCTCTAATCTATGGTAATGGTCGGAGTGTATAGTTGTCAGAAAAAAAAAATGTCATTCTTGATGTTTGATGATAAAAGAATTGTAACTTATGTATATACCGATACTAAAACTAGGGGGATTATAGTATAAATAAAAAACTATAAAGAAAATATTCCTTTTGTTGACTTAGAAAGAATTGTAAATTATTTGTATAAATGTTATACCACTTATTATATTCATTTAAGTTTTCTAGCTTGACTAGACATGAGTGAAATTGAGAAGAACGCAATATCATCATCTGTTGTTGAAGACGATCGAAATCGAAATTTCATAAATGGACCTCATCTATTTAAGTGCGCTCAATGTTCCATTGAATTTACGGCTTATATTGGAATGAATAAATGTTACAGTTGTAGACGAAATCGAGCCGATGCTAGACGGTGGTTATATCAGCAAAATCAAATTCGCCAAAACCTGATGACATGTCACAATAGAGTATATCAACCTTTATACCAACCTCCTCCACAGTCGCCTCCAAGATAAATCTCCAATTAATAAAATTTTAATACGACTTTTATTCTTTCTTTATTTATATTTTTTCAAACAAATATACTGTACGTTTTTAATAGCTATTAGAGAATATATTTACTTTTTATAAAACCAAAGTTCTTAATAATTTAGATGTGAATAAGAATTAATAAAAATTGAAAAGACCAGTATTCTTTTTATTTATACCTTTTCTTATCGACATATTGTACGTTTTTAAAAAACTAAACGTCAAAAATGTTTAGGGACGTTGCGTTTAAACGTCGCTTTAAGCATTTGAACGTTCAATATTTTTGCGAAATTATCATCTTTTTAAGTCTAAATATACGTATTTCCCATAAGACAAGTAGCAAAAATATCATGTCATAAATGATTAAATATACCGTAGTTTTGACGCATTTCACGATTTAAAAAAGCTGAACGTTAAATAGCGTCTAATCTATCATATTTATACAACTCTTTCTGTAAGATTTTTCAAAAATAAAACTCAGATAGAATATAATAATATATTTATTAAATATTAAAAATAAGCAAACATGTTACAAAACTAGTACGAAAACAGATTATATGAAATTAGTAGATATATAATAATAGTGAAAAAAAAAAACAACGGTTATATTTAAATTCTAAAAATTAACTTGACTGAAATTCAGAAAGATTTTTTGGATTACATTTTTCATGCTTTCTTAGATCAAAATATATGAACAGAATTAGTAATGAATTTTCTTCGTTTTATCTTCGTTATCCTTAACAGATTTTCTTATGGACATCTTTTAATTCGAATGTGGATAATGAGTGTCATATCTTGATGGAATGTGTTTACTTCCAGATATAATCCTAAAATATTCTTTCATCGCGCAGTTTAAGCAAGTCGTATCTTGATCTGATTCTCCGCCACATTTTGGACATTTGTAACGGATTGGAACAGGCATATTGTGCAAAGTATAATTGATATATGACTGATATTTAAATTGTTTAACGTAGTCGAACAATCTGTCATTTTAACTGCTAGGCTTATGGAATAGACACAAATATTTCATTTTTATTTGTAGTATACAAGAGTATTATGGATTTAAATCGTTCGCGAAATACATTAGATATATTTGTAGTTTTTAAGAATAAACGTTAACTAACAATAAAAACACATAATTTTTTTATTATTTATACGTACTCAAATTAAAAATAAAATCAGTTTTATCGATAGTTGTGTTATTTTCTTCAAGTTCTACTTTTTCTTACAGTAAATATTTAACCATGTTATCTGAATGTCCAATAGAGTGTTACTTCTTTTCTTAAACAAGTTATCATCTGTACTCCTTCCTTGAGATGATTTTTTCAGCTTCTATGATTTTATTGTATCTTTCTAGCTTTATTTGAGTAGATTTTTTATGTTATCTCTACATATGTCTAGTAGTGTTTGTAGACATACTTCAAAAGTAATCAATTATAAAATGCGATGATCAGTACTATTGAATGCTTGAATAATGTGGAATATAATGACTCTTCATTATATGTAATTTTTGGGTTTTTGTGATTTGCTTCCGTTCAATGTGTCTTTTTAGATTATCAGTTCGACGTATAATATTGCATTCCTCAAATTTTTGAATTTTGTTGATACCCATATTGATAGTGTGTGAGTGAATTGTTGCCATTAGCACGTAAGCTTATAATGAATGTATTCTAAGATGCTCGGTTACGTTCGGAAGTAATCGGAAGTGAATTTTTTAAACTATAATGCTACTACTGCATGTAAAGTTGAATACATTTCGGAGTTTTGTTTTTCGTCAAATCTTGATTACATTGGTACAACAGATATGATAGGTTATGTTGAAGGTAGTCGAGGATACCCTAGAAAATTCAACTTGTTCCAAATTAAGTCTTGTTAGTGAAAACTTATGAAACTTTTGTTATATATGTTTACCTTGAAGCAGTTAAAAACAATTGCGTTATTCATAAATACTTTCGTCGAATTGGTATTTTTTCATTTATAAGATAAGGAATTATGTTGATGAAAATAAAATAGATTCATTGTTATAATATAACTAAACACAATATATGGTAACCGTGACATTTTTTACAAACATTAATTACATGCTTTTTAAAGTCTAAAAGTATTTATTAAAAAACTAATCTAGCACTAGATAAAACTAATATTCACATTAAAATACTCAAAAAATTGCTTTGGGTTTATTAAAATGGGAACTACTTCCGTACGTTAAAATGTCAAAAATATACTACTAAGAAGCACTTTTAATGTACTTTAAACAACATTGTACCGATCTTAAAGATAATAGCCGACATCTGACATCATATTTTAAATAAGTAGAAGAAATCCTTTAATTTGATACCCCACACGTATGGGTTTAGAGCAACGGTTATAAATTTAGCTTTATAGAGGTTATTATGGAATTTTGACATTTTAAATTGCTTAATTATATTTACTGCCATTGGGATGAAGCTGTCTACATAAAAAATTTCCTTATCGCAGTTCAATCTTTTGACACTTCCTTTTTACGATATTTTTACGGATTCGTAGTCTATTTGCCGTGTATATTATGAATTAACTATTATTAAATGTTAAATGTTATATGTAAAGAATGCAGACCATCGTTTCTCAACTCACAATACATTTAGATTATGCCTAATGATGGATTCTGGATCTACGCTTTGAACCATTTAATTTGAGCCTTCACTCGATGTTATCGGAGCATTTTTTAAAATGTTATGCTTCTTTGGCACTTTTGAGCCTATATTTCAGATATTTACTTTGAACCACACTACATACTTAAATTTAATCAAAATCAAAGACTTTGAAGTCATAATGCCTTTTTGATGATAAATTATGTCTGCCCCCAATAACATTAAGCCTGACAAAGTAAAAAAAAAAAAATATTAACTGCTAAGTATAATTCTTTAAAAATTTAGAGAAAGTAGTATGTCCTGTAAGCGAGAAAGTAAAAATTATGGACCTATATATTCTCCGTTACGTTTCAAATATCGCGCTCTTTTCCGCGTTAAATTTGGACCAATAATAACGAAGTTAGATTATAATGCTCTTTGGCGTTGATTCTGCGCAAGAGTTTTGTTTACGTATATATTCTACACCACATTTATAATACAGTACCGTTTGTTTATCCCACCCAAATCCTATCATTAATAACGAAGTTAGACGCTAGTGATCTTTTGTCGTTAATTATGTGTATGATTTTGGTTGACGTATTTATTATATACGTATTTATTATGTGTCACATTTCAAAAATTTGTCAATTTTGACCAATATTAACGGAGATAGACCCTAATGCTCTTTGGTCTCGGTTATGCACATGATTTTTGTTTATGTATATATTCTTCATCTCATTTATAATACAATACTGTTTTTCGAGTGCAATTTGAATCAATAATAATGAAGTTATATATTAATGCTCTTTGGCGTTGGTTCTACGCAGCATTTTTGCTTTCGTATTTCTTCTGCGTCACATTTCAAATATACCGCCTTTTTCCGTGTTCCAGTTGGACTAATCATAACAAAGTTTGATCTTAATGCCATTTGGCTTCGGTTCTGCGCATGATTTTTGTTTACATATATATTTTGCATCACATTTTAAACATAACGTCTTTTTTCACGTTCAATTTGGACCAATAGTAACGAAAATTGATCTTAATTAATCTGCGTCCGGACGTTCGAACTCAAATTGAAGGTACATTTAGATGATATTTAACATTGCTCTTATGGAGGTTTTACCCCCCAGATTGAATCTGCGTCCGGACGCTCGGACGCAAATTGAAGGTACGTTTAGATGATATTTAGCATTATTCTTATGGAGGTTTTACCCCCCTAGGTTAAGTTTGCGTCCGGACGCTCGGACGCAAATTGAAGGTTCATTTTGATGATATTTAACATTGCTCTTATGGAGGTTTTACCCCCTAGGTTGAATCTGCGTCCGGACGCACGGACGCAAATTGAAGGTACATTTTGGTGATATTTAGCATTGCTCTTATGGAGGTTTTACCCCCTAGGTTTGATATTTAGCATTGCTCTTATGGAGGTTTTACCCCCTAGGTTGAATCTGCGTCCGGACGCTCGGACGCAATTGAAGGTATATTTAGATGATATTTAACATTGCTCTTATGGAGGTTTTACCCCTGAGGTTGAATCTGCGTCCGGACGCTCGGACGCAAATTGAAGGTACATTTAGATGATATTTAACATTGCTCTTATGGAGGTTTTACCCCCTAGGTTGAATCTGCGTCCGGACGCTCGGACGCAAATCGAAGGTACATTTTGATGATATTTAACATTGCTCTTATGGAGGTTTTACCCCCTAGGTTGAATCTGCGTCCGGACGCTCGGACGCAATTGAAGGTATATTTAGATGATATTTAACATTGCTCTTATGGAGGTTTTACCCCTGAGGTTGAATCTGCGTCCGGACGCTCGGACGCAATTGAAGGTATATTTAGATGATATTTAACATTGCTCTTATGGAGGTTTTACCCCTGAGGTTGAATCTGCGTCCGGACGCTCGGACGCAAATCGAAGGTACATTTTGATGATATTTAACATTGCTCTTATGGAGGTTTTACCCCCTAGGTTGAATCTGCGTCCGGACGCTCGGACGCAAATTGAAGGTACGTTTAGATGAAATTTAGCATTATTCTTATGGAGGTTTTACCCCTTAGGTTGAATCTGCGTCCGGACGCTCGGACGCAAATTGAAGGTAAATTTTGGTGATATTTAGCATTGCTCTTATGGAGGTTTTACCCCCTAGGTTAAGTTTGCGTCCGGACGCTCGGACGCAAATTGAAGGTACATTTTGATGACATTTAACATTGCTCTTATGCTCTATTGCTCTTACACATATATTCAGCGTTACATTTTATATATTTTTTCCGCTTTCAATTTGAACCAATAATAACAAAGTTAGAAACTAATGTCCTTTGGTGGTGGTTCTGCGCATGATTTTTATTTACATATATTCTGCGTCACATTTCAAACATACCGCCTTTTTCCACGTTCAATTTGAATCAATAATAACAAAGTTAGAAACTAATGCGCTTTGTTTATGTATATTCTGCGTCACATTTCAAACATAACGCCTTTTTCCACGTTCAATTTGGACCGATAAAAACGAAGTTTGATCTTAATGCCCTTCTCGTCGGTTCTGCGCATGATTCTTGTTTACATATATATTCTACGTCATATTTTAAATTTAGCGCCGTTTCCCGCTTTCAATTTGGACCAATAATAATGAAGTTTGGCCTTAATACCCTTGAGTCTTTTGGTTCTGCCCATGATTTTTGTTTACGTATATGTTTTACGTCACATTTATAGAACAATACCGTTTTCCGCGTGTGATTTGGACCCGTAGTAACGACGTTAGATCCTAATGCCCTTTGGTCTTTTGATCTGCATATGTTTTTTGTTTACGTACTTATTCTACATCACATTTATAATATAACGAAGTTTTTTTCATTAAAATCGGACCATTATTAGTGGAGATATACGTTTGTGCCCTTCTGTCTTTCCTACTGCGACAATTTTTTTTTACGTTATGATTCTACATCACAGTTCAAATATAACGCCGTTTACCGCGTTCAATTTGGACCAATAGCGTCGAAGATACGAATATTACCGTCCCCCGCGGAGGTCGCTGTCGGATAGTAACCGAACTAGCTAAAATTGTATTACAGGAAACTATGTAGGTGAGTAGTAGCGCCCTTAGTCGGATAATAGCCGAACTAGCTAAAATTGTATTAAAGGAAAGTCTAAACAATAAATCAGTTTATCTCAGCTTTCTGGTACCGCAATCCTTGGAATAATGTTATCATTTTATTTGCAATGATATTTAAACAAAGAACAATATGCCTCGGTTAAGTACGAAACCGCAATGATTAAAATAAGATAAAATATGGTGATTACGAGTTTAAATGCATGCGTTGTTATCAATAAGATAAGAAAACATGGTAATATTCTTGATAAATATTTATTACGTAATTTTTAACTTTAAAAATGATTTCATAATAAAAAAGAATTAATTTGGTATACTATAAAATAATATTATTCACGGTAAAATATTAAAAGATTTAAAATTGATTTATTTACTAAATTAAAAGTATTTCCGCGCGTTCAACTGTCAAAAATATGACACTCAGAAACTGATTCAAATTTTTCTTTACGTGTCGAATCCACGAGGTGTCCAAATTAAAATACCGTTTGTCCCACCTAATTCCGACTAATAATAACAAAGTTTGGCGCTAATGTCCTTTGGGCTTTTGTTCTACTTTTGATTTTTATTTAAATATATTTTCTGCGTCACATTTCAAATATACCGCCTTTTTCCGCATTCAATTTGGACCAATAATAACGAAGTTTTACCTTAAGGCCTTTTAGTCTTTGCTTCTGCGCATGATTTTTCTTTACCTATTTATTGTACGTCACATTTTTAATACAATGCCGTTTGTCCTGTTTAAATCTGGCTAATAATAACGGATATAGAGAGTAATGCCCTTTAGTCTTTTGATTTTTATTTAACTATATATTCTCCATCACATTTCAAATATACCGCCTTTTTCCGCGTTCAATTTGGACCAATAATAACGAAGTTTGACCTTAAGGCCTTTTAGTCTTTGCTTCTGCGCATGATTTTTGTTTACCTATTTATTGTACGTCGCATTTTTAATACAATGCAGTTTATCCGGTGTAAATCTAACTACTAATAACGGAGATAGAGAGTAATGCCCTTTCGACTTTAGATTTTTATTTAAATATATATCCTGCGTCACATTTATAATACAATGCCGTTTGTCCTGTTTAAATCTGCCTACTAATAACGGAGATAGAGAGTAATGCCCTTTGGTCTTTTATTCTAGTTTTGATTTTTATTTAAATATATATTCTGCACCACATTTCAAATATACCGCCTTTTTCCGCGTTAAATTTGGACCAATAATAACGAAGTTTGACCTTAAGGCCTTTTAGTCTTTGCTTCTGCGCATGTTTTTTGTTTACCATTTTATTATACGTCACAATTATAATACAATGCCGTTTATCCTGTTTAAATCTTACTAATAATAACGGAGATAGAGACTAATGCCCTTTGGTCTTTGATGACTGACAAGATTTTGATTTAAATATGTATAATGCGTTACATTTCAAATATACCGCCTTTTTCCGCGTTAAATTTTAACCAATAATAACGAAGTTTGACTTTAAGGCCTTTTAGTCTTTGCTTCTGCGCATGTTTTTTGTTTACCATTTTATTATACGTCACAATTATAATACAATGCCGTTTGTCCTGTTTAAATCTGTCTACTAATAACGGAGATAGAGAGTAATGCCCTTTGGTCTTTTGTTCTAGTTTTGATTTTGATTTAAATATATATCCTGTGTTACATTTCAAATATGACGCCTTTTTCCGCGTTAAATTTGGACCACTAATAACGAAGTTTGACTTTAAGGCCCTTTAGTCTTTGCTTCTGCGCATGATTTTTGTTTACGTATTTATTCTACGTCACATTTATAATATAATGCCGTTTGTCCCATTTAAATCTACCTACTGATAAAGGAGATGGAGAGTCAACACAGTCAAATGCCTTGTTGAGATCAATAAGTGAGCCCGTATGCACTTAGCTTATCTACTTTGTCTCTATTTTTTTTCCTATTTATTCCATTATTTTTTTCCCTTTTTTTCTTTAGTTTTTTCTCTATTTTTCATTATATTTTTCCTTATTTTTTATTATTTTTTCACTTTTTCTCATTATTTTTGTCCCTATTTCTTATAATTTTTTTCTGATTTTTCATAGGATCTTTTGAAGTACAGCAAAAAAGTACTCTTGACATTTTCCGAGATTTTAGGAATTTAATTTAGAAAAAAAATTTTTTTTCATTTTATTTTTTGTCCAAACTTTCCCAACAAAATTCGGAAAAATACTTCAAATAATACTTATATTTCAGTCCTGTATTTTTGTTTTTAGAATATCTTTCACGGTTTCAGAGATATCAACTTTTTAAAATGATGATATTTTCGGAAAAACAACCCTGCAAGAAATTTTCCGATTATTCCGATTATTAATAGTCTTCGTAACAGTACTTCAATGTATCTTTTTCCCACATTTGAAACGGTTTGCTCAAAAATTACGACCTGCAGCGTGTTTCCTGTGAAACTAGAAAAAAAGTGAGAAAAACTCGGAAAACCCCGTTTATTAATTTTCCGATTCCGCTCATTTTCTTTTAAAATGTAGTAGTCGTGGGTCTTAAAAAATGGTGAAAATTTCAAGTCGATACATTAAAGCATTGAAAAGTTATTGCATTTTTAAGCTTTGCGGACGATAATCAGACATACAGACCACAGAAAAAAAATATATATTTATATATTTAATCTTTTTCTTTCAATAACTTTTCATAACCATTAAATAATCGATTAAGTGATCGTTATGAAATAATATTGAGTATTTGTTTTCACATAATTATCGTTGAATTTTGAAGTTTTAGTCCCTAAGGTGCAAAAGATAGTGTATGTACCACGTGACCAAAGTGCTACTTTTAATCCCTCAAGTGATTGTTGACCTCGCTAAAAGTAGCACTTTGGTCTCTTGATACATAATATACTCTATTATATGGACCTTACGTATTAATCTGTTACTTACACGTTGAGGTCCATAGACGCTTATTTTACGTCCTTGATGCATAAATAACTATTATATATTTTTAGGTAAATTTTACTTCACAAGAGATCCAAGGATAAAAACAGGCGTTATGTTTCGTTTTTGCCAGGAAGAGTTAATTGAGTTGGCAAAAAATATGAAAATGCCAATTTTCATTATTAAAGCTACAGAATTTCATTATTATGAACCAAAGAAGAATTTTTATGATGTTTTGGATGTTTTAAAAAAATCTAGTGTTGATTGTGAGTTCCATTATATAGAAGGACGGCATCATGTACATTTAAATAATCCCGAAAAAATTGCTGGATTGTTGAATAATTTTATGGAAAAATATAAAAATGTTGAAGATAGAACTGTTGGTGGTTGTTGTGATGATATTGTTAGACATGTAAATAAAGTGATATTTTAAATAAATTAATTTTTATCAAAGGTTTTTTTATTTCATTTTATTGGTTATATATAAATATTCCAACTAATAATGATGATAATTATTGATTAAATGGACATTTACAAGTCGTAAACTTAAAAATAACAATGGGGACGTGTGGTGCGGTAGCTACAGCAAATTCATTTGTAGTATATGAAAATATACTTAAAATTATTCATAAAAATAAGCTTGGTTAATTTTGAAACACTACGATTGCTAAGAAATAAATTTTCAAAATTTCCAAGTGACGTCAGCTACATTAATTTGTTTAAAATAATGTAGATGGCATGACAAGGTATAATTTACAGTTACCTGTCGAGTATTACTAAACCAAAGCCATATTCGGGCGGTCCCTTTGGTTTAAAAGCATGTTCAATAACAATTTTTAGAACCAGTTTTAAAATTACGTCATAGATTTTGGAAGCGCTCAAATATATGATTTTAAAACTGTGATGTCACTAGCAGTTGACAGTTCAGTTTGTTTGTCAGATTCGTACTCAGATAAAGGAACTACTAGATATGCCCTGTATATCTAATGCCATTTACAAAATTTAAGCCAACATCTAGCCCTCTCTCTCGGCAAAGTTTGTGGGCGAGGGACGTGTGACGCGCAGAAAAATCTCGTGCAGAGGACGAAATCAACAATAAAAATTGACGTGATGTATTAGACAGTGGCGACGCGAAGAATTATAACTTTTTATTTATTTTAGCAAAAAAAAAGAAAATTAAAATTGGGTATTTTACATGTTATTAATATATCACATTTGAATTAAATATGTCGTGAGAAGTTATATAATTTCGATAAAGTTGTATTTTCT
This sequence comes from Neocrepidodera transversa, assembly GCA_963243735.1. Taxonomy (NCBI): domain Eukaryota; kingdom Metazoa; phylum Arthropoda; class Insecta; order Coleoptera; family Chrysomelidae; genus Neocrepidodera; species Neocrepidodera transversa. The sequence goes on along the minus strand of OY725344.1, from coordinate 23,855,257 downwards.
GTAATACTGATACATATTAACATTAAAACATAGCAAATGCTTGTAAATTTATATTAAATGTACGTATTTAATAATCGAATCAAATAAATAATATTTTTTATTGCTCCTAAAACCTTGTTACAAGGAGTACCTAAATGCGAATAACATAAAAAAAATGTGAATGGTATATAACATAAAAAAGAAAGGAAGCAGAATAAAAAATTATCAAATCTTATCAACTTATATTATATTTTAAATTATTTAAAAACTACTTTCCTAACTTACTTGTGAAGTGTAAGATTGATTATCTAATGAGAAAAGCACCACATTTTTCACATTTCTTTCTCATGGTTAACAACCTCTCAAGAAAATCACTTAAAATAGTTCAAAATGTTTACTAAAATATTTAGTATAACCTATAACACTAAAAAATAAAACAAATCAATTCACAAACTGTAAACTATTTAATGTATGAGTTTAAATTATCCTGCTTGAAAGTACGCTTATGGAATTTCTAGAGGACGATGTCAACAAAAGTTAACTAGATGTTGGCTTAATAAAAAAGGATAGAATGCCCTCTCTATATATATTTACTCTGAGGATTCGTACCTGAAGTAAATTATTGTAAATAACAAAAAAGAGGTGCTTGTCGTCATTTGTGTTTTTAAATAAGTTTTGGTTAAATGATTTACAGAAATGGATCGATTAATCGAAATATTCAACGAAGATGTCGAATCACAGCAGATTATTGTACACAATTGGTTTTTGAATCAAGAAGATGACTGTGAAGATATTATTTTTGTCAACGCAGACTGTTAAATCGTCTAGCTGAACCCGAATCATTTTTGTATTTTTTTCGTATAACTATATAAATAAATGAATATTATTAATTATTATTACTCTTTCTTGCGTCTTTCACTTAAGGCTGGGCTTTAGGCGGGAAATGTACATATGTAAACTATAGTGTAAAACATGTTCACCGTACTACGCACAGGTCAAACAAACAAAAGCAAATATATTGAAAGTTAAATTAAAAATGTGTTTATAAAGGTTAATTCTTTGCCATAGGCTGGTTTTTAATAAAATTCTTTTACGAATAAGATCACAAATAAATCTTAAAAATCGTGTAAATTATCGTACTATTTTGTATCTTAATTTTTATTAAAATTAACTAAAAAATTTAAATTCTGATATAGCCATTGCATAGAATATCAATTTTTCTTTAGTTTGGCTTATGAAACTTGTCGATTAATAAAGTAATATGAAAGTTCTGTGCGAAGTTAACTATAAATTAACAAATGAATCTTAATAAAACATGGCTGCTTGAGAAGGCGGAAACTACTGATATTAGTTTGGATATTCACTAACATACAGCATGTATACAGAATATATATACAGAAAGGTATATATATATTTTTTATTTGAAAATCTGAGTGATGGTTTTCCCGCCTAAACCCCCGCCTTAAGCCCGTCGTCTGCCTTCTCTGTTTGACATTGATGACATTTCTACCTCCTTGAACCGTTCTCGAGAGGACGTTTCAAAAACAGATGCAGCTGGTTTAAAACTAATTCAACGTGACGTCATTGTTTAGTCACTCGAATAGGAATGGTTTAAACTGTTTGAAATATGTCGACCGCCCGAATATGGCTCAAATAGCCTTAAAAATAATAGGTTAAAGCCGGAGTCTCACTCAGAGTAAACATATATAGAGAGGGCATTCTATCCTTTTTTATTAAGCCAACATCTAGTTAACTTTTGTTGACATCGTCCTCTAGAGATTCCATAAGCGTACTTTCAAGCAGGATAATTTAAAATCCTACATTAAATAGTTTATTTTTTAAATATTTTTGTAAACATTTTGAACTATTTTAAGCGATTTTCTTGAGAGGTTGTTAACCATGAGAAAGAAATGTGAAAAATGTGGTGCTTTTCTCCAGCCATTATATAATCATCAATCTTACACTTCACAAGTAAGTTATGAAAGTAGTTTTTGAATAATTTAAAATATAATACAAGTTGATAAGATTTGATAATTTTTTATTTTGCTTCCTTTCTTTTTTATGTTATATACCTACCATTCACATTTTTTTAATGTTATTCGCATTTAGGTACTCCTTACTGTAACAAGGTTTTAGGAGCAATAAAAAATATTATTTATTTGATTCGATTATTAAATACGTACATTTAATATAAATTTACAAGCATTTGCTATGTTTTAATGTTAAAATTTATCAGTGTATTACAGAAAATACAACTTTATCGAAATTATAAAACTTCTCACGACATATTTAATTCAAATGTGATATAATAATAACATGTAAAATAACCAATTTCAATTTTCTATTTTTTTGCTAAAATAAATAAAAAGTTATAATTCTTCGCGTCGCCACTGTCTAATACATCACGTCAATTTTTATTGTTGATTTCGTCCTCTGCACGAGATTTTTCTGCGCGTCTCACGTCCCTCGCCCACAAACTTTGCCGAGAGAGAGGGCTAGATGTTGGCTTAAATTTTGTAAATGAAATTAGATATACAGGGCATATCTAGTAGTTCCTTCATCTGAGGAGTCTCATGCGTCCGTTTTCCGACCGTCCGATGGTACGACGGAGCTCCTATTGGTTGAAAAATCTATGACGTAATTTTAAAACTGGTTCTAAAAATTGTTGAACATGTTTTTAAACCAAAGAGACCGCCCGAATATGGCTCTAATTTTAACTTTTTCCGTTTTCGGATCGTTTTTAACCTCACTTTTTGACTGTCTGACTGGTGAAAAGTAAACAAAACAAAACAATAAACTAATAAAAATAATTATTCGGTTTGCGTTTAAACATTCGTCGATAATGGAACTCCAAATTCAAATAAAGCATCGAATCAATAATATCTTGCTTTTGTCGCTTTTGTGGACAAATAAAAATAAAAGTAAAATCAGAAAAAAAAACAAAAAGATTTTGGGTCAGGGACTTGGTTAAACATCGAAAAACTTTCCACATCTTGTTACAAGAAATGAGACTGACAGATCACGAGAAGTATTATAACTACCTAAGAATGTCTAGCAATACATTCCAAAATTTGTTAAAAATCATTGGTCCTAGATTAAATAAGATATATTGTGAACGTGATTACAATTACAACCAAATAAATAAATTATTGTGTGTATTATAACCTCAAATACAACTGTCAATTGGGTCCTTTTCGGATAAATGAGACTTGGATTTTATTTTTATCCGAAATTCAGTTTTTATCGGATATCGGATCGACGGAAAACGGACGCATGAGACTGAAAAGTCAAAAATAAAACGTTGTGCCTAGCAGTACATCGGATGTACGCATTTACTTTGTACTTCGGCCGTTCATTGCGTTTTAAGGTTTACAAAGTATAGAAGTATGTTGGCGCATTTACTTGATAAGTAATGTTCATACTTGGGCGATATAATTTGACGGTTTCTGCCAACGGTCAAGTCAGATAAGTCAAAATATGTGAAATTATAATTTAATGGATTCAGAAACAGAAACAAAACTAAATATATTGAACTTTTATAGATTATATTACGAACATTTACCACTATTGATATTTGTCACATTCTGTGACACGTCATCATCCGAATGCGCAAAAAAGTTAAAATATTTCAACTTTATTGTGAAATTTTCAGGCGCCATTTTATTCGCATAAATTTTTCGAAATTCGTATAAGCATGAACATGCCTTAAAAGAGCCGGAGTTTCATCCAAGTACGGCCATTTTTTTTATGTTTTAATATTTTTTTAGCTTCATAAAATACTGGTTGTTAACTGGTTTGATTTGTATAGTAGAGTTTTTTTTCTCCAAAATTAATGATTATTAGATTTCACGTTTAAAATCTACATAAAGATAGTGACATGGTAACTAGTTTGGTTTATACAGTAAAGTGTCTTTTTTCTCAAAGTTCGAGATGTAAAAATTAGGTAGTTTATTTTCTTTTCCGATGTACAATATAAACAAGCACATCCGATGTACTGCTAGTCACGGCGAAAATAAAAACAATGCAATTTTCTTCTTTTCCCATATTTACTTCTGGCCTCTATTTAATAAGGAATTCAATTCGTATATACTGACATCTCTTAACAGTATTATCAATTAATGTAGATATTTTTAATTTAATTTTTTTTAAATATAATACAGGTTTAAAAAAATTATATATATTTTTGTAGGCATATTTGATAACATACTTTTAAGGTCCTTAAAAATATTACATAATACGTCCCCATTAAGATTAATCTAGTACTTATGGCACAACGAGCCCAAGCCGTCTCTGTCTAGATTTATCACAACTTGTTTTTTGGTACCGAATTGTCCCGAATTTTTCCGAAAAGCATTAGTGTGAGAACCTTATATATTTCCTCTATTATCAGTGGTAATAACGTAAAAGTTTAAATGTAAAATAGCGTGAAGTGACAAGACACAGACTTGAATTAATTAGACTTTAGTTTACTCAAACCCAAAGTTATGATTTTTAAAATATTAATTTCATAGGTACTTACTGATCTGTTGGATTCAAACCATTGGCCTCTAAGCACTAACCACATAAACGCCTACCTGGCACTGCCAAAGTATGTAACACATACAAAATTTATCAACCGACGCGATATGATATGTAAAAAAACGATAATTTTAAAAATTCACTCCGAAATTTTAATAAAACTAGGTACCCACTTGTTGCATTCATTACATTTCGACGCCAACTTTACTGGGATAACTTGTAACTTTACCTCTGCTACGCGCTCTGACGGCGAAAGTAGTAAGTTTGCGTTTTGGTAGTGACTACTTGCACGTACTTTCGTATCGGTACACAAATTATATTGTGATCTATGATTCTTTAGTTGCTTTCTGAAATTTGCTCGTGATTCGTGAAAGCTATGTTTTTAAAATACTGATTTCATAGGTACTTTACTAATCTGTTGGATTCAAACAATTATAAGTCTCTAAGCACTAACCTCATAACGCCTACCTGGCACTGCCAAAGTATGTAACACATACAAAATTTATCAACCCACGCGATACGATACGTAAAAAACGATAATTTTAAAAATTCACTCCGAAATTTTAATAAAACTAAGTAACGACTTGTTGCATTACATTATTTCGACGCAACTATACTGGGCAAAGTTGTAACTTTACCACTGATACGCACTCTGGCGGTGAAAGTAGTAAGTTTGCGTTTTGGTAGTGACTACTTGCACGTACCTTCGTATCGGTACACAATTATATTGTGATCTTTGATTCTTTAGGTACTGGCTGAATTGCACTATATTTGCTCGTGATTCGTCAAAGCGTTTTTAAAATATTAATTTAATAGGTACTTAACGATATGTAAAAAAACGATAATTTTAAATATACACCGAAAATTTAATAAAACTAATAAACAACTTGTTGCGTTAAACTACTGTTTGGTAGTGACTAGTAGCACGTACCTTCGAATCAATAAACTCAAAATAATTATATTTTTATCTTTTATTCAGTAGTTACTGGCTGAATTGCATTATAATTTGCTTGTGATTTGTTAAAATACGGATATTAAAAAAATACATATTCTGAACAAAATGTAGTTGGCGAATCTGTTTAATGTGGCAACCAATACCAAGTCCTTTGTCGGGATAATCTTGAACTTGTGTAACAGTGCAAATCATGGACATTCCCTAGCGCTGAGAATATTGTGATACTTCTAGAGAACGACTTCTTTTGCACATATCTCATTTTTAGCAATTTCCCATATGTCTATGAATCAAATGTTTAAAGATATTAGTTTTGATGTGGTTTAATAAATTGTTTGCACCGATACTCTGATTCTAATATCAACACCAGATATAGCTTGTTACGATTCGTCAATATAGAGTTGGCAACACTGTTTGCACCAAAAGTGACAAGCTGTAAGAAGGAATACGGACGAAGTAAGACAAAAATACAAGTTTGAGTATCACAATAAAGATATAATCTCATTTTTCATTTCCAGGGGGGTGCTCTCTAACGGAGGCAATTTTCTGGTATATATTGCTCGACCATTGCTCCAGATATAATAAAATTCTTCATTGTGTTGTTATATTAAAATGTGTAAAATGGACTTTTTCATTTAGGAAAAATAAATTCTAAAACTCATATGAGATGATTCTATTTTACACGAAACGTCCATTTCACTTAGATTTCCACAATAGATTTTTCATTTCGAAAAAATATCGCGTTATAAAATGTTCCCTAATGTCACGTTCATCCGAAACACCCCCTCTATTATGTACATTCCGAAACACGCATTACAGGGCTCCGTTCAGATTTACGTCCAGAGTGCACACCGAACCATTGTATATTGTAAATTATTTTTATAACCACTGTAAAAAAAACGTCCAAAAGGCGTTGTTTTTAGATATGCAAAAGTATATTTTGAGAAAGAATCATAAAAGGGACGTTTTTTAAAAAACCACCACTGTAAACGTTCAGAAAACGTTTTGTTTAGGTCCTCAAAAGCATGTTTTGTAAAAAAGTCAGAAAGTTACGTTTGTTAAACGTTTTTGTAAGATGCACTATAGAAAAACGTCGTCCTAAAAACGTCTTTTGTCCAACCATTTATTTAGTCCGTTTTGAAACGTTTTTAAAACGTCTTTTTTCGACGTCTATCTGACGTTAGAAGTTGTGACATTTGCACTATAGAAAAATGTCTTATAAACGTTCTCGGGTACTTTTACGAACGTTTTTAAAACGTCCCGATGGTCGGTCGTGTACGTTTTTAAGATGTTTTTTAAACGTCTCTGTGCTATTAGGGTTATTCAAAATTTTATTAAAAAAATTGTGGAATTTATTAAAAAAATGGAAAAAATTTTTTTTTAATTTTTACGATTACGATTTTAAACTAAATTGAATAACTTTTAAAATAAGAGATTAAAATGCGTTTTTAACCATTCGAAAACTCTTAATTGGTCATTATTTACGTATATGAATGACGTGAAAAACACGTGATAAACAGGGTCATAAGTCACAGACCAATGACGTCTTTTTTTACGTAAAAATTACGTTTTTTTTGACGTATAATTAAACATCCATTTTGAGGTTATTTTAGATTTAAAAATTGTATTTTTTTACTATAAAAAACATAATATCCTCGGAATTCATAAAAGAAATAATTACACAAATTATATTCAAATACAGGATGTCCAACAGTAGTTTGACGATTTTTAAACTAAAATAACTTCGAATCAGATACGATAAAAGAGCGGTTTTGTCTGAATGCATTTTTTCCCATTCCCACTATATTTTTCATTAAACACATGCACACGGAGTATCCCATTTAAAAATAAAAATTCGCAGTGATTTCCGCTGTTTAACTGGATGGACAACTTACTTAAATTCATTTTTAGATTATTAAAGACGATTAGGTAGTCAAAACGGCACTCTTTCGAAGGTATTTCAATTCAAAAATCTTCACAATATTGCAAGACACCTGTATAATTTATTAGCAAAATGAAAACGCATTCTTATATAAATCTTAATTGATAGAAACATAAAAAATAAACTGAAAATATAATAACATGTTGAGCATTACTGAGAAGCTATAGGGGGGTAGCCACTAAGAATGAACCACCACTAGTCCTCCTCCATCTTCTTCGACAAAGTCTATCACTTTTTACATTATTATTAGTCCTGTTAAGAGATCGTGTTACGGGCTAAAATTTTTTAGGCATTAACATCTTAGGCCAAATTTTAAGTCTCCTAATAGAGTAATGTATTCCCAATTTATTTATAAAAAGGATACTACAAACCTTGTTTTAATAATAATCTCACTATTGTTTACTTTATATTTTATTGACATTTCCTTTGTCATCACAGTTAAATCATTAATTCTTCTTTTAATTAATTTTTCTTGAATGTGACATTTCATGGATTGAATTCCTTCCTTTCTTTTCTCTTCATTTTTTGGTGATAAGATGATTGTATCATGTGCTAATAAAATCAACCGGTAACAGATTTAAATGCTTAAAAAAGAAATAAATGGTTAAAGTGTTTCTTAAATTGTATGGTAGAATACTGCATATCTCTTAAGGTGGATATATGAAACACTAACCTGTAGGAAATCACTTGTAAGGTCATCCAACATCCTGGGTAAGTTTTTATGTCTAACTCTTCTCTCCAACGTTGTATATATCTTTTGTTACCCTTACATCAAGAAGGGGGCACAACAAGAATTTAATGCTTTGAGCGTTCCTAAGCGCTACCATCTTGCTGTCTCATCGGTTTTATGTTTGCTCGTTCTATGCTTTTCTGCTTTACCACTGCTTTTTGGCTAACTTAAGACAGGATATAATCCATTCAAAGCCGCCTTCTTTCGATTTTTGATCCGGTAAACTATTGATCAGTGATAGGGGCGTAGAGGACATCATACTAGTTCTAGAGTCTACTAACTAACAAGTAAGATCTTTCCATTTACTGAACTGTCTTCAAGTACTGAAAATAAAAGAAGCTAAATTGTCGATAGTGTTTAGTATATTTGATAAACAGCTCATATTCATTATAGATCGTAACTTGGTATCAAATAAATTATTGTAAAACAAGAGCACGAGACTCCTGTTTAACCTAAAAGTAGGGTTAGGATTCTGAGAACGATTTATAACTTAATTAATTTGTATATTATATTAAATAGTAATAATAAATTTACCTGTAAACGATTAGTACGAATTGGCAAAGCATATTTGTAATAAATATTTCACTCGCACACGTGCATCCCATTTTAAAATATTTCATCATATAAATTTGAAAGAACAATATTTTCTAACCTGGAGAACTCCAGCAGCCGTGGATAAAAAGTAGTTTGATTATTTTTTTATTTAAATGAAAATCGTAATTGAATTAAATAATAACTGTAACCACAAAAAACAACAAAACAAAATGGCTTGTATTGCGCCGAAGCTTCGATAAAAAGCAAAGGCGGACGCAGGGTTGCCAGACGTCAAACGTCTAGTCTAAAATTATTGGAATATGACCATAAAATTATAAGATTCCAGGATAAACTATCAGAAAAAAATTGATATATTGATTTATTTGAAATTTTTATCTCTATCTAATTAGCTACATTATAGGTTATCTTTATCGATTTATCAGTTCGTAAACAAGATTAAGAAAAATTATGTTGGATATCGATAATTATCAGGCCACTGGCAACACTGGGCCACCGCAAAAACAGTGATTTCTAATAAATTTGATTAGGAATTTATAAAGTTCTGTTTTCGTTATTGTCTATATGTAATAATAATTGTTGGTAATATTTTAGTTTATTTTCTAATATAGTATTCAATACATGCTTAAGGCTATGATTTCGCGCGAAATCTTGCCGAGTTAAAATAACTTTCTGTTTTAATTTTATTGGTAATGTCGGTGTGCACTGACTAGGTATAAACAAATTTCTAAAAAATACGATTTTATATATTTATTCGAAAACTAATACCAAAATTCGACGAATATATTACGTTTTTTTATGACGTCTTAAAAACGTCCACATAACAACGTTTTTTTCACGTCATGTTTTGGCCCAAATTACGTCAGTTGACGAGAATACACCAATTTTCGACGTCTTTAACACGTCACTCTGCTACCTGGGTTAAACTAACTTTATTATTGAATTTTAATCAACAAACCTAAAAAAAGGTAGGTTTCCCATTTTGAATGAAATTGAATAAAATATTAATTATTAATTATTTAATTGTACCTGTGAATTTGTCATTCGGTTCAAGTAATAAAATTAGTGACAAATTTCATAACGCCCATAAATATTCACTGTATTATTTATTTATTTATTTATTTATTTATTGTACTTGTTATTGGAGCTGACTGACCAGCTCTGTCCCCACATTTAAATATCTGATTGATAAAAATGCGATTTATATGTAATATATAATCTATATAACAATATTTTGCCTTGGTAAATGCATTCATACCGCCATAATCAGAGCATTTTTTTACCCTTGCTCTCCGCCTATGATATTTATGTATAAACTTTGACTTGGGTTTCAGACTGTACGTACCCTATTTTAAGTTAATTTTTTTTACATGTGTCTTAGGCACGGATCCAGGATTTTGATCGGGGAGGGGCGATTTTGAGTCAGATTTTTCGAAAAAGGGGATACCCCACGGGGGAATTGTAATGCACATGCGTAACAGTGTTGACTATAAAAAATAGGATGTACCTATAGTTGTAAAAAGGGCGCAGTTTAATGAGTTTCATTTTTTATTTTCGCGAACTTTTTTTAATTTTTTTACCTATTTGGGGGGGGGGGGGTTGGCGACAGTTAATTGTCCACAAAAAAAACAAAAAGAAATTCGGACGCAATCCGACCAAAAAAAAACCAAAAACAAAAAAAGCGGAATGCCTCACCAAAATAGTAGTTTGTACAACAAGTGCGCAAAGCGTCCCTTTGTCCACGAGTGTAGAAGTTTGTGGTACGAGCCGTAAGCGAGTGCCGCAAATTTAGCGGGTGGGAAAAGTACTTTGCGTACAAGTTGTACACAATATTTTTTCTACAACCACATTTATTAATAAAAGAAAAACAGTAACTTATATAGGTATTTTACTTAAACTTTGAAAAGAAATAATTAAAAAATGACTATTGAATACAGAAAAATTAATTTGTTTATAATTTATAAATTAAAATAAATAATCAAATAAATAGTTTACTTACCTTTAGTTTTATTTTCAAATTTGAACTCCCAGAAATTCACTATAATGTTAAACTGTCAACAAAAGTTGACAGGTCATAGCTGTCTGTGTTTGACATTTCCGTGGGAAAAGTACCATAGCGCGTACTTTTCGCACGCTGCATTGTGGTTGTAGAAAATAGTATATTGTTTAACAAGTGTTGAAAATAGCACTTTTCGCACGCATGTGACGGTTTGTGGCACTCGCCTTTCAGGCTCGTGCCACAAGTCACAAAGTGTGAAAAGTGCTTTTTTACACGAGTTACACACTATACTTTTCCTACGGCTGCCACTTTATTTTCTAAATTTGCAATAAATTTGAATTTATTTTAATAAGAAATGAGAACTGTCAGTAGTGACAGTGTCCGCATGCTAGATTTCATCTCAATTCATTGATATATGTTATGTTATTATGAGTAGTTGTATTGTCATTTTACCTTGCACACGGCGTGCGTAAACGTTTACACACGCTGTTTGAAATTGACGTTTTTCGAGGCCAGTTGACAGTGCGTTTTTGTGTATTTTCTAAGCAGCCGTAGGAAATAGTATATTGTTTAACGAGCAAGGAATGATAGTTATTTCCCACGAGTATGAAGTTTGCAGCATGAGCCGCAGGCGAATGCTGCAAATCATACGAGTGGGAAATTAGCATTCCATGCGAGTTAAACACTATACTTTTTCTACGGCTGTAATAGATAATAGCGAAATGATTTAACAAATAACATGAATTTCAAATTTAACGTCATTCAAAATTTCTATTTAGGTACAATTAAAATATATCAATTACACTTAGTATAAATGAGAAGTTTTGAAAAATGATTTGTAGGACTTTTCATATTTTTCCTTAGATAATTCTGAAATTAAACTTAAACATGCCTGATTTGCGGCACAGCTATATAAATATACGAAAATAGAACTGTCATTACTTGAAATTGACATTCCATGAAAGACCTGATTAATTGAAATAATTACACAATGAATTATTGTGTTATCAGATACGGAAATGAAATTGGAGACATACAATATGTACCTCATTGATATATCAAGAATAGTTAAGAAAGAGCAGTTTTGTATTATAGCCGTAGAAAAAATACTTTACTTCACGCACTAGCATTTTATTAGTGTATTTATGTGTAAAATTAGTAATTTAAACACGGTAGTAAAAATTTTACACAGCGACGACATGACTTACAGACAGACAAACCCATCCACAAGCGACAGGATATAAACTTGACAGACACTTTGAGATTGAGGCTTCGGTCGTCCCCTACTGCGGGCGGAATACGAGCCATATGACGGAACGCGACGATGTATGAAGACCAGCGGGACTTCCCCCTTCAATGCTATAACTTCCGATATGCTCACAATGGCGGTCATGTCGGGGGGAGAACCTAGGGGTGGAAGGCAGGGGACTCGGAGATGAAGTGCCGATTAAATACAAGATCACCTTAGCTCGGGCTCGTACCGTGGATGGATGGATGAAATCGATGGTTTTTTTCAACAAAAAGAGTTTAGAGAAGTTAATAACGGCCATACTTTTGGGTGTAGTTAAGATGTCTAAAAACCTCGATTCAAACTTTTTGGGAGTACCACCTGTTGCGTTCAATAAATCTTATCAGAATTCTGTAAGATGGTGTTTAGAATTGTTGGAGTCCTCGCTGAGTTTGTCACATTTTGTGTGGACAGTTTAAAGTTGCAGATTCGAGTATTCCTCTGTATTCAGTACCAGAATTGTGTGTTTACAGTTTACTATGAGAGATGCATGCGCCATCTGAAATTTCTAATCTGAAACTTTAGTAATCTCTCAAAAATTAGTCAAAATCAAGTAGGTAGAGATCTCCCAGTTTGGCCCAAACTTTTACAGGTATAAGTGGAAACACCATGATTTTTAGACATCTTAGGTGTAGTTCCGCTGTTGTCACCTTCGACTTTTATTTATTGTTGCCAACTCGCCGAATATTGTGTTGGTGAAGTGTTTATTTTTCTAAGATTACGTTGTACTTTTTGTTTAGAATACTATAAAAGGATATGCATAATTGCCCATGCGTCATCACTAACTTTGTACGCCATAGAGATACTTATTTTATTTCTGCGTTTTATATCATACACATGCTGGCTCTGTGGAAACTACTTGAGCAAAACCGGACCTGACTTTACACCCAAAAAGATGGCGCAAGGGGAAGTTGTAACTTTACCACTAATACGCGCTCTGGTGGCGAAAGTTGTAAGTTTACATTTTGGTAGTGACTACTCGCACGTAACTTCGTATCGATACACTGCAAATAATTAATTATATTTTGTACTTTTTGAATCTTTGATTATTGACTGTGATATTTTAAATAAAAGATTTTTTTAAATTTCATTTTATTAGTTATATATAAATGTTTTACAAATATCTTGTATTGAACTATGGGTAAAAACATACAATATTAAAAATGAGAGAAATACAGTTTATCAAAGGGGTGAGTACCTAATCACATAATCGCTAATAGATACAAGGATTCTTCCTATTACCATTTGATTTGTTCAAATTTAAATTGGATACTGGTTAACTGTTGGTATAATACATTTCACAATCATTTTTTTGTTAAATAGAAAAAATTATGCTACAGACATTAAAACATGTCTACACAAATTTTTGCCAAATCTGCAATCTACCGCGGGCGCTAACTTAACTATTAAACACAGTCACATTTAAGCTCAATTTTAACAATAATAAATAATCTATTTTTTTTCTATATAATATACAATTTAGTAATAATTAAAACCAAAAATATTCATTCTCGATATTAAATTATTTAGCACCCGTTTCTAACATTTTCACAACAAATATGTACACTACAATTTCCTTATTTGTATTTTGAAAATTTGGCACGATTTTAAAAATAAATTTAATAAAAAAATAAATTTGGTAAAACTAAACTACTTATTTGACTTTCGAAGTATAAAAAAAATCAGTCACGATTTTTGGCTAGTTTTATTTATTTATATATATTATATAGTTTTAATAATATCGAGTGAAATAAAATACAGCCAAATTTCAAACATCACTAACATTAAAATAAAGATAATACTAAATGATGTAACAATCGGTTTTTTTTATACGAAAAATGTATTAACTTAACATGAGATAGGTAGAGCACTATAATTAAATTATTAAATCGATGACAGAATTTACAGAATTTTTTATCATTGTCAAAAATATAATAGTAATTTTAGGTGTAATAAAATTAGCTGATTGCCATAGTGTTGGAAATTTAATGAGATATTTACAAAAAGTTATAGATGGTTGGAAATAATGTGACCACAATAGGTGTTAATATTTTCTTCAAATTAGGAAAATTTACAGACATTGTTCCTGCAGCAACGAGACAAATTGAAGGAAAATAACAAGATTGACTTGCGCCAACTGCCACGGTGATCTATAGAGGCCCCTGTCTCGTACAGTGTCCCACAAGACCTCATACGCAAACGTTACAAAACAAACCGCCCCACAATTCTCATTTTCACCAAAACAGAGGCCCACCACAAACCCACCCAGCCCAGTCCATAAAACTGCTGTCCCAAGGACAAAAATCAAATTTTGGGATTATTAGTCCCTCGTCGCGCATTTCCTTGCAAGTTAAAAGAAATACCCCGGTTTTGACTTCAATTATAATTTAATTATAAATAAAATTTTTCTAATTAACAAAAATTTCACCGAACTAATTTTAAAGGTTCCAAACTTTTTAGAGGAACCAGGGAGGGGTAAAATCAAATAAAAAAACATTCTATTTGACATAATAACCTTTCAGGAAACCAAACTAAGATAAAAAATTCAAATTATATTTAGGGGAACTGCATAAACTAAACACTCCAGCTGGACTTACTATTTTGGAAGCGAGTGATATCGATCTACAAATACCAAATTCCTAATAACTTTTTTTACAGAGTTACAAATTTTATTTTAATTTTCACTAAAATATGGGGGAAAAATCTATTATTGTGGTTACGAAGTGCATTTTTTTATATCAACTTATATTTTTTTTTTTCTAGCTTTCCACAATTCGCAATAATATTCTAAGATATTTGGTAAAAGAAATAAAGCATATCTAACAGGAGTCAAGTTTTAAGAGCGAATTAAGGCATTTAATTGTTTGGTAAGTGCTGCCACCTGTTAGATGGACCTAAATCTTTACATTTTTATCATCATCGCATTTTAAGTCTCCATAGGTAGCCCGGTGACCCGTCAAACGCGCCCGCGACAAATGCGCCCCCCCGACAAATGCGCCCCAACAAAAAAATATAAAATTAAATAAGTATAAAATGAAAATAAAATTGTTTGCGTGGATTGCCGTTTAATTTGGAATTATAATACAATTACTTGTTGGCCCGTTAGTTATAATTATATTTTTCTACTCGTATTTTATAATTAATTAATGGCTATCATTACATGATCGTTGCATAATATACTATTTTCTACAACTATTGTACATTATATCCATTACATATACGATTTTTGATAGGTAATGTCATGCTTTACTATGTACAATTGAATAAAAATGACATTTCGATTGAGTAATAATTTATTAATCAATCGATCTGCCAAATTCAGCTAAAACGTCAGAATAATAAGAGATTTTGTGAAAATAGGTATATGTCACTGACATAATTTATTATTATACAGCTTTGTATAAAGAAAGATAAGCCGATAACTTCTCTTTTTAATAAAAATTAACTTTTAATTTGCGTATTATAAAATAGGAGTAGAAAAAATCATTTATATATTTTATTAAAAAGTTCTTTAATACAAGCAGACTTTCTATTAACAATAACTAATGTTTTTTTAATTATTGTAGCATATTCAATGTAAATTATCGTAAAAATAAGATTTTAAAAATATGAACTTAAAATGAAGCAATTACTATTCTATTAGGGGTATTTTTAATGCGGAATATCCTTAGATAAGTGAGACTTTATTCTTAGAAGTGCTAATGGACAGTTTTCCCTAATATCATTTTTACATACTCAGTTAACCTTATTAAGGGCATTTACCCATGTATAAATAGATTCGTTTGGGATTTATTGATGATCAATTCCCAAAAAACCCAATTGATCATCTTCAGACATCCTTCTCTTTCCAATAGACGGGGCCAATCTCTCAATGACGTTGACCTAAGACTCTGGGGAGAGACTCGTGCCTAAGGACGAGATTGACTACTTGGGAGTGCGCTTCACGCGTACCCTCAATTGGTCAATCGAAGTCCACAGAACTCTTAACAGAGTAAGGGCACGCGCCTCCCTCATCGGAGCCTTGGGGGGACGAATAGGGAGATGTAACCCCGTAACACTTCTCCACACCTACAAAACCTTCATCAGACCAATCCTAGATTACAGAGCCCTTAACCTATCCACTCTTCCTCCTCACCTTCTGCACGCCATAACGGCAACGGAGAGGAGGATCCTCCGGAAATGTGCCTACCTCCCCTGGCGGTTTCCTTCCAACGAACTATACGACCATACTAATATTACACCTATTGTTCACAGACTAAAAAATCTCCAAGGAAGGTACGTCAGGAGAACACTGGCCAGCTCCAACACCCACGCCCAGGAAACCTTAGGAACAAGATGGACAGATGGAAGGAATGGAAGACCTCTACCCAAGAAGCCGAAAAGGAAACTCCCTCAACCGAACATAAAAGTTCTACAAGAAGCCGAAGAGCTTCCGGACGAGCTCCTAGATCTCTTAGAGGAGGCCCCTCTAAGCATCAGATGAGCTGGTCACCCCACTGACGCCCCAGGATCCACTACTCGCCAGAGCCTCCCCTTGGGGAGGCTCGTAAGTATACCCTCAAATTTCATATCATAGCATATCTTAAGCAAATACTAATCAATTACTTTTCAGATCAAACCAACACCCAGTGTATCCCTGAAAAGGAGGAAAATTCTCCTACAGCAGGGTACAAGGAAACAACCAGACGGATAAATCACCGAGGAGGGTTTAGCAGGTATGCCCCTGACTCTGCGTGCAGAGCGATCAGGGGAGAGTCCTGCACTACTTGAACCAGCGTGAAGTGTCTTTAAAAGATTCCCGCCTCAACTCAGGATAATGGTTGGAATACAAAAAAAAAATTATTAATTTAGTTTTAGTAAATAATTTGCAGTTATAACAATCTGTAAAAGATGGAAAAAGTAACATCTCAACAAAGAAAAGAAATGCAGTCAAAAAATGGATACCGTTACAGACTCGCTAGAAAGAATATGGATAATTCTGAATCATGGAGATGTCCTCAAAAAAATTACCGAGGCCGAATAAAGGTATTGGATAACAACCAGTTAGTTGTTTTAACTGAACATTCTCATGCACCTAATCCAGCAAAAAATGAAGCTTTGAAATGCGTAAATAAAATAAGAGAGCTCGCAACTAATACTGTTGAAAGACCGAGACAAATTATTCAGCAAGCTACAAATAGCGTTTCTCTAGAAGCAGCTGTTTATTTACCAAAATATTGTGCTTCGCAAAGAACCGTTGAACGTATACGACAAAGTGTACATCCATATCCAAATCCAATGACCGTTGCAGATATTGTCATTCCAGAGGCATTGAGAACAACTACGAGAAATGAAAATTTTATATTATGGGAACAACGACCCTAACCGAATACTTATGTTTGGTACAGAAGAAAATCTTCGACTTCTCCGACAACATTGTCATTGGTTTGTAGATGGAACGTTTAAAGTTTCACCCGAAATCTTTTATCAAGTATTTACGATACACGGATTAATAGACAATAGTGCTTTCCCGCTAATATACGTATTACTGCGAGATAAACGTGAAGACACATATGTCCGGGTTTTTCAAAAACTGTTGGTACTGCAAGATACCTCACATCCCATTAGTATCTTATGTGACTTCGAAAAGGCTATTCAGAATGCTGTACTACGAGTATTCCCCGGTGTTCAACCGACTGGATGATTATTCCATTTAGGACAAAATTTATGGCGTAAAGTTCAAGAATTAAATTTAACGCAACAATACCAAGCTAACAATAATGTGCGCCAGTGCGTAAAAATGCTACTAGCATTGAGTTTTGTACCTTCTGGTGATATCGTAAATGCATTTGAAACTTTAGCTGAGAGGTGTCCAGATGAAATGGACAGTTTAATAAACTATTGGGAAGATACTTACATCGGAACAATGAGGCGAAACCGCAGATCAGTTCCACTTTTTCCTATTAATGTGTGGATTATGGTTGACAGAATAAACAGTGATTTGCCACGAATAAATAATTCTGTAGAGAGTTGGCATAGGGCATTTCAACAAACTGTAGTCATCATCCGTCAGCGTACAAAATTATTCAGCATTTTAAAAAAGAACAAAATCAAATAGAGGTAAAATATGTTCGTTACCAAGCAAGATATCGGCAACCGGAAGCATCTAAAAACAAATATGTGCAACTTAACAGACGCATAAAAATATTAGTACAAAATTATGATAGAAATGACATTATAAATTATTTGCGTGGATTGTCATATAGATTTGTAATACAGTTATTTATTGACCGTTAGTTATAATTATACTTAAAATTTTTGACACATGCTTAATTTACCTACTTTTTAGTCAATACAATATTTAATCAAATTTGTTTTATTCTTTTCATACCTTTTCCAACTTACGATATTGTTTATCTATTCGTTATTAATTTTTTTATATTTAATAAAATTGTATTTCATTACAATATGTATATAAGTTATTAATGAAATAATAATAAAGTAGTTGGAAAATAATCAACTATTTTTATACAAATCGTTCTTATTTATTTATATTTTACTATTGGAGCGCATTTGTCGCGGGCGTATTTGTCGGGCGCATCTGTTGGGGCGCAATTGTCGGGGTACCAGGTAGCCCATTGCTTCAATCAGAAAGTAGAGGGGCGATGCAACTAGAGGTATTTTTTAGCGAAGGATTGGTTTAAAATATTTCCTACTTTTTTAAATCGTTTACATTTTAGCGATGCAACGGTGACGTCAATTACGAAATATTTTAAACCAAAGCAATATTATTTAAACCAGTCGGAGGCATATGGTTCAATAACGGTTGGCAGTTGACACTATAAGAGATTCGTATGTTCTGTTAATTTTTGTTATATCTATGGTTGGATACATTCATAGAAAAAGATACATTTAATCCTTTGTTGATTTGATAGGTGATTCACAAAATACCATTATTTTTCTAATTAATGAAAATAAATTACCATATTTACCATGTATAAAGTACAGTTGCAATTGAAAGGTAAGTTCAAACTTTTATCAGATGTACGTTTTTACAAAAATTATTACTTAGTTGGTATATATTATAGTTAATCAATATTTTATATTTTCACTTCAGATCCAGAATTTGCTAGTAATTATTTAAAAGCAATTAAGCAGAACTTTGGAACAGCCCAAAAATCCGACGGAAAAGGATCGTCAAGCAACGGCATGAAAGTTTATGGACAAAAAAAAACACAAAAAATATTTGGGAACAAATTTGCAACGATTTGAAGGACAAAGGATTTAATGCCGAGAGAGAGAAAGCCAAACAAAAATTTGCCAATTTGCAAGGTGGGTATATAAAATACAATGACAGTATAAAAAACCAGGGCTTGTTCAATAAAAAAACCAACATATTATGAAGAATTAAATGATGTATTGGGAGACTAGCATAAAGTCAATGCATTTCTTTTATTGATACAATTGAGTCAAAAAATTCGGAGATCCCCAGTTGCAGTACATTAAAACAACGTAATATCAACATTAAAAACAAAAGAAACTGAAGGTATGTTTAACAGTTACAAGTCAATTAAACCACCTACAGAAAAGAACAAGGTCCTAAGAGAATTAGTTGATATTCAGAAACAAGGATAGCTGGATCGCAAAGAAGTATTGCAAAAAATTATTCAGTAAAATTTCTAATGTGATCTTGTCTAAAAACTTCGGCAAATAAAATTATAGCCGCTATCAAGCAATCGTCTTCCTGCATCTGATTAACAATCATTCAAAAATCTAAATCCATTTTTTTTAAATCAACTTCTTGTATCAATTTAGAAAATTTATTTCGTCACATCACATGATATGTGGTAGGTGACAGATTGCATTTTTAAAACAGCATTTTAGCTATCTATTAATTAATGACGTCAGTTTGAACACCGTTTAAAAAATGTTTTAAACCAATGTGGTGGCTAAAAAACGGCTTAAGATTTAGTTTGCAACGATAGAGCGTTTTCACACGAAGTAAAATATTGTGAGCAATAAAAAGTTATCGCATCCGTAAACGATTTTCACACAAATTATAATTGATGCAATAAACGGTACTATAAATATTGCATTGTTGGAAAGAAGACGTAGGGTTTTATTACTCGCTTTTCTTCAAAAAAGAGAACAAAACCGAACTATTTTGAGTGCGGAAGGAGCTTTGCATTGTGAAATGACGAAAATATAAGAATATATAACAGTCAAGAGAAACTGGAAATCTTCAGTCCAGCAGGTGATGAAAAACATGTACGGGTTCTCAAATTTCGAAATAGTGACTCTATGAATCCTAATTATAAACATTACTTTTCGTTTGTTTTGATGGCAGTCGTAGATTCCGACTACAAGTTTGTCTATATAGATTTAGGGGCATACGGCAAAGATTCTGATTCCTTCAACAAACTGTATTTTACATAAAGTTGAAAAACGAGTCACTAAATATCCCAGATCCAGCCTTGGTACAGCAGGATACTATTTTACCTTGTGTATTTGTTGAGGATGAAGCTTTTGACTTACATAGAACTTTGCACGACCATTTGGAGAACATAACTTGTGATGGGAAGAATCGAATACTTGAACCCTATTATCTAAATATTTTTTGCAGTTATGTGGGACTTTGATAAACGTGAAGATCAGGACGAGGCCATTGAGTACCTTTTTAGTTTTCCAGACAACGAGCAGAACTCAGACGAAGAACCAGATGATGGAGCAAATGAAGAATTGAATATTTTCCCCCTCAATTAGCCACGTTTCTTCATACCTTCCTCCTAAATTCCAGTTTTAATGCCCCCTCAACTAGCCACGTATCTTCACCCATTCCACCTGATTCAGAAAATGACCTTATCAGGGCGGTTGATATCCATACCGGAAGAATCGCAAGTCAATGAAGAGAGCGAAATCGAGATTGATGAAGAGCCCTATATCTGGATGCAGAACGACGAGAATATAGAGTATCTGAATATAGAATTTGATAAAAATCCAGAAGCTACAACAAAACTTCCTCAACGTGCTAAGGAAATTGAATATTTTCAGCGAAATATTCAATGACGATATTATAAATATTTGCCAAAGATATAGTCAAGGAATTGTATAGTTTAAGTCAAATTGATTTGTATGTCGATACTCAAATTCAATGACTCCAGAATATACCAGTACAAAGATAAAAGTGACGTGCGTGAAACTGATCTTGTGGAGATAACCGCGATTTGATAGAATTACTTTATATAGTGGGTGTCCACAAGCAGGGTCGAACTTCTATTTACGAATTATGGGCTACTGATGGTACTAGTTTTGACATATTTCCGGCGGTGATGGCTCAAAGACAGACGATTTCGTTTTTTGGTTACGCTGTTTACGTTTCGATGATATTGGCACACGAGAAGAATGAAAAAAAATGATAACTTAGCACCGATTAGAGAAGTGTTTGAAGATGTAAATAATACATTGCAAAAGCATTATCGACCGGGTGAAAACACAACTCTTGATGAAATGTTACTTGCTTTTCGTGGTCGCTGCTCTTTTCGGATGTATATACCAAATAAGCTGGCCAAATACGGCATAAGTTGACTCAAAAAACATTTTATACAGTCTGTTTAGAAGTATATGCAAGAAGACAACCCCAAGGACCATTCTATCAGAGCAGTACCCCTTTAGACGTTGTAACAAGACTGACAAATCCAATTCCTTTGGTCCAATTATTACTTACTGACTATAATTTGACTTTAGTGGGTACCTTACGAAAAAATAAAAGAGGAATTCCCACAGAAATGCTAACTTTACGCAGACCTATAAACACTAGTATGTTTGCTTTTAGAAGAGATACGACACTAGTTGTGTATAAAGTAAAACCCAGCAAAACCGTACTTATACTTTCTACTCTGCATTTTGATGATGAAATAGATACGTCTACTGGAGATGCTAATAAACCAGCAATGGTAACTATTTATAATGGAACAAAAGCTGGAGTAGACTGTGTTGACCAATTATCATCTCTATATAATGTTTCCAGAAACAGTAGATGGCCGATGACTATTTTTTATGGCTTATTGAATGTGAGTGCAATCAATGGGTACGTTATATTCAAAAACAATAATGTCTACAATTCAAACAAGACCGTCTCTAAAATATTCAGAAGACAATATTTGAAAGAATTAGGGATGACTTTGATATCAGAACAACTGAAAAGGCGAGCACGTGATCTTCACATTTAACGAGATACCAGATTGAAAGCTGCCAAGTATAGTGGTGAAAGTGTAATTGAACCAGGAGACCCACCGGCTGCTACAACATATCGGAGTTTTGTAAAAATAGAAAAACCCGCTATTTCTGTCATATATGCAACAAAATGATTTGTATGGAACACTCTACACCTAGTTGTCCTGATTGTGTGAAAAAATAAACCTTTGAATTTTGGTTGTATGTTGTATACCGATATACTATAAGAGTGTCTTAGTTTTTATATTTTTTTTTTTTTATAAGCGTTCATAAGATTTACTTTTATTGTTCTAATGGCATATTCTTGATTAAAAAATATAAACAGTTAAAAAATTGCCAATTACTCTTATACCCAACCCGTCCCGTTGTGTTACATATTTCACCCGTTTAATCCAGGGTTAATAACTATCTAATTCTATTTATTTTTAATTAAGTTATTGGCATGATTGAATGGAACTAAAATAAAATAAATCCCTTTTTAGACTCAAGTCACAATAGGTATACTTGACCTACTTTTATATATACTTAAAAGTATTTACACCAGTCCACAGATGTCAAATGTGTATAACATATGTTTCCCATTTTCGAACTAGGCTTGGGTAAGGTTCTCTTTTTTTCGAAAATATCGATAATGATATAATTTTAAAATTAGTAACGTATCGCTCCATTCCCATCCAATACCGTTACGCAGATAACGAAACATCACTTTACCGGAAACTGAGGGGGCGGCAATGTACAATCAGTCCCTAGGCGGCAAATATCTAAATTCGCCACTGAATATAGTATACACCAGACGAATTTAGAATGTAAAAAAGCTTGTAACTTAATTCTTAATAAAAATAAACATTTACCTTGTTTTGTCCATATGTTAGATTTAGTAGAAAATTCAAGAGATGAATATTATGAAAATCAAACTAGTAATACCATTTTTAAAACAAAAAATAGCGGATATCATGCCAATACCAAAACCAACCAAAGAAATCGCCCCAAACAAAATTTTGCTAAGTAGACAAGGCAGAGTTGAAAGTGGACCAAAAATCATCCCACCTAAGCAATACTGGTTCAAAAAATGGCTTTAGTACTGTGACATAAATATAAAGTTAATAAAACTACAGTACTAGACATGAAAAAAGCCTTTGACACGGTTTAGGTCAAAGGACTAATACAAAAAATGTCAACAAATTGAATCTTTGTTACATCATTTAGTAAAACTATTACAATTAGATATCTAGTTGTTTTGGTAGGGCTCAAATTTGTATTGAAGCTGTAACAAAACAACTAATTAATAAATATTAAACCATTTATCGTACTCACCCCACCCAAAAATTTTTATATCATTCATTCTAACCGTACGTACTTATAATAACACAGAACCTAAATCACTATATATTGTGTCACACAGACTCTAGTCAGTTTCGTAAAAAAAAATATACTTTATAGTGATAAAGATGGAAATAAAATAAACTCTTCAATGCAAATATCAATTAGAGAAAATTATTTTAAATTTTATTTATTGTCTAAGTATAAAAGTTTAATAATTAATTTAAATAAATATTGAATGTAATTTTATTAGTTTGATTTTTGCATTTAATCTCTTTTAATTCCAACACCCCATCACTAATAACGTACACGTGAGCGTTTTTCTCTTCACAATTTTTTAACTCTGCTCTTTTTCGCCTCGCGGCATAAAGTCTGACACACGTTGAGCCAAGTTTGCTCATAGTCACTCGTAGAAACTCCTGATGATGAAGACGGACTATGCGAAACGCATTCGCAGACTAACTTGGCCAGTCAATCGACCAGAATGCCCTGTGATACGTTCACCAGAGTTTCTTTCAGTACTTTAAACGACGGTCGGTTCTCGGGTAGGTGCGCCCAACATTTTCTCATCACCTATAAAAATATTTATTAATCATCAATTTTTATACAGGTAAAAATAAATTACTTACATCATATACTTCTTTGTAACAAGCTTTTGGTTTCTCCAATATCATTCCTTTTTGGACTCGTTCAACTACTTCGGTATTTTTTAATCTACCATATGGCATTTTTCCACAACTAAATACTTCCCACATTAATACTCCTAAAATTATAACTGTTAATTCAATGAAAATGAGTATTAATTTAATATATTAATATTCACCATAAGCCCAAATGTCAGATTTCGATGAAAACCTTGTATAATTTAATACTTCTGGAGGTGCCCATTTTATGGGAAATTTAGATCCACCTGATGATGTATATTGATCGTCTAATACATATCTGGCTAGTCCAAAATCTGCTACTTTTACTATATTTTCTGTACCTACTAAGCAATTTCTTGCTGCCAAGTCTCTGTGAATGTAGTTATGCCTTTCTAGGTAAGCCATTCCTTTGCATACCTTAAATATAGATAAATATTTAAAAAAATAATAACAAACTAACTAATGGGGAGTTAACAAAAATATAACCTTACGTTTTTTCTTTATTAACAGTTAGAGTTAATCAAATAAAACCCATTGAGTTCAATTATCTACCGTAATTTGAGCTATATTTTAGAATAAATTAATTTAAAAGTTCAAATTTCTAATTATTTGAATATGTCACCATTACGATCGTGACGTCATATATGTGCAATGAAGTTATCATCAAGCCATTAACTGTAATGATGTAAAGAAGAGAATATGAATGATAAACAGCTGTTAAATAACACTTATACAGACAAAGATGGATAAAACCATTATATGATAATTGGATAAAGATGAAAACTTGGACCTATCCACTGTGAATTCGCATTCAAAATCGAGAGAGATAAATAGATATTAGATTCCTCTGTTAGATAAAGATAACGACTATTTTAACGAGAACAGGTTGTATTTCTTTTTTGTGATTTATAATTTCCTAATATTGTTGATGATGGCCCAGTTTGTAAAAGCAAACTCTAATAATTTGCCTCATATAGACATTTTTATGGTGAACGAGTTCCTTAAAAAGGATAATAGATTCAATCTGACAAAAATAAAAGGTTCTAATTCTCAGTAAGTACTTATTTATATCAACTACGATTATTAATGTTTTATATAATATTGCAGGTATTTCTTTTGTGTATATTAACTATTAATATATTGTCGCAAATTCCATTTAATTAAAAAAAAATTCCAAGTTCCATATTTAATTCTAATATCCTGTTTAATTTTAACATCAAATTTGGCAATAAAGTAATTCACATTAAAATTAACTATAAACAATTTTTATTTAGTATTTCATAATTTTATTTACATACTTCCTGTAAGTAATATTAATTCCTGTTAGTTCAGCTGATTTTGAAATTTCTTAAAAGTAGAAAATCGCAGTTGAATTAACTTGAAAATTATGCATACCTTAGCAAATAAGTTGTGAAGGTGACGGTTCTGACAAAAAAGATTCATTCAGGAAAGTCCCGAGCGACAGCCGAAGAGGTGAGCTGAGACCTCCGCAGAAAAAGGCGATTTAAGAAATATTTTTATTTAGATACGATACAACAAAAAATACATATTAAAACAGAAAAAGAAAAGCCTTTCTAAACGCGTCCCAGCAATTCAGTAGACCGATGTGGTAAGAATAAACCTTTTTTTAAACGTTTTTTACTATAGCAACCAAATTTATGTCAGCAAGACGGCCCAGAAGATACGTAAACAAATGTAAAAGTAACACAATTAAAAACACATTGATCAAACGACGCCTTATAAACAAACGTCACCTATATTTGAAATTTTCGATTTTAATTAGAGAAACTTGCCTACGTTAATATCATGCTACAGCTATTGCACATAAGTGACGTAGACGCACTACAAGTTGCATAGATGCAGTAATTTTTACATATCAATTTTTTCTTGTTATATTACAGAAAAATACTTAAAAAATGAGTTTGGGCTAATATTTCAAGTTGAACTCCCCATAATGATAATAAAGAGCAAATATAAACACTAGAGTAAATTTACTACTACATGGAGCCATCAAAATGAATAATAGAAGATTTAGACTATTAAACGTAAGAACAGATTCGGAAAACCAGAAGACTAATGGAACCCGATATACAAAAGACCAACAGAAAGACTCGGAAATCCGAGATATCGTTGGGTCGGAACAAACCACAAGCACTCGACTCGACAGTACCCCTTCGACGTCTTCCGTCCCTTGCCCTTGATGTCTATCGAGAATTTACAAAACGGTACCACGGTTTCTCGTTTCACTATTCGGATCGTAACTTTTGATCCGAAAGTTGTCGGGTAGTATTGAGTGGCCGACAGCGATGTGTTTTACGTTCGTTTGGGACAGTTCTACTCCAGTTGTCTCTAGTTTTACATTTTAGTTTCAATTTATTTGACATTTAGAACGTTTTTATTAATTTTTAGGTTAGTTTTTATTATTTTTGTATTGTATTTATTTATAAGTGTTATCTTTTCTTGTTACTATATATTTGGTTGTCAATTTAAATAGCATGTATTTATTTTTAAGGGTTTATATAATTTCTGGTTTGTTTTAAGGCCGAGACTACACACACGTTAACCTGTGGATAATTTCAGAAATTCCCCACACGTTAAAATATTAAACTTGGTTACCTGACCTAAAAAAATATTTATTTTATTAAAAAGTCTTTACTACCCAAATCTAGCCTGTATATTTAGAAAAAATATTAAAAGAATTCTTACTATCTAAATTTAACCTGTGTTTAAAAAAAGGGCCATGTGGGATTCGATCCCCGGACCCACTGCACCACTAGCGGGCACTATATCCACGCGGCTATCAGAGCTCATGCATACATATGTTCAAACTTATTATTTAAGCGAATCACGTTTCACGTGTGAGTAATTTCTAAAATTATCCACAGGTTAACGCGTGGCTAGTCACAGTGTTGTTTTAAATATAAATTATCTCTATTTTATTTTTTTAATTTTTATTTAAATAACTATATTGAACATAAAAAAAAATATTAATAATTTTATTTAGTAAAAAGGAAAACAAAAATGAAAACAGTTAAATACCAAAATTATGATTATTTGTTTTAAACATTTTGGCCCATTTAAAAAATAAAAATTTCTTTGGGGTAGTAAAAAAGTGAACGTAAATTTACAATTTTACTTTGGAGTAAAAAAAAATGTGAAACGAATAGAGATTATTAATTTTTTGACAATTTCTATTTAAATGATTATTATGATGAATAAATAAAATAAAAGTTGATAATATTATATTAAATATACTCATTTTTTTTTAAATTTTCCAATAACAATCTTAATTATATGAATACAAAATAAAAATAGTACTGAGAAAAAAACCATAACTTAAAATTAAATATTATATTAAAATTGAAGATAAATTAACGTTATACGAAATCATGCTAAAATGAACAATTTGAATAATTATTTTTTTAAAGTTGAAAAATATCCATTTAATATTATATTTTATAATATATTTTACCAAATTTACTAATAGAAGAAATGTGAATATTTTCACAATGTGTTAAATTAAATTAAATGAAGTCGATTTCACGAGTACATCAGAATGATTTAGCGAGATCGTCTTGTCGAGTGGTCATGGTACGAAAAACCCAATTTCTCGACAGGAAAGGTCTCCGGTAGAGGACCCGACAGAAGTATCGAGGCGATGGATGGTGGTAGCACCACAGATCTACCAAGAATCAGAATCCAAATATCTGCCTCTTTCTTTGCTGAGTCGCCCTACGGGAACAGATCAGCAAAGAAGGATGCAGATTTGGTGTCTTCATTTGCTCAAGAAATCTCATAGTTTTGCAAAAAATCCTCAAAATAGGCGATAATCCAGGCAAATTTCGAATTTTCCTTGATTTTGGCTTGACAACCCATTAGTTTTTTATCTGAGAACGGATTTTTACTCTACTCATCAAATAGTGTCTTCATTTGGTCGAGGGATCTCATAGATTTGCCTATCCTAACCTAACCAAAATCCAGCCAAATTTGGAAGTTTCCTCGATTTTGACCCGTACGTCCTTTGACAAACCATTTAAAAGCGGATTCTTATTCTACTCATCAAGCCGAATCGAATTGTATCTTCATCTGCTTAAGAGACCTCGTAGATTTTCGAGAAATCGTGATTTTGGAAAATTGGGTCTAATTTTGAGGTCATATTTTACCCTACTTTTTGCGGTTTTTTAATTCGTTCTAAAGTTAGAAAGACAATCTTTTTATAGGTTTTATAATATTCCCTAGGGCATCACGGTTTTAGATTTATCTAAAAATGTTCATATCCGTGAATCCGGTGACCCGGAGACGACATTACCAAAAGTTGAACTTATTCAAGATTTTTTTTTTGCAGGTATAACCCACCGATTTTTGCACATGTAGGCATTTTCCTACTCCTTAGAAAATCTGTAAAATCCAATGGTATTTTTATCTGCTTGAGAGACCGAGTAGATTTTCGAGAAATGCAAGTTTTGCTCGAAAAATTCAGAATTTTGCAAAATTTCTACGTTTTCGACCCCATTTTTGCACTTTTAATACGTTCTGAAAATTCAAACAATCAAATTTCTATAATTCCTCCAGACATGTACGATAGCTCATTAGACTCGTCTCGGCATGGCAAGAAAAATGGGCTACCGCACGGTTCGGGAGGTGGCATCTATCTCAGGTGGAGGCATTGCAGCTAGACCTAATATTAGAGTTGGAGGCCACGACCAGTCCAAATCCACCCAGTTGAGGACAACTGGGTTCAAGAAACAATCGGATCAAAGTATAATATGATTATAACTGCTAGAATATTGGTTATGGGCCTAGAGGAGAGCAAAAAGAAGTAAAAAGTTAAAAAGAAAAAATTAAGGTTAAGGCTAGTAAAGGTTTTTGGGGTTGGAGAAAGAAAATGCAAAAGGCAGTTGAAAATAAACATGGTATTGTACCATTCAATGGAAATGGATTTGATAATTGGAAGTTTCCATTGAAATCGGCAACAAACCCGATGGATCTAAGTGATGTGATGAAGAATGTCCCAGCTTCTAATAGAGACGATGACTGGCACAAAAAGAATAACAAGGCATGTATGGTTATAATTCAGAGTGTTGCAGACTCGCATTTAGAATACATTAGAGATTGAAGTAGCAAATGAAATGATACATAAGTTGGAAAAATTTTTAATAAAAAAGGTACATGTTCTAAATTTTATCTATTAAAAGAGTTAATTAACTTAAAATATAAGATATGCAGGAGCACTTCAGTAAATGTGATAGAATCTTTAGAGAGTTAAAAGATTTGGGAAGTGATTTTGATGAATCGGGCATTTCCTGCTTCTTGCTATTATCAATGCCCCTAGAATTTGAAAATGTAGCTACTGCTATTAGAACACTATCTGAGACTGATTTGAAAATGGAGTTTGTGAAAAGTCGTCTGTTAGAATTTCACGTGAATAACAATATCCCATCATCATTTGCTGTATCACAAAAGGCTGTGAAATGTTTCAAATGTGTTTTATTTGTCATAAATTCGGCCACAAGTCCAGATATTGTACCCAAAACAAAAGGGATGGAAATAAAGCAAATTATGCAGTAGGGGATACTAGTAGTGCAACTTCAGAAGATAAATCGGTTGCTGATTATGGAGCCACATTATTGTATCAACGACGACAGGGTTTTGTATAATAAAAGAAGCCTGTCTGACACAAGGCTGATCCAATTAGCAGAAAAAGGAAAATCAATGGAGGCAATATGTATCGGAGATGTGAAGGTGTTTAGCAAATTGGGAAATGGGAAAGTGAGACATAATTTAAAAAAATGTAATGTGTTTACCAGGGTTAAGGGTAAATTTATTATCTATTTCAACTATTGAAAATGCAGGTTTTGAAATTGTATGTTCAAATGCTAAGCTTATTATTAAAAGAAATAATATTGTTTATGTAGAAGGTAAACGAACAAGTAATTTATATAAAATAAATTTTAAGCTTAATAATGATACGAAATATGCAAATCTTATTATTAAAGTGGACAAAGAGTTATGCATAAAAGGTGAAAGGTGATCATTTAAATTTTAATTCTTTAATAAAACTTAATAATCTACAACTGGTCAATGTTTAGAGTTTTTGAATAATAGGGATGATAAAATATGTGAGATTTGTGTTAAAGCTAAACAGAAATGTCATCCATATTATTCAAAGACAACAAGGTCAAATAGAGTATTAGAACTGATACATTCAGATTTGTGTGGTCCTTTAAATGTTGCATCGTATAATGGTAAAAGATACTTTGTTACTTTTGTAGATGATTTTTCGAGATTTGTAATGGTATAATGATAAAAAATTTTCCAAGACATCGAAGGACCAAACTTCTTAGGTAGAAGTTAAACCAATATTAATGTTAAAATA
Source organism: Neocrepidodera transversa (assembly GCA_963243735.1). Lineage (NCBI taxonomy): Eukaryota > Metazoa > Arthropoda > Insecta > Coleoptera > Chrysomelidae > Neocrepidodera > Neocrepidodera transversa. The sequence goes on along the minus strand of OY725344.1, from coordinate 23,824,745 downwards.
AAAGTAGTATTTGAAATAGGAATGTGATTTTTATTCCATTTTTTCTAAGTACGAAACATGAACAGCAAAAAACATAAAGCGGCACATTAAGTTAAAATATGAAACCGAAATATGTATATTTAAATTGTACTTAATCACTTCACTCACTGTAAAAACTATTTATATTTTTTATTATGAAAACTCGGAAAACTTTTTGGGTACTGTTAATTACGCACCATTATATTTATTTTAAGAAACTTTTGCTCTATTGAATGCATGATTGAATTCTTTCACAGTCGGGATGCGAGAGGTTGATTGTGCTCTGAGTTCTAACAGAGAGTACAGTTGGTGGTTTTTAATTGGTAGGAGACATGTGACGTGGTATGTACATGGCCTTGAATTCAGAATCTTAGCGGGAAGAAATATATCTATATTTTTTGTCTCTTATAATGATGGGATAATATGAAAGAAAGATAAGCTTGCATAGCAACAGTCGCTTATGTATTTTATCTTTATGTTAAAATTCCGACCTGTCAATGTAGTCCATTAACAGTAGGTACAATTTGGCATCAGTGCGTTTTTCTTCTATATTTTTATTGTGGCCTTCTTTATTCAGAGAGTAAGCTAGGTAATATTTCATTTTATTTTGAATTTTGACTTGACGTTTCCACAGAAGATAAAATCTTTTTTTTTTGTAAATATCAAAAAACGAATTATTAACAAGTTACGTTACATTTTGGATACACTGTATAAGTGCGAGAATATTGTGAATAATACAAATATTATTGTTTTACAACAAAATAGTTTAGATTTGTGTCACTTTGTGATATTAAAATTTCAATTAACGGTTTAAAATTAGAAAAAGCAGAAAAAGAAGCCAAAGGGTTGGACTGGAAATGGACATTAGGGAAATTGAGAAAAAGATAAAACTGGAGAGTTTAAGAATATTTTGAATAAAAATGTAAATTTTTAAAATTTTAAATATCCTTATACATGGTGTATACAAATTACCGGATAAGCTACACGTGGCTATATTTTTCTATCGTTTCTGAATCGAAAATCTTAATACCTTCAGGAACCATACATTTGGCAACACAGTAATTTCATAGTACTGTAATGGTAAGGACTTGGTAGATGCCGTTATAATTTATGAATTTTATCCTTTAAAAACATTTTCCGCATCTTTAATACTTTGATTTGCTCTAATAAATTTTAATAAATGAATCACGTTAAAAATACTAAATTAAGTAACCGTATACCATATACATATCGGCATACTCATTAAACGTAAAATGATTCATTGTAAGTAAACGATTTAATCAAATCAATATAAAACTCAAGAATCAATGGGTACACCAGACGAATTAAATAGACACATAAATGTCAACCACAGTAATGACAGGTAATGGTTCGAATAGAAACCACATTCGAATAAAATATCATTTTCCCTACCACGTTGCCAAACGTAACATGTTTAAAAAATATGATTGAAATTCGTCCCTATTCGAAATGGCACATATCTCTATTGAAAGATATCGAATAGAGATGCTTATTTTTATGCTAAAAATCTGAACTTTAAGCATCTCGTGAAGATGCATGAAGCATACTACAACATTTTCGCATTAAGATTTTTGATTCGGAAGCGATTGAAGAATATCGCCACGTGTAGCTGTTTCGCTAATTTGTACACACACAGATACATTTTATATTTTTTTTAATAATTTATTTTATCCTAAATTTATAATCTGCCAAAGTATTACTGTATGAGCTCTGTTCTGTATGCATCTGTACGAATATTTTCAACATTGTTTGCATCAGGAACTTTTTCATTAATAAGGGCTTGTAGGATTAATTATTGGCATTTAATCACCAAAATTTAAAGCTAAATTATGAAGTATAGTAGTAGCCACGATAATGTCTTGCGTGGTCTGTAATTTTGTTCTTAGTTCTATTGCTAGACAAGGAATACGTCTTTTCCATCTCGCAATACACCTTTAAACGCCATTTCTTTTTCTAATTAAGGATTTCTGGTACCTGATTTCAGCTAGTGTGACTGAATTTTCTAAAGGTACCATGAAATATTTTTCCATTGCCAAGTCACTATCTCCAATAATTAGACAATTGTTCATGGCAGCTTCAAGTCGTGCTTTTAAATAGGATTTCATAAATCACTAATATCGTTTGAGGCCACCTTGGAACTGTATTTCTTATTTTTAAATTATGGTTACAAGTCAAAATTATAAAAAGAAGGATTTCAGACAATAAAAACAAACTCTAAGAGAATTTCAGTAGGAATACTAGAAACTTGTAAAGAAAACTACATAAAGAGAGAAAGACAAGATCAAATCATTAGACCAGTCGGAATAACTTTTTTGTGCAAAAACATATCAGCATGAGTAACATGTGGGGAAACTAACTTTATAATCCAAAGAAAGACAATTTTTGCCACTTTATGCTTTATTTGAAATATAAATCAAGCATCATTCGAAAATTTATCAAAAGAAGGGAAATTTAAGACGTCAAACAGATCTAAGTAGTTTTTACTTACTTGTATACACATATCTAGTAAGAGACCTTGATTATTACTTAATGATTGTTCATGCCTTCTAAGATGGTTTAAGAGCGAACCGTACCTCATATATTCAGTTACAATAAAAATAGGTCTATTCTTACTGCACACACCATAAAGTTGAACCAAATTCGTATGTTGTAGTTTCCTATAACAAAAAATAAAACAATATAAGCATATTATGTCCAACTTATATAAATTAAACTTACGTCATGACTTTAGCTTCTTCTATGAAATCATCTTCAGACATTGTTCCCTCCTTCATCATTTTAACTGCTACATCTATAGAACCTCTCCATTTTCCTCTTCTCACTACACCAAATTGGCCGGATCCCAATTCTTCCAGCAGCATTAATTCGTTATGATCAATCTCCCATTTATCTATTGAACATAAAAAGGGAATATTTATATTTTTAGCCAAAACTACAGGAGAAAAAAATGTTATGGCCTCAAGAAAAGTTTACAGACTCTTGTTAATATCAATGAATCGAACTTAATGAGTGTAATAAAAAGCTTGTAAGGTAGTTTTGGTCAAATTTGTAGTTTATGTTGTATTTAAGAATTATATCGCCAAATAATCAAAATAACTCAAATTTATTTTTTTAGAAATAGGGAAACGGTTATGGCGGCTAGTATATCGGATTTGCGTGCTACTAGTGCCTAGAATCTCAAAAATCAATCAAAATTAACATCTGATTTTTAAATTTTAAACTGAAACTTAAAATAAAAATCGTAACTCGAAATCAAACTCTTATCGATTATTAAGCTCTAAAATCAAAATTCGACGCTCAAATTCTAAATCCCTGTCCGACATTGACATTACAGATTTTGACAAAAGACATTCAAATGAGATGAAATTTTCCTACGTAAATATTCCATTATCCTAAACTTCAATTCGAATTTGTTAGGTGACATCAGCTTTATAAAAATTAAATGATGAGTAACAAAAGTTACGTGTTGGTGCGTACACACTTAGTGATGAAAGAAAAGCCAAATTGTGTATATCAAGTGTGCAAGTTTTGCACACTTGATATACACAATTTGGCTTTTCTTTATAAAAATTGCTAGCTAGCTTGGTGATGGTGACTCTTTCCTGTATCTTGCCTTCCAATTCCTATAAAGACACATATTTTTGCATTCAATCTTCGCAAAAAATCCATGTTTATTTCAAAGAAACAAAAGCTTGTCTAAGCAAACAGATAAAACCTGGATTTTTTATTGCCATTCCCAAAAACGCTCCAATAAGCTACTAAAATCTTGATTTCGATGATCTATAAAATTATCAAACTGTTAATCTTACAGTCACAAACTCAGAGGATAGAATATTAATATTAGAGTCCCAAGTCGATACCAGTTACAGGAATTTTGAAATGATGATATAAATACAAACAGATTTTTTTTTTAAAGTTTAATGGCTCCCAGAATACGTAAAAGGAGAAATTGGTAAGGAAATCCAGCAAATGACATCTTCGAACTAAGCCATTCACTGATTAACTCCATTATTTTAATCACTCCAAAAAAATCACTAAAAGACAGTCAAAAAACACTTTGGCTCGTTTTCGCAGAATCGGATGCTTGTTCTTTGTCAACTGTTACAAATCATCGACCTATTGGGTTGATCCAAATATTTCTTTGTTGTGGACCTCGCAAACGGGAGGAGGAATTCGACTAAGTGAAGAAAGTAAAAAAGAGCGCGCCAGTGTGTTTCTAAAGAGGAATACAAGAACTTTCGGAGCAATTAAATCAATCAAACTATCCAATGTCCTCCTTTTTTACTTTTTTCCCGTTTTTCCTCTACTTTTTATTGGAAAGCTTAATTAATTTAATTGCTCCAAACCTCACTGCGCTCAGGTCGGAATGGATGTTGGGGAAAAGTTGGAATTATTATTTTTCCTACCATCCACTCCGAGCCGAGCGCAGCGAGATTCGGGGCAATTAAATCAATCAAACTATCCAACTTCCCCTTTTTTTCTCTGCTTTACTATTTTTTTAAGTTTCCAACTTCTTTGCTCCCCTATTTTTTAGTAATTTTTGGAAATTCTTTCCTAAATCATAACAAAAAAAACCATGCTCAAACTAGAGTATTCAAAAGAAAGAAATTAACCATTTAGATTACATTATTTCTGAATACGGTGTGAAACATGACCGAGACAAGGTTAATCCTATCCCAAAAGACAAAAAAGAGTAAATTCATTCTTTACATAATTTTTTAAAAAAGGTATCTTCTGAATGATGAATCACCTAATAATCAGACTAATTTAGGATTTTACATCAGTTTTTACTATTCACAGATTATAACAAGATCACACCGAGATTCTGAGTTTAAATTCGCAATAGATTGGTTGTCAGAAGACTTGATGTTGATATATCTTACCATGACTAAGTCCGGCTGTGGCTGGAGCGGGTCTGTCACAAGGGCTCGTCTTTAATCTAGAAGCCAAACCACCGCTGTTGTGCTTGTGATAATTTATTAAATCCGGTATAGAACTACAACAGTGTTTTTCCGATAGAAAATACTCTCCTGTCCTCTCGTTCTGTTTTATGTGGTAGTGTTTTACATGCGGATGAGGTCTAAAAACGAATAAAAATAAATATTTTAAATTTAAAATAAAATGTCTACTTACATTTTGGTGTATAAAGATAATGTATAAAGTCCTTTTGTCGATGAATTTCTAACTACAAAGCATCCTTCTTTGTCTTCATTTTTAAGTAACGACTCAGATCTTTGCCTTGACATATCACTTACGTACCATCTAGAAATAAACATTAATCAATTATTACCCACAGATAAATTTATAAGGAATTATATTATTAATAGGAAACAAGCATTAATTTTAATCAATCATGGCACGACCTTGGGTTCAAGAGGCCCCAGGGCATAACAAAAGTTCCCAAGGCAAAACAAAAGGCCTCACAATAAAGCAAAAAGCCTCAGAGCAAAACAAAAGGCACCAGAACAAAACAAAAGGCGCCAGAGCAAAACAAAAGGCCAAGAAGCAAAACAAAAGGCCAAGAAGCAAAACAAAAGGCCCAGAAGCAAAACAAAACGCTCTAGAGCAAAACGAAATGCCCCAGAGCTAAACAAATGATAGAGAGGTAAAATAGAAGGCCACGAGGCAAAATAAAATGTCCTGAGGTAAAATAAACGGCACGAGGACAAAACAAAAGGCCCCGGGTCAATAATATATAAACATACTTACTCATATTGTTGTAAACCTAAAGATTCCTTCTCCTTTACGTAATTACTAGGAATATAACCGACGTTCCTAAAAAATAGTAAATATATAAAAAAGTGTTTTATTATTCAATTATTATTCGCATATATATGTAAAAGTTTCAGAATTAAATTATTTTTCATTTTTATATTCAAATAAACCCTTTATTAAAAGTAAACATCATGTAATATTTAACTAAAATGTAATTAAGATTAATTACTTTTTACTTACCCTTTTGAATCCCTAACTTTCCACCAATGTTCCTGTGAATCATCAATAACATCGTAGGATTGATTTTTTTCCAATGATAAATCGCCGCTTTCTATTGCTTTGTAGTTGTACAAGGCCACGACAACCTTAGTCCTTGGAACGATTTTTTCTTTTGGTTTAGATGAAGGTGTGCCTGGAGTTCCTTCACTAGGCATCATCTGACCAGAATTGGTGCCTATAATGTAAGAAAGTTTTTTAAGAGTATCTAAAGGTAAATATTTAATTTTTGAGACCATTATTAACGATGTTATATGTAGATAATTGCCATAAAAAAAATAAAATCTGTTAAAAAAACTTACCAGATGACTTACGTTGTAGTTTAGGAAACAGGGGAATCTTTTTCATGTAGCATGAATATAACATATCGTAGTTTATTTGATTAGGAACAAGGTAAAATATTTTCAGCCCATATTCACCATTAAGCAAAAGTTGAAAAATAAAAATGTATGTATAGACCAGAACTTATTGGTGTACTTAAATCTGTGTATAATTAATTTTACGAGATTATGTTTAGGAAATTAACTTTTTAATGTGAAGTACTTAGCAATAAAACCCAGATAACTTATTGATAAACTACATACGTACGTCACCTTGAAATATTTTTGTCAAATGTCAAATTAACCATTTGACATCTATCAAAAAAATCAAGGACACGTTCCTTAATTTTTTTTGCCAATAATAGTCAAAACTAAAATATACCTACGCTTTCAATAATATTAATTTTATTGAAAGTTACAAAAGAAAAATTTAAATTTTGAATTTTTTATCCCAGGAGTGGGTACAGAAATTTTAGGTAGATTTTTGCGTTCGTTTTTAAAAACATGACGTCAATATTTAAAAATGGACATTAATTTTATCGTAAGTTACAAAAAAAAAATTAATTTGGAATTTTTTTATCGAACGCATAGAAATCATACTATATATAAGTATCTTAGAATATATAGTTATAAAAAAATATAGTAGGAAGGAGCATGTATCTGGAGTAATGTGCCGAACAGTCGGCCATTAATAAGAACCACGTATGACTGATAATTAAAATGTTAAATATATCAATTTATACCGGTTTGCTTACATTTTTATTGTGCGCTTAGATCATATAAGACTAGATGTAGCAACTAGATTAGTTTGTTTAGTAATGAAGGGGGAATAAGGTGCCCAACGATCTCATTGGTTGATTTAAATACGCAAATAGCCATAGAGAAACGAATAGCATTTGACAGAATTGACAGGTCTCCTTCCACATGTAAATATACATAGGCGCGTCTCATAAATCTGAATAAATAGATAGAAGTAGCCAAATGAAAGGTAAGGATACATTATTAAATGACAAAATGTAAGTTCGTTGAAATTTTTTGAAAATAAATTTGTCTAGATATGAACGATGACTAAATTAAACAATTAAAACCTTTTTCAAACGGCACGCTACTGATTCAGTGGTACTCCTTGGTGCGTCTCACCTCACCGTGCCTTTCCCCGCAAGAACCAAACAAAATGTACAAAATGCAACGTCTAAACGAACCTTTACTGGTCTAAAATTGAGCGTGATACGCTATTTGCAAGGCCCATCGGGTCCACCGAGCGAAATGTTCCTTTCTACTAACGACTATTCTAAGTATATTTAAAAACATGACGTAAATATTTAAAAATGGGTAAAATCGAAGGTATTAGAAAACGAAGAACTTATTAATTATTTTACTATAGAATTATGTAAGAGACATTTAAAAATGATAACAAGGTAGTTTCGACACTACATCAAAGAAACGTGTTGTTTCTGGTTGTACAATTTGTAAATTTTATAAATGACTGTTCGTGACTAAATAATTATGAAAGATGCAAATACTATCAAAATCATGGGAAAATTAAGCATGAATTATTTATTTGTTAATTTAAAAATTGTACGTGTCATAGACTTAAAGCCAAACAATGATGTTAATGGCAACTGTCAACTAAAATTTCTTGTTTTTCCATGGCATCTATGATTTACCACTTTAGTGTATTGGTAAATCATGCAAAGCTAAACGCCCCCTAGTGTTGATATTGGAAATCAGCGTAACGGTGCAAATAACCACCGGCTTTAAACATTTGTTTGCTAGATAAATATAACATTGAAATATACTCATGGACATGCCCAGCGGTGAGAATTGTGATATTTCGAGAGAAAAAGATGAAACAATGGTTCGGTCAATCTCTACCTCTCAGAAAACAGTATGTTAGAGACCAAACCTATACGCCATCTTTCTGTCTTTTCATAAAAAAAATATTACAACGTTATACACGAGTTAGTCAGTCTATGATTTTTAACATAGAGATAGTAAAGGTTAGAGAGAGCATGAAAGAGACAGACTTATGGGTATTCAATGTAAAACCGATGTTATCAACATCTCGACTCGAAAAGCACCTTTTGTTTTGATTAGGACTCATAAACATGCATTAGCGTCGTTGATTTAGGGGCTTCGTAATATTTCCAAATTGAAATAAAAAAACCATATTTTAATTTTTGCTCATCATTTTTTTTTACTTAATTATCCAACTTTCAGTGACAATTAATTTTTATAACAGTTCGTTGATACATAAACAAATGATAAAATGGGGATATATTATTATATAAATTAAATTTGTCAACACCGTTTTCAGAGGTTTGTTATGAGTCCTAATATAAACATTTTGTTACGTTGTAACGACGTTGGTACGTTCGGTTGTATTTTATAGCTTTGACATAGACTAATTGACGTGCTTAACCATTGACATCGGGCCCAACTCGTATATTGTTGTAATATTATTTTGCTGAAAAGAGTGAGAAAAATGGCGTATACGTTCGGTGTAGCGCTATCTTTAATATCCTAACTATACGACACTGTTTTGAGAGAGATAGAGATTGGCCGAACCATCGTTACATATGTTTCTCTCGAAATGATATAATTTTCACCGCTGGGCATGTCCATGAGTATATGTCAATGTGCCTAACCCGTATATCGTTGTAATATTTTTTAAGCTCGAAATGAAGAAGATAACGTATAGTTTCGGACTAGCGCTATCTCTTCCATTACCAACGATTACTATTTTTGAGATAGAGATGGTCCGAAACATCGTTTTATCTCTTTGTCTCGAAGTACCACAATATAGAGTATTTTGCACCATGTGCAATGTAGATTTCTATCTGTTCTTCAAATGTCTAAAACGCTATCCGTCATATTGTTTTCTGACGTGACGTCACTTTGTTAGTAGACAAGATTGATTGTGGTTGTTTTCGAGTTATTATCGCGTTTGTACTTTTATCTTGTATTTTATTGAAATTGAGCCGAGTCAGCATGGCGGCTAGCGTTTGTGGGCGAAAATGCAAAACGGTGAATTCAAAATTATAGTGGTTTAATATCACTTTTAGATTAATTTAAGGCACTTTTCAAAAAAAGGGTGTAATACCCTATTCTCACCGCTACGGCATGTCAATTAGTATATGTCGATGGTTTGCACACAAGTTCAAAATTATCCCGTTAGATGGTTTAACAGTGACTTGGCATGGTTGTCAGATTAATCAGATTCACCAAAATGTCGTTAAAAACAAACAATGAACAATTACATTTTTTTTAATTTCTTGAGAAGTAATATATTTTTTAAATAGAGATATCTACATAATATCTGTATTTTAGCGAATCACAAACAAATTCATGATGCAATTCAGCCAGTAACTAATTAATCAAAGATTTAAAAAGTTCAAAATATAATTAATTATTTTGAGTATATCGATACGAAGGTACGTGCGAGTAGCCACTACCAAAGCGCAAACTTACAACTTTCGCCACCAGAGCTCGTATCGTTGATAAAGTTACAACTTTTCCCGGTAGAGTTGGCGTCGAAATGTAATTTTCAGAGTGCATTTTTAAATTATCGTTTTTTACATATCGTGGACACCGCTTGGACATGTCCTCGGCATATATCGATGGTTTGCACACGTTCAAAATTATCCCGTTAGAGGGCTTGACAGGGATTTTTCATCGTAGCCATAGATGAATCAGATCTATAAGATTGTTGCAAAACAACTCGTAGGACAAGAATTTCTTATACAACTTGTATAATAATAGGCTATTTTACGTTTTGGCTTTCATCTATTATTTATTAATGGTTTTATTATTGTATGAACGGGTCCCGAGCGCACTGGTACTCCCTAATAAGTGTGCCTATATAGAGGGTACCCCTAACCCCATATCCCAGTGTACAGTTTTCCTAGACATATGAAATAGCTCATTTTCTTTAGGGGTCAAATTTCAAGAAAATCTCTCAGTTAGTTTTTGAGATCGCGTATACAAACAAACAAATAAAAAACGAACAAAACTGTATTAATATAGTAAGATTTTTAGGTTGGTAACATTGAAAATTTAAAAAAATTGACAGGTTTATCAGTTTGACGTTTCATTTAAATCCGTGTTTTTTTTTCGAATTTGTATTCAAAAATTCAATTTAATCTCGTAAATTTAGTTTATTATAAATCAAAGTGCTTAAATTAACAGCAGTGAAATTTACCATTATTCACTAAAAATCGTTTAAGACTGAACTTCAAAAAGCATAGAAATTTCTGGACTATATTTGTAAGTAAAATTATTCCATATAGCAAAATAAATTTTTAAAATTAGGTAATATTAACTTAATCTTCTTAAAAGTAATAATACAAGTTTTTTTAATTAGTATGAATATAATAGTTATTTAATCACTATTTTGTTATAATTTTCTTTTATTAAATGACAGACAGGGCCGGATTTTGAGCTCAAAATTGTTTTTCTTTTATAATAGAAACGTAGAATTGGTTTTAAGTATGAAATAATTATATATGAATTTATATCGTAATAACGATTGATTAAACATGCTAATCTTAGGTAATAGCCACCTGCATGACCATGAAAAGAATCGCTGGGCACGTATAATTGTCTAAGGTTTTTTTAGCGGATACTTATTATTGTTAATAAACATGCACATACAAATATATATAATTTTAATTAAATAAATAACTAATAATTTAAAAAATAATAAAGCCGGTACTATATAAATTTTTATTAATATTCAATTAACTAGGTTACTGTTTACGTGGATCGTAAAATATTTATTTAAGTATAATTTAATTCATTTACCAATGGATTATTTATATAAATAATAATTTATAAGTATACAAAATTTTTATCAAAAAGGTGTGGATTAGTTAATAGAAAATAATACCAAATGTTAATCCTACATTTGCATATATACAACACAAACGAATGTCGACATGTCTAATCGACAATCCTTTAATTATTACCTATAAAGGTATTAAAATTAATATAAATAATTCGACTTACCAGTGGCACTTCTAAAAACATTAACTAGCATATCAAACTGCATTTTGACTAACAACAATAGGCCCTCCAGTATATTATTATGATATAAACATGGTGCAGGTAAAAGAAGAGACTACTTATCGTGCCAAGGTAACTAACTAGCAACTTGTTCGTTCGCCGATCACCGTTAGTGGGACAGGTTTTCGAGTGACGTCGGACTCGGGTGGTATTAGCTAACGAGTAGCTATTGCCATCGGGAGCGGGACCTTTCCGAAGACAAAAGAATTATGTTCCGAAGAAAAAGATAGGTATAGATAGAAATTGTTAAGATGACCAAAACGACGTGTTTCGAATCTATAAGTGCATGTATGCATTTATATGATATGTTTAATGCACGAAAGCAGTATTTTATATTTAGTATAGTTACCAGTAAATTTTTATTATAGATTTAAAGTTAAGGTGAAGTAAAATATGGTCCAGGATTTATTTGATTTGTATATAATGTGTAAAAAACGTGCGAAAGTTTCATACACAAATAAATAGTATAAAAAAAGAGTTCTAGTTTTTTGCAGAAATCTCAAAAAGTAAAACATTAGAGAAAATTAAATAGAGAAAATTTTCCAAAATAAAAAGGTATAATCACTGGAACTATTGTTAATAGTTTTAAATAAATATTAAAAATGGAGATTTTTTTGGACATTACCTATATTTAATTTAATGCAAATAAAGGAAGCACTGATATCAATCGACTCATATTTATAATAGACAGAGAGATGATTAAGAAAACAAGTGAAAAATGGCAATATTTTTGCCGTAATTTCGAGTTTTCGAAAATTTAAAGTTACGAAAATAAATTTCTATATAGGTATATAATACATTATAGTATATATGATAGTGGTGAGGTTTTTCGGGTTTTCCTACACCTATAGCTAAATGGCGCTATCAATCCCTTCCCCGCACAAGCCTTTGGCTTCTGGGTTTCACTCGCATAAGGGAATGAAATATAGGGAGAGTATTATTGTTATTATTATATTATATGGTATAAGTAGCGGAAAGTAAAAATAGGTAAAAGATTAATATCTTTTTTGGGGTTTTTAACGATGCTTGTCTCTCTCTCTCACTGTTGTCTAGTTGAATCAGGCTAACAGACAAACGGACGGTCGGACAAAACCGTTTTTTTTCTTCGAAAACTCTAAAAAACTAAAGATATTTACATACTGCAACAACTGTCGATAGATTATAAATGGGGAGTTCAACTTGAAATATTAGTGCATTTTTTTTGCATTATTTAAGAAAAAAATTAATTTCTTTTTATGATAAAATCGTTTTTTCTGTTTTTTTCTTTAATTTAATATCAAAAAATTTATATTTAAAAATTACTGCATCTATGCAACTTCTAGTGCGCCTACGTCACTTATGTGCAATAGCTGCAGCATAATATTAACGTCGGTCAGTTTCTCTAAATAAAATTGACGCTTTCAGATTTAGATGACATTTGCTTATAAAGTGTCGTTTGGTCAATATGTTTTTAATTGTGTTTACTTTTACCTTTGTTTACGTATCTTTACAAATACAAATAAACACAGAAAATTATCAACATCAACCAGCTCTGCAGAGTACAAACTACAACAGTGACAGTGAACTATGCAGTAAGCAGACGCGACCTTTCACTTAATCAGGCACCCTTGTGCCCAGCACTTATGTACCAAACAGCAAATTATTACCTTGATCTCGTTAAAATAGTCGTTTTCTTTATCTAACAGCGGAATTTAATATCTATTTATCTCTCTCGATTTTGAATGCGAATTCACAGTGGATAGGTCCAAGTTTTCATCTTTATATCCAATTATCATATAATGGTTTTCTCCATCTTTGTCTGTATAAGTGAAATTTATCAGCTGTTATTCATTCGTATTCTCTTCTTTACACATTTGCAGTTAATGGCTTGACGGTAACTTCATTGCACATAAGTGACGTCACGATCGTAATGGCGGCATATTGAAATAATTGGAAATTTGAATTTTTAAATTTATTCAAAAAATCTAGCTCAAATTTCGGTAGATAATTAAACTCAATGGGTTTTATTTGATTAATTCTAACTGTTAATAAAGAAAAAACGTGATGTTATATTTTTGTTGAACATTGTGGCAAAATGCTTAAAATCGGTAGAAGACCACCTAACACGTAAATTCTCTTTTAAAATCCTTGAAAAATTCTTAAAATTGAAAATTTATTAAAAAATCCATAAATAATCCTTACAATATCCTTGATTTTTTTTTCCAAAAACTTAAAAACTTATCTTAACGATTCTTGCAAAATTCGTAAAAAATCCATTAAAATTCCTTAAAGGATTATTTAAAAAATTAGAAATAGTAAAAAACAAGTGAACAAGGGCAATATTATATATTGCCGTAATTTCGAGTTTTCCAAAATTTAGACTTATGAAAATAAATTTCTTGTTAAATCAAAAAAAAATCCATAAAAAGTTAAAATTCGTTGAAAAATCTTTATAAAATCTTTGCAAAATCCACAAAATTTCTTTTAAAACTTTTGATGAATGAAAATCCTAGAAAAAAATCGTAAAAAAACTAAAAAAAGCCACCACGTGACTTTTGTGGTTGCCGGTTAGAGAATTACGCAAGGAAAATGTATTTGTATTCTAATAAATTGGGTGTAAAACTTGTTTTTTTTAGAATTTTCCGGTTACTGTTCAATTTTTTCTGATCAGAACAGGGTGGAGCGCCATAAAACATAATTATTCGTTTAGGACGAGAACTCGCCTAATATAGCAACTAAAAATATGCGGTTTATTTTATGATATTTAAAATATTTATCAGAAGAGCGCGTCTGTAAAACTTTTTCAAATTTATCTAGAGAAAAAAGTTGATAGTCGTATCACTTTTACTAAAAATAATCTAAAAAAAGTGCCCTCAGATGCGCTGTAAAGAATTAACTACAGAATCGATTGGTGGCAACCGCAGCTTCCTATCTTTAATATTAACGGAGCATCCGTCCAAAAACGACAAGATAATTTATGGTATTGGAGTATCTTAAAAATTCCTTTTAAAAACACTTTGAAAATCCTGGACACGAATTTTAATTTCACATGCGCGCCCTTTAGCGCCGAAACAACGGGAAATTATGGAAAAAGTTTGACACAAAAGTTATATGCTCTATAACTTTGCACTAAAGTGCATTGTTTGTCTTCAAAATCTGGAAAGTCGGGAAAAACCTTCATACACATTTTTTCGCGCCCTCTAGTTTGATGCAAAAGTTGTAGAGAATCTTATGCTCTGAAACTTTGCACTGAAACATTTTGCACTAAAGTGCACTGTTTGTCCTCGGGAAGGTATACAAAAATCTGGAAAGTCGGAAAACCTACACGTACATTTTTTCGCGCCCATTAGGAATTCGGGAAAAAGTTTGATACAAAAATTGTACGGAATTTGATGCTTTACAATTTTGCACTAGAACATTTTGCATTGTTTGTTCTTAAAATAAAAAAAAACTGCAAAAAATCCTACATGTGTATTTTTTTTCGCTTTTTAGCGACGAAACTATGGAAAATTCGAAAAAGAGTTAAATACAAAAGTTGTAAGAAATTTTATGCTCTACAACTTTGCACTAGAACATTTTGTACTGAAGTACATTAATTGTCCTCAAAATCTGCAAAATCAGGGAAACCTACATGCCCCATTTTCCACGCGCCCTCTAGCAGCGAAACTATTGGGAATTCTGGAAAAAGTATGAAACAAATGATGTAGGGAATTTTATGTTCTATACCTTTGCACTGGAACATTTTGTACTAAACCGCATTATTTGTCCTTAAAATTTGGAAAGGGTCCCAAAAACTTCCATGCAAATTTTTTCGCGCCCTCCAGCGGAGAAACTATTGGGAATTTCGGAAAATGTTTGATACAAAAGTTGTAAAGAATTTTATGCTCTACATTTCGGACTATAGTATCCTCTAAATCTGAAAAGTCAGGGAAAACTAGATGCACTATTTTCCTGGCGCCCTCTGGGGTGCAAAACTATTCGGAATTCTGGAAAAAGTTTGATACAAATGATGTAGGGAATTTTATGCTCGGCATATTTGCACTGGAATATTTTGCACCAAAGTGCATTATTTTCCCTTAAAATATGGAAAAACCTTACGGCGAAACTATTAGGAAAATCTTGGAACAATCATGAAAAATTCTTTCAGAATTCTTGAAAAATTCTAGTAAAATCTTTACTGTCAGTAGATAGAACGTCCTTTAACTTTAAAGACTCAATAACTAAAGGCGATGACGTTTAGAATAAAATTTAACAAGTTGATTTCTTATACAATTGTCACAATCTAAACGTCATTGTCGTTAGTTACAGAACCGTTAAAGTTAAAGGACGTTCTATCTACTGACAGTTATTGTCAGTAGATAGAACGTTCGTTAAATTTAACGGTTCTGTAACTAATGACAATGACGTTTAGATTGTGACAATTTTACAAGAAATCAACTTGTAAAGTTTTATTCTAAACGTCATCGCCTTTACTTACTGAATCTTTAAGGTTAATGGACGTTCTATCTACTGACAATTAGTCTTATAAAATTATAAATAAAGAACAAAAACGCGTTTTTGTAGCGATATATAAATAAATATAAAGATTTTATTCAACAACAATAAAAAGTTCTACCAATTCGATATACAGGGTGTTCCGATATTCGACAACGCTTTACAGAGCCCTTGACAAATGATGAAAAATGAGTTAGGTACATAAGCCCCTAAGTTTCTTAGTTTGCGAGGTACAGGTGGTTAAAGTTGAAAAATTAAAATTATTTTTTCCCGATATTTCACCTACCGTTTTAAATTTTTTGTTCAAACTTGGCAGTCGATTTACTTTTTAGAAGCTTGTAAATTTAACAAAAAATATAGTTGGCAGACTTCATCCAGTGGCGCACAATAATGGGTAGTGGTAACTTCGGCCCCCCTATTTTTACGACACTGTATAAATCGATTTTTTTTTTGATTTTATTTAAATCTTTGGTTATTTATGTTACAAAAAGTTATTAACTTTTGTTGCGCTAAAATCAACAATTTTGGAGATACTTCACTTGCATGGTTTTTGACTGGCATAAATACTTTAACGAAAGGAAATTTTATTATAATTAGTGAGGAATAACGATACAAAAAACTGTTCCACATTAAATTTATAGTAACTGTTCAAAATAATGGGGGCGGCTAGAATGGTTCTAAGACGGCTAGAGGACTATGAAGGAAATCATAGATTGGGACACACTAAGCTAGATCATGTAGGAGGCAACATGCTTGGCATGAGGTCAGACTACATGACTGCTAAATACAGCTTCAACAAAGATCTGAGAATCATAATTAAGAATCGGAATGAGTTGAATACAAGCACAGATTTCAAGACAAACCCTAACGGAATTACCTGGTACACAGATGGGTCAAAAACCGAAGGGGGAACTGGAGGTGATATATACTGCGAACAGAATAAGTACCAAGAGAGTTTCTCTCTAGGAAAATATACTTCTGTATTCCAGGCAGAGGTCTATGCAATACTCGAATGTGCGAGAAATAGTAATATGAGAGCCCACGATGGGAAAAGAATCATAATCTACTCAGACAGTCAAGCAGCCCTTAAGGTCATAAGGAGCCCAAAGGTGACATCTAGACTGGTATGGGAATGTGGCGAAGAACTTGGGGAACTGGCGACCCACAATAAAGTAACTTTATCGTGGGTACCAGGTCACAAAGGTACCGCTGGAAACGAAAAGGCTGACGAGCTCGCAAGAAGCGGGTCGTCTACCCCATTAATTGGACTAGAACCAGCGATGGGAGTACCAAAACGTACGTTTAGGAACCATATAAAAGACTGGATCAAGCGAAAACACAAATTGTACTAGGACAATGTACCCGGACTTCTACACGGGAAAAAGTTTATAAAAGAATCGTCAAAGAACGTAACTGAAGAACTGCTTTCAATGAGTAGGAATCAACTACGAATTACCACAGGGCTCCTCACGGGACACCTTCCTACCAGAGAGCATCTAAACAAAATGGGGCTATATAACGGCGACCTTAAATGCAGACAATGCAATACAGGGACCGAGAATGCACTCCACATACTATGCAACTATGAGGCGCTGGATCACAGAAGGCAAAGAATATATGGGAAACCAAAAATGGATCCAGAATACTACTACAAACAGCCATTAAAGAACTTGTACAGTACAGGGAACAAGGTTGATGGACTGGGTGTAGTAGACAAAGAGACGGGAGATAACGCAATAAGCCCACGAGGTTGCAGTGAATCCGGTTGCAAAGAACGGTCCCGGAAACTGTTCAAAATGTTGACCGTTCACTCCACAGTACTTCCTACAATGTTTTCTCATGTCAAAACGCACACTTTGAAAAACTGTTGGATTAAACTACATAAGGGCTGCAGAAAATATCGAGACTTTTTCTGTAGTAATTTTTGTTTTTTGATTTTTTGCATCCTTCCTTTTAATTATTAAATTTTTTGCTATTTTTTCAATGCTAGCGTAAGTTAAATAATAAGATATTTGGCGATTTAGGAAATTTTTGTTCAAACAACCGTACTGCCTTTCTTCAATATAATAATAACATGTCGATCATTTTTCAAAGAGTGAGTTTTGACATGAGAAAACGTTGTATGAAGTACTGTGGAGTGAACGGTCAACGTTATGAACAGTTACTATAAATTTAATATGTAACAGTTTTTTTGTATTCTTATTCCTTGCTAATTATAATAAAATTTCCTTTCATTAAAATTTGTATTTATGCCAGTCAAAAAACATGTAGGTGCTGAAATTTAATGTCAATAATAGAATACGGTCCTGTATATTTAAGATATCGTATTGGCAAAAACTTCTGACCAATGATGAACTATTTTCTAAATATTTGTATTACGTATATTAGGTCCAGACATTTGTTTGTCGTAAAAATAGGGGGGCCGAAGTTACCACTACCCATTATTGTGCGCCACTGGATGAAGTCTGCCAACTATATTTTTTGTTAAATTTTCAAGCTTCTAAAAAGTAAATCGACTGCCAAGTTTGAACAAAAAATTTAAAACGGTACGTGAAATATCGCCAAAAATAATTTTAATTTTTCAACTTTAACCAGCTGTATCTCGCAAACTAAGAAGCTTAAGAGTCTTATGTACCTAACTCATTTTTCATCATTTGTCAAGGGCTATCACCTGTAAAGCGTTGTCGGTCGAATACCGGAACACCCTGTATATATATATTTTTTATAAACATAAAAATGATGAACAAAAAAACTATTATATAATAAAAAAAACGTGAGGTGCTTTCTACAAACTCATAATAACTTGACCTTTATAATGAAAATTTCAGAACAAAACCTGGACCTATATCGAAAAATATTTATTGCAATTTTTTTATTTTAACATGAATAAATCACAAGAAGCAACATTTTTTTAGATGTCACAAAATGATTTAAATATAGAAATATTAATTTTTTTAAATTGTTTCTGTTATATTTTTTTAAATTTGAAAATAGGTAATTTTTTATTTTTTCTTTAGGTATTTTCTTTGTATAGAGAGGATGTCAAAACGTTTCAATTTTTACTGGATATTATTCTATTATTGATTACCAAACTTAGAAATTCTCATAAAAAATTATAGTTTTGAATCAATTACAGAAAATATAATAAAGATAAAATTACGATAAAAAATGTTTAAAATTTTGCACTTATTAAACCAAAAAAAATAAAAAATAATAATTATCATAATAACGTTTTAACAAATAGTAAAAATATAACTTATAAAATAATATACTTACTTTTAAGTAATATTCTGAATAATAAAATTCACCGTTAAAAAAGATTTAATATCACTATTTCTATTGAAAAATAAAAATCACCACAACTCAGCTGAACACCAGTTCCACCCTTACTAACGCGCACAATCGTTCCCCTAGTCTGGATGCGGTTTCGCCCTCTATCGCCCTTATTTCAGGAGTCATTGGCATTGGGGAGCCTACAATCGATTTACTTATTTATGTTTATAAACTTCATACTAAATTGTGTTACGCAGTATTTATTAAAAAAATTCGAAGAAGAGGCGAGACTGACAATGAGTAACTTGAAGGCTATAAAGGAAACGTGGATTGTGACAATATTACTAATTATTTAATATTTATTGTTAAGTGAAATATAATAAAATTAAGGTAATAAATGGTTTTAATTTTAAAGTTTTTTTGTACAATAAAATTAAGCAGATAATTATTTTATTCGAATAAAACATTGGGAGATAGATAACGCATCAACTGCTCTGATGATGTTAATATTATTACAGAAACGTACGTCATGTTTTTTTAAATGTAGTTTAAATTTTAATTAAAGTGAAATAAGTGGCTTTAAATAATTGGAAATTGTATTAAATCAAATAAAAAAGCAAGGAAATGATATAAAATGTTCTTTAGGAAAAGAAATTAAAAAAATATTGGAAAAATTAAATTTTTGATAGGCAAATAAGAATAATAGATCGATACTCTTGAAAATTGTGAAAAAAACCTTGAACCATCATTAAATAATTTGTTAAAAATTGATAAAAAATCCTTAAACAAATATTATTAAAAAAACTTAAGATATAACTAACCTTCAAAAATCCTTATAAAGTCCTTGCTTGAAAATCGTTAAAATTTGTTGAAAAATCTTTATAAAATCCTTGAAAATTCCTTTTCAAAATACTTGGAAATTTCCGGAGCGAAACTATGAGGACTTCGACAAAAAGTTTTATGAATTTGATGGTCGACAACTTTGCACTTGAACATTTCGCGCCCTCTTACGGTTAACCTATTGGGAATTCTGGAAAAAGTTTGATACAAAATTTGTAGTGAAGTCAATGCTTCACAACTTTGCAATAGAATATATTGCGCTAAAGGGGTATGTTTGTCCTCAAAATCTGGAAAAATTCGGGAAACCTACATGCACATTTTTTGACGCCCTCTAGCGGCGAAACCGTTGGGAATTCCGGAAAAAGTTTTATATAAACGTTGTAGAGAATTTTATGCTCTACAACTTTGCAATTAAACAGTTTGCACCAGAGTGCATTGTTTGTTCCGAAAATCTGGAAAATTGAGAAAACTTACATGCATTTTTTTTCGCGCCCTCTTGCGGGGAAACTATTGGGAATTTTGGAAAAAAATTGCTATATTTGTCCTCAAAATCTGGAAAAATTCGCGAAACCTACATGCAAATTTGTTCCCGTCCTCTAGTGGCGAAACAGTTGGATATTCTGGAAAAAGTCTAGTATAAAAGTTGTAGGGAATTTGATGCTCCACAACTTTGCAATTCAATAGTTTGCACTAAAGTGCATTATTTGTAATGAAAATCTAGAACGTAAATGCACATTTTTTCAGGCCCTCTAACCGTGATATTATTGGAAATTCATGAAAAAGAGTGAGACAAAAGTTGTAAGAAATTTGATTCTCTCCAATTTTATACAAGACAGTTTATACTTAAGTATATTATTTGTCCTCAAAATCTGGAAAACCTACATGCACATTTTTTTCTCTTGCGGGGAAACTATTGGGAATTCTGGAAAAAAATTGCTATGTTTGTCCTCAAAATCTGGAAAAATTCGCGAAACCTACATGCAAATTTGTTCCCGTCCTCTAGTGGCGAAACAGTTAGATATTCTGGAAAAAGTCTAGTATAAAAGTTGTATGGAATTTGATGCTCCACAACTTTGCAATTCAACAGTTTGCACTAAAGTGCATTGTTTGTAATGAAAATCTGGAAAGTAAATGCACATTTTTTCAGGCCCTCTAGTCGTGATACTATTGGGAATTCAGGAAAAAGTTTGAGACAAAAGTTGTGGGAAATTACAAGACAGTTTGTACTTAAGTATATTATTTGTCCTCAAAAACTGGAAAACCTACATGCACATTTTTTTCGCGCCCTTTTGCGGCTAAAAGTTTAATACAAAATTTGTAGGGAATTATTTAATGCTCTACAACTTTGCACAACAACATTTTGCACTTATCCTACATGTGTATTTTTTCGACGCGAAACTGGGAAATTCGAAAAAGTTAAATACAAAAGTTGTAGTGAATTTTATGCTCTACAACTTTATCCAATAAAAATTTCTTCTAAAATACATTATTTGTACTAAAAATCTACAAAAAAAATGGCCGACCAGCCTCCATGAATATTTCTTTTGCGTCCTCTAGTGACTAAACTGTGCGCAGGGACACGCCGTTCCAATTGGCAAGGCCTTAAAGGCGCATTTACATAAAACCAAAAAATTATCTACCAAAACCAGCAGTGAAATTTTGTTATGTAAAAATTAGGAACGATATCATGAAACCCGTTTTTTAACCAATCTTAAAAAATAGAAAATTATTGCTATTGGGATATTTTAACACATTTCCAACTACACCTAACCTCAAGTTTGTATTTTTAACTTTACCAGTGGTCTCCCAGTGGTCGAAATTCGACCGTATTTCATTAAAATTTAAAGTTCATACCTATTTTTTCCTATTTTCCTTTTTTTCCTGTTTTTACCTCTCGCCCTTCAGATAAGAGAGGTATAGGAATCATGCTAAAAATTGGGTACTGAGTTTTCAATGAATAAACACGTTTTAGGGTCCCTGGAATACGATTTTAATATTTTCCCGATGATGTCTGTGTGTTAGTGTGTGTGTGTGTGTGTGTGTGTGTGTGTGTGTGTGTGTGTGTGTGTGTGTTAGTGTGTGTGTGTGTGTGTGTTAGTGTGTGTGTGTGTGTGTTTGGATGGATGTTGTAGTAACGATAACTCAAAAACTACTGAATAAAAAGATTTGAAATTTTGCATACAGGATTCTGATACCCTAGATTAGATCTGATTAGATTTTGGTGCCAATCGCACAACCGGAAGTGGCAGTTGCTATGGGTGATGACGCCATTATTGTACAAAACGGCAATAAAGTTTTACACATATATTTTGTATACCCTATAGTTTATTTTCATCTCATTAAAATTTTCGAAACTTTTGCCATTGTTGCCATATTTACAAAAAATAATTTTTTTTCATACTTTTTCGTGTCAACCTGTAAATTTTTGATTCAAAAATGGCGAGAGGTCATGTGCTGACCACATCAGATTTTTTTTTTTCGTTTTCCTACTTTTTTATTTTTCCCCTTTTTTTTTATTTTCTACTATTTCTTCCAATATTTTCCCATTTTATACTATTTCTTACTATTTTTTACTAATTTTCTATATTTCCTTATTTCTTTTTTTTTCTGTTTTTTGAATTTTACCTATTTTTTCTCCATTTTCTCAATTTCCTCCATTTTTATTTACGTTTTCCTAGTTTTCTCTATTTTTCCCATTTTTACCTCTCGCCCTTCAGATAAGAGAGGTATACTAATCATGCTAAAAATTGGGTAGTAAGTTTTCAATGAATAAACACGTTTTAGGGTCCCTAGAATACGATTTTAATATTTTCGCGATGATGTCTGTGTGTGTGTGTGTTAGTGTGTGTGTGTGTGTGTGTGTGTGTGTGTGTGTGTGTTAGTGTGTTAGTGTGTGTGTGTGTGTGTTTGGATGGATGTTGTAGTAACGATAACTCAAAAACTACTGAATAAAAAAATTTGAAATTTTGCATACAGCATTGTGATACCCTAGATTAGATCTGATTAGATTTTGGTGCCAATCGCACAACCGGAAGTGGCAGTTACTATGGGTGATGACGCCATTATTATACAAAACGGCAATAAAGTTTTACACATCTATTTTGTATACCCTATAGTTTATTTTCATCTCATTAAAATTTTCGAAACTTTTGCCATTGTTGCCAGATTTACAAAAATATAATTTTTTTTCATACTTTTTTTTGTCAACCTGTAAATTTTTGATTCAAAAATGGCGAGAGGTCATGTGCTGGCCACATCAGATTTTTTAATTATTGTTTCTATTTTTTCCCATTTTTCCTAATTTTTCTATTTTTCCATCTTTTATTTTTTTCCTATTTTTTTCTACTTTTGAATATTTTTTCCCGTTTTTCCTATTTTCACCTCTCGCCCTTCAGATAAGAGAGGTATAGGAATCATGCTAAAAACTGGGTAGTGAGTTTTTAATGAATAAACACGTTTTAGGGTCCCTAGAATACGATTTTAATATTTTCGCGATGATGTCTGTGTGTGTGTGTTTGTTAGTGTGTGTGTGTGTGTGTTAGTGTGTGTGTGTGTGTGTGTGTTTGGATGGATGTTGTAGTAACGATAACTCAAAAACTACTGAATAAAAAAAATTGAAATTTTGCATACAGGATTGTGATACCCTAGATTAGATCTGATTAGATTTTGGTGTCAATCGGACAACCGGAAGTGGCAGTTGCTATAGGTGATGACGCCATTATTATACAAAACAGCAATAAAGTTTTACACATATATTTTGTATACCCCATGGTTTATTTTCATCTCATTGAAATTTTCGATACTTTTACCATTGTTGCCAGATTTACAAAAAAATAATTTTTTTTCATACTTTTTTGGTTCAACCTGTAAATTTTTGATTCAAAAATGGCGAGAGGTCATGTGCTGGCCACATCAGATTTTTTTCTACATTTTCCAATTATTTTCTATTTTTTTTCCTTATTTTCAAATTTTCCTATTATTTCCTGTTTTTTACCATCTTCACTGGTTTTCTCTAGTTGTTCTTATTTTTTCCTATTTTTCCATGTTTTTTCCACTTTTTTTATTTCATCTATTTTTTCCACTTTTTTTCCTATCCAAGAATCGTCCAACGAACCTCGAGAAGTTTTTACTTTAAAAATAAAATTATTATAAAAAGAAGTAAAAACTAACAAAAAATAAAAAAAAGTTGAGTCTTTCATTTTAATATCAGCCTCTTAGATCAGTCGTCTGATACATATAATAAAAAATTGTCCAATATATTAGATAAACAATGAATGTTATAGTATATTTAATTTATTTTATTTTATTTGTAACCCATATTATTTATTAATTTTAGCTTTCTGCGTAATTCGAAAAAAGTTTAATACAAAATTTGTAGAGAATTTAATTATCTAAAATAACCGTGTTACGTTTTTCTCGGAAATGCATAGTTTTCCCGCAAAAAAGGTGAAAAATTTCAAAATTTTATATTTCTCACAGTACTTCCCCACCTTAGCAACCATCTTTAAACGGAGCTGCGGTAAAAAAAGCATTAGACAAGAAAATGTTGCTTAACATCAATAAAAATTTTCTGATTTTCTACTAAAATAGTGGTGATAATTTCCACATTTCAAAAATTGATAGTATCTTTATTTTTATCAAAATTAGACTAATGCGCGTTTCAACACACTTGTATAAAATTACAGCAATACAGCCTGAATATTTTCTTTCAGTTATAATAACCAATAGTGGTAACTTGATTTCAGCAGACGACACTGTTTAAATAGTCTTATAAAAAGTCACATGCACTCAGATCCGGTGATCTTGCTGTCACCAGAAAGAAAATTTTCCCTTACGCTTCTGCAGTGGCGCCATCATAGAAATAGAAATAAATCTTTCCAAATGTACACTATAATTTTCCGAAATAGCGCACCAAACGGTAACTTTCTTGCTGTGCAACGTTGATACATTTATGAATTTGCTGCACTTAAGTAGCGAAAATTTTGTTTGTTTACTTACCTTAATAGAAATGTTGAATAAAATATTTCTGTCATGGAAAAGTCTCTCGGCATAAGTTTTGTGTGATGGTCATTTTCATTTAATTTCTTGATGATCTGCATTTTATAGAGACGAAATTTGAGTTTTTTTCTTAATTATTTCGTACAATGTTGATCTAGAAATCCCTAAAGCGCACTCTAACGCTCATTTCACATTGTAGGATTTTTTGCCGTAAGATGCGTTGCACATTAGTTCTATGGAGACTACAGCTATAGAAAGTGTTGTTTTGAATCATGAACAAATTATTGGCTAATTAATTATTACTTTATCGACGCCGAAAAATTCAAAGAAGGCTTCGCATTTAATGGGTAATCCAATCAATTAGAGAGGAAGTGGGGTGGTTTTATACGTTACTAGCTTTTGCCCGCGACTTCGGCCGCGTTGATGTCGGAATAAATAAAAGTTTATTTTTGTACCCGTTTACTTCCCTCCGGTTTTTCAAACTTCTATGCCCATTTTTACACCTCCAAGTGGAGTTACTATATCAAATGTTATATCAAATGCAAGGTCATTGTTTGCAAATTTCAAAACCATTTTTTTTATAATCTTATTGTTTTTTAATAATTTGATGTGACCTACTTTTAGATTAATGGCGAAGTTTTCAGGTTGAAATAATTAATTCATACCGATAGATATTTATCTATATTTTACAGAAAAAATAAAATTATTTATCCAAATTTATTTTTTGTGTAAATAATTAATCGCTTTAAAATCCGTAGACATTGATTTGAGATAAATTATTTATACTTTCTCTCCTTCAAAAAATGACAGATACAAATGTCGCGGAATTTGACTTACAATATGTCATTTGAAAGACCTGGAAAAACTCTATTCAGAATAGTCAAAATTATTTCTCCAACTGTCACCTGTCAAAAAATAAAAAAGTCAAAATTTGAAACTTTAACATTAAATATCTGAAAGTCTTCGTAGATACTCGTCGGGAAAGTTTTGGGGTGATGCAACCGATTGTTTTGTGTTGACCTGTTTTTCCTTTTTCTTTTTTAACTTTTTTGCTCCTTTTTTAAAAAAATTTTTAATTTTTTTTTAACCTTTTTTGTCTTTTTTTGGTTGCTTTTTTACACCTTTTTTTGCCTATATTAATTTTGGCATTATTTTGTTTTTTTTTTACCTTTTTTTTTGCCTTTTTGCCCGGTTTAAATTTTTTTTTTTTACTTTTTTGTCCTTTTTGCCTTTTTTAATGCTTTTTTACCTCTTTCTTGCCTATTTTTGAATTTTCTGGACATTTGGCTTTTATTTTCAAATTATTTTGCTTTTTTTTACTATTTTGACGTATTTTGACCTTTTACCCCTATTTTGACTTTTTGGACATTTTTAATTTTGTTTTTACCCTTTTTTCCGTTCTTTGACTTTTTTGCCCTTTTTAAAACTTTTTGATTAACTTTTTGCCTTTTTGTTGCTTTTTTTATCCCTTTTGCCTTTATTTTCATACTATTTTGCTTCTTTTTTTACTTTTTTTGGCGTATTTTCGTTATTTACCTTTATTTGGTATATTTGTTTGGACATTTTTAAATTTTTTTTTTCTTTTTTGGCGTATTTTTGTTTTACTTTGTCTTATTTGGCCTTTTTTCGGACTTTTTGCTGATTTTTTCCCTTTTCCCTTTTTTTGCCATTTTTGCCTTTATTTTTCTTCTATTTTGCCTTTTTTACATTTTTGGCGTATTTTAATTTTTAGTTTTTGAGCTTTTTTGATCTTTTTTTGCTTTTATTTGGCTTCCATTTTGCCTTTTTGTTGTTACTTTTTTAAAACTTGTCTTGCTTTTTTTTAACCTTTTTGGCGTATTTTGCATTTTTTTCTCTTTACTTTGTCTTATTTGACATTTTTTTTTTGGACTTTTTGTTATTTTTCCCCCTTTTCCCTTTTTTTGTTCAGTTTTTTTTTTGCATTTGTTGTTTTTTTTCTTTTTTTTTATTATAGTTTTAATTTATGCTGAAATTTAGCAAATCTTTATCATTTTTAACAATATTTTGCCATTTTTTAAAGTAATTCATTATCTTGTTGTGCCATTTTAAGTAATTTTTGTCGGTTTTCATTTGAATTAATTTTTATGTATTTTTTGCAATGTTTACCCATTTTTTTCAGCAATTTATTTCATTTTTACAACATTTTACTTTTCCATTCAGAAATTTTGTATTTTGTAATTAAAATAATCTCATTCTTCACACCTGAGCCGGGAAAGTTCTGGGATGACACAGCCGATTTTTTGGTTGACGCACTTACTCGAGCGGGTCAATATTTGTTTAATCAAAATTTTGAACCCCTTAAAGTACGAATTTTCAAAATTCCTTTCTTAGTGCTCCCCTACACTACACTAAAGGAAACTGCCCTGAAAATTTCACATCTCTATCACCTCATCTGGTTTAGGCTGTGCGTTGATTGTCAGTCAGTCAGCGACACGACACTTTTATATAATATATAGATTTAATGATCTCAGAAACGATGACCGAAAGTTTTTCAACTACTTTAGAACCTCGGTTGGATAGTTTTAGTATAAAAAGTTTTGTCCCGTAATACAGGTTTGGTTTAAACAAGCTAAATTAAAAGTTCACCGTAAATTTCTTCCATTTAAACAATAAAAAACGAAAAATAACAGAAAGAAATAAAACAAAGCGAAGAGAACTTAATCATACGTTCAGGACCTCCAAATATATTTTATTAAATATCTCTGGGTCAAATGTTATCTACTACTAAGGTACAGGGTGTTGTATCCGCTACTTTAGATGGAATTTGGTGAACAAAATTACAGCTATACATTTTAGTTTTCAACCCCATTATGTTGAAATATTGTAAAGTGCATTAAATAAATACTGTATCTAGAATGTTTTAAAAGCTAATATCTCGAAATTTAAGCTATTAACGTTCAAAATTTACAGGGTGTATCATAAAGTCTTGGATTAAAAAAATGTATACTTTTCTTTATCCAGTAGAGTGTAGGTGGTGCCCTCTTAGTCTATTCTCAAAATTGATAACACGTTTATGATTTACTAACTTAAAAATATAACCATACAAAAGGACCCCGCACTTTTCTTATGCAAACGGGAGTATTGTCAAATTGTGTGAATTTTTATGTTATAGCATTGTATAAAGAGTCCTATTACTCTTTATACAATTGTTATAGTACTTGATGTTCTATTTAAACAAGTGAAAAACGGTAATATTTTTGCCGTAATTTCGAGTTTTCGAAAATTTAAAGTTACGAAAATAAATTTCTATATAGGTATAAAGGGCGGCGAAAATTTCATTGCAATGTATTGTAATCTCGGAAACCGTGTAAGAGATACAAAGTCGGTTAAATGAAACAAAAGTTTCTCAATTTGAAGGCTAATCGACTGGTGCTTTGCACTCATACAGATATCAGGAACGGTTTTCATAATAATTGATAAAAACCAAAATTGCACATTTTCTATTTAATGCTACAGTGCTTTTATTTTGAACAATAGAAAAAAATGCATAAAATTTTTTTGTTTCAAAACGTGTTACCCAGCATCTGAAAATATTGGATTTTGAATCTGCCGATTAGTTTCCGCCTAGCCACCTTCAACTTTTTTTCTCAAATACGGATCTGTACCTTTTATGTCATTTTTTAATCTACTGAATTCACATGTATTACACCTAATTTATTTTTAATTATTTGAATGAATTAACAACTATTTAGTATGACAGCTTTTAAATACGGACCTGTACATTGTATGCAGATAAGAATACAAAGGAATGTCAAAAAAACACATTATTTTATTTCATAATAAATTTTTTAAATTAGAGAAACTGTTCAACATGGTTACCACCATGTGTTATGCATAACTCAATCCTTCTAGTCATTTGAGCTGTTGCGGAAGCAACGTGATCTGGATCTATCTCGTCGAAAGCACTTCTAATTCTTTGACGCAACTCGTCAACATTTTGGGGAACTCGGTTCGAAATTTAATTTACTCGGTTCGTTTTTTCAACCGAATCTCGAACTGAACCGAACCAAAAGTTTCGAAGGTTCGATTTTTTTCTTGCTTAAATTTAGAATATAAAGTTGACTGCAAGTTTACTAAAAAATAGTTGAATTACTTAACAGTAAAGAAAAACCTAGTAAACTTAAAATAAAAAAACCAATATTTATGGTGATGCTGTTGATACTTTGTTTTGTAATCAATTTAGTTTACGTTTATCAAAATATATTTAGCAATATTAATAACCCAATATTACAGTGAAATGTTGTGAATTTATATAACATATTATTATTATGTAGTTTTGTGACCAATGTAGTGTTCTGTAATTTCACATTTTTCTATTTTATTTTTATTCAAGGACAAGTTCCGCTTCTAATGGTTTGATGGTTTTCTCTTCATCGCTGCGTGGTTTGTGACGTCGTAAAATAGCAGATTCCATTAAACTAAAGTAGTGAAATGCATTTTTTTCTAGACATCAATTGCGCTTAATTTCAAGCATGTCTGAGATTTTCTGAAGAATAAATTAAGAAATATATTCAATAACAAATTGATTGCAGGTCAAAAACATCGTAGAACGAAATAGTGCTAGCTTATGTTTTTTTTTCAATACTGCGTGCTCTAGTGCCACTCCAGAACCTAAAGTGCCAGTTTTGGATTCAATTCTGGAGTTCTTGGTGGCCAACGTACAGGTCCATTGCTTCCCATCCGTTGTCTGTGGAATCTACGATTTAAATAGTTTCTGACTCGTACGGCATTGTGTGCTCCGATAAAATACTCAATTTCTTTTAAGACATTTAAAGGCATATCATCTAAAACCTCTTCCCAAATTTCTAAATACTTTCCACTATTTAAAGAACCATCTATAAATATTGGAACAATTACCTTATTACCTATTACCGCAGTCCACATATTAACTGAATATCTTACTTGTGTAGAAATATTTGTTTCTTCTGTTAAACATGCCGCAATTCGTAAATATGGTCTCGTCTCCTCTGTCCACAAAAGTTTGTTATTAAACAACGGATTATTTAACTGATGTCTGTACCAACGAGCAAACGACAACCGTCTTTCACCGTGTCCGGGATGTAGTTTTTGAACTTTTTGAAATTTATAATCTCGATATTTGTTTTTTTAATATTATGTTAACTGTGGTTCGGTGAATACCGCACTCTTATGCAATTTTTCAGGATTTATATTTATCTGGGCAAGTGTATTTATTTCATTGATAGTATGTCTAATATTATACGATTTTCTCGTTTTTGAAAGACTAGATGTTTCACTCATAAAATCCTATAAATACTTATTTTTAAGGCTGTCGTCTATTTGGATGTTGCTGTCCATACAATTCTAGCGCCTTAGTCGCGTTTCTGTAACAACGGATGTACGCTCATACATCTATTTTTTCCTCATTAGTGTAGTATCCTAACTTATATAATAGATGTTGGCCGGTGCGAATGATTCACGATGATTTATCACGGTATCGGAGAAATATGGAATTCATTGTTACACTGACTTGGAAAGTGAATAAACGTATGTTTTAAGTGACGACCTGTTTCATGTACCACCCTTACAATAATAGTATAAACAATACAATTAGTATAGCGAACCACTTTATATTTTAATACATACAACACAAATTTTCTCAATAAACCTTTGTTAGACTATAGCTTAGCTACATATGAATAAATGACTAATACACTGTTACTAAATTAATGTTACTATTAAAAGTTCATAAATGTCAAAGCTAATTTTGTGACTTTCTGGATTTCTTCATAGCCTACTTAAAAATCTATCGAGTTTACAAATTTCAAAGAGTACAAAAAGTACATCCTAAAAACAAAACAACTATCATTGATACTAACAGTGGGTAAATAAAATAATTTTTGTGGACATATGAGACCACAAGAAAAAATCCCCATCTTGAACATTAAGATACAGGAATTCCTCAAAATGTTGATGGGTTACGTCGAAGAGTTAGAACTCAGCAACATCCAAAATGACCCATAGAAATGAAATAGTTAATGTGAATTAATAAATTTATTATGAAATAAAATAATTGGTTTCCTTTACATTCTTTTGTATTATTGACTGCAGATAATGTACAGGACCGTATTTAAAAGGAAATAAAATGCTATACAAAAATCACATAAAAAGTGCAGGTCCGCATTTGACAAAAGAAAGTTGAGGGTTCACTGGGCGGAAACTAAACGTCAGATTCAAAATTTAATATTATCAGAGTGTGGGTAATACGTTTTCAAACAAAAAAGTTTTATACACTTTTTTTCTATTATTCAAAATAAAAACACTGAGCATTAAATAGAAAATGTGCAATTTTTATGAAAACGGTCCTTGATATCTGTGGATGCAAAGCACCAGTCGATTAGCCTTCAAATTGAGAAATTTTTGTTCCATTTAACCGACTTCGTATCTCTTACGGTTTCCGAGATTACAAATACATTGCAATGGAATTTTCGGCCACCCTGTATACCTTATATATGGTATAAGTGGCGGGAAAGTAAAAATAGGTCAAAGATTAAGATCATTTTAGACGTTTTTAACTATGCTGAATCGATTGCCGTTGTCTGTTTGTCTCAATCTCTCTCTGTTCTCGAGTTGAATCAGGCTAACAGACGGACGGACGAACAAAACCGTTTTATAAGTTTTTTCTCTAAAATGTCCATGGGCACAATCCTATGGCTAGATTTCGAGTGCGATAAACTTAGATAATCATTTCGCAATTTGGATAGGTAATGTTGGAAAGACTTGGTGGCCGCCAAATAGTCCTGATCTACGCCGTTTGATGGCTTTTATGGGGCTATTTAAAAGA
This sequence comes from Neocrepidodera transversa, assembly GCA_963243735.1. Taxonomy (NCBI): domain Eukaryota; kingdom Metazoa; phylum Arthropoda; class Insecta; order Coleoptera; family Chrysomelidae; genus Neocrepidodera; species Neocrepidodera transversa. The sequence goes on along the minus strand of OY725344.1, from coordinate 23,792,924 downwards.
AATAGTTAATTTCGATTCCAATACCAGTATTGCAATAATTAGAGAGAAAATTGAAGCTGAAGTAGAACTTCTTTTTGTAAGTATTTATCAAAGTATAAAAGCTATACCTATAAAAGTATATATTTTGGTTATGACAAATAAAAGCACTATCCGAATCTGTCATAATATACAGGGTGTTTCATTAAAAATAAAAAAATGAATTTTATATCCCGTAAGGCATGGACGCTACTTGTGTGTAAAATTAAAAAATTAATCGACTTACCTTAAGGAAGATTAATTATAATTTTCCGAGCTTGTCCGAATTTTCTACGGCTATAATACAAAACTGCTCTTTCTTAACTGTTCTTGATAAATCAATGAGGTACATTGTATGTCTCCAATAATTTATTGTGTAATTATTTCAATAAATCAGGTCTTTCATGGAATGTCAATTACAAGTAATGACAGTTCTATTTTCGTATATTTATATAGCTGTGCCGCAAATCAGGCATGTTTAAGTTTAATTCCAGAATTATCCAAGGAAAAATATGATAAGTCCTACAAATCATTTTTCAAGACTTCTCATTTATACGAAGTGTAATTGATATTTTAATTGTACCTAAATAGAAATTTTGAATGACGTTAAATTTGAAATTCATGTTATTTGTTAAATCATTTCGCTATTATCTATTACAGCCGTAGAAAAAGTATAGTACGTGTTTAACTCGCATGGAATGCTAATTTCCCACTCGTATGATTTGCAGCATTCGCCTGCGGCTCATGCTGCAAACTTCATACTCGTGGGAAATAACTATCATTCTTTGCTCGTTAAACAATATACTATATATTAATATTAATTTATACTCCTATAAAACTTTTTTGTATCTGTAAGAATAACAGAAATAATAAGGTGGTCAAACCAATAACCCTGTACATGTACATGTTCATGTCGTCTGAGAACTTTAGGTCTTTTCACATGTGTTATCATAATTTAATGATTTTTACTTTCCGAACAACAGAGTTGTATAGAAGGAAAGTATTGCGATCATGATTTTTTGACCATACCCAGATTTTAACGAATCTTTACGTTTTGAGGTCACCTGAATCCATTTATACCATTTTTAGCATGATGTCTGTCTGTGTGTGTCTGTGTGTGTGTCTGTGTGTGTGTCTGTGTGTGTGTCTGTGTGTGTGTGTGAACACGATAGCGTCTAAACGGCTAAACCGATTTAGATGAAATTTTGTATACATATTTAGGGTAACAAGGAGACGACCTGTATAGATTTTGGAGTTAATCGGACAACCGGAAGTGACAGTTGCTATAAGTGATGACGTCATTACCTAACAAGATGACAATAAAGTTTTACACATATATTTTTTATACGTTATAGTTTAATTTCGACTTATTAAAATTTTCAAAAACTTTTGCCATTGTTGCCAGATTTATCAAAAAGTAATTTTTTTTCATATTTTTCTTAAAAAACCAAAATAATGCATTTTTATGAATAATTACAGGATATGAAAGTTGTAGAACATAAAATTTTCTACACATTTTGTTTTTACCGTTTTTTTGATTTAATCATAGTTTCGTCGCTAGAGGGCGTGAAAAATAATGTATATAGACATTTGCGACTTTTTTTAGATTTTGAGACAAAATTATGGATTTTTATGAAAATTTACAAAAAATCAAATTTGTAGAATATAAAATTTTCTACAAATTTTGTCTTTAATTTTGTTTCGAGTTCCGCATAGTTTCGCCGCTAGTTTTTATTTTAATTTTTAAGCAATTTTTATCCTTATTAAATTATTATTTTTTACTTAAATTTTAATATTAAAAATTTTAAAAAAATATCTTTAAATTTGTAATAATTAATTTTATTATTATAATTTTTTTCAAAATTTTATTACAAAAATTGTGTTTTTTTTTAAAAATTGGCTAAGAAACATTTAAAATTATATTATGATTTTAAACTAAATTGAATAACTTCTACAATATTAAAGTTATTGAACTGGGATTTGCACTAATCTAAAGATAAAATAAAACTCTAAATTTAAAATGTATTTTAGTTTCTTAAAATTTAGAATTGTAATTATTATACACAAAATTAAGAAATTTTTTAAAATTTTTTGTAATTTCGTTTTATCAATAAGTATAAAATAAATGAAAAAATTAAATAGCATATCCGAAAAGGATCCAAAAGTACTATGTGTGTAAATTATTTCATAATTTTAACAAAGTATTTGTAAGTTATAGAAAAAAATGAAAAAAGTTAAAACAATTCAATGGGTTTACCCATGAATTTTTAAGAAAAAAATTTTTTTTTTTTAGTTTTTTAAACTTTCTTTATTAATACATTTTGATCCAAAAAACCTAAAAAAAGGTTTGTTTCCCATTTTGAATAAAATTGAATGAGATATTAATTATTTAATGATTTTAAAATTATTCAAAAATAGGTTTGATTTGTTTTAAGGTTAAAATTAATATTAAAAATTTTAAAAAAATACCCTTAAATTTGTAGTAAAAAACTCTATAATTGTGATTTTTTTCAAAATTTTATTCAAAAAATTGTAGAATTCCTCATTTTTTTTTGAAATTTAATATAAGTTTAAAAAAAAATTGAATAACTTTAAAAATATTAAAGATATTAAAATGGGATTTATACCATTCGATAGGTAATATAAAACTCTAAATTTAAAAAATAATTTAGTCTCTTCGAATTTAACATTGTAATTATTATAACCAAAATAAAACAAAAATTAAATTTTGTTGTCCTTTTGTTTTATCGAAAATGGTAAAACAAATGAAAAAAGTAAATAGTACAACCGAAAGGGATCAAAAAGTACATTATGTGTGAAATATTTCATAATTTTAAAATAATACTTGTAGAAATTATACAAAATTATAAAAAGTTAAAAAAAATTTTTAGAAAAAATTAATTTTTTTTTAATTTTTGTAAACTTATTTTATTAATGTATTTTGATGCAGAAAAACTAAAATAATCGATTAAACAATTACTTTACTAGGAGTGTTCGGAAAGTTGGGTGGGATTACCCCCTCATTTTTTGGATATGCTATTACGATATTACATTTTCATTAACACGTCTACTAAATTGTGTCGACGATGCAGTAAATCGATTGTTACCAGATAATATCGATATCGATCGCATATTAATCTTCAACCACTATAAAAAAGTTCATATTATTTATAATAGCACTATCACCTTGTTTGAATTCGATCGGTTATTTATTTACCCTCAGTTGGGACTTTAAAAAAAATATCTCTGAATAGGTCTGCACGGGATCAATTAAAACAAAACGCGTATTAATGACGCTCACACAGTATTTTGATTGGTAAGAGTAAAAAACTTAACACTTGTATGTGTAGAATCTGAAATCAAAATTAAACTAGTAAAATGAATAATCTCTGCGCGATTTTTCAAGACTACGACAATTTTTTTTCAACGAGCCGGATGCGATATGGATATCAATCGACGCGTCTTGACTTGCAAAATGTCTTAAAAAAAATCAGTATCGACAAATTTGCTTTCCTTATCGAGATATCTCGAATAGAAGTTTCACTTGGTAGGCGGGACCGGGTTCCTCGTACCCGAAATTGCTCATCTTCTGATAGGGCCTTTCTTTTTTGAATAAAAACCAATAGCCGAAAGAATTTTCCGGATCGGCCGTACCGTTCTCGAGTTATCGTGTGCACAGTCATTTTAAGTCAATTTGTAGCAAAAAAAAATTTTGAGATTTTTGCATGATTTCAATACCCAAGGTGAAGTATGGGCAGGCCGTAATAAAAAATATCTGCCAAAAATACAGATAGACATATGGAAGTCAGTAACGTAGTTTTTTTAAGTTCTTCGAAAATATTTCATGAACGTAGATTGAAAATGTAAATTTTTTTTATTAAATAAGTTAACTGTATAAATAGTTTTTATTGTTTGGTATCTGTCTGCAGAGTTGGTTAATTTAAGTTACTTTTAGTAACTAAGTTAATGTAACTTAGTTAATGTAACTTAGTTACTTTTAAAAATCTAGTAAAAAGTAACTTGGTTACTTATTGAAAGTAACTAAGTTACTTTTTTAAAAAAAGTTACTTTCGACAAAAATCAACCCAATTTTCGCAAATATAATTGGGCCAGCACAGTATTGGACACTAGTCAGTGATTCATTTGTGAATTCACCTTATCCGATACAAATTTCGAACATTTGGTTTTACTTTAAGCTTATGTTCGCTAAATAACAAAAAGAAGTTTCATAGTTCTAGTATGTTTAGAGTTTAGTTCTTCTTACTCCTTATTCCCACTAGGCGGAAAATCTGACTGGCGTCTAGAGAAACGATTCCTATTCGGAATCCTTCGTGCACGCTTGCGCATTATTCGTTTCGCATTCAACTTGACTGTCTAAATCTAGCCTGTGTATTAAAAAAAAAAGAAGAAAATATAATTTAAAATTATTTCGTAACAAAAAATAAGAGATATACATCAGGATTAGAACCTGGAACTTTCATATGTAACGTCTACACGTGACCACTCTGTACCACACAGTTCACAGTGATGAATTATCAAACTTTCAAGTTAACGTACAATAAAAGCCGATTCGGGTGAAACTATTAATAATGCGCAAGCGTGCACGAACGATTCAGAACAGGATTCTTTTCTCTAGACGCCAGTGAAAATCTGCAGGCGGACTTTCTGTATCCAATTGTATTGGTCGATTACAAATTAATTTTCGAAATTGACCAATAGAATTGGATACAGAAAATCCGCCTAGTGGGAATCCGTCTTTATTCATGAGAAGTTGCTGTATTGTAAATAGTTATAGCTACAGGCTACAGTTATGGAAGCTATGTCATAAAAATTGTAATAAATAAAATTATTTGACTACTACAAAAATATTATTATAAAGCCAGTTTCAATTCAAGTGAGTATGTTTTTTTTTACTGTTTATTTAAAGTAACTATAAAATGTAAATATTTTAAAAGTAACTTCCTTTTTTCATAAAGTAACTTGTTACTAGAAGTAAATTTAGTTACTTTTATAAAAGTAACTAGTTACTTTTTAAAAGTAACTATCTCAACTCTGGCTGTCTGGTATTCATATTGCAAGCTCAACTGAAATCACCCTGTAAGTATAAATATTTTTAGAATACCATCAATAATACAACAGTATAAAATAAGTAAAGAAACACACAAAGTCCAGTACCACAGAAATATATTTGTTAAAATTAGTTCAAATGTGAAGTTGGCAACTAGTTTCGGCTTTCGCCATCATCAGGCCATAAACATCATGGAGCAAACAGTGAAATAAAATTTTTGGTTTAAGCAACATTAAAATTTAATTAATAAAGTTGCAGGTACTGAATATTGAAATATTACTAAGGTTAAAAAAGTAAAAGTGTTTTTCCTACTTACTGCCCTTAATTGGGTCAGGGTAGTGCAACAATTGATTATTTTAAACTCCTTTGTGGGTTCGCTCCCCCATCGTAGATGTTCTCTCCTACCACTACGTGGGATCTTCGACTGGCCCCCGCGCCGCACATTTATGTAAATGCCACTTATGGCCTGTTTTGGGTCAGGATTTCCCCGATCCTTTTTCCTTTGTACTTGGTAATACCGTTTCTCAAGATAAAACACATTTTGTGTCCCCAAAATGTGTTTTCAATTTTTTTTTACCTTTTAAACTTATTAATATTTTAATATTCAGTAGCCTGCAACTTTATTAATTAAATTTTAATGTTGCTTAAACCAAAAATTTTATTTCACTGGTTGCTCCATGAGCCGAAACTAGTTGCCAACTTCACATTTTAACAAATATATTTCTGTTACACTGGACTTTGTGTGTTTCTTTACTCATTGGTTGGCCACATTTGAGACATGGATAACCTGATGAATTTAGTACAATATAAAATGTGTAAAAATATTTAGTCCAGGGTATTTCTTTTATTTGTAAATATTTTTATTGATAAAAATGATATTTTACAGATTAATACACGCCTATTCTAAGAACCAATGAGATTTCTTCAATTTTTTAAAATCGACCAATTAACAGTCATTTTTAAGGATAAAAAGCTACCTAGCTTTCCCAATAACTGATAAATATGCACCTTGCTTTTAGTCAACTATGCCGTGAATGGTACCATTCAAAATTCTATACTTTGACAACTGTCACTGTCAGATTATTTTCGAGTTTTCTTAACACAACGTCCTTTCAAAATGGCAAGATTTGGTCAAGAATCTTTAGAAAATATCGAAAAAACTGTACAGAGTGTTATTCTTACTTCTCAATTGAATTTTCTATTTCAAACTAAATTGTCTTTATAATGTAGTTGTGTATTAATCTCCCTAAAATACATTCGAGACATTTTTTTATTAGATAAATACATTTCAAATCGTATTCAAATTTTATTGTCATTTGGCAAAAAATCTCGAATCAAGGGAAGTAGAAAAAATCGCTCGAGCAAGCTCTCGCGATTTTTTCACTCCCTTGATTCTTGATTGTTTGCCATGACAATAAAACTTTCATACAATTAAACATGTATTTATCGATAAAAAAATTATCTCTTATGTATTTACCCCCGATAAATTAACTCCTACGTAAAATGTGTCATTTAATGATGAGATGCCTGTTCCTCGCGATAAAAATGCATGTTCCTCATAATCAGACTATCTGTCAGTAGATAGAACGTTCTTTAACTTTAACGGTTCTATAACTAATGACAATGACGTTTAGATTGTGACAATTGTACAAGAAATCAACTTGTAAAGTTTTATTCTAAACGTCATTGCCTTTACTTATTGAGTCTTTAAAGTTAAAGGACGTTCTATCTACTGACAGTATCTGTCAGTAGATAGAACGTCCTTTAACTTTAACGGTTCTATAACTAACGGCAATGACGTTTAGATTGTGACAATTGTACAAGAAATCAACTCTTTAAATTTTATTCTAAACGTCATCACCTTTAGTTATTGAATCTTTAAAGTTAAAGGACGTTCTATCTAGTAGCTGTGAATCGCGTCGGCATGTCACTTTAACCTTAGTTCTGTCAGTTAAAATTATTTGTTTGGCTGATATTGAAATATGGAAGATGAATAATAAAATTTGTTAAAAAATAGTAATAATGAAATAATTTAATTGTATCAATATTGTTGTTCATTCTATATTTTGTCGTTAATTTATCTTGCCAAAAAATACTCAAGCTTTTTTTTTAACTCAAACTTTTTCCATCAGTAATTTTCCTCGAAAAACTAACATTTGGCAAAATCGCTCGACCTCCGGTCTCGCGATTTTTCCATGTCAGTTTTTCTCGTAAAATTACTGATTGGCAAAATTTTTCGTTCCAAAGAGAAATTTATCCGATAAAAAAAGCTCTTGTGTTTTTACTGTTGATTAAACATTTAATATTTTGAAAACTAGTCATATGATCTGATTTTAGCAAGAATTTGAAACATCGAGATCTATACTATATCAAATATTGAGAAACTTTGACGGTGATTTTTTTTTGATATTTTGCCGTATTTTTGTATGGTAAAAATACATACTTTGACCAAAACAGACCTGTGAAAGCATGAATCACACTGTAAGTAAAAATATTTTGATGATAATAAATAAGTATGTATTGTGGTTACATTATATTAGTGAATAACTTCCAAAAAATTGGATTTGTAATTTCAACGCCCTGGACATTTTTAATCAGAACATCAAGTACCATAACATATAAAAAATTTAAACAATTTGCATAAGTTTGCATAAGAAAAGTGCGGAGTCCTTCAAGTCAATACGTTAAATAATAAAGTATTGCAAAATAAACGAAAAATAAATTTTAACTTCAACACCCTGTGTCTTAGTAGTAGATAACATTTAACCCAGAGTTATTTAGTAAAATATTAATATTTGGAGTCCTGAACCTATGATTAAAATATTGACCATTCCTTATCAAAAACCCTGTATATGCACACTCCAAAATAGTAGTAAAAAACGCCTGAACGCGCTCATTTAGTTACGCTCCTTGCGATTTGGCTCGTACGATTTTATATCGTTTGCATTGTGGTTTCACATTATAAGATTTTTTGGCGTTAGTTGAGTTGCACTTCAGTTCTCTGGAGGCTACAGCTATGGAAAGTGTTGTTTTGAATTGTGAACAAATTATTATCTCATTATTACTTTATCAACGCCGAAAAAGACAAAGGAGGTTTCGACTTTACTGGGTACATCCTAAAATTCATTTGATAGAAAATTCCTCTTATAGAAAATCTACAATTCATTCGTGGAACATTCTAAATTTTGTTATAGAAAAATTGACAATTCCTTTCATGAAAAATTTTAATATTCCTCATAGAAAAATCTACAATTCCATTTATACAAAATTCTAAAAATTCTTATAGAAAATCTACAATTCCTTTCGTGGAACATTCTAAAATTTTTTTATACAAAAATAGACAATTCGTTTCATGAAAAATTCTAATATTACTCATAGAAAAATCTACAATTCCATTTATACAAAATTCTACATGTCTTTTTACATAAAGTTCTAAAATTCCTTTGATAGAAAATTCTAAAAATTCGCTTATAGAAAATCTACAATTCCTTTCGTGCGACATTCTAAACTTTTTTTTATAGAAAAATGGACAATTCCTTTCATGAAAAATTCTAATATTACTCATAGAAAAATCTACAATTCCATTTATACAAAATTCTACATGTCTTTTTACATAAAATTCTAAATTCCTTTAATAGAAAATTCTAAAAATTCCCTTATAGAAAATCTACAATTCCTTTCGTGGAACATTCTAAAATTTTTTTATAGAAAAATGGACAATTCCTTTCATGAAAAATTCTAATATTACTCATAGAATAATCTACAATTCCATTTATACAAAATTCTACATGTCTCTTTACATAAAATTCTAAAATTCGTTTGATAGAAAATTCTAAAAATTCCCTTAGAGAAAAATCTACAATTCATTTCGTCTAACATTCTAAAATTTTTTTTATAGAAAAATGGACAATTCCTTTCATGAAAAATTCTAATATTACTCATAGAAAAATCTACAATTCCATTTATACAAAATTCTACATGTCTTTTTACATAAAATTCTAAATTTTTTTGATAGAAAATTCTAAAAATTCTCTTAGAAAATCTAAAATTCCTATCACGAAAAATTTCTCAACAGTAAAAACACAAGAGCTTTTTTTTATCGGATAAATTTTCCCGTACGATTAATAATCGTATAATGTGAAAGAAGCGTTAGTGGATTTTGTATAATTTAATCATTAACATGCTGGATGTTTTTCTTCAGTCAATACAGAAGGAACTGGGCAGATTTAGCTGATCCTGAAGCTCTGAATCTTGTTACATTTTTTGTACCACAGGTACTGAAGTCTTTTACTTTTATTTTAGGTATTAGAAAGCCATTTTGACTATTTTGGGACTAAAAAATTTAATCTTTTTATAAGCAGGACCAGATTAAAAAAAATCCATAGGTTTTTTTATTTATAAATATAAGGACTAGCGGTGAAAAAATAGCGAATGTACTACGAGACCAAAGTGCATTGTTGTTATTTTCCACTCTCGGGATTAAAAGTGACACTTTAGTCTCGTGACACTCTTTGATGGCGTCTTTTATTATGTATTATAAAAATTGTTTATAACAAAAAATTTAGCATAAAAAAGTCTGATTTTTTACTATGGATAGTGTTTTTTGGGTTTAATAATTACATTATATTTTTGTTCTAGTTATTTTATTAGAAATAAATATTTTAATTACAAAACGATTTTAATACAAAAATATTATTATACTTACTTAATATTCTGTAGTTTGAATTTGTTTCGATGCGGTTCCAAATTTTTAACTGCATGTATCAAAATTGTCTTTTACCAATGTTATTTGTAACTGAATAAATTTTGAAAAAGTGTCAAATTGTAACAATGGTCCAATTCTAAACCTAAATTAGCAAATATTAACGAAATAATTTGTTTTTTTTATAAAACTGGCAATTAAAGACCAACCAAAGAAAAAATTTCTGTTTCGGTTAGTCCTTACTTGCAAAAAGGTTTAGAAATGAAGCGTTACAATCTAACAAATTTAATTTCTATATAAAAAATTATGTTTGTAAGACATGCACGTTTTTTACCTTTTTTTAGCTGTAAATCGGTATAATCTTAGCGATTACCGTGCTTGGCTTACATATTGGGACCTCTTGATGTCCTCTTCAATTTTCTATTAAACAAAAAAGTATTTTCGGTCTTCAAGAGAGTTGTTAGATTTTTTCTCAATTCTCTTGATGATCTTCATCAATTTCTTTTTTCAGTTTCAATGATGAATTTATATATTTTTCAATTTTCAAATTGCAATTGTTCATCCAATACCTCTTGAGAACCCTTTTCAACAAAGACAAAAAACAAAAAATTAGTTTCAGTTTGTACATTTATTGGAAACTAAATTAAAGTCACATCAACATATTTCGAAACAAACATTATTTTTCTATTTTATGAAAGAAAACAAAAGCGCGTTTAATATATAAAAACTAAGAGTTCATTTAGTGAATAAACTCAAAAACATTATTCTAAAAACTCCATATAAACCAAAACGAAGTACATCCAAGAAGAAAGTTTTTAGTAACGACCTGAAATTCACATTGTAAACAAAAAATTTATGTTAAAAAGAAAGTAAAAGCGTAAATAAAGATATTTTACCTTAAACATTTTCTATAAATTAAATGTTTTCCCCATAAACAACAAAAAAAGGAGATAAAAATAGAAAATAATCAGAAATTTTGTTGTTAATTGAGAAAAACATTTTTTTAAACTAATATAAAATATAATGCAGGAGAAGCTAAATAGCTTTCAAAAATTACTCACAAATCTACCAAAATATGAAACATACGGGACAGATAAAAAATAATGTTTTTTCATTTGTTCTCGACATATTTTAATATAATTTGAGAGCGATTTTTGTTATCTCAAAAATTTTAATATATTATAAATTTTGTAGCTCTAATATTATATTCTTGGATTTAATTATTTACGGAGTTCTATTATGGTCGTATTTATAGTCGAGACTTGAGCCCGAGCTCGAGCTTGAGAACGCCTTGAGACGAGAACGTATTTTATAGTCGAATCTCGAGACCCACAGCTTGAGAAAAGCTGCAACTGCGCATGTGCGAGTGGAGTCTTGCTCAAGATAGCCTGCGACCTGTCTTGAGCTCGACTTGAGACGCGGTTTCTGACATTTGTCTTGTTATTTGTGGTTAGATTGTGTTTGTAATAGAATAAAAATTTTACTAGTGATTAGTGAAAATGAATTATAGAGGACACGAGGATATTTTGGAATTTCTTAATTATGTGGAGGAAAATATGCCAAATGATAGGATTCCAAAAAGATACATACAAATTTAGCGAAGGGTTACCAATTCCGCCACTATTGCAATTATTAACATGTTTGCGATATTATGCTTTCAAGTAAGTTTTATTTTGAATAAGTATCTTGTGAAAATGATAAAAAAATTGTTTTAGCTGGTCAGTGAAGATCTACGGGGCATAAGCCAGCCGACTGTTTCCTGCACAATAAAAAGGGTTTCAGAATGTATTGCTGAGCGGTTGCGAGAATTTATATATATACCCAATAGCCAGCAGCAAAAGAGACAAAATATCATAAATGTTTCAGGCTGAAACAAATTGTTTTATGTAAATTTTGATATAATTATCGACATCAAGTAATAAATTTTTATTTAAATTAAGAATGTACTTAATTTTATATAATTACAATTTTAATTTATAAAAATAATTCTAATACGTCTAAAAAAGTCCGAAATTCACACACCAACAATAAAGAAAATACTCAAAATAGCGTGACGGCATCAAAATCCACGACAAATGGGATGAAAATGGGTCACAATTGTCATAAAATACACAAACAATTTTAAAGTAATTCTTCTTTTTTTAAATTTTTCATGTTGGCCAACATAGAAAACCTAATTACTTTTAAGTTTAGGCTTGAGATGCGTCTTGAGTCTTTGCTTCGCCGAGAATTCACGAAGATCGGACTATAATATGCATCCAATCTTGAGTTCTGAGTAGAGCTTGGCCAAGCACGACTCAAGTCGGAGATTGAGTTTCGACTATAAATACGGGCATTAGTATATTTTTAAAAATCCAGGTTTTCTTTGACCCAACAATTATTTTTCTATAAAATAAAGATCAGTATAATGCTAGTACAAATAAAAATTTCAATTACTATAAACTTTCGATTGTTTCAAACATTTCCAGGTTTTTTTCCATTTTTTAAATATTATTCCAAACTATAATTGTTTCAGATTAGGACAAATTTTCTTATCTTTTTGCATTTTTTAAATTGTAAAAATTTGTGAATTTTTGAAAGTTTTTTCAAACTCATAATTTTTGAATTTATTTGTAATTTCTAAATATGCCGAAATTGTTAAACTTCAAATTTCCGATATTATCCACGCTTTTTTTTTAATCTTGGTGAATATTGTTGAATTTTTTGTTTTTGTTTTTTGAAACTCAAATTTCAGAAATTTCTGGTATACTTTTAAAAAAGTGTTAATTTTGTATGTTTTTTTTTTGAAATCTTTGACTTTTTTGATTTTTTCAACATCGAAATTATTGACATTTTTTTAAATTTTCTAAATTTTTGGCATTTTGGACATATATACATATTTATTGAATTTTTTGACATTTTTAGAAATTTTTGAATAATGCTAGTACGAATAAAAATTTCAATTACTATAAACTTTCGATTGTTTCAAATATTTCCAGGATATTTCCCATTTTTTTTAAATATTTGTCTTAACTAAAATTGTTTCAGATTAGGTAAAATTTCTCATTTTTTTTTTGTATTTTTTAAATTGTAAAAATAGGGCTTTTATTTGTGTGTATGTTTTGATATTTTGAAGTTCTGATTTTTTTTTCAAATTCAGAATTTGTGAATTTTCGAAAAATTTTAATTTTCAGAATTTCTGAAAGTTTTTTTTTCAAACTCAGATTGTTTAAATTTATTTGTAATTTTTAAATATGTCGAAATTGTTGAAACTTGAAATTTCCTCCTTTTTTTTGAAAATCTTGATTTTTTTTTTTTTTTTTTTTTTTTGAAACTCAAATTTCAGAAATTTTTAATTCTCTTTTTGATTCATTTTTTTTATTCTAAGAATTTTTAATGTTCATTTTTTTCTTGAATTTTTATTTTTTTTTAAATTCTCAGATTTTTTTTTCAAATTCTCAGAATTTTTGATTTTTTAAAAATCGAAATTTTTGAAATATTTGACGTTTTTTTTTAAATCGTCAGAATTTTTGGAGTTGCTGTGAAAATTTTAAACTTTATTTAACGTTTTTGACATTTTTTTTTTCAAAATTTTTGGGGCTTTGGACGATTGAAGATTATTGAATTTTTGGATATTTTTAGAAATGTTTCTTTGACGTTTTTGACATTTTTTGATGTTTTCGAAATTTTTCGCATTTTAGACATTTAAGATTAAACTTATTGAAATTTTTGTTTCTTTGACGTTTTTGTCATTTCTTTTGATACATTCGAAATTTTTGGCATTGAGGGACGTTTTTTAAGATATCGAATTTTTTGAATTTTTTAAGAGTTTCGTTGTTTTGATATTTTCGAAATTTTTGATATTTTGGACGTTTTAAGATTATCGATTTTCTGAAATTTTCGTTTTTTTTTTAATCTTTAGAATTTTTGGTGTTCCTGTGAAATTTCTGACGTTTCTTGGACGTTTAAGATTATCGAATATTTTAATTTTTTTGTCAATTTTTAAAATTTTGTTTTTTTTTTAATCTTCATATTTTTTTTATTTATCCACATTTTGGACGTTTATTAAACTTTTAAGTTTTACGAATTCATTAAATTTTTTGACATTTTTGATTTTTTTTTTTGAAATTTGACATTTTTTGTATTTTTTAAAATTGTTGAAATTTTAGACATTCGAAACATTCGAAGATTTTTCCATAAATGTTATTGTTTTTTTTATTTGTCATTCAAGTATCCGATTTGAATTTCCCAAAAGAATTTTTTCTTTAATTCTACTCATTTTTTACCTCAATTTCCATTTTTATACAAAGTACAAAATCTAAATAAATTTTTCATTTTGTATGAATATTTCATTGCACTTAGGCAAGATAATTTTTCAGAATGTTTAGAATAAAATTTCCAGACTTTTATCTATTTGTAGCAAATTCCTCAACTTTTCATGTCTATTTCAACAATTTTAAACTCAGACTCAGTAAATGACATAAATCCAAAAATATGCATGCAAAAACTAAAAAATATTATCCTTCAACCGTAAAAATAACTTATTAATCTGAAACTGGCATAATCAAATAGAAATCTATTTTTCAGACAAAAAATACATATTAAAGTCTTACTAGTAAACATATACTAAAGATACTTACGTGGTGAATAACTCCTTGATCTTGAATAGCGTCTTCTGCGACTGCTACTGCTGTAGTAAGGAGACGGCGAACGACGGTGACTACTATAACGAGATCCACGAGAATAATCACTGAATAAGAAAAAAATACAATAAATATGATTATTGCGAGCTGAACCGGCTTTGTTTTATCGCCCACTGAATTAATAATAAAATTAGTTTCATTGGTTTTGTTAGTGATAAAACAGTGTATTTAATACCAAAGGTTTCAGTCTTTTAAATTAATAACTAATATTGATACTTACTCTCTTTCTCTACGTCTGCCACCACCTCCACTTCCTCCTTCGTATCTGTCAGAATATTTGCTAAAAAAAAAGAAAAAAATGCTTTAACAAATCGAATTGAATTTAGAGAAGTGTCAATAAATCAATAGTTGTATAAAAATTTATATAGAGAGAAAGCCTTTAGTTAGATCTGGATTATGAATTAAATTGGCATACAACTACTGAAGGAAATATTATTCTATAAATGAAAATAAGGTCTTTAAGGATTGTGACGAAAAGAACATATGCAATAGTTGGAAAAGTTTTAGCAAATTAATTTCTTCAGTACAGTCGTGACTATAATACGAGATAGGGGCCCTATATGATCTTTCTAAAGCACAAAGATAAAAATATCGGTGGGTTATTTAAAATTAAAGTAGTTTTTGTTTCTACAATTTTTTGAACTGAAAGATGATATTATTGACATAAAAGCTATCGGTGTAAAGAGTCAAAGTAATCTTTAAAATATTTCAAATTGCTAATTCTTTAATAAATCATGATATAATAAAATAAAACCGATTTAATCGCATTCATCCCAAAATTCTTTACCCATAAAAAAGTATACTTAGAATGGTCGATACCTTTTTTTCAGAAGTGCCGAAACAAGCGATTGTATCTAATATTCCGGTTTCGGAAGTAAAACGGTTTAAGGCGGCGTTTGCATATAGAAAAACATAGGAAAAATTTTCAACTTATAAGACAATAAATATATGCGGATTTGCTTTTATAATATACTAATGGTATTAAACTAGTTCCTGAATATATTGAAAAGTGGAAAATGGAAGAATATGGAAAAAAGAACGAAATTGTGAAAATTTAACCTCAAAAAACAAAAGTATGAAAAATCGCTATAATAACTATTTCAGGAACTAGATTATATTATGTATAAAAATTTATAATTTGAACCATAGAATGTCACTAGAAATACATCAGAGACCTGTTATTCTTGCAATTTTGGACTTCACGGACTTTTAGACTTCTAAAAACAGTCTTATGATACGGCTCTGTCCGTCCGCGCTATAATTCAGGAACCACAACAGATAAAAACAAACGGACAATGGCAATGGAGTTTCATGTTTCTGCGACTTCCGGTTTCAAAACTGAAGAATGCGCTACTTTTGTATAACGAAATCTAATATATATGATAATATGTAGATATTACTTATTAAATGACTAATATGATACTTTAAATAACTGCACAAATTTACTTCTTCTTTAAGAAATAACAGATTAAAATAAACAATGACGTACTACCTAAGATTTGATTTAATTGGCTCTTTATATATATATTTATATAGGATTGGTACACCTTACTGAACGTCACTTTGAAAACGGGAGTGTCTATGAAACCAAAATTTGTTTAAGTCTTTATCGATTGTGATTTTTTATTTGTGATTGAGGGAGTGTTCTGAAAATGGAGAACGAATAATCAAATAATCTACCAAATGTGGATTATTTAAGATACACGAGTTTTATTTAAAAATGTTAAGTTGGGGGTTGACCCCTGGAGTTGAAAATCAATCCTATAGATTGGTTTGACCTAAAGTGTCTGTGTACCAAATATGAAGGCAATCCGATGTCTAGAACGGAAGATATCGTGTTGACAGATACACACGCAGCCCATTATAAGAGGCATTATTTTTTAGAAGTCTCATTTGCCAGCTTACCAGCGGGCGCCGCTCACATATTTTATACATGGCGTCACCTGTAAAATAATTATTTAATAATAGGCTTTGTACTTTTGGTTTCGTACAGCTGGAGCCTACCGACTTCAAGAAAGCCTCACCTAAATCACCCATAGACTTCGTGAGAAGGTGTGGATTGTATGGTGAATTATAGCCCATAGGGGTGACAATAGGCCTCTGCTGGCCGCAGTGAAGTGGCGAGCAAACGCTCCACTCACACTGAAATTACCTTGAAATCAAAAATAATGATATAGATGTACTCCTACAAGAACAAGAAATCAAAAGATACATACAAAACAGTGGAAAAAGTAAAAAAGAAAAACATTACAAAGGGGAAGAATAAAGAAATACAAGGGAAAGCTGGTTGCAGCTTGCAGGTTAGTACAATTTGACCACACTTGCAGATATGACTGTGGTAAACTTACTGAGGATGATCGAAGTATATTTAAAAAGCTCTACGAATTACAAAGTTACGATTTACAAATTTCATTGCGAACTGTGTATCTAAACAAGCACCAGTTCGTAGAAACCAAACAGCAGTTAAGGCCAAAAGCTTAGTCACTAAAATAACTCTTTGTAATATTGGATATTACAAAATGACGATATACAACTGTTTTTAATAAAATTTCAAAAGATTTCGTGGAACTAGATAAACATGGTCAACATTCACCTGGAAATAAAGTACCAATTGAAAAGAAAAATGAAGTTATGACACACCTTAATGAGTTCCCTAGATACAAAAGTCATTATTCGAGATCGCAAAATGAAAACACGAGATATTTGTCTGAGACACTCAATATTTCTGCATTATACAGAGACTATATTGTGAATGGTGTATGGAAACACAAAAACTCCAGTAAAGGAGTCTTACTACAGACATATCTTTTGTACTGAATACAATTTAAAATTTCACAACCTGCATACTGATACCTGTAATACCTGTGACCGTTTAAACTGTCAAATAAAATATGCTGATGACGAAATTTGTTGAGGAGGAATTAGAACTTCGCCATCGAAAATCTAAGAATGTTGCTAAAAGTAAAGAGAGAGAGACATCAACTATGCCAAAGAAAATACAAACTGTTCTTATTTCTTTTGAGTTACAGCAGACACTCTCTACTCCCCTGCTATCAACCAATAATAGTAGATTACATACCGAGGCGGTAAATGCATCATTACTGTCGAGGGCAAATACAGATCACCGAGGCGCTCTCGCCGAGGTGATCTATTGCCCAAGACAGGAATGATAATTTCCGCCATGGTTTGTATACTATTTTATTCACAATTATTTAATTTAGTCCACAATTTAAAAAGAATATATAGTTATTACTGTTTAACTGTGTCGGCTTTTCCTTGATGAAAATCCATTATTAAATTTGAATAAATAAAACAACGTTTTAAGATTTCCACAAAAATAATAACAAAAGTTATTAATTTAATAGTGACTAGTTTCGTTACATAGTAACTTCATCAGAATAATATTATTTACAAGAAAATCAAGAAATTTATACTAAAACAACTAAGAATAAAATTACCTCTCTAAAATTATGAGGGCTTAATTACTTTCAATTCCAAAACAAAATTTATTCGTGTAATAAAGGGTTAATAATGGGTAATCCTCTGAGTCCGCTTTTGGCAGAATTATTTATGGATTCCTTAGAACATACTATCTCTAAGAACCCATTATTCAAAAAATGTATTTACTGGTATAGGTATGTTGATGATATTTTGGTGTGTTTTGATGGAACAAATAGACAAATTAATACTTTTCTTCAATTTATTAATACTCTTCATCCTAATATTAATTTTACCATGGAGTCAGAAATAGATAATTGCATTAATTTTTTTAATTTAACCATTAAAAAATTTAATAACAGACACGAATTTTCCATTTTTCACAAACCCTCGCACACGGACATTACGATACATAACTCTTCTAATCACCCTTATCAACATAAATTAGCTGCTTATAATATTATGGTACATAGATTAATTA
This sequence comes from Neocrepidodera transversa, assembly GCA_963243735.1. Lineage (NCBI taxonomy): Eukaryota > Metazoa > Arthropoda > Insecta > Coleoptera > Chrysomelidae > Neocrepidodera > Neocrepidodera transversa. Next base: position 23,774,538 of record OY725344.1, on the reverse strand, counting down.
ATATACCTATGTGTGACGAGGATTTCAATAAAGAATTAAATTTAATTAAACAGATCTCGGTGAATAACGGTTACAACCCCTCTATTATTGATAATATTTTAAATAAGAAGTTACAAAAACAAGCTATTCATTTAATTTATCCATCACTTAAACCGAATAAATCTAATTTTAAATCTTTTACGTATTTAGGTTTGCCAAATCAAAATTTATCCTCTTTCTTAAGAAATTTAGACATGAATGTTGCATATAAAACGATCAATACTTTAGGCATGGCAATTAAAAATAATATTCACTAACTTGTGGTTCTTGTCCAAAAAGGTATATAGGTCAAACAGGGAGAACATTTGTCAAAAGGGTTAAGAAACATAAAAGATCTTTCCAACATAATAAATTAGATTCAAATTATTCCAATCATTTAATTAATGAAAATCATATTTTTAATGATAATTTTGAAATCTTACATACGCAAAGTAAAGGCATTCGGTTAAATTACTTAGAAACATTAGAAATCAATAAACTCAAACATACGAACTTATTATTAAATGACCAACTTGACCTTAACAATTCGCCACTTTTAAATCTCTTTTAATACCTTAATCCTTTCGACAAATATTCCTTTAAAGTATTTTTTAAATTATTTTAAATTCTCTTTAGTTTTTAATTGCTTGAACGTTTGTTAATAGCTTTTAGTTAAGCCCTCATAATTTTAGAGAGGTAATTTTATTCTTAGTTGTTTTAGTATAAATTTCTTGATTTTCTTGTAAATATAATTAGTCTGATGAAGTTACTATGTAACGAAACTAGTCACTATTAAATTAATAACTTTTGTTATTATTTTTGTGGAAATCTTAAAACGTTGTTTTATTTATTTAAAAATATAGTTATTAATTTAAAAAGTGACTATGTGACATATGTATTAAAATTCTCTAGTCAAGTTTTCTTTGAAATCAAACTACTTTGGCATTTAGATATTATATGACATTTTATTTTTCTACTATGGTCTATTTAAAAACCAGGAGGAGCGATTTGAATTTAAGTTGGCAATTCTGTAGGCTTCTCATTGGTCAGTTTGCAGTCAGTTTCACACAGCAAATTTTAGCATTAACATCAGCTGATAATTGACATTGACAGTTTTGACATTTTATAATTTATTATTATTTTTAGTTCTATCATTGTATATAGACTTCCTAGTAGGATACCCTACGTGTAATTATTGTTGGAGCCACTTGCGAGCGACATCTATCATAAATTTTGTTAACTTGACACTATTTTAGCCTGTACAGATACGCTCTCTGGGAGGAGGAAATTCTAACTAATGAGTATGGCAATATAAAGTGCCAGAAACGTATTTAGGGGTCGATTCTTACATTTATATTAATAAAAAATAATAAACAGCCCAAGTAAAATTAATAAATTACTTTTGTAGGAAATTTTATGTTCTACAATTTTTACTTATTCTAATTTTTCATAAAAATGCATATTTTTGGCTAAACATTTAAAATTAATGGTATTTTTTTCAATTTTTTAATTTTAGTATTTACCATTAAAAACATTTTTTAATAACTTTAAAATCAATAAATAATTAATATTTCATTCAATTTTATTCAAAATGAGAAACATGCCTTTTTTAGGTTTTCTGGATCAAGATGAATTAATAAAATTAGTTAAACAAAATCAATTTTTTCATTAAAAATTCATGGCTTGAATTTTTTCAACTTTTTACAATTTTGGTTATAACATCTACAAATATTATGAAATAATTCACACATATAGTACCTTTTGCTCGCTTTCGGGTACTGTATTTACTTTTTTATTTGTTGTATACTTTTTGATAAAACGAAATTATAAAAATAAAATTTAAATTTTTATTGAAAATTTTTTTAATAATTCCACAATTTTTGCAACAAAAATTTGAAAAAAAAAATACAATTTTAAAGTTTTTTATTACAAATTTCATTGTATTATTTTTAATTTTTAATATTAAAATTTTGCTAAGTTAATAATTTTATGTTCTACAACTTTGGAATCTTATTATTTTTCATTAAAATGCATAATTTTGGCTTAAAATCTAACAAAATGCCCTAAAATATGTATATATTTCTTTCACACCCTCTAGCGGCAAAACTATGCGGAATTCGAAAAAACAGTTACGGATAAAATGTGTAGAAAATTTTATGTTCTACAACTTTGATAATCTGTAATTTTTCATTAAAATGGATATTTTTGGCAATTTACAAAGTTTGAAAACAATAACTTTTTGATAGATTGATAGATAAAGTTTATTCATGTGAAATCGGAAAGTAAAAATTTAAAGCATAACATATAAAATTAAAATTTTAAATTCGAAACATAAATTTTGGAACTTTGAATTCTAAATTTTCTTTTATTGCGTTTTTATCATTTAATCTATTTTCTTATATTAAATATATACAGGGTAGCTCAACAGATATATGAAACACTTTATAAAAAGTTTTTTATGTAGATATATGAAGGGTCTATGAGTACAATTTAAATTTGTTTCGTTTTATACAGGGCGTCTCAAAATAAAGATTTGCAATATACTTATATATTTTTCATAGTTCTACAACTCTCATTGTGTAAAACTTACAGATTTATTTGAAAGGTATTAATGGCGGTTAAAAGCAAATATTTTAAAATGATTTTCATGTATACAGGGTGGTCCATTAGTAACCTAGGCAAATGTGAAAAAACACATTTTTGGTAAAAATCTAAGTAGGGTGTTCTCGCTTTGGATCAAAAGTAGATAATCAATCAAGTATCCTTATCATAATAAACAATGCTATTGTTTTAATGATACCAATTTTCCACGCTTTTAATAAAAGGATAGTATAAATAACAATTCTAATTTACGGAGAGTAAATTGCAATGTTGAAGGGCAAAAAATTCAGTATCCATTGATGAATACTTACACAAAGTGTCTCATTTGAAAAAACTGTAATGAAAGTTTTTGGAATGTCAAATGTATTTTAGATCAAAAATAAAAATAAAAAATTTAAAACTGGGTTTAAATAAATCTACAGTTTATTGTCTTTGTACATTGGTAATTTTAAAACTTGTGATTTTTTTAAAAATGTCGTGCTCACCCTGTATACATGAAAATAATTTTAAAATATTTGCTTTTAAGAGCTATTGCCCCGGTGAGTCAAGTAAAAATACCGAAAAAGGTGCGCTGCGATATTTTTTTAATATAAAATTCACAATTTTTAAAATGGGTCTTTGATTTTTTACACTAAAAGTATGTTTTAAGTACTACCTGACAACATTAAAAATATGAACAAATAACTTCAACATGGTCCAGAAAAAAAATTATTTGGTTTTAAAAATGATGATTTCGTGATTCTTATTTTAAACGCTATAGGCACTTATTGTTCAATGAATTTAAAATTTTCTTTTTTTATTTGTTTAAATAATACATACTTATACAATTTGTATTACAAACATATCAAGAATTAAAAAAAATAGAAAAATGGGAGAACACTAATTTTAAACAAATTTACTTTAATTTTTGCTCAATATTGAGTAAAGTAAATTTGTTTAAAATTAGTGTTCTCCCATTTTTCTATATTTTTTTTTTAATTCTTGATATATATTGGAAACCAATTAAAAAAATAAAAACTTTTTCCATAGAAATTCATGTGATACCAATTATCTACAAACTGCTTGAACTTTTTTTTTATTAGATTAATAGTAAACTCACAATCCTTAAAACGCCGACCCATGGTCACATGTAAATTAATTTTTTTCTTGATGATATTGAGTTTTTTTGTTTATATTTTAATGTTGTCCGGTAATCCTTAAAACACACTTTTGGTATAAAAAATTCAAAAACCCATTTTGAAAATTTTAAATTTTATATTAAAAATAAATCTGTAAGTTTTACACATTATAAAAGTTATAGAACTACGACAGAGGTTTACCGAACCCTGTATATAAAATCTCAAAAATATATTGTTACCTAGGGATGCTGTAAAATTGATAAACAACACAAAATAAAAATATAATATAATGCGGATCTGACCTGACCAAAAAGGGAAAACTAGGTATTTAAATAATTGTTCAAGGTCAGCGGATCCAACCCTCGACAAGCGATTATGTCCCTTAATAGCAAGCTAGCATCCAAATACAAGTGCTGCCATCTATACTTAGCCTCCATCTCGGTCCAACGTAGTCTCCATAAGAGTATCCTACTAGGAAGTCTATATACAATGGTTCTATTATTGCTTTTGTCCTCTTGTTATTTCATCAGTTTTAGTTAGTTTTCCACTCTATTTCGTTAAAAAAAATAGTTCTTTTCAGAACTCAGTAAGCAATTTCTGCGATTATGGATCCTTATCCCTCTACTCCTACTGGTAGCAGATACTCGCGTTGTCCACCAAAACAACGAAAACAGCTAAGTTTAGGCGATTTAAGTTAGTCAGAAAAACAGTGCATATTAAATATGTACAAACATTGGATGATAAACTAAAAACCAAAATTGTTGATGTTAAATCCAAAAATTTTTAAGGTCGCCGGTAGGTTATATTTATTACTTTCTAATTAAAAATTGCATTAGCGCTTAACATTTTTCTTACAGGGGTCGCAAAGTCAACAACTTACAGAGTAATAAAAGAATACCGCAGTAGTGGAACAATTTCTAGTCCAAAAAATATTGGGGGAATACCAGGACTTCTAAAAACATTTGATGAGGGATTTAAAAATGAGGGGTTTAAAAATACATGATTTCTTTTTTAAAAATGAGTTACCTACATTGAACAAAATTTTCCAAGCTTTGAAGAAACGTTTAGATTTGCCATAAATATCTCGGTCATCTTTATATACTTTCTTGAAACACATTAACTTCAAGTAAGTTTGTAACTTTGAAGAGTTAATGTACCTGGTGTTTATTTATTATAAATATTTTTTTAGATATTTGAAAAGAAATTGTCAAAGTATATTAATAGAATGTGATGATATATGTAGATGGAGGTTGACATATTTAAGATCCATAAAAAATATAGAAATGAAAACAGGCTAATCATTTACTTAGATAAAACTTGGACAAATGAAGGACATAGCAAGGGAAAAACATGGGTCTACCAAAGTGCAAGCAGTAGACGTCAAGCATTGACTGAAAGTTTATCCCCGGGCCTGAAAAACCCCACTGGAAAAGGAAGACGTCTTATTATTTTATATGCTGGTTCCGAAGCAGGCTTTGTAGAAAATGCATTATTGGTTTTTGAAAGCAAAAAGACAGGAGATTACCATGAAGAGATGAATTCCGAAGTATTCGAGAATTGGTTTTCTCCTTTTTTGACAGTTACTTAATGATGCTATGATTGTGATGGATAATGCATCATATCATAGCCGAAAAGTTGAAAAAATCCCTACCTCGTCATCAAGAAAAGCTGAAATGCAGAAGTGGTTACAAACTAAAAATATTGCCTTCGATATAAATATGAAGCGGTGTGAACATTTGCACCTAATTCGGCAACATGAAGGTAAACATAATTTGTATGTTGTCGATGAAATGGCAAAAGAAGCCAATAAAGTTGTGTTACGGTTTCCACCATACCACTGTGAATTAAATGTCTACACTTGATGGATGACATGATAGAGCCATTGGATGAATCTGAATCTTCTGATGTAGATTAATAAAAATATAAATATTTTGTTGTATTTGCATATGTTGTAATTTTAATTTTGTTTCTTATATACATAAAGGAAGATTTATTAAAATTGTAATTAAAGTTAATTCGTGTTTATTTATCCAGTTAAAAATAAGATTAATTACCATATTTTACATAACTTCTTTCATTTAAATTAAAAAACAAATCCCATTTATTTCTATATTAATTTGAACTTTTTATTAAGAATTAATATAAATCACTTCTTTTGCAAAATATAACCCTTGTAATGTATCTAAAAGATTTTTAATTTTTTTACCAATAAAAATAAAATATTTCCAAAATTTAATAAGTTAATATCCTTTAAAAGCCATGATCACAGTAATTGTTATTTATTTCCTAGATTGTGAACAAGACTATTTCTGATTTCGGAACACGACTATTTCTGATTTCGGAACACGTCCTTTATAGTATAAAATCTAGTAACTTTTAGTGGTGTAAGTAAGGTTTATTGAATTATTCCTCCTGGTTATTAAATAACATATATCAATTTAAAAAAAAATTAAAAACGGAAAATGACAAATAAAATAGGTTTTGGAAATACGTATAGTTTATTAAAGTCTGTTACTTAATTGTTGTAAGTGATAATAATATGTATCACTTTCTGCTGATATGAAAGGTATTGAGAAAACTATCCAGATCACGGGCGGGAAGTGACAGATATCACTTTCCACCCGTGGACAAGAAGTAAAATTTGTAATAGCTTATTTTCCGACCTTTAAAAAGTGTGTAATTGAGCTATAACATATACGATTGTGAATAAACGTAATTTATTACACAACACTGTTCTGTCGTTTATCAGACTGCTAAGGCGTTGCCATGTCTTTTAAAATTTAATTCTCGCATTTTTTGCCATGCAATCAAAGGGAAAGATTTGAGATGTACTTCGATTATATACGATTGTGAATAAAATATATTACCTTAGACAGTTGTAGACATACAACTTGTGCATTTATGATTGCACTTCAAAAGTCTCTAATATGTATGTTTGGAATGAGAAGATAGCCTCACGAGGTTCTAGAGAAAACAATGGCGTCTCGAAGACTAGCTTAAGAGCTATTGCCCCAGTGAGTCGGCTAGAAATACCGAAAAACGTATTTTTAATATAAAATTTAGAATTTTCAAAATAGGTTTTTGAATTTTTTTATACCAAAAGAGTGTTTTAACTATTACCTAACAACATTAAAATATAAACAAAAAAACTCAATATGATCCAATATGTGACCATGGGTCGGAGTTATAACATTGTGAGTTTACTATTTGTCTAATAAAAAAAAGTTCAAGCCCTTTGTAGATAATTGGTATCGTATGAATTTGTATCGAAAAAAATTAAATTTTCTTAATTAGTTTCCAATATATATCAAGAATTAAAAAAAATTTAAAAAATGGGAAAACAGTAATTTTAAACAAAAGTACTTTAATTTTTGACAAATATTTGTAATACAAATTGTAGAAGTCTGCATTATTTAAAAAATAAAAAAGAAAATTTTAAATTCATGGAACAATAAGTGCCTAGCGTTTAAAATAAGAATCGCTAAATCATCATTTTTAAAACCAAATTTTTTTTCTGGACCATGTTGAGATTATTTGTTCATATTTTAATGTCGTCAGGTAGTACTTAAAACACACTTTTAGTATAAAAGAAATCAAAGGCCCATTTTAAAAATTATGAATTTTATATTAAAAAATATCGCAGCGTACCTTTTTCGGTATTTTTACTAGACTCACCGGGACAATAGCTCTTAATTATCCCCTTTATCAAGTGCTTATCCTTTCTTTTTTTTATGTTTTTCACTAACTAACTAGCTTAATTTTAATGAATTCATTACGTGTTTTTCCATTCTTTCCAATTTAATTTGATAAACAAATAATTAAAATGACTGAGCTGTCAAACTAAATGAAGGTAAACGCGAAACAAATCGTCATCAAACTAGCTTCAAAAGGAGTGTTATAATGAATATTCCACTCATCATAACATTCTCAATTAATCTGACCAATCATAAACCAAAGACAACTTGTATTATCGCGAAAACATCAGCTTTATCTGAATTGCGATTGGAGAGTCTGTTGGTTATTGCAACATCTATTTAATTATTTATTATTTTAATACAAAATGTTTCATGTAATATTTGATTAAATCTAGGTAACACTGATTTGTAAATTCTTTGATTAAGTATTTTTGACATTGAATTAATAAAAAAATATCTCTCCATCACAAAAATTGAAAAAGCATTTTTATTCGACTGGTTATTAAATCCAATTCATCTGATACAGTCATCAGAGTCAGCTTCAGTGTTTTCAACGATACAACCATAGTAACGTAAATTTTGACAAATAAAATTATTAACCAAAACATTGACGAAATTCGTGAAATAGTATAGTAAAATACCACTCTGTTCTCAATATTGTTTCACAATTCTGTCTTTTATTGCCGTGCAGCAATACCACAAGCAGTATTGCTCGGCAACGCAATTTTGTAAACAATAAATCAACAGAATTATCTCGAATATACAAAACATCGTGGTATTACTTATGAAAAGCCCATTTAAAAAGCATTATAAAACAGTTTTTAGTCAAATTTGAGCGTTATAATGAAACTCCCATTTAAAATGCATTGGTCTTTTACGCACTGTTTTAAATTGTGTATAAAGCCTGTAAAATCAAACTGAGGTTATTTATTTGCAGAAAAAAAATTAATACAAATCAAACCGGGGTTATTTAGGTATAGATTTAGTTAAAAATATTGTAAAAATAATCATTCAAATATACGTAACCTTCACAGGTGAGTTTATATATCGGATTATAGGTCAACAATTTTTGATCACGCCAGTTTAATGGTGTCATAAAAATCTTCTACCTGGACATCTATTCTGTATTGATGTGAAAGTTCGTTCTCATGAGAAAGTGGGCGGAGTTCTTTTAAAAACCTGAATAGTGTATTCTCTAACTATTCGAGCGCTCACTTCATGCGAAAATTTAGGGAACTTGCTTCTCTTGGTAAATTGCTGGAGAAGTGGATCAGTTTGTGCTTGTCAAATCGTCGCTGTCATTTAATTGGTTGTTTTTTAGTTTGATTTAATTTTTTACTTGTTGCAAAATAAAGAAATTAATACTGCCGATCTATTAATTATTAATGAGGTAGTAACTTTAGGAAGCTGATCAAAAAGAGCGACAACTGTTACCTAGAACCAATCCCTTCAATTTATGGAATTTATCACTTATAAAAAGATTTTAAAATTGCTTGATACGTTATTAATCATTCACTCCATTTATGCGAGGTCCATAAAAGTCTGGAATAACAATTAAGGATAAAATAAATGCATGCTTTACTGGCATCTTTTTTTTATAATTTTTTGTGTTAATTTCCCACTTAAAAGTAGCGACAGTTTGTGCATATATCGCGTTATTAGGTTTTTTGTGCTCCGTTCATAGGATTCGATATCAATTTCAAATCAATTATCTCTATTCTAAAATGATTTGTTTAGAACTAAAAAGTTACGTCTAGATTTGACATTAGATATTTTATGTTGACTTAAGATCTTTCTACCTTTTGTGACTCTTCTATTGGTTGAAATATATGAATAAACATTGGCAACTCTGTCAAGATCATATCACATCACTGCAGGTTCACTGTGATTGTAGAATAGCGTTTTACATTACCTGAGAAGGGAATGTGATGTGAGCGTATTCCGCTCACTGCAAATGCTCACATTCACTGAAATTGCAGAATAGCCACCCAGATGTCAATCAAATTCCAAATTCAATCAAAATTAAAACTCAACGGTCGTAACATCTGGCAACTAAGCACGTGTTATTGGAGGATAATAAACATTTAATTTTTTATGCAGAAAGTACATCTAATTGCCATCTATCGAACATTTAGTTAATTGCTTGTGCGCCGGCGACTAATATGACATTAGATTTGAAGTTGTTGGTCCGATAAGCTACAGAAGTCCTTGGTATTCATAAAAATCATGTATAAGAAAGCCTTTTACTATATTTCATCTTCACAATACAGCTTCTATTTTTCTTAACTCAATAATATTCCAAAACTACAACCACTTTTTTAAATTGTATAAAAAATAATTGCTTTAGTTTTGGTCATTTTTTAATTAAAATTGTATATAAAAAAAACTTACTAAGTTGGTTTTCCCATATAAATTCCAGGAGTAGGGGTATGAGCTCGTTCTGTAATAGAATAATCAACTCTAATGCTTTTTCCATTTAGTTTCATGCCGGTGCATTGCTCCTTTGCCATCTTTGCATCATTTGTTTGCTCGAAATATACAAATGAAAAGCCTCTTGAACGTCCAGTCTAAAATAAGTAAACAATGGAGAATTTTGAAAATTTTAAAATTATGTCAAAAATTAAAAAAAAAACTCAATTCCAAAAGCAAAAAAAAACTTCCGACGATTTCACTTTAAAGAGATTCCTAAAAGGCATCAATTTCAATAAAAAAAAATCTAGAAATTTCTAAAATAAAAAAACGTCACAAATTAAAAAAAATGCAATTTATGTTTTTTCTGTGACGGGAAAAACGTTCACATTTTATCTCTGTTGACAGGTAACAAAATATGGCTTTTTATAAAATTAACTTTTTTCAGAGAAAACTAAGTTCGCAATTTTTATATCAAATCACAGAATTAAATTGACAGATATTTGATTACTGAAAGGCATACTAGTTTAAATCTTCAAATTTCACTTGGATAATTTTCTGATTTTAATAAATTGTAATATTTTTTCAATAGTAAATCGTCGTTTTTCCAGTCACAGAAAAATATAGTGTATTATACACGAGAAATATAAATCTCGGTTTTTTGTCTACCTCGGCTTAGCGTCGGGAGACAAGACAATCTCGAGCTAAAATCTACTACTTATTTCCCTTGTATAATAAATAACTATATATTTCTTTTCAGCGTTTTTGAGCCGTCACTGAAATAATGTAAGAAGTTTTTTCATTATACCATCTCCCTCGTGACATTCGTATATGAGACTTGTATTCACAAAAGTTATTACTAAGTCAATTTCCATGTCTTATGTCTTATTTCACCAGTCTTCATACGACGTCCCGGTACGTATTGTGTTTTCTTGATTATCAGTGAAGTTTTCTTGAATTTTTTATCATATATTTATTAAATGTTATTATGTCATGAATGTGTCTTATAAAAAGTTAGATGTACCTACTTGAATGCAATTGTAAAGAAAATGCCTGGAAAAACAGTATGTGCAGAAAATCTGCAGTTTGCAATAAATTCGCCAAGGAGAAAGAAAATAACGGACCTTTACTGCCAGTATCAACCGTACAAGAACAAGTTGCCGTTGCATTAAAAATTATTATTAGTAGTTAAGGCTGGGCTTTAGGCGGGAAATGTACATATGTAAACAATAGCGTAAAACATGTTCACCTTACTACGCACAGGTCAAACAAACAAAAGCAAATATATTGAAAGTTACATTAAAAATGTGTTTATAAAGGTTAATTCTTTGCCATAGGCTGGTTTTTAATAAAATTCTTCTACAAATAAAATCACAAATAAATCTTAAACATCGTGTTAATTATCGTACTATTTTGTATCTTAATTTTTATTAAAATAAACTAAAAGATTTAAATTCTGATATAGCCATTGCATAGAATATTAATTTTCCTTTAGTTTCGCTTATCAAACTTGTCGATTAATAAAGTAATATGGAAGTTATGTGCGAAGTTAACAATAAGTTAAGAAATGAATCTAAATAAAACATGGCTGCTTGAGAAGTCGGAAACTACTGATATTAGTTTGGACATTTACTAACATACAGCATATACATACAGAAAGGTATATATATTTTTTTTATTTGAAAATCTGAGTGATGGTATTCCCGCCTAAACACCCCCCTTAAGCAAATAAAAAAGGAATGTACTACGGTAACAGAACTTGTAACGCCTGGCAAAAGCAAGACTGATGATATAAGACAAACGAAAAAAGATATCGTCAAGTGAAGATGAGAGTGAAAATGCTCCTAATATTAATAGTCAAAAAATAGTGACAAAAGCTTTTAAATACTGCCAAAATAAAATAGTGGTATGTGTAAAATGTGAAAATGTGTTTCATCAATCCTGTTTTCTAAGAAATAAAACCAAATTTATAAAAATATGTGACTGGAATTATATGTTGTGACACCCAAGTAGGAGATGCAGGTCCAAGAATTCAAATATTACAAACTGAAATTGACCTTCTAAAAAAATTACTAGAAGAAAAAGATGATAAATGTAAGTTATTAAAAGATCATATCACGTTATTAAAATAAAGTAATCAATTAATGGCTGAGAAAATTGAAGATACAAAAAGCGACACAGCAAAAAAAGACAAAAAACAGATAAGCCCTGAAGTAATTCATGGGTTCCAAAAAGAGAACCAGCGAAGTTAAAAATGATTCAATAAAAATACGGTTATAGATAAGAAAAATACAATTTATATTGAAAAAGCGAATTCTAGCAAAAAATGTGAATGAACCCACAACAAGACAAATAAATAAATAAATGCAGGGCAAGAACTAGATCTTCAAAATAAGGAAGGATTTATTGAAATCAAATACAAACAGCGTTTTCGAAAGAAGAAACAATGGATTTTGGAGTGAAGATAAGATCCTGAAATATCTAAAAAAACATTCCACATTTCCAAAAAGCTAATACTGATATTAAAGAACTACCAACACCTGAACACACAAAATAAATGCTTTAAAGATTAAATAACACGAGTACTTTTCGATATTCACTTTGTTTCACAAACTTACATAACATATGTTTCGATATACAATATCTTCTTCAGATGTAAAATCAGTACTAACCTAATAGTACAAAGACCTAGATAGTTATTGTATGTTTGATTTAAAAGCTTGGGGAATTCCGAAATTAGGTGAGTGGAGCCCTTTTCGAATTTAATCTTTTGTCCCTTCTAAAGATGTAGGCTTTTTGGGCAAGAAAGCGGGATTAAGGGTTCTGGGAAAATGAAATAGATATACCTATTTAACTGAATTAAATATACACGGGGGCGTTTGTATACTAAGAATGATATAATTGTTCAACCAGTTAGTTTTAATAACTGCATTGAAAAAAATGCTGAATTTACTATAATACAACTAGAGGTTAGACAAACAGGAAAAAATAAGCTATTTATTGTGACACTGATAGTAATTTAGATATATTTTTGGACAGTATATATGATCTGATGTGCAATATATATAAAAAAAACTATCTCTACATTGTTTGTGGAGATTCGAATGTAGATACCTAACCTAACCTAACAGATAATAAAGAATCAAAAAGACTAAAAATTACATTTCTAGAATTTGGCATGTACAATCAGATAGACACATGTATAATAGAAGCATCAATGTATTTTTATCAAATGTGACAGCTGTTAGACGCCAAATAGAAGATACCCATTTGTCAGATCATAAATAAATACCAACTATGTACTTTTAAATTTGGGACATATATAATAGTGAGGACATAAACTCAAAATGAAATGCCTTATTTAGAACTTATCAGTATCACTATCTTAATGCCTTCCCAGTAAAAAAAATCAAAATCAAAGAAAATAAAAAGAAGAAGCCATGGTAAACAAAAGGGATTAAGGATATAAATAAGCTGCTATGTGGAATGCACAAATTGTCAAGGGACACAATCAGACAATAAAAAAAATCGGCATGTGCAAGCCTGACGCTCCTTTCACATTATACGATTTGGCTCGTACGATTAAAAAACGTACGATTTTATATCGTGTACATTGTGGTTTCACATTATACGATTTGTTGCAGTTAGTTGATTTTTGAGAAAATGAGCTGAAGTTGAATTTTTCTTGTTTAAATATTAATTTATTATTAAATACTTTCCATATGCATTTTTTTCTGTATCACTAATCTCATCAAAATCTGATTTCAGTGCCAAATAAACTTCCCTCCAAGCATTCCGTGTCGCGATTCGGTCTTTGTAAATATCTAAAGTTTTGTCCCACAATACATATTTAGCTTCAATAAGCGAAATTAAAACTTCAAAGTCAATTTCTTCGATTTAATCAATAATAAACCAAAACTATCAAAAAGCAATAAAACAAATCGATAAAAAGTACTATATATGCACATTCTAAAGTACCTACAGTGTGACTAAAAAACGTATAATGTGAAAGCGCCCATTTAATTATGTGTATTGTGCATTGCAAATTATAGTAGAAACGAAATACCCAAATTTTATTAACAGTCCTAGTTATTGACAGATGTTCGAATTTGAGTGAACGACTGTAATCCTTAATTTAGTCTTACATTTAAATGGCCTTATTTTTAAAGTTGTACTCTTGTAATGCATTGCACAGTTGAAACGGCAAGCATTAACAGTGTAGAACTGACCATTCTTAACGACCTAGATTTATTTCCATTTGTGCTCTTGTGTTGTTTGTTGTTAATTGTTGTGTAATTAATGTGGATGTGCCGGCTAAGATGAAGAAAAAGCGCAGTCATCTATCAGTTGACGCCAAACAAATTGTTTTAAATGTATATAATAGTAAGTAATTTGTATATTTTTTTTTTAATTATATTTAGTATTTTAGCGATATGTAACCTTTTGTTACTTTCCTGTTATAAATAGTTTTTTGAGAGGATTTATTAATAAATATAATTTTATTTACAGATCTTAAATTGGAGTTATCAAAGTCTGTAGCTGTTGAGCGAACAATAATGTTGACAAATGTTCCTGCTTCATCAGTATATAAAATTATAAAAAATGGAGCAAAGCCTCGAACATTCTCGAAACGATACCGGTTCTTCCCGTTCCATTGAAAAGTATTTATTGGAACCTATCAGAGATACAATATATAGCATGTATGATGAAAACAACTTTCCAAATTTAAATAAATTAATAAAAAGGATAAAAGACAAAATGATTATTAAAGATTGCCATAAAACTACCTTATGGAGATTTTTAAGATCACATGAGTTTAGATTTAAAGTTGTAGACAAACGACAAGGAATAATGGAATGTAATTGATTAGTAAAATGGAGAAATGATTATATAGAAAAAATTCGGCAATTTCGTAGTGAGGGAAGAACTGTCTATTATAATTTGGATGAAACATGGTTCGGCACACATGAAGTTACAAACAAAAGTTGGACCGATGGAAATAAAAAATGTATATCTGATGTACCCCCAGCTAGGGGTAAAAGAATATGTATTTTACACTGTAGAAGTGAATTTGGTTGGGTAAAGGATGCTCTTTTATTATCTGCTAAGGTTATAAAAAATGCAGTCTAGATTATCATCAAGACATTGACAGTAGTTTGTTTGAAAAATGGCTAGAATATGATTGAATTCCAAAAATACAGAATAACAGTGTTATTGTCTTAGATAACGCGTCCTATCATTCTAGATTATCTTGCAAAATTTCAACCAAAAGCTCAAGAATTTTTAATGGAAAATAATTTATATTTTGAAGAGACTTATACTAAGAAGCAGCTACTAGAGGTGTGAAAAATTGGAAATTTTATAAAAGAGTATGTGGTTGACAACATCGTAAAAAGTCATGGACACGACATTCTACGGTTACCTCAACTAACTTTACCTATAGCGGATTCCATAAAGAATCTAGGCATTCTGTTTGACTCTAATCTCAATTTTCACTTGCATGTAAACAACCTTCTAAAAAAATCATTTTCAACTTTAAAAAAGTTATATTCCATAAGGCACAGTTTGTCTTGGAAGGTCAAAAAAATGTTGTCGTCTATGGAAATTTTATTGATTCTTACACACAAAACCGCATACAAAAACTACAAAATTATTGTGCCAGATTTATTTATGGACTTCGAAAATATGATAGAGTATCTCATAAAATTTATGACAAATGGTTAAAAATGAATATTAAACGTAAATATAACTTTATTATTTTTTTGTATAATGTCCTAAAAGGCAATAAACCTAAAACACTCTTGGATAAGTTAGTCCGCTCCAGAAATATTTTTCACATTCCTCATCATAACTCAGCCATGTTTCAGAAATCATTTACGTACAAATCTGTTAAAATTTATAATGAATATTTAATGTATCAAATATATCATTCACAACATATTTTCAAAGAAAAATTAAAGAATTATCTACTTTCATACCAAATGCCAATTTAAACTTTAAAGCTTTACTCCTCAACCATTTTTAAATTAATTCGTTGTACATCTTATGTTTCTACTCTTTTCATTTTTTTTTATTTATATCTTGTTTAAATTTCAAAATCTATATTGTACTTTTAGGTTAAGTGTAAGAATAGCTTGTAGCTAAACTTCGCCTCTTTGTACAATTTATTAATTAATAAAGTCTATTATTATTATTATTATGTGTGTTAATACTAAAGAATTATTGTGGGCCCAATTGAAAAAAGATATTCGTGATAATAATACTACTCCAAAATCAAGTGAACATTTTAGAATCACATCTGGAATTTTTTTGTTGCTCGTTCACTAGGCTTTCCCTTTGATAGGGCCGGGAAAGTAAGATATTCGTGTACTACTCCAAAATCAAGTTATTAGTTATTTTATTTTGTAAGTGCAAAATTAAAAATCTATTTTTATGTTTTTTATTACTTTATTTCATGTTGTAATGTTAAGTACAAAAATTAAAAATATATTTTCGTATTTTATTTTATTAATTATTTTATTTTGCAACAAAAAAAAAGAAAAACGTATTTTCATGTTTTTTTATTAATTACTTTATTTCATATTGTAGTCATGTAAAAATCTATTTTTGTGTTTGTGAAATTGCTAGAATCACGTTCTCCTAGTTCCAACCCTGTATACCTCCTATCCTTGACAATTCCTGGAAGGTATTCTACTATAATTTGCAACCTACTATACCACTGAGACAGACGAACGATAAATAAACGTACAGCTGTCATCACGACTAAAAATCGTGCCCGTATTGAAACCGTGTAATGTGAATGGGGCCATGCTCTTCTTTGGTGGACTGAAAATATTTTAACTCTGTCAGCGAGAGTTCCGTACAAACTTGTAGGATGTAGGGTTTATCCAATTACTAAACCGACTGCTACATTAAAAATTAGAGAAGTGGGGAACTAAAGAACAAATGGAAAATTAAGAGTAGTGGGGACGCTGAAGGTGTCGGTTTAGTTTTTGGACAATCTATATGTAGATAAATTTTTCACCAAATCGAGTATCGAAGATTTTTATTCGTTTTTACAATTATATTTTAAGTTTCTCTCTAAATCGGTCCCTGAAACGTATGATGTAATTTTGCCCTATAATTATCGTAAATTAAAAAGGAAAACAATTTTAGTATCAATAACTGAAATAATAATTTGAATATAAAATAACGGAAACAGGAATATAGGTTAATTTACAAATTTACGCCTCTTTAGGATTATAGGTGACAACCAACATTCAGCTATATATATATAACCGCATTTAGAAAGTACGAAAGTAAATACCTCCAATATTTTTAGGCAAAATAAACGCAAATAATTTATTTTCTTAAGGTGATTTCCTGGTGAGGCGCTATTTTTCGATCCATATTATCTCAAATACTACTTAATGAAAATAAATAAAAAAAATTTACAATAAATAAGAACGGAGCATTTAATATTCTTAAGCAAATAAAATATATGTAAAACATGCATGTAGTGCAACATTTTATCAACAATTACATTCATTTAGAATCAGAACCGAAATTTCATCAAAAAATGATTTGACATTTTGCTCTGATAGCGGCTGTCACTCCTCAAAAATAATTGAAATTACGTATAACAACATCGTGAGGTGTTGAATGGTTGCTAAAGTTCATTGCATAGCCTTTCAGTTGCACTTCATACGGCATGTATCTCGCTTTATCGTATTAAGTTAAAAGAAATGCAAAAAAGGCACGTTAACTATAAATTTTCGTAAGGCAACAACATCAAGAGAGATCTACATGTAGATATTAAATGACTACAATTGACACAATACAGGCATTTCATTGGCTGCCGTTTGCTATACGTCATGGCCTCATAGTTAAATTGAAATATTAAACACGCTCTTTAGCTATTTTTGATAAACGTCAAAGTGTACGCCTGACAGTTTGAATCAGAACAGTACTTCCATTAGTTCCATTTGTAATTATTGTGGTTAATCACATTTTTTAGAAGTTCGAATATTATTTTTAATTTATTTTGATAATTATAAACATGCCGAGGTATAGCGAAAAAGAGCAAGAGTTATTATTGAAACTGCTTGCTTATTTCCAATTAGAAAAACAAGCCGGTAAAACTCTATTGCCTGTAAATGCTGTACATGAAGTAAGTTTCACATCTTAAAATTTAGTAAAAATTCATTGATGATTACACCAGAAAAATGGAAGAGGTATGTAGACCATACAAGAAAAATTATTGATGAATATTGGGAGACTGAAAAAATCATTGATGCAAGTAATATCTCTCCTGTAATCATTGATTTAAACGAATCGAATAACGAATCAGATTGGGATTTGTGGGAAGACATGTCTGCATAATAAACGTGTATTGTATTGTATTCAAAAATGGCTGCGTTGTTCTACAAGTTTGACGTTACCAGTTTTGTTAAATTTCAATGATTTCCAAGGTAATTAGTTTATCGAATAAAGCTTATGTGATTTTTTAAACAGATCTAATTTCTTATTGTAGGTTTCATCCGACAAGTGATCCTTGTTGTCTTATAATAACTAATTTTAGGAATTTATTTACAAAGCCTTTTCCTACTTGGCTGAATACGATCCTGACAACCGTCAAAATTTTGTAGAGTCGCCATTAAATGTCATGTAGCAATCAACGACATGCCGAAAACATGATATGACGTCATATTTGGTGACGTGCAACTGAAAGGCTATGCAATGAACTTTATTTGCATGTACGTGGTAAAGTTTGTTTAACCATCCTTTGCCGTTGCGTCATACATTATCCATCTCGATCTCTCCATCATTAAATGGATGAGACGGAATTATGACGTCATTGACGTATTTCTTAACTAATTCAGATTATTTATTACTTTTGACAGTGAATTTGTCATATTTTGATTTGTTGAGTATTTTTGATTATTTTCGCCTTTTTCAATTAATTGTTCATTGTCAAAATGCCTTCCCGGTATAATGAGAAAGAGCAAACTTTAATTTTGAAGTTGATTAATTACTTTTCAAGAGAAAGATATGCTGGAAAACCGCTTTTACCGTTAAATACAACGTAAGTATACAGGGTGGCGAAAATTTCATTGCAATGTATTGTAATCTCGGAAACCGTAAGAGATACGACATCGGTTAAAATGGAACAAAAGTTTCTCAATTTGAAAACTAATCGACTGGTACTTTGCATCCACAGATGTCAGGGACGGTTTTCATAATAATTGATAAAAACCAAAATTGCACATTTTCTATTTAATGGTTCAGTGCTTCGTATCTCTTACGGTTTCCGAGATTACAATACATTGCAATGAAATTTTCGCCACCCTGTATAGCTTTATTATGCAAAATGTAAGCATTTATTGATCTGATTTTATTAAATTTTATAGCATGTTGCTGATGCTCTAGACATATCTATTAGAACCGTTCAAAAAACAGCTACTAGTGGAATAGAAACAGATAAAAACTACAAAATCAAAGTTCATGCTGGACATATTTCATGGAAGCACTATTTCAGGCACACAAATCAATTAATCAATAATGGCTGGGAAAAAGAAAAAATACATTGATGCATTTCATTTTCTTCATGTTATCATAGATCTGAATGAATCGGACCCCCAGAGTGATAATGAAGATGATTTTGTCACCGATGAAGCTAAGATTTTGCATTTTATTTCATTACATGCTATTTTAGTTTACGTTTCTTATCAGTTTTTTCGTTCCTTTTTCCTATTTGTATTGGGAGTTTTTTCAGAAATAAATTTATTTATTGCCTGTTTTCTCCAATATATGTGTTTTTATTTTCATTTTTTAGGAATACTTACGAAAGTATTTCTCACAATGGCACAGACAATAATTACTATACAATTTTTTAAAATATGAATATAGTTAGAAACTAGAATTTGAAACAAATCAGTTAAAAAAAGGAGGTTTCAAGTTAAAAAAAATTACTAAATTATGTAAAAATGTACGCAACCCATAAAGCAAAATACAATTTTCGGCATTACCAATTTATTAATACAACATGGGTCATTGAAAACAATCCTTAAGATATGTCATTAGTTATATTTTAATTTTGAGGTTATGTGTAAAATGACATTCAAATAATACACGACAAACGTAAAACAGCAGAATACGTCACCGATTATGACGTAACGGCAAAGGATGGTTAAACAAACTCTAGCAGTAGGCATGTTGATTGTGAACACAAGACAATTTGTGTTTCGATTTAAACTTTTCGACTAATTTCGTTTGAATATTATTGATGACACATGGGTATGACACATGGGTAATCATTCGCTGGTCCGACTGTACAACAATATCGTGAGGTGTTGAATGGTTGCTATTTATTTTTCATTATGCAAGTGGAATAAAGTAATTTCATTATTCCACCAGTGGATAAAGAGGTACTTTATATGGTTCAGATAAAACTTCTGATATTACACTTCTGCCTACTGTAACGCGCTTCCTTTCTGCAAAGAGATTTCTTACTGAAAGACGTTGCAATTAACACCCGAAACAGTTTCGGAGTTGCCTCGAGCGCCATCCCTCTCTTAACGTGGAGGATACACATACGTTAGTTAAATAAATAACGTGCCTAGGTAGCCACAGTGAAGAAAAAGAATAACCAGGGGTCGATATTGAAAGTACCCTAAAAGATGGTAGTAATGGTGCATAGTGGGCTTTAAGCACTACACGCCATTTATTCTGGTATTCGGTGGCGACTTTATTTATTAAAATATTTATGATTGTTCTTTATTTTCTATAGCTTATTGTATTTTTGTATAACGGTATTTTACTGAAATAATTTTCTGTCTAAGAATATTTTCTCTTAAATTCTAAATGAATCACTCTGTATTTGAGTCAATTTAATTGATTAGGAAGTTTACAAGGAAATAAAAAGAGTTAATTTAATTTAAACAAAATATAGATGTATATTGTCAGAATATAAATATAATAAGATTTTTAATTTAATAAAAAATATCTCAATGCCCACCCTCGTGAAAACAAACAGAAAAATATAATGTATCGAAAAAAAAAAGTAAAAGTTTCGGTGTTCAGTAAACGGTATGCCTTGTTTTGATCGCTTTTTGTCTTTAATACTTTGTTTAATAATATGTCGATTCTTTTAATAATAATTAAATATTTATGTAGGTAAAACTAGTGCAACATTCGTATTAAAGATTCGTATATTAAATTTTAGAAAAGTCAACGACAATATAATTATTTATATAAAAAAAATTAAATAAGAACGGAATTTCGGTTATATCTTGGAAAGTAAAAGTCTGTCACAAAGCGTATTCACTACTACTGGGGACAACCTTTTAATTTTCCTTAAGAAAGACCAAAGAAACAACGTAATTCACTTACACTGTTCCTTTTAATTTTTCTATTAGATATAAGATTCGATTTACACAACTTGAATTTAGAAAATCAATCAATTACTTAAATTTAACGCAAATTGTCGTTTCGGTTTCTTTATATTTACCAAGTACTCACTTTTAAAACTGTCGGAATCAAAATTAAACAGTGATAAAAACGGTGATAATTAATTCAGATTTAGATTCGGAGGTACTAGCGGTGTTTCAATTATTAGAGAAGTGATTTTAACTTTACAAATTCTGTCTAAGGTAAAGATATTCTCATCCTCCAATCCTGTTTACTGAAATAAATCGCGAAAATTTGAATTATTATAATAAAATATTAAATTGAATAATAAAATTCATTTTGATCAACCCAGACAACTCCAATTATAATTTATGTTGAATAAATTATGAAAAGATTACTAAAAAAATGAAATGCAATAATAAATCAAATTACATCTGGAGCTGTATATAAAAAACTTCATTACACAACTTATTTCATATAAATGCGTGACGTAAAGCTCAAAAACGCTGAAAAAGACTAAATAAACCTACCTTCGCATCAATAACTACTTGCACTCTCTCCACGGGTCCATATTTCGACATAAGATGATACAACTCATCCTCAGTCGTATAAACACTTAATCCAAAAACTCCTAAACATCTCGACGGCTTAGGATTATCTCTAGTGCCTGTATGACGTTTCCTACTGGACATGGGACTGTGAGAATACGATCGACCGCGTCCGTAGCCACCTGAACGGGATCGACTTCTCGAATATTTCGATAATTTGTAGCGCTTATCTGATCGAGAACGGCTTCTTGATCTATAAAAAATTAAATTACAAAAACTGCTTGCTTATATATTTTTAATTTTATTAAATACCTGTGCCTTTTATCATCACGATCTTCTCTATGTCTATCCTTTTCATGGTCGCCATCCCTGAAGATTTTCCTACCTCTGCTGGGGCTTCTATTTATAATAAAAAAAAGCATGAAAAATCTGCTTATATCTATATATTTTGGTTAGATTAGGACAAAATATTAAATTATTAAAAGATAATATCGATTTTAAATAAGTAGTAAAATCAACTTAATTATTAATTTACAATCAAACGTAAACATTGATCAAACATTTATAGTAACAAACCTTGAATAGCTTTTTCCTTTATGGTTTCTAGGAGATTCGTCACGTTTTACGTGCGGTGAATGCTCAGCCATTGCTTTAACACCAGAAGAATAATTTTCCTAAAAAAAACCAAATCTGATATAAAGTAAAAACTGATGAATACAAATAAAAACTAGACGTGAATTCGGGGCCGGTTACACATGGCGTCCACACAACATCATGTCACTTGACTTGACGAATCAACCAAAAACGGTCTAGTCTCACCTCTCTATCGCTCATATCACGTTGCTAATATTGAAATTAGAGGTACCAGATAATGTATCTAACGAATAACTATACTATTTGAAAAATATTTTACAAAAATAAAAGTACGTACAAAACTATATTGAACCCCTCCACAAAGTAAGCTTCTGAATTCTGATCTGATGATAAACAAGAAATGGCGAACCACACAAACAAAAATAACAAGCAGTGATGCCACAGGACGAAAAAAAAATTATGTTACAGTGTTGCCAAAATTTTCAGATTTTCTTTATTCTTTATTTTTATAAAAAACATTTCAGCTTAAAAAAATAAGAATATTCAATTTTCAAAATAAATATTAACATTTTCTTCTTCGACAGTTTTATACATAGATATTATATTATATATAGCCAAGTAGCAATTTTCAGCCCTGATAGTCGGCGTTACTGAAAACTGCACTTCATATAACGTTGCTTTGACTGTAAAATCCAGTTATATCGGCAACTACCTCTTCCGTCGACAAAAATACGTTGTAACAACGTTGTGTTTTATCTCGTTATGATGGCCAACTATTTCATTGCCTTCCACCAACTATCCATTTATTTGGTTTTATTTCGCAACGTTTATAGAACGTTGGTTGGAACGTTACTGGTTTTAACTTATTGGTTCTCCGCACTGTTACCGTTTTCAATAAACCGTATTCTACCAACATTTCGATAATAAACTATCAAAATCTAGTAACTATCTAAATCTAACCTGTGTATTTTAATTTATTTTATTAAAAGAAGTCTTTGACTATCTAAATCTAACCTATGTTTAAAAAAAAGAAAATATAACCCTATTTATATTTATTTTATTAAAAGAAGTCTTGACTATGTAAATCTAACCTGTGTATTAAAAAAAATATATATATAACTTTCCCTTTCCCCTTAAAATTTTTTTCCACTTCGTTCCCCATTGTTTTTCCACTTTTTCAACTATTTTTTTATTCCACCCTTTAAACTACTTTTTTCCACTTTTCTCCTACATTTTTTCCTAATTTCTTTGTGACCTGTTTTGTTCCACTTTTTCCCCTTAAAACTTTTTTTCCACTTCTTTCCAGAATTTTTTTTTTTCACTTTTTCCCTACTTTTTCACTAATTTTTTTTTTCAAACTTCTTTTCACTTTTTCCCAGACTCATTTTTTCTCCAATTTTTTCCCGCAATTTTTCCACCATCCTTTCCACTACTTTTTTACCATTTTTCCCCACCATTTTTTTGTTTTGGACATTTTTTTATACTTTTTATAGTAATTTTTAGTTTCAAACTTTTTTCCTCTTTTTCCTAACTCATTTTTTTTCCTGTTTTTTCACTATTTTTTGTATGTTTCCAACTTTTTTCCTCTACTTTTTTAGACTTTTTCTCACACATTTTTACTAATTTCTTTGTTTCACTTTTCTCCCTTAAAACTTTTTCCATTTCTTCCCCTATTTTTTTCACTTTTCCCCTATTTTTTTATTCTATCCTATCCCCTACTTTTTTCCACTTTTCTCATACATTTTTTATTCATTTTTTTTGTTCCACTTTTTCTCCTTTAAACTTTTTTCCACTTCCTTCCCTATTTTTTTTCATTTTTCTATTACTGTCTTCAACTTTTCCCTAATTTTTAATTACACCCTTTCCCTTACTTTTTTCCACTTTTTCTCATACATTTTTTTACTAATTTTCTATTTCTTTGTGTCAAAAACTTTTTTCCACTGTTTCACTAATTTTGCCACAACCTTTTTTCCCCCTACTTTTTTATTTTCAAACTTTTTCCCCAATTTTTTATATGGAAATCTTTGTCCCAACTTTTTATTTCCAATTTTCTCCCTCTCCCTTTCTATCATTACTAATGGAGTGGTAAGGGGGGAAAGATAAAAATAATTATTCAAAAAAGTAATTTTTTCGTTAAAAAAGTGTAAATTTGACAAAAACTGACAAGAATGAGAAAAAATTTGTAGTTTTAGAAAAAAAACTGGAACACGGGGTAATGTCAAGAAAAAAAGTGCCGAAATTTGAAAGAAAAGAGGGGAAATTTAAGAGAAGTTAGAAAATTTGAAAGAAAAGAGGGGAAATTTGAGAAAAAATAACAAAAATGAAAACATAAATGGTAATTTTGAAAAAAATGGGGTAATTTTAGAAAAAACGGGGTAATTTCAGGAAAAAGTGACAAAAATTGAGGGAAAAGAGAGGAAATTTTGAAGAAAGATGAAAAATATGACAAAAATGAGAAAATAAGGGGGAACTTTGAGAAAAAAGGGGGTAATTTTATAAAAAAATTGGGAATTTTCAAAAAAAAGTGACAAAGTGAAAAAAATTCAGACAAAAAAATTAACAGAATTTGAGAGAAAAGTGGGAACATTTGTTTCGTAAAAAAAATATATCAGGATTCGAACCTGGAACTTTCATATGTAACGTCTACACTCTACCACTAGACCACATCGTTCACAATGATGAATAATCAAACTTTCAAGTTAACTTATAATAAAAGCCGATTAGGGCGAAACTATTAATAATGCGCAACAGTTTTAAATTCAAACCACATAAACTACTAAATACCCTCATTCTTCTTAACAACCTACTAATTTAGTATGGTCTATTTAATAACCAGGAGGAGCGATTTGAATTTAAGTTGGCAATTCTGTAGGCTTCTCATTGGTCAGTTTGCAGTCGGTTTCACACAGCAAATTTTAGCATTAACATCAGCTGATAATTGACATTGACAGTTTTGACATTTTATAATTTATCAGTTTTAGTTAGTTTTTCACTCTATTTCGTTAAAAAAAATAGTTCTGTTCAGAACAGCGTTGCCAATGCGAGTAAAAATGCTCACATTGTGAGGATTAAGGTATTAGCTGGAGCGAAATGCGAGCAAAAGACAAATGCGAGGATTTTGTGAGCATTTTGATATATTTTGTGGCGAATTACGTTTTATTTAATGACTTAATTATTTTCACATTCCCAATTTATTAAATATTAACTTCTACTAAATGAAATTTATTTGGCAACATCGCGCATATCATAAACAAACAATAAAATAAGTTTATTCATTCCAGGGTCCTGTAACTCGGATATGGGACCTTGAAACAGTATAAAAGTTCACAGAACTAACACTTTGGCGCTGGTGTCGTATTAAAGTTTTCTACATAATTATATTTAAATGACTTATTTAGTTCTTCATGCATGTTATGAGAGGGCATAAGATGATTATGTGATTCATTTCGCATTCGTTTATTCTATTCGTTTTGTGTTATTGTGTCGCACTTGCTTTTCTAAGACAAAATATTGGAATAAAACGTAAAACGGACAAAAATTAAATACCGAATTAATTGAAATAAATTAAATAGCTATGGATAATTGCTTGGGAAGATGGTTAAATCAGGTAAGATATCCGTTATTTTCTATATCCTAAAAAAGTAACTATATTGTCATTTATTATTGTTCAATTAAATATATACCTAATAAAACTTCAAAAAAGTCAAAAAATACCCACATAATATATGAATCAAATAATACATGTTTGTTTTTTTAGCAACCATCAACATCAACTAATATTACTACTACTGCCACACAAGAATACGAAGATAATAGCTCCAGTGAACCGTCCGAAAAAAGAATTAAAAAAATGAACACAAAAAGAAACTACTCTTTTAGGGATGAATGGCTTACTCGAGAAGAATTTAAAAATTGGTTAATTAAAGACAGAGATGGCAAATCGGCACGTTGTAAACTTTGTAACAATAAAATATTTCCACATAAAAATGATCTAACTCGCCATGCACGGAGTGAAAAGCATACAAATATTTTAAAAAATATAGGAATTCAGGGAGACATTACGAAAATGTTCAAGCCAAGTGCATCTGATGCAGTTAAAACTGCAGAAATCAAACTGTGTGCATTGTTAGCAGAACATAATTTACCATTTCAATTAATGGACACTTTATCAAATTTATGTTATTCGTTATTTCCCGATTCTGGCATCGCCAAGGATTTAAAAGTTCAAAGGACCAAAGCTACTGCTATAATAAAAAACGTTATTAGTAAAAATGTTCAAGATGATATGTGGAAGCCATTAAAAGAAAAAGGTAATTATTTTTCACTAATAATGGACGAAACAACTGATGTTGGTACAATAAAACAGTGTGCTTTCAGTATAATTTATTTTTCGGAAGAGAACACAGTAAAATCAGCATTTTTCGACATGGTAGAAGTAAGAAAAGGTGATGCCGAAGGGCTCTATAGTATCTTAAAAAACTTAGTTACCCAAAAGCAGATTCCGTTAGAGAATCTAGTAGGATTTGCTTCTGACACAACAAATGTTATGGTCGGGGAACATCATTCTGTGTTTAGCCATTTAAAGACAGAATTGCCTTCTATAGTATGTGTTAAATGTAGTTGCCATATGATCCACCTATGTGCTTCTAAAGCATGTTTAACTCTTCCTCGATCATTAGAAGACATGCTACGTAATATTGGCTCACATTTTAGCCGAAGTTTTGGTCGCCAGCAAGATTTAAAAGACTTTCAAATTTTTTTCAAGACAGAAGTTCATAAAATTTTATCTCCTTCTATCACTAGGTGGCTTTCTTTGGAACAATGTACAAAACGCGTATTAGAACAATATGAACCATTAAAAGCCTATTTCACACAACAAGTATTTGATGATCCTTCCAAAACAAGTCAGGATATTTTAAGTAGTCTAGAAAATTACTTTACTAAAATTTATCTAGAATTTATGGCATACATTCTAGAGATTTTAAATGACTTTAATACATTGTTCCAAAGTGAGGCACCTCTATTATATAGAGTAAAACCAGAAGTTCACAAACTGTTGAGAGTTGTATATAGTAATTTTCTTAAAAAAGACAGCTTTTTAAATAAAAATCCGTTCAAAATAAATCATGAAAATCCTCACAACTTCATAACTCTGGATAAAATCTATTTAGGTATCTCGGCTCATGATTCCATACAACAAATTAAGACAACCTGTAAACATGACGAATTACAACTGTTTTTCAAATCATGCTTAAGCTTTTATATAAAACTTTTGTCGGAATTAAAAGAAAGATTTGAATTTGATGATGAGCCACTTTATGATCTAATTTCAATAGTTGATCCAAGTTCTGAAGGTTTCAAAGAAACATCATCGTTGTCAGACGTAATAAAAAGGTTTCCGTTTTTACAACAACACGTTGAACCTCAAATTTTAGATAATGAGTGGCGGCAACTTGGTCTCCATAAATTAGACTTTGAGGGAAACGTTTCACCAGAAATCTATTGGAAAAAAATTTTCAATCTAAAAAATTCCATAAATATGCCTTTGTTTCCTAGTTTGAGGCATGTAATTGGCTTGCTTCTCATCCTACCATACTCTAATGCTTCAGTGGAAAGAGTATTTAGTAAATTAAAAAATATAAAAACCGACAATCGCAATAGACTTAAAACGGATACAATATCTGCTTTATTATTTACTAGTGAGGAAGTTAAACGACAAGGAGGTAGTTGTAATTTTATTCCTACTCCGAATATGTTAAAAAGTAAATATTGGAATAAACAATAAATTGAAAGTTTTATCTGTATTTGTTTAATTGTGTTCTTTTTTATAGAAATAAATATTTATGTTCCTGATTGTCATTTTTTTATATTTCTATTGTTGTTTTGAAAACAAAAAGTGCAAAATGTGTTTTACTATTTCCGTTTTAAGGTTTATAATTTACATTTTTTTTTAAAGTTGGCGCCCGTTCTCAATGAAGGACAAGGTCTCATTTGCAGGTGGAGCTAGTGGGATTCATGATTGTCGTTAATGTTAGATAAGGTTTTTTTTTCTAATTAAATAGAGTAAAAATAAAACTACCATTCGAATCTAACCGGGGTTAATCATTAATAAAAAATTGCATTTATTTCCAAAACAAAAATTATTTTTATGGAGTATTTGTCTCCCAATAGCTCCTCTCCTTCGCCGATTTGCTGAAATTCGCGGCAACGTCGGTAGGTATTTTTTTCTCACTCACTGCATTATAGTGAGACCGAATAAACAGAGATGCATGTGTGTGTATGTGCGAGGATTTTGTGAGGATTTATGTTTGTGTGTGAGCGAAATGGGAGCATTTCAAACAGAAAAGTGGAGCTTTTTTTAATTATTATGTTGGCAACGCTGGTTCAGAACTCAGTAAGGAATTTCTGCGATTATGGATCCTTATCCTTCTACTCAAACTGGTAGCAGTCACTCGCGTAGTCCACCAAAACAACGAAAACGGCTAAGTTTAGGCCATTTAAGTCAGTAAGAAAAACAGTGCATACTAAATATGTACAAACAAGTATTGGATGATAAACCAAAAACCAAAATTGTTGATGTTAAATCCAAAATTTCTAAGGTCGCAGGTAGGTTATATTTATTACTTTCTATTTAAAAATGGCATTAGCGCTTAACATTTTTCTTACAGGGGTTGCAAAGTCAACAACTTACCGAGTAATAAAAGAATACCGCAGTAGTGGAACAATATCTAGTCCAAAAAATATTGGAGGAATACCAGGACTTCTAAAAACATTTGATGAGGGGTTTAAAAATGCTGTTCAGAAAATAGTACATGATTTCTATTTTAAAAATGAGTTACCTACATTGAACAAAATTTTGCATGCTTTGAAGAAACGAAACGAAGGTTTATCCACGGGCCTGAAAAACCCTACAGGAAAGGGAAGACGTCTTATTATTTTACATGCTGGTTCTGAAGCAGGCTTTGTAGAAAATGCATTATTGGTTTTTGAAAGCAAAAAGACAGGAGATTACCATGAAGAGATGAATTCTGAAGTATTCGAGAATTGGTTTTCTACTTTTTTGACAAAGTTACTTAATGATGCTGTGATTGTGATGGATAATGCATCATATCATAGCCGAAAGGTTGAAAAAATCCCTACCTCGTCATCAAGAAAAGCTGAAATGCAGGAGTGGTTTCAAACTAAAAATATTGCCTTCGATATAAATATGAAGCGGTGTGAACTTTTGCACCTAATTCGGCAACATTAAGGTAAACACAATTTGTATGTTGTCGATGAAATGGCAAAAGAAGCCAATAAAGTTGTGTTACGGCTTCCACCATACCACTGTGAATTAAATGTCTACACTTGATGGATGACATGATAGAGCCATTAATAATATCTGCGACACTGGAAGCTCGGATGAATCTGAATCTTCTGATATAGATTAATATAAATATAAATATTTTGTTGTATTTGTATATGTTATAATTTGGATTTTGTTTCTTCTTATATACATAAAGGAAGATTTATTAAAATTTTAAGTTAATTCGTGTTTGTTTAGCCAGTTAAAAATAAGATTAATTACCATATTTTACATAAAAACTTCTTTCATATAAATTAAAAAACAAATCCCATTTATTCCTATATTAATTTGAACTATTTATTAAGAAATAAGATAAATCACTTCTTTTGCAAAAGAACCCTTGTAATGTATCTAAAAGATAATTTTTTTTTCCAATTAAAATAAAATATTTCCAAAATTTAATAAGTTAATATCCTTAAAAATCCATGATCGTAGTAATTGTTATTTATTTCCTAGAATGTGAACACGACAATTTCTGATTTCGGAACACGCCCTTTATAATATAAAATCTAGTAACTTTTAGTGGTGTAAGTAAGGTTTATTGAATTACTCCTCCTGGTTATTAAATAACATATAGGAAATCTACTGAAAACGGTAACCCTGGTTCTCCGGTCGGTGTTCTAGACGGCTAACACTAGATTTGCTTATACGTATTAGACCCTGACGACAACTTCAGAGTTAAAATGACGTTAACACAAAACAATAACAAACCAACTAACCATACTTTCACAGCTGTGCATACTTTTCGAAAGATTATTTTCCGTTTCGTTCTGTGTGAATTGTGATAAAAGGAAATAAATATTTTAAATACTCTACAACCTTCTGCCGAAGAAGGAAACAATAACGACTACTTTTTTAGAGTCTGACAAATATGGTGAAACAATCGAAGAAGACGTGTAGATTCTGAGCATGGTGAACCTTGTACGCATATAGAAACTAAAAAAAAAAAATTCAATATGTACTACTACCAAGAGCCTTTAATCAGGACCCGCTAGAAAATTTTTTTGGTATGGTCAGAAGTCATGGCTCCCGAAATATTAAACCCCAAATTCCCCAATTTGTGTCTTCTGTTAAGGCTCCAATAGTAAATAAGTGTATGGCACACCATTCACCTGGATTTAATTGTGAAGAAGATATAAGTAAAGGGGCATTAGACAATTTGAGGTGCTTCTTGACTGGAGAGGTAATGTCTGGAGTTGCTCCTATAGATCTTTCTGAAGCGCCCAGTGAATTTACATATACTTTGCCAACTAATGTGTCAAGACACAAGAAATCTCATGTCGCAGAATGTGTTAATGCATATATTGCAGGATATATGATTAAAAAAGTCATAAAACTTACAAAAGGCTGTAATATCTGTAAAAATGCATTAACATATTCATACGATGGGGCTTGCATGGATGTTATAGAAGCTAGGCAGTATTCTACTGTAAACTTCCATAGACCAGGAACGGCATTTAAAAGTTTTATGAACAATTTATTATTCAATATTCGTTTGTTTTGTATTTCTGGACAAAACGAGTTAATCATATTCTGAAAGGAAATGATTCTAAATTTGTAAATGTATATAACAGAGATATAAATAATTTATATTTAGACCCTAAAAGTACAGGCTCATAAAATGTACTTAAATAAATTAAAAAATAAAAGTGGTAAATAATATTTTTTCTAATTTTGGTACATAAAGTGACTTTTTTTAAAACTGATAGATGTTATGAAACGTCTTACTTTTTGTAACTAGTTACATAAAGTAAAATATTATGTAACTGGTGACGAAAAATGGATTTCAAAATTAGTGACAAAAAGAATTCTATTTATTTGTTATAACACAAGATAAGAACATAACTTATAAATTAATTAATTATTATAAATATTGATAACACAATTATTGCAATTATTTAAATTAATTCCCGACGACATACTTCATTTATTGCTCGTATTTGCTGTTATTGCATTAGATGTTTCATCAAATATTTCAGACTTATTTACAAAATGTCAAACTGACAACTGATGACATGAAGTGACAGTAACAAAGAGACCAGATTTATGTTTACACAATTTTTATCAAATAAATTTCATTATTTTTTTATTACTTCAAAATTAGAAAAAATCTTGTATGCAATACGTAACGAAATGCAATTTTGTGAGATACGTTCGTTCCGCAAAAATCTCACGCGTTACACAAAATTAGGCATTTCGTAACTGGTCACATAAATAGCTATATCAAAATTGACAAAACTACTCATAACCTTTTTTTTTATTTCTTACTTGATTAAAATTTTACTTTTAAATTGCCAGATAATTAGTCAACTAGGACTGATTATCCTAGATATGACATCTGAAATGACCTGGCATCATTATTTTAAATTTTCATATCAATATATTAAGTGGTGGCCAACGAGAGGCTCTTTTCGGCCACTTTTCTAAAGCTGGTAATTTTATTCCTATTTTTTTTTAGATGGCTAACGAGAAAAAAAAATAAAATACAGATGTCTTAAAAAAAATTAAGAGGAAATTTTTCTCAAAAGCACTGGATGAAATTAAGAGAAAACAGAATGGCTATACGAGAAGTCAGCAGACAATTTGGAGTTCCACGTACAACCATTTAAGATGGTTTGAAAGGGAAAATTCCTGAAACTATCAGGAAAACAGGACCCTCTCCTATCTTGACATGTAAAGGTAAGCAAAAAATAGTCAAATGGTTGCTAGACATTGCTAAATTTCCTCAAGCGTCACTCGGAAATTTCTCGTAGGGAAGCAGAGACCATTAATAAAGCTAGTGCATTGGTGACTAAGGAGTTTATAAGAAAATGGTTTGAAGAACTCCAGTCCTACTTACACGATAATAATTTAAGTGAAATCATGAACGATCCAATCAGAATTTTTAACGGTGATGAATCCGGATTTTCACTGTGTCCTAAAACAGCTCCAAAGGGCTGGAAAAACTTGTACACGGTTACAACCGGAAATGAAAAAGAAAATATAAGCGTATTTTTAAAATTTAACGCTGACGGAAAAGTATGCCCACCATTTGTTATGTTCCCTTATGTTCGCCCTCCATGGATGTTGGTTGAAAGTTGGATGACCGGAGATGCTTTTTTTTTAATATATTTCCAATGAATTCAATAAGTGGATCATACAGGAGGAAATACCAAAACCAGTAATTGTTTTTATAGATGGCCACAGAAGCCACATGTCCCTCCCCCTTAGTGAATTTTGTTATAAAAACCAAATAGTCCTATATGCACTTCCACCTAATACCACCCACATTCTCCAACCTGCTGATGTGAGTGTCTTCAGACCATTAAAGCAAGAGTGTAGATCTATTGTTAGAAGATGGTTGAGTCCACCAGAAAATATTCATTCATCTGTAACTGTTGAAAGCAGTGGCGGCTCCTCGAAGGAGGCTTAGGAGGCTCAGCCTCCTCACCAATTTATTAATTTATTCAGCAAACAGCACCAGAAATATTTTGTTGATCATTCATTTTATTTAGTGTTTCTCTAATATTTTTTAAAATTTCACAATTAATTCCCTGTTCTCAGTAATTATTTTTAAATCTGACAACGGGGACCTGAGGCTAGACTCAATCGAATCTGTACATCTCTCAAACCCTAAACACGTGTTGCTCAACACAGTTGCCGTTTTTCGACCAGTCCAATTGCTAAATACCGTAAAAAATAGCTGAAATGGCAACAGTCTTAGTGGGCTAGTCTTCTTCCTTTCAGGGGAATACCACACATGCGGATTGCGAGGGTGTTTGTTTTGTTTTATGATTAGCGAGAATAATTGTTAAGTGATGCCACGCGAAATAATTTGTCTGTTCGATAAATTATTAAAATTTTAAATGAGTGCCAGTGATTTAGTTTCTGACTATTTAAAAAATCCAATTAGTGGATTAACATATGACAAAAAAGTGTTTTTTAAAAATAAACGGCCTTTACCGGGTTTAACAGGATTAGTAATGTCAGGTAAGTATCAAAATCGATCATTTAATACTGACAATTATAAAAAATATTTATGGTTAACAGAGGATCTGAGGTACACAATAAATTATATTGCTGATATTGTTTATTATTTACAACTGATAATTCTTCATGTTGGGGGCATATTACATCGAGTATTAAGTTTAAATTAACCGGTAAATAAAATATTGTTAATGTTAATGATTCTGCTCGTACACGCGAAATAGAAAATCGTAACAATACAGTTAAAGACAACAGCGAAATTTAAAAAAAAATCATTGATTACTTGGTAGATTTGTTTTGTAAATACTACTAAATACGATGGTAAGCTTCGTGATTTTATGAGTAACGCGTCAGTATTTGCAGGCACCTCAAAAACAATACAAAACGAAATTCTCGATTCAATCAATTATGTCCTCCAAAATCATATAGAGGATGAATTATTATATAGACGTTCCTGTTTTTTCGTGGCAGGTTGACTAAACAGTAACAAAATATGAAAAATTCCAAAAAAATAAAAAAACATTAAAAAAGTAAAAAAAAAAATAAAAAACAAAAAACATACAAAAAAAATTTTTGGCAAGAGAAACTCTATACCTCCACGTTGGTTCTTGCTGGGCAACAATTAATTTTGTCACTGAAGTAGCTGGTACGGTCGCTGCGCAAAGGTTAAATTAATTGGCTGAATGGGGTATATTTTTACAAAAACGTTTTATGTCCAGCCTCCTCTCTTAAAAAGTTCACGAGCCGCCACTGGTTGAAAGTACTTCAACAAGTCCGTCCCTGCCTCGTTGTTAGTTTGTTGCCTCCCCTACCCTGTAACGGCTAGGAAAATTCCCGCAGAGTTGTCCCTTTTTAAAAACCTTTAATGGTAAAAACATTCCCTATTCTTCCGCTTGACGGTTAAGTTGTGTCCATTCTGATTCCTTTTCCGGCGTTGAAAAATTAAGTGCAATCGTATAAATTAGTTGTAAGTTTAATTAAGTAGTTAATAGTGTAAACTTCCATAGATCTGTAAGTACAGTTAGTCATATAAATTCCACGAGCTTGGCCCACGAATTTACTTGTACCACCATAAGGCACAATTGTAAATGTATGTACATATTCAACGCTGCTTATTATTCATAGAGGATTAAATATAATTGACAAGTGAAGCATTTTTTCTTCCTTAAATTAGTCTTCGTATCAAAATCCCGACAAGAAACCTACGAATCAGCTTCCTACTGAAATAAGTGCACCGAAGAGTTAGAAAAAGACTCCAAATGTGTTAGCGGATTTCACCTATTAAACAGGGTCCCTAAACAGTAACCAAAATTAATTTCTGTACCCTTTTTAAGGAAACACTTGAAGAAACCGATACCTCAAATCAAATAAAAAACGATTTCGCAAATGTGGTTTGTTTCCTTTAAATCCGGAGGAAGTAGATTATACAAAACGTGTAAGAAACATTTAAAAAAATAAGTTAAGAGAATCTGAGAATCAATCAAATCAATATCTCGATGTTGCTGATACAAGTGAAATAGAAATAGCTAAAAAGATTATAAAAAAAAAATTGAGCCCAAATTATATTCCAATGGAATTTAAGTTGAGAATGAAATAGACGAGTTAAAGCCCAACCCAATTACCGTGGGAACTAATCTCTTCCATTCGCGTTCTTTGACCCGAATGATCAAGAAGATACTGATTTTCATTCTAGGGAGGCAGTGAATTAAGGTGATGACATTCATTCTAGGGATTCAATTGAGCAACGAGTGGAGCCAGGAAACGACACTCGTTCTCTAGGTATGGCAATGGAGACACAAAATTGTTTTCATTCACATGATGAAATTGAGATAGAAAAAGACACTCTTTCTCAGGAAGCAGTTCATGAACTATTAAATGGCACCTCTTCTCAGGAGAAAATCTCATTTTCAAAATCCAATAGTTGAAGATGAGAATAACGAAAATACACGGAAGGAAAAGGAACTGGAAAAAGACATTCATTCTCAAGAGGCTGTTTATGATGTAATAAAAGCCACCTCTTCTCAGGAGAAAATCATGGAGGCTAATTTTCAGGATCGAATAGTTGAAGATGAGAATAAGGAAAATACACAAAAGGAACTGGAAAAAGACATTCATTCTCAAGAGGCTGTTCATGACGTAGTAAATGCCACCTCTTCTCATGAGAAAATCGTGGAGGCTCATTTTCAGGATCCAACACTTGAACATGAGAATAAGGAAAATACACAAAAGGAAAAGGAACTGGAAAAAGACATTCATTCTCAAGAGGCTGTTCGTGACGCAGTAAATGTCACCTCTTCTCAGGAGAAAATCGTTGATGATAAGGATAATGAAAATAGAAAAAAAGAAGAGAAACTGGAGAAAGCTCATGAGCTAGTAAATTGCACCTATCCTAGGAAGGAAATGCAGGAGGCTCTTTGGCAGGATCCAGTAGTTGAAAATAAGGATAAGAGACATATCCTAAAAGAAAAGGAACTTGAAGATCACGTAAATGGAACAGGCCTTCTATGTCAAAAGAGCGAACAAGTACATTCGAAACTAATATATATTTTCCGGAGCTAAAAGTGACTAAAAAACAAAAAGTTAAGTTGTCTAGTGCTATATCATCAGCATCTTGGAAAAGTTACTATTTACGAAAGGAAGAGGAAAAAAATTAGCAAGCCAAACTTAAGAAGGCTCAAAACGGAGGCCATAAAAAGACAAAAAGATATAAAAATTAGTGAGAATAAGGAAAAAAGAAGTCAGCTTCAAAAAATAAAGGAAACATTTTGATAGGCGAAAATAGTGACAACATTGTGACAGGTGTAAATACCGAGACCATTGAAGCCATCATAACAGAAAAACAGTCGTGTGCATTGTGCGAAAAAGTACTTACCAGCGACACTGAGAAAAGAAGCTTTAATTTATTTTAATATTTTTAACAGTATTTTTACTATTTTAATTGTTCTTAATTTTTTTATACAAGTACCTACCTATTCTATTTTTGTGCTTTGTGATGTACAAATAAAAATGCTTTTTTGCACAAAATACATTTATTTTAGGTAGGTACCTAGGTACCTCTTTTGTTTTAGAACGAAGCTTTAATTTATTTTAATATTTTCAAAGAGGTTTTTTTATATTTTTATATATTTTTAAAAGTATTATGTATTTTTTTTTTAATTTGTTCAAATAGAATGTTTTCATCTTTTTTTATATTTTATTAATAAATATTTCTTTCTTTAATATTTATGTCTGCACGTTCCTAAAACTATACGAAAAATCATTTTGAAAATTAATTCAGGTGGCCGAAAACTGGGAAAAATGTATTTTTTTAATAAAATTTAAAAGAAATCTCTGGTATCTTATAATTTATTTTTTTTTTATAAAAATTGTCAATTTTCAACAAATCGATGGTGGTAAGCAAATGTTAAAATTTCATTATTTAGCATTTTTTAAAGACCGATGAAGTCAACATTTGCCTTAACTGGCCGACAACCGGCTCAGTCACCATACAATCGTATATAAATTAAACGAGTATAAAACAGTGCTGTTGTTTTATTTGCCTAATTACTTACCTGTTCCATACATTAGTTATTTAATATGGCGGCAGCACCATCTCGTATCTCATAGTCGGGTACTTTATTACATGTCCGGTTTTTTCTGAAACCGGTGAAAAAATCACCAGAGTCCAATTTTCTCTCCGGTACAAAGCACTAGTCCGGCGACCGAAACCCAATATTGCTGTTTGTGTGTTGCACAAATGACTCAATGATCCATATCACAGCGCATCATGACATAATTGTGCTGATACCTTAGACCACTTACTATTAGACATCAATTTGCGATTTAGACTGCGCGCGCAGTTGCGGTTGACAGATAAATGACAGCGGTCCTGTTTAAATTTGACAGCAGTTGCTATTTGTGACGTCACTCAAGATGTTAAATCAAATGAGTTTGGTTGCAAGCTTGGTTGACTGTTGACATTTGTTTGCGCGTGATTTATTGTTTACGTTTTTATTTTTGTATTCTATTTTATACTTGTATATTTATATGTTTCTCAGTTATTAAATATTAATCATATAATTAATGTATTAATTGAAATTGTAAGTAACAAATTTTTAACCAATAATCTTGTATAAAATTAAAATGTTCATAAAACAACAGCTAAGTATTGTTGTTATCTAGATGGTTTTAATTATTTTTAAAAACGTAATTAATTTTTAAAAATATGAAAATATATCTTACAGGTTCCGTCTTTCTACTAAAGAATTTTTAATTAATACCACGTCTAGAACATCGTTATGGAGCCTGACAGAAAACGAAGAAAAATAATGACAGTGATAGCTAGTGGAATAGAGGATTTTATGTTTCCCAGTATGGGAATCCTTAATTTATTAGGTATGATTTCAAACAGCACTTGTTCCCTATCCTTACTGTTGGTGAGTGATCTATTCAAAGAGAATCATTTTAGGATAGCACTCTTTAGCGAAATGTGGCTAACACATTATTTAGAAACCGATTTTTATATGCATTTTCGCATGACTCGAAATACATTAATAAATGTATTAAGAGAGGTTGGTGAAATTTACGTCAAGGAACAGGCCCCAGGCACTCGTATGCATGGACGACCATCAGTTGAAGCAAAAAAATCGTTACTAATTATGATTTGGTATTTAGCTAAAGGAGATTCATATGTATCAATATCAGATCGCTTTGATGTAACAACATCCAGTGTATTTTGTGCATTTCCTTTAATGTTGAACATTCCAGAAAAAGTAGGTAAAAGATACATTCTATGGCCAAAGGAAATTGAATGTTCTAGAATTGCTAACGATTTTCCAAGAAGAGTAAATATCCCAGTAAGTTAATCACTATTATTTAGCTGCAACAATATTACTTTATTTTAATTCTAAACAGTGTTTACACATGCATTTTGAAAACTACTTACTTTTTTCAACACTATTATTAGCAATAGTAGCAAGAATATTAATATTAATGGTGCAATTGATGGTTGTCACAGCAAAATAAAAGCACCAGACAGCGACCTGAATCGAAAATTTTTTCATTCTATACTGCTTCAAGGAATGTGTACAGCAAATAATGTTTAACTAATATTTTCATTGGATTTCCTGGGTCTGCACATGATTCAAGGGTAAGCAATACTAAACGTATTTAAGAAAATTGGAGGATCAATTAGTATATATTACATTATAATCAATAAGTCTGCCACTTTATATAGATCTTTTTAGTTCCCGTATATTCTTTATAATCCTCAACAAATCAAACCGTAAATACTACCTACTTAACTTATATATGCAATTTTTTTTATTTTAATAGATATTAACGTATTCTGAATTACACAAACAAATAATACAATTTGGACCCACGAATTTTTTTTATAAAAAATTCCATCTAGTAGGTGACTCTGTATATCCCTGCAGACAGTGGCTGATGACACCCTACAGGTAATCTTTTATTCATTGGTTAATTCAATAAAAAATTATGTACATTTTATATTTTTAGGGACACAGGCAAATTGACAATCCAGCAAAGAAAGCATAATACGGAATTAAGCAAGGCCAGAGTTAGTATCGAACATACATTTGGCTTTAAAAATCCAGATGGAGAATTTAGCATTATATTGCAGTCAATATTATTAAAGAATGTGCTGTTTTACACAATTTTTGTATTTTAAATCATGATAATTTTCAAATAGAGAGTGAAACTGATAATCCAGATACAGAGATAACAAACTTTTCAGAAGGAATTGATGAAGCTCTTGGAATGCAAAAGCGTAGTGAAATATGTGCACAGTTATGGCAACAATTTAGATAAATAAATTAGAACATTAATTTGATTTACGTATTAAGGTTGTAATTATGTGTTTTTTATTATAATCTTTAGTTATATTGTTACATTTTTATATCTATGTATCATTCTATACATTAACTTACTAGACCGCTTGCAAAAAACCAGAGAATTTAAAATAAATCAAATTATATTTGGGCAAGCAATTAATTGGTCGTTTATCGAAAAATTGCATGATATTCAAGAAATACATGGTTTACATATAGGTACAAAATTATCTAAAAGGCATATAATGTGGATCAAAGAAAAAATGAAAGTAAAACTAGCTGTACAAACTCTTAGTAAAAGTGTATCCGATGCACTAATTATTTAAACCTGGATTTAAAATTGCCAGATTTTAAAAATGCTGAAACCACTTCTGATTTTTATAGGAGATTTAATTATATATTTAATTCAAGAAACAAGTTTTGAAAAAACCCTTTGGAAAAGCTCTTTCATCTGATACTAACGAAATCTATTTTAAATATTTAGATGAAAGTTCTAAATATATCAAAACAATCGTATTGCATTGGCTCTTGATTCTACACATATATTGCTTGAGTCTTGTAAATCTTTAACAGAAAAAATACTTTAGAACTCCTGTACTAAAGATATTAAAAACAATAGTGAGGAATTTAATAATAAGTATTATATCCCTTCAAATCCATTAATATTTATATTGTTATATAGTTTGTAAATTACATTTCGGATGGTTGGCGCAACGACAATAAACTAGTGGAACTATCGTCTGTCAACATAATTATAGTTTATTGTAATGGTGTGTCATTTGTGACTTTAAATTATTTGTTGTTCATTACCTTCATTGGAATTAAATCTTAATGTAGAGTGTAAAATGGACAATATTTTTATAATGAATTCTGAAGGTAAGAAATTAATGACCAGGTTAGGAACATAATAGAGAATTCTCAATGTATTTAACTTTAACATCCCAATAAATTACAGGAAATAGCTCCTCACTTGTTTAAAAATAAATCTAATTTTAAATTTTCATGTGAAAGTAAAAGAAATTTTAATAAGACCACAATGATAGATAGTCACGACATTTATCGTACTTTTTGATGGGTACCAACCGCGCAGTGCGTTTAACAGAATACAATTTTGTAAACGCGTCTCCAAGTACAACTTGGATTGCCGTCAGATGGAATAACCCATCAACCATCATAATGCCTAGGGGGGAGCGGGCACCTCGCAATAAAATTAAAAACAAATAGAATAAGTTTTTGAAACTATACATTCCGACCATTACCATACATGTTTCATCCTTATAGGAATCTTCAGTGGCACTTTGTCGGAATGTTAAACGCACTGCCCGGTTGGTACCCATCAACCAATACGATAGATGTCGTGACTATCTATCATTGTGGTCTTACATAAAAATAGTTGGGGTATATATAGAATAAATTTTTGAAACTATGCATTCCGACAAAGTGCCACTGAAGATTCCTATAAGGATGAAACATGTATGGTAATGGTCGGAATGTATGGTTTCAAAAACTTATTCTATTTGTTTTTGAAATTTTAATACTTTCGATTTCATATGAACTCACATAAACAATGGGAGTAAATAGATTTAGAAGAAGCTTCTGGTATGCATTCCAAGGAAAATTCAAGGAGACATTCCAAAAAATGCCCCGTATGCTATTTTAGTTCCTCGAAAATTTTGAGAACGTACACACTCGAATTAATTTAAGTTGCAAAAATATTGAATTTATTTCATTCCATGATTTTGAACAATGGCTGAGAGTTAAAGAGGATAAAACACAGACAAAATATGTGAAAAAAGAAATTAAGAGCATTGCAAAACCACTTTTATGTGTCACCGTTAAGAATTTATATACCTCAAGGTAAAGGGCATTCATCCGATACTAACCTGGGTCATTTAAATATTACAAAGGAGGAGCGGCATCCCAAATCGCTAATAAAGTAACATTTTAATATATTTTAGATGGTGTAAAAAATCCCACCTCAAACGTGAAGTTAAAAAGAATTCGTTTATTGTGTAGAAATGATTTGTATAAGTTGTTACAAGTTAACATCATATTCAGTTAGGCATTCCAATGATGCAATTAGCATTGAATCTCTAAAATTAAATTATTATTAAATGACCAACTTGACCTTAACAATTCGCCACTTTTAAATCTCTTTTAATACCTTATCCTTTCGACAAATATTCTTTTAAAGTATTTTTTAAATTATTTTAAATTCTCTTTAGTTTTTAATTGCTTGAACGTTTGTTAATAGCTTTTGGTTAAGCCCTCATAATTTTAGAGAGGTAATTTTATTCTTAGTTGTTTTAGTATAAATTTCTTGATTTTCTTGTAAAGAATATTAGTCTGATGAAGTTACTATGTAACGAAACTAGTCACTATTAAATTAATAACTTTTGTTATTATTTTTGTGTAAATCTTAAAACGTTGTTTTATTTATTTAAATCTATTCTATTTTATTTACCCATTTTCCCTATTTTACATATTTGTATGTATTTTTCATTATTTTTTCCTGTTTCCTTTTATTTTTCTCTATTTTTTCCCCATTTTCTCTACTTTTCCCTATTTTCTCAATTTTTTCTTTACTTTTCCCTATTTTCTCATTTTTTTCTTTACTTTTCCATTATAAAATTGCAATAATTTATTCATCCTGTCTATAAAATCTACTGATGATTCTCAGACAACTGCAAAATATTTTATAGATTATTCTAAAAATTATGAATTCTGGGTTTTAGACTTCATTCAGAGCTTAATACAAATATGCACCGGGAAAGAATGCATGAAACAATTAAATCTATTTTTTCTAAATCCACATAGATATTGTCGACTCTACGCACACTTTATAGAATGTTTATGTAGACAAGATCAATCTACTGAACGGATATAATTTCATTAGCGTGAGATATGGAAATCCACCAATCAGAGTTCATATTTAGTAACCCACCACCTTTTTTGTTTATTTTAAATAACCTGTCAAAACAACAGTCAGATTTTTTTATACTAATACAGAAACTTTGAAAGAGTTTTTGATTACCGACCGATCGCGACCAATTAGACCACACCGTTTTTATTTGACGACCTATCGACCGGTTTCCAAAATTGTAGTTTTTATTTAATGATCACAACCGACCAGTTCAAGACCACACCGCCCGGGATTTTTGTCGGTAGAAGCGGTTAATGCAATGTCAGTTGTCAAATACACATTAACTTTCAAATTACGTTTAAGATTAAATTTAGAAAATTCAAAATGAATATCTGTATTGTTAATTTAAATTATAATGGGCAATCATTTGAGGTCCAGATAGACCAAGAAAAACCTACTTGGAAATTATGAGTAGTAAGTAGTTGTTATTAGAAACAAATTATTGTATATTGTAACATGGTAATATGTACAATAATTTCAGGCAAAAAAGCTTCCATAATTATTCTAGACTAGTATATAACCAATTTGTGCAGAATACTGATACTACTAGTGAAGATGAAACTGAAAATGATCAGTCAGTGTTTGCATCAATAGATGAAAAACCCGAAACTGTGAAGAAATTGTGGCATTTGAATAAAATTAAACTTCTATAGAATTACGTCTTTCTGCTAACGAAACATGTATAAACCCTAAATGCACTAAACTAAAGTTGTGGAAAATCATTGCACAAGAAATGAATGAAAATGGATATGAAGTAGATGGGGTTGACTGTGCAGATAAATCCATATGTTTAAAGTTAACTAAACTGGAATTTTGGTTTAGAAAAATATATGAACACGAGATTTTTGCGTTTTTCTAATCAAAGCGACCGGACGAAATCGCTGCCATCTGTGAATGGGATCAGTAACAGTAAAGTGACATTAACTACCAGCCAGTCAGATCGGTCGGTAATCAAAAACTCTCCCATATTTGTAAAAATGTGTAATTCCATTGATGACTTAATACCACCACCTTTTTTGTTTATTTTAAATAACCTGTCAAAACAACTCAGATTTTTTTATACTAATACAGAAACATATTTGTAAAAATGTAATTCCAGTGATGACTTAATAAGTGGTTCTTCACCAAATATTCATTTAGCCGCAAAGATTAACAATATTACTACCCCAAAAACTAAATATGACCTGTTTAAAAATCAAAGGTGCCTATTAGTTTTATATGATTTTATAATAAATCCGTGACAGATCGTGATAGCCCAGTGATAACGCTCTCGCTTTTGGATACGGAGGTCGTCGGTTTAAACCCGGTGACTGTAATCTTCTTTTTTATATTTTTTTTAGTTTTTCCTTTAGTGGGTTGTAGAAAAAATGTGCTGTTCAACTTGTGTGGATTGTCCATAACGCACTCGGGCGATTGAGCACTCCGCCTACGGGGTCGTGCTCAAACTTCGTCCACACCTGTTGCACAAAATACTATACCTAAAAGGAAAAAAGTAGAGAGATTGGATAAAGCTGTTTCTGCAATTATGTGTTTTGTTCGAGACCAACTTATAGAGGTTGATTGTAACAAACAAGCGAAAATTTGGCAGCAAGATTCAAGATCTACGAACCAGACATAAGGCAAGTATCTCCATGGATTCAAATTTAATAATTATATCAGAAAATGGCAGGGAATGTCCATCTAAAAAA
Source organism: Neocrepidodera transversa (assembly GCA_963243735.1). Taxonomy (NCBI): domain Eukaryota; kingdom Metazoa; phylum Arthropoda; class Insecta; order Coleoptera; family Chrysomelidae; genus Neocrepidodera; species Neocrepidodera transversa. The sequence goes on along the minus strand of OY725344.1, from coordinate 23,730,414 downwards.
AACGTGAGATGTACTTAATCCTAGAAATGAACAAAACAAGTACTGTCCTGTTAATTTGTTCTGAATGTAACATTTACATACATAGGTACTATTGCTGTGTAGATTCTGCCATATCTATTTGTTTGTAACTTGGAGAAAACCCGAAAATTCTAATACTGAGAGGCGGCAAAATATTGGTAAGGATGTATTTAATTTTAACAAATCCTGTGTACGTATGTTACTATTATGATTTACAAACATCCGCAGTATTTGAGAGACGGCGGTGTATACTGCAATTATTAATTCTATTGTTCCGTCTAACCGATCACGTTGATTCAACGGTGTAAAAGTAATTTCAGTCAATATAAATTTCATTTTCGTTTAAATGACCGCTGTGAACGAAACGAGTAAAAAAAGATGTATCATCTTACTGGAAGAAAAATTAAAAATCACCAACGAAATTATATTATTAAAAATATGCTGGCTCCTCTTTCGCCAACACTAACTGCTGTTGGTAAAATCGTAGTTTTCCAACAGTGTAGAAAAATCAACCTCACAATGTCCAGCGACGATTGTGGTCAACAAAAGCAATAAATAATTTTGGATTAATATTAGAGTAAAATCTTTTTGACAAAATTTATTGTTATTTAGTAATAATACAAACCTGCACATAAGAGTAACGTTTATTTTAATATCGAGTGACTAAATTAAAGCTTGAGTATCAGTTTTATTTTGATTATTATATAGTAAGAACATACAAATTTTCTTAAAATTCATACACAGCACTAAACTAGATACTGAATTACTTTTTTTGTTGGTATCAGGAGAAGACGTGCCCAAAATTGAATGTATTTTTTTAAAAGAAAAGTAGGTATTAAATTTTTATTTTGAATATTGAAATCGCCAGTCGAACATTACGTCAATACATTCATTTTTCTTTATATAACGGAGTGGGTTAAATTCTGGCAATTTTGTAAATCATTTTATTCTTGACGAGAAGATACCTCTAGTGGGCCGAAACTAATCATTTAATTAATAAAAACTGCATGGAATTGATTTATATTTATTCATATCAGTCTCGGTGGCACAGATCGTTGGCTATCGGCCATATTCATTTATATATAGCTGTCTAGATGCCAGAGCCAAAGTGGGTTCGTGCCTCTCGTACCTAGCAGTGAAATTATAATTTAAAAATTTCAGTGTTGGATACTTGGCTCAGACAGATTTTCAATCCCCCTGCGTCACTGGGCCTCAGGAAGTCGCCTCAGAGCGCCACGGTATATATTAATAATAGCCGTCCCTTCCCGACACAAGCCTTTGGCTTCTGGGGTTCACTCCTAAGGAGGTGAAACATAGGACAAGTATTATTATTATTATAGATTATAATCAAGTAATTCATTTCCCCCAATTCTTATTGTCTCATTTTAATTCAAATCGACCCACCTATTACTAATATTTGACTTATACATATAAATACCAAATACTTGAAATGTCCTTGATAAATGCATATAAAATCAAATTCTTGAAATTTTTTATCGATTATACCCCAATCGATCTTTGCAGCTATCGAAACTGGTTCAAACTGTATGGCGCGGCGGTCAAAACTCCCCACTCTTAATAATCATATAGATTGTCCAACTACTAAACCGACACCATGGAGGTAGAAACGGGAAGGAGACGCAATCACGTGACCAAAAGTGTCATCACTTCCGCCATATTGTTACTCCACTTCGTCCATTTGTGACAGTTTGTTTTGTGTTGTTTTATCTCTGTATGTCAATTATATACTTCTATTTAAAATACTTTTGACAAAAAACATTAAAAGAACAATGGTGTCATTTGCCATAGTAGGAATAGTGTAGATAATAAAAAAAATCACAAAAATAACATTTTATAGGTTAATGTAAACACACTACAGAGCGGTAATAAAATAAATGTTTATGTAGATTTCAGTATTACATTAAATGGTTTCGTATCATTGCAAAAATTGGTAAATTTGATTTTTCAGAAGCATTTTTATTTTTGCGTTGGACCAACTTCAACCATACGTTGACACCCGGTATAAAGAGAGTAATACTCGAGCATTCTAAAACAAGCAATTAGTCAAGGCCTGGTATGGCAGCCATCGTGACACAACACATACGACTTATTTTAAATAGAGGATAATTGTAATTTAATGTTTTTTACCCATTTTTGCAATGTTTTTAAATGTGTTCATCCTCCATTTATCCCAGGAGAAGAAAATTGTTATGTTCTATATTAGTATTGAGTTGGCAACCCTGTGCCGATTGACCGTTGACAATGACAACTAAAACAAGATGGAAGATGACCAAGATTAGTGATCGGGATTTTTATAGTTCTTAGAATATAATAGTTATGAACAGTATTAGGTTTGTTTTCTTACATTTACATTAAAACTACTATATTCTGTTTAATAACCGATTTGAATTTCAGTGGCAATTCTGTAGACTCCTGATTGGCCAGTTTGCCGTCAGTTTCACACAGCAAATTTTAGCAATAACGTAAACTGATAATTGACAGTTCTGTAACATGGTGTCTTCTTTGGTAATGTGAAATTTACTGCCGGTGTCCTGGACCTTAGACCATTTACTATGTTAGACATGCCTTGTTTACATTTTTATATATGTTTTGAAGTCGATACATCTTGTCTCTTTCTCATGACATTTCTTATGGTGCTTGGGTATCCGGTGTGTGCGGGCGTACGCTCATGTAACTTACCATAAGTATCGTTTACAATTTAAATAATTCAATAAAACGAGTTACTTGCGATACTGTTTGTTTAGAGATATTGATTTCAAGAGAAGGATGGAAAATTAATGTCTAATAGTAAATGGTCTAAGTCCTGGACCAATAAAAAATCGACTTAATTAATGTGCGTGGCCATAATGAAAAGAATCTAAATCGAAAGCGGCATCCACCAATGAAATGACAAAATATATCAAGATTTTTAATTTTTTTTCCCATTAAAATAAAATAAAACTATTTTCAAAATTTAACAATTTAATTCCTATAAAAGCGATGATCATAGTAATCTGTCATTTTATGTCGTTTTCAATTTAGCCTCTTGTCCGATACAACAAACTATTTCACAGATATTGAACAGGACTATTTCGGATTTCGGAACACGCTCTTTATAATATAAAATCTAGTAACTTTTAGTGGTGGTGAGTAAGGCTTATTGAATTAATCCTCCTGATTATTAAACAGAGTATAGTATTATGACGTACGAATATTAGAAAAATGAGGGACGATTATCTGTTTTAATTTCTTCTGCCTCTTTAACAATTTTTTGTAGTATTCTTTTTAATTGCCGTTGCCGCTAGTACTCTTAACCTGGATATTATTTGTTGTCTGCGCAGAATATTTACCATTTTGATAATAAGCACTTACTCTATGTCAATAACAACTTTAGGCACGACACTGGTATCTGTAAGTTCGCCATGTACTTTGCGTTTGCCCATGTGCAACCCATTTCGGAGATCTTCTGGCCTTCTCTAATTTTTAACGTAGCGGTCGGTTTGGTAGATGGACAATATATACATAACGCCTCACAACTAGACGCAAGTATGTTTATCCTACCAGAAAAAGCACTAGACGAAAAAATAATCTTATACCAAATGTTCAAGAAACATGCCAAGGACAGTTTCCAACTTTGTAAAAAGGGCGAGATTTCCGAAGAACTCCGTGGGTGGTACGAACGTCTGCCAACAGACCAATTTGTTATACAGTGTGCCACGCCAGCCCTGTGATACTGTAATCGGAGTTAGGTTCAATGACGAGGGGTGGAAAGCGACGGGAACAGCAGTTATCCACTAACCTAAATAGTATGTTGACATTACTTATTTCTTTTTATGTTTTGTTTTTCCGTTTGTCAGTTATAATAATTATTATTGTACTTGTTGCATCATTAAATGTGGTTCAGTTTGGATAATGTGTTATTTACGCTCCTGAGGACCCATTCCCTATAATAGGGCCCTGTTCAACAGACTGAACCTACAATGGACGAAGAAAAAAATACTAATCAGGATGAGTGAGGTATAAATTAATTTTATTTATGTACTACTTACTTTAATTTCGCCTTTTGTTTTTACAATAAAATCATTTTCAATGTAAATTAGTTATTATTCCCACAGCTATTATTTCGTCGTTATACTAATAATATGCCTCGGGATCACGCCTATAAAAATTTTGTGATAACCTAGCCGTTCAGACTTCGTATATATGTTCTTTATGTAGAGTCGGACAAATGTTTTATTTGGAAAATTCTGGGTAGGGGGGCGGTTTTTTTCTGGTCCCTCGCAAATTCATTGCTTTAATGCACAAGGGAAATTAATGGCATACATATACTTTTTCTTTTAATAGAAAGTTTTTTTAATTTAAAAGCGATAAATTATATTAGGATTTTGGCGCGTCCGACACCCCAAAACAGAGGAAGGTTATGACGTCATTAAATTTAGTACCTCGCCACTGATTTTTGCAGAATCGTTTAATGAAAATATTGAAAATTAATGGGTAACCATGTCCCACAAATTTTTGGAAGGGTACTTGTTGTCGGACGCGCTAAAGAGTTTCATGCAAAAGAAAACGCTCCTCTACCCAGAATTTTCCAATCTAAACATTTGTCCGACTCGACATAAGAACATGTATATGAAGTCTCAAAGGTTAGGTAATTACAAACTTTTTTAGGCGTAGGCCCGAGGCCTATCAGTTAGTAAGTCTTAAAATAGAGGAAAATCCGTTAGTTTTATAATAATAATTTACGACAACTTTGTCATTATTTAAGTAAGATCTGGCAGGTAAAACCAGCTTATGTGCAATGCTTTTTTACTGATTATATTTTACGTTTTTTGATAGATTATACATTGATCCCTTTCGTTATGTTTATTAACAAAGTAGTATTAGTTAAATTTATGAAAAGCAGATTTATTACCTATTAATTTAAAGTTAAATTTTCAAAATTCATTTTACTGCACTTAACCAGTTTTACCACCACAATACCCTCAAGTAGTTCTTACAAGAAGTCATAATTTGGTGGTAAATGGTGTGAATGAAGAACTTCTATTGAGAAGTCAAACAAAACAAATGAAAAATTAAACAAACGTATAAAAAAAAAACAAAGAATTAAATATAATAACAGATGAAAACGAAATGGTACAAAAATGGGAAATAAAGAAATATTAAATAAAGAAAATGAGGAAGAGTAAAATAAAGAAATAATGCCACCAACCAGGGAAGATATCGCATAACAACAAAAATCTAGCAGCTAAGAACTAACATATGGGAGCAAGAGACAATGGTCGCATTCAGCGGACGAAACCGTTGTGCAACTGTTGTAAAACTCTAGCGGAAACGTCCGGTGGCACATACGCTACCAACTCAACACGTTTTGGAGCGGACGCCATTTTTCGGAGCGCTCTTAATTTGTGCTAGGTAGCGGTAGCGAAGTGAGCAGAGCCAGAGCGAGTTAAAATAATAAATATGAGATATTTGGATTTGTTTTTGAGAATGATGAATACTAGCCAGCAAGAGTTGGAAAATAGTGGGGAGAAATACAAAAGGATTATAAACTATAGAAAATACCATGTATTATCAAATAAACAAGAAGTGTATTTTATTTTGTAAAAAATATAGGTTATATTATATTCTTAATTGGATTGGATACACCTCGTAATTGTAAAAACATTTACCACTAACACTTATTAAATTTAATAAAAAACATATTGAATAAACAAAAAAACATAACTTCTGCCTCTGTAATAAATACAACTACCAAAAACTGACAGAAAACGAAAACAGCTTGATAGCGAACGTCCAACACGTTCCGAACCGCAACCGCTACCGATATGTAGCAGTAGCGCTTTGCGCTACGTCCGCTGAATGCGACCGCCAGCAGCGTGGAGAATGGCAATAATGGTACTTTATAAAAATTTGAAAAAAAAGACGAATAATAGAGGGATCGCATTATTGGACATTGTGTAGAAAAAAAGGTAAAGAAATATGGAGACGAATTGTTTGGAGATTAAGAATGCGGATTTAGATCAGTAATGGACCATATTTTCACACTCTGAAGCAAACGCAAAGAATTGGATACAAACACGATATACCAATATATGCAATTTTTATGGACTTTCAAAAGGCTTATGACACTGTTAAAAGAAAGCACCTGTATAATATTATGAATTACCTCAAAGATGACGATAAGAAGAAGAACATAGAAGCAAGGGAAACCCCATAAAGAAAAGTGGTGGTTGGTTAAGTCTCTTGTGAGAATTGACCTCAGACACCAAAACTAAAAATAATAGAAGTTAGACCAATAATAGAGATTCAGAAAGATATGGTGGACCATTATCCCGAGTATGATGACCAAAATGAAGCCAAACAATTTTCATGTAAAAGAAAACCTCCTTTTTGTATTAAACGATAATGGAAACACACCTCCAAAGGATGTTATGAATTGCATATTGGCGAATCCTTAATTTCGCTGAGAAATCCTATAAAGAAAAGTGCAGTTCGGCCAAGTCTCTTGTGAGAATTCACCTCGGACACTAAAAAAAAATAGAAGTTAGACCAAAAAAAGATATTCAGGAAGATAGAGTGGACCATTTTTCCAAGTATGATGACGAAAATGAAGCCAATTTTCATGTAAGAAGAAAAGTCAATGTCGCTTCGTAAAGCAAAAGAAACTGTTTTAAAAGTTTCCGCTGAAGACAACTTTACCTATTACAATTTTTTTTTATTTAAAATTACTATTACTTTGTAAAGGGTAATGCGACAATGTATAGAAAAACGATGAATTAACAAAAAATTGAGCTTTTTTTGCAATTTTTGACGTGATTTTTTTTGTCATAATTCTGTTCTTTAAGCTTAGTTACAATCTAACAAATTTAATTTCCCTTATAAATTCAATATGCAATTAAAATGACAGAAAATTATGTTTGTAAGACATGCACGTTTTTTACCTTTATTTTTTTAGCTGTTAATCGTTATAATCTTTGCGATTACCATGCTTAAGTTTACATATCTATTAGGTCCTCTTCAATTTTCACACAGTTTCTATTAAACAAAAAAGTATTTTCGGTCTTCAAGAGAGTTGTTAGATTTCTCAATTCTCTTGATGATCTTCATCAATTTCTTTTTTCAGTTTCAATGATGAATTTACGCTAATATTTTTCAATTTTCAAATCATCCAATACCTCTTGAGAACCCTTTTCAACAAAGACAAAAAACAAAAATTAGTTTCAGTTTGTACATTTATTGGATACTAAATTAAAGTCACACATCAATATAATTCGAAACAAACATTATTTTTCTATATTATGAAAGAAAACAAAAGCGCGTTTCCAAGAAGAAAGTGTTTAGTAACGACCTGAAATTCACATTGTAAAACAAAAAATTTATGTTAAAAAGAAAGTAAAAGCGTAAATAAAGATATTTTTACCTCAAAACCACACTACATTATCAATAAATTAAATGTTTTCCCCATAAACAATAACAAAAAAAATTGAATAATAGAAAATAAGAAAAAATTATGCTGTATTTTGTTAATTGAGGAAAACATTTTTTTAAACTAGTATAAAATATAATGCAGGAGAAGCTAAATACCTTTCAAAAATTACTCACAAATCTACCAAAATATGTAAAATATGGGATAGATAAAGAAAATGTTTTTTGATTTGTTATTGACATATTTTAAAATAATTTGAGAGCGATTTTTGTTATCTAAAATTTTTTTAATATATTACAAATTTTGTATACCCGTTTTCCTTAAAAACTGATAGTAATGGAATGCTAAGAATGTATAACAGAGTTGCCACATTATCCATTATTTGGAAGAATTAATTTCATCAAACAAAATTATACAAATCAAATCTTAACATACATAATTATGGCTTAATATAATATCATAAATATTTAAGATCATTTGTCTCAAAGTTAATTTACATTAAATTTTTAGGAACTGTTACGTCGTTTATCAGATTTCAAAGGCGTTGCCAAGTCTTTTAAAAAACAATTTCTCTCTCATTTTTGCCATGCAATAAAAGGAGAACATTTGAGATGTACTTCGAATAGAAAAGGAAACGTCGCTTATATGTTAAACGATCAGTGATTAGATAGGAGTGGCTTTGAGTTCATGTGCGGGATACGGGAATACATGGGAAGTTATTTTATTTATTGTTTTTCTTTGCTGAACCTCTTTAAAAGTAAATCATCAGTTACCCAGCTGTAGCAACTCTTTTGCCAAAAGGCCTCATCATTCGGAAGCGGAATTTAACTTAATAAATATGTGAGCGGCGCCCGCTGGTAAGCAGGCAAATGAGACTTCTACGAAATCACACATCTTATAATTCAGTTTTGAAACCGGAAGTCGCAGAAACTTGAAACTCGATTGGGCACATATGCAAGTCCATTGCCGTTGTCCGTTTGTCTCTATCTGTTGTGGCTCCTGAGTTATAGCACAGGCAGACAGAGCCGTATTATTTTTTAGAAGTATAAAAATCATACATCTTATATTTCTCCAGTGTTGAAACCGGAAGTCGCAGAAACTTGAAACCCGCTTTCGCACATATTCAAGGTATGCTGAGTCCATTGCCGTTGTCCGTTTGTCTCTATCTGTTGTGGTTCCTGAATTATAGCGCGGACGGACGGACAGAGCCGTATCATAAGACTTTTTTTAGAAGTCTAAAACGTATACGACGGTATTCGCGAAAAATTTTCAGGTTATTCAGTGGATCAGGCGAATTTTGTGGGAAATTAACGAAAGCCAAAGACAGCACAATTTATTGGACGTTAAAAAAAACGAGTGTGAAAAATGAGCGAGCATTTAATAAGAAAAAGAAAAACGGGGACGGAAAATAATAATTTTACAAGATTACGTTAAACAACTAATTCTATTAATCCCCAGTATAAATAAAATCAATGCTGAGCTACAGATCGATACGAATTTACCAAAAATACCGAATAGTCTTAACACGTACACTGCACGAACTGAATTTTCGTTCGTGTAAAAAGAATCGTAACAGTGTCCTAATAGAAAAAGAGGAAGTCGTTGTATGGCGCAGAAAATATTTAAAGGAAATTCGAAATGTCGTAATGAGGGAAAAAAATATTAACTGGATTAAACTTGGATTAATGAAGGATACACTGTTACAAAAGTTAGGCAAGATTTAGAAATTAAAAATCATAGAGATGTTTTCTTACAGGGGATTGAAATCACTTACGGGCAGGCAAACCTCCGTTTTTTTAACTGATTTGTTTCAAATTTCTAGCTTGGGAATGTTTAACGTCCCTAAGCATGATTTTGGACTGAATTAAAAAAATTACGGATGATCGAATCGTGATTAAATGGCGAAAAAAATGTATTATACTATTATATTTTTGGTGTAAACCCAAACGTTGTAGACTGCATTCAACGGTAAAAGCTGTATTCCAGCATCTCTCTTGAAAAATAATTAATCAACTTTAAAATTAAACTTTGCTCTTTCTCATTATACCTGGAAGGCATTTAGACAATGAAAAATTAATTGAACTGTCAAAAGTAATAAATGATATTTACGTCGATATTAGTTAAGAAATACGTTAATGACGTCATCCATTTCATGATTGAGAGATGAAGCTGTACAATGTATGACGTAACGGCAAAGGATGGTTAAACAAACTCTTCCGGGCTTGTTGAAGGTTTTTGAATCACGAAATACCGGTGATTATCATGAAGACGTACGTGGTCGCTGATGTATTTGAGAAATGTGGTTTCAATCTACTCTTTCCCATAGAAAAACTTCCCGCTTGGTTAAAACGAAAAATATACCTTATAGCGAAAATACGTTGAAAGCAGAATTACCTAGTATTGCCAGACAGCAAAAAGAAAATACATTAAATTGGTTGTAGATGAACTAGCTAAAGAACGCGGTTTCAATGTATTAAGACCCAGATTTTATCACTGCAAATTAAATCCGATTGAGTTAATGCAAAAGGCGATGTCGCGCGTAAAAATTCTACTTATAAATTGGCAGGCGTAAAAATACTTTTAAAGAACGCAGTAAATGCTAATTCGTCTAAATGTATTGGTCACGTGATAAAAAAAGAAGACAAAAAAAATGATTTAAATTAAAATGTAAGTTTATCGTATACCTATGTAAAACAATAAAATTGCCCGCCACTGGAAACATTTCCTCTTCCCCCTTACCACAGAAAATCTCTACCACTTTGGAGAAATGACAGATATGTCAACATTCTTTAAGATAATCCATTACTATCAGATTTAAAGGAAAAAGGTACAGCTCTAATACTATATATTTTTGGATTTAATTATTTACTGAGCTTTCTTGTATATTTTTAAAAATCCATGTTCTCTGATCTAATTATTTTTCTATAAAATAAAGAACAGAATTAATGATAGTGCGAATAAAAATTTCAATTTTAATATAAACTTTCCAAGAGTTTTTCCATTTTTTTAAATATTTGTCTTAACTATATTTGTTTAAGATTAGGACATTTCAAATTTTCTTATTTTTTTGAATGTTTAAGAAAAAAACAAGTAAAAGCGCCTGCGCGTTAACAGGCACGTGAACTAAACAAAAATGCGATTATCTCATGAACCATAAAAGATATCTCAAATATGTTTTCAAATATCGATTCAGCGTTAAACACGTCGAAATGCTATTTTTGAAACCGCTATTATCACTTCCGACTCTGGTTTGTAAAACAAGTTTTTAAACCGGAAGTCATAAAAATCTATTATTATCTTTACGTACCAGAATAAGTGTGTAAATGCTCGTTGTTAAGGCAAGTGTTTTTGTTGATTTTTGACATTTGCTTCGAATTCTTTTTTTTTCAATTCAGAATCTTTCAAATTCATTTCTGAAATATTTTTTTAAATTTTTGAATTTATTTTGAAATTCTAATTTTGCCAAAATTTTATAACTGTAAATTTCCGAAATTTCCAACTTTTTTTTGAAAATCTTGACTAACAGACTAATATTTTCGAAATTTTGACATTTCTAAAATTGTAGAAATTAAAAAGTAGAAATGTATTTTTTTTTTAAATGTTCGAATTTTTGGAATTTGATGTTTTTTTTAATTCTTGACTTTAAATTCTCATAATTTTTTAAGTTTCTTTGCCGTTTTTGACAATTTTTTTGTAATATTTGGCATTTTGGAAGTTTTCGTATTTTTTTTATCTTCAGAATTTGTGGAGTTCCTGCGAATTTTTGGACATTTTTTTTTATATTTTCAATTTTTTGGACATTTTCGAATTTTTTGACATGTTGGATTATTGAATTTTTTGAAATTTTCGGATTTTTTTTTAAATTTTTGAAGTTTCTTTCACATTTTTTTTTGATACTTTCAAAGTTTTCGTCATTTTGGACGAATTTTTTAAACATTTTACATTTCCGAAATTTTAAAGGTTTTCTTTTCTTTTTGACATTTTTTTGTAATTTTTAAAATTGTTGAAATTTTCAAAACATTGAAGTTTTTTTTATAAATTTTAATGTATTTTTTTTTAATTTGTTTATTTAAGGTATACGATTAGAATGTCCCAAAAGAATTTTTTCTTTAATTCTAGTATCATGTTTTTGCCTATATTTCCCTTTTTATAAAACCTTAATAAATTTTTCATTTCGTATGAATAAATTTCCTCTCACTTATACAAGAATTATTAATGTAATTTAGTTTTATTAATTTTTCAGTTTACAAAAAAAATTTCCGATCTATTTTTACCAAGTTTCTCGATTTTTCATGACTATTTCAACAATTTTAAACTCATAGACTCAGTAAACTACTTAAATCCAAAAATATGCATGCAAAAAATAAAAAATATACTAAAACCGTAAAAATAACTTATTAATCTGAAAGTGATATAATCAAATTAAAAACTAATTTTTCGGACAAAATAGTTATTTATGCAACAAGTGTGTAAATTGATGCATTTTTCACGAATGTGAGTGAAAAAAGGCACTTTCCACACTAGTTGCATACAATATTTTTTCTACTACCAAAAATATGTAGGTATTAAATATAAAATAAGCAATCTAGTACAAGAAGCTTTTTTGTAAAATCTTGGAAGTTAACCAGTTGATTTTTGGCACATAGAATCTTGGCAAGATAAGAAACATAAGGATATTACAAAAAAATGTGTAGCGCATGCAAAGAAGTTATTTTGACAAATTTTATCTCACTTTACGCACTAGTGAAAAAAAGTTAAAACTTTACACACTCCTGCGTAAAATAAGTACTTTACGCACGGTAGTAGAAAAAATACATATTAAACTCTTACTAGTAAACATATACTAAAGATACTTACGTGGTGAATAACTCCTTGATCTTGAATAGCGTCTTCTGCGACTGCTACTGCTGTAATAAGGAGACGGCGAACGACGGTGACTACTATAACGAGATCCACGAGAATAATCACTGAATAAGAAAAAAATACAATAAATATGATTATTGCGAGCTGAATCGGCTTTGTTTTATCGCCCACTGAATTATATTTAATAAAGATAATAAAATTAGTTTCGTTGATTTTGTTAGTGATAGAACAGTCTATTTAATGCCAAAGGTTTCAGTCTTTTAAATTAATAACTAATAATTATACTTACTCTCTTTCTCTGCGTCTACCACCACCTCCACCTCCTCCTTCGTATCTGTCAGAATATTTGCTAAAAATTAGAAATAAAATGCATTAATCTAACAAATCGAATTTATAAAATTGGAAATAAATCAATATTTTTATCAATAGTTGTGACCCATTTTACATTTAACAAAAGAAAAAATATTACTGTTTTATTTCAATATAACAATTTGTTAAGAAACTAATTTATTAAATATTCTTATTGCACATTTGTTACAAACAGGGGTTTTGCACACAGTACAGAATGTTAATTTTTCTGTATATTTTCTATGGACAAATGGCACATCTTTCTTTTTAAGATACCTAGATATTAAATATATACGCAGCTGAAGTTCTCAATTTGAAAAGTATTTTGCAGTTGCTTAGTCTGTGATTTACATAAATCGTTGGCCAATGTTTTTAAGTTGATATTGCCTTACCAGATGATGAAAACTGGTTAAAATACTCTGGCATTTACTCCAGACATTTAAAATCATATGAAAAATTACCATAGGCCATCCAGAGTTCTTCTTGATGTACTATAGTTGGCGGATTTTTGATCTAATGTGTCAACACCAGTTTTGGTCTATTATAGATAAGAATAGAGAACAGATTTATTTCTCTTCAGAAAATGAGACACAATCGTCATATCTGAAGTGAAACCAAATAGCTACTAATTTCCTTTCTTCTGGACAGTAATAATTCTGGTGGTAAAGTCTATTCTACAGTAATTCGTTGGCTTTCTACCTACCTCAATAGGATTATCATTTAGGTTGTAAATTCCTCATAAAATAACCAATAACAGATGCCTACTCCTGTTTTCAATAATAATGACCCAAAAATTGCGGATCAAAGACGAAATGGTCATCTGAAATCTACCTACTACCTGATAATTGAAGATAAAAGCTAAATACATAACTGCCCACTATTTTCGGTTTACAACCACAAATTGTGTGTATTTTATACTCTTTATTGATAATCCTATTAGGCTAGGTTGAAAGCCAACAAATTACTGTGAAATAGACTTTATTTTTCTTTATAGTACAAACTAATATCAATTTTCCTTCTAATCTGAGAACGACTTGTGTCGGTAGTGAAAATCTTAGCACTTATCCCACCAAAACAGCGCAAGAGCGACGCGACAACGATATGATGTCGCTACTCGCTAGTATCTTTCGTGTTTAAAGGTAGTCGTTCGCAGCAAGCGACGAAAACGGGGAGAACGAGACAGGACACAGACAGGCGACTGAGATACGAAAGCGAGAATTCGTTCGCAGCGTATGACTGATCAAAGGAGACATATCAGTTATCAGTGCGTTCACCGAGGAAGTGCACGGAAAAGTTCCACAAGAGGAAGAAGATGACTTAATTTTATACTATTACTATATGTTTGTTCTGGTTGTTACATCCGAAACAATCTGGAAACTGCGCAGGACATTGCGTAGACGCAAAAAAAAACCCGGATTGTTGAAAATTTTCTCGGACAAGTAGTTGAATAATAATAAGCATTTTAAATATGACAAATTGGGTTTCGTTTTTTTTTATTAAAAAATATTAGTGTACTAATTATTATTTAACTCTAAAATTTCTATAATTAAAAAATGCACTTTTTTATTTAAGTACAATATCTAAAATATTTGTATTCTTGATATTTACAAATATATTCTGTAAATGTCTTTGGCGTAACCTCTGAAATAAAGGATGTGTAAATATATATTTTACAAACTCGAACTAAATTTCATTATAAGAGTATTTAATTTATAGATTCACAATAGACAATAATTCACAAATCACTATCCACAATTAACCAAAAATAATAAATAACGCATTGCTGGCCTGCTATGTGGAATCATCAAACATCAAATCAAATCTAAACTAAATCAACAAACTGACGAAAAAGAATAAGAAACAAGAAACACCAATCAGCGCATGCTCAACGAAAAAAATCCGCAAGTGCTCATACTCACGACCGTGGACACTTTTTAACAGTTTCGGGCAATCCGGGATTGTCGGAAATACAAAACCAGATTATGCGATCCAAAGAAATCCGAGTGAAACCAGAACACGAATTTTACATTGCGCTTGGGCCTGACGTCCTCGGGCAGATATTTTCCGAAACCAGAACAAACCTTATAGCACCTGAGTATTTCCAAAAGACAAATTTGAAAAAAAAATTGGAGATATTCAGAATACAATTATATTTTGATGATCCCCTTATTGCTAGTGATAAGATAACAAAGAAAAAATACTGTATAGACAGACAGAAGTAAGTACTTAGGATATGTTTTCAATAAAGATGGGATGAAAGTAAATAATGGAAAGTTAGGACAATTAATGAATTAATACCTCCATGTTCAAAAAAGAAGTTGCAGAAATTACTTGAATTAGTCAATTATGTTCGCAAATGTATACCACAGTTAGGAGAAATATTAAGCCCCTTGTGCAGTTTGCTAAAAAGGAAGTAAATTTTTGTGGTTAGGGATACACGATAAAGCTTTGGAAAAAATAAGAAGAGATTAATAAAAATGTGACACTAAACGCCTTGATTGTTGTTTAATGCAGGAAAAGTTGAACCAGTGGCATATGCATCTAGGAGTTTAACAGAAACAGAAAAAAGGTATGCTTTTATTGAAAAGAGTTGTTAGGTGTTGTTTATGCAACACAAGTTTCATAATTATATGTATATGGAAGAAAATTATTACTGATTACAGGCCTACTGTTAGTGTAATGAAAAAACAGATTTCTCAAAAACACTCTCCAAGATTACGTCTTAGGCTTAAATTATTTAAGTATGATTTTGAGTATTTACCAGTTTAAGTGTTTATGTTTAATGACTTTTTAGTTCTATGCTTAGAACGGTTTGGCAACGCTGTAGATGTCAGAGTGCAGCGCCACACAGATTCATTCGAGAACGAAAAAGCCAAGCGTTCGCAGTCATCTTTTTTACTCATTTTCAATTTTGTTGCTGTTTGTATGTTTAGTTATATTATAATAAAAATAAAACAAGTAAAGATTATCGAAGGTGTGCATTATTCAAACCACAACCAGAATAAGAATAATTCCAACCCACATTTGGTTAACAGTTTACATGTTGCAGATTTGTTATCACGTAATTATAGTAGTGAGGTACCTGACCATGATGCAGATATGAATGAGATGGTACATACTGTTGAAAAGTACTTGCGCATGAGTGAGAATAGAAAGAAAGAATTTAGAGAACAAACAATATAAGACAAAGTGCTTAGTAATATAATAGAATGCTGTGAGAAAGACTCGAATGAGAAGGAATATCAGGCAGATATGAAAGTTTTTTATCAACTACGAAGTGAACTTCATATCAATAATAACATGCTGTTTTTGAATGAAATCTTCATCTCGTTGTGAGATGCTAAATATATTGCATGAAGGACATTTCGGGGTTAACCGGACAAGAGATAGAGTAAGAACAATTTTTTTTTTGGCCTGGAATGTCAAAAGAAATGGAACAAATGGTTCAGAGGTGTAGATTGTGTGAAAAATATAGGAATACTAATAGAAAGGATCCTTTAAAGTGTCATGAAATACTTGAACTGCCATTCCAAATGGTTGGTAGTGATATTTTAGAATTTGGAGATAAATCTTACTTAGTCATCGCTGAGTTTTTGCTAATCTTAAAAAATAATCTTGAAAAATTGAATGTTAAAAATAGATTGAGTAAAGCTTGTTATGATAAAAGTGCGAGAAAATATACTCAAATATAGTATCACAAAGGAGTTGTGTACAGAAAAAATAAGAATTGGGAACCAGCTGTAGTCGTTGATAAACATAAATCACCTAGATCTTATTTATACAGGTCGAAATGTGTTAAGACGAAATAGTAGCCATGTAAGAAAGTCATTTCATGATGGCAAACTTGATCATGAAAATAGTGTTCCGAAAGTGATAATGGTGAGTGTTCATCTAGTTTAAAGGTGGATAACAATAGTGACACACCTGAGGGCATAGAAGTAGATGATAGTATTAGTACAGTTAGTGGAGAGGTTTGTCCAAGAGTGGAAAGAGAGCGTAAAGTTCCTTCTAAATATAAAGAGTATGTTTTGTACTAGAAATTAGTTTTGTGTAAACATAATTTTGCTTGTTAATAAATTCGTTAGTATTTATTACTTGTATTCTAATATTTTTGTTATAGTTTTAGTTTGGTATACATTGACCTCAGTGACTTTCAGTATGTAGTCTTTTATATATCTTTATAAGGGAAAGGTGTAGTATAAGTTGTTACTTAGTATAGACAACCAAAAATACATTACTGGTATGACTAGTTGCCTGCATGGGAACAAGTAGTGAAGTTATGCGATGATTGTAACGCACACACGTGAATTGCAAATAATAAAGATTCATAAATATATGTAACAATTATTAATAGATATTAATACACCAATAACAAACCAATGACTTTGAGATCGCTGCACACTTTCCATTGGTGTTCTTAACACTTTAATAAATTCATTAAAGTACACATCGTTTCATAGCTCTCCTTACAATTCACAGCGTATCCTATTGGTATAGACAGTTTTATTCCCGTTATGTAATAAAACAGCTTATTTTGAAGAGTTTACGAATAAGTGCCACTCTTTATTATAATTTTAATTCATTGCAACACAAATCCCTGAGATATCAAAACAATAACATTTTTTGATTAGTATCAAATCGAGTAGCAATTTTTGATCAATATGTATCCTCGTTGGAAAAGTGACTAGTTTCAAATTTATCTGTTTATAAGCAACTAGGAGATCCAAGGATTTTTGTGTATAAGCAATTTTGACACATAATGTACAATTAGACAAAAATTTATACTATAGGAGGTCCCTGGTATTATTCATTTTCATAAAAATCATGTTTAAGAAAGCCTTTTACTATATTTCATCTTCACAATACAGCTTCTATTTTTCTTAACTCAATAATATCCCAAAACTAAAACGGCTTTTTTAAATTAATTAAAAAATAATTGCTTCAGTTTTGGTTATTTTTTAAATTAAAATTATATAAAAACTTACTAAGTTGGTTTTCCCATATAAATTCCTGGAGTAGGTGTATGAGCTCGTTCTGTCATAGAGTAATCAACTCTAATGCTTTTTCCATTTAGTTTCATGCCGGTGCATTGTTCCTTTGCCATCTTTGCATCGTTGGTTTGCTCGAAATATACAAACGAAAAGCCTCTTGAACGCCCAGTCTAAAATTAGTAAATAGAGAATTTTGAACAATGCAAAAATAATAAACGTCAAAAATTCCGACTCTCAAAAAACCAAATTTCAAAAATTGTCAAAAACGAAAAAAAATGTAAAAATTCTAATATTTCGACCATTTTAAAAATTCCGAAAATTCCAAGTTTCAAAAATGTCAAAAATTAAATTAGAAATATAAAAAAGTGGGAAAACTCAGGCATATATCTCATGAAAGTTTTTCGGTGAAAATGGTTGAATTTTTGACATGTGGTAGCTGGATTCATCCTAAATAAAAGTCTCCATTGACCCAACTCGATCGTATGATTAAATTTGGCGCTAGTGGGCGCAAAGACATGAATTTCGTGTATTTTTGGGAATATGAGTCTCATGATTTGAATTTAGTGATAGTAGCGTGTCACAGTCACGGTGTGAACCGTTACTGTGATTTTAAAGCGTAACGCAATCACGACTTGAAGTAAGGAGGGATGGTATAATATCTATCCGATTCGGTTCGAAATTCTAAATTATACTAAAATGAATGACGTTTTTTCTGATTTTTGTATCTTTTATAAAACTAATAATATTTTTCTTCAATTATTTTTTTTGCTTTTTCTTATTTATATTGGTAAACATTTTAACTCAAAAATATTGATGAATTGCTGAATAACAGGGGGACAAATGATGCTCCTTACTCGGATATAAGTGGTAATTCTATAACCAATATGTTAAAATTTAACGGACATTAAAAATATAACGTATGTTAAATATGCACATTCATGTTTAATTTTAACATGTTACAATTTACGCATCAGTTCATTTATACCGCAACAATCTATTCCGCAAGCAGAAATATGTTACAAATTTAACATAAATGTGTTAATTTGACGTTCTAAATTTTGGAAATTAACGGGTACCCTATTAGTAGGTTTTAAAACTTAACGTATAAGAAAATATGGCTTTTGATGGATTAATTAATCTGTTATTACAAAGAAAATCGTGTAAATAAGTTGAGAATATAAATCAAATAAGTTATCCATATCTCAAATGTGGTCAAATGTTAATCATAAATGAAAACCCCAAAACCATGTACCACAATAACATTTAATTAAAATTTTTTTTCTTAAAGGCAACTAGTTTCGGTTAAATAACCATCTTCAGGCCAAGAGATTAACAGGAATTAAATGTTAAATAAAAATTAGCATATTATAACAGGGTGTGCTGCTACTAATTGAAGGACGAGGTAGGATAGTAATGAGGGAAAGGGGGTTACATGAAAAAGTAAAAAATTAAACCCAGGTGGGTAAAAACACTAATTAAAGTAAAACATAATTAAAATAAAAATTGAGTGGTAAAGGGGAGTTGTGAACTTAGTCACAGTCGTTTTTTCTGAACGCCCTAAAAGGCGTCCCATTGTGACTAAGTTCACAACCCCCTTTACCACTCAATTTTTATTTTAATTATGTTTTACTTTAATTAGTATTTTTACCCACCTGGGTTTAATTTTTTACTTTTTCATGTACCCCCCTTTTCCTCATTACTATCCTACCTCCTCCTTCAATTAGTAGCAGCACACCCTGTTATAATATGCTAATTTTTATTTAACATTTAAATCCTGTTAATCTCTTGGCCTGAAGATGTTTATTTAACCAAAACTAGTTGCCTTAAAGAAAAAAAAAAATTTATAAATGTTATTGTGGTACATGATTTTGGGGTTTTCATTTATGATTTGAGAATATAAGTTTAAATAAGGGTTTTGCAATAAGTAATTTGAATTTTGTTTGTAGAAGGCGAAATAATCAAATAACCAGGAATTTTCGAGACGCCAGCAATCCATTTTAATTTGTGACCTTCCAAGTAGTTTACCATAAACTCTTTTTGAAATTTGGTCATTTGACCGCTTCTTTTTTCCATATGTTGTATTTATTTATATAAACAATAAATAATAGAATGGATAAAATCACGAAAGCACAGATTGAATGACATTCAATTGGCATATCATAAACCTTAACCTTACTTTTTCTTCTTTTTATTATTAATTTGAACTACTTTTAACGTATGTTTATTCGATTGAAAATTTAGCGCATATGTTAATTTTATTTTTACAGAATTACAATTTATGTTAAAATTATAAAATTTAACACCCGTTAAAAATAAACATACTAGTTATAGAATTACCACTATAGAGCGTTAAAATTAAAAATTGAAAAAAGAGTTTTTTACCCTTAACTTTAAGACTAGTTAGTAGATATTTTCTAAACTTGCGATTAAGTTTACTTAGAAGCCTCATAATTATAGAAAAAATTATGTACTCACTTTTGCTAAAAGCCCAATCTTAATTTTTTTTAAATGTTTGGGAAAAATGATCATTTTTCGATATATTTGTCACTCTTGAAAAATTATTTTCGCTCCTTTTGCAAACGTTTCAGTAATGATGTAATAAAACCAAAAAACTATTTTTCAACAGTAAAAATTATTATAGTCAAAATATTGTCGACCTAAGGTATAAATATCTAGAAAAATATTCATTTTTCTTAACTAAACTAAAACAAATAAGGAATCAAGGTATAAGTGCAGTTTATAGTGAATCCGTGCATTAGTAAAATTTTTAGTTTGTATGGAAGTATATGTCTCTGGAAGCTTGAAAATAAAAAAAAACTTAGCGGCCACTTATTTTAATGAAATTAATCTTTTAAAATTTTCACATACAAGAACAATGATAACAACGAACAATCATGGGATGACGTAATCGTTTTTTATTGGCCAACCTAGGTGACGTGGATGTTTTCTATTGTCCGCATTTTAAGGATCCTAAGACAGAAGTCTGCTCAAATTCCATAAAATGTTTATATTACGTTATTTTTTAATTATAAGTAGAACAAGCGATATTAAGCTGAGAAGGATGAATGTACATTCTTTGATCTGTGTCAGTTGGTCGAAAAGAGGATTTTTCAAAAATTATGTTTTTATTTCAGGCCACATGCAAAGGCGGCAGGTCCTTATTCCCACAGATAAAAATAGTTTCTTGGGGGTTATCTAGCTCGCTATGTTTTTAATGAAAGCTTTCTTCTAATATTGAAGAAAATGATAATGGTGATGGTAGTAATAAAATTGATGAATTTTTTACATAGGTTGGGTAAATTTTTTGTTATTATTTTCATATTTTTTGTAGAAGAAACATAATTTTTAATTAGAGGTTTTATTGTGCAAATATGGAAAAATATTTTTTGGGGGAGGGGTTGTAAGATATGTTGCCTATCCTTAGCGTATGTCGGTTGGCAACAGATGTTGGGTTAGGTGAATGGCGGGACTCAGTATTGTTGAGCCCGGCAGTCAAAAGGATTGTATCTTTTGTTCTTGGCTATTTTGCTAATGTTCACGTTTTACTTAATAAAGTTATTAAGAATAGTAGTGTTATTTCTAAATCGTACATGGTGTCAGGTGTGTTATGGAACATAATTTTAGATTGCCGGACCCATTGGTTCTTGATGAAAATGCAGGAAATAACTGGAAAGTATACAAACAGAAGTTCGAGCTATATTTAGATGCTTGTGATACAAGTGAATGGTCAGAAAAGAGGAAAATGGGTGTATTTTTATCTAGTATTGGCGATGAAGGGCTAGAACTGTATAATACCTTTAGTCTCGAAGTAAACTCGTTTTCAAAGTTGGAAGATGTCATAAAAAAATTTGATGAGCACTGTTTGCCAAAAAAAAATGTGGTCTTTGAACGATTCAAGTTTAATAATATAAGTCAAAAAGAGGGCCAAAATTTTGATAATTTTCTGAAAGAATTAAAAATAGGTATCAAAAAGTGTGACTATCCAAATATAATTGTAAAGGAACTTCTGCGAGACAGAGTTGTATTAGGCATATCGGACAAATCCACTCAAGAAAAATTGATATCAAAAAAAGACCTAACATTAGATGAGGCAGTAACATCTTGTAAAATGGCAGAAATGGGTAGAATACACAGTCAGACGTTACAAGGTGAAGCAATGTTAGCATCAATAAAAAGGAACATGCATGAGCGACCTGAAACATCCCTTGCAGCTGTATCAAGAAGGAATGTGACCAGCGAAAAAAAAGATAGTGCAAGAAAGTGTAGGAAGTATGGTTATTCTCACAATTTTGGCAAGTGCCCTGCCTTTGGCAAGACATGTGCAAAGTGTCATGGCAGGAATCATTTTGCCAAATGTTGTACTGCTGCTAGTTCTACGGCTGAAGTGAAATCACGGAAGATAGATCACCTCACTCCATTAGATGATGACGATATTAATGAAAATGATGAGCTGTTCATTAATAGCATTGAAGTGGGAGCTGTGTCTTCAGGTAATTTAAAGGAAAAAATGTGGACCAGTGAAATTAAAGTATGTGATCAACCAATTATATTTAAGCTGGATACAGGTGCCGAGGTGAGTGTTTTACCTAAAAATGTTTTTGACACGTTAAAAAAAATTCGCAGCCAACATCCATTAAATTATGTAAAACCAAAATACCAGTTTCAGCTAGCCTATTAATGCCAGAAATTAACCCAAATGTAAATGAAAAGCTATTGTACAGGCAAACGCAAAATAACAAGTATTTCAACCAAGATGCTAAAGATCTTGAACCGTTAAGACCAGGTGATAATGTAATGGTCTATGGCCATGGCAATAATCAATGGTCTCAGGGTAAAATACTTAGCCAACATAACACTCCAAGGTCATTCTTAGTTAACGTAAATGACAAAATTATAAGACGTAATCGTATTGATCTCAAAAAAACTGTAAATTTGCCAAACGCAGAATATAAGTCCATTGTAAATGACCTTGGAAAGACTTGTGATCTGACCACATCTAAAGTTTGTCATGAAAGGAAAGCGTCTGAAAATGATCAGCATTTGCAGGCGCAACCTGATAAGTCACACATTGAAGAATCTGAAATAATTCCACCTGTAAATTCATCACCTGTGGTTAGATCACGAAGTGGGCGCCAAATAAAGCAGCCTTCACATTTGAATGATTATGTTTTATCTTAAAGAGAAAGGATGTAAGATATGTTGCCTATCCTTAGAGTATGTCGGTTGGCAACAGATGTTAGGTTAGGTGAATAGCGGGACTCAGTATTGTTGAGCCCGGCAGTCAAAAGGATTGTATCTTTTGTTCTTGGCTATTTTGCTAATGTTAACGTTTTACTTAATAAAGTTATTAAGAATAGTAGTGTTATTTCTAAATCTTACAGGGTTTAATGAGAGCACCGGGATTTTTTTTTCATTTTTTTGTTTGAAAGGTTTGTTTACTTACGAAAAACATTTTTTTTGTTTTTATGACCATTCACTATAAACTGCATTTTTTCCGGAATTAATATGAATATTTCCCCTGTACCTTACATTTTTATCATAATTTATAATTCACCTAACCATTTTGCAAAATAAGCGCTATCAATCTTTGTAACAACAAAAGTACACTTTTCTTTTCTCTTAATATTTTTCAAAAGCCTTGGTGATTTTAATTGAGTCGTGAAATGAATAATATGAAATAGCTTTTAAGAGTGCATCAACGCGATTTGGCGCTTGAAAGTTTACTTAACCTAGAATTTTTTTAGACCCTCTTAGAAGCGCCTTTTTACAGTGGACGTATTCAGCCCGTGAGCAAAAGCTGATTTTACACTAGGACATTATTAATTCATTATTTATTGCTTTTTTCACTAAAAAAAATAACAATGAAATTTAGGCTTTTAGAATATACCAAATATTTTTTTATTTCCAATAAGTCTGAATAAGGCTGAATTAGATAATTAAGTTTAAGGATAAATATAGTTAAGATTCAAAACTTCGTTTTTGTTTAACAGTAATATGGGAATATATCAGAGCTGGGACAATTCGAATCCAGGATTCCAATCATTTTTGAGGATTATTTGAGCGTTATTTGCTTAAGAAAATCTAACGCATTCGTGTTCGAATCACCTATATTAGGATCAAATCCTTTTAGAGCACAACACGCCGGCCCAACAATCTTACTCAAGGTTTGACTTGTCTCGAAATATAAACAAAAACAGGCAGACTAACTACCCTGTGGGAAGATTGTATTTGATCTCTGACGGTCTCAGAATAGTAGATTCTGTAACAAGGTTAGAATGAAAAATTCGACACGAGTGGAAAATTCCGAACGCGAGCGAAAGCGAGTGTGAGGAACCACGAGTGTCGAATTTTTTCATTCTGACCGAGTAACAGACTATATTTTCTCCACGATCAAAAAGTATAAATCAAAATTAAATTAAATCTGAACACAAGTTATTTGTTGACATATTTGTATTACATTGTATTAATATTTATAGTGCTGTGGTACACTTACCGATATTAAAATCTAGTGCATTGGTGTTTTTTCATAATTTGCAATTTCAGATATTATTAAATTCTATATTTACTTCACTTGATTTTTCACTCATTATTTTGTTTAAATTAAAACTTGTTTGAAAATAATTATTACTGTCGCCATTTTATATCTGACAGTGACACTTTTGAAATCCAGGGCAATCCATATCGTTTATTTCGATTACAGAAAATCCATTCTTTACCTTGATAAAGAATGTAAATACATGCAAAATGCATAAGAGGCAAGTATTATAGAATAAATATTCAGACTCTAGAGTGTGAATGTTTACATTCTATTATTAAAAATGATTTCGGAATTCATACATTCAATAATGGTCGTGGAGAAAAATTACTACAGTTAGTAATTAATTAGTTATAACATACAAGTATAAAGCTAAATTGTAATAAAATAAAGTTTATTTTTTGAAGATTATTTTCTACAGTTCAATTATTCAACCACCTTTTTGTATCTTAAATTTTTATGCATGTATAGTTAGAAGGGTAGGAAAAATATGAGCGATGGCTCATTCGACGCGGATTGCAATTCGGAGAAATGTATCATGTCGATTTTTTCCTGTAAATAAAAATTGTATTTTTTATTAACAAAAAACGAAAAAAAAATAAGCCATTTTAGTTGTTGATGATAATTTAAAAACTATACAAGATAGTGGGAATTGCAAAAAAGCTCCTTAAAGAGGAAGAAATTTCCAAAAAAAAACACTTCTTACTACCGAATCTCTAGCTCTAATATTTATAACTTTAATTTGTTGCTGAAAATAGAGTTCAGCTCGACCGTTTCGGGATGAGTACGCCGCCTCTATAATTTTTTCAAATTTTTAAATCAATATTTAGTGCTCCAAAAAATTATTTTAGATGCGGTAATTCCTTTTTTTTGCAATTTTCCTCCTCTTTAAGGATCTTTTTTGCAATTTCCGCTATCTTGTATAGTTTTTACGTTATCATCAAAAACTAAAATGGCTTTTTATTCGTTTTTTGTTAATAACAATTACAATTTTTATTTGCAGAAAAAATCGCTCACATTTTTCCTACCCTTCTAACTATTTTTCGCAGAAAACTCACTTCTCGACTGGAATAAAAAGACAGTAACAGATTCGAATCTTTTTTTTGTTAAAAGTATCCGGACATAGTATCCGTGATTTGAATCTATTTTTAGAGGATTCGGCCCAGGTCTAGAATATATAAATATATCTTTTCATATCAATCAAAAACGTAAAAAAATGTAATAATTTTATAAATGCTAAAATTTGTAATTTCATTATATTTTTTTCAATGAGTTTTTTCTTCTTCTTTTATATAATTAAGTCTTTCTGAGCGTTTAAATTATGGTTGCATGGGCTTTACGAACCACGGGATTTGCGAACATATGTATACTTGGCATACCCTCGATTAGTTTATGCGACCACTGAAGGTAATTTTTTTATTAAGTTAAATTTGTGTCAGCTTTATTTTTATATTTCAATAAAGCAGCGAAATATTGAAGATTTATTAGTGGTAATATAGTGTTAAAATTATAAAAATAATTCAATAAATGTTATATTTCAGTTACATAGAACTTTTGTATATTTACAGATATTTAGATTTTAGAAAAATCCTGCGCATTCATTTTTTTTCACATTTTTGCAGTAACCCTATCTTTCACCCTCAAATTGCATTATTATTTAATATTTTATGGGTCAATTTAACAAAAATAACTTTTAATACCAAAATAAAACAAACAATTTTAATGTAACTATTATTGATTAATCAACTTGAATACCATTCATGTCAATTTATTTCTTATTTTCTTAAATGTAAACATGAGGAAATTTTATTTTTCTTTGAATTTGAGAATTATATGTTCTTATTTTTTATGGTAAAATAGATTTATGGGATTATAAAAATTTTATTTCAATAACATTCATTAAATTTAATTAACCATTTAGGTAAATCAAAAATCATTTTATTTATTGCCATTTTAGCCATTCAATCATTAATTATTAATAATATTTATCTTTTGGACTTTCATTTTCAAATAATAAATTAATAATATCATATATTAGTTTTATAATTCTAATTTTATTTATGTTCGCAAGTCCCACCGATGATCAGCGCTTAGATTAAAGCCACATATGTGTTTGTTCGCAAACCCGACGAAAAAGGTTCTGTTCGCATGTCACACGGAGCCTAAAATATAAACAGGATCCCGAAATTTCATATATCTGGAGCGACGATCTATAATTTCTAAATAAAAACTTTCTGTCTGTCAATTCTGTCATCCAGTGGAATGTACTTTTTTTTTCGCTTACGCCTTCCAAATTCATTTCATCATTATTTCGGCTGTATTCCTGGTACATGTAACCATTATGTACTGCATCAATAAATTTATAATAAAAGAAATCCAGGTCCGGATTAAAAAAAATATTATAAAATATTCCGACCCAAAAACATCACCCTGTATATCAGATTTTTCTCAAATAGATTCTGTATTTGCAAGGAACACAAAAAAATTAATTTAGGGATATACTATGCATTTTCGGCAAAATGTTTTTTTTGTAAAAATTTTTGTTTGAATTCTGAAATGGTGCTAATTATGAGAGCCCGAAATTGAAACAAATTCTTTTTTAATGTTATTTAGTTTTATTGAAGACTAGTTTTTATCGATTTTGACAAGTTATTTATTTTTACATGTTTGCTTGGGGGAAATACATGCATTTGATGCAAAAAAAAGTGAAAGTTTTTTTTACATCAAAGGTAAACGTAAAAAAACGTTGAAAACGTTGTAAAATGTGACGTTTCGAACGTTTTTTAACGCTTCAAAATATGGAACATTAAAAACGTTGTAAAATGTGACGTTTCGAACTTTTTTTAACGCTTCAGAATACTGAACATTAAAAACGTCGTAAACGTTGTAAAATGTACCTTTTCGAATTTTTTTAACGCTCCAAAATACTGAACGTCAAAAAACGTCGTAAAATGTAACGTCTCTTTCTGACACGCTGAATTTACAATACGTCTCGATTGGACACTTTAAACAAAATATGTCCACCAAATATCATGAAAATATACAGTGTGGTTAGAAAGTCATCAAGAAATTGGCAAAATAGATAAAACACCCTGTATTTTGGTTATTAAAGTAGTAAGACCATATAAGTATGGGGCTTTTGAGATCACCCAAGTGTCCCCTATCTGCACTTAACTAGGCCACTTTCCCAATGAAACGCCCTGTATTATTTTAGTGACAGATAAAAATGATAACACTTGTAATCATATGTTGACTCGGAAAAATATAAAGCTCGTTGGACTGCATAAAATGACGCCATAGCCAATGCCAGGAGTTGTGATGGATTTAAAAGTTATCCAATTTAGAGCCATTTGCACCGATCGACATCTAAGCTTGGTTTTTTAAAACTCGCTTAAATATTTAAGTGAAGTTTATTTTCCAAACCATTGCACCGCACCTTTTTAAAGCGAGTACTAGCGAATTATTGATGGTAATTTTGTTTATTTCCAGTTGTGACTAACTTCATAACAAAAATTCTAACCTGACAAAAATTCAGAAACAGTGTAGTGGCTGTGAAAATATAATACATTTTATGTCGTATGACTTATTTCTGTAATTTGCATGTTTCAAAATGAGTGAAAAACGTCAGCGAAGCACTAATTTTTCAAATGAAGGGAAAGCAACCGTATTAAATATAATAACAAAATATGGAAACAATTGAAAATAAAAAACAGACGCTGTTTCCACAATGGAAACAAAAGTGTTGGCAAAAAATTGCTACCGAATTTAACGCCATTGTACCCGATAATGTTCATGCCTCGGTGATTAAAAATTTTTATGAAAATAAAAAAAAACAAGTAAGAAAAACTGTGGCACTTGAGAAAATTTGTCTCAGAAAACTGAAATTAATTTTTTCAAGAACATCCAAATCGTCTTCAAAAATATCATCGAAATTCATTATGTATTTTTAATACAAAAGATGTAGTATAAAAAAAATACTGAAGATTATAACAACGTCACACAAACATCAAGAAGTAACACTATAGGAAATTTGTTATTTGGATCAAATGGCTGGAAACGATAAAAGTTTGGTTATGAAATAAGGCTTTGTAAATTTAAACCCTCAATTCTGACGGTTAAACTTAAACTTTGCTTAGACCACCTTAAACCCATTTTGTGTAGGTATACAAATGAATTTGTATTTAAAGCGAGGCTTAGGCCCAATTTATGCATCATTGTCATTATCATTGTCACTATCACTGTCCTACTCATAAAATCAAATTAATCCTCTGCATTTCAGTTTTAGCATTTATGCAACGTTTTAACTATTAGTCAGAATCATAATCATAAAAGTATGACCTTGAAAGTTCGCAATTTTTAATTTTTATGCTTATGATTAAAACTGCATAATAAATGCACATGTGCCTAGATTTTATTTGACAAATGATATCAAATATTTGTTTTCATTTTTCTACTTTTTTTGTTTACGAAAAAAATGAGCCTTGCAGAAATACTTTGATAGATATGGTAGATAGATTTCCCTACCTTTGGGATAAAAACGATTCTCATTATAAAGATAAAATCGCCATTAAAAATTTTTAAGCTTAAGAACTGTGATGCATAAACATATTGTTTGTTTTTAAATAATGACTGAGACTATGCTAAGACAGTGATAGTGATTACGACTATGACAATGGTGCATAAATAGTCCCTTACTCCAAACCTGGATTTAAATTTAGTTGGTGCACATAGCCCTTCGAACGATTGTTAAATAATTAATAAATTAAAAGTAGTACCTTTTTTAACCTGTTTTATCATCCTTTATTATTTTTAGAACATAAAAGTCTTAGACCACAGGTTGAAATAAATATAAATAACAATATTATAACCGATAAACAAGTAGTGGCTGATTACTTTAATGACTTCTTTATTGATATAAAAACAATAACACCAAATAGGAACCTGAAGCTGGCACCTATCGAAAACATTTCTCTATTTCTATACCCGACAACTCAAATTGAGATTCAAAACATCATTAACAAAGTAACAAAGAAATTTACTCCTGGGATAGGTTAGGTTAGTAAATGATATAATATGCGCACCACTGTCACATATAGTGGATCAGTCTTTTCTCTCAAGGAAGTACCCTGAAAAGCTGAAGACATCTAAATCTGTGAATATTTCCAAAAACAAAGGCTCAACGCAGGAGGTATAG
This sequence comes from Neocrepidodera transversa, assembly GCA_963243735.1. Lineage (NCBI taxonomy): Eukaryota > Metazoa > Arthropoda > Insecta > Coleoptera > Chrysomelidae > Neocrepidodera > Neocrepidodera transversa. The sequence goes on along the minus strand of OY725344.1, from coordinate 23,701,039 downwards.
TGCATTGCAAATTATAGTAGAAAGGAAATACCCAAATTTTATTACAGCGGAAACAGTCCTAGTTATCGACAGATGTTCGAATTTGAGTGAACGACTGTAATCCTTATGTAGAACTTATTTTAGTCTTACATTTAAATGGCCTTATTTTTAAAGATGTACTCTTTTAAAGCTTTGCACAGTTGAAACGGCAAGCGTTAACAGGGTAGAACTGACCATTCTTAACGACCTGGATTTATTTCCGTTTGTGCTCTTGTGTTGTTTATTGTTAATTGTTGTGTAATTAAGATAACGGAATTTGAAATGAATGAATTTATTTCTGAAATTAATATGGATGTGCCGGCTAAGATAAATAAAAAGCGCAGTCATCTATCAGTTGATGCTAAACAAATTGTTTTAAATGTATATAATAGTAAGTAATTTGTATTTTTTTTAACTATATTTAGTATTTTAGCGATATGTAACCTTTTGTCACTTTCCTGTTATAAATAGTTTTTTGAGAGGATTTATTAATAAATATAATTTTTTTACAGATCTTAAATTGGAGTTATCAAAGTCTGTAGCTGTCGAGCGAACAATAATGTTGACAAATGTGCCTGCTTCATCAGTATATAAAATTATAAAAAATGGGGCAAAGCTTCGACATTCTCGAAACGATACCGTTCCATTCAAAAGTATTTATTGGAACCTATCAGAGATACAGTATATAGCATGTATGATGAAAACAACTTTCCAAATTTAAATAAATTAATAAAAAGGTTAAAAGACAAAATGATTATTAAAGACTGCCATAAAACTACCTTATGGAGATTTTTAAGATCACATGGGTTTAGATTGAAAGTTGTAGACAAACAACAAGGAATAATGGAATGTAATAGATTAGTAAAATGGAGAAATGATTATATAGAAAAAATCGGCAATTCCGTAAACTGTCTATTATTTGGATGAAACATGGTTCGACACACAAGAAGTTACAAACAAAAGTTGGACCGATGGAAGTAAAAAATGTGTATCTGATGTACCCCCAGCTAGGGGTAAGAGAATATTGTATTTTACATTGTGGAAGTGAATTTGGTTGGGTAAAGGATGCTCTTTTATTATCTGCTAAGGATATAAAAAAATGCAGTCTAGATTATCATCAAGACATTGACAGTGGTTTGTTTGAAAAATGGCTAGAATATGATTTAATTCCAAAAATACAGAATAACAGTGTTATTGTGTTAGATAACGCTTCCTATCATTCTAGATTAGCTTGCAGAATCCCAACCATAAGCTCAACCAAACCCGTAATTCAAGAATTTTTAATGGAAAATAATTTATATTTTGAAGAGACTTATACTAAAAAGCAGCTACTAGAGGTATTAGAAACTGGAAATTTTATAAAAGAGTATGTGGTTGACAACATCTTAAAAACTCATGGGTACGACATTCTACAGTTGCCTCCTTACTATTGTGTTCTTAATCCTATAGAATTAGTGTGGGCCCAATTGAAAAAAGATATTCGTGATAATAATACTACTCCAAAATCAAGTGAACGTGTTATTAATTTAATCAAAGATAGTTTTAATAAAATTACTAATGTAAATTGGAGAAATGTGATCACACATATTATTGGTGTTGAAAATAAATATTTGAGTTTAAAAAATTCAGGAAAACATTATAATTAATTTAGGTGAAAGTAGTGACAGTGATTTTAGTGAAACTGACTATTAAAAGCGTGTTTTTTGGGGTAATACAAGCTCGACACATGGCTCAGCTATATACAAAATAAAAATAGTCAAACTCGGCACAAAGCTTAAAAGATACCTGTTTAAAATGTCGAAACTCGACACATTCATAATGTAATTAAAGGTGGCTTAAACTTTTAGCAGGCTTTATAAAAATCATGATTTTTTTTATTTTGATTGATTTTTTAATTTTGATTGATTTTTTTAATTTTATTTTTTTTTTAAAGATTATTAAAAAGAATATTTAGGGTGGGACAAGCATTTCAAGAAAATAATTAGGGTAGTTTGTTATTAATAAAACTATTTAAGGATCTTGTTCAATTATGGTAGAAGTAAAAACCCAAATTTTGTAACAGCGGGAGCAATCGCAGTTTAAAATGTATAAGGATTAAAAGATTAGGATGTGCCAAGTTTGATGCCGCCCATTTTTTATTACTTATTTTATTTTGTACATATATAATTAACAATCTGTTTTATGTTTTTTATTACCTTTCTATTTTCATGTTTTTTTATTAATTACTTTATTTCATATTGTAATCATGTAAAAATCTATTTTTGTGTTTATGAAATTGTTAGAATTACGTTCTCCTAATTCCAACCCTGTATGCCGCCTACCCTTGACAATTCTTGGAAGGTATTCTACTATAATTTGCAACCCACTATAAGCAATTATAGAAATGTATGTCTGCAGTCCCAGCTTGCAAAAGTTATTGACTATGCCCTTTATACAAGGCTTAACAACTTTACTTCACACTATTATTTAATAACTAATTGCCAACATGGCTTTAGAGAGAAAAAATCAACAGCAACTGACGAACTCTGCAATAGTATAATTGACAATTTGAATGGAAAGCAGTGCCCTGTTGCCATTTTTTATGAACTGTCCAGAGCATTTGACACGGTCAATCATGACCTACTGATAGAAAAGCTGCATAGAATGGGAGTTAGAGGAGTGGTCAGCGACTGGATTGCTAGTTATTTAAGAAACAGACATCAAATAGTTGGCATAGAGTCGACGATATCACAGCCTGCACATATTAACATGGGAGTTCCACAGGGCTAGACACTAGCTCCATTATTATTTATTATGTTTAGCAGCGATATCACACACTCATGCACAAAAGCCAAAAAACTAGTAGTCTATGCAGATGACACGAGTCAGATAATAGCTGAACATAAACTTCCCTCATCAGTTGAGTATGCAAATGCCGCTGCAGAAGAATTTGCAGGATAGTGCTCTGATAACGGGCTGCTAATCAACATAAACAAAACGGTATTTATGGTATTTCAGCAAAAAAACATCAGCTATGACTTTTGTCCGCTAATCAGACTCGATCATAGTTCGATAGAACAAGTATCAAAATTTAAATATTTAGGGGTGACCTTAGACCAGAAGCTTACATGGGAAGGACATATTGACAAATTGATATCAAGAATGAGCAGTTTATGTTTCGTCTTTAGACAACTATACAACACAACCTCTCTGCAGGTATTAAAATTAGCCTATTTTGGACTGGTACAATCATTACTAAGCTATGGACTAACCTTTTGGGGAAACTCTGCACATAAATTGAAAGTATTCAGCATACAGAAGAAAATAGTGAGATGTATAACTGGCTCTCACTATAGGTAAGAATTTATTTAAATCCTTATCAATATTAACACTGCCAAGTCTCTATATATATTTGACTTCATTAAACATTAAGAAAAAAGAATCTCAATATAGAAGAAATAACATGATTCATGAACATAACATGCGAAGAAACAATGACTTAAGACTACCGTATTTCTGACTGACCATTGGACAGGACTCTAGGGGTTATCAATGCATCATCTATTTCAATCATGCAATTAGGCTTTTAGGAAATAGTAATTATAATATTTCTAAAACTAAACTTTTTAATCATCTATCTGCAAATGCCTTTTATTCTGTAGAAGAATTCCTGGGAAATTCATCTCAACTTATCTAATTTGAATTCAATTTTAGATTTATATATTTTTAGACCTGTGATTGTGTTTTAAGATGCATGTTTTAAATGTAAGTTTACCTATGAATATGTATGTTGCTCTATTTCGTTCTTTCTTTTGACAAGTCTTACAAGATGTACCTTTTTATATGTATCATGAAAAATTGTAAATTTTAACAGATGAATAAAAAATTTAATTATTTAATTAACCGAATTCCATAAAAAAAAATATTGATTTTAATATTGATGCAAGTTCCCTATTCAAAAACTTGGAAATTTGGTTTTAAATTTCAAAAAAATGTAATAAATTAAAAAAAAATGCAATTTATATGTAATGAACCTACCTTAGCGTCAATAACTACTTCCACTCTCTCCACAGGTCCATATTTCGACATCAAATGATACAACTCATCTTCAGTCGTATAAACACTTAATCCAAAAACTCCTAAACATCTTGAAGGCTTAGGATTATCTCTAGTGCCTGTATGACGTTTCCTACTAGACATGGGACTGTGAGAATACGATCGACCACGTCCGTAACCACCTGAACGGGATCGACTTCTCGAATATTTCGACATTTTGTAGCGCTTATCAGATCGAGAACGGCTTCTTGATCTAAGAAATAAAATACCCATTTTAACGAAAAATATTGGGACGCGTCTAGTCGTACGAATAACAGCGATGTATTCGTACGTATGAATTACACAATTTTATTCGTACGTCAGTCGAATTACACTATTTTATTCGTACAATTATATTTAGAAAGATAAAATTTTCGACGCTTTTGCTGATGTTTAATGTAAAAAAAATGGATTTATTGTAATAACAATTTTTAGGCTACTTATATCACAAAAATTATTTATGAACATAATAATATATTTTTCATATAAATCAAAGTTTGTCGCAAATATAAAAATTACTACCTACATATATTTTTTTATTTTTTTCTCTTACAGATTTACAAATACTAAAATAACAAGTAACGCTTCATATATGTTGTAATAAAATAAGATTTCATACAGTTTGCTTACATTTAGAACACATCCAATAGGTGCACTTTGATTTGTGTGAAAAAGAAACAATAAACCTGTACCTTGATTTGTGAGAGCACAAGTGGCAATTACTAAAAATAAAATAATTGAAATATAGAAGTACAATCACGAAAAATCCCATTGGCCATTCTTGACGACGACGTTAACTTGCCTTTAATAGAAAAATAATTTACAGCAGATGCGTGGAAATTAGTCATGGTTATTAAAAAAATTAAAGCTGATGATTATTTCTGTGAATGTGGGCAATGTAAAAATGATTTAGATGAAAAAGTGACATTGGGTGTGAATACTGCCTGGACATTTGTTATGTGTTCATTTACAGAAGAGACCAAAGTGCAACTATTGGATTTGCCCTAAATGTAAGCAGACTATGTGAAATGTTATTTTATTACAATATATGAATCACTACTTGTTATTTTATTATTTGTTTAAATCTCTATAAGAGAAACAAATAAAAAAATATATAATAGTAATTTTTATATTTGCGAGAAACTTTGATTTATGTGAAAAATAAACAATTTAATTTAATAAAATGAAATAATAATTATACATTGTGTATGTAAATTTCGGTTTAACACATTTCAATTTAAGTTTACCACTATAAAGCATAATATAGTAGTCCTGCAGAGATATAGTTGATTCTTCAATGCAGTGGCCTCTATATTATGTTCATAAATATTTCGGTGATAGCCTAAAAACTGGTATTATGATAAATCCATTTTTTTACATTAAACATCGCATCGAAAATATTATCTTTCAAATATAATTGTTGTACGAATAAAATCATGTAATTCATACGACTGTTGTACGAATAAAATCATGTAATTCATATGAGTAGACACTACGAAAATATTGCTGCTTGCTTATATATTTTTTTAATTTTATTGTTAAATACCTGTGCCTCTTATCATCACGATCTTCTCTGTGTCTATCCTTTTCATGGTCGCCATCCCTGAATACTTTCCTACCTCTGCTAGGGCTTCTATTTGTAATAAAAAAACATGAAAAATCGGTTTTAATCAATATTTAACTATTATAAGCAACAGTTCAAAAAGGTAAAAGAACGCATCAAAAAAGACAATATATTATGTTTGGATTGGACAAAATATTTAATAACTAAAAGATTATATAGACTTTTAAATAAGTAGTAAAATTAACCGAAACATGATTAATTTACATTCAAACGTAAACATTGATAAAACATTTATAGTAACAAACCTTGAATAGCTTTTTCCTTTATGGTTTCTAGGAGATTCGTCACGTTTTACGTGCGGTGAATGCTCAGCCATTGCTTTAACGCCAGGAGAATGATTTTCCTTAAAAAAAACCAAATCGAAGATAAAAATAAATACTGATGAATACAAATAAAAATTAGACGTAAATTTCAGGCCGGTTACACATGGCGTCTACACTTGACGAATCAAACAAAAACGGTCTACTCTCACCTCTCTATCGCTCATATCACGTTGCTAATATTAAAATCAGAGATACCAGATAATATATCTAACGAATAACGATACTATTTTAAGAAATATATTTTACAAAAATAAACGTACGTACACATCAACTCTAATGACGCCTCACGCAAAGTTAACTTCGATTTCGATATAAAACAAGAAATAAGAAATGGCGCAAACAAAAATAACAAGACAAAGACAACGCTATATCCCTTTTTATCAAGTTTACCAACTGTCGTTACCATAGAGATAATAATGTCTCTATGGTCGTTACGGACAGCGTGTGGATGCAAACCAGTGTTGCCAATCTGCGGGTAATTACCCGATTTTCGGGTATTTTCCACTAGCGTCTAGATCCCAATTGCAACTCGAGTGCCCACCGCTGTTGCCAGGTTTAAGTGTTTCATTGACGAAAAGAAAAATATTTATTTTATTAAAAGAAGTCTTGACTATCTAAATCTACCTGTGTATTAAAAAAAAAAATAAAAAAAAATTCCTCGGGATTCGAACCAGGAAGTTTTATGTGTAAAGCATACACTCTAGCACTGGACCACTTCGTATCACAATAATATATAATCAAACTTTCAAGTTAATGTACAAAACGATGGCAACAGCGGTGGGCACTCGAGTTGCAATTGGGATCTAGACGCTTCTGTATTTTCCTGCTTTGTGGATATTCTTGTGGGTATTTCAATTTTGAGGGTAAAATTCGGGTATTTCCTTCCATCTTCATCTCATGTCAATTATCGACGGTTTTGACATTTTGTGTGAGTGAGGCCACTTCCACTAAACCTGAAAATTCCGCTACAGCTATATTATTTCTCAAAAAATACATAAAAATAGTAATTGGTTTGCATTGAACACACTTGGCAATACTTCCACATAATTCACGTCAAAGTAAAATAGAAAATGACTGCTGAGTAGTGCCAAGGCCTCAAAAACGAAAAAGGAGAAGAAGTTTATTTATTCACAATTTAAGTTCTTGTTTGATGTGTTCTGTGCTTGTTTGTGTTGCATTTGCATGTTGCCCTTTGTGTTATAATATGTTGTATACATTAAAAAGAACGATATAACTAACTGTCAAACACTTCAAATTGTAAGTGGGTAAAATGCGGGTATTTTGGAATTCCACGCGTGTAAAATCAGGTATTTTGGGGCAAAGTTGCGGGTATTTTGGTGATTTGTCATTGGCAACACTGATGCAAACATCTGTCAGCCCCCTAACGGGATAATTCTGAACGTGTGTAACATAGAATCACTGATCTATAATTAAAATGGATAAACATTACCCATTACTGTCCACTGATCTATAATTAAAATGGATAAACATTACCCATTACTGTCACTACTACAAATTATGCTAAATTGAACTTTCTGATATCACAAATGCGCATGTGCACATAACCCATTTTTGACGTTGTCATAAGTCATCGCGTAGCGTTTTATTTCAATTGAATAGGCGTAGGTGAAGAAAATAAGCTTACTATTTATTAATCTTATGTAATAGAAACATTTGTTACTTTTATTCGTCCTTTTTTTAGTTTTTGTTGTGTTATATTAGCGTGATTAAAGCAAATAATGGTTGAGTGGAAAATACAATGAAGTGCTTTGTGGATAATTGCAAAAGCGTTCTGAAAAGATTACATTTCACATGTTGTTTTATTTTATCTTAGAAAATATTAACTTAAAATTTTATGCTATAGCAAAAAACAAACTGAAGAAAATAGAGGCTCAATATTTCGTAAACAATTAGGAAAAGTGATATTGTTTTAACAACATCAATTAAGCATCCAATACAAATATTAAACAGTACGAATTTAATATTTTATTTAAATGTTCAAATATTATACGTAGAGTAAATTATAATTTTTCTACATTTTATCTTTGATGTTAACTTGTATTATGTTTATTTTTATTATATACTTGTTTTTATTTTTAACATTTCATTTATCCTTTCCTAAAACTTCTTGATACGCCCATGTTTTGTTCAATCTTCATATCTTATATAATGCGCATGCGTAGATTACCCATGCTGTCAAAATTCAATTTTTAATTTCTCACAATTTCATTATATGGGATTGCATTTTAATTATAGATCAGTGCATAGAATATATATTGATGGGAAAGAGCATATCACTTTCGCTCGATGGAACACGACGGGTCTTGCAAATGGCGAATGCCCCTATAAAGACTAGGCGGAAAATCTGCAGGCGGATTTTCTGTATTCAATTCTATTGGTCGATTTCGAAAATTATTTGAGTATTTATCGACGGTTTTTTCTTAGAAACTTGGCAACATTACATGTAAATTTTGCAATCGAAAGTTATTCTGGTGTACCTAGACCTTAATAATAATAGGTTATAATTTGTAAAAATGAAGAAGAATTAAATTTGATATTGAATTAATTTCAATATTGTTTAATTTCAAAATCTCAAAGAAAACACTGTGTTTAGATGAAAATTACTGATTCCTATAAAAAATGACGAGTATTTTAGAGGAAAAATTACGTGAAGCTTCTTCTATTGGAGATACAGAAGCAGTAGCACACTTATTATCACAAAATGTAAATGTAAATTCTCAAAACGCTTCGAATGGTTGGTAAGTTCATTTTAACTTATTTTATTCACATAAAAAGAACAATTTTTTGTTTAATTAGGACTGCACTTCACTGGGCTTATAAACGTGGTAACGATCACATTATAAAACTTCTCACAGATCATGGCGCGAATAGCGAAGTGAAAAATTTTAAAGGTCAAACTGCAAGTGAAATACGCTATTTAGACGATCAGGGTGATCACGGTATTAAATATATTCCAAATTATTTACGAAATCCTCCTCTTAATTGTGACTTAGATTTGGGAAATAGGATTAAAAGTAAAAGTACCGATTTTTCGCATATGCCTATTACTCCATTACCGACATCTCAAAATGATGGTAAATAAAAAATCATTATTATTAAAGTACTTATCATTAAAATTATTAATTTTCAGATTTAGTCCTTAAACTCAGAATTCATGGTTCCAGTGATCCGGATTTCATAGAAATTGAAATTCCCAGATGGAAACTTACCTACAATCATTTACTTTCTACATGTTGTAATGAATTAGAAATTCCTGAAAATCAAGTAGAAAGGATAAGAAAACTTCCAAATACTAGATTAAGAAAGGATAGTGATATTAAAAGATTAAGAGACTATCACGCTCTAGAAGTTGTACTTAAAGCTCCTTTAAATGGGGATAAATCTGTTAATGCCTACCAGAGCATTTCGACTAAAAATCAAACTATTTTATATTAAAATTTGGGCACAACTATTTTTTGCTTAAATATAGATATTTACTTGCTAAAAAATTAGTTTTAGGGATTTAAAAGTTTGTTTAAAATTATTAGAAAAAATAGAATTTTTGCTTTATTGATTTTGCTTTATAATAATGGATCTGATTAATATAGTCAAAGTGGACATCAAATTAATTGTTCAATAGCACAAAAATTATATATTATACAAGACTCAATAACATCACAATTATTTCCCTATTAATGCTTATTAATTTTAGTAATACCATAAAAAGGAACATAAATTATTAGCATTAATCCTAGTATTCATCTTTTTACTGAATTTGCCATAAAAACATCATCATCAATACTTACATAATGGAAGCAAAACATATATTCTAATCGAAACAATGTTATCGATGATTTGTTGATTTGCAATAAGAAAAAACATCCTTGTCTGACTTTATGCTTAGAAACGATATTTTTTTATATAGGCTTTAGAAATGAAGTATTTATAAGGACAGTTAAAGGAATTACTAGGAAAGGCAGAATAAAGAACACAGACATAAGAACAGAACTGAAAATAAACTAAATCTTAGATTATAATGAAGACAACTGAGTTGGTGGATCACCTATATCGAATGGATGATAACAGAATGGTAAAAAGAGTATGGGAGGCCAAGACAGTTACCAAAAGAGACTGAGGCAGGCCAAAAGAAATTTGGGACAACACAATATAAAATGTTATTAAGAAAGGATCAAACAATAACACAAGTTAAACAGTACAAGATGATAAAGAGTGGAAAATGTTTGTAGAAAACTAATAAACTTTCATCACTACACCAAAAGGTAGAACGGAAATTGATTATATGTTAGTGATCGGCTGATACCGATATGTATTTCTGTTAGTAAATAAGGAAATCTCGAGCTTGAACGAAGGAAAAAAAATTGAAATTTGAATTTTTGGCAGCGTTTTTACAAAAAATTTTCTAATAATTAATTATGTTGTTGCTTGCGCTTATTATTAGAACAAAAAAAAATTAAAGCTGACTATTAAATAAATGAAGCTCTTAACAAAAAAAAAAATAGTAAAAAAGTTTGTTTGATTGCTGCGCTCGACTCGGCGAACTTTTTATCTATTTTTTTTCCAATAGCTGTATTTATTTATTGGCTTTCTGTTTTTTGCGCGCTTATAATTATTTTTTTCCGACATTTTTCAATTTTAATCGGTTAAACTGAGTCAAATTTTAAAATTTCGGCTTCGTCACAACCCGTTTTGTGGTAAGCTAACTACAGTAAAATTTTTATTGTTATAGAATCATTCGAAGCAGTTTAATTTCACATAGAAAGTTTTCAATCCGACAAAGAAAGCTCACCTACGGTTCGCTTTGATTATAAAAAACTTGTATTTTTACTGCATTATTTGGACAATTAATAATAGGATCCTACTGCGTTTTATGTATAAATTCTAGAGACGCTTAAACGGTGGTGATGCTCTGTTTCGGGACTTCGGCCCATCGAGCGAAGACTTTTTATGCTGTGAAGCATTGGCGCTAAATAAAAAAGTTCTAAAAATTTGAATTGGAAAAGTTTCCTATGCAAGCCACTTTAATTTCTATGGTGGGTACCGGAAGAGCCGGTCCGATTCTGCTTTAATTCAGTAGGGTTCTTCCTTGGATAAAAATAACTGGGTAAAGTGCAAACCGGAACTCGATCGTAGCTTTCGTTCAAAAATTAACTTTAATTTGTATTGTGGGTACCGAAAGGGCCGGTCCGATCATGCTCAAATTAAATAGGGTTCTTCCTGGGACAAAACTAACTAGGTAAAGTGAAACCGGAACTCGATCGAAACTTTCGTTCAAAAGTTAACAGTGTTTTTACATCCAGACAGACGTCCGGACAGGATTTTTTTTTTAATTTTTCAGACTCAGGGAACCCGTAAACGTCGATAAAAAGTGGGGTAAGAAATTTTTTTCGCAATCATGAAACTAATAGTGAGGCTTTTGGCCTCAGTAAAAGATGTATGTGTGTGCTATGTGTGACATGTAGGAAATGTACAGAACACAGGCTAAAGAAAGAATATTCCAAAATTTAAAAAAAAAATGGTGGCCATGTTCTCTCAAAAAATTTCGTTTTTTTATCTAAAGCTCCGTTTTTTTTAGCTATTTCATCCATACGAAAACCATATAATGGGAATTTCATGGGCTATAAGGTCATGTGCGCATTTCAAACTTTTTTGACCCTTTAGTTTTCAATTTAAAGGGCTCAGAAAAGGTACCCTTCGCGCAATTTTTGTTAAGACGTTTTACGTATATTTTCATTACTTTTAAAAGTTATTTTGAAAAAAATATTTCAGAATTTAAAAAAATATATATACAGGCCGTTTCTTTTATCATGTGCTATAATTGCTATATTCTAAGAGATAGGAAGACGATTAATAAATGGACAAAAAGTTAACTTTGAGAACATTACACTGCACGAAAAAAATCTACAGGGACTCTCGCCCTTCTCGAGTTATACATAGGGAAAACTAAAAATGCTATTTTTGGTTATTTACGCACATAATTTTTATTAAAAGAAATATGAAAAAATGGAAAAAGAAATTTTTATTGTGTCTGAAATTTTCTACAAAAGTATATTAATAAAATCTTATAACGGTTAGTGTCTTAATTATCAAATAATTTTTTTAAATACGGACCTGCCCTTTTTACTACAAAAATTAATAAACCGTTAAAATTGAAATTCAGAGATATATTACACTTGTCATTTTAACGACGTTTTATCTGAAAGAATTAACATCATCAGTGACAACAATTTATAAATACGGTCCTGTCGTTTTAATTACATCAAAAAAGATAATACAACATAACGAAAATTGAAGATTTCAAATCTGATTTCTCTTGAATTATTTTTTATTAGAAACTGTTTTCATAATTGCATATTACTAAATGAAGAAAATATCTGTTTCTGAGCTCCCATAGTGCGAAAATACAAAAAATGTGTCAGGACGTCTGTCTGGATATAAATACTATAATTATCGAACGAAAGCTTCGATCGAGTTCCGGTTTTCACTTTAGTAATTAATTTACTCCAGGGAAAAATCCTATTGAATTTTAACAGGATCGGACAGGCCCTTATTCCGGTACTCGCTATACAAATTTGGTGTTTTTCATAAGAAATGATTTTTCTACTTCAATCCGGTACCTAATGGGCCGAAGTCCTGAAACGGTGCAGTCCCTACAATTTTGATAATTTATTTTTTTTTTAAAAACAAGTTTATTCATACCCAAATGTGGTAAATTATTTAATGAATAATAAAAAAAAACCCGGAGTCATAACACAATAATTATAATTGATGAAAGTTAACAAATGAGGGGCTACACGTTTCGGTCATTCGATGGCCATCATCAGGCAAAAGATTTGTTAAGCAAGTGCATCATATCCAATTAAATTGTAACATGACTAATGGTGTGAAAAAAGAAAATGTTAAATACACATTGAAAACTTTTACTCAAATACATGGCGACTTAATAACTGTTTGGTTTTAATTTGTGATAGATTAAAAAAACTTTTTAAAATTGAAATTTAAAGAAAACTCCAACTCCTCTTATTTTTTTTACCGATAATCCATATTTTTTATCGAAATTGTCGAAGGATGCTTAGTATATTCTTTTTGACGAAATCAAAACGAATTTACAAAAGAACTACGACAGGACCGTAATTAAAAATCGTTGTCACGGATGATGTTATTTATTTCAGATAAAACGTTGTTAAAGTGACAAATGTGATATATCTATAATTTTGAATTTTAACGGTTTATCAATTTTTGTAAAAAAACTCATCCGTATTTAAAAAAAATAACTTGATGATGGCCGTTAAGACACGAAACGTCGTGACGAAGATTTATTACTACACTTTTGTAGAAAATTTGAGATCCAATAAAATTTTCCTTTTCCTTTTTTTTGATATTTCTTTTAATAAAAATTCTATGCGTAAAAAACCAAAAATAGCATTTTTAGAAAATAGCAATGTTAGCACATGATAAAAGAAACAGCCTGTATACAGATTTGACCAAAACTTTGCGGAACATATGGTATTTCATGTAACAGACAAGATCGATATGAGAGGAATAGAAACAAAATATTTTGGTATACGCCTTTTTTAAAAACATTTGTAATTTATCGTAGCGCATCGGATCTACGTCGGTCGTCGGTTGGGGAAATTACACGGTCGGTCTAGGCACAAGACTGATCAGTGTTGCCACATCTATTAATTTCTACTTTTTTGGTAAATTTTACCACTTTTTTTCCGAAAATTTTACTAGGCAAATTTTAGATTTTAATAATGCATAAATCCGATTAACTATAGAATTATTGTATTACTTTAATTTGGTATTTTTATTGATTAGATTGCTTCGACGGCTTTTTTGTCGGTGCTTCCCCTTATGCCATATGGGATTCACATATATCAACGGTCGAATTTAATTTGTGAAACTTTGTATAAAAATGTAAAGTATAAAGATGGACCAAGAAATATATTCAATAACAAACTCATTGTGCAGGCGAAAAATGTCATAGCGCGTGCTCTATATTATCACTCCAGAGCTGAAAGTGTCACTTTTTGGCACAATTGTGCTACATTTGCCAATACTGCCAGCCGCGAGCACATCGCTCTCATCCACACGTTACCTGGAAACAGAGTGGAGTCAATATTTCGTCTCATTTTTCCCCATTGAATCGTCTATATACATTTTTCTTCTCATTACAAATTCCCTATGTAAAGATTTTGCCAGACCTGTATATATTTGTCTCGTACATGAATTTTTAAAGAAAATTTAAAAAATTCAAAAAATTTCCGGCAATAATTCAGGTTCTAGGAAGGTTATAAGTAATAATTTTTATTTCTACTGGTAATGGTCAGTTTTATTGCTTAATTTTTCTTCATAAATTCGAGCGACCCATCTTATTTTCATCAATAACTTTCTCAATTTTTGTGATACAGGCTTTTACCTCTACACAGTTTAAACGTCTGTTTGAGTCAGTGTTGCCGCGCTGAGTTTCTGAAATGTACTGAACATAAGTAATAAAATGCACTAGATGACTAAAATTTACGATACAGTGAAATATTGCTCATAGGGGAAAAAAGTGAAAATTATAAAAAATAGGAAATACTGTAGAAAAATAAAGAAAAACATGGACAAATATAGAAAAATGGGGAAAATAGCAAAAAATAGGGAATAATAGGAGAAAATGGGGAAAAATAGAGAAAATAATGAAAACAAAACATATAGGGAAAAATAGAGGAAAATAGGGAAAAAATTGCGATTGTGAAAACAGGAAAAAATAGAGCAAAAAAGGAAAAATATGAAAAAATAGAAAAAACAATGAAAAAAAAAGGAAAAAACAATAAAAACCAGGATAAAAATGGAAGAAAACGGAAAAAATGGTGAAAAACGTAGAAGAATGGAGAAACATTAAGGGTGATACGAAAAAACAGGGAAATTTGAAAACAATAGGGAAAAATAAACAAAAAAATTGTGGAAAATGGAAAGAACTATTGAAAAATAAGGAAAAATAAGTAGAAACATGGAAATATTGTAGATTTGTAAAAAATAGGAAAAAAATAGAAAATGATGGGGATAAATATTGAAAAACAGAACAAAATATGAAGAAATTGAAAAAATATGCAAAATTTGGAAAACGCGGAAAATTTGGGCAAATAGGAAAACAGAGAAAAATGGGGAAAATAGTTAAAAATCGGAAAGAAGTAGGTGAAAATAGGAAAAAAACGGTAAAACAGAGAAAAACAAGTACAAATAGGGAAAAATGTCTCGTATTCCGTTATTTAACGTTTAAATCTTCGAAAAACAAAAAATCGCTGCCAAGGAGCCATAACTCACTTTCTATTGCGTCTGAAAAACAGGTTTTTTTTTTCGACATTTTCAATCATGAATAAATCAAAAAAAAACTTATTCTACATTTTTTGCTAAAATTGGTTTACCTATCGATTCTTAATTTTAAAATGTACGCACCAGGAAGGGGTAGCATTCACCCATTGGGGTGGAAGCGCATATCGGCACAACTTTTATGATTTGTGTCTTTTTACTACTCTCAAAATTTGAATTCAATCGCTGCCGTTTTAAAGAATTCGGAGCAGAAAACGTTCAGTAACTAAATTAACTAAACAAAATATGTTTTGTTAGTAAGAAATTTTCAGGGTACCGGCTTAAAATTAATAATAAAAAAAAAGTAAAACCTTACTTAATTAAGTCCCTTTTATTACAAAACTGTTTAATACTTATACCAATATACGTATTTAAACTTTCATACTTTTCTTTTTATTAACATGTTTCAACTTCTTTACTTTAACGATATTTTCTTTATTCTTTTTTATTTTTCTTAAAGGATTTTTTGTTGTATTTTTCTTCCCATTTTTTAAATTTTTCACCTTTACTTTTACAGCTTGATCAACAATTTTCTGAGATTTTAATTTTTTTCTTGCATTATTATCTTCACCGTCAGTTTTATTAATCTCTGTATGAGGTCGCTTTTCCCTGATGACAGTTACCTGACCTGATGGCTTTACGAGTACTTCAGCATTCAACTGCGTTGTTAATTCATCTTTGACTGATTTTTGTACCAATTTATTTGTAGTTTGTATTTTAACTGCAGGTATTTCAGTGGGATTTTCTGAAAGCGATAAAAATAATATAAAAATGTAGTTATTAAAAATATATACTCACTAGTTGAAATATATACAGGAATAGAACTAGATCTTGAAGCAGTAATATGTAATCCATTAATATTATTAAAACCACCTGGAAATTCTTTATTCAAATATTCAACAACGGAAATAAAATTTTCAATAAGTTTCGATGTATTCATTAAACTATTTCCAAACTCTATATTGTAACAATTTCCTTTAAGATGTAAATGACAAAATGCTTTTGATAATTGTTTATCGATATGTTCTTTTAATTTTGTAGCTTGTAGTTTAATTGATGTAGGAACTTTCCTTCTTGTATAAAAAATTTTACCACATTTTTTAACAACTTTACCACTAACTTTTGCACATACCAAAAAACGTTCATACAAATCTACAAGTCTTCTTTTTTGTTCGTATGTTTCATATTCGGTTTTTAATTCGTGAACAGTCATTATTTTTTTAATATTTGTAATTCCTTTTTGGGCAAGGAAATTTTCATAATGTTCAACTTGTTTATCATGTTCTTTATTTCCAATTCCTTTTACTTCTGATACAATTAAGCATATGTCATCATCTGGAGTTACAAGCGTATGGATTAAAGGAATTCTTAAGATCCTTTGATGGCCTGACGGTATCTTATGGCAACCAATTATTAAAGATATAGGAAAATCTTTTTCGTCAAACAGTTGATTTTTTACTTTGGGATTTTGTAAATGAAGTTGAATCGCACCTATAACAATAAAATTAAAGAATATTTATTTCAGTTATATATAAATTTTAAATGGCGCTTTTTGGGAGAATTCATTCAGTAATTATGTAGCAAAGCATATAAAAAAATTGGAGCTGGACGTGTTAATATTAGGTTTTTACCTTCTAAGGCTGCTTTCACATCTTTGATCTTAATATTGAACTTTTCTTCAAAATCTTTTAACTTTGCACTTGTGTTGGTTTTTTTTAGTTTCGTTTTCGGTGCAATTTTTTTATCACTTTCATGGTTTGTTTCTAAGGCAGCTTTCACATCTTCAACCTTAATATTGAACTTTTCTTTTAAAATTGCACTTGTATTGGTTTTGTTTAGTTTCGTTTTCTGTGTATTTTTTTTTTCGCTCTCGTGGTTTGTTTGAAGCGAGTCTTTTTTAGTACTTTTTTTCTGTTTTACAATTGATTTCTTTTTTAGTTTTGGCGACTTGATTAATTGAACATAATTGCGCGTCTTTTTCGGCGTTTCTGAAACGTTTTCAATAGTTTTAGAACTTTTCTTTACCTTACCCATTTTAAACAAAATGCAGCATGTAAACTTCAGTTATTTAAGGTTATAATCATATTCTTCTTTTTATAATAATAATTAGAATGGTCACCACCTTATTCTTCGGCAGTTACTTTTAAGCCTTGATATAAAAATTATATATACAAGATTGCTCAAATCTGTTGTGTGATATTTATTTTCTATTTTAATTAATATTAAATTATAAAAAATAGGAAGAAATAAAGTAAATTAAATAAACAAACCACTACTTTAGTAAAGAAGTCAGAAACAAACCAAAAAAATCTACTAAAATAGCTTAAAAAAATAATTAAACTCTTCTTCTTTTTGTACAAAACAACGTTGCAAATCCCACAGACTCATTTTCTAGTACTCTACTTGTAGCCGATTAAATTTATAGTCGGACTCTTTTTTTAGAATAGTGGAATCTGGCTGGAGTATAATTTACGGTCTATATGTTTAATATACTAAACTTATAGCCTGTTTTATAGTTTCTCAGTACTTTCTGCTTTTATGAAACCGTCATCCATGATGATATTTCAATAAAATACGGGATGTTAAAAGTCTTCAAACGTGATAACCCGAAAAAAATGAAAATTAACACACACAGCATAACAAAAATCAATTTTATTTACTATGAAGATGACGTCACGTCGGAAGTTAAAATGGTGGATAGCGTTTTTGACATTTGAAAACAGCTTTAAAATATGATTTTTAAAATTGAATTATTGCATTTTTATGAATAGAAATCAACATTTTTCGGTTCCTTTTTATAAAATCTATCATAAATACCTATTTTTAGATTTTTCTTACATAGTGCAAAATACCCTATTACGAACGGATTTCGAGAAGTTTGAGTACTTTGAGTATATAGATTTACTATATCGAACGCACCTATTAGTGGAAAAGTAGTTCAAAAAAACAGCCACAAACGTCAAATTAAATATAACCTAACTAACTGTGATGTTTTGAATAAAAAATGGATAAAGAGTGAGTTTTTATTGATTTACTTCTTTCTTTTAATTAAAACTTTTCTAGGGCTATAGACATTATAAAGGATCATAAGAATCCTTTGACAAAGTTCGGTTTAATCGGATCAAAATTATTTTTAAAAGATTCCAATCCGCTAGCCCAACAATTAATTTCAACAAATTTAGAAAATCTAGGAATATTATTACAGCATCAAAAAGTTGAGAAAAGGTAAAACTTAAATTATGTTTTATATAAACTTTAGTATTATATTAACTTGTTAGATGCAGCAGAGCAAAAGCACAATGGCAACCTGCATTAAACTTAGCTAAAGTTGATAAAGTTGTTAAGGGTTTATTAGAACATTTTGGATACCAAGATAAAAATGGAATTTATATGTATCCAGAAGAAATGTTGTTTTTAATGGAAACAGTAAGTTAATTTTTAAAAATATAATTTATTGCAATTATTACTGTCATCTTGCTTTTAATTGCGTATTTATCGAAAAATTAAGTTTTTTTATTGATTTAGAACAGAATGGAGATAGCTTTAAATGAATTGCCATTGTCAATTCAAGAATGCTACGATATAGTATTAAATACACCAGAGATGGATTTAAATAAATACAGAGTATATAAGAAACTTGTTTTACAAGGATATCGAGTTATCAGGTTTGGTGAAATAATAAGAAGAAAGAATAGCCATAAAAAAGTCGAAGAAAAGGATAAAAAAAGAAAAATAGAATCTACTAAAAATGACACTAGTGAAAATAAAAAGTCCAAAAACATTGTTGACATCAGTGAACAAGTAAAAAATGATAAAAATTTAATTTATCAAGAAATAAAGAAAAATGCTCCCCAGAGCTATATTCCTATTAATGTAGATTCAAATCCAGATTTTTGTCTGTTCTTGTCAAATAATAGTAGTAGAGTGAATTGGGATTTTAATCTATATATTTGGTAAGTTTTTAATATTTATTTGGATAGTATTAAAATTTTTTTGTATCATTTTCAGCAAAAACTATGTTTTAGATGAGTTGAAGACCGATCACCCCTCAATTTATGCTATTTGTAGTGGAGATAATATTTCTCTGTATAAAATAGGGACAGTAAATTTACCATCAAATATCTACACATAAATTGTTTATTTACAAAAAGTTTGCACCATATGGACAAAGTTTATTATTAATAAAATATTTTTCCGTATAGTGTAAATTTTTTGAAAAGCACTTGTATATATATGGTTTTGTTTTTATAATAAACTTATAACTAAATTTTTGGATGAAGGAAGTAGGTGGCCGCCTTAAATTCCAATTATCTTTCTTTATCCCTACACCAATTTTCATCCAAATCTGAGAAAAAAATTTTAAAATCTTCAAAATTTTTCGTCACTTGGATTTCAAAGAAATTTTGTAGTCTAATGTAGGCGTAGATTAAAAAAAATGATCAGTTCTTCTCTAGCTCTATTAATTTCGGAAATAATTAAATGGTATAATTGTTTTAAAATTTCAGTTTTGAAATTTTTCTTCCTACCAGGAGAACAGTAAAACGAAGAATAGTATTTTCTTATTATTTTTATAAATTCTAAAATTTCAGTTTTGAATTTTTTCTTTCTATTAGACGTTATCATAAAGTGGGAGGATATTTTCCCCAAGGATTTTCTGCGAGTTTTCCCTAGATTCTTTACCGTTTAAAAAAGGATTTTTAGTAATATAATGAGTCATTTTCAGTCAAATTTATTCGATTTGGTGAAATAACATTTTTCAAAATTGTCCCAAACGTACAATCAAAATTTTATCAAAAAGAAATTTAAAATTATATGGTGTCCAAAGTGACCAACCACTCCGATTTTAACAAAAATTCGTTATTCAAAGAACGTAGATTTCAAAAATATCAGTTTTACTCTTTTTCTCTAATAATTTTACAGAAAATTGAATAAAAAAATTATGGTGGCCCAAGTCATTATACTCAAAGGACATTGATGACTGGCATCTGTTTTTCTAATTGATCTTTTTTTTATTGTATGGCCAAGATTTTAGTTCTGCTAGTCGTTTGTAGATGGTATAATACAATGGACCTTTTCAGAGGAAGCCATATTAAAGAATACATGTATACCAAGAAGCGAAAGTCGGCGAAATTTCTTTGATGTTGGAAGGACAAAAATTTTTGTGACAGGTGACGGATAACTAATATAACAGCTGAGTTCATCTTCGTTACTCTTTTCACTTGTTTTTTTCCCGCTCTTGATCTATATTAGTTCGGGTACTGACAAAAATTCATTTTATACAGGGTGTTATTGAAATACACGTACATATTAAAATTGGGAATAGTATGTAATGACCAAAAACGATTGGCACCAATTTTAACTTCAAATTCTAAAATTTAAATATTGGGGAAGAGTCCCCTTTTCCGACCTACTAGTTTCCATATTTAAAGAAGTAAAATAAATCGAAATTGAACTTACCCATAGAAATTGCACTGTTGCCGTAGCAAAACCAATTAATTCAAAATAAAGTTTATTACAGTAATTGTTCAAAATGCCGTCCATTATTATTTACACACACTTGCAATCGTCTTTCCAAAGAACTTTGAACATTAGAAATTAGTCTTGGATTTTGTCGTAGTTCCTCGGCTACCGCATTAACTTTATTGGTTAATTGTTCAACACTTTTAATAGGTTCATTATAAACCAGTTGTTTCATGTGACCCCACAAAAAGAAATCGCATGGATTTAAGTCCGGAGATCTCGGAGGCCACTTAGAAGGTCCATTTCTGCCTATCCACTTTTGAGGAAATCTAATGTTCAAAAACTGCCGTACGTTTAAATCAAAGTGAGGAGTAGCGCCATCTAGTAGGTACCACATCCGTTGCCTTAATTGTAACGGTATCTCTTCTAATAGTACTGGCAAAATATCTTCTAAAAAGTGGAGATATCCTGGCCCATTTAATCTGTTCGGGAGAACATAAGGCCCGATTAAATACTGATCTATTATGCCAGCCCAAACATTTATTGAAAATTTTCTTTGATGCCCAGTTTCCCTAATGGCGTGAGGATTTTCATCACTCCAAATATGCGTATTGTGCATATTGAACACGCCATCACGAGTGAATGAAGCCTCGTCAGTATACAATAATATTTTTAGAAAATCAGGAATATCAACACATTTTTGAATCATCCATTCACAAAACTCCACTCTCTTTTCTTCATCACCTGGATATAAGGCCTGGACTTTTTGGATGTGATAAGGATGTAAACCTTGTTCTTTAAGTGTCCGCCACACAACAAATGAGGACACTCCAATTTCAAGACCTAGTCTTCTACAACTTAATTGAGGCCGGTTTTCAACAGCTTCCAATATTTCTTCTTCGGCCGCCAATGTTCTTTGTGTTCTTGTTCTCCCCCTTCGATCTGCATTGACACTCTCAAATTTTCCATGGTCTCTTAGATGCTGAACATAGTTGAAATAAACGTACGACAGTCCGGAATTCTCCGATTTGGAAACCGTTCGCGATACAGGATTTGTGCTTGCCGAGAATTTTCTCCAGCTGCCCCATAAACCAGCACTATATCGGTTAGTTCAATATTCGTAAATAGTGGCATCGTAAAAAAATATTTAAAAGTAATCGTAACAACACTTTTTACCAACTTGGAAATGACGCGCTCGTGTTAGCCAGATTCGTAAATCAACTAAAATTTTAATAATCTATAGTTTCAAAAATGTATAGTTTAAAAACAATCATGAATCAAATATTCTAGTTTTTTGATAACGAGGGTAGTAAAAACCAGTCTTCGGAAATAGAAATTAATTCGAAAATCTTGGCAACATGGTTATTTCTTACAAGACTAGTTTTCTTATCATCTGACAAAAACTTGCATATTAATTACTGTTGATGTTTAAAATAGGTAAATAAACCTAATTTATATAGGTCATCCTCAACATATCAGTGAAGTACGTTTGTTTTAGAATTAATTTTCAAAAATTAATAACTCCCTTAATAAGGGGTATTTTTAAAAAATAATAATTTTTCTACATTCAGTGGGGATCTGCGCAATACCCAGTTTTAATATGTACGTGTATTTCAATAACACCCTATATGTTTAGAAAACAAAGTAATATTTACAATAAAATAATATAAAATAAAGAAAATGAACAAACAATCCGCATTTTATTCAAAAATATAGAACCTTTAGACAGAATTGACATTGGCGTACAAA
Organism: Neocrepidodera transversa; assembly: GCA_963243735.1. Classification (NCBI taxonomy): domain Eukaryota; kingdom Metazoa; phylum Arthropoda; class Insecta; order Coleoptera; family Chrysomelidae; genus Neocrepidodera; species Neocrepidodera transversa. The sequence goes on along the minus strand of OY725344.1, from coordinate 23,678,416 downwards.
TTTCGGTCCATACAAATACCGTAGCCTTCGCTTCTTTATCGATACATATTCTTTGACAAAAGATAAATAAACTGACCAGTTTGACCCTAATAGGAGGGCATGTCCTAAGCCAAAACATGGAGCACAGCCACATTGCTGAGTTATGGAATATAGTTCAAATGTCCCGATTAAAATTTTTGATAAATATTGGCAGGGAGTGCGACGAAAACGCCATCTGATGGTTGAATAAAATCATGCTCGACAATTATGAGAAGTATGTAAGTTGTGTATAAAAAATAAAAATTCGTTATAAAAAATCTCATTAGAATTTATAAGCATATAAATAAAAAATGTGATTATATTTTTGAAAGAAAAAATTCAGTAAAACGTGTTGTAATGAACAAAAGTAAGTATAAAACATGTAAATAAATATCAAAAACTATGATTCTTAGGTTAAGTTAATCAGTGACATCCAAACAAATAATACATGACAGTTAGAATAATAAAAATTTATGAATATTTGCTAGATTTTCAGTCACAATAATTTATCATACTTTATTTTAAATAATTTTTAGGCGATGATGAATGTAATTATTCAATCAAACCGGATTGGAGTTAATTACTCATCAAATATCATTTCAACCCTAAACGATGGACAAAGGGAAGCAACTTGTCACGGCTGGTCACGTTAAAGATGTGAAAGAATTGAGACATAGTGGCAAAATTATTTAATCACATCGAATAATTGTAGAATAAAACACACATTCGTCGAAGTAGGTTATATACATTACTTACTTTTTTCTCCTAACTGCATTTATCCAGATCTTTCTTTTCTCTAATTTCCAACTAGCTCTTGAAAATGTGTAAAATCTGCACGTGCTATTTTTCCCAGTATTTTTGCAATTACAACACAATAACTATTATGAACCATTTTTATTTTTAATTTTGACGTGTTTATTTATGACAAGAGCCAGATTTCACTAAATTTTGACAACTACGAGCGCTGGCATCGTTTCATTTGTCCCCACCAAGCACTCTGCACCCAGCGAATAGCCCCGATAATCAAATTTTAAGAATTAATTACAGCTGCAGGATCGGTCTTAGAAGGTCTGGACTCGGTGCAATGTGTGAGTCCATTATTACTACCATAAAAGTATCATGTTTAGTGTTAAAAATCTAAAAGCTAACCTACTTTTAACTAAATTATAAAGTTACTTTTAGACTAAATTTTTCAATTTATAACGTCACAACTTAAAAAAAATTTAATTTATAATTTTTTCATAAACTATTAATTTTTTTGTAATAAAATGCCACCAAAATATGGAACTTTGGCCTATTTTATGTAAAAATAATAAATTTGAATTTTTTTAGATGTGATGTTCTTTTGAGATGGTGGTATAAATTACCCCAAAATATAATTTAAATTTGGCGCCAATAATAAGTTTAAATTTCCCGCTATTTAATGACAAGTTAGTATTTTCGGTACACAGCCCCAGATGGCGCCAATTTGGTCTGTATCCATGAAATTTACAGTTTCCTTTTGAAATATGGTTTAGTTCTGTTGCTATGTAAACCGATAGATGACACAACACGCGATACAACTTCAACATGACTTCCTTATCCCAATAAAAAAAAAACACTGTGACTAGAAAGACGTTAACCTGTGGATAATTTTAGAAATTACCCACACGTCAAACGTGATTTTCTTGAATAATAGTGATTTTCTTGAATAATAAGTTTTTTTTTAAACACAGGCTAGATTTAGATAGTCAAGACTTCTTTTAATAAAATAAATATTTTTTTTAGGTTAATCAAGTTTAATGTTTTAACGTTATTAAACTCTATAATTGTCGTTTGCCTATTTTCATCTAAATAAAAAAAATTTATCATAATTCGGAAGGTTACTTTACCGTTACTTTTGCTAAAAAGTAACGCGTTAGATAAACGTTACCGTTACTTTTTTTAAAAAAGTAACGATTTATTCGCGCGCGAAATCGACGGGGTACAAATTATTTTACATCAAACAGCAGAAATAAAAGAGAAAAACCTTAGTTTTAAAGTAACACGTTAATTTTTAGTAACGCATTACTTTTGCAGTAACACGTTACTGTAACGAAGTAACGATTTCGCGTTACTTTTCCAAATTAACGCAATTACCGTTACTTTACGTCCATTTTAAAAAGTAACGAAATTACTAACGCGTTACTGAAAAGAAACGTTTTAGTTTCGTTACTCCCGAAAAATTCAATCACCTCGTCGATTTCCAATATAGATGCATCTATATTGGTCAAAAGACGCCATTTTTTTCTTACTACCGTAAAAAAATTTAAATCATTTAACATTTCACAAATGACGTTATTTGAATTCGCGCCATTTTTGATTCGTTATAATTTTGATTGACAGTCCTTTATAGATAGCGCAAAACCAAATTTAATAAACGTCATTTTTTTATCAAATAAAATCCAAAATACGGTTATAATACACTACTTTTTCTACTATAAATAACTATTAAACGTAATAATTTTTTTTATTAACGCAGCCAAGATTATATTCTAGCTAAATGCAAATACTAAAAAACAGTGCATTTTAATTATGGAATATTAACAGAGGTTGTTAGTCAAAAATTATAAATTTTTATAAAATATCTAGCATCTCTAAATATTGTATTACAATAAACGTTTTTATTAAAGCTTTGTATATACTTACAATTTCTTAAATTGACTTATATAATCACTATTTCTGAACAAAAAAAGTGGTTGATATAAAAATTTTTGATACAGAATATCCCCAAACATATATTACAATTATTAACTATTTTTTTGCGTAAATAATATCAAACGTAACAAAATTTTAACTTAAAAATAGAATAAAATTATAATAAAATTTTTCTATTTTGCACTTTATAATTAAGATATAAAAGGCAACCAAAGCGAAAATCGTTTTGAAAAATATTCACTCCTCAAACGGATTCTACGGAAATCGAAAGTAATTCAGAACCAGAAACAAAATCGAACAAATGAAAAATTTTATTATTCTTAAACGTTGCCCAATTTTTCTTGTATATTTTTAAATTTTAAAATTTTTTTAAAAAATCCCGAAATTTAGGAAAATTTGGCAGACGACGCTTTAAAATTCCCCAGATTTAGGGAAATTTGGTAATGATGCTTTAAAATTCACCAGATTTAGATGACGCTCAAAAATTTCCCAGATTAATAAAATTTTCGGAACTTTGGCACTGACGCTTCAAAATTCCTGTTTTAATAAAATTTTCGAAAATTTGGCAATGACACTTTAAAATTCCTCAGATTTTGGGAAATTTGGTAATGACGCTTTAAAATTTCCCAGATTTAGGAAAATTTACCGAAATTTGACACTGACGCTTCAAAATTCCCCAGTTTTAATAAAATTTTCGAAAATTTGGCAATGACACTTTAAAATTCCCCAGATTTAGGGAAATTTGGTAATGGACGCTTTGAAATTCTCCAGATTTAGATGACGCTTTAAAATTTCTGATTTAGGAAAATTTTCGGAAATTTGGCACTGACGCTTCAAAATTCCTCAGATTTTGGGAAATTTGGTAATGACGCTTTAAAATTTCCCAGATTTAGGAAAATTTACCGAAATTTGACACTGACGCTTCAAAATTCCCCAGTTTTAGTAAAATTTTCGAAAATTTGGCAATGACGCTTTAAAATTCCCCAGATTTAGGGAAATTTGGTAATGACGCTTTAAAATTCTCCAAATTTAGATGACGCTTCAAAATTCCCCAGTTTTAGTAAAATTTTCGAAAATTTGGCAATGACGCTTTAAAATTCCTCAGATTTAGATGAAGCTTTAAAATTTCCCATATTTAGGAAAATTTTCGAAAATTTGGCAATCACGCCTTAAATTCCCCAGATTGAGGGAAATTTGGTAATAACGCTTTAAAATTCTCCAGATTTAGATGACGCTTTAAAAAATTTCCCAGGTTTAGGAAAATTTTCGGAAATTTGGCACTGACGCTGCAAAATTCCTGTTTTAATAAAATTTTAATATTGATTTAAAAATTTCAGAATTGTTAAAATTCGTTATAAATTTTGGATTTTTTATATAAATTTATTAAAATTAAATTTTTTTAATTTTAAAATCATTTTTTAGAAATTTCAGAAATTTATAAAAATAAATAAAAAGTATTATTAAAACAGCATTGCCTAATTTACAAAATAAATATTTAATCTAAAATTGTTTATGACACACAAAAAATGCATACATGATGCTAAAATCATTCATTTTTTCATATTAAATTTTCCTCAATCTGAAAAAATCAGAGAAATTTTATTTAAATGTTGCTCAATTTCCGAAAATCTAACTAAATTAAAAGATTTTTCTGTTAAAAATCTTTTCAAATTTAATGAAAGAAGGATTTTTGTTTTGCATATTCTAGATGTTAATAAAATACAAGTTTTTTTTCGTAAGTTTAAAAGTAAATTTTAATGTGTCGTAAAAAATCCCCAGATTTAGGTAAATTTTCGGAAATTTGGCAACGGCGGTTTAAAATTTCTTGGATTTAAGAATATTTTTAGAAATTTTGTACAGTAAATATCTAAAAAAATAATAACTAGAATGTTACTGGGTATCTTTTTTGTTAGAACCATGCAAAATAGAAAAATTAAGTATATTGCATTACACTCGTTTTATAGGAAATACTCGTTCATTTATGTCTTATACAATTTTTAGTGCTAATTAAAATTAAATTTAAACTTTGGTAAGGAAAAAAATAAATTAGCGATTGCACATCTTTAAGTCTTTTTCGAAACTCTTTTGAGTTTTTTTTTGTCACGATCCTTAATCTATAACATAATCTAATAAAAAAGAAACAAATTGTATAACTATAACAAATATAAATATAAAAAAATGCATCAAAAACATTGGACATACCTATATCACATTTTGGTAAAAAAAATATTATACTGACTAGTTTAAAATTCGAAAAAAATATCACTCGCGTTTAAAAAAAATCTTACACCAAAAATAAAAAAATCCTTATTATTTATCAACAAAAATGAGCAATAATTACAGTTTAATTAGTGTAAGATTTTTTTATTATTATTATTAAGCCCAACCAAAATTGATCCCAGTCATTTGATAAAAATGATTATTAAAAGGCCTGTAAAAATCCCTCAATCTCTGCAACACAACAGGATTTACATAAGGATGACTACGACCTTTCGTTTTACCCAAACAATGAGGAGCAGAATGCCCTTCGCTTTTAAACAAACAGGGAAAACCTTTAGTTGAGTTAAAATAAAAGTGTTTTTCGGTTACGACTCGTTTAAGTCCTAAAAAATCTTGAACGCGTCTTAATTCTATTGCCGGATCGAGGACTAGACGTTCACCGCTGACGAAGAGAAACTGCGACAGAGGAAAAAATTTCAACCATCTCGAAAGGTACCTACAATAATAATTAATAGTTTAATTTAAACATTAAAAAATTCTGTGAACAAAAAAAGTATTAATTGGTAGCCTTGCAGATTACATATGGAAACCAAAAGTTCTTGATTGTGTCCTTGTACAGATCGCCAAACAGCAGTTCTGTTGATTTTTTAAATTTTTTCCGAATGTAGTGTGATAATAATGTATGTGACCAAATATTGCATGTTATATGTGGGAATTTTAATATAGACCTTTTATCAAATGATACTTATACATATATTAATCCTACATAATGGAGGCAACACTCTACAACACAGGCTGTGCGAAATTCTAAGAGCAAGTTTCGCTCTAGGGTATATACCCAAGACCTGGCGACTTATTGGAGTTACATTTATACTCAAGTCTGGAAACACTGGACAGGTTACGGCAAAAGCTCTTAAGACCAATAAGCCTAATGTCTTTTGTACTAATCCATTAGAAAAACAGACATATTAGGGACGGAGTATTAGCTGAAAGACCTCTACACAGAGACCAATATGACTACAGAGAAGGCGTATCTACAGAAACTGGATTACATCAGCTTGTAAACAGAGCTGAAAATGCCATGGAAACGAGAGAGGTGTTACTAGTGGCCTTTCTGGACATAGAAGGAGCTTTTGACAACACCTCATTAGACTCAATAGCCAGAGCATCATGAAAATCAGGTATTGATGCAACGTGCTATAGGTGGATAGACTGCATGCTACGAAACATTCTAATATACACATCTCTGATGGGGGAGAAAAAGGCGGCACATGTGACCAGAGGTTGTCCGCAAGGGGGAGTAATATCTCCTCTGCTATGGAATCGGGTAACAGATGGACTGCTGAGAATCCTCCAAGAGGAAGGATACAAAACATTGAGATACGCAGATGACCTGGTCATATTATCCAAAAGAAAATTCAACACTACGATTAGGGAACGACTTCAAATGGCCCAAAACGCAGTCACACTCTGGATAAAGTATGACGGTTTGAAAATAAGAACCTCCAAGATAGCATTCTCCAAAAAAGAGAATTTAGAAGGACTTAGCCCACTATGGCTTCGTGGTGAAGAGGTAAATCATTCAAAAAAGGTTTAGAAGTCGTTTTTTATCGTAGTGTAGCGTACAAAACGTTTTGTTTTTAATTTATGAGTCCGGACGTTTTGACGACATATTTTGGACGTTTGTTTATGTTCATTTTAAAAACGTTCTTGCAGAAACGTTTATAAAACGTTTTATTTTGATCCTCGGATGTTCTGACGTTAAATAAACCATAAAAAAACGTCAATCGGACCTTTTGTGCTATTAGGGTTATTAACCTGTCAAATGCTGATCGGGATATAATTTATTGTTATATTAATTTATTGATTAAGTGAGGGATTTTGGGGCACAAATACGATGAACCGGGGCTTTTGAATGCCGCTTTTCAATGAAGGCAGTTGTACTTTGGTGTAATCAAAATTTAATAAAGTGTTTTTTGTAAATTATTCTCGGTGGTTTTCCTGAGCTGGTCAAACCTACCACAACACCGTCAAAGAACGTAACTGAAGAACTACTTTCAATGAGTAATAATCAACTACGAATTACCACAGGAACCCAATTCTTGAAATCATATGAATCGATTCTCACGAGAAATTTACGTCATTTTCTCTAGATTTTGTAATATGTCTATTCTTGAAATATTTTGTAGGAAAAAATTCTCCAAAAATTGTGAGAACATTATCGTTTTTTGTTGTTACCGCCATAAATATTTTTAAAATGAATAATTTTGTACTTCAAGCTATCGTTTTAGATAATTTAAAACAGGTTCAACTCGAAGCCGCCAATATTAGACAGAGACGATTAATAAACAGAAATGTTCATGAAACGTTAAATGATGAGTTGTTTAGAAAGCATTTTCGTCTATCCAAATAAGCCTTTGACGATCTAATGGAGCATAGTGAGCCTCTTCTGCTACCACCAAGCAGAGTTGGAGCATTAGCCAAAAGAGAAAAAGTTTTAGTAACTATCTTTCCTCTAAGAAGTTCCTTATCATTTTCTAAGAATTCTACAAGGATTTTTTTTGCGCTTCACTCATGAAATTTCGTTTGTCTATCGCAAATAAAAATTGAACAATTAACAAATAAAACACAGTCAATAATAAAGGATAATCCACAATAATAGGATAATATGTAATTATTGTAAATTGTTTCAAAAAAATGTAAAATGTCAAATATTTATTGATATCACTGGCAACTGAAATTTATTTCTGCCAACTTACTTAAATAATATTTGAGCGCACAGAACTAACAGCTCTGTGTATTTGATTAGTTGAGTTCATGAAATACTTGGATTTAGTAAAGACATACGTCACTTTTTTTAATTCACTAGAATTTCAGTTCCGACTCATTCAAGAATAGGACTGGCGATTCTCAAGAGAATTTTTTTTTAGGGAATCAATGCTCTGAAGAAATAATTCCTACGATTTCAAGAATTGGGTCCCAGGGCTCATCACGGCTCCTCCACATACTATGCAACTGTGAGACGCTCTGGATCACAGAAGGCAAAGAATATATGAAAAACCAAAACTGGATCCAGAAGACTACTGCAAACAGCCATTAAAGAACCTGTACAAACTAATACAGGGAACAAGGTTGATTGCCTGGGTGTAGTAGACAAAGAGACGGGAGATAACGCAATAAGCCTACGAGGCTGTAGTGAATCCGGTTGTAAAAAACGGTCCCGGGAAAAAAAGTACTTATAGTACACGTTTAACAAATTATATCACCAATATTTGGTATTAACAATATCATTAACAAAATTTATAAAATAAAATTTATAGAATAAAATAACAAAATTAGAATAAAGTAATAACAGAATTGACAATAACTTTTACAATAAATAACGACTAAATAAAAATATTATAACAAAGTGGAATATTAAGTTCTAGTGATATCTTAATGGTTAAATACTATTACTGGAATAGATGAGCAAATTGAACAAAATATAAAGGAGGTAGAAGAAAAGATTATGGAAAATACTGAAAAGATAGGGTAAAAGTTAGACAGGTTTAAAAATGAAATAAAGTTAAGTGAAGAAATAAATAAAATGAAAACAGAAGTAAATATGAACAATATTCATAATAGAAGAAAAGAAAGACCAAGGAACATACAACAAAATATAAAAGAAAACATAAACTTAAAAAAGATAAATACTGCTAAAATTATAAATAATAAGAAAAATAAGAGAAATGAAGGAAGAAATTACAACAAAAGTAAAAGGAAAGACACTAATATGTTATAAAATAAATAAAAAGGGAACAAAAAAAAGATATAGAAGACGTAAGGTAAAATTTAAAAATAGAAAAGAAACAAATTAATGGCTTAAATGAATAAAACCGAAGCAAAGGACAAGGAATAAGAAAATAAAAATACAAAAAGTGAAAAATAAAATAAAATTTAAATTAGTTATAGGAAGTTTAGTTAAAAAAGTGAGTTAAAGTTAATTAATGTATTCCTAATAACTAAAGTCTATTGAGGGACGGATTTAAAAAACTAAAGAAATAATATATGAGGAGTAAACGAAGCATAGAAGAATTTGAAAATGGACATAGGTATGGGAATAAAATCATTAAATAGGATAACGTGGGTAAATATGTAAGAAATTATTATGAAGATGGTAGTAAGAAGAATAGTAATAAAGAAAAGAAAATATAATCTTGAAGATAAAATAATAAAATTTAAAAAAAATATAGTATTAAAGTACGGTAAAATGATATGAATTAATATTAAAAAAATGAGGTATATGAAGATTTATAAAGAAATATTATGAATTATAATTAAATTTTATGAATAAATATGGAAAATTGCAATAAGCAAAGAAATAGTTAATAATTTCAAGATAATATTAGAGAAAAGAAGATAGTTTTTTATATGGACGGATAGAAGTATATAAGTTGGAAATGACATAAAATAATACAAAGAAGTTAAATTAATGAAGAAAGAATGCAGATTAAGTGATAATAAAAAATAAGTGTGGGAAATTAAATTTTTTTTGGGACTTTATAGTAATAATAACAATAATTTTAGTTATGTTATTGTAGGAAAATGTTATGAAATTTGTTATACCCTGTATAAGATAGAATTAATTTGTTATAAAATATTATAGTAAGTAGGGGTTGGTTGAATTAAAAGAAAATGGATCGGAATATCAAGTAAAATTAACAGTGTTTCTTTATTTGAAATATAAAAAAGAAAAATGTAAATTAAAAAGAAATTTTAGTAAATGATATTAAAAGTATAAACTAATTTGGTAATATGAATAGGGTTTAAGCCATTTGGAGTATAAAATTCCTTATGACAGGTTGGATGACATTTCCTATCAGGTGAAATGATTTGTCATTGGGTTGATGTCAATCAAAATTATAGTTTAAATTTAAAAAAAAGTAGAAATGAAACGCAGATTTTGTACTCTTGAAGTGTGTAATGAAATTTTTTCAAAATAAATTTCATTACACACTTCAAAAGTACAAAATCTGCGTTTCATTTCTACATTACCAAGTGTGTACACTACTTCTGTTACCTTGATTAAAAAAAAAGTAGTAGGTAAAAATTTTGGGCTAAAAAATGAAGATCAATAGATTTGGTTAAAAAAAAGACCATTGTCAAATAAATATAATATTGGGGTGAAGGCATTTTGAAAACGGATTTTGTTAGAGATTTGGTTGTATGGATTATTGAAATGTAGAAATAAAAAAAAACTAAAGTATTTATTTAAAAGAATAAATAAACACAAATAAAAAAAACTAGGTGAAATAGAAAAGGACACATAGATTAATCCAAGAAAGTTAGTGAAGCTTTAAGAAGACCATAAGAGAGACCAAGAAAACCAGTGAACAAGTTTAAACAGAGAGCAGAGGTAACATGCGGAGGTAGATAATAGATATCGATCGAAAACAAAAAGTACGTTTTAGCAATCAGATATCACCTGAGATCAACGTTGATACAGGGGTTCCACAAGGCAGTGTCCTAGGGCCTCTACTTTTTATAATGTATTTAAATGATATTGGACTGTTTGTTGATTGTGAATTCATTAATCTCTTTGCTGATGACACTCTTTTGGCATTTTCTGATATAAATTTAATGAGTGCAATCGAGAAAATGAATAGATTACTGGAAAAAGTTGCTCAGTATTTTCAGATTAACAAATTGAAATTGAATGTAACTAAAACAAAAGCACTAATTTTTACAACTAAATACAAATATAGCTTATTGGATATCAACGGTGTTAATTTACAAATAAATGGCGCTAAAATTGAAATAGTTCCAACTATTAAGTATTTAGGTATTCAATTAGATAATCTACTTAACTTTAACGATTTCTTTAATTATACAAATAAAAACATTTTAAAAAAATTATATTTTTTTTCAAGAATTTCAAATAACTTGTCAACTTCAACTAAAATAACAGTATATAATACAATTATTCAGCCCCACTTTGATTATTGTGCCTCCATTCTTCATTTATTTAATCTCAACAAGTTAAATCAACTTCAAAAACTACAAAATCGAGGCATGCGCATAATATTAAAAACTAATCGTCTTACACCAATTGTCTCAATGTTAAACACTCTTCAATGGTTTTCGGTTCATCAAAGATTGTACTACTTGTCAATTGTGTTTATTTATAAAATAATTCACTCTATAGCTCCACCGTACTTTCAACAATTTATTTGTTATCATGGAGATATTCATGATCGTGACACAAGATCAACTAATAATATATATATTAAAAGAGTCAATTATTCTAATACAAAGGCATCAATATTGTACAAAGGTTTTCAGGAATTTAACGAACTCCCTAGGGACTTGAAAGATTGTGTTACATTAGCAAGTTTTAAAAAGAAATTAAGAACTTTTATTACTACTAATAAAATATGATTTTAACTTGTATCTTGCTTTTTTAATGTGTTCATACTTTTATCTTTTAATTGTAATTACTATTTTTATGTTGTTGTTGTTGAAAGGAGGGTTGGCATTGGAGAATCCGTTTGCCGCAGAATGTACTATTTTTATATTTTTAAATATTTTTTTTTGTATATTAGGTTTAACCTATTTAAATAAAGTATCTATCTATCTATCTATCTATATCAAGAGGTTTTGAAAAGGACAGAAAGAAGAAAGAAATTGAAAAGAAAATTGTTATTTGTTATTTTTTTATATTTAATTTTTCATTTTTTTTAAGGCCTCTGAACCTAACCCATTGGAGAATTGTTCTACAGGTTAGGAAATGGAATTCACTGTCCAATCGGAATTCTTATTTCAATATATTGATTTTTAATAGTGTAAAATTGTTTCTATGTTTGTTTTTATTCAGGCTTCTAAGTCTATTAGCTAAATGTATATATCTTTTTAAGTTTGGCATTGTAAACACACACACACACACACACACACACACACACACACACACACACACACACACACACACACACACACTCCCACACACACACACCTTGTACTGACTCCGTGCCTTCAAGACTTCCATCTGAAAATAGTCTTAATCGTCTCAGGGGACCCGAAAAAGGATATTTCCGTTTTTGTCTCGATTTTTTTTTTTAGCTCGTTCACAATACTTTCCCTTCTAGGAGGTGGGTCGGGAAAGTAAAAGTAAGGGAAAGGATAAAATAAAAAAGTAGGGGAAAAGTGACAAAATAGGGGAAGAAATGGAAAAAAGTTTTAAGGGGAAAAAGTGGAACAAAAAACGTTTGGCACAAAGAAATTATTAAAAAAAATGTGTGAGACAAAGTGGAAAACAGTAGAGGAAAGGGTGGAATAAAAAAGCATTGAAAAAGTAGGGGAAAAGTGAAAAAAAATAGGGAAAGGTGTGGAAAAAGTTTTTGAGAAGAAAAAATGGAACACCTAAAACAAAAAAATGGGGGGAAGATATTGGAAAAAAATTTGAAATATAAAAAAATTGGTAAAAAAGTATAGGAAAAAAAGGATGGTGGAAAAATTGCAGAAAAAAATTGAAATAATAAAAATAGAGGAGAAAAAATGAGTCGGGGAAAAAGTGGAAAAAAGTTTGAAATATACAAAAATTAGTGAAAAAGTGGGAGAAAAAGTGGAAAAAAGTAGGGGAAAAGTGAAAAAAATTGGGGAAGAAGTAGAAAAAAACTTTTAACGGGAAAAAGTGGCACAAAAAAGTATGACACAAAGAAATTAGTAAAAAATATAGGAGAAAATGTAGAAAAAAAGAAGTGGAAAGAGTGGAATAAAAAAATAGGGGAAAGTGGAAAACAATAGGGAACGTAGGGGAGAATAAGTTTTAAGTTTCTTTTTTTTAATAGACAGGTTAGATTCAGATAGTCAAGATTTCTTTTAATAAAATAAATATAAATAGTGTTGTATTTTTTTCTTTTTTTAATACACAGGTTAGATTTAGATAGTCAAAGACTTCTTTTAATAAAATAGATTAAAATACACAGGTTAGATTTAGATAGTAGATTTTGCTAGTTTATTATCGAAATGTTGGTAGAATACGGTTTATTGAAAACGGTAACACTGAAAATAATCCTTTCTGTGTTTCCCCTTTGTGTTGATTGTTGTGTTAAGTTAGTTCTAATTTTTATTTAATATTATGCCAAAACCAAATCATTCTGTTTGGCAGTATTTTGACTGTATTTTTACACACCAAAAAAATATGCCCAGTGATATTTGTTTTTTTTTTAATTATTTTTGTTTTTTATTTTTAATTTGAGTTAGAATAAACGATTTTGTTGTTTAGAATATAGCTTTTTGTTAATGTGTGTTTGTGTCAAAAATTAGTTTGTGCAAGAAACAATACTGGTTTTTAATTAAATAATTAAATTAAAAAAATGATATATATCGGATATATATCCGATATATATCAGATATAAATCATATATGATATTTATATAAATATCATGATATTTTCGAACCCTGTATATATATCAACAAACCATAAAAAAATCTGAGATTACTAAACAAAATTTGAAAAAAGAAGTAATTTGGTAATATATTTGAATCACAATTGCTAAACGAAGACTAAACAACAGAAATAAAAAAACCATATAATAACTAATTGAATAAAAATTGGGGATTCCCAGATTACATGATCCGTGGAAATTAATCATAAATTTTTTTTTTGCTAGTTTAAAAGTAATTTTAATATATTGTTTCAATTTTTATGGGTCGTAAAAAATCCACTGATTTAACAATTCCTTATAAATTTTGGATTTTTTATATAAATTTCAGCGATTTATAAAAAAATTGATTCCCAGACTGCAATACCCGTTTAAATTAATCGTAGACTAATCATTCCTATGAATAAAGTTATTGTTACTATGAATATGGGTATAACAAATACAATATGACATAATCGAATATCTGAAGTAATATCAGCAGTTTTAGACATACCTTGAATAAATTCCTAATTTGATTGGACCCCAAGAAGTATTGATAATGCTTCCAATTGATCCATTAACAAAAACCAATTGTTCAAATGGTTTCATATCAATCTTCTTGGAAATAGCTTGAGCATAATCAGATATGGCCCTGGTGACAGGGTCTCTTACAACTAAGAGTAACTTAGTGGAGGGATTCATCAGATGCACTCTATGGGGCGCTTCTCTCGTTATAAAGTATGAAGGGGTTTTTTCGATAGTAAGTTGACCCTCTAGGGTGGTAGGCATATGTGAACGATACCATTGGAAGCCTCTCATATAATTTTTATCAAAAAAATGAACTTCACTACCTGCTGCGCGAACATCCGGGTGAATTCGGATAAATTCTATGAGGGCTCGAGTACCACCTTTTTTTACACCTAAAAAGAAGTAATTCGTGAAACAAAGGATGATTAACAATGAACTTGGTGACTTACCAATTAATAAAGCACTTGGTAATTGGCTTTCTGGTCTCAAACCCTGTTCTCTAAAAAATTTGTATTTTGGAGATATGTCAGTTTCGTTTTCTTCTATTAATGATACTACTCGAACGGAAGCCGTGTAATGAACCAATGGTATGTCATTTACAATCACTGGATGAGTATGCCACTTAAAAACAAAATAAAATTTATATAAAAAAAATTAGAAACATGCAAAAACTGTTTAAGACACGTAATAAATATATCAAAAATTGATTTAAAATGTATTTTTATTACTTACTTTAGGTATTGCTTTAGATAGACTAGAAATTACACAAGAGTTAAATACAAAAGATACATACAGCGATATAGTTGCTAGCAATAATAAAGATAAAATAATTTTCTTGGAAATGAGCAATTCCATGTTCTTCTCTTATTAAACATGACCATTTAAATATCACATCTATAATAATTAAATATACATATTTATTATAACGATTACAGAATATAAAAAAAAAAATTACCAATTACGCATATCAACTACACTCCAATCTCCTTTTAATGTTTATTTATAGTTGTTTATATAATCTAATTAACTGAATAAATAAATAAGAACGGTGATTACATTTTTTTAAATCAATTTATGTTTAAATAAACTGTCAGAAATTGAAAGTTTGACAGATGTATCGACAAATCAAGACAGGAGCAGTGATACCAATAGCTTAAAAAGTTATTCTCCATTATAGTATGGCCTCATGCAGTCGCCACTGCGACAAGTTGCTGCGGCAATCAGAAGCGCCAAGATGGCCACTTGCAGGAATGATCGTCAATAAAAATTTCAATATCGATATACAATCAAGGACGTAGATAACTTTTTCCTGGGGGTAAATCATAGTTTTAGACAAATATGTTTGTCCGTTTCTACATTTCATATATCTACTTTCTTCTCATCGTACTATAGATATTTTTTCTATTATCAGTGGCCATATTCTACAAAAGAATCTATGGAGAGCACAGTATTATTTTACGAGTATTGAGAAATTATACGTATTCTGGTGTTTATAGATTAATAAATGTAAATTTATATTATTAATCCAAGATTAAAGCCAACTCACAAGGTAGAGGCATCTCAATTATCGAAATTATATCTTTACCAAATTTTTCCTTGTCATATAATAAACCAATTTTAAATGAATAACCAAAAGCATCTAGGTATTTACCATTTGAAATCGGTAATTACTACAACATTCAAGTGTCTTTGGTTATTAATTTTGTTATATATCCGTGACGTAATTAATCAGCTATTTTCTATCAAAGTTATAACCAAAATTTTGTGGTACCTACCGGCGGAGATCTTTTTACTTCTTGGTTGAAGTTGGCAGTTATAAAACTACAGAAAATTGAATGTTTTGTTCTTAAAACTACAGAAAAATATACTAAATAAACAAATTTATAACCACGGTAAAGGTAAATACCACACACACACACACACACCTAATGACCCCGAGCCAAGAGGATATTGTACCTAATCGGCACTTGATCCCCAAGTCCCCTGCCTCCTCCCCCAGGTTCTCCCCCCGACATGCCCGCTATTGTGAGCAAATCGCAGGGTTGCATTTAAGGACCGAAGTCCCCTGGTCGTCATTATCGTCTCTAGTCCTTGATTACGCCGTATTCCACCCCATTGGGCATTGGTGGATGCCTGGCTTGTCCTCTGAATTTTTTGTCTTAGGGACGACCGAAGCCTCGATCCCTTTTACATCGTCTGTTTGTCCTGTCGCTTTGTGTGTGCTTTGTCAGTTTGTCATGTATTGTCTTCTCTGTAAAGTCCGCCTAAAACTTAAAACACATTATTAGAAATAATTTGTATAAATTTAAACAACGAACTGTACTTTTTTGTCACGGTTTCTGAAAAAGATATATTTTTTTTGTGGAGCGAGCTCCTTTTTGTTTTTATTTTTTTTTTGATGGAGTACACAACTCCGTTTTTTGTTTTTTGTTTTTTTTTTGGTTGGATTTCTCCATTTTTGTTTTTGTTTTTAACGCACGGAAGGAAGGAAGAAGGAGTGGTTCAGAAGCCGGGATGTTTGTTGCCGCATATCTATGCGACGGGATAGTTTAATTATCGTCAAATTTAGTAGAACCAAACTTATATTCTCGTTAATTGCCTTCTCGGCCTCGCGTGTTTACCGTGGTTATTTGCATCGTATTCGAGGTGCTCCCTGAGCTCTAGGTTGGGGTGTGTCCGCAGGTCGCCGAACATCCGTTCTGCTCGGGCATTCAGAGTGTCTAAAACCCTGTCGGATTTTAAATCCCTGAATATCCAACGGTTGGCCACATACCAAGGTAGGTTTGTGGCCACCCGTAAACAGATATTTTGCTGACTTTGGAGTTTTTTCCTATTTGTCCTGCACGTTTGTCCCCACGCGAGTGAGGCGTAGGTAATTAACGGTATTATTATTGAATTGATTAGTCTTAATTTTGTTTTGATGTTTAGTTTGCTTCTCCTCCCTATAAGGGGGGATAGGCGTGCTCGCGCTTGTTTGGTTTTACTAATTATTGTCTTTACATGCTCGGTGAAAGTTAGACCCACGTCTAAGGTAACCCCTAAATATTTAACTGACCGCTGCCAGTTAATATTTTCGCCAAATAGATTTACTGCACCGTTTGGGGCGTGTCTCCGCTTTTTGAGGAATATTGCCTTTGATTTTTCCGCGTTGATCGCAATTTTCCACTTTACAAACCAATCCTCAAGTTCGTCAAGGTGGGTTTGTAAATGATGTAACACAAGGTGAGGCCAAGCGTTGCGCGATGCTATCGTAGTGTCGTCTGCATACAGGCTGAGCGTAGTATGTGGAGATCGAGGTATATCCGCGGTGTAAATATTATATAGTTGGGGGGATAATACTGCACCTTGGGGCACACCCGCTACCAATAATCCATAGTCAGATAGGATATGTGCCATTTTGACTCTGAAGTATCGTTTCTTTAGGAAGGAATCGATCAATTGAACTAGGGGTTTCGTGTACCCGAACTCCATCATTTTATATATTAGACCCTCGTGCCAAACTCTGTCAAATGCCTTACTGACATCCAGAAATACAGCTCCCGTCGACTGTCTGTGATTGAACCCTTGGGTTGCAAACTCAACCAGTCTAAGGACCTGCGTTTCTGTCGAGTGTTCGGCACGAAAACCAAACTGTTCAGCCGATATGACATTTAATAACTCTGTTTCATCTTTTAAGCGCTTTAAAATTACTCTTTCCGCGATTTTACTCATAGCCGGTAATAGGCTGATCGGTCTGTAATTTTGCGGAAAAGTGCGATCTTTATTTGGTTTTGCAATCATTATGACGTCCGCTTTTTTCCAACGTTTTGGAAAATATTTGAAACGTAATATCGCGTTTATTATAGTCGTTAAATAAACTATCGCTTTTTCCGGTAAGTTTTTTAGCGCGCGATTCGTGATTTGATCACTACCGGGTGCCTTTTTCGCGGACACGAACTTGATTATATCCCTCACTTCTTCTGGTGAAGTGTGAGATATAAACAAGTCTGGGTTTGCCGGTCTCCGAATGTAATTTCGAACATCCCTCTCGACTTCGTCGCTGAAGTCCATATCTTCGTCCTCATGTTCGTTTAGACGGAATTCCTTCTCGAGCGTTGTTTTAAACGTAAATACCACTTCATTCAAGTGATTAGTACTTGTGACGTCAGTATACTAACCCCTTCCATAACGCACGGGATAACCAAAAAACTTTGTGGTAAATACCAAAAAATATTGGTAGTTCGCTTTAAATTGCTTAAACGGCCGGCTTTTTTTGTTTTCATTCATTTGTAATATGGTGTCATCATAGTACTACCTACTAAAGCGACTCTTGGTTGGCGCCAAAGTTCGCGTTTTTTCTTCGCGCAGACATCGTCGCCATCTTCTCTTGACGAGTTCGAATAATACGTCGGATGCCTCGGAGGTACTCCAACCCGTTCGTTTATTATTTTCGAGCTCTCAGACATGCGTTCTTTTTTTACCTCCCGGAGCGTTTAGATGCTCATCGATTTGCTCGGAGGTTTTCGACCGACGGTTCAGAGGAATGAAAATATTTGACATTTGACGTTTTATTTTTATTAAACACATCACACATCGCACAGCTGAGTACCTATCCTAATTTTAATTTATTATTTACGTTTTTCCATTTTTTTCTTTCGGCGATCCCAGGTCCAGTCCAGTGGATAACACAGCATTCAAAGCAGCACGTTTTATTTGTTATATATTAATAATATAGATGATCTAGAGCTAGAGGATGTTGTTTACATGTGTGAGGTTTGTCAGCTTCAACACGCGGATTCTCAGGTAATGGAGAATGCATAGCAAATCCATTCTTAGGAAAACAAAAAGAAGATAATAGGGAAATGAATATGAAATGGATCTAAAATAAAATACAATTGAATAAAAGTTTACAAAAATACCTAGGTTAGGATCACCGAAACATATGGGCAAAATAAACATCAGCTCGAAAGGAGCGTTCGAATAAAGCGGAGGATATCGAGCACATCTGCGCCCACGTGATCGAATATCTAACCCATCTGCATCTTATCCGCGAGGTAATATTCGAACTCGCCTTCTGTACTGATCATGTATTCTCCAATGGTGTGACCGATCACAGTCACGTGATTTTAGTTGACATTTGACAGTCAGCTGTTGTGTATTTGAGTTATTTTCATATATATTTATCGTTATTTTATTTTGGCCATTGCGATATCCAATAATTATTTATTTACAATTTGTCGAACTTTCTACTTTATTTTTATTTATTCATAGAATAAAAATGGCATAGTTTATGACGTCAAAAATAGCAGATACCATTTGACTGTAGTAACTTGCATTTTAAGTTCCACACATAGATGGTGCTACTTCAATCGCGGTTAATTTCACAAAATTGAGTTTTTGTTTTGAATAAATTATTTTCTGGACATACTCAGATCAAGAAATATATTCATTAATAAAACAGAACGTTATAGCTAAATGGTGATCTTTTTGTATATTTTTCAATAGTGCGTGCGCTCGTGTCACTTTTAGCACAATTGTACTACATTTGACAACCCTGAAAAACAGTACGGGCAAAATGACGTCAAGGTTAAATTTCTGTACCTAATAAGATCAAACGGACCGCTTGAAAGTCGCCATACTGATAGAATATATACTGTGGTGTCGTTATTGAAACTAGAGATGTTGAAAAAGTAACTATTCGTTCTTTAGTAACGATTAAGAATTTAAAATGTAAATACTTACTTGGATTACTAAGGGTTATTTTTACATGGTCGGTAGAATAGTAGATTGGATAGATGGATGAAATTATTTCAACTTTATAATGGAAATGTGGGGAAAAATAAAAAAAATAGAGAAAAATAAGGGAAAATACAGAAAATATTAAAAATAAGGAAAAATAGGCAAAAATAGGGGACAAGTATTATCTAGGAAAAAATAAAGCAAAATAGGGACAAACAGGGAAAAATTGGGGAAAATAGGGCCAAATAGAGGAAAATAAAGAAAGTGGGGAAAAATTTGATGAAAATAAAAAAAAATAATGAGAAATGGTGTAAAATAGGAAAAAAATAATGAAAATTAAGAAAAAATAGTAAAAATAGAAAAATTAGGAAAAAAACAGGGAAAAATGGGGAAATATAGGGACAAATTGTAAAAATGGGAAAAACTGGAAACAACGGAAAAAATTTGGAAAACTGGAAAAAAGTGGAATAAATTGGAAGAATTGGAAGAAATTGAAATAAATGGAAAAATTTTGAAAAAACTGGAATAAATTGGAAGAATTGGAAAAAATTGGAATAATTGGAAAAACTGGAAAAATCAGAAAAATATTTAAAAAAAATTGGAAGAATTGAATAAAAACTGGAAGAATTGGAAAAAAAATCGAAAAAACTGGAAAAAATTTAAAAAACTAAAAAAAATGGGAAAAATTGGAAACAACTGGAAGTAATTTAAAAAAATTGTAAAAATTGGAATAATTGGAAAAAAACTGGGAGAATTGGAAAAAAATAGAAAACATTGGAAAAAAATTAGAAACTCTTAAAAAAAATTGAAAATTAAAAAATTGGAAATATGGAAATATGGATACAATGGAAAAAAGGAAAAAATTGGAAAAAACTAATAAAATTATAATGGGAAAAAATTGGAAAAAATTGGGAAAAATTGAAACAATTTTTAAAAAATTGGCAGAATTGGAAAAAATTGGAAAAAATCAAAAATACTGGAACAACTTGATAGCAAGGAAAAAATGGGAAGAATTCTAAATTATTTGAAAAAATTTAAAAAAATGGAAAAAATTGGTATAATTGGATAAAATTGGAAGAATTGGAAAAAAATTGGTAAAAATTAAAAAATTGGAAAAAATGGAAACAACGGAAAAAAGGAAAAAATTGGAAGAAACTAACAAAATTATAATTAGAAAAAATTGGAAAAAATTGAAAAAAATTGAAAAAAAATTGGAAAAATTGGAAAAAATTGGAAAAAATGGAAACAATTTAAAAAAAATTAAAAAATTGAAAAAAAATTTGAAAAAATTGAAAAAAATTGGAAGAAATTGGAAAAATTGGCACAACTGGAAAAAATTGGAAAAAATCGAAAATATTGGAACAACTTGATAAAAAGGAAAAAAAGGGAAAAAAGTGGAAGAATGGAAAAAAATTGGAAGAATTGAAAAAAATGGGAAAAAATGAAAAAAAATGGAATAATTGGAAAAATTGGAAGAATTGGGAAAAAATGGAAACAATGGAAAAAAAGGAAAAAATTGGAAAATATTGGAAAAATTGGCAGAACTGGAAATATTGGAAAAAATCGAAAATATTGGAACAACTTGATAAAAAAGGAAAAACGTGGAAGAATTGGAAAAAATTGGAAGAATTATTAAAAAATGGAAACAATGGAAAGAAAAGAAAAAACTAATAAAATCAGAATGGAAAAAAATTGAAAAATTGGAAAAAATTGAAAAAAATTGGAAAAAATTGGAAAAATTGGCACAACTGGAAAAATTGGAAAACATCGAAAATATTGGAACAACTTGATAAAAAAGGAAAAAATGGAAAAACGTGGAAGAATTGGAAAAAAATTGGACGAATTGGAAAAAAATGGAAACAATCGAAAGAAAGGTAAAAAATTGGAAAAAACTAACAAAATCAGAATGGGAAAAAATTGGATAAAATTTGAAAAAATTGTCAAAAATTTGAAAAAATTTAAAAAAATTGAAAAACTTAACAGAACTGGAAAAAATTGAAAATATTGGAAGAATTGGAAAATATTGGAAGAATTGAAAAAAAAATGGAAAAATTAGAAAATATAAAAAAAATGAAAATGAAAAAATTGGAAAAAACAACAAAATCAGAAATATCAATCAGAAATATCAATCAGAAATATTAATCAGAAATATCAATCAGAAATATCAATCAGAAATATCAAGAACCAAGTTCAGTTTTTTTCTTCAAAAAAAGAAAAAAAATCTGAAATTTTCGTTCACTATAAATAAAACAAATATAACGTTTAATTTCTCTAAACCCACAAAAAGAAAAAAAGGGCGATTTTTGAAATATATCGTAGTTTTTTTTGTCAATTGTTTCTAATTACATCAAAAAATCAATTTGACTGGCGTCCAAAATTTAATATTTTATTTTCTGATATATTTCAAATTCTATTCGTGGAATGAACCCATAATAAAAAGATTTGAGATTAAATCACGCTTATTATTTATTATCAACAAATTTCCAATTTTCATGTCATTTCCTGTCAAACCGGATGTGGGCCATATTGGATTTTTATTTAAAAAAAATGCTCTATTATAATTGACCAAAGTTTGGTATAAATCTATTAACCCGTTTAAAAGTTATAGACCCATTACCCATTTACACCCGGTATACTATGAGATAATATAGTATATAGGATTTTTAATACAAATCCCGATGCACGTCATAGATCATTTATGATGTCAGGATGCTGCAGTGTTGTCTGCTCGTCAGAATAGTCGATGAATGTAGGAATTTTCGAAAATGTGAGGTTATGTTGTTTGGTTTTGTTATTATTTTAAACGCTGTGACTGCAGGCACGCTAACGTGCCGTGATATATTAAATTAGATGCACGTGAATTGCGTCATACGTTATTTCGCTTAAATAATGAGTTAACTAATTTTAATGAAACGTGAAAAAGATATTAAAAATTATTCGAAATGCAAAGGTAAATATTTACATTAATTTTATAAAATTCTGGAAATATTAGAAATATCTATTCAATAAAAAAAATTTAAATAATAAATGTCACTGTCACTTTTTTCTTCTTTCTTAGTTTTAGGCAGTGTTGCCAGATATAAAACGGCCAAGACAAAAAAATAAGACACAAAAACCAAAAGCAATCGAAAAATATTGTAAAAAAACGCTTTTCTCTGATTTATTTTTTATTTTTTCCCATTTTTTCTCATTGTTCCGTTTTTTTTAATTTCTTTCTTTCGTTTTCTAATTTTTTCATTCCTTTGATTTTCTGGAATTTTATTGCGATATTTTTGCGATTTTTTGCAATTTTGTGGAATTTTTTTGTGATTTGTTGCGATATTTTTTGTGATATTTTTTGATTGATTGCATTTTTTGCGACTTCTTTTTCATTTTTTTGCAATTTTTTTGCGTTTTTTACAATTTTTTTTTTCCAACATTTTTTGATTTTTTTTTCTGATTTTTTGAATGTTCCAGTTTTTCCTAGTTTTTTCTCGTTTTTCTGGTTTTTTTCTTGTCTCTTTAGATTTTTTCAGTTTATTTATTTTTTCTCGTTTTTTACTAATTTTTCTCGTTTTTGCTTTTTTTTTGTCTTTTATTTATTTTTTCTGTTTTTCTTATCTCTTGCGGTTTATTCGATTTTTAACCAATTTTTTCTCATTTTTTTTTCTTATTGATGTTCTAGCTTTTTTTCCAATTTTTTTTTAATTTTTTTTCTTATTTCTCCTATTTTTCCAATTTTTTCGATTATTTTGCAATAGTTTGGTATTTTTACGATTTTTTTATATTTTTCGTTTGCTTGGAATTTTTGCGAATTTTTTTTCGTTTTTTTTTGGGTTTTTTATAATTTTCTGATTTTTCTTTTAATTTTATCCAATGTTTTCTGTTTTTCCGATTTTTTCTGGTTTTTCCATATTTTTGATTTTTTTTCCTAATTTTTCCTCATTTTTTCTCACTATTTTCGTGTTTTTTTCTGAATCTTTCTTTTGTTTTATAATTTTTTCCTATTCCATTGATTTTTCCATTTTTGTTTCTTGTTTTTTTCCTATTTTTTCAATTCTCCTAATTTTTTTTTGGTTTTTTTTATAATTTTTGTTTTGTTTCTGTTTTTTCTTTCTGATTTTTTCGGGTTTGTTTTTCGATTTTTTCTTGCTCTCCGATTTTTCCCATTTTTTCAATTCTTCTACTTTTTTCTCGTTTTTTTCTGGTTTTTTGATTTTTTTTCTCTAGTTTTTATTTTTTTCTGTTTTTTCTGATTTTTCCTCATTTTTTCTCATTATTCTCGTTTGTTTTCTAATTTTGTATTTTTTTATTTTTTTCTTATTACTCCGTTTTTTTTAATTTGTTCCGATTTTTTGCAATATTTTTCGTTTACTTGCGTTTTTTGTGATTGCTTTCGTTTTTTTTTTGCCTTGTCCATTTTAGATCTGGCAACACTGCATACAACTGAGAATGAAGAAAAAGTGTGACACTGACAATTATTATTTAAATTTTTTTTTATCGAATATATTCTTCGAATATTTCCAGAAATTTATAAAATTAGTATTTATCTTTGAATTTCCAACAATTTTTAATATCTTTATTGTTTCGCTGTGACTGCAGGCACGCTAACGTGCCGCTATATATTAAATTAGAAGCACGTGAATTGCGTCATAATACGTTATTTCGCTTAAATAATAAGTTTGAACATATTTAAGCACGAGCTCTGATAGCCGCGTGACATAGTACCCGCTAATGGTGAAGTGGGCCCGGGGATCGAATCCCACATTGCCTTTTATTTATTTTTTAAACACAGGGTAGATTTAGATAGTCAAGACTTTTCTTAATAAAATAAAAATTTTTCTTTAAATACACAGACTAGATTTAGATAGTAAAGACTACTTTTATTAAATAAATATTTTTTTTTAGATCAGATAACAAAGTTTAATGTTTTGACGTGTGGGGAATTTCTGAAATTATCCAGAGGTTAACGTGTGTGTAGTCTCGGCCTCAGTTTTAAGTATTTTGATTTTCACGTTTCATTAAAATTAGTTAACTTATTATTTAAGCGAAATAACGTATGACGCAATTCACGTGCCTCTAATTTAATATATCGCGGCACGTTAGCGTGCCTGCAGTCACAGCGTATTTTAAATGTATATATTACATTCAATTGTTTTGAAATAAATAAAAAAGAAACATATAAAAAAGGTAGAAAAAACAGTTTTTTTACGAGTATAACTGGCAAAGCACAAAAATAAAGACAATATTATAAAATTACGAAAACGTGGAGAAAACTCAATCAACTTGTTGACATAACCTAAATCAGTTCTCACTAATACTACTAATAGGTGAAAATTTTCAATTTACAATTGACAACAGCGCATCAAGGCTTACCAATTACTCAAATGTCATTTCTTCTCTCTAAATACGAGTTTCATTGGCGTACAAAATGTCAAAATTATTTAATAAAAAAATATGGTTTTCTAAGTACTACACATAGGTGTAATAATATATTTTATAAATTTTATATTATCAAGAATAAGACGTGAATAAGCTAATATAATTGAGTTCATTCTAAAATTGTCAAACTAATAACAATTGCATTTTTCGGTTTTCAGTAGTGTAACTACGTTCATGGATACTCGTGAATATTCGTTAGTTTCCGATTATTTTACATATTTAGGGAAATTTTATTTAGTTGGTAGTACTATAATGGAAGAATGACATCACTTGTGACGTGCATCGGGATTTGTATTAAAAATCCCATATTTTATTGCTTCTGTTGAGTACATTTCAGAAACTCAGCGTGGCAACACTGGTTATGGGCGCGAAATTTAAAAATCAGTGTAGATAATACACTGATTAATTTGGTACATCCTGCAAATGAATTATTTACTCAAATAAATCATAAACCTATAAACTAATTGTTATTTCAAGGTTTTCTTCATGGTTGGTATTAGAAAAAACTTAAAAGGGCCGAATGGGAGGAATATTCAAGCCTTTAATAATCACCTAGGTACCTACATTTTTATTCGGTAGATACCTACATCAACTATGGACTGATGATGAGTGTTTGCTGCTCTGTAATTTTCTTCTTCTTTCATTATATTAAGAAAGGGTGTATATTATTATAGCGGCGAAAAATTAGTTCGAGCCTGAAGGACAAACGAGTCATTGGATATAAAAATTTTGAATGAAATTAAACTACTAAGACAACTAGGGTGGTCTCTCTAGTATTTTAAATGACACACGCTTTAAATTACGCCATATAAAAAATAATAAATAATAAAATCGGTGTAAATTTTTTCAAAATTTTTAAAACAGGATTTGTTAACTTTACAAGAGGGAGACTAACGTGTTAAAAAAAACAAAATCATTAGTCTCTTCTTGCTCTCATATCTAAAGTTTTTATTGGAACTTTTTTTTAAAAAAATTAGGCTTTTAGAATGTTTTATTCTCTTTCAAATGACATTTAATTCAATTAGATAACTTTTATATTTTCTTTTTTACGAGGGTGTGAAGATATGTAAGTAAAAATTTAAATTCTAAAAATTATTAATATTAAAATAATGTATGATTAAAAAAATATAAATTATATTAAAACCACATAAAAGTGAATAAACAGTAGGTATACCTATTTTTTTTAATTTTAAAAAATGATTGGGTAATCCCACCGAACTTTCCGAAAACTCCTAGTAAAGTAATTGTTTAATCGATTATTTTAGTTTTTCTACAAAATACATTAATACAGGTTTTTTGGATCAAAATTTGTTTAAAAAATGAAAAAAATCAATTTTTTTATCAAAACAAATCAGAAAAAAGACTAAAAACAAAAAAATAAACAGAAAAATGAGTAAAAACTAGAAAAATTAGAAGAAAATCTGAGAAAATAAGAAGAAAAAAAACACGAAACATTGGAAAAATCAGAGAATATTGACAAAAAAATGAAAAATAATTGTAAAGTACGGAAAAAACAGTAAAATCAAAAATTTTTAAAAAACCAACACTAAAATAAGAAAAAATGGCAAAAGAACACTAAAAATCACAAAAAACGAAAAAACCACAAAAAATTAAATAAACGGCAAAAATTTGGAAAAAAAAAACAAAAAACCAAAAAAATCGTAAAAAACATTAAAAAATCCGAAAGAATTGAAATAAATCGAAAAAAATCAGAGGAATAAAAAACAGAAAAATGAGAAAAAAAACTGAGAACAAATTAGAATAATCGAAAAATTGGAAATATCAGAAAATATTGGGAAAAAAAGAAAAATAAATTTCTAAAATACGGAAAAAACGGAAAAATCAAAAAATTTAATAAAAAAAACAACAAAAAATACGGAAAAAATTGCAAAAACCGCCAATAATTGCAAAAAATGAAAAAATCACAAAAAATTGAAAAAACGGTAAAAATTCGGAAAAAAAACCAAAAAACAACCAAAAAAATCGTGAAAACATTACGAAATTGGAAAGAATTGAAATAAATCGAAAAAAATCAGAATGTGAAGAAAAAAATGAGAAAAAATCTGAAAACAAAAGAAAAAAATTGAAAAAAAACACAACAATGAGAAAGAATCGGAAAAGCAAGAAAAAAATTAGAAAAAAACAAAAAAATTAGAAAAAACAAGAAAAAATTACAGAAATTACAAAAAATTTGAGGAATAAGAAAACAATGAGAAAAATCAGAAAAGACAGGAATAGAAAAAAAAAACAAAAAAATGAGAGAAAACGAGAAAATAAGGAAAAACCAAAAAAAAAATCGCTATAACTTTTACAAATACTATGTTAAAATTATGAAATAATTTACACACGTGGTAATTTTGGATCCTTTTCGGATATTCTATTTACTTTTTTCATTTATTTTATACTTATTGATAAAACAAAATTACAAAAAATTTAAAAAAAATTCTTTATTTTTGCTATAATAATTACAATTGTAAATGGACTCATCCAGTGATTTTTGTTTATATTTTTATTTTATAATTTTGGCCTACCATAACACATTGCACCAGGTCCAGCCCTTCTGAGACCGATCCTGCGGCTGTAATTAATTCTTAAAATCTGAATATCGGGGCTATAGTGACTTGTGACGTGGCCCAATTGAAACAGATTATATTTGGCTATGTTGTCATATCGATAAAACTGGCAACTCTCGTTTTCTACTTTGTTATGATTAAAAGAAGGAAAACAGTATGTCATATTTTTCTAGAAACAAACAAAGCTAGAATCTTGGCAATGCTGTAGAAAGTAAAACGTTAATTATTGGTCAAGAAGCAGCGCCACTTTCAAAATATATTAATTACTTTTTAGTGATTTTTATTAAGTAATGAATGTTATAAGAACAATAAGCAACTAGGTTCTTTAAGCTATTCATTCAAACCAATAAATTCGTTCCTACTGGATAAGCCCATTCTAAGAAACTAAAATACGTTTTAAATTTAGAGTTTTATATTATTTTTAGAATGGTGAAAATACCAGTTTAATAACTTCAATATTTTAGAAGTTATTCAATTTAGTTTAAAATCGTAATATAATTTTAAATGTTTCTTAGCCAATTTTTAAAAAATTCCACAAATTTTGTAATAAAATTTTGAAAAAAATTATAATTATAAAATTAATTATTATAAATTTAAAGATATTTTTTAAAAAATTTTAATATCAAAATTTAACTAAAAAATAATAATTTAATTATATAAAAATTAATTATAAAAATTGCTTAAAAATTAAAATAAAAACTAGCGGCGAAACTATGCGAAACTTGAAAAAAAGTAAAGACAAAATTTGTAGAAAATTTTATGTTCTATAATTTTGTTTTTTTTTTGTAAATTTTCATAAAAATTCATAATTTTGTCTCAAAATCTAAAAAAAAGTCGCAAATGTATATATACATTATTTTCACGTCCTCTAGCGGCTAAACTATGATGAATTCAAAAAACCGGTAATGACAAAATGTGTAGAAAATTTTATGTTCTACAACTTTCATATCCTGTAATTTTTCATAAAAATGCATTATTTTGGTTATTTAAGAAAAATATGAAAAGAAATTACTTTTTCATAAATCTGGCAACAATGGCAAAAGTTTTTGAAAATTTTAATCGTTCAAAATTAAAATATAACGTAAAAAAATATATGTGTAAAACTTTATTGCCATCTTGTTTAGTAATGACGTCATCACTTATAACAACTGTCACTTCCGGTTATCCGATTAATTTCAAAATCTATCCAGATCGTCTCCTTGCTACCCTAAATAAGTATATAAAATTTCATTTAAATCGATTTAGCCGTTTAGACGCTATCGTGTTCACACACACAGACACACACACACACAGACACACAGACACACACACAGACACACAGACACACAGACACACAGACACACAGACACACAGACACACAGACACACAGACACACAGACACACAGACACACAGACACACAGACACACAGACACACAGACACACAGACACACAGACACACAGACACACACACACAGACAGACATCATGCTAAAAATGGTATAAATGGATTCAGGTGACCTCAAAACGTAAAGATTCGTTAAAATCTGGGTATGGTCAAAATAACATGATCGCAATACTTTCCTTCTATACAACTCTGTTGTTCGGAAAGTAAAAAACTATTATTATAGTCTCTCTTCTCTTATCCCTCCATTTTTTTTATAAAATTTTGAAAATAGTCACACTTGTAGCAAATTTCATTTCATTTTAAACTATGTTGAATGCTTTTTACTTTCCGAACAACAGAGTTGTATAGAAGGAAAGTATTGCGATCATGATATTTTGACCATACCCAGATTTTAACGAATCTTTACATTTTGAGGTCACCTGAATCCATTTATACCATTTTTAGCATGATGTCTGTCTGTGTGTGTGTGTGTGGGTGGGTGTGTGGGTGTGCGTGTGCCTGTGTGTGTGTCTGTGTGTGTGTGTGTGTGTGAATACGATAGCGTCTAAACGGCTAAACCGATTTAAATGAAATTTTATATACATATTTAGGGTAGCAAGGAGACGACCTGTATAGATTTTGGAGTTAATCGGACAACCGGAAGTGACAGTTGCTATAAGTGATGACGTCATTACTAAACAGTTTTACACATATATTTTTTATACGTTATAGTTTAATTTCGGATGATTAAAATTTTCAAAAACGTTTGCCATTGTTGCCAGATTTATCAAAAAGTATTTTTTATTCATATTTTTCTTAAATAACCAAAATAATGCATTTTTATGAAAAATTACAAGATATAAAAGTTGTAGAACATAAAATTTTATAGACATTTTGTCATTACCGTTTTTTTTGAATTCCTCATAGTTTCGTCGCTAGAGGGCGTGAAAAAAATTTATATAGACATTTTTGTGACTTTTTTAGATTTTGAGACAAAATTATGGATTTTTATGAAAAATTACTTATAATCAAAATTGTAGAGCATAAAATTTTCTATAAATTTTGTCTTAACTATTTTTTCAAGTTGCGCATAGTTTCGCCGCTAGTTTTTATTTTAATTTTTATCTTTATTAAATTATTATTTTTTAGTTAAATTTTTATACTAAAATTTTTAAAAAAATATCTTTAAATTTGTAATAATTAATTTTATAATTATAATTTTTTTCCAAATTTTATTATAAAAATTGTGGAATTTTTTAAAAATTTGCTAAGAAATTTAAGATTATATTACGATTTTAAACTAAATTGAATAACTTCTAAAATATTAAACTTATTTAACTCGGATTTGCACCATTCTAAAGATAATATAAAACTGTAAATTTAAAATGTATTTTAGTTTCTTAAAATTTAGAATTGTAATTATTATAGCCAAAATTAGGATTTTTTTTAAAATTTTTTGTAATTTCGTTTTATCAATAAGTATAAAATAAATGAAAAAAGTAAATAGCATGTCCGAAAAGGATCGAAAAGTACTATGTGTGTAAATTATTTCATAATTTTAACACAATATTTGTAAAAGTTATAGCAAAAAATGAAAAAAGTTTAAACATTTCAATGGATTTATCTATGAATTTTTGAAAACAAATTTGATTTTTTTTTAGTTTTTTAAACTAACTTTATTAATGAATTTTGATCCAGAAAACCTTAAAAAAAGGTCTGTTTCCCATTTTGAATATAATTGTACGAGATATTAATTATTTATTGACTTTAAAATTATTCAAAAATAGGTTTTATATTTTTTAAGGTTAATATTAATATTAAAAATTTAAAGAAAAAACCATTAAATTTGTAGTGAAAAACTCTATAATTGTGATTTTTTTCAAAATTTTATTCAAAAAATAGAATTCATAATTTTTTTTTGAAATTTAATATAAGTTAAAAACAAATTGAATAACTTTAAAAATATTAAAGATATTAAAATGGGATTTATACCATTCGATAGGTAATACAAAACTCTAAATTTAGAAAATATTTTAGTATTTAACATTGTAATTGTTCTAAAGAAAATTTAAAAAAAAATATTTTTTTGTCTTTTGTTTTATCGAAAATGGTAAAACAAAAAAGTAAATAGTACATCCAAAAGCGATCAAAAAGTACATTATGTGTGAAATATTTCATAATTTTAAAATAATACTTGTAGAAATTATATAAAATTATAAAAAGTTAAAAAAAATTTTTCGGAAAGTTGGATGGGATAAGCCCCTCATTTTTAACATTTGTTTTATAAATTTTAGAAAAAATTAATTTTTTTTTTTATTCTTGTAAACTAATTTATAAATGTATTTTGATGCAGTAAAACTAAAATAATCGATTAAACAATTACTTTACTAGAAGTGTTGGGAAAGTTGGGTGGGAGTACCCCCTCATTTTTAATACGTACTATAGTTTTTTTTGTTACGAGGGGTGGAAGATATGAAAGTATACATTCAAATTAAACTATTATTCTCACCCGTGTAACAAGAGAAGTATATAATATTTTTAAACGACATTATCGTCATTTAAAAGGTAATAAAAAATACTATAAATGTTATTTTTTTTTATTTAAAAAAAAATGTATATTTGAGAAATGGGAGACTAAAATGGTAAAATCCATAAAAAAAATCATTATTGTAGTTCTCCTTTTTCTCACTTCCACAGTTTTTTTTATAAAATTTTGAAAATATTCACACTTGTAGCAAATTTCATTTTCTTTTAAACTACGTTGAATGCTTTTTAATACATACAATAGTTTTTTTTGTTACGAGTGGTGGAAGATATGAAAGTATACATTCAGATTAAAATATTATTCTCACCCGTATAACAAGAAAACAATACAATATTTTTAAACGATACTAACGTCATTTAAAAGATAATAAAAAATAATATAAGTGTGAATTTTTTTTAAATTTTCAAAAAAAAATTGCGGATTTGAGAAAAGGGAGAGACTAAAATGTTGAAATCCATAACAAAATCATCATTGTAGTCTCTCGCTTTTCTCACGCCCACAATTTTTTTTCTAAAATTTTGAAAATATTCACACTTGTAGCAAATTTCATTTTATTTTACACTACGTTGAATGCTTTTTGATACATACTATAGTTTTTTTGTTGCGAGGGGTGGAATACATGAAAAATATACAGAGAAGTTAAAATATTATTCTCACCCGTATAACAAGAAATCCATATAATATTTGTAAATGATTCTAAAGTCATTTAAAAGATAATAAAAAATACTATAAATGCTAATTTTTTCTTAATAAAAAAATATATATTTGAAAAAAGGAAGACTAAAATGGTAAAATCCATAAAAAAAATCATTATTCCTTTTCTCACTCCCACAATTTTTTTATAAAATTTTAAAAATATTCATACTTGTAGTAAATTTCATTTATTTTTAAACTACGTTGAATGCGTTTTGATACATACTATAGTTTTTTGGTTACGAGGGGTGGAAGATATGAAAGTATACATTCAAATTAAAATATTATTCTCACCCGTATAACAAGACAACAATACAATATTTTTAAACGACACTAATGTCATTTAAAAGATAATAAAAAATAATATAAGTGTGAATTTTTTTTAAATTTTTGAAAAAAAATTGTATATTTGAGAAAGGGGAGAGACTAGAATGGTGAAATTCAAAAAAATTTTTATTATTGTAGTTACTCCCTTCTTTCCATATTCTCGAATGTGGTCAAAAGTTGAGGTAGTAAAACTCGAAATTCTGTACCACAATTTGAATTAAATTAAATTTTCTTGGTTACATATGATTGATTTAGAGGCGGCGACTAGTTTCGGCGTTACGCCATCATCAAGTCTATAATATAAAGTGTTAAGGTAGGTGGGATCAATACAATTTATTAAAAAAACTTACCAAATAAACTATAAATGGGGTGAGAAAGTGAATCGTTACAGTAAACAATACTATATTAAGTAAAATAAGTGCGCACGGGTACAAATACAAAAATGAGGGGGTTATCCCACCCAACTTTCCGAACACTCCTATTAAAGTAATTGTTTAATCGATTATTTTAGTTTTTCTGCATCAAAATACATTAATAAAATTAGTTTACAAAAATTTAAAAAAAACTTAATTTTTTCTAAATTTTTTTTTTACTTTTTATAATTTTGTATAATTTCTACAAGTATTATTTTAAAATTATGAAATATTTCACACATAATGTACTTTTTGATCCCTTCCAGATTTACTATTTACTTTGTTCATTTGTTTTATCATTTTCGATAAAACAAAAGGACAAAAAAATTTAATTTTTGTTTTATTTTGGTTATAATAATTACAATGTTAAATTTGAAGAGACTAAATTATTTTCTAAATTTAGAGTTTTATATTACCTATCGAATGGTATAAATCCCATTTTAATATCTTTAATATTTTTAAAGTTATTCAATTTTTTTAAACTTATATTAAATTTCAAAAAAAAATTATGAATTCTACAATTTTTTGAAAAAAAAAATTGAAAAAAATCACAACTATAGAGTCTTTTACCACAAATTTAATGGTATTTTTTTAAATTTGTAATACTAATATTAACCTTAAAAAAAATGAGGGGGTAATCCCACCCAACTTTCCGAACACTCCTAGTAAATTAATTGTTTAATCGATTATTTTAGTTTTTATGCACTAAAATACATTAATTATATTACCTATCGAATGGTATAAATCCCATTTTAATATCTTTAATATTTTTAAAGTTATTCAATTTCTTTTAAACTTATATTAAATTACAAAAAAAAAATTTGGAATTCTACAATTTTTTGAATAAAATTTTGAAAAAAATCACAATTATAGAGTTTTTTACTACAATTTTAAGGGTAATTTTTTTAAAATTTTTAATATTAATTTTAACCTTAAAACAAATAAAACCTATTTGTGAATAATTTTAAAATCAATAAATAATTAATATCTCATTCAATTTTATTCAAAATGGGAAACAGACCTTTTTTTTAGGTTTTTGAATCAAAATGCATTAATAAATTTAGTTTAAAAAACTAAAAAAAATCAATTTTTTTTTCAAAAATTCATTGAATTGTTTTAACTTTTTTCATTTTTTGCTATAACTTTTACAAATACTATGTTAAAATTATGAAATAATTTACACACATAGTACTTTTGGATCCTTTTCGGATATGCTATTTAATTTTTTCATTTATTTTATACTTATTGATAAAACGAAATTACAAAAAAATTTAAAAAAATTCTTAATTTTGGCTATAATAATTACAATTCTAAATTTTAAGAAACTAAAATACATTTAAAATTTAGAGTTTTATATTATCTTTCGAATGGTGAAAATCACATTTCAATAACTTTAATATTTTTGATGTTATTCAATTTAGTTTAAAATCGTAATATAATCTTAAATTTCTTCCAATTTTTTAAAAATTCCAAAATTTTTGTAATAAAATTTTGAAAAAAATTACAATTATAAAATTAATTATTACAAATTTAAAGATATTTTTTTTTAAGTTTTTAATATAAAAATTTAACTGAAAAATAATAATTTAATAAAGATAAAAATTAAAATAAAAACTGGCGGCGAAACTATGCGCAACTTGAAAAAATAGTTAAGACAAAATTTATAGAAAATTTTATGTACTACAATTTTGATCCCATGTAATTTTTCATAAAAATCCATAATTTTGTCTTAAAATCTAAAAAAGTCACAAAAATGTCTATATAAATTTTTTTCACGCCCTCTAGCGGCGAAACCATGAGGAATTCAAAAAACCGGTAATGACAAAATGTGTAGAAAATTTTATGTTCTACAACTTTCATATCCCGTAATTTTTCATAAAAATGCATTATTTTGGTTATTTAAGAAAAATATGAAAAAAAAATTCTTTTTGATAAATCTGGCAACAATGGCAAAAGTTTTTGAAAATTTTAATCATTTAAAATTAAACTATTACGTATAAAAAATATATGTGTAAAACTTTATTGCCATCTTGTTTAGTAATGACGTCATCACTTATAGAAACTGTCTTTTCCGGTTGTCCAATTAACTCCAAAATATATACAGGTTGTCTGCTTGCTACTCTAAATATGTATATAAAATTTTATCTAAATCGGTTGAGCCGTTTAGACGCTATCGTGTTCACACACACAGAAACATACACACAGACACACAGACACACACACAGACAGACATCATGCTAAAAATGGTATAAATGGATTCAGGTGACCTCAAAACGTAAAGATCCGTTAAAATCTGGGTATGGTCAAAATATCATGATCGCAATACTTTCCTTCTATACAACTCTGTTGTTCGGAAAGTAAAAATGAGGGGCTAATCCCACCCAACTTTCCGAACACTCCTAGTAAAGTAATTGTTTAATCGATTATTTTAGTTTTTCTGCATCAAAATACATTAATAAAATAAGTTTACAAAAATGAAAAAAAAAATTAATTCCAGATTTACTATTTACTTTTTTCATTTGTTTTACCATTTTCGATAAAACAAAAGAACAAAAAATTTAATTTTTGTTTTATTTTGGTTATAATAATTACAATGTTAAATTTGAAGAGACTAAATTATTTTCCAAATTTACTGTCAGTAGATAGAACGTCCTTTAACTTTAAAGACTCAATAAGTAAAGGCAATAATGACGATTAGAATAAAACTTTACAAGTTGATTTCTCATACAATTGTCACAATCTAAACGTCACTGTCATTAGTTATAGAACCGTTAAAGTTAAAGAACGTTCTATCTACTGACAGTTAGAGTTTTATATTACCTATCGAATGGTATAATTCCCATTTTAATATCTTTAATATTTTTAAAGTTATTCAATTTTTTTTTAACTTATATTAAATTTCAAAAAAAAATTATGAATTCTACAATTTTTTGAATAAAATTTTGAAAAAAATCACAACTATAGAGTTTTTTACTATCAATTTAATGGTATTTTTTAAATTTGTAATATTAATATTAATCTTAAAAAGAATTAAAACCTTTTTTGAATAATTTTAAAATCAATAAATAATTAATATCTCATTCAATTTTATTCAAAATGGGAAACAGACCTTTTTTTAGTTTTTTTGGATCAAAATACATTAATAAAGTTAGTTTAAAAAATTTTTTTGTCAAAAATTCATTGAATTGTTTTAACTTTTTTCAATTTTTGGTATAACTTTTACAAATACTATGTTAAAATTATGAAATAATTTACACACATAGTACTTTTGGATACTTTTCGGATACACTATTTACTTTTTTCATTTGTTTTATACTTATTGATAAAACGAAATTACAAAAAAATTTACAAATATTCTTTAATTTGGCTATAATAATTACAATTGTAAATTTTAAGAAACTAAAATGCATTTTTAGTTTAGAGTTTTATAGTATCTTTCGAATGGTGAAAATCCCATTTCAATAACCTTAATATTTTAGAAGTTATTCAATTGACTTTAAAATCGTAATATAATTTTAAATGTTTCTTAGCCAATTTTTAAAAAATTCCACAATTTTTATAATAAAATTTTGAAAAAAATTATAATTATAAAATTAATTATTACAAATTTAAAGATATTTTTTTAAATTTTTAATATTAAAATTTAACTAAAAAATAATAATTTAATAAAGATAAAAATTGCTTAAAAATTAAAATAAAAACTAGGGGCGAAACTATGCGGAACTCGAAAAAAAAGTAAAGACAAAATTTGTAGAAAATTTTATGTTCTACAATTTTGATAACATGTAATTTTTCATAAAAATCCATAATTTTGTCTCAAAATCTAAAAAAGTCGCAAATGTGTATATAAATTTTTTTCACGCACTCTAGCGACGAAACTATAAGGAATTCAAAAAACCGGTAATGACAGAATGTGTAGAAAATTTTATGTTCTACAACTTTTATTTCTTGGAATTTTTCATAAAAATGTATTATTTTGGTTATTTATGAAAAATATGAAAAAAAAATACTTTTTGATAAATCTGGCAACAATGGCAAAAGTTTTTGAAAATTTGAATCATTCGAAATTAAGCTATAATATATAAAAAATAGATGTGTAAAACTTTATTGCCATCTTCTTTAGTAATGACGTCATCACTTATAGCAACTGTCACTTCCGGTTGTCCGACTAACTCCAAAATCTATACAGGTCGTCTACTTGCTACCCTAAATATGTATATAAAATTTCATCTGAATCGGTTCAGCCGTTTAGACGCTATCGTGTTCACACACACACACACACACAGACACACACAGACAGACATCATGCTAAAAATGGTATAAATGGCTTCAGGTGAGCTCAAAACGTAAAGAATCGTTAAAATCTGGGTATGGTCAAAATATCATGATCGCAATACTTTCCTTCTATACAACTCTGTTGTTCGGAAAGTAAAAAGGGGATGAACAGAGGGATTGCTTGGTAATTTTTTATTTATTTTTTTAATTTTATAAGTTACCAATGTTCCTAGTACCACGCAATCCCTCTGTCCAACCCCTTTTTTGTATTTGTATGTTTTAGACCGTGTTTGGACAATTTGAAACTATTTGGACAATTTTAGATCATTTTGGATTATATTGAACAATTTTATGATCAACTTTAGACAGTTTTTTGGAATTTTAGACCATTTTGGACAATTTTAGGCCATTTTAGAATAATTTGAACAATTCTTTGATCAATTTAGGTAACTTGAGACCGTTTTATTATCATTTTAGATCATTGTTGGACAATTTTGGACTATTTAGAACAATTTTAGATTATTTCAGATTATATTGAACAATTTTCTGATGAATTTAGGTAACTTTAGACCGTTTTATTATTATTTTAATCCATTTTTAGACAATTATACGCCATTCTGGATAATTTTAGATAATTTTGAAAAATTCTTTGATCAATTTAAGTAACTCTAGATAGTTTTGGACAATTTTAGACCATTTTGGACAACTTTAGGCCATTTTAGAATATTTTGAATAATTTTTTGATCAATTTAGGTAACTCTAGACAGTTTTGGACAATTTTAGACCATTTTGGACAATTTTAGGCCATTTTAGAGTATTTTGAACAATTCTTTAATCAATTTAGGTAACTCTAGACAGTTTTGGACAATTTTAGACCATTTAGGACAATTTTAGATCATTTTAGATTTTATTGAACAATTTTCTGATGAATTTCGGTAACTTTAGACCGTTTTATTACTAATTTAGAAAATTTTAAATCATTTTAGATTATTTTGAACAGTATAATTTAAGTTTGAGTAACTTTAGACAGTTTTGTTATTATTTAAGACAATTTTTAGACCATTTTGGACAATTTTAGACCATTGTAGATTATTCTGAACAATTTTCTGATCAATATGAGTGGCTTCATACCGTTTTAGACAATTTTGGACAATTTTAGATTATTTTGACCAATACTCTAATCTATTTTAGTTAATTTTAGACCGTTTTATTATTAATTTAGACAATTTTTAGATTTTGGACAATTTTAAACCATTTTAGGTTATTTTTCAGAATTCTCACATCAATTGTCCTCTTTATACTGTTTTTTTTGTTTTAGACAATTTTTATAAGATTTTGGACAATTTTAGAGTAAATTTATCAGACCTGAGTCTTTTATTCAGCCGATTTCGTATAGACTTTACGAATATATGAAAACTGAAATCCGAATCCAAGTAAAAATAAAATTTATAAATAATAAAAAATAAATCATGATCATAAGCATTAAAATAGTTTTTCTTCTTTATTCTAGGCCCATTTGTTTTGCAGATGTTTTAAAAGTTTATCGAATTGTAGGTAGGCAAATAAAATTATAATAAACTTTTCTATTTTTCAAGATGGTTTAAAATACGGATTTCATGATATCGTTCCTAATATCTATATAATAAAATTTCACCGCCGGTATTGGTAGATAATTTTTTGGTTTTATGTAAATGCGCCTTTAAGGCCTTGCCCATATGGACGACGCGTCCCTGCTTGTACCAAATAGCACGTTT
The DNA here is from genome assembly GCA_963243735.1 of Neocrepidodera transversa. NCBI lineage: Eukaryota > Metazoa > Arthropoda > Insecta > Coleoptera > Chrysomelidae > Neocrepidodera > Neocrepidodera transversa. The sequence goes on along the minus strand of OY725344.1, from coordinate 23,639,493 downwards.
TGTTCGACCTATCCAAATAACGTATTTATTTGGTTCAAATAAAATTTGGTTAATTCAAATAATCTTTTTTCTTTGTATATATAACGCGTTATATTATAAACTTATTTAATGTCTTCTATCTCCCTATGAAGTATTTTGGTATTATTGCGAAACACCCTGTATTCTGTACCCCCAGTTAAGGATTTAAAATAATAAGTCTTTTATTTTCAGTAGGTATATATTTTTTATAATAAATAAAATATAAATAAAATTATTACAAAAATCATAAATTTTAATTTATTTACACAATTTTCTCTTAAATAAATTTAATTTAATAAATCTAAAATATAATCATTCACTCATTGATGCATTTTTTACGTTTTTTTTATAAAAAAAAAATATACATTTTTTCGTTGTCGTTATAAAAATGTTTGAAATAAAATTTTTGGCTAAATTATTTTCTTCAAGGATATACATTTTGTAAAACATCATTATACAACGAATTATAAGAATCCCTAAGAACAAATATATCTTCAGGTTTACCATTAAATCCAAACTGACCAGGTAATTTATGTATAGTAGAATCTTTTAAAGGTTTTTTAACTTTCTGAGGTTTAGGCTTCATATATTCCGGTTCGAAGCCTTGAAAAGCACCAGACCATTGATAAATCGAATTAGGTTTACCATTCGATACAAACGATACTGGTAAATTAAGAAACTGAGATACAGGTTGGGATACAGGTTGTGACACATAACCTAAACCTGGTACAAACATATAAGGTTGTGGTGGTATACGGATATAATAAATTGGTGAATTGAATTGTTGTTTTTGATTAGGGATGGCTCTGCTTAATGGATTTTCTTCTAAAGCTAATGACATGTAATTATCGGTATCGATGTCTAGATTATTGTAGTCTACATCTGGTTGGAGGTAATCTAAGTAGGCTAGATTTTTGGATTGTCTTTGAGTTGTGTGTTGTAGTGGGTAACATTCTAGGGTTTGAGTTACTACGATGGTGGTTAGTACTTGTAGAATCCACTTCATCTGAAATAAATAAATTAATTATAAAATTTTTTCACTTAAATAATGTATCTTATGTCTATTTTTATGTGTCGTAAAATAATTGCTAGATTTAAGGAAAATTTCGGAAACTTGACAATGTTAGAAAAAATGGAATAAAAAATTACATTCCAATTTCTAATACTATTTTTATTTAAACATTCATAGTGGTTTAACTTCTACCCAAGAAGTTTGGTCCTTCGAAATCCTGGAACTATTATAACACGTTCGTAGCCTAGTATTATTTCAACAGTTAAGAATACTAATATTCATAATTCGTTTAGGCGCTTTAAAATTCCCTGGAATTAAAAATATTTTTAGAAATTTTTGAACATTGCTTTAAAAATATTAGAATTGTAAAAATTCGTTATAAATTTTGGATTTTTTATATAAATTACTAATTTTTTAAATTTAAAATAATTTTTTAGTAATTTCAGCGATTTATAAAATAAAATAAAAAGTGTATGATTAAAATAGCGTTGCCTAATTTACGACAAAATTATTTAATCTGAAATTGTTTACGACGCAAAAAAATATATACTATGATACTAATCATATATTTTTGGAACTTAGTTTCTTAACGCAGGCTTACGGTAGGATTTGAGAATCAGAAATTGTAACATAACGCAAAATAGAGATGTTGAAAAAGTAACTATTCGTTCTTTATTAACGATTAATAATTTAAAATGTGAATAGTTTGATTACTATGGTTGTGTTTGCATGGTCGATAAAATTGTAGATTGGGTAGACTGGATAACCAAGTTACTGCAATTTTATGATAGAAAAATCAGAAGATATTGGTAAAAATAGGATGATATAGAGAATATATGGAAAAGTGAGGAAAAGTAGGGAAAAATAGTGAAAAAAAAATTAAACTAGGGAAAAATAAAGTGAAATAGGGAAAATTAAGTAAAATAGGGATAAATTGAGAAAAATAAAGTAAAATGTAGGAAAACAAAGAAAATATCGAGAAAATAATGAAAAACAGGGAAAAAATAGGAAAAAAGGAGAAATTAGGAAAAAACGGGGAAAAATACTTAGCATTACATTAATACAAGGAACAAATTTTAAATAGCAAGCCAATGGTGAATACGTAAGCAGGCGTATGCGCACAATATATAGCACACTGCTACAATTAGGATCTACTAAATTCATGGTTGAAAACTATTGGGAATTCTGGAATAAGGTTAATCCAAAAGTTATAGAGATTTTTTTGCTCTACAACTTTGCACTATAACATTTTGCACTGAAGCCTATTGTTTGTCTTCAGAATAAAAAAAAAGCAAAAAGCCTAAATACGTATATTTTTCGCCCTCTAGCGGCGAAACTATGAAAAATTAGAAAAAATGTTAAAAACAAAAGTTAAAGGAAATTTGGTTCTCTACAACTTTGCATAAGAAAATTTAGCAATAAAGAACATTGTTTGTCCTCAAAATTTGAAAACATACGGAAAACTTACATAAACATTTTTTGCGCGCCCTCTAGTGGCGCAACTATTGAAAATTCCGAAAAAGTGTAATATAAAAATTGTAGGAAATTTTATCCTCTAAAACATTGCACTATAACATTTTGCACTAAAGTGTATTGTTTGTCCATAAGATTTAAAAAAAGGCAAAAAATCTTACATCTGCATTTAATCAATGTCGGTCTTGAGGACCTTCTTCTGTACCAATTTAAACCAAAAACTAATGGTCGCATTCGAGGCACACACCAACCGTTCATACCAAATTTCAGCTTGATTGGTCAAACGATTCGGCAGTTTTCGTGGAAGATTACACACAGACACACAGACACACAGACATATAGACACACAGATAGACCATACTCTGCAAATGCAAAAAATATTGAAAAATGCAGATAAATAAAGAAAAAATGGTGATTAATATTAAAAAACGTAAAAAACACGGAGACAGATAGGTACAATATTAAACAACGCTGAGAAAGATGGGAAAATAAAGTAAAATAGGAAAAAATAATGAAAAAGAGGAAAAAATCTTGCCCAATAGGAAAAAATAGTGAAAAATAGAAAACAAAATAGAGAAATATAAAGAAAATTGGTGACAAAAATGGAAAAAACAGGGAAGTATCGAAAACATTTGTAAAAATGCGGAAAAAACGGGAAAAAAGGTAAAACAGGAAAAAAAAACGGAAAAATAAAGTAAAAAGGAAAAAACGATGAAAATAGGGGAAAAAACCAAAAAAAAAGTAAAAACTGGGAAAAACATTGTAAAATGAGACAAATTAAAAAAAATAGTGAAAATTGGAAAAACTGGGAAAAAATGTTGAAAAATGGGAAAAAAATGTAGGAGAAATAGAGAAAATAGGCAAATATAGGAAAACATGGAGAAATGTAGTGAAAAATTAGGAAATATATGAAAAATACGAAAATTTTATGTCCTACAACTTTCATATCCTGTAATTTTTCATAAAAATGCATTATTTTGGTAATTTAAAAAAAATCTGAAACAAATTACTTTTTGATAAATCTGGCTACAATGGCAAACGTTTTTGAAAATTTTAATCATTCGAAATTAAACTATAACGGATAAAAAATATATGTGTAAAATTGTATTGCCATCTTGTTTAGTAATGACGTCATCACTTATAGCAACTGTCACTTCCGGTTGTCCAATTAACTCCAAAATATATACAGGTTGTTCAGCCGTTTAGACGCTAGCGTGTTCACACACACACACACACACACAAACACATACACACACACAGACACCCACACAGACACACACAGACAGACAGACATCATGCTAAAAATGGTATAAATGGATTCAGGTGACCTCAAAACGTAAAGATCCGTTAAAATCTGGGTATGGTCAAAATATCATGATCGCAATACTTTCCTTTTATACAACTCTGTTGTTCGGAAAGTAAAAACAGGAAAAACAGAAAAAAATGTTTCAAATATTTTGTTTGAAAAACTCCCTAAATTTAAAGATTTTCCATAAAAAGTCTCTTTAAATCTCTTATCCCCATAAATGGTTTAGGCGGCAACTAGTTTCTTCATGCCATATAAACTTAAACATAAATTGAACTATTTAACGCTTAACGGGTAAGGAAATACGGAAATATGTGAAAAAAATAAGATTAAAATTTAAAATGAAATAAAAATACAAAAAGAATATTTTTTTTTTGGTGAGTTTAAAAGTAATTTTAATCTTGAGTCTATTTTTTGTGCTATAAAAATCTCTAGATTTAGGGAAATGTTTGAAAATTTAGTTTTACTATTTCCAATTTTTTACTAATTTTTAATTTTTCCCAATTTTTCTTTCCTATTTTTGTCTATGTTTTCCTATTTTTCCTTATTTTTTCCTCTTTTTACTTTCCGAACAACAAAGTTGTATAGAAGGAAAGTATTGTGATCATGATATTTTGGCCATATCCAGATTTTAACGAATCTTTACGTTTTGAGGTCACCTGAATCCATTTATACCATTTTTAGCATGATGTCTGTCTCTGTGTGTGTGTGTGTGTGTGTGTGTGTGTGTGTGTGTGTGTGTGTGTGTGTGTGTGTGTGTGTGTGTGTGTGTGTGTGTGTGTGTGTGTGTGTGTGTGTGTGTGTGTGTGTGTGTGTGTGTGTGTGTGTGTGTGTGTGTGTGTGTGTGTGTGTGTGTGTGTGTGTGTGTGTGTGTGTGTGTGTGTGTGTGTGTGTGTGTGTGTGTGTGTGTGTGTGTGTGTGTGTGTGTGTGTGTGTGTGTGTGTGTGTGTGTGTGTGTGTGTGTGTGTGTGTGTGTGTGTGTGTGTGTGTGTGTGTGTGTGTGTGTGTGTGTGTGTGTGTGTGTGTGTGTGTGTGTGTGTGTGTGTGTGTGTGTGTGTGTGTGTGTGTGTGTGTGTGTGTGTGTGTGTGTGTGTGTGTGTGTGTGTGTGTGTGTGTGTGTGTGTGTGTGTGTGTGTGTGTGTGTGTGTGTGTGTGTGTGTGTGTGTGTGTGTGTGTGTGTGTGTGTGTGTGTGTGTGTGTGTGTGTGTGTGTGTGTGTGTGTGTGTGTGTGTGTGTGTGTGTGTGTGTGTGTGTGTGTGTGTGTGTGTGTGTGTGTGTGTGTGTGTGTGTGTGTGTGTGTGTGTGTGTGTGTGTGTGTGTGTGTGTGTGTGTGTGTGTGTGTGTGTGTGTGTGTGTGTGTGTGTGTGTGTGTGTGTGTGTGTGTGTGTGTGTGTGTGTGTGTGTGTGTGTGTGTGTGTGTGTGTGTGTGTGTGTGTGTGTGTGTGTGTGTGTGTGTGTGTGTGTGTGTGTGTGTGTGTGTGTGTGTGTGTGTGTGTGTGTGTGTGTGTGTGTGTGTGTGTGTGTGTGTGTGTGTGTGTGTGTGTGTGTGTGTGTGTGTGTGTGTGTGTGTGTGTGTGTGTGTGTGTGTGTGTGTGTGTGTGTGTGTGTGTGTGTGTGTGTGTGTGTGTGTGTGTGTGTGTGTGTGTGTGTGTGTGTGTGTGTGTGTGTGTGTGTGTGTGTGTGTGTGTGTGTGTGTGTGTGTGTGTGTGTGTGTGTGTGTGTGTGTGTGTGTGTGTGTGTGTGTGTGTGTGTGTGTGTGTGTGTGTGTGTGTGTGTGTGTGTGTGTGTGTGTGTGTGTGTGTGTGTGTGTGTGTGTGTGTGTGTGTGTGTGTGTGTGTGTGTGTGTGTGTGTGTGTGTGTGTGTGTGTGTGTGTGTGTGTGTGTGTGTGTGTGTGTGTGTGTGTGTGTGTGTGTGTGTGTGTGTGTGTGTGTGTGTGTGTGTGTGTGTGTGTGTGTGTGTGTGTGTGTGTGTGTGTGTGTGTGTGTGTGTGTGTGTGTGTGTGTGTGTGTGTGTGTGTGTGTGTGTGTGTGTGTGTGTGTGTGTGTGTGTGTGTGTGTGTGTGTGTGTGTGTGTGTGTGTGTGTGTGTGTGTGTGTGTGTGTGTGTGTGTGTGTGTGTGTGTGTGTGTGTGTGTGTGTGTGTGTGTGTGTGTGTGTGTGTGTGTGTGTGTGTGTGTGTGTGTGTGTGTGTGTGTGTGTGTGTGTGTGTGTGTGTGTGTGTGTGTGTGTGTGTGTGTGTGTGTGTGTGTGTGTGTGTGTGTGAACACGATAGCGTCTAAACGGCTGAACCGATTTAGATGAAATTTTATGTACATATTTAGGGTAGCAAGGAGACGACCTGTATAGATTTTGGAGTTAATCGGACAACCGGAAGTGACAGTTGCGATAAGTGATGACGTCATTACTAAACAAGATGGCAATAAAGTTTTACACATATATTTTCTATCCGTTATAGTTTAATTTCGAATGATTAAAATTTTTAAAAACTTTTGCCATTGTTGCCAGATTTATCAAAAAGTTTTTTTTTTCATATTTTTCTTAAATAACCAAAATAATGCATTTTTATGAAAAATTACAGGACATGAAAGTTGTAGAACATAAAATTTTCTACACATTTTGTCATTACCGGTTTTTTGAATTCCTCATAATTTCGCCGCTAGAGGGCGTGAAAAAAATTTATATAGACATTTTTGTGACTTTTATAGATTTTAAGACAAAATTATGGATTTTTATGAAAAATTACATATTATCAAAATTGTAGAACATAAAATTTTCTATAAATTTTGTCTTGACTATTTTTACAAGTTGCGCATAGTTTCGCCGTTAGTTTTAATTTTATAATAATAAGTTTTATAATTGTAATTTTTTTCAAAATTTTATTACAAAAATTTTGGAATTTTTAAAAAATTGGCTAAGAAATTTAAGATTATATTACGATGTTAAACTAATTTGAATAACTTCAAAAATATTAAAGTTATTGAAATGTGATTTTCACCATTCGAAAGATAATATAAAACTCTAAATTTTAAATGTATTTTAGTTTCTTAAAATTTAGAATTGTAATTATTATAGCCAAAATTAAGAATTTTTTTAAATTTTTTTGTAATTTCGTTTTATCAATAAGTATAAAATAAATGAAAAAAGTAAATAGCATATCCGAAAAGGATTCAAAAGTACTATGTGTGTAAATTTTTTCATAATTTTAACATAGTATTTGTAAAAGTTATAGCAAAAAATGAAAAAAGTTAAAACAATTCAATGGATTTACCCAAGAATTTTTAAAAAAAAATTTGATTTTTTTTTAGTTTTTTAAACTAACTTTATTAATGCATTTTGGTCCAAAACCTAAAAAAAGGTCTGTTTCCCATTTTGAATAAAATTGAATGAGATATTAATTATTTATTGATTTTAAAATTATTCACAAATAGGTTTTATTTGTTTTAAGGTTAAAATTAATATTAAAAATTTTAAAAAAATTACCCTTAAATTTGTAGTAAAAAACTCTATAATTTTGATTTTTTTCAAAATTTTATTCAAAAAATTGTAGAATTCCTAATTATTTTTTTTTGAAATTTAATATAAGTTTAAAAGAAATTGAATAACTTTAAAAATATTAAAGATATTAAAATGGGATTTATACCATTCGAAAGGTAATATAATTCTGTATTTTAATGCAGAAAAACTAAAATAATTGATTAAACAATTACTTTACTAGGAGTGTTCGGAAAGTTGGGTGGGATTAGCCCCCTCATTTCTTTATTATTTTTTCCTGTTTCTCCATTTTTCTCTGTTTTTGGCTATTTTTACCTATTTTTTCCTATTTTCCATTATTTTATCCTATTTTTGTTTGTTTTTTTATATGTTTTTTTCTGTCATTCCCATTTGTCTTTTTATGCCTATATTTTCCCATTTTCCCTATTTTTTTTCGTATTTTTCCTTTTTCCTATTTTTCTCTAATTTTTCTATTTTTAACTATTTTTGGCTGTGTTTTCCTATTTTTCTCCACGACTGTTTAATAATAAGTTAATTCTCACTACATTTCTAGTGGAAGAATGATATACATTCTTCCACAAGTTGAAAATTTACATTAATATCAACACAAATCACATTGCTTTGAAAATAACTAAACAATCGCATCTTATCAACATCCTAATAAGTCGCCATTTTATTTGAAATGTCAAATACACAAACGTCAAAGTTTAATATTTTAAGTGTCAATTAAAAATTTGTGATAAAAACTATGATTTTAGGTATGTAATTTCTTGTATAGTCGTGGAGAAAGTATAGTCTCCAACTCGCATAGAATTATGGCTATTATTCACTAGAATTAAAATTCCGACACGAGCGGCCTTCATTCTATGCTTGTCGAAGAATATACTATTCCATGTTTTTTACTTTTTTCCCGTTTTTTTATTTTTACCTATTTTTACTGTTTTTCCCTGTTTTTAATATTCTCCATTAATTCAAATTTTGTCTATATTTTCCTACTTTTTCCAATTTTTTCCAATTTATCCCATTTTTCCTGTTTTTTCTCTTGTTCTTTTTTTACGATTTTTCTCTATTATTTCCTATTTTTCCCCATTTTTTTCCTATTTCTTACCTATTTAAAAAGTAAAAAATATTAAAAAAAAGTTGTCAGTATTAGAAATCGAATTTCCTAGTAACACATATTATATATTAATTTTGGTTTTCTGCACTCCTCTTGTATATATACTTTAACTATGCAAAAACTCACACCCCTCCATTCGCGCAATAAGCTGGAATTTTCTCTTGCGTATTAATATATAGATTTTTAGACTTTGAAACATCACGAAAAGTGATAAAAATTAGGCGCAAGAATTTTTGTTTACCATCAAGAAATTAATATTGAGGCTTCTGGGCCGCAGTAATTATTAATAATTAAAAATAATACTTTCCGCATTTATTTGAGTCTAAATAATTTTTGACAATAAAATAAATACCAATAAGGTAAAAATAATTCTAAATTACTAAACATAAAAAAAGAAATATGGTCAATTACTATTACTTATTTTTAAGTAATTATTTAATTGCTAAATCCTTTTTGAGAATTAATGACCCAGCTCTGGTTAAGTAAATTATAATCAGACACGGTCTCTTGTTGATCGTTAAAATATGTAGAAATTGGAGAAAAACTATTACTGAGGCCCAATAACCTTAATATTAATTTATTAATTCCACTTTTTATCGACGTTTCCAAGCTGATAATAATTTTCTTGTGTAAACGTATTTATTACAAGAATAAATACGTTTACACAAGAAAATAAGAACCACCAACCGTAATCTGCGACTCGCCTTGTCATAAGTAGTGAAGAAACCGTTGGAGTCAATAAATTGAAATTTGGTACAGAGATGGATGAATGATCAATCATGTTATCTTCCAAAACTGGATGAGTATTCTGAAAAAATTTTTCAAAACTTATCAAGTTTGAGGTTATCCAATTTTATATTCTGGAATTTGTTATAGGATTATGAATTACCTAATGACATCATGACATTATATAGAAGGCATAAAACCAAAAAAAGTTTGAAAAAAATAATCTAATAATCATATACAGGGTGTTATTGAAATACACGTACATATTAAAACTGGGTATTGCGCAGATCCCCACTGAATGTAGAAAAATATTATTTTTTAAAAATACCCCTTATTAAGGGAGTTATTAATTTTTGAAAATTAATTCTAAAACAAACGTACTTCACTGATATGTTGAGGATGACCTATATAAATTAGGTTTATTTACCTATTTTAAACATCAACAGTAATTAATATGCAAGTTTTTGTCAGATGATAAGAAAACTAGTCTTGTAAGAAATAACCATGTTGCCAAGATTTTCGAATTAATTTCAATTTCCGAAGACTGGTTTTTACTACCCTCGTTATCAAAAAACTAGAATATTTGATAAATGATTGTTTTTAAACTATACATTTTTGAAACTATAGATTATTAAAATTTTAGTTGATTTACGAATCTGGCTAACACGAGCGCGTCATTTCCAAGTTGGTAAAAAGTGTTGTTACGATTACTTTTAAATATTTTTTTACGATGCTACTATTTACGATTATTGAACTAACCGATATAGTGCTGGTTTATGGGGCAGCTGGAGAAAATTCTCGGCAAGCACAAATCCTGTATCGCGAACGGTTTCCAAATCGGAGAATTCCGGACTGTCGTACGTTTATTTCAACTGTTCAGCATCTAAGAGACCATGGAAAATTTGAGAGTGTCAATGCAGATCGAGGGAGAACAAGAACACAAAGAACATTGGCGGCCGAAGAAGAAATATTGGAAGCTGTTGAAAACCGGACTCAATTAAGTTGTAGAAGACTAGGTCTTGAAATTGGAGTGTCCTCATTTGTTGTGTGGCGGACACTTAAAGAACAAGGTTTACATCCTTATCACATCCAAAAAGTCCAGGCCTTATATCCAGGTGATGAAGAAAAGAGAGTGGAGTTTTGTGAATGGATGATTCAAAAATGTGTTGATATTCCTGATTTTCTAAAAATATTATTGTATACTGACGAGGCTTCATTCACTCGTGATGGCGTGTTCAATATGCACAATACGCATATTTGGAGTGATGAAAATCCTCACGCCATTAGGGAAACTGGGCATCAAAGAAAATTTTCAATGAATGTTTGGGCTGGCATAATAGATCAGTATTTAATCGGGCCTTATGTTCTCCCGAACAGATTAAATGGGCAAGGATATCTCCACTTTTTAGAAGATATTTTGCCAGTACTCCAAAATAAGATACCGTTACAATTAAGGCAACGGATGTGGTACCTACTAGATGGCGCTCCTCCTCACTTTGATTTAAACGTACGGCAGTTTTTGAACATTAGATTTCCTTAAAAGTGGATAGGCAGAAATGGACCTACTAAGTGGCCTCCGAGATCTCCGGACTTAAATCCATGCGATTTCTTTTTGTGGGGTCACATGAAACAACTGGTTTATAATGAACCTATTAATAGTGTTGAACAATTAACCAATAAAGTTAATGCGGTAGCCGAGGAACTACGACAAAATCCAAGACTAATTTCTAATGTTCAAAGTTCATTGGAAAGACGATTGCAAGTGTGTGTAAATAATAATGGACGGCATTTTGAACAATTACTGTAATAAACTTTATTTTGAATTAATTGGTTTTGCTACGGCAACAGTGCAATTTCTATGGGTAAGTTCAATTTCGATTTATTTTACTTCTTTAAATATGGAAACTAGTAGGTCGGAAAAGGGGACTCTTCCCCAATATTTAAATTTTAGAATTTGAAGTTAAAATTGGTGCCAATCGTTTTTGGTCATTACATACTATTCCCCATTTTAATATGTACGTGTATTTCAATAACACCCTGTATAATACAGTAATTATAATTTGACAACATGTTTCGTGAAATAACTTATGGGATTATCGATAGTTGTATTATATATGATAATCATGACAAAGTAAAACTGTGTAGGTTTGCGATTTTTAGCTTACTTAGTTCAGCCACAGTAAAATGATTATATAATCATTTTACTGTGGTTCTGCTACTGCAAGAAATCGATATTGAAGGCAAAGTAGTAATAAATGAATATCGTCACATAATTTTGATTCCAGGCGTTGCCAAATCTCCATTAATTTTTAAATAACTTGTTTATTTTTAGGCATTGTGTTAGCAAATCAATTTTGATACGATCTAACAATTATATATTGTTATAGAATAAAATATTTCACCCTATATATGGGAATTTTATAAAGTAAATGAAATTTTTTTTGAGTTGAATTTTAATCTAGTAAAAGATTATGTATAGTTAAATGTTATGTTTATTAAATGGGATAGAAGAGTTGATATGTGAATAAATAAAAGAAAACGAAGGTATTATATCTAGTTAAATTGACAATAAATTTAAAAGTGAAAAAATCTTAAAATTTATTAAAATAATGAAAGATGGTATAATAAAATTGAAATTTTGGAGTTGTCATACATGAAATTAAAGTAGTCAAAGATAGATAGTAAACAGGGAATATAGGGTTAATAAAAAACTAAGACGGCGATATTATAAAAAAAAAATCTAGTGATATAAAAAAAATCGGCTGTGTCACCCCAGAACTTTCCCGGCTCGGCTATAGAGAATAGGATTATTTTAATTACAAAATACTAAGCATTACACCATTTTATAAAACAAATGTTAAAAATGAGGGGCTTATCCCATCCAACTTTCCGAACACTCCTAGTAAAGTAATTGTTTAATCGATTATTATAGTTTTTCTGCATCAAAATGCATTAATGAAATTAGTTTAAACAACTAAAAAAAATCAATTTTTTTTGTCAAAAATTCATGGGTATCCATTGAATTGTTTTAACTTTTTTCATTTTTTGCTATAACTTTTACAAATACTATGTTAAAATTATGAAATAATTTATACACATAGTACTTTTGGATCTTTTTCGGATATGCTATTTACTATTTTCATTTATTTTATACTTACTGATAAAACAAAATTACAAAAAATTAAAAAAATATTTTTTATTTTGGCTATAATATTTGCAATTCTAAATTTTAAGAAACTAAAATACATTTTTAATTTAGAGTTTTATAGTATCTTTCGAATGGTGAAAATCCCATTTCAATAACTTTAATATTTTAGAAGTTATTCAATTTAGTTTAAAATCGTAATATAATTTTCTTAGCAGATTTTTAAAAAATTCCACAATTTTTATAATAAAATTTTGAAAAAAATTATAATTATAAAATTAATTATTACAAATTAAAAGATGTTTTTTTTTTTAAATTTTTAATATTAAAATTTAACTAAAAAATAATAATTTAATAAAGATAAAAACTGCTTAAAAATTAAAATAAAAACTAGGGGCGAAACTATGCGGAACTCGAAAAAAAAGTAAAGACAAAATTTGTAGAAAATTTTATGTTCTACGATTTTGACTATATGTAATTTTTCATAAAAATCCATAATTTTGTCTCAAAATCTAAAAAAAGTCGCAAATGTCTATATACATTATTTTTCACGCCCTCTAGCGACGAAACTATAAGGAATTCAAAAAAACGGTAATAACAGAATGTGTAGAAAATTTTATGTTCTACAACTTTCTTATCCTGTAATTTTTCAAAAATGCATTATTTTGGTTATTTAAGAAAAATATGAAAAAAAAATACTTTTTGATAAATCTGGCAACAATGGCAAAAGTTTTTAAGAATATTAATCATTCGAAATTAAACTATAGCGTATAAAAAATATATGTGTAAAACTTTATTGACATCTTGTTTAGTAATGACGTCATCACTTATAGTAACTGTCACTTCCGGTTGTCCGATTAACTCCAAAATCTATGCAGGTCGTCTCCTTGCTACCCTAAATATGTATATAAAATTTCATTTAAATCGGTTCAGCCGTTTAGACGCTATCGTGTACAATATATATCATACTGCTACAATTAGGATCTCCTAAAATCATGGAGTGAAAACTATTGGTAATTCTGGAAAAAGTTTAAGAAAAAAGTTGTAGGGAATTTTATGCTTTACAACTTGGCACTAAAACATTTTGCACTAAAGTGTATTGTTTGTCCTTAAAATTTAAAAAAAGTAAAAAATTGTTACATGTGCATTTAATCAGTGTCGGTCTTGAGGACCTTGTACTGTACCAATTTAAACCAAAATCTAATGGTCGCATTCTAGGTACACACCGACCCTATGTACCAAATTTCAGCTTGATTGGTCAAACGGGTCGTCAGTTATCGTGGAAGATTACACACAGACAGACCATGCGCTGGAAATGGTTTCAATCTTCTTGGGGGACCTCAAAATGGATATTTCCATTGATATCTCAATTTTTTTTTGCTCGTTCACCTTACTTTCCCTTTGGTGGATCCAGGAAAGTAAAAAAAAAAAATTTATCAAAAATTTATTTTGGAAAAGATAAGTAAAGCTGTTAATATGATGGAGATAGTTTAAAATAAAAGGTCAAAAGAAGCCATTTAAGGAGAATTTTGAAGAAGGAAGATATAGTGAAGAAATAAATAGACGAAGCTGATTCGAAGAAGAAAGAGTATAAGAATTGAAGTTGGATTTGTTTTAGTGGTATAAAGAAGAGAATGTGAACAGGGTTTAAAATTTATTGTTTCATGTGATTTCCTTTTGTAATGTTTATTATTTTTTTAAATTTTTTTCCTTTAGAACCGAACCCAAATTTGATATAGTTGTAAATATCATTACAATATGACTAACCAGTTAACTCTACAAAAACAAAAACACGACTTGGAAAAATTGTAGTTTTTTTGATGGAAACAATAGTTTGGTGTTTGTTTCAGTTTTATTTTTTTTTTCGGTGTCCTTAAAAACAAAAAACAAACTCGACTAGTCCATTTGATGGAAAACCGTCTTTAAAATTTATACAATGGTAAGAGTGCTTCGAAATTCCCTCACAAAGCGACACGCCTTCTTTGTTAGCGCTATCTTGGTCTTTATACAATTTACCTCACACTAATCGATTATCTATATCATAATGTCTCTATTAAAAAAAAATTTAATATTACCTTTATTTCGTCGCAAGATTGTAATAGCAATAAATTATAGTCAATAATGGTTTTGGACATCTCCCGCTAGAAAATTATATCGGTGCCGACTACCATTTATAATTTAAGAAATACGATAAGTACCTCATTTTTTTTTTAATTAAAACATTTTTATTATGTACCAAAATGAATGTGTTACTTTTTTTTTTAATGAAGTCATTTAAATTTTTATGAACCTTTATTATTATAATTAAATTTGATAGTTGCAATTCCTGTTCGAAATTTTTATGTTACTTTCGCTAGAGGCTGTTCAATTATACTCTATTTATTATTAGATGGTTGAACACATTATGCAAGAATAAAATCATGGTGTAAATCATCAGTTTCGTCGTCATGTGCCACACGATATCTGCTTCAATTTGACTTTCAATTTCTAATATCATCCAATTATATTGTTGTGTTATTTTCTTTTCTACACGATTATCTTTATTATTCCTTCAGTTATAATTTTATTTTTAGAAAGCTAAAGAAAGTAGGCATACTTAATGCCTTATTACCCATTATATACACTAATGAATTGCCTAGTGGCGGCGGATTAAAACGGTATTTCTGTTTATAAATTCAGTAAAAATTAGTTTGGACGGATAGAAAAAATTATTTCCTACGAATTTGCCAGAAGTTAAGAATGAAAATGGTCAATTTCGATTTTTCCCAAATATCTCGGAAACCGGTCTTGATATTTTACTATTGAAAAAACCAATGAATTCGTCTTGAAAAATAAGTATTTTTGCCATTTAACTAATTTTGTACCTATAGTGGTTTACGAAATCCCAATTTGCGCTTTCCAGTATTATAGAAATTTGGGGTTTTTCGCAGTTTTTCTAATTTTTGTATTAAACTATTTCCAGAATCCGCCGAATTGTTTCACGAAAAAAATTAAATGTAGGCTTTCCCGATTTTTTCCAGATTTTGAGGACAAATAATACACTTTGAAGGAAAATGTTAAAGTGCAAAGTTGTAGAGCATAAAATTCGCTACAACTTTTGTCTCGAACTTTTTCAAGAATTACCAATAGTTTCGCCGCAAGAGGGCGCGAAAAAAAATGTACATGTAGGCTTCCGACTTTCCAGATTTTGAGGGCGAACAATGCACTTTCGTGGAAAATGTTCTAATGCAATGTTGTAGAGCATAAAATTGTCTACAATATTTGTATTAAACTTTTTCCAGAAATCCCTATGGTTTGGCCTCCAGAGTTCACGAAAAAAATTAAATGTAGACTTTCCCGATTTCTTCCAAATTTTGAGGACAAATAATGCACTTCAGTGTAAAATGTTCTCGTGCAATTTTGTAGAACATAAAATTATCTACAAATTTTATATCAAACTTTCTCCAGAATTCCCAATGCTTTGGCCGCTAGAGGGCGCGAAAAAAATTTACTTTGAGGTTTTTCCGACTATTTTCAGATTTTGAGGACAAATAATGTACTTTAGTGGAAAATGTATGGGTACAATTTTGTAGAGCATAAAACTGCCTACAACTTTTGTATCAAACTTTTTCCAGAATTGCCAATAGTGTCGCCGCAAGAGGGCGCGAAAAGAAATGTGCATGTAGGCTTTCCCAACTTTCCTTATTTTGAGGGCAAACAATGCCCTATCGTGCAAAATGTTTTATTGCAATGTTGTAGAGCATAAAATTGTCTACAAGATTTGGCCAAAAGTTTTTCCAGAAATCCCAATGGTTTGGTCGCCAGAGTTCGCGAAAAAAATTGAATGCAGTCTTTCCCGAATTTTTCCAGATTTTGATGACAAATAATGCACTTTGGAGGAAAATGTTAAAGTCCAAAGTTGTAGAGCATAACATTCGCTACAACTTTTGTTTCAAACTTTTTCCAGAATTGCCAATAGTTTCGACGCAAGAGGGCGCGAAAGAAAAATGTGCATGTAATCTTTCCCGACTTTCCATATTTTGAGGACAAACAATGCACTTTAGTGCAAAATGTTCTAGTGCCATATTGTAGAGCATAAAATTCGCTACAACTTTTGTATTAATCTTTTTCCAAATTTCCATTAGTTTTGCCGCTTGAGGTCGTGAAGAAATTTAAATTTTAGGTTTTTCCAACTTTTTCCAGATTTTGAAGTCTAACAATGCACTTTAGTGCAAAATGTTCTAGTGCAATGTTGTAGAGCATAAAATTGTCTACAACGTTTGTATCAAACTTTTTCCAGAATTTCCAATAGTTTGGCCGCTAGGAGGCGCGAAAAAAATTGTACGGAGGCTTTCCCGACTTTCCAGAATTTGAAAACAATGCATTTTAGATCAAAATATTCTAGTTCAATATAGTAAAACACAAAATTTTCTACGAAGTTTGAAAGAAAATTGAATGTAGGGTTTTCCAAATTTGTCCAGATTTTGAAGACAAACAATTTATTTTAGTGGAAAATGCTCTAGTGCAAAATTGTAGAGCAAAAAATTCCCTACAACTTTTCTAACGAACTTCTTTCCGAATTTAAATTAGTTTTGTCCCTAGAGGGCGCCAAATAAATTGTACTTTTTTCTGACTTTTTCTTCATTTTGAGCACAACTTTTCCCCGAATTCCCGATAGAGGGCGACAAAGAAATTAAAATCTAGATAGAGGCAGACATATTAAAAAATAATTAGCTATAAATTTCAATATAAAAAGTGATTAGAACCGAGATTTATTTTACTAAATGAGGTGTATTAAGTAATAATTTAGTATTCATCAAATTTATATTCCTGTTTTAAATTATGGCTAAAAATGTAAAATAAATTGCCACCACTTACTGGAGCAACTTTAATTACTTCAGTATTCAGTGGCGTAGCAAATCTATTGCGATGAAGAAATATAAAAAAGAAAAGTTTGTTGCTAGAGTGAAATTCAAATAATTCGATGGAAAATTTATAACTTAAACTAAGCATTTGATTTTATCATTTACATGATTATTTATCCATCAATAATTAGGCTCATTTCTTGTTATTTTTTATTTTTTACATTTTAGTTACACCACTGAAGTGATTCTTGGAAATACACTGACATTGTAGTAAAAACTTGTCCTTCGGTCAATGCGTGTGAATTTGTCGCTTTTAATAACTGCGATAAAAAATGGGTAATCGTTAAAGCGTTGAAAGTTATTTTCAGTTTTTTTTTTTAATATAAAAAAAATAATAAGTGAAAAATAATATGCCCGAATGCGCAGTTTATAAATTCGATGGGGTTGAATTAATTTTATTCTAAGAAACAAGACGAACCTACGTGTATTCTTAAATCTGGGAAAATAAAGCGTCATTGCTAAACCGATATACCAAATTTCAGCTCAAAAACCCAAATAATAGCGATAAAATCGATAAAAATCGATAAAAATTGATAAAAATCGATAAAAATCGATAAAAATCGATAAAAATCGATAAAAACCGATAAAAATCGATACAAATCGTTGAAAATCGATAAAAATCTATAAAAGTCGATAAAAATCGACGAAAATCGATAAAAATCGATGCAAATCGATAAAAAACGATAAAAATCGATAAAAATCAAATACAATCGACAAAAATCGTAAAAAACCAAATAAAATCGATAAAAATGTAAAAAATCGACAGTAAATAAATACGAACAAAAATAAAAAAAGTCAAATACAATACAAAAAAATGAGGGGGTAATCCCACCCAACTTTCCGAACACTCCTAGTAAAGTAATTGTTTAATCGATTATTTTAGTTTTTCTGCATTAAAATACATTAATTATATTACCTATCGAATGGTATAAATCCCATTTTAATATCTTTAATATTTTTAAAGTTATTCAATTTCTTTTAAACTTATACTAAATTACAAAAAAAAAATTAGGAATTCTACAATTTTTTGAATAAAATTTTGAAAAAAATCACAATTATAGAGTTTTTTACTACAAATTTAATGGTTTTTTTTTTAATTTTTAATATTAATATTAACCTTAAAAAAAATAAAACCTATTTTTGAATAATTTTAAAGTCAATAAATAATTAATATCTCATTGAATTATTTTCAAAATGGGAAACAGACCTTTTTTTTAGGTTTTTGGATCAAAATGCATTAATAAAGTTAGTTTAGAAAACTAAAAAAAAATCCCTCTGTTCATCCCCTTTTTACTTTCCGAACAACAGAGTTGTATAGAAGGAAAGTATTGCGATCATGATATTTTGACCATACCCAGATTTTAACGGATCTTTACGTTTTGAGGTCACCTGAATCCATTTATACCATTTTTAGCATGATGTCTGTCTGTGTGTGTGTCTGTGTGTGTGTCTGTGTGTCTGTGTGTGTGTGTGTGTGTGTGAACACGATAGCGTCTAAACGGCTGAACCGATTTAGATGAAATTTTATATACATATTTAGGGTAACAAGGAGACGACCTGTATAGATTTTGGAGTTAATCGGACAACCGGAAGTGACAGTTGCTATAAGTGATGACGTCATTACCTAACAAGATGACAATAAAGTTTTACACATATATTTTTTATACGTTATAGTTTAATTTCGAATGTTTAAAATTTTCAAAAACTTTTGCCATTGTTGCCAGATTTATGAAAAAGTAATTTTTTTTCATATTTTTCTTAAATAACCAAAATAATGCATTTTTATGAAAAATTACAGGATATGAAAGTTGTAGAACATAAAATTTTCTACACATTTTGTTTTTACCGTTTTTTTGATTTCCTCATAGTTTCGTCGCTAGAGGACGTGAAAAATAATGTATATAGACATTTGCGACTTTTTTTAGATTTTGAGACAAAATTATGGATTTTTATGAAAATTTACAAAAAATCAAAATTGTAGAATATAAAATTTTCTACAAATTTTGTCTTTAATTTTTTTTCGAGTTCCGCATAGTTTCGCCGCTAGTTTTTATTTTAATTTTTAAGCAATTTTTATCCTTATTAAATTATTATTTTTTACTTAAATTTTAATATAAAAAATTTTAAAAAAATATCTTTAAATTTGTAATAATTAATTTTATTATTATAATTTTTTTCAAAATTTTATAACAAAAATTATGATTTTTTTTAAAAATTGGCTAAGAAACATTTAAAATTATATTATGATTTTAAACTAAATTGAATAACTTCTACAATATTAAAGTTATTGAACTGGGATTTGCACTAATCTAAAGATAAAATAAAACTCTAAATTTAAAATGTATTTTAGTTTCTTAAAATTTAGAATTGTAATTATTATAGACAAAATTTAGAATTTTTTTAA
Source organism: Neocrepidodera transversa (assembly GCA_963243735.1). Taxonomy (NCBI): domain Eukaryota; kingdom Metazoa; phylum Arthropoda; class Insecta; order Coleoptera; family Chrysomelidae; genus Neocrepidodera; species Neocrepidodera transversa. The sequence continues at coordinate 23,619,897 of OY725344.1, read as the reverse complement.
AATTTTTTGTAATTTCGTTTTATCAATAAGTATAAAATAAATGAAAAAATTAAATAGCATATCCGAAAAGGATCCAAAAGTACTATGTGTGTAAATTATTTCATAATTTTAACATAGTATTTGTAAAAGTTATAGCAAAAAATGAAAAAAGTTAAAACAATTCAATTGGTTTACCCATGAATTTTTAACAAAATTTTTTTTTTTTTTTTAGTTTTTTAAACTAACTTTACTAATGCATTTTGATCCAGAAAACCTAAAAAAAGGTCTGTTTCCCATTTTGAATAAAATTGAATGAGATATTAATTATTTATTGATTTTAAAATTATTCAAAAATAGGTTTTATTTTTTTTAAGGTTAAAATTAAAATTAAAAATTTTAAAAAAATTACCCTTAAATTTGTAGTAAAAAACTCTATAATTGTGATTTTTTTCAAAATTTTATTCAAAAATTTGTAGAATTCCTATTTTTTTTTTTCAAATTTAATATAAGTTTAAAAAAAATGAATAACTTTAAAAATATTAAAGATATTAAAATGGGATTTACACCATTCGATAGGTAATATAATTAATGTATTATCATGCACAAAAACTAAAATAATCGATTAAACAATTACTTTACTAGGAGTGTTCGGAAAGTTGGGTGGGATTACCCCCTCATTTTTTGAATAAAATTTTGAAAAAAATCACAATTATAGAGTTTTTTACTACAAATTTAAGGGTAATTTTTTTAAAATTTTTAATATTAATTTTAACCTTAAAACAATTAAAACCTATTTGTGAATAATTTTAAAATCAATAAATAATTAATATCTCATTCAATTTTATTCAAAATGGGAAACAGACCTTTTTTTTAGGGTTTTTGGATCAAAATGCATTAATAAATTTAGTTTAAAAAACTAAAAAAAAACAAATATTTTTTCAAAAATTCATGGGTATTGAATTGTTTTAACTTTTTTCATTTTTTGCTATAACTTTTACAAATACTATGTTAAAATTATGAAATAATTTACACACATAGTACTTTTGGATCCTTTTCGGATATGCTAGTTAATTTTTTCATTTATTTTATACTTATTGACAAAACGAAATTACAAAAAATTTTTAAAAAATTCTTAATTTTGGCTGTAATAATTACAATTCTAAATTTTAAGAAACTAAAATACATTTAAAATTTAGAGTTTTATATTATCTTTCGAATGGTGAAAATCACATTTCAATAACTTTAATATTTTTGAAGTTATTCAATTTAGTTTAAAATCGTAATATAATCTTAAATTTCTTAGCCAATTTTTTAAAAATTCCAAAATTTTTGTAATAAAATTTTGAAAAAAATTACAATTATAAAATTAATTATTACAAATTTAAAGATATTTTTTTTAAGTTTTTAATATAAAAATTTAACTGAAAAATAATAATTTAATAAAGATAAAAATTAAAATAAAAACTAGCGGCGAAACTATGCGCAACTTGAAAAAATAGTTAAGACAAAATTTATAGAAAATTTTATGTTCTACAATTTTGATCCCATGTAATTTTTCATAAAAATTCATAATTTTGTCTTAAAATCTAAAAAAGTCACAAAAATGTCTATATAAATTTTTTTCACGCCCTCTAGCGGCGAAACTATGAGGAATTCAAAAAACCGGTAATGACAAAATGTGTAGAAAATTTTATGTTCTACAACTTTCGTATCTTGTAATTTTTCATAAAAATGCATTATTTTGGTTATTTAAGAAAAATATGAAAAAAAATTACTTTTTCATAAATCTGGCAACAATGGCAAAAGTTTTTGAAAATTTTAAACATTCGAAATTAAACTATAACGTATAAAAAATATATGTGTAAAACTTTATTGTCATCTTGTTAAGTAATGACGTCATCACTTATAGCAACTGTCACTTCCGGTTGTCCGATTAACTCCAAAATCTATACAGGTCGTCTCCTTGTTACCCTAAATATGTATATAAAATTTCATCTAAATCGGTTCAGCCGTTTAGACGCTATCGTGTTCACACACACACACACAGACACACACACACAGACAGACATCATGCTAAAAATGGTATAAATGGATTAAGGTGACCTCAAAACGTAAAGATCCGTTAAAATCTGGGTATGGTCAAAATATCATGATCGCAATACTTTCCTTCTATACAACTCTGTTGTTCGGAAAGTAAAAATCGAATAAAATTGACATCTTAAAAACCCAAATAAAAGTGACGAAATTGATAATAATCGAATAAATTCATATGAAATCGAAAAAATCGAAAAAAATCGAAAAAATCCGAAAAAAAATCGATAATAAATTTAAACAAAATCGATAAAATAAAAAAAGCAAATAGAATCGACAACATCGATAAAAAACGAAAAAAAAACCAAATAAAATCGATAAAAAACATCGAAAAAATAGTCGGAAATCAAATACGTTCCCAAAAAAATTGGATGAAATCGAAAGAAAATGGAAAAAATCGGAAAAATCGACAAAAATTGAAAAAAAAGGTTATAAAATCGAAAAATTCAAATGTAATCGAAACGACATAAATCGAAATAAATAATCTGGTGTGGCCAGCACATGACCTCTCGCCATTTTTGAATCAAAAACTTACAGGTTGGCACAAAAAAGTATGAAAATAAATTATTTTTTTGTAAATCTGGCAACAATGGCAAAAGTTTTGGAAATTTTAATGAGATGAAAATAAACTATAGGGTATACAAAATATATGTGTAAAACTTTTTTGCCGTTTTGTGTAATAATGGCGTCATCACCCATAGCAACTGCCACTTCCGGTTGTCCGATTGGCACCAAAATCTAATCAGATCTAATCTAGGGTATCAGAATCCTGTATGCAAAATTTAAAACTTTTTTATTCAGTAGTTTTTGAGTTATCGTTACTACAACATCCATCCAAACACACACACACACAGACATCATCGCGAAAATATTAAAATCGTATTCTAGGGACCCTAAAACGTGTTTATCCATTGAAAACTCACTACCCAATTTTTAGCATGATTCCTATACCTCTCTTATCTGAAGGGCGAGAGGTAAAAAATGGAATAAAATTTATATAAAATCGAAAAAATCGAAAAAAAATTTAAACAAAATCGAAAAAATCAAATACAATCGACCAAAATCGTAAAAAAAACAAATAAAATTGACAAAATCGATACAAAACTGAAAAAACCAAATAAAATCGAGAAAAATTGAAAAAATTAAATATAATCCAGTGAGATCGAACAAGCGTAAAAACCCAAATGAATTCTGACAAAATCGATAAAAAGTAAATACGATGGAAAAAACAAATAAAATCGACAAAAATGGATAGTTTGAACCAATCGAAAAGATTTCAAAAAATCGGAGAAAATTGAAAAAAAAATTGGATAAATTAAAGAATATCGAAAAAAACTAAAAATAAAATGAAAAGAATGAAAAAAATTAAAAAAATTAATCGAAAATATCGGATCAAATGGAAAAAAATTGGAAAAATTGAAAATGGGTTGAAATTAAAAAAAACATCGAAAAAATAGTCGGAAATCAAATACGTTCCCAAAAAAATGGGATGAAATTGAAAAAAAAATGGTTATAAAATCGAAATATATCGAAAAAATCAAATATAATCGAAACGACATAAATTGAAAAAACTGAAAAAATCGAAAAAAGTCAAATACAATAAAAAAAAATCGAATAAAATTAACGGACATCTTAAAAACCCAAATAAAAGCGACAAAATTGATAAAAATGGAATAAATTATAAAAAATCGAAAAAATCGAAAAAAAAATTAAACAAAATCGATAACATCGAAAAAATCAAACAAAATCAATAAAAATCAAAAAAATTGACAATAAATAAAAATGAAAAAAAAAGTCAAATCGAATAAAATTGACAGATATCTCAAAAACCCAAATAAAAGCGACAAAATTGATAGAAATCGAATAAAATCATATAAAATCGAAAAAAAGAATCGAAAAAAATCGAAAAAAAAATCGAAAAAAAATTTAAACAAAATCGATAAAATCGATAAAATCGAAAACATCAAATACAATCAACCAAAATCGTAAAAAAAACAAATAAAATTGACAAAAGCGATAAAAATCGAAAAAACCCAAATAAAATCGAGAAAAATTTAAAAAATCAAATATTGAGATCGAACAAGCGTAAAAACCCAAATAAATTCTGACAAAATCGATAAAAATCAAATACGATGGAAAAAACCAAATAAAATCGACAAAAATGGATAAAGTTTGAAAAAATCGAAAAAAGTTGAAAAAATTCGGAAAAAAATGAAAAGAATGAAAATAATTTAAAAAAGTAATCGAAAATATCCTATAAAATGAAAAAACAATTGGAAAAAATTAAAAAAAAAATGGGATGAAATTAAAAAAACATCGAAAAAATAGTTGGAAATCAAATTCGTTCCCAAAAAAATTGGATGAAATCGAAAAAAAGAAAAAATCGGAAAAATCGTCAAAAATTGAAAAAAAAATAACGATAAAAATCGAAAGAATAATAAAAAATCGGTCAAGTGCGTGTCGGACTTCGCACATTTAGGGTTCCGTCCTGACCGCCTGGAAGTTGGCACCCCAACTGCCGGAACCCTTTGATTTTTTCGGAGTTCTGGACTCGTCTCGAAGAGTTCTATAGTTCTCGAGGGGGTGCAGATAAAGTTCTGCAATTTTTTTGCGGAATTTTTAAAAAACAAATTTTGGGGTGCCAACTTCATGCCACACCCCTTTTGTGAGAAAAAAGAGTTCTGGGTGAATAGATATCTCAGAAATAAAGAGTTCTAGAGTTCTCGGTAGGTTTTGGAAAGAGTTCTGGGAATTTTTGGAAATTACAAAAAAAAATAAATTTTGGAGTGCTAACTTCGTGCAGCATCCTTTTTTATTTATTGGGTAGTTTTGGTCACTTTAGGGCTGCTTTTAAATACAGCACCCCTGAGTTCTGACTCGAAAAAATACCGAAAATTATGAAAATGGACATTTTCGAGGGTTGCTACAAAGTTCCGATTTTTGTCGCTAATTTTTCGCCAAAATATTCAAATTTTTATTTACTGGGCAGTTTTGGTCACTTTAGGGCTGCTTTTAAATACAGCACCCCTGAGTTCTGACTCGAAAAAATACTGAAAATTATGAAAATGGATATTTTCGCAGGGTGCTACTCCTAAATTTATTTTTTTTTTGTAATTTCCAAAAATTTCCAGAACTCTTTCCAAAACCTACCGAGAACTCTAGAACTCTTTATTTCTGAGATATCTATTCACCCAGAACTATTTTTTCTCACAAAAAGGGTGCGGCATGGAGTTGGCACCCCAAAATTTGTTTTTTAAAAATTCCGCAAAAAAATTGCAGAACTTTATCTGCACCCCCTCGAGAACTCTAGAACTCTTCGAGACGAGTCCAGAACTCCGAAAAAATCAAAGGGTTCCGGCAGTTGGGGTGCTAACTTCCGGGCGGTTCCGTCCTGCCTACATTTTGCAATATTTAAAAAAAAAATATATGCCTCTTATCTACTCAATGAGCTCTATTCAACGATACATCACTCGATGGGGGAGGCCAAATTTTTTTTTCAGCGCCCCCCTTTAGTTGAATGGGAGCCCCCTTTGAAAACTTTTAAAAATATTTTTTACAGTTTATATGGGTTTGAGTCAATAAGACGCATAAACTTTGAAAATTTGAAGGTTTAGCTGCTAGACCGGTGTGACAGACGGACGGACGGACGGACGGACGGACGGACGGACACCCGAGTGAGAGCAATAGGGTTCCGTTTCGACCCTAAAAATTGAAAAAAAAAACGAAGAAAAAAAAACTGAAAAAGGCAAATTCAATAGAAAAAAATCGGATAAAGTCGAAAAAAATCGTAATACTTTTTCAGATATTTAATGTTAAAGTTTCAAATTTTGACGGTTTTTTAGGAAAACTTTATATTTTGTTGCACTATTTTTGTTACTTGTTCCATTTCATGGTGAAAAAGTTAATAAATTTAGAGGGACAAAAATAAATTAATCGAACTTATTAACAAAGAAAGTTTTTATTATTCAGTAATCTTCATTTTATTTTCATATTTTCTAATAAATTTGTATTAAAATAAAAAAAATCAGATATTTAGGAGAAAATTAATATTTTGTCGCACTATTTTTGTTACTTGTGCCATTTCACAGTGAGAAAGTCAATAAAGTTAGAAGGACAAAAATAAATTAACCGAACTTATTAACACAGAAAGTTTTTATTTTTCAGTAATCTTCATTTTTATTTTTGTATTTTCTAATAAATATGTATTGAAAAAAAATCAGATATTTAGGAAAATCTTTAAATTTTGCACTATCTTGGGTAGTTGGTCCGTTTCACGTGAAAAAGTTAATAAAGTTAAAGGACAAGACATTCGGTTAAATTTGTGTGTATGAAGTTAGCCCCCCATTTTTCGAATTTTGAAATTTTGAAAGTCGTTCCAATTCCTTAAACTTAAAATATGAAGACCAAAAAACTCAAAAAAACCCCCAATATTTTTTTTCGATTTTTTTTATTGTACCAGATTGTTCTGGTTGTTCTTAACATTGTTTCAAATTTTCATGTCTTAAAAAATAACGTAAGGCTAAATTAAATAATAACAATTGAAGTCTAACATATTTTACTTTCCCGGTCCCATCAAATAGTCAAGTTCTCACAATTCTGACTGTACTATGTAAACATTTCTGTTTTTTGTTAAAAAATTTTCGGAAATAAAACAAAAAAAATTCGAGATATCGATAGAAATATCCATTTTGAGATCCCCCAAGAAGATTTAAACCATTTCCAGAGTAAGGTTTGTCTGTGTGCCTATGTGTAATCTTGTGGGAAAATATATTTTTGCTTCTTTTTATTCAAATTGAACTGTGGAAAAATGTATTCATGCTTTTTTCCCAATTCATGTGTGATTTTTTCTAGGTATTTTTAGAGTTAAGTGAAAAAATTTATTTTTGTAAAAAATTGCACTTTATGTGCGTTTTTTTCATATTTTCGTTTTCATTGGAAGAATTTTAAGAAAAAACTTCCTCATTGGAAACTGTGGGCATTTCTATATCATTTTTGTCTGATTTTCTGCAGAAGAATACTTTTCGGCGTTTATTTCTTTATTATTATGAAGTTTTTCGTGAATTCACTTTCACTTTTTTCCGGATCTGTTCCAACAGTGATTCTATAATAGTATCTAAACTTTCATTTGCGAGAGTGATTATCTAATTGATTATTTTGTCCTAACACCCAGATGAAACCCTCTTGTGAAACACGCTGTATGCAAGGGAGTAGATGATAGCCTTTTTTCCTAGGGGGGCGAAGGTAATTTTTTCCTGGGGTGGGGTAATCAAAGTTTTAAACAAATATATGTTTAGTAATGAAACTAAAAGTCGAGTACCACAAAATTTTTTATTATTGTAAAACAGAAGATAGGCGACTAGTTTCGGCTACAAGCCATCATCAAGCCCAAGAAAAAATATAATAAATGATATTTGTTGGAAATTGACAACACAATTGTCAATTAAAGAAAATTTTATGGAGGTTGCATGTGTGCACTAGGGAAGGTAGAGGTGAAGGGGAGATTGTGGTACAGGTGATTAAAATTAAACTTAAAATAGTAAGTACAGAGGCGCATATTAGCGGTGAAATAACAACGTATCCATAAGTTGGAGGCAGAAGGGAAATGGGCGGTAATTTAAAAGGTTAAATGTAGGAGGTGAGGGCACATTAGGGATAGTAGCACGAGGCAACAATTTAGAATTGAACCAGAGAAAGACTGAAACGTATATACGTCCCCCTATAACTGTTTTATACGTTCCAGTCATTCTCTGGTTCAATTCTAAATTGTTGCCTTGTGCTACTATCCCTAATGTCCCCTCACCTCCTACATTTAACCTTTTAAATTACCGCCTATTTCCCTTCTGCCTCCAACTTATGGATACGTTGTTATTTCACCGCTAATATGCGCCTCCTGTACTTACTATTTTAAGTTTAATTTTAATCTCCTGTACCACAATCTCCCCTTCACCTTTACCTCCCCTAGTGCACACATACAACCTCCATAAAGTTTTCTTTTAATTGACAATTGTGTTCTCAATTTTCAACAAATATCATTTATTATATTTTTACTTGGGCTTGATGATGGCTTGTAGCCGAAACTAGTCGCCTATCTTCTGTTTTACAATAAAAAAATTTTTTGTGGTACTCGACTTTGAGTTTCATTACTATTCAGTAGACCACATGTGAGATAATGGATAACCTTTTAAATTTATAAATATATGTTTGTCCGTTTCTACATTTCATATGTTTTATTTCTTCTTTTCGTGCTATTTTTTGGTATCCTGGGGTGGGTAATTGATCCCATGCCCTCCCCATATCTACGCCCTTGATGGTCTTCGCTGGGCAATGATAATTTTTTTATTAAAATTAACATTAGCTAAAATGAGCAAAAAACCTTAAATTATAATTATTCTCTTTTTAAAATAACTCAACTTATTCATCTGTTTAAATCAACTTCATTGTTTAAAGTTAGATATATTCATTTTAACGCTTATATACATCTTAAAATGTTCAAATATTTTAAATATTTTAAATTTGGCGCCAAAGTAAACAATACAGGAAGCAGTTCAAAGTTGACGCCGCCACTGTTCACTGTTCGGCGATAAACGACTGTCGGAAACCGGAAGGAAGAAATTTTGGTGGGGACGCTGTAGATGTCGGTTTAGTAGTTGGACAATCTATACACGGAATGGCCGTTTACTATTTATTTGTGGTGGGGAGTGTCGATACGAAAAAGATCGTCTGTGAGACGCATGCTCACTAGTTAAGGGTTTAAAAAATATAGACAAAAATTAAAAAAAAAAAACCAAAATGTTACAAATATTATTTGTACAAAATTATTATTATGTATAATATAAATAATAAAATAAATGTTACTATATTTTGTCTAGAGTTCCATGTACTCTAAACCTATAAACACAAGTAAAATCCGGATTATCATGATTCGAAACTACCTTAAATTCCACATACTCATAATAATTACTATTTTCAATCTGAAACATTTGAACCTGTAATCCATATATATCATAAGAAAAATGTCCAAGTTCATGTCCTTTTTCCGTAGGATTTCTTAATCCAAATACAACAAATTTCTTAGGAGCAGAAGTTATTTCACCAGTAGGAGAAACACTTTCAGAAATATGTTCAAGACTCACAGCTTCAATTTGAACTTTTCCTATTAATTTAATAACAGCACCACCTCTGCTACCTTTAAAAGCCCAGCAATGACCTGGGTACATTTCTGGTTGTAGCATTGCTCTAGGTCCGTGCACTCCTTCGCATAAAGTTATTCCAAATAGAGTTTTAGCATAATCAAAATTTAAAGTTTCTGGTGTTAGACTAATTATTTTTCCACCGGAAGATTCTAAAGCAAAATCTGTTTTACCTGTTTTATCAGCACTATATTGTTCTAGTTCTGTTGTTACTAAATTTTTTATTTGTTTTAATAAATATTCTTGTTCGCTTTTAATGTTATTTAAAGTTGTTTCTAATCTGTATAATCTAGTTTCGCTATCTGCATTATCGTCTACTTCTAATTTTAAAATATCTATATGTTTACTCAAATTTTGTATAAGTTCTCCTTGATGTATCACTAATATTATAATATAAAAAGAACCAATAAGGCCTATTCCATAAAAGTATTTTAGCCAGGTATTTTGTGCGCTTACATTAGCACAAACGTTAGTACATATTCTTCTTGGTGTATTCATTTTATATAATTTTATATCTGAAAAATCAAATTTGTTACTATCTTGACTATTAGTACGACTTCTTTGTAAAGGTTGAAGCAATTCGGAATTGTTTTCGGAAATTTTACTGTTGCTTAAATCTACAATCAATTTTTTTAATTTGATTGTAAAAAATTGGTTACGTAAATTATCGTTCTTGGAAATCTTAAATTCACAACAGTCCATATGACAGATAATGCGTTAATAATTTGGTATAAAATTTGACGTTTATAAGCACAACTTATTTGACAAGATCAATGATGCCAATAGTAAATTCATTTTATCGATAAAAGTTTTGAAATTTCAAAACCCCCATAGGTCGGATGAAAAAAAGTTTCAGACAAATGAATTTGTTTCAATATTTCTAAAAATTGTGAAGATATGATTTTTTTTTAGATTTCAACCCCCTAAAGTTTCCACGCTCTAAAAGGTAGAATGTCCATGCCCCAAGCTGGGAGTAACGAAACTTTTCAGCAATGACTTACTAAATGTAACGCGTTACTAGTAATGGACGATTTTAGTAAGTAAGATTTTTGGGATTTTTAATGCACTGACACTTAATCTTAATCATATTTATTCGGTTATAAATCAAAACCCACCCAAAATAAACTTCCTTTTTACTTTCCCGGCCCCATCAAAGGGAAAGTAAGGTGAACGAGCAAAAAAAAAAATTGAGATATCGATGGAAATATCCATTTTGAGGTTCCCCAAGAAGATTGAGACCATTTCCAGCGTATGGTCTGTCTGTGTGTCTGTGTGTCTGTGTGTCTGTGTGTAATCTTCCACGATAACTGCCGAACCGTTTGACCAATGAAGCTGAAATTTGGTATGGAGGGTCGGTGTGTGCCTAGAATGCGACCTTTAGATTTTGGTTTAAATTGGTACAGTGGAGGGTCCTCAAGACCGACATTGGTTAAATATACATGTAACAATTTTTTGCTTATTTAAATTTTAAGGACAAACAATACATTTTAGTGCAAAATGGTGTAGTACAAAGTTTTAGAACATAAAATTACCTAAAATTTTTGTCTTAAGCCTTTTCCAAAACTTCCAATAGTTGCGCCACTAGAGGGCGCGTAAAAAATGTGCATGTATGTTTTCTATGGTTTTTCTTGATTTTGAGGAGAAACAATGTATTTAGTGCAAAATTTTCTTGTGCAAAGTTGTAAAGCATCAAATTTTTTGAACTTTTATCGAATTCCTCATAGTTTCGCCGCTAGATGGCGAGAAAAATACACATTTAAAATTCCCTACAACTATTGTATGAAAATTTTTCTCGAATTCCCAATAGTTTTCACACATGATTTTAGGAGATCCTAATTGTAGCAGTATGATATATAACGTGCGCATGCGCAGCTTATGTCATTACCAACATTGAAATATTAATTCACCATCAGCTCGCTATTTTTAATGTGTTCCATAAATTATTGTAATGCTTAGTATTTTGTAATGAAAATAATAATAATAAATAACATATTCTCTACAGTCGAGCCGGGAAAGTCCTGGGGTGACACAGCCGATTTTTTAAAAATGATGATTTTTTAAAATATGTGACGTATTTACTGATCTGGGAAGTTTATTCAGTGATTTAACTTATGTTGGTACATATGACATTTCGTTAAGTAGAAAAATCGATTAAAATCGAATAGAAAGTCCGTATCTGTTATGATTTCACATTTTTTTTTTCAAATGAATATCGCTCCATATCTGATTTTGGACCTTTAACTATTATCAGTTTTCTGATTTCTGAACTTTATTAGGTATTATTAATAATTATTGCAAATAACCTATTCATAATTTAACAATTCGATTATCAATGTCACATCGAATGATTTCAACGAATGATCGACTAGATACTTCTTATAATATCGATACAGTATGTGACGTAGGTAAAGCTTCTGGTATTACGTCATCAAGCCCGCGTAATTTAAATAAGAGGATGTTTTTAGCTTAAAGGGTTGTTTTAAAAAAATAACAAAGTAGTATAAATAGTATATTTGGACCTTCTATATTTAAATATCAATTTAAAAAAAAATACTAAAATTGTCCATTTCGTTACATCAAAAGTAACGCGTTACTTTTTTACTTTCCCGGACCCATCAAAGGGAAAGTAAGGTGAACGAGCAAAAAAAAAATCGAGATATCGATGGAAATATCCATTTTGAGGTCCCCCAAGAAGATTGAAATCATTTCCAGCGCATGGTCTGTCTGCATGTCTGTGTGTCTGTGTGTCTGTGTGTCTGTGTGTCTGTGTGTCTGTGTGTCTGTGTGCCTGTGTGTCTGTGTGTCTGTGTGTCTGTGTGTCTGTGTGTCTGTGTGTCTGTGTGTCTGTGTGTCTGTGTGTCTGTGTGTCTGTGTGTCTGTGTGTCTGTGTGTCTGTGTGTCTGTGTGTCTGTGTGTCTGTGTGTCTGTGTGTCTGTGTGTCTGTGTGTCTGTGTGTCTGTGTGTCTGTGTGTCTGTGTGTCTGTGTGTCTGTGTGTCTGTGTGTCTGTGTGTCTGTGTGTCTGTGTGTCTGTGTGTCTGTGTGTCTGTGTGTCTGTGTGTCTGTGTATCTGTGTGTCTGTGTGTAATCTTCCACGATAACTGCCGAACCGTTTGACCAATCAAGTTGAAATTTGGTATGGAGGGTCGGTGTGTCCCTAGAATGCGACCACTAAATTTTGGTTTAAATTGGTACAGTAGAAGGTCCTCAAGACCGACATTGATTAAATTCACATATAACAATTTTTTACTTTTTTAAATTTTAAGGACAAAAAATACACTTTAGTGCAAAATGTTGTGGTACAAAGTTTTAAAGCATAAAATTCCCTACAACTTTTGTCTTTAGCTTATTCCAGAATTTTCAATAGTTGCGCCACTAGAGGGCGCGTAAAAAATGTGCATGTATGTTTTCTCTAGTTTTTCTTAATTTTGAGAACAACTAATACACTTTAGTGCAAAATGTTGCAGTACAAAGTTTTAGAGCATAAAATTCCCTACAACTCTTGTCTGAAACTTTTTCTAGAATTTTCAATAGTTGCGCCATTAGATGGCGCGTAAAAAATGTGCATATAGATTTTCTCTAGTTTTTCTTTATTTTGAGAACAAACATTAGTGCAAAATTTTGTAGTTCAAAGTTGTAAAGCATCAAGTTTTCTTTAACTTTTATGTTTAACTTTTTATCGAATTCCTCATAGTTTCGCCGCTAGATGGCGAGAAAAATACACATTTATAATTTTCCATTTTTTTTAAATTTGATGTAAATTATGATCTTTAGTGCAAAATGTTTCAGTGCAAAGTTGTAAAGCATAAAATTCCTTACAACTATTATATGAAAATTAACTTTGTACTGCAACATTTTGCACTAAAGTTTATTTTTTGTCCCCAAAATCAAGAAAAACTAGAGAAAACCTACATGCACATTTTTACGCGCCCTCTACTGGCGCAACTCTTGAAAATTCTGGAATAAGCATTAAACAAAAGATGTAGGGAATTTTATGCTCTAAAACTTTGTACTACAAAATTTTGCACTAAAATGTATTGTTTGTCCTCAAAATCAAGAAAAACTAGAGAAAACATACATGCACATTTTTTACGCGCCCTCTAGTGGCGCAACTATTGGAAATTCTGGAATAAGCATAAGACAAAAGATGTAGGGAATTTTATGCTCTAAAACTTTGTACTACAAAATTTTGGACTAAAGTGTATTGTTTGTCCCCAAAATCAAGAAGAACTAGAGAAAACCTACACGCACATTTTTTACGCGCCCTCTAGTGGCGCAACTATTGGAAATTCTGGAATAAGCATAAGACAAAAGATGTAGGGAATTTTATGCTCTAAAACTTTGTACTACAAAATTTTGCACTAAAGTGTATTGTTTGTCCTCAAAATCAAGAAAAACTAGAGAAAACATACATGCACATTTTATAGGCGCCCTCTAGTGGCGCAACTATTGTAAATTCTGGAAAAAGCTAGAGACAAAATATGTAGGGAATTTTATGCTCTAAAACTTTGTACTACAAAATTTTGCACTAAAGTGTATTGTTTGTCCTCAAAATCAAGAAAAACTAGAGAAAACATACATGCACATTTTTTACGCGCCCTCTAGTGGCGCAACTATTGGAAATTCTGGAAAAGTTTAAAACAAAAGTTATAGGGAATTTTATACTCTAAAATTTTGTACTACAATATTTTGCACTAAAGTGTATTGTTTGCCCTTAAAATTTAAAAAAAGTAAAAAATTGTTACATGTGTATTTAATCAATGTCGGTCTTGAGGACCTTCTACTGTACCGATTTAAACCAAAAACTAATGGTCGCATTCCAGGCAGACACCGAACTTGCATACCAAATTTTAGCTTGATTGGTCAAACGGTTCGGCAGTTATCGGGGAAGATTACACACAGACACACAGACACACAGACAGACCATGCGCTGGAAATGGTTTCAATCTTCTTGAGGGACCTCAAAATGGATATTTCCATCGATATCTCGAATTTTTTTTTTGCTCGTTCACCTTACTTTCCCTTTGATGGGCCCGGGAAAGTAAAATGTCGAACCTGTCTATTAGCAATTCTAGTAAAATTCTACCAAACACCCTCATTTTTCTTAAAAATCTACTAATTTACTAGGAAATGTACTAAAAATGGTAACCCTGTAAAATGTGTGTAAACACAGCGCAGCAGCGGGCCAGGGGCGAACCGTTCATGGCTACTGACGTCACACGGTCTAGTCTTGCGCTAAGGTATCATTTTACAGCCTCTCACCGATCGTTGATTTTAAAATGCTTACAGCAGACGTAAATATTAAAATTTTGGGCTCAAATTTTTTTTGATCGATTTTAAATAACAAAATCTCTTGATTTCAGTTAAAAAACAAAAATGTCGAACCTGCCTATTTGGTGTCGATTGAATAAAATTGCGACCTCTATCGTGCCGAAACGAAATGTATACACATTGAGCACCCCCTATTCCCAGCTCTGTTTCCCGTCATTGAATCCATATATGGAAATCGACCTAAAATATGTTTATTTTAATATTACACTAATAATAATAAATTCTTGTAACTTTTTCCTGCTTTAAAATTTGTTTTTTTTATGAATTTTATCATCCTGTATAATTTTTTTTTGTAAGACAATAGTCGGTTAAAACGGTAACTTCTACACATAGATTAACGATCTAATCGCTCATTCTTTTTATAAAATCAGTTTATATTAATTATGTTCGGGTTTAATTAGTATAAACAATGCCTAATTAAATAAAAACGAAGAGAAAATTTATATCAGTAAAAATTTAAATTCCGATTCATTAGGTTTTTAATCGTGCTCGATTAATGAATCAAATTGTATTCATTAGAATAATTTCTCGAAGATAACAAAATATTATTTCTAAAAGTATTTTTATATGATAATTTGCAAGTTAAAAAAATAAATTAATAAAATGAGGGATAATCCCACCCAACTTTCCGAACACTCCTAATAAATTAATTATTTAATCGATTATTTTAGTTTTTCTGCATCAAAAATTAATTTTTCGTAAAATTTTTTTTTAACTTTATATAATTTTGTATAATTTCTACAAGTATTATTTTAAAATTATGAAATATTTCACACTTTTTAATCCCTTTCGGATGTACTATTTATATTAATAAAGTTAGTTTAAAAACGAAAAAAACAATCAAATTTTTTGTCAAAAATTCATTGCTTTAACTTTTGCATTTTTTTTCTATAACTTGATTAGGAAAGGGAAAAAATAGAAAAAATAGAGAAAAATTGGGAAAATGAGCAAAAAAGGAAAATTATAAAAAAATATTGAAAAATTGGGAAAAATAACTACAAATAAGGTCAAGGAAGGAAACATATGCAAAAATAAAGAAAATAGACTTATGGAAAACAAAATGAGAAGATATAGAGAAAACAGTAAAAAAATAGGAAAAAAGAGAAAAGTAGTCAAAAATTGGGAAAAACAAAAAAAGGAAGAAATAGGGTAAAATTGTGACAAATAATGATTGTGGACCAAAAATGAAATTTGTGGGTTATAAAGTGCCCTTTTATGCTCTTGCGGGACATAAAGTGCACTTTACAGTCATAAAGTGCATGTTGTGGGTCATAAAATGAATTTTGTGGACCAAAAATGAATTTTGTGGATTACAAAGTGCCCTTTTATGCCCTTGCGGGATATAAAGTGCACTTTACAGTCATAAAGTGCATGTTGTGGGTCATAAAATGAATTTTGTGGACCAAAAATTAATTTTGTGGGTTATAAAGTGCACTTTTATGCCCTTACGGGACATAAAGTGCACTTTACAGTCATAAAGTGCATGTTGTGGGTCATAAAATGAATTTTGTGGACCAAAAATGAATTTTGTGGGTTATAAAGTGCACTTTTATGCTCTTGCGGGACATAAAGTGCACTTTATAGTCATAAAGTGCATGTAGGGAAAAAATAAAGGAAAATTGGACAAAATTGGGCAAAATAGGGAAATTTGGGAAAATAATAAAAATTGGAAAATAGTAAAAAATTGGAAAACATATCGAAAAATTGGAGAATAAATAGGTGAAAAAAAGTAAAATTTACGAAAAAGAGGGAAGAATAGGAAAAATCATTGAAAAATAGGAACAAATAGGAAGGAATTAAATAAAGAAAGATAAAATAGGGAAATTAGAGATAAATACAGAAAAATAGGGAAATATATCTGAAAATAGTGAAATATAGGAGAAAATAGGAAAAAGTAGATAATACTATGGACATATATACGGATAAGTAGGGAAAAACAGGAAAAAATGGGAAAAATAGGGAAATTAGAATAGAGAAAAAAAACAGGATAAAATATGAAAAAGCTGGAAAAAATTAGATAAAAAAATTGGCCACAATAGGAAAAAATAAGAAGAATAATGTAAAATACTATGAATAAATGGGGAAAAAAGGTCCAAATAGAGATATACATATATGAAAAAAAATAAGGAAAAATAAAATAAATGGGATAAAATAATAGACAAAAAAGAACAAATAGAAAAAATGGGAAAATAATAGGGTAAAATAGGGAAACATGGGAAAAACTACTGAAAAATTTGGAAAATAGAACAAAATAGATAAAACAGGAATTTTTTTCGTTATTTTCCATAATTTACAATATTTTTCTTTCACTTTTTTCTGATGTTTTGTTTTTTTTTCTGGATTTTCTGTTTTGTTTGTAGGTTTTTTCTAATCTTTTCTCATTTTATCTAATTTTTTCGATGCTTTCTAATTTTTACTCTTTTTTGTTATTGTTTCGTTTTTTTTTTTATTTCTTTTTTATCCAATTACTTTTTTTTTCAAATTTTTTTTAAATTTTTTCGGACGGACGGACCGACAGCCAGACGGCCAGACCTCCAGACAGCCAGAGGGCCAGACGGCCAGACGGCCAGACGGCCAGACGGCCAGACGGCCAGGCGACCAGACGGCCAGGCGGCCAGACGGCCAGACCGTCTTTTGATGACATTTAAAGAAAATTCAGTCATAACCAAACATTTTTTGTATATGCAATAATAACGATGATAAAGGGTATCTGTGTAATTTATAGTGAATAACCCGGTATCTGATAATCCTGCGTAGAATTTCTTTATTTGCACATTATATAAAATTAAGATCTCTAATTGGTTGATAAGCGAAGATTTATCAGGTCAGTGTTATCGTTGTCTGAATAAAGAATAGTCACTCAACCTCATGAGTAAAACAGAGAAGTAAAAGATGAGACGGATATATATCGGTACGTGGCGACACACCAGATTTATGGCGGCAATATTTGCAACTTCTCAGCTAGATTATTTTTTCTTTCTAGTAAACACTAGATGGCTCTCTAGCAAGTAATTCGTAAAACAAAAAAATACCGCAAGATGTCTTACTCTGAAAAGGTGTATTGGTTCAGGCATTGTATAAAGAAGTCTATATACAATGGTTGAGGTATTTCTGATGTTAGAACATTGTTTGAAAAAACATTCACTTTTTAAACTTAATTTTTTTGCAAGAGGAAAAAATCTGTATAATAGTTGGAATTGAATATGTACACAAAAACGAAATAACAAAAAAATCTAGTGAACTGAATGCGCTTCAGATATTATTCTTCCAAAAATAAGTTTATAATTAAATATAAACTTTGCGAATAATTTTTCAATTCTTAAAATATTTTTAAAATTTAAAGTTTGCAAAATAACAGAAAACGCTTTATTGGTGGTGGTAAATTTTAGACTTCCTAAACCCTAAAGTTTATAGAGAGAAGCCTTATAATACGGCTCTGTCTGGTCTGTCTGTCCGCGTTTATAACTCAAAACCGAAAAGAGAAAAAGACAACGGTAAACGGTAATAAACTCAGCATACCTTGAATAGCTCCCAAATAGATTTTCAGATTTTTATGACTTCCGGTTTCAAAACTGCTCAAGGTTTTACATACCAGAACCGGAAGTGATACTACTGGTTTCAAAAATAGCATTCAGACGTGAATCGATATTTGAAAACACATTTGAGATATATTCATGGTTCCTGAGATAATAGGCTTTAGATCATATACGCTACGCTAGAAGCGACATATAGGTTCCCTAACAACACAGGGATATCCTAGAGGTATGTCCTTTTTATTTACCGCGGTACAAGGACATGATTGGGACATCCAGTGGATGACCCATCTGGTAAATCCATAGGTTGTCCCGTTCATGTCCCTGATATTTCTGATATCCATTCACATAAGAAATATCGAAACTCATTAATTCAAGTTTTAAAGTTGATATTTTTGTTTAAAAATCTTGTTTTTTTTTTTATCAAGAAATTGAAAAAAATTGTTCAAGAATTTCTGGGATGTGATTGTTTCGCATGAGCAAATATTGTTAATGCATAATACCCTTAATCTGAATCTCCAAGGATGATACAAATTATACACAAATCTTAATAAAATTTCGGTTTATTTTCGTTTCTGTGATTTTATCCTCAAGGCTTGAAAGGATAAGTAAACTAAAGCCGCAGTGATTTCATATTTGCAGTAAAGTTGTTTTGTATTGAACATCTTTGGATTTATTTATTTTTCCACATTTTCCAAGAAATATTTACCGTGTACTCACTCAGTAATTTTTCGTTTTAAAATTTCGACATGGTTTGACCAATGAGAAATCAGAATCCACGTATTTTGACCAATGGCAAATTAGTACCCGACTCAGAGTACATATATGATCCAGGTAATGGTTGTTTAGAATGTTACGTTCCTGCTACGCGTAGGCACTTCTGACTTGTTTTAATTTAGAATCTAGTACATAAACAAGTCAAATAGAAGCGCCTGCGCGTTAGCAGGCACGTGACGACTTGTAAACAAAAATGCGATTATCTCATGAAGCATAAAAGTTATCTAAAATCTGTTTTCAAATATCGATTCAGCGTTAAATTTCACGTCATAATGCTATTTTTGAAACCGGTGGTATCACTTCCGGTTCTGGTTTGTAAAACCAGTTTTGAAACCGGAAGTCAGAAAAATCTGAAAATCCATTTGGGAGCTACTCAAGGTATGCTGAGGTTATTATCGTTTACCGTTGGTCTCTATCTCTTTTCGTTTCCGAGTTATAAATGCGGGCAGACGGACAGACAGAGCCGTATTATATAAGACTTCTCCTTTTGGGTTTAGAAGTCTAAGAATAATGTATGGGGATCAGGATCAAAAACGTAAAGAGCAAAAATATTTTGTTAAATGAGCAGGCAAAAAAAATAATAAAAAATGAGGGGGTAATCCCACCCAACTTTCCGAACACTCCTAGTAAAGTAATTGTTTAATCGATTACTTTAGTTTTTCTGCATCAAAATACATTAATAAAATTAGTTTACAAAAATTAAAAAAAAATGTAATTTTTTCTAAACTTTTTTTTCAACTTTTCATAATTTTGTATAATTTCTATAAGTATTATTTTAAAATTATGAAATATTTCACACATAATGTACTTTTTGATCACTTTCGGATGTACTATTTTAATTTTAATAATTTTAATGTCAATAAATAATTAATATCTCGTTCAATTATATTCAAAATGGGAAACAGGCCTTTTTTTAAGGTTTTCTGGATCAAAATTCATTAATAAAGTTAGTTAAGGAAACTAAAAAAAAATCAAATTTTTTGTCAAAAATTCATAGAGTTGTTTAAACTTTTTTCATTTTTTAATATAACTTTTACAAATACTATGTTAAAATTATGAAATAATTTACACACATAGTACTTTTGGATCCTTTTCGGATATGCTATTTACTTTTTTCATTTATTTTATACTTATTGATAAAACGAAATTACAAAAAATTTAAAAAAAATTTTGCAATTTTAGGTGTGTTTCAACCATTGCTGCTAGTTTTAACCCTCATTTTCGTAATCAGCTCCCCAAAATACGTGCGGCGTTTCCCGACCTTTTACCGTTATTTTAAGTGTACTATATCTATTGTTTTTTATTGTATTGTTTCTCTAAAAAATATTGTGAAACTTTAATAAAGATTTTGTATTTTTTAAAGTTGTTTTTCTTTCAACTGTTTGTATTTAAGTAATCTTAATTTAAATGTGCCAAAAAGGATGCAACTTTTTTATTCAATAGCCGAAATGGGAACGGCCGAAGTGGTACTAAACCGACCGGAGTTATGAGGATGTCCGAAAAATAATATTTGGTTTAATTTAATTTCCACTTTACTCAAAGAAAATTTTTCATTTTTTTTAAAAACATAAAAAAATTATCTCTGGTTTAACTTAATTTCCACTTAACTCCAAACAAATTTTTGGATTTAACTGGACTTTAAATTTGCAACTGGTTCTAAATTAAAAAGTTAATTTTTATATGACATTTAGCAAGAGTTAAAAAAATAACTGGACTTTTAATTTATTGTAACTAACTATAAATATTTTAACTTTTTCATTTTTTTCCAAAACATAAAAAATTATCTCTGGTTTAACTTAATTTCCACTTAACTCTAAACAAATTTTTGGATTTAACTGGGCTTTAAATTTTCAACTGGCTCTAAATTAAATTGTTAATTTTTCAAAGCTATCAAAATATTCAAAACAAATTTTTAATTAGTTAATAAATAATTTGTTAATTTTTAAACGACAATTTGAAACATTTAAAAAAATAACTGGACTTGTAATTTACTGCAACTGACCCTAAATATTATTTTTATTGTAAACCAATTATCGCATTTCTAGAAACCATTTTACAAAGATTAAAATAATTATTATAACTGACTCTAAATTAAGTTTATTACTTAAATATAATGAGAAATTTTAGTGAAAATTTTATGGCAATAATTTTAATGCCAAAACAGCCTCTTTCCGCTTAATTAACCCAAATCTAAATTCACTCAAGTATGAATGAATATATTTATTTTCTCAAGAGAAATGAAACGTGGAGGGCCACTCGTTTTGTGTTTAAAAACCGTTAAATTGAATTATATCGCGAAATTTCATTTCAAATCGCACTTTCATGATAATGTTTATATATTTATATTTATTCGGCATATAAAACGTTCCCATTTACTAAATATACATTGTTTTTATATAAAAGTAGCTCACGATGAGTAACATCAAATCTAAGAATTATATAAAATACCAGAAGTAAAAAATTTATTTGTTTAACTAAATAAATATAAATAATCAAATAAAAGAAATATTCAAGGTTTGTTAAAATTAATAAATTGTAAAAATAAACTAATAAATAAAATAAATATTACCTACTTAAAACTTTCAAGGATCAAAATTAAATTTTAAAATAATATGGCTGGGAATCACATAAAGTTAACTTTTTTTTTTTTAATTTTTTTCATGTTTCAAGGAAAAATATGCAAGAACCTCTCGAATTAATGGACAAATAACTTGTAGGATTTCCTAGTAATTTTTAACAAGTTTTTAAATTACATGAAGGTATGTTTGACTACAAACAGTTCACTTAACTTTACATAATATTTTCATGTAAGTGCGTACATGCATATTAAACAAGTTGCCCGGTTTGTTATTTTGCTTTTCTATTTAATACAAAAGACAGCATATTGCAAAAACGGGAATGCTTGTTGATAACAGTATTATTTAATAGAGCCGTAGCGTTATGTCGATATTTTCATATTTTCGATATGAGTGTAACGGCCAATATTAATAATTTTTCAAAAATTTATAACATTTCCTTAGTATTTGTAAAAAAATTTGATCCAATTTGCATAAAATATATTATTATTTTGTCAAAAATGAGATGTTTTTTCTGAAAAATTTATTGGTATAATCATTTCAATTTTCTTAAAAATTTAAACAAATTATCAACAATTAATAAAAAAAAATTATGCTCTAAAACTGTACTACAACATTTTGCACTAAAGTGTATTATTTGTCCTCAAATCAAGAAAAACTAGAAGAAACATATATGCACATTTTTACGCGCCCTCTAATGGCGTAACTATTGGAAATTCCGGAAACAGCCTAAGACAAAAGTTCTAGGAAATTTTATGCTCTAAAATATTGTACTTCAACATTTTGCACTAAAGTGTATTATTTATCCTCAAAATCCAGAAAAACTAGAAGAAACATATATGCACATTTTTACGCGCCCTCTAGTCGCGCAACTATTGAAAATTCTGGAAAAAGCTTGAGACAAAAGATGTAGCGAATTTTTTGCTCTAAAACTTTGTTTTACAAAATTTTGCACTAAAGTGTATTGTTTGTCCTTAAAATCAAGAAAAACTAGAGAAAACCTACATGCACATTTTTTACGCGCCCTCTAGTGGCGCAACCATTGGAAATCCTGGAAAAAGTTTAAAACAAAAGTTATAGGAAATTTTATGCTCTAAAACATTGTACTACAACATTTTGCACTATAGTGTATTATTTATCCTCAAAATCCAGAAAAACTAGAAGAAACATATATGCACATTTTTACGCGCCCTCTAGTCGCGCAACTATTAAAAATTCTGGAAAAAGCTTGAGACAAAAGATGTAGGGAATTTTTTGCTCTAAAACTTTGTTTTACAAAATTTTGCACTAAAGTGTATTGTTTGTCCTCTAAATCCAGAAAAACTAGAGGAAACATATATGCACATTTTAACACGCCCTCTAGTCGCACAACTATGGGAAATTCTGGAAAAAGCTTGAGACAAAAGTTATAGAGAATTTTATGCTCTAAAACTTTGTACTACAA
Source organism: Neocrepidodera transversa (assembly GCA_963243735.1). NCBI lineage: Eukaryota > Metazoa > Arthropoda > Insecta > Coleoptera > Chrysomelidae > Neocrepidodera > Neocrepidodera transversa. The sequence continues at coordinate 23,596,978 of OY725344.1, read as the reverse complement.
AATTTTGTGTTAAAGTTTATTGTTTGTCCTCAAAATCAAGAAAAACTAGAGAAAACATACATGCACATTTTTTACGCGCCCTCTAGTGGCGCAACTATTGGAAATTCTAGAAAATGCTTGAGACAAAAGATATAGGGAATTTTATGCTCTAAAACTTTGTACTACCATATTTTGCACTAAAGAGTATTGTTTGTCCTTAAAATTTAAAAAAAGTAAAAAATTGTTACATGTGTATTTAATCAATGTCGGTCTTGAGGACCTTTTACTGTGCCAATTTAAACCAAAAACTAATGGTCGCATTCCAGGCACACACCGAACCTGCATACCAAATTTCAGCTTGATTGGTCAAACGGTTTGGCAGTTATCGTGGAAGATTACACACAGACACATAGACCACAGACAGACCATACGCTAGAAATGGTTTCAATCTTCTTGGGGGACCTCAAAATGGATATTTCCATCGATATCTCAAATTTTTTTTTTTGCTCGTTCACCTTACTTTCCCTTTATTGATGGGTCTGGGAAAGTAAAAAATGAAAAATAAAATTGTGAAATACGGAAAAACTTTAAAAAAATTCTAAAATCGCAAAAAAACAAAACTAAAAAGAATTCGCAAAAAATGAAAGAAATCGAAATATATCACAAAAAATAGAAGAAATCGCAAAAAAAAAACGTAAAACCAAAAAACAACCAAAAAACCGGAAACTATTTTAACCATAAAAAAATAATAACAGGAAAAGAAAAAATTCGTCTGATCTGAAATAAATCGCAAAAAGTCTTAAAAATCGCAAAAAAACTCTAAAAAATCGCAGCAAAATCTCAAGAAAAAATTACAAAAAATCTTAAATAATTACAAAAAATCAGAGGAATAAGAAAAAATTAGAAAACAAAAAGTAATAAAAAAATTGAAAAAAAAACAAAATAAAAGAAAAAAATGAAGAACGATTTTAAAAAAATCGAAAAAAAAAACAAAAAATCGTAAAATCAGAAAAAATACAAAAAACCAGGAAAAACCAGGAAAAAAACTGAAAAAATCAAAAATAACAGAAAAAATATCTTTTCCAGGATTATTAGGATTCAAAAATCTTTAATTTTACATGTTTAAACATATGACATAAATCTGCAAATAATCAGAAAGAACAGAAAAAATTAAACAGGAGAATCAGAAAAAAATCACAAAAAAATAATATACAGTATGTCCCCCTAAGTTGGAAAACTTTTTTATTATTAATTTTAGGAAAAAAAGTTATTCTTTATAAAAAGTTCTGCGTGGTCTAAAACCTAAAATACAGTCATCAAACATCAAATGTTTTCAGTGGTACACGAGGTCTGTCAAAAAATATGAGTTTTACTCAAGAGTAAAATACCTTTAAATTTGACAATATTGAAAAATTTTCCTAAAAAAAGTTGATCAGAATTAAAAATTACGTTTAAATATGCAAAATTATTAGAAAACATTAAAAAACTAAAAGGTTATAATGTGTTTCGTAGTCACAAGAGATAAATGTTCATTCAAAATAGAAATATTAGTAAAGAATTAAATAATCTGAAGTTTTAATTTAAATGGATTTACTTGCTACTAACCTAACCTAAAATTTCACAAAGAATCTCAAAAAAAATAAAACATCAAATCTCAAAAAATTCTAAATAGTAAGTATCTCAAAAACCCAAAAAATCTATAAAAATTCAAAGAAGTCAAAAAATCTGAAAAACTCAAAAAAACCTTAAAAATTTCAAAAATAAAATCTGAAAAAATCTTAAAAATCTTTCAAAAATCAAAAAATACCAAAAATTTTAAAAAATTAAAAAAAACTCAAGAAATCTAAAAAAACGTCAAAAAATCTCAAGATTTCTTTAAAAACTTCAAAAAATCTTTAACAACAAATTAAAAATGTCATAAAATCTCTAAAAATTCTCAAAGAATCGCAAAAGATTCAAAGAGTCTCAAAAAACTAAAATGAATTGCAAAAAAATTTCAAAAAAGCTTAAAAGATTAAAAAATCTTAAATAAATTTCAAAAAATCTTAACACTTCAAACAATTCTCAAAAAATCTATAAATTCTTAAACAATCTAAAAAGTCCCAAAGAATCTCAAAAAACTCAAATAATCTCAAAAAACCTCTAAAAATCTCAAAAAATCTCAAAAAATCTCAAAAAATCTCAAAAAATCTCAAAAAATCTCAAAAAATCTCAAAAAATCTCAAAAAATCTCAAAAAATCTCAAAAAATCTCAAAAAATCTCAAAAAATCTCAAAAAATCTCAAAAAATCTCAAAAAATCTCAAAAAATCTCAAAAAATCTCAAAAAATCTCAAAAAATCTCAAAAAATCTCAAAAAATCTCAAAAAATCTCAAAAAATCTCAAAAAATCTCAAAAAATCTCAAAAAATCTCAAAAAATCTCAAAAAATCTCAAAAAATCTCAAAAAATCTCAAAAAATCTCAAAAAATCTCAAAAAAACTCAAAAAATCTCAAAAAATCTCAAAAAATCTCAAAAAATCTCAAAAAATCTCAAAAAATCTCAAAAAATCTCAAAAAATCTCAAAAAATCTCAAAAAATCTCAAAAAATCTCAAAAAATCTCAAAAAATCTCAAAAAATCTCAAAAAATCTCAAAAAATCTCAAAAAATCTCAAAAAATCTCAAAAAATCTCAAAAAATCTCAAAAAATCTCAAAAAAATCTCAAAAAATCTCAAAAAATCTCAAAAAATCTCAAAAAATCTCAAAAAATCTCAAAAAATCTCAAAAAATCTCAAAAAATCTCAAAAAATCTCAAAAAATCTCAAAAAATCTCAAAAAATCTCAAAAAATCTCAAAAAATCTCAAAAAATCTCAAAAAATCTCAAAAAATCTCAAAAAATCTCAAAAAATCTCAAAAAATCTCAAATAATCTCAAAAAATCTCAAAAAATCTCAAAAAATCTCAAAAAATCTCAAAAAATCTCAAAAAATCTCAAAAAATCTCAAAAAATCTCAAACAATCTCAAAAAATATCAAGAATTCTCAAAAAATCTCAAAAAATCTCAAAAAATCTCAAAAAATCTCAAAAAATCTCAAAAAATCTCAAAAAATCTCAAAAAATCTCAAAATACCTCAAAAAATCTCAAACAATCTCAAAAAATATCAAGAATTCTCAAAAAATCTCAAAAAACCTCAAAAAACCTCAAAAAATCTCAAAAAATCTCAAAAAATCTCAAAAAATCTCAAAAAATGTCAAAAAATCTCAAAAAATCTCAAAAAATCTAAAAAATCTCAAAAAATCTCAAAAAACCTTAAAAAATCTCAAAAAATCTCAAAAAATCTCAAAAAATCTCAAAAAATCTCAAAAAATCTCAAAAAATCTCAAAAAATCTCAAAAAATCTCAAAAAATCTCAAAAAATCTCAAAAAATCTCAAAAAATCTCAAAAAATCTCAAAAAATCTCAAAAAATCTCAAAAAATCTCAAAAAATCTCAAAAAATCTCAAAAAATCTCAAAAAATCTCAAAAAATCTCAAAAAATCTCAAAAAATCTCAAAAAATCTCAAAAAATCTCAAAAAATCTCAAAAAATCTCAAAAAATCTCAAATAATCTCAAAAAATCTCAAAAAATCTCAAAAAATCTCAAAAAATCTCAAAAAATCTCAAAAAATCTCAAAAAATCTTGAAAAATCTAGAAAAATCTCAAAAAATCTCAAAAAATCTCAAAAAATCTCAAAACATCTCAAGAAATCTCAAAAAATCTCAAGACATCTCAAATAATCTCAAGAAATCTCAAAAATTCTCAAAAAATCTCAAAAAACCTAAAAAAACCTCAAATAATCTCAAAAAATCTGAAAAAATCTCAAAAAATCTTGAATAATCTAGAAAAATCTCAAAAAATCTCAAAAAATCTCAAAAAATCTCAAAAAATCTCAAAAAATCTCAAAAAACCTCAAAAAATCTCAAAAAATCTCAAAAAATCTCAAAAAATCTCAAAAAATCTCAAAAAGTCTCAAAAAATCTCAAAAAATCTCAAAAATTCTCAAAAAATCTCAAAAAATCTCAAAAAATCTCAAAAAATCTCAAAAAATCTCAAAAAATCTTGAAAAATCTAGAAAAATCTCAAAAAATCTCAAAAAATCTCAAAAAATCTCAAAAAATCTCAAAAAATCTCAAAAAATCTCAAAAAATCTCAAAAAATCTCAAAAAATCTCAAAAAATCTCAAAAAATCTCAAAAAATCTCAAAAAATCTCAAAAAATCTCAAAAAATCTCAAAAAATCTCAAAAAATCTCAACAAAACTCAAAAAATCTTAAAAAATCTCAAAAAATCTTGTATCATGGAAGAATACACACAGACAAACACATAGACAGACACACAGACAGACGCATAGGCAGATAGACAGGCAGACTTCCACCTGGAAATGGTCTTAATCGTGTCAGGGGATCTCAAAATTGAGTTCTGTCGACGCGTAATCCAAACCCATATACCAAATTTCAGCTCAATCGGATTAAACGTGTGTCCTCTATCGTGGAAGAATACACACAGACCGACAGACAGACAGACAGACAGATAGACAGACGGACAGACTTCCATCTTTAAATGGTCTTAATCATTCTGAGGTTACCTGAAAATAGATATTTCCATCTTTATCTCGAAATTTGTTTAATCCAAAATACAAAAAAAATCGGTTGTGTCGCCCCAAAACTTTCCCGACGAGTATCCAGGAATACTTTTTCAGATATTTAATGTTAAAGTTTCAACTTTGACATTTTTTAATTTTTGACAGGTGACAGTTGGAGAAATAATTTTGACTGTTCTAAATAGAGTTTTTCAAGGGCTTTGAAACGACATATTGCATGTCCAATTCCGTGACATATTGCATCTGTCATTTTTTGATAGTGATAGTTCCGTTAGACAGATCTCGTACAAAAACTAATGGATTCTTCTGACAGATAACCCAAACCCATATACCAAATTTCAGCTCAATCCGATTAATACTTCTTCAGATATTTAATGCTGAACTTTCAAATTTTGACATTTTTTTATTTTTGACAGGTGAAAGTTGGAGAAATAATTTTGACTGTTCTAAATAGAGTTTTTCTAGTGCTTTCAAATGACATATTGCATGTCCAATTCCGTTACATATTACATCTGTCATTATTTGATAGTGGTACTTCCGTTTGACAGATGTAAAAAATCTAATGGGTTCTTCCGACGGGTAAGCCAAACCTCTATACCAAATTTCAGCTCAATCGGATTAAACGTGTGGCCTCTATCGTGGAAGAATACACACACACAGACACACACACACAGACCGACAGACAGACTTCCATCTGAAAATGGTCTTAATCGTCTCAGGGGACCCGAAAATGGATATTTCCGTTTTTATCTCGATTTTTTTTTTTAGCTCGTTCACAATACTTTCCCTTCTAGGAGGTGGGTCGGGAAAGTAAAACCAAAGTTCAGTACTTGTCAAGCGATTCTCCAAAATTATTTTACAATTTTAAGAACTGTGAAAATATCTAAAAAATGCTTTTTTAGTCCATTACGTCATAATTTTGTTTAAGGAACGTTATAATTGTATTTAAAAAACTGCCTTTAGGATTTGCAGCGTTGCCAATGCTCGATCTTCGTCAAAAGGAAGGCCCGTTCAAAAACTTTGAATGTTTTAAATAAAGAAAACGATAAAATATAAATTTTTTTGAATGAGTCGATCATATGACAATTATATATCAAGCAGTGAGCCTTATTTTTGGGAAGAACAGTAATGCGTGTTTCGGAACGTAAATAATGGAGGGGATGTTTCTGATGAACGTGACGTCATGGAAACATTTTAAAACGCGATATTTTTTCGAAATGAAAAATCTATTGTGGAAATCAAAGTGAAATGGACGTTTGATGTAATATACAATCATCTTATATATTAAATTTAAAACAAGATAAGATATTGCGATTCCGATTCATCAACACAAATTCGCATGTGATGCCACTGATAAATAGAATATAACAGTAAAAAAAACACAATTGTTTTATTTTTTCACAAAGCTTAGAGGCATATGTGAGATCTTAAGAATGAAACATAAAACATGATGTGGTACTTCATTTTACTTCTATTATGAGTATTATTTAATAAACCGTGAGTATATACCTACTTGGTAAATAGGTCTAACAATGGAAATTACAGTATATGAAAATGTTACATTATATTGGCATAAGTTTGCGCTATTAGGTACTTCCACTTCCAGGTTTTAACTACTGGAATAATAAATAAATTTTTTAGCCTTAGGATACATAGAGATGATTGGTTGAAAGTAAAAAAACAGCGGCGTGAAATACCTGATTAAAACATTTGAAGTTTTTTTTATGAACAATTTAAACAGATACTTTGCGTTCATCGAACGACCTTGCAGGCGTTTCTAGTAGTTATCGCATCGATGCAGTTTAATGTTAGTCTAGTACCTTAGGGTACTATTTTATAAATTTATGTGTGTACTAGCTTTTGCCTGCGACTTTGTTCGCATTGATGTGGAAATAAATTAAAATTTATTTTCTGTACCCGTTTACTTCCCTCTGGTTTTTCATACTTTTATGCCCATTTTTTCCTTTTTTGCCCCCTTTTTAAATTTTTTTTTGATTTACTTTTTTTAACCTTTTTGCCTTTTTTTTTTGCTTTTTTACACCTTTTTATTGCTTTTTTAAAACTTTTGTAGCCTTTTTTACCATATTTGCTTTATTTTAGCTTTATTTTGTTTTTTGGTTTTTTTCGCCCTTTTTTTCTTTTTTTTGCCTTTTTACGCCTTTTAGACCGGTTTTAATTTTTTTTTTTAATTTTTTTTGTCCTTTTTGTCTTTATTGTTGCTTTTTCTACCTTTTTTGTCGCTTTTTTATCCCTTTTTTTGCCTATTTTTGAATTTTTTTGCCTATTTTTGAATTTTTTTGCCATTTGGCTTTTTTTATTATTATTTTGCTTTTTTTTTACTATTTTGACGTTTTTTGCCCTTTTACCCCTGTTTGGATTTTTTTGGACAATTTTAATTTTGTTTTTACCCTTTTTTCCGTTCTTTGACCTTTTTGTCCTTTTTAAAACTTTTTTAAATTAACTTTTTGAACTTTTTGTTGGTTTTTTACACCTTTTTTTTGCTTTTTTAAAACTTTTTTAGTCTTTTTACCATATTTGCTTTTTTTGCCTCTCTTTATTTTAGCTTTATTTTAGATTTATTTTAGCTTTATTTTGTTTTTTGATTTTTTTTGCCTTTTTTTTTCCTTTTTTTTGCATTTTTACGCCTTTTCGCCCGGTTTTAAATATTTTTTTTCATTTTTTTTGTCTTTTTTGTCGCTTTTTTACCCCTTTTTTGCCTATTTTTGAATTTTTTTGCCTATTTTTGAATTTTTTTGCCATTTGGCTTTTTTAATTATTATTTTGCTTTTTTTTTACTATTTTGACGTTTTTTGCCCTTTTACCCCTGTTTGGACTTTTTTGGACAATTTTAATTTTGTTTTTACCCTTTTTTCCGTTCTTTGACCTTTTTGTCCTTTTTAAAACTTTTTTAAATTAACTTTTTGAACTTTTTGTTGCTTTTTTACACCTTTTTTTTTGCTTTTTTAAAACATTTTTACAATATTTGCTTTTTTTTTGCCTCTTTTTATTTTGGCTTTATTTTAGTTTTATTTTGTTTTTTGGTTTTTTTTTCCTTTTTTTGAATTTTCGCCCGCTTTAAAATTTTTTTTTTAATTTTTTTTGTCCTTTTTGTCTTTTTTGTTGCTTTTTCTACCTTTTCTGTCGCTTTTTTATCCCTTGTTTTGCCTATTTTTGAATTTTTTGCCATTCGGCTTTTATTTTCTTATTATTTTGCTTTTTTTTTACTATTTTGACGATTTTTACCCTTTTACCCCTATTTTGACTTTTTTGGACACTTTTAATTTTGTTTTTACCCTTTTTTCCGTTCTTTGACCTTTTTGTCCTTTTTAAACTTTTTTGGATTAACTTTTTGAACTTTTTTACCCCTTTTTGCATTTTTTTGTCTTTTTTTGACTTTTTACCTTTAGCTTTATTTTGTTTTTTGGTTTTTTTTCCTTTTTTTGCCTTTTTACGCCTTTTCGCCCGATTTAAAAAATTTTTTCAATTTTTTTTGTCCTTCTTGTATTTTTTGTTGCTTTTCTACCTTTTTTGTCGCTTTTTTATCCCTTTTTTTGCCTATTTTTGAATTTTTTTGCCATTTACCTTTTTTTTCTTATTATTTTGCTTTTTTTTTTACTATTTTGACGTTTTTTGCCCTTTTACCCCTATTTTGACTTTTTTGGACACTTTTAATTTTGTTTTTACCCTTTTTTCCGTTCTTTGACCTTTTTGTCCTTTTTAATACTTTTTTAGGTTAACTTTTTGAACTTTTTGTTGCTTTTTTACCCCTTTTTGCATTTTTTTGTCTTTTTTTGCCTTTTTGCCTTTATGCCTTTATTTTCATACTATTTCGCTTCTTTTTTTTTACTTATTTGATGTATTTTGGTTATTTCACTTTATTTGATATATTTGTTTGGACTTTTTTAAAACTTTTTTTGCCTTTATTTTTCTTCTCTTCTGCTTTTTTTAACTTTTTTGTATGTTTTTTTTTATTTACTATTTTTAACCTTTTGTCTTTTTTTGTTGCTTTTTTACACCTTTTTTAAAATTTTTTAGCCTTTTTTACCACATTTGCTTTTTTTGCCTCTCTTTATTTTGGCTTTATTTTGTTTTTTGGTTTTTTTTTGCCCTTTTTTCCTTTTTTTGCCTTTTCGCCCGGGTTTAAATTTTTTTATTTAATTTTTTTTGCCTTTTTTGTTGCTTTTTTTACCTTTTTTGTCGCTTTTTTATCCCTTTTTTTGCCTATTTTTGAATTATTTTGCCATTTACCTTTTTTTTCTTATTATTTTGCTCTTTTTTTACTATTTTGACGTTTTTTGCCCTTTTACCCCTATTTTGACTTTTTTGGACACTTTTAATTTTGTTTTTACCCTTTTTTCCGTTCTTTGACCTTTTTGAACTTTTTAAAACTTTTTTAAATTAATTTTTTGTTGCTTTTGTTGCTTTTTTACACCTTTTTTTGCTTTTTTAAAACTTTTTTAGCCTTTTTTACCAAATTTGCTTTTTTTGACTCTATTTATTTTGGCTTTATTTTAGCTTTATTTTGTTTTTTTGGTTTTTTTTTGCCTTTTTTTTCTTTTTTTGCCTTTTTACGCCTTTTCGCTCGGTTTTAATTTTTTTTTTCATTTTTTTTGTCCTTTTTGTCTTTTTTGTCGCTTTTTTACCCCTTTTTTTGCCTATTTTTGAATTTTTTTCCTATTTGGATTTTATTTTCTTATTATTTTGCTTTTTTTTACTATTTTGACGTTTTTTGCCCTTTTACCCCTATTTTAACTTTTTTGGACACTTTTAATTTTCTTTTTACCCTTTTTTCCGTTCTTTGACCTTTTTGCCCTTTTTAATACTTTTTTAGATAAACTTTTTGAACTTTTTGTTGCTTTTTTACCCCTTTTTGCATTTTTTTTGTCTTTTTTGCCTTTTTGCCTTTATTTTCATACTATTTTGCTTCTTTTTTTTTAACTTTTTTGACGTATTTTGGTTATTTCACTTTATTTGGTATATTTGTTTGGACTTTTTTAAAAATTATTTGTATGTTTTTTTTCTTTTTTGGCGTATTTTCCGTTTTCAATTGACTTTGTCTTATTTGGCCTTTTTTTTGACTTTTTGCTGATTTTTTTCCCTTTTCCCTTTACTTTTTCTCTATTTTGCCTTTTTTTTATTTTTTTTTAACTTTTTTGCCGTATTTTGTTTTTAATTTTTCAGCTTTTTTGACCTTTTTTTGCTTATATTTTGCCTTTTTGTTGTTACTTTTTTATCCCTTTTTGCCGTACTTACAAAATTTCCTAAAGTAAAGTTTATTGTCGAAATTTAATAAAAAAAAAATTAAGTATGATACATGGTTAGATACAGAACAAAATGGAGAATAAAAAGTACAGGTCCGTATTTAAAAACAAAAATTAAGGAATGTTTTTTAAAGACGAAACGTCGTATAGAAAAACTGACTACACTATTTTAAACGGCATTTGGTCTTCAACAAAAAAGATTAAAAAAGTTTTCTTCTATCTTTTAAAATAAAGGTGATAATTAGATAAAACGAAAATCGTAAATTTTGGTTTTAAGCAAATATCTCTAAAACCGGACCTGATAAGAAAATTTTTCAAAATCCATTAAATTTGTCTTGATCATATGCAACTTTTTCCCATTTGACCAACTTTGTATCTATAACGGTTAACGAAATCTCAATAGTGTACATTGAAATTTTCAACACACTGTATAATTATAAGATAAAAATAAATAGAGAAAAACAGTAAAATTTATTTTTGTTGATCAAAGACAAGTGCAAGATTTTTTATGTTTAATTTAATAATCATATTATGGATTATGACAATATTGTATATACTTTCCTGCTATTTATAAGTACAACTTTTTTTTTAAGTGATTTAATAAATAGTGTCTCTTCAAATTTAATTATTGATTAAAAATTAGAAAAAAAAAACAATAAAATTAATGAAATTGATTAGCTAAATATTAAATAATAGCAATTATGATTAAACACATTAATTTGCACACCCTGTATTATTAATTTGACAGAAAATTTCAATGTTAAAAAAAATGTCTAAATCCAATAAAATTACTCAAATTAATAATAGAAATTTTAAAAATATACAGGGGGATGCCAACAATACATTATGCTTAAAAAATACTTTAATTTGTATACCCTGTAGTATTAATTTGTCAGAAAATTTCACTCGTGATAAAAGATTCTACATCCAATAAAATTTACTGAATTAAAAACAAAAATTTCAAAAATATACAGGGTGATGCCAACAATACATTAAATGTGATTAAAGATAATAATTTAATTTGCCCACTCTGTAGTATTAGTTTCACAGAAAATTTAACTCCCGATTAAAAAATTCTAAATCCAATAATATTACTATAGTTGAAAACAAAAATTTCAAAACTATACAGGGGGATGCCAACAATACGTTATGATTAAAAAGAATACTATAATTTATACACCCTGTAGTATCAGTTTGACAGAAAATTACACTATTTTAAAAATGTCTAAATCTAATAAAATTATTAAAATTAAAAACAAAAATTTCAAAAATATACAGGGTGAAGCCAATAATAAGTTAATTGTGATTAAAAGTAACAATTTAATTTGTTGTTAAGAAGAATATATTAATTTGTACACGCTGTAGTATTCATTTGACAGAAAATTTCACTCTTGATAAGATTCTAAATTTATTTTGTTAAGAATAAAAATTTAAAAAATATACAGGATGATGCAAGCAATACGTTAATTATGATTAAAAAACACTTTAATTTGCACATCCTGTACTATTAATTTTTCAGAAAATTCCACTCTTGATAAATGTTTCTAAATCCAATAATATTTACTAAATTGAAAACAAAATTACAAAAATATACTGGGTGATGCCAACTTTACGTTACGATTAAAAATAATTCTTTAATTTGTACACCCTGTAGTATTAATTTGACAGAAAATTTCACTCTTAATAAAAGTTTCTAAATCCAATAAAATTTACTATATTCAAAACAAAAATAAAAAAATATACAGGGTGATGCCAACAATACGTTAATTTTGATTAATTTGCTCACTCTGTAGTACTAATTTGACAGAAAATTTCACTCGTAATCAAAGTTTCTAAATCCAATGCGCTTTGTAAAATTGAAATATAAATTATCAAAATTATACAGTGTGATGCCAACAATACGTTAAGTATTATTAAAAAACACTTTAATTTGCACATCCTGTACCATTAATTTTTCAGAAAATTTCACTGTTAAAAGTTTCTAAATCCAATAAAATTTACTAAATTAAAAATAAAATTTTTAAAAATATACAGGGTGATGCCAACAATATGTTAATTATGATTAAAAATAACAATTTAATATGCACACCCTGTAGTATTAATTTGACGGAAAATTTCACTCCTCATAAAAGTTTCCAAATCCAATACGTTTCGTAAAATTGAAATATAGACTATCAGAAATATACAGTGTGATGCCAACAATACGTTAATTATGATTAAAAGACACTTTAATTTGCACATCCTGTACTATTGATTTTTCAGAAAATTTCACTCTTGATAAATGTTTCTAAATCCAATAAAATGTACTAAATGGAAAACAGAAATTTAAAAAATATACAGGGTGATGAGAACAATACGTTAATTATGATTAAAATTAACAATTTAATTTGCTCACTCTGTAGTACTAATTTGACAGAAAATTTTAGTTGCGATAAAAGTTTCTAAATTCAATAAAATTACTTAAATTGAAAACCAAAATTTCAAAAATATACAGGGGGATGCCAACAATACGTTTTGATTAAAAAGAATACTATAATTTGTGCACCCTGTAGTATTAATTTTACAGAAAATTTTACCTTTGAAAAAAAATTCTAAATCTAATCAAATGAAAAACGAAAATTTAAAAAAATTTACAGGGTGATGCCAACAATACGTTAATTGTGATTGAAGGTAACAATTTAATTTGCTCACTCTGTAGTATTAATTTGATAGAAAATTTCATTCTTGATAAAAGTTTCTAAATCCAATAAAATCTCCTAAATTGAATACAAAAATATAAAAGATATACAGGGTGAAGCCAATAATACGTTAATTGTGATAAAAACTAAAAATTTAATTTGCTCACTCTGTAGTACTAATTTGACAGAAAATATCACCCGTAATAAAAGTTTCTAAATTCAATACGCTTTTTAAAATTGAGATCTAAAATATCAAAACTATACAGTGTGATGCCAACAGTTATGATTAAAAAACACTTTAATTTGTACATCCTGTACTTTTAATTTTTCAGAAAATTTTACTCTTTATAAAAGTTTCTATATCCAAAGAAATTTACAAAATTAAAAAAAAAATTCAAAAATATACAGGGTGATGCCAACAATACGTTATGATTAAAAATAATACTTTAATTCGCTCACACTGTAGTATTAATTTGACCGAAAATTTCACTCGACATAAAAGTTTCTAAATGCACTAAAATTTATCAACTTAAAAAAAATTGTTAAAAATATATAGGATGGTGCCAACAATATGTTAATTATGTTTAAAAGTAACACTTTTATTTACACACCCTGTAATATCATTTAATATAAAATTTCATTCATGGCAGAAGTTTCTAAATCTAATAAAATTTATCAAACTAAAAACAAAAATTAAAAAATATACAGGCTGATGCCTACAACACGTTAATTGTGATTAAAAGTAAGACTATAATATGCACACCCTGTAGTATTAATTTAACATAATATTTCACTCTTGGTAAGTTTCTAAATCTAATAAAATTTTTCAGATTAAAACAAAAATATTAAAAGTATACAGGGTGATGCCAACATTACGTTAATTATGATTAAAAAGAATATTATAATTTGCCCACCCTGTGGTATTAATTTGACAGAAAATTTCACTCCTCATAAAAGCTTCTAAATCCAATAAAGGTTTTCAAATTAAAAAATATATCAAAAATATACAGGGTGAAGCCAATAATACGTTAATTATGATTACATAGAATACTTTAATTTGCACAGTCTGTAGTAAGGCAGAAAATTTCACTCTTGATAAAAATTTCTAAATCGAATAAAATTTATCAAATTAAAAAAATACATTAAAACTATACAGGGTGAAGCCAACAATACGTTAATTATGATTAAAAAGTATACTTTAATTTGCACACCCTCTATAGTATTAATTTTTCAGAAAATTTCACTCTTGATGAAAGTTTCTAAATCCAATAAAATTTAATATACCAAAAACAAAAATTTCAAAAATATAGAGGGTGACGCCAACAATACGTTAATTGTGATTAAAAGTAACAATTTAATTTGCTCACTCTGTAGTACTAATTTGACAGAAAATTTCACTCGTAATAAAAGTTTCTAAATCCAATACACTTTTTAAAATTGAAATCTAAAATATCAAAACTATACAGTGTGATGCCTACAATACGTTAATTATAATTAAAAAACACTTCAAATTGCACATCCTGTACTATTAATTTTTCAAAAAATTTCACTCGTGTTAAAAGTTTCTAAATCAAATAAAATTTACTAAATTGACAACAAAAATTTCAAAAATATACAGGGTGATGCCGAAAATACGTTAATTGTGATTACAGGTAACAATTTAATTTGCTCACTCTGTAGTATTAATCTGACAGAAAATTTCAGTCGTGATAAAAGTATTTAAATTTAATACACTTTGTAAAATTGACACCTAAAATATCAAAAATATACAGTGTGATGACAATAATACGTTAATTATGATTAAAGAAACACTTTAATTTTCACAACCTGTAATATTAATTTGACAGAAAATTTCACGTTTGATAAAAGTTTCTAAATTCAATAAAATTTCTTTAATTAAAAACAAAAATTTTAAAAATATACAAGGTGATGCCAACAATACATTAATTGTGATTAAAGGTAATAATTTAATTTGCGCCCTCTGTAGTATTAATTTGATAGAAAATTTTACTCCTGATAAAAGTTTCTAAATCCAATAACATTTACTAAATTAAAAATAATAATTTTAAAAATATACAGGGTGATCTCAACAATACGTTAATTAAAGGTAACAATTTGATATGCTCACTCTGTAGTATTAATTTGACAAAAAATTTCATTTCTAATAAAAGTTTCTAAATCCAATAAAATTTATTAAATTGAAAACAGAAATTTAAAAAATATACAGGGTGATGAGAACAATACGTTAATTGTGATTAAAAGTAACAATTTAATTTGTTCACTCTGTAGTTCTAATTTGACAGAAATTTCACTCATAATAAAAATTTCTAAATCCAATACGCTTTGGAAAATTGATAACCTAAATATCAAAAATATACAGTGTGATGCCAACAATACTTTAATTATGATTAAAAAAACACTTTAATTTGCACATCCTGTAGAAAATGTACAAATTTTGACAAAAAATTTTACTTTCGATAAAAGTTTCTAAATCCAATACAATTTACTAAATTGGAATCAAAAATTTCAAACATATACAGGGTGATGCCAACAATACTTTAATTGTGATCAAAGATAACAATTTAATTTGTTCACTCTGTAGTATTAATTTGACAGAAAACACTAGCGATAAAAGTTTCTAAGTCCAATAAAATTGCTCAATTTAAAAATAAAAATTTCAAAAATATACAGGGAGATGCCAACAATACTTTAATTTGTACACCCTGTAGTATTAATTTGACAGGTAATTTCACTCTTAATAAAAGTTTCTAAATCAAAAAATGAGGGGGTAATCCCACCCAACTTTCCGAACACTCCTAGTAAAGTAATTGTTTAATCGATTATTTTAGTTTTTCTGCATTAAAATACATAATTATATTACATATCGAATGGTATAAATTCCATTTTAATATCTTTAATATTTTTAAAGTTATTCAATTTTTTTTTAAACTTATATTAAATTTCCAAAAAAAAATGAGGAATTCTACAATTTTTTGAATAAAATTTTGAAAAAAATCACAATTATGGAGTTTTTTACTACAAATTTAAGGGTAATTTTTTTAAAATTCTTAATATTAATTTTAACCCTAAAACAAATAAAACCTATTTTTGAATAATTTTAAAATCAATAAATAATTAATATCTCATTCAATTTTATTCAAAATGGGAAACAGACCTTTTTTTTAAGTTTTTGAATCAAAATGCATTAATAAAGTTAGTTTAAAAAACAAAAAAAAAATTCAAATTTTTTTTCAAAAATTCATGGGTAAATCCATTGAATTGTTTTAGTTTTTTTAATTTTTTGCTATAACTTTTACAAATACTATGTTAAAATTATGAAATAATTTACACACATAGTACTTTTGGATACTTTTCGGATATGCTATTTAATT
Organism: Neocrepidodera transversa; assembly: GCA_963243735.1. Lineage (NCBI taxonomy): Eukaryota > Metazoa > Arthropoda > Insecta > Coleoptera > Chrysomelidae > Neocrepidodera > Neocrepidodera transversa. The sequence goes on along the minus strand of OY725344.1, from coordinate 23,581,047 downwards.
TTTTCATTTATTTTATACTTATTGATAAAACGAAATTACAAAAAATTTTAGAAAAATTCTTAATTTTTGGCTATAATAATTACAATTCTAAATTTTAAGAAACTAAAATACAATTATAATTTAGAGTTTTATATTATCTTTCGAATGGTGAAAATCACATTTCAATAACTTTAATATTTTAGAAGTTATTCAATTTAGTTTAAAATCGTAATATAATCTTAAATTTCTTGGCCCATTTTTTAAAGATTCCAAAATTTTTGTAATAAAATTTTGAAAAAAATTATAATTATAAAATTAATTATTACAAATTTAAAGATATTTTTTTTAAATTTTTAATATAAAAATTTAACTAAAAAATAATAATTTAATAAAGATAAAAATTAAAATAAAAACTAGCGGCGAAACTATGCGCAACATGAAAAAATAGTCAAGACAAAATTTATAGAAAATTTTATGTTCTACAATGTTGATACCATGTAATTTTTCATAAAATTCCATAATTTTGTCTCAAAATCTAAAAAAGTCACAAAAATGTCTATATAATTTTTTTTCACGCCCTCTAGCGGCAAAACTATGAGGAATTCAAAAAACCGGTAATGACAAAATGTGTAGAAAATTTTATGTTCTACAACTTTCATATCTTGTAATTTTTCATAAAAATGCATTATTTTGGTCATTAAAGAAAAATATGAAAAAAAATACTTTTTGATAAATCTGGCAACAATGGCAAAAGTTTTTAAAAAATTTTATCATTCGAAATTAAACTATAACGTATAAAAAATATATGTGTAAAGCTTTATTGCCATCTTGTTTAGTAATGACGTCATCACTTATAGCAACTGTCACTTCCGGTTGTCCGATTAACACCAAAATCTATACAGGTCGTCTCCTTGCTACCCTAAATATGTATATAAAATTTCATTTAAATCGGTTCAGCCGTTTAGACGCTATCGTGTTCACACACACACACACACAGACACACAGACACACACACACACACAGACAGACATCATGCTAAAAATGGTATAAATAGATTCAGGTGACCTCAAAACGTAAAGATCCGTTAAAATCTGGGTATGGTCAAAATATCATGATCATAATACTTTTACTTTCCTTCTATACAACTCTGTTGTTCGGAAAGTAATAAAATTACTTAAATTGAAAACGAAAAATTCAAAATATACAGGGGGATGCCAACAATACGTTATGATGAAAAAGAATACTTTAATTTGTACACCTTGTAGTATTAATTTGACAGATAATTTCACTCCTGATAAAAGTTTCTAAATCCACTAAAATTTACTAAATTGAAAACAAAATTTTCAAAAATATACAGTGTGACGCCAACAATATGTTAATTATGATTTGCACACCCTGTAGTATTAATTTGACTGGAAATTTGACTTGAGATACATTTCTAAATCCAATAAAATTGATTAAATAAAAAAATATATCAAAATTATAGATGGTGAAAAAAGGATATTAAGAGGATTTTAGCAGACGCTGTTATTAAATGTTACATTTAATAGTTATTATTTTGAAAATTAGGATTAATTTGTATCGAAAGAATTTTTCAAAATAATAAATCTTTTATTATACATAATGCCTGTAACTATATTACGACATACGTCCAATAATATATTTTTTTATACACACACACGTCTAACCATCTCATCATTGGCTATTAGACATGTACTACCAAATACGGTGAAACCGAAGATAATTCCAAAATGAAATTTTTCATTCTTTAGTCGAGGTTGGAATAATAGCCATGATGATAAATTAACAGTCTCAGTTTCTTAATGACTGAAAATTAGATCCAGTACCGTAAAATAGTTTTATATAGTTTTCATGGTCGTGGATGCAGGCGTAACTAAATTTAATAACTTGAATCAAAAGTTTAATAAGAGAAAAATTAGTATTAACAAGTTTTTGTTTACAATCAATTAAGTTATTATAAGTTTTTTTTTTATCACATATTTTATATCGTTTTTTCTGTTTCCATATTTAATAAAATAATGATTATAAATAGTATTAAAATTATCCCCTGTACAGAACTTGTTAATTACAAAGTATGCCTAGAGCTTCAAGTTACCTGTATTGAAAAGTTGATATTTTATTGAGTTGTAAAATCACAGAGTGGTTCGCCATTAAAACTTTAATCTAAATAAATCAATTTTATTGATTCTAATTCACACATTCTTTGTTAAATTAAATTCCTGCACTCCGGAGAATTTAACTTTTTTTTTTGATAATTTTTAGATATTAAATAAGTCAGATAAGGCAGTAGATTTCAATTAAACAAAAAAGATAAAATTTTGAATTAAATTTAAAAAAAAATGGAAGAAATCTGCCAAATTAATACTTCAGGGTGTACAAATAAAATTTTTGTTTATAATTAACGTATTAATAGCATCACCCTGTTTTTTTGTTTTTAATTTGATACATTTCATTGGATTTGGAAATTTTTATAAAGGTTGAAATTTTCTGTCAAATTAATATTACAGGGTGTACAAATTAAAGTGTTATTTTGACTCATAATTAACGCATTGTTGGAATCACCCTCTATATTTGTGATATTTTGTGTTGCAATTCGATAAATTTCATTGGATTTAGAAACTTTTATTAAGAGTGAAATTTTCTGTCAAATTAAAAATACAGGGTATGCAAATTAAAATATTTTTTTAACCATAATTAACGTATTGTTGGCATCACCCTGTATATTTTTGATATTTTTGTTTTTTTATTTTTATCAAGGGTGAATTTTTCTGTCAAATTTGTACATCTGTACATTTTTTATATTAACGTATTACCGACTTCATCCTGTATATTTTTTTTTATTAAAATGAGCCATATAAGACAGTAGATTTCAATAAAACAAAAAAGATAAAATTTTGAATTATATTTAAAAAACAATGGAAAAAATCTGAGAAATTAAAACTACAGGGTATACAAATTAAATTGTTCTTTTATCATAATTAACGTATTGTTGGCATCACCCTGTATATTTTTGATTGCAACTTTTTGAATTTTATTGGATTTAGAAAGTTTTATCAAGAGTGAAATTTTCTGTTAAATGAATACTACAGGATGTGCAAATTAAAGTGTTCTTTTTAATCATAATTAACATGTTGTTGGCATCGCCCTGTATATTTTTGTTTTTAATTTGATTATTCATCACTGTTAACGATGTGGTCTAGTGGTAGAGTGTAGAGGTTACATATGAAAGTTCCAGGTTCGAATCCTGATATATATTTTTTTTTACGAAATAAATGTTCCCTCTTTTCTCTCAAATGCTGTTAATTTTTTTGTCTGAAATTTTTCCTCTTTTCACTTTGTCACTTTTTTACGAAAATACCCCCTTTTTTATAAAACTACCCCCTTTTTTCTCAAAGTTCCCCATATTTTCTCATTTTTGTCAAATTTTTCCTCTTCCTTCAAAATTTCCCCTTTTCTCTCAAATACTGTCACTTTTTGTCACAAATTTCCCTTCTTTTCTTTCAATTTTTGTCACTTTTTCTTGAAATTACCCCATTTTTTCTAAAATTACCCCATTTTTTTTTAAATTACTCCTTATGTTTTCATTTTTGTTATTTATTCTCAAATTTCCCCTCTTTCTCCAAAATTTCCCTTCTTTTCTTTCAAATTTTCTACCTTTTTTGTCTTAAATTTCCGCTCTCTTTTTTCTCAAAGTTACCCCTTATTTTTTCATTCTTGTCAAATTTTTCCACTTTCTTCAAAATTTACCCCTTTTCTCTCAAATACTGTCACTTTTTGTCTTAAATTTCCCCTCTTTTCTCTCAATTTTTGTCACTTTTTCTTGAAATTACCCCATTTTTTCTAAAATCACCCCATTTTTTTTAAAAATTACCCCTTATGTTTTCATTTTTGTTATTTTTTCTCAAATTTCCCCTCTTCCTCCAAAATTTCTCCTCTTCCTCCAAAATTTCCCCTCCTTTCTCTCAAATTTTCTAACTTTTTTGTCTTAAATTTCCCCTCTTTTCTTTCAAATTTTGGCACTGTTTTCTCAAAGTTACCCCTCATTTTCTCATTTCTGTGATATTTTTCCTCTTCCTTTAAAATTTCCCCTCCTTTCTCTAAAATACTGTCCCTTTTTGTCTCAAATTTCCCCTCTTTTCTCTCAATTTTTATCACTTTTTCCTGAAATTACCCCGTTTTTTCTAAAATCACCACATTTATTTAAAAATTACCCCTTATATTATCATTTTTGTTATTTTTTCTCAAATTTCCCCTCTTCCTCCAAAAATTTCCCCTCTTTTCTTTCAAATTTTGTAACTTTTTTGTCTTAAATTTTCCCTTTTTTTTCTCAAAGTTACCCCTTATTTTTTCATTTTTGTCAAATTTTTCCTCTTCCTTCAAAAGTTCCCCTCTTTTCTATAGAATACTGTCACTTTTTGTCTCAAATGTCCCCTCTTTTCTCTCAATGGTTGCGTCACTTTTTCCTGAAATTACCCCGTTTTCTCTAAAATTACCCCATTTTTTTCAAAATTACCCCTTATTTTTTCATTTTTGTCCAATTTTTCCTCTTTCTTCAAAAGTTCCCCTCTTTTCTGTCAAATACTGTCACTTTTTGTCTCAAATTTCCCCTCTTTTCTCACAATTTTTGTCACTTTTTCCTGAAATTACCCCGTTTTTTCTAAAATCACCCCATTTTTTTAAAAATTACCCCTTATGTTTTCATTTTTGTTATTTTTTCTCAAATTTCCCCTTTTTCTCCAAAATTTCTCCCGCTTTTCTTTCAAATTTTCTAACTTTTTTGCCTTAAATTTTCCCTCTTTTTTGTTCAAATTTTGGCAGTTTTTTACTTGAAATTACTCCGTTTTCCCCTTTTTTTCTAAAACCACCCATTTTTTCTCATTATTGTCAGTTTTTGTCTTTCCACTTTTTTTTTCGAAAAAATCACTTTTTTGAGTAATTATTTTTTTCTTTTTTTCTATCTTTCGCATCTTACCACTCCATTGGTAATGATAGAAAGGGAGAAGGAGAAAATTGGAAATAAAAAGTTGGAACATATAAAAAATTGGGGAAAAAATTTGAAACTAAAAAAGTAGGGGGAAAAAAGGCTGCGGCGAAAAATGGAAAAAAAGAAGAGGAAAAAATTTCAAATTTTAAATTATAAAAAATTAGTGAAAAAGTGGAAAAAAGTTTTTGACACAAAGAAATAGGAAATTAGTAAAAAAATGTAGGAGAAAAAGTTAAAAAAGTAATGGAAAGGGTAGTATTCAAAATTGGGGAAAAATGGAAGAAAGTATTAGAAAAATGAAAAAAATAGGAAAAGAAGTGGAAAAAAGGAGAACAAGTAGGGGAAAGGATAGAATAAAAAAGTAGGGGAAAGGATACAATAAAAAAGTAGGGGAAAAGTGAAAAAAATATGGGAAGAAATGGAAAAGTTTTAAGGGAAAAAAGTGAAATAAAGAAATTAGTAAAAAAGTGTGAGAAAAGGTCTAAAAAAGTAAAGGAAAGGGTGAAATAAAAAAGCATGGAAAAAAGTAGGGGAAAAGTGAAAAGAAAAATAGGGAAAGTGGAAAAATTTTAGAGCACTAGAAGTGGAACACAAAGAAATTATTAAAAAAGTAGGGGAAAGAGGGTGGGGGAATAATAGGAAAAAAGTTGGAAACATACAAAAATTAGTGAAAAAACAGGAGAAAAAATGAGTTAGGAAAAAGAGGAAAAAAGTTTGAAACTAAAAATTACTAAAAAATGTAGGGAGTAAAAGTATAAAAAAATGTCTAAAATAAAAAAATGGGGGAAAAAATATGAAATATAAAAAATGGTAAAAAAGTAGAGAAAAAAGGATGGTGGAAAAATTGAAATAAAAAAATGGGCAAACAAGTTTGAAATATAAAAAAAATAGTGAAAAAGTGGAAAAAGTAGGGGAAAAGTGAAAAAAAATTGGGGAAAGAAGTGGAAAAAAGTTTTAAGGGGAAAAAGTGGAAAAAAAAAGTTTGTCACAAAGAAATTAGGAAAGAATGTAGGAGAAAAGTGGAAAAAAGTAGTCGAATAAAAAAATAATTGAAAAAGTAGAAAAAAATAGAGGAAAGTGAAAAACAATAGGAAACGAAGTGTGGAGAAAAATTTTAAGCGGAACGGGAAAGTTATATTTTCTTTTTTTTTTAAATACACAGATTAGATTTAGATAGTTAAGACTTATTTTAATAAAATGAATATAAATAATGTATATTTTCTATTTTTTTCAACATAGGTTAGATTTAGATAGTCAAAGACTTCTTTTAATAAAATAAACTAAAATACACAGGTTAGATTTAGATAGTAGATTTTGGTAGTTTATTATTAAAACGTTGGTAGAATACGGTTTATTGAAAACGGTAACACTGCTTGGGACCATCCTGTACATTTTTTTATATTAACGTATTGTCGACTTCATCCTGTATATTTTTTATATTAAAATAAGCCAGATAAGACAGTAGATTTCAATAAAACAAAAAAATTAAATTTTTAATTAAATTTAAAAAAAAAATTGGAAAAAATCTGACAAATTAATACTACAGGGTGTACAATTTAAATTCTTCTTTTATTATAATTAACGTATTGTTGGCATCACCTTGTATATTTTTGAAATTGTTGTTTTCAATTCGACAAATTTTATTGGATTTGAAAATTGTTATCACGAGTGAATTTTTCTGACAAATTAATATTACAGGGTGTGCAAATTAAATTGTTATTTTTAATCATAATTAACGTATTGTTTCCATCACCCTGTATATTTTTGATATTTTTGTTTTCAATTTGATAAAGTTTATTCTATTTGGAAATTTTTATCAAGAGTGAAATTTTCTGTCAAATTAATACTACAGGATGTACAAATTAAAGTTTGAATCAAAATTTACTTATTCTTGGAATAATCCTGTATATATTTTTATATTGTTATTTAAAAGGTAAATTTTCTGTAAAAACTAATATTACAGGGTGTGCAAATTAAAGTGTTATTTTTATAAATATTTACCTATTTTTGACATCACCCTGTATATTTTGTATATTTTTATTTCTAATTTGATTTTTATTCGATTTAGAAAATTTTATTTTAAAAAATTGTAAATCTTCTTGTCAATATAATTTGTAGCATTTAGTTCTATTTTTTTTTATAGTCGTCACTGTATTCAACCATGGTTTTATTATCATTCCTATGAATATATTTAACTTAACAGGTAGTAAATGAAATTACCATAAATGTAGAAAAAAAAAACAGTCGTCAATTCGTTTATTTATTGTTGTTTCAGACAATTGGAAGTTAAGGTAATAAACAAATTTTAGTTACGACTTTGTACACTCAAAGAAAAGTATTTTTTTTATAAGTAAATTTGTCAGAAAATTTAACTCTTCGTAAAAGTTTCTAATAATCTAATAAAATTTATCAAATTAAAAACAAAAATATCAAAAATATATAGGGTGATAAAAACAATACGTAAAGTATGAATGAAAAGAATACATTAATTTGTACACCCTGTAGTATTAATTTGTCAGAATTTTTCACTCCTAATAAAAGTTTTTAAATCTAATAAAATTTATTAAATTAAAATCAAAAATTTCAAAAATATATAGGGTGATACCAACAATACGTAAAGTATGAATGAAAAGAATACATTAATTTGTACACCCTGTAGTATTAATTTGTCAAAATTTTTCACTGCCCATTAAAGCTTCTAAATTAAATAATTTATCAAATTGAGAACAGAAATATTAAAAATATACAAGATGATGCAAATAATACGTTAATTATGATTAAAGAGAACACTTTAGTTTGTACACCCTGTAGTATTAATTTGTCAGACTTTTCACACTCTGTAAAAGTTTCTGAACCAAATAAAATTTTGCGGATTGAAAACAAAATATCACAAACATATAGGGTGATACCAACATTACGTTATTTATGATTAAGAAGAACACTTTAATTTGCACACCCTGTAGCACTAATTTGTCAGAATTTTTCATTCTCGATAAAAGTTTTTAAATCTAATAAAATCTATCAAATTAAAATTAAAAATATCAAAAATATATAGGGTGATATCAACAATACGTAAAGTATGATTAAAAAGAACACTTTAATTTGTACACCCTGTAGTATTAATTTGTCAGAATTTTTCGCTCTCGATAAATGATTCTAAATCTAATAAAATTTAACAAGTTAAAAACAAAAATATCAAAAATATATAGGGTGATACCAATATTATGTAAATTATGATTAAAAAGAACACTTTAATTTGTACATCCTGTAGTATTAATTTGTCAGAATTTTTCACTCCCGATAAATGATTCTAAATCTAATAAAATTTAACAAATTAAAAATAAAAATATCAAAAATATATAGGGTGATACCAATATTACGTAAATTATGATTAAAAAGAACACTTTAATTTGTACACCTTGTAGTATTAATTTGTCAGAATTTTTCACTCTCGATAAATGATTCTAAAATCTAATAAAATTTAACAAGTTAAAAACAAAAATATCAAAAATATATAGGGTGATACCAATAATACGTAAATTATGATTAAAAAGAACACTTTAATTTGTACACCCTGTAATATTAATTTGTCAGAATTTTTCACTCTCGATAAATGATTCTAAATCTAATAAAATTTAACAAATTAAAAACAAAAATATCAAAAATATACAGGGTGAGACCAATAATACGTAAATTATGATTAAAAAAAACACTTTAATTTGTACACCCTGTAGTATTAATTTGTCAGAATTTTTCACTCTCGATAAATGATTCTAAAATCTAATAAAATTTAACAAGTTAAAAACAAAAATATCAAAAATATACAAGGTGATACCAATAATACGTAATTTATGATTAAAAAGACCACTTTAATTTGTACACCCTGTAGTATTAATTTGACAGAAAATTTTCCTTTTGATAAAAGTTTCTAATTCCAATAAAACTACTCAAATTAAAAACAAAAATTTAAAAAATATACAGGGGGATGCCAGCAATACAATATGATTAAAAATAATTCTTTAATTTGTACGCCCTGTAGTATTAATTTGTCAGAAAATTTCATTCTTGATAAAAGTTTCTAAATGCAATAAAATTTATCAAATTAAAAACAAAAATTTCAAAAATATATAGGGTGATTCCAACAATACGTAATTAAGATTAAAAAGAATACTTTTAATTTGTACACCCTGTAGTATTAATTTGTCAGAATTTTTCACTCTCGACAAACGGTTTACAATCTAATATAATTTAGCAAATTAAATACAAAAATATCAAAAAATATACAGGGTGATACCAATAATACGTAAATTATGATTAAAAAGAACACTTCAATATGCACACCCTGTAGTATTAATTTGACAGAAAATTCCATAATTTACAAAAATTTCTAAATCCAATAAAACTACTCAAATTAAAAACAAAAATTTAAAAAATATACAGGGGGATGCCAGCAATACAATATGATTAAAAAGAATTCTTTAATTTGTAAACCCTGTAGTATTAATTTGACAAAATTTTTCACTCTCGATAAATGATTCTAAATCTAATAAAATTTAACAAATTAAAAACAAAAATGTCAAAAATTTACAGGGTGATACCAATAATACGTAAATTATGATTAAAAAGAACACTTTAATTTGTACACCCTGTAGTATTAATTTGTCAGAATTTTTCACTCTCGATAAATAATTCTTAATCTAATAAAATTTAACAAATTAAAAACAAAAATATCAAAAATTTACAGGGTGATACCAATAATACGTAAATTATGATTAAAAAGAACACTTTAATTTGTACACCCTGTAGTATTAATTTGTCAGAATTTTTCGCTCTCGATAAATGATTCTAAATCTAATAAAATTTGACAAATTAAAAACAAAAATATCAAAAATATATAGGGTGATCCCAATAATACGTAAATTATGATTAAAAAGAACACTTTAATTTGTGCATCCTGTAGTATTAATTTGTCAGAATTTTTCATTCTCGATAAATGTTTTTAAATTTAATAAAATTTAACAAATTAAAAATAAAAATATAAAAAATTTATAGGGTGATACCAATAATACGTAAATTATGATTAAAAAGAACACTTTAATTTGTACACCCTGTAGTATTAATTTGTCAGAATTTTTCGCTGTCGATAAATGATTCTAAATCTAATAAAATTTAACAAACTAAAAACAAAATATCAAAAATATACAGGGTGATACCAACAATACGTAAAGTATGATTAAAAAGAACACTTTAATTTGTACAACCCTGTAGTATTAATTTGTCAGAATGTTTCACTCTCGTTAAATGATTCTTAATCTAATAAAATTTAACAAATTAAAAACAAAAATGTCAAAAATATACAGGGTGATACCAATAATACGTAAATTATGATTAAAAAGAACACTTTAATTTGTACACCCTGTAGTATTAATTTGTCAGAATTTTTCACTCTCGATAAATGATTCTAAATCTAATAAAATCCAACAAATTAAAAACAAAAATATCAAAAATATATAGGGTGATTCCAACAATACGTAATTAAGATTAAAAAGAATACTTTTAATTTGTACACCCTGTAGTATTAATTTGTCAGAATTTTTCATTCTCGATAAATGTTTTTAAATTTAATAAAATTTAACAAATTAAAAATAAAAATATCAAAAATTTATAGGGTGAGACCAATAATACGTAAATTATGATTAAAAAGAACACTTTAATTTGTACACCCTGTAGTATTAGTTTATCAGAATTTTTCACTTGCGATAAAAGTTTCCAAATCTAATAAAATTTAACAAATTAAAAGCATAAATATGAAAAATATATAGGGTGATACAGACAATACGCTAATTATGATTAAAAAGAGCACTTTAATTTGTACACCCTGTAGTATTAGTTTATCAGAATTTTTCATTCTCGATAAAAGTTTCTACATCTAATAAAATTTAACAAATTAAAAACAAAAATAACAAAAATATAGGGTGATACCAGCAATACGTAATTATGATTAAAAAGAATACTTTAATTTGTACACCCTGTAGTATTACTTTGTCAAAAATTTTTTCTTTCAATTAAAGTTTCTACATTAAATCAAATTTATCAAATTCAAAACAGAAATATTAAAAATATACAGGGTGATGCCGATAATACTTTAATTATAATAAAAAAAACACTTTAATTTGCACATCCTGCAATATTAACTTCCCAGAAAATTTCACTCCTGATAAAAGTTTCCAAATCTAATAAAATTTATCTAGTTAAAAACAGAAATATTAAAAATATACAAGGTGATACTACTTTAATTTGCACACCCTGTAATATTAATTTTACAGAAATTTTCACATTAGATAAAAGATCCTAAATCAAATAAAATGTATTGAATTGAAATCAGATATATTATAAATATACAGAGTGATCTCAACAATACGTTAATTATGATTAAAAAATTAGTTTAATTTGCACACCCTGTAGTATTCATTTGACAGAAAATTTCACTCTTGATAAAAGTGTCTAAACAATAGTAAAGATAATACAGGATTAATAAATTAGAAAATCAGAAACACCTCAAAGTTGAAATCTGTTTATTGGACATTTGTCTACAGGGTGTTTCATTACAATATTTATTTTAAAACACAAAGATTAACTGCCAAAACGCTCATTTATCACAGTTGACTGATTACGGACCTGTATTGTTATATTTAAAATAATAAATATCAAAATTTTGATTTTCGGTTAATTATTAATCGTTCGAAATTTTTGTTTTTTGTTGTCTGTATATTTATAATAAACCAAAAATTGGTTCCTACGCATGAATTGAACATAATTATTGTATATACCTTAAGCACGATTTTCCCAGAAATTTGTGTTCTTCGTAAATAAGCTTTTAGCAATAACAACGGTACTTTAATACAACATTGTCTCTGTTCGAATTGTCATCACGATCCCAGAATAAAAAACCACAGTAAGTAGGTAATTGAGTCACATTGCCTGGATATGAACGGAAAAATTAAATATTTTTTCAGATAATTGTTATAAACTAGATTAAATCTTGGAATTTTGTTACAAGAAAAAAATAATAAACAAGACTTCCAAATAGTATTTTTTTAAATAAGGGTACTTTACTCAATTGAAATCATATTTTGTGACTTCCCTCGTATGCAGTATTTTTTTTTAATAATATCTTGTTAAAGTAAAGCCCTAACTTTTATCAAAAATATTGTTGTCCTCAAAAATCAATAATAAAAAAAGTTTTCTATATGTTGCAAACTTTTTGGTATTTTTATATTTGGTACACCCTATATATTGGTTAAATTAATAATTTTAGCCTAAATCCAATTAATTTATTTTAATTTAATTTATCCATATTCTTGATTTTCTGCAGAAAAAAAAAATATTAAAAATTTACAGGGTGATACCAAAAATATATTAATTATTATTGAAAAGAATACTTTCATTTGAACACCCTGTAGTATTAAGTGGATTGAAAATTTCACGCTTAATAAAAACTTCCAAATCCAATAAAATTTATCACATAAAAAAATGAAATATTAAAAATGTACAGGGTGATGTCAACAATACATTAATTATGATTAAAATAAACACTTTCATTTGAACACCCTGTAGTATTAACTGGACAGAAAATTTCACGCTTAATAAAAACTTCAAACTCCAATAAAATTTATCACATTAAAAAAATAAATATTAAAAATATACAGGGTGATGCCAACAAAAACTTAATTATGATTAAAAGAACATTTTACTTGAACACCCTGTAGTATTCATTTGACAGAAAATTTCAGACTTAATATAAACCTCCAAATCCAATAAAATTTATCACATTAAAAAAAGAAACATTAAAAATATACAGGGTGATGCCAACAATAAGTTAATTATGTTTAAAAAAAAACAGTTTCATTTGAACACCCTGTAGTATTAAGTGGACAGAAAATTTCACACTTAATAAAAACTTCAAACTCCAATAAAATTTATCACATTAAAAAAATAAATATTAAAAATATACAGGGTGATGCCAACAAAAACTTAATTATGATTAAAAGAACATTTTACTTGAACACCCTGTAGTATTAACTGGACAGAAAATTTCAAGCTTAATAAAAACTTCCAAATGAAATAAAATTTATCACATTAAAAAAAGAAATGTTAAAAATATACAGGGTGATATCAACAATACGTCAATTATGATTAAAAAGAACACTTTCATTTGAACACCCTGTAGTATTCATTTGACAGAAAATTTCAGACTTAATATAAACCTCCAAATCCAATAAAATTTATCACAATAAAAAAAGAAACATTAAAAATATACAGGGTGATGCCAACAATAAGTTAATTATGTTTAAAAAAAAACAGTTTCATTTGAACACCCTGTAGTATTAAGTGGACAGAAAATTTCACACTTAATAAAAACTTCAAACTCCAATAAAATTTATCACATTAAAAAAATAAATATTAAAAATATACAGGGTGATGCCAACAAAAACTTAATTATGATTAAAAGAACATTTTACTTGAACACCCTGTAGTATTAACTGGACAGAAAATTTCAAGCTTAATAAAAACTTCCAAATGAAATAAAATTTATCACATTAAAAAAAGAAATGTTAAAAATATACAGGGTGATATCAACAATACGTCAATTATGATTAAAAAGAACACTTTCATTTGAACACCCTGTAGTATTCATTTGACAGAAAATTTCAGACTTAATATAAACCTCCAAATCCAATAAAATTTATCACAATAAAAAAAGAAACATTAAAAATATACAGGGTGATGCCAACAATAAGTTAATTATGTTTAAAAAAAAACAGTTTCATTTGAACACCCTGTAGTATTAAGTGGACAGAAAATTTCACACTTAATAAAAACTTCAAACTCCAATAAAATTTATCACATTAAAAAAATAAATATTAAAAATATACAGGGTGATGCCAACAAAAACTTAATTATGATTAAAAGAACATTTTACTTGAACACCCTGTAGTATTAACTGGACAGAAAATTTCAAGCTTAATAAAAACTTCCAAATGAAATAAAATTTATCACATTAAAAAAAGAAATGTTAAAAATATACAGGGTGATATCAACAATACGTCAATTATGATTAAAAAGAACACTTTCATTTGAACACCCTGTAGTATTCATTTGACAGAAAATTTCAGACTTAATATAAACCTCCAAATCCAATAAAATTTATCACAATAAAAAAAGAAACATTAAAAATATACAGGGTGATGCCAACAATAAGTTAATTATGTTTAAAAAAAAACAGTTTCATTTGAACACCCTGTAGTATTAAGTGGACAGAAAATTTCACACTTAATAAAAACTTCAAACTCCAATAAAATTTATCACATTAAAAAAATAAATATTAAAAATATACAGGGTGATGCCAACAAAAAGTTAATTATGATTAAAAGAACATTTTACTTGAACACCCTGTAGTATTAACTGGACAGAAAATTTCAATCTTAATAAAAACTTCCAAATGAAATAAAATTTATCACATTAAAAAAAGAAATGTTAAAAATATACAGGGTGATGTCAACAATACGTTAATTATGATTAAAAAGAACACTTTCATTTGAACACCCTGTAGTATTAAGTGGACGGAAAATTTCACGCTTAGTTAAAACTTCCAAATCCAATAAAATTAATTACATTAAAAAATAATATTAGAAGTATACAGGGTGATGCCAACAATAAGTTAATTATGATTAGAAAGAATACTTTCATTTGAACACCCTGTAGTATTAAGTGTATAGAAAATTTCACACTTAATAAAAACTTCCAAAACCAATAAAATTTTTCACATTAAAAAAAGAAATATTAAAAATATACAGGGTGATGCTAACAATAAGGTAATTATGATTAGAAAGAACACCTTCATTTGAACACCCTGTAGTTTTAACTGGACAGAAAATTTCACGCTTAATAAAAACTTACAAATCCAATAAAATTTATCAGATAAAAAAGAAATATTAAAAATATACAGGGTGATGCCAACAATACGTTAGTTATTATTAAAAATAACACTTTCATTTGAACACCCTGTAGTATTAAGTGGACAGAAAATTTCACGCTTAATAAAAACTCTCAAATTCAATAAAATTTATTACATTAAAAAATAATATTAAAAATATACAGGGTGATGCCAACAATAAGTTAATTATGATTTAAAAAAACAGTTTCATTTGAACACCCTGTAGTATTAACTGGACAGAAAATTTCACACTTAATAAAAACTTCCAAAACCAATAAAATTTTTAACATTAAAAAAAGAAATAATAAAAATATACGGGGTGATGTCAACAATACGTTAATTATGATTAAAAAGAACACTTTCATTTGAACACCCTGTAGTATTAAGTGGAAAGAAAATTTCACGCTTAATAAAAACTCTCAAATTCAATAAAATTTATTACATTAAAAAAATAAATATTATAAATATACAGAGTGATACAATCAATATGTTAATTATGATTAAAAAGAACATTTTCATTTGAATACCCTGTACTATGAACTGAACAGAAATTTTACGCTTAATAAAAACTTTAAAATCCAATAAAATTTATTACATTAAAAAAGAAATATTAGAAATATATAGGGTGATGCCAATAATACGTTAGTTATGATTAAAAGGAATATTTTAATTTGTACACCCTGTAGTATTAATTTTTAAGAAATTTCCACTCATGACAAAAGTTTCTAATTCCAATAAAATTTATCAAAATAACAAAAATATGAAAAATATACAGGGTGATGCCAACAATACGTTAATTATGATTAAAAGGAAAATTTTAATTTGCACACTGTGTAGTATTAATTTTTAAGAAATTTTCTCTCCTGATAAAAGTTTATAAATTAAATAAAATTTATCAAATTGAAAAAAAAATATCAAAAATGTACAGGGTGATGCCAACAATACGTTAATTATGATTAAAAGGAAAATTTTAATTTGCACACTGTGTAGTATTAATTTTTAAGAAATTTTCTCTCCTGATAAAAGTTTATAAATTAAATAAAATTTATCAAATTGAAAAAAAAATATCAAAAATGTACAGGGTGATGCCAACAATACTTTAATTATTATTAAAAGGAATATTTTAATTTGCACACCCTGTATTATTAGTTTGACCATAAAATTTACTTTTGATAAAAGTTTATAAATCAGATGATATTTATCAAATTGCGACATAATATAAAAAATGTACAGGATGATCCCAAGAATAATTTAAAACTTTAATTTGCAGATCCTGTAGTATAAATTTGTCAGATAAAGTTTATAAATCCAATAAAATTTATCACAAACGAAATATACAGGGTGATGTAAACAATACGTTAATTATGATTAATAATAACACTTTAATTTGCGCACCCCGTAGTATTAATTTGACAGAAAATTTGACTTGAGATACATTTCTAAATCCAATAGAATTACTCAAATTGAAAACACAAATTTCAGAAAAATACAGTGTGATGCCAAAAATACGTTATGACTAAATATATTACTCTAATGTAATATTAATTTGACCATAAAATTTACTTTTGATAAAAGTTTCTAAGTCAATTGATATTTATCAAATTGCGACGAAATATAAAAAATATACAGGATGATGCCAAAAATACATAAATTATGATTTAAAACTTTAATTTGCAGATCTTGTAGTATAAATTTGTCAAATTTTTTCTATCTTAATAAAAGTTTCTAAATCCAATAAACTTATCACAAACAAAAATATACAGTGTGATGCTAACAATTAATTATGATTAAAAAGAATACTTTAATTTGGACACCCTGTAGTTTTACAGAAAATTTCAGTCTTGATAAAAGTTTATAAATCTAATGATATTTATTAAATTGCGACACAGCATAAAAAAATATACAGGATGATGCCAAGAATACGTAAATTATAATTAAAACTTAATAGTATTAATTTTCTGACTTCTCTCGTATACATCAATTTTTTTTTAAATATTTTAAGTTAATCTCATATTTAAAATAAAGTACTAACTTTTATCAAGAATAATTTTTTCTAATTTTTTCTCAAAGATCAATAATAACAAAGTTTTCCATATAATACAAAGTTTTATGTATTTATTTTAGAACCAATTATGTTTGTTACACCCTATATATTTTTTCCTGATTTTCTGCAGGATACAAAATAATTGTAATTTAAAAATATTAATTAATATATAAAAAAACACAAACCTTTAAAAAAACAATGATATTATTGTAATTCACTTTCCGGAACACACTTCCAAATATGTAACGCCTCTCTCTCTCTCTCCTGATCCTTTAATTTAAACTGAAACGAAAAACCTGAACAACTGAAGAAACGATGCGCTTTTAAAGAAGAAATAAAGGCTAAAGTAAAGAAACGGCCTTGGTCGACCTTGCACTATTGTCGCGCGATCTACACTTCGTTACTTATGGCGCTAAAGCAAAACCTGCGATCTAAAGACACCGATTAACGGGACACAAGGAAGATGGGGAAGGTGAAGACCGAAGACAATGTGAAGCACTAGATGAAAATCGTTTACGTCTTATACTGATTTTGTTCAAGAGAAGGGGAATAAATTAGTTTGCAGGATTTTTCGAAGAGATCTAGAACGGGACAAGATTTCTTTTTCAAATTTTTATTATTATTATTATTATTATTATTATTTTGATCACAAAAACATTTAATAAACGTCCTGTCTTACTTTTTTTATAAAAACAAACTTTTTTAACGTGGTTTTAAACATTACTTACAAAAACGTTTAGTAAATGTTGCATTCTTAATGTTATTTACACAAACTTTCGAGGACTTAAACAAAACGTTTTTAACGAGGATTTTAAAAACGATTCAAATAAAACGTTTAAGAAACGTCCCTTTTATGACTTTTTTTAGAAAACATAGTTTTAGACTTAAACAAAAGACTTTTGAACAATTTTGAAAGTGATTTGACTTACAAAAAAGATTAATAAATGTCACTTTCTGACATTTTTTTAAAAACGAACGTTTAGGTACCTAAACAAAACGTTTTTTATGAGGATTTTAAAAACGATTCAAATAAAACGTTTAATAAATGTCCCTTTTATGATTTTTCTATCAAACACAATTTCGAACTTAAACAAATGACTTTTGAACAATTTTGACTCACAAAAACGTTAAATAAATGTCACTTTCTGACAATTTTTTATAACGAACGTTTAAAGACCTAAATAAAACGTTTTTAGGGAGGATTCTAAAAACGATTCAAATAAAACGATTAATAAACGTACCTTCTATGACTTTTTAGAAAACAAAGTTTCGTACCTAAACACAAGACGTTTGAATAATTTTGACAGTTTTGACTTACAAAAACGTTTAATAAACGTCCTGTCTTACTTTTTTTATAAAAACAAACTTTTTTAACGTGGTTTTAAACATTACTTACAAAAACGTTTAGTAAATGTTGCATTCTTAATGTTATTTACACAAACTTTCGAGGACTTAAACAAAACGTTTTTAACGAGGATTTTAAAAACGATTCAAATAAAACGTTTAAGAAACGTCCCTTTTATGACTTTTTTTAGAAAACATAGTTTTAGACTTAAACAAAAGACTTTTGAACAATTTTGAAAGTGATTTGACTTACAAAAAAGATTAATAAATGTCACTTTCTGACATTTTTTTAAAAACGAACGTTTAGGTACCTAAACAAAACGTTTTTTATGAGGATTTTAAAAACGATTCAAATAAAACGTTTAATAAATGTCCCTTTTATGATTTTTCTATCAAACACAATTTCGAACTTAAACAAATGACTTTTGAACAATTTTGACTCACAAAAACGTTAAATAAATGTCACTTTCTGACAATTTTTTATAACGAACGTTTAAAGACCTAAATAAAACGTTTTTAGGGAGGATTCTAAAAACGATTCAAATAAAACGATTAATAAACGTACCTTCTATGACTTTTTAGAAAACAAAGTTTCGTACCTAAACACAAGACGTTTGAATAATTTTGACAGTTTTGACTTACAAAAACGTTTAATAAACGTCACTTTCTTACTTTTATTTAAACATATCTTTAAGGATCTAAACTTAACGTTTTTAACGAAGATTTTACAAAAGATTCAAATAAAACGTTTAGAAAACAAAGTTTCGGACTTACACAAAAGACTTTTGAACAATTTTGACAGTGGTTTGAGTTACAAAAACGTTTAATAAATGTCAATTCCTTACCTTTCTTGATAACAAATCTTTTAAGGACCTAAACAAAACGTTTTTAACGATAATCTAAAAACGATTCAATTAAAACGTTTAATAAACGTCTCTTAGAAATCCAAATTTCGGACTTAAACAAAAGACTTTTGAACAATTTTCACAGTGATTTGACTTAAAAAAAGTTTGATAAATGTCACTGTTTGAAACTTTTTTTGATAACAAATCTTTAAAGGAGTTAAACAAAACGTTTTTAACAAGGATTTTAAAATGATTCAAATAAAACGTTTAATAAACGTCCCTTTTAAGACTTTTTTAGAAAACTCAGAATTTTGAATAATTTTGACAGTGATTTGACTTACAAAAACGTTTAATAAATGTCACTTTCTGACATTTTTTTAAAAACGAACGTTTTAAGGACCTAAACAAAACGTTTTTAACGAGGGTTTTAAGAACGATTCAAATAAAACGTTTAATAAACGTACCTTTTATAACTTTTTTTAGAAAACAAAGTTTCGAACCTAAACACAAGACGTTTGAAAAATTTTGACTGTTTTGACTTACAAAAACGTTAAATAAACGTCACTTTCTTACCTTTAGGTAAACAAATCTTTAAGGACCTAAAGATAACGATTTTAAAAAAAGATTTAAAAAAAAATTCGAATAAAACGGTTATTAAACGTCCCTTTCACGACTTTTTTAAAAAACAAAGTTTCGGATTAACACAAAAGACTTTTGAATAATTTTGAAAGTGGTTTGACTTACAGAAACGTTTAATAAACGTCACTTTCTGATAATTTTTAGAAAACAAACGTTTTAAGGACCTAAGCAAAACGTTTTTAACGAGGATTTTTAAAACGTTTAATAAACGTCTATTTTATGACGTTTTTAGAAAACCAAGTTTCGGACTTAAACAAAGACTTTTAAATAATTTTGACGGTGGTTTGACTTACAAAAACATTTAATAAATGTTGCTTTCTGACATTTTTTTGAAAACGAACGTTTAAGGACCTAATCAAAACGTTTTAAACGAGGATTCTGAAAACGATTCAAATAAAACGTATAATAAACGTCCCTTTTACTACTTTTTTAAGAAACAAAGTTTCAGACCTAAACAAAAGACTTTTGAACAGTTTTGACAGTTACTTACGAAAACGTTTAATTAAAGTTACTTTTTTGACATTTTTTGAAAACAAATGTTTAAGGGCCGAAACAATACGTTTTTAACGAGGATTTTAAAAACTATTAAATTAAAACGTTTAATTAATGTTTCTTTTATGACGGTTTTAGAAAACACAGACTTTTGAACATTTTTGACAGTGGTTTGACTTAAAAAGTAACATTTATTAAACGTCTTTGTGACATTTTTTTGATAACAAACCTAAACAAAATGTTTTTAACGAAGATTTTAAGAACGACTCAAATAAAACGTTTAATAAACGTCCCTTTTACGACTTTTTTAGTAAACAAAGTTTCGGACCTAAATACAAGACTCTTGAACAATTCTGAGAGGTTTGACTTACAAAAATGTTTAATAAACGTCACTTTCTGATATTTTTATAAAACAAACGTTTTAGGGACCTAAACAAAACGTTTTTAACGAGGATTTTAAAAACGATCCAATTAAAACGTTTAATAAACGTCTCTTTTATGATGTTTATAGAAAACCAAGTTTAGGACTTAAACAAAAGACTTTTAAACAATTTTGATATTAGGTTGACTTACAAAAACGTTTCATAAATGTCACTTTCTGATAGTTTTTAGAAAACAAACGTTTTAAGGATCTAAACAAAACGTTTTTAACGAGGATTTTAAAAACGATCCAATTAAAACGTTTAATAAACGTCTCTTTTATGATGTTTATAGAAAACCAAGTTTAGGACTTAAACAAAAGACTTTTAAACAATTTTGATATTAGGTTGACTTACAAAAATGTTTAATAAACGTCACTTTCTGATATTTTTATAAAACAAACGTTTTAAGGATCTAAACAAAACGTTTTTAACGAGGATTTTAAAAACGATCCAATTAAAACGTTTAATAAACGTCTCTTTTATGATGTTTATAGAAAACCAAGTTTAGGACTTAAACAAAAGACTTTTAAACAATTTTGATATTAGGTTGACTTACAAAAACGTTTCATAAATGTCACTTTCTGATAGTTTTTAGAAAACAAACGTTTTAAGGATCTAAACAAAACGTTTTTAACGAGGATTTTAAAAACGATCCAATTAAAACGTTTAATAAACGTCTCTTTTATGATGTTTATAGAAAACCAAGTTTAGGACTTAAACAAAAGACTTTTAAACAATTTTGATATTAGGTTGACTTACAAAAATGTTTAATAAACGTCACTTTCTGATATTTTTATAAAACAAACGTTTTAAGGATCTAAACAAAACGTTTTTAACGAGGATTTTAAAAACGATCCAATTAAAACGTTTAATAAACGTCTCTTTTATGATGTTTATAGAAAACCAAGTTTAGGACTTAAACAAAAGACTTTTAAACAATTTTGATATTAGGTTGACTTACAAAAACGTTTCATAAATGTCACTTTCTGATAGTTTTTAGAAAACAAACGTTTTAAGGATCTAAACAAAACGTTTTTAACGAGGATTTTAAAAACGATCCAATTAAAACGTTTAATAAACGTCTCTTTTATGATGTTTATAGAAAACCAAGTTTAGGACTTAAACAAAAGACTTTTAAACAATTTTGATATTAGGTTGACTTACAAAAATGTTTAATAAACGTCACTTTCTGATATTTTTATAAAACAAACGTTTTAAGGATCTAAACAAAACGTTTTTAACGAGGATTTTAAAAACGATCCAATTAAAACGTTTAATAAACGTCTCTTTTATGATGTTTATAGAAAACCAAGTTTAGGACTTAAACAAAAGACTTTTAAACAATTTTGATATTAGGTTGACTTACAAAAACGTTTCATAAATGTCACTTTCTGATAGTTTTTAGAAAACAAACGTTTTAAGGATCTAAACAAAACGTTTTTAACGTAGATTTTAAAAACGATTCAAACAAAACGTTTAAGAAACTTCCCTTTTATCACTTTTTTAGAAAACACAGTTTTGGACTTAAACAAAAGACTTTTGAACAATTTTGACAGTGGTTTGACTTATAGAATCGTTTATTAAATATTATTTTCTTACTTTTTTTTAAACAAATCTTTAAGGACCTAATCATAACGTTTTTATCGAAAATTTTAAAAACGATTCAAATAAAACGTTTAATAAACGTCCCTATTATAAATTTTTTACAAACATAGTTTCAGACTTAAACAAAAGACTTGAATAATTTTGACAGTGGCTTGACTAAAAAAGTTTAATAAATGTCACTGTTTGACAGTTTTTTGATAACAAATCTTTTAATGACTTAAACAAAACGTTTTTAACGAGAATTCTAAAAACGATTCAAATAAAACTTTTAATAAACGTACCTTTTATGAATTTTTTAGAAAACAAAGTTTCCAACCTAAACACAAGACGTTTGAATAATTTTCACAGTGGTTTGACTTACAAAAAAGTTTAATAAATGACAATTTCTTATCCTTTTTTAAACAAATCTTTAAGGACCTAAACATAACGTTTTTAACGAAGATTTTAAAAACTATTCAAATAAAACGTTTAATAAACTTCCCTTTCACGACTTTTTTAGAAAACAAATTTTCGTACCTAAATACAAGACTTTTAAACAATTTTGAGAGTGGTTTGACTTACAAAAATGTTTAATAAACGTCACTTTCTGATATTTTTTAGAAAACAAACGTTTTTGCACTTAAACAAAAGACTTTTAAACAATTTTGACAGTGGTTTGCTTTACAAAAACGTTTAATAAATGTCACTTTCTGACATTTTTTGAAAGCAAACGTTTTAAGGACCTAAACAAAACGTTTTTAACGAGGATTTTAAAAACGATTCAATTAAAACGTTTAATATACGTCTCTTTTATGATTTTTTTAGAAAACAAAAATTTAGAACCTAAACACAAGATGTTTGAATAGTTTTGACAGTTTTAACTTACAAATACTTTTAATAAACGTCTCTTTTATGATGCTTTTAGAAAACAATTTTTCGGACTTAAACAAATGACTTTTAAACAATTTTGACATTGGGTTGACTTACAAAAACGTTTCATAAATGTCACTTTCTGACATTTTTTTTAAACAAACGTTTTAAGAACCTAAATAAAACGTTTGTAACGAGGATTCTAAATACGATTTAAATAAAATGTTTAATGACTTTTATGACTTTTTTTAGAAAACAAAGACTTTTGACAATTGTATCAGTTTGACTTACAAAAATTTTTAATAAACGTCACTTTCTGACATTAATAAACGTCACTTTCTCACTTTTTTGAGAACTAAATGATTGGGTTTACAAACGTTTGACTACTATAACGTAGAAATTGCTTTTTTTTATTTATGAATTTTGGACGTTTTTTTATTCATGGTTTGTGGTAGCATATAAAATTTCGTGATCCATTTCCAATATTAATGATTGTTCATTAACGTTTATTGCTTAATTTCTACGAGTGATGGTTTTTATAAATCAAATCAATAAACAGCGAGGTCAATAGGCCTGTGGACATAAAATGGATGCCTGCGCGTCTAACGACTACAAATTATAGTCATAGTTAATTTTTCTTCACTGGCTTAAGTAAGTAGAAAATTATATATCTAGTATCGTCGGTACGGTTGAATTAGAATTGAAAGTAGATGTAAAAAAAAATCGTAAAAAGTAAATCCCCTTTCACCCTTCAATGATTTTAAAAACAATTCCTCATCAAATTTTCATTTATTAAGTTAAATGGACCTTAAATTTGTCACTGACCTTTAATCCTTTAACTGCGGGAAAAATTTTGGAGGGCTAAATGCTCTAGAGACAAAATGTTGAAAAATGTAATTAAAACATCAATAATCTTTATTGTAATAATTTTCAAAAATTTAAAGCCAAAGCTGAGTTTTAAGAAATTCAAAAATTTCTAAAATATATCAAAAAATTCCAAATTTCAGAAAAAAATAAATAAAAATGTCTAGAAATTCAAAAATTCCGATAATTTCAAAAATATATCAAAAATTCAAATAGTAAAAACGTCAAAATATTCAAAAATTTCTAAAATATATCAAAAATTTCGAACAATTTGAAATTTTGCAATTTTTTTTCTAAAATTTCAAAAATTTCAAATGGTAAAATGTCCAAATATTCAAAAATTTCTAAAATATTTCAAAAATTTCAAAAAAAATTTATGCAATTTTTTTTTCGACAAAAAAATATTTTAAAAAATTCTAAAATATATCGAAAATTTCAAAAAACAAAATTATTCAATTAATTAAAAATATTTCAAAAATGTTAAAAATTTCAAAAACCATTTGGAAACTTCAAAAATTGTAAAATTTGTAAAAATTTATAATATTTGTAAAAAATTTGTAAAAATTTGTAAAAAATTTGTAAAAAATTTGTAAAAAATTTTAAAAAATTTTTAAAAAATTTGTAAAAAATGTAAAATTTGGAAAAATTTTCAGGGAAATAACAAAATATACAAAAATTTCCAAAGTTCAGAAAAAAATAAATAAAAATTAATGTCCAGAAATTCAAAAATTCCGATAATTTCAAAAATATATCAAAAATTTCAAATAGTAAAAATGTCAAAATATTCAAAAATTTCCAAAATACATCAAAAATTTCAAAAAATTTGAAATTGTGCAATTTTTTTCGAAAATTTCAAAAATTTCAAATGGTAAAATGTCCAAATATTCAAAAATTTCTAAAATATATCAAAAATTTCAAAAAAAATTTATGCAATTTTTTTTCGACAAAAAAATATTCAAAAAATTCTAAAATATATTGAAAATTTCAAAAAACAAAATTATTCAATTAATTAAAAATATTTCAAAAATGTTAAAAGTTTCAAAAACCATTTGGAAACTTCAAAAATTGTAAAATTTGTAAAAACTTATAATATTTGTAAAAAATTTGTAAAAAATTGAAAAAAAATTGTAAAAAATTTGTAAAAAATTTGTAAAAAATTTGTAAAAAATATGTAAAAAATTTGTAAAAAATTTGTAAAAAATTTGTAAAAAATTTGTAAAAAATTTGTAAAAAATTTGTAAAAAATATGTAAAAAATTTGTAAAAAATTTGTAAAAAATTTGTAAAAAATTTGTAAAAAATTGAAAAAAAATTGTAAAAAATTTGTAAAAAATTTGTAAAAAATATGTAAAAAATTTGTAAAAAATTTGTAAAAAATTTGTAAAAAATTTGTAAAAAAATTGTAAAAAATTTGTAAAAAATTTGTAAAAAATTTGTAAAAAATATGTAAAAAATTGAAAAAAAATTGTAAAAAATTTGTAAAAAATTTGTAAAAAATTTGTAAAAAATTTGTAAAAAATATGTAAAAAATTTGTAAAAAATTTGTAAAAAATTTGTAAAAAATTTGTAAAAAATTTGTAAAAAATTGAAAAAAAATTGTAAAAAATTTGTAAAAAATTTGTAAAAAATTTGTAAAAAATTTGTAAAAAATATGTAAAAAATTTGTAAAAAATTTGTAAAAAATTTGTAAAAAATTTGTAAAAAATTTGTAAAAAATTTGTAAAAAAATTGTAAAAAATTTGTAAAAAATTTGTAAAAAATTTGTAAAAAATATGTAAAAAATTTGTAAAAAATTTGTAAAAAATTGAAAAAAAATTGTAAAAAATTTGTAAAAAATTTGTAAAAAATTTGTAAAAAATTTGTAAAAAATTTGTAAAAAATTTGTAAAAAATTTGTAAAAAATTGAAAAAAAATTGTAAAAAATTTGTAAAAAATTTGTAAAAAATTTGTAAAAAATATGTAAAAAATTTGTAAAAAATTTGTAAAAAATTTGTAAAAAATTTGTAAAAAATTTGTAAAAAATATGTAAAAAATTTGTAAAAAATTTGTAAAAAATTGAAAAAAAATTGTAAAAAATTTGTAAAAAATTTGTAAAAAATTTGTAAAAAATATGTAAAAAATTTGTAAAAAATTTGTAAAAAATTTGTAAAAAATTTGTAAAAAATTTGTAAAAAATTTGTAAAAAATTTGTAAAAAATTTGTAAAAAATTTGTAAAAAATTTGTAAAAAATTGAAAAAAAATTGTAAAAAATTTGCAAAAAATTTGTAAAAAATTTGTAAAAAATATGTAAAAAATTTGTAAAAAATTTGTAAAAAATTTGTAAAAAATTTGTAAAAAATTTGTAAAAAATTTGTAAAAAATTTGTAAAAAATTTGTAAAAAATTTGTAAAAAATTTGTAAAAAATTTGTAAAAAATTTGTAAAAAATTTGTAAAACAATTTTAAAAAATTTGTAAAAAAATTGTTAAAAATTTGTAAAAAATTTGTAAAAAATTTGTAAAAAATTTGTAAAAAATTTGTAAAAAATTTGTAAAAAATTTGTAAAAAATCTGTAAAAAATTTGTAAAAAATTTGTAAAAAATTTGTAAAACAATTTTAAAAAATTTGTAAAACAATTTTAAAAAATTTGTAAAAAAATTGTTAAAAATTTGTAAAAAATTTGTAAAAAATTTGTAAAAAATTTGTAAAAAATTTGTAAAAAATTTGTAAAAAATTTGTAAAAAATTTGCTAAAAATTTGTAAAAAATTTGTAAAAAATTTGTAAAAAATTTGTAAAAAATTTGTAAAAATTTTGTAAAAAATTTGTAAAAAATTTGTAAAAAATTTGTAAAAAATTTGTAAAAAATTTGTAAAAAATTTGCAAAAATTTGAAAAAAATTTGTAAAAAATTTGTAAAAAATTTGTAAAAAATTTGTAAAAAATTTGTAAAAAATTTGTAAAACAATTTTAAAAAATTTGTAAAAAATTGAAAAAAAATTGTAAAAAATTTGTAAAAAATTTGTAAAAAATTTGTAAAAAATTGTAAAAAATTTGTAAAAAATTTGTAAAAAATTTGTAAAAAATTTGTAAAAAATTTGTAAAAAATTTGTAAAAAATTGAAAAAAAATTGTAAAAAATTTGTAAAAAATTTGTAAAAAATTTGTAAAAAATATGTAAAAAATTTGTTAAAAATTTGTAAAAAATTTGTAAAAAATTTGTAAAAAATTTGTAAAAAATTTGTAAAAAATTTGTAAAAAATTTGTAAAAAATTTGTAAAAAATTTGTAAAACAATTTTAAAAAAATTGGAAAAAAATTGTTAAAAATTTGTAAAAAATTTGTAAAAAATTTGTAAAAAATTTGTAAAAAATTTGTAAAAAATTTGTAAAAAATTTGTAAAAAATTTGTAAAAAATTTGTAAAAAATTTGTAAAACAATTTTAAAAAATTTGTAAAACAATTTTAAAAAATTTGTAAAAAAATTGTTAAAAATTTGTAAAAAATTTGTAAAAAATTTGTAAAAAATTTGTAAAAAATTTGTAAAAAATTTGTAAAAAATTTGTAAAAAATTTGTAAAAAATTTGTAAAAAATTTGTAAAAAATTTGTAAAAAATTTGTAAAAAATTTGTAAAAAATTTGTAAAAAATTTGTTAAAAATTTGTAAAAAAATTGTTAAAAATTTGTAAAAAATTTGTAAAAAATTTGTAAAAAATTTGTAAAAAATTTGTAAAAAATTTGTAAAAAATTTGTAAAAAATTTGTAAAAAATTTGTAAAAAATTTGTAAAAAATTTGTAAAAAATTTGTAAAAAATTTGTAAAAAATTTGTAAAAAATTTGTAAAAAATTTGTAAAAAATTTGTAAAAAATTTGTAAAAAATTTGTAAAAAATTTGTAAAAAATTTGTAAAAAATTTGTAAAAAATTTGTAAAAAATTGAAAAAAAATTGTAAAAAATTTGCAAAAAATTTGTAAAAAATTTGTAAAAAATATGTAAAAAATTTGTAAAAAATTTGTAAAAAATTTGTAAAAAATTTGTAAAAAATTTGTAAAAAATTTGTAAAAAATTTGTAAAAAATTTGTAAAAAATTTGTAAAAAATTTGTAAAAAATTTGTAAAAAATTTGTAAAACAATTTTAAAAAATTTGTAAAAAAATTGTTAAAAATTTGTAAAAAATTTGTAAAAAATTTGTAAAAAATTTGTAAAAAATTTGTAAAAAATTTGTAAAAAATTTGTAAAAAATCTGTAAAAAATTTGTAAAAAATTTGTAAAAAATTTGTAAAACAATTTTAAAAAATTTGTAAAACAATTTTAAAAAATTTGTAAAAAAATTGTTAAAAATTTGTAAAAAATTTGTAAAAAATTTGTAAAAAATTTGTAAAAAATTTGTAAAAAATTTGTAAAAAATTTGTAAAAAATTTGCTAAAAATTTGTAAAAAATTTGTAAAAAATTTGTAAAAAATTTGTAAAAAATTTGTAAAAATTTTGTAAAAAATTTGTAAAAAATTTGTAAAAAATTTGTAAAAAATTTGTAAAAAATTTGTAAAAAATTTGCAAAAATTTGAAAAAAATTTGTAAAAAATTTGTAAAAAATTTGTAAAAAATTTGTAAAAAATTTGTAAAAAATTTGTAAAACAATTTTAAAAAATTTGTAAAAAATTGAAAAAAAATTGTAAAAAATTTGTAAAAAATTTGTAAAAAATTTGTAAAAAATTGTAAAAAATTTGTAAAAAATTTGTAAAAAATTTGTAAAAAATTTGTAAAAAATTTGTAAAAAATTTGTAAAAAATTTGTAAAAAATTTGTAAAAAATTGAAAAAAAATTGTAAAAAATTTGTAAAAAATTTGTAAAAAATTTGTAAAAAATATGTAAAAAATTTGTAAAAAATTTGTAAAAAATTTGTAAAAAATTTGTAAAAAATTTGTAAAAAATTTGTAAAAAATTTGTAAAAAATTTGTAAAAAATTTGTAAAACAATTTTAAAAAAATTGGAAAAAAATTGTTAAAAATTTGTAAAAAATTTGTAAAAAATTTGTAAAAAATTTGTAAAAAATTTGTAAAAAATTTGTAAAAAATTTGTAAAAAATTTGTAAAAAATTTGTAAAAAATTTGTAAAACAATTTTAAAAAATTTGTAAAACAATTTTAAAAAATTTGTAAAAAAATTGTTAAAAATTTGTAAAAAATTTGTAAAAAATTTGTAAAAAATTTGTAAAAAATTTGTAAAAAATTTGTAAAAAATTTGTAAAAAATTTGTAAAAAATTTGTAAAAAATTTGTAAAAAATTTGTAAAAAATTTGTTAAAAATTTGTAAAAAAATTGTTAAAAATTTGTAAAAAATTTGTAAAAAATTTGTAAAAAATTTGTAAAAAATTTGTAAAAAATTTGTAAAAAATTTGTAAAAAATTTGTAAAAAATTTGTAAAAAATTTGTTAAAAATTTGTAAAAAATTTGTAAAAAATTTGTAAAAAATTTGTAAAAAATTTGTAAAAAATTTGTAAAAAATTTGTAAAAATTTTGTAAAAAATTTGTAAAAAATTTGTAAAAAATTTGTAAAAAATTTGTAAAAAATTTGTAAAAAATTTGTAAAAAATTTGTAAAAAATTTGTAAAAAATTTGTAAAAAATTTGTAAAAAATTTGTAAAAAATTTTGTAAAAAATTTGTAAAAAATTTGTAAAAAATTTGTAAAAATTTGAAAAAAATTTGTAAAAAATTTGTAAAAAATTTGTAAAAAATTTGTAAAAATTTTGTAAAAAATTTGTAAAAAATTTGTAAAAAATTTGTAAAAAATTTGTAAAAATTTGTAAAAAATTTGTAAAACAATTTTAAAAAATTTGTAAAAAAATTGTTAAAAATTTGTAAAAAATTTGTAAAAAATTTGTAAAAATTTGTAAAAAATTTGTAAAAAATTTGTAAAAAATATTTAAAAATTTGAAAAAAATTTGTAAAAAATTTGTAAAAAATTTGTAAAAAATTTGTAAAAATTTGGTAAAAAATTTGTAAAAAATTTGTAAAAAATTTGTAAAAAATTTGTAAAAAATTTCTAAAAAATTTGTAAAAATTTGTAAAAAATTTGTAAAACAATTCTAAAAAATTTGTAAAAAAATTGTTAAAAATTTGTAAAAAATTTGTAAAAAATTTGTAAAAAAATTGTAAAAAATGTAAAATTTGTAAAAATTTTCAGGGAAATCACAAAATATACAAAAAATTTCTTTTGCGATGAGTTTTTACAAATCATTTATATACGACAGCCGCAGCCAAAGGGTTAATCAGTTAATTTGTGGGAATGAAAGTTGCTGCAAGTGTGAATATTTTTTAAATTTTCCAAAAAAGGGAGATAAATGGAGAAATCTAAAAAAAAATTTGTTGTCACACCCCACAATTTTTTTTTATAAAATTTTGAAAATATTCATATATGTAACAAATTTCATTCGCTTTTAACCTAGCGATAGTAAATTTTACACCAAAACTACCTGATTCGTTAAGCCGTCAGGTAAATTGCACACTGTCAAAATTTGATATCTTAATCCTACATGTAATTTCCATATTAGGCAATAGGAACAAATTTGAAATAAAATTAGATTAATTTAAAAAAAAAAATATTGATAAATTTAAATATTGAAACACATAACATATGAATTAATAAAAAAATCGGTTGTGTCGCCCCAAAACTTTCCCGACGAGTATGAAGAGACGAATACTTTTTCAGATATTT
Organism: Neocrepidodera transversa; assembly: GCA_963243735.1. Taxonomy (NCBI): domain Eukaryota; kingdom Metazoa; phylum Arthropoda; class Insecta; order Coleoptera; family Chrysomelidae; genus Neocrepidodera; species Neocrepidodera transversa. The sequence continues at coordinate 23,550,276 of OY725344.1, read as the reverse complement.
AATGTTATTTTTTTATTTTTGACAGGTGACAGTTGGAGAAATAATTTTGACTGTTCTGAAAAGAGATTTTCAAGTACTTTCAAATGACATATTGCAAGTCAAATTCTGTGACATATTGCATCTGTCATTTTTTGATAGTGACACTTCCGTTTGACAGATGTCGTACACAAATAAATGGGTTCCTCCAATATATTACCTAAAACCGATATACCAAATTTCAGCTTAATGGGACTAAGCGTGTGGCCTCTATCATGGAAGAATACACACAAACAGACACATAGACAGTCACACAGACAGACGCATAGGCAGATAGACAGACAGACTTAAACCTGGAAATGGTCTTAAAAGTCTCAGGGGATCTAAAAATTTAAAATGGATATTTCCATCTTTATCTCTAAATTTTTTTAGCTCGTTCACAAAAATAAAAGTAAAAATCATAAAAATCAGAAAAAAATAAAAAAAAATCAGAAAAAATAGGAAAAAACAGAAAACATTGGAACAAATTGAAAAAAACATCGGAAAATATTAAAAAATAATGAAAAATAAAATTATGAAATACGGAAAAAATAAAAACAAACCGAAAAAAAAAACTCTTAAATCGTAGAAAACAAAACTAAAAAGAATTCGCAAAAAATGACAGAAATCGAAATATATCACAAAAAATAGCAAAAATCGCAAAAAAACGCATAAACAAAAAACAACCTAAAAACCGGAAACTATGGTAACCATAAAAAAATAATAGGAAATGAAAGGATTCTAAAGATTTGAAATAAATCGCAAAAAGTCGTAAAAATCGCAAAAAATCTCTAAAAAATCGCAACAAAATCCCAAAAAAAAATTACAAAAAAATCGCAAATAATTACAAAAAATCAGAGGAATAAGAAAAAATTAGAGAACAAAAAGTAATAAAAAAATAGAAAAAAAAACAAACTGATATAGGAAAAAAATGAAGAAAAATTTTAAAAAAATCGAAAAAAAAAACAAAAAAAAAAACAGGAAAAAATAAAAGATAACAGAAAAAATATCTTTTCCAGGATTATTAGGATTTAAAAATCCTTAATTTCACATGTTATACATATGACATAAATCTATAAAGAATCAGAAAGAACAGAAAAAATGAAACAGGAGAATCAGAAAAAAATCACAAAAAATAATATATAAGTTAAAGTACAAAGAAAAACAATAAAATAAAAAATCCAAAAAATCAGAAAAAAACTCATTACAAAAATTTTTGAAAAATTCAGAAAATAAATTGAAAAAAATCATAAAAAAAATTGAAAAAATCATTAAAAATTAGCGAAATCTAAAAAGAATCAAAAGAGAATAAGAAAATATAATAAAAATAAGAAAACAAATTTTCAGATATTTAAGTTTAAAATTTTGATATTTTTTTAATTTTGACAGGTGACAGTCGGAGAAATAATTTTAATTGTTCTGAATAGACATTTTCAAGTACTTCCAAAATGACATAATGCAAGTCAAATTCCGTGACATATTGCATCTGTCATTTTTTAGAAGTGACACTTCCGTTTGACAGATGTCGTACAAAAAGTAATGGGTTCTTCCTACGGGTAACCCAAACCCATATACCAAATTTCAGCTCAATCGGATTTAATGTGTGGCCTCTATCGTGGAAAAATTCACACAGACAGACAGACTGACAGATAGACAGACAGACTTCCATCTGGAAATTGTCTTAATCATCTCAGGTGACCTTAAAACGGATATTTCCATCTTTATGTCGAAATTTTTTTTTGCTCGTACACGGGAAAGTAAAAAGAGTAAAAATGGGCAAAAATCAAAAATAGAATAAGAATCTTTATAGAATTTGGAAAAGTTGGCAAAAAGAGGCAGAGGCAAAAAATGACAAAAAAGCAAAAGGCAACACAAGGAAAAGGGTAAAATAAAGTAAAAAAAGGAAAAAATGGTAAAAAAATAAAAAATTCCTGTCTGTAGGGTCAACAGATTTCTGTTTGAATTTGAGACTCATCCTTCCCCACCCCACGATATGGTCAGATCAAAAAAAGTTTCAAACGAATAAATTTTATAATAATTAGGACATAAAAAAAGTCTAATGACCTGTTTCAATATTTTCGAAAATAGCAGAGATATGATTTTTTTGAAATTTCAACCCCCTCCAGTTCCATCTCCTTGAGTCCGATTAAAAAAAGTTTCAGACAAATTAATTTTATAATAATTAGAACATAAAAAAAGGCTTATGACCTGTTTCAATATTTTTGAAAATAGCGGAGATATAATTTTTTTTTAACTTCAACCCTCTCCAGTTCCACCCCCGTGATTTGAATGAAAAAAAGTTTCAGATAAATTAATTTTATAATAATCAGAGCATGAAAAAAGTCTAATGATCTTTTTTAACAGTTTCAAAAATGGCGGAGATCTGAATTTTTTGAGATTTTAACCCCCTCAAATTCTCACCCCCTTAGAGGTAGAATGCCCATTTGCAATACGCAACGAATTACGGCCCCAAAGAATTTTTGTACCAAATTTGGTGTCGATAAATTTTTTTTTACTGATTCTTATTTAGAAGGTCATAAACGGTCATTAGCGCCCCTATTCCCGGTTCTGGGTCCCGTCATTGAATCGATTACAATAGGTAGATTCCATATATGGAAATCTACCTAAAATCAGATATTTAGGAAAATTTATTATTTTTGTCCCACTATCTGGGGACAGGGGTCCATTTCACAAAGAACATAATAACAAAGTAAGACGGACAAAAATGATTTTTTTCAATTTAATGACAAATAATTGAAATAAAAATTTTTGCGTTTTTTTTGAAAAGTTCATTTTTTAAATTTTCTAAAATAAATAAAAATATTATTTATAGTTAAATTCTCATATTTTGTAATAAATTCAATTGGAATAAAAAATCAGATATTTACTAAAATTTATTATTTTTGTCCCAATATTTGGAAGCTAATACTTTTTTTTTTGAAAAATCTGCTACCAGAAATGGAAAAAAGTTTAAAGGGAAAAAAGTGAAACAAAGAAATTAGTAAAAAAAGTGTGAGAAAAAGTCTAAAAAAGTAGAGGAAAGGATGAAATAAAAAAGTATGGAAAAAAGTAGGGGAAAAGTGAAAAAAAAATAGGGAAAGTGGAACAATTTTAGAGGAGAAAAAGTGGAACAGAAAGAAATTATTTAAAAAGTAGGGGAAAGAGGGATGGGGAATAATAGGAAAAAGTTGGAAACATACAAAAATTAGTGAAAAAACAGGAGAAAAAATGAGTTAGGAAAAAGAAGAAAGAAGTTTGAAACTAAAAAATACTAAAAAATGTAGGAGTAAAAGTATCAAAAATGTCTAAAACAAAAAAATGGGGGAAAAAAAATTGGAAAAAAATATGAAATATAAAAAAATGGTAAAAAAGTAGAGGAAAAAGGATGGTGGAAAAATTGCGGAAAAAAATTGAAATAAAAAAAATAGGAGAAAAATGAGTCGGGAAAAAAGTGGAAAAGAGTTTGAAATATAAAAAAAATAGTGAAAAAGTGGACAAAAGTAGGGGAACACTGAAAAAAACTGGGAAAAGAAGTGGAAAAAAAGTTTTAAGGGGAAAAAGTGGAACAAAAAAGTTTTGTCACAAAGAAATTAGGAAAGGATGTAGGAGAAAAAGTGGAAAAAAGTAGTTTAAAGATTGGAATAAAAAATAGGGGAAATCGTAGAAAAAATAGAGGAAAGTGAAAAACAATAGGGAACGAAGTGGAGAAAAATTTTAAGGGGAAAGGGAAAGTTATATTTTCTTTTTTTTTTAAATACGCAGGTTAGATTTAGATAGTCAAGATTTATTTTAATAAAATGAATATAAATAATGTTATATTTTCTATTTTTTTAAACACAGGTTAGATTTAGATAGTCAAAGACTTCTTTTAATAAAATAAATTAAAAATACACATGTTAGATTTAGATAAATTTCTCCTCTTTTCTTTTAAATTTTGGCACTTTTTTTCTCGAAATTACCCCGTTTTCCACTTTTTTTTTCTGAAACTACCCATTTTTTCTCATTATTGTCAGTTTTTATCAAATTTCCATTATTTTTACGAAAAAGTCACTTTTTTGAGTAATAATTTTTTTCTATCCCCCTATCTTTCCTTCCTTACCACTCCATTGGTAATGATAGAAAGGGAGAGGGAGAAAATTGGAAATAAAAAGTTGGGACAAAGACTTACATATAAAAAATTGGGGAAAAGTTTGAAAATAAAAAAGTAGGGCGAAAAGTGGAAAAAAGTAGAGGAAAAAGTGGTAAAGAAAATGTTTGAAATTTTAAATTCTAAAAAATTTGTGAAAAAATGAAAAAATGTTTTGACATAAAGAAATGGGAAATTAGTAAAAAAAATGTAGGAGAAAAAGTGGAAAAAAGTAGGGGAAAGGTTCGAATTAAAAATTAGGAAAAAATGGAAGAAAGTGGGAGAAAAATGAATAAAAATAGGGATAGAAGTGGAAAAAAAGTGGAACAAAAAAATAAGTAAAAAATGTGTGAGAAAAAGTGGAAAAAAGTAGAGCAAAGGGTGGCATAAAAAAGCATGGAAAAAAGTAGGGGAAAAGTGAAAAAAAAGGGAAAGAAGTGGAAAAGTTTTAAGAATAAATAGTAGAACACAAAGAAATTATTAGAAAAGAAGGCGAAAGAGGGTGGGGGAATAATGGGAAAAAAGTTGGAAACAAAAAAAAAATTAGCGAAAAAACAGGAGAAAAAATGAATTAGGAAAAAAGAAAAAAAAATTTGAAACTAAAAAATTACTAAAATAGCGGAAAAAGTGTAAAAAAATCTCTAAAACAAAAAAATGAGGGGAAAAAATGGAAAAAATTTGAATCATAAAAAAATGGTAAAAAAGTCGAGGAAAAAAGGATGGTGGAAAAATTGCGGAAAAAAATTGAAATTAAAAAAAATAGGAGAAAAAATGAGTCGGGGAAAAAGTGGAAAAGAGTTTGAAATATGAAAAAATTTGTGAAAAAAAGTAGGAGAAAAAGTGGAAAAGTAGGGAAAGAAGTGGAAAAAAAAGTTTTAAGGGGAAAAAGTGGAACAAAAAAGTTTGTCACAAAGAAATTAGGAAATAATATAGGAGGAAAAGTGGAAAAAAGTAGTTTAAAGATTGGAATAAAAAAATAGGGGAAAAAGTAGAAAAAAATAGAGGAAAGTGAAAAACAATGGCGAACGAACTGGGGAAAAATATTAAGGGGAAAAGGAAAGTTATATTTCCTTTTTTTTTAAGTACGCAGGTTAGATTTAGATAGTCAAGATTTATTTTAATAAAATGAATATAAATAATGTTATATTTTCTATTTTTTTAAACACAGGTTAGATTTAGATAGTCAAAGACTTCTTTTAATAAAATAAATTAAAAATACACATGTTAGATTTAGATAAATTTCTCCTCTTTTCTTTTAAATTTTGGCACTTTTTTTCTCGAAATTTCCCCGTTTTCCCCTTTTTTTTCTGAAACTACCCATTTTTTCTCATTATTGTCAGTTTTTATCAAATTTCCATTATTTTTACGAAAAAGTCACTTTTTTGAGTAATAATTTTTTTCTATCCCCTATCTTTCCTCCCTTACCACTCCATTGGTAATGATAGAAAGGGAGAGGGAGAAAATTGGAAATAAAAAGTTGGGACAAAGATTTACATTTAAAAAATTGGGGAAAAGTTTGAAACTAAAAAAGTAGGGGGAAAAAAGGCTGGGCGAAAAGTGGAAAAAAAAGTAGAGGAAAAAGTGGTAAAGAAAAAGTTTCAAATTTTAAATTCTAAAAAATTTGTGAAAAAATGAAAAAAAGTTTTGTCATAAAGAAATGGGAAATTAGTAAAAAAATGTTGGAGAAAAAGTGGAAAAAAGTAGGGGAAAGGTTCGAATTAAAAATTAGGGAAAAGTGGAAGAAATTGGGAGAAAAATGAATAAAAATAGGGATAGAAGTGGAAAAAAAGTTTTAAGGAGAAAAAGTGGAACAAAAAAATAAGTAAAAAATGCGTGAGAAAAAGTGGAAAAAAGTAGAGCAAAGGGTGGAATAAAAAAGCATGGAAAAAAGTAGGGGAAAAGTGAAAAAAAAGGGAAAGAAGTGGAAAAACTTTTAACAATAAAAAGTGGAACACAAAGAAATTATTAGAAAAGTAAGCGAAAGAGGGTGGGGGAATAACAGGAAAAAAATTGGAAACAAAAAAAAAATTAGCGAAAAAACAGGAGAAAAAAGGAATTAGGAAAAAAAAATTGAAATTAAAAAATTACTAAAATAGCGGAAAAAGTGTAAAAAAATCTCTAAAACAAAAAAATGGGGGGAAAAAGTGGAAAAAATTTGAATCATAAAAAAATGGTAAAAAAGTCGAGGAAAAAAGGATGGTGGAAAAATTGCGGAAAAAAATTGAAATTAAAAAAAATAAGAGAAAAAATGAGTCGGGGAAAAAGTGGAAAAGAATTTGAAATATGAAAAAATTTGTGAAAAAAGTAGGAGAAAAAGTGGAAAAGTAGTGGAAAAAAAAAGTTTTAAGGGGAAAAAATGGAACAAAACAGTTTGTCATTATTTAGCAAATAATATAGGAGGAAAAGTGGGAAAAAGTAGTTTAAAGATTGGAATAAAAAAATAGGGGAAAAAGTAGAAAAAAATAGAGGAAAGTGAAAAACAATGGCGAACGAAGTGGGGAAAAATTTTAAGGGGAAAAGGAAAGTTATATTTTCTGTTTTTTTAAATACACAGGTTAGATTTAGATAGTCAAGACTTATGAAATGAAATAAATAATGTTATATTTTCTATTTTTTTTAAACATAGGCTAGATTTAGTTAGTCAAAGACTTCTTTTAATAAAATAAATTAAAATACACAGGTTAGATTTAGATAGTAGATTTTTCTAGTTTATTATCAAAACGTTGGTAGAAAACGGTTTATTGAAAACAATAACACTGATTAGAGGACAGTAAAATTTTACAAATTTATCATAAACTTGTTTTTTTTTTAACAGCACTTAGGTACCGTTCAATAATACGCACCATATGGTAAAAAAAACTTTAATTTCGGAGATGCGAATGTCCTTTTAAAATCCACATATTCAATATTTTTGACCGGTTTAACCGGAGTTATAGGCAATTTATAATCTAAGTCCGTATATCTTGTAAACTGTTTTAAATTCTATAAGCATTTTATAAGGGTAATTTAATTTATTATATAATTGTACCATAAAATATGATTAAATTGAATTAAAATTATATATCTAGAGGCTATTCCTACTAATTTATTTATAATAATGCAATCTAGTAATTTTAATGTTTTATTTTTTTAAATAAAAACAATTAGTATTTTGATAAATTTCAAGAATTTTAATAAATTAAATGAAACAAACTTTATAGGTAATTAGCTTATTCTTAATTTTTATTATTTTACTCTATTACCCATTAAAATTTGATGTTCAAGATTAACCTAATGGGTTATACTTAAGTTGTTTCTTATTTTATAAAGAATACAACAAAAGAATTAGCTATGGGCTGAAACTTTCCTTATTAACGTTATGTTGTTTTCTTAATTTTTGTTCTACTTTAACTTGAGAGACCATTAAAGCGTCTGACTGCGTGTTCTCTTTTATTCTTAAGACAGTCTAGTTTTTCCAGAACATTAATTACTACAAACGCATTATATTCAGCTGTTAAATTTATTATTTGTACTGTAAAAAATCTAATAAACACAATACTGTTATATAGAAATTAAGAATAAAATAAATAAATTAGAGCGCTACTATTTAAATAAATAAAAAACTTCTTTAATTATGATTAAAAAATTTTATTTCTTATTTTTATTAAAATTACAGCTTGCATGTTCATTCATTTATGTTATTTACTAGTAATAAGAGGTTATCGTATTATTTAATTTCATTAACGATATAGCGATGGTTAATATCAGTAGCCGGACTATAATTACATGAAGAAAATTATTAGTTTGCGATGATATTAATGTGGTTTTTTTTATATTTTTCAAAAACGAGAAAATAATACGAATCACGTATTAGCACTTTTAAGTAGGTAAAAGAAAGTTTATTATTAAAAAAAAATCGGCTGTGTCACCCCAGAACTTTCCCGGCTCGACAGTAGAGAATAGGATTATTTTAATTACAAAATACTGAGCATTACATTACTTTATGGAATACATTAAAAATAGCGAGCCGATGGTGATTGATATTTCAATATTGATAATGACATAAGCTGCGCATGCGCACGTTGTATATCAAACTGTTACAATAATGATCTCCTAAAATCATGTGTAAAAACTATTGGGAATTCGAGAAAAATTTTCATACAATAGTTGTAGGGAATTTTATGCTTTACAACTTTGCACTGAAACATTTTGCACTAAAGAGCATAATTTACCTTCAATTTTAAAAAATGGAAAATCCTAAATGTGTATTTTTCTCGCCGTCTAGCGACGAAACTATGAGGAATTCGATAAAAAGTTAAAGACAAAAGGTAAATAAAATTTGATGCTTTAGAACTTTGCACCAGAAAATTTAGCACTAAAGTGTATTGTTTGTCCTCAAAATCCAGAAAAACTAGAGAAAACATACATGCACATTTTTTACGCGCCCTCTAGTGGCGCAACTTTTGGAAATTTTGGAAAAAGTTTGAAACAAAAGTTATAGGAAATTTTATGCTCTAAAACTTTGTATTACAAAATTTTGCACTAAAGTGTATTGTTTGTCCTCAAAATCCAGAAAAACTAGAGAAAACATATATGCACATTTTTTACGCGCCCTCTAGTGGCGCAACTATTGGAAATTCTAGAAAAAGTTTGAGACAAGAGTTGTAGGAAATTTTATGCTCTAAAACTTTGTACTACAACATTTTGCACTAAAGTGTATAGTTTGTCCTCAAAATCAAGAAAAACTAGAGAAAACATACATGCACATTTTTTACGCGCCCTCTAGTGGCGCAACTGTTGGAAATTTTGGAAAAAGTTTGAAACAAAAGTTATAGGAAATTTTATTCTCTAAAACTTTGTATTACAAAATTTTGCACTAAAGTGTATTGTTTGTCCTCAAAATCCAGAAAAACTAGAGAAAACATACATGCACATTTTTTACGCGCCCTCTAGTGGCGCAACTATTGGAAATTCTGGAAAAAGCTTGAGACAAAAGATGTAGTGAATTTTATTCTCTAAAACTTTGTATTACAAAATTTTGCATTAAAGTGTATTGTTTGTCCTCAAAATCCAGAAAAACTGGAGAAAACATACATGCACATTTTTTACGCGCCCTCTAGTGGCGCAACCATTGGAAATTCTGTAAATGGCTTGAGACAGAAGACGTAGAGAATTGTATGCTCTAAAACTTTGTATTATAAAATTTTGCACTAAAGTGTATTGTTTGTCCTCAAAATCCAGAAAAACTGGAGAAAACATACATGCACATTTTTTACGCGCCCTCTAGTAACGCAACTATTGGAAATTATGGAAAAGGCTTGAGACAAGAGATGTAGGGAATTTTATGCTCTAAAACATTGTATTACAAAATTTTGAACTAAAGTCTATTCTTTGTCCTCAAAATCCAGAAAAACTAGAGAAAACATACATGCACATTTTTTACGCGCCCTCTAGTGGCGCAACTATTGGAAATTCTGAAAAAAGCTTGAGACAAAAGATGTAGGGAATTTCATGCTCTAAAACTTTGTAGTACAAAATTTTGAACTAAAGTCTATTCTTTGTCCTCAAAATCCAGAAAAACTAGAAAAAACATACATGCACATTTTTTACGCGCCCTCTGGTGGCGCAACTATTGGAAATTCTGGAAAAGCTTGAGACAAAAGATGTAGGAAATTTTATGCTCTAAAACTTTGTATTACAAAATTTTGCACTAAAGTGTATTGTTTGTCCTCAAAATCCAGAAAAACTAGAGAAAACATATATGCACATTTTTTACGCGCCCTCTAGTGGCGCAACTATTGGAAATTCTAGAAAAAGTTTGAGACAAGAGTTGTAGGAAATTTTATGCTCTAAAACTTTGTACTACAACATTTTGCACTAAAGTGTATAGTTTGTCCTCAAAATCAAGAAAAACTAGAGAAAACATACATGCACATTTTTTACGCGCCCTCTAGTGGCGCAACTGTTGGAAATTTTGGAAAAAGTTTGAAACAAAAGTTATAGGAAATTTTATTCTCTAAAACTTTGTATTACAAAATTTTGCACTAAAGTGTATTGTTTGTCCTCAAAATCCAGAAAAACTAGAGAAAACATACATGCACATTTTTTACGCGCCCTCTAGTGGCGCAACTATTGGAAATTCTGGAAAAAGCTTGAGACAAAAGAAGTAGTGAATTTTATTCTCTAAAACTTTGTATTACAAAATTTTGCATTAAAGTGTATTGTTTGTCCTCAAAATCCAGAAAAACTGGAGAAAACATACATGCACATTTTTTACGCGCCCTCTAGTGGCGCAACCATTGGAAATTCTGTAAATGGCTTGAGACAGAAGACGTAGAGAATTGTATGCTCTAAAACTTTGTATTATAAAATTTTGCACTAAAGTGTATTGTTTGTCCTCAAAATCCAGAAAAACTGGAGAAAACATACATGCACATTTTTTACGCGCCCTCTAGTAACGCAACTATTGGAAATTATGGAAAAGGCTTGAGACAAGAGATGTAGGGAATTTTATGCTCTAAAACATTGTATTACAAAATTTTGAACTAAAGTCTATTCTTTGTCCTCAAAATCCAGAAAAACTAGAGAAAACATACATGCACATTTTTTACGCGCCCTCTAGTGGCGCAACTATTGGAAATTCTGAAAAAAGCTTGAGACAAAAGATGTAGGGAATTTTATGCTCTAAAACTTTGTAGTACAAAATTTTTAACTAAAGTCTATTCTTTGTCCTCAAAATCCAGAAAAACTAGAGAAAACACACATGCACATTTTTTACGCGCCCTCTAGTGGCGCAACTATTGGAAATTCTGAAAAAAGCTTGAGACAAAAGATGTAGGGAATTTCATGCTCTAAAACTTTGTAGTACAAAATTTTGAACTAAAGTCTATTCTTTGTCCTCAAAATCCAGAAAAACTAGAAAAAACATACATGCACATTTTTTACGCGCCCTCTGGTGGCGCAACTATTGGAAATTCTGGAAAAGCTTGAGACAAGAGATGTAGGGAATTTTATGTTCTAAAACTTTGTATTACAAAATTTTGCACTTAAGTGTATTGTTTATCCTCAAAATCCAGAAAAACTAGAGAAAACATACATGCACATTTTTTACGCGCCCTCTAGTGGCGCAACTGTTGGAAATTCTGGAAAAGGCTTAAGACAAAAGATGTAGGGAATTTTATGCTCTAAAACTTTGTACTACAAAATTTTGCACTAAAGTCTATTGTTTGTCCTCAAAATCCAGAAAAACTAGAGAAAACATACATGCACATTTCTAACGCGCCCTCTAGTGGCACAACTATTGGAAATTCTGGAAAAAGCTTGAGACAAAAGATGTAGGGAATTTTATGCTCTAAAACTTTGTAGTACAAAATTTTGCACTAAAGTCTATTATTTATCCTCAAAATCCAGAAAAACTAGAGAAAACATACATGCACATTTTTTACGCGCCCTCTAGTGGCGCAACTATTGGAAATTCTGGAAAAGGCTTGAGAAGAAAGATGTAGGGAATTTTATGCTCTAAAACTTTGTAATACAAAATTTTGCACTAAAGTCTATTGTTTGTCCTCAAAATCCAGAAAAACTAGAGAAAACATACATGCACATTTTTTACGCGCCCTCTAGTGGCACAACTATTGAAAATTCTGGAAAAAGCTTGAGACAAAAGATGTAGGGAATTTTATGCTCTAAAACTTTGTAGTACAAAATTTTGAACCAAAGTCTATTCTTTGTCCTCAAAATCCAGAAAAACTAGAAAAAACATACATGCACATTTTTATGCGCCCTCTGGTGGCGCAACTATTGGAAATTCTAGAAAAGCTTGAGACAAAAGATGTAGGGAATTTTATGTTCTAAAACTTTGTATTACAAAATTTTGCACTAAAGTGTATTGTTTATCCTCAAAATCCAGAAAAACTAGAGAAAACATACATGCACATTTTTTACGCGCCCTCTAGTGGCGCAACTATTGGAAATTCTGGAAAAGGCTTGAGAAGAAAGATGTAGGGAATTTTATGCTCTAAAACTTTGTAATACAAAATTTTGCACTAAAGTCTATTGTTTGTCCTCAAAATCCAGAAAAACTAGAGAAAACATACATGCACATTTTTTACGCGCTCTCTAGTGGCGCAACTATTGGAAATTCTGGAAAAAGTTTAAAACAAACGTTGTAGGGAATTTTATGCTCTAAAATTTTGTACTGAAACATTTTGCACTAAGTATTTTGTTTGTCCTTAAAATTTAAAAAAATAAATAATTGTTACAATTGAATTTAATCAATGTCGGTCTTGAGGACCTTCTACTGTACCAATTTAAACCAAAATCTAATGGTCGCATTCTAGGCACACACCGACCCTCCATACGAAATTTCAGCTTGATTGGTCAAACGGTTCGGCAGTTATCGTCGAAGATTACACACAGACACACAGACAGACCATACGCTAGAAATGGTTTCAATCTTCTTGGGGGACCTCAAAATGGATATTTCCATCGATATCTCGATTTATTTTTTTTGCTCGTTCACCTTACTTTCCCTTTGATGGGTCCGGGAAAATAAAATGGATTATATACCAGGGTTGTGTGGATCACCCTATAAAATTGTTTTTGTCGGCATCAAAACTTTCTCTTATTTCGAATAAGACCACCATGTAAAAGTAATTTAGATAATTATCGAAAATTCACTTTTTAATCGCTAAGAACAAATTTATAATAAGACCGTTAATTGTTAACGTTATAATTGATACACTTTACTTAGATTTATCGACAAGAAGCAGCAATTTGCTGTATAAAAAAACTATTTATTGGAGAAACGTGAAGACAGTAAAAGTACTGATCCATTAAAAATAGATGTTAGTACAGTCGATTAGTTGGTTTAAATAATTAATTATATAAATATAAAATAATGGCGGGAAAGTGGTTTTCTATTGCAAATCACGTGTAATTCTCTCCTTACAACCCTCGTAACAAGAACAATATAAAATTTATCAAAACACATTCAACGTAATTTAAAAGGGAATGAAATTTGCTATAAGTGTAAATATTTTCAAAATTTTATAAAAAAAATTGTGGGGTGAGAGAAGGGAGAGTCTATATCAGTATTTTTTTTGATTTCAACATTCTAGTCTCTTCCATTTCTCAAGTAAATAATTTTTTTTTGAAAATTAAAAAAAAATGTTTACTTATAGCATTTTTTATTATGTTTTAAATGGCATTAGAGTCGTTTAAAAATATTGTATAGTTTTCTTATTATGCGAGTAATAAGAATATTTTAATTTAAATGAATAAGTTTCATATCACCCCTCGTAACAAAAAAACTCTAATATCTATCAAAACGTATTCAACGTAGTTTAAAAGAAAATGAAGTTTGTTACAAGTGTGAATATTTTCAAAATTTTATAAAAAAAATTGTACGGGTGGGAGAAGGGAGAGAATGCAATGATTTTGTTTTGTATTTTACTATTTAAGTCTCTTCCTTTTCTCAAGTATATAATTTTTTTTTGAAAATTTTAAAAAAATTCATACAGAATTTTTATTGTATTTTCTTCCCCTTGTAACAAAAAAAACTATGAAACGCACTCAACGTAGTTTAAAAGGGAATGAATGAGAAAAATAATCGAAAAAACCAAAAAATCGAAAAAAACGAAAAAAAATCAGAGGAATAAAAAAAATGAGAAAATAAGAAAAAATAAGAAAAAAAAAAAACAGAACAATGAGGAAAAAATGAGGAAAGTTTAGAAAGAACAAAAACAAATGGAAAGAATATAAAAAAAAAACAAAAAATCAAAAATATTGAGAAAAACCAAAAAAAATTAAAACAATCGGAAAAATTTAAAAATCGGAAAAATTAAGAAAAAAAAACATTGGATGAAATTATAAATATCGAAAAAAAAATAAAAAATAAAATTGTAAAATACAGAAAAACGAAAACACCCAAAAATATTTGTAAAACATCGAATAAAACCGCAAAAAAATCAAAAAGAAAGTCGCAAAAAATCAGAAAAAAATTAGAAAAAATAGTAAAAAAACTAAAGCCATTGGAAAAATTCAGGAAACATTGAAAAAAAATGATAAAATAAAATTGTAATATACGAAAAAAACAAAAACAAAATTGCAAAAAGGCAAAAAAAAAGCAATAAACGATAAAAATTGCAAAAAAACAAATAAAGTAGCAAAAAAACGGAAAAAAAATCACACAAATTTGCAAAAAAAAACACACACAAATGGTAAAAAAATCGAAAAAATAATCGGAAAAACCAAAATGAAAACATCAAATAAATTTATAAAATTCGAAAGAATTAAAATAAATCGAAAAAATCAGAGGAACAGAAAAAATAAATCAGAAAATTAAAGAAATAGAAAAAAACACAGAACATTGAGAAAGAAATGAAAAACTATTTGAAAAAATCTAAAAAAAAATTAGAAAAAATAAACAAAAAATCAAAAAAATGAGAAAAAACCAGAAAATAATTTAGAAAAATGAGAAGAAAAAATCGAAAAAAAAAGCGTAAATATTTTCTAAATTTTGTAAACAAAATTGTAGGAGTGAGAGAAGGGAGAGACTACAATAATAATTTTGTTTTGGATTTCACCATTTAAATGTATTACTTATCTCAATTACACATTTTTTTTTGAAAATTTAAAAAAAATCACACTTATACAGGGTGTTTCATTGGGAAAGTGACATACGTTAGCTGCTGATAGGGGACACCTAGACGATCTCAATGACCCCATACTTAATGGGTCTAACTACTTTAATAATCAAGATATAGGGTGTTTTATCCAATTTGCCAATTTCTTGCATGGTTCATAACTTTCTAATCACACTGTATATTTTCATGATATTTGGCGGGCATATTTTGTTTAAAGTGTCCAATCGATCAATAAATTTACAATAAATTAAATCCAGGTCCGGATTAAAAAAATGTTCTGTTTGGTTATACAACGTTGTAAGACGGCTGTCGCCATCTTACAGTGTTGTATATTTATTTGAATTATTTGCATTTTGTTTTATTCCGATCCCTTTTCGTCACCCTGAACCACCCCCGACTCCGGATCTGGACTTTGGGCGCTCTCCAGGAGCTCCCTTTCTGTCTCAGAGTCCGGATTCAGAGAGAATGCTAGGTTATCAGGTTCCATGCGCTCCATGATGGAAACCTCGCCTGTCTGTTCCACAGTATCGATAGGATTTTCCTCCGATACTTGGTCCATGGGGCTTCCTGCTGTGGGGTCATGAAGTACCTCTTCAGGTACGGCTCCAGAGGATGCCTTTTCTTTTTCCTTCCCCAACTCTCTGAAGAGAATCGAGGAGAAGTTGAGGTAAAGCCTCTTCTGTTTGTCCTGAATAAATTTCCAGGAGTTTTAATTTTTGGATATGATCAGCTGTTGCTCCTTAGGGTCCAGTTTCCTGTCCAGTTTCCTGTCCATGGTCCTAAAGTGCTCCCTTTTGAGCCCCGGATTTCGAACCCGAATTCTCCTATGAAAGCTTTCTTTCTCCATAGCAGGACCCGGTATCCATATCAGGACCCGGTATCCATATCAGGACCGTTATTGGCTTGATGACTTCCTTAGAGTCAATGACTCTGAGTTTTCCATTTTGCCAGGCGGTCTTGACAACGGTATCCTGCACCCACTCCTTCGTCGATTGGTCACTGTAAGAGATTGCCAGAATACCGTTTTTGTATTTAGATTCCGTGAATCTAGGTGCTGGTTCACCTTCATCTAGTTCTTATAGCCGTTCAAGTAAGGCGTTCCTAATTTAGTCCACCTGCTCTGCGGTTAGAAGGCCATTGGGGTAGTCATGGCATACTATGGCCAAAGAATAATAGTAAACCAAGAAGTTCCACTCTAGTGTCATAACGATCTGTAACGTTATGACCTTGACTAAAAAAAGTTGCGCGAATAATTTTTAAATACATTTGCTTTCGATATTCGCTTTTGTGAACACGTTCTATAAGTGCATTATACTGGAATAAGGGATTAATTGTTCCATTAAATATCCATTTCAGGTATAGTTAATAATTTAATAATTTTGTATATTATGTTGATTTTAAAATAATAATAATGTCTACAACAAAAGTATTTCATTAAACTTTTAAATAATTTAAATGTATTCTTATATTTTGTAAATTATTTTGAACATGGATTAGGTGAAAATAATAAACTTTTTACTTTCTTTGAAGGTAACCACTTAAAGATATTGTCACATATATCACATCGTTTAAAATAAATTTATTAGGTTCAACAGAAGTACGGAAAACTGAAGAATTATTTTGAAAATTGAGAATGGCTGAACAAAATTTTATAAACTATATATCATCTCTAGAGAGGAGCTTTAATGAAAATATATATTTAACAAAAGGTCAAGTAATGGAAGAATTATTCGAAGAGCTCAAAAGAATACCGTTTATGCACCCATATTCACAATTTCTAGCTAAATATGCTTTAAAATTATTTATCAGATTTGTTCATTACTACCTGTACTCTAAATTTTATATTACACACTTTCCAGAACTTTTTTCTCGGATTAATGTTTAATATATTCATAGATTTACGTATAGTTGTTCTGTAATATTTTTTTTCACTGTGTTACATTTATTTACTTTATGTATAAGTAGTATTTAGTTTCCATGCTCTTTTAAATATAACAAAACAATTTAGTATACCTAATATTCTTTAATTTAAAACTAAAAATATACCTATTTATTATTAAGCATCATCTTTCTTTTTAAAATGTATGAATAAAATTTATCTAGTTTGTTCATTTATTTTTCCTTACATACCTATTAATCAATTTAAAGTGTCTGCATGTATCTGGTTTGGCTAGAAATTTTATTTTGTTAGCTTAAATCTTATATTTCCACATATTGTACTGATAAAGATAAAATCACATTTTAAAATGTTAGGAGGAAAAATGTAATAGTTCACTTCAAGTACGGAAATTTAATAAATCTAATAACATATACATATATTTTACTTGCTCTTATTTATATATTATATGTTAACAGTTGATTATTATATTAACATTTTCTAACAACAAAACATAACCTCTAATTACAGTCATTCTGTCAATTTAAAAGTTGAATTTTCAACGATATTTATTAGATTTACATATTAATTTTGTTTTAGTATTGAAAGCAACCCTAATAACACAAAGTAGTCCTACAGATATCCATAGGACGTCCTCTTCGGACATTCCGGACATCCTTAGGACATCCTTTTCTGGTACACTGGACGTTCTATGGACGTCCGAGGGACGCACTAATGTCACAACTTTGAACTGAATTCGAACGTCCGCCGCGGACATCCATTGGATATCCCCCTGGGACCATAACTATAGCCATATTCGGGCGGTCTCTTTGCTTTAAAAACATTTTCAAAAACTTTTAGAACCAGTTTTAAAATTACGTCATAGGTTTTGGAAGCGCTCAAATATATGATTTTAAAACTGTGATGTCACTAGTAGTTGACAGTTCAGTTTCTCAATGTCAGATTCGTACCAGAAGTAAATTATTGTATATGAGGAAAAAGAGGTGCTTGTTGTGATTTGTGTTTTTAAATAAGCTACTGTTTAAAGAGGTCTGCGCTGGATTTCTTATGGTTAAATGGTTTAAAGAAATGGATCGACTAATCGAAATATTCAACGAAGAGGTCGCATTACAGCAAATTAATGTACATAATTGGTTTGGGTAGATATTATTTTTGTCAACGCAGACTGTTAAATCGTCTAGCTGAACCCGAATCATTTTTGTATTTAGTTCATATAACTATATAAATAAATGAATATTATTAATTATTAATACTCTTTCTTGCATCTTTCACTTGAGCCCGTCGTCTACCCTCTCTGTTCGATATTGATGACATTTCTACCTCCTTGAACCGTTCTCGACAGGACGTTTCAAAAACAGGTGCAGGGCTCCGTTCAGATTTAAAGTGCGTTTTACACCCAGGATGTTGTGACGTCTTATAGGAGTTGTCTTGTAAATATGAACGACTGGGGCGTGATTATTTAAGCTATTATTTATTTTCGGAATCAAGTTCTAGTGAAGAAGAAATTGTAAGAGATTGCAAATATATAGAATGAGAAACAAGATAAATAGAAGTAATCAAGAGTGGAAAATTTCATTCAAACCATCTCTAACTTCACCGCAATGGAATTTAGAGAAAATTTTCGATTAATACGTCCAGCTTATGAAAATCAAGTTTACATAATCTCACCTACCTTTGTAATAATACCAAATTATTTTTGTTTCTTATTAAATTGTTTTCATCATCTTGAACATGATAATAAAATTTTGGTATAGTCTGAATCCATTTTAATTAGATTTTAATTTATTTATTTAATAAGGCAACTGCCAATTTTATGATATTTGTGAGGTTAGAGAGACGTTCATTTCATTTAAAAACATTACTTGTGCTCAAACTGCGCATGTCGGATCAATTTTCTCCAAGTATTTACTGGGATGAAAAGTTGTCGTCTGGGCCCCTATTCTTGACGACGGTAGAATAGAAAAGCCGAGAGAAAGTGGGCGTGTCTCTACTGACATTAGCCAGACGGTATTCTTGAACTCTCTTCTACTGAGAATTGATAGAGCGGCGATAGAACATAGTCCCCGATTTATTCTATTGATGGTTATGAAGGGAACGATATGGGAAGGTCGCCATTATTGCCTTTATAACCTTAAAAATAAAAATATTACCGAGTTTTTAATTATTATTTGTCTTGTGTTTTAAGATAGATCTTCCCCAACTCTTATTATGTGACAATATCTTAAGTGAAATTTATGATGCTATAGAATTCTTTGCCATTGTTTGACAGGACCTGCAGGAACACTGTTCAATAAATTAGTTGTTAATTTCATTCAATTTCTTTTCATTTTTTCCTTGGTATAGCTTGCCGTTAATTTTCCTGTATTCATATCTTTCCTGTTAGAAATAAATGTAACTAACATTTTTTTTTCACGAGATATGATATGATTTGATTTTGGTCGTTTACCCATGCTTGTATCCACTTTTCATCAATTAAATAGCGCCGCAATAGAAACGTCAAATGTTAATCACGTGTCCACAGGTACGTTTGTGATTGGTAGACAATTCTGGCAACGCTGTCTTTTTATTCCTTGCACTTTCATTCCCTCCCCAACGCTCACGAATACAGAGTTATACTTCCGATAGAATAGTAGTAGAATCGAATCATGGAACGATCCCTGGGGAATGTTCTATTCTATCGCCGTCAAGAATAAGGGCCCTGGACGATAAATATGAACGCAAAAGTATGTACACTCGGACTAAACGCCCTCTAAATCCGAACGAAATTAGACGTTCGGTGTGCACTCTGAACGTAAATCTGAACGGAGCCCAGCTGGTTTAAAACTAATTCAACGTGACGTCATTGTTTGGTCACTCGAATGGGAATAGTTTAAACTGTTTGAAATATGTTTAAACCAGTCGACCGCCCGA
This sequence comes from Neocrepidodera transversa, assembly GCA_963243735.1. Lineage (NCBI taxonomy): Eukaryota > Metazoa > Arthropoda > Insecta > Coleoptera > Chrysomelidae > Neocrepidodera > Neocrepidodera transversa. The sequence goes on along the minus strand of OY725344.1, from coordinate 23,530,703 downwards.
ATATGTATATCACTATGGACATTCACAGAACGTCCTATTTTGGTACAGTGGACGTCAGAGAAAATTATTTTGTTTTGTTATATTATTTACACCAGTTCAATTGTAATTGTGAAATTTTTATTTCAACACCTGATTGTGTCGGAAACTTCATCTACGTGAAAAATAGCCACCGTTTACGCTTGTTGAGCGAGCTCGGAGCAGACTTAATAGGATGTTTTAAATCTCGATATACCATACTATTCGTGGTGTCTAAGAAGCACCAGCGCAAGTGTCTCCATCTTTCAGGCGGAGCTTTACTTTTGGTCCAAATTATGTCGAGTGAGGACCACTCTTAGGTGTCTGTCCCGGGCATATTTTTGACATTGCCTGTATTAAGTCGGCGAGGGACTGTTTTAATACTTTGGTATGGATATGTTATATAGTCCGTATTATATCCATCACGGACAACTACTGGATATCCGGTATGGACATTGTACATAAATTGTACAAACAATGGATATATATCGTGGACGTCTTAATACTGTCCAAAAACAAACATCCAAAGGACATACATATCAAGTCCATGGACGTTCCGACACTAAATGGACATAAATTGTACGTCCCAAGGACGTTGTGTGCTATTAGGGAAATCATTGTAAATTATAGTAATTTTAGTAATAAGTATACAGTAATGAGTTATTTTTCTTAAAAGTTGCTAGAGACACATATAGTTCAAGTCTAGAGATTGTCCAACTACTAAAACGACCGCTACGTTAAAAATTAGAGAAGTGGGGAACGAGGCCCGAGGATCTCCGAAATCGGTTGCGCATGGGCAAACGCAAAGTACATGGCAAACTGGCCGATACCAGTGTCGTGCTTAAAGTTGTTATTGATATAGACTAAGTAGGTTATTTCTTATTATCAAAATGGTAAGTATTCTGACCAAATACAACAAATAATATCCAAAGTTATTAAGTTTATGAAAAATCAGGCAAAAAATGACATTCGAATTTCTTTACAACGTCACAGGATAAGAGTATTGGCAGCAACAGGATTTAAAAAGAACACTTTTTGAAAAAAAATTTTAAGAGACAGAAGAAATTAAAATAGGTAATAGTCCCTCATTTTCTCCTCCTAGGATAATTGGAGGATGAACAATTTAAAAACATTTGCTAAAATGAGCAAAAAACCTTAAATTATAATTATCCTCTATTTAAAATAACTCCTATATTTAAACGTATTCATCAATTTAAATCAACTTCTTTGTTTAATGTTGGATATATTCATTTTAACGCTTATATACACCTTTAAAAGATCAGATATTTTAAATTTGCCGCCAAAGCAAACAATACAGGAAGCAGTTTAAAGTTGACGACGCCACTGTTCACTGTTCGGCGATAAACGACTGTAGGAAACCGGAAGAGAGAAATTTTAGGTGGGGACTCTGGAGGTGTCGGTTTAGTAGTTGGACAATCTCTACCTAAGTTCATAAAATTAGTTATCACGTGAGCATTGTTTCAAACTCTTATTGGTGGCCTCAGATTGTCTTCAAGGTCCTAGCGATTAGAATTTCATTTAACATGGGATTGGTATAGGAGTGACACTAGCCTGCTATGGCCACCTCAATGGTTTTCGCTTTGTTAGCGTAGGAGCATGAGGGCCCCTCACCAGCTCCAACATCTACCACATTTGCCGTGGCAGATGAAGAGGCCCGTGCGGGTCTGCTTGCACCCCTGTTTTTTTTTCATTTTACTTTCCCGACCCACCTCCTAGAAGGGAAAGTATTGTGAACGAGCTAAAAAAAAATCGAGATAAAAACGGAAATATCCATTTTCGGATCCCCTGAGACGATTAAGACCATTTCCAGATGGAAGTCTGTCTGTCGGTCTGTGTGTATTGTAACAAAGTTACTTTTTTCCGTATTATTTAAAATATATAAATTAAATCGCGCACGGCACTGGATTAAAATTAACTTAAAATTGTGAATAAAAGGCCAGTCGTACCAGTTCAACCGTCGCCAGGCAGATGGAGACACTCTCGTCTCTGCTTCTTAGACGCTTAAGTTCGTATCGAGTAGGGCAATTGATACCGTTGTCGGCACTCGGCAGCTGCAGAGGCAGCGAGAAGCCAGACTTGCTGTGGCCGTCCCAATTGGAACAGCAGTGCAGTCCGTCGACCTTTAGAGATAGGTCAAGCTGAAGCCAAGTTCAAGTTGTACCTTGTACCTGAGTCTTAGAACTGTCAGTCCGACTACACCACGCCGCCAAGCCAATCGTCCGTTACACACCTTTTCTCCGCCGGATTTTATGGGTAATAAATAAAAGTTTTATTTATTATTATTTGTTTCTGTTTTAACATCCTAGCAGCTAATACCCAGGCTACTCAAACCCATGATTTAAAAATTACACAGGTTAGACACTCAGACGTCCCAAATTCGTCCAAGTTTGCGCATGACGTGTCAGCTGGAGTCCAAACGAAATAATTTAACATTGGATTGCATAGGGTTATTGTGTCTTTCGGGTGATTTTTATTTTTTTACGGCTATATATTTAATAAAAATGTAGTGTAAAGTATTGTACACTAAAAAGTGATAACTATTTTAATAAAGGTATAAACTTTTTTTACGATTCCGATGTGCTTTATATTATAAAATCTATTTAATTGCTAGATGTAAAAACCAGAAAATGCTCAATTATGTTATGGCTAATTTTATCGTGAAACTAATTGTCAAATATGTAACAAATAAAATACTTTAGATTAACTTTAGTGATTTTATAAATGTTTAATCAAAAAATTATTTAAAAAAAGTGATTTCAAATAGCTTATATTATCGGTGAAACTTTTTGATGCACATTGTTATTGTAGGTTTATGTTACTTAGGTTTTCATATACCTAGTGCTTAATTTACACGCTAGAACGAATATGGCAAATATAAATACGAGTATAACTTAGATTTACAGTCATACAAGTTGGTATGTAAAATAAATGTTATAAACTTTTTCATAAGTTGTGCAGTGCTTTATTGTCATTATTAAATAAAATGCTAACTAATAAATGAATATGTAACTACTTAAAACTATTACACAATACATCTTACAGAACTTTTTTTGTATTATTTAAAATAAAGTCTAAAAATGTTAACATGTTTATTCATATAAAACTTACTGTTTTTGTAATAAAGGGCACTTCGAAAATCGAATAAACTTTGTACTGTTTTTAGAGCGAGTATTACTTTTACACCAAAAATAGCGCAATACATTTTTAATCAGTTTATAGCTGAAATTAAATAAAAATATGTCAAAAAAGATAATAACCTCATATAATGACACATTAAAAATTTTTGATGGGCACCAGGTGACGTCACAAATCCTGCGCAATGTCTAACCTGATATACTTCAACCATGACTCAAACCCAGCAGGGCAATTAAAGACCGCCCTTCTGGCCGCCAGTGATTTTGGTCGATACCATAACGACCCCTGGAGTATTTCTTTCTCCACTGACGCTGCCCGTGCAGTGGCCTTCACACTCTAAACGGAAGGTGGCGCCCGAGGCAATCCGAAACCTGGACTAAGGCGCCAAAGTGACCCGCAACGACGGAAGTGTCGTCGCAGTATGTGTGTGTGTGTGTGTATTCTTCCACTATAGAGGCCACACGTTTAATCCGATTGAGCTGAAATTTGGTATGGGGGTTTGGGTTACCCGTCAGAAGAACCCATTAGTTTTTGTACGACATCTGTCAAACGGAAGTACCACTATCAAAAAATGACAGATGCAATATTTTTGTCACTGAGAAATACGTATTAACAGTTTTAGATTAGGTTAGGTTAGGTTAGCTCAATTTTCATTTGATCATAACTTTAAAAATATAAAAGATATAAAAATGAAATTTATGCCATTCGATTAGTTTTATAAAACTCTAAATGGAAAAAATATTTTTGTCACTGAGAAATAATTAAAAATTAATTCTTGCTTGGTTACTATGATTACTTTCAGCCTAATGTTTTATTTATTAAGAAGCACTAAGAAAATTTTTGTTTAATGACAAAAAAATATTTTTGCTAAATTTTTTTTTTAATTCTAGGCGCTTGTAGAAACAATATTGTTCCTAACAATTGCGTAAAGTATATTTTCCCCACTTAATTGCATGCCGGAAATCCGCTTCGCGTCGTTCGGGCAACTTCAATTGCGTGCGGAAAAGTATAACTTTCCGCACTTGTTAGGACAATAACTATCGTGGATACTCGTCGGGAAAGTTTTGGGGCGACACAACCGATTTTACTTTTCCGACCCACCTCCTAGAAGGGAAAGTATTGTGAACGAGCTAAAAAAAAAATCGAGATAAAAACGGAAATATTCATTTTCGGGTCCCCTGAGACGATTAAGACTATTTTCAGATGGAAGTCTGTCTGTCGGTCTGTGTGTGTGTGTGTGTGTGTGTGTGTGTGTGTGTGTGTGTGTGTGTGTGTGTGTGTGTGTGTGTGTGTGTGTGTGTGTGTGTGTGTGTGTGTGTGTGTGTGTGTGTGTGTGTGTGTGTCTGTGTGTGTCTGTGTGTGTGTATTCTTCCACGATAGAAGCCACACGTTTAATCCGATTGAGCTGAAATTTGGTATAGAGGTTTGGCTGACCCGTCGGAAGAACACATTAGTTTTTGTACGACATCTGTCTAACGGAACTATCACTATCAAAAAATGACAGATGCAATTTGTCACGGAATTGGACATGCCATATCTCATTTGAAAGCCCTTGAAAAACTCTATTCAGAACAGTCAAAATTATTTCTCCAACTGTCACCTGTCAAAAATAAAAAATGTCAAAGTTGAAACTTTAACCTTAAATAAAAATATTGAAAAAAATATTATAGATATCTAAAATTCACAGGCGAGATTATAGGTCAGTAGTTTTTGAACAGGTGTCATAAAAATCTCTGATGTCCAGTGTTTCCGTTTTCAATAAACTACCAAAATCTACTAACTATCTAAAACTAACCTGTGTATTTTAATTTATTTTATTAAAAGAAGTCTTTAGACTATCTAAATGTAACCTGTGTTTTAAAAAGAAAGAAGAAAATATAACACTATTTATATTTATTTTATTAGAAGAAGTCTTGATTATCTAAATCTAACCTGTTTATTGAAAAGAAAGAAAATATAACTTTCTCTTTCCCCTTTTTCACAACTTCGTTCCTATTGTTTTTCACTTGCCCCTATTTTTTCCACTTTTTCTCCTACTTTTTTTCACAATTTTTTTTTATTTCAAACGCTTTCACTTTTCCCAGACTAATTTTTTCTCCTATTTTTTTTAATTTTAATTTTTTTCCCCAATTTTTCCACCATCCTTTTTTCTCGACTTTTTTACCATTTTTTTTTGTAATTCAAATTTTTTTCCATTTTTTTGTTTTAGAGATTTTTTACACTTTTTCCGCTATTTTAGTAATTTTTTAGTTTCAAATTTTTTTTTTCTTTTTTCCTAACTCATTTTTTCATCCTTTTTTTCCAACTTTTTTCCCATTATTCCCTCACCCTCTTTCGCTTACTTTTCTAATAATTTCTTTGTGTTCCACTTTTTCTTCTTAAAACTTTTTCTACTTCTTTTCCTTTTTTTCACTTTTCCCTTACTTTTATCCATGCTTTTTTATTCCACCCTTTGCTCTACTTTTTTTAACTTTTTCTCACACATTTTTTACTAATTTCTTTGTGCCAAACGTTTTTTGTCCCACTTGTTACCCTTAAAACTTTTTTCCATTTCTTCCCCTATTTTTTTTCACTTTCCCCCTACTTTTGTATTCTATCCTTTTCCCTACTTTTTTCCACTTTTTCTCATACATTTTGTACTTATTTTTTTGTTCCACTTTTCTCCTTAAAACTTTTTTTCCACTTCTTTCTCTATTTTTTTTTTCATTTTTCTCCCACTTTTCCCTAATTTGAATTCGATCTTTCCCCTACTTTTTTCCACTTTTCTCCTACATTTTTTTACTAATTTCCTATTTCTTTGTGTCAAAAACTTTTTTCCACTTTTTCACAAATTTTTTATAATTTAAAATTTGAAACTTTTTCTTTATCATATTTTCCTCTACTTTTTTTCCACTTTGCGCCCCAGCCTTTTTTCCTCCTACTTTTTTATTTTTAAACTTTTCCCCAATTTTTTATATGGAAATCTTTGTCCCAACTTTTTATTTCCAATTTTCTTCCTCTCCCTTTCTATCATTACCAATGGAGTGGTAAGGGGGTAAAGATAAGGGGATAGAAAAAAATAATTACTCAAAAAAGTGACTTTTTTGTATTTTTCGTAAAGAAAGTGGAAATTTGATAAAAACTAACAATAATGAGCAAAAATGGGTAGTTTTAGAAAAAAAGGGGGAAAACGGGGTAATTTTAAGAAAAAAAGTGCCAAAAGGTCCCTATAAGATAAGCTTGTGATTTGGGCTATATTTTTATGATCTTCAAGAGACAGTACTGACCCAAACCAAGGTTGCGAAATCTTAAAAATATTTTTAAAAAATCCCGAAAAGTCTCTATTGTGTGCTATGGTGCCCTCAAATGTTCGCAACATTGGCACACCCAATACGGCTCGATCTAGTAAAGGCATTTTTGTGCTATTTAGGGATGTTTCATGAGCATTTTCATGTAACTAAGGACGACAATTTTGTGGCCAATTATCTTATAATCTTTTGTGTAAAAAAACTGTTTAGTCTTTTCACCATATCCAGTTGCCGGGACCAAGAATTAGCAAAAAAATTCGATGTGTCGGGGAAGTTCGACGCAAAACACTTCGATAAGCAGTAAGTTGTCATATTTCGACACCAGGTTTATTGATTCACACTTGATGCACTGCATCCCTGAGGAAAAGTACAAAGTGGTCGAAAACTAGTCGGAAGACAAGCTAGCGATCCGATCCCGGTGAGCTAAATCAAGTACCCAGTCGTATGTCAGTGTCGATGTAAGTATAGGATAAGGTACTATCGTGCCCCTTGATCCCTTACCGGAGACAAACCTTTCCTGACTGAGGCCACCGCAGTAACGGAAACTATCCCCACTTTGCATGGCCAACAAGATCGATCGCGCATTTGACTAATCTAAATACAAAAAACCCTTCTGGTCCTGATGAAGAACATTGTGCCAGAGAGATAACACCTGCCTTCTGCAGGCTTTTCAACTTGTCCTATAAAAAGGAATATTTCCTTCCAGCTGGAAATGCGCTCAAGTGCAGCTATTACCAAAAAAGGGCAAAAAGACCTTGCCAAACAACTATCGGCCAGTTGCACTGCTTTTAGTAATACCAAAAGTCATGAAGAAAGCTATCGACCAATACGTTTTAAAGTACCTGGAAGACTTTAACATCCGTAGTGACCATCAATATGGGTTTCGCAAACAAAGACCGACAGGGGACCTCCTCACCTATGTTACCCATCTGGAACAGTGCGATTGAACAACATGGAAACATGGAGAGTCCTGCGCTCTTATGGCATGCCTGAAAAATTTTGCTTATGAGTTTCTAGTTTCTTACGGATTGTTCTTTGCAAGTAGCGTGTCGTGTCGTGTCTTCCTTTGCCTTCAATGCCCGAACATCAGCTTCCGATGCACATCTTCGCAGACAAAAGAAGATTTACAGCTTAATAAAGTCCTGGTAGCTTAGGGTGATAGTAACCAAATATAACTTAACGCTAAGATTTAACGTTGTGGAACTCGACATAATTATGTCAGGACAGTCTATTCCATTGGCTTCATCATTAAAACTTGGTGTCAATTTGGGGGGAAATAGGTCATGGCGTGATCACGTTGCAAACACGGCAAAGAAACTTCTCAAAAACTTTATACATTGTTTCGCACCAGAAAGCTTTACTTGCCGCAATAGTTTTAATGCTTTACAAGGGACAAATTGGACGATCACTGGAATACTGCTCACACATCTAGAGCTCCGCGCCTAAGCATAGCTTGCGGTTGCTGGATTTTATTCAGAAGAGAGCAATTCGCCTACAGCTGCCTAGGAATCATTTAAGTTTGAAACATCGAAGAAAGGTGGGCGACCCGACACTTTTTTGCAGATATTTTAATGAAAGGTGTTCGAACGACATTGTCGCTTGATTCGAAGTCCAACTTTGTACTCCCCATACCATCCTATTTCAGAACTCCTTTATCTGAAGAATACCATCATTCTGGAACAACCTTTCTGAAACAGTGTTTCCCAGGGAGTACAATATTCAGCGATTCAAATCCAACGTGAACCGCTATTTTCCTTCACGGCCACTCTTGAAGCGGCTTAAAGGATTTTCTTTTGTGTTTGTGCTGTATCCATAAAAAATGGATTTGCAGAGGAGGTTCTCTTAGGCCTTGTCGGATTCCTGACTTAAATACAGTTTATAAAACAGGAGAAACTGTGAACAGTACCAACGTTACCATATACTCGAGTCGATTAATTCTCGAGAGCTCAGTCTACTGCACAAAATTGGTGCAAAAGACAGCAAGACGATCAGTCCCCGTCCATCCAGGAACACACCCGCCGATAGAAACCCGTCCGCCGAGAAATTCGTTTTGTGTCCGAACAAACGGAAGATTCATGCTCGCCGATACCAGTGACCAAGCCAATCCGCCAGCCTAGAAGTAATAACCGGTGAACTAATTCTCCACTGTCTTACAAAGTTCTATTTTGTACCGCGATCGGTTTGCATGCGTTCGACGAAAAGGGACACTTGAGGTTCGTTTGCCAACAGAGTACTTCTCTGCGAAATTAGGTTATACTCCAAACACACAACAGAGGGTACATTGCTGAGAAATTAGGTTGTACTGTCTGTCCGTCTATCGGCACACACGAACTTCAATAAGACGCAATGGAGGCTACATCGCTAAAATTAGGTTGTACTACCTGTCCGTCTATCTGTCGGTTCGCGCTACCTCATTAAGAAGGGTACATTTGGTGTTTCTTAGCCAACAGGGGTACTTCGCTGAGAAATTAGATTGTACTTCATGAAGGCATGATGGAGAGTACTTCGCTGAGAAATTAGGTGGCACTGTCTGTCGGTACCCGCGAACTTAATTAGGGCGTAACAAGGGATAGATCGAAATGGACCTTTTTCCGCCGACGTAGAGTTTCGTGTACTTCTCGCTTATGGTTTGCACCCATAACATCATTGCTTCCACGACCATAAAACGGAAATTGTGTTGCCGCTTCTGGAACCGCGCGCTTTGCGCTAAATATTGGTAGAGCTTGCACATAACCCGCGATGGTTTGGATGACCTGTCATGGACACCGTACACCTGTTTTCTTAGCTTCCCTCAAAACCCCGTAAGGGCCATTTTGTACTAGACACTTTCCTCCCACGCCGGATATTTTCGAATATGTATGTATGGTCGTTGTCATCGCGAAATCTCATTTTTAAGAAGTTATCTGTATGGTGTCCTTACACTCTTTCGTTTTATAATTGAGTAAGTCCTAAAGATACCACATATATTATTTTTTCTGCAATCACTACCCACAGTAGACTTTTGTGCATCGAAATCTCACCGCAAAATTGACGTTTTTCGCAGACTGACATTAAATGTCACCTTTGTACATGGTCCACTAAATTTTTAAAAAGCATTTTGATTAGGATGTACAATACAGATTTCGAAACAAATATACACATAACATACTCTGATCCAGTAGGTTCGAGTTCGTATGGTTAAGTAACGTGCGAAGTAACCAGAATTTCTTGTGTGCGTAAGCAAGTTTTTCTGATCCACTAGATTCGTTTCGCATAGTTGGTTAACGTCTGACGCAACCAGAAATTATTTCGTGCTTAAGCAAGTTTTTCTGATCCACTAGGCTTATGCAAGTTTTTCTGATCGAATAGGATCGAGTTTGTATAGTTAAGCAACGCGGGAAGCAACCAGAATTTCTTTTTTGCATAAGCAAGTTGTTCTGATCCACTAGATTCGATTTCGCATAGTTAGTTAACGTCTGACGCAACCAGAAATTATTTTGTGCTTAAGCAATTTTTTCTGATCCACTAAGCTTATGCAAGTTTTTCTGATCCAATAGAATCGAGTTTGTATAGTTAAGCAACGCGGGAAGCAACCAGAATTTCTTTTTTGCTCAAGCAATTTTTTCTGATCCACTAAGCTTATGCAAGTTTTTCTGATCCAATAGAATCGAGTTTGTATAGTTAAGCAACGCGGGAAGCAACCAGAATTTCTTTTTTGCTCAAGCAAGTTTTTCGTATCCACTAGGCTTATGCAAGTTTTTCTGATCTACTAGATTCGATTGCGCATAGTTAATTAACGTGGGTAGCAACCAACAATTCATTCGTGCGTAAGCAAGTTTTTCTGAGCCAATTAGCTTATGCAAGACTATCTAAATGTAACCTGTGTTTTAAAAAGAAAGAAGAAAATATAACACTATTTATATTTATTTTATTAAAAGCAGTCTTGACTATCTAGATCTAACCTGTGTATTAAAAAAAACCGAAAATATAACTTTCCTTTTCCCCTTAAAACTTTTTCTCCACTTCCTTCCCTATTGTTTTTCACTTTCCCCTATTTTTTCCACTTTTTCAATTATTTTTTTATTCCATTCTTTCCACTACTTTTTTTCCACTTTTTCTCACACATTTTTTACTAATTTCTTTGTGCCAAACGGTTTTTGTCCCACTTTTTACCCTTAAAACTTTTTTTCCATTTCTTCCCCTATTTTTTTCACTTTTCCCCTACTTTTTTATTCTATACTTTCACCTACTTTTTTCCACTTTTTCTCATACATTTTTTTTATTTTTTTGTTTCACTTTTTCTCCTTAAAACTTTTTTTCCACTTCTCTCCCTATTTTTTTTCATTTTTCTCCCATTTTCTTCCACTTTCCCTAATTTTTAATTTGAACCTTTCCCTTACTTTTTTAACTATTTCTCCTACATTTTTTACTAATTTCCTATTTCTTTGTGCCAAAAACTTTTTTCCACTTTTCACAAATTTTTTATAATATAAAATTTGAAACTTTTTCTTTACCATTTTTTCTTCTACTTTTTTTTTCACTTTTCGACCAATCCTTTTTTCCCCCTACTTTTTTAGTTTCAAACTTTTCCCCAATTTTTTATATGTAAATCTTTGTCCCAACTTTTTATTTCCAATTTTCTCCCTCTCCCTTTCTATCATTACCAATGGAGTGGTAAGGGGGTAAAGATAAGGGGATAGAAAAAAATAATTACTCAAAAAAGTGACTTTTTTGTATTTTTCGTAAAGAAAGTGGAAATTTGATAAAAACTAACAATAATGAACAAAAATGGGTAGTTTTAGAAAAAAAGGGGGAAAACGAGGTAATTTTAAGAAAAAAAGTGCCAAAATTTGAAAGAAAAGAGGAAAAATTTAAGACAAAACAGTTTAGGTTAGGTTGGGTTAGGTTAGTCTTTAGACTATCTAAATCTAACCTGTGTTTTAAAAAGAAAGAAGAAAATATAACACGATTTATATTTATTTTATTAAAAGAAGTCTTGACTATCTAGATCTAACCTGTGTATTAAAAAAAAAGAAAATATAACTTTCCTTTTCCCCTTAAAATTTTTCTCCACTTCCTTCCCTATTGTTTTTCACTTTCCCCTATTTTTTCCACTTTTTCAATTATTTTTTTATTCCACTCTTTCCACTGTCTCTTACATTTTTTACTAATTTCTTTAAACTTTTTTGTTCCACTTTTTCCCCTTAAAACTTTTTTTTCCACTTGTTTCCCTACTTTTTCCACTTTTTCTCCTACTTTTTTTCACAATTTTTTTTATATTTCAAACGTTTTCACTTTTCCCCGACTCATTTTTTCTCCTATTTTTTTTAATTTTAATTTTTTTCCCCAATTTTTCCACCATCCTTTTTTCTCGACTTTTTTACCATTTTTTTATAATTCAAATTTTTTTCCATTTTTTTGTTTTAGAGATTTTTTACACTTTTTCCGCTATTTTAGTAATTTTTTAGTTTCTAATTTTTTTTTTCTTTTTTCCTAACTCATTTTTTCTCCTGTTTTTTCGCTAATTTTTTTTTGTTTCCAACTTTTTTCCCATTATTCCCTCACCCTCTTTAGCTTACTTTTCTAATAATTCTTTTGTGTTCTACTTTTTCTTCTTAAAACTTTTTCCACTTCTTTTTCTTTTTTTCACTTTTCCCCTACTTTTTTCCATGCTTTTTTATTCAATCCTTTCCTCTACTTTTTTTCACTTTTTCTCAAACATTTTTTTTTCCACTTTTTCTCCTTAAAACTTTTTTTCCACTTCTATCCTTATTTTTATTCATTTTTCTCCCACTTTTTTCCACTTGTCCCTAATTTTTAATTCGAACCTTTCCCCTACTTTTTTCCACTTTTTCTCCTACTTTTTTATACTAATTTTCTATTTCTTTGTGTCAAAATTATTTTCCACTTTTTCACTAATTTTTTATAATTTAAAATTTGAAACTTTTTGTTTAGCATTTTTTCCTCTACTTTTTTTTCTACTTTTCGCCCGAGCCTTTTTTCCCCCTACTTTTTTAGTTTTTAACTTTTCCCCAATTTTTTATATGTAAATCTTTGTCCCAACTTTTTATTTCCAATTTTCTCCCTCTCCCTTTCTATTATTACCAATGGAGTGGTAAGGGGGAAAGATAGGGGGCAAGAAAAAAATAATTACTCAAAAAAGTGACTTTTTTGTATTTTTCGTAAAGAACGTGGAAATTTGATAAAAACTAACAATAATGAGCAAAAATGGGTAGTTTTAGAAAAAAACGGGGGGAAAACGGGGTAATTTTAAGAAAAAAAGTGCCAAAATTTGAAAGAAAAGAGGAAAAATTTAAGACAAAACAGTTTAGGTTAGGTTATGTTAGTCTTTAGACTATCTAAATCTAACCTGTGTTTTAAAAAGAAAGAAGAAAATATAACACTATTTATATTTATTTTATTAAAAGAAGTTTTGAATATCTAGATCTAACCTGTGTATTAAAGAAAACGAAAATATAACTTTCCTTTTCCCCTTAAAACTTTTTCTCCACTTCCTTCCCTATTATTTTTCACTTTCCCCTATTTTTTCCACTTTTTCAATTATTTTTTTATTCCATTCTTTCCACTACTTTTTTTCCACTTTTTCTCACACATTTTTTACTAATTTCTTTGTGCCAAACGGTTTTTGTCCCACTTTTTACCCTTAAAACTTTTTTTCCATTTCTTCCCCTATTTTTTTCACTTTTCCCCTACTTTTTTATTCTATACTTTCACCTACTTTTTTCCACTTTTTCTCATACATTTTTTTTATTTTTTTGTTTCACTTTTTCTCCTTAAAACTTTTTTTCCACTTCTCTCCCTATTTTTTTTCATTTTTCTCCCATTTTCTTCCACTTCTCCCTAATTTTTAATTTGAACCTTTCCCTTATTTTTTTAACTATTTCTCCTACATTTTTTACTAATTTCCTATTTCTTTGTGCCAAAAACTTTTTTCCACTTTTCACAAATTTTTTATAATATAAAATTTGAAACTTTTTCTTTACCATTTTTTCTTCTACTTTTTTTTCACTTTTCGACCAATCCTTTTTTCCCCCTACTTTTTTGGTTTCAAACTTTTCCCCAATTTTTTATATGTAAATCTTTGTCCCAACTTTTTATTTCCAATTTTCTCCCTCTCCCTTTCTATCATTACCAATGGAGTGGTAAGGGGGTTAAAGATAGAAGAAAAGAAAAAAATAATTACTCAAAAAGTAATTTTTTCGTTAAAAACTGACAATAATTAGAAAAATGGGTAGTTTTAGAAAAATAAGGGGGGAAACGGAGTAATTTCATGAATAAAAGTGATAAAATTTTAAAAAAAAGTGGATTTAAGGCAAAAAAGTTAGAAAATTTGAAAGGAAAGAGGGGAAATTTTGGAGGAAGAGGGGAAATTAGAGAAAAAAATGAAAACAATGGGTAATTCAAAAAAAAAAAATTTAAAAAAAACGGGGTAATTTTAGGAAAAACTGACATAAATTGAGAGAAAAGAGGGGAAATTTCAGACAAAAAGTGACAGTATTTGAGAGAAAAGAGGGGAAATTTTGAAGGTAGAGGAAAAATTTGACAAAAATAAGAAAAAAACGGGTAACTTTGAGAAAAAAAGTGCCAAAATTTGAAAGAAAAGAGGGGAAATTTAAGACAAAAAAGTTAGAAAATTTAATAGAAAAGGGGAAATTTTGGAGGAAGAAGAGAGATTTGAGAAAAAATAATTATTTATTTAGATCAAACTAGCGTTAAGTTATTTTAAAAGACAAATTTTTCTGCTATCTAAAACCAAGAAAAACTCCTCCTTTTTAAAAAACATTTTTTGGTCTGTTACGCATTGTAATGTTTAAATTTAACAAGTTTTTAATCGCTGCTGGAGCAAAACGCTAAAAAAAAACTTGTTAAATTCAAATTAAGTGTTGATATGATTTTTAAATTATTCTGAACTAATTAAAAAATTATATTCTTTTATTTAATTAAACAGCAAAGTTTATGCTTGTCGGTGCCGATAATTTTATGTCAATTTAAATAAAATTTTTACCAGAATTATTTTTTATTTAATAATAAGTATATAATTATTATTATATAAATAAATAATAGAAAATTATCTAGATTCAAACCAAATTTTAAAACCATTTTCGAATCTAAGAAATAATTCCAATTTTAGTACTATCTCTTCTATAGATTTGTATTCGGAAAATACTTTAAATTTGCGTAACACTGTTGCCATAATAGTTTTTAAATTTATCATTGCATATCTTCCTCCTGAAAAAAATAAAATAAATACAAAAAAATTCCTTACAAAAATACGAGGATTTTTAATTTACCAATACAATTTCTAGGACCATAAGAAAAAGGTATGTAAGTACAAGGGTGTCTTTTTGCAACTTCTTCCGGTAAAAATCTATCTGGATCGAATTTTAAAGGATCTTTCCAGTATTCCGGATTCCTGTGGATGGCAACGGTACAAAATGCTAGTGAACATCCTTTTGGTACAGTTACATCACCTAAATAAAAATATCAATTGCTACTTTTTTTTTAGAGAAATCCTGAGTAAAGGAGGGTATCGTTTTTTGGGTTTTTTACGACCCCGTACGAAATTTTTCTCACTAAAAGATATTTTAAAAAAAATGAATTTCACAAATTTTTTTTCTTTAAAACGTCCCGGAACATACTTTTTTTTTAATTTTGAAATCTATTTTATGACAAAATCACAAGGACTGACAAGGAGGATTTGGCAACATGGCGACCGGCTGTCATTTAGCATAATAGTATACCGGAGTGCTCGAAATAGACCAGTTATCCACGAATTCTATTTTTACTTTCCGAACAACAGAGTTGTATAGAAGGAAAGTATTGCGATCATGATATTTTGACCATACCCAGATTTTAACGGATCTTTACGTTTTGAGGTCACCTGAATCCATTTATACCATTTTTAGCATGATGTCTGTCTGTGTGTGTGTCTGTGTGTCTGTGTGTGTGTCTGTGTGTGTCTGTGTGTGTGAACACGATAGCGTCTAAACGGCTGAACCGATTTAGATGAAATTTTATATACATATTTAGGGTAACAAGAAGACGACCTGTATAGATTTTGGAGTTAATCGGACAACCGGAAGTGACAGTTGCTATAAGTGATGACGTCATTACTAAACAAGATGGCAATAAAGTTTTACACATATATTTTTTATACGTTATAGTTTAATTTCGAATGTTTAACATTTTCAAAAACTTTTGCCATTGTTGCCAGATTTATCAAAAAGTATTTTTTTTTCATATTTTTCTTAAATAACCAAAATAATGCATTTTTATGAAAAATTACAGGATATGAAAGTTGTAGAACATAAAATTTTCTACACATTTTGTCATTACCGGTTTTTGAATTCCTGATAGTTTCGCCGCTAGAGGGCGTGAAAAAAATTTATATTGACATTTTTGTGACTTTTTTAGATTTTGAGACAAAATTATGAAGTTTTATGAAAAATTACATGGTATCAGAATTGTAGAACATAAAATTTTCTATAAATTTTGTCATGACTATTTTTTCAAGTTGCGCATAGTTTCGCCGCTAGTTTTTATTTTAATTTTTATCTTTATTAAATTATAATTTTTTAGTTAAATTTTTATATTAAAAATTTAAAAAAAATTATCTTTAAATTTGTAATAATTAATTTTATAATTATAATTTTTTTCAAAATTTTTTTACAAAAATTTTGGAATTTTTAAAAAATTGGAAGAAATTTAAGATTATATTACGATTTTAAACTAAATTGAATAACTTTTAAAATATTAAAGTTATTGAAATGTGATTTTCACCATTCGAAAGATAATATAAAACTCTAAATTTTAAATGTATTTTGGTTTCTTAAAATTTAGAATTGTAATTATAATAGAAAAAATTAAGAATTTTTTTTAAATTTTTTGTAATTTTGTTTTATCAATAAGTATAAAATAAATGAAAAAAGTAAATAGCATATCCGAAAATAATCCAAAAGTACTATGTGTGTAAATTATTTCATAATTTTAACATAGTATTTGTAAAAGTTATAGCAAAAAATGAAAAAAATTTAAACAATTCAATGGATTTACCCATGAATTTTTGGAAAAAAATTTGATTTTTTTTTAGTTTTTTAAACTAACTTTATTAATGCATTTTGATCCAGAAAACCTAAAAAAAAATGAGGGGGTAATCCCACCCAACTTTCCGAACACTCCCAATAAAGTAATTGTTTAATCAATTATATTAGTTTTTCTGCACCAAAATACATTAATTATATTACCTATCGAATGGTATAAATCCCATTTTAATATCTTTAATATTTTTAAAGTTATTCAATTTCTTTTAAACTTATATTAAATTAGAAAAAAAAAATTTGGAATTCTACAATTTTTTGAATAAAATTTTGAAAAAAATCACAATTATAGAGTTTTTTACTACAAATTGAAGGGTAATTTTTTTAAAATTTTTAATATTAATTTTAACCTTAAAACAATTAAAACCTATTTGTGAATAATTTTAAAATCAATAAATAATTAATATCTCATTCAATTTTATTCAAAATGGGAAACAGACCTTTTTTTTAGGTTTTTTGGATCAAAATGCATTAATAAATTTAGTTTAAAAAACTAAAAAAAAATCAAATTTTTTTTCAAAAATTCATGGGTAAATCCATTGAATTGTTTTAACTTTTTTCATTTTTTACTATAACTTTTACAAATACTATGTTAAAATTATGAAATAATTTACACACATAGTACTTTTGGACCCTTTTCGGATATGCTATTTAATTTTTGTCATTTATTTTATACTTATTGACAAAACGAAATTACAAAAAAATTTAAAAAAATTCTTAATTTTGGCTGTAATAATTACAATTCTAAATTTTAAGAAACTAAAATACATTTAAAATTTAGAGTTTTATATTATCTTTCGAATGGTGAAAATCACATTTCAATAACTTTAATATTTTTGAAGTTATTCAATTTAGTTTAAAATCGTAATATAATCTTAAATTTCTTAGCCAATTTTTTAAAAATTCCAAAATTTTTGTAAAAAAATTTTGAAAAAAATTACAATTATAAAATTAATTATTACAAATTTAAAGATATTTTTTTTAAGTTTTTAATATAAAAATTTAACTGAAAAATAATAATTTAATAAAGATAAAAATTAAAATAAAAACTAGCGGCGAAACTATGCGCAACTTGAAAAAATAGTTAAGACAAAATTTATAGAAAATTTTATGTTCTACAATTTTGATCCCATGTAATTTTTCATAAAAATCCATAATTTTGTCTTAAAATCTAAAAAAGTCACAAAAATGTCTATATAAATTTTTTTCACGCCCTCTAGCGGCGAAACTATGAGGAATTCAAAAAACCGGTAATGACAAAATGTGTAGAAAATTTAATGTTCTACAACTTTCGTATCTTGTAATTTTTCATAAAAATGCATTATTTTGGTTATTTAAGAAAAATATGAAAAAAAATTACTTTTTCATAAATCTGGCAACAATGGCAAAAGTTTTTAAAAATTTTAAACATTCGAAATTAAACTATAACGTATAAAAAATATATGTGTAAAACTTTATTGTCATCTTGTTAAGTAATGACGTCATCACTTATAGCAACTGTCACTTCCGGTTGTCCGATTAACTCCAAAATCTATACAGGTCGTCTCCTTGTTACCCTAAATATGTATATAAAATTTCATTTAAATCGGTTCAGCCGTTTAGACGCTATCGTGTTCACACACACACACACACACACACACACAGACACACAGACACACAGACACACACACACGCACACACACACACACACACACACACACACACACACACACACACACACACACACACACACACACACACACACACACACACACACACACACACAGACACACACACACATACACACACACACACACACACACACACACACACACACACAGACACACACACACAGACAGACATCATGCTAAAAATGGTATAAATGGATTCAGGTGACCTCAAAACGTAAAGATCCGTTAAAATCTGGGTATGGTCAAAATATCATGATCGCAATACTTTCCTTCTATACAACTCTGTTGTTCGGAAAGTAAAAAAGGTCTGTTTCCAATTTTAAATAAAATTGAATGAGATATTAATGATTTATTGATTTTAAAATTATTCAAAAATAGGTTTGATTTGTTTTAAGGTTAAAATTAATATTAAAAATTTTAAAAAAGTTACCCTTAAATTTGTAGTAAAAAACTCTATAATTGTGATTTTTTTCAAAATTTTATTCAAAAAATTGTAGAATTCCTCAATTTTTTTTTGAAATTTAATATAAGTTTAAAAAAAAATTGAATAACTTTAAAAATATTAAAGATATTAAAATGGAATTTATACCATTCGATAGGTAATATAATTAATGTATTTTAATGCACAAAAACTAAAATAATCGATTAAACAATTACTTTACTCTGAGTGTTCGGAAAGTTGGGTGGGATTACCCCCTCATTTTTTTTATTGTTACACTTTAAATCCATAAATACTGGTATTATTACTACAAAAAATGGAAATAAAGAACTAATAATGTAAAATGGTTGAATTCGTGATGTCATCAGTTGTCATCGAATGATAAATACAAAAATTAATTTGCAATCTATCACATAAGATTTATTGTTGTCACCACAGTTGTTATTGGTTGTATATTGCTTAAAAATAAGTTCTAACATTGGATCGCGGTTAATACATCAAAAATCGGAAGAAGCTTATAAAAAAGAATACGACAAGTTCATCACATGGATGGAAGAGCAAAAGGTATTAATTTGAATAGCATTTCTTCTAATTTAAAATATTTCAAACAATACCAACTATACTTTTCACGTTAAATTAAAAAATTATGATTGTTAAATATTTGAATAAAGCTTTTAAAAAATGTGTTGGTAATATTTTATTTGACGTTACAAGGTACTCCTCTCAGAACAATAATAAAAAAGTTATTTCTGCCACAGTATAAGACTACTATAGTAGCTGAATTTTATTTGCAGTCGGATCAGTTCACTTCTGATCTAGATTACTTCAGATATAGTTTTCTTTGTAAAATAATCGGAATTTATCCGATCTGGATCACTTCCCATTTACCGATGCTGCTCCACCCGCAAAAATTGTTCAAAAGTGAACTATAGAAATGTTAAGTACAAGGTGTAATTAAATTGACATATATTATCATCTATAGACCAATCTATGGAGGGTATAGAAGGAGGCACATCTCAACGTTATAAAAAGTGGCCCGATTTTGGAAGCCAGTTGGTGGCGCTGTTGATCGACTGTTGATGACAGTTTTGACATTTCCTTTGATTTTTTTCAAATAATAATTTTAATTCATTACGTAAACTTTTAAAATATATGTATTTTATAAAAATTGGGTGGCTCATTCAATAAAAAACGTTATTTGAGACTATGGATCTAATCAATCTACAAACAGTTTTTCAACATACGATCGTCAGCGCCACGTCGGTAATTTATGTACCATTAGTTGCGTATAAAATGTTGCCCACATTTTAAACGTGTTGTCCATTAGAGATTGCCCTCCTTCTATACGCTCCATAGACCAATCCAAGATGCTGTCAGATGAAATTCAAGATGGCCGCTGGTAGGCACACAAACCCATGTCTTTCACGTAGTTAACATGAAAAGAGAAGTTTATTTTAACATATGAAACGATTGGAGCTTAAAACGGACATTTTAATTTAGAATAGTTGTGTGACTAACTACTCGGGATGCATTATTGATATTTAATGAAGTGAAAATGTACAGAAAAAATATTGTTTGTTAGAAAGAACTAAACATGCACACTACTTGTTCTGTAGTCAATTGTGGGAGTCGAAGAGGTCGTGAAACTGTTAGATTTTATAGAATACCTAGTGAACTACATTTTTCACATAAACCAAAACGGAATGATCTCTCAAAAACCATGAAAAATATTTATATGCTGACAAACTCTTGTAGACCTTGACTTGTTCTTTGCTGTAAAAACTATGTGTGAGGACCAAATATTAGATTATGTGGAAAGCAGTAAAGCAGTCACTGATGATGGAAAGTCATCTTCTCGAGTTTTACATCAATTCCAGGAGTATTGTATATGTATTTTTTTATACTCTCATTATGTATGTTATAAGCTGTTATCTTTTTTTCTTATTTGCTTATTATTTGAAACAGCAATTATTTTTATTTTAAACACTTTCTAAAAGCACAAAATACATCAAATAAACATAAAACACATACAAAATGATGTTTGGTCACGTGTTCTGGATTGCCTTATTTAAACGTTGTTTAGGTTTAAGGTATAACCTAAAAAAATATTTACAACTATTTGTGGTGGTTTGCACCGGTGTGATTAAAGTGGTAATTAAAGTTAATTACCACTTATTCACAAATTAACTTTGCACGGAAATATTAAGTATTAATTAAAGTGATAACTAATAATTAAAGTTAATCCTATGAAGAAGTAAGGATTAGTGGTTTTCTAACCTATTTATTAAAGTTGTCAACTTCAAAAAATAATTAATAAAATGAATGCGCCGGCAATAGAAATGATAAATTTTATTAACGATATGGAAATAGATGACGATGAGTTAGTTATTGGAATTAATAGAACATGGCGTTCCTAGGCAAATCTATAAAAGGGCCGATTATTTTAATCAAATTGATAATTCTACATTTCGAAACATGTTTCGGTTTTCGAAAGAAACAGTTCAGGAACTTCTAATTAGAATAAGAGATAGGCTTGCTTTTCCAAATAATTTGTAAGTTTAAAATTAAATTTGTAGATACACAAAATAAAGAACTTGCAACATTATTTGGTTATTTTCAGGAATAATTGTGTTTCTCCATTGAATCAAATATTGATTACTCTTCGTCTATATTCTGGACATCTGGATGCAGTGGCAGATTTTGCGGGTATGCACTTAGTGCACTTAGCCACTGTCTCAAGAATTGCTATAAGAGTATCGCAGAAGCTCTAGAAAGTCTGAAGCCTTTATAGCTTCGAGTGTAAATAAATGAAAATATAAGAAAAATGCAACAGAGTCAGATCAAAAACAGGATCATCTTTCATTACAACCATTGGTTTTCCACCACCAGTTTGATTTATGTCTGCTCTGTTTAAGGCGGCCTTTTTTCTGGTTTCTTTTTTTTTAATTATTATAGAACCATTTGAGAACATCCACTGATCTTAATGTGGACGATGAAGAATTAAATTCTCGTTCAACATTTTTCCATGCCTCGTCTTTCATTTTCCAGTTTACTCCACCACTTTCCTTATTTTTAATAACATGCTTGTATTTTTTATAGAATGAAATAAATTAATATTTTCCTTGTTAGTAAAATTTAGGAATCTTTGACGCTTTACTGATGGCGATGGTTTATGCATATTCATTTTGAAGGAATAAAAACTTAGTAACAACAAGCAAATTGTAAAAGACCCTATCAAAAGCTCTCCACAGTATCAACAGAAAATGACCCAAACAAATTCATAAAATATCTGACAGACAGAAAAAAAGCAACAAAAACACTACATGCGACGAAATTTTCACAAAGACACTAAATTTCACGACTACCAACATATATATTTAAATTCTAACCTTTAATTACGTAACCAACAAATAATGCTCTTCGGTGCAAAGCATTTCAGATTTAATTATTAGTTAACATTAACTAGTGATTAGTTAATTATAAGTTAATTTCTGATTGGTGCAAACCACTCTTGGAGAAATATTTATTTCTTATTACGAATGCTTATTCTTCTTGTTACATATACTGTGGTTCTGTGTTAAGACATGCGTTGTTGCCATATTTACAAATTGGCTTAACAACTGAGATTTTAATAATAAATGTCAAACTTCTTCAGTTCTTGGATTTTTCAGTTTACAATTGTTAAATATTAGAGCCATTTCAGGCAGATGTAATATTTTTAAAAATATTAGTGATTTATTTTTTTCCATTACAAAGAGATTTCTTGCATTAAATATGTTTAATTTATTAATAATTTTAGCCGTCGCGTATACACCCTAAATATCAGGTAATTTAGAATTTCACACAATGGAAATTCATTTTAAGCTCATAGTTTTAATATAAAAACAAATTTTCATTTTCCTCTCTTTGATTTTCAAGTTTTTGAAATATAAAAATTGTTTTTATGAGAAACCCAAAACACCCATTTAAAACGATACCCTCCTTTTCATTTGTTTAATGTTTCAAGTACATTTTGTAAGTTAACTAAATTGTTAATTTTTTAAAGATATCAAAATAAATTTCTAATTCAAAGAAAATTTCCATTTATAGTCTAGTCAACAAATGTTTTTTGGGTCAAACTTTTTTCTCCGCTTCCGGAAAATATGAACGAAGTGTCATTCGATTTGGAATAGCGTGTAGATAATTTTTGAAAAAATTCAAAATCCGTTTGCAAAAATTGCAAAAGTTATAAACAATTAAATGAAAAATATGGGGTTTGGTTTTTTGAAATATCTGAAAAACTATTTGATATTTTTCAAATTTGAAAAAATATTCTTAAAGAGAAGGAAATGTTTTAGAGGAAAGTGGGGAAATTTGCATATTTAAGAGAAAACAGGGGAAATTTGGTGGTCAAAAGTGACAAACTTAAGAGAGAAAATTAAAGAAATTTTTGCGAAAAACAGGAGAAATTTGACACAAAAAGTGATAACTTAAATAAGAAAAGAGGGAAAATTTTTAGAGGAAAATGAGGAAATTTGCAAGTGAAAAATCAAAAATTTAAAAGAAAAAGGAAAATCAATTTGATAGTTAAAATTGAGAAATTTATTAAAAAAAATTACGAAAATTTTTGAGAGCACAGTGAGAAATTTGACACAAAAAGTGACAAATTTAATAGAGAAAAGAGGGGAAACTTTTTAGAGAGAAAGTGAGGAAATTTGCAAGTAAAAAATGAAAAATTTAAAAGAGAAAAAAAGGCAAAAGTGACAAATTTAGGAGAAAAAATGACGGACATTTTTGAGAGCACAGTGGGAAATTTGACTCAAAAAGTGACAAATTCAATTGAGAAAAGAGGGGAAATTTGACACAAAAAGTGATAAATTTAAACGAGAAAAGAGGGGAAATTTTTTAGAGGAAAGTGGGGAAATTTTCAAGTGAAAAATGAAAAATTTAAAAGAGAAAAGAAAGGACAAAGTAACAAATTTAGGAGAAAAAATTACGGACACTTTTGAGAGCACAGTGGGAAATTTGACTCAAAAAGTGACAAATTCAATTGAGAAAAGAGGGGAAATTTGACACAAAAAGTGACAAATTTAATAGAGAAAAGAGGGGAAATTTGACACCAAAAATAACAAATTTACTAGAGAAAAGAGGGGAAATTTGACACAAAAAGTAACAAATTTAATAGAGAAAAGAGGGGAAATTTGACACAAAAAGTGACAAATTTAATGGAGAAAAGAGGGAAAATTTGACACAAAAAGTAACAAATTTAATAGAGAAAAGAGGGGAAATTTGACACAAAAAGTAACAAATTTAATGGAGAAGAGAGGGAAAATTTTTTAGAGAAAAGTGGGGAAATTTGCAAATGAAATAATGAAAAATTTAAAAGAGAAAAGAGGGGAAATTTTTTAGAGGAAAGTGGGGAAATTTGCAAGTGAAAAATGAAAAATTTAAAAGAGAAAAGAGGGGAAATTTTTTAGAGGAAAGTGGGGAAATTTGCAAGTGAAAAATGAAAAATTTAAAAGAGAAAAGAAAGGACAAAGTAACAAATTTAGGAGAAAAAATTACGGACACTTTTGAGAGCACAGTGGGAAATTTGACTCAAAAAGTGACAAATTCAATTGAGAAAAGAGGGGAAATTTGACACAAAAAGTGACAAATTTAATAGAGAAAAGAGGGGAAATTTGACACCAAAAATAACAAATTTACTAGAGAAAAGAGGGGAAATTTGACACAAAAAGTAACAAATTTAATAGAGAAAAGAGGGGAAATTTGACACAAAAAGTGACAAATTTAATGGAGAAAAGAGGGAAAATTTGACACAAAAAGTAACAAATTTAATAGAGAAAAGAGGGGAAATTTGACACAAAAAGTAACAAATTTAATGGAGAAGAGAGGGAAAATTTTTTAGAGAAAAGTGGGGAAATTTGCAAATGAAATAATGAAAAATTTAAAAGAGAAAAGAGGGGAAATTTTTTAGAGGAAAGTGGGGAAATTTGCAAGTGAAAAATGAAAAATTTAAAAGAGAAAAGAGGGGAAATTTTTTAGAGGAAAGTGGGGAAATTTGCAAGTGAAAAATGAAAAATTTAAAAGAGAAAAGAAAGGACAAAGTAACAAATTTAGGAGAAAAAATTACGGACATTTTTGAGAGCACAGTGAGAAATTTGACTCAAAAAGTGACAAATTCAATTGAGAAAAGAGGGGAAATTTGACACAAAAAGTGACAAATTTAATAGAGAAAAGAGGGGAAATTTGACACCAAAAATAACAAATTTAATAGAGAAAAGAGGGGAAATTTGACACAAAAAGTAACAAATTTAATAGAGAAAAGAGGGGAAATTTGACACAAAAAGTAACAAATTTAATGGAGAAAAGAGGGAAAATTTTTTAGAGGAAAGTGGGGAAATTTGCAAATGAAATAATGAAAAATTTAAAAGAGAAAAGAGGGGAAATTTTTTAGAGGAAAGTGGGGAAATTTGCAAGTGAAAAATGAAAAATTTAAAAGAGAAAAGAAAGGACAAAGTAACAAATTTAGGAGAAAAAATTACGGACATTTTTGAGAGCACAGTGAGAAATTTGACTCAAAAAGTGACAAATTCAATTGAGAAAAGAGGGGAAATTTGACACAAAAAGTGACAAATTTAATAGAGAAAAGAGGGGAAATTTGACACAAAAAGTAACAAATTTAATGGAGAAGAGAGGGAAAATTTTTTAGAGGAAAGTGGGGAAATTTGCAAATGAAATAATGAAAAATTTAAAAGAGAAAAGAGGGGAAATTTTTTAGAGGAAAGTGGGGAAATTTGCAAGTGAAAAATGAAAAATTTAAAAGAGAAAAGAGGGGAAATTTTTTAGAGGAAAGTGGGGAAATTTGCAAGTGAAAAATGAAAAATTTAAAAGAGAAAAGAAAGGACAAAGTAACAAATTTAGGAGAAAAAATTACGGACATTTTTGAGAGCACAGTGGGAAATTTGACACAAAAAGTGTCAAATTTAATAAAGAAAAGAGGAGAAATTTGACACAAAAAGTGACAAATTTAATAGAGAAAAGAGGGGAAATTTGACACAAAAAGTGAGAAATTTAAACGAGAAAAGAGGGGAAATTTTTTAGAGGAAAGTGGGGAAATTTGCAAGTGAAAAATGACTCTAAATATTTAGTTTAATTTAATTTCCACCTAATCCAAAAAAAAATTATGGATTTAATTGGGCATTAAATTTGCAACTGGCTCTAAATTAAATTGTTAATTTTTCGATTAATTCGAAAAAACAATTTGTTGTTTTTAAATTTATTTCAATTGACCATAAATATTTTACTTTCCCGACCCACCACCGAGAAGGGAAAGTATTCTGAACGAGCTAAAAAAAATTTCGAAATAAAGATGGAAATATCCATTTTGAGGTCACCTGAAATGATTAATACCATTTCCAGATGTCTGTCTGTCTGTCTGTGTGTATTCTTCCACGATAGAGGCCACACGTTTAATCCGATTGAGCTGAAATTTGGTATAGGGAATGGGTTACAAGTCGGAAGAAGCTCTTGAAAAACTCTATTCAGAACAGTCAAAATTATTTCTCCAACTGTCACCCGTCAAAAATAAAAAATGTCAAAATTTGAAAATTTAACATTAAATATCTGAAAAAGTATTCGTGGACTTTTTTCAATTTGTTTTTGACGAGTTTTTTTTTAAGTTTTTTGATATTTTTTGAGATTTTTTGAGGTTTCTTGAAATTTTTTGAGATTTTTTGAGTTTTTTTGAAGTTTTTTGAAATTTTTGAGATTTTTTGAGGTTTTTTGACATTTTTTGAGATTTTTTGAGATCTTTTGAGATTTTTTGAAATTTTTTGAGATTTTTTGAGATTTTTTGAGGTTTTTTGAGATTTTTTGAGATTTTTTGAGTTTTTTGAGGTTTTTTGAAATTTTTTGGAGATTTTTTTGAGATATTTTTAAGATTTTTTGAGATTTTTTGAATTTTTTTGAGATTTTTTGAGATTTTTTGAGATTTTTTGAGATTTTTTGAGATTTTTTGAGATTTTTTGAGATTTTTTGAGATTTTTTGAGATTTTTTGAGATTTTTTGAAGTTTTTTGAGATTTTTTTGAGATTTTTTGAGATTTTTTGAGATTTTTTGAAATTTTTTGAGATTTTTTTGAGATTTTTTGAAATTTTTTGAGATTATTAGAGGTTTTTTGAGATTTCTCGAGATTGTCTGAGATTCTTTGGGACTTTTTAAGAATTTTAAGAATTTATAGATTATAGTGTTTTAAGATTTTTTGAGATTTATTTCAGATTTCTTGAGTCTTTTTCACATTTTTTTAGATTTTTTGAAATTTTTTTGAAATTTATTCGAGTTTTTTTAGACCCTTTGAATCTTTTGAGATTCTTTGAGAATTTTTAGAGATATTTAAATTTTAAGTTTTTAAGTTTTTCTGAGATTTTTTGAGTTTTTTAAAGAAGGTTTTAAGGTTTTTTAAATTTTTAAGATTTTTTGACAACTTTCTTTCTTTGTGAATTTTTAGATTTTTTAAGAATTTTCAGAGATTTTTGAGATGTTTTTAAAGCGTACAAAAATTTTTTGTTTTTTTTTGAAAATTTTTGAGATTTTTCAAAGATTTTTTTATTTCTGAGATTTTTTGCGGTTTTGAGGTATTTTACCCTTTTTGAGATTTTTGATATTTGAAATTTTTTTAGATTTTTTTAGATTTTTTTAGATTTTTTTAGATTTTTTTAGATTTTTTTAGATTTTTTTAGATTTTTTTAGATTTTTTTAGATTTTTTTAGATTTTTTTAGATTTTTTTAGATTTTTTTTAGATTTTTTTAGATTTTTTTAGATTTTTTTAGATTTTTTTAGATTTTTTTAGATTTTTTTAGATTTTTTTAGATTTTTTTAGATTTTTTTAGATTTTTTTAGATTTTTTTAGATTTTTTTAGATTTTTTTAGATTTTTTTAGATTTTTTTAGATTTTTTTAGATTTTTTTAGATTTTTTTAGATTTTTTTAGATTTTTTTAGATTTTTTTAGATTTTTTTAGATTTTTTTAGATTTTTTTAGATTTTTTTAGATTTTTTTAGATTTTTTTAGATTTTTTTAGATTTTTTTAGATTTTTTTAGATTTTTTTAGATTTTTTTAGATTTTTTTAGATTTTTTTAGATTTTTTTAGATTTTTTTAGATTTTTTTAGATTTTTTTAGATTTTTTTAGATTTTTTTAGATTTTTTTAGATTTTTTTAGATTTTTTTAGATTTTTTTAGATTTTTTTAGATTTTTTTAGATTTTTTTAGATTTTTTTAGATTTTTTTAGATTTTTTTAGATTTTTTTAGATTTTTTTAGATTTTTTTAGATTTTTTTAGATTTTTTAGATTTTTTTAGATTTTTTTAGATTTTTTTAGATTTTTTTAGATTTTTTTAGATTTTTTTAGATTTTTTTAGATTTTTTTAGATTTTTTTAGATTTTTTTAGATTTTTTTAGATTTTTTTAGATTTTTTTAGATTTTTTTAGATTTTTTTATTTTTTAGATTTTTTTAGATTTTTTAGATTTTTTTAGATTTTTTTAGATTTTTTTAGATTTTTTTAGATTTTTTTAGATTTTTTTAGATTTTTTTTTAGATTTTTTTAGATTTTTTTAGATTTTTTTAGATTTTTTTAGATTTTTTTAGATTTTTTAGATTTTTTAGATTTTTTTAGATTTTTTTAGATTTTTTTAGATTTTTTTAGATTTTTAGATTTTCTTAGATTTTTTTAGATTTTTTTAGATATTTTTTAGATTTTTTAGATTTTTTTAGATTTTTTTAGATTTTTTAGATTTTTTTAGATTTTTTTAGATTTTTTTAGATTTTTTTAGATTTTTTTAGATTTTTTTAGATTTTTTTAGATTTTTTTAGATTTTTTTAGATTTTTTTAGATTTTTTAGATTTTTTTAGATTTTTTTAGATTTTTTTTAGATTTTTTTAGATTTTTTTAGATTTTTTTAGATTTTTTTAGATTTTTTTAGATTTTTTAGATTTTTAGATTTTTTAGATTTTTTTAGATTTTTTTAGATTTTTTTAGATTTTTTAGATTTTTTTAGATTTTTTTAGATTTTTTTAGATTTTTTAGATTTTTTAGATTTTTTTAGATTTTTTTAGATTTTTTAGATTTTTTTAGATTTTTTTAGATTTTTTTAGATTTTTTAGATTTTTTTAGATTTTTTTAGATTTTTTTAGATTTTTTTAGATTTTTTTAGATTTTTTTAGATTTTTTTAGATTTTTTAGATTTTTTTAGATTTTTTTAGATTTTTTTAGATTTTTTTAGATTTTTTAGATTTTTTTAGATTTTTTTAGATTTTTTTAGATTTTTTTAGATTTTTTTAGATTTTTTTAGATTTTTTTAGATTTTTTAGATTTTTTAGATTTTTTTAGATTTTTTAGATTTTTTTAGATTTTTTTAGATTTTTTTTGATTTTTTAGATTTTTTTAGATTTTTTAGATTTTTTAGATTTTTTAGATTTTTAGATTTCTTTAGATTTTTTAGATTTTTTAGATTTTTTAGATTTTTTTAGATTTTTTTAGATTTTTTAGATTTTTTTAGATTTTTTTAGATTTTTTTAGATTTTTTTAGATTTTTTTAGATTTTTTTAGATTTTTTTAGATTTTTTTAGATTTTTTTAGATTTTTTTAGATTTTTTTAGATTTTTTTAGATTTTTTTAGATTTTTTTAGATTTTTTAGATTTTTTTAGATTTTTTTAGATTTTTTTTAGATTTTTTTAGATTTTTTTAGATTTTTTTAGATTTTTTTAGATTTTTTTAGATTTTTTAGATTTTTTTAGATTTTTTTAGATTTTTTTAGATTTTTTAGATTTTTTTAGATTTTTTTAGATTTTTTTAGATTTTTAGATTTTTTAGATTTTTTTAGATTTTTTTAGATTTTTTTAGATTTTTTAGATTTTTTTAGATTTTTTTAGATTTTTTTAGATTTTTTGAGGTTTTTTGAGTTTTTTTTGAAATATATTCGAGTTTTTTAGACTCTTTGAATCGTTTGAGATTCTTTGAGAATTTTTAGAGATTTTTAAAGTTTTTCCGAGATTTTTGAGGTTTTTAAAGAATTTTGAGATTTTTCGAGATTGTTTGACATTTTTTCAGTTTTTGAAATTTTTTTATACTTTTGATTTTTTGAGTTTTTTTTAAGATTTTTTCAGATTTTATTTTTGAACTTTTTAAGGTTTTTTGAATTTATAAGATTTTTTGAATTTTTAGAGATTTTTTGATCAAATTTTTGAGTTTTTGAGATAATTACTATTTTGAATTTTTGAGATTTGACGTTTTAAATTTTTTGAAATTCTTTGTGAATTTTTAGATTTTTTAAGAATTTTTAGAGATTTTTGAGATGTTTTTAAAGCGGTCAAAAAATTTTTTGAGAATTTTTTTTGAAAGTTTTAGGAGTCTACACAACTGATTTTTTAAATTTATTTAAATTGTCCCTAAATATTTTTTTTTTTGATTTTTTACGAATACATAAAAAATGTGTTTAGGATAAATTATGTAATTACCTAAATTCATGTCTTCAGGTAGAGTTCTCATAAATAAAGCACCAATAGGAAACAATCTCAATGTTTCTTTAATAACTCTTTCTGTATATACCATTTTAGATAAATCTGATGCCTCAACGTCACGATCATTACCAATAATATCGATAACTTCATCAAGAACCTTTTGCTAAAATAAATATAAATATTAAATAATTAAAAAAAAAATTGTTTTATATTTTACTAACTTGTATATCTGGAAACATTCCTAATATTGTAAACATAGCGCAAATAGTTGTTGCTGAAGTGTCAGTACCCTAAAAAATATTATTTAAAAAAAAAAAATTATTTTTTATGAAAAGACTAAAATGTAAAATGTAAATATTAAATTTAAACTATTTGTAACAAAATCCTATCAATTATATTAAATTCAATCTAAACCCATTAAATCCACAATAAAAATACTAAAAGTGAGATTTTTTTTCAAAATTTTAAAAAGAATTGTTAACTTGAGGTGGGGGAGAGTCTAAATGTTAACAAAAAACAATCATTGTTTTGGTCACTTGCTCT